>JAUPFV010000002.1:207415975-210392794 GCA_036936605.1 Limnanthes douglasii subsp. nivea
ATTTGGGAGCGAGCATCAATCTGATGCCCTTATCTGTGTTTGAGAAACTTGGGCTACCTGAGCCAAAACCGACTAATATCTCTTTGCAACTGGCTGATCGCTCTATCATATATCCTCGTGGTATTGTGGAAGATGTCTTAGTAAAGGTAGATAAGCTCATCTTTCCTGCTGACTTCGTTATCTTGGATTTCGAAGAGGAGAAAAACATCCCCATAATCATGGGAAGGCCATTCTTGGATACGAGCAAAACTTTGATTGATGTCCAGAAAGGGGAGCTCACTATGAGAGTGCAAGATCAAAATGTCACTTTTAACGTTTCAAGGCTATAAAATCTCCAGCAGAGGATGAAGAATGTTTCAGGTTGGATATGGTTGATTCTTTGTACAGTAATGAGTTGGATCGGTTTGTGAGTTCAGATGTTCTGGCAGAGGTCTACATGGTGAATCTGACTTCAAAGACGAAGAAATATCCAAATGTATTCAACTACTACAGGTAGCCTCGTATCAAAAGAGGCTCAATATTCCACGTGAGTTGCTTGGATTGGGTGATATTAAGGATTCTCAAGAAAGGCTTAAACCTTCTCTAGAAGGAGCTCCTAAACTTGAACTCAAACCACTACCAGATTATCTCATTTATGCTTTCTTAGGAGAGTCATCTACATTACCTATTATTATTGCGATCTAACCTTTCAGGTAGTGAGGAAGAAAAGTTATTGAGAGTTCTGAGGAAGTTCAAATCAACCATTGGTTAGACCATAACAGATATCAAGGGAATCAGTCCCTCTTACTGCATGAACAAGATTTTGCTCGAATAAGGGAGCAAACCATCTATCGAGCATCAAAGGAGGGAGGAATGACAATAGTAACAAATGAAAAGAATGAACTCATCCTCACTCGGACAGTCACTGGATGGAGAATTTGCATGAATTATCGTAAAATGAATAAGGCCACTAGATAGGATCACTTTCCCTTGCCATTCATTGATCAGATGTTAGATAGGTTGGCGGGCTATGAGGATTACTGTATGCTCGATGGATATTCAGACTACAATCAGATTAGTATAGCTCCGGAAGATCAGGAGAAGACCACCTTCACATGCCCTTTTGGTACCTTTGCTTTTCGACGTGTCTCGTTTGGACTTTGCAATGCACCTGCTACTTTTCAAAGGTGTATGATGGCTATTTTCTCTGATATGGTTGGTGATATCATGGAGGTATCATGGACAATTTCACAGTCTTTGGGAAATCATAAGATGGCTCTCTATCTAATCTGGGTAGAGTACTGAGAGATGTGTGCAAGAAGGAATTATCTTTGGACACAAGGTGTCTAAGAGGGGTTTAGAAGTGGACAAGGCCAAGCTTGAAACGATCAAAAAGCTTCCTCCTCTGTCTCAGTAAAAGGAATTTGTAGTTTTCTTGGTCATGCTGGTTTCTATAAACATTTTATTCAGGACTTCTCAAAGATCACCAAACCACTTTGTAGTCTACTTGAAAAAGATGTCCCCTTTCGATTTACTAGAAGAGTGTCTCGTTGCTTTTGAGCTCTTGAAGAAAAAGTTGACTTCAGCCCCTATCATCACTGCGTCTAACTGGGAAGAGCCATTTGAGATGATGTGTGATGCTAGTGATTTCGTTGTGGGAGTCGTTCTTGGTCAAAGGAAGCTGAAGGTGTTTCACGTGGTTCACTATGCCATTAAAACCCTCAATGATGCACAACAAAACTACACCGTTACTGAAAAAGAGCTTTTGGCTGTTGTCTATGGCTTTGAGAAGTTCAGATCCTACTTGCTGGTGCTAAGGTCACGTTTTTCACGGATCATTCGGCTATCAAGTACCTACTATTTAAAAAATATGCCAAACCTTGCTTAATTCGATGGGTACTCTTGCTTCAAGAATTCGAGTTGGAAATTAAAGACAGAAAGGGGACCGAAAACCAGGTAGGTGACCATCTCTCACGTCTGGAGCAACATGAAGGAGATGGAATTCTTATCAACGAATGTTTCCCAGATGAGAAGTTGTTCTTGATCCAAGGAGAAGTGCCATGGTTTGCTGATTTTGTTAACTATCTGGTTAGCAATCTGATTCTTTCAGATTTTACTTGGGCTCAACGGAAGAAATTCTTGCATGACGTGAAATGGTATCTTTGGGATGACCCATTCTTGTTTAAACAGTGTGCTGATAAGATGATCCGACGTTGCATCCCTTACATTGAGATTGAGAAAGTTTTACATGATTGTCACTCTACACGGTTTATGGAGAACATTATGCTGGGGATAAGACAGCTGCTCGACTTCTTCAAGCAGGTGTTCTAGTGGCCTACCTTGTTTAAGGATGCTCATCTTTACGTCCGTAGATGCGATCGATGCCAAAGGGTTGGTAATATTTTTAGGCGAAATGAGATGCCCCTTAATATGCTTCTTGAGGTTGAGGTATTCGATGTGTGGGGAATAGATTTCATGGGACCATTTGTGTCCTCATGTAACAATCTATACATACTCTTAGTTGTGGATTACGTATCTAAGTGGGTTGAGGTGAAAGCTCTCCCAACTAACGATGCTAAGGTAGTGCTCAATTTCCTTCGTAAGCAAATCGTCACTCGCTTCAGAACTCCTCATGCTATAATCAGTGATGAATGGACTCACTTTTGCAATCGTCAGTTCACAGCTTTGTTGGCTAAATATGGTGTTTCTCATCATGTTTCTACCGCTTACCACTCTCAAACTAATGGTCAAGCTGAAGTCTCTAATCGAAAAATCAAGCGAATCTTAGAAGTCGGTATGGGCATACCGAGCGACTTACAAAACTCCACTTAGGATGTCACCATTTCAGTTAGTATATGGTAAAGCTTGTCATCTTCCAGCAGAAGTCGAGCATAAGGCATTCTGGGCTTTAAAGAAGTTGAATTTCGACATTCAAGCAGCTGGTGAGAAGTGTTTGCTTCAATTAAATGAACTTGACGAGTTTCGGTCTCAAGCCTATGAGAACTCGAAGATGTATAAAGAAAAAGTCAAGAAATGGCATGATAAGAAGCTTGTACATAAAGCTTTTGAGCCGGGTCAAATGGTTCTTCTTTTCAACTCTCGTCTAAAGCTTTTCCCTGGGAAGCTCAAGTCAAGATGGTCTGGACCTTTTAAAGTCAAGACAGTATATCCACGCTTCTATGCTTGTATTGCTAGCATTTGAATACCTAGTTATTTCGCATTCCGAGGTCATTACATTTGTTGAGGCATTTATGCTGAATTAGTTGCGGTTACTCGTTCGGGATCATTACATTCATGCATCAATTGTTAAACCTGTTTTGCATTGCTTGATGACAAGCAACGGTTTAAGTTTGGGGGTTTGATAAGTTCATTTCATGTCACTTATTACGCTTCCATTATTCTTAAAATCGTCGGCGGTTAACAAGTTTTCGTTGTGTTTCAACGTGTTTTTCATTCATTCTCGTAGGTATAACAATATGCAGACAATATAAACTTTTTGGGAATAGAATGCTCATAATGTTCGTAATAATTTATAATTTTGTATGTTTTATTTCCCTTTAACATTTTTATGGCTAGATTGACTATTGTTTATGTTGGTAACCTTTATTTTATTTCAGTGTAAAGGCATGCATATAAGTGACAGTAGTCATGAGAGATTTTGATAAGAACTGTTCATTATTTTGATTACGATCCAATGATCTTAATATTTTATTTTATTTGGCATCGCAGGAAAATGTTGGTTCTTTTACCTGCACCACTAGGCCTTCTGTTCCAAAAAAATTTTTATAGTAAAGGGATGAAGTTGTGTCGCGGGTAAAATTTGATATTATTAATAAATTTGGGGTTGAAATTGAAGAAACTGGAAATTTAATCTACTTGAGGGTAATTTTTGAACAAGTTTTGGGTCTGTGATCCAAAGTCGTACACATGGGCTTCATTGGGCTGCATGAACCGCCAGAGACAAAACGAGAGAGAGAAAAGGAAAGTAAAGAGGAAGAAAAAACGAAATGGGCTTCTTTTAGGGTTTTCGCCCAGATTATAAAAAAAGGAGGGCAAATGGTCACTGACTTGGTTTACGGCAGAATACAAAACAAAGAAGAAAAATCGGAATTGGCTACGTTTTTGGGTTTGTAACCTGCATAATACAAATCGAGAGAGAAGGAGAGGACGCCTGCTGTTTTGGGTTTTCTTTCGGCAGCGACAACATACTATAACCAAACGGCAGGTGACGCTGCTTTTGGGTTTTCTTTTGGCAGAACATATAACGAAGGGAGAGGAAGCAGGTGACGGCTGCTTTTGATTTCGATCGGCAGCAACAACCAGACGGAGATCAAAACACAAGGACGGCTACGATATTTTTCCGATCGGCAGAAGCGGGCGACGGTTGCGGTGGTTTTTCATAGGTAGTTTACGGATTGTTTCTGTTAGGCGATACTTAGTGACTACTGTTCGGTTTGACATTCTCTAAACGCTTATTCATCTATTTACATTCGTCTTAGAGCTATGTTAACTTTTGAGCCCATGATGATTCGTTCGATTATGAACTAATCGTTGTCATGGAACTCTAACGGATTTGTTTGAATCTTATGGTTTGATTGCTTGAATGATTTGTGAGATACGTTTGTCGATTACCTAGTATGGTTGTGATTATTGTTAGATGCGTCGCGCACATCTAGTTTGTTAATCTTTAATGAATGCGAAAGTGAATTTAAGGTTTTAGAACTTGCCATGCTAGCATAGGTTCTTGAATGATTCGTATTGTGATTGTTCATGATTCGTAATATGTCACTAACCATATGATGTTACCCTATGTAATCGAAATAGATATCTTGCGCTTAAAACCAATTGTACCTCAATTCGTATAGACATATAGGATTGTCATGCAAGCGGTGTCTGCTTAGCTGCTATCTTTTTTTGTGGTTGTTTAAGTGGTTTGGTTTACGCGTACTGAAAGGTAGCGTATACTGATTTCGTGTTATCTGATTAGTAATCGTTGTTATCATACATATTGATTAAGTATATTAATACTCTCAGTAAAATAAACAATGAAGTTAGGGTTCCATGTTTTCTCTCGCATAAGTAAACTCGTTAGATAATCTCGTTAGTTAATTTGTTTAGTTATATTCATTTACCGATACTTTATTACTCATTCAAGCATTAGTCTAATAATCATACGTTGTTGCATAAGTAAATTCTTATCATATACACCTGGTCTTCGTGGGAACGATCTTACTTACTTATTACTTACTACTATTTGACCACGTATACTTGCGTGAGAAAAGGACTAACAAAACACCTCATTTGAATGCGTTCCCTGCTCTAGTTGCCTAGAATCTCTGGAACAATCTTCATTCTTTGTATTTTCCTCCTATATCTGGGAGACCATAGCAAAAAATCTTCACATTAACTCAAACCTCATCTCCTGGGTCTTTTGGCTTGTTGATGCAAGTGCTTGGACTACATCTGACAACGGAAAATGCCACATATGACACACTATGTTCTGCTCGATTATTACTACATCTGGATCGAAAGAAATGCAAGAATCTTCAAAAACAGCCAAATGTTGAGCTCGGGTATCGCCCATCATGTTCTCTCCAAACTTTGTTACGGTTACAACAATACAAAGTTCACATTGCCCTTATAATAGTTTATACATTGTACTTTAGTTTTTCGCTACCTACTATTGAGGCTTAGTCCCGGAATGTAATCAGGCTCACACGACCGACCTGACCACTTGTAAACATTTTTCATATATATATATATATATTATAACTTTTTATACCAAAAAAGAAATAAATCTACAACCATAGGGGCTCCACGAGGACACCCACCCTCAAGAAAATCTTACCATAACGCCAATTTTATTTTGTCTTTATGTTAAATGAATCCATTTTAAAAATTATATTTTAGAACCATAACATTTTGTAAGTCATCGATAAATCCATTTAACATTGATTCTTTATCAACCAAAAATTTAGGGCTTTTAATAGAGTTAAAGCTAAACCGTTTAAATTTTAGATAAAGCACGATACTCTTTTGACTATTGTAGTTAATACAAATAAAAAAATTCGATATAAAACACTCATTTTGATAAAATGATTTGCGCACTGTATTTTTATGGAAACTTTTGGTACGTGAACCAGTATGAGGCGAAACAATTTGACTGTTTTAACGAAATATGTAAGTGAGTGTCATTGCAGTGACACTAAAGCTGGAATGATTACCTGAAGAAGGTACAATATGAGGGATGAGTCTTCCATGCACGATTAGAAATTACAACAGCCATCATCGCTGGCAGGAGGTTTCCCGAGTGATGGGGCAAAGACGGCCGACAAAAGGTTGTGAAAGCAAAATATGTTGTTTCTACTAACTAAATCGATCTGAAGATGGTGGCCTTTGTAGGAAATTTATGTACAAGAGACCTCTTTTTTTTATCTTCGAGAACTACACACACCATGGAAAGAAAAAAATATGACCTGCTATAAAACACACCATAGCGGTCCGAATTATATATTTATCATGTCGTTTTATAATAAAAATGATAGGTTCTTTTTCGAAACTATGGATCTGAAAGAGAAAGCTGGTTTTGATTCAACGAAAAATGAGAAGGAAAAAAACGGGGCCATAAATGAAAAGGTTGAAAAGGTTGAAAATGTTAGGGTGGAGACAGGGCCCTACATCTCACATCGGTTAAATATAGGAATGATCAACGATATATAAGTAAGAATATATCTCAACTAATATGATGTTTTTTAGAAGTGGACCAGAAAAAAACTTGTGCGAGTCTTCGAATCCAAAATAGACAAGATCATACTAGTGTAGAGATCATATAGTTCTTATATATATACGAAGGCGGAATATGTGGTTCCCATATATTTTTTAAAAAAACAAAAACGGAGTTACTAATGACAAAAGTATACGAAACTTTGGAAAGAATACGTATCATCGCCGACAAACAAAACAAGAAACATAAAAGCTACGATAAAAAAAAAATTCTGTTAACATTATCTGACTCATCCTAAAAAAAAAGTTAAACTATTTACCAATAAAAATATGTTTGTCTCATTGTTTTTACAATATTTTATTCATATTTATCATGGATAAAATAAATCCATTTTTTAACATTAAAATATAGAAAACAAATAGTTATTAGCTCTCTTTAATAATTTTGAATTCCAACCTAAAAAATTGATAGCCTTATTAATAGCTACTCTCAAGTCTTAAAAAACAAACACAATAAATGTATTTGTTATTAAATAATTATTTTATGAACGGATATTAATAGCACACAAATATTAATATCGCATATCAATAAATTATTTTCTTTTACTCGATTTAATTCAAAATTTTAAATTAAATATTACTTAGAAGGTGATTTAAAAACATAAAAACATGTTTTATATTATTTTATTTTAATTTTATAAGCTTTCAAATGACAATTGCCTCTATCAAGGACACCGGTTGTTATATCCAGGTCCGCCAAAATATATTACCGATCCATCATTACTGTTGCTTGCATCAATACCGTAGCAATTTGGATGCGTTGCAACTAAATTTAAATCATCTCGTGATAGATGCCCATATAATCCGTTTCCGGTCGAAACCATCAAATTGCGGATATATGCGGCTTTTCCACGACCTTTGTTTGCCAAATGACCCGAACCCATTTGAGTTTGAGTATGCCTTCCACCCGACCTAACATTTATTATTTCCCCACCCCATTTTGCACTTGTTGCATGATTCCGCAGTGTTGTGAACAAACTATCCGGCCAGTAGCCGATATCTTCGCCATCGACGCGTAACCACCAACTATCTCGAGTCTTAACAAATAAGAGGTAAATCAATGTTAATTTTTTAAAAAATACTGATGCCAATCAAATTATTTATAGAAATACCTTATATATATAAATGTCCAGTTCAGTTTGATGCCCACCGTATACTGACAATGGTTTATTAATATGCTCTCCCACTTTGATAGTTCGATGGACTTGTACAAACCCAGGATCACAGTCCGTATTGTAGCAATACAGGTTGTACTCTTTTACCTGTCATTATAATCATTATTGTTGATATTAATATTAATTTTTGTTTTTGTTTATATAAAATATTAAACATATATTCAATACATAGACATAAGTTGAAAAACAGAATAAATAGTTTACCGTCCAAAAAACGAATAATACCGGCAGATATGTACCATAGTCATCTGGCCAGACCTGAAACATCATATATATAACTTTAAATAATTTTCTGAATACGCAATTATTTATATAATAATAATAATAATAATTAACCTGCCATCCAGCTTCTATAATGTTAAACTGGGGATCACCTACGTTACCACCTGCGGAAAGCCATATCTGAGCCAAACTGAACTCGTTGGGTCCGTAAACATGAGGTTTCCATAAATTGATCGTACCACGCACTCCATACAGTTCATGCTCATGTTCTCGGATTGTACTTGCAATTGCGTACTATTACAAACCACAATTGATATTATAAGATTTAAATTTTAGTTTTTATATCGTATTAAGTACGTCCTAACACAAATGTCTGGAGAATTGTTTTTGTTTCCTACCGAAACAACCAAACGAGATCCCAGAAGATCGGCTAAATTTAAAACTTCTTGATCCATTTTGCTACGCTAGTCTAGTCGAGCATAATCTAACAAATCTAAATTCTGTATTATTCAATTTATTCGATAATATACTATGATTGTATTAACTAAATAGTCAATCTAATTATACTAAAATATGTAACAAAATATCAAAAAATATTATAAATATTTTTGTTTTTATAAAAAATAAAATAAAAATAAAAAACAACAAATAAAATATTTAATATTAAATTCGTATATAAAAACAACATTTTATAAAATGACTACAGTCATTTTATAATATATATTTTACTGTCATCTATAAATAAATAAATATATATATGTATAATTTATAACAAAACAACATATATTATTGGGTGAAATAAATATACATTAGGCTACCGTCGTACTAAAACTTTATAATATATAATATTATGTTACTGTCATCTATGAAAAGTATTCTCCGCAAAAAGAACATATAGTAATGCTCTCCCTATTTTATTTATATTTACTCTATGCATTTATATAAATTGATGTAATTTAGCGTATTAAAAATATGTTAAAATAAATACGTACCTCGTGATTTTGGTTTTGATTCCGACGATAATGGTGCCGCATGAAATTAAAATGATAATTTGAGTTATTGTTTCCTGTTAGCTTAAACCTGGATACTGAACTGTGTTGGACCTTTTGGATAACTATTTTATTACCTTGTGTACGTCCTGTTTCGTTTAGGGTCAAACCAAGGATCGGTTTTTCGAAAAATATAAACGATAAAAATAAAAGAGAACATAAAAAGGAGAGGTTTCCGTCCCATCTTTTGGATCCTAAGACACAATACATCGATAGTTTGACTCGCACCAAAATTGATACTGGTTTTGCTTTGAGTCACACTAATACTTATACTCATATTTATATACATATGGGATGAGGAATTTTTTTTATTATTATATTTAATAATTTTATCAGTTATACTATGGTTTAATTCTATTTTCTGTCCTTTGTCTTTTTCCACCTTTTTTCACACTTAACTATTCTTATTTGTGTTATTCCATTAGCTCGCATTGTTTGAAGTTTATTTCAAGTATATGAAATATCATAATAAATAAGGTTTTTTTTGTTGAAAATAAATAAGGTTTTTTTTGTTGAAAATAAATAAGTCTAAATTAATTGCTAAAGCAATTTTAATAAAAAAATAATTATAAAACCTAACTTTTTGCAGTAAATCATTATATAAAATATCTATATATTTAATAAAAATCAAAATATGTTGAAATTAATAATTATAATTACAGAACATAATAATAATAATAGGTAATAATAATAAAAATAATAGAACTTTATATATATATATTTAATTGATTTGTTATTTTATTCTCATTCGGTTTAGATTTTTATTTATTTTTTATATTATATTATTTATTGAATAAATAACTATAATTTGGGTTATAAAAAGAGTCTGGAATCATTAAGTAAAAAGAATGTTGGTATCCCGCTCTATATCGGAATTGAGTCAAATAAGTATTCGAATCAAATCGAAAATTTCGACGAAGTGCGTCAAATTTTAAAAAGTATGAATTGTCACAAAGTTTGATATTAAATTCAATCATAAAGTCTTCAAAAACCAGTTTTTATATTTAGACAGTTATTTTTATTTATTTGTTTTATTTTTGTTAGAGATATAAGGCCTAAGCCCATTAGCCCATATAGTTTATCTATAAATAATATATTTAGACTCTATATAATATACACTTTCTAAATAATACAAAACCCTAGCCGTTCTCTTTTCTCTTTTTTGTTCATTATTTAACATGGTATCAGAGTCAGGTTGATCTGATCGGGGAACCGTCGCGATCCCCCTGTTTTGTAGATCTACCAGGTATTTAATTTCGTAGTAGTATTGGATTTCGGTTTGGAATTGGATTTATTTGGAAATCTTGGATCTGTTCGACAATTTTTGGATTATGTATTGGTTTTGATCTTGACAGAACATGTTAAAATCTGATAGAGAGTTATATTATTGTTGGACTTTGATATTGTTTTGGATATGCTTTTGTGTGATTTCCAATTTTTTTTATCTTGTTTTTCGATTGGATTTGTGTTGGAAATTTCGATCTGCCTTTCGTAAGAATAGATATAGTTTTCGGTTTTCGGATGTGCTGTGTGCAACTCCAATAAAACGGTCTTATCGAAAGGCAAACGATGTCCGTTTTTACTGAATTTTGGAGAGCATGTTCGGGACATCCAACCCTTCAATATGACCGGTCGGATTATGATTCGGTGCTACGGTTTGGGAGAAATCGCAACTGGAACAGTGCAGCAGTCTTGTTGGTAAAACCGTGAATTCAAATTGATTTTGATTTTGGAAATTTAAAATTGGCAATTAGAAATTTGAAATTGAATTTAGTTTGGTTTTTTGGATATTAGTTTGGTCTTTGGATTTGAGATTGGATTTGTTTCCAAGTCAATTGCACGTATTTTTTTCTCTTCTATTATTTTTATGTTTTCATAACCAATTTACACATAATTTTGCAACTAAAAAAACAAACAAAAAATATTTTTGATGGATCTAGTTTTGTTCGTCTGAAAAGAACAAAATCAATGCTATTTTTTATTTTTTTAGGTATGGTTTGAAAGATATCCCCTTTTTATGGTTTGAAAGATATAACGTTTAAAAAAATACAAAAAAACAAAAGAGAGAAAAATGGTTGGGGTATATTAGTACTAAAATAACATAGTGGTTATCTATAAATATAATTTAACATTATCTCGTTATCCATACTGTTGTGAATGAGTCGAATAATACCTTGACAATGTACTATGTGCGTCAGTACAGTTTTGTGTTGTGATAGTGATATTGTCCAATCACTTGAGTTAGTCTTGTGGTATGAGCCCATTAGGCCCATAGTCTAGTAAGTCTATTAATTCGCTATAAATAGATTACTAGGGAGACACAAAACACAATCTGAAATCTGTAACCTTTCCTATCATAGTGAAACTCTTTTATTTGGCGGCGCCCGTGGACGTAGACAATTGTCGAACCACGTTAAATCATGTGTTTCATTTAAATCTTTCATTCGCATATATTCTGTGCTTAAGCCATTTTGTGATAATTGCATAGTATTTTATAACAAAATTGGTATCAGAGCCACGTGGTGAAATTAGGGCTTTTGCAATTAGGATATCAATATTGAGGATGATGATCAAGCTTTGTTTGTATTGAGATCGTTACCAGCTCCCTACGAAAACTTCGTAGATAATATTATGTATGGTAAGGATAAGTTATCGCTAGCAGATGTCAAAGGGGCACTGAAATCAAAAGAGATGAGACAGTTGCAGCCAGACAATCAAGCTGAAGGGGAAGGTCTTATGACTAGGGGAAGATCTAAAAGCAAAGCGAGTTCTTTAAGAAAGAAGAACTGGAGGTCCAAGTCAAGGGTAAAGCACTCAAACTGTTATGAATACGGTGAGCAGGGTCATTATAGGAGAGACTGTCCGAAACTGAATGGTAAGAAGGGAAATCAAAAGGAAAATGCAGCAAACATTGTTGAAGGTGTGAACGATTTCGACGATAGTGAAAACAATGGTAAAAGAGATGTATTGTCCGTGAGTTTAGACTTTGGGCAAAACTCTTGGGTACTGGATACGAGCGCCTCATATCACATGTGTCAGTTCAAGCAGTGGTTTGATACGTACAAGTCAATGCAGGGAACTGTCTATTTAGGGAACAATCATTCGTTGACTGTTAGTGGTATTGGTAACGTCGGAATCAGAATGTTTGACGAGGTTGTTAGAATCTTGATGTGCTGACATGTTCCTGGGTTAAAGAGAAACCTGATTTCTCTTGGGACTCTAGACTCTCGGGGTTACAAGTATCATGCAGAAAATGGTGTAATCAAAGTGACAAAAGGCTCAATGGTATGCATGAAAGGCAGTTTACAGAAGGGTCTTTATATTCTCCAGGGGAGTGTTGTTATGGGCGATGATGTAGTAGCATCATCAGGGAGTAATAGCCAAAGCATGCAGGATCAAAATAAGTTGTGGCATTGGCGTTTTGGTCACATGAGTGACAGAGGATTAGCTGTTTTGGAAAAGAGAGATTTGTTGAAAGGGTATAAAGCAGAATCATTGGGATTTTGTGAGCACTATGTGTTTGGTAAACAAACTAGAGTCAAATTCAGCAAATCAGATGTAAGAAAGACTAAAGGGACAGTGGACTACATTCACTCAGATCTTTGGGGTCCAAACAGAATTCCATCCAAGAGCGGAGCCAGATACTATATGAGTTTGATTGATGATTAATCAAGGATGGTGTGGGTTTACTTTGTGAAAACGAAAGATGTAGCATATTCAACCTTTGTCAAATGGAAGACGATGATTGAGAAGCAAACATGAATAAAAATTAAAAGTCTTAGGACAGATAATGGTTTAGAATATTACAGTCGTGAGTTCAACGAGTTTTGCACTTGTTCTAGAACACCACAACAGAATAGAGTCGTAGAAAGAATGAACAGAACTCTTTGTGACAAAACACGAAGTATGCTCTCGCATTCCGGTGTGGGAAATGATTTTTAGGTTGAAGCTATCAATACAACGTGTTACTTGGTGAATCGGTCTCCATCAACGACTATTGATTATAAAACTCCTTTTGAGATTTGGTCTGGATCGTCGGATGATTATGAACATTTGAGGGTGTTCGGTTGTCCTGCGTATGCTCATATGAGAGATGGTAAGCTTGAGCCGAGGGCAAAGATATGCATATTTCTAGGATATGCTACTGGAGTGAAGGGATATAGGTTATGGTGTACCTCTCCAAAGTCTCCAGGTTTTCTCATTAGTAGGGACGTTACTTTTAATGAGTTTGCTTTTATAGACAGTCAGAAGGAAGTAGGAGAAATAGTCGAATCAAGATCGGTTGTGAGTAAACAGGTGGAGCTTGAAGTAGAATCAGTTCCTAGCAGGTCCAATAATTCAAGTGGTTCTGAGGTGGATCCAGAATCAGGAGGTGAAACGTCAACATCAGATGATAGTGACGATGATGCGCCTGAACCAGAACAAAAACCTTATAGCATAGCATTGGGCAGAGAAAGAAGAGATATCAGACTTCCAAAAATATATGTGAATCTAGTTGCATATGCTTTCTTAGTTGCATAAGAAGTTGAGATGCAGGAACCTAGTAGCTACAGAGAAGCTATAGCGAGTTCAGAGACAGATCGATGGATTGATGTTATGGGGGAAGAGATTGAATCTCTTCAAAAGAATACTGTGAACATTGACTTAACTTTTAACAAAACCGATATTGGTGAATAGCTGAATGATGTTCCAGGATCATTAGTTGGTTTTGTTGATTCTGATTTTGCAGGTGATATGGATAAAAGAAGATCTCTGACAGGATATGTATTTACTCTAGCAGGGAGTGCGATCAGTTGGAAAGCACAGTTGCAAGCTACTGTAGCTTTGTCTACAATAGAGGCAGAGTACATGGCGGTAACAGAAGCAGTTAAAGGGGAAATATGGTTGCAAGGTTTGGTGGCAGATTTGGGCTTGGATAGGAGTACTACAAAAGTGTTTTGTGACAGTCAAAGCGCCATACACCATACAGGGAACCAGATGTACCATGAGCTTACAAAGCACATAGATGTCAGGTATCATTTTATTCGTGATATAATATCAAAGGGAATTGTTGATGTGAAGAAAGTGTCTACACACGATAATCCAGCAGATATAATGACCAAGGCAGTATCAGTTCGAAAGTTTAGGGAGTGCCTAAACTGGATCGGTGTTCGCAGTATAGAGTCAATGCCTTAAGGGCATTTGGTGATTCAGAAAAAGAGAAGATTCTTTGTTGATAGTGAATAAATGATATTCGCCTCAAGGGGAAGATTTGTTGTGAATGAGTCGAATAGTGCCTTGACAGTGTACTGTGTCCGGCAGTACAGTTTTGTGTTGTGATAGTGATATTGTCCAATCACTTGAGTTAGTCTTGTGGTATGAGCCCATTAGGCCCATAGTCTAGTAAGTCTATTAATTCCTTATAAATAGATTACTAGGGAGACACAAAACACAATCTGAAATCTGTAACCTTTTCTATCACAGTGAAACTCTTTTCTCTGGCGGCGCCCGTGGACGTAGACAATTGTCGAACCACGTTAAATCCTGTGTTTCATTTAAATCTTTCATTCGTATATATTCTGTGCTTGAGCCATTTTGTGACAGTTGTATAGTATTTTATAACACATAATTTATCAAATCTTGGGTTGTTAATGATAAATGAGTTTGATGTCTGGTGGTTATTGGTATATTACTATTTATAATAATTATTATTGTAATATGATTTAATTTGATAATTTTTTATTATAATTTTATAAATTAGTTTATCATATTGAAATTGTGAAATTTTATATATGTATTTTTGTTAAAATTGCATAATATAGGAACGTGTTAATTATTAACTAATATTATTAATTTTTTAGAAAAGGATACATCACAATTCCAAAAATATATTCTGAAATAGAGGAAAAAATAATTGAGTAATGAGGAATAATTGTGTACTAAATATACAAAAAGAGAATCGAAATGAAACCTTCAAAGAACTCATATGTAATAAAACATAAACACAATAAGCAAAAATTCGGGCAAAATCTGTTTGACACCGAGAACAAGACTATCTGTATCAAGATAAAGGAAAATTAATTATACATTAGAAAATTGGGTCATTGTTTTTTTTCAATGCAACCTTAAAAGAATAAAGAATGATGAGAGTATAAATTCTATAGTAGAAGAGATTTTCGCAATAGTAACATAGGCGAGTTCAATTAAGGATAATACTTATATTGTAGTATGATACATACCAATCAATTTATGTATCTTATGACAAATCTCTATTCAAATTAATGAATAGAGAAATAAAACGCAAATGTATATATGAGCAACATAAATAAGCGTAAAGTATAAAGGTGTTATAGTGTTGAGTTAGTATCTACGATGGACAAATAGATAACTCTTGCAAATTTATTTTATATTTTAGAAATGAACAAAGAGATTGTTTCCAATGATGCATTTGTAAAAGTCAAGATTCTGATAGTATACAAATCTGGTAACTTTGTTTCATCCAATGATGGAAATTTTATTAGAAATAGATACTTTTAAAACAATATGAAAAAACTATCGACTAATGATTTTGTTATTAATGAAGTAAAAAATTATATTAACTTTTTTCTCTCGTAATAATTATTTATTGTGGCATAGTAGACTTGCACATATAGGTTATAACACGATTGATAGAAATTTTAAAACAAAACTTATAAATTATGATATAGGTTCGAATAATGAATTACGTGTAAAATAAAAATGATTAATAAGTCTTATAAAAGCGTAGAATGATGTATAAAATTATTGGATGCACACTGATATGTGTGAATTAATCGGTGTCTTGATGCGGAAGGTAAAATATATTTTATAACTTTCATGGATGAATAATCTAGATTTATATATGTTTATTTGCTTAAGCATAAGGATGCGACATTTACAATGTTTAACATAATCAAAGCAGAAGTTGCAAATAAATAAGATACTAAGATTAAAAAAATTACGTTGTGAAAAATGTAGGAAATATTTATCGGAGATTCTTTTAGGTTTTGCATAGAGCATGAGATAACTAAATAATGTTTGACGTCTTATACACCTCAACAAACTGGATTGTTGAGCATAATGTTTTTATATATGGGATGCATTCTAGTTAACTTTAGGTTGCATATTAATTTATATAATGAAGTCATTTTAAGGGTATATTATATTATTAATCGTATTCCTCTTTAGAAAAATATAATATCTTCATTTGAGTTATGAAATGAAAGGAAATCAAATATCAAATATTTTAAAGTGTTGATATTTTTAGCATTTTTTGAATGCACATATAAAATACATTATGACATACCACTATGACATTATGACCGTACGTAACTTTTGGCAGAACCTACAATAGGAACTCCACACACATAGGTATAAAATATGAGTATGTTAGAAACTAATTTAAGTGAATCACATTGGTCCTGTACGTGCGTTCTTGTGAGAATATGACATATTCATTTACCAAATCTTTTACTCGAGAATCAGAAAACTTGACATCATCAGAGATGAGACTTTGAATCTTAAATTAATATTTTATAAATGATGGCAATCAAATTTAATTATAAAGAACCTAAATATAAAAAAATTAATGGGTAGCTACAAGTTATTTGTGAAAAAAAAATCAATATGTGAATTGAGTTTCATCTTGATGTGTTATATATATTTGTCGTTAACATGGAAGAAAAAGTTCAAAATATTTTCATGTAATTCGTTATATGTGGGATATGGAATTTAAATATAATAAAAACACTATAACAAATGTACCTATAAGAACTTAAGGAGTGTCTCGCCTCATATAAGATAATGAGTTCATCTCAAGTTATGTTTTTATAGTGTTCTAAAACTAGGTTGAGAATGCCCTTTGGACGACCGTCTACAAGAATAAAGTGCATCAGCTAACCACCTTAAGATCGTTTAAGTTTTTATTAATCCCCGTCTTGGACCTGCTTTTCACCGTATAATAGGTATTAGGTACTAACAAGACTCGGACCCGTCTCATATTGTTTAGAATCATTATTGTTTTAAATTGATAGAGCACATGGTCAAAATAGTGTTAAGAAAAATTACGGACAAACATATTGGTAACATGATTGGATATATGAGATCGTTAATTAGGCCACATGGGATGTTGGTTTACAATTACGACTACCAAAGCTTCTAGTTTTTATTTGTTATCTTTACACTAAGATAAACGTTTTTTCGAAAAACATTTTATTTTACGCGTGAAAATTGTCTCGGTGAAGAAATAAAATTTGTTGTTAAATCAATTGAAAAATTGTTTCAATACTGATTTAATGAGGTGATCATAATTAACCTAGAAACAAGTATGAATCAACCAGATTAAGTTAAAATTATAAGAGGGAACTAGAAGACGATAAGGTGACTATCTAAAGTAAATATGTCAAATAAAGGTCACATCACCCTCGCAACGAACATGTATCATTGCGGAAATTTTGCTTGGAAAAATACAAAACTTAAAACTACATATCATTGTCGTGGTAAAACATTTGATCGTCATAGCGACTTGGAAATTTCAAGCATTTTGGCACGAAACCTTTTTTCGTGATGACCTGAGAATTTCAAGTCTTTGTTGCATTGAAAGCTAGGGTAGTTGTGGAGATATAGGCAAGTCAAGCTATTGGAATCAACTCTAGTAGTTTCCATGCGATAAGAGTTAGGTCATCGCGATGACGAGGTAATTTAGTCGCGGACGCCATGCTGTCTGTTATCAAGATGTTTATTAAATGTTTAACTTGTCACGCTGTCATTTGCCTGTTGTTGCGTCAAGCACGAGCATATGTCTTTACGAAAATACACATTTTTTATAAAAAAAATACATTTTCGATCTTATTTATTTTTAAAAAAAATTTAAATGCGTATGAATAACTTTTAGAATTAAGAGCTGATAACCCAACTTTTAGATTTTTAAAATTTGAAAAGTTAAATGTTGTGCTATGGATTCAAACACTCTTATTTATTTACATTGAAAAGCACAAGGTTTGTTGTAATCTGAAAAATCACATTCATCAAAATATATAAACAATGGATAATTTGGAATAATTCTCGAAAATCACATTCATCAAAATATATAAACAATGGATAATTTGGAATAATTCTCGTTAAAAAATGTATTGAAAATATATTTCAAATTTTATACAACGGTTCTGTAAGTCTACTATGTGGAAGTCATGCTTCTTCCTAAGACTCTCGATAGAAAGCTCAGAGAGAGCCGTGGTCTTTTCTAGTGTTTTCTGCATGAGTGTCGATGTCTTTTTTTGCTTTCAAAGTCGTTTCCTTTCTTTTCTTTTTGTTCATCGTCATTTCTATCCTTCACTCCATCATTTCACGACTCCCTATTTTAAACCCAGCTCTGCTCTTTCCGACTTTCTTTCTTGATCCGTTGGACTGTTTTGTTTGGCTATCAACTATTTCTTTTCAATTTTTATCGGTTGGTGTCCTCCTGTTGAAGTTTTTTTTCATTCGTAGCAAAGAAATTTTTAACGACGTTTTTATATATCAATGGTTTGCAATTCCTTGTGACCGATCCCTCCCTTGTTGCACACTCAACACTCAAAGCCTGTGGATTATCCGTTTCTAAACCTCTCACTCTTGTATCGGTTTGTTGTTATGGTATCTATTTAATCATCTAACATTGGTATATTAAAAATTTGGATATCATTTTCAACGAAAAAACAAAACCCACGATCAATGCAGTATTTGGTCACTTGTCTATTTCTATTTTAGTTTACTATCGTTTGATTGGATAATATATCAGATTGTTCTACCGAAAAGATTAGCCTTTGAGCTGTCTACGCCTTGGTTAAGCAGCAATTAGTTTCAGCTTATCAAAACACATAAACAGTTTGACCAAAAAACCTTGTTTGCCAAGCAAATTTATCTGCTTGATTGCCAAGGAATATCTGGTCAAACGATTGAAAATGGTGTTTATTCTATTTGAAAACACTCACTATAGTTTGTAGATGCAACATTCAGAAACTAGTAATCAAATAGTTGATGTAACATATTATATTTGGGAATTCAAAACGCACAGTTGACTAAAACAATATAGTACCAATTATAATCATGTTTTATGAACGCAAAGTTTTGTTTGATTTGAATTTTATTGTTTTCTATTTTTCTTATTATAGATGACTGACGCAAAAAGATGTTTCTCTACGAAAAAAACGTTTGAGAACAGCTTTATAAAAAGTAAATATATCGAAATAAAAATTAATTAGAGTATGAAAACAAAAGTTATAACCTATTTTTCTATCTATAAGTACAAAAAAATAACATATATAATCAAAGTAAAATAAAATAACTAACAATTAGAATTTCACTCCAAAAGATTTTAAAAAACAATTAATAACCATTTTAATATTAAAAACAACAAACTATATTTACTTAATTAGGTGTCATTTTGCGTTGTTTTTAAAGATAAAGAAGTAATAATAGTTTTCTGCTTGTCAGAATAAAAGAAGAGATTGTTTAATTTTTTTTTATAATCCAAAATTTATTTATTTATGTGGTAGTTTTCTTCAATACTTCGATTTCTTTTTTAAAGATTAATGTTAATAGTTTTGGAGAAAGGTTTTTTTTTTTTTTTTTTGTTAAAATTCTATTTTTTTGATGGTGATGGCTCGTCGTGACCATGAGAAGTTTCCTTGTTGGTTATAGATGGCTTTCAACTTGTTCATCTTAGTACGTGCTTTCTCCAGTTTCTTGGATAAGAAATAGTAGAACCTAACTTGATGTTTTAATGTGTTTTGTTTTTGTTAAATTTTGGTTTTATGCTCCAGATCTAGAGATTTATTTTATAGATATAGTGATTTTGGCTTTCTTCTTAGGTTATTCGGTTTTAGATCTTAGATTTTCATATCTACACTTATTTTTTATACATTTGTTTATTGGGTTTTCAGTTATTTTTTGGATTTTCTGTTCCTAGATCCTAGATTTTGATATATAGACTTTAATTTTTTATGTATTTTATCTGGTTATGTTTTTTAACTTCGGTTGTTGGGATAGATTTTAGATATTTGAATCTACGCTTCTTCTTTTCATCCATGAATATAACATATAAAACATGTTAGAATATTTATGGCCCGATATGCTAAATATATATTCGGTTATTCTTTTATTGTAGTCTAATAATAAAAGTAATCAGATTAATTATATTATATATAATTTATTGGGTATTGGACCTATAGGTGAAAAAACATTGTGGACTTATAAGACCTTGTAAATGAAAGAACCCAAATTTCAACACTTAAGCCTCAACTCATAACTCATGGACTAAATTGATAAAATCAATTTAGTGGGTTGTGGTCTCCGATCACAAAACAATATAAGTCATGGGCTTTATTGTTAGAGATATTTATAGACAAAATATATGGGCTAATGGGTCTAGACCTTATATCTCAAACATTTATACCACTAGGGTTGAAGTGTATTTTCCTATAAAAAGAATGACTAGGATTCATAAATCCCTTTAACCTAAATCCAAAAAGATCCGTTAGCGCTTTTAATGAGAGGAAAGTTGACAATTGTTTCGCATGAACAAAGTCTTGAAGAAATTTAAAATATGATTTAAGAGCAATAGAATCTGAAGAACAATTATAGATAATAGCAGCAATCAAAATATTAAGTCTTTTCAGTTTATTCTATAATACAAAATCATACATATATTTTAATAATATTCCGCATGTTTGATAGATTAATTTGATGCAATTCAACTAGTTCTATAAACTTGTATCAGAGCCTCTCAGCCTCTTACGAATCATAAGATAACTGGTACTTTATCTATAAATGAATCAAGCATATTTTTCTTTACAATAACAAATTCATACAATTGAGATTAATTAATTTGATAAGGTATGAATTCCGGTCGGATTGGTATTGGGATACCGAATCCGGTAACTCGTCCCGAACCGGTCTAATAAACCAGTTTGAGATTGAGTCAATAATATTATCTAACCACTAACGAGCCGAGTTTTGAACCTGATCTCATTACCGGTTTAGACCGACATGACCGGTAAAAATCCGATTTATATATATATTTTAAATATATTTAAATTCAGTTGAAATGAACTACTATCAAACAATAATATCAGTTTTATATATTAAAAAATTAAAATACAAGTTATTAAATCTAATATTAAAAAATAACTCACTGAAAATTAAATAAATATTTAATACATATTTATTCTAAACTAAAATAGTATGGCTATGAATGAATAAATTTTTATATATATTCATAATAAAATAATATCAACCTTAATGTTATATATATTAAACAATTATAAAAAGTTGGATTAATAAAACTTAAATTAGAAATGTATTGAACTTATTAAATAGAAAGTTAAAATATCACGTTCAAATATCAATTGAAGTGATAATTTCAATCATCAATTTAAATGTTTTATATTACACATTTTTGAGTATAAGTATCAATTTCATTGTAATGAGTTCCTTTCAGTTGAACATTAACGCAACGTGAGAAGATGCCTTCAAAGATTAGATTAGATTGCTATTTTTATTATTATAAATAAATAAAAATGTAGTTAAAAGTAATAAGTTGAATATATGAGTACGATAATTGCATTAGATCTAAGAAGTAAATGAATGAGATTAGTATCAAACTGAGTCAAGAGAAACGATATTTCTTTACAAAAATGATATGAAAGATTCAGTTACAATGATATGAAAGATTCAGTTACATTAATCCCACACATCTGATACCTTAAAAGAAACTTTAGCAATAAAGAGTAATATAAAGTAGCGAGTCGTATACTTTTTTCCATCGAGTCATGTTATATCTAGAAAATTGATAATGTTACAAAACATTTTCTTTTATTTTGAGGTAAACTCGGTTGATGATTATGTGTATCACAAGAGTTGGAGCAATCTCGCATTTCTGATATTATATGTTGATGGCATACTTCTTGTTTCGAATAACAAGGAATTATTACATAATATAAAAGATTTATGTCATACAAGTTCGATACGAAGGATCTTGGTGATGTCAGTTTTGTGTTAGGAATTAAAATACATCACAATCATTCCCGTGGTATTCTTGGATAATCACAAAAAACATACATTCGAATTATGTTACAACGTTACGGATTGGAAAACTACAAATCCCTGAGTACTCCTATAGCAAAGGGTGACAGACTAAGTATGGATCAATATCCAAAGACAACACTTGAGATTGAGAAAATGCAAATCGTCCCTTATGCTTCCGGAGTTGGAAGTTTGATCGCAAGTTTGTATTATGCCAAAAATTACCTTTGTTGTGAATATCTTGGGGAGGTATATAAGTAACAGAGGTATGGACAACTCGAATGCAGTGAAAAGGGTACTATGATATTTGTAAGGAACGAAAGAGAACATGTTGAATGTAGGAATTCGAAATAGCTGGATATCACTTGGTATTCCAAATCACATTTTAGTGGATGTGTAGACACATTGAAAATCACTTCGAGCAACATATTCTTACTGGTTGGAGGTGCAATATCCTGGAAAATTGTAAGTAAACACTTATTGCATGCTCCACCATGGTAGCATAATTTGTGGCAGAAATTTGTCACTGAATTTCTTATCATACATGGAATAGAAGGTCCCATGAGATTATATTGCGACAAAAGTTTTACGGTGCAGTTTTCTAACAGCAATATGAGCTTGTCTAAATTCAAACACATGGGCATAAAATTCATGTCTGTCCAAGAGAGATTCCAGATAAGTTAGTTAAATATTGTGTACATCAGCACTACAAAGGAGATATTGCCTAAGGTTTTCCAGGAACACACCATCATAATGCGTGTAGTTGGAGCATTGTTAGTTTCAGTAGGAGTTATAATAGGATCCCATGATATTTCTGATATTGTATGCATAAAGGTTTATTGAAATATATATGATTTGGTTATATTTATTGACATTTGTTACTTTATTCGATCTCCAAAGGTATGACCATTAAGAGTAGATTTGTACGATTATAATTCATATTACTCTCAATTTGCACGTTATAATTTTTCCAAGTATTTTTAGTATCAAATATGTTTCCAAATCTATAGAATCACTTTCATGAAGTTTATATTTGTAGTTATTATATAAAAAGTGAGTTAATCTCTAGCTTTGAGATTAATGATGGTATAAAAGTGGTATTAGAGCTTTGTTATGTTAGATGTGTAAATAAAGTGTATGCTAAAATTGTTTATTTTTATATAATATATTATAGGAAATATATTAAATTATTTATTTATTAATTTGATTCTTGTAATATGTCTATTTGAGTATGTTTCGTGCTTGTGAGTTGATATATTAATTTTTATTTTGAGAAGCGGTATTGTTGTCTATGTGGTTTCAAACACAAAAAAGGTTAATATCCACTTTTGGATAGAAAAAAAGTATCAGTATGACTCATCACTTACAGACTGTGAAATATTCATGTTATTACTATCTGGCTCCAAGTTCTTGTTTTTCTTGAATAATTTTATAAATTTGTTTTTATTTATAGGTATTATCATGTGAAATTGTGAACGTGGTGAGTAGTTATGAAAATTAGATCTTTCTTTGTTGTTTGTTTGTTTGAGAACTTGTATATTGTATACAATAACTTCATTAAATATTTGTTTGCTTTATTCGTTGTGCTTAAGTAAAATGTGTTAAGCATTTGGAGTTTATATCTAGTTGTTTGATTAAATTTACTAAACATTTAGAATTTGAAAGGTTAAGATTGCATCTAGTTTTTTTTTTATTTCTTATGTAATTTTTGATTGATTAAGAGTTGCATCTACCTGTGTATCTCCTAATTGTGGATTGTGTTTTTATGATATTTCTATCTTAATTACGTCATAGAAATTTGATAGAGAGAGAGAGAGAGAGAGAGATTTAGTATATTTTTTCATATGGCAGAGAAAAATAAAAGTTGCCACATCTTAACAGAAAGTTTTGAAAATATTGGAAGATGATCCAAAATTTCCAACATTGTATTTGTTAAACATTAAATTTATTTTTCTGAACAAGCCTTAGGTGTTCTTATTTTAAACCTATCTAATAATATTTTACGTGAAAATAAATGAATGTGATACATCTTTTAAAGTCTACAAGAAATTTGAAAAAGTATCTCATAAATAAACTTTTTAAAAGAAAGACAATTTGGTTTTAAAATGAACCCAAATAAGAGTCGTACTCAAAACTTATATGAATTCAACAAGTTGACTATATAATTAGCTAATTTAGGTAAAAACAAAAAAAAACAAGTGATTAAAACTAAGTCATAATCTTACTTAATTTCCTCTCAAATTCTTTTAAAGATGTTAAGTCTGCAGTCAAATATGGTAAACAAGAATTAAAATTACAGGGTTGTATAACAACCCTTAGACCTAAGGATACCAAACGTAGGCATGAGAAAAATGGGAAATATTATGAAAATATGTATGTTAGAGGTAGGAGTGAAACTAAAAAAAATGATAACAAAGCTAATAATAAATCTAGAGCTAGGAGCAAAAGTAAAAGTAAATCAATTATTTCTATAAACAATGATAATGATAATGATAATGATAATGATAATGATAATAATAATAATAATAATGATAATAATAATAATAAAAGTAATAACTAAGCTAAACGTAAAACATGCTATCATTGTGGAAAACAGGGTCATATTAGAAGAAACTTCTTATGTTATGAAAAATTCTAAAGATTCTTTCTCAAATGAAAATGAAAATGAAAATTCCTTATATGCTAAAGTTGATGTTGAAGTGTTATGTGTTTCCACGAATGAAACAAACTTGATTGGGTAATAGATATTGCATGTACATTTCATATATATCTTAATAAGGAATTTTTTTTAATATATTAAAACTGATGGTTGTTTTGTGATGGGTGATTACCATACTGCTAAGATAGTTGGTATTGGTAATATATGCTTGAAAATGCATGATATTAGTCTTAGAACGTTAGAAATTGTAAGGCATGTGTCTAACCTTCGGAGAAACCTAATATCTCTTAGTGAATTGGACGCAAAAGGTTTTGAATTTATGAATAACAATGGAACATTAATTTTTTTTAAAGGTGACTTCTTTATATGAAAGCTAAAAATATCTTATATTTTCTTAATGGTAGAACAATCATTACAAATAAAGTTACCCTAGTATCTCGTACATTTAGTGACTATGACCTACGACATGTTAGGTTAGGTCATATAGGTGAAAGGGGATTAAGTGAATTAGGTGAATAGAATCTCTAAGAAAAAGAAAATTTAACTAAACTTAAATGTTGTGAAAAATGTATTTCCAAAAAACAAACTAGAGTTAGTTTTCAAATAGGTTTTCATAAATCAAAACAAATTTTGGAATAAATTCACTCAAATCTATGAGGGAAGAGGGATTTCTAATTTTCCCACACATGGTGGAACTGTCTATTTTTTGTCAATAATTTATGATTTGTTTGAAAAAAAAATTAGATTTATTCAATAAAAACTAAAAAACAAACCCTTTGAAAGAGTTGAGATTTGGAAATCCACTTTTGAAAACCGAACTAGCAATAAGGTAAAGTTTTAAGAAGTGATAATGGCTTATAGTTTCGTAATCATTAATTTGATAATTTTTGTAAAAATAAAGGAATCATTCGACATATGACTATAATGTATAATACCCTTCAGTAAAATCGAATAGCCAAAAAATGAATAAGACTATATTAGAGAAGGTTAGATGTTTGCTAGAAACTTCTCACCTAAATAATAAGTTTTAAGGAGAAGTTGCAAGTACCTGGATTTACCTGATAAGTATGTGATGTAGCCCAAAAAGTCCAAACAAAAGCCTTGTTTATTTTATTTAATTTTATTTTATTCAAATATCTTATGTATTTAAATCAAATCTAATTATATTAAGATTTTATTTTATTTTATTTCCTTGTATTATAATTTAGGGTTTTGAGAAGCTCTTATATAAAGCCTCATATGCCTTAAGTTATTTTAAGTTTTTGGAATAATATATTTTTATCTCTGAAAATTTCAGTCTTTGTTACCCTTAGATTAGGGTTTCATCATGTTACCCTTAGATTAGGGTTTCATCATGTTACCCTTAGATTAGGGTTTCATCATGTTACCCTTGAATTAGGGTTTCATCTATTGTTGCTTCCTCTTCTATTTCCGCCGCGCCATCAGTTTGGTATCAGAGCCTCAGTTCTTGCTATGGGGCAAGCATGTTTCTGAATTTTGATTTCATCTGATTCAAGGTCTAAAGGAGAGAACAAAATACGGTCATGAAGATCTCAAAGATCGTTTGGTATGCGGAAGACACACTAGGCGTTTCAATGACGATCATATTGACCGGTTACTGAAGGAGTTTAAATTGACTACCAATCGTCGAATCAAGGTAAAAATTGCTTATCGAGAGGTTGTCTTAGTCTATGAAGAGGTTTTCAAAACCATTTTTTTTCATCAACTGGACATGGGGATGTTGTCTTCAGGCTATGAAAAGGTTTTCGAAACTATTTTTTCCTTCAACTGGATGGCTTCAATATGATTTCGAATAAGGAACACTCGAGAAGAATTTATCTTATTCCGATAAGGTCACCAATTATAATTCCTAATGTAACGATTGAATAAAATAAAATAAATAATTTGGGTTCTTGATGGCGATTGTGCTGTGAATTCGAGGATGAATTCTTGTCAACCAGGAGAGGGAGAGGATGATGTAGCCCAAAAAGTCCAAACAAAAACCTTGTTTATTTTATTTTATTTTATTCAAATATCTTATGTATTTAAATCAAATCTAATTATATTAAGATTTTTTTTTAAATATTTATTTTATTTACTTGTATTATAATTTATGGTTTTGAGAAGCTATTATATAAAGCCTCATATGCCCTAAGTTATTTTAAGTTTTTGGAATAATATATTTTTTATCTCTGAAAATTTCAATCTTTGTTACCCTTAGATTAGGGTTTCATCATGTTACCCTTAGATTAGGGTTGCATCTATCGTTGCTTCTTCTTTTATTTCCGTTGCGTCATCAGTTTGGTATCAGAGCCTCAGTTCCTGCTACGGGTTAAGCATGTTTCTGAATCTTTATTTCATCTGATTCAAGGTCTAAAGGAGAGAACAACATATGGACATGAAGATCTCAAAGATCATTTGGTATGCGGGAGACACACTAGGCGTTTCAATTATGATCATATTGACCGGTTACTGAAGGAGTTTAAATTGGTTATCAATTGTCGAATCAAGGTAAAAATTGCTTATCGAGATGCTGTCTCAGGCTACGATGAGGTTTTCAAAACCATTTTTTTTCATCAACTGGACATGGGGATGTTGTCTTCAGGCTATGAAAAGATTTTCGAAACTATTTTTTCCTTCAACTGGATGGCTTCAATGTGACTTCGAATAAGGAGCACTCGAGAAGAATTATCTTATTCTGATAAGGTCAATAATTATAATTCCCAATGTAACGATTGAATAAAATAAAATACATAATTTAGGTTCTTGATGGTGATGGTGCTGTGAATTCGAGGACGAATTCTTGTCAACTAGGAGAGGATAATGTAGCCCAAAAAGTCCAAACAAAAGCCTTTTTAATATAATTTTATTTTATTTTATTCAAATATCTTATGTATTTAAATCAAATCTAATTATATTAAGATTTGATTTTATTTGATTTTATTTTATTTTAAAATATTTATTTTATTTCCTTGTATTATAATTTAGGGTTTTGAGAAGCTATTATATGCCTTAAGTTATTTTAAGTTTTTCGAATAATATATTTTTTATCTCTGAAAATTTCAATCTTTGTTACCCTTAGATTAGGGTTTCATCATGTTACCCTTGAATTAGGGTTTCATCTATCGTTGCTTCTTCTTCTATTTCCGCCGCGTCATCAGTTTGGTATCAGAGCCTCAGTTCCTACTACGTGTCAAGCATGATCTGAATCTTGATTTCATATGATTCAAGGTCTAAAAGAGAGAACAACATAAGGCCATGAAGATCTCAAAGATCGTTTGGTATGCGGGAGACACACTAGGTGTTTTAATGACGATCATATTGACTGGTTACTGAAGGAGTTTAAGATTTGATGATTCAAGGTCTTTTCATATGCCAAACTAATGGCGCGACGGAAATAGAAGAAGAAGCAACAATAGATGAAACCCTAATTCAAGGGTAACATGATGAAACCCTAATCTAAGGGTAACAAAGACTGAAATTTCCAGAGATAAAAATATATTATTCCAAAAACTTAAAATTACTTAAGGCATATGAGGCTTTATATAAGAGCTTCTCAAAACCTAAATTATAATACAAGGAAATAAAATAAATATTTTAAAATAAAATAAAATAAATATTTTAAAATAAAATAAAATAAAATCTTAATATAATTAGATTTGATTTAAATACATAACATATTTGAATAAAATAAAATAAAACTAAAAAGACTTTTATTTGGACTTTCTGGGCTACATCATCCTCTCCTGGTTGACAAGAATTCGTCCTCGAATTCACAGCACCATCACTATCAAGAACCTAAATTATATATTTAATTTTATTCAATCGTTACATTGGGAATTATAAATGTTGACCTTATCGGAATAAGATAATTCTTCTCGAGTGCTCCTTATTCGAAGTCACATTGAAACCATCCAGTTGAAGGAAAACAATAGTTTCGAAAACCTTTTCATAGCCTGAAGACAACATCCTCATGTCCAGTTGATGAAAAAAATGGTTTTGAAAACCTCTTCATAGCCTGAGACAACATCTCGATATATAATTTTTACCTTGATTCGACAATTAGTAGCCAATTTAAACTCCTTCAGTTACCAGTCAATATGATCGTCATTGAAACGCCTAGTGTGTCTCCCGCATACCAAACGATCTTTGAGATCTTCATGGCCGTATGTTGTTCTCTCCTTTAGACCTTGAATCAGATGAAATCAAGATTCGGAAACATGCTTGACCCGTAGCAGGAACTGAGGCTCTGATACCAAACTGATGACGCAACGGAAATAAAAGAACAAGCAACGATAGATGAAACCCTAATTCAAGGGTAACATGATGAAACCCTAATTTAAGGGTAACAAAGATTGAAATTTTCAGAGATAACAAATATATTATTCCAAAAACTTAAAATAACTTAAGGCACATGAGGCTTTATATAATAGCTTCTCAAACTCCTAAATTATAATACAAGGAAATAAAATAAATATTTTAAAATAAAATCAAATCAAATCTTAATATAATTAGATTTATTTAAATACATAAGATATTTGAATAAAATGAAATAAAATAAACAAGGCTTTTTTTTTGGACTTTTTGGGCTACATCAGTATGTTCCCTTTTATGGAAATTAACCTTAAAACCCTGAAGAAATATGGAATGGGAAACCACCTTTCTTAAAATATTTAAGAGTATTTGGTTGTTCTGTTTACATTCATAAATCAGAATCTAAGTTATATCTCAAGTCATAAAATGTATTTTCTTAGGTTTTCTAGATCAAGAAAAATGAAATAAGGTGTTGTTAAGAAAAACTGTAGGTTTTTAATTTACTATAATGATAGATTATGTTTTTAATGAATCTCGCTTTCTTTGTCTAGAAACTTAGGATAGAAGAAATAAAAAATTATTAAGGGCGCAACTAAGATGGAAAGTTATATGTTTGAGTCTGAAACTGCGGATTCTCACCAAAGGAAGATATTAAAAAATATTATTTATGAACTAGATTTGGTAGTCTCAGAAGAAGAGTTTGTCCAAAAAGAAGGGAAAGATTTAGAATCCTACCAGGTTTTTACAAATAGGTTAAAAATATGGTAAAACCTAACTCGAAGTGTGTTAGGGATTACTTGGTATTTTCCTTATAAACAACCTTAGAAGAAATAAACTTCAACGAACTTAGGAATTATAAAGAGGCTATAAGATGTCGTGAAAACTCAAATGGATAGAGACTGTGAAAGAGGAGATGTTTTCTCTTCATAAAAATCATACACGGACCTTTGTTAGAAAACCTATGGGAATAAATTGTAGCTTCAAAATGGTTTTTTAAGATTAAAGAATGGTTGCACCAAAATTACCCTCTTACGTTTCAAGTTAGGTTAGTGACAAAAACTTTTACCCAACAAAAATATATAGACTACAATGAGATATTCTCTCCCATAGTCAAATTAAAAATACTAGGATATTGATTAATTTGGTATGTTAATTTGATTTAGAGTTAGAGAAAATGTATGTTGAATTTCTTTTTTTAATGGAATATTAGGAGAAACAATCTATATGGACCAGCATGAAGGCTTTGGTTATGAAAATATAATTTTTTTATGTCTTCTAATGAATTTTTTTATGGCTTAAAAAAATCCCTTAGAGAATGGTATAAAACGTTTGACACATTTATGTTAGGAATATGGTTTATTAGAAGTTAATGTGATTCTTATTTTTAATTTAATCATAAAAGTATTTTAAATATTGTGTATTTTTATTATATGTAGATGGCATGCCGGTGAGTAATAAAGATAAAAATACCTTGCATTTGATAAATAATATACTTAAATGTACGTTTGAAATGACATATTTAGGAGCAGCAAGAAAATCTTAGATATAAATATTACTTAAGATAGAAAGTATGCTAAGTTGTTCCTAAATCAAACTTAATACTTGGAAAATGTAGTTAAGAGATTCTCTATGTAACTCGAAACCAGCCAATGTACCATTAGGAGCTCACTTCGAGTTATCTATATCTTTGTCTTCCACCAAACCTCAAGATGTGAAATTTATGGAGGCTTTTCCCATATATTAATTCAGTTGGTTCAATTATGTATGCAATACTATGTACTATACCAGACTTAGCATATTTAATTAGTATGTTGTCTCGTTATATGTCAACCTCTAGAAAAGGTCATTGAAGCTATGAAATAGTGTTTTCGATATTTGTGTTCAACTATATTTAACTACTCTCATTTTTCTAAATGAAAAAGATTTTGTGTTGAAAGATTTTGTATATTTAGATTAAGTTGGTGATAAGGATAGTCGTAGGTCAACTACTGCTTATTTTTTTATCATTGGGGTTGTTGCATAAGTTAGAAAAGTCAATAACAGTTTATAGTGACACTATCCACTACTGAGACAAAATATATTACTTCCACCAAGGGTATTAACGTAGCCATTTGTCTTCAAGGCATTTTAGATGGAATAAATGTTTTAAATAGAAAATCTTTAATTTTGACAAATTGTCAAAGTGCGTTGAATTTATGTAAAAAACCGATTTTTTTATGAAAAATAAAACACATAAAAGTAAGATATCATTTCATTTGGGATACTGTCTCTAAGGGGATAGTCTATGTGACGAAAATTCGTAAAGATGACAACTCCACTCATATTAGGACAAAAGCAATCCCGACTAGCAAATTTCGATTTTGAATTTACTTTCCATTCGAGACCTTGAGTTGACACTTTAATGCATTTCTAAAATCCTAATATTTTGGATCATAAATGTTTTTTTTGTTTTTTATATGTTCCCGATTGTTGGAGAGTTACATTGTGCTAAGTGAATTTTGTTATATATAGGTATTATGTTTCAAGACAATTAAATTTATAGTATGGATCGTTCTTACATTTAAACCAGACTCTTATTCTAATGCAGTCCATATCCTAATAAATCATAATATATATTTATGCTCTTCTACTAGAGGTTTTACAAAATCAAAACTGCCTCTGTTTTAGATTAGAAAGCAAGTGTCACTAAATTTGGTATTCTTCTTGGTTTCTTGTTATTTTTTTATCTTGTAATAAAATTTAAAAATTGTTCTGAGTTGTTATACCTCGTTAGTTATAAAAGGATGGTAGACTAAAAAATAGAAGAAAAAAAAAACATGAAAATAAATGTGAATGAGAATTCATAAAAATAAAATATATTAAGTAAAAACAAACTTGTTGCACTTCTGTTCGTAGTGGTAATTTCATTCTTGTTACTATTTAGTTTATTGACATATTTATAATATCTAGAGTTATGAAATTTTCAACTTTCTTATATCTCATTATACAAAATAATAATCTAGAATTCAAGAAAGTTCATGTAGCTTCTACAATAAAAATTAATGGATATCTATTTTTTTATATTTTGTTTTTAGTGTTTCTAAATATATAATATATCTTTTATGAATTTCAATTTTGTAATTGCTATATGAAAAAACGACTTAATCTCTGACTTTGAGGTTAATAATTATATAACAACTATACTTCATTATGATAAATGCTTAAATTGTATCAAACCTTATTATTATTAAATTTTAAAATATATAACTGAATTAGTCACAAGTAACAACTGGTCTCACTTGTAAAATTGAGCGCATGAATCATTTGACCAAAGAAAATATTGTTCGTCAAGGAATTTATTGGATCATCAAGGCATAAGTTGGCCAATAGATTAAACATGGTGTTTATAATATTTGAAAAAATTCACTATGGTTAATAGAAGACTATATCTGATCCAATAAATTCAATTGTAAGTCTCCTCTCGTAATAAGCTGAGTCATACTGAGAACAATTTCATTATAGACAGAGAAGAAAAATATAAAGATTTATATCATAAAAGATAAATTATTTGCACGATTACGGGAGGAGACTCACTATATGCATTTTTTATGAAATCCAAAACAATGCATATAAAACATATAAAGGTTCAACATCATGGTCAAACAATAACCATTTTCATAGAACGTGATTTTAGAAAAATCATGGTTATAACCATCAATATTGTAATTTGTATATGATATCATTTCCTTAGGTGCATTAGGAATGGAAAAGTAGGATTAATCAAAGTGAATCAAAGAAGTTCAATGGAGTATTATAGAGTCTTCCTGACCTTAAAATGTAGCAATCATAATGGGCCATTTTCGTCCATGGTGATAAAGATTACTCTAGAAGGACCTTTCAAATCGAGGAATATGTAGAGAACATTAAGATTTAATGAAGAAAATTCTTACAAGTCAACCGAAATGTACCTACCAGCCTTATGTACAAAATATTAAAGTATTCATAAAGTAACTCAGACATGTTTGTTTGGAATGCCTAGGATGGAACAAGAGTCCTAGAATAAGTTATACTTTATAAGCTATCCATCAATAACAAGCTTCGTCCAATCAATTAGAAGAAGTATTCATAATACTCTCAACAAAAACAAAACAGATACAAAAGCAAGAGGATAAAATTAGTGTAGTAGGCCATAACGAAAAATGCTGGTAACAAAAAAGAATGAAAAATGAATGATGTGTCTAGATTTCATTGATTTAAAATAAAATCTTATATGAATGACATGATCCCTCTTCCAAGAATTGATAAACTGGTGGATGTAACTTGAGGGAATAATATGTTATTATTTATGTATGCTTATTCAGGTTACAACCAGATTCCAATCCATGGAAATAATAAAGAGTATACTATTTTTATCATCGATAAGGGGGCTTCATTTTTATAAATTTATGTTTTTTGGATTGAAGAATATTGGGGAAACATATCATAGACTTTTCAAAAAATTCTTTGTAACACAACTTGTATGTAATCTAAAGGCCTACAGTGATGACATGTTGGTCACTAGCTTTCAAGACAAAGACCACTTGACTGACCTAGCCAAAAAATTTACAAACTTAAAATAAAAAATCTAAAAATTAATCCATAGAAGTGTACATTTGGTGCAAGGTCTAGAAATATTTAAGGCTACATTGTCAATGAGAAGGGTATGGAAACATACCTTACTCAACTCTCAAACCTTACTGCAATGAATCCTCCAAAAACATAAAATAAATTCATATGTTTGTAAGATGGTTGGTTGTATTAAATAGATTTATCCCAAGATATTTAAATAAATGTCAACCATTCATCCAAGTTCTAATAGGATTAGAGAGGTTCAACTAGACTCCGACTTGATATGAAGCTTTCAATAACATCAAAAATTTCTCTAATCCTACAAAGATATTAACTAAGCCAAAGTTGGTTGATTCTTTATTTTTATACATAGAATTTTTATATTTTTATGTTAGTGTATTATCAATGAGTGAATAAAGAAATAAATCCAAGGTTATATATTATGTAAGTAAAACTATGTTGGATGTTGAAACTCGCTACCTAAAGTTAGAAAAGTGTGATTTAACTTTGGTATTAACGGGTAACAAGATGAAGCCTCGGGCTAATAAAATCATAATAAGAATAGCATTCTCTCTAAAAAGTGTATTACAAAAGCCTAACGGCTGTGAAAAATTGACTATGTTGTGAATCAAGATAGTAAATTTCCTTGGTAGACTTCATGATAGAATTCCAATAAGAGAGATCTACACCTTCGGCTAAACAACTATTATTCACTTGACAAGTTATAATATATGAAGGAATCAATAATTTAGGCTCCGGAGTAAGAGTTCAGCTAACTTCTCCAATACGATAAATTTTGAGCCAATCGATAAAATTGGTTTCTTTACTTCTAAGAACGTGGAAAAGTACGAGCCTATAATAGTTGGCCTTTAGGTAGCAAACATATGTGGAACTAAAAGAGTAAAAATCCTCACATAGTCTTAGTTAATGTTCAACCATACTCTAGGCCAAACAAAGACTAAAACATAAAATTTAAACCAATATGTCAAGAAACTGCGACGTCAAACAACTCTAACTAATTAATTTATCTTTGAACATGTATCAAGGAAATATAATTTAGTTGTAAATTTTTGGCGTCTTTGAATTATGTAAATTTAGCACCGTGGATAATTTTTGAATAAAAACCATCCATTACCCTACCAAATAAATTCCTAAGAAGAAGATTGGAGAACCTCCATTAAACAATACCTTGTAGAAGGAAACCTCCCTAAGTACAAAACTGAGGTCATGGTCATAAAACATAAATCAACAAGATATGTATGGATATCCAAAACCTTATATAAACAGAGACTCATTAAACCCCTTACTTAGATGTCTCGATCCTGAAAATGCAGCTTTTAGAGTAGAAAAACTTCATGATGGATAATGGAGTCCCATTGAGGCTACAAGGCATTACACATAAGGATCTTTCTCCTAATGTACTATTGACCTACAATAATGAAAGATAAAACAAAAAATTAAAAAAAAAATGACAATTGCCAACGATTCTTAGTTTAATACAAGTCTCGGCCATCTTACTGGAAACAATATCATAGGATATTTATTTTGACATATGAGGCATTGACATTGTAAGATCCATTCATACATCTCCGGAATGAATAAAATTGATGTTCAGTGGGGTAATTACTTTTTCAAATGGGTTAATATGCAACCACTTGTACAAATCATGGATGACGATGTCATTAACTTTTTAAAGTCAAACATATGTTATAGATATACGATACCAAAATCCATCACAGTAGATAATGAAAACCAATTCCAAAATGAATGACTAACATGGTTTTTCACAACAAGAGGTATATAACAAAAATTCTCTTCTCATTTTCATCTACATGCAAAATATCAATTAGAGGTCATCAATAGTATAACAATAGATGACGATAACATAATTTCTTGTTGGAATTTATGGTCATATAAAACCACTTCAAGATCTTCAACAATTGAACCACATATTTCTTTGGTGTATGTGAAGAAATCAATGGTACCAGCCAAAATTGATATGCCTTTATAAAAAATATCAACATATGATGAAGGAAGAAACTCTAAAGCAATGAGTGCATAACCTGTTGTGTTTGAATAAAAAAAAGTATAATCTCACTTAAGATCAGAGTATTACAAAAATTTAATGAGAAATCGATACAACTCAAAAATTTACATCAGATGAGGTAGGAGATAAAATCCCCAAAAGAGTGTTCATTTATACAAAATCCAAAAAAATTGGCAAACTAAACCCAAACTGGGAAGGGCTATATAAAATAAAGTCAATGAGAAAGTTGGTAATATACATATTACTATATGAGGAAGGACACCAACTTTGGCACTCATAGAACATAAACCACATGAAGCTGTACAACTCATCATAACCTTCAGTTGTTATCTTGATTAAAATTATGTTTGTAATGTTTTATTAAACTATCATTTTTGGGTGTGTTCTTTCCTATCTCCATGGCGCGAGAAGGATTTAACGAGACATCTGCCATTAATAAAACATTATATTCATATTTAAACAAATTCTTAAGTTAGTTATAATCATAAAAATCTAAGAAGGTTTTGATCCTCTAATGATAATAAAGAAGCTAAGTGTGGGGTGATTCCAAAAGTAGTCCCTAAGACTTCAAGAAGTCTATGCATCTATCAAACAAATAAAATAAGTTTGGGATGATTTCAAAAGTAATTCTCAACACTTCAGGAAGTTATAATACCATTCAAACATATAAAAAGTTAAGTGCATGATAGTTATAGAATCAATCATCAAACTTCAAGGAGTCCCAACACCCTTAAAACATATAATTGAGTGCATGATGATTTTAAAAGTAATCTTCAACATCGTAGAGAGTCCAAGTACCCCTCCATCGCAAAGTCAAGCTTGAGATGATTCCAAAAGTGATTCTAAATACATTAAGAAGTATTCTTGACCTAAGTCAAGAGAGAAAAGGTAAAATAACCTAAAAAAACCACAGTCATAAGGGACTTTGGTTTCTACCAAAAATACTTATAATATATCAAATACATTATCCAAAACAAAACAAATTAAAATTATATAGGAAGAACAAATTACTCAGCATAAGTAGTAACATCAGATTGTTTCATCTAGAAAAAAAAATTCAGTTTGCTTAGAGGCAAGCACAATATTCACTTGGGAAGACGGAGGAACAGTTGGATTTACAGCAGCAACAAAAGAGACATCGTTATTGGAATTACCCGAAACAGAAGCGTCACCAACCCTGTGATTCTCAATTTCAAGAAAAATATCACCAACTTGGAATCCATTTTTCTTAACAGTTGAAAATGGAATATGTTTTCCTAGAGAACTTGTCCAATCAATTGGTGGTATTTTATCACAAGGAACATAATACCACAATATATCTAAACTCAAGTCTGGGAAATCTTCATGAAAATAAAGTACTAATCTTGTCTCAAATTCTTATACTGTTTCCTCAATATATTCAATCATACAAGTCATACATCTTTCTCAAACTCAACATGCTTAGAAGGTTCAACCTCAAGGGTGTCTTTCAACTTTATAACTTATCATTTTCAAGCTTTGTAGACTCAACAAGCTCATCATATTGTTTTTTATATCAATATTTAAACGCTATTTCAGCATAAATATTAGCTAACTCGGAGGAACGAGGAATGATAGTCATACGTTGAACATATAATAAATCATTGCTAAACATTTAACCTTCCAATAATAAGTCAGTTTCTTTTGAACAAAGTCCATATCAGTTGTTAACTTTTTCTTTGAAGTAGCTTTAGTTTGGACTTCAACCTTAAGCTTTGTCTTTATTTTGGCTTAAGTCTGAATATCCGCTTTCAACCATTCATCAACCTTAGTTTTAGTCTGAAGTTCAGCCTTCAATTCTCGTCTACTTAGGAATGGCTATGCTACAACTTTCATTGATGGACGAAGATCACGAAGAACTGGGACTTGAATTTTACAAACTTCTTGCACCATATACATTTTACAAAGACTAAAAAACAAAATAAAATATAGTTAATATAATATAAATAAACGTAATTTATAAGTAAACAAATATCCTAGACTTACTTCAACCCTTAGCTCTATATTTCATCTACTTATTGGGTAATTCCATAGTAGTAAGATAATTTTGCATTTTCTTCATGCAAATTAGAGTAACAAAATGGATGAAGATTTCTAGAATCTGCTCCAAAGGGAAAGTCCTAAGTGCATAATTAGGAGGAGTTTCAATAAATGTAAAATCTGCACCCAATTGATTACTTGAGGTATTAAGAGAAATCATTTCGGGTGAGTACCCATGGGTTCCCAAAACTATAGCAATATTCTTAGAAAAAACAGTAGATATATCAATATTGTTGGTAATAATTGCAGGTATTAAAGGAAGTTCATCAACAACGACATGAACTACAGTTTTAAGAGGAGATTCCTTATCAATAAAATCTTAAACTCTGTCCTTTTTGGCTTTAGACCAATCACTAGAATCTTCATTCTTACGCTTTGAGTTTAACCTTCTCTTTAAATAATGAGTTGACTTAACATTAATATCAAGACATGATTTCTTCTCAAGGTAATGAAGATCCAACCTATGAGAGACATCATGTATCATTTTTTACTTCCCAACACCAATATGAGCCTACTTCACAATCTGAGAGCAACCATCAGTTATAACAACACCTTATATTGGTTGACAAAGTTGGGTTATCAATAAATCAGAATATTCTCCAAATAAATCATCGTCAACATCAATAATAGAAGTAGAAAGTTTGACAACAACAAGGTATTTTGGACTAGCAGGAGCAACGAGAGACTATAACAAGAGAAATTTCTAAATAAGATACCTTGAAAGAAAGAGTTGTATGTACGATCTTAGAAACAACATACATTTAACTTAGGATTAGCAGCCAAGGTCTCAGCAGCCAAAGTCTTAACACCCAAGGTTTCATCACCTAAAATCTAAGCAATTGTGGTAGGAGAATCATTATTAATTTGGTCTTCAAGATGACCATCAATGCTTAACTTAGATAGCATAATCATATATTTGACTAAAAAAATTAAAGCATTTGTAATAACATTATTTTTAAGCTCAAAGAATTTCTTAACAAGTTTCATAGCATAAAAACACTTATCATTACTCTTCTCCACTTTGGAATCATTGGACTTAGAATATTTGAAAGGATTACTAATATTTAAAGACTTTGGACTTAGAATATTTGAAAGGATTACTAATATTTAAAGAATTTGTAGGCATGATACTTCTTCAATCAATTCCAACCTCGACTGACACACCTGAGACTAGAGTTGCACCAAGATTGATGGGGTTATACCACAATCCGCTGGCCATAAACTTTTAGGAACCAAGATAAGCTCGTATTTATGGAAACTTATTAAACCTTCTTAACATGTTTGTTATACCCCTTCTTTGTTATACTCCCTCCTTATTTGCATAACAGATTCATCTTTTGAGGGAGGTAAACAAATCTGGACATAAAATGGACATAACATAAAAATAAAGATAAATATTATGCACATAAAAAATATATAAGAAAAACAAAGTAGAATAGAGAAAACTTATTTTCAACCGACCAACTACATGATTATCCTTTTTTTGGTGAGTCTTCCAATAGCTAGAGACATAGAAAAAATCATTTTTTTTAATTTGGGAATATTTTCTAAAATACTAGCACCATATTACATGGTCAAGTAAAATAAATAAGTACCTTTCTTACCATAAATGTTGGCCAAGGCAAAAAAACTTAAATTTTTTAAACTTGTCGTGAACGCGTCGAGAAAGAAGAACGACACCCATCAACATTCTCCATGCATTCGGTATAAGTTGGCTGGACATATGCAAGTCTGTTGGATTTTTGTAGTAAATATTTTTTGATGGGGAGTTGAGGCCCAATATCAATGAAGGTAAAAAACAATTTCATCATCTAAAGCATGCAAATTAGTCTTTCCCGGTGTTGAAAATTAAATTTGAATATTTGAAAGAACTATCCATTCCTCTTTATTTTTATAGTAATCCTATTTTATGTAAACATATTTATGAGAAGTTAAAACTTTAGTTTCTCTATAACTTATAAAAAATCCTCACAAAATGACTATCATCTTGTGTAAGTGTAGAAATTCCTTCGGCATTCGTTGAGGCTGGAGCATAGAAATTCCCACCTCTAGATGTAGTAAGATAAGTACATAACTAAAAAGCTACAGCAGAAGGACCAACAGTCCTAAATAAAGAATGAATATGATCATATGAGGGAAATGATGATATTACTTACATACTATCAACATCAAAAGCAGGAGTTACAGAAAGATTCTCAGAAAAAAATATCATGAATAAATTAAGCATATGGATTCATTTGAGGATCATGAGTATTTATAAATTTCTCACAAAATTAATCATTTCTATTGGATTTATTCGGAAGAAGGATCCTCAAATTAAACACTATCGTTTTTATTTGGACTATCAGATTGATCTGCATCTTCATCCCGATGAGCTTTCGAAATTCTTGTTCATGCCATTTTTATAACAAATAAAGTAAAGTGAAATATATTTTATGAACTAAAATTGAAGGGTGAACTTAAAGTTCAGAACTTTACACATAAAGAAAGAAAGAAAAAAGTAGAGAAATAAATGCTTCAAAGAATAAAAGTTGAGAAGTTTGTAAAAGAACAAAAAAAATGAACAATAAAACTATAATTAAAGAGAAGGTTAGTAACACATAACCCTTGAATTTTAAAATAAACACTCCATATTTTTTTTGCAAGTAGGCAAGATCAAAATAATTTTAATGGATGAGATGAAAGGAGTTCAAAATGCAACAAGCATGGGAAACCAACATTAATGTTAAACATATTTTACATGTTTAAGCTTCAGTCAGGAAAAAACTTCAAAAGGAAAATCTCAGCAATAATACTTATACATAAGAGAAAATATCAATCATACTAAAATATGAAAACTTGGATTACATACTCAATAAGTCAAGATAACTTACTAGTCCTTTATCTGTACTTTGAAGGACTATGGGGGAAATTTTATACATTCACATGCAATACTAAGTATTTTTTCAAAATAAATATTTTTCAACTTCCTACCAATATTGAACTGAATTAAGTCTCTGCCTACAAGATAATCAACTATTAATAAATAAATAAAAAAGGAAATGCTACTTATATTTGTATTCTTTTTCGTTCTAAAAATAGAGTCTTTTAACCTCGATTAAGGTTTGGGACGAAAAATGGTATTTAATGAGGCAACTATAAAGATACCAGATCTTAAGACTCTCACGATTCTATATGTAATTGGCTCACTAGTTTGGCTCGACGGATCATTAGTTGGGCATGCGCATTTAATTTCAAGACTGTGAGATAAGAAAGCTTTGAAAAAATCATAATTAATGAAGAGATTAGATGTCTTATAAAAAAAACTTTAAAGTTATAGTTCTCATTCGATACTCTCACAATGACTATGAGGGGATACTGGTAAGGGTTAAAGCCTTGTAAGAGTTTAGTAACTTAATATTTGAGCTAGAACTTAGACTTGTAAGGGTTAAAGTAATAAAGTCTCTGAGTAGCATAAAAAGACTTAGACCGAAAGCCAAAAAATGATTTTTCTCCAAGCATATACCTATAAATATATAAATATTCTCATTCATAAAATCACTTGATCATTGAGCAATCATATTATCTTCTATATATTTAGGATCCTCTTTTTTAATTCAAAATTTAAATATCTACGCTCCTAAATAATTTTATATATTCTTTCTAATAATCAAATTTATCTTCTTGTTAAGCCTTGCTGGCACATCCCAAGTCTCAAACAATAATGCATAACCTTTTCCGGTGATTTAATTCATCTTCAAACATCAATCCTTTAATAAATAACATTTAACCACAATTATACGATAAATAAAACAAGATGAAAATATTGTATTTTCAATCTTATCATATCATATCATATTTAAATTCCAATTTCATTTGATTTATGATCACCTCTCATTTTATCATACACTCTTATTCTCAGTTTGATAACATTTGGTGGGGTAATTCCTCATTTTTGGTTTCTTCGACCAATTAACATATAAGCTTAGCACAATAGCTTTTAATTGTCTCAAATGGATATTTCATTTCTCTAAAAATTTAACTATCTTCTTAGAGTTTTCTAAAAATTCTACAACCATCACGTTTCTGATGCATCTATTAAGATTATTCATTCCATCGTGAATATTTGTACAAAGTTCTAGAGACTCTCTTGATACATTATCATGATGTAGTTCTCTTTTTTGTAATCACTTTTGTTGCAGATGAAATAACATCAAAATGAGATTCATGGATCCTCGAAGCTTTTGACATATTTTAGAGAAACATTGTCAAACCAAGTTAATGTGTTACCTCAAAAATGCCATAGAAAAAGATCTACACAGTAGGGTGTCATCGAGGTTGAACCCAAAAATAGTATTGTAAATATTTATTTAGATGATGCTTTGGGTCAATATTTCCATTTTATTTATTCATCATGGATAATCCTAATTTCTAAAAGATCTCTCTTTCACGTCGTTGTGAAGCCTCCCTAGCCTTGATTGTAGAATCGCCTTATAAGCTTGAAGTCGCAAGGTTTCATATATATATATATATATATATATATATATATATATATATATATATATATATATATATATATATATATATATATATATATCGACTCTTCATTATTCCTTTTTTTGTATTTGATCGTGTTCACATTCACGTGTTATTGCTTCAACTCTTACATATGTAATTCGAGCATGCATATTTTTTATGGTTAATGTAGGATATCTCGAATAGGTTGAAACGTGACTTGACAATGATTTGGGTCATGTTCTCTGATTATCTTTTCTTCTTCCATATCTAGAATAGGCACTCGCATTTGATCGCATGCTTTAGTGTCTTAGGAGCTAAGAAACTACTTCATTTTGAGCTAGATTTACAGAAATGTTACTATTTATTCAAATTAGGTTTAATTTTCTATAAACTAGAATAATTCAAAATATTTTTCTATAGACGGCTCCAGTAATGATAAAAAAAATTGAAGGTAAAATATCAAAGGAAATTATTGATCAAGAAGTTTAAAACTTAATAATATAGTATGATATTAAAAGAAGTTATGTTTTATAAATAATGACATATATCCACAAAACGGGGTATTCACCATGTTTGATCAGGTTATAGTGTTTTTTTAAAATATTAGAGGTGTCTAAAAATGGATTCGTCTGAATATCTACTTCGGTTGGCATTTGGAGGCTTGAGATTCCGTCGAGATCACTTACAAATCTGTTTTGTAGGTATGTTTGTTAACTTCATATGGATTTTTCAGTATTGCGTATGGTCGTCTTCATAGGAATTTATCCAAACTTCTAACTTTGGTTAGTTGTTGGAGTACAAGACTCTACTAAAGTCTATATATTTTATAGTCTTCGATAAAATACATACATGTCTATTAATTTTGCATAAAATTATTTTTCTGAAACATGTTGATATATTTCATATCTTATATGAGATCGTATGAAATTCGTCTTATATTTTTTATTCAAATTATTTTTTGAAATATAAAATTATACCATGTGATGTGAAGATATATCTCATTATCATCATTTTTATATAATTTTATTATATTCTTTTGGATTAATTTGTATACATAAAACGAGTATATTTATTATTCACAAATTTATAATCTATTAAAACATAATATTATTATAAAATTTAGAGTATAATTTCAAAGTCCTAATTGTTGCTTGTAATCTTTGATTAAGATTGCTCCAAATAAAATTATCATCTTGTTAAAGACCTTGTCGACATCAATTCATGTACTCAGAAGATTGGCTCAAATGTAATGGCATAAACCTCATTGGAAATAGAGTTTCCTATCCTATCAAAAAACATAGGAAACCATAATAATGGCGAATGCACTAGTCAACCCAGCAATAATCAAGGTTTTGATCTAAGGAACAATCATATGTTTGTCACGAGAAATAAATAAGATATACAAATCAATATCTCAGACAAATCTTATGCTGAATAACAAGAGTTACTCCATAGGAACAAGTTCTTGAAAACTCTGGTTTTCTGGACAATAGAAATCACATTATTCTCTAGTTTTTATCAAAAGACAAGGAGAAGTTGTTGGAAGCATCAACCTTGGTTGGAAATTTTACAAGAGGTAAGCCTAAACCCACATGCATTCAAAAGTTTATAAGTTCTTTTAAGTTTGTTGAAGAAGTTAACATATCGTCTTAGGACATAAGACACATATTAATAATTTTCCTTAAGAACTAATTTATGTAAACTTTGTAAAAGAAATGTGTTGGTCATTGAAAATTCTTCTTTGAGAATTCTCAAGTGGCAGTCCTACTTCAGTACTAAGGTCAAAAGTCCAATAACACTGATTTGCATAATGTTTCCAAACCTTCCGCAGTTCTTGTACAATGAAGGTATCATAAGAAACTTGGCATCTTCTTTAGGCTCTAAATTAAGTGTTAAGGTTCCTGGAAATAACAAGGCTAAGAATAATTGCTGCAAAGCTCTAATTGAGTTTGATAACACCAAGAATCCTATCCAAAAAACTTGGATATGATTCGGAGACAATAACGGGTGCTTGATAGATATAATGTATAAGGATATACCTCCATACTACAATGTTTGTATGCACCTAGATCACAATGATACAATATGAAAAAAGATCCTAAGTCCATATGGAAATCAAACTAAAGAAACACAACACTCACTTAAATCTCTTTCAAACCTTAAGCCTTATAAACAATCAGATAGAATTGGTCAAAAGGTCGATTTTTTATACTAAAAGGAAATAACTTTGGTATAGAAAACCATAGAGAAAACTTAGATTAATAAAAATAAAATAGTAGTGATCAAAGCCAAAGAAAATTTATTTGGATGGAAAAGAAAAACCAAAGTAATCATGAAAAAGTTCAAAACAAAGTGAGGAAAAAATATAACTTAGACAATTCAATGAAAGACAATAACATCATCAAAGAATAAAAAATCATCGATGTCGGTCTTTAAAGACATGAAACTTCTTTTCAGCCTCAAATGAATACAATAATTTAGCTTTTGAGCATAAGTCACTCAAGTAGGAATACTTTGGTAGTCTTCGTGCTTCTCCAAATCTTAAGAAATAGAAATTAGAGCTGACTTAAAAGAGATATTAAAGAAGAAGGTTAAGAAATCTAAGAGCAAAGTTATTAAAAGTACAGTCTCAATAAAGGATCCTAAAATGAAAGGACCAACCAGATCTTCTACTATTAGTTTTAAATGACTATAAAAGTTCTAATCTAGAATGTTCATGGAATAGGAAATAAAGAAACAAAAAGAATACTTAAATCTATCAATAGATAAGAGAATATAAGCCTTATGGAAATTCAAGAACCCTTTATTGATGTGGAAGATATTGATAAGGTAACTAAAGGAATTTTCTTCCAAAACAGCTTTAGCAAACATTAACAACAAAATATGATTTTTTTTGGAATGATGATTTTAAAATGAAGACTATTAAGAACCACTCTCAATTAATTCGCTTGAAGGTTAATCATTCTTATATGGATAAAATTTACCTTCTTACTATATTTATTCCAAGTTCTTTAGAGAGTTGAGAACTGACTTGTGAGATAATTTAATGATCATGGCTGATAACTTTATAAAGTGGATTCTAATAGATATTTCAATGTTATGTGAGTTGCCATGAACATATTTTATGTACCTTATTATGTTAAATAAGTATAGAAGAGTTTAATAACACTATACAGATTGTAGTCTAGAGGATGTTGGGTTCATTGGCTCCAAATATACTTGGACGAATAAATATAAATGGAAGAGGTTAAATATGGTGTTGTATAATACATCATGGGCTAACTATTTTGAGGAAACAAGAGTGGTTCATTTGGCCAAAACATGCTCGGATGATTCTCCTATTTGTATTACATTTGAAGATAACCATAAAAAGTTCAAAGCATCCTTGAAATTATAAAATATATGGACGCAACACCAGGACTTTCTCAATGTTGTAGAGAAGAATTGGAATAGGGGATAGAGTGGAAAACCTTTATATGTCTATTGCAATAGGCTTAATAAGACAAAACAAGAGCTTAAAAAGTGGAACTATGATCATTTTGGAAATATATTTGATGCAATTAATCAGGCAGAAGAGGAGGTTAAAATATTGGAAAATATATATATATGAAGACTCACACAGCCTTGAAGGAAAAACTAACCTTGTTAAATTCAAGCTTAATACCTTCAGTTCTTAACTAGAGAAGAAATGTATTGACGGTAAAAATACAGCTCAAACTGGCTAAAAATAGTGATAAAAATACAACATCCTATCATAACTTTGTAAGGAAAATGAGAAAGAGAAATATGATCTATTGTTTCAGATAAGTTAATGATTGGATCACATATCAAGAGAATATTGGCAAATTTGTTATATCCTATTTCAAGACAATTCTAACAGATCAAACTGATTAAGAACATATGGATGTTATCAAAAATTAAATCATAATCAAATCATTAAGGAATATAACATAAAGTTAATGAAGATACCTAATGAGAATTAAATCCATGAAGTAATCAAAGGCTTATACCCCCTGAGTGCTGCTGGTATATATGGTTTTAGTGGTATGTTTTATCAAATCTGCTTGAACATAATCAACGAGGACCTTTGTGCATCAATCAAAGATTTCTTTCACGAGCAAGCAATCCCAAAATGTCTAGTTTCCACCATTATCTGTCTTATTCCTAAGAATAAAATTCCACAAACTTGGAGCAACTATAGACCTATCAGCCTTTGCACATTATTAAACATAATATTATCAAAAATCATAAACAACAGATTATCTCTTACTATTTCATAGAATTTTTTTGCAGCTCAAGGTGGATTTGTTTATAGAATAAACACCCATGAAAACATCCTTATTACTAAATAACTTGCTCATGATAGCAAAAATTAAGAGGTGGAAACATCATGATTAAGGTTAATATGTCCAAGGCTTTCGACAAATTATCCTATAAGTTTGTCTTCAAAATTATGGATCAATTTAGCTTCTCAATAATTGTCAAAGGGGAGACATGTGGTTAATTTAAGGCTACTAATAAAATTAGGCAATGGGATCGACTGTCCCCCAACCTCTTTATCACTGCTGATGAGTATTTGATTTGAGGTTTAAACAGACTGTTTGAGTCCAGAAAAGAAATGATCTACAAAACAAGAAGTCATATGATTATTCCTTATTTGGACTTTGTTGATGATCTAATCATTTTTATAAATAAATCAGTTAGATGTGTCAATAGGTTGGGTGATTTCTTACAGCATTATCAAGAGGTTTTTGGTCAAAACATTAATAAGGAAAAAATAAATGTAATAACATCAAGTAGCTTATCTCAATCAAGAGCTAGTATGCTAAATTTATAATTTGGTTTTCACTCTTAACAATTACTTATAACATACCTTGGAGTTACCATCAATACCAACAATAAAACCAGCAAGCATGACCCTTTAATATCAAACATAAAGAATAAAATTTTAGACTGGAAAACAAGCATATCTTCTTTGGTGGTAGGTTGATTCTCATCTAGAAATTGCTAATGACAAGTTTTTCATACTGGCTATAATGTTGTATCATTCTTAAAACAATAATTAATATAATTGAAAGACTATGTAATAGGTTTTTATGGGGATCAAAGGACTTTTCAAACACAATTATCTCGCTTAAATGGAGTAATCTTTGCAGACCATATGACAAGGAAGGTCTGAATATAAGGAAATTTCAAGATCTTCAAGATTCTTTCTCATGTAAGCTCTGGTACAACTTTAGAGAGAACAAATCTTTGTGGTCAAAGTATATCCACAGCATATACTTCAATACTAATATATAAGAAGTCATTCAACTACATGGAAGAGGTCTTTTAATATAAGAGGGAAATAAGAGGAATTCATATACTGGAAGTTAGATAATGATGATAAAAACTTTTGGTTAGATAGGTGGTGCCCTACTAACCCCTTCATGAGACTTGCTGATGATGGAGACAATAGCTGGTACTCAATAGAAAGTATTAAATCCTTTTGGAATGATAAAGGTTGGAATATGGAAAAGCTTAGAATATTTTTCCTTAGCTCTAACATTCTAAAAATCCATACAAATAATGAGATTAGGTGGACTATTAAACTCTTACTCTTATTCTTTGAAAAAACACTGTAAATCATAACAAATAGACAATGAAAGCAATTCTAAACCATAAATCAACCACAAAAACACTAATATTTCCAACTAAACTCGATTATAACACTACAACCAATTAATTTCAATACTTAAATAAAAATGAACAAAATCAACAAAAATTTAAAAATGAAATGAAACCTTTAAAAAAAACTTACTAATGTTTGTAGATGAAATGCTGGATTGTTGTTTGAGAATTAAAGTTCGGATTTAGGAGTGTTCTTGAAAGTGAGAGGTAGAAAATGAAGATAAATGTAAAGTGAGAGTTAAAAGTTGATTTTAAATTTGGTAGATTTAAAATAGGGAAATGTCACATTAAGTACCTTCTCACCAATCTTATTATCATCTAGTACCTAAACTATTTTATATGCCTACTAAACACCCTTTTCACCAAACTAATACATTTTCAATACCCAATTTTTATTTTATTCCTAAACTACCCTCATATTTTGGTCACTGTATATTCCACCAAAAATTCAAAATTTGAATTCGTCTTAATACCAGTTGAAGCGTAGAAAAATACCAGTTGCTATGAAATTAGAACATTGAACAAAGATAATTAAACCTAAAACTACAAATCAGAATAATTTTTCACTAAGCTTAAGTTATTGTTAGCTAAACAAAACTCAAAAAGCACACAAATTCCAAACTTTTTCAACCCATCAAATCACCCTAAAAACTATAGGAAATTTATATTCCTTCCAAAATAAGGAACTAATCAAATTCAACATTAGCTATTCGTATTGTAATTGTCCATCATAAACTATAAATTATAGTAATTATACCGATAATACAAGTTAAGATGAAAATATAAAGATTTTTCACGTATAGAAAGCCGAGTAAAAGTTATGTTTTTAGGAATTTAGTATATACCTTCTTACGATGGTTGCATTAAACATGAAGAAAAGTGGAAATTGACCAAAATTCTCTTCATCGAGCTCCAGTTTCAAATTCTCTTTCTTTAAATTGATCGTTATGAATAGTCTTTTGGTGCTCCCCATACGGTAGTCGTGACTGCATAACTGGTCCACACGATTATTTCCCTCTCTTTCTCTTTTTTTGATATCTGCTTGTGGAAAAAGAAACGCATTTTAAGCTTGAGAGAGACTAATTTCAGTGATTACACGGAGAAGACGGGACTCGTTAACAAGATAAGGCGGTGTTTGGGAACGATGTGTTTTGTCTGTTTTTTGGGAACGATGCGTTTTGTTTGATATTTTGGATGCGTAATTTTTGATACTTTGCATAGCTAGCAGTGGTACTCATAACGTGATTTACATATTAATGCATTGTTGCTGTAAATTTGACTATGCGATTTGCATAATATACTGACGTGTGAATCTGTTGAATACGATATTACCCCCTAATTTTTTATTTGTAATATGTCTATGGCACATGCTAAATTGGTGTAAAAGACTTTTGAATATTTTTATAAATTATTTCAGGTAGAAGTGGCCATATCATTGCATCATTTTGGTTTTTTAGGATCTCGAAAGTCCAGGTTTATTATGTTTATAACTCTGAAATGGTTTTCTGTTTGCATATTCATGCACATCCAGGGAGTCCTTATGTCTATGAGCTTGTCGAGATTGAGCATGATATCGACTTTCCTGAACCAGTTATTGGTACGACTATGAGTCAGTTAGAGATTTTTATATACTTTGTTTTTATAGTATGGTGTTTCCAAAACTATCTACTCTCAGTAATTTGGAGAATTCATATGTCACATATATGACGATTTAACAACTTGAGTTTACTTTTGGTTATATATGTACTTGTTTTTATGTTACTATTAAAGGTACGTTTAACAACATGATTACTTAACTTAATAAGATATTGATCATATATTAGCTTAGTGCTTTGGTAGTTTGTGTTAACTTCTCAGCATGGATCAATTATGAAGACCTCAGTGTTCGCATATACTTATTTTTCCATGCTTGTGCGATAAATCAATAACTTCAACATTCTTCACTATTGCTTGAAATTAGAAACTTGGGGAGGTTAATCTTGTAGATAGCTTCTTAGACTTGTTTGGAAAATTAAAACAACTTCCAGTGTGGTTACTTTTATACCTTAATACATATTATATCTTGCGAGTTGCGACATAGTAGTCTAATTAGTCTAATTAAATCATGGAATGTTATATAATAAAGCTAAAGTGCATGATGTAGTCTAATTAAATCTCCAGATCTATAGAAAGTATCATTGGTCATAGTTCAACCTTCAATAAAAATGAACTTATTATGTGATGCGACATACATGCATTGATAAAACACATTGCGCGATTTCAGATTAATGTTTTGCATACAAATTACGATTTTGGGTCAGATGTTGACGTGCACAACACGATTTACTTTAGCTGATAAGAGAAAGATGTGACTTACACATATTATGAAGACGCGATATATAAAAACGCGACATTTTCTCCACGAACTACTCAGAAACAACACAACCACACGATTTTGGTTAAAAGATGCGATTTAGTAAAATGTCAAACCGTGATTTACTTGTCTACTTATGTAATGATGCGATTCAACACAACACCTACACGCGATAAACAATCGACAAAATATACATGTCGCTACAATCACATTGTTATACTGATAAAAATGTGATATATCTAATATACAAAAAACAACAACGCGATTTCTCAATACAATGAACATGCACGCACAACAAACACAGGTTACAAAAATCAAAACCAGGAACAATGAAAACAACACGGTGCAACGTACAACTTTTGATGCTTATCACAAACAAATTAATAAATGAATGGTCATTTTCACTTCGAACTAAACATCAACGAACCAATCATATACCGTTATCGATGATTAACAACCATAAACCGATAAAAACAGTCTATACTCCGGCGAATAGGAGAACCTAGGTTTCAATATGAACAAAATGGAGACCTTATAAAGTGACGCCGTAAATCGAACAACCATGAAACATAACTTAGAATAGCATAACCAGTTTCGACGTACCTTCAAACGGTTTAACCCTAAGAAATACTATTCTAACGCCGACCAGTAAAGGTTTATTCGTCGAATATAAGATAAAGGTTTATTCGTCGAATATAAGATGAAGACTATACGAATCACAGTTACTTGGAGAATTGTTCCTCCCCTCGTCGGAGTTCAACAACGACATCAAAAGTGGAAAGATTTTAAGGTTTCGAAATTTCAATCTTTCGCTTTTGGCTAATGGTATTCAGAATTATTTGGGAGGGGGAAGTCTCTAAAAAACAATTCAGAACCTATTTTCCCATTTATATAGCCCCATGGTTACTTTTGTCCAAATAATTATCTTAGATACCAATTGGTAGCATTCAATATTTGGGTACCGAAACGGGATAACATACTTGAGAAGGTATTTTCTGAGTAGTTTTCTCTTTAAAATATGATTTAAATAGTCTTAAAATATTATTCGGATAAATTAGAATTTTCAAGTGAGAATATTTTTAAAAAAATTGGATGAACCTTATAATGCTTTTTTTAAAGGTATTTTTTAATTTGGGACGACTTAAAATTTTGTTACTGATGATTTACCCAAACCTATTTGGACAAGAGCGTGCAATATCCGGAGAAAAAAAAAAACAATTTGCCCCCAAGGGGGTAGCCGAGTTGGTTGAGTAAGGCATTCTTATGATCAAAAGGTCACGAGTTCGAGTCCCTCTACCTACGCTTTCTTAGGGATGGCAATTTAAACCGAAACCGTGGGTACCCGAACCGAACCGAACCGACGGGGTGGGTTACCCGAAAAAGAAAAAAATAAACGGGGCGGGTTATGGTTTTTATTTTTACTATCCGTTCGGGTTCGGGTTCGGTTTCGGTTTTGAATATTAAACCACGGGTAACTGCCCCGAACCCGCCCCGTAAAAATACCTTCCATCTCTGTATATATAAATATTATTTACTGATTTTATTTTTAGCCCGTTATAAAGACTAAATATTCAACTTTAATAATATTATTATTAATTATAGCCCGTTATAAATATTATTTATTACCGTCTCTAATCTCTATGTAATCTAGCCCAATAATATTCCAAACCCTAAAAGAAAAAAAACCTTTCAATATCTAATCTGTCTCATTTTCACTATCACTTCTCTCGTTTTTATCTCCTCACATAGAACCATCACTATTGTACCGACCGCCACGATTTGTTGCTCCGTTCTTTGGTTTTTTGTTGCTCCGTTCTTTGGTTTTCAGTTGTCACTCGCTTCCTTCCTAATATTCAGGTTTCTTTCTTTATTTCGATGATTTTTTTTTCTTTTTTTTTCTATGTTTTTGAGACTAATCGGTTCTTTTTATTTTTTTCTCTCTAAAAATCGTTCATGTTATCTAAAAAATGATTTTACAATAACTTATTTCTCTTTGTCTAATTTATTTATATTTATATATATATATATATATATATATATATATAGTATATATAAACTGTTTATGCATAGATTTGATACTGAAGTCGATGAAGTCTATGAAGATTATAATTTATGGTAGTATTTTGTTAAATTTATTGTTAGATTTTTACTTTTATATTTTATTTTTTACATATTTTGTTTATGTTCGGTTCGGGTTCGGGTATCTACAACGGGTTTCTTCCGCGGGTAGTTCGCGGGTACCCGTGTGGGTAACCCGAACCCACGGATTCGGATTTGGTATGAAAAAAAAAATACCCGTCGGATTTCGGGGCGGGTTCGGGTATCAGTTATTTACTGCGGGGCGGGTTGTGGATATATAGGTACCCGCCCCCGATTCGCCCCGTTGCCATCCCTACGCTTTCTCGGCTGAGTCTGTCACCTTGTGTGGTTTACCTTCTGGCGTTGGTTTGCAGGCTATCGCGTCAGACTGAGGGTTTACCCTGTGCGCACTCATTGCACTCTGAGTAGCGGCTGCGGGTTCCCTCCGGAAAAAGAAAAAAAAAAAAAAAAAAAAAAAAAAAAAAAAAAAAAAAAAAAAAAAAAAAACTATAAATAGCTCAACGCATATAAAAACCCGAACCACATACACCAAATTGCAACTGAAAAAAAGAGCGAATATCAAGATGAGTTATTTCGCAGGAAGATTAGCAGGAAAAGAAGCAGCCTACTTTTTCCAGGAATCCAAACAAGCCGTTAACCGTTTAGCCGAGAAATCCTCGACGACCGTTAAAAACCCACCATCGGCTTCGGCTGCTTTACCCGTCGACTCTGAATCCCAAGTCGACGTGCTTCCAGAGGTGATGAGACACTCTTTGCCTTCCAAGCTCTTCGCTGGAAAATCACCCGATCCGTCGTCGCTATCTACAGCCTCTAAATGGGAAATTCAATCTGATCCAAACGCTCCGTTTAGAGCCTCCCCTGATGCAATAAACCCTCTTAGGGCTTACGTCTCTCTGCCCCAGGTCACTTTTGGCCCCAAAAGGTATTTGTTTGCTTGAATTTCTCGTTTTCTTTTCTGGGTTTCTTTGAATTTTTAAGGATGTTAGTGAAAGTTTGTCACTTTGATGGAAATTTAAGGTGGGTTGCTGGGTTTTTGTTCTTTTTTTGTAATTTTATGAAATTTGCAGGTGGGAGGTGCCTACTCAAAATCATTCGATATCAGCATCTACAGCTAATGAGCTGAGGAGAGACAGATATGAAAGGGTGCCTTTAAGTCCTGAGAAATTGAAAGCTGCAGCCCAAGGGTTTCAACAGAGTATGTTCTTTATTTGTTTTTTTTATTCAGTAGAATTTGGTTTTGTTTGTGTTCCTTCAAGAATTGTGGCTCTCTTTATCTTCAAGATCTCAGGGTGAAAAGTTCTGAAACATTTCAATTCGAAGTATGGATCATGTGGACAAAAGTTCTTTATTTGTGCAAATTAGGATTTGCAACTTGTACGAAAATTGTTACATATTTAGTTCTAATTTATAGTTTGTGGTTTCAATTCAGTTGGAGCAGCATTTGCAGCTGCTACTGCTGTCGTGTTCGGTGGCGCTATTTTGATGCTTACGACAACAGCCTCGAAGCTAGATATCCAGAATGTAAGCTCAGATGGATCAGATCTTAAACCACAAAACTTTGTTTTTATTTTAGATTATTGCCCCTGCTATGACATTCAAATGCATTAAAATGGTCTGTCTTTGTAAATCCAGTTAGTTGGGTGGTCGTCCGTTTGCTTGTGTCTTGACAATTGGCACCAGACAGGTTCTGCCCTTCATTGTATTTCAATTCTAATGCTGATTCGTAGTGGCGAAATCCGACTTTTTGTCCTTGTAAAAGGACATGAATTTCATGTCCAAGTCTGGGTTTGGACAAAAAAATATTGTCTAATTTGAAATAAAGTTGGGTCTGAGTTAGGACATTAGGTCAAACGGGTCAGATGTGAGTGTTGAAAAGCCATAAATACTGGTCGGACACAAATGATATAAAAATCATATCTATATATAAATATGGTTGAAACCGGATTTGATCCGGTTAGCATAGTTAGTTCCACAATTGTATTAATCAAAACCAGGTTCAGGTTCGTAGATTCACATATGTATCTGATATATATGTATCTGATATCTAGGTCTGGGTATGACAGGCTAATGTAGTTATATACTACAAAGTTTTGTGGTGACCCATAACCGGATTTTTGTGACTCCTAGCACTGATCATCCTTGTTTTACATACTATATGTTCATCTGTCTTTTATCGAGCGATATAAAAAGTTTGCTGGAACTGATATCACAATCGTAATTCGTTACTTCACAGACTAATGATGTTCGAACTAAAGGCAGAGAGCTAGTTCAGCCAAGAATGGAGATGGTCAAAGAACATGCAACTCCTCTTAAAACTTGGGTAAGTTTTAACCAGAACAGAAATTCCATTGAATTTTTTTTTTGTTCTTACTTGATGACAACTTTCTCATGTTTGATTTCAGGCTGAAAACAGATCGAAGAAGTGGCAGCTTGAGAGAGAAGGAGATTTTAAAGAGAAACCTCTTGTAAAGGAGCTTTCAAAACTTTATGGTCCGAAGAAACCCAGCTAATTATGTTACTTAATAATATAGCAGTTGTAGTTTTAGATAAAGGAAGACCTGTAATGGAGAAGAATGCGGTATGTAATAATGTGCAGTTGTTGATTGTTGTATAAATAGGCGTGGAGCTATTATTTAAAGCTTTAGAGGGTTGTGTTTGGTTCATGAACATTTACACTGTATCTCTGTTTTCATTTGTACTATATGTAAAACAAAGTAAAAACTTGTTTTGGTTGCTTAGATGCCCAAATTAATTTTTTTCGTTGCACCTTTCTGCGTAACTATTTTACTTGGAATTATTATAGCTTGTAATCCAGGCCGGCACCATATTTCCAAGCTTCGAGATATCGTTTCCACTTGTACTCCGTCACTGATGGAAATGAGCTTAAAAGCGGCCTTCCAAATTACATGCATAACAAAATCTCAGTCTCTTTCACGAAAATCTTTTGATAGTTGATGTTTTCAAGATTACCTTATGAGAGGTTCGATGAAGATTGAGAGGAAGGTATAGTAACCGAGCATGATGAAATGGCCAGACCAATTGATTAGAACAGGAATGCCAACCTAAAGAATGATCAGACACGAAATAAGTTAATGCAGCCAAAAAATATCAACAGGATCTAAAAAAAGGCTTGAAAACTAGAGCAAGTAAAAATACCTGCTTGAATATTGATGGAATGATTTGAGGTTTAGTTAGCATGACAAGGCCTAATGTCTTGGTAAGGGCACCAAACTGTATGACATCCTGAGTAATAAGGAAGATTGGTTTCATAATCTAGCAACATTTAGCAATTGTCATTGGAAAGAAAGGTATCTGACCTGGAGAAAAGGTCTTAGAATCGGATCCCCCAACCTCTACAAGATGGAAATGTTAGTTTACCAATGAAGGGCGTGAGAAGATTAGAGAACCATTATAGCTTTATGGCTTCTGTCATTCTAAATGAAAGCTTACCTCCATACTTTTGAAATTGACATGAAGAAGCTCGTTAGTAAAATCTGGAGGAACGTCTGATTGTTGCTTTGCTGACATTGCTATTTGAAACAACCACGACGCGCTCAAATTGGGCTGCACGAAGAACAAGAAAATCAGTTGTATAAAGTCATTATTATTTTTTAATCTTAGACATAAAGATTAATAGTTGATTAATCACAAAATGGAAAGGGATGGCAGGTAGCATAATCTAGTCCGATCAGGAAAAAAACAGGATGGACCAAATTTTCACATCCAAAATCCGGGTTGGGTACTATATTTGATAATTGGACAAACCGAAGCAATTCAGACATTTGAAAGTGATCAATCTTGTCACAATATAAGTTGTGCGACAATAAGACATCCAAAATTTATATATATAAAGGATTAAAATCATATGGGGTCTGGTCAACCGATTATATGAATCAAAAGTGGGTCTAGATTCGGACAAGCATACGTGTCCGACAGACTGACTATTAGTAACTTTAGCACAACATATATATGAAGGTTTTTTCCTCTTTGTTGGCCTATTCGGTCATTCTGATTTTGTCCGACAAAAGCCAGCCCTATAAGAATAAGAAACTAAACTGATATTCGCATTCTATCTTCTCATATGCACTCACCATGTAAGGATTCAGCAACGACAAGCTGCGTGAGTCCGTGAAATCTCCATTGATGGCTTCGTATATACCTGGGTTTGCACACAAACATAAATTAGTATCTAAAGTATTCTAATTAAACACTAAATATTATAATTCATCCGCGGTTAACTTTAACAGGTCCATTATCAGGTAGTATACTAGAAAGAGAATACCAGCTGACAGTCTTCCTATATGCCTGGTCAAGCTGCCAAAACCGCCAAAAGAGACAGGTGACTGTATACCACTGGCATCACCAAACTGCAGAAGATCAGATTTTTAAACTTTAACTTTGTGCACAAAACTTAAAAGAAGAAAAACTAAGTAGATAAAGTGAATAACCTGTAAAACACGATCAAATGCTGCCGGCAACGGACTGTCTAGTCGATTCTCCTCCATTGAGAATTTACAGTATGTTAGATTGCGAAGGTTAGCTATTAAGAACTGATGCTAGAAAATACTTGTAAGATCTTGTTTGGTCTCTGTGTTCTTTTAGGCTTATAAGCAAAAAAAAAATTGCTGGTTTAGTCTAATGCTTATAAAAAACTAGCTTTTGAGTTTTTAACAACGAGCTATTATATATTTTAGCGTTTTACTTTGTCGACTAATTTTTATCTCTATCTAACTACTGATTGGTTTATCTCTATCTAACTAGTTCCGATACTCGCTTTTAATATGTTCCGGTTTAGATTTTTCGTTTTATGCCGCGTTCTACTTTACTCAAGCACCAAACAAGCTATAATAAGCCGCACAACAAATAATAAGTGTATTCATATAATCTGTGACTGATTTACCTGTCACGATATGTAGGAAATATTCCATATATAACTCTCAGTATCTTCAGATCATCAAGTGAAACTCCCTAGAACAAAACAAAGCACAAAATTGTTAATCTAAGTTAAACCATCTGTGAACTAAACTTTTTGAGTATTTAAGAAACATCGACGAAATTGTAGAGATTGATGAACCAAGAAAGTAACCTGGTAGTCTGGCATCAACTCCCAATACTTCTCTAGTAGTTCTTCTAGTCCCGGGGTCACTGATTGAGGATCAAGGTAAGTAAACATATAAGTCGTACGATCTAACGGACCAGATCCAGCTGGAAATGCCTGTATATAGTATTATAAAGTTAGCAATTCGTACTTATTAAGAAAGATTTGGTCTAAAAACGAAGTTTTACCTCCCAAAAGAGTTGCACATTGCAATTTCCGACCTTCTTAGCTGACGAGCTACTATATATCACATCACTCGTCGAGTTCTCCTTAAACCCGCTCGCACAAGATCCAACAACAACGCAGACGCCATCTGGTTTCCTTCCGTTTCTTATCTACAAAGGCACCACCTAACACCAACTTCAGACCGGTATAGTTATCTTACTTATTCTATACACACTGATAACTAGTTCAACCAGGAAATTCCATCACTGTGTTGGACAACATTCAGAAATTTATACCCAAAAAAGAATATGAAACATTTACAAGTATGTGAGAAATCTCACCTGCTTCACGATAGGTGAAAAGTTACCCATTGCATCGATGACCAGCCGAGAGGAAAGGATGTTACCCTCAGTAAGTTGTAGAACCTAAACATGAATATTGAAAAGGTTCTTGTTACGTTGTAACGTCCATGTTGTTGGGTTCGTAAAATTTAATTGCTTTCTGTTTTTATTTTAACTACATATACTGAAGGGGAGGTAGCCCTCACAAAATATATGGGAGCACCTCCGGTATCAATGTTGTTGAGAACACTAATTATATAAAACCGAGAACAATTTTGATTTTCACAAACCATATGTTGACTTATAACTTTTACGAGCATGTCCATTTTGTCAAGTTGGAACCTTACGATTAGATCACAAGGAGATCTCAAAGAACGAATTGTATCAAACAAAGTCAGCTATCAACTTATTTATAATAAACTCACTGCAGCATCCTCGTACACGCAAATGCTCGAGAGACTGCAACCCTCTAAGATGACTCCACCAAGGGAAAGAAACCGTCTCTTTGTAATCTCCACAAGTTTCGCTGGCCTGCAATAAAACATACAACCTAAGAGATATCATAATCATTAGAAAAAAGGAAAATATTTTAAGTTCAATCTCTGGCACGAAATGATTATATAAAAGAAATTACAAAAAAAAATGACTCACGACACGCCAAGATTCAGAATGTCTTTGACCCAGATCTCGCCTTTATTCTCAAACCCGCATCTATTCTGCACAATGATTTGAATAACGTCATAATGGTTACACCTGAATTGATCCTCAAATAATAGGAAACTTAGTCCTGATATAATAACCTTGGACAACACACAATACAGTACATTCAAGCACTTACAGGGTTGAACTTCATCGATATCGCTTCTTCGATATCATCCTCAACTAGAACACCCACATCTACAAGCTCTAATAGCTCTTTCCTTGAGATATTCCATTCTTGTTCCCTCTAATCACCATCAATTAGTAAAAGAAAAAAAAAACTCTTAAACCATTCCAACTACTTTATTTCAAATCAACTCAGATATAATAAACATACCCCTTTTAATTGATTTCTCTCCACAACACAAACTTTTAAACCTTTGACACTCAAGGCAGTGGCAAGAAAGATTCCCAAAGTACCACCGCAAACTACCACATCAAATGTGCTCACTGATTTCTCAGCCTGCTTCGAATCATCGCTAAGTAACCCCGGAACACGAGAAACTACTTGTTGAATATCTCGTGTGTCTGTAAAAAAAATAGATGACCATAAGTATAAATAGTATTTTCAATCTAGAATCATGTATCAAATTTATGTTGTACCTATTGTTTGACAGCACAAATTGGACCAGATTTGATCAAGTTTCTTTAGGGCATTGTATGAGTATGATCCACCAGCACCACCAACTTCTCCACTAACAGAGATGCTTTCCATTATCTTCTGCAAAATTTCAATTGTTAAACAACAACTAATTTAATCAAACGTTTAATCAACTAATAAAGTAACTAAATCTATTACAACTTTCATACGTTTAGAAACCCTATACCCCATTCAGGCAGAGAGATGAGCTTTCTCTACAATTCCCAAGTAGAACTTTCTTGGGAAACAAACAGAAGTTAGGGAAACATACCTGGGTTCTAGAGGGAGTTGTTGTTGTTTGTGTTTGCAAGCATTTTGTCCTCTGAGCTCTCTGTTTCTTTCTTTGGCTACAAATTGGATTTTGCAGCTTGACAACTCCATTGAAATGTAGAAGCTGAAGCATCACCATGAATGCAGAATTTGATAGAGAAAAACAGAACAGTAAGAGAACCAAACCAGGGTTGAACAGCTTCCACTCTATCATCAAACCCTCTTAAACGAGGGAACCTGTGTTAGAGAATAGGACACGTTTTTAACGAATTAAACTGTTTTTATTTTAAGAAAAAACATTTCCGTCCACTTTCAACTATCAGTGTGGGTAAGGAACGGGTAGAGAAATCTCTGGTTCTTTTTTACGAACATAAATATAAAATATCATTTGTTTTATAAATTATTAAAATTATTTGGTACCGGTTTTTTTAAAGGGAAAAGCCGCTAGAGGTAAAACCAAAGCTTAAGTCAGCTTTGATTATTGGTTCCTAATTTTATTTTTTTTAATTGAAAGATACGTGGGTCATTTTAAACCATTTTTATTATTGAATTTGGAGGTCCAAAACATTGGGAATCCGGGTGCCAAAAAAGACGCGCTAAGCATAGTTACATAGAAATTAAGTTCTTTAGAAGGAAAGAGATCGACCAATGCTTTAGAAAAAATGAAATTGGAGAGGTTCAAAGAACTTACCGATGAGAGGTCTTTTAAGAGAGTGAGAAATGTTGAGATAATCTTGAATGCTCGTAAGAGGATAGAAATCTCCAAACTGGAAGGAGAGAGCTTGCTTTAGAAATCTGGTACTTTGGAAAGACCTTGAGGTGATAAGGTGTTTGCTGAGTTTATGATGAGCTGTTCTGAGCCAAAGAAACCTGCAAAACGAGATCTTTTCATGTGAGTTTGAATCATTTTAGTAGTCATGTGAGTTGATATATGATTATAAAAATTGGAAAAGTAAAAGTTAGAGAATTAGGGATCGAAGAATTTTATGATAAAATTAGTCTTTCGACTATCAAGCAAGGTAATAACTTTGAGTTGGTTAGGTATTTGATCTGTAGTTAGATCAATCTTGTATTTGCATTTGTTGGTCCATCAAGCCAGCCAGTCTGTAGTAGAGTTTTGTTCCTTGTTGATGTGAGAGATAGTCATGTTTGGTGTAAGTAGATTCCTGCAGCGGTGTAGAATAGGATCAAAAACCACGGGGATTTGTTAGAGGAGATCATAGATAAGAGTACTAAAGAATCAGTCTTTATCTCCGGAACATAGGTTTTCATTCTACTACATAGGATTAAGCCATCGAGAATTGCACGAGTCTCAGCTAATATAGGACTTAGCTTTCCGTTTCTTCTAATAGCAGGCTTTATATCCCCATCTTAGTCACTTATGATAGTACTTCCTGAAGCTTCACCAGATTGCGAACAAGAAGTATCTATGTTGAGTTTTAGACTAGGAACATTAGGAGGATTCCAGTGTATTACCTTCTATTTTCTTGTTTGGTTTAGATGTTAAAAGTATTTGAATTCCTATGTCTTGTTAGAATCATTTGTCCATAAGTGTCTTTTGAGAATGTTAGCCATATCTAACTTGAGTATAACATGTTTGATATGAGTGACGACAGCTTTATGAGAGGTTTCTTGAAGGTTGAATTTTTCTTGTTTCTGTGCTGCAAAGAGTCCAGCAGATGACTGAGGGCAGAGTGTTTCTAATATGAATTTTGTTGGGATCAGACCATAGCCATAGCCTAGCAATATAAGAGAGAGACATATGTTTTCCAATCATGACTTTGAACATATTGTTACAATGAAGCCATAAAGCCCACAATGGTTGCATTAAACAAAATAATGCTGAGTAGTTTCAAGTTTTCACAGTGCTGACACTTGGAAACTAAAGTGATGTTTCTAGACTGGAAAACAGAGCCAACAGATACTCAATTATGGAGAAGTCTCCATAAGAAGAAAAAAAACTTGACATGGTTGACTCTGTTCCAGATGCTTGAGTATATGAATAATATAGTTCCTTTGACTCTTAAAGTATTGCATGTGTCTTCGAAACAAAATTCCTTTGACTCACTAGCAGTCCATTGAATCACGTCTGTAAGGTGAGGCTTGATTGTTAGTTTAGAAATTCTATTGATGTCAATTGAGCTAACATAAGAAATAAATTTGTCTAGATTTCATTCATTGTTGATCCAGTAGGTATTGAATTTGGTTTCTGTGTACCAAGAGGTGTCATTTGTGTTGGTAAGATCAATTAGTGGTCTAGTATGACACCAACGATCAAGCCAAAACTCATAGTTTCCTTGACCAAGTGACCAGAATATAATAGCATCAGTATTGCTTTTTATATCATGAAGCCTCTTCCAAATTTAAGTTCTCATGTAGTTAAGTTGCACTTGCATAGGATGAGAAATACAACAGTATATGTTATGCATAAATTTAGACCATAAGCTTGAGTTTTCTGTGAATTTCTTCCAAAGCTTGCAGAAGTAAGTGAGTTGAGTATATTCTATTTTTCTAATATTTAATCATTCTTCTTTGTAGAGAAGACAGAACTTGTTCTAGCTTTATAGAAAATTATGTCCTAATATTCATAATCTTATATTCAAATTTGGTACACAGCCAGCTTTACTTGGATATATGATCTTATAAGCAACAAATGAACCAAATTAAAGTTGAGATAAAGATTTTGTGGATTTCGTAGAGATAAGGATCTCGTGGAAATTTTGTGGAGAGAACTTGATAGATAAGGCGACCTTTCGTAAATTTTTTTTTTTGATGGTACTATTATGTAATTAATTCAGATTGGAAGTGGATTTAGAGAGCATGTCGGATCTCTTTTGGAGGGCGGTTTGGACTATAACAAAAATAATGATGAATAAGATGTGTGTTTAGCATAATAAGCTAAGTGCTTGCTTCATATTATCTTAGGCCTCCAAGCCCATCTAATTAACCTGGATATATGAACCGACCCGGTTAGCCTATGGATCTTCCAAATATTATAAATAAGGTCAAAAACATCATTTAATGGGTTGGTTGAGTTCTCTCAAAAATACATTAAATATAACACCGTTTTCACTCTCTGCACTCAATTATAAATCTAATACATTCCATAGATACCCTTCGAAACCATAGTTGCGGATCGTACTTCGATGATCAATTCCACTTTGGAATTCTTGGAAGCATGGATCTCGATATGCAAGAAGTTACCTTCGAAACCATAGGTGAGAATAAGCATGCTACTATTTCATATGTCAATCATAATACAGAGGAAAGATTATTCATGCAAGACGAGCGTGATCAGCCGATGGCTGAAATTGAAGCTTTAAAGGCTCAAAGGAAAGCTTAAATAGAATTACAAGGGAAGTTCGTTGTGGGAAGTGTTCTTACAGATAAGCTGGGCAACAATCACAAACAAGATGAAAGTAATCAATCTTCAAAGGCTCATATAGGTTCATAGAAGGAACATCAGGATAAGCTGTTGATGAACACATCAGATTTTGTTGAAAACTCTACCACATAATCTGATTCAGATATTTCTAATTCTTCATCTAGTAGTGACCATGGCCATCCGAAGATGAAAGAAAGGTTAACCAATAAAAAATCTAAGAAAATGGATATGAAGGGGAAAGCGAAAAAGAAGAAATATCAAGGGAAAATAAAAGGATCGATAGATCACAAAATTGATCATATGTTAAGTGAACAATTTGATGTCCAATCTGAACCATTTATCTTTGCCACTCTTAATGAAGACCATATGTTTAGTCGTAGCCATAACTGGAGACAATCTCATTTGTCTGCAAAGATTCTCTCTTGACATCTACCAAGGCAGTTTGATAACTCTAAAATAGAGAAATAAGATGGAAGCAAAAATCCTGATAATCACATTGAACAAATCAAAACTTTCATGATGAACTTTGATGATGATGATGATAAGCTATTATGTTGGGCCTTCTCGCAGACTTTCAAGGGGAGAGCATTAAAATTGTTTAACATTTTACCACAAGGATCTATTAAAAACTTCAATATGTTTTGGATAGCTTCCCGGAGGCAGTTTGTGGGAAATAAATAGCTTAAAAGGAACGGTGATACTATCATTCATTTTTCAAAAGAACCGAATGAATCCTTACAAGACTACATCAATCGTTTTGTAAATATAAAGAATAGATTGGTTGAATATTTTGAGTAATTAGTCATCGCTTCTTTAAGGTAAGATTTAATATCAGGTGAGTTGGCTGATTCAGTAACTAAAAAAAAGTTATGAACTGGGGAGGATTATTGAATCAGGTTGGAAAGCAAATCACAATGAAGGAAAGTAAAAAGTGTAAGGTACCATGCCAGAATAGGTATGCTCCAACAATTTCTATCCCACAACTAGTACTTAGTCCCAAGCCATAGTCAATTACTGGCCTAAAGATTCCGGACAAGGTTCACATCGGCCTAAGAAAGGTTAGTGAAATCAGGGGCAACCGCCTAGACCAAAGAGAAGTTAGTGGGTCCAACCTGAATGGTTTGCTGAATTGAGTGAAAATATGGCCACCATTTATACAGAACTAAGAATGTTGTGCATTTCCGAAGGCCGACACAAATTCAATCTCCAAGAGAAAATCGGAACACTCATTTTTGTAAATACCATAAACGATGTGGGTCATGATACCCAAGATTATATTGACCTAAAACAAGAAGTACAAACCTTGATTGAAAGAGGAAAGCTATCTGGTTTTGTTAAAAAACTAGGAGGCAATAGGCAAGTTAGCATTCACTCCCAGCCTGGTGCAAGTACAACACACAAGCAACATCACCAAATATTCCAGGACAAATTATGAGGGCATCTATACAAGATGATGATATGATGATTGTAGAAAGATTTGATGTAGACATGGAACACATAGACCCTGATCCGGATCAGAATTGGGTTGGGGTGATAGTGGAAAAAATAGCGATAATATTTGATATGTGCAGCTTCTTTGAATTGTTTACCATTTTAAGGGGAGATATTGTAACTGCGCCCTCAACCTGCTCAAGAAAAATACATGTAAACAGTCTAACTACTTAGTTAAAAGGGAAAATATATACACATCTCTATCAGAGCTATGGTCCATTCATTGTCTTTGATGAAGATGACCTGAGATATATTACGGGCCCACACGATGAAATTATGGTAATATGAGCATCCATTAAAGACAATGATATACGTCGACTCCTGATTTATACATGAAGTTTGGAAAATATTCTATTTTACCAACTTATAAGCAAATAAAGAGTCCCTCAATCATACGACGTTCAAATAGGACCATAGTAGGATTTACTGGTAACTTGGTCGATGTGATTGGAGAGTTTGTTAGAGAGGTCTTATTGGGAAAATTAGCATTCAAGAAGTTGGTAAGGTTTTATTTGTAGTAGTTGATTGTCTGACATCTTATAATGCCATATTTGGTAGGTATTGGCTATCTAGGATGCATGTAGTAGCTTCCACTATTCACCAATGTTTGAAATATCTCGTGGGAGGTCAAGTAGGTCACGTAGATTTAGATCTTGAGTTTAAGTTTTTGTGTCTTCCGCTGTGTCGGGGGCAGTTGTTTTAGTTGTCCGCCAGAAGAAAAGAAAGAGAGAAATTTGCAGTTTTCGGACATGTTATGTGCAACCACAATCAACATACATGATCGAAAAGCCAATAATATCAGTTTTTCTGAATTTTAGAGAGTGTGTTTGGGACATCCAATCCTCCACTATGACCGGTTGAATTGTGATTTGGTGTTATGGTTTGGAAGAAACTACTAGTGGAGTAGTGCATATGTTTTTTTGGTAAAATCGTAGATCAATTTTAATTTTGATTTTGGTTTTGATTAAAACTTAGGTTTATATTTGGATTTGGTATATCTTTTGTTTGGATTAAGATTTTGATTGGATTTGGTATAGATTTTGTTTGGATTTGGTATTTGGATTTAGTACTAGATTTGGATTTGGATTTGGATTTGACATTTAGATTTGTTTTTTTTATTTTGAATTTGAAATTTTGTTTAAAATTTTGTTTTGATTTGGGTTTAGATTGGAAATTATATTTCATTTTTTATTTCGCGCTTAGATTTTTGTGTTTCGGTTTGGTATTCAGTATAGGTGTTTGGCGTCAAAGGATTGGAGTTCCACATTTATCGTTTGGATTTTGTTTAGTGTTTGATTTTGTTTGATGTTTGGACATTATATGACGTTTTCTTAGATCGGTGTTTGTTGTTTGAAATTCGTTTTAAGTTTTAGATTTTGTTTGGCGTTTGGATTCTATCTAATGTTTTCTTAGATTGACGTTTGTTGTTTGGATATTTTTCGTTTAGATTTTGTTTGACATTTGGATTTCGTTTAACGTTTGGTCTTTTTTTGACATTTGCTTAAATCTACATTTTTTGTTTGGATTTTGTTTCTTTCGTTTGGATATTTGGTATTTAGATTTTATTTGGCATTTTGATTTCATTTGACGTTTAGAGATTTGAAATTTACCATTTGAGATTTAAATTGAAAATAAAAATTCGGAAATTTTGAAGTGAAGATTTGCGATTATATATTTAGATTTTAGATTGGGATTGCGATTGGAGATATGATTAAATAAATGTGAAGAAGAAGATGCGTGCAGAAAATTACTTGAAGAAGATTTATGAAGAAGATGGGAAGAATAACAAATTTCTACTCATCAACAGATAAAGTTCTCGAGTGCCTCATTATTGTGCTTTATTCCATACCTCTGGTTTCTTAAGAACTTTGGGTCCATTCCTCTAGGTGAAGTGTTTTTGTTCCTCTTAGGTTTCTTTATTACATTACGATGAGCTTCTTGTGAGCGATGTAAAGAAAACGTATAAAGAAGTTTTAAAGATTGAAGATAACTTGTGGATTTATTCACACATATCATTTCAAAGATGGTATTTTTATGAAGGCTTAGTCAACATCGCGGTTTCATTTTCTTTGTGACAAACTCTTAATGTTTATAACACATTGTGAGTTTGAGATGGTGTTATAAATATTAGGCTCAATTCCGTTAGCTCATATGTTATATTCTATAAATAAGAGCCTATATACTATGTAATACATACATTTTCTAAATAATAAAACTCTAGTCTTCTTTCTTTGTTTCTCTATTTAAAAAAAATCGTTTATTTGTAAAACCTTACAAACTTATATATTATGTTTTATAATTTAGTTATATAATATTTTGAAATTTATCTTTACCATGTTTCACAAAATTCAAAGAATTAGTCTGAGTATAGCGAAATTCTGAATGGATTTTGTCGAGCACTAGCAAATAAACTTCAAAAATTGTATGTTCCTAACGAATTTTATAGACTATTTTGCCAATGTTTTGGCAAATATAATTCACAACCTGTCAGCTGCTGGAAAATTTTATACATTATTTACATAAAGCTCTCGTGAATTCTATTTTGCTTATACAACACCGGTCCATTTGGTTTTTCTTAATTTATTTGTTACTTTTGTGCTATAGGTGGTAAAGTTTGATGAAATGTCACTTGTAGAAGATTAATCTAGTCATTTTGCAATATAACTTACTATCATTATACTTTATAACAATATTTGCGAAACTTAAGATATATATAGCTTATGACACATTATATATTTAAATTCTGAAACATACTCTAGTTAAGTTGCAAAACATAATATAGTTAAGTTTGGAAGTATGATATAACTAAGTTGTGAAATATTGTAAAGTTAAGAAGCAAAATACAGTGCATAATACTTATGAAACATGGCAAACTACAACCTGTAAAATATAAACTTGCACAAACTTATGAATTCTGTTTGATCCAGCATACCACTAATCCATTTGTTGTTTCTGATCTATCTTTTGTTTTCGTATTATAAGAGGAAACTTTTAGTAAAATAATACTATCAAAAGAATTACTCTCATCATTTTATAACCTACGACTATTATAGTCTGGATATGATGACTTAGTGGGTGAAAAATGTTGGTAAACAACTCGACTTTTTAATTATAGTCAAAACACATGATCCAGCCTCGGTATTATTTAAAAATATAATATATTATGTATTATTTTAAAAAGTATATATGGTAGAGTGACGTGGAAGAAAGATAAATATGGTGGATTATATTGAATAGTTAAAAATAATCTCATTTTGTATGTAGTGTAGCTTTTTTACTTTTTGATTGAAGATTATGCTCATATGACGCAAATGTGGAAAATTTGTTTGGGATTTTTCAATTCAATGTTGTACATTGTCTAATACTCAAAATTGGTAAACTACCAATAGATATCAGGACCATAGTAAAAACCCTAAGTAACCCTCTTGTCTTTCTTTGAACAAAATCTGTTATTTTCAATTTTTTTTAAAGTTCGTATCTTTCAAACTGTAGCTCGGAAAAAAAAATTCGAAAGTACAATCGACTTTATTTTGTAAGACGAACAAAACTAGATCCATTGATTTTTTTGCCAGAAAACATGTGAGATTGGGCATAAAAAAACATGTAAGACCAAACACAATAAACATGTGATACCAAGCATAATAAATCATGCGAGATCATACATTATTAAATCATGCGAGATCATACAATATTAAGTTGAGAGACCAAACATTATTAAATCATGCGGCACGAGGCATGATAAAGTTGAGAGTTCATGCAAGATCAAGCATGAGAAAATTGAGATACCAAACTTTACTAAATCATGTGATACGAGACATGATAAAGTCAAGAAATAAGATATTATCAAATCAGGTGAGACCATAGATGATAAAGTTGAGAGACCGGATATTATAAAATCACGTGAGACCAAATAATATGCGAATTTATAGATGCTAGAACAAACATAATATAACAGAGATATGCGAGACATGTACTGCTTGATGATAAATACGTGAGACCAAGATTACTAGGATTGACGAAAAGAAAATCATAAAGTATCATCAATAGATCTAGTTTTGTTCGTCTTAAAAAACAATGTTTGGTCTCGCATAATTTATTATGTCTGGTCTCGCATGATTTAATAATGTATGATCTCGCATGTTTTCTGGCGAAAAAAATTCAAAAAATATCTCAACAGATCTAGTTTTGTTCTCTAAAAAAAAGTCGATCATACTTTTAGATTTTTTTTTCGAACCCCGATTTAAAAGATACAAACCTTTCAAAAAATAAAATGAAAAACATGAGCGTTTGTTCAAAGAAGTATAAATAGTTAGATGACATCATAATCATAATGAATATTTGAGGAATTATTTGAAAATTTGCTAATTACATAAAATGAGTTTTAGATATGTATAGTAAAATTTGAGATATCATATGACAATAAAAATGAATGTTAGATACTTTTGATGACATTTAAAAAAGAAATAGTGATGTACTTAAAAACAAACCAAAAATCTAATATAATATTTTGTTCTTCTGTAAAACTGTTAATAATTTTGATTTTAAAATTTTAATGCGGGTTTTCTAAATAAATTCATATGAATGAATAAAGTTAAAAAACGATGTTATTCTACAAATCTTAAGCCTTAATTTATAATTTGTATAACTATTTATATATTTTTAGTCATACTATACAGATTTGACTTGAGAGAGATTTGGCCGGTTCTGGTTGTATAAAAATTACGCATGGGTGACTGAGAGAACCGGTTCACGGTAAAGGATATCAATTTTGAGTCGTTTTAGGATCGCAAAAGGATAATGGCCAATTTGATAAACCTTTCTGGGGTTCTAGGGTTTTAGGAGAAGCTCTCTCTCGCTTGTTGAAGCCAGATTTGCTCTTATCATCTACCATTTTACCTTTTAACAGGTAAAATCATTCAAATTTCTGTTTTTTTTTGTTTCCATTTTGTAACTTATAGATTTTGGTTGTCATTTTCTAATGCTACGATGATGTTACTTCTTGTTTTGCCGATGTCGATAATCTTATGAGTTGCATAAGGAACTGGGTTTTGAGATGCAGTATTAGTTCTGGTTCTATGATCAGAGAGATAGATAATATACATAGGATTGGATTAGAGTAAGTAGAATTAGTATAGACAGTTTCTCATGAGACTAATTAGTCTTTACATATGATTGGTTTGACTGGATTGTATTACTTAGAACTATTCTATGTGTTGGTCATGTGTATGCTGAAATTGTTCATTGCTGTGTTTAGTGGTGTCAACACCGAGCTAATTAAGTAAGTGTGGACTATAAAATGTCCGGGCAGGTCACTAATCGATATCGAAATTAAACTAGTTAGTCCCATGGAAAAAACTTCTTGATTAAATAAGACTTAATAATGAGTCTCGCTCTATTCAAATCCAATTCAATCTTGTTTATATGATCATTTCCTGTGTTCCAAACACGCCCTTAAGGTGTGAGATTTGATTACTTTGCACCAAACAACTTGTAATTTGTCAATTCAATTACTTTTGGTTTCATAGAAGTGAACTTTTGTTGCAGAAGAAATACCAAAATTTACAATCATGGCGAGTTTGTTATCATCTCCTGCTTTCGGTTTATGTTTCAACAAGAACAACAAAGCACATTGCAAGGTAAATAGTACAACTCGCAGGGCGTGTAGTCGTATAACAGCAATGCGGATAGAGAAATCACTAGAGGAACTTTACAACGTAAGAGTAGAACGGAAAGTGTCATCGGACCGACTAGCTGAGCTTGGAATATCAAAATGGTCAATGTGGAAGACCGGAAAGAGCAAGCTGCCATGGGATTGGCAAGTAGATCAGTTGGTTTACATCGAGGAAGGAGAAGTGAGGGTTGTGCCCGAAGGGAGTCACAGGTTCATGAGTTTTTTAGCAGGCGACCTTGTTCGTTACCCTAAGTGGTTCGAAGCAGATCTTTACTTTAATGGCCCGTACCAAGAACGATATAGTTTTCGAGCTTATGGTGATGATTAGTCTTTGTATTGGTTATATTGTTATTTTGAAGAATTCTTGTTTGTTTCATGTAATGTTATTTCAAAACAATTGGTATTTGCTGTTGTGTTTTACACTTGGGAAATGCTGCTTTTAGTGGCTACTGCAATCGATCAAATAAATTAGCTTGTTTTGAGTAATCAATGATCACACGACAATAGTCAAATATTCGATCAACCAAAACATACTAGTGTAGGAAAAAAAATAGTCAAATTGGAGTAAAAAATGTTAAAAAGATACTCAACCAACAATCTTCATGCTCATAAAAAGCTGAAATCGATATATACATAAAATAGATAAAAACATGTAGCATATATAATTAACTCAAGAGTGAAAAGTACAGTACTGCGGTTGGCAAAATAAAAGTGCCATGCCACTGTCACTGCATTAGTACAAAATAAATATTACTATGGGAATATCAAAACTATCCCTTTGTATTACACATGTACTTGGCCATACCATAAGAATAATAACAATGAAAATGGAACCGAATGCCAGGCTTTGTTCCTATGAGATTGATGTCAACTGGCATTCTTGTGTAGGCTTGAGTCGCTGTTAATGGTGAGAGAAGAACCAAACATTGGGGCGAGTTCGGCTTCATTGCTTATTGTAACCGATTTAGAGGCAGCCAAATCCTCTAGACGTTTCCAAGTTAATTCCCGTTTGGCCTGCAACTCCTTTTCATTAACTTCATTCTCTTGATATTTGACTAAGCATTCATCAAAGAATGCTTGATCGGCATCGCAAAATACTTTCTTGACGTGAAGCGTCAGACTTTGAACAGCCTGGTGCCAGTGGCCATGTGCATTTCTCTCTAAAGATGGTAATATTATAGGCAATATCACTTTGCTGTTCTGGATCATTAAGTTTCGGATGTGATCATTATTCCACATGAACAATGCCCGTTCAGCTACCTGCTCCCAAAAAGGTATTGTAATACTGTCGTGTTATCATAAATGCAAAACTCTGATTAAAGTATTTAGCAGAGACAAAATAAACGGTGAACCAATTCTCATTTAGATATGCCTAGAATACATTAGATTACATAAATGAATGTACCATAATATCTAATATAGTCAGTTAGTTCAAGTTTCTCTAGCCGATAATGCAGCGGTTCGTCCTCAATTTTGGACCAAGAGCAAAAGGACAGTGTACAGACATAGTGGACAAGCATTCATTTACCCTCAGATTGAAAAAAAATACTTTCTATGAAATACACCTTACTTAATATCAAAGAGGAAAAAATAGAATCTAGTAAAGATGCCATAGGAACTGCCATTTAGTTGTATTTAGAGGCAAATTTAATCACCAAGCAATGATGTTAGATTCATACATCGCATGAATTTAATGCAATGTAGAGCTTATAATTTGATTGTATCCTTCTCCGCAAAGCCGCTTTTCTAGGATCTCTCAGATCCATTATCCTCCGAGTATGCTATATAAGAACCATGACCACAATGTAGTTGCTATATAAATAAACAAATGTGAAAGGAAGTCATGTGTGCAACTGTGAGTGTAGACTTCAAAGGAATATCATTAGGTTGAACTGGACAGCTACAATCCATTACACATAAGACATTAGATATCTACTGCAGACCGAGTAGGATCAAATCCATGTGGAAGATCTCAGACTCAAGTCAACGTCAAATTCACTTGGAAAAGGAAAAAACAATAACTTTACCTAAACGAATTTAAAGGAGTGCACTAGCTATAACTAATAGGGCAAAAGAATAACAGAAGGCCTAACAAAGTTGAATGGGATGCATTATAGCTAAGAGACAAAAAAAAAACGGAATATCATAACATTATCATAGATATTCATTCTGATGTCTCTAATTACTACAAAAGACGCAAAATCAGCTACATACCTGAAAATGTGAACTGTTAAGACAGCAACCAATTTGACGAAACAGAGGGACCATACAGCGTTGGAACTCTGCTGCTTGAGTTGACTCCAAAACTTCTTCCAACTCACCCAGGAACATAACCTCCTTCGAACTATTAGTTATCGGCCAGTACTTCAATAGACCCCGAATTACTGTATCAGCCAGCTTGCAGTCTTTCTCCACAAACTGAGTAATGCAATAAGAAAGCTGTTGATGATACATTGAGACACATTTAGGCTTGTGAAGAGGAATCAAGGCTCGTACTAGGAAAAGCTTGTGCTCTTCCTTCAAAGGCAATGCAAACCCATTAATAATACTTCCCAAAATCTCAAGCAACTCAGCAATCCCATTCTGCTTCTCAGTCTCAAAAACAAACCTGTAGAAGACATGGTTGATAGCTTTTCTAATAAACGGGCGATGCACCATGAACTTCCCATAAATACGGTGAAGGGTAGTTTTCAAATACTCTCTTTCCCTTTGGTCCTCAGAGTCGAACAAATCTAACAATTTCAAGACAAATGAATGGTCTATATATCTCTTGGCAAGCTTAGCATCTGTCTCCGGTGAAGCCACAAATCTTAACAGAAGTTCATACACTGCCTGAAGATGAGGCCATGCAGGCTCCATCATGGGTTCATCCTCCTCCATGTCATACACCTCAAGACCCTTGCTGTCATGATTCGAAGGAAAGGTTCTAAACAGATTACTTGCCACCATCTTTGTTATTTCTTGCATTGCTATCTCATTAAACTTTGTTGTTGTTGACGAAATATAATCGACAAGCTCAAGCAAAGTTTGCCTTTTGATATCTTTCTCCTTGATATTCTTTGACGGATCACTAAAATCAAACACAACGCCGCACAACTTCACCTTTTTTATAAATAGATTCTGCTTCTCTGAATTGGCAACATCTCTGAAACTTGGCAAAGCCTCATACACTCCAGAAACCAGGACAGTACCTGCCTGTGAAGCAACACCACCATTTTTCTTCCCTTGATTGATTTTATTCCACCCTGATGATTGTGGGGCAGAAGTCCCATTGCTCCCCCCCGAACCCAAGGATTTGGAAGAAGCTGCTGAAGTGGGTTTCAAACTATTTTCAGGATTAGGACCTATGGACGAGTTCATAACAGAATGAGCGTTGCCCCCTTCAACAGTAGATTCATTCTGAGATGATTTCGAAGGTTTTCGAGGTAACTTACCCAAAATCTGTCTAATCATATCTACACAACCCTAAACCTAACCTTGAGAAAAATAAATATGCCACAACAATAACCAATTTCCGTAGTCTAAAAAAATCTTAAGAACTTTCAAAGTTCAGGATGTTTTTCAAAATTCCACAATTCAACTTGAAGCAATGTATATACGGATGAAACCCTAACCCTAAGAAAAACAGCTTTCTTTAGAGAAAGGCCCTGCAAGTATGATCGCGAATGAAAAAGAAAAATCAATACCCACCAAAGAGCTAAATTTAAGTTAGAAGACGTTTATAAGATCAAACGAGAGTAACGCAGTAAAGAGAAGCAAGAATACAAGAGACGAAAAACTTACATTGCAAAGTTTTTTACAGAGATCTGAGACATCGCTTCAAAAGAAAAGTGAGAGCACCGAAGTAATCAATCAAGCTCTGGAAAACAGAATGTTCTTCGTTAAACCCTAAAACGATCTCCAATCAGACCCAATCGAATTAAGGAAATCTGTAACGAAATCGCGAACCCAATTGTAAACAAGAACGAGAATTTCACGTAATCGCAAAAGCGAAAACTAAAACAAAAAGCGCCTATTTTTCTATCTCACTGGCACTCTCTCTTTCTCTTTAACTATTGAGAGCTCTTCTTTCCGATTTTGAAAGAAAACTGAAATCAGAATGCTTAGCTTTTTAAGTAATCTTTGGATTTTTTTTTATGGCACTTTAAATCGTGACCCTATTTTTTTTCTTATATTCGGTAGTTTGTTAGACCAATGGCTGAAATTGCAAATTAGATCAATGTGACCCGAGTTCTTTTTTAAAAATGCTTCTTTCTTCTGAAGTTTTTTATTTTTACGAAGAATGTCGTCCATCATATATACTGCATGGCCTAAATCGCAATATAAAAGTAATTTTATTTCGTTTTTGGTAATTGGTGATAAAGAAATAACCTCTAAGCTTTTTAAATTTATACGAGTCAAACAAGTAATCATTTTCATAAAATCACTTATTTTATTTTTATCTGGGTTTTATAATATTTTTTAAAAAAAGTAATCATTTTCATGGAATCACTTATTTTATTTTAATCTGGGTTTTATAATATTTTATTTTTTTTAGATAATATTTAATGGTATAGAATTTATAAATATTATAATTCATATCCCTATATTTTAATTGTTAGATCTGTTAGATCTTTATTTATAGGGTCTAACGTTAGAGTAAATATCTCTCGAATACGAAGGGATAATATTTTTTTAATTATTTAGATTTTGTAGTTAACTATATTTTTGACCGAGTGTTTTCAGATTTTGGATATTTGTATTGCCGATGGACCATTGTATTCAGATCAGACTATTTGCACTATTATCAACGACCTTTAATCTTTGCGTGAGTAACAAGAAATGGCTACCTCAATCTTGTCTCAAATAGTTTTGTTATGAAGCACTAGTTGATTTTGCTAAAGCATTCACTGTCTCTGTTTGTTGAAGATCGTCTCAGATCTTACTTGTTTGGCTGAAGCTTGGCCTTCAGGTTTGAAGTTGCTTTGGAACGCTTTATTTTTTTTGCTAACCGTTGTTGAGTAGCCATTCTAGTCTTTGGTGAATGATGAGGTATGGACTACCATGTTTTTTGAAGTGTTGTTTTTTACTTCAGCTCTTCTTGGTGGATAAATTTATGTCTCGGTTGAGTTTGTTATGAAGATATTTTAGCACTTGGCGAAGGATGGGGAAAGAATTATACCTCGTTTGTATTTTTTTATATTTTTTTTTATTAATTTTTATGCCGGATGAATTATTTTATTTCTTCGGCTTTGATTTTTTTATTATAATCTATTAAGTAGCCTATCTAATCCTTGATGAAGACTCAGGGTAAGAGCTAGAAGTGTATCTATTAAGTAGTCTATCTAATCCTTGATGAGTCGACGTTAAAAGTATTAGTTCAAGCTAAGTTGTATTAGTTCAAGCTAAGTTGTATTGACATAAGTATCTTTAAGTCTAATTATTTGTGTAATTCAAGCTAAGTTGTATTGACATAAGTATCTTTAAGTCTAATTATTTGTGTAAATCAAATATTTAAACTTATTTTTATTTGCAAGTGGTAATATCTTTGAAGTTGGGGGTCTTTTTTATTTTGAAGTAAACACACAAGTGTATGCCAAACATATTATACGTGTTGAAGGTTTCCTTTTTTAATTGCGTGTGTGCGCTCTCTTCAACTTAATCGATCATAACCCTTCATTATTTGTAGATCCATCTCATTTATCATAAGTTAATCTAAGCCATTTGGGTATAAATATCATGTTTCTTCTTGTTTTTTTGTTTTCTACAAATTTTCTTTTTTTTCTTCCTCGATTTCTTTTTCTTAACTTTTTATTAGTTTGTCATTACTTTTGTAACAAACTCATTGTTTTCTATATATAAATGGCAAGGAACAATGAATAAATTAAAAACTATGATAGTCGAAATACTCAATTGTATTGTTATAATCAAGAAGAACAAACTTCTGAAATTTAGCAATATCATATTCCACGATTCCAAATAAGAAAAATGTCAATTGTTACTAGGATAAATAAAATTTTAAAACTTGATATTATTTTATCAAACATTCCTCCTATTAAATCTCCAAACTGTGAAGGTATGATTTCATCAATGGTATAAGGTAGTGGTAGTGGTGACTCTAGTGGTCACAAGATTATGGCTGAAGTAAAAGCTAGATGTTTGACCAAGATTCAAAAAGTAAGTTTCATAGAGCATTCTTATCAGGTTTTGACATAGGAGGAATGTTTTTAAAAAATCTCTGACTAGGATATTCCTCACACCTTCGGTTTCTAAAGGTTAGAGAAACTCCCCTTGATGTGTGCGATGGTGAAGTTGTTTTCTTCAATTATATTTTTGACCGCTGACTCTTTTTTTTAATTGTGATCTTGTTACGTTCTTCCGTACTAGCCATATTTTTCTCATGCACTTGGCTCTAATTATCGGGTTTTTTTTTCTATTTTTGGCTATAATTTTATCAAGACATTGTTTCGCACGCTTTTTTGTGAACGAGTTCTTGACTGTTTTCAAGGTTGCAAGCTGAAAGACCAGTTATTTAATCTATTTTATGATGTAACTGTTTGCAAAGATTTTCACTAACCATCATAACTTTATCTAAGGTTGGAACGATAGTTGTATGTTTGTTGCTGATAATTGAGCTATCAATATTGAGAAATCTAAAGGTTTGATTAATCGACCTTAGCGTTCCAAGCGTTAATTTTATCTCGACTTACTTTTCTTTGCTATTTTATCTATTGATTGTTTGTTTGTTTAAATATTCTTTTCATCTCCTATTGTGGAGATACCCTTTGAAGACCAAAGGTTAGAGCATACTCGCCAGATGTATTCTACCATGCTAGAAAAGTCTATGAAGGTTTCTTGCTCCTACTCCTCCATTATGATATTTATAGAGTTTTTTAGAAACAAGTTGTGGTCCAATACTAATGTCATATGAGGTTTTACTATCATTTTCTCTCAAAACAATATGTGGTTGAGTCTTCTTATTTTCTGCAAAAGAAGTTCAAGAAAGTGTCTTCCAAAATGAAGGTTGCATGAGAGAATTTTCATGGAGAATAATCATCAGGAAAATATGTTCTCCCGAATTGAACTACGTAGTAAGGAAAAATAGTGTAGTTTGAAGAAGATGTATGTTGGTTCTTCCAATGTTGGTATCATGTCACCAGATGCTCCAAAAACTGATAATTTGGATAATTTAGGTCTTCTTTCTACTATTTATAAAGTAGACGAGGCCGAAGACGAGGAATGATATGCTCTTAATAGGAAAAACTTTGGTGGCTCAAGATAATATTTACCATATTTTTTGTTAATTATTAAAAATGAATTAATTTTTGAAACTAAAATTGTAAACCAATGAATTATGCAGCCGAGCCACAAGGTAGTTCTTCGTCTTTTGTACTTTTTCTGCTCTTTTACCAAATATTGTTCTAAATCATTTGGTGAATGCAAAGGTTGTTAGAGATTTTTTTCCTGCCTCTTATCCTCCCAATCGTTGCTTCTACTAAATTTATAGCCTTAGCGGACGGTATTGTTGACTCTGACGTTCTAAGCATGAGACTTCTATCTCTGGTTATGTTTGAGGTATTATTATGTTTGATAGAACTGCAACGAGATAATGACTTGCTTTTGATGAGGACTTAGAAGCCTTAGTTCGATATTTGCTAAATATTGTTTATCTTCCCGAGATATCTCTTTGGCTAAAGCTTCTTCCTTGTCGTCTTTTGTTTTATCTTTAAATAAGGTTCCTCAAGTTTAATCTAATTTTTCATAATGACCATTCATAGGACATTCTCATCCATCTATTTCCCTTAGAGCTTGTTAGTCCATATTTTAATTTAGGGTTTGAGTAAGATGAATTTTCTTCATTTATTTTTTACGCCTGAATTTAGTTTGTGATATTAATACTTATGGTGTATTGCTTTATGTTTTAGGTTATTCTTAATGGTGTAGCAATGCTTCACTAAACCAAAGTTAGTCATGTAACATATTCAGATCTCGAGACCTTTTTTAGTAGTGTTGTTGAACCCGTAAAAGGAGTATCTATATTGACGGCCGCCTTGGAAGCTAAGGATGAACGTGAGAAGCAGGTGAAGACAAAACTTGAAGTTTGTCGATGGAGGAAAATATTGCTAAATCTTGAATGCAATCCTAAATTGAAGAACCAATAACAAATCGTTTGCATTATATTAGCTATGGAGTAAATTTAAGAATGCATTGAGAGCTTCTCAGCTAAATATTAATATGTAATTTTTTAGAGAAAGTAATTGTTGTATAAGGATAAATTTTGTCATATTGTAAGGAGAATGTGACTACTTCTAAAGCCCAAGTTGTTACTGCTAAAGGTGTGGACATATTTTTACAAAATACTCTTGGATACCAAGACGACAACTAAAGTTACCAAGTTAAAGTTGTAGGATCAAGTGGATGCCATGTAGAAGTTGAGGCTTCCAAGTCCAAGGTGCATGAGCACTTGGATTGCATGAGTATAGTTCCATTTTACGAAAACTAGTTTATGACGTTATCACCGGGGGACTAACTTGATCAAAAATGAATACTCAATGAACTACCACATGATTTTTTTTAATTGAAGGACTATATATCATTAAAATGGATAGTTAAGGGACTAAAACCGGACTTTATTTAATCGAAGGCATACATGTCACTAAAGTGGATAGTTAAAAGATTATTTATTTTCCAAAGCCTTTATATTTTTCCATAAATGTTGAAGGAAATATTGTATTTCATGCTCAAAAATCTATATTTTATGAGTTATTGTAATTATTTTTGGACGAGTCTTTGTGTTTTTTAGTAAAACACATTTTGTATTCTCTCTTTTTTCTATTGATGGATCAATTTCAATAGGTCAAAAATTATTTTTTGTTGAACATTTATGTTCTCTGCTGGACATCTGAGGTTTAATACTATTGTAGCTTTTAGTTAACTTAATTGTTCTTTGTATAACTATTTGTTTGGATAATGATGGATTCTTGATCATCTCAGGCTTATTGATTTGTGAATATTAAGATATCTAAGTGTCTCCGATGAAGCACTTTTTTTATCAGAGACTTATTGGTATTTGTCTAAGGCTTGTAGTAGACTTTTAGAGATCCTCTGCTCCGACCTATTGGCATTTAGTATTTTTTAGTTATATTTTGTTTATGTAAATATTAGATAAAATGTATCTTTTTGGCACGGAATACATTTTATTAATTTTAAACACCTTCTTAAAACTTTCCCGTACCACCAAAAGAGAAAATAGTACATCCCTGTGATTTAATAAACATGTTTTACGATAGTAATGAGTTACAAAATTTTAGTCTTATAGCTATGATAGAGATTTAAATTTTCTATATTCCAAGGGTGCCAAATTGGTTTTCCAAGCAACTTGTATTTCCTGGCTATATATGGGCTTCGACCGTGAATGGTCCTCCCTAATTCACACCCAACTTGTCAAGCCTCTTTCTTTTTGTATGTTGGGAAATTCTTCTTAGCACTCTATTGCATGGTTCAAAACTATTGAACTGAACTCTGGAGTTGTATCTACTCATCATCAGAGCCTTTTAATGATATGCCCGAAGATGTGTTTTTGTCGTTTTTTTCTTCAGTTAAGTGTATTGACGCTTTTCGGTATTGGTCATTGTTTTTTTATCATATGGATGTCACACATATTTTGGCTGGAACTAACGCCTTGATTCCATACACTAGGGAAATGATGTTTCTTCCATGACAGTTCTAGGTGTGTTTTAATATGACCATAAAACTTCTTAATGGGAATTCGGTTATGTTCAATATTATTGTCATGTTGGTCACTTCAACTTGACCACTGGGCTAAAGATGGAACATAAAGGAATATTTGCTTTATTCTTTCTTTTTCCGTAGAACTTTTTGACGTTATCATTCTGAAACTAATTCTCTTTGTTTGTAGTGATATATTTTAGAATTATGTACCATTAACATATATTAAATTAAATAAAAATTATTACCTATGTTGTTGTAATGTTTTGTAATAATTTTGCTTCCATCCATGTTGAAAAGTAATGTATGATAACTATTATAACCGTCTTTCCCCCAAGAGACATCGGTAATGGTCCCACATCTAAGCTCTATATCTCAAATGAGATTGAATCGGTTATTTTCTCTAATAGTACTATCAGATTTGTATTGAATTGGTGAATCAGTGGAATGTGTCACAATGCTTGAATTGTTTCTTAGTGTTCTCCATGATGGTTGGCCAATAGTAACCGTGAAGCAAATATTATTTTATATAGTTTCTTATATTCACAACAAGTGTTATTTTTTCCTTCATGTAACTCTTTTATGAAGAAGATTTCTTCATTTTTTCTTAAGCATCAAAGTATAAGCTTGGTTAAAATTCTTATATAAAATGTTTATAAATTCTAAACAAATCATGTTAAATTTATTATTATCTTGCACACTTCTTTTTTACCTTTGGGTGGAACTCTTTCTGTCAGATACTTTTTTAGCCCAATCTTCTTATTCTTCCTTTTCTGGTGGTATTATTATCTGAAAGTAAATGTCAAGAAATTGTTTTTTGGCAATATGATAGAAGAATTTTCTTTGAGAATTATTCTAGGTGTTGAAGATGCACATGCCAAAGTTGCAAACGCATAAAATTATGAGTTCTCAGTCCTCGAGACTTTCTTGAATTCCACATGCTCAAATTGAGTAACTAACCAGTGTAGCTCCTTTAAGTATTTAATTATTTTCTCTTTTTAGTTTCTGCATGCCCTGATATATGATTAACAACTAACTGTAAGTCAATTAAGAGTTATAACTTCTTTGTTTCTAATAAAATTTTGCTAACCGAAGTCCTACGATAATAGCTTGATACTCGGAATCATTTTTAGATACGGGGAATTCAAACTTGATTGACTAGTTTATGATATCTTATGTTGAAGATATGAACTAAACTTATACTCCTAAATTTGGGTTGACTAAAAGTAACTTCATAATTTTATTGACTATTTTGTCAATATTTATGTGACATCAAGATTTTGTAATACATTTCTTCGGGGGAGGGGGCGAAGTTATAAGAGTTATAGTATGTACTTGAAATTATGGTATCATTTTCCTAGCCACAATTTTTAAAGTTAAAGTAAATTTTTATAATTACAAATACCTAAGTTGTACTAAATATTTTCTTATATAATATATGGTTTTAGATTCTCTTCCTTCCCCCATGATCAGTACTGCACTGACTTTATAGTCCAAGACTGCAAGGTACATGTAAAAACTCTTTTTTGGCCAAGGCTTGGTTAGTATATTAGGGGAGACCAAAAAAATATTTATGTTTATAATTCCTTATCGCATGCTAGATTCCATTGAGACTTTTCTACCTATCGCAATACTTAGAAGAATGGCTGGCACTTGTCCCACGAGTTTGAGAGTGATGCTAGTCTTACGGTCATATGTTGAACTTATTTTATATTCCTTAGTGGCTCCTTTAAAACCAAATCGGCAAGTTGTATGAGATCTCCTTTGATTCTTTTTTTCGCTTACCATGTATCATAAGAATTTTTTAGACAAAATATCGGAGGTGCATTTTTATGGATTCAAATTCAAATGTACTCGCCTGAGATTGCCAAACGGTACATCTAAGTTTGAGGTATTACTCTATATCAGTGTAGCCCTCTTTCGATGATGAAAATTATGTCATTTTTGTCCTTATCTTTCATTTATGTCTGCAAGAGCATCCACTAAGGATAACATACTGTTTCTTGGTGTTGCATCTATAAGTTGGTCAATTCTAGTTAGCTAGAATGGATCTCTCAGATATGCCTTGTTTAAGCTCGAGAAGTCTACACACATCCTCCACTTGTCATTTTTAATTTGACCAACACATGATTAGTTGTCCATATTAAATAATAGGTCCCTCATATGTGTCTTACAATATTCAATCTGTCTATCTCAGCAACAATCACCTTAATATTTTATTAGGAGTAATTGTTTTATGTTGTAGGTTGAAAGTTTATTAATCTTTAGTTTATAACATATGACTTATGTCGAGACTTATGTTACATCGTGCGTACTCCATGTAAACAAATCTAGGTTCTTATTAAAAAAATCAAAATTTATTACTTGAAAGTCGTCGGGATGGCCCGACTAATCTTCAGGTTTTTTCCTGTTTTTATGACTACATCTTCTGTTTATTCCTCCGGCTACACCAGTCGAGGTCCTTCTCTAGGGTCATATACTCCTTCCAAGACGATAATTTCATATTATGGTTGCTATGTTTTGAGAGCTAGACATGATGCATAACACTCTATAATTGTTTTTTTATTTCCTCTAAATGATTAAGTTTATGTTTATAGGGTATCTTATGAATTTATGGACCATGGACATTACAGTATGCACCTGATCAAACCAAGACCAAGCCAGTTTAATGTTACAAATGGGCATCTACCACCATAAATAGACATTGTACATTTTTTTGAACTCTTGCTTCCCAAGAGCTATATTCAGAGTTAACCGTCCTAAGACAATTGCATTTTCTCCGGTGAATCTAGTTAGGAATTTTTGGCTTGGGTTCAGCACTGCATCTTCTATCATTCTTTCATAAGTTCATTTCTACATGATGTTTTCTCGAGCTACTAGTGTTGATAAACACCTCATTGATTTATACTCTTATTAACTTTACCGTTATTAGTATTGCATCATTATGTGAAAATGCCACTCCTCGTAGATCTTCATCCAAGAATAATAACTTTGGATACAGGTTTTAGTATAGGTGTGGAGACGTTTTCCCTTTGCATACTATATTGATCTCGTTGTCATTCCTCTTTTTGGACTTCTTGATGATTCCGGAGTATGAATCTCCTCCAGCGATCACATATATGATTTGTCTATTTGGATCGGGATCCAAGTATTCTTGGTCTTCCACAACCTCGACCACTATAATAGTATTTGTATCTAGCGCCCTCTTTTTTTCGGTCAGGACCGAGGTTCATTTTTCAGTTATTATAATATGATGCTATTATGAGATATAACACCTTCAGAGCTAGTTGGAACTCCTCATCAGGATGAGTATCCTCATCCTCATAATTATCATTTAAAAAATCATAAACGGTTATGCATATTGGGACCCTAGTCCTTTTCAATTTTTAGCCGCCATATTTGTATTGTGCATTAATATATTTGGCTGATATCATGGGTCTAGATGAATATACCATGGTGGGTACTGTAAATAAAACTAAGACCAACCATATATCTCATTCGGTTGTTCGATGACATCCTTTGTGGGATACAATAGCTATGGTGAAAATCTAGATAATATCCAAGGTATTAAGGGTAACCTGGTAGCGGTAGAGGATAACTTAGTGGAGACATATGATAACTTTTTAAGAGTAGTTGGTATCCAGCTACTATCGATGGTGTTTCAGCGTTTGCAGCTGGTAGAATTTACGAGTTTTGCTTAGCTTTTTTGTGATCCTATCGAGGTCCTTTAGCCTTCTCATTCTCACATTCATATTTAGAATTAGGAGTTCAACCCCTCTTTTTGTTTCCGCGATAATTTCTCGGTTATTGTCTCGGTTGGAGGATTCTCTACCCGACTTCTTATTTCCTCCTCTGCGAGCCCTATTCAAGGGTTCCTTCTTGTCTTGGGTTTCTTTATAGTCAGTCTTTCAATATATGTGTATCTCTTTCATCATCATTCACAGTCTAGATGAAAGATTTGACTACGTTAGTCTACATTATACAAAAATTGTTTGCATGTTCCTCCCTTAACTGTTGAGCAAACTACTCAATTTCAGTATGAATCACCACATAATCTTTTTCTGGTCGTTCCAAAGGCATTCACTTATCCATTAGAAAGATATACTTCAAGCTCTTCGCCTACATACAGATCGGTCATTTTTTCAGAATTCATCGTCAGCAACTTGAGTGTGAAGTTTGTTTTGATTCTTTTTAAGAAGAAAATTTATGTTTACCACTGACGCACCAATTGATATCGATATTTATAAGTGTTTTGGAATAATTGCTGAAATATTGTAAACAAAAAGTAAATTGAAATGAACAAAAATTATATTATTAACGGGTTATATATATATATAATATTGTTGGACCTCTATTTATAAGTCCCAATATTACAGTAAATATCTCATTAATATTAGGAGGATAATAGATCATTTTTTCGATTAACGTTGTGGGACTTAAGTGTATTTGTATTATTGATTGATCACTGTATATTGATTATCAATAAAATATTTTTATTTTTATAAAAATAAAATTTATATTAAGCTATTAAATTTTTATATTTAAACTATAATAATTTTTTAACTTCAGTCTATCTACAAAATTTAAAAGGAAATTGCACCTAAAGTACTCACTCAACTATTCTATTGTCATCTAGTACCCAGGTTTTGTTCTATTATCTTTTAATACCCATCTCAACTACCTAATTACCACTTAATACCTAACATTATTTTAATATCCTAACTACCATCACCCTTCATCAACAACCACGTAACCAAAAATTCTTTTTCATACTTTTTTTAAATTTATTTTTTAAAAGATCCATATTTTTCAAACCGGAGCTCGGAAAAAATATACAAAAGTACCATCGCTTTTGTTTTTTTAAGATGAACAAAACTAGACCCATTGATGATATTTTTTGAATTTTTTAAAAAATAAAATTTTACGAGTGACAACTCTTAGGAAATCGAGAGAGTTGCAAACAACTCTCAGGAAATAGAGAGAGTTTCAAACAACTCTCAGGAAATCGAGAGAGTTGCAAACAACTCTGAGAAAATCGCGAGAGTTGCGCACAACTCTCAAGAAATAGAGAGAGTTGCAAACAACTCTCAGGAAATCGCGAGAGTTGCACACAACTCTCACGAAATAGAGAGAGTTGTAAACAACTCTCGGATATGTTTTTCAAACAACTCTCAAGTATGTTTTTCAAGCAACTCTCAGGTTAGTTTTTCAAACAACTCTCACGTTATTTTTTCAAACAACTCTAAGGTTAGTTTTTCAAAAAACTCTTAGGTTAGTACTGATGAAGGTACTAGCGGGTATATATAGTCGAGGGGTATTTTTGTTCAAATTTCAATTCGAAGTACCAAATGATATTATCCAAAAAACAAGTACTAGTGGGTTAGTGGGTAATTAGATAGTTAAGTGGATATTTACGATACTTTTCTCGAAATTAAATATTTAATTTTTATTATATACAATTATATATTTTTCATAAAGTAAATATTAAAAGAATCAATTTTTAATCATATTTTTTATAAAATATAATATTTACAGGGAGATAAATAAAAATATTGCCATTCAAACTATAAAATATATTTTAACTCCCAGACTGAATATATCTTTTGTTATTTACCCAAAAAATGATATTTTTAATTTATATTTGCATTAGTTATTTATTTATATATTTTTTTTTTGTCTCCATTGATAATCCAAAATTCATACCCTATTTATTTTCTCGTCTCTTTTTTTGTCACCATTGATAATCCAAAATTCATAATCTATTTGTAGACAAAACTAAATGTACGATTCTAAGTGACATGTTATTTCTGGCTTCTCGTTATTTCAATTCAACTATAGTGTTTGAATTCCACAAACTAAATCTAGAGAAGGACGATACAATTTAAAATTCACAAAATAAATATATTTTATAAATGAGAATATTTTTACATTAATGAATTAAAACCCCACACTCTCTCCCCTACCTACCACCATCACTCTTCAATCTTATCTAAAACGGATAGCTGCTATGATGTTTGGGGACACTAATGAAAAGAATCTTTGCTTTCACACCTGAACTATTGACCGATTCAAGTTTTTGGAAAAATGAAAAAGAATTTTTTTCGTGATATTTTTCGGTCGGACCCAGACACTGCAGATGAAACCTAAGTAGACATCATCAAGACTATGATATTTATCTACTTTGAAGTGTAGCAACCAGCTTTGACGTCTTTCTTCACAAACTGAGTAATGTAATAAGTAAGTTGTTGATGATGCATCCAGATAGATACCTTCGGCTTGTGAAGATGAAAGAGCCTGGGCTCTTCTTCCATGGCAATACAAACGCATTAATAAAACTTCCCAAATCTTAAGCAACTAAGTAATATCATTGTGAAGCTAGTCTACATGGTGAAGCCGCAAATCTTAGCAGTAGTTCATACCCTGCCCGAAAATGAGGACATGCAGGCTCCATCAACGGTTGATCCTCCACGGGGTTATAAACTTCAAGACTATTGTCATCATAATTTGAACGAAAAATTCTAAGCATATTAGCTGTCACCGCCTTCTATATGTTCTGAGTTACCATTGTTGTGGCGGATGAAAAGAGAACAAGATAGAACACCAACCATAATCTGATCATAGAATATCTCTTGTTTATCTCCAAAATACAATTGTTCCGACTCTTTCTTCTAACTCTAAAATACAATTGTTCAGACTCCTGAACTAGTCACCGGAACAACTATACGAAGAATGACTTTCCCTTCAACTTGGATATCGCTGTTATTTACGAGTTTCGAAAAAAAACGTGGCTTACAAAATATGGACAAACGAATTAATAGTAGAGCTTAATTTTACATTTGTGATACATAATATAATATATTGCGCTTGCGAACATATGACAATATATGTTGGCTTTCTAATTTTATTCTAACGAATGTAATTATCATTTTATTTATGTTGTATGAGGTTAATTTTATTTTCGAAATGTTCTTTCCAAATTATGTTCGGTCATATATAATCATGACGGTTTTTCTTTTCAAACGGTAGCACATTATCGTGAATATAGTTAGGTTGAATTATATGTATAATATTATTTATTACAAGTAGTTTGTTAGTTCGAACACGGAAGAAAGGTTCATACACTTAATATAATCAATAATCCCCAATAAAGTAAATTAAATGAAAGCCAACAATTGGTATGTACAAGTAAAGCGGTGAAATATGAAAATTGTGGCGTTTTTTTCATTTAGTAGAATGAGCACTATGAGTTTTTAGTTTCCGAGGGGTAGTCTCATGCACTAATCATTATATCAATTATATATCCAAAATCGATTGGGTGGAAGTTGTAAAACTAGAACTCGCAGAGATAGAGTGTTACATCTACGAAAATCGTGAAAATGTAGTCACGTGAGAATTGAGAGTTTCACACCAAATGGTTCTCATAAGTCGTCAAGATCCATAGTAATTACAATAAACTATATCCGGTGTTCATTCATTGTATTTGTTTTTTTTGATATTTTTGTGTTATGACTATAATATTTTATGTAAGAGCTGTTATATTTTGTACTTCGACGTCATCATTTGTGAAATATAGTGTTTAAATATATGTCATTTCATTACGAAACATGTAGTAAATCACTATTTCCAAAATATTCATTATAAAAACTTATTTTGCCACCATCTGGCGACTACAAACTTATCAAATATTGCAAGAATATTGAATATAGATGAAGACCCTTGCGAAATACATGTTTTTTATTTTTTCCCACTTGTTTTTTATTTATGGTGAATAACAATACCTATGTCACTATACCCTCTTATCCATATTTTAAATGTACTTCTATGTCCAAAACTTGACATAGATCTAAGATAGTGTTTCCCTAACTTGAAATCAACTCGAACATCGTTTTTTAGAATGACGGTTACCGCAGTACAAAACACCATGTCGCATAGTCTTTGATTGGTTGATATTAATACAATACTTTGTAAAATGTAACTTTATAGTAGGTACAAGGTCGATCCGCTCTTCATTTGCATATAAGAGAATATTTAAAAAGAAGGGGAGCTGGCCTAAAATCATTGATTAAGTATTGCGCATTAGACCTGAAAGGAATGCGTTTTACCATACTGTTAATGAGACCATGTCATATGAATTTAGTGATGAAGAAGACAACCGCAATTAGTATATAAGATGTTTTTAATTTTATTTGTCAACTTTGAAGTATGTGTAATTACGAAATGTAAACCTTTTCTACTTATGAAACGTGAATATATCCATTACTTGCGAAATCATAAATTACTCTTACTTGAAAAATATTATAATGGTTTGCTACGAAATATTACAATGATTAATTGAGAAATATTACGATAATGCATAATGAAATATTTATGGTTCGTTGTAAAGTTTTTTATTCTATAACTTACCATCAAAGTTTGTTATTCAGGTGGTTTATTAACATATATACAACATTTCATCTCGGTGAACATACTGAATGTCACCTTTAAATGCTTATGAAAGATTATCTTTCGCAATAATAATATTATAAATATATTCTTATTTTTGAATAATTTTTATGTTAACAAATACGTTCTTGTTGATATGTCATTTGCATAACATGTGTAATGCAACCATAATTTTTTTTATCAAAACTATTTATTAAAGAAAATTCACGATCGGTTAGTATTGATAAGGGGAGAAAATATTATGATGAATAAGAAAAATTAGATAAATTAAGAAATTGATTTGATGTAATAAAGTATTAAGGATAAAACTTGAAAAGTATGTAATGTTAAGGGGGTCATGTGTAATGATTAATGTGTATGGTTAGAATTAGTAAAATGGTGGGGTATAAAGACTTGCATAAGATGGGGTGACTTTGTAAATTAAATGTGTGCCTCTTGTACTATATAAAGGAAAACCCCTTTTGGAGAAAAAAGTTCAATCATTAGTCAATTATTAATACATTATTCATTTTGTCTCTTTCTTTTTCTAATCATTCTGTTGTCGTGAAACATCACTAAGAAAACTCTGGAACTATCAAGTATAACACGAGACAACTCACAATCGTTATCTTCCATAATAATTATTAAACATCTCAATGTCCATTATTAGATATATTGCTTCTCTTTAGTTATGGATAATAATCCGACATAAAATGTCATATTGGTGGAAGTAATCTTATTATTTCAAGCATCGAAATTCCTTATCCAATAGTCTTATATATATATATATTATCCATGACAAGCACTCGGGGAACATCCGTGATAAATATATGCTAGCCGGGTGTGAAAAAACAAACGCATTATGATATTTAATCCTTCGTTCACGGTCATATGTCATTCTATACATTTATGTGTTTGTAATCTAGACAAAAAGTTATTGTGTTTGCGAATGACCTCCTTTTTCAATCGACTTTTTTAGACAGTTGTAAACATTATGCATGTTATATGTATTATTTCCGTCGGTAACATTTAAGCAATACAATATATCGCACGAACGTATTCCTGAGGAAGTTAGATGACCTACCACTAGTTTTTTATTACTTTTAAACCTCTCTACAAACGCATTCCCTTGAAGTTTTCTATTCGGTAGGTGGTTGTGTACGCCTAGAACCATGATTAAAAACTACATATTATCATATTCATCGGCCGACCTACTAATCTAAAAGAACAATTCATTTTTTTTGCTAACAATTGATTTTAGTTTTCAATTTTTATCCAAACTTTATTATAGAGTTCAGATCTCTCGTATTAGTACACAACTCTAGAGGTTTTACCTTTACGGCTCTGATCGTGCGCGCCGAGTATAATTACAAAAAACAATGTTTACTAGTCTTATTTTCCCACGCGGTCATCGAATCCACTTTATAGCACTCGTGGGTCACAAACACATTATTATAATTCACTAATGTTATTATTTCACCAATACTTTCCATATATAACAAGAGACCAACATGAAAGTTCTAAAAAATATTATTTCGTAATAATAATATAGGATTTTGCAAGCATGATCATAGAATTTAGTATTCCTCTTATAGGTTAGAAAACGAAAAAACAAGCATTTAAAGTGAACATTTTACGTAAATCTTCCCATCGTGATACAAAAACAAATCGATCCTAACAAACCCAATAGTTTGGTGGTACGAATGACAAAAAATAATTTGACAATCATTAGCGATATAGTTAATTTCATTCATCACATATGTGGTAAAATAAGTATGCATGTTTTTGCATGTATCATTTATCATTTGTTTTACATCATGAACACTACTGGTTTCGTATATAAATCATATAAATTTTTGCATGTATATTATACTAGACTTTGCAAGTATTAATATATATTTTTATATTCTTACTCTAGGTTTCATGTAAATCTTGGTACCGCAAAATAAAAATAATAAATTAACTTTAACAAAACCAGTAGACCAATGATTGGAATAGAAATAAATTTTTTTGTTATTTCATTGGCTACATAGTTAGTTTTATTCATCACCAATATGACGAAATAAAATATATAATTTGTTAGTATGAAATGTAAAATGAAAGTATGGTTCTGACTTGGTAGAAAACGAGTAATTGATTGACTGCATTAGCTATATCTTCTTAGACATTGTCGAGATATTGAATGTATATACCTAGGAATTATTGAGGCATAAGTTATTTCAGTTAAGGTATTGCATGCATCGGTTAGGAAGCCTTTGGTAAAGTTGAGAAACTGCATATACTATAATATGAGGCATTGGACGCTTTGACTAGGAATCCATTGGTTAAACAGAGCAAAATCTTTTACCATGAAACCATTGGCCAGAAGGCCATCGAAAAAGGTATTGGCTCTTTCGGTTAGGAATATTTTTTGTATGACCGAGCAAGGCTATAGGCCTGAGGGATTTCAGATGAGGTGAAAACTGTTTGGTCTGAAGGAAAACGCATGAAGAAAAGATTTGAGTTGTTTAAGTATGACCTGATGGTATAATGATTTATTTATAGTGGTTAGATCTACCTTTTGTTGGAAATAAAATCAATTACTTCTTATTATAACAAAAATGGTTTTTCTAGTTAAGAGTTTGTTACATTATATCTTAGAGAGGGATTGACACCAAGAATTATAAATAATGTTCTCTGGACTTCTAAGAAGATCGATGAGAATTTGGTGAGTGTACAACACAGATTAAGAGATAAAATACTTAATAGATTTCTTCTCTGAAAAACAAAGAGTTATTTTAGAATAGTATTGTGTGAGCTCTGGAATTTTGAGTTTATGTAAAAATTATTTCTTTATTATCTTAATATTTTTATATTATTTTAACATTTGAACAACAAAAAAGAATATTATTATAGCTCAGAGTAGACGTTGGCATATTGTCAAACCACTATAAATATTATATGCTCTACTTTCACTTACTCTATTATTAGTTTCATTTTTTTGTAAAATTATTGCATGTATGTATTGTAGTTATTGGAACAATTGATTTGAAACCTTAATTGATCTAATAGATCTTGTTTAAATTGTCATAGTTCTATATGGAGAGGTTTAATAGGAAATAAAATTTTGGAATATGGAGACAACAAATATGGCAGTCATAGTTCAATACATGATGGATTCATCCCTTGTAGGGGAGATTAAGTTTCCTGAAAAAAACTTTGAGGCTGAGAAGTAAGAAATACTCGAAAATGCATACAACACGATCATTCTATATTTGAGTGATAATGTGATCTGGCATATCTCAAAATATAATACAGTATTTGAATTCTTGAACAAATCGAATAGCATGTACGTGATAAGATACCTAAAAAATCAAATCTATTTGAAGGAGAAGTTCTTTAAATTCAAGATGTATGAGGACAATATCTTGATAAGAACATCGACGATTATCGATTTTGTGATCATTGGTGAGTAAATCACTCATGAAGATCATGACGTGATCTTATTGAACCCATTTCATTTTTATATAGAATTTTGAAGGATATCATCCGATACAGCAAAAAAAACATTGTCGATGGATGAGTTAGAACATGTAATAAGGTCTAAAGAGTTGGAACTCAGGCAGTATTGAAGGGTTAAGAGTTTGGGAAGTAATCATAAAGCTTTGAACATTAGAGGTAGGTCAGAGAGAAGGGATACCAGCAAGGTCATAGGAAATTCTAGATCTAAGTTAACAAATAAGTTTGATAAGTCCAATATTAATAACTGTAATAACTTAGGCTACTTTAGAAAAGAATGTCATAAACAGCTGAGAAAGTAAGGTGATTGCAGATCAGATCAGGAGATGTTTTTGTTGCTTTTGAATGACATAACTTTGCATAGGTTTTATTGCACTCTTCAGATGAAGTTCAGAGGTTCTGAGAGTATTTGATTGTGTTGGATATGCACACATCAGATAGTACAAGCTGAAACCAAGAGCCATGAGGTGTTTATTCATTGGTTATTAGGAATATGTTAAGGGTTACAATTGATATTACCTCAAATTAGGTCATAAGAGGTTTTTGATCAACAATAATGCGAATGAGTATCATGGTTTGGGTAGTGAAATACATAAAGTCAAACCTGACGGAAGTTACACACTTGAGATTGAAGTGGATTCACATAAATTAGAACCTTCACGTGGCTCAAAGATATCGTATCCAACGAATACAAAATGACAAGAAGTATGTATGGATCTGGAAGTTAGCCAAGCTCAACATGGTTACCGGATATCAATGGGGACCAGACGATTCATCTGGGCTCGTCAAAGGTTCGGCCATACTGAACTAATAGTTTTTACATTGGCTGCAGTATCTGAGGCTATAAACTATGGGCCTAAGAACTTCAAACAAAAAATGTAAAGTGAGGATAAATCCAAGTGGATTGAATGCATATGATATCAGGTAACAAACCTGAAGGTCAGAGACTGGTTGAATCCAAGTGTTTTTTTTCCCAAAAAAATGAAGAAATTCATGGGGTTGAAGTGGTCAGGTATAAGGATAATCTAGTTTCTAGACGATTCACTCAACATGAGAGTGTAGATTATATAATATATTATCTTCTATAGTGAGACATAGTTCAATCAGGATCCTACTTGCAATGACTACCAAGTTTGATATGGGGTTGGGCCAGATGGATGTCAAGACAACTCCATTATACAAGACCATTAAAGAAACCATCTACATGAAATAGCTTGAAGGATTTGTCAACAAGGAAATGAGTGACCATGTATGTATCTTGAATAAATCCATGTACAGTCTGAGGCAATCTCCTATGTGATGGTATAAGTGTTCTGATGATTTCATGGTCAATAATGGTTATGGAAGAAGCAGTTATGACAGTTGTGTGTATATGAAGAAATTTGGTTTTGCCAATATATATATATATATATATATATATATATATATATATACTATTGTATGTATATGATATGTTTATTGCTAAAAAAATGCGTAAATTAAGTCCTTAAAAGAAATGTCGAAGAGTAGGTTTGAGATGAAAGACATGGTTTCAGCTAAGAAGATTCTTGGGATGGATGTAACCAGATATGGACAAATCAGAACTTTATTATGTTGCATGAAGGTTATCTGAGGAAGGTGTTTGACATGTTTGGTATAGCAAGGGAAAACAGTCACTTGTCTCATTGCTCAATATTTTTAACATATTTAAAGGTTCATGCTGAAGACGTGGAGATTCAAAAAATAAAAGGCTTTTCCGATTGTAATTATGTGGGAAGTTGTTTGTATGACATGGTCTATAATATACCTTATTTGACTTATACTTTGAGCTTGGTGATCAGATTCATGTTGAAGCCATCCTGGGACCATTGGCAAGTTGTTAAGTGGGGTTTGAGGTACATTAAAAGGTCTACTGGTCTGGAATGAATGTATGGAGAGACTGATTATGAGTAGAATGTGCTTAGGGTTTTGTTGATTCTGATTATGTTGGTATTTTGGATACGATGAAGTCTTTGACTGTATATATTTTTTGTTATTTTTTAGTACTATAAGTTTTAAATTTAATCTTCAAGCTGTAGTAGCATTTTCCTCAACATAAGCCAGATATATCATTGTTATCGAAGAAATGAAGAAAAATATATGGTTAAGAGAAATGCTGAGGGGGTCCATTGTGATAACTAAAGTGCAATACACTTGTAAAAACATTAAGTATTTCATGAACGGACTAAGAAAATTAATGATCAACTTCATTTTGTAAGAAGTATTCTTGAAAATTGAGAGATTATACTGGAAAAAGGTTCGTACGAGTGACAACCTAGCATATATATTTACTAAACCGGTGACAATGAACAAGCTCGAGCATCGTTTGGATCTTGTTCATATCTGAAACATTTGAGGCCCTTGCAAGAGGGTAGGAAGAGAAACAATTTTCTTTTCTTTTGATGTCAAAACCAAGATGGATAATTATGAAACTATGGTTATAACTTGGTGGACAAAGCATACAAGGTTAAGATAACAGAGAAACACTGTGTGTGTTGCGTAGTTCTTGAAACGATGAATTTAAAACCTGAATTAATCAGATAAAATCTTGGTAAATCGCTACATTAAATATAATATTGTGGGTCAAACTAATGATGCATTATGTAAAATCCGGCATGCACCTACAAATTTCTAGGGTTATTCGCTAACAAAAGGATGCAATACCTTTGGGATTTCATCACGTCTTAAAGATTTCCATAGCATATGCAAAGATTTTGATAAATATACTGTGAAACATATTGTTTGTCAAAAAATTTGGTTGTGCAAGTCAATTACACAATGTTTCGTAAACGAGAAATAATATAGGGATCAGTGCTCTTTCATCGTTTATTTGGTTGTATATTTAATTTTTGAAATGTAAAAAACTTGGATAATTGTTTATTGGCTTTTTTTTTGAAGTTTTGGGTTAGTTTCTAAGTTGAGAACTATTAGCTTCCTAATTTAATAAGAATGAATTTTAGTAATTTCTGAATTTTAAAATTCAGTGGGTTTATGTATTCCGTAACTATGTTTAATAATAGTGGTAGTGCTTGTAAATACTAAAAATACAAAAAAATCTAAAATTTCCATTTAATGACACTTTCATAAAGAGTTTAGTTATTCTATTGACCAAATAGATAAATTCTCTTATTTTTAAGTTTTCCCTTTTTTATTAAAAAAAATCTTCTTCAAAAATTAACTTCTCTCATTTTCAAAAAACAAAAACACTTCACTTTATCTTCTTATTCCCATGAAAAAAATAAACTCAAAAGCACTTATTTTTCTCAAGAAAAAAAACTCCAAAAACACTTCGTCTTCTACTCTATCATTTTCTTCCTCTAAAAAAACTCATTTTCATCCACGAGCAAAGGAAAAGAGAAAGTTCTTCTTCCGAATTTTGATTTAATTTATGTTTACTTTAATTTATTTTTAGATAGAATCAAAATGGGTTGGATGTTATAATTAGTAGAAATAAGTTAAGTGTAAGATTGTAATCAATTTGATAATGATTTCATGGTATAATGGTGTTGATATTCGGTTGAATTTGATTCTTTAAGGGTTTATTGTGATTCAACATTCTGGGTTTTGCGATTGTTCTTGAACACCAGCGGTACATAAGCTTTGTACCTCCAGTGTTATTGAAATGGAATCGTTAGTATTGCGTTTTGGTTTTTTTATATTAATGTTATTGGGCATCAACGATATCTTTTATTATGTATAGCCAATATTTTTATATGGAAATATTAGTGACAAATATATTTTTTCACTGTCGGTGCCAAACTTACTTGGGATTACCGGTGTCATTCAACAATATTGGTGGTACGCTTTACATAATACCACCGGTGCTAAAGAACATCAAAACCGTCAGCTTTTTCTATTGATTTTTTCTTTTTAACGTGTACGTTTAACTAATTTGTTGTTTTTATTGCATCAAAGAGACTGATAGGTCAGGAAAAAATTTATAAATATAAAGGACGCTCAAACAGAAAAATTGCGAGAAAAATGTAAAGAGGTATGTGACCCGACTAGGATTTATAAACGTACATGTATCAGTAGCTCTTTTGAAAACGAAGAATCTCCTACCACTAAGGTTGTTAGTGAGCTTGAGGAACGAGAGGCGTTTCGCAAGATTATGATTCTTAGACCTATTCACGGAACCGCAGAAAAGAATCTTGTTTTCGTGATTTTTTTTTATCACGATCACTAAACAAATATTTGCTTACTTACAGATGATATTGTTGTTGTATTTTGATTTCGTATTTTTTTGATGTTGCAAATGTTATTGTTGTTTCTTACTTGCACTTTTTATTATGTTTAGAAGTACAGATGATGTTATTGTTGTATTTTGAAGTTTTGTTGTATGTGATTGATGTTTTATTATTGCGGTTGATGATGTACAATCTCTCATATATTATCTTCATGTTCAAGGTACGAAGTACGCGTAGTTTTTTTTTACTTTAACACTGGTGATACCATTAGACTATAACGTCGGTATATTTGTGGCACCGATGATACATAATTCTGTATCGTTGGTGTAGTTTTGTACTGATAGTTTAAAAATTCAATATCGTTAGTACACTTCAATATTAATATCTTACAATTCTATTTTTTTACTCTAACACTAATAGTATAAGTAACTCATACTGTCGATATTTTTATTTCATCAATGGTGTATAGATATGTACAGTCGGTGTGGTTTATACCAACAATATAAAAGTTCAATATCGTAAACTATCACAATTAATGTCTTGCAAATTTAGGGTTTTTTACTCTAGTATGAGCAGTGTCGCTAACTCATACCACCAGAATATTTTCAGTATCGACGGTATATAAATTATCTGTTGCCGGGGTAGTTTCGTAATGGCGGTAATAGGTGCATACGTTGTTTGGTTTAAGACGAACAAAAGTAGTACCACTCTATATGTTTTAATTTTTTTAAAAAAAATTATATTTTATCATTTCTTCGTTTCTTTACAAAACTAGTAATTGTTATTGCTCCTGCCTATAATAATTCAGGTAACCCTTCAATGATAACCATTAATGAGTAATAATGGAAATAATTACTACGAAGAAATAAAACCAACAAATTAAAAATAGTTGAGTAGAATCAATTACTTCATAGTATGGCAGTGAAATACAATATCAAGTTACAGACGATTCAAGAACGTCATACATAAAATCCTATTTCGGCTTCTCTTCCTCGAGTGTAGTTATTAGTTAAACTCTAATTACGAAATTAGTACAGGTAGAGAAGAAGAAGAAAAAACCTGAAGGAAGAGAGGCGAGTAGGCCACCTTTAGCGGTAGTGACGAGTATAGAGAGAGAAACAAAGCCAATAGAATGACTATACTCGTCCCTGAATATCTGTTTGGATTTTGAAGTTGTTTAGATGATTAAATATCGACGATGTTACTATGATTGTTGAAGACGATTACCACATGAGTTTTTTTGAGAATTTTTAACTCTTTTCGATATAATAAAGTTAATTATAAGTTAACTTTTTTACACTTGATATTTTGATATTTGTTTAATCAAATCTTTAATATAATTATAAGTAGGAATAAAATATTAAAATTACTTATAATTGAGTAGCAAAGGGAGATTGTTGGAATTTCTCCATTAAGTTGGACTGTCACATGTTTTATCGATGTATCGAACTATCGTTAATATTAGTCCAATAAAAGTAATCATAAAGAAAAGAACGGACTAGTAGATAAAATATGTATCATGGAGGTAATTTTATAGATACCAGGTTTAATTTCGAATATTGTGAATGATTGGATTCTTTTGAAATAAACAACTTAAGCAAAACGTAAAATTTTGGGGTTATTTTGTAAAACTAAATAATACCGGGTTATGGTCCCTAAGGGTGGAAATTTAATAAGGACGGGTCTTCATTAAGTAACCGTCTGGAAGTTACAGACGGTTAACAAAGAAGAACCGTTTTCTCACTTCAGTTCTATATAAGAATGAGTTCATTATTCTTAAAAGACATGAGATCAAATACAAAGAGAAAAGATCCTTTAAGAAAAACGGATTGATTCTTCCTTCAAATCAATTACAAAATTGTGTTTTGGTTGCCATCTCTTAGAACATTCATAACCTAGCAAAGGATCGCGGATCATGTGTTTCAAGTTCGGAATCTGAAGATCAAGGAATGTCTACATCCTGTAAGTTATTTCTTCCGCATTATTACAAGATTAATTAACTTCGTGGTTCAATAAGTATATAAGAAATCCGTAAAATATTTCTTACAAGTGGTATCAGAGCCACCATGAAGTTAAATTCTTAGTTTTTCAGATTATGAATTTAAAAGGGAAATAAAAGTATGCGTAAATTTTTGAGTTTCAAAATCTAAGAAGAAGAAAATGCCTTTTAAATTAATTGAAGGCACAAAATTTATGATTTTGAATGTAAATATATTGCTTAATAACCATTTGCATATTTTTTGGTGTAATACCACGAATTGCTTATGAAATTTAATGATATTCTGTTATATATAATTATCCACGGAATTATGTGCTTGAGTGAAGATGCTAGTCTCATATACTCAATTAAGATAAGATTGTGGGTAATTTATTCAAACTAGAATAGAATTGCACATCTCCTTCAATGCTTCTGTTAGTTACGGACGATGTATACTGCAAAATTAAACAGAATAAAAGTTACTTTATATATATATATATATATATATATATATATATATATATATATATATATATATATTAATTATTGCAAATACATATCTTTCGTTTACGGAAATTGCACAAGTTAAGGTTATTAAATTTAATAATATTAAGAATTATATCCTTACATTAACTGCTGATGCCTGTTAGTTGGATTAACCGCTACTGCCGTGCATACTTAAAGTTTATGCAAGTTGAGACGTGCCTTACTTAAAGTAACTGTAAAAGTGTAAGTGTACGTACGTGTTAACTGATATTCCAATTTACGTGCTACTCCTGCGTTAATTGTGGAAGAATGTGTTTTTAGTTTCTTACTAACAGACGTGCGCTAATTGCGCATACATCTTTATCAAAGACACACGTGCATTAGTTATTGCACATTCATTATAATAATATTGTATTATATAATTAAAATTTATTATATATATATATAAATATCCAAATAGATATTATATTATATATATATAAATTAGTATTATATTATAATATATATTAAGAATTATATCCTAATATAATTAGGTGTATATTATAATATAATAAATTTAAGGTGTAAATTTAAGTCGACTAAATTTATACATAGACTACGAGATAGTTTGGACATTAAGTGAATAGGTAGTCGTATAGTATTTTTCAAAATAATTAGCATGTTTTAAGTTGTCCGGACTTGGATAAATAATTAATGATTCAATATATCGCCAAAATGATCCCTATTGCTGAATTAATTATTTTAGAGTTTTGACAAGTTTTTTATTGACAAATATGTAAACTTTAATCGGCCCAAATGAAGTTTAAGGTTTAACATAGTTAATCGTAGACACGAGATAATTATTTGTGAATTGGTCATTAAGAAAATTGAACTAGGAAAATCGGCCCAACGGAAGATTTTCTTAATTAAGTCAATTGGTAAGATCAACATGAATTATGCTCAAACTCATACATATACAAATTAATATGCTTGCCCAAAGGTATCTTATTGATGTTGTAAGAGTATGTTTTATTATGCTATGTTTATTTGTTAAATACTATGGAGATTATATGTTAAGTGATGTTTTTGGTTATTTATTGTTTGTTGTTTGTTATGTTAGCAAATTCGTATCTCTATAACCCGGAAGGCAAAAAGGCACCCATACTTAATGGGAGCAACTTTGAGCTGTGGAAAGAAGAAATGTTGATGCACTTGATGTGCCATGATTAAAACTTAGCATTAAGGGTCTATGAACCTAAACCTCTGACTGATGACAGTTCTCCTACGGAGAAGAAAGAGTCAGAGGCGTGGGAAAAGTCGAACAGGATAAGTCTAGGGATCATGAAACAAGCAATTCCATTAGCATTCCGTGGTGCAGTTCCACCTGAGATCACTAATGCGAAAATGTTTCTCGAAGAGGTGGAGAAATGTTTTGCCAAGAACGATAAAGTAGAGATTAAGATGCTGCTTATTAAGCTAGCCTCTATGAAATATCGTGGCAAAGGGATTGTTCGTGAGCACATCTTGGAAATGTCAAACATTGCTTCCAAACTGAAAGCACTTAAGATTGACCTTTCCGAAAATGTTGTGGTAAGCTTTGCTTTTCACTCTTTCCCTCCTCAGTATAAGAACTTTGAAACTTCTTATAACTGTCGGATAAACTGGAGGTCATAGGGTATTCCGACTCGGATAAACTGGATGTGAGGATTCTCGTCGTTCAACCTCAGGCATTATATTCCTTTTAGCGGGAGGTGCAATATCATGGAAAAGTGTTAAACAAACACTCATTGCATCTTCCACTATGGCTGCGGAATTCGTTGCTTGTTTCGAGGCATCCAATCAGGCGCTTTGGATGCGAAATTTTGTCACGGGATTGCGAATCGTAGAGGGGATAGAAAGACCCCTTAGATTATATTGTGACAATAACTCGGCAGTTCAGTATTCAAACAGTAACAGGAGCTCGGTTAAGTCCAAACATGTAGATATCAAGTTCCTGTCTGTTAAAGAGAGAGTACAGAATGGTCAAATCAGTGTGGAGCACATAGGGACAAACTCGATGTTAGCAGATCCTCTTAAGAAGGCATTAGTACTTAAAGTTTTTATTGAACACACCATTAACATGGGTGTTGTGTACTTAGAGGATTGTTAGTTTCAGTGGGAGTTTGTATTAAGCTATTAAATTTGTTTGTATTATGATATTCGCAAACTTAAGGTCATTAATGCAAACATATTTATATATAAGTTTTCAGTGTGCTCTTATCTTTGATTATTCGTACTCTGTTGTAAGTAGACCTCCAATTAAGTGGGACTAGTTAAGAATAGATATGTAAGATTACATTTCATATTATTCTTATGTTATGCACCATGATAGATCCATGTAGTCGATTGTTGCGATATCGTGATTACGTATGCATCTATTTGCGGCTTGAAATGCATTGATAATGACTTTAGTCCTATGTCGTTAATGGTCATTTACGGGATTGTTAAGGTTATCTATGTGACGATAGAAATTAAGAACGTTCATTAAGTGGATGCATCCTATAGTAGCATATGATGATCCAAGTGGGAGATTGTTAGAATTTCTCCATTAAGTTGGACTGTCACATGTTTTATCGATGTATCGAACTATCGTTAATATTAGTCCAATAAAAGTAATCATAAAGAAAAAAACGGACTAGTAGATAAAATATGTATCATGGAGGTAATTGTATAGATACCAGGTTTAATTCCGAATACTGTGAAGGATTGGATTCTGAAATAAACAACTTAAGCAGAATATTTTCAGTGTCGACGGTATATAAATTATCTGTTGCCGGGGTAGTTTCGTAACGGCGGTAATAGGTGCATACGTTGTTTGGTTTAAGACGAACAAAACTAATAGCACTCTATATGTTTTGAACTTTTTAAAAAAAAATTATATTTTATCATTTCTTCATTTCTTTACAAAACTAGTAATTGTTATTGCTCCTGCCTATAATAATTCAGATAACCCTTCAATGATAACTATTAATAAGTAATAATGGAAATACTTAATACGAAGAAATAAAACCAAGAAATTAAAAATAGTTCAGTAGAATCAATTACTTCATAGTATGACAGTGAAATACACTATCAAGTTACAGACGATTCAAGAACGTTATACATAAAACCCTATTTCGGCTTGTTTTATCATGTTTATCCATCTTATCTCATACTTCTCTTCCTCGAGTGTAGTTATTAGTTAAACTCTAATTACGAAATTAGTACAGGTAGAGAAGAAGAGAAAAAGAGAGGCGAGTAGGCCACCTTTAGCGGTAGTGACGAGTATAGAGAGAGAAACAAAGCCAATAGAATGACTATACTCGTCGTCTTCTTCATTCCCCTGCACTAAATCTCTGTTTGGATCTTGAAGTTATTTAGATGATTAAATATCGACGATGGCACTATGATTGTTGAAGATGATTACCACATGAGTTTTTTTGAGAATTTTCTACTCTTTTCCATATAATAAAGTTAATTATAAGTTGACTTATATTTGTTTAATCAAATCTTTAATATAATTATAAGTAGGAATAAAATATTAAAATTACCTATAATTGAGTAGTGAGAGGGGATTGTTGAAATTTCTCCATTAAGTTGGACTGTCACATGTTTTATCGATGTATCGAACTATCGTTAATATTAGTCCAATAAAAGTAATCATAAAAAAAAGAACGGACTAATAGATAAAATATGTATCATTGAGGTAATTGTATAGATATCAGGTTTAATTCCGAATACTATGAAGGATTGGATTCTGAAATAAACAACTTAAACAAAACGTAAAGTTTTGGGGTTATTTTGTAAAACAAAATAATACCGGATTATGGTCCCTAAGGGTGACAATTTAATAAGGACTAGTCCTCATTAAGTAACCGTCTGGAAGTTACAGACGGTTAAAAGAGAAGAATCGTTTTCTCATTTCAGTTTTATATAAGAATGAGTTCCTCGTTTTTAAAAGACACGAGATCAAATACAGAGAGAAAAAATCCTTTAAGAAAAACGAATTGATTCTTCCTTCGAATCAATTACAAAATTGTGTTTCGGTTGCCATCTCTTTGAACATCCATAACCTAGCAAAGAATCGTGGATCATCTATTTCAAGTTCGGAATGTGAAGATCAAGGAATGTCTACATCCTATAAGTTATTTCTTCCGCATTATTACAGAATTAATTAACTTCGGAGTTCAATAAGTATATAAAAAATCCGTAATTTTTTTTTTTACAAAGGTATTTAGGATAATACATAAACATTTTGACTCATAAGCATTTTGACTAAAAGAGATTTTTTTCCGACAACCATAAAAATATGGGTATGATAATAGTTACCGTTTTGGACCTTACATGGTATTTTACCGAAATTTTGAGGATGTAAGTGTTTTGGAAAAGAAAAAATAGCCATCATAATTTTGTAAATATAAAAAGATCTGTTTCCCGTATAGCTCAATTTATGCCGCATAAGAATATTATTAGTTGTAATTGATATTTTTATTTTCAAAATATATTTTAAAATGCAAGTGTTATTTGTTTTACCTTATAAAATTATTTTTTCATCTTTATGAATTTAAAAATCCAGCGACGATCTAAATAAAAGAATTCAACTTTACAATGGCCCGTTCTACCACCAAAGAAATGCAGATGCACAATAAATAAAAACTCTGATCCTTCTATAACAAAAACATTTATACTCCAGCATAAAAAGAAAAATTATACTCCAGCGTATACTCCTAGTTCATGATGCGCTAATACCACAAGACACCGATTCTAAATGTTTAATAATTAACATAATCCGAATCAGAGCAAATATTCTAGAACCACAATAAAACGAGGACAACAAAACAGCTAAAATTTCTGAAGGAGAACCGAATTTGCAATCCCAGCCTGCTCTATCTTCTGATCCAAATCAGTGAGTTTCTTAGGAGGAAACCCCATCGTAAGCAACTGGTAATCTTGTCTCCCACCAGGTCGTGAAGCATCGATGAAACCACGAATATCTCTAACCGTATGGTTGTAATTGAAGCTGGACACTAGTCGTGTGCCATCACTTAGTCTGAGCTGAATCGAGGTTACTGGTAATGAAGCATCAACAACTGGACCATTAGATGGCTGAGGTGGCGCATTAGTATTGTCCGAGACAGACGCGATATTGGTGTCCATGCTGCTACCTAAAGTTCTTCCTGTGCCTTGAAATGGAGATTGCTGCTTCGCTGGTTCCTATATTAGAATTTAGAAGGAAAGATTATATTAATAAAAACAGAATAGGTGATTGCTTGTGTCATTTTGAAAAGGTAGCTTTACGGAAAAAAAGTCAATGAAGTTTTTTATCGAAATTGTTTGGTGCCATTTTGAGAAGGTAGCTTTAAGACAAAAAGTCAACAACGAGCATTTTATGAAAACATATTTACCAAAATATATATGGGGAAAAAAAGTATTGAGAGAAAAAAGAGAGTTCAAAATCTAAAAGTGAAAAAGAGTTCAACACTTTTTTTAGCTTTTTAGGATTTTGATCTTATAAGCCTAAACACTTACGTTTTTGTAAGACTAAAAAGAGAGAGTCCACCAAACAACATTTTTGTTTATCAACATCAAAGCCAAATAAACAACACTTATCGGAAATCGAAAAGGGTACGAGATAAAGTAATACTAACAGTGTAGTTTTCCTCACGCCTAATCATATCGATATGGACACTGGTTGCCCTATTTGCTGGCGCCAGTTCTCTTGGACACTCCGAATTAGAGATGCTCTGCAATTAGACACAACTAAATGTAAGTGGTGGTAGAGAGTTGTTATAAAACGTACTATAGTGAAATTTCATTTGAGTTACCACAGTTATTGTCGCTAAAACCTTGCACCTTGTATTATGTTTTGGCTAAATCAACTGATTTGGTTTAAAAACAAATTTGGTGTACATTCGATGAAATAAGAGTTACTTTAAGGGAACAAAAGCATAGAAGCCTTAGAAGGTGATTGAAAGTTTTCAATGGTTGAGCCATAGGCAGATCTAGAATTTATGGAGAATGGGGGATACAAAATTTTCAAACCTGTAGTCCCTTTTTTCTTTTCTTTAAGTAATATGTTAGTATGTTACAAGTAAAAAACACAACCTTTATGAGTCAAAATTGCAATAACATTAATATACAAAGGGTAAGGTTTGTAAGCATTTGTGAGACTGAGGACATAATCTCAATCTATGGGGTCAAAATACTTAAATGTACCAAAATTTAAAGGAATTAAACTCAATCTTGTTTTTGAAAAAAAATGGGCAGTCGATCCACTGCGGGGGCAGCTGTCGACATGTTATGCAGTCATCTCATTTATACTAAATCAAAGTATTCAACCACCTCACGTACAAATAACTATGCAAAGTATGATTTAAAGACATAGTAGAATTCAACACTACCTCCAAAAAGGGTCCATTAGCCGGATCATCAAACCTTCGCAGAGGTCCATTATCCACTGTGAACCCATTCTGCCAAAGAGTAATAGTATGAGTGACAGTTTCAGGCTGCTGAGGTGCTGGAGCAGATTGAATAGTTTCTCCAGATAATAATCTCCCGACCCCAGTGAAGTTCCTGGCGCTTGAAGACGATTGTTCAACGGGTCTCTCAACAGCTAACTGTCGAGCTTGATCAAAAATAGAATCGACATCCTTGACTTTCTTAGGATCTTGAACTAGCATCCCACTACACCCAAGTGTAAGTAAATTTAATAGTCGAAAATTGAAAAAGAAATTAGTGGCAGTAAGGATACTACTGTTAATCATGATATTTAGGCAGCTGAACACCCAATGCTGCTCTGTTGAGACTTTCAATACAAGTTGGAGTATTGGATTTACTATTCATATCATTCTTCAGTCTCTCTTCCAACTCTAATCATGTACCTTGTGTAGTTATATGCATATGCATGTATCTCTAGCCTCTCAAACCAAAACTAGATAAAAAACCCTAAAGTGGTTTATTCATTAATTTAGGATACGCAACAAATGATCCAGAAGAAACTACAAGATACACAGTCAATTAAGCTACAAAAATACATTTTTAAGCCAATTTATCAGATAAGATCTATCAACTAAAGTTGCTTATGTAGCTTAAAAAACAACTAGGAGTAAATTTATTAGCTAAAAGAAGCTCCTGGTCAAACAATCACTCAAAAACCTTCATAGATAAGTTAAGACTATGTTCATTACCTTTGATTTAGCTCGATTAGGTTTAAACAAAAGCCAATTATACGCATAAGCAAGTACTGAATCGAACGCCGATTAAAAAAGAGAAAACCTAAGTAAAATTACCTCTTCTGGCCACCGGCATAGTACTCTTGCGGCTCATCAGAATCGCTATCAGAGCCATGAGCAGACATCTGATTCAGCTCCGACATCGTGTGGACATTACCGCCACTCTGACGGCCAGCTCTCCGACTCCCAGACGGCGGTGCAAGTGAAGGAGATGTTGTAGGCAGCGTCGGCACGGCAGACTGAGTGTAGTCAGCCGCCGGACCCGGAGATGGATACGAAGGAAAAGAGGCGGCGTTGTCGGCAGGGAATTGCGATGCGGCGTCGTCTAAGAAGGTCGAGACGGCAGAGTCTAGAATCCATTGATGGCTCTCGAGGAAGAAGGAAGCTTCTTCTCTTGAGGAGGAAGTTATCTCGCAAAAGGAATTGATTAGATCCACTCTGTTTTGTGTTTCGTTCTCCATCTTTGTGTTGATTCAGAGATTCTGTTCCAGTTTTGTGTTCCCTTTGTGAGGCCTAGTATATAAAGAAGCTGGAGCAGCTCTTTTTATCCTTCAACTTTGAACTATTTGTCTTTTGGACGTTCACGTTTGTATTGTCTATCATTTTGGTCCTTTAATTCGATGGGTAATTTGATATAGACTTTTAATGAAGTTGCGAAATAATTGTCCGGAAAATATTGATAGTGATTTGTTTTAGAATATTATCCTAAATCTCACGGACAGATAATAGCATTTCGAAATTCTTTACTTCTATAAAAGTTTATGACTAATAGATTCAATAATATTGTATCACATTCGTGGGTTAGAATATTTAATTTTGGGTTCAAAGCTAAATGTATATTATAAAAAAAGTCACACAATCAGAATAATTCAAAATTTTAAAGTAAGATGTTAGCAAGATTTTAACAAAAGGTTCGGTTTCGGTTTTATCATGGTACCCATCCCGAACCCGGTAAAAAAAATAGTAAAATACTTTTATTTTTTAAAATATTATTTAGTAGTAAAATATTGTTATATTTTAAAATATAATTATAACCCAATAAAAAATATTATCGATACTTTTTTTCTTTTCTCTGTTCAACTTCCTAAAAAAATCCTAAAGTATTAATTAACGACTTACTCTATCACTATCTGGCTCACTTTCGATGAAAAATTGCAGGATTAGATAATATATATTTCGTTTCTTGTATATCTTTTATATTTTTTTTGACAATATATATTTTTAATATTTTATTGGATACTATTTTGTTTTTCTTTTCTTTATTGTTTATGATAATATATGTAATATATATGAATTTTTTTTACTTATTTATAATAATATACATTTTTTATTAGATAATATTCATCTTGATTGTTTTCTTTAATTTAGATTCTTGTTTATCTTATATATCTCTCGATTTTTTTTCATGTTTAGAATAATATATATATTTGATTGAATATGAGTGATTTCTTTAATTTTCAGATTCTTATTTATCATATATATTTTTAGATTTTTTTATTGTTTTTCCTTCTTTGAGATAGTATATTTTTTATTGGATAATATTTATTTTGGATGATTTTTTAATCGTCTATTATTATCTATATATATAATATAATATAATATGTATCTTTCATATTATTATTATTTTCTTTTTTAGGTTAATATATATCATAAAATATTTTAGGTCAATATATAATATATATTATTCTAACCATATTTTTTATATGATGAAGGTTCAATATTTAATTAAATATATATTATTCTCACAATATTTTAGGTCAGGTTCGGTTCAGATTTTTGGGTTCGGTTTGGATATTTACTACGGTTTTCATTCGCGGATAGTTCACGGGTACCCACGTGGATAATCTGAACCCGCAGGTTCGGGTTTTGGTATGGAAAAAGAAATACCTGTCGGGGTTCGGGTATTGATTTTATACTACGAGGCGGGTATCAGATATATGGATACCCGTCCCCGATTTGCCCCGTTGTCATCCCTAATACCATAGTAGTTAGGATAACAAACATCGGATGTTATTTCCAATTGTATCGATATACAAATTAAAAATTCATTAAATGGATGTCAAAATGGTGTCCCTAAGTGGAGACCTTGATCAAGAGTTTTATATTAAACAACCCACAGGTTTTGTACTTCCGAGAAATGAGTCTAAGGTATGTAGACTTGTTAAGTCATTGTATTGTCTTATACAAGCATCTAAGAAGTGGTATGAAAAGTCTGATCTTGCTATTGTATCATGATCGTCCCAGAAATATACGAAGGGTATTTTGGTTTAAGATATTTTATGAGTTAAATATTCTAGATATGGAAACATAAGAGTTCTAGAGATAGAAGGTGTCAAATGTAGTAATATAATAACAATTGTTCACATTTCTAAAAACAAAGGTACAATGCCCTATATAGTAATGGAGGTGGGCCTTTAGACTTCATCTAATAAGTCCACTTTAGGCTATCTCACCCCATTAATTTACTAGGTTATGCATACTTGTTTCTTATTACAAAAACTTTCTCAATGTTACACATTTATTGGGTTTACATTATAAATAAATGTCGGTCCAATAAATAATTGGTTTGTCAAGTGAGCCGGACGTTTCATACTTTTATCATATCCGATGAGGTTAGACATAATATGACAGATAAATGTTTATACACCGAGGTTTGTGATGATTTTTAGTAATTGTATGTCTATATGTGGATGAAATGATTAATGAAACGAAGATTTTTTTATTGTATACTTTAAAGCGGAAGGATCTTAACGAAGTAGATCTATTTTGGGAATTAAGGTATTCAAAACTAGTGAGGCACATGCCTTAATTCAATCATATGATGTTGAGAATGTACTTGATAATCACTTCTAATATTTTTGAGAGTGTAAAGTATGTAACTGGTCTAAAAGTTTTCTTATGGAGAGTAATTAAATTGCTAGAGAGAGAAAATGTAAAGAATATTTTAAAGAGAAAAAATGTAAAGAGTCAAAGTGTCAAGAGTCAAAGTCAAGTATAATGATTTATTCCTTTCCTAAAAAATACATATAGTTATAGGTGTGGTAAGTTCCTGGAACACACATACACTTATCACATTAGATACTCCAACATACTATTGTACTAAATAAAAACATATTTGTTGCATATGGCACTTTAAGTCCTTTAAGCTTCTATCTTGCTTAAAATCTTCCACATACATTATTTGTTCATCATTTTATCCTTCTAAACTAATAATTGTGGCTTTGATTAATTGTATCATTATCAGTAGCCCCGCTAATCCTTGCATAAAAATCTGCAAGAGGATTAAGCCCAATGTCTCTTCGGTTGAAATCACCTCAGATTTATGTATGCGTGATACCCTTAATTTTGTGAATTATGTGGAGGGTTATATCTTTCCTCTGACACATTTTGATATATGTCGAACAACAATGGTTTCATTAAGTAGTCATTGACTTTAAAAGACTGTCTGTTTGGGTAAATGAACCGACTCTTCAACTTCTCTCTTAAAAGCCCATTGAACTCATTAATAATTTACAATAAATTCTACTCCTTGTCTCATAACTTTATATTTACCAAAAAATTTAGATAGAAAGAGAAAATAACTTTTAACTTTTATCATCGAGAAACCTAACTTTCCACCACCCTTGACCAGAAAATACCATGTAACTTTGTTTTCTTCATCTAACAAAATCACCCCTTCACATTTATCCGAACGAGCCTTTACTTCAACATGGTAATTATTATTCGTTTATGTTTAGGATAAAAAAACGTGTGGGATTGGCTAACCATCACAAAAAGAGCCACAAAAAGAGAAGTCGCAAGGATGGTATCTGACAAACCTTTATAAGTTGTCCAAAATTTTACCTATGGTTCTTGAAATCCTACAAAAACAAAATCCCAGCCAAGCGACCTCTAACCTTATTCAAAAAATTCTTATTCTTTAAACCCCAAAACTTACTCTCAAAAACTCGTTCGAAAATCTCAGTATATTGATATGGGTGATACCAAAGACCAAACTGTCTCCAAAAAAAGACATCACAAATCAGGCTCCAAGGAAAAACAGCTTGACAAAATGAAAACCAAAAAGACTAAGACTAACCATCCCCTAAAAGGATTAATTGCAATAAACAAAGATTTATAGTTGATGTCTTCGAGTAAAGAGAAATTTATCAAAGACCCATCTTCAACTACAAGATAAAGCCTCATAGGAAATTAATAGTCATGATTTAGCAGCAGTTGTTGATTTTGCAAATAATCTTAACGAAGTTGAGATATTTAAGGACATATCCAAAACTAATGCTCAAGGTAAGACCTCAAAAAAGAAATTGGTGGCAAGAAAGAAGAAGACAAAAGAGGTTGTTAAACTCCCTGCTGAGCTGGCTAGTAATCTTGGAAAAAGAATAAAAAAGTACTTCCAGAATACCTTATTGCACATAACAAAGTGAAATATGAGTACTTATCTAAATCTGATGCGCCTATTCTATGGAAACAATGGGGGAACTATGAGTTTGTCTTCATTTGATTGCTCGCTATCGGAAAGACGAATTGTCTTGTGGAGCAAAAGAACTAACTGTATATCCAAAAATAATGAATTGGTTTTTCTATTCCCACTGGAACCCACAATTGTTCTGTATGTCAAACTAATCAAGATATGTTTGATCCAAGCCAACTCCAACCTCTGGTTCACTCTAATTTCCTGCATTGTGGCTTTTAGGCTATGAAAGATAGAACTTTTGATGGAGTAGTTTATAGCGGAAACAGGTGTCGAAAAACCTATGTATTCTTTTATACTACATTATCCTTGGGAACTCTTCGAAGATAGTCGACGACCTTCTCGAAGCAGATAAGATATGGAAACAAAATTTCTTATTTATCAATGGATGGTGGGAAAATAGAAATAAAATTTCGACCGAAAAACCTCAAAAGTTATCTTTGATATGGAAGAACACAAAGAATTTTATTTTTTGGCCAAAATTATTCTATAAACAATATCCATCTAACTTAACAATTTAATGTACAAAATACAAAGCGCTTCCAAAAGAACCTTCCTACTACCGATGAGACTTTTTCAAAGTTGAGTCAATAGATTAAAGATGAATGGTCAAATGAATTCCATCGATGCTTTGACCCATTAAATCTGGTTCAAAACAACCTTTGGAAAATCTCTCATAAAACTATCATTCTTCCAAAGAAGCTGATTGAACTTCCTTGTCCAGCCAATGTTGTGAAATTTTTTGTTGCCTCGGACGCTCGAGTTATTATTACTAATAGGAATAGATCTTCTAGCTATAAGGTGAAAAATAATACCGATTCCAAAGAAGCTGATTGAACCTCCTTGTCCAGCCAATGTTGTTAAAAGTTTAGTTGCCTCGGACGCTCGAGTTATTCTCCCTAATAGGAATAGATCTTCTAGTTATAAGGTGAAAAATAATACCGATGGGGAACCATCTCGGGGCAATAAAAAAAGTCAATGTCTAGTCCAAAGATGAAGAAGTATAAAAGTAAAACTAAGGCTAATGAAAAAGTCACTCCCCATACTGAAATGACTACTTCTAAGATCTCTAAGAGAAATAAAGCAGTGGCGCCGAAGAAGAAGAAGAAGAAAAAAAAACTCGCAACACCGAAGATCTCAAATATTCTCTTTCTAAATAAGTGGTAAACATTCTCTCCCCTAATTCCACACTAGAATCTGTTGGAGATGATGAAGAAAATCGGGAGAATCAATACTTTGATTTCGAACCACAACTCGACCAATATGAAAACCCCGCAGATAATCTCAATCAAGAACAAAACCATTTTCTATAAAATCACTCATCAGTTCTTTTGGTGAACAATTCTCAACCCTCCACATCTCAAGGATCATCTTTTTCTTTGTATGCTTCCGATAAACTCTCACTCACCCTATACAACATGGTTTATTTTATGGAAACTCTTGAAAGAAATACCAAACCACTTAAACTTGATACCAAGAAGTTTCCTGATGAAGCCAAATTAGTTCCTGAAATATATGAAACGGTGGCTGATGAGGTTATTCGTCTTCGAAAAAAAGCTGTTGCCAATAAAAAATGGGCCAATATGCTCAAAGGATGGTTGTGGAATAATTCTATGTATTTCAAGCAGAAAAATCTGAATTTCATAATGTTCTAATTCAGATGCGAAATGATATGTCTGTAAAACACAAAACATAAATGTAATAGTAACATTCAAACTACGAGAAGCTCAACACCTTGTACCACGAAAGTGAAGAGTCAAAATATAAATCCTTCAAAGATTTGAAAGCATTCAATATCCAAGCTGAAAAGACCAAGCCTCTGTTGTAACCGATGTTGTTGATAAATGTGTCAACGATTGTCTTAAGGCACTAGAAACTTGTAAAAAAGAAACCAAAGTATCTTTAATTCTTGATATTCATAATAGTTTCCCAAATCTCAACCTCAAAGATTACTAGTACATGGTACCTGAAGATCAATATCCCTGAGATATCTTCAACACAACCCCAACTGAATCTGATGACTCTGATTTGGAAGACTCTAAAAAACAGCTCAAGCTCTTCAGAAAAAGAGAACTCCAAAGATGAAATTTATTCAAACAACAACTCAGGAAGTTCTGATAAGGATAATGAAGGAAATTAAAGATAAAACTATTTTCACCATCTTTGATTGTATGTTTATTTAGTTTCTATTTTATCTTACTTTTTGTTTATTGGCCATCATATGTCATATTTTTTAATCTGATAATTAAGTACCCTGTCAATTGTCACTCTACTTTTATCATTTCATCACTCACATTATCACTTCGTAAATTATCACTTCAAAAAATTGAAATTCGTAGAGTATCACTTCGAAAAATTGAACTTAGTAGATTGTCACTTTGAGAAATTGACACTTCGTAAATTATCACTTCGAAAGAATATGCACTTCGTAAATTACCACTTCAAAAAAATATTCGCTTTGTAAATTATCACTTCAAAAAAAATTGGCACATCGTAAATTATCACGAAACGTTTTTTAGTTTCTAAGTTTAAACTATCCACCTTTGGTTTTATTATAATAAAGATGATCAATCCTTATTTAATTTCCAATTTTTTTTGTTGTACTTGTACTTGTTGTTGTTGTTTTATTTAAAAGAAATTTTTCTAAGTTTTAGTACTTAGATTTTAGTCACAAAATTAACATTGTCGTAAAAAATTTCACATGGTTGATGTATGAAAAAAAAGAATTAGATTCAATATACCGACTGTGTAGACATCTCATTAAAACCTTCTCAAGCCACCAGAAGAGGAAATGGTATGCCATTGGTGGTGTGGTTTATTTTAGGCTGAGGGTAATTTTGTAAAGTATTTTGAGTATTAAGTATTTTGGTATAAAGTAGTGAGAGATTTGAGCAGCCTGGTTGTATTAAATGTTCATTACCCTCATTAATAAAAGTAGTTGGGGTATTTATACCCTTAATTAAGGACCCATGGGTTTTCGGATCAAGTTACAGAACCGGGTATGACCCATTTACTTATTAACCTAATTAGCACATAGCTTAGTCAAAATATGTTTAGGTGTTTCTTTACTTTTGTCCTTTCCGGATAGTTTAGTGGCACATTCATGTCTGAATTGCCCTTGTCTTGATAACACAGTGAGATGTGACTGGATAATCCGAACTCATCAGTAGCCCCTTTTTTAGGCCTTGTCAAATATCTTTGACAGGACTAAAAAATTTAGTTAGCCAGTGACGATTTTGTCCGACCGGCTTGTGCATCTAGTTCGAAGTTTGTCCGAACTGACTTTTTTTCCCAGAATTCTAAGATTTTTCTTTTTGGATCGTGGAACAATCCGATTTGACCTACCAACCATTTTTCTTCCTAAATCGGCGCTCCCACTAAGCCTAGAAAGTGACCTAGGCATTTAATTTTTCACACGTCTGCGCCGTCTTTAATCATTGCCAAACCTCTTTAACTCCTCCTAAGTAACAGTTACTTTTTTCTACTGATATATAAACCATTTTTCACTATTCCATTGTCTTCATCACCCAAAAAAATTCTAGAGAGATTTTCACCATTGTTTTGAAACTTGTTCTTGAATAGTTTTTACGTTCACAGCCAGAAACGCTCTTGTGAAAGGCGGCTGGTTGAACTTATCAGAGCTAGAAAAAGTAAGAAAAGTCGAAAGAGAGAATCGTATTGCTGATGGTCTCTCAGTCTCCCCAAGAGAAAATTCTGGTGAACCACCCCAAGAAGCTGACCAATGGTCATCCTCATCCAGAAATCCAAAACCCAAACAGTTGTTTAAACCAAGTCTCTCTCCTCTCCCCTCAGGGTATTCCGTTCAGGAGTCCCAACCCTCCACTGTCAAGGAAAAAGCAGTTTCGAGTGTCAAAAAACCCTCCCCTTTCTTAGCCATGGGTTCAGACATTGAGAAGTCCGTAGAAAAATCACTCCACGCCGGATGACTCGTCTGGTCAAATCCCAAGAAACTACTTCAATGTCAAAGCCCTCCAGATCGGAGGCATCTAAGGCAATACTAAAAGATAAGCCCTCCGGATCGGAGGCGTCTTAAATAGCTCCAAAGGATAAGCCCACCGGATTGGAGGCATCCAAAATAGCCCTAAAGACAAAGTCCTCTGGATCCCAACCTCAACCGGACACCAGGCCTTTAGAAACAACATGCTCTCACTCATCCGAACAACCTTTGGTGCCAGAAGCTGATCCCCCTATCCACAGCAACTGATAAACCTTCCACAGTGATGGAAGAAGTGATGGAAGATAGTATCGAAGAGGCCCCATTCGAAACTGAAGCATCAGGTCAAACCGGGGATGCTGCATTTGATAGGAAGGGCAAAGGAAAAGTTAAAGTTGGTGTGGCTCACTAGGATCTTCCGGCGTGCTTGGAAGACAAGGTAGACCCTTGCTTCAAAAATGTCAATGTTAAATAATTGTTGGCCTTGCAGAATATAAACTACGTCTACACCCACACTGCTGAGTTGGGCCGGATCTTGACAAAATAGGGGATCCCAGAGTCAGTATAGGTAAGGATACGTGTCACTCTAGAGACTCCGATAGACTGTAAACTCAATGAGGTGGTCATCTTCACTGAGGTGCTAAACTGGGGACTCCGGTTCCCTTTGGACCCAAAGATTGTCAGGTATTTCCACCTAGTGAAGCTTTGACCAAGCCAACTAAGTCCAAATGCTTGGTATGCTCTCATTGCTTGTATAATGGCATCAAGGATGTCCAAAATCCCTCTCCTAATGGAACAATTTTCCGTTGTGGCAAGTTTATACAAGAATCCCCACATCCCATTCTACCACCACAACATGAGAAATAACTTTAAAATGGTGGATGACTTACTGGAGTCGGAGAAGAACTGGAGGACTCAGTTCCTGTTTATCAGTGGGCCATGGGAGAATGGGAAGAAGATCAAAGCTAATACCAACCCTAGTATGTTAACTTGTAGATGGAAGAGTAATGTTAAACTTTTATCTTATTTTTCATGTTTTTATTTTTAACTCATAAGTATTCCACTCCTGAATTATATGTTACTTATTTTTTAGTGTTTCCGAAGGAGTTTACCGGACACCTGAAGGAGGTGAAAACGACTTGTGCCAAACTTAATGCATGGGCTGTGGAGCGCTGGTGGAACGCCTTCCATAAATGCTTTACCTCAGACAACTTGGTGAGGTCCCATCTGTGGAACACCACAGGTCGGAGGGACCTCACATGGGAAGAGCTAACAATGCCGCCTCCACCTGGTGTGATCCTTAAGAGAACGGAGGCCAAAGATGGTAAATTGTCCTTACCTTCCAGGGCCAAAGCTCCCAGCAAGATGAAATGGAAGAAGAAGAAAGCTGCCACAGAAGGGACTAGGTCGGGGAACGCATGGGGAATCGATGCTACCTTACTCCAAGTAGTAGAGGTTGAGACTGTTAGGGAGGCAGGAGAATCACAAAACCCACCAAAGCCTCTAAAAAGGACCGGAAGAGAAAAGAAAGCAGTGACGAGAAGGCTGCCAAAAAGAAAAAGGTCACCTTAGGAGAAGAAATAATTCTTCGTCCTTCGGAGCTTCTACCTCTGCCAGCCCCTGTTGACCCCACTCTTCAAGAGAAAATTCCAACAGGTCTGCAGTATGGAGAGGGTACTAGAGGAGGATTGATGGAGTGGACATTAGTGCCCTCCAAGACATTGATCTTTACTTCAACGATTCTGAGAAAGATGATTTTGTAGGTCCCTTCCGCCCTTCAAGCTCTTCTAACATGGTGACTTATAATGGTAAGTCTTTCTCCGTCTCCGGATAACAAGTTATTGTGGCCCATTCCCTTCTTGATCACATCCAGCCAGTGCTTGATCTGGAAAGACAAGTGAAGAGTCAAACTACAATCATCAACACCCTCACTACCGACAAAGAGTCTCTGTCAACCAATATTCTAAATGCTAATCGGAGCATAGAAGAACTGAAAAAAAATATTGAAGCACTGAGGAAGGATAAATAAGATCTATCAACCAATCTTGTCACTTCGAAGACAGCCAGTACCAAGCTCCAAGCTCCAAGCTAAGTGCTCTGGTTTGGAAAAGGATCTCACAACATTAAAGGAAGACTTGAAGACCAAAGATGGTGTCATTCAAACCTTGTCCGGTGAGAAGACTTCCCTAGAAAATGTTGTGTCTAAGGTAACCAAGGAAAAAGAAGACTTGGAGAAACAACAGGAACAAACTATTCAGGCCATCATTGATAAATATACCAATGAGGTGATAGACTTCTTGGAAACAAGACATGCTGAGGTTTTAAACATTTTTTTGTTTTCTTATTTTTCCGAACTACTAAAGTCCTTAGATGGCCAATGTATTTTTGTAATGTTATCCGGTTTGAGTCCGAATAAATATTTTTAAGATACTTAAAGTCCTTGGATGGCCAAAGCATATTTTGTAATTTGGTAATGTTATCCGGTTTGAGTCCAGACATGTTTATTTATCAAATCTTGCTTTGTTTAATACTTTCTTTCCTTTTAGTTTTAATGGCTAATGTTTAAACAGCCCCAATTATTTCAGAAGTATTAAAGTGAGAGTGTTTAATATCTCTGATGACATGTGTTTAATGGTCATCACTCAACCAGGTTAATCCGATCTATCAAAGATCCAAAGTGTTAAATCAAAGACTTGTACTTGAATAGAATTGTAGTTAAACCACATCAGATGTTTTAAGAAGGCATCATATTTTATTGAATGAAAAAACTGGACACCTCATGAAAACCTCCCCGCACCACCAGGGTAGGAAAGAGTATGCCCACTAATATTTACATTGACATTTAACAAGTAAATATTTACACAACTTTTATTTTAGATATAACTTGAGGTGTTCAGTATTCCATGGGTGCTTCAAAACCCTTCTTTCTTTGTCTTGAAGCCTATATGTCCCAGGCTTAAGCTTTTTGGAGACCTCATAAGGGCCTTCCCAGTTCGGAGCCAGCTTACCGAACTGCTTCTCCTTATTGTGTAAGAAAAATTTTCTAAAAATTTATCTCTCAATTGAAAATATTTTATCTTGATCTTGGAATAAAATCTGCTCCTCATCAAGCCTTGGTAGTAGGTTGTTCTAAGATGAGCTTTAACCCTTCGTTCTTCTATTAAGTCCAACTGATTCCTAATTGCTATCTCATTGGCTTGTTCGGAATAGTTATGGACCCTGTATGATGGTAAGGTTGCTTCTATAGGAGTAATAACACCCATCCCATACACCAGGGCAAAAGGAGATTCATGTGTAGAAGCTCTAGGAGTAGTTCGGTATGCCCACAACACGTTTTGCAGATAGCTTGGTCACTTCCCTGCAGCCCCTTCTAAATTCTTTTTTAATCCGGACAAAATATTCTTGTTTTCCACTTCAACATGGCCATTTGCTTGTGGGTAGAAAGGAGAAGAGAAGCAATGCTGAATACCCTTGGAGGCACATAAATTCTCTATATCCTTGTTATCAAATTGTGGTCCGTTATCTTTGTTAATCTTCTGAGAAATCCCAAATCTGCAACATATATTAGATAAGACAAACTTTATGACAGCTTTCGAAGTGGTTCCTGCAGAGGGGTTGTCTCTATCCACTTTGAGAAGTAGTCAATAGCTACAATAATAGTCCTGCACCCTCCGGACGCCATTGGTAGAGGCCCAACTAAATCCAATCCCCAACGAGCAAAAGGTATTGGCTCAGAAATAGACTCCATATGCACTGTTGGCACATGAATTTCGTTGCCATACCTTTGACATGGATCAAACTTTTTTACCATTTCTTTAGCATATGCCCTTATGGATGGCCAGTAGTATCTAGCCAACAATACCCTTCGGGTTAGTGCCCTGTAGCCACAATGTGGTGATCATTTTCCATCGTGTAGTTCGGACAAAACGACTTGGGATTCTTTAATCTCTAGACAAAGCTGAAGATGTCTGCTGAAAAACTTTTTATAGAGAACCTCTCTTATAATAAAAAAACCACGAGCCTTGTGTTTAATTTTTCTTGCCATAGCTTTATCCGGAGGCAAAAACCCATCAGAAATATATCAAAGAAGGGGAAATTTCTAATCTTTAGGTTGAAATACTTGTATACTCAAGCTTTGTTCCTCTTCCTTGTTCTGATTTGATTGTATGGATGTGCATTATTGTATATGGATCTAAGGGTAGGACTCAGAGTATGCTATGGTTGCTAAGGAATCTGCCAGCGTATTTTCTGATCTAGGAATATGCTCATAGCAAACACTCTTGAAGTTGGCTGCCACCTCTTTAAGGATGAGTAAGTAATTGATCAGCTGTTCCTTCTTGGCCTCAGATTGTCCTTGAACATGGTGAATAAGAAGCTGGGAATCACTCATAAACCTAACTCTTTTAGCCCCACATAGGAAAGCTAATTTAAGACCAGCTATAACTGCTTCATATTCAGACTCATTGTTAGAGGCCTTGAACCCAAAGCATATAACATGATACATTTTATTACCATACAGAGAGGTTAGGAAAATTCCAACCCCACAACCCCTTGTGCTTGATCCACCATCAGTCCGGACTACCCATTCTTTTTTAGTTTTCCCTTCTGAAACTTGTTTAGAACTCATGTCTGAATGGAATTCTACTAAGAAATCAACAATAGATTGAGCCTTGATAGCAGTTCGTGGGGCAAAATCAATGTCATAATCACCCAACTCTACTGACCACTTGGTCATTCTGCTTAATCTGTCTGCTTTCTGAAGAACATTCTTTAATGGAAAAGACGTTCGGACAATGATAAAATGAGACTGAAAATACGACCTCATTTTTCTTGCAGCAATCACTAAGGCTAGTACCAGCTTTTCAAGCGTCAGTTACCTCTTCTCAGCATTTATCAGACTCTTACTTATATAGTACACTAGACGAGGGTAATTGTCCACCTCTCTTACCAACAGTTCACTTATAGCATATTCTGACACAGTCAAGTATACATAAAGTGTTTCTCCTTGCACGGGCTTGAAAATGGTTTTTGGTGAAGATAACTGCTTCTTTATTTCATCAAAAGCTTGGCTGCATTGTGGAGACCAGTTGGAATATTTAGCAACTTTGAAGGTCTGAAAAAACGGAGCACACTTGTCCGAAGACCTTGAAATAAAACGATTTAATGCAGCCAATCTTCCTGTCAGCCTTTAGACTTCTTTAATATTTCAAGGGGGATCCATTTGTAACAGGGCATCAAACTGATCTGGATCAAGCTGTATCCCTTTCTTACTTATCACATAACCCAAAATATTTCCGGACTGCACCCCAAAGACACACTTTTCTGGATTCAACTTTAAATTTACCTTAGTCAAATTGGAAAAAATTCTCTCGAAGGTCAATTATGTGCAAATCTTCTTCTAAACTTTTAACTTTAATCATATCATCGATGTACACCTTCATATTCCTGCCAATCTCATCAACAAATGCTTTATTCACCAACCTCTGATAAGTAGCCTCATCATTCTTCAACCCAAAAGGCATCACCTTATAGCAATGAAGACCTCTGTCTATAAAAAAAGTATTGTGATCCTGGTCTTTCGGATCCACTTGTATCTGGTTGTACCCAGAGAAGGCATCCATGAAGGACAGCAACTTGTTTCCAGATATTGAGTCCACCAACTAATATATCCGGGGGACATGATAAAGATCTTTTGGGCAAGCTGTGTTGAGGTCTATAAAATCGATACACATATGCCATTTCCCATTCTTTTTCTTGACTAACACCGGATTGGAAGTTCATAAAGGATATTGGGACTCCTTTATGTGCCCCATATTGGTAAGTCGATCGACTTCTTAGACTATTACATCAGCTTTTTCCTTAGTGAAAGCTCTCATTTTCTGCACAACAGGGGCAACATCACTTTAGATGGACAACTTATGTGATATAACACTTGCAGGCACTCCAGTCACATCAACATTGCACCAAGTAAAAACGTGCTGGTTATCTGCCAAAAAAGACAACAATTTCTTTTTTAACTCTGACGCCATCTTGGAGCCAATCTTACACTTCTACCTTCTGCCAGAGAGTGGGTTTCAACTCCTTCAACCGGTATTAAAATACCAGGAGCCTGTCTCGGGTCATCAATTTCACCATCTTCCTCAGAAGGCCCCAATAACTGCTAATCTTCATTAACACGAATTGCTCCCAAAGTTTTAGGAGCAAATGCAGTTGCATATTACTCTCTTGCTATCTTTTGACTACTCCGGACAACTTCTACTTACCCTTGAACTGCATACTTCGAAGATTGGTGGACCGTTGAGGCCACAACATGCATTCTAGAGAGCCAGGACCTCCCAAAGATTGCATTGTAGCATGTGGGGCAGTCTACCACAACGAATAACACACTGACCAGCGTTTTAAAAGGCCCATTGCCCAACAACACCTCTTCCTCAAACTCCCCGATTACATCCGCAGAGCTTCTGGTGAAGCCCACAATGGTTCTGTTTGACCGTTGAATAACGGCCGGATTTTTTATCTGCTTATAAAAACTTAAAAACATAATGTTTTCTGTACTGCCAGTGTCTATCAGAATTCGTCTGATATCGTTGCCCCCAATAGATGTTCCTATCACCAAAACATCCTCATGAGGACCAACAATGTTTCTTAAATTATCCTCATCAAATATTATAAATGGAAAAGGGGTTTGGGACTGATAGGAAGACATGCCTCCTTCCAATTGAGTAGCTAGACTGTGAACATGCCTCTTCTTTGATGAAGGCGTGGGTGCTGTCATGGTATCCCCTACGAATATGGTAAGTGACTCAAAGAAACTAATGAGTCTGGACACCTTCTTGACTTGTTCTGTTATGACCCCCACTTTATTCCGAGTTGGATTAGGCTCCAGATATTCTGAATCAACATCAAATCTTTCAAGGATCACCATTGCCCCCTCCGGAGTGAATTTTCCTGCATTGTTCGTAGGGCCAGCTCGAGGAGCATTGTCAGGCCTGTTTCCACTTCTTATTTTGACATAAGCACCCAGCTTGCCTCTTTCAATGAGATTCTGTACATCCTGCTTCAAAGCGATGCAGTCTTGGGTATTATGGCCAATATCATGATAATACTGGAAAAAACAAGTATTACGACTTTCTCTAGGAGATTGCAGTGCTGCTGGTTTCCGGAAATGGACCTCATCTTTAGTCTTGTCATAAATGGTAGCCAAACTCTATTTTAATTCTGTAAAACACTCCGGTTGAACCCAAGGACCTCTTTTACTCCTTGACTGATGGTTCTGAGCTGGATTAGGGTTGGATTGAGTCTGTTTGGCCCTGTTGGACCCTTGTCCGGTTTCTTTAGCCTTGTATCTGGACTGGTTTTGGTTTTGAGCTGCCGGAGTGGACCTCACCTGTCGGTGCACCCTGGTTTTCTTGGTTTCATCCACGCTGATCTGCTTTCCCACCTAGTTTAGCAAGCCTCCCTAAGTCATGGTCTTCTTCTTATTCACTGAATCAGCCAGATTCCCAGGATTCAACCCTTGTCTTAATGAAGCAATTGTCACATGTTCGAAGCAGTCTGCTAACCCATTCTTGGTTTTCACGAACCGACTTATGTAGTCATTTAAGGACTCATTTGGCTCTTGGGAACAATGGATAATAGTATCTCAATTTCCCTTCACCTCTTTACTTCCCACAAACTACCTTTGGAAGGCAACCCAAAATGTAACAAAGTTTCTGATATATCCCTGAGGTAAACTGTTGTACCATTTAAGAGCACTTCCCGTAAAAGATTGGGAGAAGGCCCTACACAGAAGTTTGTCATCATCATTAAAATTCACCATGAAGTTCTCGAACTGCTCCAGATGATTGTCCGGATCTTACTCCCATCATACTTCTCTATTTTAGTATTGTCAAACATTTTGGGTAGGTTTACGGACAGTATCTTAGTTGACAATGGTGATTGTCTCCAATTCCTACTACGACTGAAGACTGTGTCTTCATTAGGTGTTGCAAAAATACTTGGTTCATCATGGAAAGAAAAAGGATCGATCAACAGCTGATCCACACGCCTGTGACCGTGGCTGTGAGATGACCCTTTTCCCAAATACCTTTTAAGTCTCCCATGCCTATATCTCTTTCTTGAATATTTTTTAACTATTTTTTGTTATTTCTTGGACCTCCCTTCATCACTTCTTGATGACAAAGACTCTTCAAGCTAAGCTTCATTCGAAGAGCTGCTGGAGGAGTCAAAATCCGAACTTTCCACCGGCTTAGTTCGGTGAGACTTCTTAGAACGGACATGGGTCTTTTTTGTACTTAAATGAGTCTTTGTCGATGGATCATTCTCCCTAGGATTATTAGTATGATGGATGGCTGACGCCTTTGACTTTTCTTTTAAACCCATTTCTACTTTTTAATGGCCCTCAACGCTTCTATTTCTGCTCTCAACTTGTCTCGTTCCTCGGTGGTGTATTCATTGTTTTCCCCAACCACCTCCACCATAAGTGGTGGAATTGCTTGCTCGTTTGGATCCATCCAAACATGTATTTTTTGTTGGTTTTGAATGTAAGATTTATGAACCATCTCCTCCCACTGTGGTTGCCGATTTTGTGTGGTTTATTTTAGGCAGAGGGTAATTTTGTAAAGTGTTTTGAGTATTAAGTATTTTGGTATGAAGTAATGAGAGATTTGAGCAGCCTGGTTGTATTAAATGTTCATTAACCTCATTAATGAAAGTAGTTGGGGTATTTATACCCTTAATTAAGGACTTATGGGCTTTTGGGTCAAGTTATGGAACCGAGTCAGGTTTAAGGACCCATTTACTTATTAAGCTGATTAGCACATAGCTTAGTCAAAAGGTGTTTATGTGTTTCTTTACTTTTGTCTTGTCCGGATAGTTCAGTGACACGTTTATGTCCGAATTGCCCTTGTCCGGATAACACAGTGAGCTGTGACTGGATAATCCGAACTTATCAATTGGTACATTCATTGACAAGCAAGATAATTTTCAAATCAATACTCACAATATCACTCCCAATATAAACGCAAATGCTCTATGTTCCAAAGATGTTGTAAAGGTCTTCCCTCACCATCTTGCAAACGATATGTCACATGCTTTACTTTCTCTACTACTAAATATGGCCCTTCCTAGTTTGGACCCAATTTACCAAGCCTCTTTTCTCTTATATGCGAGAAAACCTTCCTTAGAACCTTATCACCCACCTTGAATTCTCTTTGTCGGACTTTAGATGCATATCAAATTATTATCAATATCTAATAATTGAGTAAATTCATATACACTTTAGTTCTATTTTCCTCAATCAAATCAAGTTATTCCCTTATTGCTTCATCATTATCCTCCTCGAAATAATTGAGTATTTTATAAGATGGAAGAGAAAATTATGCTCGACTCACTGCATCCATCTCATACACCAAAGTAAAAGTTGATTTATGAGTTATTGTTTGATGAGTCATTCTATAAACCCAAAATAACTCTTAAATATAATTTTTACTCTTTCCTAGTGCTCGTTCTAAATTATTCTTTAAACCATCGAATATAGTTCTATTAGTAGCCTTTACTTTTCCAATTTCCTGAGGGTGAAAGGGTGTTGAAAAACATTACTTAATACCCCTCGAAGAACAAATAGCCTTCAAATCTTTGTTGTTGAATTGTGATCCGTTATCAGTAGTAATCATTTGTGCAATCTCGAACCTACAAAAAATATTAGATAAAATAAACTTGCTAACATCCTTAGCTCTTGTTCTAGATAAAGGCTCAGCTTCTGGCCATTTTGAAAAATAATCAACTGCAATAATAATGATTTTGCGTCCTCCGGAAGCCATTGGGAAAAGACCAACCAAATATATCCCTCATATATCAAATATGAGTGTTTCGAAAATAAAATCCAGTGGCACTGCTGGTACATGTATCGTGTTAGTAAGTCTTTGACAAATATCACAACTTCAGACAAAATTCTTAGCATCAACCATGATGGTTGACTAGTAATATCCTGCAAAAAAACACTCTCATTGTCAAAGTTTTAAATCCACAATGAGCAAAACCCTCCTCATCGTGTAACTGAGATAAAAATATTTGAGATTCACTAGGCAACATGGAAACAATTGGGTTAAAGAATTTTTGTATAAAAGATATTAAAGTGCCGTAAATCTATATGCTTTAAGTCTCAACATTTCAGCTAACTTTTTGTCAATCGGTAATGTTCCCTTAACCAAAAACTCTTTCAAACTATATCACTAATCTCGTTCTTCTTCTTCTTCCAAAGTTACAAAAATATCCTCTGCATGTTGACACTATTTGGATTTTATTACTATAGACGGGCTCTCATGTGCTAAAATCCATAGGTGAGTATGCAAATGTCGTTAAAGAATAAACAATAGAATTTTTACCTCGGTAAATATGCTCAAATGTAACATTTTCAAACGTTACAACAAACCCTTTAAATCCTTCAAATATATTATAAGTTGGTCCATTCTTACCTCTCAAGATTCACACACGGTTCACCAAAAGTTGTGAATCACTCTCCAAGCGCACTTTTTTGGCCTCGTAAATTCTTACAAGTCGTAACCCAGCTAAAGTTGCTTCATACCTAGCCTCATTGTTTGATAATCTGAAAAACGAATCTGATTGTTTGGTACACAAGCATCACCCGTTGGAGCTATCAATTAGACTCCTTCTCCTGACCCCAAAATTCTTGACCCCCCATAAGTTTGAACCAACCATTGATCCATCTTATCCATTCCTTCTTTGTCAACCTCTTCAGTATCCGACCTCTTGGAATGAAGTTTGACTAGAAAGTTAGATAAAGCTTGAGCCTTAATTGTTGTTTGTAGGGTAAAATAAATATTATAATCTCTCAATTCTACATACCATTTTGTCACATTTCCCAAAACATCTAGATTTTTCAAAAAATTATTTAAGGTAAATGAAGTTCGAACTATAATTGATTGAGCTTAAAAATATGAGCGTATTTCTGAGCATCTATGACTAAGGCCAAAACCAAATTTTACGATATAAAATATCATTTTTTAGAATGTCGCAAAGTTTTACTCATATTATACACTTGCTTTGAATATCCATCAATTTCCCGCACCAAAATTGCGCTTATTGTAAATTCCAAAACTGCAATATAAAGAAATAGTTTTTCTCCTCAAATTGTCTTGATCAGAAAATCTAGAGAAAGAAAAGTGTTATTTGACTTTAGCGAACGTCTCATTATATTTAGTTGTCCAACTAAATTGTTTCACTTGAAAAATATAGCACACTTGTCTGAAGATCTTGAAACAGACTTGTTCGAAGCTGACAATATTCCCATTAAAATTTACACTTTCTTGATTGAAGGATCCATAGTTATCAAAGCCTTTAACTGCTCCAGGTCGGCATCAATCCATCTTTCACTGACTATGTAACCAGGAAATTTTCCCGATCGCACACCAAAAGTATACTTCTCAAGATTTAATTTTAAACGAATGAATCTCAAATAAGAGAAAGTTTATTTTTAATTGTGAAAATGATCTTCATCTTGGGTACTTTTTACCAACATATCATCGATGTATATCTCAATATTTCTTCCGATCTGGGTGGTGAAATATTTGTTTACTAACCTCTAATAAGTAGCACTAGAATTTTTTAGACCAAAAGGCATCAATTTATTACAATGCAACCTTCTATCAGTAGTAAACATTTTGTTTTCCTAATCCTTCAGATTCATATGGATCAGGTTATACCCAGCAAAAAAATCTTATAAATGAGAGAAGTTTATTACCCGATGTTGAATCAACCAATTAATCTATTCGCGAGAAAAAAAAGATCATTTGGATATGCTCGGTTTAAATTAGTGAAATCTACGAACATTCTTCGCTTTCCATTCTTTTTATTCACAAACACATGGTTTATCGTCCATATCGGATATTGGGCCTCTCTAATATGACTCACTTTTGAGAGCTGATCCACCTTAAGCACCATTTTCCCTGAATTCTCATGAGAAAATGATCTTCTTTTTTGGATGATAAGTATTATGTTCAAACTTACAAATAGATTGTGACAAATTATCGAAGACATAACTTTCATCACATCCTCAGTACTTCAAACAAACATATTTAAGTTTTTTCACAAAAAATCAATCAACCGTTCTCTTTTTTGTGGTGAGCATAAAGTTTCTATTTTTAAACTCCTTCCATTGGGAAACATGTATATTTATTTATATTCATTAGTTACTAACAATCTGTGGGTCTCCCTTGGGTTATCCATTTTTCCAAATCTGAGGCACACCCTTCTAATTTCTATTTTATCATCACTTCGAAACCTCTCATATGTTTGGTGTGAAAAGTTGTCGCGTAACACTCCCTATACACTTACTGGCTACTCCTTACTATTTCTACACGATCTCCAACAACGTATTTCAAATACTGGTGGACTGTAGAGGCTATGGCATGCATTATTGACAACCAAGAGCTTCCAAAAATTTCATTATAAGTTTTCGAACTATCTACCACCATAAATATCACCTTACTTTATTCTTGAACATTCCTAGTCCTAACAAGACAACCCTTCAAATTCCCTAATAACACTGGATGTCATACCAGTAAATCCCACTACTTTTTATTTTGACCGAATGATTATTGGGGGATCTTGTATCTTTTCATATGTTGACATAAATAATACATTAGCCAAACACTCAGTTTCAATGAGTATTTTTCAGATTTTACTCCTTATTATCTCTACTCCAATCATAACCATATCTTTATGAGGTACATGAATATCCCTTAAATCATTATCATCAAACAAAATAAAAGATAAAGGGATTTTATCATAGAAATGAGTTGAAACCCCACCATAATGTTCTAGTCAATTTTATTGGTTATACTTGGGCTTTTGATGCAGTACATGAGTACTTTGTTGGGGATAACTTGAAGTGTATGATTGTTGATAAACTGAAGTTGTCCGTTGAGATGGTCCTAACCGAGGAGGAAAATTACTTTGAGTTTTGGGTCGGCGAGAAGCTTGTGAATGGTAGCATTGATTATTCAAAACATTCATCATGCTGAACTTGACTCTACATTGAATCTAGACTGAATCTTACCCTCTTCGATTCATCAACCATAATTTGTTCTTCCACCTAAGCCATTAAAGCTCCAAAAGAAAGTGTCATTCGGTTGTTTAATTATCTAAATTTCTAGAGAGCAACCTTTGTCGATAAGCAGCCCATGTGCATTGTTCATCACAATCATCCAAACCCATTTTGGTAAGCACAAAACATCTAGTGTAATCATGTAGATCTTCCCCTACTATTTGCCTGAACTAAATTATAGTGTCCCCATTGGCTCGTATTTTCTTACTTCATACAAATTTCCTTCGGAAAGTAGTATATAACATCCCAAAGTTGGTTATAGTCCAATGTGGAATCCTATTATACAATTTCATAGGAGTTTCTTTAGAAGTTTGTACAAAGCTTGACACAACCATTTTTATCTTCATTATCAAATTCATCATGTAGTTGTTAAATTGTTTGATGTGATCATCAAGAAGAGTTCCATCAAACTTCTCTACTGTACAACATCAAAATCCTATGAAAGCACTATAAATTGGGCATCGGCAGATAAATAGGATGTCCTTCAATCAATTCTTTGTCTATATTGACTCCCATCGATACCATCATTTGCAATCACATAAAGTCATTGCTCCAAAGGGTTCGTGAATGGATTAGTAATATTGTACTCAAAGTTTGGGTTTTCAAATACATTTCGAGATTCATTATTTTTAGACTTATTCCCCCCCCCCCCCCAATATCATTATCCTCGACTAACTCGTATTTTCGAATAATGCTTATCGAAATCTGAAATAGGTTAATTACTGGATTTTGATGAAACATACATATGCTTTTCTTTTTTCCTTCTGGAAGATCGATAACCTTGATCTATTTGAAATTGAACTGCCTAATGATTATCGTTTCCTCTAAGAATTTCACCATAGGCCTCACTAGAGCGTTCAATTAAATTTTACCCTCATTCACCCTTTGAACTTTGGATCGGATCCTTCCTGGTCGAACCAAAACAGATTGTTCTCTCTGAACTAACTGATCGTCTAATTTAGTTATTTGTTCTGATAATTGACTTTTTTCGATCTTCTGAAGTTAATTGTTCTCATTGACCCTCCAATAGTTGCTCAGTTTTTGTATACACTCGTCCAAGACCTGCTTTGATGATTTTTCCTTCTATAGTTATTTATGTATCTACTTGCACATCAAAATTCATATCCGGTACTGATGGAAAGGTAAATTTTTAATGGTTTTTTCTGGTTTCAAATCTGATATATAGGTGGGTACCAAGCGTACCACCCACTATGGTCACCACTGGTCACTTCTAATATTTTTGAGAGTTTAAAGTATGTAATTGGTTCATAAGTATTCTTATGGAGAGTAATCAAATTGCTAGAATGAGAAAGTGTAAAATATATTATATATATAGAGAGAGAAAACTTTAAAAGTCAAAATCAAGTGTAATGATTGATTCATTTTCTAAGAAAAATACATATATTTATAGGTGTGGTAAGTTCCATGGAACATACATACACTTATCCTATTAGATACTTCACCCTATTATTGTACTAAGTAAAAAAATATTTGTTACAAATTACACTTTAAGCCATCTAAGCTTTGATCTTGCTTAAAATATTCCCTATACATTATTTATTCATCATTTTATCCTTCTAAACTAATTATTTTGGCTTGGACTAATTCCATCATTATCACTTGACAAGTAAAACATATAAAATTTTAAGAAGTAAAAGAACATTTGATTATAGTTTAAAGCTTGGAAAAAATGAAGAAAAATTGGTGGCTCAACTAGAATATAATAGTGTTATAGGCAGTTTAATCTATGCAGTTTTGTGGATTATAACAAATATACCTTTTGTAGTGAGTGAATTAAGTCAATTTACGAGCAATCCAAGTATGGGATTTTGGAATGCAATTGGACGGGTCTTAGGGTGGGTGTTCACATTTACAGGTGGTGTTTTTTTGTGGGGATCCAAAGAGCAAACGTATATATCACAGTCAACTATGGAGTTCGAGCTCACAACATTGGCCACAACGGGTAAGGAAGCTGATGGTTAAAAGATTTATTGTTGGATATACTATTCACTTCAAAGGGGAATATGACAATATAAATATATTTGATAGTCAAGCAACATTAAGTACAACATATAATGTAATCTACAATGGGAAGTCTAGACATATAAGTCGAAGACATGAGTATGTTAGGTAACTAATTCAAAGATGAATTATATTGTTCTTATACATACGTTTTAAGTGAGAACTTAGAGGGTCCGTTTGCTAAACCATTAGCTGAATAATTGGTGAAATTTACATCTAGAGCAATGAGATTAAGACTTTTAAAATAATTATTTTACAAATAATGACAACTCAATCCAACTATTGGAAAAACCCAAACATCGAATTTGCAATCGGTAATAACAAGTTATTTGTGAAAGGTTCGACATATAAATAAATTGGAGTTTTATTTGATATGAATGTGAGTTATGTTTGTCGTTAGCATGGAAGGATACGTCCAAATAAACTTTTAATACAATTCGGTCTAAGTGCAACATATGTTTCTAAAGGTAATGAAAACACTATAAAATTGTACATATAAGAATCTAGAGGTGGTACTGCCTCTCATGAGAAAATAAGTTCCTCTCAAGTTCAAATTCTTGAACTGGATATAGTACATGGCCAAAATAGCAACGTGCTGAGTCACAATCCACTTGATCGTACTGTTCAATTTGGTATGGTGTTGGATATGTCCAAACTGTCTTTTGGATCTATGTAGTAAACCAGTGTCAAAGAAATCTGATTTCATCAGTAGCGCCTTTAAGTCTTGCAAAGATACTTTGGAATAGCTAATTCGAAAAAATAAAACTTGGTATATATCTGAGGTGAAGTCTAATATATTTTTGTATTCGAACTGAACCCTTATCGGGTTCGAAGAGATTAAATTACAATTAGGAATTCAAAAGTTAGTTTTTTGAAGTATGACACATGTCGCGTTTGGGTTCGACCTTTTAGCCGTTTTCTCATAGGTTCTTGTACCTACTCGATAAAAAGTAACTTAGGGTGTAACCCCCATGCTTCATAGCCCCTAATAATTATTCTTGATCATTTTATATCCCCTAGGTGAAACCCCCACACCTCTCACCTCTATATAAACGACTATTACTATTTTATCTCTCTGAAACTAGAAACATTTCTAGAGAGATAAATATTGATAACTTCAAAATTGTGTCTGAGCAATTCATATGTTCACATCTAGAAACGCTTTGGTGAAAGGAGGTTGATTAAACTTATCCGATTTGGAAAGAGCGAGAAGAGAGGCAAAAATCATAGCTCGACTCCCTACCTCTCCTGGTGGAGAGATCAGTCAAACAAGGCCAAATACAGATAAAAGCTCATCATCATCAAGAACATCAATAGTTCAAAAACCATATTTTATCCCAACCCTATCTCCTGGAAAAATCGGTTTCCAGTGTTAGGAAACCTTGACCTTTCCTGGCTATGGGCTCAGATGAAAATACCACCCCTCGAAGGGTCACTCGTCTTTTAAAATCCAAAACCACTCCTCCCTCTTAAAAACATGCTAGTTCCGATACAATAAAGCACCCAGTAGATCCTAGACTATCGAACAACAGTCAAACATAATGGAGGAGATTATGGAGGACAGTAGGGAAGATACCCCTTCGAGACATCCGGAAAAACAGAAAACATCGCACCAGATCGGACAAACAAAGAAAAAGTGGGGCTGCTCAACACCGAGTCACTTTCGGAGTGCTTGGAATGGAAAGTGGGGCCGAACTTCCGCAAGGTTAGTGTGGAGTACCTAATAGCTCTTCAAAACATTTCTTATGTATATGCCCATACAGCTGAATTAGGTCAGATCTGAACAAAATGAGGCTTTCCGAAGTCCGTTAAGGTAAGAATCTCAGTCACTCCGGAAACTCTCATGGACTGCAAGGCCCATGAATTGGTGGTATATACTGAAGTGCTCAACTGGGGCCTTCGGTTCCCTTTGGACCCAGACATAGTCAGGTATTTTCATCTGATAAGACTGTACCCTAGTTAGTTATGTCCGAACACGTGGTATACTTTGCTAGCTTATATCATGGCATCTAGGTTTTCAAAAATTCTCCTACCCGTGGAGTAATTTACCGCCGTGGCGAGTCTATGTAGGAACAACCACATCCCTTTCTATCATTATAATATGAGAAAGGACTACAAGGTGGTGAATGATCTGTTGGAGTCCGAGATGCCCTGGAGGACCGAATTTCTCTTTATTAGTGGAGCATGGGAGAAAGAAAGAAAGATAAACTCCACTGATAATCCAAGTTAGCTAACCAACCGCTGGAAAAGTTCAAGTAATATCCGTTCATATTTTCATTAGTCTCCAGATTCTATGTTGATATTCCAAACTGACTTTTGTGTCTTCTTGTAGCATTTTCAAAAATAATTTCGGAGCACCTGGAGGCAGGAAAAGCTACCTTCACCAGGTTGAACGAATGGGTATCGGAGAACTGGGGACTTGCTTTCCACAGTTTTTCACCTCTAGAAACATGTTGAGGTCTCACTTATGGAATACTACGGAGAGTAGAGACCTTTCTTTGAAGAAACTGACCACTCCTCCTCCATCAGATGCTGTTCTAAAGAAGGTTGAGGCAAAGGATGGAAAACTTTACTTGCCCTCTCGGAACAAGGCCCCTAGTCACCTGGAATAAATCAAGAACATGAAAAAAAAGAAAACTAAAGTCGACTCATCTCACCAAATCTCCAAAGGGGTTGGTTTGGAGAATCTAGAAGGAATTAACATCGTTTTATTAGAGGCAGTTGAATCCATAGTAAATGAAACTGGTGGATCAGATCATCCACCCCAAATTAAGAAGAAAAATCACAAGAGGCGTAAGGCAGACAGTGACCGAAGAGCTCTAAAGAAGAAAAGCAATTAGCTTGGGGTCAGAGATGATACTTCGTCCTTCAGAACTTCCTCCTCCCATTCCTACTGATCTTCCTCCACAAGAAAATATTCCACCTAGGGGCCTTGTTCCGAGAGGGCAAGTAAAGTTGCGGTTAAAAACAGTATCCTCATTTGGAGTATAAAAAATACTTGGTTCGGACTGAAAAGCAAATAGATCAATCAGCAAACGGTTAATATGTTGATCAGCTGAACCTTTTGTCTTCCCATGATATTTTTTAAGCCTGCCATGCATATTCCTTTTTCTTGAATATTTTTCAGTCAGCCTCATTTTCTTTTTCGGCCGCCCTTCATCACTTCTGGAGAAAACTGACTCTTCAAGTTCTTCCTAATTAGATGAGCTGCTGGAGGATTCCAATGTAGAGCTCTCCACATATTTAGATCGATGCGTTTTCTTGGAGCTGAGATGAGTCTTTAGAGACTGCTCATTCTCTCCAGGATTGTCAGTATTGCGAAGAACCGGAGCACCATATTTTTATTTAACCTCCTTCTATGCTTGTTTTAGCGCTCTTAATGCCTCTATCTCAGCCCTCAAATGATCACGCTCCTCAATAGTGTATTCACTGTTTTCTTTTGCAACTTCCACCTCAGGCGGTCGAACATTCTGTGCATTCGGATCCATCCAAACTACCTTGTATTATTTGAATATAAAATTCAGGCATCATCGTTCTCCCACTATGGTCACCAATTTAGTGTGGATTATTTCTGATTGAGGGAAAATTTTGTAAAGTGTTTTGAGATTTTAAGGTTTAGGATGAAATGTAGAGAGATAATTAAGGTGCGTGCTTGCAATAAATTCTGACCATCCTCATTAATGAAAGTAATTGGGGTTTTTATATTTAATTAATGACCCATGAGCTTTCGGGTCAGATTATAGGCTTGGGTCAAGTTTAAGAACCCATTTAATCCAAAAGAGGCGAAGACCAACACCTAGCTTAGTCATAACTCACTAACTTACTTAGTTTGGCCCGACATGGGTATGGTTTTATCCAAACTTCCCTTCGGATAAGTAATATATTTGGTGTCAATTTTATTCGACCTCATCAGATATGACCCATCTTCGTCAACCTATCGACTTCTTGTACTATCACATCAGCTTTTTCTTTAGAAAAAGTCCTTCTTCTCTGAACTACTGGCCCAATATCAGATCTGATCGATAACTTGTGGCATATCACTTTGGCTGGAACTTCAGTCACATCATCATTGTTCCATGCAAACACATGTTAATTGTTAGTTAAAAAAGATAATAGCTTGCCTTTTAAATCTGATGGAAACTTAGTTCTGATCCTAACATTCTTGCCTTCATCAAATGAATAGATTTCAACTTCTTTAATAAGTATTATAGCATTAGGAGCCTCCCTTGGATCATTTATCTTATTCTTATGCGTGGAAGGCTCTGATAGTTGCTATTCCTTTTAACTTTAGATGCTTCTAATATTTTGGAAGAAAGGGCAGTAACATAACATTCTCTGGCCACCTTCTCGCTACTTTGAACAACACCCACGTATCCCTCTATAGCGTACTTTAGACATTGATGGACTGTGGATGCTACATCATGCATCCTAAAAAGCCAAGATCTTCCAAATATAGCGTTATACTATGTGGGACAATCAACTACCACAAATAACACTCTTATCAACTTCTTAAAAGGCTTTTTACCCAATAACACTTCCTCTTCAAATTCTTCAATAACCTCAGAAGAATTTCCATTAAAGCCTAAAATATTATATTAGATTGATAAATGACCGAGGGGATCGTTATTTGTTTGTAAGCAGTTAAAAATAGTATATTTTCCAAACTACTAGTATTGATAAGGATCCTTTGGATCTCATTACCCCCAATTTATGATCCTATTACCATAACATCTTCATGTGGGCCAACTATATCTCTTAAATCATCATCATCAAATTCTATGAAAGGAGTAGGGGTCTGTTACAAGTGTCTAGAAATCTTTCCTTCCAATTGGATAGTCAAACTGTTAACATACCTTTTTCTCTAACAAGTCGAAGGTGTTGTTACAGTGACTTCTCTAAATATGGTCAAAGATTCAAAAAATTGTACCAGATCAGAAATATTAGCTGTTTTGTCCACTATAAACCCCCACTTGATTCTGGTTTAGATCAGGATCAAGATATTCATTATCAACGTCAAATATTTCAATAATCATCATAGTTTCTTCATGTCTCGAAGTTCCTGGAGCAACTGATGAAGATGTTCGAGGTGCACTGGTGTTTGGTCTATTGCCCCCTTGATTTTTAACGAAGGCACCCAATTTTCCTCTTTCAATGAGATTCTGTACTTCCTGTTTTAGCGTTATACAATCATTTATGTCGTGACCCACATCATTATGGTACTTACAGTAATGAGTACTTCGGGTCTTCTTATGAGACTGTAATGGGTCTGGGGATCTAAACGAACCTCATTTTTTGTCTTATCATAAATTGTTGCTACACACTCCCGTAGCTCAACAAACCATTCAGGTTGAACCTAATGACCTGTTTTATTTTTGGCTTGCTGGTTTTGGTTAGACTGATTTTGCCTGGTTCTGCCAGATCCCTGTGCAGACTCTTTTGATTTATACTCGAACTGGGCTATTGGTTGTGTTATTGGTAGGAAAGCATCCGATCTGTTCTGACGAGGGACTCTGTTCTTTTTAGTTTCTTTAACCATGATTTGTTTTCCAACTTGGTTTAATAGCCCTCCAAAAGTCATCGTTTTTTTCCTAGTCACCGAATCGGCTAAGTCACTCAGATTTAGGCCTTGTCTCAAAGAGGCAATGACCACTTGTTCAAAACAATCAGCCAACCCATTCTTTATATTCACAAACCTACTTGTGTATTCTTGTAAAGACTCGTTCGGTGCTTGGAAACAATGAATAATGATTTCCCTATTCCCTTTAACCTCTTTGCTTCCTACGAACTGTCTTCAGAAAGCAACCCAGATCAAATCAAAGTTCTTTATAGATCCATGGGGGATGCTATTGTACCATTTTAGGGAGCTTCCTTTAAAGTTTTGTGAAAAAGCCCGGCAGAGAATCTTATCAGCATCAAATTTCATCATAAAGTTTTTAAACTGCTCAAGATGGTTGTCCGGGTCTTTACTCCCGTCGTATTTTTCCATCTAGAGCCATTAAACCTTTTGGGAAGATGTCCAGACATAATTTTCAAACATAGAGGCGACTGTCTCCAATTACGGCTATGGTTAAACACCGAATCTTCATTAAGGGTGGCGAAATTACTTGGTTCGGATTAACACGCAAATGGGTCAATCAACATATGCTTAATGTGCTGGCAGCCGAACCTTTTATTTTCCTTGATACTTCTTAGTTCTGCATCTTCTATCTTTTTTTCTCGAAAGTTTTTTAGTCAATCTTAACTTTTTCTTGGCTCGGCCTTCACTACTGCTAGATGAAAGTGATTTTTCGAGATTTAGATCATCAGGAGAACTATCTGTGGACTTTGAAGTAGTACTTACAGGTTGTTTAGAAAAATGCGTTTTTTTAGAGCTAACTCAAGTCTTTGTAGACTGTTTATTTTCAGCAGGCTCATAGGAAGAATGGGGTCCGGACGCACCATATTTTTCTTTTATTCATTTATTATCCTGTATATGAGCCTTTAAAGCCTCAATTTGAGCCCTCAGCTAATCACGTTCCTCTTACATGAACTACCTCTAGTATGTGTTGTGGTTGATATGAGACACATTAGTGTGATCATTAACTTCTCTCGCCTCCTCAACTTTGGGAGGAAATTCTTGTGCATTGGGATCCATCTGCTTTGATGAAATCCAACCTACTCTTCTTTTGTTGGTTTTGAATACAGAATTCAGGCACCGTCGCCTCCCACTGTGGTCGCCAATTTGGTAAGGATAATTTCTTACAAAAGGGTATATCAAGAAAGAGTTTTATCTTTTTAGGAATTTAATTTTGGGGTGAAATGTAGAGAGATGAAAGAGGTTTGTACTCACACTAAAGTTTTTTCTTACCCCCCATAAATGAAGGTTGGTGTGAATTAAAGTTGTAGTGAGTGAATTAAGAACAAAAAGTCTACCAAGAGAATTCAAAGTAGTGAAAAGTACTTCTGAATATATCATAGGTCAAAATAACTCCTTCAGCCTCTTTAAATAGGCAAGGTGAGTTAGTTAGAGAAACGGTTACATATTGATATATTTACAATTTAACCCTTCGGTTTCTCCTAAAGCCTAATTTAATCCTATAATTACAGAATTTATCACTTTAGTCCCTAAGGAATATCTTTCCTTATCAGTAGCCCCCCTAGTTCTTATACATTAATGTATAAGAACTATTAGCTCTTCGAATTCTTCCTCGGATCAGCATCATTTTACATCTTTATTATGATTAAACTCGATGGTCTAGGACTTCCTTCGAATTTGTGAGTAAGTGCAAACGAATTTCTCAACTGCCTCGAATTTAACTCCTCTTCGAATTTGACTTCTTGTGGTATGACTTTGCCTTTTCTTCGAACATTATTACTTCAAACATAGTTTAATAACACTTCGAAATCTCTGAACCCTACCTGATGGATTGATTAGACTCCTAGTAGTAGACCTGTGACATCACTAGTTTCCTTTTCGTTTCATATTCCACCCAATAAAAACAGATTACTTGTTCCACACTTTCACATTCTCGACGTTATTCTTTTACCCTATAAATACCCAGCTATTCATTCAGTAAGAACTTTTTAGAGAATCCGCCTTTTGAACCATCTTCAACCTGTTCTTCATCTTCAACCTCTTCATCTTCAACCTGTTCTTCATCTTCAACCTCTTCATCTTTTCTTGTCTACCCAAGAAATCTCTCATACCAAAACCCATTGTATGAGAAGATACCCTAGATACAATAGATTTAAACCCAGAAGACCAGTAAGATCAAAGAAAAATCTTTTTCCTGGTTCCAGTAACCAAGTATTCGGGGCCTACGATTATCTTTGTATTTCTCGAAGAGCCAAAGAATACAAAGCTGCTGGGTTGATCTACAACGGTCCTCACTCTTCCTGCACCACTTTTAAATACGGCAACTTCAATCCTAACCTTGCCACTTCGTCTTCACCTTTAGCTTCTTACCCAGAAAATAGCTCAACAACCTCTCCTCTCCAAAATCCAGCCAAATCTTCATTGCTAAGACCTCATCGAAAATCTAAAGTAGTTACTTTAGACAAGCCACCAACTGATAACAAATCACAACTCAAATCACCTGTCCTTCAAGTCGAAGAGACAAAAAACCTTCAATCCAACACACTTCCTCCTCAATTCGAGGTTATCAGAGCTAAACGTGCCAAAAAATCACCTTTCTTAGTAATGGGTGAAGAAGCAAAAAACTCTTCTCCTCCTCAACACTCTCCTCCTCCCCCACAAGAAGTGGATGATACTACACCAGAGTGTAGTCAGCCAATTCCTGTGACTCAACAGGAGACTCAAATTCGAAGTCACTCCGATGAAGGTCACAAAAAAGACGATTCAGAAGCTACTGAGTCTGATGCCGAGGAGATATCCGAGGCTGATGGTGTAGCTCCTCCAAAGAAAACTCGAGGGAAAAAAGCTCTTATTACACTGCCTGAGAACGTTGCCTCCTTAGTTCAAGAAAATCTCAAGCCTCTTTCTGCTTGGTACATTCTTGCCTTAAAGAATGTATCTTACAGCTACTACCTCGAATCAGAGAAAGAGCACCTCAGAAAGCTATGGGGGTTAACTGACAATATGACGCTTCGATTACCAGTTGAAGGAGAGACACCCTTGAACTGTCAAAAAGATGAGCTGGTAGTGTACCCTGAGCTCTTCAACTGGGGACTTCGGTTTCCCCTTGATCCGATGATAGTAAAGTTCTTCGAAATCCACAGACTGTGCCCAATAAAAGTTACTCCCAACTTGCTATTCACTTTGTTCTCAGCAATTATGGTATCGAGGCTTGGAGGCATTCCCCTCGAAATCGAGGACTTCATCTCAGTAACCAAAGTTTCAAATGGCCCTGTTCTGCCATTTTATTACTTAACCCTTGAAGATGATTTGAAAATTATCGACGACCTCCTCGAAGCCGATAAGTTCTGGAAACAAAGGTTCGTCTTTCTGTCAGGTGCCTGGGAAAATGGCAAAGAAATTTCCGATGCCAATCCTTCCAGACTCACCCTTACTTGGAGAGACAGTAGTAAGTGATACCTTCCCTTATTTATCTAGTTGTTTTTGAATCAATTTACTTAGCTAACTATTTATCTCTCTTTAGAAATTCCGAGGCGGTTTAAGGGTCGTCGAAAAGAAGCCAAGCTTATCTTCCAAAAGATGGCTGAGTGGGCTGAAAAATCTTGGGGAAATGGCTTTCATTCAGCATTCGAGCCCATTAACTTTGTTAATAGCCATCTCTGGCGTATATCTTTAGGGGCCGACTTCCCTCAGGATCCGATGACGCCACCAGATCCCCTTCTAGCAGTTGAGAGGATACTTGCACCAGATGGGAAATGCTATCTTCCGCTTCGGAATCGAAGTGACAGCCATCTTCCTTTGAAGAAGAAAAGAAAACTGACCCAGAAGAAAGCCAGCACAAGCAGGGCTAAGCCTTCCAAGACTTCGAAGAGTGCAGGGAAAAGAAAAACATCAGCACCTTCACTTCCCACTATATCCGAAGAAGATCAACCTGCCCTGAAAAAGAAAAAAGATACTTCTCCAAAAAAGAAAAAGAATAAGTCTAGCAAGCCAAAAGAAAAGAACGAAGCTGATATGCTAGAGGCTGTGCTAGCTTCCGAGGCGCAGGGTAAAACTTTTGTTGAGGAAAACCCTGAAGGAGAAATAACACTTGGAGATAAACAGATAGATGATTATCTGAACTTTGAAGACTTTAACTCAAGTGGAGATTTTGTGTTTTCTGGTTCTCAGACTACCAATGCTGTTCCACCAATTTTTACTGGGGCTGGAACAGCTTCGACATCTAATACTATCGCTCCTGTTCATCAGCCATTAGTCTTTCCTCACTCAGAAAAATCCGATGAGGTAACTTCAATTCTCCAACCTTTTCCAAATTTAATTGCTGCAGTCTCAAAGTTATACGAAGAGGTGAGCAAATCTCAAAGCCAATTGGAGCGCCTCGCCCAAGAGTTAGCTAAGAGTAGAAAAGAAACAGCCTCTGAAAAGACTTCGAAGAACGAAGCACTCCAGAAATTCGAAGCTGAGAAAGAACAGCTTCTTAAAAAACACAAGGAAGAAGTCGAAGCTCTTAAAACTACTCATCTGCAGGCTCTTGAAGATTTAAAGGCTGAACATTCTACTGCTATCTCCGATGCTACGGCACTTGTTAAGGAAACGAAAGATAAACTGGAAAAAAGCCAAAGTGAGATTACTAAACTTCGAACAGGATTCGAAGAAGAAAAGAAAGCTGCAGTCAAAAAGGCTGAAACCAAAGTTAGTTCTGTGATGCTCGAAGGCATGAAGAAAACTCAAATTGATACATCTATTCAGCTTCTTCGAGAAGTTCATGCTGCTTGTCCAAGACTAGACTTATCAGACCTTTGGAAACGAATTCCAGAAGAGCAACGTCCCAAGGAAGCTTTCGAAGCGCCACCAAGCTCCTCCTCAGAAGAAGGAAATAGTTCCGAAGAGGAATCATCAGAAGGAGAAGAAGATGATGCCTAATAGGCTAGGCAATTTGTTTTTGTTTTTTGTGTATGTGATTAAGTACTCCCCCTTTTTTTTGTAAACTTCGTATTTTATTCCACGAGGAAATCACTTATCTTTTTTTTATATCTTAAATTTCTGGTATACTTATTTGAACTGGTTATTCTTAAACATAAATGTACAAGTCATGGCACCTCGAAAAATAGATGCACTCATAAGACGTGGCACCTCAAAAAATAGATGCACTCATAAGACGTGGCACCTCGAAAAATAGATGCACTCATAAGACGTGGCACCTCGAAAAATAGATGCACTCATAAGACGTGGCACCTCGAAAAATAGATGCACTCATAAGACGTGGCACCTCGAAAAATAGATGCACTCATAAGACGTGGCACCTCGAAAAATAGATGCACTCATAAGACGTGGCACCTCGAAAAATAGATGCACTCATAAGACGTGGCACCTCGAAAAATAGATGCACTCATAAGACGTGGCACCTCGAAAAATAGATGCACTCATAAGACGTGGCACCTCGAAAAATAGATGCACTCATAAGACGTGGCACCTCGAAAAATAGATGCACTCATAAGACGTGGCACCTCGAAAAATAGATGCACTCATAAGACGTGGCACCTCGAAAAATTTGGTTGTTTCTTCAAAGCTATCGCTTCGGAAAATTATTCTTGGTCAACTTTCAAAGATGATCAATCTTTGCCAAATTACCAAAATAATAAATCACACATCATAACAAACAACCAATGGCCAAAAGAAATTTTATTAAAAAATTCAATATTAATCAGACACCTCGTTAAAACCTTTCTGGGCCAACAGATAAGGAAAGAGTATGTCTGTTTTACAAAAATTCGAAGTTCAGTTTTACTCACAGTACAATTTCAAGTGCTCTATGTTCCAAGGGTGCTTGAGCATCCTCCCTTCTCGATCTGATAACCTGTAGGAACCTGGTTTGACCCTCATTTTAACTTCGTAAGGACCTTCCCAATTCGGGGCCAATTTTCCGAGGTGTTTATCCTTGGTGTGAAGAAATACTTTTCGTAACACCAGATCGCCAATTTTGAATTCCCTTCTCTTAACTTTAGCATCGTACCTGCTTCTCATTAATGTTTGATAATGGATCACATTCAAATGTGCCTTGACCCTTTTTTCTTCCAACAAATCAAGTTCCACCCTTCTAGCCTCATCGTTATCTGCATCGGAATATTGTAGTAGTCTATAGGAGGGCAATGTAGATTCAGCAGGGCACACAGCATCCATCCCATATACTAATGAAAAAGGGGTCTCTTTTGTAGCCTCTCTAGGGGTTGTTCTATATGCCCATAATACTTCTTGAAGAAAATTTGGCCATTTCCCTGCTGCTCCTGCCAAATTTTTCTTCAAGCCATCCAAAATAGATCTATTTGTAACTTCTACCTGTCCATTTGCCTGGGGGTGAAAAGGAGTGGAAAAACATTGTTGTATCCCTTTCGAAGAGCAAAAAGAGTCCATTTCCTTGTTATTAAATTGAGGACCATTATCAGTTGTTATTTTCCGAGGTACTCCAAAACGGTAACAAATGTTACTTTGAATAAACTTGATTACATCCTTAGCTTTTGTCCCAGCTAAGGGTTCTGCTTCTGCCCACTTCGAAAAATAATCAACCGCAACAATAATCATTTGTCTTCCACCAGAAGCCATAGGTAACGGTCCCACTAAATCAATTCCCCACCTATCGAAAGGAACCGCCTCTGAAATTGTCATTAGGGGTACAGCTGGTTTGTGTATTAAATTTGCATACCTTTGGCAAGTGTCACAACTTCGAACTAACGACTTGGCATCTTGCAAAATGGTAGGCCAATAATATCCTGCCAACAATACCCTACGCGTTAAAGCTCTAAACCCACAATGAGCTGACCCATCCCCATCATGCAGTTCGGACAGAACGTTCTGAGACTCGTGCTTGCTTAAACATCGTAGTAAAGGTTTCGAAGCAGACCTTTTGTACAATACTCCATCCAGTACCACATAGCCAAGGGATTTGTACTTTATTTTCTTGAGCAAGTGTTTATCCATAGGTAATATTCCATTTGAAATAAAGTTTAACAAGTCAAACCTCCAATCTTCTCGAGCGCACGTCGGATTATTTACCACCTCATCAACAACTTCACATTGCTCAGAATTCGATATGATCGAAGGCGATGGTTGTGTTACAATCCATGGGTATTCTTCTGAGTAAGCCATCGTTGCCAAAGAATCAGCCATAGTGTTGTTTCCTCTTCGAATATGCTCCACTTCGACATTTTCAAACTGCGCCATCATCCCCCGAAGTTCTTGTAGATACAAAACCAAACGCTCCTTTTTAGCTTCTGACACCCCTTTAACGTGGTTAACTACCAACTGTGAATCTGTTTCCAAGCGTACAAACATTGCTCCACAAATCTTCGCCAACCGCAACCCCGCTAGCACAGCCTCATATTCAGCTTCGTTATTTGAAGCATGAAAGTCAAATTTTATAGCTTGAAACATAAATTCCCCTGTTGGTGCCACCAACTCAACTCCTGCACTTGACCCTTTACTACTGGATCCCCCATCAGTTCGTATTGTCCACGTCGGGTTCTCATTCACCTTTTCAGCATCTTTCTCTTCGGATCTGCTTGAGTGAAACTCCACCAGAAAATCTGCTAAAGCTTGAGCTTTGATAGCTGTTCGAGGAGAAAATAGCACATCGAAATCTCCCAGTTCCACAGACCACTAGGTCATTCTTCCTGAAATGTCTGGTTTTTGCAAAACATTTTTTAATGGATATGAAGTTCGAACTACAATCGTATGTGCCTGGAAGTAAGGGCGCATTTTTCTAGCTGCCACTACTATACACAGTGCCAATTTTTCGAGCTTCAAGTAACGTTTCTCAGCATCAACCAAACTTTTGCTGACATAGTAAACAGGCTTCGAAATTTTTGTGTCCTCACTGATCAAAACTGCGCTCACTGCATAATCTGACACTGCTATATACAAAAATAACTGCTCACCTTTCAGAGGCTTTGATAATATTTCAGGAGAGGACAAAAGATTTTTTATCTTCAAAAAGGCTTCTTCACAATCCGAAGTCCACTCGAAATTATTGGGTTTACGCAGCACCTGGAAAAAAGGCAAGCACTTATCTGAAAAACGAGAAATGAATCTGTTCAGAGCTGCTAACCTGCCTGTTAACATTTGCACTTCTTTGATATTCCGAGGTGAAGACATCGATATCAGAGCCTTCAACTGTTCTGGATCCACCTCGATTCCTCTTTCACTAATCATATACCCCAAAAATTTGCCAGATCGGACTCCAAATGTGCATTTTTCTGGGTTCAACTTCAATTGAATGGCTCTAAGATTCAAAAACGTCTCTTCTAAATCATCAATATGTTCATCATCACTTTTGCTTTTAACAAGCATGTCATCGATGTACACTTCAATATTTCTCCCAATCTGTGAAGCAAACGCCTTATTCATCAGCCTCTGATATGTTGACCCATCATTTTTCAATCCAAATGGCATTACTTTATAGCAATGCAAACCTCTATCTGTAATAAAAGTCGTGCTTTCTTCATCATCTGGATTCATTCGAATTTGATTATACCCCGAAAATGCATCCATGAAAGTCAAAATTTTATTTCCCGAAGTGGAATCCACTAACTGATCTATTCGAGGCACCGGAAAAGGATCTTTTGGACAGGCTCTATTCAAATCTGTGAAGTCCACACACATCCGCCATTTTCCGTTCTTCTTTTTTACTACCACCGGATTAGCCGTCCACCTCGGATAATTGGCCTCCCTAATGTGCCCCATCTTATATAACCGATCCACTTCGGCAACTATGGCCTCGGATTTCTCCAACGAAAAAGCCCTTCTTTTTTGGATTATCGGTTTGACCTTCGGATCCACCGCTAGGCTATGACATATGATGTTACTTGGGACCCCCACTACGTCTTCGGATTTCCACGCAAACACATCCAAATTTTCAGACAAAAAAGTCAACAACTTTTTTCGCATCGACAAAGATAACAGAGTGCCAATTCGAAGTACCCTGCCATTATTGAAAATATATTCCTCTATTTCTTCATTGACCACCACAGAACTCGGGGTTGACCTCGGATCATCAATTCCCTCATCTGTTCCATCAGAAGACAACCCCCCAAATTGCTAATTCTCCATCAGATCATCAGAACTTTTGCCCCGTAGTCTAAATGCAGCAGCATAACATTCTCTTGCTACCTTTTGATCACTTCGAACTACACCGACCCAGTCCTCAATTACATACTTCAAACACTGATGAACTGTGGAAACTACAGCATACATCTTTGCCAACCACGACCTCCCAAAAATAGCATTGTAACTTGATGGACAATCTACCACCACAAAAAGTACTTGTACTTTCTTCTTGAAAGGCCCCTTTCCCAAAGAAACTTCTCCTTCGAACTCTCCTATCACATTTGCTGTTGCGCCAGTAAACCCTATGATAGTCCTTTCTGATCTTTCTATTCGAGGCGGAGCAGTCAATCTCTCATACGTTGACTTGAAAAGCACATTAGCAGAGCTTCCTGTATCAATTAACACTCGTCGAATCTCCACCCCGCACACTTCTGCTCCAATGACCACTGCATCTTCATGTGGCCCAGTAATCCCCCTCAAATCATCCCCGTCGAAAATTATAAAGGGTACATCCTTTCTGCTGCTTAGGTGTGTCGATGCGCCTCCTTTAATTTGTCGTGTTAAGTTTACTATATGCCTCTTCCTCGAATTATTAGTGTTGTTGGTCATCGAATCCCCTCCAAATATTGTGAGTGATTCGAAAAAGGCACACAAATCTCGAACACGTCCCTGACGCATCGGCTCATCTATTGACATTAACAAAAGTCGACTGGGGTCTGGTTCGACATATTCCGAGGCTACATCAAAACCATCCCCTTCACCTGCAACATCTAAAATCATTAACGCAGTTTCCTGCTTAGAATTAGGATTACCACCTTTTGGAGCTGTTGCCTTGGCATTCTTCCTGACATATTCCAACAATTTTCCATTTTCGATGAGAATTTGCATCTCTTTCTTCAGAGCAATGCAATCATTTGTATCATGGCCAATGTCTTCATGATACCTACAGAATTTATTATTGCGCTCCTCTCTTGGCCTGTTGATAGCTGGTGGCTTTCTAAAATTGATTGTTCCCCTTGTTTTTTCATATATTGAAGCCACACTCTCAGTTAAATCTGCATAGTAATCTGGCCTTACCCACACATTCGACCTGGACCTAAACTGCTGCTGATTGTTAGAATTATGCTGGTTATATCCCCCTTGATACGAGTTCGAGGTTCCTCGGTTAGAAACGTTTTGATTGTTCTTCGGACGCGAGGGATTGTTGTTCGAGACGTTAGATTGTCCACTCCCCTTCTGAACAGTACTAGCACCTCCTCGGACCCTCGTCGATTCTTCGACCTTAATCTGGTCCTCAACCTGAGCCATAAGAGCTCCAAATGTTAACGCCCTGCGCCTCGTAGTCTCATCGGCTAAATCCCCAGGCAACAGCCCTTGCCTGAACGCCGCCATAGCCACACTTTCTTCACAGTCATCCAATTCAGCCTTTGTTGACACAAACCTCTTGGTATAATCCTTTAACTTCTCTCCCACAGCCTGTTTGCATTGTATTATTGTGTCTCCATTGGCTCTCATTTCCTTTCTTCCCACAAACTGTCTTCGGAAAGCGGTGTAAAAACCTCTAAAGTTTGCAATTGACTCCTTAGGAATCTTATTGAACCATTTCAGCGCAGTTCCCTTAAACGTTTGAGAAAAAGCTCTACACACCAATTTATCGTCATCTTCGAAATTAGTCATGTAGTTTTTAAATTGTTCTATGTGGTCATCGGGATCTTGAGTCCCATCAAACTTATCAACTTTAGAAATATCAAACCGCCTCGGTAGCGGCACAGATCTGATCTCCCTGACCAGTGGTGAGTCCCTCCAATCAACCCCCTGAACATACTGGTCCTCATTTCTCATCCCCACAGTTGCGTATAAGCTGGACTCACCTTCATATTTCCGAGGCGAACACCTCCGAGGCGAATATTTCCGAGGTGAGTATACTCGCCTCTCTTTCTTTTTCCTTCCCTCCTTATACGCCTTAGCTGGCCGGAACTCACGCTCTGCTCCTCTTGAACGGCCTCGAGAGCGTTCGTACCTCGGTGTTTCATCAGATTCAGAATCTTCAAAATCCTCCTCTTCACTAGAGTTTTCATACAGTCGCCTTTGTAACTTTTCCTTCCTCTTTATCCCGCTATATTCCTTTTTTTGCTCAGAACGTGCCCTACGCTGCTCATAGTGATCATCGCCATCATCCATCGATTGATCTGACTGATCATTACGATCGCCTCCTGCTATTTTAGACCTAAGTCTAGCACCGCTATTATCTCTATTTTCTCCTTTCTTTTTTACCAATTCGTCAAGCTCCGCCACCTTCTTTATCATCTCATTCATTTTTCCTTCAAAATCGAATTGGATTGATTGAACAGGAAACGATTTACCTGCCTCTTGCAGATCGGATTTTAGCGTTTCCATCGCCTTGCGAACGGATGGATTGTCACCTTCCTCTGGATTCATCTTCAATCAACGAAAAATCAAACAAAATATGAAAATTCGAACGAAAAAACTTTGAAAAACGAAAACTCGAACGTCGATTTCTGATCTGTTGATCAAGGTATCCTCGATCCCCCTCCTTCTAGCGCCAATTTGGTGTGAATTAAAGTTGTAGTGAGTGAATTAAGAACAAAAAGTCTACCAAGAGAATTCAAAGTAGTGAAAAGTACTTCTGAATATATCATAGGTCAAAATAACTCCTTCAGCCTCTTTAAATAGGCAAGGTGAGTTAGTTAGAGAAACGGTTACATATTGATATATTTACAATTTAACCCTTCGGTTTCTCCTAAAGCCTAATTTAATCCTATAATTACAGAATTTATCACTTTAGTCCCTAAGGAATATCTTTCCTTATCAAAGGTGGTTGCGGTATTTATACTCGTTTTGTGACCCATGAACCTTCCGGTTCGGATCATGGACTTGGGTTGGGTCTGAAAAACCATAAGCCCAGACACGAAATGACCAGCAATTTGCTGAGTTGCAATCCACTTGACCGCATAGTTCAATTTGGTATGGTATTGGATATGTCCGAACTGACCTTCAGATCTATGCAGTAAACCAGTGTCAAAGAAATCTAATCTCATCAATATTAAGATACATTGAAATCATTATAGTAAATATTGCAAAACTTGAAAAATAAAATGATAACAAATTACCATTTGAAACCCAAGTTTGGGTGCATTAAGGCCATAGTTCTTACTACTAGTCTTCTAAGTGTCGAAGACGTATATAAATTTATCCTTCCATATATTGTTAAAGTCTAATAAGGCACAAAAAAATCTAGCACATTTATCCATTAAGAATGAGAAATAAGAAATAATTCGTATTTCGGCCAGAGAGTTTGAGTGTGGTAATAAAATTTGTCACATATAAGTGTTGATAAACTCTTATTGATAAAATTATGCCTAAAAAAAGAACCTTCCAAGAACTGGGTACAAGTTAGTTAGGATAAATTCTAGTCAATTTAAAGAATTTCAGCATATTGGAAGTAAGGGGAAATCAAATGCCTATATCAAGAAAGTAAGTAAAGAGGACAACCTCATCCTTATGAGCGTCAAATGGAGTTTCCCCGATAACACCTGACCAAACGATTATGTTTTCATGAATCATCAATTCTTCAAGTTTTTCTTACATTGATTGTTATAAAGATAATGATATTGATGGTCCTTAGTACTCTTAATATGCACCTCATTCAAATATTCTCCATAAAAAATTTCTTACCTTTGTGATTAGAAGAATCATGTTTGTCGCTACCTCCCATTGAATAAGAAAGGTGAAGATAAAAAAGGTAAGAACGGACAACATAGACGGGTAATTATACCCATAGGTAAAAGTATATAAACCTTTAATTTTCTTAAAAACTTACGTGACTTGGATCTATTTACAAGATGAGTGGATAAGATTCAAAAAGTTTGGAGAGTCGGGATTAAGGAACGTGAAGAGAATACATGTGTAAGTCTAACAAAATATTTTCACCAACATGTCTACCGCTTTCAGATTCTTACCCACGTGTTAGCTTACTAAAAAAAATCCCCTCAGTTTCAAAAAGTTTTACAATAACATGCACCAATCAAATACAAAATCTTTCGAAGTAAAATCTTATGCCCTTAACTTCACTTGCATCCATAAAGTTTGGTCGAGAATGATAAGAATAAAATAATAGCTTCTACAATTTCAGATTGGCAACAACATTATTAGTGGCAAAGTTCATTTATTCAACCCTTACTTCTGTCTTCGCTAAAGACTGGAACAACTACCAGTTTATTCTCAGTAAACGTTTGGTTAAAAGAAAATAACAACAACTTCGACTACTTGAGCCTCTCAAAATTTAAGACTAGTTTTTAGTCCTTCTTTCATCATTTTCCAAGGACTTTGGGGAAACTTAACTATCTCTAACATAAGCTCAAATTAAACCAAAACAACAGCAACTCTGAAGACTCTTTCATCCTTCACAAAAGATTAGGGGGATACTCAACCATAGTTAAAAATAAATCAAAGCATTATGAAGTTAATAAGAATAACTCATCAAGAAATAAAAGAATTGATAATACTCTAGCAACCTACTAACTACTAGATATACTATTTATCGTTCGACAAAATAATTTTTTTTAGGTTTTGGTCGAAAAAAAGTTTTTAATAAGGCAATAACATATTAAATACGAACCAAAACGGAAACATCTTCCATATAGTTCAACTAGAGTAAATTAAAAAACCAAATATAAAAACTTTATGAATCTAAGAGTCTAGTCAAAGATAATTGGCGTAATTATTTTGGCATGTAAAATATAATAACTTCGGCCATGAAACATGATGAGGTTTATTTTGGGCTGAGGGTAATTTTGTAAAATGTTTTGGGTATTAAATGTTTTGGTGTTAAGTAGTGAGAGATTTGAGTAGCATGGTTGTATTAAATGTTCATTACCACCATTAATGAAAGTGGTTGGGGTATTTATACCTTTGATTAAGGACCCATGGGCTTTCAGGTCAAGTTATAAAATCGGGTCCGAGTTTAAGAACACATTTACATTAAACTGATTAGCACATAGCTTAGTCAAAAGGTGTTTAGGTGTTTCTTTACTTTTGTCATGTCCGGATAGTTCAGTGGTACGTTTATGTCCGAATTACCCCTGTCCGGACATCTCAATAGGCTGTGATTGAATTATCTGAACTCATCAAAACAAAGCTTTAACATTTAACAAATTCAGAAGTACAAGCTTTGAAAAATGTCAACCAATGATTTGAATAATCAAAAGATAGACATTCATTCATTGACACTCGCGCAAAGGCTCATTTATTGATACTCGCGCAAAGGCTAAATAGTTAGTTAAATTGATGTAAATAGCATAATGACCCATAATAGATAAATTATCTAAAAGACTTCGTCATATATACTAAGATTTAAAATATTTAATTCAAATAAATTTTGTAGATAAATGATAGTATTAAATAAAAATATTAACCAATATCTTAGAGATATTATTCTATTCTTGTAAACCTATAACTATAGACCCAAACAACCACGAATAAACTATTTATTCATTACTATTTTGGGGACTTACTATAAATTAATATTTTCGAAAGTTTTATTCTCATACTCTGCACAATCACTTCAAACTTCGGATCAACTCACCCATCCAAAAAAATTCACTATAAAAAAATATTTTTCAAAATATATATTTTAATCTTCCATAATAATTGAAATTATTTTGTTACCAATCTTTAGTTTCACAATACTTATGATATTTATTATTATAATAGGTAAGGTCTAACTAATATATATATATATATATAAAAGATGGAAGGCTTATTAATTATTTACTATACTAAAATGATTTACAAATTTACATAAGATCATATATTGTTTATCTATGAATAAAATTTAAAAATAAAATTTAAATTTAAGTTCAAAATTATTTTATGTTTAATTAAGAGAAAATATATTTATTTTTGTTTCACTATTGTGTAGAATTTTCACAAAAATTCTTAAACATGCATTCAAATGCAACTGTCATCATACCAAATTTAAAGAGACATCGGCGAAGAATATTATGTCAAGCAAAAGAATGGTACAATAATTATTTACAATAAGCAATAAAATGATAAAATAAAATAAATAAAGATATCATCATGTTCATGCAACTCTAACTTGACAATTAAATAGTTCTATGTATTTCAGTCGTATTTTATGTAAAAAGATGGCTAAAAATCCTGGTTAGTCACCGGCGTATGACACGTGTTACATTCCTGCCACTAAGCTTCATTCGTCCCCAAAACTGATCACCGGTCTCCAAAAATGTTGCATATATGCCATTGGCGCGTGCAAATGAACCAGAAGCTGACACATGGCATGGTATAATACCCAGCTTTTCTGTACATACAGCCCCCTTACTTTTCTTTCAAATACACCCTTGTCGATGTATTTACCGTATTTAATTAAATTTTTACCTTTTAACCACTTACCTTAACCCAGCCCACCCATTTAAATAATTACCAGACCCATCTTCTTTAATTTAACCCAAATCTTACAACCCTAAAAACTCAACCAACGATAGCCATTCTTCCCTCCCCACTGACTATCTTGCTCTCCCTCTCTCTTAATCGTGATTTCATCTGCTATCACCCACTGCCCCTGAATGCAAACCGAAATCACTCACCCACTGCCTCTGATAACCCTGTATCTGTCCCTGCCCCTTCCCCTGAATGCAAACCGAAAGTGTTCGAGGACGAGTTATCTCCGTCGGCCCATGTTCCGACTTCCGGCGAGTCTCAACCTGATCTCGGGTACCTTCTAGAAGCTTCCGGTGACGAACTCGGGTTGCCTCCGTCGACGATGACGCCCGATAAGGAATCGCCGGTAACCGAGTTAGCTCCTGAATCGTCTGAATCACCCCGAGTCAATGATCTATGGGGGTTCGAGGAACAAATACCGAGTTATGACTCGTTCGAGTCGGCTATCGGCGAGAGTTTTGGCACTGAGTACCTTCCGTTTGAAGGGTTGTTCGATTTTACGGATGCCTTTTGCGATACGGCTGATATATCGGGTTTTTCGCGATGGCTGGAATCTTTGCCGGTAGAGTAAAACTAAAACGGTTTGTCGAGACGTTTTATATCGTTCGATTTGACACGTGATGACAACGTCGTTGCTGGATTAAATTGCTTTATATCTTATAATAGATAATTTTGTATAGGAACAAAAATGTTAATTAGGTTTTTTTTCTGAGGATGGACATAATTTTTTTGTAAACCTCTTGTAAGAATCTAATGTTTTGTGAAGCATAAACAAATAATTAATCGTACATTCTTTGGATGTACTGTATTATTTTCTAAATTGTTGTGTTATCTTTGCGAAATTCAGTTATAAATGATGTTATATTCATGAACTTTTTATTTTTTATAATTTAACAAAAGGTTATATGCAATAAAAATATGAATTTAAAATTTAAAAAAATTAATTAAAGTAAAAAAAATCAATTTATTTCGTATTTTCTTTCTTGTTATCGTGTCTTACAGTGAAATTTTAAAATACTATGTTTTTTTTGCGTTCAAATTTGTTGTGTGAACTGTATTTCACCTATCTTTAGTTCCACAAATCCATATAGATATGGTGATTATAATTATCACCTGAGGGTAGGCTTGTAATTTGTTTGGTGTTTAATAGTAGTATGTGAGTGTTTTATTTTTAGTGTAGAGAGTAGAGAGATAATTAAGCTGGCTGGTAGTAGTTAATTCTCATTACCCACACTTAATGCAGGTGGTTGGGTATTTATACCCTCATGTTTGGGCCCTTATGGGCTTTCGGGTCATGTTAAATGGACCCAGGTCATGTTCAAAGACCCATGAGCTCTAAGTAGGAGAACAAGTAGCTTAGTCAAGTAGTGTTTAGGTTTTTTAGTACTTTTGTCATAGTTCGAACAGTCCTTTGGGCTAAGTGTTCGAAGTGATCTGTCTGGTCCGGAGAGCTTGGACCGATCTGTCCTTGTCCGGGGAGCATGCAGAATTCAGACTCATCAGGAGCCCCTTTTTTAGGTGTTTGTGCAAATACTCTTGTCAAAAACCTGAAAAACAGTCCGACACCAGGGGTAGTTTTAATCCAGACATGTCTGTCAATTTGGGCTATGGGTTTATCCGGACTGATAAAGCTTCACGAATTCAAAACGGTTTTTGCCAGAGTTCGTGGGACACGTGTCGCTCTCTGATTGGTTGCTTCAGCCGTTTTTCACCTTGAATTTTGAACCCACCTTCTTCGAAAAGCAACCTCTTAATTAAAGGTGATGACATCAGCCCCGTCTTTAATCATTACCAATCTTTTCGAATTCTCCTAGGAATCAACTTCTTTTTTCAGATTTACTATAAATACAAACTCACTTTCTACTGTTTTACCATCTCTTTCACATTTACTCTGCAAAATTTCCCAAAGCTCTCTCTCTCTCTAAAGAAAAAACTTTGTTCGATAGTTTATGTTTACAGCAAGGAACGCTCTGGTCAAAGGCAGGTGGCTCAATCTTTCTGAGTTAGAGAAGGCTCAAAAAGTCGAAAGAGAAAGACGAATTGCAGCAGGGTTACCCACTTCGCCTGTCGATAGACCAATCACCTCTGCCACAGAGTCAGATCAAGGCTCTTCTTCTTCTAAAGGCAGTAAGCCTAGAAAACTATTTCAAACCAACCTTTCCCCCATTATCTTTGGTTCCTCAGTTCAGGAATCAGAGCCTACTGTCGAGCCAGGAGTAACAGCTACTAGCCTAAAAAAACCCTCACCCTTCATAGCTATGGGGTCGGATACGGAGCACTCCCCTGAGAAGCTAGTCGATAGGAGGAAAGGCCGGTTAGTTAGAGGCCAAAGGTCTAAAAACACTCCCTCAAAGTCGGGGGCAAAAAACAGCAGCACCGGGTCAGAGGTGCCTATTAGAGCCCCCAAGGACAGACTGTCCGGTTCGGAGGGCACCAGTCCAAGTCTTCAAAGAGAAGCACCTGCTCCGGATACTCTACCGGAGGCCAGAAGCAAGAAGAACACAGAGGCCCAGCAGTCCGGAGATAAGGTTGAGTCAAGTTTGAACCCTCCCCCCACTACTACTGCTGAAATCCCTTCAACAATTATGGAGGAAGTTATGGACGACTCTGTTGAAGAGGCTCCATTTGAGTCTGAGCTCTCCAGTCAGACTAGTAGTGCAATAGCTTCCAAGAAGGACAAAGGCAAAGAAAAACTGTTTTTGAGGCATCCGGATCTGCCAGAGAGCCTCGAGGGAAGAGTGGGGCCTTCTTTTCACAAGGTCAGCGTTAATTATCTCCTCGCCCTGCAGAAAATCAACTACGCGTTCATCCACACAACTGAGCTGGGCCGGATGCGTACAAAATGGGGAATACCGGAGAATGTGAAGATCAGGATCCCCATACACCCGGAGACTCCTATGGACTGTAAACTGAGCGAAGTTGTCATGTTCACGGAGCTATTCAACTGGGGATTCAGATTCCCTTTAGACCCAGAGATTTTCAGATACTTCCATCTGATAAAACTCTGTCCGAGCCAGCTGAGCCCCAACGCCTGGTATACCCTCATGGCCTGCATCATGGCCTCAAGGCTCTCTGGGATTCCTCTGCCAATGGAGGAGTTTGCTGCTGTGGCCAGTCTGTGCAGAAATCCCAACATCCCCTTTTACCATTTCAATATGGGGGATGACTTCAAGGCTGTTGATGATCTGTTGGAGGCGGAGAGGAATTAGAGGACCCAGTTCCTATTCGTTAGTGGTGCTTGGGAGAACGGACAGAAGATCAAATCCGGAGTGAACCTAAGCCTCCTCAGAAGCAGGTGGAGGAGTGACCGTAAGTTTTCCACTTTATACTTTTGTTTCTTTTTTTTTAAAAGTAGTTCGAACTAATGGGTCTCACTTTTGCCTTGGCAGTACTGCCCAAGGAGTTTAACGACTATCAGAAAGCCGGGCAGGCTACTTGCTCCAAGATCAATGCTTGGGCTGCTGAGAAATGGGGGAACCGATTCCATGCTGCTTTTACCAGTGGCGACTTGGCAAGGTCTCACTTGTGGAACACCACAGGTCGGAGAGACTTGACTTGGGAGGAGCTCACCACTCAGCCTTCTCCGGATGTTGTACTTAAGAGGACTCACGAACTAGATGGGACACTCTTCCTGCCAGGCCGGGCCAAAGCCTCGAGCAAGATGAAAGGCAAGAAGAAGAAGGGCAAGAAGATGGTGGGTGGTGCTAACCCTGCTGATGCAGAGAAGGATGCTCCAACAGACCCGGAAGGGTCAGCCCAGAGCCAAATTGATGCTGCTCTCTTGGAAGTGGTGGAGCAAGATACTGAAAAACAAGAAGCGAACCTCCCAAAACCTCCAAGGGCTTCCAAGAAAAATCGTAAACAGGGAAGCGAAGGCACAGACCGGGAGGCCAAGAAGAAGAAAACTTCTAAGGGAGACGAGCTTTCTCTCCGGGCTCCGGAGCCTTCTTTCCAAACTGATCCTGCTGACCCAACGCATGCCGAGGAGATTCTGGGTGACTTTCATACCGATGAGTTTGAGGGGAGAGATATCAACATCGATGGAGTAGACATCACCGGTCTTGGTGAGCTTGGTGAATACTTCCTCAATCTTCCCAAAGATGACTTTGTCGGGCCTTACCTTCCTCCAAGCACCTCCAACACGGTCACTTTTAATGGTAAGACTTTTAGCGTTTCTAGTGAAAAGGATCCCATAGCCCACTCTTTGTTAAGCAACGTTCAGCCTGTACTTGTGTTGGAGAAACAAGTCTGAAACCAGGCCGATATCATCAAAGATCTCAAGTCTGACAAAGAGAGGCTATCCGATGAGCTTCAGACTGCCACTTCCAATGCTGACATTTTAAAGGAGGAAACCGAGGAGTTGAAGAGAAAGCAAGAGGCAAGCACCACAAAAGTCTCCACTTTAGAGGACACCATTAGAGAGCTCCGGGAGAAGCTGCCCGGTCTGGAGAAAGACCTTACCACCTCAAAGGGAGAATCCAAAGCTAAGGATCAAATCATCACCAACCTGACCAATGACAAAATCGCTCTTGAGAATACACTGTCTAAGGCTGTCGAGGAGAAAGCAACTTTACTAAAGGAGCAGGAGGCCAAGATTCAAGCCAAGATCGATGCTTATGCCAATAATATGATTGACACTCAGGAGGAGATGTATGCCAAGGTGAAGTCTGATATGGTCCTACTCTTCCATGAGAAGTTTCCAAAGAAGAACTTGGGGGATTTATGGCTTTATGTTGAGCCTGAAGACCTCCCGTATCATACGATGGCTGAAGGCGACATATATGGCTACTCTAGTGATTCCTCAGATGACGAAGAACACACCGGGGAGAAACCTGGCGAAGAGAAGAGTGATTTCAAAGGAAAGGAAAAGACAGATGAAGGTGAGCCATCTTCTAAGGCTCAGCCTTAATTCATGATTCAGTTTTTACTTAGTTATCCAAACTAAAGTCCTTGGAAGGCCAAGCCATTCTTTTTTGTAATCGTGTCCGGCAACTAACCGGATAGGTTTTCTGTTCTGTTTTTGAAAATTTGAAAAGTCCTTGGAAGGCCAAGGCACTTTAAGTTATTTTAATGAATATCTTTGTTTCATGCAATTCTCATCTTCTTTCATAGTCTGTTCCAATTTTGTTGGCTAGAGTTTAAATAGCCTTTAGTTATTTCATAGTGAGAGTGTTTAAGTTCTCCAGCTAGAGTTTAAATAACCCTTAGTTATTTCAATCCGGATAGTGTGACAAAGGACAAAACTTAAAACACTTGGAAAATTTTTAAGAAGGCATCAAATTTTATTCAAAAGCCCGGACACCTCATTAAAACCTCCCCGTGCCACCAGGGAGGAAAGAGTACGCCCCCAAATATTTACATGGATGTTTAAACAAGTAAATATTTTACAAATGCTACTCCAAGTACATCCGGAGATGCTCGATATTCCAAGGATGAGTCAAAACTCTTCCATCTTTGTCCTCCAACCAATATGTCCCAGGTTTAATTCTTTCAACAACCATATACGGACCTTCCCAAGCTGGGGCTAGCTTTCCGAACAGCTTTTCTTTAGTGTGTAAGAAGACTTTCTTTAATACTTTGTCCCCTAGTTGGAAATCTCTCCCGTCATTTCGTGTTCACAACTTCTCCGAACATGCTTCTCATCAAGCCCTGATAGTGTGCAACTCTAAGGTGAGCTTTAAATCGTCTTTCTTCTATCAAATCAAGTTGACCTCTGATTGCCACATCGTTAGCATGTTCGGAGAAGTTGTGAACACGAAATGACGGGAGAGTTGCTTCTATGGGAGCTACTGCATCCATCCCATAGACCAAAGCAAAGGGTGACTCTTGTGTTGCAGCCCCAGGTGTTGTCCGGTAGGCCCACAAGACTTCTTGTAAATAACTAGGCCACTTCCCAGCAGCCCCTTCCAAATTCTTCTTTAAACCGGACATTATAGTTCTATTAGCCACTTCAACATGCCCATTTTCTTGTGGGTGGAAAGGCGAAGAGAAGCAATGTTGTATACCCCTTGAGGCACAGAAGCTCTCCATTTCCCTATTGTCGAACTGTGGCCCATTGTCTGTTGTTATCTTTTGTGGGACACCAAATCTGCAACAGATGTTGGATAGAATGAATTTTATAACAGCTTTTGATGTTGTCCCTGCTATAGGGGCTCCTTCAATCCACTTCGAAAAGTAGTCTATGGCCACAATTATAGTTTTGCGTCCTCCGGACGCCACAGGGAGAGGCCCTACTAAATCCACCCCCCATCGAGCAAAAGGAATAGGCTCAGAAATTGACTCTAAAGGAATGGCTGGGACATGAATTTCATTGCTGTACCTCTGGCACGGGTCACACCTTCTTACTAATTCCTTCGCATCTTTCATGATAGATGGCCAATAGTAACCGAACAGTAAAACTCTTCTTGTTAAAGCTCTGAATCCACAATGGGTTGATCCCTCACCATCATGCAATTCAGAGAGGACTACTTGATATTCCTCATCCCCCAAACATCGCAGGAGAGGTTTACTGTAAGATTTTTTATACAACACTTCTCTCAATATGATGAAACCACGAGCCTTTTGTTTCAATGTTCTGGCTAGTAACTTATCCGAAGGCACGATACCATCGGAGAGATATTGCAGGAGAGGAAACCTCCAGTCTTGAGGTTGTTTCACTTGCACTTCAAAAAATTCCTCTTCTTTTCCTTTACTAAGTTGAATGGAGGGGCTTTCTAGCACATGGATCCATGGATATGACTCCGTATATGCTATGGTTGCCAAGAGTCTGCTAGCTCATTTTCTGCCCGGGGTATGTGCTCATAAGCAACACTTTTAAACTTGAGTGCTTCATTCTTAAGGAGGAGTAAATATTTCACAAGCTGCTCCTTTTTAGCCTCAGATTGGCCTTGGGCATGGTGGACCAGAAGCTGGGAATCACTTAGTAGCTTGACCCTCTTAGCCCCACAAATGTAGGCTAACTTTAAACCAGCTATAGTTGCTTCATATTCGGACTCATTATCAGATGCTCTGAAAGAAAAACAAATAGCCTGGTACATTTTGTCTCCATATGGAGAAGTTAAACACACCCCTGCACCACATCCCATAGTGCTAGATCCTCCATCTGTTTGGACGACCCATACCTTTTTATCTTTTATATTAGTAGTTTGCTCCGAATCCCTGTCGGAGTGGAATTTAACCAAAAAGTCTGCCACAGCTTGGCCTTGACTGCTGTTCGAGGAGCAAAGTCTATGTCGAAGTCCCCCAACTCTACTGACCACTTAGTCATCCTGCTTGAAATGTCTGCCTTTTGGAGGACATTCTTCAAGGGAAAAGAAGTCCGGACGATGATGGGATGAGCCTGGAAATAAGGCCTCATCTTCCTGTCAGCTATCACCAGGGCTAATGCTAATTTTTTGAGTTTCAAGTAGCGCATTTCTGCATCTATTACTTTTGCTGATGTAGTATACTGGATGGGGATGACCATCGACCTCCCTTACCAATACAACACTGATGGAACAACTTGAAACTGCTAAATATACGAAGAGTATCTCCCCATCAACTGGTTTAAACAAAGTTTTAGGGGAGGACAGGTGCTTCTTGATCTCATTGAAGGCCTCATCACACTGTGGGGTCCAATTGAATCCCTTTGCACCCTTCAAGGTTTGAAAGAAGGGAGCACACCTGTCTGAAGACCTCGAGATAAATCTGTTTAAGGCAGCTAATCTCCCCATTAACCGCTGTACTTCTTTAATATTTCGAGGAGGCTCCATTTGGAATAGAGCATTGAGCTGGTCCGGATCGGGCTGTATTCCATGCTCACTTATAATATAGCCTAGAATTTTTCCGGACTGCACTCCAAACACACATTTTTCTGGGTTTAATTTCAAATTCACTTTTACCAAGTTGGCAAAAGTTTCTTGGAGATCAGACAAGTGCAATTGCTCATCCACACTCTTCACCATCATGTCATCAATGTACAGTTCCATATTTCTTCCAATCTGATAAGCAAATGCCTTGTTTACTAATCTCTGATAAGTAGCCCCAGCAATTTTCAACCCAAACGGCATTACCTTGTAGCAATGGAGACCTCTGTCAGTGACAAATGTGGTATGCTCTTGATCCTTCGGATCCACTTGAATCTGATTGTACCCGGAGAAGGCATCCATAAAGGAAAGCAGCTTGTTCCCAGAGGTGGAGTCTACTAACTGATCAATCCGGGGGACCGGATACAAATCTTTTGGGCAAGCTCTATTGAGATCTGTGAATTCGATGCACATGCGCCACTTGCCATTTTTCTTCTTTACCAGAACCGGATTGGCAGTCCACAAAGGATACTGAGACTCCTTGATGTGCCCCATCTTTGTGAGCCTGTCAACCTCTTGCACAATGACATCAGCCTTTTCCTTAGAAAAAGCTCTTCTCTTTTGAACCACTGGTGCTACGTCTCTCCGGACAGATAGGTGATGTGATATTACTTCTGATGGGACCCCAGTAACATCAGCATTGCACCAAGCAAAAACGTGCTGATGATTCTTCAAAAACTTTAACATTTCATTTTTCAGATCGGGTGGCATTTTGGAGCCTATCTTAACACTTCTTCCTTCCTCCAAACAATGTGTCTCTACCTCTTCGACCGGTATCAATAATCCAGGGATCTCTCTGGGGTCATCAATTTCACCCTCACTCCCAGAAAGCCCCACAAACTGTTATTGCTCGTTGGTGCGAACTGCCCCCAGTGTTCGGGGAGCTAGAGCAGTAGCATAACATTCCCTTGCAATCTTTTGACTGCTCCGGACGACTCCAACCTGTCCCTGAAAAGTATATTTCAAGCACTGGTGGACTGTTGAAGCCACTGCATGCATCCTAGAGAGCCAAGACCTCCCTAGAATAGCATTATAGCAAGTGGGACAATCCACCACAATAAAGAGTATTCTGACCATTTTATTGAAAGGGCCCTTGCCCAATAAAACTTCCTCTTCGAACTCTCCGATCACATCTGCTGAGCTGCCTGTAAAGCCCACAATTGATCTGTCCGAACTCTGAATTACAGCTGGATTTTTCATTCTTTTGTATGTGGCTAGGAAAAGGATATTGGCTGAGCTTCCAGTATCCACCAAAATTCGTCTTATGTCGTTGCCCCCAATAGATGCTCCTATGACAACAGCATCCTCACGAGGACCAGCAATATCTCTTTAATCATCTTCATCAAAAACAATGAAGGGGAATGAATTTTGTGACTGATAGGAAGTCATGCCTCCTTCTAGCTGGGAGGCTAAAGTATGAACGTGCCTCTTCCTCGAAGAAGCAGTAGGAGCTGTCATATTGTCCCCTCCGAAAATTGTAAGTGACTCAAAAAACTTAATGAGTCCGGAGACCGACCTAGAACATTCCTCAATTGTACCCACTCTGTTTCGAGTTGGATCAGGATCCAAGTACTCAGATCCCGCATCAAACCTCTCAATTATAACCATGGCTCCCTCCGGAGCAGCATTACTTGGACCAACCCGGTGAGTGTTGTCAGGCCTGTTACCTCCTCTTCTTTTGACGTAAGCTCCCAGTTTTCCCCTCTCAATCAAGTTCTGAACTTCCTTTTTCAATGCTATGCAGTCATCAGTGGTATGGCCAATATCATTGTGATATTGGCAAAAAGAGTTATTGCGATGTTCTCTGGGAGACTGCAATGTGGCTGGTCTCCGATAATACACCTCGTCCTTTGTTTTATCAAAAATGGTGGCCATACTTTCTTTTAATTCTGCGAACCACTCCGGTTGGACCCATGGCCCTCTCTTGTTTCTGGATTGCTGACTCTGAGCAGGAGCAGCTGGCTGAGACTGAGCCTTTGCCCTACCATGCCCCTGTCCGGTCTCTCTTGCTTTGTTCCCGGATTGATTCTGATTGGGATTTGTTGCCACCGAGGCATACCTCGCTTGCCTGTGCACCCTGGTTTTCTTCGTTTCATCAACATTTATTTATTTTCCAACCTGATTCAGCAACCCTCCCCACGTCATGGCCTTCTTTCTGGTCACTGAATCAGCTAGATTGCCTGGGTTCAAACCCTATCTTAGGGATGCTATTGCTACATGTTCGAAGCAATCAGCCAACCCATTCTTGGCATTCACAAAACGGCTTATATATTCTTTCAAGGACTCATTTGGTTCCTGGGCACAATGGATTATTGTGTCTCCATTGCCCTTTAGCTCTTTACTCCCTACAAACTGCCTTCGAAAGGCTACCCAAAAAGTATCAAAATCTTTGATACAACCCTGAGGCAGGCTGTTGTACCATTTTAGAGCACTCCCCGTAAATGATTGGGAGAATGCCCTACAAAGTAGTTTATCATCGTTGTCAAAGTTCATCATGAAGTTTTTAAATTGTTCCAAATGGTTGTCCGGATCAGTACTGCCATCGTACTTTTCTATTTTGGTACCGTCAAACCTATTAGGGAGGTTTCCGGACAGAATTTTAGAAGACAATGGAGATTGCCTCCAATTTCTTCCACGACTGAACACAGTATCCTCATTGGGAGTTGCAAAGATACCTGGTTCATCGTGAAAAGCGAAGGGATCCATCAGCATTCGGTCCACATGCCTCCGGCTATGAGATGATCCTTTACCTATGTGCCTCTTCATCTTTCCATGTCTATCCCTTTTTCTTGAATATTTTTTGATCTGCTTTTGCTTCTTTCTAGTTCGACCCTCATCGCTGCTAGAGGATAAAGATTTTTCAATTCCCTCACTGTCCGAAGAGCTATCAGAAGATTCTGAGCTTGAGTCAGAACTCTCCACTGGCCTAGACCGGTGAGACTTTTTGGAGCTGGCATGAGTCTTTTTGGTGCTCACATGAGTCTTTGAAGACTCATGCTCTCTGGGGTTGTCGGTGTGATGAGCAATTGATGCTTTAGACTTTTCTTTCATGCCTATCTTAGCCTTTTCGGCCCTCAGAGCTTCTATTTCACCCTTTAGCCTATCACGCTCTTCGATAGTGTACTCATCGTTCTCTCCCACCACATCGAGCAAAGCTGGTGGTACTTCTGGATTGTCCGGATTCATTCGGACAGATTTTCTTAGCTAGTTTTGAATGCTTGATTCAGGCACTTTCTTCTCCCACTGTGGTCGCCAATTTGGTGATGATAATTATTGCATGAGGGTAGGCTTGTAATTTGTTTGGTGTTTAATAGTAGTATGTGAGTGTTTTATTTTTAGTGTAGAGAGTAGAGAGATAATTAAGCTGGCTGGTAGCAGTTAATTCTCATTACCCACACTTAATGCAGGTGGTTGGGTATTTATACCCTCATGTTTGGGCCCTTATGGGCTTTCGGGTCATGTTAAATGGACCCGGGTCATGTTCAAAGACCCATGAGCTCTAAGTAGGAGAGCAAGTAGCTTAGTCAAGTAGTGTTTAGGATTTTTAGTACTTTTGTCATAGTTCGAACAATCCTTTGGGCTAAGTGTTCGAAGTGATCTGTCCGGTCCGGAGAGCTTGGACCGATCTGTCCTTGTCCGGGGAGCATGCAGAATTCGGACTCATCAAGATACACATTTAATGTTTTTATCTCAATTAACATCACATCTTTTGAAAATTATGATGAAAATAAAAATTGGTTGTTTAGTTTTTATTTTTTATCGATAACAAAGTTTATTTTAATATACCAATATAATATATTTTTTGGTTTATATTATGTTTTATCATTATTTTTCTATTTTTTTATTTGTTTTCTTTGTATTTTTAGTCTTTAAGATGTTGTATTAGGTATTTTTTAGATTAAAGATATATTACTTAGAGTTCAAAAAATAATTAGTGTATTTTTTAGATAAAAACTATTATATTTATATTTTTAGAAAAAATACAGTTAAATTGCATACATCTATTTAGTTTACGAATGAAGTTAGATGAACATGAATATCTATATTTTATTTGCAATACTTCCATGGCTCTATTTATGTTCATTTAATTTATCATTTCATGTTTGAGAAGCTTTATTTTTATTTTTCTCATTGCGCGCATATATATATATATATATATATATATATATATTTGTTTATGCGTTCAATTTGTTTCGATGTAACATATAATACTAGCTTCTAAGTTAGTTATAAATTCATTTTATCTTAAAATTGATTTTTTTATAACACTCTTTTTTATTCATATTTTCTACATTTTAAAATCATTTTTTTCTTGATATAATTTTTTTTATTAAGTGTAAAATTAAAAAAATCCGTGATTTAAACTTTTTTTTAAATATTACTTGGAAATTCTTGCATTGATTTACTTAATTTTGATATAATATGTATTTTTTTTATTATTATAACTTTTAAAAATGTTAGTTTAATATTCCACAGTTTTTGAAATTAATTAGAATGGTTTCCCTATAAGATACTAGTTTTATAATATTTGTTTTATTTATTTTTCTATATAATATTTACAATATCTTTTATTAATTCTTTAGGTTTTGACTAATAAAAAAGTATAGAATGTAAAATTTATGAATGATTTAGTATACTAAAAAGGCTTAACAAATTCACATGAGATGATATACAATTGACCAAAAAATATAATTAAAAATATAAATCGATGTTTAATTTAAAACATTTCTTTAATCGACTTAAAATAAAATGTATTTTTCCAAAAATATTTATTTTCATCACACTATTGTTTAGATTTATTACGAAAGTTTGCTACCATGTGTTCAAGTACAATAGTTAGCATAATATATTTAGAGTTAGAAAGACGATGGACAAAATTAAATGCTACATCAAGCAAAAAAGTGACATGAAAACTATTTACAATAAGTAAAAATGATAAAAAAAAATTAAAAATCACCAAAACGCTTTTTTATGCCTTGAGATAAGATGGATGTTTATTTATTATATACATTACAAACTAAGAGTTACATAATAGATGTGAGATAATTGTTTAATAACTACCTTCAACGTCATAGGCTGCCCCACTAGGCAGTCCCCCATACACCTAAGGTTTAGGTAAATAAGAAACAAACAACCCTAGACAACCAAACTCTGATACCATGTTAAATAACATAAACCTAACACTTCTCAAAATATTCTTTGAGAGAAAATGGTTGATTATTATGTATATACACTACAAATTAAGAGTACCCAACCAATGTGGGGTAACTCTTAAATATCCATCTTTAACGCTGGGGCTAGACACAGTAGACAGACTCTCATACATATAAGGTTTAGGTAAACAAAATCAAGCTATGATATCATGTTAAAGGACATATGCCTAACATTTTTCAAAATAAGTCTAGGTCTCATATTCCTTGTATGCTATAAAACATAGGACTACCCAATCCACGTGGGATAACTCTTCAATACTTACGCATAATATGTTAGTTTATTTTGTGGTTCATATAGTGTGAATTTGATTTAATAATGTTTGTTCTTTAATATTTTTAGTGTTTGTTTATCACATATCATAAATGATGTTATAAGATTTATGTTCAAATTAGCTTTATTGTTTATATACTTTTTTTTGTTTATTTTATATATTTTGATGCTTAGAATCTAGGTGTTAAATATGTTCTCACCATCCCCTAATATACTATATATACAAGTTTATTAATTAGTAAATTCATTTGAGCTTAAAAATATATATTTTTATCTTAAAATAATCATCTTTACTCTATTTTTAAAGTTATAAACTTATATTTTTATTGCATATAGTTTTCTCATTAAGTGTAAAAATCAAAATTTGTGAATATAATTTAAAAAAAAAGTTGACTTTACTTTCGGTATTTACAATTGTATGAAATTATTACTTTAATCTTCTAGTTTACTTGGAATTATTCTGATCTAATTTATTTATTGATTTTTATTTTAAAAATAACATAATATCAAGATATAATGATTACGTGTATATTGTCCAATATTTATTTAATACGAAAAAAGATACTTCATAGTTATTAATTATTTAGTAAACTTAAAATACTTTACGAAATCACTTGAGGTTAGATGATTTTTATTTTTCCACAAAAATTATAAATCTGTTCTGAAGTTCAAATTTATTTTAAGTCATATTAAAATATAATATTTTTTTCAAAAATATTTATTTTATTTTCAATGATGCTTATGTATGTTAAAAGTTAGTACTTTAACATATGTTTGAATGCAGGAGTTACCATATCATGTTCGGAAAGATAACTGAAAAACACAAATGCAACGTTAACAAAAAAAAATCACCAAAATTATTTACACCACGAAAGAAAATGAAAAAAATAAATAAATCACTAAAATAATTTTTGTACTTTTTTATATTGTGATGGTTTGTTCTATGGTTTCGTATATTGTTTTTTTAGTAAATGTGTGTTCTTATTATATTTGTTCTTTAAGTCTTTTATTTTTATTTCGAAATATTATTTATCTTTAATGATCTTGCAAATATGAAATGAATTATTATCACTATAAAAATTTAAAGCTCATACAGGAATAACAAATTAGAGCATGATTACTCAACGAAAAACATTTAATGTTGATAACCTTAGACATGTAAATAAAAAAATAGTATTGAAAACCTCAAACATGCATCTAATGTTTATCATTTTTATATGTGTATGTCGACCGGTTTGTTATTATGAAGTTTTTGAAAGTTTATTTTACTTTTTGAGGACCTAAGTGGAATAAATAAAATATTTTAATAAATTTTTTATCTAAGTTTTTAAACCAAAGAAAAAAAATTCTTTTTAAAATGAATATCTATGTTTTATGTAAAGTTTGCTAGCTTTAGGAGAAGCGACTTTTAACAAAATATTGTGAGACTATCAATTTATTCCTGATGTCATTTTTAAGACTTGCGAGATCGACTGTCACTGGACTATCAAACTTTAATTTTATATAAAACATTTGTTCTATAATACAAGGATTGAAAACTTTTGATCATCCAAAAATCATAATCACCAATATATATATATATACACACACACATTAGTATATATATATAAATAAAAGATGAAGATATGTAGTTATCATTATGTTATAGATTTTCTGCAGAAATGATTAACTGATTGATTGTGATTGGTGATCTATAAATAATAGTTTTGATTGTGATTGGTGATCTATAAATGATGGTTTTCCCACAACTAGGACAACACTCTAGTATGTTCCTGAAAGACAGAGAACAAACGCATTGATGGAGGCGCTGGAAATTTTTTGCATAGAAAGTGAAGAGAGAAAAGAGAAAGAACTTAAGAGTGAAAGCCGCAGAAAAGATACAATACTCGTGATAAGTGATTTATGTATAGTTGGATATATTCATAGTAAGTGAACATAGTTCACTAAATTATCTATATGCACCTAAATTAAGTATTTATTTAATTAGTCTAATTCTATATTCTTTTCACTTAATTAGCCTCTAAGTTTTACTAATAGTTGTAATCTGATTAGTTATGGCAATGGGTCACACACGACCTGGGTTCGGGCATGCCCGAGCCTGTTTGTTTAACATTTGAGCCCAAACCTAGCTCGATCCGCTCCGGGCTAAATATTTTCAAACCCAAGTCCGTTCGTTCATGTCTGTGGATCAACGTAACTCGGCCCATAGACATCAATTTTAATATTTTTTAATATTTTATTTTATTTTAAATATATTATATTATTTTTATTTTATATATACTAAACTATACATATTATAATTTTTGGTTCGGACTGGGTCAGACGAATTAGAAACCTGAGCTCAACCCAACCCATTTGTAGGTTATAATTTCTAATCTCATACCCTGCTTCTCTCAAAGAAGTCCAAGATCTTCTCAAGAACCCGCTTCAAATAATAACCCTAAATCAAGAAAACGAAAGCTATTACTGATAGCAGTCGCCCACTTGAGATAACCTTAGCCAACAGTGGCTTCAAATCTCCAGGTACCTCATCTCGAGGTACGATCCAAAACCAGAAGCCATCCATCAGATCTCAATACCATAACCCCAAAATCGACAATGAAAAAAATCCCTCAACCATAAAGATCTTCAAGCGCCAGATGAGTTTCCACCATTGCAAGTTTCAAAGCAAAATTTAAATCGAAGACAACAATACAGTGATGATCAATAACCCAACATTTAAAGTTATCTCAGCCCATTAAGACGGAATTCAAGCAAGAGTCACCCTTGACTATATTCTGGATCTCCATATCCAAAATACCTAAGATGCTTCATAGATTATGTGACCCATATTTCTAAAGTTATCGGAGTACCTTTGATAGTATGGGTTCCCATAAAAACAGAGCAAGCTTTAACCATTGTAAAGTTTGGCTCATTCTAGATGTGTCTAAGTCTCTTCCACACAAAAATATGGATCAGTTTTGGGGAACAGGATGGATATTGGCAGGATATCACCTATGGTGATAAACCTGCCTATTGTAAAAAATGCAGACATCTAGGTCATAATGAATTTCACTGTAAAAAAAAAGAGAATTTTGAAAAGAACATCAAAGATTTTAAGTATTCCAATTTTTGGAATATAAAAGTAATCTAAACAATCAACCAGAAAAACCTAAAGAAGTGTGAGTCCAAAAACTAAAACCAGTAATAATTAATCCAAACATTAATAATCGTAGCAACTTAACAAAGAAAGACTCATTCACATTGGATGAAAATGAAAATTCTAATAAAATTGTTTCAATGCAACCTAACTTAAATGATTCAAACTAGTCCAAATTAAGAAACATTAAAGTAGTCTTTCCTCATAAAACTAAGAATCAATCAAAAAAAGATAAAGTTTTAATTTTAAACAAAGAATCTGACCCTCGTGATATTTCTGACAGAGATGTGATTGAAGCAATTTAATCCACCAACCTTCGAAGTAATTTTAGTATCTTCAATGAGAATGAAATTTATGATAATGAATCTGACACCCTAAATATCATACCAACATTGAGCTTTCCATATTCACTAAACAAAGCAAAAAACTCTGTTAAAAAGACCAAACAAAAAATGTTACTAAAAAAACAAGCAGAACTAAAGTTAAAAGTTTCAAAGGTAACCTAATAAACAAACCCTTGAATTTCAAAGGATCATTCAAATAATCTTCCTCCATATTTAAATGACCATAAAAATATTATATTTGAACACAAGAGGCATATGAAACCAAAGTATCATAAGGAGAATAAAATCAATAGCCAAATCTGAAAATATAGATGTCATTTCTCTTCAAGAGCCAATGATATCTAATTCTAAAATTGATAAAATAACTGAAAAACTTGGTTTTAAGGCTAAGTTTACAAACAACAACAATAAAATATGCTTAATTTGGAGAAACAACTTCAAAATTCAGATAATTAACAATAATGAACAACTTCTCAACATAATGGTAACTTACCCTTCTTCTAACAAAGCAGTTATGGTCACCATCGTCTATGCCAAATGCACAAGATCCCAAAGACTACCTCTTTGGGATCATTTGAGACAATTTTCTGAATACCCTTTCCCATGGCTAATTGTTAGAGATTTTAACACAATCTCCAAAGCCACAGAATAACTGGCATGTTCAACCCTCTATATTAGAGGGATTGACGAATTCAATAACATGATAATGGACTGTAACCTCAAGGACCATGGATTCTCTCGATCAAACTTTACTTGGTCAAACAATACCAAGTGGAAAATACATGATAAGGCTTTACATAATGCCATTTGAAGAGATGTTTTTAATATCACCACGGTGAACCATCTGGCCAAAAGTGTCTCAGACCATTCACCCTTAGTGGTATCAGTTTCAAGAAACTTAAACATACCAAAGCGACCCTTTAAATTTCAGAACATGTGGCTTCTACATACATAATCCCTAAAATCAGTGGAAAACAATTGGATAGAACCTATGAATGGTAACCCCATTCATATTTTCTAATTAAAATTAAGAACACTCAAAAAATTTCTTAAGAAATGGAACAAAAGAGTCTTTGGTAATATATTTGAAAGTATTTCCAAGGCTGAAGATGATGTTAAATTATCTGAAAGAACCTTTCAATAATCAAATAATCCTGAAAACAAATATGATCTCTCCAAAGCTAGGGCTACACACTTAAATTTGCTTACCAAAGAAGAAACTTACTGCCAGCAAAAAGTACTCTTCTGTGGCTTAAAGAATGAGATAAAAATACTTGATGCTTACATAATTATGTTAAATAGAGAAGAAAATAAACAATATCAAATACATTACAATAAATGATAATTGGAATTAAGACCATGCTTTAATTGGTGTATTCAATCATTTCAAAAACATTCCAGAATCATTCAAATAATCAAACAAACTTAACCTTAATTAATGATCTTATTTGAAAGATCATTTTAAACTAGGATAATCAATTTCTATCTATAAATCCTCCAATGGAGGAGATCCACAACACAATAAAAAGCCTCAACTCTAATAGTGTTTCTAGAGTTGATGGTTTCAACTCCAGATTCTACCAAGAACGATGGACAATAATTAAATATGACCTGTTTGAGGCTATTACAACCTACTTCAATAATATTTATACTCTTCAAGGTATATTTTCCACAACATTGTGCGTAGTCCCTAAGTCAACCTCACCTAAAATTGGCAAGACTTTAGGCCAATCAACATTTGTACAGTATTGAATAGAATAATGTCAAAGTTCATCAATAATAGACTTGCAAAAATCCTTCCAAAAATTATATCTATTGAACAATGTGCTTATGTAGAAAACAGAAGTATCCAAGAAAACTTCTTGTTAACTCATGAAATCACTCATGAATTAAATAAAAAATCTAATGGATGAAGTATTATTATTAATCTTGACTTGTCAAAAGCCTTTAATAGGATTGAATTCAATTTCATATATCAAATCATGCTTGCATTTAACTTTAACTGTCAATTTATCAATCTTATCAAAAGAGGAATACAAAATGTTCACTACTCAATAATTGTAAATGTCTAGTCTCTAGGATACTTTAACTCCAAGAATGTTATCAGGCAAGATGACCCTTTGCCATCCAGCCGGTTTATCATTGCTGAGGAATTCTTAACAAGGGGAATCAAAAGATTAATGCAACATTACACCTCAATACAATACATATCAAGAGGCTCAATTAATATACTATGTCTTGTTTTTTTAGAGGATATAATAATTTCCACTAATGTATATCTAAATAATATCAAGAAAATATGTGAGTTTCTTGACATTTATCAAAGCATTTATTATGCTCAGCAGGTTAATAAAGAAAAAACCACTTTCATTTCATCTAACCAAATGAGTATAACTAGGATAAATTCCATTGAAAATACTTTAGAATTCAAACACAAATACTTACCTTTCAAATACTTAGGCATCCAAGTCAACTCAAACCATACATGAAATTAATTAAATGACCTAATTAACAAAATTAGAAGTAAAATATCAGAATAAAACTCTAAAACCCTATGTTTTGGAGGTATACTGATTCAGATTGCCCCTAAGGGGTAGCCGAGTTGGTTGAGTAAGGCATGCTTGTGACTAAAGGTCATGAGTTCGAGTCCCTCTGCATACGCTTTCTCGGCTGAGCCTGTCACCTTGTGTGGTTTACCTTCTGGCATTGGTTTGCAGGCTATTGCGTCAGACTGAGGGTTTATCCTGTGCGCACTTATTGCACTATGAGTAGCGGCTACGAGTTCCCTCAAAAAAAAGGTTGATTCTGATTAAATCAGTCCTACTTGTTATTCTAACTTACCATATGCAAAATGTTTAATTTCTAAACAATGTGATAACCAGAATAATTATACTTTTGAATAAATTTTTATGGGGTTACAAAGATAACAACAAAACTAAATATTTTCTGCTGAAAAACAAAAACATATTGATACAATAACCAAATATGTCAAGGAATAAGCATTGAACACACACAAAAGAATTTTTCATAAGTTGAAGAAATATATAATTCTTGTAATTTGGAAAGCAAACCCGAATATAAACCTAGGTCATCATATCAAACTATTTTCTAAAAATGAAGTTGTAAAATTCTCTCCATATGTTTCTTAAATTAATGAAGAAGATGAATATGATATCAATATCTATTCTCAGGATGAAAACAACTTGAACCAAAAATAAAAATATGATGATATCCATCTTAATGTTACCACTAAAGTTCTACCACAAGATAGCTCCCTTAATAAATATTCTAACAAGAATGTTTATGACCATATCAAGATATAATTATCTTACATATCATTAGTATTATATCATGAAGTTTAGTTCCTCTTACTGATGTTGTACTTCCACCTCAAATAAAAAATATTGATATTGTCCATGATAAACAAATTCAGCAACCTCAAGAAATAAAACAACATAATGAGCCAATATTATATAATTCCACTCGAGAGAGAAAGATTGTCATATATGTGGATCACGTAGCATTCCTTAATGAACATGAAGGAACTTAAACTATTTTAAAAGATAACTTAGTCAGCTTTTAGGATGCTATGAAGAGTTTAAACTTTAAACTCTAGAGTGAAGCAATAAATGAAAAGTACAAATCAATACAAGATAACTCTATTTGAGATCTTGTCACTTTACCTTAAGGGAATAAAGCACTCGGTTTTAAATAGTTATTTAGACCAAACATTATGTTTAAAGGAAAGTAGAAAGATATAAAGCTCGTCTTGGAACATAAATTTTAAGCGTATAGACATTAAGCTCAATGTTGTGAAGGAATGATTCTCGAATGGCCAAATAATGGTAAACCACATTGACACAAATTCCATGTTTGAATTTCATTTTACCAAGGCTTTACCCCTTTTGCATTTCACGAATATAAAATTACATGGGAGTCCTTAGCTTGGATGATGTTTAGATTCAATAAGAATATTTTATAGGTTTTAGTATTTTCAGTTTTTCAGATTATATTGTTATTTTATGCATACATTCAAGTTATTTCATTAATAATATAGTGATTTAGTTTTCAGTTTTGCTTTTGTTGTTTAAATTAAGAGATATCAATCCAATACAGTATGATTAGTTGTAAGTTAACATGTGTTGATTACAAGTTCGTGTCATACTTCTATACTACATTCCATGAGAAGAAATGGTTCATTAAGGTGGTAGTTAACAGTATATTTACATTAAAAATATTACGCAAATGATAAGACGCGGTGGGATCTCTCTGAATATCCAGATATTACATATGAACAACAATATTTTATAGTGCATAATTCGAATGAATACACATTATTACACATAAATAATCCAAGTCAGAAATTGTAAGAAAATCCTAAATTTGGAATGTCTTATTTATTGTAAATACATAGTATTCACGTATGTTGTTATAAATCTAATTAAATAAAATGATCAGTACATATAATAATTATATTATTATTAAGTCTCATGTAAGTACATAAAATATTGACACTAGTCGTTCTGATATATATTTTAAGAGATGACTCATTAATCCAACACTTTGATAACTCAATAAAAGTTATTATATCATGCACAAACTAAAACCTAGATGCTAAATAAATAAAAAGTATAGAATAGAATATATAAAGATTAAATAAAGAAGTGATAATTCATCCATCCATATAATTTATTAAAATATATTATACGATTATTTGTGGGTCGAAATAAACCTTTCAATCATATATTTTCTACCGTTTTTAGTTAAAATTATATTTTTTTTTACATTTTTTTTCCACCGATTTCTTTTTGCTTCTTCTTCAAAACCTATTTTTCCAATATTTTAAGATCATATTTGAGGCAATTGTGATCATTGTATGAGAAGACCACCATTCACAAGCCTGAGGTCGTCGGTATCGATCAATCAGGCTATACATTCCATTATAACTTTCATATCGTACGACTTGCAAATGCATAGTTGCAAATACCAATCATAATTCTTATATATCTTCGTTCATATCTCTATTAATATTTAATATTTTTATCTAATTTATAATTTTAAAAAAACGAGTAAAATCAAATTTAATCTTTTTATATTTACATTTTAATAGTTTTAATTTTAGCTTTTCAAAAACTAATAAACTATTATATATATGAAATAGCATTGAAATGTATAATATATATATATATATATATAATCTCATTATAATGATTTATTTTATGTATGAAAAACTATAAGATTAATTTGAAATTTGAACAATTTATAAGATTTTATTATTAAAATATGTACATTACCACTTAATATCCAAAAATTGCATACTATCAATAGATATCTGGATCATTATGACAAAACACAAGTACATTCTTCTCATTCTTTGAACCAAATATCTATTTCTTATTTTTTAATGTTTTTATTTTAAAAATTTTGTATCTTTCAAACCGTAAACCGGATTTTTTTAAGTTCCATCGGTTTTATTTTATTAAGTCGAACAAAACTAGATCTATTGTTTTTTTTCTTTAAGAAAAAATAACCTTTTGTTTCCGTCAATAACATGCAAGACTGTGCATAAAAAACATACAAGACCAAGGATAAATAAACATACGAGACTAGATATTAAAAGATGTGGGACCAAGTACAATACAACATACAAGAAAATGCATTAATAAACATGCAAGACATGTACTACTTGATGATAAAGACGAGAAACCAGGGTTATTAGGTCCGACGTAAAAACAAATAATCAATGGATCTAGTTTGTTCATCTTCGAAAAACAAAGTCCGGTCTCGCATGATTTATTATGTCTCGTCTCGCAATATTTTAATAATGTTTGATCTCTCAACTTTATTATGCTTGGTCTCGCATGATTTATTATGATTGGTCTCGTATGATTTATTATGTATGGTCTCACATGTTTTTTATGTCTGGTATTACATGTTTTTAATGCATGGTCTCATATTTTTGGTTATGACTGATATCGTATTTTTGGTTATGCCTGGTCTCGCATGTTATTGACGAACAAAAAAATAATAAAAATCATCAATTGATCTAGTTTTCTTTGTCTTAAAAAACAAAGTTGATGATACTTTTATATTTTTTTCCTGAGCTCTCGTTTGAAGGAAAAAAGACCTTTAAAAATAAACTAAATATAAATATAAAAGATAAATTTTTTGGTTCAAGAGTGAGAAGTGGTTACTTGGTTGTTGATGAAACATGAATATTTAATGTATTATTAGAGAATTAGGTATTCAATGAAGTTATTTACACAAAATGGATATTAGCTAATAATTAATGAAAGTTGAGATACTAAATGACAATAAGGTTTAATATTGGTTACCTTTGGTGACATTTCATCTTTAAAAATATTTTTATGGAAATGGAGGACAAAATTTTATTTAATTTTTATCATAAAAAAAATTAAAGGTATTAAAAAATGAATATATATATATATAGACATATTATTCAAAATATATTATTTTACTAATAAATATTTATGTTACATCTAAGGCCCAATATTTTATGGGCTAGTCCAACGTATTATCTAAAAATTTAAGGAGTACATATTTTTTTGTTGATTTAAGTGGAAAATTAAGTAAAACAAAATTTAAGCGGAGCACTTAAATTTTCAACCAATAATGAAAAGCTAGAAGAATCATCAGACTATCTTCTACTCTAACTTATTAGTCGTATGAAGAACTCAAACTCAGCTCTCTAACTACGTCAATTATAACATGCCACAATTTGAACCAATATAGAAACCATGAATATGTCAGGAATTCTTCTCTTATTATCAGCACATGTCTTGTTTTCCTTTTGAAATCTTCCTCAGAGTTGTTATACAGTGAAATTCCATAATTTTATTGATTACAATCTTGTTTTCTTTGAATTTTCAGCAGCTTCTTTACGGACTAAATGATATTTTCATTGAGGTTTGTATGTCATTATATCAGTTTTGAGGAAGATTAGTTCAAACCTTATGGAATTTATCTTCAAGTAATCTTTTAAAGTTGATTTGAAATCTATTCGATCTTCTTTCAGCCCAGTTGATAACTTTGAAGTTAAACCTTATAACTTTTCATATTACTTTCAATGAAGATTTATCCTGCATAAAATAGAACAAACTGTAGACAGAGAAAAGTCAGGTAGAACCTCTTTTTGACTGTTAGTTGATATCCATGTTAAACAATTTTTGATATATATGTACAATACACTCAAAAAGAAAAGTATTCTCATAATTTTATAGCTACCATATGAGTTGATTAATAATTGGTTATTTGTTGTTAAGAATATTAGAAAATTATATCAGAGGATTAGTCTTCAGCCCTTATGTAACTAGTCCTAATAATTTCTAGAAAAGTTAAATCTCTTAAATGAGCAGGGATTTGGCTCTTGTTAAAGTCAAAGTTTTATTTTGTTTTTGAGAGCATATTTACCCAACCAATCGGTAACCTGGTTTTTCTCCATGTAAATATGAGATATATTCATAGATGAAGAGATTCGTGACCAACAACAATGTCGAATGGTATCCAGATACCAAGGAGATTTGTCAGTTGCTAACATTTCAGTTAATAGCTTGGAGTTTGTCTTAATATCAAGAAATTTAATCTTTTGAGATTTTTATATAATAAGTCTATCAAGTAAGGCCACACTCAACTATTAGGGAATATTGTTTCCCATAGATTCTTCCAAAAACAACAATGATGTCTCACTGATTATTCCTAATTAATCCTCCACCAGTAGCTTCCCCTAATAGGTTACAAGACCCACTTGATTAGTCACGAAAAGTCACATTCCTCCATGTATGGGGGATGGTTGTTAGTCACAAAGAAAATCCAAAACAAAACCTAAAAATTGAAATAAGAAAACCAATTTTAGATAATTTATTTTATTATATATATAATAAAATATTATATGATTTTTTTACTACTAAAAAATAATCATTTGAAAATCTAAATCTTAATCACATATATTAGTTCAGTCCAAATAAGATTTTTATCAAAAATTTTGATAATTAAAAGTTTCATAGAAACATTACCTATCATTTTTTTTCAAAATTAAATTATCAACTTATTTTTATGAGTATTTTTTGTATAGTTAGTCGACACAATAATATAATAAACCCCAAAACTTATTATTCATTACAATATGTTTTAAAAATAATCGTAAATTATCGATAATTACCTGAAAAAGTAAAAATATCACTAACTACTTCAATATAAGTTTATCCCGTTTTTTCATTTAGCCTCTCGACTTTAATTATTATAATTTTGAGATAAACATTCTTTTTTATTAAAATAATCAACCAATAAATTTCTACAGTATAACAGAGGGACCACCAATAAGGTCTAAAAGAAATACATAAATTTGAAAATTACATTCCCTCCTATATAGAAATGAAATTATTTCAACTCCCGCTCTAATAAATAGAGAGTGAAGAGCAAAACATTAATGATTTTCAATCAAATACTTTGAACTAAAACAACAATTCTTCCGAACCCACTCCAAAATCTATCATCATGCTGTTAAACAATGAATTACTTGCAACTCATTCCTGAAATTAGAGAAATCTTCAAAACAAACCATTCATTCCTCGAACCAGATCTTCAAACCAGCTTTCTATCAAGACCTGAAATAATAAGAATAAGAGAGTGGTTGTCAAGCTAAAGCTTGCTGCCAGATAGTTATAGAGAGTCTTAAGGAGTAACGAAGAAGATAAAAACATAGCTTAGGCAAAAAATTATCCTAATTTGCAGCTTTCTAATTTAGTAATTGTCTTTAAGAGGAAATTAGCATTCGAGTTATTAAAGTCATATCTTATTTTGCATTTTAAGTTCTATCTAGCGAGCCAATCAGCCGTTTGGTTTTGGATCCTTGAAATGTGAGAGAGATTTATATAAGAAGAAATAAGTTTTCTGCAGCAAGTAAGAATTTGATTTAAGTAAGCAATGTACTTTCCATCAGCTAACATGTTAACTAACTGCAAAGAATCAACTTCGATTTCAACTTTATTAATGCCCATCTTACTGCAAAGCAGCAAACCATCGAGGAAAACGTGAGATTCTGCCATAATAGGAGACATTTTACCGTAGAGATTCGAACCACCTTTCACAATACAACTATTCTGATCCCAAACTAAGAAGTCACCAGAAGAGTTACCATTAAAATAACACGACACATCATAGTTGAGTTTGAGGTAATTCTTCTTGGGCAGATGCCATTTCATGTAACTAGAATTTTTCATATCATTAATATAACAAATGCAGCCCAGACCTATAGCTATGTGCTAATCTTTAAGCCAATGTTTGGCTTCCAGAGTGTTAGAAAGATCAAGGCTGACGATTATATGGTTGATGTACCTGATAGAAGCATCAAAACTATAATCGTCTTTGTTGAATTTTCTGTTGTTCCTGACCTTCTAAATAAACCAGATAATAATAGGAAAAATGGTTCGAATGTGAACATTGTTAATAGTAGACCAAAACCAAGAGTGCAACATGTGAGTAATGGTCATATATCTTTCAACTTTAATCTTAACAATAGACCATAATGTAACCAGAGATTCCAAGAAAATTCACAAGAAATAAAAAGGTGAATCGGGGATTCAATATTGCAACACCATTGGCACTTAGAGACAGTAGTGATGTGGTTTTGTTTGCATTACAGTATCAATCGGGATGAAGTTATGGATCAATTTCCAAACCAAGAAAGAAATTGTTTTAGGAACTACAGAGTTCCAAAGTTTACCAAATAAATCAGGCTTATTATGTTTGTTTCTAACATGATTCTACGTCATCTTAGTGTTGAACATATAGTCATTAGAAAGAGGCTAAACCATAGAATCATCCTTCTGAATATTGATAGAAGTTATATGAATAAGACCAAATTTATTTTGGTTCAGGAATATACCAAGCCTATAGTCATCCCAAATGTTGTTTTTCCAAAATTCAAAACCAGAGTTATTCATACTATTATTAAAAGTTATAAGGGGAGGAGAACCAGTTTTAAGCCAAAATTCAATGTTTTCTTTACCTATGATCCATCTTATGTTAGGCTCTGCAATGTCTTTGATTCTGCAAAGTATCTTCCAGTTATTTGAACCCACTTTATTGTAAGAGACTTGAAGAGGATGAAAGGGGTTACAATAAATATCATTCATAAGGTTTTCCCAAAGCTTACAGTCATAAGTAGTTTGAAGGTTAGAGACCTTGCGAATATTCAGACCATCTTCCTTGTGAGTTTTGCGTATATCCTCCCAGTTAGACCAATATAATCTTTTATCAGAAGCGTTGGAACCCCAAAGGGATTTATTAAATATAGTGTTAGCTTTGTTGATGATGGATTTAGGAACAAGGCAACTTTGACACCAGTAGGTAGGTATAGAAATTAACACAGTGTTGATAAGAGTAATTCTTCCACCGAAAGAAATCTTTTTGTCTTCCCACTCTCTGATCTTATCATTTATTTTGTTAATCATAGGTAAATAATTGTTGCACTTGTTATTGGAATTCAGAGTAATGCCTTAGTACTTTGTAGGCAAAATATTATGGTCGAACCTTGAAATGTTAGTAATAGCAGTAATCCTAGTACAATTTATTCTGGATGACAAGAAGACTTTAGTTTTGTCTATGTTAATCGGTTTCCCAGAGACTTTTTTAATAATATCTAAGAAATTTATAAGCTTATCAATAGTAGGATTTCAACTATTACAGAAGATCAAAATATCATCAGCAAACAAAAGGCAAGGGATGAGAAAATTGCTTCTAAAACTAAAATACATCTCTCTGTTATTAAGAAACAGATTGTATATGCCTCTTATAAAGACTTCTTCAGCCAGAATGAAAAGACTAGGGGATAAAAGGCCCCTTGTCTTAATCCTCTTATGGTTTTGAAGAAGTTAAAGACCTTACCATTGACTAATAGAGAGGTATAAACATTGCGAATTGGATTCTTAATTAAATTGATAAAGCTTTCAGAGAATCCAAAAGTCTCTAACACCTTCAGAATATACATGTGAGACAGCTTATCAAAAGCTTTGGACATGTCTACCTGAATCATCATGTTGTTACTACTTTTCTTTCTACTTAAGTCATAGATAAAAATTTTGGCAATGAGAACATTAGCATGGATAGATGAGTTATGGATATAAGCTCTTTGAACATTGAATATATTTTTAGGCAAAATTTGAGTCAATCTGTTGTTTACAACTTTAGACATGATTCCGTTAAGGAGGTTGCACAAACTTATAGGTCTGAAATCTTTCCACTGAGTAAGATTACCAGATTTAGGCACAAGATAAATACCCGTAGATAGAATTCATTTAGGCAGCTTCTTACCTTTTATGAAGTTAGCCATGGCAGAGTAAAGATCAGCCTTAATAATCTTCCAACAAGTTTTGAAGAAGCATCCATTAAAGCCATCCATTCATGAAGCATTAGAGGATTTAAGGTTAGAAACACTATTATATATTTTCATCTTACTAGGAATAGCTAACAAGGAAATATTAACAGCCTCAGTAACAAGCTTAGGAATGCCGTTGAAAATGGTATTATTCATTAGATTCTCTTCCTTAGCATGATCATAATAAGGAGGTTCAGTAAGATTTTTTTTGAAAAACTTAGCAGCAGAATGACCTATCTCTTTTTTATATTCATGGTGATGCATATAGGACTATGATCTGAACAAGTCCTAGCCAAATGCATCACCTTAGTAATGTTAAACTAATTGGACCAGATAGAGTTTGTGAAGACTCTATCAAGTCTTTTCCATTTAATTTTTTTATTCCAAATAAACTTTGACCCACAGCAACCAACGTCCTCCAGGTTGCAGGTATTAATCATGCCATTGAATTCATCAGCATTTTCCAAGGAGTAAGTGAGGCAACCAATTTGATCATCTGGAGAGCAAATAGCATTAAAATCACCCATCAGAATCCAGTTGAAGTTGTTAGCCAGGTGAGAGATGTTTTTAAGCTCATTCTAAATGATTCTTCTATTTCTGCTTTGACACTTAGCATAAACACTGGTAAGAAAAAATTTGACATTCTGATTAGTAGAGATGTCTAGATGTAAGTACTGATCATAATTAGAAACAATTCAAATCACATAATCATTCTTCCACATCACCCAGACTTTGTTAGTGAGATTAGAAATATAGTTCTCAAACCCAAGCTTAACAGAGATAACAGGCAGATTATCAGCATTGGTTAGTGGCTCCTGACAAGTGAATAGATCAGTATGCTCTTTGTTTATAATGAATTTAAGTCTTTTAAGAGTAGAATTATTCTTGATTCCACACAGGTTCCAGTTGAGGACTTTAATCATCTTGAATTTGACCTGGTCTTCAATGAGGATCTTGTGAATCTTAAGGATTTGATGGCAATTTTGTTAGCTTTTTTCTTTGCTTTAGCTTCATTAGTTTTTTGTTAATCACTCTATGAAATTCAGAACTGTCTTTGTTGATCTTGTAAGTAGGTGTTGATTGTTTGCTTCCAATGTTTTCTCTTTCAGGTGAAGAAGCATCAGAACTAGTGTTTTCCTCAGTCATGGAGTAGCCATTCTACATAGATTGTAAAGCTTCCATTATCTCATCATTTTAAGGATTTTCACAGACATTTACGTCAAATTTCTTAGCAATTGTTTCCACATTGTTATCAGTTTTACCCTCTCTGTCTTCCAAGAATTCAGACTTTTTACTAGATTTATCTTTAGTTTGCTGAGAATTTTGATCTTTAGCAAAAACATTTGTGTTGTTACTCTGATTTCCAGTGAAATATTTTCCTTGAGCTTTATTTTTATCCATGTCTTCAACATTCGAACTGTTCTTCTTTATGTTTTCCTTATTCCTCAAGCCTTTTTTGCAAGCCTCAGAATCATGACCAACATGATGACAAACATTTCAGTAATTTGGTAAATCTTTATAAAGAAGATTTCGCCAACAACCTTGGTTATCTCCAAATCCAGTCTAGAGATTATATTGAATTTTTTGAGAAATATCCAATTCAACTAAGGCGAGACGTGAGTTGTGGAAAGCTCTGTTTTTTCTGGGATTTTGATTTTTAAGGGAGAGTCTAAAGTACTAGAAAGAGTGTGAATCATCTTCTCATTGAACATGAATTCAGAGAGCTTATCGAATTTAATCCGCATAGGACATATAGGACATCCAATCTTAACATTGAACTCCAGTGTCCATTTCAATAGCCTCATCGATGAACTGCCAATAAACTAAATACTTCTAGACCACACTTCACACATATCCTCCTTAAAATTGAATTAAAGAAGCAAGTGCCTAGTATCCCAGATACTTATATAGAATTCCTTCGATAGCTTCATCTTTTGGAAAACTCTTCAATCATCTATTTTGTCGGTATACCTTGACTAAATTTTCCAATTAACGTAAAATTTCTTTGAGACATTAAAAAGTTTTTAACGCTTAAAGGAAACTGAATCGAGATATGATCAGTTTTGTGAGTGCAGAACATAGGAAACTTTTCCTCTTCTTGTTTCTTGTTGTTACAAATATCAACGAAGGATTTCCTCATTCTAGCATTAGTTCCATCTTTCCCATGGATTTTGATGGAAGGAAGACCGAACGACTCGCGAAGATCTTTGGACTCGACAAAATCTATAAATTTAGTCAACCACTTTAAAAATTATAAATTTAGTCTCTCTAATTTACAAAATCTATCAGTTTAGTCATTCGAAAGGGTTTTTTTTCTTGGCTTCAAGGATTAAATTTATAGATTTTGCAAAGTCGATGGACGAAATGTATAAATTTTGAAAGTCACATACTAAATTTATAGATCTTGCCAAGTCGAGGAACCTTCACTGGTGATTTTAAAATTGATGGACCTAAATGAAAAAAAACGGGATAGCCGATGGTCTATTTTCTAATTTAATCCAATCACCACACCACATGTAATTTTAATTCTTTCAACCATATCTCTCGACACACAAAACACATACATTTTTAACAATTAGTTATTTTTAACATACAAAATAGCATACCTTTCAAATCCTAAATCATTTTTTTTTCAAAGCACATATGACATATATTTCTATTTTTAAAAAATAAAAATGGAATATACGAATTATATTTCTCGTGATATATTTTATTATAATAAATGACACTTAATTCTAAGATTAACCCTCATAGTTAGATGTTATTTTTCTGTAAATAACAAAAAAAATATAAAAAATATATTTAAATTTTCTTTAATAAAAAAAAATAAAAGCATACAAAACATTCTCAAAACATAAGAGAAATAAAAAATCGCAAACAAAGAAATAATCTTTTCCTTTATCTTTTATATTATTTTTAATTAGTATGGTGAGTTTCATATGAGACTAGTGTTGTGTTTACATATGGTATTTTTGTTTGTTTTCTTTAAACCCTTTCTGTCATAGAGCATGTCTAAATATTATATTTATATGTATAAAAAATAAACATATATATAATATGTATGTTTTAATAAATTACTTTTTAGGTTATTTAAAATATATAATAGGGTTGAAATTTTAATATTGTTTTTAATTGAAATATTAATTTATATATAAATCATATACAAATTAACAAAAAAATTATATTAAATATACAATCGTGTTTATTGGAATGGAAAAAACACATACGAAAAGACAGGTTTTGTTGTTGTATGTGAATATCATACTAATAGCTGATAGAAATAAGAAGAAGATCAAAGTGGTATAGACTTAACTGAAATGATAGTTTGAGATGAAGTATACGAGACAGGTTAAGAGGATATTTGATATTAAGGTCAAGAAGAACATACTGAAAGGCATATATTCGTATCCTAACAAGAATATAAACAGAAGGTCATAAGGAAGTTCTCGATGTCTAAAGTAAAATCGGTTAGAACTTCAATTGGTTTTCAATTCAAACTCATTGTCATTTAAGAACCAATCAAAGCATCATATAAGAAATATATGCATATGATACTTATACCAATATTATTGGTAGCATTATGTATACTATGATATGCACGAGACTCAATCTTGTCAATGTCGTAAGTGTTTTGTGCAGATTCGTGTCAAATCCAGAAAAACCGCATTGGCATGTACTCAAGTGGCGTATGCGATACTTGAAAACTTCGACTGATATAAGGATGTGTTACAATCATAAGGATACGAGGGATATAGTGCTGAAGGGGTATGTGGACTGCAATTTTGAGAAAATATACTTTAGATTTTCTATTGATTGTGCTTACATAAGTTACCTGGAATTCTTGTAAACAGAAACTCGTTGCGTGGTTGTCTGCCAAAGCCGAGTATATGATCGCTACGGAAACCATGAAGGAAGTTATTTGGTTGAAGGGATCGTTAAGTGAACTCGTTGGTAAGGAGCAAAATGTGATCATGTTCTGTGATAACACAAATGCTATTTATTTGATGAGAACTCCAAATTTCCATGAGAAAACTAAATATGTAGACATTAAGTTTCACCTCATCACATACATGGTAGAAAAAGATCAAGTGAAGGTGGTTAATATTGCTAGCAAGGAAAACCCTTCAGATACTCTAGACTAAGATATTGTCGGTTTTAAATCTCATGAACTGCATGAAACTGGCTCAAGTTTGGGATACATGTGAGGTGATCTCTAAAGAGTATAAAGATAATCCTAGGTGGAGAATTGTTAGGTATAGGATAGAAGTAACTCGTGAACAAATGTATTATCGAATGACTACACCGATATTAGATCTATCATTACATGTATATGCACAAACTTATGAAACTCTCTGAAGCTTGAACCGTGACTTAGTTGAAGTGATGTATACTGATTCTAAGGGTTGAGACAAGGTTTATAAGACCAATGACATTTGGTCAAATAAAATATGTGTTGAGTCGAAGCAGGACTAGTCGAAGCAAGATGGTCGAAGAAGGTTGGTCGAAGCAGGATGGTTGAAACAAACTTATTTAGAAACACAACTTTGATATGAAGCGCATTGAATGTAGCACATCTAGGCCAAAGTAGAATATTCTATTAACTAGGTCACCTATGGTAATTAGGCATTCCTATATTAATGGAGTATGAGTTATTTCAATCGCTAATTAATGAGCTTTAATATGTAGTGTATGATGAAGAATTATGGTTTTTCTAAACCTTTAAATAGAATAATATATTATTATGCAATATGTAGCGTGGAAGATAATTACATGAGAACATATTTCGTGAGAGAGTGAAATACCTCTAAGTATTTTAAGAAATATGTGAGGTAAGAGATACACACTGATGAGAGGGTTCTATAAATCACGTTATCTTTTGTTACAAAGTGTTACTGAGTCTTTTGTGCTTCGAGAGTCTTTGTGTAACCTACTTATATAAAAAATAATGTATGTTTCCCATGAATATAATATTTCTTCATAATATGAACCACGTTAAATATCATCTTATGTGCTTGCTTTTATTACCTTTACTTTTTTATGTTGCTCGGCTTGTATACTGGAATTAGATCGTTCTTTTTCAGGTTCATTTAATCGTACATTGATTCTTGCCATGATCAATCAGTGTACTGGTTCAACCTTTAGTATTTGTTTATAAAATAGTACAAAAATTCACACAATGGGCATATATCAGGAAAATTAAAATAAAGTATTAATATGATTGAAATTGTCTAAAAATTACATAAGAGAGCAAGTGACAATGAGTATTATGAAATATAACATAGGGTGGTGAGTCCAACAAGAGGCTTCAACCGCAACCATGATATCGAGAGAGATGTATTATATATAGGAACAAGAATAACTACAAAAATAATGACGGAAGAAAGTTAAAAATAATTAATACAACCAAATAATTGTTTAGCTCGTGAATCTGTGGTGAAGGTTCAAGAGAATGCGATGGGAAATTGTCGAAGCGAGTGAATGAGTGTTCGTGGAGATCTTTGCATTTCTCTCTTGCCAAAGATGATAAATCATCGAACAAAAATCGATGCACCAAGGATGGTGTCAAAAGAAGAGGAGGTCCATGAACTAGAAATGTATAGCTAGGTGGGCCAATCTAATCATTTCAAAACTTCTTTAATATTTGATTACGAGATCTAGAAGCATCCTAAATAAGATGTGAGAGGAAACACTCCACTAGGAGATGATTAATATATTTGATAAAGTTTTCGCATAAAACATAATCAAAGATTGTGTTGTAACCCGAAGAGATAAGTTTGTATCTGGTGGAGCGTTTTTATTGGATAACCAACTAGACAATAAAATAGTATATGAGGATATTAAACTTGTTTCAGACAAAGTTGGCCTAGTTAACCTGGGGGTAGATGAACAAATAGAGTGGTATGTACTATTAATTGTAAATGAATTACTATTTTGTTTGGGAATCCATATTTTTACATCATTCATGGAATGGAGTAAAATAATAGAGCTACATATATTTTAAGGATATAAGTTATAGTATCTGCTACTAGAGCGAATCTAAGAGGGTCAATTCTAAGCTCTGTCAGAGATTATCAGTGACCATGTTGTTATTGTGCATTCTTGCATAACAGATAATACATGGACCATAATGGTCAACTAAATATTTAAGGAAGAACCTAGGATCACAAGGTGGAGATATCGTTATTATTTTTCGATTTATAGAGCTTAGTGGCAACAAATCTCAAATTGAGAATATTCATCCATCCTCAACTAGGTGTGAAGCTGATTGGAAGGCTCCAGAGGTGCTTGTCTTTTAATTTTTTATAATTGATCTGTTCACACCAAATTGAAGTAGACTTGTCATTCAAAACGGACCAGATATGTCTAAGGGCAGTCGTCTGATTCTAGGCCCTTAGGTCTAAAATTCTGAAGGTCGCTTTATGATGAGGGCAAAATGACTTTCGATCATGTAATAGTGGTACCAAATATCTTCATAGTGGTCCATACCAAAGGAAGCGCCATAAAAACTAAGATAACTCTTTGTGGACTATAACAGTACGAATGAAGATTGATGACCAATAGACTTGACTCGCGAAAAAGATACTCTTAATCGGCTGGAGCTTGCCAGCATACACTAAATGCTTAAGGGCCCACGAATTAATGTGGTACGTGGATTTGCTAAAGTCGTTATAGGAAAGGCTTGAAGGGCTCACACCGAATCCAAGGTAGCGGACAAGAAGAGACTTGATATCAAAGCTCAAGATGAAAGTAATGGGTTGACAAGGTAAGTCATTAATGCCAAAATAGAAGATATAACTCTTAACAAGATTGTAATAGAGACCCATTTGGATTATTCAAGGCCATTATTGATAAGATTTATTGAACTGGAGTCAGTAAGATAAAAAATCATGAGGTCATCGGCAATGCAAAGATTAAATATTTTGGGTTTGTAGTACTTCCAGTGAAATTTGAAATCAAGATCATGATTTTTGTATTTGAGAATACTAAAGGTGACTTTCATTAACATAATAAAAAATGAGAGAGGGTCTCCTTGACTTAGATTACTTTTTCTCTTGGAAGAACCGAATGATTTACCATTGATATTAATTAAGTAAGATGGAGTAAAAATACACTAGATGATCTATGCGATAATTTGGATGGGGAAGTTCATGGAGTAAAGAGTGCCAATGAGAATACATTATTTCAAGAGCCGTCCAAGAGCCTTCCATGTTGGTGTTATACTCATTAAGAAGCTCTTGAGTGAGGATAATATTATATGAGATACCAAGACCACGAATTAAGAAATATTAAGAGGATTCAATTAATGAGGTGAGAGATTCATTTATCCTTTTGGCCACGATATTAAAGATAACCTTGTATATAAGGTTGCAACATGCAATAAGTCTAAAGTCGGATAAGGATTAAAGATTATAGATTTTAAGGATTAGGATGATACGTTTTTTATTTACATCAAAGATCCATGCGAAAATGTTGGAAAAATGATGGACCGCTTTACAAAGGTCATTATATGTGATTGACCATGATAATTTAGAAAAAATGGAGTTCAAGTTATATAGACTCAGGGATTTGTTCCTATTGATACTAAAAAACCTTTTTTGATCTCGTCATCAAAGATAAAGGAAGTTTTGAGGGGATTAGACTATTAATACGGCTAAGCCCATGGTAATTGGTAGTAAGTTTTTTACCAATGAGGTTGGTGAAATGATTGAAGAAGATGTTAGCGACAACTTAGGGAGGGGAGGGTGGGAGATGTAAGGGTTTCCAAGAGGATCGTTAATGGAAGTAATCTCACTATAAAAAAATACACGACTTGATACTGTTATGGAAGAATTTGGAGTTACAATCACCTAAATCCACCCAGGTCTCACGAGACTTCTACTTACGGAAGGATTCCTCAACACGGCTTAACAATATGTTTTGCAGCATTGATTTTTGCATCAACGAGGGATAGGCTGAGGGGGTCGTTGGTCATATATTCATGAGCTTAGAAAACAAGAGTTTAAACGGTTGATCTTTTTTCACTGATATACCTAAAATCCTTTTTATTGCGTGAAAACATGGTGGGTTGGAGACAAGTGAGTTTATAAGAGATGATTGACATCTTGGAGCCCTCGATTGAGAAGTTCCGTTGGCATTGATAATAGACTTATAGTCTTGGTGCGATTTTTACATATTAAAAAACAGAAAGGTTTTTTGGCATTGTATCCAAGGGTATTCGAAAATATGGAGATTGGAGTGTGGTATGAGGTACAAGGGTAACCATAGTAGGAAAAAAGTTAGGGAATAGGTCATCTCCAAAGTTGTTAACAAGAACTCTATCTATCTTAGGTGAGATAATATTATCGGATTACTTATTAGACCATAATTATTGGAAGACTGTGGCTCTAAGGTCATTAAGGTCACTAGTATATCAACGATTGTTAAAATCGTTGATGGATAAAGGCCAAAATCATTGTTCGCTCATTTGTTTTATGTATGAAATTCAAATCACCCAGAAAAACCAAAGGTTGTTTAAAATACGAGAGAAGATGATGGAGAGATTGGTCCAAAGTAGGGAATGATCACCAACATTATTGAAATCATAAATTACGATGAGGGAAAATTTGAGATTTGATGAAATATATTTCATAGCACATGAAATATACCAAGGATACATATTAATTACATCTATTTTAAAAGTATTAGGGTTCTATGTAGGCTAAATTCTATCTAATAAGTGGGAATAAAGATTGGTTAAAAAATGACAAAGAACAACATGGTGCGCATGATATTATCAAGATTATCCTCACATACTTTACTTTTGATAAAACATATACGAGTAATATAATTTCTAAAAACAAAATTGATTACGTTTTTTTACGGATAATGTTATTAAGACCATGACGTTCCAAGAAACAATAATCATAACTTAAATAGGTGGATGAGGAAACTTACAAGTGATTACTTGTGTGGTTTATTTTAAGCTGAGGGTAATTTTGTCAAGAGTTTTGGGAAGTTTTAACAGTATTAAATGTTTGGATGTTTTGTAGTGAGAGATTTAAGTTGTCTGGTTGTATTATATGTTCATTACCCTCATTAATGAAAGTAGTTGGGTATTTATACCCTTAATGATGTACCCATGGGATTTCGGGTCAAGTTATGGAACCGGGTCAAGTTTAAGGACACATTTACTTAATAAGTTGATTAGCACCTAGCTTAGTCAAAATGTGTTTAGTTATTCAATACTTTGGTCCTGTCCGGATAGTTTAGTAGGCACTTATTATCCGAATTACCCCTGTCCGGATTTCTCAGTGAGCAGTGGTGAATTTGTTCGGACTCATCAGTAGCCCCTTTTTTAGGTTTTGTCAAAAATCTTTGGCACGACTAAAAAACTCATTTAGTAAGTAGCAATATTTTCTGGCCCGTCCGTATGCTTAGTTCGAGGTTTATCCGGACTGATTTCTTCTCAGAATTCTAAGAGTTTTTCTTTGGATCGTGGGACACGTGTCGCATCTTGATTTGACCTACCAGTCGTTTTTTCCCTAGAATGGCGCTCCCACTAAGCCTGAAAAGTAACCTCTGGATTTAATACTTCCAACGTCAGTGCCGTCTTTAATCATTGCTCGAATATTTTCGTCTTCTCCTAGGTATCAGTAGTTTTTTCCCTTACTAATATATAAATCACTTTCTTTTACTGTTTCACCATCTTCATCACTCTACAAATCTTTTTTTCAGAGCTTTCACCTTTTCTTTCAAAACCTTTCTTGGATAGTTTTATGTTCACAACAAGAAACGCTCTTGTAAAAGGCGGTTGGTTGAATATTTCTGAACTAGAGAAGGCGAAGAAAGTTGAACGAGAAAGACGCATTACTGCTGTCTTCCAATCTCTCCAAGCGATAAGTCTGATAAACCATCTTTAGAAGCTGATCAAGGATCGTCTTCTACCAAAAGTCCAAAACCTAAACGTCTATTCAAGCCAAACCTTTCGCCAATCCCATCAGGCTCCTCTGTTCAGGAGTCTCAATCTTCTACTGCCCAAGAGAAATCGGTATCAAGTGTATGGAAACCCTCTCCGTCCATAGCCATGTGATCTTACATCGAAAATTCCCCAGAGAACACCAATCCACGCCGAACAACACGCTTGGTGAAATCCCAAGCGACTGGCTATCAATCAAAGTCCTCCAAGTCGGGGGTCTCTAAGTCGGCAAGTAAAGACAAACCCTCCGGATCGGAGATTTCCATAAGAGCTCCTCCAAATAAACCTTCCGAATCAGAGGCATCCAAAGTGGCTTCTCACACCAAATCCTTCGGAGCTGAGCCCCAACCGGACACCAGACCTCTAGAAGAAACTGGTGCTCAACCATCCAGACAGATCATTGAGCCACAAGCTGACACTCTTCCATCCTCAACAACTGACAAACCTTCCACAATGATGGAAGAAATGATGGAAGATAGTATCGAAGAGGCCCCCTTCGAGACTAAATCCTCTGGGAAAACTGAGGATGCTGCCTCTGAAAGAAAAGGGAAAGGCAAAGTGAAGGTGGGACCAGCTCATCTGGAGTTACCGAAGTGCTTGGAGGGCAAGGTGGGACCTTGCTTTTAAAAAGTCAACATGAAGTATCTGCTGGCCATGCAGAACATCAACTACGTTTATACACACACCGCTGAGCTGGGCTGGATCCAGACTAAGTGGGGGATCCCAGAATCAGTGAAGGTGACGATACCAGTCACACCGGAGACTCCGATGGACTGCAAGCTCAATGAGATTGTCATTTACACCGAGCTGTTCAACTGGGGGCTCAGATTCCCCTTAGACCCAGAAGTCGTCAGGTATTTTAACCTGATCAAGCTTTGTCGAAGCCAGCTAAGTCTAAACACTTGGTAGACCTCATTGCCTATATAATGGCATCGAGGTTGTCTAGCATCCCTCTCCCCATGGAGCAATTTGCCGTTGTGGCCAGCCTGTGCAATAATCATCACATCCCATTCTACCACTATAACATGGGAAACAACTTCAAAGTGGTGGGATGATTTGTTGGAATCAGAGAAGAACTCGAAAACTCAATTCCTATTCATTAGTGGGACATGGGAGAATGGAAGAAAGATCAAGGCTAAGGTTAACCCTAGCATGCTTACCAGCAGGTGGAAGAGCACAAGTATTCAGTTTTGTTTTTCATTTTCTCTTTCTTATTTTTACAAACATTCCACTTCTGAATCACCCATTTTCCCTTGTAGATATTACCAAATGAGTTCATCGATTATCTGGAGGAGAGACAGACCACATGTGCCAAGTTGAATGTATGGGTTGCTGAACGTTGGGGGAACGCTTTCCACAACTGTTTCACTTCTGGCAACTTGATGAGATCTCACTTATGGAATACCACGGGCCGAAGAGATCTCACCTGGGAGGAATTGACCACACCATCTCCCCTAGCTGTCATTCTTAAGAGAATAGAGGAAAAAGATGGAAAATGGCCTTGCCCTCCAGAGCCAAAGCCCCTAGAAAATGAAAGGAAAGGGCAAGAAAAAGAAGGTTGCAGCAGAGGCAGTTCGGGGTGCTGCAGAAGAGACTGATCTGGATAACCAAAGAGGGGAGAACCAAGGAGGGATTGATGCCTCCTTGATCCAAGTAGTTGAAGATGAAACCGTTAAGAAGGCAAGTGAATCGCAAAATCCACCAAGGCCCCCGAAGAAGGACCAAAAACGGGGAGCCAGTAGTGATGAAAGGGTTGTCAAGAAGAAGAAGGTCACCTTAGGGGGAGAAATAACTCTTAGTCTTTCAGAGCTTCCTCCTCCACCAGCTCCTGTTGACCCTACTTTGGCAGAGAAAATTCCAACAGACTTGCAATTTAGAGAAGGCACCTGAGGGGAGATTGATGCAGTAGACATCGGTACCTTTCAAGACATTGGTCTTTATTTCAACGATTCTGAGAAGGATGACTTCGCCACCCCCTACCGTCCTTCAAGCTCTTCTAATATGGTGACTTACAATGGCAAGTCCTATACTGTCTCCGGGGAAAACGATGTGGTGGCTCATTCTGTTCTGGGTCATATTCAGCCAGTACTTAACTTGGAAAGGCAAGTAAAAAATCAGTCTGCCTTCATCAACACCCTCAACAATGACAAGGAAACTTTGTCAACTAATCTCTTTAATTCTAACCAGATCATTTAGGCATTGAAGAAGGAGTTTGAGGAGTTGAAGAATGACAAGGAAGATCTGTCAACCAAGCTGGCCACTTCAGAGAAGGCTAGCTCAGAGCTCCAAACTAAGTGCTCCAGTTTGGAGAAAGATCTCTCCCCCTTGAAGGAAGATGTGAAGACTAAAGACGATACCATCTAGACCTTGTCTGGTGACAAGATTTCCCTTGAAGAGGTTGTATCCAAGGCAACCAAGAAGAAATAAGACTTGGTGATGGAGCAGGAAAAGAGGATTCAGGCCAGCATAGATAGTATACCAACAGGGTGATAGATTCATTGGAAAAAAGGTATGCTGAAGTAAGGTCTGACATGGTACTACTCTTTCACGATAAGTTTCCGAGGAGGACTCTTGGTCCCTTATGAGAATACGTGGAGTATGAGGACATCCCGTTCCACACACTGGCAGATGGTGATAAGAAGAATTACTCTAGTGGGATTGATTCTACCACTGATGAGGAAGAATGAACTGGAGAGAGTTCAAGTGTTGAACTCAAAGGTCCTAAGAAAGGAGATGATGCAGGAACATCTGAAGGGAATAAGCCCTGAGGTTTTTAACTACCTTTTTTGTTTTCTTTATTCTGTGAACTGTTAAATTCCTTGGAAGGCCAAGGAATTTTTGTAATTGTTTCCAGTTTGAGTCCGGTTAAATCTTTTTTAAAACTTAAAGTCCTTGGATGGCCAAGGCATATTCAGTGCTTAAATATCATTACCCGGTTGTTATCCGGACGGGTTTATCTTACTCAATTTTTGTTTTGTTTTATACTTGCTTTCAATTTCAATGGCTGATGTTTAAATAGCCCTTATTTACTTTACAAGTATTTAAGATGAGAGTGTTTAAAATCTCCGATGACACGTGTTTAAGGGTCCTCATTTAACAAAATTAATCTGATCTGCCAAAGATCGTTAGTAAATTGAAGACTTGAAAGGAATTGTAATCAAATCACTCTAAATATTTTAAAAAGGCATCATATTTTATTGAAAAAACCAGACACCTCATTAAAACCTCCCCGCGCCACCAGGGTAGGAAAGAGTATGCCCCCTAATATTTACATGGACTTTAAACAAGTAAATATTTACACAAATTTCATTCCACATATAACCGGAGGTGTTCAATATTCCAAGGCTTCTTTAAGATTCTTCCATCTTTGTCTTGAAGCCTATATATCTCAGACTTAAGTTTTTCGGAGACCTCATAAGGCCCTTCCCAGTTCGGAATCCCTTCTTTTGATTTTGGAAGCAAATCTGCTCCTCATCAAGCCTTGGTAATGGGTGGTTCTAAGATGAGCCTTAACTTTTCTCTCTTCTATTAAGTCTAATTGACTTCTGATTGTTACTTCATTAGCCTGTTCGGAAAAATTGTGGACTTTGTATGATGGAAAATTTTCCTTTATATGAGCAATTGCATCCATCCTGTATAGCAAGGCAAAAGGAGATTCTTTTGTAGCAGTTCCAGGAGTAGTCTGGTATGCCCATAACACTTCTTGCAAATAGCTTGGCCACTTTCCTGCAGTCCCTTATAAATTCTTCTTTAAACTGGACAGGATGGTCCTGTTTTCCACTTCAACTTGACCATTTTCTTGTGGGTGGAAAAGAGAAGAAAAGCAATGCTGAATGCCCCGGGAGGCACAAAAATTCTCCATATCCTTGTTATCAAATTGTGGCCCATTATCTGTGGTTATCTTTTATGGAACCCCAAATCTGCAACAAATGTTAGCTAAAATAAATTGTATAACAGCTTTCGAAGTAGTTCCTGCCAGTGGGGCTGCTTCTATCCATTTTGAGAAATAATCAATGGCCACAATAATAGTCATGCATCCTCCGGATGCCATTGGTAGAGGCCCAACTAAATTCAATCCCCAACGAGCAAAAGGCACTCGCTCAGAAATCGATTCCATAGGAACAGCTGGGATATGAATTTCATTACCATATCTTTGGCATGGGTCATATTTCTTCACCAACTCCTTGGCATCTGCCATTATGGATGACCAATAGTATTCGGCCAACAAAACCCTCCGGGTTAAAGCTCTATAGCCATAGTGTGTTGATCCTTCTCCATCATGTAGTTCAGATAGCACAATTTAGGACTCTTCAACCCCCAAACAACGTAGGAGAGGTCTACTAAACGACTTCTTATAGGACATCTCTTATGATTAAGAAACCACGAGCCTTATGCTTCTTTTCCTTGCCACAGCTTTCTCCGGAGGCAAAATGCCATCAGAGATGTATTGAAGAAGGGGATATCTCCAGTCTCTGGGTTGAACCACTTGTACACTTAAACTCTCCTCCTCTTCCTTGCTCTGATTTGGTTGTATGGATGGGAATTCTTGTACATGAATCCATGGGTAGGACTCAGAGTATGCTTTGGTTTCCAAAGAGTTTGCTAGTGTGTTCTTCGGTCTAGATATATACTCATAGCTAACATTTTTGAAGTTAGCTACCACTTCTTTAAGGATAAATAAGTATTTAGTCAACTGCTCCTTTTTTTCCTCAGATTGACCTTGAGCATGATAGATAAGAAGCTGAGAATCACTCATCAACTTGACTCTTTTAGCCCCACACAGAAAAGCTAACTTCAGACCAGCTATAGCAGCCTCATATTCGGACTCATTGTTAGAAGCTCTAAAAGAAAAACATATAGCGTGGTATAATTTATTGCCATACAGAGAGGTTAAACATATCCCAGCCCCACAACCCATGGTACTTGATCCACCATCTGCCCGGACAGCCCACACTTTCTTAGTTTTTTCACCTGTAGCTTGTTTAGTACTTCTGTCCGAGTGGAACTCTACCAAGAAACGACAGTAGATTGAGCTTTGATTGCAGTTCGTGGGGAAAATCAATATCATAATCACCCAATTATACTGACCATTTGGTCATCCTGCTTGATATGTCTGCCTTTTGAAGAACATTCTTTAAAGGAAAAGACGTTCGGACGATGATAGAATGAGACTGAAAATATGGCCTCATCTTTCTGGCAGCAATCACCAAGGCTAGTGCCAGTTTTTCAAGCTTTAAGTACCTTTTTTCAGCCTCCATCAGACTCTTGTTGATGTAGTACACCGGACAAGGATAATTGTCTACCTCTCTCACCAGCACTGCACTTATAGCACATTCTGACACAACTAAGTATATATACAATGTTTCTCCTTCAATAGGTTTGAAAAGGGTTTTGGGGGAAGACAAATGCTTCTTTATTTCATCAAACTCCTGCTCGTATTGTGGAGACCAGTTAAAGTCTTTAGCACCCTTTAAGGTATAAAAAACGGGGCACACCTGTCCGAAGACCTCGAAATAAAACGATTTAATGCAGTAAACCTTCATGTCAACCTTTGTACTTCTTTAACATTTCTAGGAGGGTCCATTTTCAATAAGGCATCGAGCTGGTCCGGATCAGGCTGTATCCCTTTCTCACTTATCACATACCCCAAAAATTATCCGGACTGCACCCCAAACACACATTTTTCTGGATTTAATTTTAAATTAACCTTTCCCAAGTTGGCAAAAGTTTCCTGAAGATCAGTTAGGTGCAACTCTTCTTCTAAACTTTTCATCATCATGTCATCAATATATACTTCCATATTTCTTCCGATCTGATAAGCAAATGCTTTGTTCACCAACCTCTGATAGGTAGCCCCAACATTTTTCAACCCAAAAGGCATCACCTTGTAATAATGGAGACCCATATCTGTAACAAAAATAGTGTGTTCCTGGTCCTTCGGGTCCACCTGTATCTGGTTATAACCGGAGAAGGCATCAATAAAGGATAATAACTTGTTTCCAGATATGGAGTCTAACAACTGATCTATCAGGGGGACTGGATAAAGATCTTTTGGGCAAGCTCTGTTGAGGTCAGTAAAGTCGATACACATACGCCATTTCTCATTCTTCTTCTTTACTAACACTGGGTTGGTTGTCCATAAAGGATATTGAGACTCCTTTATGTGTCCCATCTTGGTAAGTCGGTCAACTTCTTGAACTATTACATTATCTTTCTCCAGCTCTCCTTCTTTGCACAACAGGAGCAATATCTTTTCGGATAGACAGCTAGTGTGATATAACACTCGCAGGTACTCCGGTTACATCAGCATTGCACCAAGCAAAAACATGTTGGTGATCTGCCAAAAAGGACAACAATTTTTTCTTCAATTCCGGTGTCATCTTGGAGCCAACTTTAACACTCCTTCCTTCAGCCAGAGAGTGGGTTTCAACTTCTTCGATTGGTATCAAAACACCAGGGGTCTCTCTGGGGTCATCAATTTCACCCTCACCCTCAAAGGGCCCCAACAACTGCTAATCCTCATTAATTCGGACTGCACCCAGAGTTTTAGGGGCAAGTGCAGTTGCATAACATTCTCTTGCTATTTTTTGGCTTCTCCGGACAACTCCTACTTGTCCTTGAACTGTGTACTTTAAACATTGATGAACTGTTGGAGCCATATCATGCATCCTAGAGAGCCAGGACCTCCCAAAGATCGCATTGTAACATGTGGGGCAATCCACCACAACGAATAGTACCCTGACTATCTTCTTGAAAGGGCATTTGCCCAACAATACTTCCTCCTCAAATTCTCCAATCACATCCGCAGAGCTCCCCGTGAAGCCCACAATGGATCTGTTCAAACGTTGAATCATTGCTGGATTTTTCATCTGTTTATAGGAACTTAAAAAAATAATATTGGTTGAGCTACCAGTGTCAATCAAAATTCGCCTGATGTCGTTGCCCCCAATCGAAGCTCCTATCACCACAACATCCTCATGAGGCCTAGTTATGTCTCTTCGGTCATCTTCATCAAAAACAATGAAGGAAAAAGGAATTTGAGACTGATATGAAGAGATGTCTCCCTCCAACTGAGTAGCTAGAGTGTGAACATGCCTCTTACTTGAAGAAGGAGTTGGCGTTGTCATAGTGTCCCCTCCGAATATAGTAAGTGACTCAAAAAAGCTTATGAACCGAGACATAGTCTTAGTATATTCTGTTATAACCCCCATTTTATCCCGGGTTGGATCAAGATCCAAATACTTTGATTTGACATCAAATCTTTCAATGATTACCATAGCACCGTCCGGAGCAGATGTCCCTGCATTGTTCGTTGGGCCAGTCCGGTGAGCATTGTCAGGCTTGTTTTCACTTCTTCTCTTGACATAAGCTCCCATCTTCCCTCTTTCAATCAGATTCTATACCTCTTGTTTCAAAGAGAAGAAATCCTCGATGTTATGGCCAATATCATGATGGTATTGGCAAAAACAAGTATTACGACTTTCCCTAGGAGATTGAAGTGTTGTCGGCTTCCTGAACTGTACCTCATCTTATGTTTTGTCATAGATGGTTGCCATATTTTCTTTCAATTCAGCAAACCACTCCGGTTGGACCCAAATTCCTCGTTTATTTCTGGACTGCTGGCTCTGAGCTGGAGCTGCGTGGGATTGAGTCTGTTTGGCCCTGTTGGGCCCCTGTCCGGCTTCTTTGGCCTTGTATCTGGATTGGTTCTGGTTTGGAGCAGCTGGGGCAGATCTCATTTGCCTGTGTACCCTAGTATTCTTTGTTTCATCTACGTTGATTTGTTTTCCCACCTGATTCAGCACGACCACCCCAGGTTCTTTGTGTTTACCAACCGGCTTATATAGTCTTTTAGTGATTTGTTTGGCTCTTGGGCACAATGGATGATAGTATATCCATTGACCTTCACCTCCTTACTACCCACAAACTGCCTTCGGAAGGCCACCCAAAACGTATCAAAGTTTCTGATACAACCTTGTGGTAAGCTGTTGTACCATTTCAAAGCACTTCTTGTAAAGGATTGAGAGAAGGCTTTACAAAGAAGTTTGCCATCATCAACAAAATTCATCATAAAAAATTTTAAAACTGTTCTAGATGGTTGTCCGGATCTTTGCTGTCATCATACTTCTCCATTTTAGTACTGTCAAACCTCTTAGGAAGAGTTTCGGACAGTATTTTGGAGGATAATGGCGATTGCCTCCAATTTCGACCATGACTAAATACCGTGTCTTCATTAGGTGTTGCAAAAATACCTAGCTCATCATGGAAAGCAAAAGGATCCATCAGCAGTTGATCCACATGCCTACGACTATGTTTGTGGCTTTGAGGCGACCCTTTTCCCAGATGCCTCTTTAATCTCCCATGCTTATCTCTCTTTCTTGAATATTTTTTAACCAACTTTTGTTTCTTCTTGGACCTCCCCTCATCACTTCTGGATGACAAGGACTCCTCAATCTCATCCTTATTCGAGGAACTACTAGAGGACTCAGACGTTGAGCTCTCCATCGGCTTGGACCGGTGAGATTTCTTAGAACTGACATGGGTATTTTTTGTGCTCAAGTGAGTCTTTGCTGATGGGTCATTCTCCCTTGGGTTGTTAGTGTGGTGAATGGCTGACACTTTCGACTTTTCCTTTAAACCCATCTCTGCCTTTTTAGTGGCCCTCAACGCTTCTATTTCAGCTTTCAGCTTGTCTCGTTCTTTGGTCGTGTACTCATCCTTTTTTCCCACCACTTCTATCAAAGGTGGTGGCACTGCTTGCTCGTCCGGATTCATCCGAACTGGTTTTTCTTGCTAGTTTCGAATGCTAGATTCAGGCACCTTATCCTCCCACTATGGTTGCCATTTTGGTGAGGTTTATTTTAAACTGAGGGTAATTTTGTCAAGAGTTTTGGGGAGTTTTAAGAGTATTAAATCTTTGGATGTTTCGTAGTGAGAGATTTAAGCTGACTGGTTGTATTAAATGTTCATTACCTTCATTAATGAAAGTAGTTGGGTATTTCTAGCCTTAATTATGGACCCATGGGCTTTCGGGTCAAGTTATGGAACCAGGTCAACTTTAAGGACCCATTTACTTAATAAGCCGATTAACACCTAGCTTAGTCAAAAGGTGTTTAGTTATTTAATACTTTTGTCATGTCTGAATAGTTCAGTGGGCACTTATTGTCCGAATTACCCCTGTCCGGATTTCTCAGTGAGCAGTAATGAATTTGTCCGGACTCATCAATTACTAGTCTAGGATCATGTTATCTTTGGGTTATAACTTAACTTCATGTCTAGCTTTGGGCGGTCAAGAACGAGCTAGGAGAGGGATGAGTTAATCTCTTCTGCAAGATTATCAAAGTCATGAGAGTTGTTGATGTCTTAAGGGAATGTAAAATTATCTCTATAAGGATGGTAGACATCATCCTCATCTATGACAATCATGAATATGTTATAAGTGGGGTTGACTTCTCCGGAAGAGTCAAGGATCTCATTTTAGTCCTCATCACCGGAGGAGATAAAAATGGTGGGAGTAGTATTTTTAGCAATGCTCAATGTGATTGGTTTCTTACCCAAATGGTGAATAATAGGCTGGGTAACCATTATAGAACCATGATGCATTCTCGCAAGATCGTGTCCAAAGGTATCACATTTATTGCAAATGAGAGGGAGCCTTTCGTACTCGATATAGAGAATAGTTGACTTACCCATATATTTAATTCTGAGTTTCTCAAATAAGTTGTATGCAGCTTTCATGATGATACAAACATGAGAGAAGCTAAGTTTTACTTTATTGTCAATATGGTATCAACGTAGATCGGCGTACAAATGCCACTTACAACGTAACTTAGTCATTTTTCAGTCTAAAGCTCGTGAGATAGACCACGGAGATTAACCCAAAGAGAGATGTCTTTGAGAGGGTCTTTGACGATAAACGCCATGGGCTTCCAGTTTTTTAGAAAGATTGAATGGCCATTAAATAACCATGATTCATTCTCAAATACAAAGGTGGATTATTTTGCAAATCTAAAATGGAAATAAAAATAACATAAATGTGTTTATTGCACTTTTATTTTCAAGTATCCCCTATATCTTGAAAATTATAGCTTAGAAGAGATAAAAAACTAGTTTTTTAAATAAATTAGCCAGAGAGATACTTTGCATAATTTGTCATCGTTCATAGGTACATGGGGGATAATAATTTCCCATCGTATAATTTGATGAACTGGATAATTTCAACTGCCATACATCATCTGTTATCTTGAGAAGTGGTCATGTTTTCCCATGTTTTGGTTGATTCAATGAGGATCATGGTATGAGGTTTGTAACTAAAGGTTAAATGCATTGATGCTAGTAATAAGAGGAATAATACAATAAAGTATTACCAGTCATAAAACTGTAGCAACTGCGGGAGAGGGAGATCTCTAGTGGGGACCTCTAGGCTTTGATGAGGTAGCTTGTATTATAGTGAGACCAAAGATATATACATATATGTATATGAGAATTTTTTGACCATGTGCGAGGAGATAGATCGGTCACAACAATTAGGACTAGGTTAGAATAGAGAAAATAATATGCTTATAAGGTTTGGACCTAAGGAGAGTAAGGGACCAAAATTTGTATGTGGTTTATGGAGTTGGTTCAAAGTAATTGTGGACGAGATTTATTGGGAAATAATTTGTAGTTAGGAGATATATATATATATATATATATATATGCATTTTGATTATGGTTGCTAAGGTTCTAAAATAAGACAACATGGTGATTAGGTTAGACCGGTCCAGGTGGCTTGACTGGAAGAGGTCCACGAATGTTTTGAGGGTTTAAAAATATGTTAATTTTTTTTACGTTGGATAGGTTTGGTAATGGTCTATGGAGCTTTGGTTTAAGATTTGGATGCGGGGTTGTGACATCATACAAGACATGTGGGCCGTGGAGGATTAACTTGGGCCTGTAAAGTAAGGGGGATGGATTTGGACTTAGAATTGTTATAAAAGTCTGGATTGAATTATGGTTGATTGAACATTTAAATGATTATATGAATAGGTTAACCATAGTGGATACAATATCTATAGGGTATAGTTCTACGGTTTCAACCATGATAATATAGTGGTATGAGGACAGTTTGGTTACAGAGCTTGGAGGTTTAGCAATGGGATGGATTGGAGATGCTATAATCAGAACAACAAGTAGAGATATAGCATTAATAGTCTCAAGAAGTCTGATTTTTTGGACAAATTAAGCATTAATGAAGAGAGAAGACTTAGAAAGACGGGTGTTACCATAGACGTGAAGGCTCAAAGCAAGGTAGTTTTCCAAAAAGAAACAAAAGTCACTCGATAAATCACTGAAGCACGATTTCTTTTAGGGTTGTGATAACTTTTATAGCCCCTGAAAGGTCTTTTTTGCTCTCTAAATAGATGTCAACTCCATGAGCTATGTTACCTTATTAAGGGCTTTCAAACAAGTCATGTCTTGGGCTTGAAGACTCACCAGTGAGTTTAGAGGCGTCGTGGAAAAGATACTGAGAATTTGAGAGTTTGCTTTGCAAAGGACCAGACAAGTTGTGGGGCATACAAGACCTCAAGGGTCTTGGACAATAGATGGGTAAGGTTAGCGAAAGACTTATTGATGATAAATGAAAAAACTATTTGGAGGAGTTCATTAAAATGCATGTTCAATGAAGAATGAGGACAAATCATAGCATGCAAGATTTCTTTTTTGTGTGAGTCTAACGTTATTTTGTTGCTATGGTGGTTTATTTTCGATATTTAACTATACAAATGTGATTAATTTATATTTTGAAATATTATTTATTTTACACCTCAAATTACTTTAATTTCTATTTTTTTTTAAATAATAGTGAAATATATATATATATATATATTATGGCATATAGACCTACGTTGGAAGAAAAACTAAGTAAAACGTGTTATAGTTTTTTAGCATTTGGTTTGGGAATGGACAATTTAAAAATCACATGTTTCATTATTTTTAATAAAAACAACTCATTTTTTAATTTAGATCATTTCAACTTGTTTACAAATACTTCTTTTAGTTCGTATTATTTCACAATCATAAGCATACAACAATCATAAGCATACAGACCACAAAGCATGTATAAACGTATGTTATTGCATATAGATATAAGCTTAATAGAAAAACTATATCCTTTGATACATCAACAAGTATTTTGGAGAGATCACATTTACATTTCTATGTTTGGAATTTTACCATTCATATTTGGTTCACATCGTCTAAATATTGAAGTACTAAAATATATAACCAACTAGAAAATATAAAAATAAAATCCATTGAACTTTTTCACCACAAACTTAACTTGATTTGAAGGATGATAAACGATTAAAAATGTTACGTTGAATATTTGGTTTGGTCAATAATTGATTTACGCATGTAACTTTCATTATTTGAACGAAAACATACATGTAAACGTATGCACAATTACAATGATATAATAAAAAATCACATCGAGTTTTCATAAAGTCATTCGTGTTGAGAATGATTCAAATAGTTATGAGGTTTTAATGATTGGTTATATAAGAGTCCATATTGTGTGTTGTAATTATTTTGTTCGTAGTATCTTTTGTAATTCTTGTGTTCATAATGTACATTGTTAATAGTTATCTTATGTTCACTGTTATATTATTGTGTTCATAATGATGCATATATTTGTTAATAGTCGGGTTATTGGGCCAATTAGTTCCATTGTTTATAAATTCATTATATGTTGTCTATTTATTCCCCTATAAATAGACATAGGATTATTGAAACAATAACCCTAAAATCTGAAACCTTTTACTATTATAGTGAAATAATTTATCATGCTGACGTCAATAAACGTAGAAATTATTGTTGAACCATCTCAATCATGTGCTCTCTTTCTTTCTTTATTTTTAAAAAATTAGTATTGAAGTGAAGATTATTGCAATTAAAGTTTAACAATGGTGTATACATTAACAAAATACAAAATCAAAAGTTTTGATGTGGATCCAGCTTTACGTTGTGGAAGTTTAAGTTAAAATATTTTTTGGTACTACAAGGGGTGTGGAAGACCGTGGAGAATAAGTTTCCACCATAAATAAAAATATAGTAGAATTATGATATTTAGGAAATGTCTATATTTGGATTTTAATGAGTGTAAAGATCAACGTTCTTCACGAGGTTAGCAATGAGAAAACTTCTTCATGCGCATGGAATAAATTATGAGAAATTTATTCATAAAAATCAATTGTGAACTACTTATATGTGTATGGTTTCAGGTTGAAAGAATGAAACATCTTGATAATTTTAAGTCGATTATCATGAGTCTGGAGAATATCACATTCGATGATGATGATCAAATGTTGTTTGTATTAAGATTGTTACCAACTTTCTATAAGAATTTTGTGGATGGAATCCTGTAAAGTAAGGACAAGATATCTCTAATGGATGTCAAAAAGGCACTAAAATCAAATGATTTAAGATAACTGCGGTAAGATAATCATGAGGAAGAAAAATGTTATATGACCAATGGAAGATCTAGCAATAAGGAGCGTTGTTTTTAATAATAAGAATTTAAGTCAATTCAATTTAATAAACAAGAATTCAAACTCTTTTGAATGCAGACCATGGTCACTACATGAGATATTGTCTTAAGCTGAAAGATAATAAGGGAAATCAAAAGGAAAATATCATGGACATTGCACAATGTGGAAATTATTATGATAATATTGATAATAGTGGCGCATGAAAGGTATTGTATATGAGTTTAGACTATGAGAAAATACCTTGGATGCTCGATACTAAAACTACATACCACATGTGTTAGTTCAAGTAATGGTTTGATACTTACAAACCAATACAAGGAATAGTTTATTTGGAGAACAATCAGTTGTTTCATATTGGTCAGATTGTGTTGTCAAAATCGTGACGTGATGGCATGTTCTTATATTGGAGAGGAATATGTTATCAGTTAGGATCCTAAACTCTCGGGCTTACAAGTATCACACAAATGATAGTGTAATTAAAGTGAAAAAAGACTTGATTATATGTATGAAATATAGTTACTAAAAAAAGCTTTACATTCCCTAAATGAGTGTTGTTATAGGAGATGCTACAGTAGCGTTATCAAGGAGTAACAACCAAGGTCAGAAAGATCCAAAAAATTATTGACTGTTTTGGGAAATAAATATTTAGTATTATGGTATAAAGTAAAATCATTCAGATTTGTGAACATTGTATGTTTTGCAAGTAAAGTAGAGTAAAATTTAGCAAGGCAACTCTAAGAAATACTTAATGGACAGTGGATTACACTCACTCAGATCTTTGAGACCCAAATAGACACTACATGATTCTAATTGATGATGATTCGAGAATTGTGTGAGTTTAATTTATGAAAACCAAAGATGAGGTTTATTCAATATTTGTCAAATGGAAGAGGACGATCGAAAAGCATACAAGAAAATTGATCAAGCTTCTCATTAAAAAGAATGGGTAAATTTTTTATAGTCATAAGTTCAACGAGAAATAATTCATTGGGGGTGCTAGAAAGAATGAACAAAATACTTTGTGACAATGCAAAAAATATGCTCTTACATTCTGACGTAGGATTGTGTCAAAGCTAGCCATATAACTTATTACTTGGTGAATCGGTCCCCAACAATGTATGTTGATTATAATACTCCTTTTAAGATTTGGTATAGATCGTTGACTTATTGCAAACAATTGAGGGTGTTCAGTTATCCAGTGTACACTCACGTGAGAGATGTTAAACTTAAATAGAAGGAAATAGGTGCGTGTTTCTAGGATATGTTACTGTAGTGAATGAATATAAGTTCTTAGGTATTACTCATAAGTCTATATGTCTTCTCATAAGTAGGTATGTAACATTTAACGAGTTTGATTCGCTAGAGAATCAGAAGAATGTTGAAAAAATGGCTCAATTACGATCAGTTGTGAGAAAATAAGTATAACTTAAAACAAAATCGGTTTATAGTATGTCCGATAATTCTAATAGTTACGAGTTGAATCCATAATGAGAAAATAAAATGCTAATATCAGATAGTTATGATAATGATGTGCGTGAACCAGAACAACAACCTTATAGCATAATATCTATAAATAAATAAGAAAAATCAAACCACCAAAAAAGGTATGTGAACCTGGTTGTATACATTAATTCAGTTACAAAAGAATTTTATATGCAGGAACCTAGTAGGTAAGTGGAAGCTATAACAACTTGAGAAGCAAATCGGTAGATCGTATTACAAAAAAGAGAGACAAAATCTCTTTATAAGAATTAAACATAAAATTTTGTTGATTTTCCTCAATAATATGAGTTAGTAGGCTGTAAATGGGTATTTAAGAAGAAGAAAAAAAAAGTATCCAAGGGTTGAGGTACCTTGATGCAAGACAAGACTAGTCGCTAAGGGTTTTACTCAAAGAGAATGAATCAACTTTAATAAAGTGTTTTCTCTAGTGGTGAAACACAATTCAATTCAAGTTTTATCAGCCATAGTAATTTTGCAAGATTTAGAGCTTGAGTAGTTGGATGTGAAGACTGCATTTCTACACGGCGAATTTTAAAATAGTCACCTAAACATGCATTGTGTCAACGGGGTTCATAAAGATTCCATATGACAAATGTGTGTATTATTAGATGTCATACAATTTTTATATTTACTTGTTATTGTATATAGATGTTATGGTCATTACTACTTGTAGCATGTCACACATTATGGATATAAAGAAACAACTTAGTACCAAGTTTGAGATAAAATATTTGGATATGGTAAAGAAGATTCCATGGATGAATATTACCATGAACATAACTGTAATATCGTTACCCTTGTATCAATAAAACTAAATTGGAAAAATGCTACAACGACTCAACATGTTTGATGTCGAGGCAATTAAGATCATGTTTGTCATTCATTTCAAGTTAAATGTAATATGATTGAGCAAAGATGATGTTGATTTGGAACAAATATCGAATGTTCCATACTCAAGTGCAATTGATATGGTGTGCATACGCCATTGATATGGTCAGCATGCACATGTGATATCATAGGAAAGAACACTAATACATCTTGAAATGGATACTTGACCTTCAGCTATATCGATATTGGTAGATCGATATATGATGTTGCAAGATCAATATTTGGTTTTACAGGAGATATGAATAAAAGAATATATTTGATTAGACATGTGTTTATTCTAGTTATGAGTTCAATCAGTTGGAAAGTACAATTACAATCTACTATAAATTTATCTACAACATAAGCCGAATACATGGATGTAACAAGGGAAACTAAATAGACAATATACTTGCAAGGTCTGTGGTAAATTTTGGTTTGAATCGAACTATAATAAAATTATTTTATGACAGTACAAAGCACATAGATATTAGATATCATTTTATTCATGATATAACATCAGATGGAATTGGTGATGTGAATAAAGTGTCTACACACAAAATCAGATATAATAACCAAAGCAATAGCAGTTTGGAAGTTTAAGCAGTGCCTAAACTGGATTGGTGTTCGCAATATTAAGTGAATGCTTAAGGGGAACTTTGTGAGTCAAATGAATAAAAGTTTATTTGTTGATAATGAAGAAATAATATTTGTCTCAAGTAAAAGATTTATTGAGAATAAGTCGAATAATTTCGAGGCTTTAATGATTGGTCATATAAATTCACAATGTACCTTGTGATTCTTGTGTTAACAATGTATTTTATGTTCAAAATGTATCTTCTTGTGTCATTGTTGATTCTTCTGTTCATAATAATGTTTATAATTGTTAATAGTCATCTTATTGAGCACACTAGGTTCATTATTTGGAAAGTCATTATAGGTTGTATATTTATTCCTCTACAAATGAATTCATAAAATTATAGAAAATATAACATTACAATTCATAACCTTCTAGTATGGTATCAAAAATACTTTATACATATGGTGCTTGTGAATGTATACATGGTTGTCGAAGTACGAATCATATATATTTATTCTCGACTTATATAATAAATATTATATTTTGATTTCTAAGAATTTGTATCTCATAAACTATTATTTTCTCCTTCTATAATTTAACCTTCATAAACTATTATTTTCTCCTTCTATAATTTAACCTACAAACCCGTTATATAATTAAAAGGTTGATCTTGTTTTACCATAGTTGAAAATTAAATAAAAATATACTATTATGTACGCTCACCAAAACATCAATAAAATTATATATATATATATATTATAATTATTTGATCTCGTATTAAACTTATTACTTTACCAACATTTGAAAAATACGTTTATTTTTTTACTTGTTCATCCAATCACTTTTTCTTATATATTTTTTTATGTTATTTATATATTTGAAACTATATACATGTATTTTTATAATAATATATGATTTTTTTTGTTATGCAATAATTACTACAAGAAAAATCATTATTTCATTCATTTTGTTAAATATGAAATTGTTTACATCTATTGGATATATTATTATGTTGTCACAATGGTGAAGTATTTGACCAGAACTGGCTAAGATCACTCACCATTATGCTTAAACATTTCAAACAATACAAACAAAATCAAGTCTAATTTCAAATTCCTAAAAACATGTAGATTACACATCTAGATTTTTTACAAAACGTGGAGGCTAATTGGTTTAGAAATATTACTTGAACTTTCTTACAAGTTCTTTGGTCCAAACTAAAAAGATTAAAACATAGATTAAAACAGTAGAATTGGAATACATTTGGTAACAAATAGTGCTGCAAATTATGAAGAGAAAGTTAAATTTCTTGAAATGTGCTTTGGAAACTCAAAATCTAATGAAGATAGAATAAAACTTTCTAAGGCCAAAGCAAACCATCTAACTAAAAATAAATATATTTTTGGAACAAAAGGCTTCCAAATCTTGGATAAAAAATGGAGACAGGAACACCTATTGGTTTCACAACTTTGTTAAAAAAAAAAGAATTCAAAACAAAATTCATGGTATTTGGCAAATGAAACATGGATAAAAAACAATACACATTAGGTAATTTTGTTGCTAATCACTTTAAAGAGATTTTAAACTCTCAAACTACCCAAGACAACATTTCTGATTTTCAAAACATCGTTCCGAACTTAATCATTCATCAAGATAACAATTTTCTTACAACCCCTCCATCTGTAGATGAAGTATTTAAAGCCATTTAATATCTCAGCCCCAACAGTGTGGTTGGAGTTGGCGACATTAAGTTATATATAACCTGATGGGAAATAATTAAACAAGACCTTAGTAATTCCATAATTGATTTATTTAATGGCAACTCTGCTCCAAAATAGGTATATGCTACCTCTCTTTGATTGATCCCCAATAAATAATCACTTAAAATTTGGAGTGATTTTAGGATTATAAGCTTATGCAATGTTTTAAACAGAATTATTTCAAAGTTGATCAACAATAGATTGACCACCATTCTTGCGAACATGAATAAACATATATTAATTGCCCATGAACTGATGACTTAGAAAAAAACCCAGAGGAGGTAACCTTATCTTTAAACGATATGGACAAAGCCTTTGACAAGCTTTCAACCAATTTATTACTTAAAATTTTGGCTAATTTTGGTTTCAATAACAAGTTCATTGAACTTATAAATCAAAGCTTGATTCATACTCAATTTTCAGCCATTGTAAATGGCTCTCTCTATATATTTTTTATTTCTTTAAATGGTGTTAGACAAGGTGACCCACTGTCACCCAGCCTCATCATTGCTGAAGAATATTTCACTAGAGGCATTAAGAAGTTTTTCTTAAAAAACCAATCTATGTACTATCACAATAGATCAAATATTCTAATTTAATGTTTAACTTATGCAAACGATATAATAATCTTTATGGATGGGTCTTTAAACAACATAAAAAAGGTTTGGGAATTTCTAATACATTACCAAAAGGTTTATGGACAAAAAATCTATACCACCAAATCAAAATTCATAACTTCTAAAAATTTAGACAGAGCAAAGGTTAACTCCATTAATAACATCATTGAATTTAATCATTCTAACCTCCCCATCAAGTACTTAAGAATTTGTATTCATCCTAGTAACATAATTTGTTACTTTGATGATATTATCACTAAAATTAGGAAAATAATCTTTGAATTGGAGAAAAAACCTCTCATTTGGTGGCAGGATGGTCTTTGTACAATCAATCTTAATGATCATCCCCTCATATTACATCCAAACATATTGCCTCCTTAAAATTGTAATTGACAGAAAAAAATAGAATCTTAAACAAATTCCTTTGAGGATCTAAGGAATATAAAAAATATGATGATTTGGACCAACTAGTCCAAGCTCTATAAATCTTTTGAAAAATCTAGTTTAAACTTTAGAAACATAATGAATGTTCAAAATTATTTCTCATGTAAGATATGGTTTACATTCGGAAACCATCAAACATTATGGGTCAAACTCATGCACTCCATCTACTGTCCCAACCACCATCCTTTACAAATCAACAAAAAACCTAAGGGTTTAAAACTCTGGAATGATGGGACATTGCTTTCCATAAAGTATACCGTGAGAGGCAGTCATAATACCATTGGAATTTATAATTAAAAAATCATCACTAGATTCACCATTAAGGATACAAACTCCGTTAGTGTTAAGCTTGAGACAATTAGCTAAATTGGGGTGTCATTTGACATAAATGGCAGTTCTTTTGGTGATAGTGTGATTAAAACAGTTTAGATGTTTAGTTATTTTGATATCTTTACTTCAAATATTCATTTTTAATAAGTTAGAGCAATCAAGTTTAAATAACATGTGCATAATCGTGTTCTTAATATCTTTGGATGATATAGATGTATTATTGAATTTTGCTTTATTTATGGCACTCCAGATACTCCAACTAATAATAGCATGGATGATTATTCTGATTTATGTTTGCTAATTAGTTGATGAAAGACAAATACTTATGAGGTGAGAGAATGTTATATGATTATCAATAAAGAGACCAAACAAGCTTGAAAAATGTTACCATACTTCAAATGTAGTTTGACAATTAACAAAAAGGTGATCAATTGTTTCTATGTTGTTATGTAATTGACATTTTGAAGCAAGTATAATTTTTTTTGAAGTATAGAGTCTAGTGAGATATAATTACTAAGAGTTTTCGAAAAAGTGAAAGAGAACTTCTTTAGAGAAATATAATTCCAAATATTTTTTGTATAAAGTTAAGAGGTTTTTTGTTTGTTTATAAGTTTCTTTGAAATTAGATTTTCCATACTGAGAAACACTTTATTTGATTGTATCTGGTTTATCAACATGTAAGGTGAACTTGGTGCTCCTATTTATATCAGTTGAAGTAACATTTTTTATAAGTTTATTCAAGTTTCAAGAGTTATTTTCCCAAAATTTGATGACCTTAGTACTATAATACCAGAGACTATCACCTTCATTAAGAATAATGAGATGGATGGTGTGACACAATCTCTCAAGCCAAAAGTCACAGTTTTGTATTACTAATTTACCAAAAAATAAAATGTTCAGCTATTTTACTATAACACCAGAGACTCCAATATTTTGTTTGATTTCTTGGCTAATGGATTTTCACCTTGGTTTTTATCTCCAATTATTTATGTCTATTGTAATCTTATAACCTCTTTCATATCATGAAGACTTATGTATAGAGAACAAAACTGTGTAGCCGATTGGCTTGTAAAATTTTGTCTATAAGAAAAATCCAACAACAATCTAGACTAATTGATGCTCCAGCTCAATTACGAGCTATATTGTCTTTGGAAAGTTTAAATATTGGTACATGAGACTAAATAATCAATTTTAATGCTTATCTTTCAATATAGTTCACCTAATCTCTGTTTTAATAGCTTATCTTTAATCATGATCACTAAATCTAACAATTATAAGCAGGTATAGGAAACCTGACCTATTATTTTTATTTTTATTTACAAGTTCTATCTATAAACATTAAAGACTAGACTCTATTCATGGCTGGGTAAAGATGATCCTTTAGTGAATAATGAGAAATATGGACCCAAATCAATCAAACTATAGAACACTTGAGATCTAAATGAGGCTATTGAGAAATTCTAAGACAAGAGGCCAGCAACCCTAGGCTTATATCAATATTGTTAAAAGATCTAAAGAATATTATTTACTCTAAGTTGTATTCTCTTTCAAGTCGTCTACTCAAACTCTAGCTTCATTTTGCTAGATCTCCATTTAACATATGCCTTTTTGTGTTATTAACATAATGTCTATTTTATGTATATGAAAAATTAAACATATTAAAAAAAAGTAAGATAATGTAGCCGTTATATGATTTAAATATCTTCCATAAATTATTAAGCTTTGATAGAATGTTTAAGATTTGGATTAAGGTTGGGATTAAGAGGACCATACTTGTGTAATGCTTTTATCTTCATTATAGTTTAAAGATGAACTTATTCAACAAACAAATGGTAACACATAACATAGGATGGATTTTTATATTTTTATGAGTGATAGTCAATAATATTCAAAATATTATCACCTACCACTTTTATTATTAGATATTTTTAATAAATATTTATTTAATTTAATTTATTATTTATTATCTAACTACTTTTATAGTATCTTAAGTGTTTTTTATATAAAATTTATTAGAATATTTATAGACTGATATGTTATATATATTCAACATTTTAAATGGGAATTAGTCCATTAGCTATCCATTTTGTGACATATTTTTCATCGATTTAAAAAAATCCAGATTTAGTCTTTTGACTATCGATTTTGGATAAAGTTAGTCTTCCGCTATTTTTATGATAAATAGTCATTTAAGTATTCACTTTCGATAAAACTAGTGTTTGACTTTCTATTTTCGACAAAGTTAGTCCCTTAAATAAACATGCGCAAAAGACTAATTTTATCCAAAACGGATAGTCAATGGACTAAATCCGCAATTGTTTAGACGATTGACTATGTCACTAAAATGGATAATCAATGAACTACATCCAAACTTTTTTTGGTTAATGAAATATATGTCACGAAAATGGATAGTCAAGAGACTAATTCATGTTTAAAGCCTATATTCAGACATTGTCTTTGGAATATTTATATAGTGATATGTTATATATATATATATATCCAGTCATTATTTTAAGGTAGTACAATAATACAAGTAATAAAATTGATTATATTATATATAATTAATATATTGGACTAGTAGACGAATAAAACGTTATAGACCTAACCGAGTTGAATTTGGACACTATGGAGGAGAGGGTCCAAATCTCAATACTTAAGGCTCAATTAATAACTGAAAAGTAAACCGATTTAATCGATTAGAGGGATATAGTCATCGATCACAATTGGTAAAAGATTATGGGCTTTACAGCTTATTATTTCAAGTTGTAAGCTTATATAAAGGAAATACTGAGTTTTTGTATTTTTTTAAACAAAATCCAAACACTCTAAGGATAATTGTCAACTTCTTGATTGGAAAATTTACTAACCTTTTAGCATATATTTTGATACCATATCTTGAGGATTAATTGGAAATCAGTAGATTACCAAGGACGGATAGTGAAACAAAAAACAATATGAAAACCAATAAGTGTTATCCTCTTTCATTTATTTATTAGCCCAATCAATAAAAGGGTTTGTGGTGTTATGACTTGTTGAATAATTTATTGCATGTACATTGAATCATGTATGTTTTATTACTATAAAGAACCCATGTCAATTGGAATTAAATGTTTATTGAGTTGGTTATGGCATAGATTTAGGTTTGTATGAAAATCATGATACACGATGATTTATTCATATTAAAAGCATGATTATGTGTTTAGTTTCTTATGAATAAATGACCGTATCTGATAGATTTTCGGTTTTTTTAATAAAACTAGGGTTTGTTTGATGGATGAAATTTTCTTCCAAAATTAGCATAAAACAATCCCTAATTAAACGAAGCAATATAAATATATTGGAAAACATGTTGCATAGTAAAAGTACTAAAATACGGGAATTGTTTTTTCAGAAGGTGAATAATATTTTTCGGAACGTCAATAATAATTTTTTGGAAGATAAATAGTGTTTTCTAGAAAGGTAAACATTGCTATGAATAGTTTTTCAAAAAACATTATTTATTTAAACAATATTTATCGAAAGATTCAATTTTCAACAATGTTTTCTTGGAAGGTGAACAATACTATGAATAGTGTTTTTTCGAAACCACTATTTACTGAAACCCTATTTTATCCTAAACACTATTAATAAAAAAAGTATCGTGAACATTATTTGTTTGGAAGATAAACAACGCATGAACAACGATTTTAGAAGGTGAACATTGATGTGAATAGTGTTTATTGACAATACTATTCATCAAAACATTATTCACCGAATACAATGTCGTGAATAGTGTATTTTAGAAAATATACGGGTGCTTTTGGAAGGTGAACAATGTTATGAACAATATTTTTTGAAACCACTATTTAGCAAAACACTATTCATTGTCGATATTATTCATTAAAACAAAAAAAAAATCAACAGACTTTAATTTTTTAAATAAAAAATAGATTTAAAATAATAATAATTGTTAATTAATTTAAATATTTTTGTTGATTTATTTCACATGTATATTTGGACATGTTGATTTTTGTATGTATTATGTGAAATAAATATTTTTGTGCTTGAATTTTAAATGTATATGCATAACTAAAGTTTTAGATTCTGGTAGATGAATTGTGAAATTAATTTAATCGGTCGTGCGGAAGGTTAAATTAATCTATTTGATGATCCTAGCCTTCGAAAGGTTTCAAGATTAATTTAAATTCAAATATTATTGACTCTCTGAAAGGTTAACGTTTAGATTCAAGTTAATCATGGATTTGAGAGAATTACTAAAATGGTCATTGTGGTGGATTTAATTCTAAGTAGATGAAATTGGCCCTCCGGAAGGTCTCACATGTACTTAGGACAAATTAAATTTATCCTTGCAAGATTTTAATTTTAAGTAGGTGAGATCGGACCTCCGGAAGATTTCACCGGTACTTAGAAAAATTAAATTTGGGTTATTTTAATTTAAGTCGGTAAAATTGTTCCTCTGAAAGTTTTCACTAATACTTAGGAAAATTAAAATAATGTTCATGGTATTTTTCTCATACTCATATAATACATGCTATTATAGTTTGCCTTTGGGTATCTACTATCAGAGTATTTTATGTTTTACATGTATATCCCATGTTCATGCACATTTTTGTTGTTATATGTCAATAATCTAAATGTGTTTTGTGTGTTATTTGTTTTTTGTTTCTTGTGCATTTGGGTTATAATCTATTAGAGAATCATTCATCTATGCTAGACTGTTCTGATTTTAAATAATGAAAATAATATATATTGTTGTATTCATATGTTCATAAGTATGACTCATCCAGACTCTTTGCTTTTAGTCCATAAAGTACACTGGAGGAAACTAAGGAGCTGGAGAAATAGGAAAAGTCAATTATGTTATACATAGGTATAATGTTACAGGTTATTCCAGTAGCACTTCGTGGTGTTGTCTCGAAAGATGTTACCATAGCTCTGCACTTTCTCGCGGAGGTCGAGAAATCCTTTACCAAAAACCTTAAGGTATAGATACATTGTCTTATAAACGAGCTCTCTATTAAAAAGTACAATAATAAAGGGAAAATTTGCGAGAACATATTTAGAATGTCTCAGATTGGCCAATAGTTAAAAGAAATCGTGATAGACCTTATTGAGGAGTGTTTGGTAGGATTCACATTTCAATCATTACCAGATATGTTTAAGTATTTCCAATCCACGCATAATTGTATGTGGGAAAACTGAATATCAATGAATTGATTTCCCATGTTGCATAGGATGAATAAAGGCTTATAGTGGTACTTGAGGCGAATGTGATAGTGTCTACAAAAGGGATGAGGCCTAAGCGGATGATGATGATGGTAAATAATTGGGTAAAGGTCCGCTTGTAGAAAATTTCAAAGCTTTTAGGACCGAAGTTGAAAAACAACTCGATAAGAGCGATAGATCTGATCGTGGTGGTGAATACTATGGTAGATATGATGGATCGGGTGAATAACATCAAATAACATTTGCACAATAACCTAGACAGGTGTGGTATAGTCTCTCAACACATAATGTCTGGTTCACTCTGCATGAATGGTGTGTATGAGAGGAGAAACCACACACTAAAATATATGGTTAGAAGTATGATAAGTCACTCCTCTCTCCATTATATCTATGGGGGGAAGCCATAAAATGTGACGCTTATATATTCAATAAAGTAACCACTAAGGGAACTTTTAGGACCCCATATGAGCTTTGGGATATTCGAAGGCTCCTCTATATGTTTTGGGATTTCTAACTTAGGCAAAGGCTTACAAACCTCCGTAAAATAAACTAGATAAAAAAAATATTCGAAGGCTCATCTGTCTCTCCATTATATATATGCTTCTTCATAGGTTATTTGGAACACTCTAAGGGGTTTAAGTTTTATGATCTTCTTATTGGTAGTATATTTGAGACGAGAATGGTAAAGTTTATTTAGGATGTTGAGTTTAAGGGAAGAATAAGGGAATATATATTGATTTTAAGGAATAATCACTCGAGATGGCCATCTCCTGCCCCCAATGTCGATGGAGAATCCGCTCATAGGTCACCTGTAGAGACTCATTAGGGTTTTAATGATAATATACTTGAATCTTTTATTTCAATCATTTTGGTCCCGTTAGAACAAGTAATACTCAGAGTAACATTGATGTTCTAATTGAGGATTCTAACCATGATACATATATGGTCCAGTTAAAACAATATGAACTTCAAGGTAATCTTCCACAAGAATATCAAAATGACATCGTACATGATGATCAAACTCTACCTCCTCGAGAAGTACAACAATAGGTATTAATGACCGTAAGAAGGTCCATGAGAGAAAAGAAGTGTGCTATAGGTCCAGAATTTATAATATATGTCTAGGAGCATGATCAGTCATGTGTTGGAACTGTAAATTATCCCTCGTAATGCAAACAAGCCATGGAAATCTCTTATTCTTAGATGTGGATCAACATTATGTAGGAATACTATAAATCAATACAGGGAAACATGGTATGAAATCTTGTGATATTACCAAAAGAGAAGAAAAAAACAATTGGTTGTAAGTGGGTTTACAAAACCAAACACAATTTCTTAGGTAATGTGGAAAGTCATAAAGCCCACATTGTAACAAAATTTTATACTCAGCTTGAAGGGATTGATTTTATAGAAACTTATCTTCAGTATCGACAAATGATTTACTTAGAGCAATCATGGTATTAATTTCACACTTTGATTTTGAACTTTATCAAATGTATGTTAATATAGTTTTTTAATGGTGATATTGAGGAAATGATCTATATGGTGCAACTAGAACACTTTGTAGTGGGTAACTCAAAAGATATGGTTTGTAGGCATAAAAAAATCCATTTATGGGCTCAAACAGGCTTCTCATTAATGGTACCACAAATTTCTTGAGGTGATAGTCTCTTTTGACTTTGAAGTCAAATTTGTTAATGAATGTGTGCATATAAAATCAATGGGATTAATTTTATATTTTTATATTATATTTATATGATATATTGATTGCCTTGAATAATAAGGAATTGTTACACGCTATAAATAGCTTTCTATCATACAAATCATTAAATGAAGGATCTTGGTAATGCCAGTTTCATATTATAAATCGAGATACACCAGGATCGTTCCTGTATTGTTATTGGATTATCACACATATTGAAAGTGTGTTAAAATATTAGCAATTAGAAAACTGCAAAGCTGTGTGTACCTTATTGAAAAGGATGACAAACTTAGTTTGGTTCAATGTCCAAAGATAAAACTAGAGATAAGGAAACGAAAATGCTCAATTATGGTTTGGTAGTTGGCAGTTTAATATAACTAAAAATTTTACTAGGCCGGACATTACCTTTCATGTAAATATGTAGGGGAGATATGTAACTAACCCATACATGCATCATTGGAAGGCAATTAAAAGAGTACTTTGATATCTGCACGGAACAAAATAGCACATGTTGACATATATGTAGTAGAAAGGTTGTAAATCATTGGGTATACCGACTTAGTTTTTGGTGGATGGAAATGCAAATTAAAAAGAACTTTGGGAAACATATTCTCATTCTTAGAGGTGATATATTATAAAAAAAATACAAAGCAAACACTTATTGTATTATCCACTATGGTGGAAGAATTTGTTACGGGTTTTGAGACATCGAACTGGTAATTATGGATGCATAATTTTGTAGTGCAATACTCTCACAGTAATAAAAAAATCATCTAGGTCTAAACACTTAAAAATAAAGTTCATGTCTATTAAACAGAGAATTAAGATGGGTCGGATAAGTATGAAGCACATCAGCATAAAATATTTGATAGCAGATCCTCATAGAAATGCAGTTTTGCCTAAGGTTTTCTAGGGACACACAATACGTATGGGTGTAGTCGATGTAAAAGATTTTTAGTTTCAATGGGAGCGTTTGTAATAAAATATGATGATATATTTTGTAGTATTGTGCATATTGAGGCTTATTGCAATATATATATATACCTCTTCTGTATTGGACCATCAAAGATATGAACCATTTAAGAGTGGATATGTATGATTACGAGCCATATTACTCTTAAAATACACTCCATAATTGGCTCAAGTAATGTATCGATAGTAATAACGTGATTACATATTACCTCATATCAATGCACATTATGAGAAATATATATTTAGTCCCTTATTGTTTTTTATCATGTATAAGGTTGTACCATTTGACAATAGATTTAGGGCGCCCACTAAATTCGTATATATATATATATATATATTCTTAAATAGCATATGGCATTCCAAATGGGAGATTTTTGAAATATTTATGGACCGACATGCTAAATATATATTCAGTCATTATCTTAAGTTAGTTTAATAATAAAAGCAATCGAATTAATTATATTATATATAAGTAATTATATTGGACCTATAAGTAATTAAAACGTTATGAACCTAAGTGTAGTGACCATGTTGAATTTGGGCATTGTGAATGAGAGGATCCAAATCTTAACATGTAAGCCTAAAGTAATAACTAAGAGAGTTAATCGATTTAATCGATATATTGGGTTGTGGTTGCTGATCACAAAACGATAAAAGGTTATGGGCTTTACAACTTAGTGTTTCAACTTGTAAGCCTATATATGAGGAATACTAGGTTTTTGTATTCTTAACTGAAATCCAAACTCTCTAACACAATTTTTATCTTGTTAGTTGGAAGATCTACGAACCCTTTTGCAGGTATTTCGGTAGCAAAATTTGAAGATCAACTGGAAGGCAATAATTACCCAAGGCAGACAATGAAGAACAACAATAAACAAACCATTAAGTGTTCTCCTCTTTTATTTATTCAATAGATGAATTAATAAAAATGTTTTATATATTTCCACGGTTTGATGAACGTATCAATCAAAATCATCAAACACATGTTTTTTTCTACTTTGTATATTTTTATCATTTTAACTTTTTAAAATTCGTATCTATTAAACTATAACTTAAAAATAAATTATGAGACTATCACTAGTTTCATTTTTTAAGACGAGCAAAACTAGATCCATGAATGATAGTTTTTTATTTATTTTTACGAGAGACGCAACGACAATAGACGAAAAACGAGAGTTGTGGGATGAGATATGAGAGACGAGACACACATAGACAAGAGACGCTGAGACAATAGACGCAAATACGAGAGATAAGACGAGACGAGAATTACGAGTTTAGGGTAAAATGTAATATTTAGATGAATGATGTGAGACAAAAAATTAGATGCAAGATGAGGTTTAAGTATGTTCGTGAAAAATAAAATAATATAAAATTTAATTTTTTATCATTAATAAATCTAGTTTTGTTCATCTTAGAAAGATAAAACCAATAATATTTTCAGTTTTTTTTAAATTACAGTCTAAAAAATAAAATCTTCAAAAAAAGTAATTAAAAATAATAAAATGAATATACTACTGTATTGATAATTTTTAATACAAATGTGTTAATTTATTTTTATATTTAAATCTTAATAACAAATCTTATATGTTGGTTGTTTTTTTATTTCTCCTTAAAATGTTAAGGACTCTTTTACTTTAATATTCGGAAATAGTGAAGAAACAAAGGAAGCTAATTTTTTTATCTTCAAGAATAATCTTCTCTTCCCAGCTCCTTCTATCAACTATGTTGACAACTCAACTCCTGATCTAGTTTTCTTTTACCTTACCGCATATTCGATCTTTCTCTTCTTCCAAAAATTGTGCACCATGAATAAATCAAATATTAGCATGGAAAAACTCCTAATTCTTAACACAACTAATCCTTAACATCCCGAAACAAGTCAACCAACAAAAACTTTTGTTGAAGTCCTAAAGATATCTATTGCATCAATTACAGACGAAAATTTTAATCCAACAAAAACCAAATACCTTCAGTCTCATATATCTCTTAAATTCAACAAAGAAACCAAAGAATTCATGGAAAATATAGTATACATACTATTCTTGCTAAAGTTTCTCAAGGTTTTCCAAAAAGACAAGATCTCAACAACTTCTTAGATACGAGAAGATTTTCTGGTGAATTTAACATAAGCAGTTGGGACTCAAGGCACTTACTATTAGAATTTTCGATGAAAGAAGATATGTGAAAACTATGGACTAGATCCATATGGATAGTGGGAGATAAAATGATGAGAATTCTAAAATGGTCTCCTCATTTCAGTCCAAAAATCGAAAATATTATAGTTCCAACATGGATTCGTATTGAGCAGGTTCTTAAATATATGTTCAACAAAGAAATTATAAACTCGATTACTAAAACCATAGGAGAGCCTCTCAAATGTTGGATACCACTCAAGAATATAGCATTATTCAATGCTTGTTACGTTCTTGTTGAATTATATATAACGCAAAAGCTTAAACATGATATTTGGATAGGATTTGGATCCAATGAAGCTTGCTGGCTCCATGTCAGCTATAAAGATGTGGCATGATGAAGAGAAATGCATAAAGAAAGTACCAAAAGTTAAAGAAAACATATATGCTCCAAGTCAAAACCAAGCCACAAAGTGCTACCTGGAGATACAGCCCAAGGAAAAGCAAATACTCCAATTTGTTATTGTCAATACAAATACAGAGAAAAATACTTATGATATTCAAGAATCTCAAAGAATATCTAACAAATATATCAATCATGAATCTCAGTAAAAAAATAGAAAACAGAATCAAGAAGAAGAAAAAAGGTAGAAGTCATCAACTAGTCCAGAATCCTTATATAACCCCTGTTAATGATAGTAATGATAAAAATGAGGAAATAATTAATGCTATCAGAAACCCGGAAGAGGACTACATGAAGAACAAAAAGCAAGACTTGGACACTAATAAATTAGGGAACTACACACCAGATCACATTAACTTTGGCAGTCTTCCTCCCACACTTGTTCTGAAAAAGATAGAAACAGACAGAAGCTTTAATGAACTCCTAAACAAAAGATTAAAAGAAGCTAAGCATAGAAGCAAGACAAAAAAATCTATTTACAAGCCCCTCTTTGCAGCCAAAAAAATAAACCTCTCATAATTCTAACAGTGATAAACATCCTTAGTTGGAATATCAGAGGTGTGGCCAACAAAGCTTCTCTAAGAAGAATCAAGAACAATATATCTAAAGATAAAGTCAGCATTATCACCATTCAAGAGCCTATGGTTTCTTCAGATCAAATTCAAACTATTGCTGCTAAAATTGGCCTTTCTAATTATTGTTTAAACTGCACGAGTAAAATTTGGATTCTCTGGAACAACTGGGTCACTGTTAAAATCATTGAAGATAGTCCCCAACTGATCCATGCTAAAATCAATTATGCTAACCTCAGCAAACCTTTCTACCTTACTTCTGTTTATGCCAAATGTCAAAGGCGAAATATGAAAGATCTATGGGCTTCTCTTAACAACATACTGTTACTGTTAAAGAGTGAATTGTGCTTGGAGATTTCAACTTCATCGCTAATCCTACTGAGCAAAAAGGTTGTATTAACTATTGTATTAAAAGCTCTGAATATTTCAATGATGCTATCAACTAGTGTAATCTAGAAGATGTTAGTTACATGGGTAGCAAATTAACTTGGACTAAGAAAGTGAATTGGAGACGGTTATACAGAGTTTTTTTAAAATTTAATTGGATGGACTACTTTCATAACACTTTTGTCAAGCATCTCCCCAAAACTTGTTATGACCACATGCTTCTCCTTGTGTCTATTTCTAATGAAAATTTAAAGATTAAATCTTGTTTCAAATTTTTGAACATGTGTTTTTAAGTGAGGACTTCCTCCTATTCATAGAAACTAATTGGTTGACTGAAATGCAGGCTCTCAAGAAATTCTGGAACAAGCTTAAGAGACTAAAGGCTACAAATACTACTGCATTTGGCAATATTTTTGATAAAGTTAAAGAAGCTGAAGATGAAGTCAACCAAATGGAAGCTATCTATATGGAGAATAATACTGATCATAACAAATAAAACTAGGATAAGGCTAATGAAAATCTATATCAAGCTCTAACTCAAGAGGAAAGCTACTGGTATCAGAAGACTTACTCCAACTGGATTAAAGACGTGAATATGAACACTAAAATTTTCCATAGATTTGTTAAAAAGAAAAGAAGAAAGAGTAGGATAAACAAAATCAAGGATGGCTCTGTTTGGCTTACTGAAGAGGCTCTAATCAACAAATCAGGTGAAAAATTCTTTAAGAACACTCATTAAGTATCTTTACTCTAATCAGGATGCCGAAACTAATCTACTTAATAGTTATATTTGTAATACTATCCCTATTATGTTACTGAGCAAGACAAACATAAACTTGCTTACTGAGCCTAATGAAGATGGAATCTGGTATGCTATCAATGGCCTTAATCTTGCAAGTGCAACAAGAATGAATAGATTCAATGCCATCTTCTACATTAATTTCTGGAAAATAATCAAATCTGACCTAAAAAACAGTGATATCTTTCTTAAATGGCTTGCCTCTTCCCCAATGGGTTTTAGCCACAAGTTTATGCTTAATTCCTAAAACTAGTCATCCTACTAATTGGAAATAATTTAGGCCTATTAGCTTATGTTCTATGCTTAACAGAATTATATTCAAGCTTCTTAGTATTATAATGACCAACCTTTTGGCTAAAATCATCTCTGAAAACCAGGGAGTATATGTTGCTAATAGATCAGTTCAAGACAATATCTTACTTGTTAATGACATAATCTTTGATTTGAACAAAAAAATCAAGGCTGGGAACATTCGGATCAAGGTTGATATGGCTAAAGCCTTTGACAAAATGTCCCACAACTATCTCAAGAAAGTCCTAATTACTTTTGGTTTTAAAATCAAATTTATTGACCTCATTTATGCTATAATAAGTAATGTTAAAGCTTATATCCTCATTAATGGAAATGCAATTGGGTAATATTGAAATCAGCAAGGGTTTAAGACAAGAAGACCCTCTGTCTCATTGTTTCTTCATCATTGTTGAAGAAACATTAATCTTATTTAATACAATAACAAATCAATTCAATTAAAAAATAGAAGCAACGTATGTATTCATTCACTAGATTTTGTAGATGACATGCTAATATTCACTAATGATTCTAACTATGATATAGCTACTCTTAGAAAATTTCTGTATGAATACCAAGATGATTCTGGCCAGATGATAAACAAAGATAAAACGTCTATCATTACCTCTTATAACTTACCAATAGATAAGATCACCGTTATTGTTGTTGAATCTGGCTTCAAAAATGAAAGTCTTCATGTAGTTTACAGGAGTTAGTTTAAACAAAAATAACTGAAGCATAAACTATGGAACTCTTATCAGTAACATTAGAGTTAAAATCATTGATTGGAAAGACAAAAAGATTTCCTTTGTTGGTAGATTAAACCTTATAAACACTTTATTAATGGCTATCCCTAGCTACTGGGTTCAAAGTAATGTGCTTCTTGCTGCAATTTTGAAAAAAATTGAAAAATCTTTAACTTATTTTTGGGGGTTCTAGCCATGATACTTCTAAGATCCATTGGTGTAGTTGGAATAATATTTGTAAACCTTTTCAGGAAGGTGGTCTTAATGTAAGAAGATTTAAAGACATTCAAGATAATACTTATTGTAACCTCTGGCTAAAATTCAGAAACATTACTTTTCTTTGGGCCAAGTACACTCACAGTATTTATAGCAACAACAGTCATCATTTGCTTACAGATTTCAAAGCAAAAAACAACTCCAAAATCTAGAAAAGGTTAGCCTTAATCAAGGAAAAAACTGAACCTAACATCAATTAGATTATTGGTTATGGTGAAATTCACTTTTGAATCGACTCTTGGATTAAATATTCCCCTTTTATAAATCCTGAAAATCTCCCTACGAACCCCGAGATAGATTAGACAAGTTATCATCTACTGTGATCAGGATAACTATAATTAACCTAAGCTTAGATCCATTCTTTCCACCAATAAAATGTCTCAAATCAACAGGCACTCTATCAACAAGGATCAAACAGATTATCCTATTTGAACTCTATCAAATAATGGCCAATTCAACACCAAATATACGTGGAACTATCTTAGTTCTAAGCACAATAAATCCATCATTTTTAGCAGGATTGGGAATAACATCATACCTCGAAAATGTTCTTTTCTCACTTAGAGGATTTTCCTTAGTTGGATTCCTTCTGATGATATTCTGCAAAAAAGACACATCAGCCTTGCATCCAAGTGCCAGTTTTGTTGCAATCAAGAAAGTATAAATCATTTGTTTGTTGGATGCAGCCTTGCCTGGAACGTTTGGTGCCATTATGCTTCCATATTTAAGATCCAAATTGGTAGATTCATGACTCTCCCCCATATGCTTAGAAATTGGATGTGGTTCATCAACAAGGATATCTATTTATGCTCTATTATCCCCCATATCATCTGTTGGGTTATATGGAACCTAAGAAACAAATCCAAAATTAAAGGCCTTTATACAGATCCCTATACTGCCATTAACTACATAAATTATATAATTTCGGGTTTAGACAGAGCTAACATTTTCTCTAGCAAGCTTTGGCATCCTTTTAGCAATGCTTCTAAAGATTTGGGATGTTGGTCGCGCCCCAAAATAAACAAGACCCCCTCTATTCACTATTGGCTCCCTTATGATGCTGGTAGAATTAAAATCAATACTCATGGTTCAACATTGTTTAATGGAGACTCCTCAGGTAGTATTGTTATTAAAGATAGTGATTGCTCCTTGCTCTCTGGCCATTACAAACTTTATGGCAAGCTTCTCCCTCTTCACGTTGAAGCTGTGGCTTTTTAGATGACCTTATCATCTGCAATCAGAATGGTTTCACCAATGTAGACATCAAAACCGATTCAAAGATCCTGCTTATGATGTTAGCTACTGGAAACTTCTCCAACTCTATTAGCAAAGTGCTTAAGTGTTGTCGTGACTTGTTTGAATCTTCCATGGTAATCAAGAAAGTCAATCGCAATAGAACAAAGATGCAGATTGGTTGACGAAGTGGACGAAAAAGTGTAAAATGAAACTTTTCTTCGACTTCAATAATCCTCTTGCTTACATGAGAGCTATCATCCTCCTTGAAAGTAAAAAAATTGGATACATTTAGATCAATCTCTAAAAAACTTTTTAAACAATTTATGTGCTATAATCCTTGAAACTTCTAATATGATGGTTCTGATTTGTAGCATCAAAAGGATGAAGCAAGTTGAATTGTTTTGAAGAAAATTTGTTGGCTTAGCGAGGATCAAAGACCAAAGATTGGTGCATGAGAACAAGGTTAAGAATTGTTTTAGCTTGGTTGCTAATCGAGCCTTTTTTTTCTTTCCTAACTTTAGAAAGAAGTCGATTTTTTTTAATTTCCTTTGGCGCTACTTTTATTGTCTTATGTTTAAATGTAAACTACATGTAGCTCTACATTTAGACTTTATTAAATAAAAAACAATTAGGCAAAAATAAATAAATAAAATTCAAAAATAGTATTGTATATTTGAACAAATAAAATAACATGCATTTTAAAAATAAAAAATAAAGATAAACAATAAATGAGAATCCTAACTGTTTTTATAGATATTTTTTATAAAATTGATAATCTATTCGTATTCATAATCAAAACACAATTTCACCAAAAAAAAAAATCAAAACACTGATGAAATATAAAATCCACAAACATAATTATTGCATAACCAAAATTTCAAACCGCTTTAAACTATATTTATATGATCCTGGACTATTATCTTCTAATATCTCGGGATGAGAGTCTTCTCCAAGAATGTGTAGTTCTTCTGGCTTCTATTCTTCCCGGCTCCGGTGCCTGCTCCGGCATTGGTTTTATCGTTCGTGGTTTAGCCCTGTTTTGATTGCTTCCTTAGCAATTTGCCTGCCTCCCTCCCTGTTTATCGTTCGTGTTTTGTTCTGTTTTTCTTTGTTCTGTTTTGATCATGGTGAACAAAATCTTTACAGATGATGATTTCCCGACTCTAAAGAAAGACTTGAATAACGATGCTTCAACGATTAGGAAATCTTATTTAGAAACTGTTAAAGAAAAACCGATGATTAAAGAAACGTTTCCAGAGTTCGTCAAAAATGCTGCTAGCCACATCTCTGTTCAATATTCGGGAGAAACGAAGGAACGTCTGTTAATACAAAGTAGATCTACTTTGATTGGGAAGTTTACGGATGGAATCCCTAAGAGATCCTCCCTTCAACATTTTCTGGAATCGTTCAAGTTTAGGGGTGCCTTCAGTTTTATTTTGATTGACTCTAATCATGTGTTAATAGAATTTTGCCTCAAGGAAGATGTTAGTCTTCTCTGGTCTAGAGGTGTCTGGGCTGTGGATGGGAAGAGCATGAGACTTCTTAAATGAAGTCCAGATTTCAATAAGAATGTTGAGAACCAAATTGTTTTATTATGGGTTAGGTTTGAAAGATTACCGGATTTTATGTATAACGTTTCTGTCATTCACGATTTGGCTTCAACACTTGGTATAGCCCATCGTATCGTGGTGCCGGATAAGCATAGAGCAAGCAGGAATGCTTACTATGCTCAGGTTGAGATTAATGTTGCTATGGATCTTAAAAGAAGCATGTGGATTGGGTTTGGTGAGAATGATGGGGAATGGATTGGGATTAGTTATAAGAACGTTCCTGGTTATTGTTCACATTGTCATCATCTGGGTCACATGGTTAAAGATTGTAGAACGATTGAAAGTAAGAAAGTTAATGAAGATCAGAACAATGAAGTTGAAAATTTATTAAAGAAAGATTCGCTGAATGTTGTTAATATATCTCAAGATCTTATAGATCCTAAAGTTACTCAGTCTCAAACAATTACTAAAGTTTACAAGAGGAAGTTAAAATCTGTTATTGCTCCTAAAGATTATGTTATTGTTGCTATGGATCCCCAAGAAGAAGTTACTAAAGATTCTGTGTCTGTGAATGATGCTGGTGTGAATGAAACTGCTCCCATTTTTGTTAAATATAGTAGTTCTTCCAAGAATGATCAAGAGATCATTAGTGCTCTTCATAAACTTGATTTGGTGTTTCATAATAGTGTTGAAAAGCAGAATTCAGGTACTGCTTCTCCAATTCTGGGAAACGTAGGTAGTTGTGATGTCTCACCAAGTTCAAATTATTTGTGTGCTTCCCCAAGTGTTACTTCTCCTCATCTTGATTTTAATCAGGTCATCACTCAAAGGATTAAATCTGCCCACAAGAAAAAGAATAGTAAGAAGCTATTTATAAACTCTCTTAAGAAGAAGGAAAGCAATAAGTTTAAATCTTTATCTGATAATTATAAAGATATGTAGTTGGAATGCTCGTGGCATTAATAACTCTTCTACCTTATCTAGGCTTACTTTTATGGTTCAAAGTGATAAGATTAAAGTTGTTACGATTCAGGAGCCAATGGCTAATTTAGATAAAATGGAGAAGATCTCTAAAAGAATTGGTCTGGTGAATTTTGTTTCTAATTGTTCTAGTAAGGTTTGGGTATTCTGGGCTGCTGATGTTAACCTTTCAGTCAAGGTGGACAGTGATCAGTTTCTGCATATGGACATTAATACCAGTAGCTTACATTTTAATTTCACTTCTGTGTATGCTAAGAACAATCGTTCTCTTCGAAAGGTTCTTTGGGAGAATTTGGTTTCTCTTGTTGATGATAGTAGTCCTTGGTTATTGGCTGGTGATTTTAACTCTATCACTAGTTCTGAGGATCAATTGGGCTGTTATAGTTTTGATATTGGGAGCTCTGAAGATTTTAATGAGGCTATTAGAGCCTGTAATCTTGAGGAAACTGGGTTTGTTGGTTCTAGATTTACGTGGAGCAATAATCGTTGCTGGAAAAGACTTGACAGAACTCTTATTAACAATTGTATGGCCTCTACAGTGAGTAGTATACAGGTTTTTCACATGGTTAGAACTTGTTCTGACCATGCCCCATTGCTTATCTCTTTATCAAACAATTCTAATTCTGTTTTACATTATAACAAATGCAATTTTAGATTCTTAAATGCATGGACTAATGACTCTTCTTTCCTTAGTCTGGTTAAGCAAAATTGGGATATCCCTTGCCAGGGCAGTCTTAATAATGTTTTCTGGTACAAGTTGAAGAGACTAAAGAAGGTGCTTAGAGAATGGAATACTAATCAGTTTGGTAATATATTTAATAAGGTGAAGCTGGCTACTGAGGATGTTAATCTTAAGGAGGCTACTCATCTTAGAGAAAACAGTACTAGTTCTAAGGCAAACTTGGCTTTATCTAATATTACTCTTATTCAGGCTCTTAAGGATGAGGAGTCCTATTGGAGACAAAAATGTTTTAACACCTGGTTGAATGAGTCTGATGCTAATACTAAGGTTTATCATAAATATGTTTCTAAGCAGCGCAAAAAGAACTTTATAAGTGGAATAAAAGAGAATGGATCCTGGCTAAGCAGTCAAAATGAAATAGCTAAGTCTGTTAATCTCATTTTAAAACTATTCTCTCTATTGATGCTACTACTGCTATTGATATGCAGGATGATTTGTTTTCTAATATCCCTAAGATCATTACTGACGCAGTCGGATGCACTAAGACAACAAGCGTTGGTCTTAGAATTAAAGGTTCAAGTTTGCGGGTGTCAAACTTGAAGAAAAAACTCTGGAATCCACCAGAAAGAAACAAATCTCGAAAACTCGAAGACTTTGATTAATAGTAATCATAAAAGTGTTTTGAAACATAGCACCTAAGGTTCTTTATATAGAGAAAACCCTAAAGCATAAAATAGGAAGTTCCTAGAAATAAGGAGAATTACTAGAATCTTATCTAGGGAATCTTATCTAGGAAATCTTATCTAGGAAATCTTATCTAGGAAATCTTATCTAAAAAAAGAAATATCTAAAAAAAAGAGATATCTAGAAATATCTAGAAGATATCTAAAAATATCTAGAATAGATTAGGCATTGTAACCGTCTCCTGCATCAGTCTCCTCCACCTCCAAAGAACTCGTCCCCGAGTTCTTATCTGGATAAAGAACACCATCGGCATGATACTCATAGATGTCCGCTACATTGAACGTATGAGAGATGCTCATGTCGTCTGGTAGATCCACCACATAAGCATTGTCATTAAGCTTTCGTAAAATCTTGAATGGACCATACTTGCGAGGCTGAAGCTTACGATAAGTACCGACTGGAAACCTTTCTTTCTTGAGAAACACCATTACTTCATCACCTTCGTTGAAAACCTTGAGCCTCCGTTTTTTATCTGCTGCCCTTTTGTTTTTTTGCCCAGTTGCTTCCAATCTAGCTCGGACTGCTTCTTTAGTGTCCAAAATGTCTTTAGCCATAGCTTCAGCTGATGCACTAACTCCAGGAGCTTTCGGTAGTGGAACTAAATCAACCACATGCTTCGGGACAGAGGTATATATCAACGCAAATGGTGATTTCCCTGTTGCGGAATGTACGGCACTATTGTAAGCGAACTCGACCTGCGGTAGAGCTAAATCCCACTGTTTCGGTTTATTACCACAAATACTTCTAATCATGTTACCCAGTGTCCTGTTTGTGACTTCGGTTTGCCCATCACTCTGGGGATGAGCTGTAGAGCTTCGTTTTAAACTTGTTCCAAACATTCTCCATAATGTAATCCAGAAGTGACTGAGAAACTTAGTATCCCTGTCGGAAACTATTGACTTCGGAACCCCATGGAGACGCACAACTTCCCGAAAAAACAATTTGGCTATGTTGGTTGCATCTGCGGTCTTTCTGCAGGCAATGAAGTGTGTCATTTTGGAAAACCTGTCGACAACAACAAACACAGAATCCACACCTCGTTGCGTCCTCGGCAACCCCAACACAAAATCCATAGATAGGTCCTGCCAGATATCTTCAGGAACAGGTAACGGCATGTAAAGACGTGTATTCTGAGATTGTCCCTTAGAAACCTGACAAACAAAACACCTCCGAACAATAGCTCCAGCGTCTTTCCTAAGGTGCGACCAATAGTACCTTTCCTCCAAGCTTGCAATTGTCTTATCCCGTCCCAAATGACCACTAAGACCACCACTGTGCAATTCTCGGATCAACTTCTCTCGTAACGACGAGCAAGGAATGCACAGTCTGTCTCCTTTAAAGAGATAGCCATCGCGAATATGGAAGTCTGCAGAAGGATGCTTACCGTTGCACTTGTCCCATAATTCCTTGAATTCAGCATCACTTTCATATAACTCTTTCAAAAATTCGAAACCCACAATCTCATGTGCTAAGGTAGTTAGCAAGGAAGCCCTTCTACTCAAAGCATCAGCTACCTTGTTAAGAGCTCCAGACTTATGTTGAATAATGAAAGGAAATTTTTGCAGAAAACTTACCCAACGAGCATGCATCTTATTTATCACTTTCTGGCTGTGAAGAAACTTCAAAGCTTGGTGGTCAGTGAACAGAATAAACTCTCGCTGAATCAGATAATGCTCCCATTGTCGAAGAGCTCGAAATACCGCATAAAACTCTTGATCATAAGTACTCCATTTCTGTCGTGCTTCGCTTAGCTTTTCACTAAAGAAAGCTATTGGTCTTTTCTCCTGAGATAACACAGCACCAATTCCTACACCACTAGCATCGCATTCCACTTGAAATATCTTATCAAAATTCGGCAATGCTAACACAGGAGCAGTACAAAGCTTCTCCTTAATCAATGCAAAACTCTCGTCTTGTTCTGGTCCCCAATGAAACTTCCATTTCTTCAAGCATTCGGTAATAGGTGCAGTAAGAGTACTGAAGTCTCTTACAAATCTCCGGTAGAAAGTAGCCAAACCATGAAAACTGCGTACTTCAGTTACGGTTTTGGGAACGGGCCAGTCTTTTATTGCACGCACTTTGGCTTCGTCTACTTGAATCCCATCTTCACCAACGACAAACCCCAAAAACAACAGTTGGTTTGTGCAGAATGTGCATTTCTTTAAATTCACGTACAGCTGATTTTCTTGGAGGACTTGTAACACCTGTCGTACATGCTCTAAATGGTCGTCCTTGGCTTTGCTATAGATCAAAATATCATCGAAGTAAACTACTACAAAGGACCCAATGAAAGGACGGAGAACCTGATTCATCAATCTCATGAAAGTACTAGGTGCGTTTGACAAACCGAAAGGCATCACTAACCACTCGTACAATCCGTCTTTACTCTTAAAAGCAGTCTTCCATTCATCCCCAGGCCTGATTCGAATCTGATGGTACCCACTTCGAAGATCTATTTTGGAAAACACCTTTGATCCATTCAACTCATCAAGCATGTCTTCCAATCGAGGGATAGGAAACCGGTATTTGATTGTGATCTTGTTGATGGCTCTAGAATCAACACACATTCGCCACTGATTACCTTTCTTTGGAACGAGAAGAACTGGTACAGCACAGGGGCTCATACTCTCGCGGATTAACCATTTCTTCAGCAAATCTTCAATCTGTTCCCGTACAATTTCATTCTCTTTAGGGCTCATTCGATAGTGGGGAAGATTAGGTAGACTAGAACCCGGGATCAAGTCAATGTGATGCTGTATATTACGCATAGGAGGCAGGTTGTCAGGTAGTTCCTCAGCAACTAACTCCTTGTAATCTTCCAAAATTTCTAACACCTCACGTGGAGTTGTTGTCTCCTCCGTCACGGCACTCACCAACCCCTTGACCACAATCGGATAAAAACACTGTGATTCCTTAACAGCCTTGTCAAGTTCTTTATCATCATGCGACATGATGAGGAAGTTTGACTTCTTCTTTGTTGCAATGCTACCAAAATCCTTGACAGGAGCCATTGCAATCTTATGATTTCCCCATGTAAACATGACCACATCGTCTCGTCCTCGGTACGTAATGTCGTTATCGTACTGCCATGGTCGCCCAAGGAGAATATGGCAAACATCCATATCCAAAACGTCACAAATTATCTCCTCTTTGTAATGCTTACCGATTGATAGAGGAATTTTGCAAGTTTCACTAACCCCTACTGTAGATCCTTTCTTCACCCATCCGAGACCATACGGTTTCTCATGACGAGTCGTGGGTAGTTTCAAATATGCCACCAATTTTTGAGAAACTAAATTCTCGGAGCTCCCATTGTCAACAATCACATTGCACACCTTGTTCTGAATAGAACAATGCGTTCTAAACAGATTCTTGCGTTGTCCCTCTTCTTTGGATGATAGCAACAGTCGCTGTAAAACAATGCTGATTCTGTCCGCAGATTCCTCCTCCGAGCTAGAATCATCAACAGCGACACGGTTATGCCTGCCTTGTTGTTGATTGTTTCTAACAGGCAGTCGGTTGTTTCCACCATGTCGGACTCGGGGCGGCTCCTCAACAACTGGTATGTGTCTGCCTTGTCGATTCTGATTTCGTCCCACTCCTTCTCCTCCTCCTTGTCCTGCGTTAGCAATCTGATTGGTTAATGCTGCAATCTGATTAGTTAACGCTGCCACCAGATTTTCCAGGTTCGTGGTTGATTCGTTCAAACTCACTGTGAAACCCTCCATGTCGGCCCTGGTTACTGGTTGATCACCCATAGCTGTTCAAGCTTTGAAAAGAGTAGGAGATTGCCTGCTCTGATACCACTTGACGCAGTCGGATGCACTAAGACAACAAGCGTTGGTCTTAGAATTAAAGGTTCAAGTTTGCGGGTGTCAAACTTGAAGAAAAAACTCTGGAATCCACCAGAAAGAAACAAATCTCGAAAACTCGAAGACTTTGATTAATAGTAATCATAAAAGTGTTTTGAAACATAGCACCTAAGGTTCTTTATATGGAGAAAACCCTAAAGCATAAAATAGGAAGTTCCTAGAAATAAGGAGAATTACTAGAATCTTATCTAGGGAATCTTATCTAGGAAATCTTATCTAGGAAATCTTATCTAGGAAATCTTATCTAAAAAAAGAAATATCTAAAAAAAAGAGATATCTAGAAATATCTAGAAGATATCTAAAAATATCTAGAATAGATTAGGCATTGTAACCGTCTCCTGCATCAATTACTGACTTTGACAATCTCTCTATGCTTAGACCTACAAGTACTGATGAAGTTTGGGCTACTATTAAATCTATGAAGCAGGACAGTTCTGCTGGCACTAATGGTTTCAATACTTTTTTCCTTAAATCATGTTGGGATATTATTAAGACTGATATGTGCAACTCTTTGAATATCTATCTTAAGGGTTGTAGTGTTCCTAAAGGGGTCTTTGCCACAGGGATTTGTTTAATTCCTAAAGGCTCTAATCCTATTAACTGGGATAACTACAGACCAATTAGTTTGTGTACCATTTTTAATAGGGTTATTTCTAGTCTTTTTAATCATAGACTTGCTGATTTACTCCCTAAAATTGTTTCTAGAAACCAGGGCGCTTTTGTGAAGGGTAGGCTCATACATGAGAATATTCTTATCACTAAGGAGATGCTTCATAATATCAATAAAAGGTATGGAAAGGGCAATATCATCATACAGTTGGATATGACAAATGCATTTGACAGGATGTCTCATCCCTTTGTTTTAAAGGTCTTATCTTGTTTTGTTTTTTCTAAGGAGGTTGTGGCCATTGTTAACACTTTAATTTCTAATGTTATGATATCAGTCCTTATAAATGGTCTAAGTGTTGGTTATTTTCCTCAAGGCAAAGGTTTGAGACAGGGTGATCCCCTGTCTCCTAGCCTTTTCATTATAGCTCAAGATATGTTAATCAGAGGGATTCAGGCTCTTTTTTATGCTAATGGCAGCATGAGATATTATATAAAGTCTAACTATCTCTTACCTAGTTTAGCTTTTGCAGATGATATCATTATTTTCGCAAATAGCTTGCCCTCCACTGTCAAGAAGCTCAGTGACCTGCTGGATAAATATCAGCTGATTAGTGGACAAGCTATAAATAAGTATAAGACGAAAGTTATTACCTCTTTAAAGTTCTCCACAGATAGAGCTGCAAGACTGAAGCTTCAAACTGGTTTTAACATTTAATCTGCTCCTTTTGTCTACTTGGGTATCAACATTTCTGCAAATAATAAAGGGAAGAATTACTTTCCCCTTATAGAGAAAATTCATAATAAGATTCAGGAATGGGACATTAAGAATCTGTCCTTTGGTGGCAGGTTATCTTTAATATCTAATGTGCTTCATCCAATTGTCTACTTTTGGATGCAAAATAGTGCTATACCTAGTTCTATTCTTAACAAAATAGACATGTGTTTTAACCGTTTTCTTTGGAGGTCCAAGTATAATGAAAAGGCTATACATTGGACCTCTTGGAATGTGCTGTGTAAACCCTATGATGAGGGGGTTTGAATATCAAAAGACTTGCTGATATTCAACTTGTTTTTAGCTATAAGCTCTGGTTTATTTTTCGAAAAAATAATTCTATCTGGTCTGACTTAATGCATAAAACATATAGTCCTCATACTCATCCTATAAAGGCTAGTTGTAAGGTAACTGACTCAGTGGTCTGGAAGAGACTCTATGCTGTTAAAAATAGGGCTGAGCAGTATATTGGTTGGTCTCTGGGTAAGGGTTGTGTTGACTTCTGGCTAGATAGTTGGCATGATATGCCTCCTTTTCAATCTAGTCAAAGCAACAACTAGTTTTTACCTGCTACTGTAAAGTCATTTGGGAAAGGAAACTATTGGGACACTGATTCTCTTTTGGTGTTTCTAAATCAGGAACAATTAAACCACATAAAAACTTTAAAAATTAATTCTGATCAGGATGACCATATTTTCTGGAAGCTATAAAAAAACAGAAACTTTAACACTACTGAAACTTGGAGTATTATCAGGGAAAATTTCAATAAAACTAATTTTCTCAAAAAGATTTGGAGTCACTTTATTCCAAAGAAATTTTCTTTTTTATGCTGGAAAATCGTTAAAAATTATGTCCCAATAGACAGTATCCTCTCCAAAAGGCATTTGGTCATTGTTTCAAAGTGTCAATTATGTTGCAGTTGTGAAGAGAAAAATCATCTCTTCATCAACTGCAACTATGCTTGGGCAATTTGGAATTACTTTAGTTGGCTGTTTAAGGTCCCTATTTATAGATATATGTCTTTGAACCATCTGCTCATGACATGGTTTAATTTTTCTAATTGTAACTTCAATATCACTCATTTAGTTCCCCAAGTCATCTGTTGGACCATTTGGTTCAACATGAATTGTTTTAAATTCAACAACACCCATGATGACTTTCAGGGTGCTGTTGACAAGATTTGTAAAGTTCTGGCTATTGACTCTGGGGATAAATTAAAGTCTAAGCATTGGTCTTATGCTTTTCAAGCAGGTGCAGCTATGGGGTGAAAATCTATCAATAGAAGGAAGAAGGGTGTTAAATACCTTAAATGGCTGGCTCCTCCTCCTGGTAGGTTTAAAGTTAACGTGGATGGTGCGTGCCATCTTTCCGGAGAATCCAGTGGAGGGCTGATTGTTAGGAATGATAAATAAGATATTTTAATTGGAAAAGGGTTCGTATTTGGAAAGCTTACCCCGTTTCAAGCCGAACGCAAAGTTGTTGTTGAGGGGCTCCTCATTTGCAAGCAAAATGGTTGGGAAAATGTTGATTTAGAGTCTGACTGCCTGACTCTAATCAACATGCTTGCAGATGGCCTTTATGCTCATTCTCTAGAGCCTCTGGGAACTCTTTGTAGAAGATTGATTAGACCTAGAATGACCCTCCGTCACGTATCCAGAGCTCAGAACCAAGCTGCGGACTGGATCGCGAAGAGAGCCATTAGTGCTCGTCAAAGTTTTTCGTTCGAGGGTTTGAATGCTCCTCCTCAGATTCTAGCCATTACCACGCTAGAGAGTTTGGGGCTGGGTTACATTGATTTTGATTAAGGTTTGGGGTAGTTTGAAGCTGGTTCGAGGATTATAAGCTGGTAGTTTTGATTTAAAGAGGAATCGGGTTTGTCTGAGTTCTGGTGCACCGCACCCGTTCCATCTTCTCTTCTCAGATGAAGAAAAGAGTACTAAGGTGTGAACGTCGACCATGGAAGCTGCAGACGGGAGCATGGATGGAAGTTGGGTTGGATTGCTGATTTGGTCGAGAGGTTGAAGAAGGTTCTCTGGTTCAATTAGGGTTTAATCGATCTATAGCTGATAGTTAATTGATTTGGGGCTTTTTGATTGAGAGCTATTTGTTTTGGAGGCCCCTTTTTCTGTTTTTATCTCAATTTTCCCCTTCTTCTCTGTAAAACTTCCAATTTAGTAATATATTATCTTTTTGCTTAAAAAAAAAACTATATTTATATAAATTTTATTTTTTTTACCGTTTTTATCATTGTTAAAAAACCCACAATATTCATGTAATTTATTTTAATATAATATATCACGCTTAAAAAAAGTGTAATGTAAAAAAATTCAAATTACAGTTATAGAACGGATTATAATTGCTCTCATATAAAAGAAATATATTTGATATCTTTAATATAACAACATAAATATTTAAATTCAAAAATATAATTCGCCCTTATAAATATCTAACATAATTTTTTGGATTATAATTAATAGAACTTGTGCCAATATTATTACGATATCTCATACCGAGAGAGTTCACATTAGTACTTCCCTTCGTATATTAATTTTCCTGAAAATGTGGGTATCCTTTTTGACTTAAACGGTCCAATCTCTTCATTTCCCAGGGTAAATCTGTCATTCCCATCCAAGTCTATGTACGTTGGATTTTAGATAGACGTAAAACGCCAATTCAAACCTTAAAACTAAAAAAGGGTTTGTTGGTGGGTCCACATTCCACAATGGCTATTTGGTAATTAAACAAAAACATCAAGGTTAAGAGAAACCGGAGCTGAAAAAAAATAGGATACTGATTTTCAAAAAAGAAACTGGTCTACAGTAGAGAGAGAGAGAGTGAGAGAAAGAGAGAAGAGCATATTTGTGCCTTTGCTTTGTTTTGTTCTCTCTTTCTTTATTTTTTTGGGGTTTCACTTTATATCTGTACTTTTTTTTGTTCTTCTTCTTTTTTCTTTGGTTATCTATCTTTTTGGGTTTTTCGGGTTCTGTTTAGAAATTAGTGGAAGCTCTCTGTTTCAGTCATGGCAGACATTAGTCATCCTCCAATGGAACAGCTACAAGACCTTGAATACTGCATAGACTCTAACCCTCCTTGGAGTATGTCATCTCTCTTTCTTTCAAAGAAAAAAAAATTCTTTTTTTTTCCTTTTTTTAATCTCATTGTCATTATGAAATCGAATCAAGAACTGGGTTCTTATTTAATATTTGATTTAATGAGCTTTTATTTGTTATTTTTAATGTAATGATTTGTTATTATTTTGAATTTTAAATGTTTGTTATCTATTTTTTTGGTAGAGTTGTTATTTAAAAATTATTTTCTGTATAATCTGCAGAGGAAGAAGAAAAGTTTATGTTGGCGTTTTGTTTTATGTCTTATACATTGTCTATGTTACTATGTATGTATCTTTGTTATTTGTAATTGGAAAGGAATAAATAAATCATAAACCTTGTTTTGGTGACATTAGGCAGCCATGGTGTGAATTGCATTTTTGTTAGTCATGCTTTTATGGCTTATATAGATTGTATTAAAATGTAGTTTTGTTAAGTAAAATTGATTTTCCTAATTTCCCATAAGCAAAGTGGTGGTGATTTGTGTTTGTGTGTAACTGTTAATTATTACATGGACATGTGTTGTTTTGCTGATGTTGTTGTTGTTGTTGCAGTTGAGACCATTGTATTGGCATTTCAAAACTACATTCTGATGTTGGGGACTAGTGTAATGATTCCATCTTTGCTTGTGCCGACGATGGGAGGAAACGATGTAAGCTATTTGATTCTGTATTTCTGTTTCAATCTTGGTTTATGAAGATGTTTGTATGTGATTTAAAATATATAAGTTTTCTGGTGTATGAATTTTTATATTGATTGTATTTTTAAATGTGGGTAGGGGCACAAAGCCACTGTGATACAGACGCTGCTGTTCGTTGCTGGCATTAAAACACTTGTCCAAGCACTCTTTGGTACTCGATTGCCTGCAGTAGTTGGAGGCTCTTTTGCTTATGTGGTCCCTATAGTGTATATCATAAATGACTCCTCTCTTCGACGAATTACCGATGACAATGAAGTAAGTTTGAGAATACCTTTATATTAAAAGCCATTCAAAATAAAGCACAATAGATATTGTGCCTTGAAATATATAATCCAAGCTCGTTAGACTGTGCTCATTATCAAGGAAAACTAAGATCATTAGAATTTGGGGTTAAGATATAGGTCATGTGTTTTTTTTATCATAGTGTTTAGGGTTTAAAGAGAGGTATAATATTATGACTTTCTTGCAGAGATTTATCCATACGATGCGAGCTATTCAAGGAGCCCTAATTGTAGCCTCTACCATACAAATTATCCTCGGTTACACCCAAGTTTGGGGTCTCTTTTCAAGGTACTTCACTGTCTCACAAATACGGTCAAGCTAGTTTTCTTATGAGAAATTTTCACTTTCTCTTGGTTTTTTCCTTTATAAATTCCAGGTTTTTTAGTCCTCTGGGTATAGCACCGGTGGTCGGATTGGTTGGACTTGGCTTATTTCAAAGAGGATTTCCACAGGTAGTTAGTTTGAACATCAACCAACCATAAAGCTATTTTGTCGACTCGAGCTTGTCTTGATACTAATACATATATTGTTCTTTCCAGCTGGGGAACTGTGTTGAAATTGGGATTCCTACACTGTTGCTGGTGATCGGATTGACACAAGTAAATTTCGTACAGTGGACATTACTTGTTATACAAGTTATTTCCTTTTCTCAACTTTTTCCTGGTCTTAAAATTTGCAGTATCTGAAACACGTTAGACCGTTTCGAGATGTCCCGATTTTTGAACGGTTTCCGATATTAATCTGTGTTGCATTCATTTGGATATATTCTGTTATCTTGACTGCAAGTGGAGCTTATCGAGATAAACGAGGTGTCACTCAAGACAGTTGCCGCACGGATAGAGCAAATCTTATATCTACGGCCCCATGGTACGCCTTTAAATAGTGGACCTAACTCTTTTTACAGTGTAAGTGTTGGATTTTTTCAACTTCTAAAGTTCAATACTTTTTTTTTTTCAGGATCGACTTTCCGTTTCCTCTGCAGTGGGGTCCGCCTACGTTTTCGGCTGGCCATTCCTTCGCCATGATGTCTGCAGTTCTTGTTTCTATGGTCGAGGTATAGTTTTGGGTTTTTTTTTCCATTTATTTTAAGTGCTTTATTTATTGACCTCGTTGGATTTTTATTGTTGATGTGACTTCTTCAATAGTCAACTGGAGCATACATGGCCGCGTCTCGATTAGCAATTGCTACTCCACCTCCTGCTTATGTGATGAGTCGAGGCATTGGCTGGCAGGTGAGTTTCATTGACCTGCAAACTGATGTAAAAACGTGCTTGGTTACTGAAGTCTGAAAAATGAAAACTATCTTTCTGACAATTATTAGATTAAAAATCAAAGGGAGTGATTAAAATAAGTATGTCATTTGTTGAAAATGAAAGTAGATTAAGTCAATGTAATCCAGTGGTAGATCAGATCATGGTTGCCTATACGAAAACTTTCAACTGTTTTGTAGGAATTCGCAAAAAATCATAATATTTTACTGTTTTTTGTGTCTTCTATTATGATCAAAGCTGAATGCAAGTATATACTAATCTTTCATCAGGGAATCGGCCTTTTGCTTGATGGTCTCTATGGAACATGCACTGGTTCTACTGTTTCAGTGTAAGACTCTTATAACAAGCTGTTGTTGTACTATTAGTTATATCCTTTTTGATATAACTACCTTAAAAGATAGATGGTAATCATGTCTTTATCAGAGAAAACGTTGGACTTCTTGGGCTTACACGAGTTGGTAGTCGAAGAGTTGTTCAGATATCAGCTGCCTTCATGATTTTCTTCTCCCTCTTAGGTACCTTTGAATGGCACTCAGGACTTCAAATTTGAGAAAATCCGTTAACTTTTGCTGTCCTCATATAAAATTTGTTTCTGTTTGAGTTAAAAAAATAATAACGTCGGCTTCGCTGAAAAATTTGATTTTTATTGATCGATATTTTATAGGAAAGTTCGGAGCCGTGTTTGCATCTATACCATTTCCGATATTTTCTGCAATGTATTGTGTTCTTTTTGGACTTGTCGGTATGTAAATTGACATAGCTCTATTATTTAGCAGCATATATAGTCTATAGAATAAGCTTTTTTAATTAATACTTATTGCAGCATCCGTCGGATTATCATTCCTTCAGTTCACAAACATGAACTCGATGAGAAATCTCACTATCACCGGCCTTACTCTCTTTCTCGGAATTTCTATTCCTCAGTTCTTTAATGAGTATTGGAACCCTTTGCAGCGCGGTCTTGTTCATACCAATGCAGCATGGGTAAGCATCATATAGAATAGAGATGCCAGAATCTTGACACATGATATTTTACGTTAGAAATCCGGGTTACGTTGCTTATTTATTATTTGAAGCTCAATATATTCAGAAAAAAACGACACTAAATCGTTATTTGGCTACATTGCAGTTTAACGCGTTTTTGAACACCGTGTTCTCGTCACCGGCCACAGTTGGTCTCATCGTGGCGGTGATTTTGGACAACACAATAGAGGTGGAACATTCAAAGAAAGATCGAGGAATGCCGTGGTGGGTGAAATTCAGAACATTTAGAGGAGATAACCGAAACGAAGAGTTCTACACATTACCGTTTAACCTCAACAGGTTTTTTCCTCCGACGTAGAAAAGATTTAACTTGACCGAGAGTCTTGTACATGTAAGAGAAATGGGACAAATTTACATGACTTTGGATGGAGTTGATGGGAATTGTCCTAATGCTCTTCATTGTTCATTTTTTGTGGGGCTGTTTTGCATAACAGGGTCCTCAGTAGGAATTTTAGTGCATTTTTATTAATGTTTTTTTTAAAATATTATTTATCTTTTGTAGATTCAATAAATGGAAGCTAAGTTATCTTATTTATGCGTCGGTCCGATAACAATTATAATGTGATCGAGTTTTATTTACCGGTTAAAATAAATTGTTATTATAGTTTAGAAATTTCTGAATTTTAATATTCATCTTAACGCCAAATGCCTTCATTTTATTAAATCAGCCTTAATATATTCATCTTAAAATAATAATATATGAATGAAAAGTACTCTAAATATACCCAAGTGAAATAATATTCTTCTTTTATAAAATTAAGAATCTTATCTTTTGAATTTTTTTAATGGTTTACGTGTGTCAGTTTCCTTTTCCAAATTGTCAAATTTCTTTCTGAAACATTTTACCTCCGGTCCATATTTTTCAAACAATATTCATCGTCAATCGATTCTAATTATGAGGTATATTTGACTTTTTGTACAAAACAAAATATACAACTCCTTCACACTTTGAGTGCAACTGTGATTTGACGGACATGAATCCTCAGCTGAGTTAAAAACATGAGACAAGAAAGGAAGCACAAACGTTAGGTCTACTTGGAGGGGATTCAATTATTATTATTTTTCTAATTTATCACACAATTTTCAGTTATTCTTTTATAATTCCAATAAATAAATATATAAATATAAATATATATATATATAACAATTTAGTTAAAAAGCTTCAGTGTTTTTGGAATTATTTATCAATTTTATAATATTATATTATAATTTAATATTTAATAATTAGTAATTGCATTCATAAAATAACCTATTATAGAATAGTAATTAATTTAACATATTAAAAATAATAAATTTTAAATTTTTAAAAGAAAATAAAAAATAAAATATAACATGAACTTTGTATTGTCCACGGGTTAGAATTTTGTAGTAGTTTTTAGAATTATAAAATAATTATTTTTTACTTCGATATTATGTAGTTCATATATCATAACTTGTAAATTAGTGTTATTGAATTTCATAATTTTGTGTAATATGAATAAATACAGAGATCATTTTGTTTTAGTAGATTTCGTTACGTAGTCTTTATCTAACATATCTGTCATATATAATTTGAATCGTAGATTAAATAATTTAACACGTTTTAAAAACTGATTTATTGTTTAAGTTTTGTAATTTATATATACCATTATATATGTTGAAACATTATCATGGTTGATATTGAAGCCTATATCTAAAATATGTTTTGGTGTCCCGTAGAAGACGTATGTTTGACAAACATGTGTCGACGAATTGTCGACAAGGACGAGTGACTTGAGTAAAAAAAATTCTTGATATTGTGCTAAAAAGAATGTATTACATTTTATGGAATGAATCAAATAATATCACCGTGTAGTCATGATGAAAATCGTGATAGGTGAGATTATTTCAAAAGACTTCAAAGTTATTGAATATCCAACCTTACACATGAACTGACATTGAAAAAATGTTTGATGTATTTGACTAACAAAATTATAGACGAACAACAAAAGTATATTAGGTACGACCTTACCAAAGACAAAATTGCAACTTTCAATAAAGCTAACTACCAGTTGAAACAAAATGAGTGTGGATGTATTTATCTCTTACCCAAAACATCAATAATGTTGATAGTGTTTGATGTTTTATAATAATATTTTTATCATCATATCTCGTATAATTATATTTAAAAGTAATGTAAATATTATAATGGGTCATTTACTCAAGATAATTTGAATTTTAATGAAAAAATGTTCATATTTAAAAACTAAACTTGGCCTAATTATTTTAAAAAAATAACGATAATAATAATTAGAAGTATCATATGTTAAACAAAATATACAAAAGTTAGTAAAAGAAATTGCAAAAAACAACATAAACAAACTTAAATTAAAAATAATAGACTTATATAACCTAAATATTACTAAAACAATACTCATATCGACACTTGTGTATTTACTCGTTCGCTACATATAGACCAATGACAAGTCATATACTCTTTGTATTCACATCCACATGAACCTAACGAGAGCAATTACATATTCATTAGAATTATCATATGTATGCTTATCACGTTCGTCTTCTACAATGATGAATAGTATCACACATATAATCATGATATCAAAAATATTTTTTGTATCCCTATTTTTGTTATTATAAATTATGCTGGTAGAATACCAAACATTTTTCTCACATCCTTACAATATGATTTTTTTTATATTTTAGAGAATGATTACTCATGCAGGTTGTTCGGTGATCGAATAGATTGGATAAGTTTTTCCACTTAAGATAAATTCTATCCGATACATATTATGTTATCTTATGCTCATAATCATTTACAACATAATATACATTTGGATTTTTCTACTTAATTAAATCATAAAAAAACAGTGGCCGATTGAGAACGATCACATCATTTTGAGTTTTAAGAATGCTAAAAAATGAATGATATATCTATGTATTTTGGAAACCAAAAACTTCTAACATAATGTTTAGGTTTTTAGGCCTACCAGTATATGCTCACTGCCAACCAGTTTGATAGTTTTTCGGTATCTAATGTATAAAATCAAGTGAAACGATTATACCAAGATATCATCATCATTCGACTTTATCAAGTAGTTTAAATCATGTTTTTCGGTGCACTTAGGTACTCCGTTTTATTTAAAGTTATTATAATTTTTCAAAACTCTCTCACAAACTATACAACTATGGTCTCGTCCATATGAAATGATTCATCCAAACCTTATACATACATTTCATAAACTATCAAACATATAGCCACAATAATGTTTGGGTGGATAAAACGTATTTTGTTTACTCGATTTTAGACCTAATTGAAAGTTACAATTTTTCTAGTTGAATATATTCTATAATATAATTAAGAGAAAAGTACCACAAAATACCTTTTCAAGTATCAAATCCCAAATCAGTACCCAAATATTAGACCCTCTCCACTAGTACTTAGAAGCCAATTTTTTACCAAATTAACCCTAATACTAGAAGAAAGAGAAAGTAGGTTAATAGTTACTTTTTATTAATTTAATTTTCACTTTCCCCCCAAATCCCAATAAAAAAGACTAAAGAAGAAATTCAGAAGAAAGTGAAACCCTAAAAGAAGTCTGGCGAAGGTCTGGTTCTTTTCGAACAAACTCCGGCCACTATAGAAGTCCCTTCGTTCGAAACCATCAGCGAACTCCATCTTCATCTCCTCTTGTGAACCCAGAACCACCATTGCTGACGAACTTCATCAGTCAAAACTTCTATTAAGGTACATGATAGTTTTTACTTATTTTGTTAATGAAACTTTATCGACTGGTTGTTCGATAACTTCGTTATCGACTGGTTGTTCGATAAATTTGTTATCGGGAACGTATTGGCTATACATTAGCCAGCCGGTTAAGGGGAAGTCTGTCTTTCGAATTAGTTACCTAGTTGATGGTTTTGTCTGGTTGATTTTATGTTGTTTGCGAGGTAGGCGTAACATGTCGTTTCAGGCGTGGTCTTAGGTATAACATGTCGTTTCAGGCGTGGTCTCAGGTGTGCCTTGGTTTTGTGTTTTCCTGTACGTGCATGTTTGTTTGGAATTGAAACCTGGGTAGTTCATCATGTTTATAGATTATCTCGCGTCTGCTTCATTGTTTTAATGCATCATGTTTATAGTAGTTTTAGTGTGTGTCTCGTGTATTATAGATCTGTAATGGAGGTGACTTCGGGGTTTATCTATTGTATCTCGCGCATGGCATCGTTGCCATCTAGTGTTGGATATCATGGGTTTCGTAATGAAAGGTGAGTTGGGTGTTTGTTCTTCGTATCTCGCGCATGACATCGTTGCCATCTCGCGTTGTGTATCATATGTTTAGTAATGGAAGGTGATTTGGGTGTTTGTTCTATCCATCACATGCATGTCATCGTTGCCACCTCGTGTTGTGTATCCTGAGGTCTGTAAAGGAAGGTGAGTTGGGGGTTTGTTCTATCCATCTCGCGCATGGCATCGTTGCCATCTCGCGTTGTGTATCCTAGGGTCTGTAAAAGAAGGTGAGTTGGAGGTTTGTTCTATCCATCTCGCGTATGGCATCGTTATATCTCGCTTTGTGTATCATGGAGTTTGTAATGGAAGGTGAGTTGGGGGTTGTTCTACGTATCTCGCATATGCCACCGCGATATCTCGCGTTGTGTATCGTGGAGTCTGTAATGCAAGGTGTATTGGGGGTTTGTTCTATGTATATCGCTTGACATTCTGTGCACATGTCGCATATTATGGTTACTATATGTTGCGTGTGTATATGTCATTGGAGTGTATCTCGCGAAACATGTTTGTTATATCATGCGTTGTATCTGTTTACTGATTTATGTTGGGTTTAATAAGTTCTACAAGGCGATATGTATTACTAAAATCTAACATGGATGTTCTTTTGTGCATATAGGTTCTGCCATTGGCAAAGGTACTTTTTACAGGTCTGGTTTGGTCAACATATTAAATTTGCTGCATAAAAACATAGTGGCTGAGGAACATATCGAGGCTATGAAGAACACGCCATTCTATACGTTGCTGAAAACTTCCTTCATGCTAAGAAACGAAGATCTGCCGAAGAAGAAGTTTAACAAAGTTATAGGGGAGATTGTAAAGAGATATTCTGTAAAGAAAGGGTGTTTTAGAAGAGGATCGAAGAGGGTTAAACTGACCACAAACGATGTTAAAGCCATCTTCGGTCTTAAACACGGAACAGAGAAAATGTTGATGAACAGTACAAGGGCATTCACTGGAAGATTTGCCGATGGTGCGGAGAACCAGTCTCCACTGATGTAGAAATATTTCTTGAATCCAAGGGTGAGGAAAAATGGACCATCAAACCAAAAAGCTGTTTCAAATGCAATGATGAAGGTAGAAATAATATATTATGAAAGATAGGCATGTTTGAGAATATCCAATAAAATAACTACTATCTGTTTTGTTACATGAAGCAATAGAAATAACAGTAAATGATGGGGGGGGGGGGGGAGGAATCAGTAACCGACGTTGCCAAGCTTTTGATACTCTTCATTTTTTATACCCTGTTCTACTCTATATCTGGAGATATCATGGGTTGGGCAATGGTCTTCTACGTAGAAGACATGCTAAAAATTAATGACTATAATTGGTCGGGCGCAATTGTTGAGAAGCTGACGAAGTCTATGGTTAATTGTTTGGAAAAAAGGGACATCAGATCACGTCATCGGTTGCGTAGCAGTCTTATTGGTGAGTATGGTGGTGGTGGTTTGTATTATTTTGTTTTCTTATAATAGTGATATGACTGTGTCCTGTTTTTTCCCAGCCCTTCATAATGGAGCACACCATGCTAAGGGAATATTTGGTAGGGCCAAACATGATTCCTAGGTGCTACAAATGGTGGGGGCTGGAGTGCAAGGAGTCAACTATGGCCCTTGTTAAAAGGCTGAGGAAGCTCCCTGAAGATGATGTAACATATGGCCCTCGCTTGATTTGTATGGTATGAATCGTGTGATATATCGTAAAGCAATCGCAAGGCATGTTAGTTGTTAATAACTGAATCGCGTCATGCATATCTATGTCGTAATGAATCACGTTATAGGTCTAGTCCTTCAATCGCGTCGTTGGTATGTGTTTGGTATTAGAGAATCACACCGTATGCTGCAAGACAAACGCACGACATATACTTTAGTAATGCACGAATCGCATCATCTTCCATTGATCTGTTATTGAATCACGTCTTATGAGTAGTACTTGTCTCGCGTATGTGGTGTATGTTTGTCTTCCGAGAATCGCAGCATATATTGCAAAGAAATCGCGAGATATCTACTTCATTAATGCATGACTCGCATCGTGGTATCTGTATCTGTGAATGAGTCGCGTTTTATAAATGTGTGAATCGTGGAAATTGTTTAGCTAACTAAATGTTCACTGTTTGTTTCAAAATACCATTGCGTGTTGCGGATCTTGTAAGAAAAGATAAAACTAACGGAGAATAAAGAAATGGCCTTCGGGCCGGGGGAAACAAGTGGAAGCTCTGGTAGAAAGTTGAGAAACAAAAGGAAAAAGACGATGAGCAGTAGAAGTGGGAAGCGGTCGAAGTATTATACATGGGGGAAACATATAAGATGGACATTGGGTAGACATCTGAAACAGTGAATTACGGGGGCGTGGATGAGGATTACAGTCAACCACTGCGGGGGTGGTTGGATCAGAATAAAAATACACCCGAGAAAGGCGGCAACTCAAGTACTCGGATGAAGAGGATTAAAGTTTACAAGCCAAGCGCTTGTAGTATTTTATTTAAGAGGATGGAATATATCAAGAAACGAAGCAGCGGAAAATACAGATACTCGGTAGAAAATAAATGGCTTAAGATTTCTCTGGCACGAAAGAATAGACAAGTAAGTTGTTTAAGAAGTTGTCATTTTAATGATGCATTTTCATTAGTTTGGCTAATACTTGTTTAATGTCCCCACAGATTGAAAAACTCCAAAGGGAGGTTGCTTCTTTAACTTTGAAGCTTCAAGAACAAGCTAATCAAGCTAATAAAGCTGATGAAGATGCTAGGGTTAATGAAGCACTAGAGAAGGTTTGTGTACTCCCTTTCTGTTCGGTAGAAGAGGAGTCACTAGAGAAAAGAGTGGAGGTATCAGTAACAACAGATGAGGTTCCTAAAACCACAGTTTATGTCTCAAGAAAACATAGTTTCAAAAAGTTAGAAGCAGGAGAGAAAAAAGATAAGAAAGAAGAAGAAGTTGTAGAGGGTTCTACACCTGACGACCATGAAGAAGACACAGACGAAAGGGTAGAAGATGGAGGTGAAACGGATGATGAGAAGAATGAATCTGAAGCTGTTGATGGACCGAACGATGTTATTAAGACATCTGGTGAGGGGAAGTCAAATGAAAAAACTTTGTATGTTTTGGGTGTTGACAACTGTAGGCTTGTAGCGACCAATTCTATTAGTGGTGTACCAGCTTTATCTGGAAGTGAAAATGTGAAAAAAGACGAGGAAGTAACCACGCATGGGGCAGATATTGGTGTGGGTACAGTAGCAGCGGATGCTGAGGTGAAAATTCATATTGTACTCCCAGCTGGGGGGGAACCACATGAAATTATGGGAGCAGTAGTTGAACCAACACCCATGGAAGCAGAACCGGATGTTGTCGTAGCTGAAACGACACGAGAGTTACAACCAGATGTTGTTGTAGAAAAAGGGAGTACAAAAGAGGTTGTGGAAGAAGAAAATCGCAGAGAGGCTACGGCTGATGTACTTTGTGGTCAGGGTGCTTCAAAAAATACAGAGGCTGATTTGGCAATTGGAAATGTTGGTGAGGTAACCAGTGGGACGAAACTGATTACAGTTAGGCCACATGAAAGTGGCAGCAGCGTACCCAAGCCCATGGAGCAAGGACATGAAGATGTAAGTGTATCTTAAAATATTAAGATTCAACTTCTTTTAGCTATCTTATAGTTGCTTTGTCTTTAATTTGGCCAAGCTGTTGTTTTTTAAATTTCGGATTTTTAATAAGGGGTTTTAATGGTTGTTTTATTACATCAGGGGATGTATTTAAATTTATAAGTATTGAAGATTTTATGTTATAACTATGTCGTGAGTATTTCGGTAGTTTTAAGACTTGATACTCTTCTTACTTCACATTAAGCATGTTTAAGGTTATTTATTTTCTCCTTTTTATATCGTGTTATGTTAAAAGCAAAAAACCCTTAGCAAAAATAAATGCTAGTGTTTTGTGGAGGCATGGGTGAATCGCATGATGTTGGTATGTGAATCGCGGCAGTTAATACCATACTATGTCTCGCTTTAAGAGACAAACACAACTCGCGTGTTGTGTATCAATTAACCTAAGTCGCGTATATCTACTATTTATTGCCTAACTCGCGTGGTCTTTTGGAGTGGCCAAGTCACGCGTCATTGGTTAACAAAACACACATCGTTGGTTAATTTTTTACAGGTATGTAATGTAAAAAAAACAAGATTAAACAGAGGACTACATCAATGCACACAAGGAACTAATAAGCAACAACTAAAAACTGAAAGTGTAATGTGATGAGGGCGGAATTCGCCGATCCAAGCGATAGGGGTAAAAATGCAGTAAATAATAGGTGATGGGGTTAATCGGGTATTTAAAGTCCTTCGAGGACCAATTTACAACAATGTAATAGTAAGAAGGGCTTCATTGGTATGCAATGAACGACCCACTAATAGGTTAAATGGGTCCACCTTATTTTACTATAAAAGGGTGACCCACTTGCCCAAAAAAGGGTATTGAATATTACTTTCTCAGATTCTACTTTATCTCTCTACACTTTCTCTCTCTAGTCATATCAGGTCCAAGATCCCAAATATATTCTTTTGACAATTATTCACTCATCATTGGCGCCGTCTGTGGGAACAGTGATACCGAAAAGGAATCTTCTGTTCTTTGAAAATCACATTGTACGGGATGAATAGCGAAGCGGCGACAGAGAGAGACGGTAGGGAGGTCGTCCGAGCCGCTACTGGGTCGGAAGACGCGGGAGCTCCCGGTCGAGAGTGGAACGGCGGTCGGGATAAGCGGTCGACCCTGATTATGACCCGAAAGCAGCTGCTCGAAGACATTGCCCGGTTAGAAGAGGAGCGAGAGCGGGCACTGGACGAGAAAAGGGTTCGTGAAGGGAAGGGCAAAGAGCCCGCCCTGGACGATCGGGGAGCAGCTGGTCGTGGCCAAGCTTCGCGGGTGGAGGTCCGACCTGTCAGGTACTACCGAGATTCACCTCCCGATGACGAAGAGGCCGTCAAGATTCGTCGGAACCCAGACAGCCATCGGGCCATGACGTCGGACTATCCCTCAGACGATTCGTCCGGCGAGGAGTACCTGCGCCGGGAGAGAGCCCAACGGACGCGAAAGACTCGGTCCCAACGCATTCGAGGGTCCAGGGCAGATCCCTCGCGGTACAAGAAGGGGGGCACCGATAAGCCGACCCCTGTGTCCTTTGAAAAGGAAGGAACGCACGTCGCCAGCCGCGGAGAGCGGGAAATGTTGCCACCAATTCCTTGGCAACCGACGAACAGCCAAAACCATGGATACCGAACGAGCAGCCAGTTCGTCGGCCCAAGAACCGAGGGACTCTATGAAATCAGGACCGAGGGTCTTGGGGGAGGAGCTTTCGAGCTCGGAGTCAACTGGAGAGCCTCCCCGTTATCTGATGAGATATTAGCGGGACCGCTCCCGAGGCGCTTCGACATTTCTAAACTGGAAAAATACGACGGGAAAACGGATCCGGACAACCATTTGGAAGCCTTTAAGAACTTTATGCTGAGTTTCGACAACGATGATAAGCTCTTATGTAGGGCTTTTTCTATGACATTCAAAGATAGGGCTTCAAAATGGTACAACCGATTGCCGCAGGGGTGCATCAGGAACTTCGGGACTTTCTGGGCAATATTTAGGCAGCACTTCGTGGGAAGTAAGAGTTTCCGTGCTAATGGAGACACTATCATGAACTGTCGACAGAAGCTAGGGGAGAGCCTAAAAAACTATACCAGGCGGTTCATCGATGCGAAGACCGATCTGGACCATTGTGAAGAGAACGTGGCCCTAACGGCGTTTCGATTAGGCCTGCTCCCATGGCCAATGAAGCAGGCAGTCACGAAGAAGCAGGCGTTCACTTTTTCTGCGTTATTGGCACAAATAGAAAAGCAGATACTGATCGAAGAAACGGAAGCTTCCGAGGTGGCGGCACAGATCCAACAGAGCGCCCAAGCATCGGTCGTGATAAAGCAGGGTTCCAGACCAGACCAGGCTAGGGTAGCCCAACCAATTAGCACGATACCTCCGATCATACAGTCGGTCACTAAATCTCCCGCCCCGACCCGACTTAGGCCAAGACAAAATGGGCAGGCAACTTCCCGACCTATGTCCAACAAATGGATACGACCGGCCTACTTTGCGGACCTCACAGAGTGCGTGTCGTCAATCTACGAAAAGACCAAGAGGAGCGGGATGTACCAAAAGCCTTTTCCTATCCCGACGCCTCGGGAGCAAAGGAATAACCGCTATTGTCGTTACCATGAGGACGTCGGCCATGACACGAAGGATTGTATAGCCTTGAAGAAGGAAATACAGATGCTTATTGAACATGGGAACCTGTTAGAGTACGTCAAGAAGGCCCAACTTGCAACGGCCTCTAAGGAGGTGGTTATCGTACCGAAGCCAGAAACGACCATGGAAATTTCAGAAGTTACCGATCGTTTCGACGTTTCGATTGAATACCTCGATCCCGAGGCCAACCGTAACATCATCGGGGTTATTGAGGAGGATGCGGGAGAAAGCACCAACGTTGTGCTCGGTCTCTGTGATATGTTTGAATCATTGGTAGCCTTCGGGGGAGGATCTATGATGGGAAGCACGCGTGCGTTCAGGGAGGGGCGAGTTGTTGATGAAAAAATTGACCAATCCTCTGGCACGGGAAGCCGAACTTGCTTCCAAACCAGACGTATCCTTTCCCCAACTCCGCATCCCGACGATATCAGAGTTGTTGATGAAAAAATTGGCGGGCGCGTCGGTAAGGTACAAGGCCTGCGCGATCTATTCGAATCCCTGACCATCTTCGGGGGGGATTCGATGGCGGGAATAACGCATTCCTCCAGGAAGAGACACATCGTTAACCTAACCACCCAGCTGGAAGCCAGAACTTGCTTCCAAACCAGAAGTACCCCTTCACCGATTTTGCATTTTGACGATGACGATATGAGGGACTTAGCCGGGCCTCATGAGGATGCCATTGTGATCGGGGCAGCGATCGCGGGAGAAGAGGTTCGGCGAATTTTGGTAGATACCGGGAGCTCAGCCAATATCATCTTCGCTTCGACTTTTGCCAAATTCCGAACACGGCCAGTAATCGAGCGATCCGACCGTACCATCGTCGGGTTTACAGGAACGGCAGCAGACGTCGTCGGAGAGTTCGAGGGTGTGGTACAGCTAGGCCGCGGCCCGTTTAAAAAAGAGGTCACGGTGCTATTTATAGTAGTCGACGCGCCGGCTTCGCACAATGCTATTCTGGGACGATCTTGGATATCGCGCATGCATGCGGTGACTTCCACCATTCATCAGTGTGTAAAGTATGTGGTTGGAAATAACATCGGAGTAGTGCGAAGCAGCCAGAAAACGGCCCGGGAGTGTTACCGAGCTGCGTTGGCACCCAAGAAAGACCAAGAGATGTTCCCCTCCCAGGCATAGCAATTAAGGGGGAGCTCCCCAGGATCGCAGCCGGTGGACGACCCTCGGGAGGCCCCAAGCCTTTTGACAACAGACGAAGAGTGTGAGCTGCATCATTTTGCGACTGGGAAAGGTCTGCGGGTCGGGTTGAATATGTTACCGACCTTAAGGGAACAGATGCTGGCTTTACTCCGAGAGAATCTTGATTTGTTCGCATGGTGTTCCGGGGACGTTACGGGAGTACCCGAGTCATTTGCGATTCATAAGTTGACCATAAATAGGAATGTTAGACCGATAATTCAGAAGCGTCGGGCTTTCTCTCCCGAAAAAGCAGAGGTAATTCTGCGGGAAGTCGAAAGAATGACCGGCGTCGGACATATCGTAGAAGCGCGATACCCTTTGTGGATATCTAACCCCGTTCTTGTCAAAAAGAAAAGCGAGAAATGGAGGATGTGTGTAGATTTTACCGATCTCAATCGGGCGTGCCCGAAGGACCCTTTCCCAATGCCACGGATCGATCAACTGGTGGATTCGACATCGGGTAACAAACTACTATCTTTTATGGACGCCTATGCCGGTTATAATCAAATTAAGCTGCACCCCGCGGATCAGGAGAATACCACATTTATCACGGGTCGAGGGCTATATTGCTACAAAGTAATGCCCTTCGGACTAAAGAACGCGGGCGCGACATACCAAAGACTGGTTAACCGAACGTTTGAAGACCAGATCGGGAGAAACATGGAGGTTTACATCGATGACATGTTGGTCAAAAGTGGGACCGATGTGGATCACCTTACCGACCTCAGGGAGGCTTTTGATAACTTACGAAGGGTAAACCTTAAGCTAAACCCGGAGAAGTGTTCTTTCGGTGTTCGGTCAGGGAAATTTTTGGGGTTCCTTGTCAGTGAGAAGGGCATCGAAGCCGACCCTGTTCAACTCCGAGCCCTAGCCGACATGACTCCTCCTCGGAGTGTAAAAGAAGTTCAGATACTGACTGGGCGATTAGCAGCGTTGAATCGTTTCATCTCTCGATCGTCTGACAAATGTGCTCCGTTTTTTCAGGTCCTTCGACAGGTAAAAAATTTCGTTTGGACTGATGAGTGCGACAAGGCATTTTTGGGGATCAAAGAGTATCTATCGTCCCCGAACCGTCTGACCAAGCCCATTGCGCACGAAACTCTGTTCCTCTACGTTGCAGTTACGGATTACGCGGTCAGTGCAGCTCTGGTCAGCGAATCAGGGCCAGCTCCGACAGCTGTATACTATGTAAGCAAAAGTCTGCTTGACGCCGAAACTCGATACTTAAAGCTCGAAAAAATGGCGTTGGCTCTGGTAACGGCTGCGAGGAAGATGCGCCCGTACTTCCAAGCGCACCACATTGTCGTCCGCACGTCATTTCCACTAAAATACGTTTTTCAACGACCAGATATGTCCGGGAGAATAGCCAAGTGGTCGGTAGAGCTGGGGGATTTCGACATTGAATTCGAGCCCCGAACCGCGATCAAGGGTCAGGCCTTGGCCGATTTTTTGGTCGAATTTCACTCCGACCGACCCGAACAAGAAACACCCTCACAAGAAGCCGCTGAGGGCGAATGGACTATCCGCACCGATGGAGGAGCCAACGTTAGCGGTTGTGGCGCGGGAGTTCAAATCATTACTCCTTCGGGTTTGAGCATGTTCCAGGCCATCCGATTTGGCTTTCACACGTCAAACAATGAAGCAGAATATGAAGCGGCTTTGGCTGGGTTACGATTGGCGCAAGTCTGCGGGGCGAGGCAGGTGCGCCTTGTAAGCGACTCCCAACTTTTGATAAACCAAGCCTCGGGGAATGCGGAGGCTCGGAAAGAACACCTAGTGCAGTACTTAGCGGCCTTGAGAATTTTGGCTGCCTCTTTCGACAAAATTACGTACGAGCATGTCAACCGAAGTGAAAATATGACGGCAGACTCTTTGGCGACAGTTTCTTGCTCGACCAGTTATCCTTGGGTAATAGAGCAAGAGAGTCCGTCCATTGTTAAACGGCATGAACTCGATAACCGACCCGAAATTGCGTGCCAGATCTCTCCAGTGGCGTATTCAGATTGGCGGCAGAATATCATCACGTTTTTAGCTGGGGGTCGGCTCCCCGACGATGCGGCCTCGGCTCGAAAATTGCGCAACAAGGCGCGGGGATACGTTCTTTTGGGGGATGTGCTGTACAAAAGATCCTTTAGCCGGCCTCTGCTTCGATGTTTAGGTTTCGATGAATCCCAAGTAATTTTGTCCGAGCTACACGACGGGGAGGGCGCGGCGCACTGCGGATACAAGGCTTTGATTAGAAGAGTTTTTCTCGCAGGATTCTATTGGCCGACAATAACAACAGACGCAAAACTCATGGTGAAAACTTGTGATACGTGTCAAAGGTTCGGGAATGCGATCAACATACCCGCAACGCATCTGGAATCTATATCTGAAGGGTTACCCTTTGACCGATGGGGAATCGACCTCGTCGGGCCGTTACCCATGGCATCGGGAGGAAGGCAAACGATCGTCGTCGCGGTCGACTATTTTTCAAAATGGATCGAGGCTGAGCCCTTGTCAGCCACAAAAACCAAGGACATTATCAAATTTATCTGGGCGAACATTTGTTGTAGGTTCGGGGTGCCGCAGCGGTTAACCATGGACAACGGACCACAGTTTGATAGCGCGGAAATGAAAGCGTTCTGCACCACGCATAATATCCGACAGTGTTTCTCTGCTCCTTTTCACCCGCAAGCGAACGGCCAGGTCGAAGTCACGAATCGAACCGTTCTGGATGGCCTCAGGAAGAATCTCGAGGGAAAGGCTGGCAAGTGGCCCGACTACTTACAGGAAGTGTTATGGGCTTACCGAACGACACCCCGCACGGCAACCCAGGAATCGCCCTTTGCCTTGGTGTATGGCATGGACGCGGTCACCCCCGCGGAATCCATTTTTCCTTCATTCAGGGTCGGCACTTATCAGCCGGAGACGAATGATGATACCCGACGGCTAGAGCTCGACCTCATTGACGAAAAGCGCCACCGCGCCCATTTAAACTCTTTACACTACCAGACTTTAATGAGAAGTCGGTATGCCACCAAGGTCCGTCGTCGGGAGTTTAAGGTCGGAGATAAGGTTCTGCGACGGGTTTTTCTACACACCAAAGACAAGAGCCTCGGGAAACTCGCACCAAACTGGGAGGGACCTTATGAAATCGTCGAAAGAGTCAGGAGCGGGACGTACCGCCTACAGAACCGGCGCGGGCAACTCCTCAGGCTACCGTGGAATATTGAGCATTTGAAGTTATATCTTGAATAGTGTGTAATTTTTTGTGAATTTCGTATTCTTTTGTTTTTAGTCAAATTTGTAATGATCGGGGGTGCACTCTTTCCTACCTTGGTGGCACAAGGAGGTTTTAACGAGGCATCAATCAAAACCCGAACCACATTATTGATTATAAAAATCCTTTGCCTTTTAAAAATCAATTCATTATGGCGATGGACAGCTGACGAGCTGGGCACCATCGTTTCTATTTGAAGTCGATTTCCAGAACTTTCAAAGAGTCTTTCGGTTTTACCGATCTACATTTTGGCTTTCCAGACCCTCTGGATTGACCTTCGATGATAAATCGATCTACAGAACTTTCAAAGAGTTTTTCGGTTTTACCGATCTACATTTTGGCTTTCCAGACCCTCTGGATTGACCTTCGATGATAAATCGATCTACAGAACTTTCAAAGAGTTTTTCGGTTTTACCGATCTACATTTTGGCTTTCCAGACCCTCTGGATTGACCTTCGATGATAAATCGATCTACAGAACTTTCAAAGAGTTTTTCGGTTTTACCGATCTACATTTTGGCTTTCCAGACCCTCTGGATTGACCTTCGATGAATATCGATCTACAGAATTTTCGAAGAGTTTTCCCGATTTTATCGATCCCCACTTTGTATCTCCAGACCTGCAGCACCTTGAAAGGGCCTTACGGTCTTGCCAACCCCCATTTGTTGGTTGTCACAATTCCCGGGCCCCCAAAATAAAATAAGTACAGTACAAAATTTCCATACAACACTGTACTTAGCAAAATAAACCATCATCCATACAGGGGGCCCCGTGGCCCCCAAAATAAAATAAGTACAGTACAAAATCTGGGGGGCCGCAGCCCCCGAAGGTTTACAACACATTTTCAGAACAAAAAAAAAACCAAAAAAGGAGAACTGAATCACTGGTCCCCGTCTTCACCTTCATCCTCGTTTTCTTCTTCATCGTCCACCTCATCGGACTCCTCCACTACAATTCCCTCGGGACGGTCCTTTTCCGGCACGTCAAGCCATAGCGAACCAAGGTGAAGGTCCGGGTACCGGTTGTGGAGTGACAGAACATATGCGGCCTTGGCGGCTGCGGCATCTTGGTCCGACCACAGTCTGCATCGATCGAGGAAGGCTTTGTTCGAGGACTTCAACTTTTGAACCTCCGACGCTAGGGCTGAGGCGCGGTCTTCCGCGGCTTTCCTCGCCGTCTCCGCGGTAACCACCGCACCCTCTGCAGTTCGAGCGGTTTTCTGCGCCGACTCCATCGCCTGCTTTGCTGTTTCTGCGGCCGCCTTAGCTTCGGTGGCTAGCCTCTCAGCCTCAGCAATCCGACCTTCCGCCACCACCAGGGCATCTTCAGCGGTCTTCGCCTGCGCGGTGAGACGGGAAATTTTTGCCTCTGCCTCGGATAACTTCTTGCCAAGCCCCCTTGCCCGGCGCTCTTTCAAAGCAACCGGTACCAGCAAGCTGTACAGCGACAGTGCCATCCCATCCGTGCTTCGAAGCGGGAAAGGGTGCGGGCTGCCCATCGTCGTCAGCACCGGGAATTTGGGGCCGCTCGACGACGAAGCATCAGGGCCAGCAGCCTCGGGAGGCTCAGTGTCGTCCGGGATAGAGACAACATCGACCGTAGCCAGATCCCCACCTTCAACGTGGTGCAAGAGGGCGGGGCCTGAAGCAATCGCCTCTGCGCTGACTGCCACCCGATCCTTTGCCACAGCCTTGGCCTTCTTTAGCTTGGACCCTCCCATCTCCGCACGGTTCTTTCTCTTCGGCGCTACGGCCGGGTTCTGACTCACCTCCGCTGGATCTGCCGCCGGCGCGGCCGCCCCGTTCGGATCACTCTCAGCTTCGGGTCCGACTTCAGGTTCCTTTCCGTCCTCCTCTGACTTGGGACGCTTGCTGGGCGCCTTATTATGCTTGGGCAAGTACAATATGTACCCAGGGCGGCCGGTTCGGATAAACATCTCGTCGAGGCTTGGGGGTTCCCGCAGCTGTTCAATAGTTAGCGCCTCGGATGAGCACCGCCAGAGGTTGCTCATGAACAGATTCTTGTCCATAAAAGTGCGGTGCATACCCCGACCCCAATTCTTGCGGGCATAGTTTTTCAGCACCTCAAAGGTGTCCTCCGCGGCTTTCGCATGGTCCTTCTTTACCCCATGCAGCCAGTCCTTCGACACTGCGCAACGGATCAGAACGTTTAAAAAAAAAAAGAAAAAAAAAAAAATTTGGGTGAGGGAAGAGGCAGTACCATCATGGACCCAGGTCCGCAGAATCTGCCTCGGATTCTCCTTCGTGTATGGAAGCCCGTTCTCCCAGCACCCGCTCAAAAATACGAACCGATGCTTCCACCCCTTGTCCCCCTCTAAAAAGTCGTTGACAATTTTCCATTTATTGCCAAGAGAGGAATAGAAGAATGGTGACTTCGAGGATTTCGACAGACCCGACATGGCGATATACTCCTCCATCGGCATAGCTCGACCAGAGAGGCGGGAAGCCATGATGCAGGACATCAGGGTGTACCACGCATTGGGCGTCAGCTGCGACGGGCAGATTTGAAGAGTGCGGAAGTAGAGCGCAATCTCGGGGTCCAGGGGAAAGCGCAGACCCCAGTTGAACAATTCAGTGAACACCACGATCTCCCTGGGTCTGACGTGAACGGGTGTCTCCCCCGGGGTCGGGAATCGAACGGTGACACACTCAGGGATTCCCCAGCGGATTAGCATCTCATCGTGATCGGACTCAGGGAAGTAGAGGTACTTCCCCTCGAAGAGAGAAACCACGTCCCTGGTCAAAAGCCAGTCGAAGTACTTGGTCGAAATAGCAGCTTTGACCGCCTCGGGCCAGGGATCATCCTGGTTATTAGCCGTGTGACACGCTGCGGCAACACACTCCCCCGCGGGAGCAATATCGATTTCAGGCTCTCCAGCTTCGAGGGTCGGAACTGGGTCAGAGCAGCGATCAGCAGCAGCGTTTGTGTCAGACGGCCGGACCTGGGAAGAAGAAGCATCGGGAACACCGCGGGCCATGGCCTTATGAGCCTCCTCCATCTGCTTGGGTGTTAGCTGCATTTTGGGCAGACCTAAAAAAGTGACCGCAGTATTAGTACCGGTCCGAAACCCTCTGATTGAGGGTGTAAGTTGAACCATTTCGGGACTATTACCTCCTTCCGAGTACTTGAGTAGGTCGTCTTCTCCCATAGTCAAAAAAGTGGATTTACGAGCACGTCGGGGTACAGGCAAGTTTGTGGAAAATTGGGTCGGATTTCCCGGGCGAACTACTGGGGAATGAGAAGAACTGTCGCTAGAGGAAAGGACGATGGGCTCTGGTGATTGACCCGCGTCGGGAGTCGTAGAAGCGGGAAGATCAGAAACAAGGAAAACTTCTGCGGGAACCGGGGTGGCGAGAACAGGGTCGTGAGGAAGTGGAGCGGGAACAAAAGGTTTGGAGTTGGACCCCCAGATCAGACCAGCGCGTCGGTATTCCTCTGCCCTATCACCAATACTAGACCACTGTTCGAAGCTCCACTCAGATCCTTTTTTCTTGGTTGGTTTTTTCTGTGGGCGTCCGGGTTTCATACAACAAGAACCAGAACAAGGACGGGTCGGGCGAGCTCTCTCTCTCTCTAAGAAATGTGCGGACAGCGTTTTCTCTCTCTAAAAAGCCTCTGAGAGACACTAAGGGCTTAGGGGTATTTATAGGGAGGTTTGACAGATCGGGGGATACCAATCGACGGAAACACAGCGGGAAGACGAAGAGTCTCTCTAGGGGTTTTAGCATGGCAGGAGGATGGCCTATTCGCTCATGACACGTGTCGACCCGGCTCTGACGGAACCTGACGTAAGCACTCGCCACGACACAGCAAAGAAGTGGGCCGTCGCAGCCAGGCTCAGACAAAAGGACCGGGCCCATCAAGAGAAGCTTAGGATTAGAAGCCCACAAAACAAGAAGACGAGGCGCGGGAAGATGTCAGAGGAAGTAACCCCGAGCATCGGGAAGTAGAAGCCGACAGGATCTGAATTCTGAGATGTGGTCGGACGATCGGTGATAGCTTTTTCATAAGTCTCCGCTCCTGAAAGTTCCCGAAGACTGGGGGGCTACTGATGAGGGCGGAATTCGCCGATCCAAGCGATAGGGGTAAAAATGCAGATAATAGGTGATGGGATTAATCGGGTATTTAAAGTCCTTCGAGGACCAATTTACAACAATGTAATAGTAAGAAGGGCTTCATTGGTATGCAATGAACGGCCCACTAATAGGTTAAATGGGTCCACCTTATTTTACTATAAAAGGGTGACCCACTTGCCCAAAAAAGGGGTATTGAATATTACTTTCTCAGATTCTACTTTATCTCTCTACACTTTCTCTCTCTAGTCATATCAGGTCCAAGATCCCAAATATATTCTTTTGACAATTATTCACTCATCATAATGGAATTTGAAGCTGCTATAAAATCAACAAAAGAGTTACAATCGAAGTTAGAAGTGCAACGCAAAACAAAGGTTGAATTACTAACACAACATGTGATAAGAGAAGAAGTACAACCAGCAGGGGAAGAGAAAACAGATTGTTTTGATTTATTAACCCTAGATGATGCATTCCTACTATGTACACAATCATTTTTTGACAAAGTTGATAAGGCGGCGGCTATACACTCAAGTGGAGGAAAGTTTGTTGGCAGTACTTCGTCTAAAAGTTTGTTACAAGATGCACCTCCAATGGTAAGTTCTAACACAATTTCTGTCATTTTACAGTTAGTAGATAACATTTATCCAAATTGGGATTTAATTACACAGTCACAACAGGTAGAAGCTATTTACCAAACTTGGGAAACAGAAACAGCAACTACAAAGTTAATAGCCGTTAGTAAATACCGCAAGGTCCTTCAAATACAACGAAACAAAGATCAACTAGACTCGAAAGTATGGTATTTGCCAAAACACGAATTTACATACCGGCTAAGTGTTAGTGTGACTGAGTTAATGGCCGTAGCATAACAAGAGGAGTTAGATTTCAAGGTAAAATTTATATTCTTGATATAACACAAATAATTGAAAAATTACTTTGATATAGCTCTGATTTTTGCGTGTTGTAGATCATCGATGCCTGGATATATAAGTTGCTTAAAGAATCAAACTGGACTGCACCTTTCAAAGGGCTCGATAACGAGTGCAACTGTAGATATATAGCTATTCAAATTTCAGGTGTCGCAACAGTTATTATTTAATTATTAAATAGCCATTGAAAGTGACCCAGAAGTTTGATATTGTTTTGGTGTACCCTGGTTTTATTACAAAAATTACTAGCAAAGAAAGAAGATGTTACAAACGTTATTGATGCAGTTTTTGAAAACGTGACAGACAACACATTTATCGCATTCATTATGGTATGCCACATAAATGAAAAAGGTACTAACCACTGGACGTTGTTGGCAATAGACATGAAGAATGGTTTGGCAAAAAACTACAATCCCCTGTTCCCTCTTAGCAAATTCACTCCAGATGACACTAGGAAAACAGGCGACGCATTGGTAAGTAGTATGAAACCTTATTGGATGTTGATGTATGTTCATTGTTTGCAGGTGATTATACGAATGACGTGTTCATATCGGGAGATTCTTAACGTTCATTGCTCGCGAATCGTGTTAGTGTAAAATTTCATGTTATGGATGGAACTCGCGTCCTAATGTAAAGTGATTCGCAACTTTACGGATTTACATGTTATTTTAAAAACAATAAGCTAACATTTTTCTTATCTGAGCAGCTGAACTATTTTACGAAGAAGAGATACATACCACGCGTGAAGAATGTATACAAAGTTAGAGCTGTTAGAAAATTCCCCAGCAAGATAAAGATTCAATTGACTGTGGAGTGTTCGTTTGTCAGTATGTCAAAGACATTATCCAGCACGGGTTTGTACCGAAGGAATATAGCAAGTGTATGCCAGCTGAAGCACGCGCAGAAATGTTTCACCACTTCCTAAATGATAAGAATACTAATCTAAGGGCGTTGGATGCCTAATTGTTAATTTCAATTCACTAGAAGGCATTCTTCGTATGTAATTTCATTTGGATTGGTTATTGGTAACATCTAAACAAGTATATGGTAAATTGTAAGTTAACTCGCACGGTGTGGAGTGGATGACTCGCATCGCGAGTTCAATTTTCGTCACCTATCACGCGTGATAAGTATGTACCTTTCCGGTCCATCACGCGTGGTAAGTATGTACCAAAACCAGTGTTTAAGGTATTATGCTGTGACGCGTGATAGGTACTAAGTATATCGCGTGTTACAATTTTTTATCTACCACGCGTGTTGGTTATACAGCAAAACGCATGATATCCGATACATATTTCTCTAAAAACAATTCCGTAAACTCCCGCCAAGTGAGAGGTTGCTATTGTCCCGCCAAAACGTACACCTACTCATTATTACCCACCTAGTTAGCCACCTACTTTTCCCCTTTATATAAACCTCTAGAAAACAGCTTATACTCTAAACTAAAACAATTTACACACTCCAAATAGGAAAAAAATATGAGTTGGTGCGTCGATGAAGACCAACACTTGCTTCAAGCAGTGAAGTACGTTAAAACAACAATTTCTGATGAAACGACCGATGTTTTTTCGATCAAGTGTTATACAGGATGTACTTTGACTATGGGAGGCTTGGATTGTTCGCCCCCCACGTTCGCAGCCGAGAAGAAGTCGCTTCGAGGTACAACGAACTAAAATCCAAACCCTTGCTACGTGTGTCTGATCTTTGTCTAGCTTTGCGCGAAGAGGCAGCAACCTTATGGAAGTGGGAACTTAATGATTGGATATCAAGAGATATAATTTTGTACTTAAAGGAAGTGATTGCTGAGAGAGAATATGCGATTTCTAATTGTTCACCGGTTGATGAGAACCGTGGTTGTTGAATTAAGGCTTGAATTTTTTTGAATTTAAAAATGTAACTTCATTCAAAAAACAAAGTAGTCTTTAAAATGGATGTAATGGCAACGATTTACTAATGATGAGCGTATGACTTTACATGGTTTAATTGTACTTTGCTTGAAATGGTTTACCTAATGATTGCATTTCCCAATCTCGCGTGGTCAATGAAAGGAGTTATTCAAGAGACGAATTTTATCCACTACCCAACTTGCGTTGTATATGATACATAACTCGCGCTGACAATGGATCAGTAACCCTAAATCGCGCAGAAGGGTGGAAATAATTTTCAAATGAATCGCTTTGTTGTTTAAGGGAGTTATTAAGTAAGTTTAATACTTCTAACTCGCGTGTCCATCGACTACGGCCGCTGTATCGTGAGAAAAACAAGGGAGTTAGTTATTGGGTTATAACTGTAGAACTTGTAACTCGCGTAGTAAGTTATAAATTATTTTCACGTCGATTGCTTATTGCTTATTGCTTAAGGGAGCTGTTCTGTGAGTTTACAACTTCTAAGACGTAGCTCGCGGGGTAATAGACACATTTATCTTAACATTATATACCTAAATGAGACTCAATTACAGATGTTATAACAATGGTTAACCAAGGTAAATTATTGAGTTATGTGTCGAGTACTTAATTATATATATTTTAATCACAAAAACACTTCCTAATAATAAACTGTACCAAAAAATTAATTATAATTAATCAATCCCAGAGACATACCACTAAATACTAAGGTGACGATTAAAGGTCGTTGAATAAATCATTAACGATATAAAATAAGATGTGAGATATTAAATAAGATGGGATATATCAAATAAGATGGTAGTAGTACGCGTTGGTTATTGTGATTCGCATTTAACTCGCGTCATAAAAACTGGCTAGTGAAAAGACAATCGGTTGTCTTTTTACTAATGGGCATTGGGTTTATTAATGCATGATTTGACATGGGTAGCTAAAGTACTCATTACATGTGCATTAATTGAAAACTAGGGTAGTGTTAGGTTTGAAAATAATATAAATAAGTATCTCGCGCATGCATGGTTATCCACTAAACTATTCAACTTCTAAAGGCTTTTGGTATTTTGGAAAAACTTATTGACGACAGAATGAGGGGTTCTTCAGTCGACTCCTACGACTACCAATCTTCTCACGGTGACTACGACGGTGTACTCTTCCGACGAATCGAAAGATGTCTTCTCTCCCTCACTTTCACCAGAGTATGAGTATGACTCAGAATACTCTTTGTCGTGGCCGAACGAGGATTCTGAGTATGACTGGAATCCGAAACGATGAAGGACCATGAAGAAGAAGAATAATACGATAAGGAGGAAGATAACTCCTAGGAAGTCTTCTAAGGATTCATCGGACGATGAATACTGGGGCGAGGAAACTGACGACGATGAAGACGATGAGGAGGAAAAGTCTGAAAAGGAGTGGGAAACAGAGTCTGAGGATGAAGAGGACACCAAAGAGGAGGATAACGCTTCTGATAATTAAGAAGTGTATGTGGTTGTTTGAACGTGTTGTAGTTTTTTGGCATTAGAATTGGTAAACCTTATAATATGTAGTCGTTTTTTTATTAGGCTTTACTATCTGGGCATGCGTAGGCCCATTGTGTTTTCGGGTCTCTTGTTAGCTAATTATGTTTTGTTATCGGTATGTACTTAGTTCGTTTTTCAGTCCTTTGCAATGTTCAAATTCAGAATCGGTTTAAGTTACAACCTCACCTTAGTTCGCTTTGTAGTGCTTTCACCTGAGAATGCAATATTAAGTATTATAGATTAGATCTGTTTAGGCTTAAGAATTAGTATTAACATTGAGAATTTAAGCAAGTTTAATGGTCTGGTTGCACTAATTTGATAAAGTATGTGACACTAGTTAATGGAAAGACACAATACAGTAGGAATGTATATTAAAACCACATGTCACACGTTATAGGACTTTAGTGGCTCGCGCTGCTACAGCACACATTAGTTTAGTCTGTTATATTTATTCAATTCATCTCACGTTATATGACCTGAACATCACGTGATAGGAGCCAGTTCAATTCATCTCATGTTATATGACATGAACATCGCGTGGTACGAGGCAGGTTATGAATCGCGTAAGACCACCATAATAGATGCCTCGCGTATGCCCATTGTAATACAACTCATGTCATATAACCTTCACATGTCCTGGTAAGTGGTCTTCGAATCGCGAGAATACAAAGGGAGTTTGTACTGACTTAAATCACGTTATATGTAAATAATTTGCAACTAACTAGTGTTTTGAATGTAAATGAATAGTATGTAGTGAAACAACTCAATATAACTCGCGTGTAAGACAATTAAGGCGTATCAACTCATAAAGTTTGGGACAATGAGTAAGAAAGATACAGTACATGTGGAATCACGTTAATACATACTGAATAAAATAGATGAAACCAAAAAAAATTAGGACGGGAAGCTCATAGTGTGATACCACATGTCCTTCGGTTGTGTCCAAATTTCAAGCAACGGCCACAGCGCAAGTGGCTAGATGATACTTCTCCTTTAGATGGAATTTTCTTCTTCCTTGGCCTTCCAGCTTGCCTTTTAACGTTAAGATGTAGAATAACAGGTCCTTCACATTCGTTAGAGGATGAACTTTCACCATAGTCGGTTATTGCAGGTATGCTAAACGAATAGGTGGACCTATAATTACTTACAGTGTAGAATGGTTATATCAACGTCATAGGATCTTCGTTAACTGATGTTATTGCAGCCAATGAGTGAGGACATGGAAAACACTCTTGCTGCCATGAACCACATGAACACTTAAAATCAAGGATGTTGACAACCATAACTAGTTCAGAATAAACTTCGAATGAACCTGCAAAAGACTTAGATACCACCCAGGTTTGACCGATTATAACATTCTCCTTAAACCGCTTCTCATATTCGGAGCATAAATAACTGTTCCAGCTTAGCCCTTCTGAATAACGTCTAGAAATCTGAGTCATTAACATCACTCTAATCTTGTCTATCATTTCAAAAATTGGTAGATTGCAAAACTTTTTAATCTCATTTTTAAAGGATTCGGCAGCAGATGATGTCATTGCTCCGCAACGTTTCCCAACGACGAATGACTGGGCGTACTTTTTGGGAGGTAAATTATCGACGAATTTCTTAATCTTTTTACCACCTCTACTTAAAAACTTGGAAAGTATCTCATTAGAAAGTTCAACCATGGGAGCATAAGCACAACTTTTGAATCGCTTCAACATCTTCTTCTTAAACTCGCGGTTAGTACAATCAAGAGTTGTCCTCAGATTATTCAGGAGATGATATATACAGTAAGCATGAAAGCAGTTTGGATAAACAACATAAATAATACCACAGTGTCGGTCGGAAAGAAAAGTGATTTAACGGTTTAACAAATGAGGTTTAAGACTTTCCATAAACCACATCCAGTTATAAGAATCTTCACCACCGAAAATACCAAAAGCAATGCAAAAAGGTTAAGGGAGTCCAAAATATAAGGCTATATGAATCCATTAAGGCACGATTGCTTTTGATGTCATCACCTATCTCGTGATGTGGTCCCTATAGCATAAGACATATCAGGCGATTGGTAGCTGTGAACAAAGCATCATCGCGCGATTGCTAGGGATGAACTAGGCAACAACGTGCAAGTCCTATACATTTGGTATATAACAACTCACGTACGATATTGGGTAAGAATCACATTGGTAAGAATCGCATGCTTTTGTCCGATTAACTCGCATATTGATTTACATTTACCTAAAAACCAAAATGAAAGGAAGGTTTAAAACTCACCGTTATTGCCATCCTTTGCCATTGCAGACAGCAACACACCACCATGTTTGTCGTTCAAATGGGTACCATCCACATACAACAATGGTCGACATGAGTGAAAGCCTTGAATGCATGATACAAAGGCCACAAAGCACCTCCTAAAGATTTTCCAAAAACCAACCTCCAAATGACAATCAGTAGTAATATCTCGACTTTTTAATCTTCTAAAATAAGCATTGAGCAAGCCAAATGAAGTATTACTATCTCCAAATATTTCCCTCTTCGCCTTTTCTAAAGAATTCCACGATAGACGGTAGGAAATATCTAAACCATAGTCTTGTTTGATAGAATACTGAATAGTTTTTGCTGTCAAAGAATGACTTATCCTAATTATTTCATGTATTTCATCCGCGATTAAATCAGACGTCAAATGCCTATTTTTTTCTTGGAAAATACCGGGCTACATGTATGGGTATTGACAAACCGCTTGATCATCATCAAACCAGTGCTATAATCTATTGATGCATACAGTCGCCATTTACAACCTGATTCTTTGTTGACACAGTAAGCAATGATCTTAGTAGATGTATTATGCATATAATTGAAAGCAAAACCAAGCTCTAAAGCATATCGGCATAACGATAACCTTACACCTGAGGCTCCATCAGCAAATGTCTGACCAACTCCTGTGATAGCATCAACCCAACCCCTAGTAGCAAGATGTCTTTTTTTATGTTGCGAATAGATTAAACCATTACTACTCTCCCCACTTAATAAATGATCATCACAAGGCTCTACAAAGCTTACGGTAGGCTGTTTACCAATGTCATCCGCATATTTTTCAACTACTTGTTGTTCTATAAAGAAGTTAACGCTTTTCAGACGCTCCACATCGAGATAAACGGTTAAACCAATGAAATCAGTCTTGTTATTAAACAAACAGTACTTTTGACCGCCACAAGAGTATGTAATAGTGTAGCAACCCCTAACCGGATCATCCCATCTACCTTCTGATGAGTCCGGATTCTGTCACCACCTCGGACAGGGTCAGTGCGGACAATGTCTACTTAACCGGACATGGGCAGTTATTTTATTTTTGTAAATAAAAAAGAAACCTCGGACACTATCATCCATTGGACTGTTCGAACAGAACTAAAGTACTTAAAACCTAATCACTTCTTGACTAAGCTGCCTGTTCTCCTACTTAGAACTTATGGGTCCTTAAACTCGACACGGGTCCATTAAACACGACCCGAAAGCCCATAAGGCCCAAATATAAGGGTATAAATACCCAACCACCAACATTAAATGAGAGTAATGAAAATTAAATACAACCAGGCTGCTTGATTCTCCCTCTACAATCTACCTAAACATTAAATACTTACAAAACTCCACAAAACTCTAAACAAAAGTTACAAATTTACCCTCACACAAAAATAAACCACATCAAATTGGCGACCATAGTGGGAGCACGACGGTGCCTGAATTTAGCATTCAAAACCATCAGAAAAACCAGTCCGAATGAATCCGGACGCACCAGAAGTACCACCAGCTTTGCTTGAAGTGGTGGGTGAAAATGATGAATACACCATCGAGGAGCGTGATAGATTAAAAAGTGAGATATAAGCTCTGAGGGCAGAGAAGGCAAAGATGGGCTTAAAAAGGAAGTCAAAGGCATCAGCTACTCATCATACTGACAAACCTAGAGAGCATGAGCCTTCGAAGACCCATGTGAGTACAAAGAAGACTCATGCTAGCTCCAAAAAGTCTCACCAGTCCAAGCCAGTGGAGAGCTCTGATTCAGACTCAGAGTCTTCCAGTAGCTCCTCAGACGAAGATGGAGTTGAAGAGTCCTTGTCCTCCAGCAGCGATGAGGGTCGATCTAAAAAGAAACAAAAATTGATTAAAAAGTATTCAAGAAAAAGGGATAGACATGGAAGGTTAAAGAGGAATATAAGAAAAGGATCATCTCATAGCCGGAGACACGTAGACCGGATGCTGGTGGATCCTTTTGTCTTCCATGATGAACCAGGTATCTTTGCAACTCCCAATGAGGATACTGTTTTCAGTCGTGGCCGGAATTAGAGACAATCTCCATTGTCTTCCAAGATCCTGTCCGGAAACCTCCCTAAGAGGTTCGATAGTACAAAATGGAGAAATACGATGGTAGTAAAGATCCGGACAACCACTTGGAACAATTCAAAAATTTCATGATGAATTTCGATGATGACGACAAGTTGCTTTATAGGGCATTCTCCCAGTCTTTTACGGGGAGTGCTCTGAAGTGGTATAACAGCCTACCACAGGGGTGCATCAGAAATTTCGACACCCTTTGGGTGGCCTTTCGGAGGCAGTTTATTGGAAGTAACGAATTAAAAGGCAATGGGGACACAATTATCCATTGTGCCCAAGAGCCGAATGAATCACTGAAAGAATACATAAGTCGTTTTGTAAACACTAAAAACGGGTTGGCTGATTGCCTTGAGCAAGTAGCAATAGCATCTTTAAGGCAGGGCTTAAATCCTGGAAATTTAGCTGATTCAGTGACCCGGAAAAAAGCCATGACTTGGGGAGGTCTACTGAATCAGGTTGGAAAACAAATTAATGTTGATGAAACCAAGAAAACTAGGGTGCACATGCAGGTGAGGTCTGCCCCGGCTGCACCAAACCCCAATCAAAATCAGTCCGGGAACAAGGCAAGGGAGGTCGGGCAGGGTCATAACAGAGCTAAAGCTCAGTCTCAGCCAGCTGTGCCTGCCTAGAGTCAGCAATCTAGGAATAAGAGAGGGCCTTGGGTTCAACCGGAGTGGTTTGCTCAGTTAAAAGAAAAGAAAGTGTAGCCACCATTTATGACAAAACTAAGGAAGAAGTGCACTATAGAAGGCCGACTGCACTACAATCCCCTAGGGAGCATCGTAACAATTCCTTCTGTCAGTACCACAATGTTACTGGCCATACCACTGATGATTGCATTGCTTTGAAGCAAGAAGTCCAGAATTTGATTGAAAGAGGAACGTTGGGAGCGTATGTTAAAAGAAGATGAGGAAATAAGCCTGATAATGCTCATCGGCCTGGTCCAGTCAATGCAAGCACGTCCGCTCCGGAGGGAACTATGGTGATAGTCGAGAGGTTTGACGTAGAGTTAGAGTACTTGGACCCTGATCCAACTCGAAACAGAGTGGGCGCCATTGAGGAATGTTATAAAACGGTGTCCGAGTTGATTAAATTTTTTGAATCACTCACAATTTTTGGAGGGGATACCATGACAGCACCCACTGATTCTTCGAGGAAGAGGCACGTTTATACATTAGCTACCCAACTGGAGGGATGCATGACTTCCTATCAATCAGAAATTCCATTTCCCTTCATTGTGTTTGATGAGGATGACTTGAGGGATATAGCAGGTCCTCATGAAGATGTTGTTGTCATAGGAGCATCCATTGGGGGCAATGACATAAGACGAATTTTGGTGGATACTGGGAGTTCAGCCAATATCCTCTTTTTAAATTCCTACAAAAAGATGAAAAATCCTGCAGTGATTCAGCGTTCGAACAGATCAATTGTGGGTTTCACTGGAAGCTCAGCAGATGTGATCGGGTAGTTCGAAGAGGAAATTTTGTTGGGCAAGGGCCCTTTTAAGAAGATGGTTAGGATACTGTTTATCATGGTGGATTGTCCCACTTGTTATAATGCTATTCTAGGGAGGTCTTGGCTCTCTAGGATGCATGCAGTGGCCTCAACAGTCCACCAATGTTTGAAATATGATGTGCAAGGACAAGTGAGAGTTGTTCGGAGCAGCCAAAAGATTGCAAGAGAGTGTTATGCAATAGCTCTGGGCCCTCGGACGTTGGGGGCAGTTTGTATCAATGAAGAATAGCAGTTTGAGGGGCTTTCTGGGGGTGAGGGTTAAATTGATGACCCCCGAGAGACCCTTGGAGTTTTAATACCGGTTGAAGAGGTTGAAACGCATTCTTTAGGAGAGGGAAAAAATGTTAAGATAGGGTACAAAATGGCCTCCGAACTAAAGGGTAAAATGTTAAAGTTCCTAAAAGACCATCAGCATGTTTTTGTTTGGTACAATGCTGATGTTACCAGGGTGCCAGCAGATATTATATCAGACCACTTGTCCATCCGATGTGGTATAGAAAAGAAGAGCTTTTTCCAAAGAGAAGGCTGATGTCATCGTTCAAGAGGTTGACAGGCTTACTAAAATGGGGCACATAAAGGAGTCTCAGTATCCTTTGTGGACAGCCAATCCGGTCTTGATAAAAAAGAAAAATGGCAAGTGGCGCATGTGCATCGATTTCACAGATCTTAACAGGGCTTGCCCAAAGGATTTGTGCCCTGTCCCCCGGATTGATCAACTAGTGGATTCTACGTCTGGGAATAAGCTACTATCTTTCATGGATTCTTTTTCTGGGTATAACCAGATTCAAGTAGATCCGAAGGATCAGGAGCATACTACGTTTGTCACTGATAGGGGCCTTCATTGTTACAAGGTGATGCCATTTGGGTTAAAAAATATTGGGGCTACCTATCAGAGGTTAGTAAATAAAGCTTTTGCTGATCAAATTGGAAGAAATATGGAAGTATACATCGATGACATGATGGTTAAAAGTGTGGACGAAGAGCTACACTTGGCAGACCTCCAAGAAACTTTTACCAACTTAGTAAAAGTGAATTTGAAACTAAATCCATAAAAGTGTGTGTTTGGAGTCCAGTCCGGAAAATTCCTAGGGTACATAATAAGTGAGCAAGGAATACAGCACGATCCGGACCAACTAAATGCTTTGTTCCAAATGGAGCCTCCTCGAAATATTAAAGAAGTAAAAAGATTGACTAGGAGGTTGGCTGCGTTAAATCGGTTCATTTCAAGGTCTTCGGACATGTATGCCCCGTTTTTTCAAACATTAAAAGGTGCAAAGGGATTTGACTGGACCTCACAATGTGATGAAGCCTTCAATGAGGTTAAAAAGCATATATCCTCCCCCAAGACTTTATTTAAACCTGTTGATGGAGAGACACTCTTCGTATACTTGGCAGTTTCCAGTTGTGCCATCAGTGCTGTGTTGGTAAGAGAGGTGGATAATTATCCCCATCTAGTGTATTACATCAGCAAGAGCTTGATAGATGCAGAAAAGCACTATCTAAAACTTGAAAAGTTAGCACTAGCCCTGGTAATTGCTGCTACGAAGATGAGGCCTTATTTTCAGGCTCATCCTATTATTGTCCGGACATCCTATCCCCTGAAAAACGTGTTACAAAAGGCTGATATTTCGAGTAGAATGACTAAGTGGTCGGTGGAGCTGGGAGACTTCGATATTGATTTTGCTCCTCGAACAGCAATCAAAGCCCAAGCTGTGGCTGATTTCCTAGTTGAATTCCACTCGAATAGGGATACAGAGCAAACAACTGAGATGAAAGATAAAAAGGTCTGGGTTGTCCGGACGGATGGTGGATCAAGCACTATGGGATGCGGAGCAGGGGTATGCTTAACCTCTCTGTATGGTGACAAAATGTACCAAGCTATATATTTTTATTTTAGGTCTTCCAACAATGAGTCCGAATACGAAGCTGCTATAGTTGGTTTAAAGTTGGCTCATATTTGTGGGGCCAAAAGGGTCAAGTTGATGAGTGATTCCCAGCTTCTTATCCACCATGCGCAAGGTCAATCTGAAGCCAAAAAGGAGCAGTTAATAAAATACTTACTTCTTCTCAAAGATGTGGCACTTAAGTTCAGAAGTGTTGTTTGTGAGCACATACCCCGAACAGAAAATGAGCTAGCAGACTCCCTGGCGACTATAGCCTATACTGAATCATACCCTTGGATCCATGTGCTGGAGTGCCCTTCCATCCAGATCAATATGGGTAAAAAGGAAGAAAGCTTCGATATACAGATGGAACAGCCCCAAGATTGGAGGTTTCCTCTACTCCAATATCTCTCCGGTGGCATCTTGCCTCCGGATAAGTCAATAGCAAGAAAAGTGAAGTACAAAGCTCGTGGTTTTGTCATTCAAAGAGATCTTCTTTATAAAAAGTCTTACACTAAACCCCTCTTACGATTTTTGGGGGTTGATGAATCTCAAATGGTCCTCTCCGAATTATATGATGGTGAGGGATCAGCTCACTGTGGGTTCAGAGCTCTAACGAGGAGAGTTTTGTTGGCTGGTTATTATTGGCCCACTATAATGCAAGATGCTAAGGAGCTGGTAAGAAGGTGTGACCCATGCCAGAGACACAGCAGCGAAATTCATGTTCCAGCCACCCCGTTAGAGTCAATTTCTGATCCTATACCCTTTGCTCGATGGGGGCTGGATTTGGTAGGACCTCTACCTATGGCGTCCGGAGGGCGCAGAACAATAATTGTGGCTATTGACTATTTTTCAAAGTGGATCGAAGCAGCCCCACTGGCAGGTACAACATCCAAAGCTGTCATAAAATTCATTTTGTCCAATATCTGTTGCAGATTTGGCATTCCTCAGAAGATAACAACAGACAATGGGCCACAATTCAACAACAAGGAAATGGAGAGTTTCTGTGCCTCTAGAGGTATACAGCATTGTTTCTCTTCACCTTTCCACCCACAAGAAAATGGTCAGGTTGAAGTGGCCAACCGAACTATACTATCCGGATTAAAGAAAAATTTAGAAGGGGCTACTGGAAAGTGGCCTAGTTATTTACAAGAGGTTTATGGGCCTACCGAACTACACCTGGAGCTGCGACACAAGAGTCACATTTTGCCTTGGTCTATGGGATGGATGCCATAGCTCCCATAGAAGCAAATCTCCCTTCATTCCGAGTTCATAACTTCCCCGAACACGCTAACGAGGGGGCTGTCCGAAGTCAACTCGATTTAATAGAGGAAAGAAGAGTTAAGGCTCACCTTAGAGCTGCACACTATCAGGAATTGATGAGAAGCAGGTTTTCTTCCAGAGTTAGAAGAAGAGATTTTCAGCCGGGGGATAAGGTGTTAAGGTAAGTCTTCTTACACACTAAAGAGAAGTTGCTCGGCAAACTGGCCCCAACTTGGGAAGGACCCTATATGGTCATTGAAAGGCTTAAACCTGGAACATACTGGCTAGAATACAAGGATGAAAAGGTTTTGAATCACCCTTGGAATATTGAGCACCTCCGGATGTACTTGGAGTAGAAACTATGTAAATATTTACTTGTTTAAAAATCCATGTAAATATTTGGGGGCATACTATTTCCTACCCTGGTGGCGCGGGGAGGTTTTAATGAGGTGTCTGGGCTCTTTTATAAAATTTGATGCCTTCTTAAAAATCCGGAGTGTTCTTACTTTGTTTCTTGTTAAATTTTTGTTTACACCAGCCGGATTAAATTAAAGGAATGATGACTACTTAAACATTTGTCATCGGAGAATTTAAACACTCTCGCTTTAGAATATTTATGAAATAACTAAGGGCTGTTTAAACACTAGCCACCAAAGTTGAAACAAACTATGAAAGAATGCAAGAGCTGTGCAAAATCAAAACATCTATTAAAATAACCGAATTGCCTTGGCCATCCAAGGACTTTGAGTTTTCAAAACAAACAGATCTGTCCGATCAAACACCAGACACAGTTACAAAAATGCCTTGGCCTTCCAAGGACTTTAGTTCAATCAAAATAAAAAAAACAAAGGGATAATTGATATTTTAAGACTGAGCCTTTGAAGACGGCTCAACCTCACTTGTTTTCTTCTTCTTGGAATCATCATTCTCCTCACCTGGGCTCTCCCCGGTGTTCTCTTCTTCATCGGATGAGGACGCACTTGAGAAATCAAACCTGTCACCCTTAGCCATTGTATGAAAGGGAAGGTCTGGATACTCTACAAAAGACCATAAGTCTCCCAGGTTCCTTTTCGGAAACTTCTCGTGAAAAAGCAAGACCATGTCCGACTTCACCTTGGCATACATCTCCTCTTGACTGTCAATCACATTGTTGGCATAAGCATTAATCTTGGCCTGGATTTTTGCCTCTTGCTCCCTTAGCAGATCAGCTTTTTCCTCTATAGCCTTGGACACCGAGTCTTTGAGGGAAATCTTGTCATTGGTCAAAGTAAGAATGACTTGATCTTTGGTCTTCAATTCCTCTTTTGAAGAGGTAAGATTTTTCTCCAACTCGGACTGCTTTTCCCGGAGACCTTTGATAGTATCTTCTAGGGCAGCTACCTTGGTGCCCCAACCCTCCTGGTTCTTCTTAAACTCCTCATTTTCTCTCTTCAGAACATCAGCGTTTTGGTAGGCAATGAGGAGGTCTCCGGACAATCTCTCCTTGTCGGAATTAAGGGCAGTAATGATTGCTGCCAGACCTCGTACTTGCTTCTCCAGGACCAATACTAGCTGAACAATACTCAGTAAGAGTGAGTTATAGCCTCTCTTTCACTTGAAACAGTGAAAGTTTTACCATTAAAGGTAACGGTGTTCGAAGTCTTGGAGGGAGATAGGGCCCAACAAAGTCATCCCTGGGGAGATTTTCAAAGTAGTCCCCAAGTCCCTCAAGCCCTGTAATGTCGACGCCGTCAATGCTGAGGTCTCCTCCTCCAACTTCATCAGTTCGAAAGTCACCAGGAATCTCTTCTACTCTTGTTGGATCACTAAGGTCAACAGAAGGGAGAGGCTCCGGAAGCCGGAGAGAAAGCTCATCACCTCTGGAGGTCCTTTTCTTCTTGGCCTCCCTCTCCTTGCTTTCTGCTCCCCGTTTCCGATCTCTCTTAGGAACCCTTGGGGGTTTCGGAGATCCTACTTTTTCCCTAGCACTCTCATGCTCTACCACTTCTAGCAGAGCAGCATCGATCTGGCTTGGAACTGCCCCCTCTAGGTTTGTTGGAGCAGTCTCCTCCACCTCGGCAGGGTTAGCCTCACCCGCAGTCTTCTTGCCTTTCCCTTTTTTGCCTTTCATCTTACTTGGGGCCTTGGATCGACCTGGCAAATACAGTGACCCGTCTGGTGCATGTGTTCTTTTGAGGACTACATCCAGAGGGGGTGGAGTGGTAAGTTCTTCCCAAGTCAAGTCTCTCCGGCCAGTAGTGTTCCAGAGATGAGACCTTGCGAGATTGCCTCCGGTAAAGGCGTCATGAAAACGGTTTCCCCACTTTTTAGCTGCCCAAGTGTTGATCTTGGTACAAGTGGTCTGCCCGGCCTTTAAATAATCGTTGAAGTCTTTGGGCAGCTCTGTCAAGAAAAGAGACAAGACCAGTCAGTTAAACAAGTTTGATAAAAATAAAAATGAGAATGTAAGGTAGGATTCTTACGATCACTTCTCCATCTGCTGGTAAGGAGACTCGGGTTGACTCCGACTTTGATCCTCCTTCCATTCTTCCAAGCGCCGCTCACGAACATGAATTGAGTCCTCCAATTTCTCTCCGACTCAAGCAAGTCATCCACTGCTTTATAATTATCACCCATGTTGAAGTGATAGAAGGGAATGTGGTGGTTTCTGCAGAGGCTGGCCACAGCTGCGAATTCTTCCATTGGTAAAGGAATCCCGGAGAGCCTGGAGGCCATGATGCAGGCCATAAGTGTGTACCAGGCGTTGGGGCTCATTTGACTAGGGCAAAGCTTGATAAGGTGGAAGTACCTAACTATCTCCGGATCTAAGGGGAACCTTAAACCCCAGTTAAAAAGCTCATTGAAGATAACTATTTCACTAAGTTTGCAGTACATTAGGGTTTCAGGTTCTATGGGGATTCTTATTTTCACGTTCTCCGGAATCCCCCACTTTGTACGCATCCGGCCCAATTCGGCTATATGGATGAAAGCATAGTTGATTTTTTGTAAGACAAGAAGATATTTAACGTTTACCTTGTGGAAACAAGGTCCCACTTTTCCTTCGAGGATATCTGGTAGTTCTGGGTGCCTAAGGCATAGTTTCTCTTTGCCTTTATCTTTCTTGGCAGCAACAACATCACTAGTTTGTCTGGAGGGTTCGGACTCAAACGGAGTCTCTTCGATGGAATCCTCCATTACTTCCTACATTACCGAGGAGGGGTTTCCAGTTGTTTTTTGGAGGGGGGAGTTAGGAGTTGGTTCAGTTTGACCTCCCGATTGTTGAACTTCAGTGCTTTCCTGGACTCTGGCCTCCGGCTGGAGCTCAGATGTGGTGGTTTCTCTTCGGAGGCTTGAGCTAGTGGCCTCCGGTCCGGACAGCCTGTCCATATGTACTTTTATGGGTGCCTCTGACCCAGTATTGCTGTCTTTGGCCCCTAACTTTGAAGGGGTGCCCATTGCAATAAATGGGGAAGGCTTTTTGAAGCTGGACACTGCTTTTCCTGGTTCAACAGTGGGCTCTGATTCTTGAACCGACAAGCCTGAGATAATAGGAGAAATGTTGGTTTGAAACAATCTCCTCGGTTTGACACTTCTGGTTGAGGAGGAGCCCTGGTCAGCCTCTGTGTTTGAGATTACTGGTTTCTCGATAGGGGAGGTAGGTAGGCCTGCTGCAATGCGCCTCTCCCGTTCAACTTTTTGTGCCTTTTCTAGCTCTAATAGATTAAGCCACCCGCCTTTGATTAAAGCGTTCCTAGTTGTGAACATAAACTCACAACCAAAGAGAAGATTTTATGTTTGAGAGAGAAAGCTCTGAAAATTAGCAAAGTAAATATGAAGATGATGATTCAACAGTGGAGAAGTGATTAATTTATAGTAAACACCCAAAAAGATGTTTTGATTCCTAGGAGAATTCGAAAGGATTTGCAATGATTAAGGAACGACGTTGATGTCATCTTCATTTAATGAAGGGGTTGCTTTTCAGAGAAGGTGGGAGCAAAATTCGAGGTAAAAACGGCTGAAATAACAAACCAGAGAATGACACGTGTCCCACGAACTCTGGCAAAAACCGTTTAAATTCGAGGAACCTTTTTCAGTCCGGATAAAGCTATAACACTATTCGAAGGACCTTTCCGGATGTAACTATCACTAGCAACAGACTGTTTTTTAGGTCTTGCCAAAGGTTTTTGAACACCACCTAAAAAATGGGCTACTGATGAGTCCGGATTCTATTACCACCTCGGACAGGGTCAGTTCGGACAATGTCTACTTAACCGGACAGGGGCAGTTCGGACACCATCATCCATTGGACTGTTCGAACAGAACTAAAGTAATTAAAACCTAATCACTTCTTGACTAAGCTGTCTGTTCTCCTACTTAGAACTTATGGGTCCTTAAACTCGACCCGGGTCCATTAAACACGACCCGAAAGCCCATAAGGCCCAAATATAAGGGTATAAATATCCAACCACCAACATTAAATAAGGATAATGAAAATTAAATACAACCAGGTTGCTTGATTCTCCCTCTACAATCTACCTAAACATTAAATACTTACAAAACTCCACAAAACTCTAAACAAAAGGTACAAATTTACCCTCACACGAAAATAAACCACATCACCTTCAATATATTGTTCAAGAGTTTCAAAGTTTTCAAACTCGCTCAAAGGAACGATTGAGGTCTGCTTCGAATATTTGAAAATACAAACTTTTGGCTTAGACATCTAGTACTCTGCAAATGATAAACAGAATTAGGCTAGGTGAGGGAGCAGCCACAAATCGCGTCAGACGTAGCGCGAGATGTATATTAACTGCTTCTGTGACCCGCGTTAGTGAAAAACTCTGGTAACTCGCGTTTGTTTGACACGAGTTGGGTGCAAATGTAAATCGCGTTATATAAAAAAGAAAAATAAAAAACGGTTACAACGTAGCGAGAGATGTGAATTACCTCTTCCAGTGACTCGCGTTAGTGAAAAACTCTAGTAACTCGCGTTTACTTCACAGGGTTTGGGTGGAAACCTATATCGCTTCATATTTAAAAAAAACACTTAACACGTCGCGCGAGATGGGGAGAGCTTGGAGACGTCAACTCGCGTAACACGAAATAAAGAGTACGTAGCGTTAATTAAAATAACATAACATGCAAACGTGGAATACTAGTATCGTCTTCAAGTCAACGACATGTAAGAACAAAACGTCATTACAGTACAAGCGAACCTGGATTCAGCTCTACTATGACAAAACTTAACCAAACCTGTTTTTAGCTAGACATAAACTAAGCGAGACTTTAATATAAACAGAATAAAGTTGAAATATTTAAAAAAACTAACAAAACCCAGCTTAAAGACTCAGGTTTGATAAAAGCTTCTATCGTTAAAAAAATAATACAAAACCCAGCTCCCAAGAACAAAAGCAGATAAAGCTTAAAGATCCAGGTTTGATAAAAGCTTCTACTCGTAAAAAAGAACACAAAACCCAGCTGCCAAGAACACATACAGATAAAAGCTTCGAATCGAGTTGAAAATAAACAGGTCTATAACATCGTGAACAATCAAAACAAAAATATATATAATATTACATGTAAATGGTTTCGGGAACCAGTTTAAACAAGGCGAAGGTATTCTAAATGGTTTCTTCAATAGGTTCATGACAATTTTTAAAAATAGCAGACTAGGTTGTACTATTAAGAATTCAAAATTTGAATTTTGGTTGGAAAATAGACTGAGCCAAATGTTGAGAGTACTTCAGGAATAAAAATATAACTTGGGTATTAAAAAGGAATTAATTTGGTGAGATGGGTGTTTAGTAGGAATAGAAAATAGTTGGGGTACTAGATGATAATAAGTTTGGTAAGAAGGTGTTTAGTGTGACATTTCCCTATAATTAAAGTTAAATAACGATGCATACAATAACTCCATCTTCAATTATTATCGTATAATATCAAATACTCAATAAATTAATCAGACATTAGATTACGAGCATAACTTCATGGTTACAGAGTATGTACGTTTGATCGTGCATGGAGCCTTAGGGTTTTGAAGTCTCACGTATGAAAATTTTCATACTATTCTTCATAAATATTGTAAAACTAAGATGATACCTTGAATTTTAACTAACTTTCCGATGTTAATAAAAATTTAAGATTTAATTTTGTTTGCATCAAAATATGCTTCCATCTTGCCTAGGAGGGAAAGCTAGTGTTATAAGAACTCATTTTGTTAATAAATGTTAATAAGAATTTATATAAGAACGTATAAAAAAATTCGTGAAGAATATTCGTGAATGTTTTGTTTTTATCGTGAAGAATATTGTGTAAAAAACTTATGGTTTTAGTCAAATCTGAAATAATAAGTTGGCTGAAAAATTAAAAATTGTGAGTGCTATAAACAGACAAAGTTTAAACCAAACTCACTTATACTTATTTGACATGGCTAAAGATAAAAAAATTATTTGAGTAAAAATAGCTCACGAAAGATAAAAAAATATTTGAGTAAAAATAGCGCATGAGAAATCTTTTTCTTGAAGAATAGTTCACAAATATGAAATTATCGAGATGTTCACCCATCAATGATTATTGGAATGTTTTTAAACTACATTACATAGTAATTTGAAGATGTGAATAACACGATAACTGAATTTCAGTTAGTGCTATAACTCGCTCAAGGGCTTCCAAGTGAATTTGACATAGTTGTTATATACATAAATCAAAGCCGTCAAATATTGGACGTTGCTAGAAGTATGCTCCAATTGGAGCAACACCGCTAACAAGCCCGTCAAAACCCTATCCAGACGGTTCTTGTTAACTCGCAAGTACCATCCTTATTTTCATCGTCTGCTCAAAATACCACAACAACTCCACAAGATCAAACACAATATTATAAAACACAATACTATCACATGCATTATGACTAGAATCGACCACATGGTCGTAGACGTGGAAATCATTGTAAAGAAGGCCATAATCGTTGAAAGGACACGACCGACAGTCCGGTCAAAACCATTATCATTCGTAATATTACAACAACAATGGATCATGGTGGATCCCTATTTTATACATATATCCTTCAGAAAAATGGCATGGACGCGGTAAGAACTATGTACCACATCAAATAGCTTCAACCCATGTTGCATATCAAGCCCAATCAATGCACCAAAAATCTTGTCAGACTTATTTTTAACACGCCAAAGTGCAGACTCTTCAAGAATAGTCGAACCATGAAAATTTGAACGCACTCAACCCAATAGACCTTGGTATAGACTTTTCAAACATGCCATTAATTTTTAGGATTAAAAATGGTACATGGACTCGGGATGATCGACTCACATAACATCCAATCCTTGTAAAATCACGTATCTCACTTCATTAACTTCGAGCACTATTTTTTTCGACAATGGTAAATGTATGCCAATAAAAAGATATGGTTATGACTTCAAACACTTGCCAAATAAATATTATACCATGAATAACGTACTTAATTCGCCAATAATTTAGTTTTTTTTTATTATCTGTTTAGATATTTATCCGGAATAATCATGTTTTTATTGAATTTGATCTTTTATTTCTTTGGAAGACCGCAAAAGTGGAAAACTTATTATCCACTAGAATAGCATGGGGTACTAGTATTCATTCACTTCACTGACCACCTCATCACTTCATATTACCATTGATGTGTCATGGCACAACCGTCTTAGTGACCCCTGATGGGTTCGAGTATTATTGTAAGTGCACTTTAGGACTATTTGAAGGGGTAATTCAGACATAATCAACAAATTTTAATGGATGAACAGTGTGCTCAACTAGATTATAATTCAGCTGTATGCTAAACCATATTTTGGTCTTGGGCTTTGGAATTTTTAAGGCTGACCCGAATCCAAGAAATGACCTGAACGACCCATGGGTCCTAAAGCAAAAGTATAAATACCCTAATCAACCACATTAAATGGGTTGGAATTTTTTGTAGAAACATAATTATTAGCACACACCTCTCTTATCTCTCTACCTTTTACTTAAAAATTTACTATCCAGATGATAAATTACCCAAAATACCCTTCGCTTAGAAATCATCCACATTAGATTGGCGACCATAATGTGTGTAGAAGGTGCATGAATCGCTTTATTCAGAACCAGTAAGTATAAATCATAGTTCAGACATTATCAAAGCATGAATCTTAATATGCAAGATGTTCCACCTCCTGAAGCTGAAGGTGTACGAGATAATAATGAGCACACTACTATGTTTCATGTCAATCACAATATAGATGAAAGACAATTCATGCAGGATGAATGTGATCAGCTTAGGGCTGAAATTGAAGCTCTAAGGGCCCAAAAGCAAGCTGAAAACTAGTGAAGGAAACATCTGATGCATGTGGTGTGTCTGCAGATGAGCATGGTGACAATGATCAGTCCCTAAAGGCTCATGTTAAATCTAAAAATACGTATTGGGCTAAACAAGTTATAAGTATATCAGACTCTTCTGATGGTTCATCTATTAATTTTGATTCTGATAAGTCTCTTTCATCCAGTATTGACGAGGGCCGTCAAAATAATGAATTGAGGCTAATTAAGAAACATTTAAGGATAAGAGACAGAAAAGGAAAAATAAAAAAGAATAAAATTCAAGGAAAAATAAAGAGTTCGACAGATTATGGCATTGATCATATATTGAGTGATCAATTTGCTATCCAATCCGAGCCAAGTATTTTTTTTTCTACTCCTGATTAAGATACAGTATTTAGCCGAAGTCATTATTGGAGGCAATCACCACTGTCCTTGAAAATACTCTATGGACGTCTCCCCAGACGGTTTGACAGTTTTAATATGGAGAAGTATGATGGAAGTAAAGATCCGGACCACAATGTCAAGCAGTTTAAATTTTTTATGATAAACTTCGATGATGACGACAAATTGTTATGTCGGGCGTTCTCATAAACCTTTAAATAAAGTGCCCAAAAGTGGTATAACAGTCTCCCATATGGATCTATAATTGTTTTTGATATGTTCCCGATGGAATTTTGAAGGCATTTTGTGAGAAGTGAGGAGCTCAAAGGGAATGGTGATACTATTATCCATTGTTCCTAGGAGCCGAACGAATCATTAAAGGAATATATCACCCGATTTGAGAATATGAAGAATGGGCTAACTGATTGTTTTGAACATGTGGCTATCGCCTCTTTGAGACAAGGATTAAATCCAAGCATGTTAGCTGATTCGGTAACTCGGAAGAAGGCACTGACTTGGGAAGGGCTGTTAAATCAAGTTTGGAAACAAATTACGGTTGAAAAACGTAAGAATTCTAGAGTAATGCGTCAGAACGGGTCTGCTGCTACAACATCAATGCCACAAGCTACTACTCAATCCCAAGCCACTAACTATAGGCCTAAAGAGTCCGGACATGGACCACATCGGCCCAAACAAAATCAATCTAATCAAAACCAACAAACTAGACCCAAGAGGGGCCATTGGGTTCAACCTAAATGGTTTGCCGAACTGGGTGAAAGAATAGCTACAATATATGATAAAACTAAGAATGTTGTGCATTTTAGAAGGCCATCCCCAATTCAGTCTCCTAGAGAGAGTCGGAGTACTCGTTTATGTAAATACCACAATGATGTGGGTCATGATACACATGGCTGTATAGCTTTAAAACAAGAAATACAGAATCTCATCGAGAGTGGAAAGTTGGGTGCCTTTGTTAAAAGGCAATGGGACAATAGACAAGATAATACAAACTCTCAACCCAATAACAATGCACCCCCGACAACCTCACCAATCGGTCTAGGGGAAAAGTATGAGGACATCGAGGTAAGAAGATGTCATGATGATTGTAGATATATTTGACCTAAACTCTGAATATCTTGATCCCGATCCAGATTAGAATCAAGTTGGGGTAATAATAGATAAGGCTACAACTGTTTTCGATCTGCGCAAGTTTTTCGAATCATTGACTATTTTTTGGGGAGATACTATAACAACACCTTCAAGTCGTTGAAGGAAAAGACATGTTAATAGTTTGACAAATCAGTTAGAGGGAAAAATGTCCACACATCTTTACCAAAACCCTGCTTTATTCACTGCCTTTGATGAAGATGATTTAAGAGATATTAAAGGTCCACATAAGGATGTTGGTGTGATATGGGCATCTATTGGGTGTTTGCTTGTGCATATTATCCAAAGTTATCTGATGTTCAACATACAAACTCGTATCGAGATCCATCTAGTGTATTTTCCTTGGTTATCCTTAAAACTTTGAAGAGTATCGTTGCTTTGATCCCACAAACAGAAATGTGCACCTCTTTCAACATGTATTTTTTTATAAAAAATACCTTCCCGTCAATATCCAAATTGCACCAACCACATAAAACTTTCTTGATGATATACCGATAACCATTTCTTTTAATACTTCATATGTCTTCTCATCATCGGACTTATGATTGAATTTTAAATTTTAACAATTTTATAGCATAATTTTATCGTACTCGTTACTCTCTTATTTGTAATTTTATGTAATTGTTTATAATTTTTTATTTTTTTTATTTCCTAAAAAATTATCATTTGACAAACCTTATTTCTTTATTTAAATCTTAAAAATCTCAATTTCACATAAAAATAATACTTTGAAAAAACTTAGTTTTCTATTTACCAACAAAATTAATAGATTTGATTCAATAAAGTGTATCGAATAACAAGACAACAAGACCCAACTCAAAGAAAGAAGAATACCAACAAACATATATTCAAAAATTTACAAAACCATCGAGAAAAAACAAAGCACAAATACGACATGCAACAAAAAAATAAAACCCATTTGACTTGATAATGAACAAAATAATGATTTAGTTTTAGAATTTAGTTATTATTTTGAGTCTATGTTTTGGGTATGATCTGTTTGATCTAGTTATGAAGTTGTAATATTTTTCATCATTAGCATTAGCCAATCAATATACAAAAAAATAAAGTGCTCACTATTCATGTTTTCATTTTTTTCATGCAAGTGAATTGTTAGGTGTGGGGTAAAAATAACTGAGAATATAAGTACTACCAAAGACTATAAGTGGCTGAAGATAGACAACCAAAGACTTACAGAGCATGAAATGTTTGAATCTCTTTGATGGTAGGAATTTGGTCAAATCTTATGTGCAAAGATGTTTGGTAGAACCTAATGGTAAGATCTTCCAAAGGCATACATAATTTTCTACTAAAACTAAAGGTACAAACTGATCATCAACAAATTCGAAGGTGAAAAACATGTTTACCGAAGGACTTGTGAGATAACTATTGGTTTCTAGAAGAAGCTGAGTCACTAAAGTTCTGAATAGATGTTTAATCTCAACCATTTATCAAAGATATATTGATATGGGCATTCTTATCATGCGGCAGGGTGGTACAAGAAAATGCGACTACCTGACGTATGAATGTTAGTGTTGCACTTATCTTTTGTGTTGAATAGCTTGGTCAATTTAAGAAAAGGGATTTTAAGCACTATTATGAGCATGAAGAACATTGTGAATATCTTTTATCCTTTACAGATAGTGAGATAATATTATGAATTCATTTGTTTAAAGAAGAAACACTAGAGAGAGTTTGAGAGAAAAAATTGAAAGTTTTATGATAGTTAAAGTAGAAGATAAAAACTTTGAGATACTATGAGATTTATAGTTCTTTTTGTAAACTGGGCGTGGTTTGTAATAAAAGATAAATGTTTGATTGTTAAGTATTTGAGAGGGGTTTCTTATAATCTTATATATATAATTTGTGCATGTTTCATATTGATGTATTATTTATTTATAATTTGAACCACATTAAATCCGTCTTATGTGTGTTTGGCTAACACCCTTATTATCATGATTTACTATTTTAGGTTCATAGTTGAACATTTTAGTATAAGACAAACTTGTATTGCTCTTATTTTTTTTGTATCTCTACAAATAAATTGGTTTCAACTCAATAACGGTTGTAATTTAGCTTATATTATATGTGGTTTGGCTGTTTTTAAAGCTTCATATTGTTTATTATTACTAAGTTGGGTTTTTCTCTAGGTGGGGTTTCTCTCTAGGTGGGGTTTCTCTAATAAGTGGTGCAATGAGAGTGGATAATCTAGAGAAATACTATTTGTAATCATGTTATAAATTTGAAAATACAAAGATATTTTCAAATCTTGAGGTTAAAGAGAAGGCTCTTATCGAGAAACCATAAAAACCCATCAAGATGAGTTCTAGAAGTTCAACATGGAAAAAATCAACGAAGATAATGATTTCAACCACTAAAAAATTAGGTTTGGGAAAAAATAAATGAATATAATGATTTAAACCTCTATAAAAAGGGTTTGTTGCTGTCATTAATAATAAATCTACAAAGAAGGTTGGTGTTAAAGTATTGTCCATAGCTCGTAATGCATTTATCTTGAGTTTGAAGGATGAAGTGTATTGAGAGGTATATGAAGAACCTACAGTATTTAGAATATGAAATCGGATGGAAGCCATTTACATGAAGAAGTTCATGGACAATATATTATATCTCAAAAACAGTTGTAAACATTGTCAATGGATGATATCGAAGAAATCTGAAGATACATGGATGATTTTAATATAATCATTATGGATTTGAATTCAGTTGGGGTCAAGGTGGAAGATGAGGATCATGACATAGTCCTGTAAAATTGTGTTCCAAAGGTGTACAAGTACTTTGTTGATGATATACTCTACGACAATGAGTTCATTATTGGCTGAAGTAAATAGTAATTTGAAGCCGAAATATATTCAAAGAAAGAAAGTTATGAAGTTAGGATCTTAATGTTTAATAGGAAAACATGCATGAAGCGACATATCATGTTATTATTATATGTGGATGATATCCTAATGACCTGAAATGATATGAAGATGATTGAAACGGTGAAGACTCGGCTAAAAAAGAATTTGAAATATAGAATATGGGACATGCTATAAGATAATTGGTATTGAGAAAAAGAGGAACAAACCGAAAGGGTATTTATTCTTATCTCAACAAGAATATATACACAAGGTCCTTCAAAAGTTCAAAATATTTAAAGCCAATGATGTTGGAACTCCTATTGGTTCATAACTCAAACTTAGTGCTACTCAAGCACCAATGATAGTAAAAGATAAGAAGTTCATACAAAAGATACCTTATGATAATTCTACTGGTAGCATTATGTATGTAATGATTTGTACGAGATATAATAATGACTAATCTATTAGTATTTTGAGCAGATTTATGTCAAATCCAAGGAAGCTGCATGGTCATGCTCCTAAGTGTCTCATAAGATACTTGAAGGGTTTGGCTGAAGTTAGGTTATGATATGACTCATATAATGTTGATAAGATATGTTAACTCTGGTTATGCTGGTTACTTTCACACAAGGAAGTCAACTTTGGGTTATTTATTTATTGTGTTTGGATGAGTGATTAGCTGGAAGTTTTGTATACAAAATTTTAATGTCTTGTCATCTACAAAAGCCAAATATATGGGTGATACGGAAGCAATGAAATAAGTTATATGGTTAAAAGAATTATTGAGTAAAATCATTGGTATAATCAAGATGTAATTATGTTCTATGATAAAACTAGTTATCTTTATTTAATAAAAAATTTGAAGTTCCATGAGAGAACTAAGCACGTAGATATTAAGTTGTACATCATCTTATACATGGTGGAGAGAGAGCAAGTGAATGTGGTAAAATATTACAAGTGAGGAAAATCCTTCGAATATTCTGATCAATGTAGTATCATTTCAAAATTCACAAACTGCATGAGACTTGTGCAAGTCTGGGATGCAGGTGAATTGGTCTCTAAAGAGTAGCTAAACATCGAGTGCAATGGATGCTAGAGTTACTAAAAGTCTAAGTGGAGAATTTTTAAGTATAAGCTAAAAGTAACTTAGAACATAAGTATTACCAAAGATTATAAGTGGCTGAAGATGGACAACCAAAGACTTATTGAGCATGAAGTGTTTGAATCTATATTATGGCAGGAGCTGGACCAAAGCTTAGATGAAAATACGTTTGCTAAAACCTAATGGTAAGCTCTCTTAAGGAATGCATAATTGCTTGTTAAAGGCGAAGGTACAGACTAACCATATGCGGAGCCAAAGGTGCGAAATATGCTTACCGAATGATATACTTATATGTTCCTAGAAGAAACGAGTCACTAAGGGTCTGATTTGATGTAACATCTAAGCCGTTAATCTAGGAACGCTTATCACGTGGCAAGCTAGTACAATGAGGCACCTTTGTCATTTGTGCTTATTTACTTGGCTAATTGAAGAAAGGGGCTTTCATGCGCTATTGTGAGCATGATGAAAATTTTGCACATATTTAATCCTCTATAAATAATGAGGTAATGATATAAAGTCATATGTTATGATAAGAAACACTTGAGATATTTTAAGTGATAAAGTGAAAGGCTTTCAGATAGTTAAGGTTAAAAATGAACACTTTGAGAGTCTCTAAGATCCACGGTTTCTTTTGTGAGCTAAGAGTGCTTTGTAACAAAATATAAGTGGTTGAGTGTTTAGTGTTTGAGATAGTCTTCTTGTAGTCTTTTATATATAAATATGTGTATGTTGCCCGTGGATATAGGTTTTCTTCATAATTCCACATTAAATTTTTCGTGTGCACTTTGTTTAACACTCTCGTTCTTATATCTTGCCTTGTTGTTTTGGGATCATGGAAGAAGCTTGAGTGCGAGCCAGAGTTGTGGGGCTCTCCTGTTTCTTGTTACACGTTACAAGTTTTGGCTGAATAATGTTTGAGCTTTGGATAATGATGAAACTTGATATTTTTTATTATTCCAGAGTTTAGTTGTTTCTGTGTGGATTTTTCCTCACATGAAACGTATCCCATTCTGTAACAAATTAATTATTTATTGTTTCGGTCTCAATCATCATCCATATAAAAAATTAGGATTATTGATTGAGCTTATTGCTTTCTCATTGTGTAACAATTTTTTTGTTCGATCTCAATCTTCATCCAAATCGGAAATTGTGATTATAGTCGTTGGATGTTAACTTTTAACATGTAAACTTAACAATTGTATACTATTTTATATCGTTGATCTCGACAAATCGATAATTAAAAATGATCTTCATGTATCATCGCAAATGTTAATGTATGATAATATTTCATCTATCAAATATTTTTATAAATTTTAATTAATTTATTATTATCTAGAAAATTTGATAATATTTGTAAAATGAATCTAATCAAATATATAAAAATTATATTATATTATGAACTCTAAAATAAAAATTAATATTTTAAATCTAGAACAAACAATAAAGTAATCAATTATATATATATATATATATATATATATATATATATATATATATATAGTTATATAGTTATATTTTATCCATCGTGGCATATATATAAAGTAACGACAATTATTTCTTATTTAAAAAAAATTAAGATAATAATTTTAAATATATTAATATATGATTAAATAGAACTATTATCTAAATAATAAAATGATGATTCATTTTATATTCTATATTCAGTTATTTTAACTAGTAATAATGTATGACGTATTTTTTAAAATTAAAAGAAAAAGTATTTTAATACGCACATAGATAAATATTTTAAAAACCTAAATTACAAATTGATAATAAAATAAGATATATGTTATAAAAATTCAAAATTAACAAAAAAAATATTTATAAATTTTATATAAAACGTATTCTGAAAACACAAATTAAAATTAAAAAATTAAAAAATTATAAATCAAATAATACGAATAAACAAAAGTAAAATAATAGTCATATTATTAACTAATTCATTTCAGATATAAATACAAAATAGATAGATAGATGGAAAGAACATAAGATTGAAAATTAAACTAGTAAAAAAAGTGACGAAAATCCTTCTCATGTGATATATTGTTTCCTCGTAACACATTGAAGTTACGTTTTATTTTAATTTGATTTTATAAGATAAAAATTTAAATTTTAAAAATATCAGTATATCGCCAGTTTATATAAATTTGATGATTAGAGATTAAATTCAAAAATATCTAAACATTTAAATCATTCACAACAGTCGTACTATATTCGAAGATTACTATTTTGTTTAGACAATGACTGATATAAAATAAAAAACGAATGTATGGGAAATATTTTAGTTATGATTTACAAGGCGAATAAAAAAATGTGCAATAAAACAAAACACACAAGACAATATTAATGTGTTTCGGGTTGTGAAAAAATCTTATATCTGCATGTAACATACACTCTTTTATATTTAAGTAGGTTACAAACATACTATCCAAACACAAAACTCTATTACTCATTGTTATAAAAGATGATGTGATTCAAATAACACTCTCTTAAGTGTTTATCTCTTACCTCACTTATCTATCAAAATACCTAGATATATTTCACCATTTTAGAAAATATATAACTTTTGTAATCACATCGCATCAAACATTGCATAACAATATCTTCTTCTATTTGTAGGTTTAAGGATGCACAAGATTAAATTCCATTATTCAACGACTGGAATAACCATTGATCCATTAATATAGAAAACCTCATAAATAGCAAAACCTAATAAATATAGAAGAGTTAATTAATATATGATATCTAATCAATATACAAAGACTAAAATATGAGACTCAATTAATATAAGAGACTTAGCAAATAGAAAACTCTGGTCGGCCCAATTGTGGTGCTACGGTCCAACTCGCTTCAGATTAAAGTGGTGCTTCAGATCAGTTTGTTTCGGACTACCTTACGTTGGACCAACCTTTTTTGGCTCAACACATACTTCCTTGACACATTGGTCACTAGTCTTCGACAACTTGTCTCAGCCCTTAGGATCAACAAAGGTATCTGCAACTAAGTCGTGACTCGAGCTTCATAGAGTTTTAATGGTTGTTGCCTAATATATATCACGACATATGCAACTATACTCATGTAGCCTTACGACAATACCTCTGTTGACAAGTTACTTTTAGCCTACACTGAACATTCTTAATATTTGGGTCAGTTTTATATTTTATGTTGATTTTATAATATCATTTAGTATAATTTTTTATGTATATTTTGGTAGTTTGTGGTATTATTCATATTATTCAATATTTATTTATGGTATAATATATAATTTTATCATTAAGTTTATATTGTAAACAATGTCATGTATGTTAAACTTCATACATAAATGTTTAACAAAAATAAAATTAATATACATAATAACTAAATAATTAACTTAAGAGTTAAATGTTTAAACTAGAAGCTGAATGTATGTTACAAAGTACTGAATGTTTATCTTAACAATGAAATGTTAAACCAATAGGTGAATAAATAACACATCAGTTAAGTATGTGTTACAAGTAAATTCTTAATCTAAATATTTTATGCTAACAACTAAGTCTTTAACGTGTTACGTGTTTATGTGCTTAGTTGACTCTGGTCAAGGATTGTGGACTAGAGTAAAAAGTTAAACCTAGATCTTTGGTTGAAAGGTAGTACTTCAATAGAAAACCCGTGAGGGAAGACTGGTAAGAAGTGGTGCAATGATGGAAGAAGGTGACTGAACTAGTAAGAAGAAGTTGTACGGTGATGAAAAAAAGTCATATAAGTGGTAGGAAGACAGAAAATATTATAGAAAATACGTGTCAAGAAATTAATAACGTGTATGAGCGAGGAGAAAGCAAAGAGGTCTTAAGAAGAATTTTTTTTGCAAATCGTATTCACCATCAACAATGAAAACATAATTGTATTTAATATATGTTACATTGGGTTTCAAGCTTTTTTAGACTTTCGGTTTAACGTTTTAAAGTCTTATGGCTATAATCTACCTTTCAGCCTTAGGTATAACTTTCAGTGTTATTCTTAAAGCATGGTTAGACCAATTTCTACATGAAGACTTATAACTTAAAGATTAAAATTAATGGATAAAACCTCTAAAATTAATATATTTATTAGTATCCCTCATAATCTATGCGAGATGATTGAAGAAAGACTATAGTTTGAAGTGTTCCATTGTCGGTCAAACCATGGTCAATTCCAACCCGTGGAAATTTTCATTTGGACTATTTATCAAACCTTATACGAGTTGGTTACGTGGGAGAAACTTCCATGTTTAACAAGTTTTATATCGAGCCAAAATACTGAATCAATTATGGCCAGACTCATAAGAGTTTTGAGGGTATTTATCCTCACATGTACCTTGTCAATACTTTTTTATGCTAAAACATATATTCAGAAGAAAAAAAACCTCCATTTTTGAAGAAAAAAAATATACAAACATCAATAGTATTTTCTATATTTTTTATTTCATGGTAGTTAGTTATCTCATAAACAAGATTCGTAATCAAGTTTGGATTTAGATGAGCTTGAAAATAATGCTTGAAAAGTAGCTTTACATCTGTCAATGGTGATATCTCTTATAATCTTTTAAATATGAGAAAAGATGAAAGGATAAAAATGAAGTTGATCGAATAATATCAAGAATCCAAACTACTTGGAGTCCTCAATGTTGATCATTGCCAGAGCCGAGCCGAAACGTAACGCAATTGAATCATATAATGGTTGAAATTCTTTGAGTTTGAAGCATTATTGACTAGTCATGTCAAACGTTTAAATGACAAGTTGTTTCTAAAATTTATGTGTTATTGAGTAGTCATGCTAACTTATAAATACTCGAATTATTTGATTTCGAACCGTCATAGGAGGCTGAACATTTTTCAGCATCCGACTGTGGAATTAGATCCACCCTATTAGTATTTTGCATAAATTATATGTAATATTTGTTAGTTAAGTAATAGATGGTTCATACAAAATTTCATAAACAATAGGTTTTGATTATTATTTTAATATTCTACGATGTATCAGTTTTTTATCCATTTGCCTTCATTTTTTCTATTATTTTAGTTGTAGTATATATTCTTTTAAATGGTTTTCCGTCAACCGATTTAATTTATATATATATATATATATAAATTTTTTCAAAACAAAAAATAAACTTCAATTTTTTATTGCAACTCATATTTGACGGACATGAATGCTCAATTGTATTCATAACCTATGGCAATAAACGAAACACAGACTTTAAAAACTCAAATCAATTGAATCAAGTTAATATTATATTTTATAAAATATGTTGATTTATTATTAGTGATAATTTATATATCTTTTATTATTATTTTAATTATATATTTTTATTTATTTAACAGTTTGATAATATTTTATTCCTATATAATATATTCAAATTATTCTAAATACATTATATAGTTTTTTTCTTTTTTCTACAATGTTTAAACCATATATTTTTTCTCTTTATCCAATATGGTAATATCTTTTGTCACCATCCTCTATTGTATAACCTCTATCAGGGTTCTTATATATTTTGTGTTTCATCTAAGGTTTCATTTCTAGATCTATGGTATTGGTATTTGTATCTACACCTTCGGTATCTTATGTACTTCAGTTTTGGTTATTGTTGTAGACTAATTGTTATTGAAGTTTGGTACTATAGTCTGATTATTCTTAGATTCATTTAATATGTCGAAAAATATTCCGTAGTTTTGTATAACACCATTTGAGATTCATTTAATACTTTTAAAATACATAAAAATCAAATTAAATTATGAGTTTTATAAATAAAAAAATAATATTGAAAAATTCAAAAGAATGCTAGTTTAGATTTTCACAGTAATTTAATTATTATGTTTATTTATATATTTTTCAAAGGTTTTTATTGATGAATCCGAAGTTTTATCTAAGATAAAAACTATATATAGTTTTTTATAAACATAATAATATGAGATTTATGAATTATTTTAAAAAATAAAATATATTTATTAAAATTTAACTATTTTAATTATATTTGTTTATAATTAAATAGAATTATTATTACAATGAATAATATAACACTTTTATTATATGATTAAATAAACAAGCTAATAGTGTAAGTGTTGAAACTAAATTACCGGAGATATCATAAACTCTTAAACTAAACAAGTCTATAAGTTTACAAGATAATGCCAGGGAAACACAAATCCCAATTGGATGAAAATTCAAAAGAAATGCTATAAAAATAAAATTATAAAAAACAATTAATAAAAAATGAATTAGAGAGACCTTACGAGTATAAAACAAAGAATAAAGTTTTTTAGTTAAAAATAAATTTTAGAGATGTTATAATTCCATAAAAGGTCCAAAATCTAAGTGCAATGTCATTAAATATAAACAATATTTTTTAGATGTTTGATTTTTTTCAAATTAGGTATTTGCTTTTACTTCTTACGTTTTACCTAATTTGGATAAGATTGGTTCTTATTTTTTACACATCTCCACTCTTCAGCTCCACCATCCTCTATTACAAAATATTACTTCTCCAATCTTTCACTCCCAAAGATCTGCATCTCAACCACCCTCTCTAGCCACTTATCATCTTCAGCTCCACCCTCCTCTATTACGAAATACTACTTCTCCAATATTTCACTTCCGAAGATCTGCATCTCAACCATGCTCTTTGGACGAGCCCAAATAAATAAATACTTCATCAAATAGACATCATATTTGAGAATACATACTTTTGTAAGAGTAAGTTCTTAAAAAATCTAATACATGGAAACATTAATTCTAAACCCGTGTCTTTCGATTTGTTGATAGCATACTCAATTGTGGTAGTTAAAAAACCTTGTTGTTCATATTGTAGACATATAACAACAAATAGACTATATGCAACACTCACATTTAGAAGAGCTAATGACAATGCATTTTGTTGTTTTACGCCCAAAATTTTGAAAGGTCTTGTACTCTGTCATCCATCGTCCTGAAAACCTTGAAAACTTTGAGGAGTTTAACGATGCAACTATTTCAATGATTTGACGCCATAATTAATATTATTCTTGCTCTAATGTTGAAGATAAAAAAGAATAAGAAACGGTCTGGCTACAAATCAGTCGGCATGTCTAGGGGACGTTATTTCAGTCATGGCCATTCTCGATATGACAGAAGAAACTAAAATATTTTGTCTCATTTTTACATAAAAAAAACGCATAGTGCAGAGCCTCGTGAAACCTAATGCGCCAATATCAAACTATCAAAGTTACCCAAATTTATCAACATATGGTCCACCAAATTCATGGCATGTTGATCTAGCACCACCCATGGATCCGTAAATTTGCACTTAATCAATCTCACAAAACTATCACTACCCACTTGTAATCCAACCATGACATGGTCAATCTCAACAAATGATTAATAACCTTGTTGATTTGACAAACCTTGTCTATCCTAGACCCATGACTACCTAACCCAAATAAAACCTCACAATGTTCATGCTAGCTCCCAATATACTATAGTGGTATTTGCCACCAAAGTTCCATCAATACATGATGGAAAAGTACAAAAACCTAGAGACATCGAGCATTATATCGAGCAATTCTAGGATGACATTCTTAACTTTGAGAGAGATGACAAGATACTATGTTGTGCTTTTTTTATATATATTTTGAGGTAGTTACAAATTACCTCTGGGCTATATACATAATTAATTTAAGAACGATATGGTCAATCTTTCAAGAACACTTCATAGGCGGTAAATTCATCCGAAATGACAAAGATCAAAGAGCCCAATGAAAGCCTCTTAGAGTACACAGATAGTTCATATGAAAAAATTGCATGAAGCTGTTTCATATGTAACTTACAATCATAAAATTCTATTGAGGCTCTTGGCGAATGGTATTAATGAAGAAAAATATTATAATTGTTGATGATCTACTAGCTCAGACCGAGGCACAAATCAAGGTTTATGAGACAATGTGTATGTGACTTTCCAGTCTCAAATACATATCCTTCTTACCATCATGCGGTTAATTTAAATAAATCACTAATGGTTGTTTTGATTCAGGCCTCTAAACGACACTTATAGAAAAGTGTAAGCAATAAAATTTGGGCAACAAATACTAAGAAAAATTATATACGAAAAAGATAGAGCAATGTAACGAGAGGAAAAAGATTTGGTCCATTTAAGCAAGTATGAAAAGATGTTCACTCCCAAAAATTTCGTTTAGTATAAATTTTATAAATATCACGGTGATACAGATCTTCTAATATGAGACTACCAAGTACTAAAAGAGGAGGTTCTGATCCTGGTTGATGTTGAGAAGTTGATATAACTTGTAAAATGTAGCTCTTGGCTAAACCAAAAGGAGCCACGACCTAACCACAACAACTAACTCAAGCATAGCATCTCCAAATTTTAATTGCAACTAAACACCATAACCCTCAAAGCACTGGTTATAATGGAAACACTTGACGAATATATAAACTCTGATTCAAACTGCCAAATTATTTTAACATTGATGAAGGCGAATCTTTATCAAATATTACAAAGTCCCCTCGCAAATACCATGAAACTAATCTTAAAATCAAATGCCAAAGATAAACTTTGGTGCCTCTCTATTAGAATCAAGATGATGATGCACTTATCATTATTGTTCAAACTAACGTCATCTTTAAGAACACGTACGATAAAATATGTGGTGTAGTGCTCTTAATTCCATAAAAATGATCATGACTAGGTTCACAAAAAAGGACACATTAGTTATCGATAAATTAACATCATAGGTGGTTATGTGTCGATATAAGCATAAGAAGTATGTAAAATGCATTTTCATGATTGTAGATATCCTTGTATCATACAATATAATTTATGGTAGATCTTGACTTAACCATATGCACATAATTATCTTAATTATCAGTCAATACCTCCGATACATGTTCAATTTCAATATAATCCACAACAACTAAATACTAACCATTTAATGTTACTTTGGTTATTTAATATGTATACAATAACAATAAATAATGGCATCTCTCTATCTAGACAATATTGAATAACTTATATGAGTTAATTTGACCAAACTTGGGAAGATATTGAAAATTTAAAGTTATGGATGGATATATTTCCTCGCATTAATATAGACCTACAAGGTACCCCACTATAATATTTTATTATTTATGTATGATAACTTGGATGTCACACATGGTCCACCACGATGTTAATAGTGTCTTCATTGATGTTATGTAACAAACATTATCAATAAGTAACAAGTTTTGGCTTATTAAATAAAAATTTCACATATTTTTTGAAAGAAAATTGAAGGTGGCCGAGGTGGATCAACTTAGCAAAGTAGGATACATCTCAGAAGCTTTCAATCTAGTATGGACTGCCAATCCGATCATATTCAAAATAAAAATAGTAAATAGTTCATGTGCGTGAAATTTATCGATCTAAAAAAAACATGTCAAAAATATCATTTCTCGACCTTTTCGTAAACTGGTTAGTGGATCTTATCTTGGATGATATTATATTATCTTTTATGGTTTCATATTCTGTCTATAATTAAATCTTGATGCATGTATATGATAAGAAGCACAACTCTTTATAATAAAGTGATGGCTCTACTGCTATAAATTCATGTTATCTAACCGAAAAATATAAAAGCATATATTGGAGATAGCTTGATCACAATAAACCAAGATGCGAACCACCTAACCAACCTTGTATAAATATTCGAAAATATTTGATCAGTAAATTTGAAGCTGAACTCAAAGAAATTTGAAGCTGAACTCAAAGAAGTACACATTTGATGTCCAGTTATAATAATTTATGGATTATAAGGTCAGCACGAAAGTAATTGTAGCATACCTTACATAATTCTCTAACTTTGAGGTTATTGAGCCTCTAAATAATATTAAAGAGGTCTAGCTCTTTGTAGAAAGGTCACCCCACTTAAAAAATGTATTTCTCGATCATTAAAGAAGTATTTTTATTTTTTTAAGTTTTCGAAGGTGTCGGCCAATTCAACTAAGCTTCTGAATGGGACAAAATATTTTTCAAAATTAAAGATCTTCTAACCTCACCAAATATTTTGTCAAAATTAAAAATGTGTGAGCCTATTTACTTATATATAACTGTATGCGACAATGTGGGTAATACAATGTTAGTTAAGAAAGAAAAACTAACACGATAACAATTTATTATGTAATAAAGTCTCTTTTACACGCTGAAACTTGTTACTTACAACTAGATATATTAGTCTTAACATTAATTATTGTGGTAAAAAGATGATGTCATAATTCCAGATACATAACATTATTATTATAACATTATTGTTTACGAAAAATGTAATGCAAAACCAAATATAACTAGTAAACTTATAAGATGGTTAGTCAAACGTGTAGGTTTTGATTTATAATTTTAACCATGCACTATCATCAAATATCAAGTGCTAGCAAATACTTTAAGACAATTCTAGTCAGAGAGATCCCTACCTTTGGGTGTTAACCCAAGACGTTGGTCATGACAGATAGTGGGTCCAATATTATGGGTTATGGATCATGAATCTATTAATCTCTCTTTCGGGGATACAATAAATCAAGGTATCAAGTTTGATTTCCTCACTTCTAATAATATGAGCGGATATTAGGAAACCATAGTGGGTTTGCAATACGTTCATATATATATATCATGACGAGTTGAGCTACTGAAGAGGTTACAGCTTGTGATCAATGATACCTTCGACCCAGAAAAAAAAAACCTAATAAAAAAATTGAGGGAGCATAATCATCATGAATTATTTTGAACATGTTGTGTATAAAAAAGTATCATTGGTTGATAACGCGATAATAGATGCACTTGCTTCCTTGGGTTGTACTCATTCATCATCATGAGTGGTCCTGGAGTTGAAACTAACAACAATGCATCATAGTGGAAACCTTTTGTACATACTAAATTTCTTAAACAATAACCAACAAATGAATGATGAACTGTAAAAATATACTACCCAAGCTTACATAACATAAAAGGTCATACCATATGATAAATTTGAAACTATAAGTATCAAAATTTATTTGGTAAGGTACATATAATTAGTAAATATGTTATACAAACAAAGTCTCACCATACGACTTCTTGAGTTTTTTGGGTCAAGATGTATAAACCTCCATTAAGGAAGAACTTCATGATGGCAAAAGTGGTGTACACCACGACTACAAAATGTTACACCAACGAGTCTTCTATGTAGGATACTTCTGGATAACTATTCTAGCATACGCCAAATCTTTGGTTAAATGATGTGACACGTATCAACGCTTGTTAACACAATCCAAACCTCAAGTGTTCCTCTTGATTCGATATAAGAGGCAAGTCTATTTGATGCGTGTAGTTTGGACCTTGTGGGACCCTTACCAAAGGATTCAAGTGAGCGATAGTACCTCATAATAATAATAATGGAGCATTTATTTAAATGGATGGAAGTAAGTAATAAATTTATTAAAGATAAACATATGTTGTGGGTATAGGATACCTCGAATTATTAAAACTTAATAGGTCCGCAATTTCTCGCATAATATGTTTTTCCAAACCTCAGGTATCATACATCAATTTTTGTCACCTTTCAATCCTCAGGAAAAAAATAAAAGAAGGTGAAAAAATAACAATCTTGGAAGGCATACAACCCGTCTTTGAAGATGCAGCAAAAAATGACCAAACTTTTCTAAATAATATTTATGTTCACACCAAACCATTACATACAGCACCATAGTTGAAACACCTTCCGCTTTGGTGTATAAAATGGAAGTTGTAGTCCTAACAAGAATAACACTACCTTATTTTTTAATATTAAATTAAAATTAAGAAATAAATGTCGAGTGTCACAAGGTGAAGCTTGACTAATCGAAGAAAAACGAATGAAAACTCACCTACAGATATAACACTACAAAACATTAATGAGAAGTAGGTATAACGCTAAAACTTACTTCTGTAGCTTCTAGATAAGTGATCAAGTACATAGATGCATGTTTCTCTATACGAAGGATAAAGTTCTATAAAAATAGGCCAAAACTGGAAAAAACCATACACTGTATTGACCAAGGTCAAGCCATAAACCTACATAGTGTTTGAAGAAGACGGTCGACCATTTTCTCATCCACGAAACGTAAAGCGCTTGAAGTTGTATACTTCTTAAATATATATATATATATATATATCACTACAATGTTGGGTGTGATTTGTATTTCATCATTTTAGTTTTATCTTTATAATTGAGGAGCACTCTATTCTACCTCGAGTGACGTGAAGAAAGTTTTATCGTGGTACGTGTCTTCAATAACAAAATTATTTCCATTTACATATGTGGTTGGATAATGAATTTTGAAAAAAAAATCTGAAGTTTATATTGAGCATATGGGCTCTTATATCTACATTCTACAGTAAAAAATAATCACTTCATTATGATAGACCCCCGGTCATACAAAGGATTAGCTATGCTCGATGTTATGCACTAGCACGTAAAAACATACCAACAAACTCAAACAAAATTATAGCATATTATATATCTATGTTCGACTGAACAATGTAGTACCTTGCTTCTTCTTCCATGATAAGAGTTAGATTTTCAGTGTGAAAATCAAACAATAAAAGTAGTTCTAGAAAGAGAAACAATTGATAATCGATAATTAAATAATGATATATGTCAATCCTTTTATTTCATAATCCCATATCATATTTTAGTACAGAAAGATAAATAACAGAATCAATTACACATTTGGGTAAATTACACATTAGCCCTTAACATTTATATTTTATATTACATTTATCCTCTTAACTCTACAAAGCTTCATTGAGAATCATTTTCTTCTAATTGCATTTACTCTATGATAACTTATATCTTTATCAGTAGCCCCTTTAGTCCTTATGAAGGCTGCTGAATAAAGACTAAAACTATTTGAGGTTGCTTCGAACAAAACTGTCAATCTTTCTAAAAAATTTACTTCTATTTTTCACGTCCTCTTCGAAAACTTTTTAACAGATGGTTTTGAATGTTTATCACGTTCATTACAAGAAATCACCTCAAAACTCTCTTTGACCTTTTTATACTCTCTTTGAATATGCACGTGGAATTTTTAATCATTCATCTAAGCAAGGCTAATACGCATGCAATATGCTATTTAGGTGACCGTTTACACGTGTTAGCCTACTTTAGAGTAGGCAACCATTTGTCGATTCATATTTTCAACCTATAGCACCTGCCAACCTTTCACCTCCTTTTCTTTATTCCTTCTACACTAGTTCTTCTATAAATATTCTCTCAACACTCATTTTCCCATCACACATAAATTCTGAAGATAGAAAGAGAGTCATCTTAGAGGTTTTTCTTGCACCGTCACCTTCATCTGAAAACATTAATTTATACGGTCCTTCTTTATCTTGTTCATGCCTGATTTGAAGATCTTCTTCCACTTTAGTTTATGAAGCAAAAAATACCATTTTTGGCGTCAATGGCTACTCATATATTACTGAGACAGCTGTTGAATATCAAGCACCAGGCGCGATTGATAACTCTTCAAAGATTTATACTCGTACCGTTTACGGGGCCTTTAAGCCTGGTTAATTTTTTTAAGAACCAGAATCCTTCCGACCTAATCCCTAAAAATTTTCTCACAACAATCCCCTCAACAAACGAAAGACAAACCACCTCAAATCCCTATATAAGTAAACTTTGTCAACGCTTCAACTTTTTTCAAATCAACCGCAAAAAAACACAAGAGAAATCTTCTCAAACATCAACAGAAGAATATCCTGCTAATACTCCAAACCTTCATCGAATCAATGGTGAACACACACCTCGAATAACTTCAAAACCCCATTCTAAAAAAGACAAGCTCTTCGCTGAAGCGCATTCGTCGCAATGGGAAATTCTAATGACATTAATAATTCAAAAACCCTTATATCTTATCCCCCCTCGAAGGAGATGGCTGGAACAAACAATGAGTCCCAGGTAACTCCTTTAGAGATCAACCAACAAACCACCATAACTGCCCAAAATAGTTAACAAGCTGCTACTACTAACATTGCCCCTCATCAGCTTCAAGATAAATCTTTCGAGGAGACCGTTGAGTCAGACTCAAGGACAAAGACTAACTCTAATATAGAATATATAGATAGCGCTCCTCCCTCAGACTCCGAGGAGAATCTCTTGAAAAAACTAACTCTGGAAAAAAAAACCACAGAACCAGTCGCTTTGCCCGAGGACATCGTTGCAAATTTAAGCGTAAACTTAAAGGACATTGACCCCCCGAGTACCTTATTGCACTAAAACATGCAATATAAGTACTATAACCAATCAAAAGCACTTATTTAAAAAAAATGGGGTCTTCTAGGAAAAGTTATTCTCTTTTTCCAATGGTAGGAGAAACTTCACTTTACTCTGAAAAAATGAACTTGTGGTATATATTGAGATCATAAATTTGGGCCTTCGGTTTTTGTTGGACCCATTTATAGTAGATTAGTTCGAGATTCTTGACTTGTGTCCGATGCAAGCCAGTCTAATCCTGTGGTTCACTTTGCTATCCAGTATAATGGCTTTATAACTTAACTAGATACCTCTTTCAATCAAACATTTTATCGCGCTGACTGGCATTTCCAAAACTCGGGTGCTACCTTTCTATTATCTCACACTTGGAGAGTCCTTCAAAATGATTGATGATTTCATCGAAGTTAACAAATTCTAGAAGCAGAGATTTGTCTTTATCTCTAGAGCTTGTGAAAATGGGAAAGTGATCCCCGAAGAGAATCCTTCGAGGCTAAAGCTCAAGTGGAAAAGTACAAGTAAGTAATATAACCCCCTTTACTTTTCTTGACCTATAATTTTGTTTCAAATTCTTTATGTATTATTTTTCCATGTAGAAATTCAGAGGTGATATAAAATCCACCAAGCTGCTACCAAATACATGGTGCAACAAATTTCACAACATCTTCATACCTTTGAATTTTGTGAATAGTTATCTATGATAGATCTCCCCAAATTCTTTCGTCCCAGATGACGAACTAATGGAGCCCCCGAATCCAGAAGATGTAGTGAAGAGGCTAGCAGTTCTTGGCGCACACATCATACTACATGTCCGGAACAGATTGCAGAACCATTTGCCTTTAAAAAAGAAAAAGAAAAATCTCAAGCTAGCTCTTCCACAAATTGAAAGCCAAAGAAACCACAAAGGAAACAAAAAATAAAGCTAATAATGCTAATCCTCCCCCCTTCCAAACACTAAAGGAGAAGCTCTCGGTAAGTTATCAAGAAAAAGAAAAAAAACTACTACTTCGAAGAAAAAGAAAAGTTCTTCAAAATGTCCTCTAACAACAGTGCCAGAAAGTAATATCGACATACCTCCTCCAAATTTAACCTCACATGTCAAGGAAGTAGAAGAAATACATAAAGTTTTTGAAACAAATCATCAAGAAATATAAAATATGATTGGCAAAATGCGATAAGTGAAGATGAAATCCAAGATTTATCCAAGACACGTGACCCTCAAATTCAAAAAATCCAAGACTATATCGTACAAATCAGCCACCAAAGTTTCGAAGCTAACTTGCATCAAAGTCTAGGTTCGTCCCCTCCTTAAGTTTCTCTCTTATCTACTCTTGCTATATATGACAATTATCCTCCTCATCTTATCGGGGAACCCTCCGAAAAAGTGTTGAAACTAATTCAACCTTTCTCTAACCTCAAAGATATATCTAAGAAATTATGCAGATATATCAAATCTGTGCAAAATAAACTTTAAAATTTTGCAAATGATGTAATATGGTGAAAAAAGGCTATATATAGCAATAAATTAAGAGACATTTGTAACAAAAGCCTCCACGAACTGTTCCAATCCTTTCAAGGATGCATATCAGAATTTTTCAAGGGATTCATCTAAATCAAACGTCATCTGGTCATGATTAATGGCCAAGAAAAAGAGAACCTAAAATCTACACATCAAATCGAAATGGACGAATTCAAGGAAATATATGAATCTGAGCTAACCGAGAAATGTTCAAAGTCCTCATCTTTGAAGGAGTTGTTCAACAAAAATTAGAGAGAAAGGAATAAACCACTTGAAGATTTGGAATTATTCAAAACAAAAGTCGAAGAAGAAAAACAGTTTGTCATCAAAGACGCAGAGGACCAAAGCAGACTGGATAACCACTTGAGGTTTTTTTTGGACTGGTTAGAAAACTATATTATAACTTAGTAAATACTCGTCAGGACATATTGGTAAAAAAATAAGAATGGTTATAAAAATACAGGGGGCTACTTAAATTTGGGGTTGGTTATCGTTTTGGTCGACGATTTAGCCAAAGCCTTTATTAATTAATATTTTAAACTAAAAGTTGAATGCAAAATATACAAATTAAATGTGTGTTACACCCTAATCACAACACAATAATGTTTATCTTAACCATTTTAAAAAGTAGTTGTATACATAATCCATCAATTAAAAATGTGATATATTTAAAATATTTAAGGAATAACTATTATCTTTATAAAGAATGTTATTTTCTCCATGCTAAAATTTTAAAAAAATGAGAATGTGATTTTACCTTTTCACCTTCCACTTGATTCGAAATTTATATTTTTACCACTCACTTATCTAAATCTCGAATTCCTATAATTATAAGATTAAATCATATCCAACTCAACTTATACACATAAACTATGAGAAACTAATCATAAAAAATAAAAATTAAAATCAAACAAGGTTAACCAAATGAATGGAGAGAACAATGAATCAAGACTGTAAAATTGCACCTAAACCTTAAAAAAATTATAGTAATCTTGCGTTGAAATTCTAATTTCATTAAACATAAAAAATGATTTAATAAAAACCATATAAAAAATCACAAAAATGTATATTAGATTATGAAACAAACCCATTGAACCAGGTGATATTAAAAAAACAACACTTAATTTCGTGACAAGTCCTCATAATTAATTGTTTAAAAAAAGGGCAAGTAGTGATATCCGGAACTGCGTCTAAGATTACGCTACCTGTAATTGTTTTTAAAAACTCAATATACTATACTCAAATTTACTTACTTAAATTCTCACAAACTAAGTCTTTATCTAAATACTTAACTTCAACGGTAAACTAACTTAAGCCTAACATCTCCTTTTAAGAGACAACATTTACTTGGTTTGTAGCTTGGAATTAAAGCCTTCTTGGTATTACCTCTTGTTGTGTTACATTTTCAAAAATAATTTTTATTGAACTTTTGTTTTAGTTTGTACACAAATTTATTCCATCAAAATTTGCATCAATATATCCATGAATATTACACCTTTGATGATTTTTGGATGAAGGGCAACCAAGTTTCTAGCTCTTCAATAAATAGGGTCACTTAATCGTGTTCTTTACTTATACCAACTAGTTCCTTATTTATACCAACTAAATATATCGGATCCTCAAGAAAACAAAAGAATTTAGGTGAAATTAGCGTTATCTAAACTTCCACCACATCGAAGGACTTGAGAGTTCCACATTATTAGACTTAAGAGTTTACAAGAACGATATTTGAGAGAGTAATTGGAAGAAGAAGTTTTGAGAGAGTAGGCTTAAGAGTTTTTAAAGAACTATAAATGAGTTTTGGATTAATTGACAGAACGGTTTGGGGTTTGGGGATGTAAGAAATGAATGTTTGAGATATTTGAAAGTGTTGGATTATGTTAGAATTAGATAGAGACATGGGTTGAGAGTTAAATGAAATAAAAATAAGAGTATAAAAATAATATATATATATATATATATATATATATAATAAAAGTAGATTTAGTATTTTTTTTATGGAAGAAATAAAATAATTGAGTTTTTGTTCCGATCATGAGAGAAATAACAATGAATGATGAAAATAATAATCGTACCCAAAAATTTAATCTAAATAGTTTAGATTAACAATTGAATGTTGAATTATAACAACTAATTATGGATTATAACAATTAATGACTAACCAACCAAATTAGTCTATATGATAGTTAAATGCTCAATTTAACAATTAAATTAAATGATAGCCTAATCAATAAATGCTAACTATTATCTAAAAAATGATATCTTTGATCGATCAAATTTATATGAAGCCCACTCTAATAAACAACATTTATGCATTTAACATTTATGTATTAAACTGTTATGAATCAAGATCCATCAATTTTTATTAAATTTAAATGGTTTTAATTTAGCTTTTTTATAGTTTAATTTTAAATTGAAGAGAAAACCGTTTGACTTTTTTCTTTTTGAATTTATTTTAAAATTTTAAATTAAAAAATAAACTAGACACAAAATTTTATTTATGAAAATAATTTAGACATAAAATATATAATATAATATGTTTTGTCCATAATTATTATATGAGGTTAATACCGACATATACGAAAAACATTTGATATTTACATAAAAGTCCGTTAATATATTTTCATTATCTATAACTACTAAAAATATATCTTATTAACCTATAATTACTAATTAACTTTAATTTTTAATACGTAAAATCTATAACATTTTCATAACATGCGAGAAACATTCAATTGTGTTTTTGTTAATTTTAAAAGTTAATGAATCATTTGCGGATCTAACAATCTCTTATGACGATCCTTTAATGTGAAACTCGATACCTCTTAATGACATTTGTTTACTAATAAATTTATGACCTTTTCATCAAAACAATTTCAAACCTTTTTTTGTTTCATAAATACATGGACGTCATGTTTTATGCCATTAAAGATCCATATAAACTTTGAAACAACATAAACATTATCAACAATGATAATTTTTCTAGGTTTTGCGCGACATTTGTATCTATAACATACTTATTTACGGTATCTCATGAATGAAAGAATGTTCCACAATCAAAATTAGTATGTGTCTTACAAGATAAAGTTTACCATCCACATCAATAATGTGAGAGTCCACAATATACATCCACAAATTAAATGAACATAAAGGAAATAAAAATATACAATATATGATTTTTATAAAAAAAATAATTACTTTTCCAAGATAAAGTTTACCATCCACATCAATAATGTGAGAGTCCACAATATACATCCACAAATTAAATGAACATAAAGGAAATAAAAATATACAATATATGATTTTTATAAAAAAAATCATTACTTTTCCACGCTCTTTAATTAATTTAATCCAATCATTTTAAAATGTTTTGTAAATTTTGGTTACACTACAACTTTGTGTTTAACAATTTTTTTTGTTGAAAATATTGAATTAAGGTAAAAAAGATTCTTACAAATATATGAGGCATACCCCGATGAATAATATGACCAAATAAGTACAATAAAATAAACCAAATGAGTTAAGACCGAAATGAAAAAATAGATTTGGAAGTCATAATGAAGGCGATCAAAAGATAGCAAAACAAAAAGGAAAGATGGTAAACACAAAACTATATTAAGTTATAATTTTAAAGAGATTAGATAGGCCAGAAAGCCTTGGTGTCAAATAATTTAAATCAGAGGTCAAAAGGTATGCGAAAACATACCGCAAAGACGAGTGTAGAAGATGATCAAAAAATTCTAGCATTTCTCTCACACCAGAAGCGGTAGACAACAATACCAAATGTATCGAGATCTAGATGGAGGCCAGTTAGACTCATCATAGATCCAAGAGAACCAAATGTTATTAACGTCTCAAATGAAAACCAAACTTAGAGTGTGTGTAACCCCATATACTTTAAGTTTAACTACAGTCAATGATGATATGATTAATGGTTTTTTTATGTAGAATTGCATAAGACACAGTGCGAGGAAGGTGTTAAGACCCCAGCTTAGAAGTTTATCTCGGGTGTAAAGCTTTCCTTGGATGGAAAGCCAAAGAATGAATGAATGAATGACTGAAAATATTAAATTTATGCCATACTAACCTCGCCCACCCGATACGGGGGATGGGCGTGTGAATGAAATTGTAGGTATCCTTGATAGAGAACTTCGTAAATCCTATATTAGAATCTAATGGTGAACATCGTTGTTGAGGATGTTAAGGAGAAGGGTGGAGATGATGAGATGGGTAATCTCCTGGAATGTACAATGGTTATACAACATACCATCTCGATCGATACAAAGCACCATGAGGTTTCTCCCCATACGAGAATCTCGAATAATACTGAGCCCATAGTGGTTGACCAAAGAGGTTGAGAGCAACCAATAGTCAAACCAAAAGAAGGTATTATCCACGTTACTAATCGCGACCATGTACAATTTTCTAGCGATATGCATTTTTCCTCCAAGTCTAGGAGGGAGGATAGTCAATCTATAAATACCATAAGTTTTTGTATTAAATCTTCTCAACGTAAATCGAGTCACATCAGATTGAGTTGTCAAGTTTACTAAAAATGAACCACAATTTTTTTGAGAACGACCGCTTGATTCCAGGTTTTTAAGTCTAGAATCCCAAGGACACCCTCAAACACGGGCTAGGTTACAATAGACCATGCAATTTTAGCACCTGTAACCTTCACCTCATGGTCTGACCAGAGGAAACGACAAAAGACTGAGAGAGTTATTTAAGAACTCTTGTGAGGAGAATGAAGATCGAAAACTAATAAACATTATATGTGAAAAGCATCATTTAGATGAGTTGAAGACTCCCCACAATAGAGGTATTTGGAAGTCCAGACAATACGGTTAGTAATTTTACCAAGAATCGGTTGACAGTCATTATGAGAAATTTGACTTGGGAGAAAAGGGACACCAAGATACTTAACCAGAAGATAACCTTTGATAAATCCAATGATATTGATTAGATTTATTCTAAGAGTGGGGTTAACCCTAGAAAGGAACATGTGGGTTTTCCAAGGGATAACTTTAAGGCCTGAGAGAACAAATAACTAATTAATAACATTTTTTATAAGATTTAGAGAATTAATGTCACAGCGACATAAATCATCAGGTCATCTGTGAAGCAAATGTTGACAATCTTAATCTTATGACACTTCCAGTGAAAACTGAAGTTCGCATCACTACTAATCTCCTTGAGGTTATTGTAGAGAATTTGCATCACCAATACAAATAAGAATGAAAGTAAGGGTTCATCTTGTATGAGACCCTTTCTACCATAATATTTATCATGAGAGTCACCGCTAATATTGACAGAATAAAACGGGATGGGGATACATTGAATGATCTAGCTGATCATCTATTCCAGAAAGTTCATGGCCACCAAAATATCAAGGATAAAATTCCAACGAACGTTGTCAAATTCTTTCATCATATACATTATGAGAGCTACAACCGAGCCCTTACTATTCATTAGGTAACCACTAAAGAGTTCTTAGGATAGAAGGATATTGTCCATAATACTACGGCCAACCACAAATGTTGATTGCGATTTGCCAATAAGATAAGGAAAAAATTCTTTGATCATATTAGCTATGATCATGAAAATAATATTGTAAACCACATTACAACATGCAATAGGCCTCAAGTCCTCGACAATGGAGTGATAATCCATTTTATGGATAAGAAAAATGGTGGTGGCATTTCAAGAAGGCTCAAGACGTTCCGTATTAAAGAATATTGAGATTATGTCACAGATATTTTTGCCGATGAGATTCCCTTAATGCTCGAAAAACCCGCATTGAAGTCGTTAAGCCCAAGGATTTATCGCTATCAATAATAAAATAGCTGCTTTAGTTTTAACACAAGTAACATGCACGAATCATTGATGACCGATCCTAGGAATTGAATTCAACATGAATAAGTGACCTAAATTTAAAAAGGTTCAAGTAATAATTTACTAAGACGCTCGCCACCTCGTTAGAGGAGGTCACGAGATCCCCATTACTATTAGTGATGAAAACGAGTTTATTTCTAATAATACATATTTTAAAAAGCGGTTGCGAAAGAATTTAGCGGTACAGTCACCAAGCTTGAGCCAGATATCTCTAAAATTTTGTTTATAGAGATATTCCTTGGCACAACTTAGGGAGGTATAAACGGAAGAAACAACAATCTCGACAAAGAACATAGATGGATTACGGGGGGTCATTAACTAAAATAGCTTGGGCCGAAATAAGCTTAAATTAGGCATTTTCCATCCTAATGCTACTACTGCTATATTCCTTACGATTGAGATCACAGAGGGTAAACTGAAGTCGAGTGAATTTTTAGGAATCTTCTCATACCATGAGTAGAGATCAAAGGGTTCTAAGAAGAAGACAACAAATCGTTATATGAAGGATAGGTCTGCTACGTATTAAAAAAATTAAAAAGGTTTTTTAATATGTGTCCAATAACGACCTCAATTGAGTTTAACTGTAGATTGATCCGAAGAGCGGGTCGAACCAAAATAGGCAATTTATAAGGGCACAGAATCATCACGAACACTATTAACCAGAACACAATCATTTCGTGAAGCAATAAAGTTGAAAAGGTTTTTATTAATCCAAGTAAAATAAGAACTAAACGACTTTAGATCATTCAGTTCACATTTATAGCAGTAATGAATCTCATCCTGAGAGAATGAGCTAGTACGATCATCAAGATTACAAATAGAATTTAAATCCCTAAGAGCAACCTAGGGATAATTGCAGAATGAAACGAAAATTGCCTCTAGGTCAGCCCACATGGGGCGAGACTCCGGCACATCATTGAAAGGATAAATAGTTGAAATGAAAGAAAAAGGTAAGAGAGTTAAGACTACAAGCTTTGCAGTGAATGAATTGATAGGAGGAAGAGATAACATATATGGAAAAATATTAGGGTTCCATATAACCCATATCCTACGCAGCCTATGAGACGAATGATTAGTGGCATGCTGCCAAAACGGGGTGATACTTTTAATAATGAAATTAACATTGACTTTAGTCTCTACAAGGATCATGATGGTGATATTATTCATAATGATAAAATCTATGACATCTTTTTGTTGAATGAGGTCATTCAACCCACGAACATTCTAGGAAACAATAAACATTACAGACTTACACTGAGGTGATACTTTTAGGAGACGAAAACTTACCATTTAGAGTTCCAGAATAATAAAATACAATGTTGCTGCAAACACCTCTAAACAACCATTTTAAAAAATATTTTAATGATAAAAAATAAAATACTAACATCTTAATTTTGTTAAACTAAAATTTTAACTTTATTAAAATAATTAATAATCCTAAATATACATTAAAAATACTAGTACAATCGAGATGATCCAATAGGAGAAAAAAATGAACCACTAACAACTACTTTTTTACCCACAAGAAAAAAAAGTAATCAAATTTAAATACAGTAGATAAGCGGAGGACACTAAAACAAGTGCTCCATAACCAACCAAATAAAAAAACAAAGGTAAGTTTGAATCCAAATCTATTGGATGCCAAAAAAAATTTACTGGTACAACAACTATGACTACCGTAAGTCGCGATACAGACTATAGAGACTATAAATGGTCTATTAGGACCGATCACATTGCATAACAAGGCAATGAGAGGTCTGACCGAAAACTCGACCGGAAAGAGAAATTCTTCGAAACAAGAATATCCATAACTACCATGAGATACATGTTAATTGAGATATTGTTTTATATATATAATGTGTTTTTTATGGTTAATTGAACTATTCAGATATTTATAACTAATTGTTCAATACTTGAAGTAGTAAAAAAATTATTCACAAATTACAATGCATATGTTTTAAAATTGATAAAAAAAGTTTGGAGTTTGATCATTTTGGCCGGAAGTCCGAAGACCCGAATTAAAACAATCTAAATTTTTAGAATTTTAAAAATGAAAGCTTATTTTCTCTATGGTTACTTTTGTTTTCCTTTCATTTTAAGAGTGTTTATCCAATTTTGTTATTTCCTCCATCAAGAAAAATTTAAGTATGTTCTTATATATATTTTTTGTTTTTTAGAAAAATAAAATATAATTCTGGGGTCGTCTCAAATTTAGGTGTTATTAATAATGATAATGATAATACATATTTAGGGGACTAGCTCTTGTTTCATAATTTCGAAATTAGTCTTCATAATTAATTGTTATTTGAAAATTTACAATTTCACTATTTTTTTTAAAATCGAGGTTTAATGAATCTAAAAAACTCAAAATTAATAGGTGTCGTTTGTGGTTTGAGTGACATTTTCGGACCTTAGTTTATTGTTTTTTTATTTTATTAATTTAATATTATTAGATTTAAATTTAAATTTCTTCTTTTTGGTTTTTTAGATTTTGAATTAAGAATCTATGAATATCTTAGGTTAAATACGAAGTATTTAGATATTTAAAAAAGATAAAAATGAGGAGAAGATAATGTCGTTGGGTTGAATACAACCTTTCTAATATATAAAAATAAAATGATATAAAAATATAATTTTAAAGTCAAAAGAAAGTAAAAAATATATAAAAAAAAACTCTTAATGTTTTTTTCTTCTTTTAAAAAGGAAATAATAAATTATATGAAAAAATTGTTTTTTCCAATTTGAAGTTACGCCGATGCTTTTCAACCCACTCATCAGAACTAAAATTTCCCACTGCAGTAGTTGGAGACGGAAAAGTGAAAAGAGCAGGAAGAAGAAGAACAAGGAGGAGAGGAAACCTTTTGTCTCTTGAACAATGTCGATGGGTAATGACTCAACTTGGGTTGGAAAAAAACCTCTCAGACGGATCGGTGGTATGTCCGATGCCCTCTCCATTGCAGCTGAACTCGGATTCTCCGTCGCTCCTCCTCCTTCTCAGGTTCTCCCTCTCTCTCCCTCTCTCTCTCCATGTCTCTCTCTAGATTCTTAGTATTTGATAAACTTTGCAAATTTATCATTGATGATTTGGTTATTGGATTTCTCTAATCGATTCACGTTTTCCCCGTGTGTCAAATTCCGTTGTCGTTGTTGTTGTTTCTTTGAAATTAGTGTCTTTTCTGTGAAGACGATTGAGAATTCGCTTGTGATCGATAACTTATTAGAAACTGTAGTTTGATGTCTATGATTTGAGGACTTTAGTAAACACAGCACGATGTAATGGATAATGTTGGGTTTTCGGTATCATTCTTGCAACTCGTTATCTTACGGCATGAATTATCTCTGGTTATAAAATGTACATTCTAGTTATCTACTGCAGTCTTGATTCGCATTAAGTTTGTCTCGTGTGGTTGTAGGAAGAAGTTCAAAACTTATCTGTTGCTAATGGTGAAAAAGGGGATGACTTAATAAAGGTCTTAAGAGAGTTATCATCTGTCCAAAGGAAAATAGCTGACTTGCAGGTGGAGCTTCAAGGACGAAAGGTACAATTTTCTGATTATATCATATGCTTTTGGAGTCACAAGGAGACTCTCTATTTGGCGTGATTGTTGAACTGTGTGTTGAGTGTTTCACCGACTACAATTGTTATGAATTCAGGACGATAAAAATGTATCTCATTTGACCCATGTGAGTGAAATGCAAAAGAAGATTGAAACTTTGGCAAGGATTACTACGATACTGAAGGATGTAATTCAAAATAAGGTAATTTATTGATTCAGGTCTTTATAACCAGATACAATTCAAGATATTTGAGTGTTCTAAAAGCAGGATGCCCTCAAAGCTTAACAATCATAAACAGGTTTTGCATTGTTTAGCAACTTAATAGACTTTCTATGCTTTGCATATTTACAAAACCTATTATGCTAATTCGGAAGGACTGCTTTTATGATATTTCCGATGAATCTCCGCATCACTAATTAATGGTGAGGCGTAAACTTACCGCTGCGAACCCACATCGCGTAAACTTAAGTCACGGGTCTGCAATTGGAAATCCTGCTCTTGGTTGGCAATAGCTTTCTTACTCATTGGTTTCACCTCTTTGCTGTTTATATCTTCTTTGTAGTCATTTGTATCTTCTCCCATCCTTTCCTGTGATTCATGCATTAGAAGGCTAGTGCAAGCAGGGCTCAACAGGGGTTTTGATGGGTAATTCTATGCAATATGTTCTTGATCTGCATTGTGTTTGATAAACATTGGTCCCTAAGGAGGATGGCCCAACAATTTCAGTATGAGACTTGGTACTTTAGAGTTTAGAATACGGTGGGTGGATTTTACCCATTTTGTACTCCGTGACATATGCGACTTCCATCACTTTCTTTATAAACCAAACAATGACATAAGAGAAACCAAAACAAAATTAAAAAATCATGTCCATATGAACCCAATGAGTCCTGGTTACTATAGTATATTATTTTTGTTTAGTATTCTTCTATTTATTCTAGTTGAGTATCTTATGAGTATGTTATGTCCTCCTTCATATTGAGTTTCTTTAAAGTCAACTGCTTAGTGAGACTATCTGTTACTGTACCAAGCTAAGCTTAGCAGATCTTAGGCTATTGCTGCATGATCCAAGACACATTGACACTGCTATTTAGATGTTTGGTTGTCAAAGGATTTGATATTAACCTACACCATTGTGCACTTGATCCAACTAATTGATGAAATTGTGCTGTTCATATGTATAACTAAATAAAATAATTTTATTTTCACCAGGATCGCATCATTGCTCGCCTTCAACAGCCTTATTCACTGGATTGTATACCAGTTGAAGCAGAGTTTCAGGTGGGTTAATTAATGAAAATGTATACATGAAAACCAGTTCAAAGTCTGTTTGGTTCTCAAATTCTTTTCCTCAGAAATTCGATGATTTGTCATCAACAAAAGTGGGTAAACAATGGTTAAAAGGGGTAGGAAGAAACTTTGGACCAACAATTGTTACTGTAGTACATCAGAAATGTTGGAAACGTGTGCATCCAAATAGCTAAAAGATTTTTTCTTTTTAATATATGAAAGAACTTACCTCTGTTAACTTTTGTCTGAGTGGGGTCTTTAACGCAGTCTGTACTTCTGCATATTTGACGGATTTAGTGAAATTTCCTTTATGGAAACCAAAATCCTATGCTAATGACGTATCCCTCTTTTATTCCTTAGAAACAATTTTCTGAGTTATTGATGAAGGCTGCTAGTGACTACGGCGCCTTAACAGCATCGACATCAGATTTTCAATGGAGTCAAAACTTCAAAGATCCTCCGTCGATTTGGGGGGTATGCTTCTTTGCTTATATGATTAACATCTTTGATACGAACTGTGTATTACATTTTGTCGTAGTTTTTTAAGCACTGTCATTCTCATCTGTATTCTCTTTTAGTGACATGCATTAAATTAAATCATAACTTATATTCCATCCTTTACAGGCAATGAATTATATATTATAGCACAGAAAAATAATAATAAATTATTATCAAACAGTATCGAGAGACCTGGACAACTGCATTTTATATAACATCCGCATCGCCTATCTTTAATTTCTTTTTTGGTCTTATATACCGACATCAGTGTCGCCTACAAATTCCCCATCTTATTATCTTTATTTTTGTTCTTTGACCTACAGGAAATGCTGCGTCCAATTCCTGTTGCCTTAGCTTCATGTACTAGATTCTTTGAAGCAATGTCTGCCATGCGAGATTCATTTGCCACACTACAAAACTTACGAGTAGGCAATTCTGCTTCCTCTTTGCAAAGAACGTCATCAAAAGACCAGCGTGTAGCGACTGAGTCAGACTGCGTAACTCCTTCATGGGGAAATGGATCGAGTTTTGAGGATCTAACTCTTACAAGCATACAAAAAGAAGCGGAAGACGAGAATAGCGAAGCTGGTGATTATAATCAGGTCGATGAATCAAGCCATAGAAGATTGTCTTGGCCTCAGTCCCTTAAACAACTTCCATGAAAAATTATGTTTGACTTCTTAGTATTTGTTGAGGTCTCACTTCATCAAATGTGTTTATATTCTTTTCCCTGTGATACGGACACTGTAAGTTTGTGGTTTTAATCAAATGTGGTATTGATAAAAAGCATGTCTGAATTAATTTTTCCGAAATTTGTTAAGACGGTTTAACTAAATGAACCCAACTTTTTGTTCTTAGGATACATTTGCTATCTAAACCCTTTCCAGTTTTTCCAAAAGAATAAATAACACTATCGTCACCTTCTTTTCCAGCACTGGGTATTCTTTTATTATTTTATATATATAAAGAGTTACCTTGGCTATTATTATCTAATTTATTAATAATTTAATAATGTGGGCTTTTCAGCAAAAGAATTTGACAAAATTATTGTTTAAATCGACCGAAATGAGAAGGTTATGCTATACTTGTAGCCGGCCGATTTGGTTATCCACCCTTGGTATAGACTCGTAGTGCTCGATAGATGACCCTCATCTCACTCAAATCATTTGACACAAACTAACAACTAGTACTACCTACCTTTAAACAGAAGAAAACAAAAAAAATGACACTTGGCTCATAGGGCCTACCATGAAGTTATTGATTCTTTTTCGCATCGAGAGAGACGAGATCTGATGGATGGGTCTGAATTATTCTTATGGGACCCATTAATCTACTATTATTGGTTCCTGATTGAGATTGGCTTAATTTGAGTGGTGCCGTTTTCAAAAGCTAATATAATAGGAGTAGAGGTGTCAAACGGTTTGAACCAGCACCAACCCGCACCGTTTAAGTCTGAACCACGGGTTGCAGTCTCGGCGGGTTGCGGTCTCGGCGGGTTGCGGTCTCGGCGGGTTGCGGTCTCGGCGGGTTGCGGTCTCGGCGGGTTGCGGTCTCGGCGGGTTGCTCCTTATGCGGTCTCGGCGGGTTGCGGTCTCGGCGGGTTGCAGTCGTAATGGGCCAGTTTCACAGTTAAACCGCCAGTTCAAACCACCAGACGAACCATTTAAGAGCCGTTTACCAGTTCAAACCATCAGCCAAACCATTTAACCATTTAAGAACCGTTTATCAGAATATATTATAATGTTATTTAAAATTAATTTGTAAGTGTTAATTGAATCTAATTTCAATAATTGAGTTAATTATTCTATTTCATGTATTTTAATTTAAATATGTTATCATTTTAATCGAAATTTTATAATCATCAATTACATTCTTAAAAAATAATTGTAATTTGATTTTGATACGTTTTCTTTTCTAATTATATTTATGTATTTAAGATATTTTATTTAATATTATGTAGATATTAAATAAAATAAGTACATCTAATTGTATTTTGATTACAAATTTACAACATTTGAAGTATAAATTTAATATTTGAAGTATTTAATTTTTGAAGTATAAATTTAAAGTTTTAAAAATTGTATAAATTTGGATTATGTTCCAATTGCATAAACACATGTAATTTGATTGTGAAATAAATTCAAAAATACCAAATGTGTTTCAATTAACTATCTGTAATTTGGTTCCTAAAAAGAAATTATATTATGATGGCATAATTAAATATAATTAATTAAATATATTTATTTAGGAGATTAACATCAACAACAATATAAACTATCTATTATGTTCCAAATTAACTTGCTAATAATATAAAATTTATTTCAATAAACTAGAAAAAAAAGAAGGGTTTATAATATAAAATTTCTTTCATTAATCTAGAGAATTTAATATATATTTTTTTCATAAAAGTACTAAAATTATTTAAAAACTAATAGTTCGAAAAATTTATTTATAGATTTTTATTTTTTTTAAAATAATAGTTCGAATTTCCTATTTAAATAATTTTTTTAATTTTTTTTTTTAAATATTAGTGCGCGAAATCCTATATATAAAGTTTTGATTATTTTTAATAGTTTAAAATGCTTACATTTTAAAAAAAATTAAATTTTTTATAAAAAAAAATATTTTTTTAAAAAAAATCAGTCACAGATTGCTGACGTCATCCGTGACGTCATCAAGCGGACCATCCGGCCAACCATCCGGATGGTCCGCGCGAACGGCTAGTTCAAACGAACTAGCCGTTGGATGAACCGGGGCATCCGGATGCACCGTCCGGATGCCCCGGATGACCAACGGCTAGTTCGTTTGAACTAGCCGTTGGTCATCCGGGGCATCCGGGCGAACCATCCGGATGCCCCGGTTTCAACCGGACCATCCGGATCGATATCCGGATGGTCCGATTTTCCTGTCCGGGCGTCCGGGCGAAACCGTCCGGATGCCCCGGACCGTCTGCCCGGACCATCCGGACGCCCATCCGGATGGTCCGGACGAAAAAAAAAAATCGGTTTTTTCAAAAAAAAAAAATATGGGTCTCCCCTATATATAGAGGAGACCCCAACTCCAACCTCACACACTCTCTAAATCTACTATAAACTCTCTAAATCTCTCAACTTGTTCTAGATTTTGTTATTAAGCTTAACTTTTGTATTTTACATATCGTACTTCTGTTTTCGAAATAGTTAGATTTTTTTTTCGAAAAAAAATTGTTATTAGTTTGTATTAGTTATTATTTGTTCTCATTTCCTATTTCCAATGCCGTCTTGTGGCTTCAACAACAGGTTAGGACAAGCAACTCCGAAAACTGATTTTTCGGAATTTTCTTCTTTTATGATGTCTCCTCCACCCGAGAGGGATCCGATCACACGACGCATCAAATGTGCTACTGAACCTACAAATATGAGTAAGACTCTCAAACAAAATTTTAGTTTGAAAATTTCTAATAAGGAGAGGCGAAACTTCAAACTTGTTAGTACTACACGTACGACTGTTAGTAAGACCGCCAAACCAAATTTTAGTTCTAAAATGGTCGACAAGGTGACACGAAGTGTCAAACACCCAACTATAACCAAGACTAAGAGTAAGACCGTTGTTCCTAAACAAAGTCTTAGTACGAAGACGAAGATGGTCGATTTGATTGCTGCTGCGTTAAGTAAGGTTAATCGTGAGACTCGAGGACAAGTTTTGGGAGATCCATTACAAATTGCAGCTACTCTTGAGAAAGTTTTGCGACTTAAAAAAGTGGTTAGCGACAAGAGACTAAAAAATGTATTTTAGCAATTGTAATATTAAATATTTTAATATAACTTGTAATATCTTAGCATTTGTAATATTAAATATTTTAATATGACTTGTAATATTTTAGCATTTGTAATATTAAATATTTTAATATAACTTGTAATCTTTTAGCATTTGTAATATTAAATATTTTAATATAACTTGTAATCTTTTACCATGATAAAATATGATTTTGGTTTAAAAAATAATAAATAACATTTGTAATATTTAAAACCAAATCACAATAATAATATTCAACAGGTAATTTTAAAATTACAACAATATAACTTAAAAATAATAAATAACACTTGTAATATTTAAAACCAAATCACAATAATAAAATTCAAAATGTAATATTAAAATTATAACAATATAACTTAAAAATAATAAATAACACTTGTAATATTTAAAACCAAATCACAATAATAAAATTCAAAATATAATATTAAAATTATAACAATATAACTTAAAAATAATAAATAACACTTGTAATATTTAAAACCTAATCACAATAATAAAATTCAAAATGTCATATTAAAATTATAACAATATAACTTAAAAATAGTAAATAACACTTGTAATATTTAAAACCAAATCACAATAATAAAATTTAAAATGTAATATTAAATTTATAACAATATAACTTGTAATATTTTTGCATGATAAAATATGATTTTGGTTTAAAAAATAAAACCAAACACTTGTAATATTCAAAACCAAATCACAATAATAAAATTCAAAATGTAATATTAAAATTATAACCATAGAATTTGTAATATTTTAACATGATAAGATATAGTTTTGCTTTGTATTAGATATAAAAACATAATAATAATAATATTCAAAATATGATAATAACATAAGTAATATTTAAAATTTTAGACTATATAATAATTACAACACTTAAAATATTAATAACCAAAACAAATTAATATTAACAAAAATGTAATAATAATTCTATAATAATATTCAATCTCAATATTTTTTAAATATAACATTTTGGATATAAAATAAATAAAATCAGCATAATATTTACCAATAAACCACCGGTTTTTTACAAATAAACCGTGGTTTCGCGGTCTCGGCGGGTTGCGGTCTCGGCGGGTTGCGGTCTCGGCGGGTTGCGGTCTCGGCGGGTTGCGGTCTCGGCGGGTTGCTCCTTATGCGGTCTCGGCGGGTTGCGGTCTCGGCGGGTTGCGGTCTCGGCGGGTTGCAGTCCTAATGGGCCAGTTTCGCAGGTAGACCGCCAGTTCTTAAGCAGGTTGTCAGCTTTAAACCATGGTTCCTGAACCATTAGACACCTCTAAATAGGAGTATCCGTCAAACTGGAATCGGTTGGAGCATACTGGAAAAGAAGAACCCTCTTTTGTAAAAATTGGGCTAAAAATAAGAGTAATGTTTTATGTTTTGCTTTCGTTTAAAACTTTTTTTTTTATGTTTGTTTTTTTATTTTTAAATAGTTTTTTTTTTGTTTTTAAAAATTTTATACTTTAGTTTTTCGTGTCTAATTGAGTAGAATTAAAAATGTAGCTTTGTTGAAACGCAAATAACTATTTGGTGATATTAGAAAAATATGGAAGATTATTTGGTAACATTATATAAGCACAGGGATTAAAATAAAATATTGTTGAAACATTAATGATGGTTTTAATACAAAAGCAAACAGGGAGATTAAAATGCGATATTTTTAAAATATGTGGGATTAATGGTGATTTTTAGCATAACATTGAAAAACTATATTACTATATTAAAAGTCACGTGACATTGTAAGGTATTTGTGATAAGACTATATTCCATTAAAAGAATACATTCCTTATTAAAACAAGGTATGTTAATCAAAAAGTATGAATTTTGATGGATTTTATCACATGTTTAAAAATTGTTTTGTTAAAAATAGAGTGTATAAGAAGGATGGTGACTCTATAATGAATTTGTACCATAAGACATGAGAGATGTTGAAAATTTATGTTCAACGATTTGTTCACGAGCTGAATGTATTAGCAACATGTAAAGAAGTTGTAGATGTTGGTGTTACTAGAAAAGATTTGCTTTTAGAGGGAAAATTATACGAGGATCTTGTGAGATTTTTTATTGATACTATTTGAGATATTTTAGCGATGGCATATCAGTTCATTAGGGTTGAGGATTCGAAGAGTGGTGCAGTGGGTTCTTCCAAAATTCAAGATTTAAAAGTTGTGATAATAAGTAGGAAAAAAGTTAACATTGTGCCATGAGATTGTTAAAGTTCTTTTGAACATATCGAGGTTTTCTTATTATAATAACCCAAAAAGAAGTTACACATTGTTAACCGAGAATATTGTAACCATATTTGATTAAATGAAAGAGAAAACAAGTTTCAGACCACCTCGTCACATGTTTACACCCGATAGGAATAACTAAGGGATTTTTTTATGCGTATCACAATGATCACATGCATTTGATAAACGATTGTTTTCAATTAAGGAATGAAGTGCAAAAATTGATTGATAATGGAAAATTGATTAAATTTATTAAAAGAAAATGTGAGGAGAATAGTGAAGAAAAGAGTGAATAAGTGTGTAAATATGGACCCGAATGGAAAATGATTTTTTATTATTAAGACACCATGTTTGTCGCTCAAGGCCGAGTGACCAGTACACTTGGCAGTGTTGTGCTCCGAGGCCGAGTGATTTGGACTTGGGCTTGGCTTTATGGCCAAGTCCTTTTTAGTTAGGCGACGTCGGATGGTTAGGTAACTTGGTCTTTTGTTCGACTAGTTTACCTTAGACTTATTCATACCGTATTAATAACTCCCCTGTTTTGTTTCTTGATGTCCAGCTAATGGAGTGTTTCCAATCGCGGCCTTATCTTCTATTTAAGCTTACTGCATGATGACTTCTTTATTTTCCAAGCTTCTAATTCAAGATGAATTCTTACTTTTCCAAGCTTCCACTTTAAGATGACTTCTTGCTTCTCTAAGCTTCTACTTCAAGATGACTTATTTATTTTCCAAGTTTCAACTTCAAGATAATTTCTTGTTTTTCTATTTTATTACTTTTTATTATTTTAAGTCTCGTCACCACATATCGCTCTCCTTATTATTTAAATGCTTCGAAATTTCAATGTTTTATATTAATTTTTCATCTAGAGCATCACTCTCTAAATATTTACCTTATCTCTCTAGAAGCTATGTCGGAAGAATGTGATACGGGAGAGCTCGACTCGTGTGTGGTAGACGATACTTGTAGCTTTAACTCTCTTGAGGCCCCTTTTGGAGACGAGCCGGATATTCCTAAACACTATTATATCTATGTCCATATCTCTTTGTATGATGGTGATTAACATCAATGTTGGTGCACTGGTGATCTTTCCACTCCCATCTTCGATGATGTTAAGGATTCCATGATCCGTCTCTAGGATATACTAGATGACATAACTATTTGGATCCCGAGTCCCAACAATACTTCACTCAACGCTTATCATCATGAGACTATTTTTTTAACTCGAACTTTCTTTGTGGCCCTCGAATCATGTCGGATCAATTTACATCAGATTACTTATCATGGGATAATATTGCAGCAACCTAACTTAACCCAAACGAGTGGCATATCTTAGTAGCCTTTCAACTTTTATGCGAAATTAGGGGTATTACCCATATAATCCAATTGTTTACCTCATTTTGTTTTCTTAAGCAAAAAATAAAATACTCAATTCTACCATTTTGAGCAATACCCCATTATGGTGTGAGGTTTGGCTGAATCCAACACAATATGAAAGCATGAATTCTTTTTTATGAGTGGTAATTGGTCGTCTTCCTCTAGTGGCCATATTTTTTTCGCCATTACCAAGCATAGTATGCATTGAATCATAGGCTTTTATCCCCTTAATACATGCCTTTTACTTATTCAATAATTTTGTTCCTTATTTTTGGAGCAAAACGTGCCAAAGATCTTCGTAAGAAATATTTCCACACATGATTACATCTTTATTTGATTACTCTTTCAAGAACTTATGGCGTTGATAACATACTTCCTCGTCATCACTTCTTAGGTATTTTCCAACCTACCATCTTTATTGAGTCCGAAGTTTGGAGTTTTTTTACCTCCCGAGTCGAGTTTTCAATGCTAACTCAAACAAAGAGCCACAACCTCATCCTGAAGCACTGGTGCCGACCAAGTAACCGTAGCTATCAGTCCCATTATCGTGGCTTTATCATCCTCCTGGTTTCCTGACTTCAAGCGTATTCGCCATAAGGACGTGTCCAAAGTTTCTGATCATTACCATGGTGTTGGGTTTGAGAAACTTCCACCTTTTGATTAAGATTTTATTAAGATATGTCTGTCTTATCCGCCATCTTCCCAATTCATCATTTTTGGTCCTTCAACTGATACTCCTTAACACATTAGGGAGAAAATCAAGCTATACTAAAGCAAAAGGGTCGAAAAGATAATGTATATGTTGAAAAGTCGAAGGGTCTCTGATAATTTTAGGTGAGTGAATGAGTGAGTATCATTAGTTATGGATATCATAGATTATTACTTTACTACTCACAAAGATATTATTCGAGAAAGAGAAGGGTCGGTTCCCATAGATTTCTCTTGCTTTATTGGTCTTAAATTTGCGCGACTTTAGAAAATTGTGGTTGCTTTAGAGAAGTCTCAGAAATCATATCATACAAGGGTCAATAAACTTAAATATGAGCTAATCACGAGAAGGTTGCTCACATGTTTAGTGTTAAGAGGGTAAACAAACTTAATGGGCCAATGAAAATTTCTGCTAATAAAACTGAGAGGCAATGTTTATATGATATTTAGTTTACTAAAAAGCAACAAAAGAAGATTGTACTTTTTTCATGGAAATTTTCCATAAACAAGGTGTAACTAATGTCATCCATAAACCTGATGTACTGTTTGCCTCCCGGGACAGGATTTTTGAATTATCTTATAGTGATGTTGGTGCTGATTCTGACACCATAATTTCTCACTCTGCTGCCTCTTTTACCTCTTATGATTCTCCTTACTAACTTTTGGATGAGTGACTTACAATAATCTTGTATGTTTTAACCTATCCAAAGTTCTTGATTTTAGTATAGATGATATGAGAGTACGTGCCAAACAACAAGTGAACGGACTCAAAGCTCAAGTTACTGAAGCATACGAGGCTCAGGTTGACGCTAACTCTTCTTATTTTGTTCCTCCAAAGGCACCATCTCGAGGTAAAGGTAAGGCATGCAAACATCTTTCAGGTTGAAAGTGATTCTCGGGGTGTTTGACCATGGACCATTGTTGTTGCCTGTTCATTTTCTTTGTTATCTGCGAACTTATTTCTTTTTGTGTGATATTTGAAATTTAGGGGCGTGTATGGCCTTCTTTGGTTGTAACATGGGCATAATTTTCCTTCATTTTTTTAATATAAGTTTAATTTTCCTTTTCCATCGAACTATCTTCATTAGCCTCTTGTTATAGATTAAAATATTCAAATATGTGCCATATATTTATCTTGTATTTTGTATCTTCTCATGCCTCATTTCTTAGCATGTACGTACTTTCACCAATTCCTAGCGAGAGCTGGGGCTACCTAGGCGGGCTCGCGTGCTTTGGAACATAAGTTTATCCCATTGGGCTCTATATGTATTTTTAGTAGTGGCTTCATTTCTTGTTGCTTCCTCCCTTTGTGTAAGCTTGTCCTTGCTTTACCGATTTAAGTATCATTCAAGTTATTAGTCTAGCTTATGCCCATTGTTGTCCAAACATCGGGTTGGGACATGAACTTGTATAAAAGAAGGTACTTTCTTCCCTTGTACTCGATAAATCATGCTAATTTTTTATGTATGTGATATAGAGAATGCTTAGTTGTATGTAGTGAAAATAAAAAATGTGTTTTAATTAAAAAAATTTACTTAGTACAACAATTGCCACGACGGGTTTGAAAATAACATAACATATGAGTAAAGGTTAAAACGGTCTCATTTCAAATTCCATGGCCTCACCCTTCTTAGGTTGGTTCATGATTAAGTTGACTCATGCTTGGGTTGATTTCCTAAGGGCTTCGACTAGTCCCTCACGAGCCACCTTTTGGTTGCCTTGTTTAACTCCTACTTAACCACCGATCGCATACTTTAAGCACTGGTGATATATGAAAGATATGGCTTTGAAATCTTGGAGCCATGGCCTCCTAATGATCAGGTTGTATGGCGTCAGAGTGTCTAGTACAATAATTTAAGCAATTTCATTCTTAGCCCATCTTCCTGATCCAATTGACATCTCCAACAGTGTTGTTCACAAAGGCATGATGGTTTAGCCATTGAATCCTACCACATGATAAAATATTGGGAACACGACGGTCCTAAAAGAGAGTTGCTTCATGGCTGAGCTAAATAGAATGTTTACAATTTCTCATGTATCCACCAAAATATATCGTGCCTTTCACCCTCGTGATTTCGATCGTGATCAAGAATACATCGTCATGTGGATGGAAAACATCTTTGAGATATTTTTATTTGTAGAAGATAGAGGGTATGCATGCCCATTGTGTGAATGATTTAACAAGCTCAACCTTGGACATGTCAATGGTCGAGGTTAGCTCCCGGATGTAGTGTTTGCGGTAGCTATGCATATAGCCCAACCGGATGGTGTCTCCATGGAGGGTGAGAATTAAATATTGTTGCCTATATTATACTCTCCTTCAGGATGACCTTCACGTTAGTCTAGCTCATCCCTTACTCGTTTACCTTTGTCTTAGAAGCCTCGGGTGTATTTGTTGGCTATGTGGTCGCTTTTTTGGTGTTTTTTGGGTGACTTGACGAACTCCCTAAGATGACCCTCTCGATTAGCTATTAGTTCTCAATTTTTAAAACTCGAAATTCCTCTATGGTATACATATGGTCATGATGATACTCACATCATTTGTTGTAATTTTAGGTTACTAGATGTAAGGAAATATTTCCTAGAATGGATAAAATGTTAATTTGTTTTATATGGTCGTACAGTTAGGCGTTGAACATGATTAAAGGCAGATGGTTGGCCTGCTCATCTGGACAAAAATGTTGCCACGGTGGTCAGGGTGTCGGGCTTGTTAAGGAAACGATACTATCTTCGCCTTTTGATGAACATCTTCTCCTTCATGTTGATTTTGAGCGTCAGCCTCCTTGAGGTTGATATATTTCGATTTCGGGATATTAGGTTGGCCATGGTCAGATGATCCAACTTTCTGACTAATTTGGAGAACGAATACTTTGGGAGCAACGCTTGGCATGCCGTAGATTCCTTTAAGTGGTTATGGTAGTCAACCGCCTTGGAATTAAGGTTAATATACCATGATATGAATTTCTTCATATTTTTGCCCCGTTTTTATTTTAGTGTCCGCATGTACCTGACCCCATCTTCATTTTCTTGTTAAATGATAATCGGCCCGTTAATAGCTTGCTTATTTTTAGGAGAAGGTATGAACTGAACCTTCGGTTATTTGGTAACCAAGAAATCCCCTTAGAGTTTGAGGAGGAATGAATGACGTATTATCGTATCCCCGCACTTGAGGTATTCCATCAGCTTCCTAAAGTACAACATGTGATGCTCGGTGGGATAGGAAAATTTCATACATCTCTATACTTACAAAGGCATGTATAATTGCTAAGACGTCGGGAGTAACCAACCATTATCATCTAAATGGGGGTATCACCCTTCGAGATAACTCTCATCTATCCATGAGATGAGCACGAGCTCCAACAGAGCTATAATCGATTTTGTATCGATGACTCTTGGCTACCGCATTAAGACTTTTCCCCGCAAGTCAAGGCTACTTGTCCGCTCGTCGGTGGGCGTCCCGACGTTAGAGTGATATTTCTTTGATGGTCAATTTGGAATTATAGAAATGATCTGGGCCAAGTTTTGGATGATTGGTTATCGCGGGGTAAATCCGCTGCTCTTCCCAAGCCAAGTCATTTTGGGTCTGGCCCGGATGAGTTTCCCCTGAACGATATGATGGAAGAAATGGTTGCCACGTCACTTCGTGAGCTGCAATAATTATTTTGAATATTTGCATAAACTCGCTTACTTGTTAGACTATGTTATCGATCCTCTAGTTGGCGAGGACGACCGGATCATCGTCATCCTTGTTATTATCTGAATAAATGAAAGTTGCGTCATCCGAGAGAACGATAGATGGGAATACGACTGACCCTTCGTACTGAGGGCTTTCCACCTCTACATAGTGGATTGGCTCGTCTTCAATGCTCACCTCTCTAGGCGAGGTGGGCTATACAGCCGACACCATTTGCCCGGTTCTGGACATTTTTCTAGACCTCAAATTCATAGTTTTAAAATAAAGAGTTGAGGCTTTGAGTGGATAGGTTAGGATGCTGACTAATCTTGTATCTCGATAATATAACCAAAATGGTGAGGCAAAAACCAGCTTAACTTCTAACACTTTAACAAATTTAATAAATATGAATCAATAGTAAAAAGAGAGAAAAAACTTCATAGAATAATGTGAAGAATACTTGTATTATTTTTGTGTAACATATTACAAATGTTATATAGTTATGTTGCTACTATTCTCTCTAACTTTCACCTACCTTACAAATGAAACATGAACTTCTTCTATAGTGGTCTTGATTTGGATGGGTCTTAGGTTGTTGCCTCCTCATTAATGCAATATTTTATGGCATTCGAAGTGATTTATTAGACGGAGGTACGTCTTTGGGGGTTTCTTTATCATAAAATATCAAATGGCTTATGTACATTTTTCAGACACAGTTTTCGTACACTTTAGCAATGCTTAGAAGAGGGGATACTGGTGGAGGCTAAGTGCTAATTGGTTAATGACCGTTGAGGTGACGGATGCGTGCTTGTTGAGAACTTAACGCACGGGTCCATAATTTTTTATTTTCAGAACGCGTCGAGAGGTTTGACAAAGCCTGGCTAAGTCGGTCAGGCTTTGTGGAAATGGTCGCTCGAGGTTAATCATCCATGCTAGTCTCTTAAAGCAAAGTAGTCATACTGGCCTCTCAAGGCCAAGCGACCAACACGATTGGTCATGTCGTGCATTGAGGCCAAGCATTTTGTATTTTGGTTTGGCTTTCAACAAAATCCCTTTTAGTTATACGATGTCGCATGGTCATGTAACTTGGTTTTTTGTTTGGCTAGTTCACCTTAGAATTATTCATGTCGTATCACATCACGTAATGTTTTAGTACTTATTATTGAATATCGTAACATGAATGATGTTGAAGACTATATTTTTATCTCCGATTTACCTTCATTTATTATTGAATAGTAGAAATTAAAAATATATGCTGAAAATATTTCAGACTTATCCCATCCTCATGGAGAAATGAATGTTGGAGCATTAAAAAGGATGTTGAAAGAATTCAGACTTATTCATGCCTCATAGAGATATGAATTTCGAATCATCAAAAATGGATGTTAAAATATTTCATATGTATCCCTACGTCATGGAGAAATGAATGTGGGAGTATTAAAAGGATATGTTAAAATATTTCAGTCTTATCCCTACGTCATGGAGAAATGAATATGGGAGTATTAAAAGAAGATGTTAAAACATTTCAGACTTATCCCTACTTTATGGAGAAAAATGTGAGGTAACATGTGTGCTATACTCATTGCATAATTATTTCATTAAATACTAATTACATTATATGGATTAGGAGTTATGGGTATTTCACGACGGATAGCATAACCTCAAATCGATCCACGAGTTATGTGTTATTCTAATATTAATAATAAATATATAATATATTATTATTATTATTATGTAAACCTCTAAATTATATTTTAATGTAATTGAATTTATGTTCTTGATTGTATATCATATTTGTATTTATGATTTGTTTCTATAGTCTTGTCCTTATTTATACTTGATTAGATTTATAAATATATTAAAAAATTATATTAAAAAATTAAAGAAATTAAATAAAAAAAAATATAATCAAAAACTAATTCAATTACATTATAATATAATTTAAAGATTTATAAAATATTATCATATGTACATGTTGGAGGAAGCACCACCGTTGAGCCGATGTATGAACCGATATACGGTTAAACGAACATACAAAATAACGATCTAATTGTCTTATACTATACGAGCAACAAATAAAAGAAAGCGTAATAAAACCAAACACACAAGAAAATATTTAACGTGGTTCATATTGTGAAAAATTCTTACATCCATCGAAAATATATACTCTTTTTATAGATATTTAACGTGGTTCGGATCGTGAAAAAATTCATCATTTGGGATTATAGTAACTCCAGTATCCTTCATCCCGAGCTGATTGATCCGTTGGACCGTGGTCCTCTCTACGCTTCCCATTTTTCTCATTTAATCTAGAGGTTTAACTCATCTTCTTCTTAGTCCATCTCCGGCTTTGGTGTTTGTTGTTCTTCATGGACTACGCCTCATCCGATCTTCATGCCTCCTCTATATGGTTGTAAAAAATAATATTGTGTCTATTAATGATATTTCGGTAATGATATTTAATTGTACGGCTGTCGACATCATTTCATTCCTCTTTTTTCTGATTTTATTTTTCACGTCAGATCTATGGATTTGAGACTTCACCTTCGGTTGTGGATTCGAACGCATCATCTAGATATCTTATTCCTCATATTTTATTTTATCCTTCCGCAACTCATTTTCTGATTGTGGAAGTATGTGACCAAGACTACTTTGATTCATAGACGAAGCTACATGAGTTCTTGTGGGCACTATAAACTCATTCTTTCCATATATAATATATTTTCTATTAAGTAACCACACTTAAACTTTGGTGTAATTGAAAAGAAAATAAAGTTGAGAACCCACGTATTTGGCAACATATTTTTATAATGTTAAGGTAGCGACCAAAGTTCCACATCCCACATCGGTAAAACATGGGAAGGATCAATGGTATATAAGTGAGAACATATCTCAACTAGTATGAGGCCTTTTGGTAGTGGACCAAATGCAAAGTCGTGAGGGCCTTCGGGTGCCAAAGCGGACAATATCATACTAGTGTTGAGATCGGTTGTGTTCCGTACTTATATACGGAGGAGGAATATGCGGACAGTACGCGATGTGGTGGGTGATGTGGGTGAAATTATCATTAGTCGAACATGATGAATTAGTAGCCATGCTCAAGATCCTTGTTTGGAGTGCTCGTGACTTATCAAGCAGTGTGGCTTGATTTGAGGCTCATCAAGCATTGTGGCTTGATTGGAGAGATCCTCGTTTGGAGTGCCCGTTGCTCATCAAACAGTGTGGCTTGATTGGACTGTATCAAGACAGTGGTACTTTTTTGGAGTGGCGCTAAGGAACAAGGCAGGATGGTCGAGATCAGATAGATCCGCTGTAAAGGCTCTAGAGATCAGGCAGCCCCAACCTGATTAGAGTGAGCGGATGGATGTCAATTGAGAGGAGGCTAAAGTGGTATTTTGTTCGAGAGGAGGATTTGTTAAGGTAGCGACCAAAGTTCCACATCCCACATCGGTAAAACATGGGAAGGATCAATGGTATATAAGTGAGAACATATCTCAACTAGTATGAGGCCTTTTGGTAGTGGACCAAATGCAAAGCCTTTTTGTAGTTTTAGCCCATTTTCAAATCTAATCCGCTTTTAGTCATTAAAAACCCATAACTACTGGTGACATTTGTGGAAAAACTTAATTATTTTTATCATATATATAACATTTAATCATGAATATAGATAGATTGTTACATTTAATCATGAATATAGATAGATTGTTACAGATTTTTATCTTATATATTATTTATTTTAGAATATATATAATATGAATCTATATTATTTTAATATAAATAGATATATTAATTTAAAAATAAATATATATCTTATATATTATTTATTTCAGAATATATATAATATGAATCTATATTATTTTAATATAAATAGATATATTAATTTAAAAATAAATATATATTTATGTATATATTTGATAACGTTAGTAACTAAAATAACTATTTTATTTTATTTTATTTTGTAGTTTTAGCCCATTTTCAAATCTAATCCGCTTTTAGTCATTAAAAAACCATAACTACAACCTCAATGACTTAATGATTGTTTGGTGACATTTGTGGAAAAATATATATTTACCATAATTAGTAACACAACCATTCTTCGACATTTTCAAACAACGTGTAAGAGGAAAGTAAAAATAAAATAAACTTAGACTTATATTTATATTTATATTTTAGTTTTTTTTAATATATATTATATCATGACAACGACAATTCAATGTGTAAGATTTTAATATAAACCATATTTCTTATAATTATAAGAACACCCTAATGTTTTGGTCCTGACTACATTACCATTGTTTGGACTACAACAAATTTAATACTCGTTGCGGTAGTCATTGTTGGTTATATGAATCCTCATTCCGTGTCATTTCACATTATAATTGTTTATTCGTCCTTTGGTTTTTGTACTTTGAAAAATCATGGAAATCTTTCGTCCCAATGAAACCAATTTGATGTGATAAAAAAAAAATTTATTGGGTTTATTTTATAAATTCTTTAACATATTTTATATTTATAAAATTTATATTTATTTTTCTATAACTCCTTAATATTATAACAGTCACATGTAGTTTAATACGTGACATGTGATTAATAATATATTTTCGACATATTCTTTTTATAAGTATTAATATTTATTTCAATTTTTTGTCGAACAATACTTCGACTTATGATTAATTTTTACATTTATCATCATATAATAATCTTTTTACATTTTATTTTTTAAATATTTTTATATTTTATATTTTAATACATAAAATAAATTTATCTTTTGGTGTAGTATTTTAATCATTCATATTTTTTAAAATGTTGTGAATTTGTAGGATAAAAAGGTATTATAAAAAGAAAACTAAAACTAGTGAGCATTTGTTTTACACTTTTAGCGTATCATTTTAGATAACTCTAAAAGATAAGTAATAAACACTAAAGTTTTTACTTTTTTTAAGATAAAAATAACCTCTTATATATTAATATTATAAAATGTGATTTGTAATGTGTTATATATATATATATATATAGATTTTGAATAGTATTTTATCTTTTAATTATTTATTTTTGTTATATATAGTCCATCAATTAAAAAAATCGATTTAATTTTATTATTATTAAGTATTTCGCGTGTTTTGACTATTAACTTTGTGACATGTAATTTTTTAACTATTCATTTTCGGTAGAGTTAGTCATTTGACTAAAGTTAGTTCTCTAAATAAACATGCGCGAAGATTAATTTGATCGAGAATGGATAGTCAAATGACTAAAACCTGGTGATTTTAGTTGAGGTATTATATTTCACCAAGATTGAGTAGATACTAAATCCACACGTCTTTTAGTTGATGGACTATCTGTCACGAAAATGAATAGTCAATGGATTACTTACAATATATATATATATATATAATCTAAATAATTTTTAAAATTAAACTAATAATTTTAAATAAGGTATTTTAAAAAAATTGATGATATTCTATATTGTTTATTTTTCTAAACTGATTTTAAAAACTAAATTATATATATATATAATGGGTTTCTACCAATAAATACTCAACTGGAATCGCTAAAAAACAGCAGAAACTACTCCGTGAAATCGAAAAAAAAGACTAGAATTACTCTGTAAATTTATTTTTTGACAATTTTACCCTTCCATGAAAAACCCTCAAACAAAACCAATTACTCTATGAAGTTACCATAATTTCAAAAAATAATGAGCCTCTTCTCTACCTTCTCTCTAAGAAAAAACATCAATTTACAATAACCTAAACTAAACTAATCCTGAACTAATAAATATTTACTAAAACTAAACTAATAAATTTAATTAAAGTCAATTTAATTAAAAGCTAATTTAAGGTTAGGAACTAACCTAAAGTTAGGAACTAACCTAAAGCAAACCTCTCTCATATAGACTAGACCTCTCTCACAGTTTCGCGACGATAACAAGCATCTCACTGACGCTATGGTCCATCATGTTGCACGTGCATATATTCTACATATGTTGAGTTGTGTTCTCTTTCCCGATAAGAGTAACATGTACGTGAATTTTAAGTACTTGTTCCTATTCCGTGATTTGAGTGAGCATGTTGGACGTTTTACGTGGGGAACGATTATGTTGGCTTATTTGTATCACCATCTCAAATAGACATCCCTTTACGAGACGAGGCTATGGCTCGATGTATCGACCTTTTTGACACGCGGATACTGGACCATTTTGTTTTGTTTCGCCCTGTTACTCGTTCCACTAACACAGAGTGCCAACCTATTATTGCTAAATGGGATACATGTGCAGAGATTTCTGATTCCTGGACTAAACTCAATTGGATAATCACCATCAATAACCTAGGAGATCGATGCAAGTTTTATACTTTTTTGGTACTTAATTGTTTAGTATATTTTGGTATTGAATTAGGATTAATTTAACATATGGTTAGAATTGAACAAAATATAATTGCTTGACATTGTATTGTTATTGGTTGTGTTGCGACATAAATGCTAACATTTACCAAATTATTTTGCAAGTCTTGTTTGAGCCTTACTGTTCCATACATGATCATTTCTCGTTGGAGGATATAGCCTGGTATCATGATTTCATTATATGTGTAGAGTATTCTCATGCATACTGTTTTGAGTGGCCATTGAGGCAGTTTGGACGTGCCCAGAAGCTTCATCCATTTTCGTTGCTCAAGATGCAGTGTAAGATGAAAATGAAACCAATTACGATGACATACACATTTGATGAGGATTGTTGGCAGAATTTACGATGTAATAAAATAGAGCATATGTTCAGTGGATCTATTGTTAGAGACGATATTGAGTTGTTTTTTACTCATGAATGGTGTGGATAATTTGTAGTCAAATGGTATTTTGGAGAGTATGTAAGTTGAATATTAAATTATGAGTACTGAGTAGTAAGATAAGAGAGGTGTGCCTTTATATTTAATGTTTTTGGAAAAAGTCCAATATATTAAATGAAGTTAATTGGGGTATTTATATTAATTTTATAATTTATGGGCCTCCCGGGTCGGTCCATGGATTCAGGTCAATCTTTAAAGCCCATATCCTAAATAGTATTAGCACACAGCTGAATCATGATTTACCAAATCGAGCTGTTCACGATGTGCTTGGTGTAAAATATACCCGAACTACCCCTCTAGATAAGGTAGTAGTGCCCTTCCAAAATATCTGAACCCATTAGTAGCTCCTTAAGTTCTTTCAAAAATATTTGAGAGAACTAACTTATTTATGAAAAGATCTGGATCGTGTCCAAAGTTTCCTTTCAAAGGGTTAATTATCAAGAAAAAATGACCATGATCGGATCCAAAGTGGTTCATGTTTGTAGATGAAATGCCAACGATTACAATTTCGAGATCTAACACGTGTCACACTATGATTCGACCTCTCAGTCGTTTTTCTTCCTTGGGACTTGCACCTATTTTCAAAAAGTAATTAAAGTAGGTTTAATAGCCTTTAATCATTATTTGAATCTTTTCACCTCCCCTAGAAGAAACACCAAATTAGCTTTTACCTCTACATAAACCCATTTTATTGTTTGTTTTTCTCTTAATCAGAATCATTTTCTAGAGAGAGAAAGTTTAAGCTTGTAGAGAGGGAAAGCTCGAGTTTGTGATTTCGCTCTATATCCAAGAATTTATATGTTCACAGCCAGAAACGTTTTAATCAAAGGGGGCTGGCTAAACCTATCTGATTTGGAAAAGCAAGAAAAATGCAAAATAGGAGGCGAGGATCACAGCCAGACTCTCTGCTTGTCCTGGTGGAGTAGTTAATCAAGCGGTATCAGAACCAGATAAGAGCACATTATCATCAAGAACATCGGTAACTCGAAAATCTTATTTTATCCCGACATTATCTTCGTTAGAATCTGAACCCTCAGTTCCAGTATTCTTAGATTCTTTTTCTAAAAAAAAACAATTTTAGTAGTAGGAAGGAAGCCCTCACCATTCCTAGCCATGGGATCAGATACTGAAGATGTCACACCCCAGAGAGTCACTCGACTCTCCAAAACCAAGGGCACCATTCTTCTTCCAAGAACGTTAGTTCAGAAGAATTAAACCCTACTGCCCAATCTTCTGCAAATCCAGACACCATACTTCCCCATAAAGAGGCTATCCAGACTGAAAAAGAGGTCATACGTGCTAAATCAACCAAACAACGGTTGAATATAATGGAAGAGAATATGAAAGAAAATGGGTCGGATACACTGACCGAAAATACTATACCGGATTGGTCAAATAGGACAAAAACGGGACTACCAAACACCGGATTACTCCCGAAGTGTTTCGAAGGGAAAGTTAGGCCAAATCTTCGCAAGATCGGTGTGAAATATTTGTTGGCCCTCCAAAAACTTCCTATGTATATACACACACCACAAAATTAGATCGGATAAGAACAAGATAGGGCTTCCCAGAATCTATCAAGGTTAGGATTCTGGTTATACCATAGACTCTTTTGGACTGCAAGATAAATGAACTGGTAATATGCACCAAAGTGCTAAACTGGGGACTTCGTTTCCACTTGGACCCGGAAATCGTTTTTGTACTTTCACCTAATCAAGCTTTGCCCAAGCCAGTTGAGTATGAATGCTTGGTATACCCTACTAGCCAACATCATTACCTCCAGGTTATCAAAAATCTTAATGCCCATTGAGCAATTTGCTGCTGTGGCTGGTTTATGTAGGACTCGGTTTCTGTTCATAAGTGGAGCCTGGGAAAATGGTAAAAAGATCAACTACCAGACAAATCTGAGTCAATTGACTAGGTATTGGAGAAGCTCAGGTAATACTTGCTCGGATCTTCACGCATATTTAAATTCTATGTGGTTTAGTCTGAACTTATTATTGTTTCTTTTCGCAATACTTTCAAAGATATTTTATGAGCATTTGGAGGCAGCTAAAGCTACATTTTCTTAATTACATCAATGGGCATCAGAGAACTGGGGGCTTGGCTTTCATATTTGTTTCACTTCGGGAAACATGTTGAGGGCTCATCTGTGGAACACTACTGGAAGCATAGACCTCACCTTGGAACAACTGACCAACCCCCATTTAGCAGATGTTATATTGAGAAGGACAAAGGCGAAGTATGACAAGCCTTACCTACCAGCTCGGAGTAAATCCCCTAGCCATCTAGAAAAAATGAAGAAGAAGAAGAAAGCTGAAATCGACCCATCTCACCCGAATCCCGAAAGAGCCAGTTCGGAGAATCCTGAAGGGATAAATAATGTTTTATTAGAAGCAGTGGCTGCAACAGTTATGGAATCCAGGGAATCGGATCAGTCGCCTCAAGTTAAGAAAAAAAGTCACAAAAGGCCCAAGGAAGAGGACGACCGAATAGCCAAAAATAGGAACAAGAGTAACCTAGGGTCAGAGGTAATTCTCCACCCTCCGGTCGATAATCTTTCTTTTCCAACTGATGTTCTTCCACATGTAAAGGCTCAAGTTGACCCTCTTTCTCTGGCGTTTCCCACAACTAGCCAACCATCTATTAAAGGGGAGGTCAATCTGGACGAGTTTCGTAACATTTATTTTAGCGATCTTGACAATGATGACTTTGATGAGTCCTTTCCTCAGGCCACAATTGCCAACATTGTCCACTTACAATGGTGATTTTTTTAGGTATCAGGTGAACATGATACCCTAGGCCATGTAGTTTGGGGCTTTATTAGGATAATAGTGGATCTGGAGAGGCAGGTCAGAGAACAAACTGTGAACATCAATTCTCTTACCACTGAAAATCTGAGCTTGAAAGATGCTCTTTCTGCTGCACAACAAAAAGTAGAGGCCTTGAGCAAAAAGAAAGATGAATTGGGTTCCGAACTACGCCAGTCCCAGACTGCTCAAAGGGACCTCAAGATCAAATATTCCACATTGGAGACCAACTTCTCTAATGAGATCAAATCTTTGAAAGACCAACAAACCAATAACACAGATACCATCACCGCTCTAACCGAAGAGAAGGGAAGTTAGAGGAAGCTCTTACATAGAAAGAAGAAGAGAATAAATCTCTAAATGACAACAACACTCAAGAAATAGCTTCAACCATAAATAAGTTTGTTGCTGGTGTAGTGGACTCTTTAGAGAAGAGGGACGATGATATTAAATCGGACATGGTTCTGCTTTTCGATCAGACCTTCCCTAAGAAGAATCTCGGACCTTTATGGAAGTTTGTTTAGTACGAAGATATTTCTTTTCACACCATGCAAAAGGGTGATAAGCATGGTTTTTATTCCCTAAGTGATAGTGATTCTGACGAGGGAACCGATGACAGCTCAAGCACAGATGCCAAGAGTCCAAAAAAACGATGATGGCAAGGAAAAAACTGAAGGGAACAAACCCTAAAGTTATAATGTTTACTTTTGTGTTCAAGACTAACTTCCTTGGAAGGCCAAGGCATTTTGTTATCCTTTTTAATTCTTGTTTCGTGAACCAAAGTCTTGGATGGCCAAGGAATTTTTGTGATGGTAGATCAGAGCTGTTCCTGATGAGTCCGAATTCGAAGAGCTCCCCGGAAGGGTAGTCCAAAGTAAATCACCCCGTAAATTCGGACAGACTCCATGACTTCAATTCGAACAGCACTGGTTGAACCGGATAGATGATCTTGAACACTGCAAACATAAGGCAGTTCGAACTATGACTAAAGTACTAAAAAACCTAATCACTGTCTGACTAAGCTACCTGCACATCTGCTTAAAACTCTTGGGTCTTTAAACATGACCCGGGTCCATTAAACTTGACCCGAAAGCCCATAAGGGCCCAAATATCATACTATAAATACCCAACCACCAGCATTAACTATGGGTAAGAAAAATTAACTGCTGCCAGGCTGCTTAATTCTCTCTCCACCCTTGAAACACTTTGAAACACCCTTAAACACCACCACACCACCGTGAAACACCCTTACACCGCCCTAAAACTCCACTTGAAATTACCAGCCTACCCTCAGGCTACTTTTATCCACACCAAATTGGCGACCACAGTGGGAGGCGACGGTGCCTGAATCAAACATTCAAAACCAAGTAAAGGAATTATGTCCGAATGAATCCGGATAATCCAGAGCTTCCACCAGCTTTGCTCGAAGTGGTGGAAGAGAACGATGAATATACTGTCCAGGAGCGTGACAGGTTGAGGGTTGAAATAGAAGCTCTGAGGGCTGAAAAGGCCAAGATGGGCATGAAGGAGAAATCCAAAGCATCAGTTGCTCATCGTTCTGATAACCCTCGAGAGCATGAGGCTTCAAAGACTCATGTGAGCACTAAAAAGACACATGCCAGTTCTAAAAAGTCTCACCGGTCCAAACCTGTGGAGAGTTCTGACTCAAGTTCAGAATCTTCGGACAGCTCTTCGGACAGTGAGGGAAATGAAAAGTCCTTGTCCTCCAGCAGTGACGAGGGGCGAACCAGGAAAAAACAGAAGCAAGTTAAAAAGTATTCCAGAAAAAGAGATCACCATGGAAGAATGAAAAGGCACATTGGGAAAGGATCATCTCACAACCGGAGGCATATAGACCGGATGCTGGTGGATCCTTTTGCCTTCCATGATGAGCCAGGTATCTTTGCAACACCTAATGAGGATACTGCGTTCAGTCGTGGGAGGAACTGGAGGCAATCGCCATTGTCTTCCAAGATACTGTCCGGAAACCTCCCCAAGAGGTTTGATAGCACCAAGATGGAGAAGTACGATGGCAGTACTGATCCAGACAATCATCTGGAGCAATTCAAGAACTTCATGATGAACTTTGATGATGATGATAAACTACTCTGCAGGGCATTCTCCCAGTCCTTTACGAGGAGTGCTCTGAAGTGGTACAACAGCCTTCCTCAGGGTTGTATCAGAGACTTTGATACCTTTTGGGTGGCCTTTCGAAGGCAATTTGTGGGGAGTAAGGAGCTCAAGGGTAATGGAGATACCATAATCCATTGTGCCCAAGAGCCAAATGAATCGTTGAAAGAATACATAAGTCGTTTTGTGAACACAAAGAATGGGCTGGCTGATTGCTTTGAACAAGTGGCAATAGCATCCCTGAGACAAGGTTTGAACCCGGGCAACCTGGCCGATTCAGTAACAAGGAAGAAAGCCATGACCTCGGGTGGATTGCTAAATCAAGTTGGCAAGCAAATAAATGTTGATGAAACAAAAAAGACCAGGGTGCACAGGCAGGTGAGATCCACCCCGGTGACACCAACTCCCAACCAAAACCAGTCCGGAAACAAAGCTAGAGAAACCGGACAGGGGCATGGAAGAGGAAAAGCTCAGTCTCAACCAGCTGCCCCTGCACAAAGCCAACAGTCTAGAAACAAAAGAGGGCCATGGGTCCAACCGGAGTGGTTTGCAGAACTCAAAGAAAGTGTGGCAACCATTTTTGATAAAACTAAAGATGAAGTACACTACCGGAGACCAGCAACCTTGCAGTCTCCCAGAGAACATCGAAACAGTTCTTTTTGTCAATATCACAATGATATTGGCCATACTACTGATGATTGCATAGCCTTGAAACAAGAGGTTCAGAACCTGATTGAAAGAGGGAAATTAGGTGCATACGTTAAAAGAAGAGGAGGCAACAGGCCTGACAACACTCACCGGGCTGCTCCGGTTAATGCTTCCCCAGAAGGGGCTATGGTGATCATTGAAAGGTTTGATGTGGAATCTGAATATTTGGATCCTGATCCAACAAGGAACAGAGTGGGTGCAATAGAAGAGCGTTCCAGGACGGTCTCCGGGCTCATTAGATTCTTTGAGTCCTTGACAATTTTCGGAGGGGACACTGTAACGGCTCCTACCACTTCATCAAGAAAAAGGCATGTTCATAATTTGGCTACCCAACTAGAAGGGGGCATGACCTCTTATCAATCGTCAAGTTTATTCCCATTCATTGTCTTTGATGGGGATGATTTGAGAGACATTGCTGGCCCTCATGAAGATGCTGTTGTCATAGGAGCATCGATAGGGGGCAATGAGATAAGGCGAATCATGGTAGATACTGGGAGCTCTGCCAATATCCTTTTCCTAGATACTTACAAGAAAATGAAAAATCCAGCTGTGATTCAAAAGTCAGACAGATCGATCGTAGGCTTCACGGGCAGCTCAGCTGATGTAATCGGTGAGTTCGAAGAAGAAGTATTGTTGGGTAGAGGCCCTTTCAAGAAAACGGTCAGAATACTTTTCATTGTGGTGGACTGTCCCACTTGTTACAATGTTATTCTAGGGAGATCTTGGCTCTCTAGGATGCATGCAATGACCTCAACAGTCCATCAGTGTCTAAAATACGCTGTTCAGGGGCAGGTTGGGGTTGTCCGGAGCAGTCAAAAAGTTGCAAGAGAATGTTATGCCACTGCCTTGGCTCCACGAACGTTGGGGGCAGTCCGTATAAATGACCAATAGCAGTTTGAGGGCCTTTCTGGGGGTGAGGGTGAAATTGATGACCCCAGAGAGACCCCCGGAGTGTTGATCCCAGTTGAGGAGGTTGAGACACACTGCTTGAAAGAAGGGAAATTTGTCAAGATAGGGTCCAAAATGCCACAAGTGTTGAAAGAAGAGATGTTAAAATTCTTAAAAGACCATCAGCATGTCTTTGCTTGGTGCAATGCTGATGTTACTGGAGTTCCATCAGAAGTGATTTCCCATCACTTATCTGTCCGGAGAGACGTAGCACCAGTGGTGCAAAAGAGGAGAGCTTTCTCAAAAGAAAAGGCTGATGTCATTGTACAAGAGGTTGACAGACTCACAAAGATGGGGCACATTAAAGAATCTCAGTATCCTTTGTGGACTGCCAATCCAGTCTTGGTAAAAAAGAAAAACGGTAAATGGCGAATGTGCATTGACTTCACAGATCTCAATCGAGCTTGCCCAAAAGACTTGTATCCGGTTCCCCGGATAGATCAGCTGGTAGATTCTACTTCTGGAAACAAGCTACTCTCCTTCATGGATGCTTTCTCCGGGTACAATCAGATCCAGGTGGATCCAAAAGATCAAGAGCATACCACTTTTGTTACTGATAGAGGTTTACACTGCTACAAGGTGATGCCTTTTGGTTTGAAAAATGCTGGGGCTACTTATCAAAGGTTAGTCAATAAGGCATTTGCTGATCAAATTGGAAGAAATATGGAGGTTTACATTGACGATATGATGGTGAAAAGTGTGGATGAGCAGCTGCACTTGTCCGACCTCCAGGAGACTTTTGCCAACCTGGCCAAGGTAAATTTAAAGTTAAATCCTGAAAAATGTATGTTCGGAGTGCAGTCCGGGAAGTTCTTAGGGTATATTATAAGTGAGCATGGAATACAGCCCGACCCGGACCAACTCAATGCTTTATTTCAAATGGAGCCTCCTCGAAACATTAAAGAAGTACAGCGGTTAACGGGGAGGTTAGCAGCCTTGAACAGATTCATCTCAAGGTCTTCGGACAGGTGTGCTCCTTTCTATCAAACTTTGAAGGGTGCAAAGGGGTTTGAGTGGACGCCACAGTGTGATGAGGCATTCAATGAGATTAAGAAGCATCTGTCCTCTCCCAAGACTTTGTTTAAACCAATCGAGGGGGAGACTCTCTTTGTGTATTTGGCTGTTTCAAGCTGTGCCATCAGTGCTGTGCTAGTAAGGGAGGTTGATGGGTATCCTCACCCAGTATACTACATCAGCAAAAGCCTGATTGATGCTGAACGGCGTTACTTGAAACTTGAAAAACTAGCATTGGCCTTGGTAATAGCTGCGAGAAAGATGAGGCCGTATTTTCAGGCTCATCCTATCATCGTCCGGACATCTTTTCCTTTAAAGAATGTCCTTCAAAAAGCAGACATTTCAAGCAGAATGACAAAGTGGTCAGTAGAGTTGGGGGACTTCGACATAGACTTTGCTCCTCGAACAGCAGTAAAAGCTCAAGCTGTGGCTGATTTTCTGGTCGAATTCCATTCTGATAGGGACTCAGAACAACCTGCTGATTCAAAAGACAAAAAAGTGTGGATTGTCCGAACAGATGGAGGATCCAGTGCCATAGGATCTGGGGCAGGAATATGTCTTACTTCCCCCTATGGGGACAACATGTTCCAAGCTATTTGTTTTGCTTTCAGGGCGTCCAATAACGAGTCCGAATACGAAACAGCTATAGCTGGGTTGAAATTGGCTTATATCTGTGGAGCAAAAAGGGTCAAGCTGCTAAGCGACTCCCAATTGCTTGTCCACCATGCCTTGGGCCTATCAGAAGCTAGAAAGGAACAATTGATTAAATATTTACTTCTCTTGAAAAATGAGGCAATGAAGTTTAAAGCTGTTGTCTATGAGCATATTCCCCGGGCAGAGAATGAGCTAGCAGACTCGTTGGCAACAATAGCGTACACGGAGTCCTATCCATGGATCCATGTGCTTGAAAGTCCTTCTATTCAACTTGATGAAGGGGAAAAAGAAGAAGTCTTTGAAATACAAGTAAATAAGCCTCAGGATTGGAGGTCTCCTCTTATACAATATTTGTCCGATGGCATCGTACCTTTGGATAAATCACAAGCCAGAACTTTAAAACACAAGGCTCGTGGTTTCATCATGATTAGAGAGGTCTTGTACAAGAAATCCTATAGCAAACCTCTCCTACGCTGTTTAGGAGATCATGAGTCACAGATGGTTCTCTCCGAATTGCATGATGGTGAGGGATCAGCCCATTGTGGATTTAGAGCATTAACAAGAAGAGTGCTTCTCTCCGGATATTATTGGCCATCAATAATGAAAGATGCTAAGGAGCTGGTAAGAAGGTGTGACCCATGCCAGAGGTACAACAATGAAATTCATGTACCAGCCATTCCTTTGGAATCAATTTCTGAGCCTATCCCTTTTGCTCGATGGGGATTGGACTTAGTTGGGCCTCTCCCTATGGCGTCCGGAGGGCGTAAAACCATAATTGTAGCCATTGACTACTTTTCGAAGTAGATAGAAGCAGCCCCCTTAGCAGGAACAACATCAAAGGCTGTTATAAAATTCATTCTATCCAACATATGTTGCAGATTTGGTGTCCCCCAGAGAATAACAACAGACAATGGGCCACAGTTTGACAACAGAGAAATGGAAAGCTTCTGTGCCTCAAGGGGTATTCAACACTGCTTTTCTTCACCTTTCCACCCACAGGCCAATGGGCAGGTTGAGGTGGCTAATAGAACAATACTGTCTGGTTTAAAGAAGAATTTGGAAGGGGCTGCTGGGAAGTGGCCTAGTTATTTACAAGAAGTCTTGTGGGCCTACCGGACAACGCCTAGGGCTGCCACACAAGAATCACCTTTTGCCTTGGTCTATGGGATGGATGCAGTAGCTCCCATAGAAAAGACACTCCCCTCTTTTCGTGTTCATAACTTCTCTGGACAGGCTAATGAAATAGCAATCAGAAATCAGCTTGATTTGATTGAAGAAAGGCGAGTAAAAGCTCATCTTAGAATGGTACACTATCAGGGCTTGATGAGAAGCAGGTTTGCTTCTAAGGTTAAAAGAAGGGACTTTCAACCAGGAGATAAAGTGTTGAGGAAAGTTTTCTTGCATACCAAGGAAAATCTCTTCGGAAAGCTGGCCCCAACTTGGGAGGGTCCGTATACGGTGGTTGAAAGAATCAAGCCTGGCACATACTGGCTGGAAGACAAAAATGGCAGGGTTTTAACTCACCCTTGGAATATTGAACACCTTCGAATGTACTTAGAATAAAGTTTATGTAAATATTTACTTGTTTGAACATCCATGTAAATATTTGGGGGCATACCACTTCCTCTCTTCGGCGCCACGGAGAGCTTTCAATAAAACTTGGAGCCTTTTTAAACAATTTTCTAAGTTTTTACAAAATTCTGTTGATTGCCATACTACCCGGACTGAAAGATCTAAGGGCTACTTAAATTCTAGCCAAAGAAACTAAACACTCTCACAACACGATAACTCGAAATTACTTAAACTCCAAGATATTTAAACAGACTATGGAATAAGAGAAAGGTTGTGCAAGATAAAACGTTCATTCAATAAACTTAAAGTTGCCTTGGCCTTCCAAGGACTTTTTAAACAAGTTTGAGCACAATACAAAAATCTGTCCGGTTAAAACGGACAGCATCACAAAAAAGGTGCCTTGGCCTTCCAAGGACTTTGGTTCGAACAAAAAGTAAACAAAACAAATTACCAACTAAGGTGGAGCCTTTGAAGATGGCTCACCCTCATCTGTTCCCTTGGTCTTGATATCGCTTTTTTCCTCAATGACCTTCTTGCCTTTGGGGTCCGCCTCTTCTTCACCCGGACTCTCTCCGGTTTCCTCCTCGTTACCAGATGAGGATATATCAGTGTACCCTTCATCAACCATGGTCCAATATGGGAGATCATCGTCATCCACGTAACGCCATAAGTCCCCAAGTCTCCTCTTCGGGAACTTCTCGTGAAATAGGAGGACCATGTCGGACTTCACCTTTTCAATCAATAATTCCTCACTCCGTATCATCTCCCTGGCATAAGCGTTGATTTTGGCCTTGATCATGGCCTCTTGATCCTTCACCAGAGCAGCTTTCTCGTCAACAGCCTGAGTCACTGCATTCTCTAAAGCAAGTTTGTCAGTAGTCAGATTGGTGACAAGCTTCTCTTTTACTGCAGTCTCATCTTTTGAGGTTTTCAAGTCCTTCTCCAACTCGGACAGCTTAGCCCGGAGATCTTCTAGGGTTTTCTCTAAAGAGACAACTTTTGTGTTGCTTTCATTTTGACTCTTCTTCAGCTGTTCGTTCGACTCATTGAGCAAGTCGACCTTAGTAGTGGCAGTCCTGAGGTCTTCGGACAGTGACTCCTTCTCAGACTTAAGTTCTTTGATGGACTCTGCCTGACTCCGGACCTGCCTTTCCAAGGTAAGTACTGGTTGCACGTTGCTAAGGAGGGAATGAGCTATAACGTCCCTTTCGCTGGAAACCAAGAAAGTCCTGCCATTAAAGTTTACTGTGTTGGAGCTGCTTGGGGGAACATATGGCCCAGCAAACTCATCTCTTGACAGACCAAGAAAGTAATCACCTAGAGGACCCAGGCCGGTGACATCCACTTCGTCCATATTAATCTCTCCCCTTTCAATCTCATCAGTATGGAGTTCCCTTGGAATCCCTTCGTTAAGATTCTCTGGGATCTCTTCAGCCAACGTTGGATCAATTGGGAAAGTGGGCTCCGGATCCCGGAGAGCAAACTCTTCTTCTTGAGAAGTCTTCTTCTTTTTTACCTCTCTGTCAGCACTATCGCTTATTTGCTTACGAGTTTGTTTGGAGGCCCTTGAAGGTTTTGAGGGAGTCTCTCCGTGTTTCTTACTTTCCACTTCTACCCCCTGAAGAAGGTTTGCATCAACTTGAGCCGGGACTGGCACCTCTGTGTCAGTTGGAGCCTTTTTCTCCGTATCCGCTGCTGTTTTCCTCCCTTTCTTCTTCTGGCCCTTCATTTTACTTGGGGCTTTGGCCCGGGCAGGAAGGAAAAGGGTCCCATCTAGCTCATGAGACCTTCTCAGCACTATGTCATCATCAGGAGGGGTGGAGAACTCCTCCCATGTTAAATCCCTTCGACCTGTGGTGTTCCACAGGTGAGATCTCGCCAAGTTCCCCGGAGTGAAAGCCTTGTGAAACCGGTTCTCCCAGTTCTCTGCGGCCCATGCATTTATCTTGCCACAGGTGACCTGTCCGGCTTTCAGATAGTCTCCGAACTCTTTTGGCAGTTCTAACAAAACAAAAGAATAACTAGTTAGTGAAAGCTTAAAGAAGGGAAGATTCGAACAGAAACTTAAGGAAAGAACTTACGATCGCTTCTCCATCTACTTCGAAGAAGGCTAGGATTCTCCCCAACCTTAATCTTCTTACCATTCTCCCATGAGCCACTTATAAACAAGAACTGGCTCCTCCATTTATTCTCCGACTCCAGGAGATCATCGACGGCTTTCAGATTGTTCCCCATATAAAAGTGATAAAAAGGGAATTGGTGGTGTTTGCACAGACTAGCAACAGCGGCGAACTCTTCCATTGGAAGAGGAATTCCGGACAACCTAGATGCCATAATGCATGACATCAAGGTGTACCATCCGTTGGGGCTCAGCTGTGATGGACATAGCTTGACTAAATGGAAATAGCGCACTATCTCTGGATCCAATGAGAACCTGAGTCCCCAATTGAGTAGCTCCGTAAAGAAGACTATCTCGTTTCTCTTGCAATCCATCGGGGTCTCCGGATCGATGGGAATTCGGATCTTTACGTTTTCAGGGATCCCCCACTTAGTGCGAAGCCGTCCCAAGTCTCTAGTATGAATAAACGTGTATTTGGTTTTTAACAAAGACAAAAGATACTTAAATTCTACCTTGTGAAAGCAGGGCCCAACTCTCCCTTCAAAGCTCTCCGGCAGATCCGGACGCCTCAGATACAAGTCCTCTTTGCCTTTCTTGGCAACAACTATAGCAGTTTCAGCTTGTCCGGAAGACTCGGACTCAAACCTGACCTCCTCAGTGGAGTCTTCCATCCTCTCCTCCATTACTATTGGGGGAGCTTCTGCAGAAACAGCCCGGGGAGGGATGAAGCTTGGCACAGCTGATCCTCCGGACTGTTGGCTAGATGTATGTTTTTGAGTTCTCGCCTCAGTTTGAGTTTCTGAGGTCGAGGTGTCCTTGGGAGGTAGTGGACTGCTAGCCTCCGGACCAACCGGCCTTTCCCGGAGAGTCCTAACAGCTGCCCCGGACCCTGACTCGCTGGTATTTTTTGAAGAGAGTCCCTTAACCAATCTGCTAGGTCTTTTTATAATCAGTTTGTCTGGAGAATGGTCGGAGTCGGACCCCATAGCGATAAAAGTGGATTTCTTCCTGACACTTGTAACAGTGACCCCCGGTTCAACGATAGGGATCGACTCTTGAACTGAAGAGTCAGATACGATGGGAGAAAGTGTTGATCGAAAGAGTTTTCTAGGTTTTGTACCTTTCGAAGAAGACGAACCTCTATCAGACTCTTCGATTGAAGGGGCTGATTTCTCAACTGGCAATGCTGGAAGCCCTGCTGCAAGTCTTTTCTCTTTTTCAACCCTTTGAGCTTTCTCTAGTTCTGGAAGATTGAGCCAGCCACCCTTGATTAGAGCTGTTCTTGCTGTGAACATAAAACAACTAAGGAAAGTTTGAAGTTTTAGAGAGATGAAGTTTTGAGTGAAATGGCAAAGTAAAAGTGAAAATGAGACTGTGAAAGACAAATGGAATTTATAGTAAATGTAAAAAAGGGTTTGATTCCTAGGAGAATCCGAAAAGTTGGGCAATGATTAAAAACGGCGCTGACGTCATCAATAGCATTTAAAGAAGTAACTTGTTCGAGAAAGTGGTGCAACTTTCAAGGTGAAAAAACGGCTAAAAGTAACCAACCAGAGAGTGACACGTGTCCCACTACCTCTGACAAAGAACCGTTTGGAATTCGTAACGGTTGGACTGTCCGGGCCTATCTCAATTCTCTTCGAATTGGAAAACCACTTCTTCAATCGGACTGTTTTTCAGTTCTTTAACAAGGACACTTGTTCAAATACCTAAAAAAGGGGCTCCTGATGAGTCCGAATTCGAAGAGCTCCCCGGAAGGGTAGTCCAAAGTAAATCACCCCGTAAATTCGGACAGACTCCATGACTTCAATTCGAACAGCACTGGTTGAACCGGACAGATGATCTTGAACACTGCAAACATAAGGCAGTTCGAACTATGACTAAAGTACTAAAAAACCTAATCACTGTCTGACTAAGCTACCTGCACATCTGCTTAAAACTCTTGGGTCTTTAAACATGACCCGGGTCCATTAAACTTGACCCGAAAGCCCATAAGGGCCCAAATATCATACTATAAATACCCAACCACCAGCATTAACTATGGGTAAGAAAAATTAACTGCTGCCAGGCTGCTTAATTCTCTCTCCACCCTTGAAACACTTTGAAACACCCTTAAACACCACCACACCACCGTGAAACACCCTTACACCGCCCTAAAACTCCACTTGAAATTACCAGCCTACCCTCAGGCTACTTTTATCCACACCAGTTCCGATCAGGATATGATGCTAATTCTTCCCTTCGTATGAACTTCTTTTTCTTCTTCTGGCTAATCTTTAATTAATATTTAATTGCGTCGACTTATTCAACAAATGTTTAATTTATTGAATCATTTTAAAAATATTTCATTTGAATAATGAAAGTGTTGAATAAATCTGATCATGAGTGTTTAATAAATCCGATTATGTGTTTAATGAATCCAATCACCTCAAAGATACCTCATTTGAGAGTCAGGGTGTTTAATAAGTATTCAATTTATCCGATATCCTCATACTCACAACAATTCTTGAATAAAGGTATAAGATACCATTGATTGAAAAATGGGCATGTCATTAAAACCTCCGCGCCACCAGGGTAGGAAAGAGTATGCCCTATTTATATTTACATTAAAGAATGAAAAGGTAAATATTTACAAGACAACTTTATTCTAAATAAACCTGAGGTGCTCAACGTTCCATGGATGCTTTAAAGATCTGCCCTATTTGTCTTGAAGTCTATATGTTCATGGATTGATTCTTTCACACACCATATAAGGGCCTTCCCAATTCGGAGCCAACTTCCCAAACTGTCTTTCTTTAGTATGCAAAAATACTTTTCTTAATACTTTATCACCCAACTGGAAATCTCTTCTTTTAACTTTGGATGCATATCTTCTTCTCATTAAACCGTGATAGTGTGCCGTTCTTAAATATGCTTTCACTCTTCTTTCTTCGATCAGATCCAACTGATTCCTAACTGCCAAGTCATTAGCCTATTCGGAATAATTTTGAATCCTGAAAGATGCCAAAGTAACTTCTATGGGAGTGATTGTATCCATCCCGTAAACGAGGTCAAAAAGGGATTCTTAGGTGGCCGTTCGAGGAGTAGTTCGGTAGGCCCACAATACTTATTGCAAATGACTCGGCCACTTTCCTGCAACTTCTTCTAGATTCTTTTTTAACCCTGCCAAGATCGTCTGATTGGAAACCTCATCTTGTCCATTAATCTGAGGGTGGAAAGGAGAATAAAATTTATGTTGGATTCCTCTGGAATTGCAAAATATCTTCATGTCTTTATTATCAAATTGTGATCCATTATCCGTAGTGATTCGTGAGGGAACTCCAAATCGGCAACATATGTTAGAAAGAATAAAATTTATAACCTCCTTGGAAGTGGTACCTGCTAGGGGTGTCGTTTCTATCTATTTGGAGAAATAGTCAATTGCCACTATTATTGTTTGATATCCTCCGGACGCCATGGGAAGATGCCCAACCAAATCCAATCCCTATCTATCAAAAGGTATGGTTTGGATATGGAATCCATAGGAACTGTTGGTGTATGGATTTCATTCCCATGCCTTTGGAAAGTATCACATATTGACCATATCCTTGGCATCTGTCATTATTGTTGGCCAGTAATACCCTACTAACAAAACTCTTCGGGTTTAGGCCTTATAGCCACAATGTGCTGATCATTCTCCATCGTGTAATTTGTATAAGAAATTTGGGATTCTTCAAAGGATAAACAACGTAGGAGAGATCCGCTGAAAGACTTTTTTTTATAAAGAACTCCCCTTAAACACAAGAAACCACGAGCTTTGTACTTGATTTTTTGGCTAATATTTTGTCTGAAGGCAAAACTCCATCGAAACTAAACTGATGTATCTCAAACCTCCAATATTTCGATGGTAAGCTAGGTAGACTCAAACTTTCTTCATAGTCACCATTTTTCTCTTGAATTGAACTTATGGAGGGGTATTCTTGCATAAGAATCCATGGGTAGGCTTCAGAATAGGCTATAAAGGCTAAAGAATCTGTCGTAGTATTCTCTGATCCAGGAACATGCTCATACTGGATGCTTTTAAAACTTATGGAAATTTCCCTCAGTACATGCATATACTTTATTAACTGATTTTTTAGTTTCAAATATCCCCTGAGCTTGATTAATAAGTAATTGGGAGTCACTAACTAACCGAACCCTTTTTGCTCTACATATCTGAGCTAGTCTCAACCCAGCAATGACTGCTTCATATTCTGTCTAATTGTTGGACGCTCTGAAGCCAAAACATATAACCTGATACATAATATCACCATAAGGGGAAGTTAAACAAATTCCAGCCCCACATCCCATCGTACTAGACCCACCGTCAGTTCTGATTAACCACTCTTTCTTAGCCTTGTTTTCATGCTCTTGTTCGTAAGGCCTTTTAGCATGAAATTCTACCAATAAATCGGCTGCAGTTTGAGCATTGATTGCGGTTCGAGGCGCAAAATCAATATCATAATCTCCAAGCTCAACTGACCATTTAGTCAGTCGTCATGATATATCAGTTTTTTGCAGAACATTCTTTAAGAGGAAAGACGTCTAAACCATAATCGAATGTGCTTGAAAATATGGCCTCATTTTTTTAGCTGCTATTACCAATACCAAGGCTAAATTTTCTAACTTTAAATACCTCTTTTCTACTTCCACTAAACTCTTGCTTATGTAATAAACCGGACGAGGATAATTATCTACCTCTCTTACTAGAACAGCACTAACGGCATAATCTGATACAACTAAGTACATGCAAAGCCTCTCCCCTTAAATAGGTTTAAACAACATATTTGGTGACGATTTTTTTTATTTCAAATTGTGGAGACCAATTGAAATCTTTAGAATTTCTCAAAACTTGAAAGAATAGAGTGCACTTGTCAGATGATCTTGAAATAAACTTGTTTAGCGCAGCCAACCGTCCGGTTAACCTTTGAACTTCTTTAGTATTCTGGAGAGGATCCATAGCCAAAAAAGCATCTAATTGATCCGTACCGGCTTGTATCCCTTTTTCGCTCACAACATATCTTAGAAAATTTCCAGATCGGACTCCAAAAATTCATTTTTCTGTGTTTAATTTTAGGTTGATGGCCTCCAAGTTAGAAAAAGTCTCTTGAAGATCAGATATATGTTCTTCCTCTTCGAGGATTTTTACCATCATATCATCTATATATACTTCCATGTTTTTGCTAATCTGAGTTGCAGAAGTTTTATTTACCAAGCACTGATAAGTAGCTCTAACGTTTTTAAATCCAAATGGCATCACATTATAACAATAAAGCCCTATGTCTGTAATAAAGGTTGTATGATCTTTATCATTCAGACCTATTGTATCTGATTGTACCCACAAAAGGCATCCATGAAGGAAAGCTTGTTCCCCGATGTGGAGTCTACTAACTGATCTATTCGAGGCACATGAAAATGATCTTTAGGACATGCCCGGTTAAGATCAGTAAAGTTAATACACATACGTTATTTACCATTATTTTTCTTGACTAACACAGGGTTAGAAATCCACAATTGGTATTTTGATTCTGATATGACCCATCTTAGTCGACCGATCCATTTCTTGTACTATCACATTGGTTTTTTCTTTGAACTACCAGTCCAATATCAGATCGAACTGAAAATTTGTGGAAAATTACTTCAGCAGGTACCCCAGTCACATCATTATTGCACCATGCAAACACATGTAAATTGTCCGAAAAAAGACAATATCTTTTGTTTCAAACTTATTAGTTGTTTCGTACCAATCTTAACATTTTTTCCCTTTGCTAGGAAATGGATTTCAACTTCTTCTATAGGTATTATAACACTAGGAGCCTCCCTTGGATCATCAATTTCATTCTCCTCGGTGGAAGGCTCCAATAGCTGCTATTCTTTATTAACTTCGATTGATTCTGAAGACTTTGAGGCAAGAGTTGTTACATAGCATTCTCTAGCTATCTTTTGACTGCTTCGGGCAACACCAACCTGTGTACCCACAACATATTTCAAACATTATTGGACACTATTGATGAGTTAATAAATGACTTGTGGAATATTTCGGATCTTGAGTCTGATGTGACTAGAGAGAGAAAGTGTAGAGAGAGAAGGTGCAAAAAGAATAGAATAATATTCAATGTCCCACCTACCAAGAATAAAGAATCCCCCTTTTATAGTGTTAGAAGGTGGACCCGTTTATGTTCTTAGTGGGCTTGCTTTATTACCTCTTTAGTCCCTTATTGTTTATATTGTTTTCCAATTACTCTCTAACTTACAATAAATACTCAAATAAACACATTAGTTTCCTTTAATTAACAATTGGCCCTTTACTCTTATTACTGGCGAATTATTCCCTTATCAGTAGCCTCCCAGTCTTCGGGAGCAGGGTGAGTGAAGACTTTGAAGATCAGTTCTGATGGCCCCGGTGCTTTAGCTTCGGGACCGACCTCTGGTGTTCTTTCTGCGGGACCGATCCTCCATTTCCTCTGACGTCCGACCCCTCCAGTTGCTCATAGGTGGTCGGGAACGTTTTATCCGCGGACTATCCTCAAGCCGTTTTTAGGGTCTGATTTTGCACCAGCCTTATGGGCTTAGGTTGGTCACATCATCTCGGGTAGGAAGGCCTATACTAGCCCCTCTGTCTGACTCGGCTAGCCCACACGTGCTGCACTGTTCTGACCTAGAACGACACGTGTCGGTTGGCTACTCGAGGCGTGCTTTTTTTTGTACAACTTCTCACGAAAACCTTTCGACTTCCCGTTGCTTTCTGTCGTTTGGGCTTCCCCGTGCACGCAACGACTGGATCGAGTTCCCTATAAATACCTCTCAACCTAACACTACTCTGAGACGCTTTCTAGAGAGAGAAACTGCTGCTCAGGTTTTCCTAGAGAGAGAAACTCGTTTTATGAGACATAACCGCCCGATGCAGAAAAAGAAACCCAAAAAGAAACAACCGGCGTTTGGATTTATAGACTAGGCGAGCATCGGTCATCGTGCTGAGGAATACCGACGCACAGGGTTAATTTGGAGTCCTAATACCAAGCCATTCACGCCCATACCGCAGCCTCACGATCCTGTTATTCCCTATCTGACCCCTGCTGAGGCCTTTGTCTTCCCCGAATCATCTGGAGGTCAGACCTCGGAGCCTATCGCCGTATCTTCTAGCAGCAGTTCTCTGCACTCTCCTGTTGCTCAAGCGAATCGCCCGACGCCTTCGTCGGTTAACTCATACGTTAGCGCGCCCCCGTTCCGCTCCTTACGTCGCGGCCGTCGTCAGTTTCTTCCCATGGGTGAAACCAGCCCCCCGACTTCTCCGACGAGAGGTAATTTCCTTGGGATGGTTCAACTTACTCCTTCCATACGGGGATATCGAACTGGTACTAACACAGCTGTGACTTTTTTAGGTCTCAATCAGCGGCCCTTGACTCCCACAGAATTGGATCCCGAGCGTGCCCGTCGGGAACAAAGCAAGGCCCTCCCGACTCAAGCCAATAGCTGTTCCAACCCTGCCGACCATGTCGTGCGGGAAGCCGACCCGGGAGTGTCTGTTGCCCTTAGCTTAGATAACCTCCCGGCAGCCAGTGCCGAGGAGTCGGAGGCAGACGCCCTTCCTGCCGGTGCTCTGCCTGTTGTGGATGGTACTGCTGCTGGGACCTCCGCTGCCCCTCCTTTCGAGCCCCTTCCCGAAGAGATAAAGGCTATTGTTACCACGACCTATCACCGCTAGCTGCCCGCGGACTACGTCGTTTCTTTGTTCGAGGGCAAGTATTTATACTTCACAACTGCGGAGCAGCCAGAGCTGCTGATCTGGTGGGGCATCCCTGAACGCGTCATTGTCAGGTTTTCGGTTCCCGGGGAGACCCCTGTACACGTTCGGTAACGAGAGATCGTGATTTTTACCGAACTCTTCAATTGGGGCCTTAGATTCCCTTTGGATCTCGAGATAGTTCTGTACTTCAGGACTCTGCATATTTGCCCCTCTCTGCTGACGCCTAACGCCTGGTATACGCTGATGTCCTGCATAATGGCGTCGCGTTTTTCCGGTCGGGTGATGCCCATGGAGCAGTACATTGCTATGTCCAGGCTGTCCAAATCCCGGAAGTCCACTTTCTTCTATTCTTCCCTTGCCAACACTTGGAAAATAGTGAATGATTTTCTCGAGGGCGACAAGGGTTGGAAGCACCGCTTCGTCTTCATAAGCGGTTGTTGGGAAAATGGCCGACCTTACAGTCGGGAGAATCCGAGGACGCTGCTTCGGACATGGGTTGCTGATGGTACGTAACCATCGTTTTTTTGTAACGTTCCCGAGCCTCTTTGCAGTGTCTAAGGAATTCATCCAGGGGCTGAAAAAGGACCATTTTAAGGCGGGCAAGGCCACCTTCCAAGTGCTGAAGGACTATGCTAAAACCCACTGGGGTCGGGCCATGCATCGGTGCTTTAAGAACACAAATCTGATAATGAGCAACCTCTAGCGTTGCTCATCAGAAGTGTTATCGATTGAGCAGTTGTGCCAGCCCCCCCAGTACAGAAGACTTGATCGTCAAAACCACAGCTCCCGACGCGCATCTGTTTCTACCGAAGCGCAACAAGGTGCCTAGTAAGCGCCCAAAATCCGATGATGAGGTCGAACAAGTTGCTGCCGGTGCTGAGAAGGTTGATGTTGGAGGGAACCAGGATGAAGCTGTTGCTGAGGGTGTGGAGGCGCCACCGACCCAAGAACTGGCTCTGAAGCGGAAGGGAAAAACCGTCGCAAGTGGAAACCATGGTAAAAAACCCAAGCGGTCGAAGAAGGAAGGCGGCTCAGTTCCTGCTGTCGAAAACGTCACTGTTCCGGAGCTCTTCGGTCAGTACGAGAGGGTTGGCGGCTCAGAGGCAGCCCCTGTGGTGGTAATTCCCGATGATGCTAGCCCATCCAAAACCTCAGATCCTGCAGCGGCGTCATCGAGTGGTATCAAGTACCCGGTGCTAACTATGCTTGGAAGCCCCCACACTTTTCTGCTGCAAGGAACCGACGGACTGGCCTTATCCCTGTATAACTTTCTTATACCAGCTGCTATGAAGGAGCGTCGGTCAATTGAGTTGGGCCAAAAGCTAGAGGGTGCAGAGGCGAAAATCGTCGGCCTAGAAGAGGAAGTGCAGAAGGCCAAAACGGCTCAGGCACTGGCGGAGGGGCGGGCTGCAGAGGCTGCTCGGGTCGTAGAAGAGACAAAGAAGGCCGGGGAAGATCGCGCCGCTGCCTTGACTCGGGAGATCCAAGAGCTAAAAGCTTCGAACACTGCCTTTGCTGACAAGGCTAAGCAGTGGGTAGAAAAGGAGACAGCTGATGCTAAGGCCTCGTACGTGCTGTCATTTCACGATCACTTTCCGGACCTTCACCTCGGGGCGATGTGGCTGGACGTGCCGGAGGAGGACCGCCCTTCTGACGTTGTCTGTGAAGACGAGTCGGATGAGACCGAGTCCGAGGAGGAAGACGAGTGATCCGAACGTCCTATTTTTGTTGTTTTTAAGTACCTGACTTTGTTCTGTTGTTGCATCTGTTGTTTGGGGGCCGCGAGGTCCCCTAGTAATTTTCCCTGACTTTGTTTTGTTTCATCTGTTTTTTGGGGGCCGCGGGGTCCCCTAGTAAGTTTCCCTGCGAACAATCGTATTATTTTACGTTGATATGTGATCGTGTATTTCTTGCAATAGTATTTTAGTAGATGTTTTAACTTGAAAACTAAACAACCCATAATATTAAAAATTCATGATGAGATCGGGAACCGTAAAATGTAGATTAGTTCGGAAACTAAAAAACCAAAGTAGGTTCTGTAGATCAATATAATATTGAAAATTCATGATTGATCGGGAATCGTAAAATGTGGATTAGTTCGGAAACTAAAAAACAAAAGTAGGTTTGGTAGATCAATATAATATTGAAAATTCCTGATAGGATCGGGAATTATAAAATGTAGATCAGTTCGGAAACTGAAAAACCAAAGTAGGTTCTGTAGATCAATATAATATTGAAAATTCCTGATGGGATCGGGAATTATAAAATATAGATCATTTCGGAAACTGAAAAACCAAAGTAGGTTATGTAGATCAATATAATATTGAAAATTCCTGATGGGATCGGGAATTATAAAATGTAGATCAGTTCGGAAACTGAAAAACCAAAGTAGGTTCTGTAGATCAATCCAAGATTGCAGGGACAAACGCCGACCAGCTCGTCAGCTGATCAAGTTTGTAGCATTTCAAAGATTGGAAGGCAAAATCAAATTTCGATTAATTTAATCAAGGGGATCGGGTGTTCATGATGCCTCATTAAAACCTTCTCGCGCCACCGAGGTAAGAAAGAGTGCATCCCCGACCAATAAGTTCTTACAGACCAAGTCTAACGAATTACAGATGTTTATAACTATTCTAAGTACAACTTTAGATGTTCGATGTTCCACGGTAGACTCAAAGGCTGCCCGAGCTTGTTCTGAAGGCGATATGTCCCGCTCTTGATTTTTTCTACGATTTTGTATGGTCCCTCCCAATTCGGGGCGAGCTTTCCGAGGCTTCCATCTTTGGTGTGCAGAAAAATGCGCATCAAAACCTTGTCACCGACGTTAAACTCCCGACGGCCTACCTTAGATGCGTATCGACTTCACATCAGGGTCTGATAGTGCAAAGAGTTCAACTGAGTGCGACTGCGCTTTTCTTCTATAAGATCGAGAGCTAGTCGTCTGCTGTCATCGTTTGTGTTTTCCTCATAGGTACCGACTCTAAAGATGGAAAAATGGACTCCGATGGGTTAACCACGTCCATACCATATACCAGAGCATAAGGTGATTCCTGGGTTGCCGTCCGGGGGTGGTTCGGTAGGCCCATCACACTTCCTGTAGGTAGTCTGGCCACTTACCAGCCTTTCCTTCGAGGTTCTTTCTGAGTCCGTCCAAAATGGTTCGGTTGGTGACCTCGACCTGCCCGTTTGCTTGAGGATGGAACGGAGCGGAAAAACATTGCATGATCCTGTGCGTTGTGCAAAAAGCTTTCATTTCTCCACTGTCGAACTGTGGTCCGTTATCCATGGTGAGCCTCTGGGGTACCCCGAACTGACAACATATGTTAGACCAGATAAATTTGATGATGTCTTTGGTCTTGGTGGCCGATAGCGGCTCAGCTTTGACCCACTTTGAAAAATAGTCTACTGCCACGACAATTGTCTGTCTCCCACCCGATGCCATTGGTAGTGGTCCGACCATGTCGATTCCCCATCGGTCAAAAGGTAGTCCTTCGGATATGGATTCCAGAGGAGCTACGGGAACGTTTATCGCATTTGCGAATCTTTGACACGTGTCGCAGGTTTTCACTATTAGCCGTGCATCTGCTGTTATCATAGGCCAATCAAATCTTGCGAGGAAAATCCTTCTAATTAAGGCCTTGTAACCGCAATGTGCCGCACCCTCACCGTCATGTAGTTCGGATACAATTATTTGTGACTCGTGGGCCCCTAGGCACCTGAGCAAAGGGCGACTGAATGATTTCTTGTATAGTACTTCGCCTAATAAAATGTAACCTCGGGCCTTCTTGCGGACCTTCCGGGACGAGGCACCATCGCTAGGTAGTCTACCTTCGGCTAAGAAGGCGATGATATCACGCCGCCAATCCGAGATTGTTACCGAGGATACCTGACATGCGATTTCAGGTCGGTTATCAAGCTCTTTTCGTTTGATGATAGATGGATTTTCTTGCTCGGTTACCCAGGGATAGTTGCTTGAGCGGGAAGCTGTCGCCAAGGAGTCTGCCACCATGTTTTCGCTCCTCGGGACGTGTTCGTATGTGATTTTGACGAATGAGGCCGCTAGCACTCTGAGTGCTGCTAGGTATTGGATCAGGTGCTCTTTCCGAGCTTCCGCAATTCCCGAAGCTTGGTTTATCAAAAGTTGGGAATCACTTACGAGGCGTACCTGCTTCGCCCCACATACTTGCGCTAGTCGTAGCCCCGCCAGAGTAGCCTCGTATTCAGCCTCATTGTTCGAAGTATGGAAACCAAATCGAATGGCCTGGTGCATACTAATGCCTGTTGGGGTAACTATCTGTATCCCCGCTCCGCAGCCACTGACATTTGCCCCCCCGTCGGTGCGGACGGTCCACTCATTCAGTTCGGCCTCTTCAGACGGCGCATCCTGATCCGGACGTTCGGAGTGGAACTCTACTAAGAAATCAGCCAAAATTTGGCCTTTAATGTCTGTCCGTGGTTCAAAGTTGATGTCGAAATCGCCTAATTCGACCGACCATTTAGACATCCTCCCAGACATGTCTGGCCGCTGGAGGACATACTTGAGCGGAAACGAGGTTCGGACTACAATATGATGGGCTTGAAAATAGGGGCGCATCTTCCGTGCTGCTGTTACTAAGGTGAGCGCCATTTTCTCTAACCTTAAATATCGAGTTTCTGCATCCAGCAAGCTCTTGCTTACGAAGTAAACCGCTGTAGGGGTTGGTCCTGATTCACTGATTAAGGCCGCACTAACCGCAAAGTCATTAACCGCAATGTAAAGAAAAATGGTCTCGCCTCTTACGGGCTTTGTTAATAGGTTCGGGGACGATAGATATCGTTTAATCCCTAAGAAAGCTTCGTCACATTCGGACGTCCACACAAAATTTTTGGCTTGTCTCAAGACCTAAAAAAAGGGATCGCACTTATCAGATGAAGGAGAAATGAAACGGCTTAAAGCTGCCAGACACCCAGTTAGGATCTGGACTTCATTGATGTTCTTGGGCGGAGTCATGTCGGTCAGAGCTCGGAGCTGGACGGGATCGTCTTCAATCCCTTTTTCGCTAATGAAGAAACCTAGAAATTTTCCCGACCGGACCCCGAAGGAGCATTATTCTGGGTTGAGCTTGAGGTTTATACCCCGTAGGTTATCAAAAGTTTCTCGCAGATCGGCAAGATGAGCTTCGTCCATGCCGCTCTTGACTAACATGTCATCGATGTACACCTCCATGTTCCTCCCAATTTGACCCTCAAACGTTTTGATAACTAGCCTCTGGTATGTTGCCCCGACATTTTCAGCCCGAACGGCATGACTTTGTAACAATTCAGTCCTCGACCTGTTATAAACGTGGTGCTTTCCTGGTCCGCATCGTGTAATTTGATCTAATTATATCCGCCGTATGCATCCATGAACGAAAGTAACCTATTCCCTGAAGTCGAATCTACCAACTGGTCAATCCTCGGCATCGGGAAACGGTCCTTCAGACACGCTCGATTGAGGTCGGTAAAATCCACGCACATCCTCCATTTCCCGTTTTTCTTTTTAACCAAGACGGGATTGAAGGTCCACAACGGGTAACTTGCTTCCTTTATGTGCCCGACGCTGATCATTATCTTGACTTCACGAAGGATAATGTCTGCCTTTTCCGGGGAAAAAGCCCGACGCTTTTGGGAGATCGGTCTGACGTTTCTGTTGATAGTTAGTCTGTGAATGACAAAAGATTCTGGGACCCCGGTTACATCCCTTGAGCACCACGCGAACAAATCTAGGTTTTCCCGTAGTAGAGACAGTAACTGTTCCCTGAAGACTGGTGTCAAGCACACCCCGATCTACAGAACTTTCCCTTCGGCGAATAGGTGTCGTTCACAGTCTTCGTCGGTAGTCAGATAGTTACGGGCTTCCCTAGGATCATCAACAGGTAACGACCCTGGGGCGAGCCCCTTTGATTGCTATTCCCGAGCTTGAATCATCTCTTGGTCTTTCTTAGGTGCCAATGCTGCTCGGTAACACTCTCGTGCTGCTTTTTGGCTACTTCGGACTATACCCACGTTGTTTTCGACCACATATTTTAAACACTGGTGGATCGTAGAAGATACCGCATGCATTCGCGATATACACGATTGGCCGAAAATTGCATTGTGGGAAGCTGGTGCGTCTACTACCACGAATAAAACGGTAACCTCCTTCTTGAACGGGCCGCGGCCCAACTAGACGACGCCCTCAAACTCTCCTATAACGTCAGCTGCTGACCCCGTAAATCCGACTATGGTACGGTCTGACCGTGTGATGACCGGCAGCGTCCTAAACTTGGCGAAAGTGGATGCGAAGATTATGTTGGCCGAACTTGCGGTATCTACCAAGATGCGTCGGACTTCCTCCCCCGCAATGGCTGCCCCGATCACAATGGCATCCTCATGAGGGCCGGCTATGTCTCTCATGTCGTCATTGTCGAAGTACAAGATCGGAGATGGGACGCTTTTGGATTGGGAGTAAGGTCGAGCCTCTAACTGAGTGGTTAAGTTTACGATGTGCCTTTTCCTAGAAGAGTGTGTGGTTCCTGCCATAGAATCTCCCCCAAAAATAGTTAAGGATTCAAAAAATTCACAAAGGCTTCTTACATTACCGACGTTTTCCTATGCTTCCTCTTCGATGATCCCGATGATGTTGCGGTTTGCTTCGGGGTCAAGGTATTCTATGGAAACATCGAAAGGGTCGGTTACCTCTAAAATGGTCATTGTGGTTTCGGGCTTCGGAATTATCACGACTTCCTTTGAAGTCGTACTCTGTCGTGCTTTCTTAACGTATTCTAGGAGGTTTCCATGTTATATGAGCATCTGTATCTCTTTCTTTAGGGCAATGCAGTCCTTAGTATCATGCCCCACGTCTTCGTGATAGAGACAATAGCGGTTGTTCCTTTGTTCCCGAGGCGTCGGTATCGGGAACGGCCTTCGGTACATCCCGCTTTTTTTAGTTTTTTCGTAGATCGACGATACACACTCTGTGAGGTCTGCGAAGTAAGCAGGCCAGATCCATTTGTTTGACATGGGTTGCGAAGTCGTCTGACTCGTCTGCTTTGGTTTCTGGCTTGTTGGGGCCGAAGGTTTGGTGGATACTGGCTGGGTCTGATGTATTGTACTGACCGGTTGGACTGCCCGAACGTAGCTCGATTGAGTGCCCTGCCTTATTACTACTGATGCTTGGGCACTTTGGTAAATTTGCGCTGCCAGCTCGGACGCTTCTGTCTCTTCGATCAATATTTGCTTTTCTACTTGAGCCAGAAGTGCGGAGAAAGTGAATGCCTGTTTCTTCGTTACCGCTTGCTTCATAGGTCCTGGGAGTAAGCCCAAACGAAACACGGTCAACGCCACATTCTCCTCGCAGTGGTCTAGGTCGGTTTTGGCGTCAATGAATCGTCGGGTGTACTCCCTGAGGCTTTCCCCCAACCTCTGTCTACAATTCATAATAGTGTCCCCGTTGGCTCGGAAACTCTTACTTCCAACGAAATGCTGCCTAAACATTGTCCAGAACATCCCGAAGTTTTTGATGCAACCTTGTGGTAAACGGTTGTACCACTTGGACGCCCGATCTCGGAAGGTCATAGAGAATGCTCTACACAGGAGTTTATCATCATTGTCGAAACTCAACATGAAGTTTTTGAAGGCCTCCAGGTGATTATCCGGGTCCTTCTTCCCATCGTACTTTTCTAGCTTGGAAATATCAAATCGCTTCGGGAGCTGCCCTGCTAATATGTCGTCGGACAATGACGAGGCTCTCCAATTAACTCCGAACCCGAAAGCTCCGCCTCCGAGTCCTTCTGTTTGAACTCCGTAGAGTCCCTCGTCCCCTGGACTGATAAACTGGCTGCTGGTTCGGTAACCTTGGTGCTGGCTGTTCGATGGTTGCCATGGTACTTGAGGCAGCGCTGCTCGCTCTTCACGACTGGCCGCGGGCATTTCTTCCTTTCCAAACGACACCGGAGTTCGTTTCTCAGTGCTACCCTTTTTGTATTTCGGGGAATCTGTCCTGGGTCCTCGAAGGCGTCGGGAACGATATTTATGTGTGCGTAGGACTCTTTCCCGACGTCGGTACTCCCTGCCCGATGAGTCATCTGAGGTGTAGTCAGCGGACACGCCGTGATGGTCCTCTGGGTATCGTTGCGCTCTGGCATTTTGCCCTTCCTCGGGATGAGGCTCTCGATAATACCTGAAAGGTTGGGCTTCGATGCGAGGTCCAATAGTGGAATTGCCCTCCTCACGGTCCTCCAAGAGTGGTTCTTTGTCTTTTCCTTCCCGGACCCTTTTCTCGTCTAGTGCCCGTTCTCTTTCGGCGTTCAGCCTGGCAATATCTTCCAGGAGCTGTCTTCGGGTCATGATTAGGGTCGACCATTTGTCCCGACCCTGGTCGTAGCGCCCCCGACCGGGGGCTTCTTCACCTTCGGATACCGAAATGGCTCGGATTACTTCTCTACCGACCCTCTCTCCCGCAGCCTCGTCATTCATCGTTAAAGCGTGATTTTCAAAGAAAAAAGGTTCCTTTTTGGTATCACGGATTCCCACAGACGGCGTCAATGATGAGTTAATAAATGACTTGTGGAATATTTCGGATCTTGAGTCTCATGTGACTAGAGAGAGAAAGTGTAGAGAGAGAAGGTGCAAAAAGAATAGAATAATATTCAATGTCCCACCTACCAAGAATAAAGAATCCCCATTTTATAGTGTTAGAAGGTGGACCTGTTTATGTTCTTAGTGGGCTTGCTTTATTACCTCTTTAGTCCCTTATTGTTTATATTGTTTTCCAATTACTCTCTAACTTACAATAAATACTCAAATAAACACATTAGTTTCCATTTATTAACAATTGGCCCTTTACTCTTATTACTGGCGAATTATTCCATTATCAAGTATAGGCCACAACATGCATCATGGAAAGCCAATATCTCCCAAAGATAGCATTTTAAAACATTGGGAATCAACCACAACAAACAACATCTTCACTGTCTTCTTAAAAGGTCTTTTGCCCGATATTACATCCTCTTCAAACTTGACAATGTCATCTTCCGAACTCCCAGTAAATCCAACAATAGTTCTGTTTGATCGTTGAATAACTGAGGGATTATCTGTTTGTAAGCTTCCATAAACAATATGTTTGTCGAACTGCTTGTGTAAATCAGGATTCGACGACACTTGTTAAACTCCGTCGATTGTTGTATGGTTGAATGCTGCATCTTTAACAAACCATGAACTTTATCCCAAAATCTATCAAAATTCAACAGATATATTTTTTTAAAGTAGCATGTGAGCTTTTCGCCCTATTAGAGGTGTGATTGTTGAAACACATGATTTTGTTAGTGTATTCATGAATGAATCTCTCTTTCTATAACGTAATCCATGAGTTTATGACATAATCGACCGCCTTATCATGCTCTTTGAACATCCTCCGCATCTTAGCCAGCCACTCATTCATCACATCAATGGTAGTGGATGAAACGACGTCATTTCAAACGGCCAAAAATGTGTTAAACACGTTATCATCTTTAAACAATTTTTTTTTGTTTTCCCACTAACATTATTGTTGATATGTCATTTGAATAACATATGACTTGCGTTACAACATATTTTTTTATATGTTATTCAACAAATCAAGTTCACGGTTCGTGATTATAACACAAGGTAACTCACAATCATTTTCCATGGTTCTCTAGATGTTATTTTAACTGAGAATCCTAACGGCTTACCCATATTTTTGACCCACTCGGTCATCGAGTCTAAGGTATACTCATCGTGAGTCACAAAATGGTGAGTGTAGTCGGAAATAAGTGAAATTTCGCACCGAATAACCTCGTACAATACATACAAATTAATCAAATCAATACAACCGGGATTCCGAATTAGTTTAGATTGTTTCGCCAAGGATAAGGAGAAATGAGCCTTCACTCCACCATGCCAAGGCAGACTGATGAGCACACACGCCAAAGGGTGGCGTAGTTGTTAAACGACACGTCATACGTGTGGCGTGCGTAAGGCCCGTTACATCATCCCATATATGGGTGAATGCATCATTCTGTCATTCAAATGATGAAGAACACTATATTGACGCCATATAATGGCAGAATCGAGCAAAATATGGGTTTTTTTTAACTTTGTATTTTCGAAAACATAACAAGTTAGAAAGTAATGTACCTCTTCGGCGTCCACGCTCGCCCATATGGGAACTAGTTTCGACTCTATTTCGGCCATATTTTTTAGATTTTGATAAGTAGAAGAAAAAAAGGTTTATAGGTTTAGAGATTTTAGGTTTTGGTTAGTTTTGTGAGATGGGATATTAGATTAGAATTGATTTTATATTTTGCAACTTCATGGAGTAGATAATACCATGAAATGTAATTAGAGTTTCATTTTTTTAAAATAAATATAATATATAATTTTAAATTTGAATCTATTAATATTAATTTTGTTTAAATTAAAACTACTAATCTCACCCATTGATAATAGAATGTTATTTTTGTCTCTCACAAATGGTAATTTTAATAATAATTACAGAAATGAAAAGTACATTCGTCCTCGAAAACATGTGTTAATTGATGCTTATTAATAATCAATTGTTCTTTTTAGGCGTTAAATATAAATGCGTATGTAAGCACCGCGTATATAGTTAATTAGTGATAGTATTAAAAGTGACGAGAGACGAGACGAAGAGATTCGCTTTCATGTCTTAAATGCATCATCAACCTAAAGTTTTGGTCACCCGAATCTCTTAAATTTGAATTGAAAGGAACCTTGTCTCTCGCGTCGCCACATGCTAATGCTAAAGTTATACGCGAATATTTTCTTTAAGAGTAATCCATCTATTTAATACCAAAACAATGATTCTATTTCCAAAAATTATTATGTTGCCATTTTAATATAAGGTAATAATTGTTTCGAAGATTATATCTATATAGCGTATCCTCTTTATTGTGATTTACCGTATCTTTTAATCCATATATCTTTTTTATTATCAGTTTAATTTCTTTTTAGGTTTATAAATCGGTAAAAGAAATTATTAACTTTTTGAAAAGTGCAAAGTATAAATTTATAAGTAATCTATCTATATTTATTTTTATATATTTTTTAAATCTTTTTATTGAATCTACATACGGTATCAAATCCATCGTCGAAGTCGCCTCTAATTTGGTTATCCAGTCTGCACAGTAATTAGTTTATATGTAAACAGGTTGAATTTTAGATTATTCGCGAATATCTTCTTACATAAGTGCATCATCCCACGTCCTCCGAGTGTCGTCGTCACCTTTCACTAGCGTGTGTAACTCTATTGGGTTTGTCTCGACAACCAATAGCATGTCCCGTACTTACGGTCCAATGTCATATATATATATATATCGAATTTTAATGCATAAATTTATGTCTGAAAAGTTAACGTTACCCAGCTTGAACGTGTGAAACCACTTAGAAAATCAGTCCTTCACATCTCGAAATACTCCCCCTACAACCGTTGTCAAAAGATCTGACTACAAGCACCCATGACCGTTGAGTTTAACTTCTGCACGTGGCTTCGTCCATTTTAGTAGTGTAATTTCTGATGAAACTATAAGTTCCCTGTCAACCTCTTTACCACAAGCTCAAATATAATATATGGTCATGTTCCAAACTATAATCTGAATTTATGTTATAGACTTTTGTCTCGCACTGGGTTCAAAAATCTTGTTATTCCTATCCGACCATATATGTCATATTATAGATAATCAAATAGTTAAATTTTCTAACCTCTTGTACTTCTCCCGACATCTTAATAATTCGTTTCACCATCTAAAGTCTCTTATATGCAGTTCATTCATTCAAGGTGCGTAAGGTGCTATAGAATGTATCATGCTCTCGGAACTCTGTTTCAAATGTACAAGACCACTTCATGATCCCCAAATATCTTTGAACCTCTCACAATCTCGAAACAAGTGCGTAGCCGTCTTTGAGGCCTTACCATATCCACTGCAAAAAGTTGGCACTGTGACACCATGTCTCACCAAATTAACTGTCGTCAGAAGCCTATAACTTATAACATACCATAATAGTACTCATACTTTTTATGGGTACTTGAGCACTCAAATATCTTCCACTTGAATACAGTCTTCTCACTTGGCATGATTTATAAGCTAAATTTAACGAAAATATTCATGATTCCAGTTCCCATTTGTATCGATCCCCATCATAATGGTGATTATAATCACCCCATAAATCAACACATCACACCCTTCCAATACATTTTTTGTATATCCTCGAAACCAATGTCTTAACTACACGGTCCATCAACTCTTCTTTAAAATATTTTTGTTTGAGAACCCTCACATATAACCTATTCTCTTTTTGTAAGATCTTCTACCTCAGTTTAGCTAATAGTGCTTTATTAATATTACGTGCACCCCTAAATCCTAGCCTCCTTCATTTTTCGGTCTATACATCTTGTCACATGTTATTTAATGTTTTTGCCTACCCTCCTCAGATTAACCCCAAATAAAATGTATAATAATCTAACTGACTTTACTGAACACAAACACCAAAAATTTCATAATTTACATTATATAAGTTAGGATCGCGCTCAAAACCGATTGTGTTATAATAATCTTACCCACTATAGAGAAATTATGGGCTTTCTAATTTGATAATTGTCCCCTCACTTTCGAAGTAATTGTCGATAAAACCCTATCTTGAGGCAACCTAAAGAAGTTGGCGTACCCATATACGCCCTTAAGGATTCACTAAGATAAAAACCAATACTAGATTTCAAATCATTTTTACGAAACTATCGTAAATTTGTAGAACATAATATTATTTTATTCTCATCGCTTATGGATTGACCGAATTCAGCACATAACAGACGTAATACTCTTTTTATCAAGTCAATTTGTTTTTCTTAAGCCTCTACAAACAATATTAAATCGTCTACAAAGAAGACATGTGAGATCAAGGGGTCTTGCTTATAGAGATAAAGTGGATTCCATTTACCATTGAATGATAATAGATAATCATTCAATACATATGACAAAAAGGTAATTAGTCAGCGTATCCCCTTGTAGAATACCTCGTCGTGCTGTGAAAGTTTCAAGCGAGCATTCATCCCACATAATTTGCATCAAATTTGACCTTATGACGGTAATTATAAGCCTTATCCATGTTGTTGGGAGCCAAAAACTAGTGATAGTATCCTCAATGGAACCGCCAATTGAGTTTGTCATAAAAATTTCCTAGGTCGATGTTAACCACCATATATACTCATACCCCAGTGGCTCTACAAAACTAATGGTCCACCTCCTGCACCAAATCTATATTATATGTAGTAGATCGACTATAAAGAAAACTTGTCTAATTGGCACGGGTCACAATTTGTTAACCATTATCGATATCATAAATTTTACCAAAAAATTAATCAAGCTTATGAGCAAGAACTGACTGACTCTCTCTAGGCAGCAACTTTAGAAATCAGAAGTATAATCGTAAGAATTAAATTGAGTAGAGATCTCTTATATAACAATCATGTTACGGATCATCTCACAAATAGTTGGTTCAACCATCTCCCAACATTTTTAATAAATGCAATAGTTTTACCATGTGATCCTGAAAATTTTAATGGGGTTGATCGGAACACAACCTCTTTAATCTCATCATCCAACAAATCTTCAGCTAGAAGATATGATTCGACTTTCCGCAGGTGAGGGATATATGGAAGGGAAAATGGACCAACAAACTTGATATTTGTGGGATATAATTTCTTAAAAAATGATCTAGCCAACCTTTAAACCTCAGTCAGATCCGAAACCCACTCCCCTTGATTATTTCTTAAACATATAGTTCTCATAATGTTTCTTTTCCATATGGTTAAGAGGTTATAACACCGTATGTTACACTCACCCGATCTCATCCACTGATCTTTCATACACTAAAACCACAATATCTCATATTCTTCCAGAAGAGTCAGATACTCCTCTCGTTACTTCTTACCAGTATAAAATATGAAGAATTATACAACCCTTGAAGCAATAATTAAATTCTAAGAAGTCTTACAAGAAGTAATCTATTTCATCAATTAATATCTTTAAACAACTCATATTTCTATAATTGGATATGACTTTGAATGAATGACATATTTTCTTTTAAGTATGCCTTAGACGTGTCCCACTTTTCTTGAATAAAGTCCTAAAATATATTTTTCAAACACCAAACTGACTTAAATCTGAAGCGTTTAAGACCTCGAAATGAAGGATTAGCTCTTGTAAGCTTTATCAGTATATGAATATAGTATGAAGACGCCTGATCCAAATAAGTAACCCCCACATACGAAAAGATAGTATGCAGCATTAATTTATTGAGTCTGAGTACTTTTAAAAGCAACCTCAAGTGCCTCCCTTATGTAACATGGCTTGGGTCTTAGTATACAGTGCCAAAAAAATCCATAATTCACACCCATATTTTTCCACTCCAATGTTGATAAATTTAATTTGACGGCCCCCAGATAATACGAATATCAATGTTTAACTCATCCTAAATAATCAAAATTTTACTTTTAAATATTTTATCATCTACTGCTATTGAGGTTATCTTATCCAAACTATGAATAATCTCACTAGCCTTATGATCACTTACCTTTGGCTCAACTATAACAGCTAACCACACACAATATACCTGTATTACCTCTCGAATTACACATAAACAATTATCTTATGTCTTCCTATGAAAAATCTAAACTAATATATTTAAAAGGTGGGTGGTTGAATCTCACCAAACAATAATTTTATTTAGTGTATACATAATAAAGTATAACTTACAGAACACAATAATACAATCTCAAAATTTCTAATGCCATGTCTGAAGCACCATCAATGATGATTTGCTCGTGACTCATCTTCGCTCTATTTTATTATGGCGATTGTTATACCACAACTTGAACTTGCTTCATTTGAAGACTTTGCCTCAGGATGATACGTCATATTCTTCTTAATTGTCATCTAATAGCCAATAGAAAAATCCTCTTCTATAATCGATATCCATATATTCACCCTTTTCACTTTATGGTTAGCCATATCCACCTTTATATTAGTATTATCTTTGTGAGTCCATTCAAATAGAAATTTTTTTTGTATGACCAAAGTGACCATACTCAAAGTAAATTAGGTGTCATATCTTATAATACATTACATGTTTTCCCTCTAATGTGGACTTTCGGAACCAACTGTTTATTCAAATAAATCTCCACTGTTGATCTCACATAGTTTTATCTTTCTTCCTTGTCTTAGTTAGCGGGTCAATTATAATTATTTTCCAAATCAAATTTATCTACTTTATCTAACTATGAAAGGTATAGTTGTGCAGTCTGATATTAGAAGTCCTCACTCAAGTTGTCCTAGTGGTAATATAGTCTATTTGAGGCATGACATCTAAAGTCCATTCCCAAACTATTAGATAATGATCATGTATAAGCCATAACCTACATGATAATACAAAATAAAGTCTTATACTAATCAAAAAATTAATCATGAAATACCATTGTCCAACATAAACTACTTCAAATATTTTTTTAAGAGCCTAAATTTGTTTCAATTTGGTTGTTAAATAATTGTATCCAACGGTATGTCCTAACAAGCTGACGACCACTATATTCCCCTATAATTCAATCCCCTTAATAATCTTATCTTTATCGTACACTACTTAGGGAAACTCATATTTCTCAATAAACATGTCATCTTTTATTTCTGAGATAAAATCCCTTTATTTAAAACTTTATCCTTAATTTTAATATAATTTTGATAAAAAAATTGCAAGAATAGATAAATTATTACATGTGAAGATTGTGTGCCAGCCATATGTCTGTTAATGATTTCCTTATATTTCCTAATGGACCTCTATATAACCTTAGCAAAATTTGTAATTTCCTGAAACAATATGAATTCTGCTCATGTAAAATGATCAATAATGAGAACATAACTTTTATAAATCTTATCAAAATGATACAATTAAGAGTTATCATTCTAAAAAAAGGTTGATTAGTTTTCATCATGGAAAACTACCTTTTAAATATCTTTGGTTCCATATATATTCAAATAATAAAGCTCTCAAATATGATCAACTAGTGACTAAGATTAGAACAAAGAATTCATGACTGGGATGGCAAGCTACTATCATTTGAATGGAGCCTCATCTTGATTCAATCTGTGTTAATGGAAATTTGTATCTATCATCTTCAAAGTTGTATGCTTCTTAAAACAGTGATTACCAAAATTGAAAAGATGTGCGATAGATTTCTTTGGGGTTTTACACAAGAGAAGCATTCTTGAAACTGGACAAAATAGAGCTCTTTGTGTAAGTTATATAATGAGGGAGGTCTTAATATTAGAATCCTAGAGGAATTACATATTGTTTTCTCTTATAAAATTTGGTTCAATTTTAGAAAAAAATCTTCATTATGGTCTAAATTCATATTTTCACTTTATTGCACCAATGTTCATCCATTATTAGCTTTGTTACCTGATAACATCTCTAAAATATGGAGAATAATAATGAGTATCACAGATATAACTGAAAACTTAACATTTTGGAAAGTTAGTAGAGGTAGTATTGAATTTTGGCTAGAAAGATGGTGTGATAAAACCCTTTTATCAATTTCTCCTCATTATTGCAATCCTTTGAGAAATTAATTGATCAGTATTGGGGTAATGAGGAATGAAATCTTTCCAAACTTAGAACTACTTTCCTACCTTCAGATATAAAAAAGATCTCTAAAATCAAACTACAACCATATGTATTTGATAAAATTCAATAAATTATGTCTAGTAATGGAGATTTCAATACAAAGAACTTTTCTCGAAATAAGAGATAAAAGTAAAACAACTAAAATGTTTTAAAGTTTATGGAATAAATCACTCCCGGAAGATGTTATTTCATATTATGGAGACTATTGAAAGTATGGTTACTTATTGACTCCGTAATGGAAAGAAGAAACTTCTTTTTTGCCTCTATGTTCCAATTCTGCATATAAAGTGAATCCATTGAACACTTATTTTTGGAATATAAAATAGCTTGGAACGTTTGGAAACACCTTTTCTAGGCTGTTTGGTATCCATATATCTAAACATGTCATTAATGCATCTTATCAGAACCTGGTTTTGGTTAATCATAAAGAGATTCACACTAGATCCATCATACCTCATATCATTTTTTGGTCTATTTGAAAAGTTAGAAACAAAGCTAAACGTAAAGGTATATTTATTACAACTCAATCAGTTATAAATCAAATCATCTATTTAATCTTTAAGTTATATAGTGCTAACCTTTTTAAATTCTCATAATTTTAATTTATGCTGCTATATGCATTACAATAAGCCAAATACTTACACAATTGTCAAAGTGTCTCCTTTTAAAGGACTAGATTAAAACTCAATATAGTAAGTCTAGTCTGAAAACAGGAGAAGCTAGTGGATGTAAGATTTTGAGAGATAATAAAGAAGAAATTATCCTGGATTTTGGAAGAATTTATGACAAACAAACCATTGTGTTAGCATAATGTAGAGCTTTGTTAGATAGTCCATTTATCTGTAATAAAAGAAACATGTCTAATTTTGACATTGAATTTGATTTCAGTAATTTATTAATACTTTCTTTAATTGATAGTTGTAGGAAAGTACTAAGAATTTGGATGACTATAAACAATACCTTTAGAGAATAAAACCAATCTGTTGACAGACTGATAAAAGAATCTCTAAAGCATGCTAAGAGTTAGACTTTAATAAAGAAATAAATCAAGTCTATCTCAGTTTTATTACATTCTTAGGAAGTTTAAAGGTAGGTTACCTTAGATTGGATGACTATAGAAATTTTTTATAACTCTGAATTTTATAAAAGATAAATTTAGTAATGAATAAGATGAAGGCTAAGGTGTAGATAAGAAAAAAAGAAATGAAAGGTTTAAATGAAAATTCAAGGAAATGTCTTTGGTTATGGTGATGACAAAGAAAAGCTCAACCACCTAATATATATTCCAACTAAGTAACAATGATATACTATCAATGCAGAAAAAATAAGTACAGGTGAAAAAACAAGTCTTCTAGAGAAATCTAAGAAAAAAAACTATCAATCTATGAAAGACGAGGTTGATGATCACCCAAAAGGTGAGCAAAAAAAAGATTTCTTGGACAAAATCAAAGATGAGATTCATATAACTAAAAACATGATTAAAAATATATATTTTATGGTGTCTGGAAACATCCTTGACCAGAAGAGGAAGATGAAGAATGAAGAATAAGAATAAAGAAAAAATCGAGGAAAAGAGATCGATGCTGAAAAAGAAAAAATAAAACGCCACCAATTTTGGTTTTAGATAATATGAGCTGCCAATTTGGGTTCCTAAATCTGAAAGTTTTTTTTTATCTTGTTAATGGATTAGATCTTACTAATAGATATTACTACTTATTTTATTTTAATAAAATCTTTTACCGTTAGAAAAAATTGTTAAAAAATTATTTGTTTAATTTTTTAGATGTATAGTTTCATATTTTTAAAAATTAAATGCTTCCACTATTTAAAAATAAAAATCTATTCATTTAAATAAAGAAAATAGTTAAAATTTTCTAACTATCTAATTAATTATATATATATATATATATATATATATATATATCAAAATTAAAATGAACATTTAATAACGAAATAAATTTCACAGACAAGTAATTCTAATCATCAAAACTGCTTATAATAACTTTAACAACAAAAAGGTGATGATGTCGTTTGAGAATACAGCCAAGAGCAAAGATATGAGGATCATTTGGTCCAAAGTGGACAATATAATATTAGCAAGTGAAACTTAATTCACACTTATATGATTTCAATAACAGGTGATTATAACTCTTTAAAATAAATTTATGTTTGTGGATGTTAACTAATAAAATCGATTGAAGGAAGCTGAGAAAAAAAAGAGCTCTAAAAAACAGATTCATAATCTTGCAATCTGAGCATCTGCTATCTGATATTCTTTCTTCTCCGACTGGTTTTCCGGTCGTCTGATTGCGTATGACTGTTTGTCACGACCTCTCTGGGACTATGGAAGAATCAACTGGAATGCACCCAATAGAAGATCTTTATCAGGAGTGATTCTCAGCGTAGTACATCTAAATCAAAGTAATATTAATGGCAACGTAAGCAACAACAACAAAGAATATTCGTTAGGAAATATAAACTCAAAATCATACAAAACTTACGATGATATCACAAGAGCAAGAACTCCTTTATTTTCCCTTAATCCTGTAGGGGTCCAAGAAAATAATGATCAAATTTTTATGCAATTCCTAAAGAGTGATAAAGAAAAGCTCATGGATGCCACTAAATACACATTAATAGGGAAGTTTTCTCAAGGTTCGCCTAAGTGAAGTTTCCTCAATCAATTCTTTGAAGCCAATAAATTTTCTTGATAATATAATGTATCCAATTGGAACACACGATATATCATGATAGAATACTCCTAAAAATTTGGTATGTGCAAATTATGGGCTAGGAATGTTTGGTTAGTGGGTGAATATTCCATGAGAATATTCAAGTGGACTCGTACATTTAACCTAAATATTAATGTATTATAACCTCTATATGTATCAGAATTGAAATTGTTCCTGAATTTTTATATGATGATGCTATTATTCATTTTATCGCTTCTACAATTGGCCAGTCTCTCAAGAGATGGGTGCCAAAAAATAATAGAGCCATCTATAATGCGTGTTATGCATTGATTGAACTAGATATAACACGGAAGATTCAACATTATGTTTGGGTTGGATTTGGAGAATACAGTGGGTGTTGGCTCCATATTAGCTATAAAGATCTTCTATAATATTTCCATTATTGTTACCATCTAGGTCACAATCAAGAAAATTACAACAAACACCAACTGAAAGACCAAAAGATCCAAAAAAGAAATGAAGCATGACACTCAACATGTGAAATATTCTATAATAAATAAGAATAGGATCCTAAATTAGAGTCAATCATAATTAAGCCAAATAAAAAAGGAATCTCAATAATTATCCCAAATCTAGAAGGTTAAAATATAACTACCGATAACATTGAAAACACAAAGATTACTCACCAGATAGTTAGTAATACTCCCATAGAAGAAAAGGTTATATAAGCTATCCAAAACATTTAAAAAGGCTACACTTATCTTCCAACCTTGAATATGAAAACTTAGTATCTGAAAGTCATATCCAAATCAGATGAACATTGGTAGCTTACCATTCAATCATATTCTCAAGAAAATAGAAGTTGATAAGGGTTTTCAGAAAATGCTTAACAAAAGAGTAAAAGAAGCTAAGAGTAAAAGAAAAAAAGAAATGGTGTATTCAACTCTCTATTTGGGACCAATAATTCTCCAAACCATAATCATCATCATGATTAAGATCCTTAGCTGGAACATCTGTGGTAATGGAAACAAGGCCTCCATGAGAATGCTTTAATCCATCATAAGAATAGAGAATATTAAACTCCTTATAATTCAAGAGCCCTTCATCAAAGTAGAATACTTGGGTACAATTGCAGTTAAACTTGGCTTCAACAACTATAGTGCGAACATCTCCAACAAAATATGGCTCCTTTGGAAGGATGATTTTAAAGTCAGCATAGTTATGGATCATCATCAACTAACTCATAATGAAATCACCTAAAAAACCATGGATAAAGTCTTCTATTTTACTACAGTATATGCCAAATATCAAAGAATAAACAGAATAGATCTTTGGAACACTCTTAAAACCATTGCTATAACAGTCAAAGAGTGGTTTGTCATTGAGAATATTAACACAATTTCATCATCTGATGAGCAGCTTTAGTGTTTATCTTACTGTCTAAATAGTTCTAACGATTTTAATGAAACAATAAGAGAATGAATTCTTAAGATGGCTATAAAGGAACCAAGTTTACATGGTCTAACAAAAGCAAGTGGAAAAGGTTGGATCGAGATTTATTCAACTTAGCCTGGTCTTATTACTTCAACATACTAAGGTCATATATATGGCCGAAACATATTCTGACCATACCCCTATTTGTGTCACTATATCCAATGAAAGAAACATCTATAAAAAAAATTAAATTTTTAAAAATGTGGTCTCTAAATGATGAGTTCCTTACAATCATGGAGACTAATTGGAATAAAAAAATGACTGGATACCCAATGTACATTTTCTGGAATAAGGTCAATGGAATCAAATTATCCCTTAAGACTTTGAATAGATAGATTTTTGGTAATATTTTTTATAAAGCCTTGGAGGCTGAAGAGAAAGTTAAAAATATAGAAAGGAAGATCCACGAAACTAACAGTATTGATGATAACATAAACCTATCCAAACCCAATCTCTTACTTCTTCATGCCCTCCCTATTGAGGAATCCTATTGTCACAAAAAAAAACCTAATCTAATTAAACCAAATACGGTGACAGAAACATGAAGATATATCATACTTTTTGTTAAGAATAAATAATGAGAAATAAAATCTTAAGCATTAGAGATGGAAATAATTGGATTACTAATGAGAACCAGATTGGCACCTCAACTGAATCATACTTCAAAAATATCTTTATTGAAATGCCTTACTTGAGCCATGAGGATGAGTTTAACTGTATGAGTGACCACATATTTGATACCATTTCTAAGATGATTAACGAAGAGGATAATAGCCTGCTCATGATCCCTCATATAGAAGATGAAATTTATAATGTTGTCAAAAGCTTAAACTCATCCAGTGTTATTGGCATAGATGGTTTCAATAGTTATTTTTTCCTTACCTGTTGGCAAATCATTAAAAATGACTTAAGTGTTGCAATGACCTCATTCATTCTTGGTCGGAATATGCCTCAAAGAATCTTAGCAACTAAAATTTTCCTTATCCCCAAATACTGCAACCCTAAAATGGAAAGATTATAGACCGATTAGCTTATGCACTGTAATTAATCGAATCATGTGAAAGCTTCTCAACTCTAGGTTGGTTAATATTCTTTCAAAAATTATATATGATGTTCAGGGAGCCTACGTTATTAATAAATCCATACATGATAACAATCTTCTTGCTGAAGAGTTGGTTTATGATCTAAACAGAAAAATAAAACCTGGCAACATTATGGTCAAAGTGGACATGGCCAAAACCTTTGACAAAATGTCCCACAGTTTCATTAGATTCTTACCTGCCATTGGTTTTAACTTACGGTTCATTAATATTCTTGACAGAAAAAAATAAGAGTTGTACATGTCTGTATCCTTATCAATGGGAAAGTTATTTGTTACTTCAAGACCAAAAAATGAATTAGACAAGGGGACCTTATGCCCACAGTCTCTTCATTATTGCCGAGGAATTCCTGATAAGAGTCCTTTAGAACTCTTATATCCCTGTGATCTCTCATATATTAAGAGATCAAAACAAAGTTGCCGGTTGGCTAGCAAAATGGACTTTAAAGTGTAAAATGAAATTATAATTTAACAAAGTTCAAGCCCATCCTCAATTTAGTGCTATCATTCTGCTTGAAAGTGTTGGTTTAGGTTATGTTAGAAATAACACATAACCTCTAATTTCAAATCACTCTGCTAAATCTGTTTTGGCTAATCCTAACTTGCAGCTCGCAGGTCTCCTGACAAGGATATGCAAGGCTTCTGTTTCCTAAATGTATTTTAGGTTATTATAGTTCATATCATATAAATTTAGAAAAGCTAGCAAGAATGAAAGCACAGATCAATCCAAGGCTCGGAAGTTCAACTCATATAAAGGCATCAGTATCGTACCATTGAAGATCATCCCCTCTCTAAATCTTAATCACACTCTTGATTCTTAAGATTGAAATCTGAATGCTTCTTTTTTTATTATCAACCTGGACCCAGAAAGGTTGAGCTTCAATTCCTCGACTTTCAATGTTGATACAAAATTAAATATAATCAAGCATCATAATACAGTTTCTCATGAATTCAACTTGAAGCTCTAGATTATCAATGTGTGTGAAATGATGTTTCAGAATCCTTCAAATTCATTCCTTGTTGCTTTCACAAGATCCTTTGAAAATATAATTTTAGTGTCTATGTATTTCGACATTAGCGCAAGTCTCTAATATTTGTGAGTACTATCTTCGTTTCCACTTCAATTGAAATTCTAAATTTGATTAAAAACAAAAACCAAAACGGTGGCGGAATAATAAAAAACAACTCTAAAATAAAGAATAACAATAAAAAAAGTTATAATTAAAAATTTATTCTTATTCATTCGTATAATTAAGATAACTATTTTCGTCCGAAATATATTACATTTTTTTTTGTATAGTTTGAAATTCTATCTGGAAGTTAATTAAATAATTGGTATAAAGGCCCTACGCCATAAAAGAAGATAATAATTATTATGGTTTATTTTCTTTACAAAATTTGTCAAAAATAATTATTGTGTTTTGGGCTTTAAAGTGATAATTATTTTGTAGTGTTATAGTAGCTTTTTGTTACATTAGAATTATTATGAGGATGTAGCTATTCTATCTCTATGATCATCGGGGTTCAGGAGTGATTGGTTATATATAACCCACTAAAGTCTATTTTTGTTTACTGAATTTTTTTCTTATTTTTATTTTATATAATTTTAATTTTAATTTTTAATGACAAAATTAATTAATTTATTTATATTAAAATTTTAAAAATATTATTTTTACTCACTCTGCTTTTACTAGTGTGTTATTTTATGAGTTTTCAATTCAATCAATGGGTTATCGTATCCATTTTATTATTTTGGCTAAAAATCATGGTTAGCTATTAGAGTGGGTTAGTGTGTGAAAAGTGATAAAAATAATATGTTTTATTTTGACAAAAATAATATTTTTTATTTTAATAAAAATACATCTTTTTTTTCTGGAGAGAACCCGCAGCCGCTACTCAGAGTGCAATGAGTGCGCACAGGGTAAACCCTCAGTCTGACGCGATAGCCTGCAAACCAACGCCCTAAGGTAAACCAACGCCCTAAGGTAAACCACATAAGGTGACAGGCTCAGCCGAGAAAGCGTATGCAGAGGGACTCGAACTCATGACCTTTGGTCACAAGAATACCATACTCAACCAACTCGGCTACCCCCTTGGGGGCAATAAAAATACGTCTTATATATACACAAGGTAGATGGAGCTAATTATTCAGTCAATCCTAGTTATGATTATAATCAGTACAGTCAAGCCTAATTATGACTATAATTAGTAGAGTCAATCTTACTGTATTAATGCTTAAATTAGTGTAACCATTCATCTACCTTTATTCTACGGTTACTTTATAATAAATAGAAATATACTTTGGATAGTGTAAATCAAGGATTCCCAACTTGCTGCACAAAAAATCAAATCGATCTTTCCGGAGCGCTTTAGTAAATATATCTGCCAATTGCATATTTGTAGAAATATAACATGGACGAATTATCACAGCCTGAAGTTTTTCTCGAATTATATGACAATCAATCTCAATATGCTTAGTACTCTCGTAAAACTGGATTAGCCGCAATATGTAAAGTCGTTTGATAATCACAAAACAATGATGCCGGTATCCAAGTCGACCTTCAAATTTTTAAGTATGTAACTCAACGAAGTTAATTCCAAACAAGTATTCGCCATTGCTCTATACTCTGCTTCTGCAGATGATCGTGAAACATTAGTCTGTTTCTTTAATTTCCATGTTATGAGTGATGAGCCAAGAAAAACACAGTAACCAGAAACATATCGTCTTGACATACGACATTCACCCCAATCTGAATCACAAAAGGCACTGAGTGTCAGATTGTTTTCTGTTGAAAAAAAGAGACCTTGACCAGACGATTTCTTGATGTAACGGAGGACTCTTAACGATGCTTCCAAGTGTGGATTCCTATGTGCTCTCATGAATTGTCTTAGTGTACGCACTGAATATACAATATCAGTCTTGGTCACTGTCAAATATATTAACCTGCCAACAAGTCTCTGATATCTAGCCGAAATTATGAAGTAGCTCATCGCCTTCATCGGTTAATTTCAAATTCTGCTCAATTGGGAATTCTTGTGTCTTGTAAAATATCTAATGCATATTTTATTTGAGACATAAAGATTTCTCTCTTAGATCGATAAAATTCAATACCTAGAAAATATTTTAACTCGTCAAGATCTTTAATGTGAAAATGTTGGAGTAGATGATTCTTCAGCAATTTGATTTCATGTAAGTCATTTCCAGTCAATAGGATATCATCAACATATATGAGAATAGTAGTGAAAAAATAAGTAATCCGTTTTTGACTGTATGTAACCTGCGGTTTTGACAGTAGTTGAAAAAGTGGAGAACCAATTTCGAGATGTTTATTTTAAACTGTAGATAGATTTGCAAAGCCGACATACCAAATTTTCCCCCTTTCGGTGGACACCAGGAGGTGGAGACATATATACCTCCTCATCTAGATTTCCATGAAGAAAGGTATTATGTACATCAAGTTGATGAATATACCAATTTCTGGAAGGTGCAACATTCAACAAAGATCAAAATGTGGTCAGTTTAGAAGTTGGAGAAAAAGTCTCCTGATAGTAAATACCTTCAACCTGTGTGTAGTCCTTTGCCACTAAACGACCTTTAATCGCTCAATGGTTCCATCAGGTTTATATTTGTTTTTATAAACCCAGCAACGTCCGATAGGTTTGTATCCCAGAGGAAGGTGAACCAACTGCCAAGTGTTGTTATGTTCTAAAGCCTTAAGTTCAATGGACATGGCTTGGCGCCATAGTGGATCATGATTAGCATTTTCAAAAGATAAAGGCTTTGTTTGTGCTGATAGCAAAGTCAAGAAAGCGCGATGGTTAGGGGGAAAGCGTGAAACAGAAGTATGAGAGGAGAATGGATACCTCGTAGATTGACAAGAACTTGATTGCGTTAAAGATTGATTGATCACGGTAAACATATCGTAGTCTTGGTGCCATGCATGTGGATATATATGGTAGCTAGAGCTAATTATGACTATAATCAATACAGTCAATCCTAGTTACGATTATAATCAATACAGTCAAACCTAATTATGACTATAATTAGTATAGTCAATCTTACTACATTAATGTCTAAATTAGTGTAACCATTCATCTACATTTATTCTATGGTTACTTTATAATAAATAGAAATATGCTTTAATACACTATCTAATTTTTTAATCAAAATAGTCATTTTGTTGCACAAATTGTCACTATTATTAGTCATTGTTTTTGTATTTTTGGTCACCTCTAGTGACCATAAATGCAAAGAAAACCAACAAAAATGGAAATTTTGAAACAAATATAACTTAAGTGGTAGTTTTGAAACAAGTGACTAACTATGATGACTAACCAGGGTTCTTAATCTTTTTTTTTATTTTTTAATTTTATTATTTTACGAAAAGTATTATATTATTATTTAACCCTAAATAGAAATTGATCCATGTAATTATAGTGAATTTAATTTCTGTAAAACTAAATTTGATATTATCTTTTACGACTTTAATATTCTAATATATTATTGTATTCAACGAAACATTCTCTTTAACCAACTAGATTTGAAATTTGACATATGTTTTTCACGCACAAGTTGTACATGAAATTTGGGATAACATAATAGGTTCAACATGTAGGTCGTGATTTAAGACGTGTCATTATTATTAGTCTTTGCCATGGTATAAAAATGAAAAATCTATTAGGTTATTTTCAAATGTTAGAGGTTTGGTGTTTAAAAAAACTTAGTGCGAAAAATGTAAGGAAAAACGGAAAAAATAATAATATAATATTTATTTTCAGATGAGAGTATATCATATACCATCACTATTTGGTTATTGAGAACTAACTATTATATGCGGCCAATATAACCACCCACCATCCAAACACTTCGAATATCATTTCCAAGCCACCAAACAAAAACCAGATTAAGATGAGTTGATTAATAAATTATTCTTATTGGTTGCGCATCATAGGGATATATATTTGGATTTGAAGAACTATAACTTGAACAATGTATCCAACATGCTCAACATCTAAATATTCATTAAAACTTAATTTTATTGAAAAAATCGGTCAATATGACTTGTAATATTTGTCATTTAAAATAAAAGTGAATAATTACTTAGAGTAGAATCAGACAAACTAGGGATTGGACGTGATCACCAATTTATTTATTTATTGCATCTTATAAGTATTAAGTTGATGCACATATTCCTACGAGTATTTATCATGGGTAGTAATTACAAGACAACAATATGCAAATTACCATTGTTCGAAGTTGTTGGTATAACTTTAAAAAATATGACATTTTGTGTTAAGTTCATCTTTATGAGTTATGAGAAGCAATAGAACTATTTGTGGATTTTGGGTGTAGTAATTTCGATGATGAAATATAATATTTATGTTTTACTAGGTTCTATCTTGTTCGATCGAAAGTTAGCATTTATGCAAGCTATCATAAACATATTTTATAAATAGTTTACATATTATGCAAATAACATATAAAAAAATTATCATAGCAAAAAAATAGTGGTCAAAGTAGAAGATGCAGATGAGCATATAGTTTTTAAGAACAAAGTGGTTGAATAAAAATCAGGGAAAAGTTGAACATGAAACTAGAAACAATGAAAGAATTAGCCGTCCATTATCGAACCGTTAACGACTATATTATCACATGTTGGATAGTATCCGTCACTTCACAAACAAGATTTACCATTTAGGTAACACAACAATCAATTGGTAAGTAATTTTTTATATTTGATTTATAGTTTTAAAATAGATCAATATTATAATTCAATCTCTTTCATTTGTTTAGGTTTGAGAACACTCACTCGGCCTTAAATGGTGCATTGCTTTGAGTCAAAGGAATTTGAAACTTTTATAGGTAGTTTAAGCACTGTTTGATCTTTAACATTTAAAGAATATTGAGTTTAATGTTAAACACGTTGATAATATTTTTATATTTCAACCTATATGAGGTTCGGTATCAAGATCGGGCTTAGATTTATTGTTAATTAGTTATATACACAGTAAATATATAAGTTGTGATCGAGTAATATATGGATGTGTTGTGGAAAAAAATACGAATTTCCTTGTGCATTTTACCTAGACATGAGGAGAAAGAGCATATACCCATTAAGATAGTCTTATGCAACTTTAGACATTATTTCTCATTTGGTAACTACGTTCGAAGATGTTCTAAAAAAATTAAAAGTCCTAACTGTACGTTCTTGGAGGATGATTTGGCCTATATACAACTTGGGTTTGACTATATTATTATTGGATATTATATACCACAAGTTACCTATCTACCAAATCGGATATATTAAATCCATTGTGTTACGCCCTCTATTATGTATTATATTTTTTATCCTCATCATGAATCAAATGATCCACCCAATTTTCCCACACGGGTACATCCCAAGAAAAGTTTGTATCATGATTTGATCATTCTTAGTTAAAATTATTTATACTAGTCGTGGTATCTGTTGGATATGGCCAAACTATCGTATGATACAATAGTGATAGTAAACTTTAATATTTTTGAATGAATTCAACATCACTTTTATTCATGCAGTTTGCTCAAACGGTTTTTTGATACGTGAATAGTGATACGACTCAAAACAACATATTAAAGTAAATAAATCAAAAAATATATTAATTCATAAATAAAGAATTATGAAAGTAACAACTTTTGAAACTAGACTTACATTTACCATACAAAACATTTGGATAGTATGCCTCGGAGAATGCCAATTTTTTGTTACGACACAACTTGACTAGATGCGTATCTAAACATGTGTGACAAATTGATATTGTAATCAGAGTATAACATAGCTGCTACCCTATAAAAATGATCGTAAATCCATGCTTCAAACATTACATGAAAAGTACAAAATTATGTTATGGTAGGATATGAACTCTCTCTATGCAAGTTGTATGTTTGAGCCAATACCATCTCATCCCAATTACATTGCGACAACTCTCGTGGATTCACTGGTAACCGGAAATAGTCTAACAAAATGTTGTTATCCGTTTTGTTTGTAAATATTGAGCATCGAAAAATATATATGAGATATACACAGGTCACGCATCTGATGCTATATTATTAGAGATTATGATTGTCCTTATACCTTGGTCCGAAAAAGGTCTCCCTTGACTATTTGAGCCGGGAAATTTATCAATCTTATTTGGTGATACCAACTGATCTTTTAACGTTCAAATAGTAAGTTTGAACATGATATAGAATATATGATTCCTCTCGTTATCGTCTTGAAATAGTCAATGCTCCCAAAAAATGTCAGTCACTAGAACTAGAGGATCTGTAATAGTATGGATATAACGGTGAACTCCCTTTCTAATTGTGTGTTGTGCAATTCCAATGATGAATTTATCAATTATATCGTCTATGAGTGTACATATACTTAGGATATCTAGGATGTTGTGAGCTCCAATTTCGGGTTCACTTTACATGGTACGGACCATCCTTCCTGAAATATGATGGTTTCAAACTGGCCTCCCTGTAGTAACTTTCATATTTGGCGTACCTAGTTGGGTGCGGTCATTTATCACGTCTGACGGTAGAGGAACTCAAAATGTTTTGGCTATCCTCCCATCCTCCTTTATGCGATGTCGCACCATATGATTTTTGACCTTCAGTTTGAATTCATTTGATCCAAGATTGTATGTCTGATTTAATCTTGTACCTTGTTTCTCACTTAAAATGTTTTAGTTACATCGTTGTAGCCAATTTTGGGGGTGTCACATAAAATTTTCTTGTGTAGGTTATCCTCTTCAGTTGGTGCTCTCTTCTATAGCTTACCTAACCCTCGTAATGCATCTCATTACTATCTTCATTTTCAATTGGGGAAGATGTTTTAGTCATTCGGTATGGTGATTTGGGCTTTCTACGTTCAAGTCTTATACGTTTCACTAGCCCTTCTTATGTTTCAACTTTTATCGACATTTATACATTGTATTTTAGACCCTGGTCCACCTCTATGTTAGTCTACCTCTATGTTGGTCCATTGTATTTTTAACCCTAGTCCATGATGTTTAGTTCCAATTACAATTTATATATAGCTTTTCTTAGCATAATGCCGATCTTCTAAAATAAACTTCATTCTTAGGTATAAACAAAACTTATTTAGTTTAATATTTTATTTATAAAATAAATAAATAAAAGTTAAAAAAACTCAAATATTATAATAAATTAATTTGGATACGAAATAAAATAAAAAAACTAAAGAAAAATTAAAAAAACTAAACAAAATAAAAATCAAATATTGAATAACTTTTATATAAACTATCATATGCTTTATTAATACATCTAAGTATCATTAATATTACTCTAGTAAAAGAATTCATAGATTAAGTTACAAACTAATAGATAAAATATGTATTATAAAAATAATTATATAAATATCAAGTCTATTCAGGATACTACAAAGAATTGGATGAAAAAATAAACAACTTAAATATAACGGAAAGTTTTAAAATTATTTTATAAGAACAAAATAGGTATAGGTTATCGTCCATAATGATGACAACTTAGAAGATATTAATTTTTATCTAGAATAATGTATGAATCTTGAATTCAAATCTAAACATTATATAATTAATTTTTGTGTATAAATTGTTTTACCGTTCATAGTTTAAGCATTACCGTTTTTGACTTTTTATGTTTAAGAAAGAGAGAAGAATTCAGACTTTTAGAAAATTCAATATTAAGAGACATTTTTTTATCTTTCAAAACAAATTATTAAGAAATATCTGGTTGTAAATTTTGGAAGATCCAAGCCTAGAAACAACAAATCATTGAACAAAAACAAAACAATTCAATATATTTAATCATGAATTCACCGATAAGTTTTTATTCCGTATAATAAGATCACACATAATTATGGGTTTATGATTTTAGTATAAAAATCTGATTAGTTCTTACAACTGATATCAGAACCACCATTTGAGAATGAGTTTGTAGGATTACAAATTCTAAATTTAATAAACAAACATGATTTGTTTTTAAAATTATGTAAAGGATATACATATTAAGATTAAGTGTTGTTTATGGCGGAAAGAAGTGTCTATCTAATGCTCAAAATCCATGATATAAATTATTTTTATAAATAATTCATGTCAGGTTTAAGTTTTAGACCATAGACTGAAAAGAGATTTATTTTCAAGAAAATTTCTAAGTTTTTTGTGTTAGTATTACCGTTCGAAAGAGGTTTGTGGCCGCGAGAAATGAAGGTTACATATTTACATGAAGTTATATAAAAGCTTTTGCTACGATGCACATGCAAATTTCCGTAATAATGGTCAGACCGATTCTTAAATTATTATATTTCTACAGTTTTAAGCTAGTGACTGTGAAAAAACTATCTAAAAATTTTACATAAAGTTGTCGTATATGTTTTTTGTTTTAGTATTTTTGATCATTTTCGCGAAAAAAGTAGTTGTTGCTGCAAAACCCATATCACTTCCACGCAAACAATAGGCTCTTAACCAAACTGTTATATCATGAGAAACTTTTAGCCCGTCCATTCGTTCCATAAACCAAGCTCCAAAAATATCTAGTTTTATTTAACATTGAACCAGACTACAAAAAAAAATTGAACCTTAAGTATATAATTGTATGATTCTTTTTAATATGATTGTCGGGCTTTCCGTTTCCCAAACTTGGGTAATTGATTGAAGATCCAATATATCGTCAAAGTGATCCATATTAGTGAACTTGATCATTTTATAATTTTTACAAGTTTGTGGTTAGCAAGGTTGCATACATTAATACTACCAAAGGAAGATTAACATTTGAGATACTTAATTATGAACACAAGATTATTAAACATGAATTGAAAATTAAGCATCGAACTAGGAAAATAGGAAAAAATGAAGATTTTTTAATTAAGTCGATTAAATTGATCAACATTATTTTTCTCAAACTCATACATGTACAAGTTAACATGCTCGACCAAAAGTATCTTATTAATACTGTAAGGGTATTTTTTATTACTTTAAGTTTAATTGCTATATGTTATTTTGTTTATATGTCATAATGATGTTTTATGTTATATACTGGATGTGATATGTTATTTTAGCAAATACAAGTATTTATAACCCATTAGGAAACAAAACTCATATTGTATATGAGACTAACTATGAGTTATGTAAGAAGGATATGATATTTCATTTCACGTGTCATGATTCTTACTTCGCATTAAAAATCAAGGAACTTGAACTTCTGGCTAACAAATGTTCTCCTCAAGAGAAGAAAGAACTATAGGCATGATAAAAGCTCAAATGACAAGTCTAGAATTCACAAACAAGTTCGATTATATCAATAAAAAAATATGAATAATAAAGGTTCAGATATACATGCATCTGGTTTTGGTACAAAGAAGCATAAATGTTTGTCTAATAGAGGATGTTGTTTATATTGTAAGAATTCAAGAAATCTCAGGAAAGAATGTGAAAAATATAAAGCTTTCATAAAAAGTCATATGTAATTTCACTTTGATGGTATGCTCAAATATCAATTCAGTTTAAGTTCTAAAAAAACTTGGTAGATTGATATGGTTGCAATCACTCATATGTATATTTGTTTGCAAGATAAAATAAGAAGTCGATACCTCAACGATGTTGAAATAACCTTCTATAAAATAAAGGGTAGTCCATGTTTAGTTCTTATATATGTTATGTTCGTTTATGATTATCAACTGAATATTTTTTTCATAGTTGAACGACGTGTTGTATGTATATTATTTTATGAGGAATCTTATTTTTTTTCTATTGTTAGACAAATTTGTTTACTCTTGTCTATTTGGAAATGATGTATTATGTTGCTATTTATAAAATAATTTTTTTGGATCTAAAAATTAATTTTGAATGATAATTTGTATTTTTTCTAATACTATAAAGGATTACAAAGAAGTAATGAATGTAAATCTAACCGAAAAACTAAATTATAAAAGCTGAAAATTCAACAAAACTTGGCACAAACGATTATATTATATGCTTAGAAATATAATTAAAAATCTTATTGTGGAAGGTTTAAGTTCCTTATATTTTTCAGACTTTGATCTTTGTGTTGAATATATAAAGGGAAAACAGACCAAGATGGAGATCATATCATATAGAGCAAAAGAGATCTTGGACTTGATACATACAGACATTTGTAGACCATTCCATGCAACATCATGGAACGAACAATGGGATTTTGTATCGTTCGTTGATGAATTTATATATTACAAGTATTTATATCTAATACACGATGAATCAGAGTCCATTGAAAAGTCCAAAGTCTTCAAGACCGAGGTTGAAATATAGATTGGTATGTACACTAAGTATGTCAGATCGGAGTGTGATAGTGAATATTACAGGAGATAAGAAGATGCATGTGAACAACGACATAAAGTGTTTGTGAAATTATTAGAGGACTGCAAAATAGTTCCTCAATATATGATGTCGGGTTCACATATCATAAATGACGTATCTTAAAGAAAAAATGATACATTAGAAAACAAGGTAAGAAGTATGATTAGTTATTTGACATTATTAATATCTTTATAGGGATAAACAATAAAATATGTGGTTTACCTTCTTATGAGAGTTCTAACAAAAGAAACTATTAAAACACATATGAACTCTTGGTGTAAACTTAGTTTAAAATATTTACATGTTTGGAGATATACAACTGAGGCGAAAACTTATAAGACAAGTAAAAAAAATGAAATCCAAAATTGTTAAAAGTTATTTAATTAGTTATCCTTACTATAATTGAGGTTTTAAGTTTATGATTCTTCCAACATGATTTTTTTTAGATGAGAAAAACAAACTTTTTGAAGATATTAAGTGTGGGAGGCATAATTTACTATAAAGATTCATGAGGTTCTAACAATGATTCAACGATTTGATATTTAGGCCAATCATCATTTCAAAATATTTAGAACATATAGATACTTCAGGTGATGTTCATATTTCTTACAAAAATTTCATAAGATAAATAAAATAAGTGATTCCACTAGACCAAAATGAATTTGTTCAAGAAGATCAAATTATACCTCTTCAAGAAGTGCAAGTGCAACCTGGAGAAATTATGTATTTGCGGAGATATACTAGAGAAATAATATATATATATATATATATATATATCTTCAAACTATAAACTGTATTTTAAGAACATGAGGAATTTTATGGTGCAACAGAAAGCGATTTCTTAAGTTTATGTAAAACTATGAGAAATTTGGATTCTCAGTTGTAGATTAACACCATGAACGAAGATTATAAATTAATGCAATCTCGTTTTCTGAAGTTTAATAGTAAACGGATTTTTAAAACCAAAATGAATTCTAAGGTAATGTGAAAAGTAATAATGCGCGACTTGTGGCAAATAATTTTACTCAACATGAAACGATTGAATTTAAATAAACCTCCTTTTTAGTTTTATTGATTTTTTTGTTCGAACAATCATAATATTACTTGCACATTTTGATTTTGATCTCCATCAAACAATCTATATGATGAAACCTGAAAACTTTATCTCTGGTAATCCATAGTCGATGGTATGCAAACTAAAGAAATCTATTTATGAGCTTAAACAAGCGTCTCAACAGTGGTATCATAAATTTCTCAAATTTATTATCTCATAAAGTTTCGAGATAATATCAGTGAAAATCGTGTGTATCAAAAGGTCAGATGGAGGAAACTCATATTTTTTATGTTGTGTGTTAATACCATATTACTAGCCACAACCTATAATAATTGTTGCATGCTACCAAAAAAACTTATTTTGAACAAATTTGATATGAAAGATCTTGGTATGCATCTTTTATGTTAGGAATTCAAATTCATCAAGAATATCTCGTCGAATCGTATGTTTATCACAAAATACGTATATTAAGAGCATGTTAAAATACTATGGGATGGAAAATAACAAAGATAAATAAACCCCCTCTCAAAAGGTGAAATGTTTAATTTCAAGCAACTTTCATTGACAAAGTTGGAAATTAAGGAAATGCAAAAAAAATCATATGCTTCAACTTTTGGAAGGGTAATTTATGCTTAGATTTGCACAAAATAGGATATTGCATTTGTTGTCAGTATGTTAGGGAAATATGTAAGTAACCTGGATAAAATATTGGAAGGGAGTCAAAATATTTCTCCAGTATTAGAGACAAAGAAAATACAAAATGAAGTATAAATAGTCAAGTAAACTTGAGATCGTAGGTTATTCTGACTCAAATTTTACCGCATGTAAGGATTATGGTCGCTCATCTTCAATATTTATATTTCTTTCATCATAAGGTATGTAAGAATGAGAAGCAAAAACTTCAGTATACAAATATTTATGAGAGCTTTGTTAAATCCAATCATGTAAATATTAGGTTTATGTATGTTAAAGAGAGAGTTCAAAATCGTCAAATCAGTATAGAGGACATCAAGGTAGACTTAATGTTAACGGGTCATCTAACTAATGCATTTATGATTAAGAGTTTTAATGCACATACCATTAATACATATGTTGTGTATTTAGAGAATTATTAGTTTCACTCAGAGTTTTTAGAAAGTTATAAGATATGTTGTGTTAGGTGTAGGCTAGAGGTAACTTGTCAATAAAGATAATGCTAAAGGACTAAATGAGCATAGTTGGATCTGGCATTTCATGTATAAGCAAGAACTGTTGAAAATATCTGGGTGAAGCTTGAACTGTGACTTATTTTAGAGACGTATGTTGAAACCTAAAGAAGGCAAACTAACATTGAAAAATAAAGCATAACTAATTGAAGCCTAATTCTTTATATGTATTGGTTGCACTAGTCAAGGCATTGGCTGCATTTGCTAAGAAGCATATGGTCAAGCCGATAAACTACATCAACCAAAATTCTATCATCTGAGGTAAATGTTGCATCACCTAGGAAGCCATTGGTAAAGTCGAGCAAGACAATCAACCTGGAGAGAATCGGACAAGGTAAATACTGCATCAGTCTGAATAACAACGAATGAGGCAGATTATGCACAAGTCAAGAGGCCATAATCTTGGAATTCGGTTATTTAGGTGTGAGCGCTGATATAAGGTTTAACTTACGGTGGTTAAAATATTTCTTCTGTCAGAAATAAAATTAGTTACTTTTTGTTGCAAGAGAAATGGTTAGTTCTGTTAAGAACTTTTTCATTTTGTTTTGAAAAGAGATTGGTACCATGAATTATAAATATGCTCTTTGGGGCTTTGAAGAATATACGTGCGAGACTATTAACGTGAACAATATATTTTTAAGGATAGAAGTAACTCTAGATTTTTTGAGAGAGAAGTGAGATGCGAGATAAACATTGAATATACTTTTGTGAATCACGTAATCTTTGTAGATGGTGAAGGTCTTGTAACAAATAGTGATTAAGTTCTTTGTGTTTAGAGAGTCTTTATGTAACCTCCTTGTTTAATAAAATAGAGTATTTGTTTAATGTAGACGTAGGATTTTTTTACAACCTGAACCACATTAAATATGTATTGTGTGCTTGGTTTTATTATACGTTTTCTTTTATTTGCTTCTAATCTTGAACATGGTAAATAATTATTCCTAATAGGATCGATAATCGCACATTAGTTATTGTCTTAGGCATAACTAAGTTTTCCTAACAAATGGTGCAATGAGCTTGGAGCAACGATAGAAAAATTAGATCGATCGGTGATCTAAAGGCTGAAAAATAGATCTCGCTTTGAAACCGAAAGACACAAAGAAGAGTTCCATGAATCTTAACGTAGAAAAATTTGATGAATTGAATAAACTAAGCATTGGAGAATTAAAGTTAAGGCTATCCTAGTATATAAGATATTGGCTACTAGTATTAGTGATAAATTTATACCGATTGATGTCGTGGTACTGTCTAAAGCTCATAGTGCCCTCATTCTGAGCTTGAGAGATGAAATGCTACAAAAGTACCCGAGGAGCATATGATGTTGGGGATATAGAATCGGTTGGGAGTGATTTACATGATGAAATATTTGGAAAACATATTATATCTAGAGTAATAGATTTACATGTTATTTATGGGTAGTAAGAAAGATAAATGAAGGTACCTAGATATTTACAACCGAATCATACTCAATTTGAATGCAGTTGGTGTGAAGGTAGAAGAGGAGGACCACGCAACCATCCTCTTATGTTCCATATCTAATGCGTATGAATATTTTGTTGACACCATGCTTTATGGAAAAAACTTCCTTACGATGGTAGATTCAAGAGTGCATTAAACTCCAAAGATATTCAAAGGAAGACTGTTCTGGATGGTGACTCTGAAGAATAAAGATTAAGTGTAAAAGGTAGGTCAAGAAAGAGAGATTCAAGTCAGAGGAGAGGAAAATATCAGTCGAAGTCTAAAGAAGCTTGGACGGGTTCAAAAGTGATATATTGGGTATGCAAAAATATAGGGCATATCAGTTGAACTGCCCAAAGAATAGGAATTGTAATAAATACCAAAAGACCAAAGATGAAGATAATCCAATGATGTCTGCTGACTATGAATACGCTGATGGGTTGATAACTTGTTATATTTACATGTACAAAAATAAATGGGTTATGTATTCGTGTGCGTTATTCTACATGAATTTTAATAATATTTGGTTTGAAGACCTCATAATGCTTGATGACAAACTGATCATTCTCAGAAATGACAAATCCTGTCACGTCAAAGGAATTGAAATGATACGACTCAATATTTCTACATGACTTGAGAAAATGATTAAGATGAACGTAAATTATGTACCTAAAGTTAAATATAACCTTGTTTTTATGTGGATGCTAGATAAGGAAGGGTTTACCAATATGGGTGAAGATGGTAGACTTAGGGTCTTGTAAGGCTTCCTTGTTGTTATGAAGGCCAATAATACTAAGGGTGTGTTATTTTTTTAGGGTTCTATAGTCGTAAATGGTGTGTGTGGTGTCATGAAAGATTCTACCAGGTTGTGGTATCATCGGTTGGGGAATTTAAGTGAAAAAAGATTTGGTGAACTAAGTAAACATGAGTTGGTAAATGGTACCACGGTTCAAAAGCTGAGCTTTTTTTAAAGCTGTATTTTTGTTAAGAACGAGTGGGTGAAATTTATGCCCAGTAACCAGACATCCAATGTAGTACTTGATTATGTTCATTCAAACCTTTGAAACCTCATACGAGAACCAAACATAGGTGGTGCAAGGTACTTTATGTCACTTATTGATGAATATTCTAAGAAGGTATAGGTAATACTTTTAAAAACCAAGGATGAAGCATTTGTTTTCTTTGTAAACTGGAAAAATTCGGTAGATAATCTGGTTTGGTTTATTTTGGGTTGGGAGTAGTTTGGTAAAGTGTTTTAGTAAGTTTGAGGTATTTTGTGATTAGTGTGAGGAGTAGTGAGATAATTGAGCAGCCTGCTTGCATTAAATGTTGATCACTCTCATTAATGAGAGTGGTTGGAGTATTTATACTCTTAATTAATGACCTATGGGCTTACTGGGTCAAGTTGTGAAACCGGGTCAAGTTTAAGGACCCATTAGTTCTTAAGTAGATAAGCATATAGCTTAGTCAAAATGTGTTTACTTTTGTCATGTTCATATTTTATAGTGGAGTGATATTGGCCTGAATTACCCCTGTCCGGATGAAGTGGTAGGTTGTGAGTGTGATATCTGAACTCATCGGTAGCCCCTTTTTTAGGCCTTGCAAAATATCTTTAGTAGGGCTAAAAAATCTAAACTCATATGATCCACTTACGTTGTCCGAACTAAGAAGTTTATTTTCAACACCAAACCAGTTCGAATTTCGTCAGGACTGGTTTTTCTTCCCAGAATTCTAAGAGTTTCTTCTTGGATCGTGGGACACATGTCAGTACTTGGTTCGACCTACCAGTCGTTATTCTTCCTAGATCGGCGCACCCACTAGACCTACCCGCCATTATTTTTCAACTTCTCATTGGTAACTGTTGCTTTTACTGTTATATATATATATATATATACTCTTTTACTATTTCATTGTCTTCTACACTCAAAGCTTTCCTAGAGAGAAATTCATCTTCACCTTCAAATTGTTGTTGAGAGATTATATGTTCATGTCCAGAAACGCTTTAGTTAAATGTGGTTGGTTAAATTTGGCAGAGTTAGAGAGAGAAAGGAAGGTATAGAGAGAATCGTATCGTCGCTGACCTCCTAGACTCTCCAGGCGAGAAAATCAGTCAGAAAACTCAGGACGCCGATCAAGGGTCATCCTCCTCCGAAAACCCTAGACTCAAACAGCTTTCATTTAAACCAAACCTTTCACCTCTCCCTTATGGCTCTTCTGTACAAGAGTCTCAACACCCTATCTCTAAAGAGAAAGTCGTTTCAAGCACCAGAAAACCCTCGCCATTTATAGATATGGGCTCTGACACAGAAAAGTCACCAGAGAAGATAACCCCTCACCGGAAAACTCGCCAAACCAAAACCCAGTCCACACCATTGATGTCAAAACCCTCCGGATCTGAGGTTGCTAAAGCAGCTCTGCAGGGCAAGCCCTCCGGATTACAAACTCTACCAGATACTAAGCCTTCGGAGGCAACAAGTGCTCAACCACCCGAACAGCTTTCAATGCAAGAAACTGAACAATCTTCTTCTAAGGCAACTGACAAACCTTCCACAGTGATGGAAGAAATTATGAAAGACGGCATCGAGGAGGCCTCCTTCGAGACCGAGGCATCAGGTCAAATGGGAGATGTTGCTTCTGATAAGAAAGGTAAGAGTAAGGTAAAATTTTGTATGACTCATCCGGACTCGCTTCCGGAGTGCTTAGAGGGTAAGGTAGGCCCTTGATTCAAACACGTCAGTGTCAAATACTTGCTGGCCTTTCAAAACATCAACTACGTCTACACCCAATTTGCTGAGTTGGGCCGAATCCGAACCAAATGAGGGATTTCGAATTTTGTAAAGGTAAGGATACCTATTACTCCGGAGACCCCTATGAGGTGGTAGGGTACACCGAAGTGCTAAACTAGGGACTTCGGTTCCCTCTAGACCCAGAAATTGTTAAGTACTTCCATTTAGTCAAGCTCTGTCCCAGTCAGTTAAGCCCAAATGCCTGGTACACACTTTTTGCCGGTATCATGGCATCTAGGTTGTCAAAGATCCCTCTTCCGATGGAGCAGTTTGCTGTTGTAGCAAGCTTGTGCAAGAACCATCAGATTTCATTATACCACCACAACATGGGAAATAACTTTAAACTTGTGGATGACCTGTTAGAGTCCAAAAAAACTTGGAGGACACAGTTCCTATTTGTTAGCGGAACATGGGAAAACATCAGGAAGATTAAAGCCAACACCAACCCTAGCTTGCTGACTAGTAGGTGGAAAAGCACTGATAATTTTATTTTTTCTCCTTGTCCTACAAATTTCTCTTCTTAAATTATAAGCTTCCTTATTCTGACTAGTTTGTTACTTCTCTTTAGTTCTACCGAAGGAGTTCACCGACCATTTAAAGGAAGGTCAAAAGACCTGTGCAAAGCTCAATGCATGGGCTTCGGAATGCTGGGGAAATGCGTTCCACAATTGCTTTACATCGGGTAATTTTGTGAGGTCTCACATGTGGAGCACCACAGGCCGGAGAGACCTTTCATGGGAAGAGTTAATCACCTCTCCTCCTCTTGATGTGATTCTCAAAAGGACAGAAGCCAAAGATGCCAAGCTGTTCTTACCTTCCAGGGCTAAAGCTCCCAACAAAATGAAGAACAAAAAGAAGAAGGTTGCAACAGAGCTGGCTCAAACAGCTGCAGAAGGGACTGGTTTGGGGAATCAGGGGGGCATTGATGCAACTCTGCTCAAAGCAGTAGAAGTTGAAACCGTGAGGGAAGCTAAAGGGTCAAAGAACCCGGCAAAGCCCCCTAAATAGGACACGAAGCGTAGGGCCAACAGCGATGAAAACACTGCTAAGAAGAAGTCACCCTGGGGGAAGAAATAATTCTTCATCCTTCAGAAATCCAACCACCACCAGCCCCAACTGACCCTACTTTTTAAGAGGAGATCCCAACAGACCTTCAGTCCGGAGAGATTTCTGGTGGAGGGAACAATGAAGTAGACATCAGTGCCCTTTAAGACATTGGTTTGTACTTTAATGATTTTGAGAAGGATGGTATTGTAGGTCCATATCGCCCTTACAGTTCGTCCAACGTGACCTATAATGGAAAATCATTCTCTGTATCCAAAGAACAAGATGTCTTAAGCCACGCCCTCATCGTTTATATCCGGCCAGTACTTGATCTGGAGAGGCAGGTGAAAAATCAGACCAACTTTATCAACTCTCTTACTTCTGACAAACAATCTCTGTCAAGAAGTGTCCTAAGCGCTCAGCAAAGTATATAGGAACTGAATAAGGAGAAAGAGGCATTGAAGAAGGAGAATGAGGATTTGGCAACTAAGCTAGCCACATCGGAAGCAACCAAAACTGAGCTCCAAACTAAGTACTCTGACTTAGAAACTTCTTCTTCACAAAACCTCATAGTGTTGAAGGAGTAGTTGAAGACTAAGGATGGTTCCATTCAAAACCTAACCAACGAGAAGACTAAGTTAGAGAGCATCGTTTCGGAGATGACCAAAGAAAATGAGGTCCTAAAGAGCCAACAAGAGCAAGCTATCAAGGCAGGTATTGAGGAGTATGCCAATGGAGTAATAGACTCCTTAGAAAAAAAGATGATAGGATCAAGTCCGACATGGTGTTGTTGTTCCATGAGACCTTCCCTAAGAGGACCCTTGGTCCCTTATGGGAGTATGTGGAGTACGAGGACATCCCATTTCATACTCTAGCAGATGGTGATAAGCGCAACTACTTCAGTGGAATAGAATTCAAAACTGATGATGAAGAAAGAACAAGTGAGAGTTCGAGTGCCAAACTCAAAAGCCTTAAAAAGGTGATGGTGGTGGTGAAGGAACGTCCGAAGGGAACAAACCCTAAAGTTTTACCATGTATTATTTTTTGTCTTTGTGAACAATCAAAGTCCTTGGATGGCCAAGGCACATTTTGTATTACTATTCGGTTAAAGTCCAAATAATTCCTTTGAACACCCAGAGTCCTTGGATGGCCAAGGCATGTTTTGTATTACTGTTCGGTTTAAGTCTGAATAGGTTTAACTTATCAAACTTTATTTTTATTTAATAACTTTCCTTAAATTTTTTGATGTCTAATGTTTAAGTAGCCCCTAGCATTTCAGAAGTATTAAAGTGAGAGTGTTTAATATCTCAAATAACATGTATTTAATAATCATACCCAACCACCAAGTTTATCTGATCCACTAAAGATCCAAGGTATTGAACAAGTGATTTATACTCGAATTGAATTGCAGTAAAATCATTCAAACTTTTGAAGAAGGCATTATATATTATTGATGAAGAAACTGGACACCACATTAAAACCTTGCCGCGCCACCAGGGTAGGAAAGAGTATGCCCCATAATATTTATATTGATATTTAACAAGTAAATATTTACACAAAACTTTACTCTAAATATAACCTAAGATGCTCAACATTCCATGGGTGCTTCAAAATTCTCCCTTATTTGTCTTGAAGTCTATATGTCCCAGGTTTGAGCTTTTCACAGACCTCGTAGGGGCCTTCCCAGTTCGGAGCCAACTTACCGAACTGCTTCTCCTTGGTATGTAAGAAAACTTTTCTTAACACCTTATCTCCTGGTTGAAAATCTCTTTTTTGACCTTGGAGGCAAATCTGCTTCTCATCAAACCTTGGTAGTGAGCTGTTCTTAAATGTGCTTTAACCCTTATTTCTTCTATTAAGTCCAACTGATTCATAATTTCTATCTCATTATCTTGTTAGGAATATTTGTGGACTCTGTATGATGGTAAGATATCTTCTATGGGGTTAATTGCATTCATCCAATACACTAAGGAAAAATGAGACTCCTGTGTAGCAGCCCGCAGAGTAGTTCGGTAGGCCTACAAGACTTCTTGTAAATATCTTGGACACTTCCCCGCAACACCTTCTAAATTCTTTTTTAATCTAGACAAAATGGTCCTGTTGGCAACTTCAACGTGGCCGTTTGCTTGTGGATGCAAATGAGAAGAAAAACAATGCTGAATACCTCTAGAAGCACAAAAATTCTCAATATATTTGTTATCAAACTGTGGCCCATTATCTGTAGTAATATTTTGAGGGACCCCAAATTTGCAACATATATTGGATAAGATAAATTTAATGACAGCCTTCGATGTGGTCCCTGCCAAGGGAGCTGCCTCTATCCATTTTGAGAAGTATTAAATAGGAACTATAATAGTTCTGCACCCCCCGGATGCCATAGGTAGAGGTCCCACTAAATCCATTCCCCATCTGGAAAAAGGTATTGGCTCATAAATAGACTCCATAGGTGCTGCTGGCACATGAATTTCATTGCCATACCTTTGACATGGATCACATTTCTTTACCCTTTCCCATCGTGCAGTTCAGACAAAACGATTTGAGATTCTTCATCCCCCAAACAATGTAGGAGAGGTCTACTCAAAGATTTCTTATAAAGCACTCCCCTTATTATCAATAAATCCACGTGCCTTGTGTTTAATCTTTCTTGCTATAGCTTTGTCCGAAGGCAAACCCCCATTAGAAATATATTGAAGGAGGGTATATCTCCAGTCTATAGGTTGAATCACATATATGCTCATACTTTCCCCATCTTTTTTATTTTGACTTGGCTGTATGGACGGGCATTCATGTATGTGAATCCAAGGGTAGGACTTAGAATATGCTATAGTTGCTAAAGAGTCTGCCAGTGTGTTTTCTGATCTGGGAATATGCTCATAACAAAAACTCTTGAAGTTTGCTGATACTTCTTTAAAAAGGAGTAAGTACTTTATTAGTTGCTCCTTCTTGGCCTCAAACTGACCTTGAGCATGATGTATGAGCAATTGAGAGTCACTCATCAACCAAAATTTCTTAGCCCCACAGAAGAAAGCCAATTTAAGACCAGCTATAGCTGCTTCATATTCGGACTTATTTTTAGAGGCCCTGAACCCAAAGCATATAGCTTGGTACATCTTATCACCATACGGAGAGGTTAGGAAAATTATAGCTCTACAACCCATTATGCTTGAACCACCATCAGTTCAGATCACCCATTTTTTCTTGGTTTTATCTCCTGAAGTTTGCTCGGAGTTCTTGTCCATATGGAATTCTACTAGGAAATCAGCCACTGATTGAGCTTTGATAGCTGTTTGGGGGGTAAAATCAATGTCGTAATCGCCTAATTCTACTGACCACTTGGTCATCCTGCTTGATATATCTTCCTTCTGAAGAACATTCTTTAGTGGGAAAGATGTCCGGACAATAATGGAATGAGATTGAAAATACGGCCTCATTTTTCTTGCTGCAATCACTAAGGCTAGTGCCAACTTTTCAAGCTTTAAATACCTCTTCTCAGCATCTATTAAACTTTTTCTGATGTAGTATACCAGACGAGGGTAATTATCCACTTCTCTTACCAGTACTGCACTTATAACACATTCTGACACAGCCAAGTATACATAATGTGTTTCTCCTTGCACGGGTTTGAAAAGAGTCTTTGCTGAGGATAAGTGTTTCTTTATCTCAACAAAAGCTTGGTTACACTGTGGATACCAATTAAAGTCTTTAGCTTTCTTCAAGGTTTGGAAAAACGAAGCACATTTATCCGAAGACCTTGAAATAAACCGGTTTAAGGCAGCCAACCTTCCTGTGAGCCTTTGGACTTCTTTAACATTCCAAGAATGATCTATTTCCAATAGGGCATTAAGTTGATCCAGATCGGGCTGGATATCTTTCTCACTTATCACATAACCCAGAAACTTTCCAGATCGGACCCCAAACACACATTTTTTTGGATTTAATTTCAAATTCACAGCTGCTAAATTAGCAAATGTTTCTTGAAAATCAATTATGTGCAAATCCTCCTCTAGGATTTTAACCATCATGTTATCTATGTATACTTTCATATTTCTGCCAATCTGATCAGCGAATGTTTTGTTCACCAACCTATGATAAGTATCCCCAACATTCTTTAACCCAAAGGGCATAACCTTGTAGCAATGGAGACCTCTGTCTGTTATAAAGGTAGTGTGATCTTGATCCTTCGGATCCACCCGAATTTGCTTGTACCCGGAGAAAGCATCCATGAAGGACAACAACTTGTTTCCAGACTTAGAGTCTACCAATTGATCTATCTGGGGGACAAGATAAAGATCTTTTGGACAAGCTCTGTTAAGGTCCGTGAAATCAATGCACATATGCCATTTCTCGTTCTTTTTCTTGACTAACACCGAATTGGCAGTCCATAAAGGATATTGGGATTCTTTTATGTGTCCCATCTTGGTAAGTCGATCAACCTCTTGAACTATCACATTTGTTTTATCCTTAGAAAAATCTCTTCTTTCTGTAAAACAGGTTAAACATCACTCTGGATGGACAACTTGTGTGAGATAACACTTGTGGGTACTCCGGTTACATCACTATTGCACCAAGCGAAGACATGCTGATTGTTTAGCAAAAAGGACAACAATTTCTTTTTCAATTCTGGCGCTATCTTGGAGTCAATCTTGATATTTTTACCCTTTGCAAGCGATTTCAACTTCTTCAACTAGTATTATAACAATAGGAGCCTATTGGGGTCATCAATCTCACTCTCCCCCTCAGAAGGCTCCAGTAACTGCAAATATTCATTAATCTGAACTGCCTCCAAAGTCTTTGGAGCAAGAGCAGTTGCATAACACTCCCTGACTATCTTTAAACTACTTTGGACAACACCTACTTGCCCTTGAACTGCATACTTAAACATTGATGGACTGTTGAGGCCACATCATGCATTCTAGAAAGCCAAGACCTCTCAAAAATCGCATTATATGATGTGGGGCAGTCTACCACAACAGATAGTACCCTCACCATCTTTTTAAAAGGCCCCTTGCCCAATTACATCCGCAAATCTCTCTGTGAAGCCCACAATAGTTCTGTTTGAGTGTTGAATAACAGCCGAATTCCTCATCTGTTTATAGAAGCTTAAGAAGAGGATGTTTGCCGAACTGCCTGTATCTATCAAAATCCGGCATATATCATTGCCCCCAATAGATTCTCCTATAACCACCACATCCTTATGAGGCCCAGCAATATTCCTCAAATCATCCTCATCAAAAATTATAAATGGGAAAGGGGTTTGGCACTAATGGGAAGACATTCCCCCTTCCAATTGAGTGGCCAAAATGTGTACATGCCTCTTTCTTGATGAAGGGATGGGTGTTGTCACAGTATCTCCTTCAAAGATGGTCAGTAATTCAAAGAAACTGATCAGTCCGGACACTGTCCTGGTTTGTTCTGTTATGACCCCCATCTTATTCCGAGTTGGATCAGGATCCAGGTACTCAGAATCAACATCGAATCTTTCAAGAATCAACATTGCCCCTTCTTGAGCAGATGTTCCAAGATTGTTTGTAGGGCCCGCCCGAGGAGTATTGTCAGGCCTGTTTCCACTTCTTCTTTTGACATAAGCTCCCAGTTTGCCTCTTTCAATAAGGTTTTTTCACTTCTTGTTTTAATACTATGCAGTCGAGTGTTATGGCCTATATCATTATGATATTGGCAAAAACAAGTATTTCGGCTTTCTCTGGGAGACTGCAGTGTCGCCGGCTTCCGGAAATGGACTTCATCCTTAGTCTTATCATAGATTGTGGCCACATTTCCCTTAACTATGAAAACTACTCCGGCTGAACCGAATGACCTCTTTTACCTCTTGACTGTTGGCTCTGAGCCTGATTCTGGTTGGATTGAGTTTGTTTAGTCTGGTTGGATCATTGTCCGGTCTCCCTAGCCTTGTATCCGGATTGGTTAGCGGTCGGAGAAGCTGTTGTGGTGGACCTCACTTGACGGTGCACCCTGGTTTTCTTTGTTTCTTCTACATTAATCTGTTTTCCTACTTGATTCTACAGGCCACCCAAGGTCATAGCTTTCTTCCTGGTTATAGAATCAGCCAGGTTCCCAGGATTCAACCCCTGTCTTAGAGAAGCAATTGCCACATGTTCAAAGCAATCTGATAATCCGTTCTTTATATTCAAAATTGACTTATGTAGTCTTTTAAAGACTCATTTGGTTCTTGGAAAAATGGATAATGGTATCTCCATTGCCCTTCACCTCTTTACTTCCAACAAATTGCCTTTGGAAGGCAACCCATAATGTATCAAAGTTTCTAATACACCCCTGAAGTAAGCTATTATACCACTTAAGAGCACTTCCTGTGAATGTTTGGGAGAAGGATCTGTACAAGAGTTTGTCATCATCATCAAAATTCATCATGAAGTTCTTGAATTGCTCCAAATGGTTGTCCGGATCTCGACTTCCATCATACTTTTCCATTTTAGAGCTGTCAAATCTTTTGGGTAGGTTTCCGGACAGTATTTTTGCAGAAAAAGGTGACTGCCTCCAATTCTTATTACGACTAAATACGGTATCTTCATTAGGTGTTGCGAAAGTACATGGTTTGGTCTGAAAAACAAAAGGATCTATCAGCAACTGATCAGCATGCCTATGGGATGAACCTCTGCCCAGATGTCTTTTAAGCCTTTCATGCCTATCCTTCTTTCTTGAATACTTTTTGATTAACTTCATCTTTTTTCTAGATCTCCCCTCATCACTGCTTGATGACAAATATTCCTCAAACTCAGTCTCATTCGAAGAGCTACCGGAGGACTCAGACTCTGAACTTTCAACAGGCTTAGACCGATGTGTCTTCTTAGAGCTGAGATGAGTCTTTTTTGAATTAAGATGAGTCTTTATTGATGGATCATTATCCCCAGGATTTTCAGTATGATGAATAGTTGACGCCCCTGATTTCTCTCTGATACCTTTCTCTGCTTGTTTTATTGCCCTTAGTGCTTATATCTCTGCTCTCAACTTGTCTCGCTCCTCAACGGTGTATTCCTTGTTCTCCCTGGCTGTTTCCACCACAGGAGGTGGAGTACCTTGCTCGTTCGGATCCATCCGAATTGGTTTTCTTACCGGTTTTGAATGTAAAATTCAGGCACCTTCGTGCTCCCACTGTGATCGCCAATTTGGTTTGGTTTTTTGGGCTAGGGGTAGTTTGGTAAAGTGTTTTAGTAAGTTTGAGGTATTTTTTATGTAGTGTGAGGAGTAGTGAGATAATTGAGCAGCTTGTTTGTATTAAATGTTGATCACCCTCATTAATGAGAGTGGTTGTGGTATTTATACTCCTAATTAATGACCCATGGGCTTACCAGGTCAAGTTGTGAAACTGAGTCAAGTTTAAGGACCCATTAGTTCTTAAGTAGATTAGCAAATAGCTTAGTCAAAAGATGTTTACTTTTGTCCTGTTCGGATTTTATATTGGAGTGATATGGTCCGAATTACCCTTGTTCGGATTAAGTGGTAGGCTGTGACTGTGATATCTGAACTCATCATAATCAAATCGGGAAAGTGTTAAAGAAGTTTTAGACCGATAATGGCTTCAAATATGTGAACATGAAGTTCACTAACTATTGTGGAAATTTTGGAATTGATAGATACTAAACCGTAAGTGGGACTCCCTAGCAAAACAAGCTTACTGAAAGAATGAATCAGACCTTACAAAAACGGTTAAATGTATTTTTCATACAACTGAATGAGTAGAGGGTTTTGGGGAGAAGTCATGACAACAACTGCATATATCATTAACATAATATCACATATGACCATTTAAGTTTATTTGTCCTCAAGAGGCCTAGACTCGAGAGAAACTTAAGCTAGAACATTTGAAATATTCATATGTGTTGCTTAGCACATGTTAAGCAAGATAAGATTAGGCCAAGAGAACTAAAATGTGTGTTTCTCAATTATCCAGAAAGAGTAAAATTGTGTATGTTGTGGTGCCTTAAACCATGACATCAGAAGGCTTTGATAAGCAGAGACGTGGTTTCAATGAGGAGGATATGCTAGGGATGGCAATGTTGATCTGAATCGGCCCAAACCGGCCCGACCCGGTCTAATTTGGACGGGCTTTGTCCAGTCCGAACATATAATGGGACGGATACTGATATACAAATTATGACCCGTATGCGGGTCGGGCCAGGTATGAATTTTTAATTTGTCCTACCCAACCCTGCCCGTAAATATATATATATATATATAATAAAAAATATATTAAAAAATTAATGTAAATTTGTAAATATAACTAAAAAATACATTTACTATTTACTAAAAGAGTGACATTTATATATTTTTCAATAATATACATTTTTGAGTAATTATTATTTTATTTTTAGAGTCTAAAATATATTTATTAATTATATTCTCATCCTATAAACTTAATTCCATAAATTATAAATGGTCTTTTTTCAGATCTTTGCCTATACTTTCAATCTTAATCTACTATTAGTCTTTATTATTTAATCTAACATCATGGGTTTGTTTTGATATTTTATTTTATATTATTTAAGATATAGTTTACATTGCTTATTTTGTTAAAAATTTATGCTTATTTTTTCTAATAATATTTAATTGTTTATTTAGTTATATTGGTTTGGTTAAAAAATTATATCTTAAAATTTTGTTTACATTAAAAATAAAGTTAAATTTGAGCTAGGTTTGTGGCAGGTTGAACCAGTTCGGACAATCTGAATAGTAAAAATAATGTTTGCGGGTCGGCTGACCCGCGGACATGAGCAGGACGGGCTCGGGTTCAAAAATATTAAACCCTCTGTCGCTCGGGTTGGGTTCAATTTCAAGTAAAAAAACAACGGGTACAAGCGGGTCAGCCTGAACCCGGTCTGATCCCGACCTATTGCCATTCCTAGGATATGCTATTGAAAAGACAGTGGATACTCAATATAGTACTTATTAAGAAAATATGTTAATTTGATGATGAATTTGATCTACAAAGTAAAGTTGGAGACGCTTCTGCGGAAGAGTATTTTGAGCGTGGTTCTGCTTTGGATCGCATAAAGAAATCTCAACCATTGTATGATGCATGAATTGACCGAGGGTCTGGTATTCCAGAGCCTTCGGATGATCAGATGGAAGAGCAATATGATCTTGACAGTTAACAATTGGCGATGAATAGAGCACATAGACCAAGAAAATAACCGCAAATGTATGGTTTTACTAATGTAATTGATTATGATTATCTATTTAAATGTAGGAATATGTTCTTGAACCTGAAACATATCATGATGTTATCAGGATAAGTGATAAAGAGAAGTGGCTTACGCCCATGATATAAGAAATGGGATCTCTCAAGAAGATGAACACATGGATTTTTATGAAGCAATTGAAGGGCTATAAGTTGGTTTGGAGTAAATGGATATTCAATAGGAAGATACGTATTTCTTGTGTTAAGTTACCCATATACAAGGCTAGCCTCGTGGCTAAGGGGTTTACTCAAAATGAGGGTGTCGATTTCAGTGAGATATTCTCGTCGGTGGTGATAAAACCTCCATCTGAATTCTACTATCAATTATTGTTAGATTTTATCTTGAGTTAGATCAAATGGATGTTACTATTGCATTTATGCCTTGTAATTTATAAGAGACAGTTTACATATATCAACCGATGAGGTTTTAAAAATGAAAAGAAATTGATGTTTGTTTGTTGAAAATAAATTTTATGAACTATAACAGCCGAGAGAGTAAAATAGAAGATTCAATTCTTTTATGAGATCCATCAAATATGTTTGTACCAACTACAACAATTGTGTCTTTTAGAATAAGTAACCATACATGAAAATACAAGTCATATTATTGTTGTATGTGAATGCCATATTAATAGTTGGAAGAGATATAAGGAAGATTTAAACGATAAAGACTCAACTGGAATGAGAGTTTGAGATTAAAAATATGGGAGAGTCTAAGAGGATAGTTGGTATTGGGATCAAAAGGAAAAGGTCGGTATTTATTCTTATCTTAACAAGAATATATACAGAATGTCCTAAGAAATTTATCTATGTTTGAAGTAAAAGCGGTTTGAACTACTATTCTTTCCCAATTAAAACTTAGTGTCACTTCAACGCAAACCAAAACAACATATAAGAAGTATATGTTGGAGATATTTTATGTAAATTTTACTGATGGCATTATATATGTTGTGATTTGCATGAGACTTGATAATTCCTACGTCGTAAGTGTTTTAAGTAGATTCATATCAAATCCAGGATAGCCACATTGGCATGCACTACTTAAAAGGCTCAACAGTTGTGTTATAACTAGAAGGATACGAGTGGTATAGTAATGAGATTGTATGTGGATTCTGATTAAGCATTCTATATTGGCACAATGAACTCTATTTTAGCTGGAAGTCTTGTCTATAGAAGGTCATTGCGTTATTATATACAGAAATCAAGTATATGGCTGGTACAAAAGCCATGAGAAAATCTATTTGGCTGAAGGGATTGTTGAGTTAACTCATTAGTGTAGAGAAATATATGATTATATTATGTGATAGCAATTGTGTTATTTATTTAATATAATATATAAAGTTCTATGAGTAAACTAAATATATAGATTTCAAGCTACACTTCATCTAAAACATGGTGGAGAGAGAGAAACTTAAAGTAGCTCACAGTGTTAGTAAGAAAAACTCTTCAAATTCTCTAACCAAGATATTGGCGAATTCAACACTCACGAACTTCATGAGACTTGTGAAAGTCTGGGATGCAAGTGAGATGGTTTCTCAAGAGTAGAAAATTTGATCCAACGGATGCTGGAGTTACTATAAACCTAAGTGAAGAGTTATTAAGTGTAGACTAGAAGTAACTCATTAACGGATTTACTATAGTTAGATATGTTGATTACATGCATATGCAAGAACTATTAAAACTATATGGGTGAAGCTTGGGCCATGACTTAGTAATAAATATTTATACTGAAACCTAAGGGATTGGAAAACCTGACATGACTTGGAAAATAAATCTTAACTGATTGAACCTTTTGGATGCATCGGTTGCATCGGTTAAGGCATTGGTTGCATATGCCAAAATTGTTTGGTAAAAAAGAGCAACTACATCAACTAGAATGCTATCATTTAAGGTGAAGTATGCGTCGACTAGGAAGCCATTGGTAAATCCGAACGATTAACATGAAGACCATCAAACGAGGCCAAGGTTGCATCGATCTGTTAGGACATCGGATGAGGCAAAGTCTACACAAGCCAAGAGGCTACCAACATGAACGTAAGCCATTAGCATGGACGTAGGCCATTTGGGTTTAACTTCTGATATAAGGTTTCAGTTATGATAGTTAAAATATTTATTTTGTTAAAAATATAATTAATTACATTTTGGTACAACCAAAATGGTTATTTATGTTAGGATCTTTTACATTCTATTTGGAAGAGAGATGGTACTATACATTATAAATATGCTCTATGGGGCTTCAAAGAAGATGCGCACGAGATGATTAACGTAAGAAACATATTTCCTAAGTGAGAGATATAACTTTCGGTTTGTTGAAAGAGAAGTGAGACGATGAATAAACATTAAAGATAGTATTTTGTGAAGCACATAATCTTTCTGAACGGTGAAAGCCTTGTAACAAAGAGTGATTAAGTTCTTTGTGTTTGAAAAGTCTTTATGTAACCTCCTTGTTCAATAAACAGAGTATCATTGCCCGTGGACATATAAGTTTTTCATAATATGAACCACGTAAAATATGTTTCTGTGTGCTTGATTTTTTATTTCACATTTTCTTTTATTTGTCGTTGATCTTAAATAAGGTAAATTGTTCTTTCTTAAAAGATTGGTAATATTACCTCGGTTCTTGCCTTAGGAAGAACTAAGTTTTCCTAATAGTCTGTATTATGATATTGTATAGTTAAGTTCATTGATGCAAAATACATATATGTAGCATGCGTTTGTTTTTAATGACTTATCATCTATTGTAAGTAAACATGCATTTAAGTATGGCAATATAATAATAAATATGTGATTATTTGTTATGCGATAAACCAATGTAGATGATTGTTTCGAAGTTGTGAGTAGTGATGCGTTCATATATGTTTTTTAATTCAATGAATATGACTTTAGTCATACAGCGTTATTGGTCATATAAGATATTGTTAAGTTTATGTATAAAAATGTAAAAAATAAAAATGCTCATTTGGTGGATGCATTTTATATTATCATATGATGATTCAATTGGAAGACTGTTTAAATTCCTCCACTAGAATAAACTCTCACGTGTTTTATTAATGCATTTGGCTATTGCTCTATATTAATCCAATTAAAATAATCATATATTAAATGATATTATATATATATATAATAGATATAACTAATGTATGCCTTGTTCATATTAGGAAGTATTAAATTTAAAAAGTAAATAACTTATTTTGAATTTATATGGTAATAGACAAAATAAATTCATGAGTATAATCACAATTTAGCAATTATTGATTTTTTGTTTATAATTATTTTTCAATTTAAAATTGAACAATATATAAAAAGCGTAGGTATTCCAAATTGTTTTACTTTTTACCATTTGGATGTTATCATTTTCATGTTAAAAATATATAAGAAAAAACTTCAAGCTTTTTAGAAAAATCAATCCTAAAATATTTAATTTATTTATCCCTCAAAATAAATTATTTATTAAAAATATTTGTTGTAATGTTTTTCTAAAATAACAAATAATCAAATAAAAACAATCCATTCATAATATTGAATTTGTTGATTTTTTTAATAACTCGCAATTTTATGAATACAATGAAAAGATGATTACTTTTTATCTTAAATAGTAAATATTTTTGAATTGTTTCAAAAATCATAAACATATTACTTATACTATAAGAATAAGAATGATAAATTTTATTATAAATATTATATTTATATATTTTTCTGTAACCAGTTGGATCTAACATGTACATCAAACGGTCGAAACGTCATATATATTTCCTACCCGGTTGACGAATCAAATTTTCGTGTTATCCATTTAGAACCGATAAATTACTAATGTATTGTTTAGACTATTTATTGGTGTAAAAATCATACATCTATGTCTAAACTAAGCAAACTCGCCTAAGCATGATCTTACAATAAATATAAGCCAATCATTTTATATTTAATATAACAAAATTAATTTTACCGAATGAATATAATTTTCCATAAATTACAATCATATAGTAGTAGTACATAATTTTCTGAGTGATATAGAAAGAGACAGAAGCTATAGGTTTTAAATTTGAATCATAAACGCGCTGGGCTATATGTCTGATTCTTTAATAGGCAATAATATTGACTATTAAAGACAAGGACATGAAAGGAAACTTATCACCTAAGCCTTCATTATTACCACTTCGTTTAATTTAATCTATTTTTTTCCATTGATTTAGTCGTATAACTTATTTTAGAACATAATAATAATAATTATAATTATAATAATTAATTTTACAATTTATTCTATAATGTCTAGGTTTTCGAATTATAAATACCCTAAGCGTTTGACCCCAAAATGCAATAAAACAAAAAGATTATAAAAAAAATTCCTAAATGATATTCCAATGAGGGCATTACACGTCATTTCACACCAAGACCTTTAAATTTCCTAACTGTAATAATAAATTTCCTAAATCATTATACTATTAAAATTATAAAATATACACGTCATTTCAGACTGAATCAAACCCAACAAGGGCATAAACGTCATTTCGACTGAACCAAGACTCTTAATGTTCCCCTCCACGTTATCGTTTGTCCACTCTGTATTTAATGCTAACCCAAAACTTGTAAACGACGGCAGTTACGGTGGCGATCCTTACACAGAATTCCGCCACTACAACACCGGAGAGCAACCAGTTTACCAATTTACCCTTCATCATCATCGTCCTCATCAACCACATGTACTGAGATTAATTCTCTTTCTCTCTCTGTATATATAGCGAAGACGTGTCGAATCTTTTCTTCCGTCACGCTTTCCAAGCGAAGCTAGAACCTAACCTATATCTTCTTAAATTACATACTACTCCTATATTCAATGCGCAAATTCAGCTTTTTCTAACGGCAAAGATAAAGCGAAATTGATTAGATACTAGCGTCTACCTGTATATAATGTATGTATATATACATACACCCTAGAAAGAGATTCATGTTTTTTTCATCTTCGCAATCGTGATCTTTTATTAATAATCATGATCTTATCTTCTTCTATGATGTTCGACTGTGATTGTTTGTTTTCAAAACCATATACTGCTCTTCGATTTTCATGGAATTTTACTGTTCAAATATAGACTTGTGTCTAACAACTAACAGTTATAATTGTTGATTAGGTGTGATCAGTATTCTAACAATATATGTGCATGTATATGTATACATATTCTGGTTTTGTTGTTGATTTTGAGTTTGGTGATGGTTTTGAAGGAGTTTCGAGGTTTAATCGAGAAGCTGAGCTTAATTCCCGATGAAGAATGACGGTGACCGGAGATGTATTTTCCGGCTAACGAGTCTTCAAATTGGGTATGGTTGAATAATTGGTATGATCATGTGTTGAAGAATATCGAATTGCCTTTGTATTCTTTCTATTTACAGCTATACTATTCTTATCCTGTTCTTGTTCATGCTCATCTACAATCGAACAAAAGACCCCACCGTATACTTCTAGAATTTCAATTTTTTAATTATTTTATTTTATGAAAACTGTCCTAAAATAAGAAAGATTATCCATAGAGAGCTAAAATTAAACAAATTAATTTGGCAAAAGACAATCAATGGCCTGGATGCAGGCACTAGACTCCGACTAGCACCGTACAGTTAAGACACAAATTTGTAATTTTTCAGTGATATTAGTATTCTAAATCAAAATTCAGTATTGCTAAGTTCCGATTTTTGCTTTAGTTTTGAATCTTTGATTGAGAATTAGCATTTAGGTACAGAATGCTTGATCTGTTAAGTTTATATGTGTCTTTCTTTGCTATGTTGATTGCAGAGACTTGCAGTCTTATCGTTCTGATCTCGCCCTATTCCTAGCTTTCGAAAGTAAAAAACTTTATATACTGGTGGATAACCAGCCCTGGTTGAAGGATGGAGGTCCACGACCGGCTCACCTATGGCAATTGATGGTTACCAAGGTTCTTGAAATTGCTGCTATATGGTTTTCGACTTAAGATCTTAGATCGTTGAACTGATATTTTTCTTTTCTCTTTACTTGCAGTCTAGGTTATCTCCTTTTGCAAACAAAAAGATCAGGAGAGGTAAGAAAGAGGGACATGAAGTTGTGGCCAAATCCATCGATTTCAAAGAAAAGAAAAATCAGAGATGGTTCTCTTTGATTGATGCGGCGACACTATCTCATGGTACATTACCTGTGAAAAAGCTGAAGAGCTCTCTGTGTTTCACTAGTGAACTGTGTAGGATCTTGCATGGTTTCATCATATTTGAAGTTGCATGGGCCAATGTTCGTGGTATCAACTACACTAACGACCTTCTGGTAAGTCGTCCCTTGCATATTTGATGGTTGGTTCTTGTAGCTATCAAAATTGTGATACTTGTTTCTTATAGTTTTCTTGCCATTTGCAGACAGATACATGTCTGGCTATAGAGGCTAAACTCATGCGAAGATGGGAATTTGAAAGCTTAGATGAGGCTGCAATGAATATGTCTTCGTGGTTTTCTGGGACCCAAGCTGAGACGTCTTGCCTGAAAGAATATCTGGATACTGCTGTAGGTAATGCAGTTTTCTTGCTACCTCATATAGACAAGCTGAAAACAATCTCTTTATCGGTCTTAGGGTCTAAATTGTTTGGACTTGTTACATCATCCTGGGTCTCTAGATATCAAGCAGAATTATTTATTGTTTGGCGTATATACTACTCAAAGTTCAGTATCACTTTAAATCTGAGTAATGGAGTTGTTTGAGGCAATCGTTTTTCAGAATGAATAAATTTAGACATGCCCTACAGTAGTTGGAAATATTTGCTATTATTTTTTGGCGTTTTTTCTTCTGTACCTCTTATCATAAACTGAAAGAAATAGACCATTTTAATGGCTGGAGAAATTGGAAAACATCTTAATTCTTAGGATGAAAGTTTATGTCCGTAGATATGGAATAAGAACCACTTCTTATGTTAAATGTAGCTAATGTAATAAGCCCATCATGTTGTGTCTCTTTCAGGGGATGTCTTCTCTGACGCTCAAGAAGATTTGTCCGGAACTCTACATGTTGATAATCACAAAAATATTTTCATCAAGAATCTCTCTTTAGAGAGCAACTCTCAACACCATCTCGGAGATAGTTTTGGTGTTTACCCGGAGACCTTCAAGGATGAAACAATGGAGCTACGTACACCGCCTCCCGCTGAATCTTACAGGAGACAAAGAGTAACTGACTTAGCTGTTTATTTAGAGGAATCACAGAAGAAGATTGATGACTCATCAGGCAACAGCCCAAACAATTCAAGTGATGATGAGAGTGCAGCGGAACCTACTCAATACAAGGATATCTTGGTTATGTTTAGGTTTAATGATCACAACCTCCCTTTTAAATTACGCCAGATTATAATGTCAGATTATCGATTGCTTACTTTACTCGAGACGGGGCTTCCATCTTGGGTTATATTTCTACAATCATATCCCGGATTTTGCCATCTGTATCGACCCTGGATGTGCCCTCTTGCAAGAGCTCTATATGTGTTAATCTCACTTATCACTGTGATTATCGGATTCTATGATTTATACAAGAATGTCCCTCTGCTAAAGGCAACTGCCTCTCGCTTGTGTGGGCCACTGTTTGATTGGATAGAAACTTGGGATATGGTATCCAGGATCAAGTACTTGGGTACTATGCTAATTTTACATCATCTTCAAAGACCTGTAAACTGGATTTTGACAGTAGTAAGTGCTGCTCGGCCGTTCTTTCTGGTTCTTTTGATTCCACTGGCGAAACCTTTCATGGAATTCCTAGATTTCCTTCTACCTCTCTGGAATTCGCTCGTCGAGGTTGTAGATAGCTTTTTCTCGGTCATTTCGATAGCTGTTGGGGAGGTTGTAGAAGTACTAGTTCTACCTATATGGTCTGCTCTCTCGCTCATCTGGAGTTTTGGTAGGTCTGAAGTCTTTTTTGTGTTGTTCTTAAAGCCCACAAATTTAATGAGCTCTTGTTAATCCCTTCTATGTTTTTATTTTTTTTTGCAGCTGCTTCTGTTATACATTCCATAATTTGGATCTTCTCGGAAATAGTATGTACCCCAATCCGGATGGTTATTGCAATAGCCAATATTCTAGCCTTGCTTTGTTACTATGCAGTCGATGTCCTTCAAGATATATGGCTATCCACAAATAGCATGTTACACCTTTTTTCAGACACTCAGGCAACAGTGAGGACATATGAAATTTCCATTTGGCGATCTCTTTGGAATGACCTTTTTTCTAAGGTTGTTGAAGTTATAAGAAAATTTAACACTCTAATCATTTATTTAATCAAACTTTTCTAATAGTTCATCTTTGTGATTATTAGGTTTTTCGCTCTGTCAGGAGTATACTTAATGGGTTTGTTGCTTTCTTCACTGCTTGTAACCGGCACCGGCTTAGGTATTTTATCCTTATTTATTATCATAGATATGACCTATACTGTTTTTGCTGTTATATACTTATTTTCCATAGAAAGGAAAAAATAATTAGGCCAATGAATTTTGTCCGGAACCCTTTTCCAATTCGGAAGATGGAAACGAAAATTACTGTCACTGGAATTGGACAGTTGGTTGCTTTGGAAATGCTTTAACCATCAAATGTTCCCAATTCAGAAGATGGAAACGAAAATTATTGTCACTGGAATTGGACAGTTGGTTGCTTTGGAAATGCTTTAACCATCAAATGTTCTGTCTCGGAGACTAAAGTCTGTAAAATATTTTGATATCACTTCAATATGTTCATCCAAGTGGCTTTTACTCCCCTGATAAGTTATAGTTTTAAGTTTTAGATCATTGTGGAGCTTGTAGTCGCAGAATTTCAGTTCTACTTTTTAAACTATTTTAGAGGAACAATGATGTAATAATAAACTCAGGGATTTACTTGGATGTACTGTCAAATAAAGTAGGTGACATTCTTAGTAGAAAAACAACTCGGTCATATTTCAGGTCAGTGATGTTGTGTTGTAATTTTGATGCTATGCAGCATTTATAGTTATATACAAGACTTTATCCAGAGACTTCTTGGACAACCACCAATACACGAATCTTCTTCTAGTTCCAGACAAAGACAGGGTTATCAGCAGTATACGGTAAGTTTTCAGATAGATTTGTTTTTTTTGTCTTAGCTTTGAGTTTCTACTTTAAACTACTAATGGATTGTTTGGTGTCATCAATTTTTATTCTGGCTTTTAGGCCTACAAAGTTAAATTATCTTGTTTGGCTGATATGATATATTTAGGCTTCAAAAAAGCTATATTAAGCTGATAGGCTCAAAATAATTTAAAATTCTAAAAGCGAAAACAGATACTATTTTTTGCTTCTTTGCCTCCAATTTTTTCCACCTAGCTTTTTTCTCCATACACAGTGTTTTGTTTTGTACTTCTTTTAGTTCTCGTTTTTATGCTACACTGTTGTTTTTGGACCTTACACGTTTGCGATTTTTATTAGCATATTTCGCTTATATAAGTTGAGTATCAAAAGGATTGGTCTTTGGTGTTTCTGTATATCTAACCAGTAAAAAAATTATATCTCCTCGATTGACGATTCCTTGAAATTAATCTAATGTTTTGGTTTATGCAGGTAGAGTCGCGAAGGAAAGTCCACATTAACTAGGTGTTTGGGAGGTTTATGAAATAAAGTAAAGTAACCCAGATAACAAATTGTGATAAGCATTAGGGAGAGCTCTCATCCACATCATATTCTTTAGGCGTCCACACACAGATCCTCCATCAAAGGAGCTCCATTTTTATGTTGATATTTCTTTTCATTTTGTAGAGTTGTCATTTTGATGTTAATATTTCTTTTCATTTTGTAGAGTTGTATATTTGTGAAGTCCATGTTTTTTGTTTTGGTTGTATCATATTAATCTTTATAGTTGTATCGTAGGTAGTCTATAGAGACGACAATCGCGGAGTATGTCTGTCATCAAATCTTGACAATGCTTTATAGTGTCTGGATAATACGAACTTCATCCTCTGTTAAATATTTGTCTTCTTATTTTTCTCACTTTTTTTATATGTTTTTTATTTTTAGCGTAAACATCAGTCCGGAAACTAATTTGAGATTATAATCCTAAAAACTCAAAATTGGATTTGGTTCCTGTTTGGTTCCTGAGATTTTCTTTTCCGAAGGTTTCCTGAGCATCAGAATCAACTGGTTGTTTCTGAAAAGGAAAATCTAAACCTGTTGATATAAAATTGGATACAATTTTGTTGTCCTGTCCATACGAATGCAAGTTAGAGAAAGTTGGATAAAATAGAAGGATCCTATTTTAAACTATAAAAATGTGACTTAAATTATATACCATTAGTTTCAAAATAAGTCTTAATACATAACTTTTAAAGTTTGTTTTCTTATTTAAGTGGTATCTTATTCAACAAATACAACTTAAATAGACCCAAAACATTTTAACATCCTTTTCAACTAGTGTTAAAATTTAAATAGCTAACATCACCCGAAATATTTTAACATCTTCTCTAACTAGTTTTTCAACCTTTTAACTTGTTCTTTTCAACATTAAACTTGTTCTTGAATTTGTTATTCAATTTGATAAACTTGTTTTTGAAAAAAAACCTATATTTGAGCAAAAAAAATCTATTTAAAAAAAAACAACCAAAAATATGAATCAACTAGATGATGGAATTCCCATGGAGAAGCTACGCTCGCTGGAGGAGGAACAGACTCGTCGGAGAAGGTAAGACATTTTTTTATAATAAAAAAAATTATGACGGTGGTGCACCTGCACACCACCGGCTCAGTGGTGTTGAACTAGTGGTGTGTAGGTGCACCAATCCCGGTTCTACCCACTTGAACCGGTGGTGCAGAACCTCAGAACCACCGGTCCTAACTGATGGAACCATCGATTCGAACCTCTACTGTCACCGATTCGAATGCGGTTCATTTTAGTAGTTATTTTTATATTTTTAGCTAAGTTTTGTTTACTTAGTCTTTTTTAAGAAAAATGGTATAGCAGGGCGAGAATACTACATATGGGTACGCCGAAGATGTCAGCACTTATTCACAACCAAATATTATACGCAAGACAGATTGGTTGAGTGGGTTAAGAAGACCGAGACACAAAACCATTTGGTATCAACATAAAACATCGCGATAAGATAAATGATAGAAAAAACCATCAAATATTCTTTGAATGCCAGAGATTTGGATGGTATATTCGGGCGGTACCCAAAAATGATCTCAAGAGAAAGTCGACTGAAACAAACAATATATGGTTTTTGTTTCGAGTTTAACTGTACCATGGTAACTCTGGATCAATGGTCGTTAGAAGTTATATTCGGCATTCACAACCATCCAAATTCTAAACACTTAGACGATCATTCATACACATGACGTTTGAATAAATATGAGTTGGAATTTGTAGACCGTTCGACCTTTATGGGGGACTTGCCATAGAGAAATTTTGAACGAAGATCATGTTTCTTCTATGCGTACTATATACAACGTTTGACAAAAAATATATTGAATATGTAATGCAAACTTTTTTGTTTAATTATTCCAATTATCTTATTGTATTAACAATTTACGAGCACAATAAAAAAACCCAGATAACTTAAACTAACATAAAAATAATATAAAAACATTAAACCTGAAGGAAAAAGAACAACTTTTATCTATAATCATGCCCTTCATTAAAAGTGACAATCTTTAGTGTTTCCTCTTTTCAAATGATTTGTTCCTTCACAAAACCTAGTATATCTAGTCATAAAATCAGTAATTTTTCTATCAATCGAGTTAGACACTTCATTCCAAATTGCCCATGGTAGGTCGAATACACGATACCTTGTAGATGCTTATTCATGACTACGTGGGAACATAATTGGTTTTCATCCTACACTTACATACATGTAGTTGTACACGTAGTAATTGTACATAATACTTCGTTGAAAAACCCTCTAGTAATCTCATAATACCTTGTTAACTTCACATGTTTAACGGCTTTGAGTCAATGAGAGTATTCAAGTACATTTCATTCCATATCGAATAAAGTTATCTAAGTAGATTGATTGAAGTTGTGTGTTCAGGGTTATGTTAGTCGGGACCTTTATATAGAGACGTGAATCATAATTTACGAGGGTACATTTAAGTGAGATTTTTTTTGGGTACATATAAGTGAGAAATGTTTTTAACAGGTTAAATTTGGTAGTTATATAGCAAGAAAGAACCATAGATGCAACCATTGTTCACCTATGGTGAGAAGTTGATCGCACCACAGGTGAAACATCGGTGCATCGAGGGTGCATCATGCGTTGTACCAGTAGTGCATATTCGGAGACCCATCGGTGCAACGCATGATGCACCATCAGTGCACAGACGTTGAACTGATGGTCCAATGCAACACCATCGGTGCATTAGACCATCGGTACAAACTAATTGCATCTATGGGGAAACAATGCATCATCGGTGCAATGTATTGCACACCATCGGTTCGATGTATTGCATACCATCGGTGCATAAAATTGGTACATATGGTGCATTTTTCTTGGTAACACTTGTTCAAAAAGATTTTATAAAATGTATGTTAAAATTATTACGTTTATTAACAATTTGTTGGTTTATTTTGTGTATGAATTCAAAATCTAAATATTTTTTAACAATCTAATGCATTTTGAGTTGATAAAAGAATTTTCATATCGTTTATTTTTTTAATGTTGACTATTTTTTTATGTCACGTAATGTTATTCGAGTAAACATAAGCAACGAGAATGATTAATATAAAAACCTTCAAATTAACATAACATAATCCGCAAATACATAACCAAACCATATGTGGTTCAATACAATACATAAAGAAATCACTGGTGTGGTTAATTTTCGTCTGAGGGTAAATTTGTAATTTGTTTTAGAGTTTTTGGAGGTATGTAGGTATTTAATGTTTGAGTAGAGAGTAGAGGGAGAATTAAGCAGCCTAGTTGTATTTAATTTTCATTACCCATATTAAATACAGGTGGTTGGGTATTTATACCCTTATATTTGGGCTTTATGGGTTTTCGGGTCATGTTTAATGGACCCGGGTCATGTTCAAAGACCCATGAGATCTAAGTAGAAGAGCAAGCTGCTTAGTCAAGAAGTGTTTAGGTTTTTAAGTACTTTTGTTATAGTCCGAACAGTCCAATGGGCTAGGTGTTCGAATTGCCCTGTTCGGTCTGGTGATCTTGGTCCGAACTGTCCCTGTCCGGAGAGGTAGCAATATTCGGACTCATCATGAGCCCCCTTTTTAGGTGTTTGCTCGAATACCTTTGCCAAAAACCTGAAAAACAGTCCGATGTCAGGGGCAGTTTTAATCCGGACAGGTCTTTTGACTTGTGCTATGGTTTTATCCGGACTGAAGAAGCTTTGTGAATCCAAACGGTTTTTTGCCAGAGTTCATGGGACACGTGTCACTTTTTGGTTGTTTGTTTCAGCCTTTTTTCACCTTGAATTTCGCACCCACCTTCTTCGAAAAGCAACCTCTTCATTAATGAGGGTGACGTCATCGCCGTCTTTTAATCATTACTAATCTTTTCGAATTCTCCTAGGAATCAAGACTCCTTTTTGACATTTACTATAAATTGAAATACTTTCTACTGTTTCACCATCACTTTCATTTTTACTCTGCAAATTCTCAAAGCTTTTTCTCTCAAAAACAAATTTCTACTCATGTCGTTTATGTTCACGGCTAGGAACGCTCTAATCAAAGGTGGGTGGCTCAACCTCTCTGAGTTAGAAAAAGCGCAAAAGGTTGAAAGGGAAATGCGCATTGCAGCAGGCTTACCCACTTCCCCTATCGACAAACCAGCAACTTCAGCTACAGAGTCAGACCAGGGCTCTTCTTCCACAAAGGGCATCAAACCGAAGAGGTTATTTCAAACCAATCTCTCACCTATTATCTCAGGTTCTTCGGTTCAAGAATCGGAACCCGTCGTCGAATCAGGTTTAACTGTTACAAGCTTTAAAAAACCCTCCCCTTTCTTAGCCATGGGGTCAGATGTCGAAACCTCTCCTCATAAGTTAGTTGATCGACGCAAAGGCCGGCTGGTCAAAGGGCAGGCTTCTAAGGGCACCCCTTCGAAATCGGGTGCCAATGACAGTAGTGCTGGGTCAGACACCCATTAGAGCTCCCAAGGATAGACTGTTCGGTCCGGAGGGCACTGGCTCAAGTCCTCGAAGAGAAATGTCCATACTAGAGCCCCAACCGGAGGCCAGGAATCAAGAGGATACTGAAGCGCAGCAGTCCGGAAGTCAAGCTGAGCCAAATTTAAACCTCCCTCTCACCACTACAACTGAAAACCCTTCCTCAATTATGGAGGAAATAATGGAGGACTCTATTGAAGAGGCTCCGTTCGAGTCTGAACCTTCCGGACAAACTAGTGGAGCTGTTACTGCTCAAAAGGACAAGGGCAAAGAAAAGTTGTGCTTGAGGCATCCGGATCTGCCGGAGTGTCTCAAAGGAAGGGTGGGGACTTGTTTCCACAAGGTCAATGTTAAGTACCTCCTTGCCCTGCAAAAGATTAACTACGCATTCATCCACACAGCTGAGCTGGGCCGGATGCGTACGAAGTTGGGAATTCCGGAGAACGTGAAGATAAGAATCCCTATAAACCCCGAAACTCCCATGGACTGCAAGTTGAGCGAGATAGTCATCTTCACGGAGCTGTTTAACTGGGGGCTCAGATTCCCCTTGGACCCAGAGATCGTCAGATACTTTCATCTGATAAAGATTTGTCCAAGCCAGCTGAGTCACAATGCTTGGTACACCCTTATAGCCTGCATTATGGCCTCCAGGCTCTCCGGGATCCCTCTACCAATGGAGGAGTTTGCTGCTGTGGCCAGCCTCTGTAGAAACCCCCATATCCCTTTCTACCACTTCAAAATGGGGGACAACTTCAAAGCTGTAGATGACCTGCTAGAGTCGGAAAGGAACTGGAGGACTCAATTCCTATTTGTAAGTGGGGCTTGGGAAAATGGGAAGAAAATCAAGGCCGGAGTCAACCCAAGTCTCCTCACCAGCAGATGGAGGAGTGATCGTAGGATTTCTTCTTTATACTCTTCTTCTTTTATCAAATTTGCTTAAATTGACTGTTCTTATCTTTTTTCTTAGAAGTGCTACCCAAAGATTTTACGGACTACCTAAAGTCCGGACAGGTCACTTGCACGAAGATTAATACTTGGGCTTCTGAGAAATGGGGAAACCGGTTTCACGATGCTTTCACGGGGGGTAACTTAGCAAGGTCTCACCTCTGGAACACTACTGGCCGGAGGGACTTAACTTGGGAAGAGCTCACCACTCAACCCCCTCCGGACGTAGTGCTCAAGAGGACGCACGAACAGGATGGGACACTTTACTTGCCAGGCCGGGCCAAGGCCCCGAGTAAGATGAAAGGCAAAAAGAAGAAGGGCAAGAAAGTGGCAGGTGGAGCGGACCCTACTGAGGTGGAGGAAGTTGTTTTAACCAATCCGGAGGGGCCACCCCCAAGCCAGATTGATGTTGCTCTCTTGGAAGTGGTAGAGCAGGAAAGTGTTAGGCACGAAGCTCACTCCCCAACACCCCCAAGGGCTTCCAAAAGAGACCGTAAACGGGGAGCTGAAAGCAAGGATAGGGAGGCCAAGAAGAAGAAGACCTCTAAGGGTGATGAACTTTCTCTCCGGCCTCCGGAGCCTCTCCCCCAAGTTGATCCCACTGACCCAACACAAACAGAAGAGATACCTGGTGACTTCCAAACTGATGAGGTCGAAGGGGGAGATCTTAGCATTGATGGGGTAGACATCACTGGTCTTGGTGGGCTTGGTGAGTACTTTATCAACCTCCCCATAGACGATTTTGCTGGGCCTTACCTTCCTCTGAGTACTTCAAACACCGTCACTGTTAATGGTAAGACTTTTACTGTTTCAAGTGAAAGGGACGTTATAGCTCACTCTTTATTAAGTAATGTTCAGCCGGTGCCTGCGTTGGAGAAGCAAGTTCGAAGTCAGGCCGAAATTATCAAAGACCTCAAGTCTGATAAGGAGAGGCTGTCCGATGACCTTCTCACTGCCACTCAACATGCTAATATTTTAAAGGGGGAGAACGAGGAGCTGAAAAAGAACCAGGAGGGGTGGACCACCAAAGTTGCTACTCTGGAAGACACCATCAAGGATCTCCGGGAGAAGTTTTCCGGAGCAGAGAAAGATCTCAACTCTTCAAAAGAGGAGACCAAGGCCAAGGACCAAGGACCAAATTATCAATAACTTGATCAGTGACAAGATTGCACTTGAGAACACAGTGTCCAAGGCTGCAGGGGAGAAAGCTGATCTGCTAAGAGAGCAGGAGTCCAAAATCCAAGCCAAGATCGACGCTTATGCCAACAACGTGATCGATACTCAAGAGCAAATGTATGCCAAAGTGAAATCAGACATGGTCCTGCTCTTCCATGAGAAGTTCCCGAAGAGGAACTTGGGTGATTTATGGCTTCACGTAGAGTACGAAGACCTTCCCTTCCACACCATGGCTGACAGAGACTTGCATGACTACTCCAGTGCTTCTTCTTCTGACAAGGCAGAAGAAGATGTCGGGGAAGGTCCTCCTGAAGAGAAAGACGATCCCAAGGGGAAGAAGAAGATGGATGAGGCTGAGCCATCTTCAAAGGCTCAGTCTTAAATTATGAATTATTTTTTACTTTTCATGTTATCTAAATTAAAGTCCTTGGAAGGCCAAGGCACTCTTTTTGTTAATGTGTCCGGTATCTGACCGGATAGATCCTTTACTTTTTTTGACAATTTGGAAGTCCTTGGAAGGCCAAGGCACTTAAGTTATTTCAATGAATATCCTTGTTTTGCATAATTTTCGCATCCTTTCATAGTTTGTTTCAATTTTGGTGGCTAGTGTTTAAATAGCCCTTAATTATTTCATAAATAGTTTAAAGTAAGAGTGTTTAAGTTCTCCGATGACAAGTGTTTAAGTGGTCATCATTCTTTTACTTCAATCCGGATGGTGTGACAAAAAACAGAGTAAGAACACTTCGAAATGTTTTTAAGAATGCATCAAATTTCATCTAAAAGCCCGGACACCTCATTAAAACCTCCCCGCGCCACCAGGGTAGGAAAGAGTATGCCCCCAAATATTTACATGGATGTTTAAACAAGTAAATATTTATACAGATGCTACTCCAAGTACGTCCGGAGATGTTCGATATTCCAAGGGTGGGTCAAAATTCTTCCATCCTTGTCTTCTAGCCAATATGTTCCAGGTTTAACCCTTTCAACAACCATATAAGGTCCTTCCCAAGTTGGGGCCATTTTGCCGAGCAGCTTCTTGTTAGTATGTAAGAAGACTTTCCTCAATACTTTGTCCCCTGGCTGGAAATCTCTTCTTTTAACCCTAGAAGCAAATCTGCTTCTCATCAAACCCTGATAGTGTGCAGCTCTAAGGTGAGCTTTAACTCGTCTTTCCTCTACCAGGCCAAGCTGACCTCTGATCGCCACTTAGTTAGCGCATTCGGAGAAGTTGTGAACCCGAAATGATGGGAGAGTCGCTTCTATGGGAGCTACTGTATCCATCCCATAGACCAAGGAAAAGGGTGATTCCTGTGTTGCAGCCCCAAGTGTTGTCTGGTAGGCCCACAAGACCTCTTGTAAATAGTTGGGCCACTTTCCAACAGCTCCTTCCAGATTCTTCTTTAAATCGGACAGTATAGTTCTGTTAGCCACTTCAACCTGACCATTTGCTTGTGGGTGGAAAGGCGAATAGAAACAATGTTGTATACCCCTTGATGCACAGAAACTCTCCATTTCTCTATTGTCGAACTATGGCCCATTGTCTGTCGTTATCTTTTGTGGAACACCAAATCTGCAACAGATGTTGGATAAAATGAATTTTATGACAGCTTTCGATGTTGTTCCTGCCAGGGGGGGCTGCTTCAATCCACTTTGAAAAGTAATCTATAGCTACAATTATAGTTTTGCGCCCTCGAGACGCCATAGGGAGAGGGCCCACCAAATCCAAACCCCATCGAGCAAAAGGTATAGGCTCAAAAATTGACTCTAATGGGATGGCTAGGACATGAATTTCATTGCTATATCTCTGGCATGAATCACACCTTCTTACCAGCTCTTTAGCATCCTGCATGATAGATGGCCAGTATTAGCCGGCCAGTAAAACTCTCCTTGTTAAAGCTCTAAATCCACAGTGAGCTGATCCCTCACCATCATGCAATTCGGAGAGGACCACTTGAGACTCATCATCTCCCAAACACTGCAGAAGAGGTTTACTGTAAGACTTTTTATACAGAATGTCTCTTAGTATGATAAAACCACGAGCCTTATGTTTCAGTTTTCTTGCTAATGATTTGTCCGGACGACCCAGACCTTTTTATCTTTCATCTCAGTAGTCTACTCCGAATCTCTATTAGAGTGGAATTCAACTAAAAAATCAGCCACAGCTTGGGCCTTGACTGCTGTTCGGGGAGCAAAATCTATATCGAAATCCCCCAATTCCACCGACCACTTAGTCATTCTACTTGACATGTCTGCTTTTTTGAGAACATTCTTCAAGGGAAAAGATGTCCGGACAATAATAGGATGAGCCTGGAAATAGGGCCTCATCTTTCTTGCAGCTATTACCAGGGCTAATGCTAACTTTTCGAGTTTCAAATAACGCTTTTCTGCATCTATCAAGCTCTTGTTGATGTAGTACACTTGATGGGGGTAGCCACTCACCTCTCTCACCAACACAGCATTGATGGCACAACTTGAAACTACCAAATATACGAAGAGTGTCTCTCCATCAATTGGTTTAAATAGGGTTTTGGGGGAGGACAGATGTTTCTTAATCTCATTGAAGGCCTCATCACACTGTGAGGTCCAGTCAAATCCCCTTGCACCCTTCAAAGTTTGAAAAAACGGGGCGCATCGGTCTGATGACCTTGAGATAAATCGGTTTAAAGCAGCTAACCTCCCCGTCAATCGTTGCACTTCTTTAATATTCCGAGGAGGCTCCATTTGGAATAGAGCATTAAGCTGGTCCGGATCAGGTTGTATCCCTTGCTCACTTATTATATAACCTAGGAACTTCCCGGATTGCACTCCGAACACACATTTTTCTGGATTTAGCTTTAAATTTACTTTTACCAAGTTGGTAAAAGTTTCTTGGAGGTCAGTTAAGTGCAATTGCTCATCCACACTTTTCACCATCATGTCATCGATGTATACTTCCATATTTATTCCAATCTGATCAGTAAAGGCCTTATTCACCAATCTCTGATAAGTAGCCCCAGCATTTTTCAACCCAAATGGCATTACCTTGTAGCAATGAAGACCCCTGTCAGTGACAAATGTGGTATGCTCTTGATCCCTCGGATCTACTTGGATCTGATTGTATCTAGAGAAAGCATCCATAAAGGAACTTCCTCTTCGAACTCCCCGATCACATCTGTTGAGCTGCCAGTAAAGCCCACAATTGATCTGTCTGAACGCTGAATTACGGCTGGATTTTTCATTTTCTTGTAAGTGTTTAAGAAGAGGATATTAGCTGAGCTTCCAGTATCCACCAAGATTCGTCTTATGTCATTGCCCCCAATGGATGCTCCTATGACAACAACATCTTCATGTGGGCCAACTATATCTCTTAAATCATCTTCATCAAAAACAATGAAGGGGAATGGAATCTGCGATTGATAGGAGGTCATGTCTCATTCTGGCTGGGTAGCTAAAGTATGAACGTGCATCTTCCTTGAATAAGCAGTAGGAGCTGTCATAGTATCCTCTCCAAAAATCGTAAGTGACTCAAAAAACTTAATGAGCCCGGAGACCGTTCTAGAACATTCCTCAATGGTACCCACTCTATTTCGAGTTGGATCTGGATCCAAGTATTCTGATTCCACATCAAACGTTTCGATTATAACCATGGCTCCCTCCGGAGCAGCATTACTTGGACCAACTCGGTGAGTATTGTCAGGCCTATTACCTCCTCTTCTTTTGACATAAGCCCCCAATTTTCCCCTTTCAATCAAGTTCTGAACTTCTTGTTTTAAGGCTATACAATCATCAGTGGTATGGCCAGTATCATTATGATACTGGCAGAAGGAGTTATTGTGATGTTCTCTAGGAGATTGCAGTGTGGCCGGTCTTCTATAGTGTACCTCTTCCTTTGTTTTATCATAAATGGTGGCCACACTTTCTTTCAATTCTGCAAACCACTCCGGTTGAACCCAAAGACCTCTTTTATTTCTGGATTGTTGACTCTGGGCAGGTGCAGCTGGCTGAGATTGAGCTTTAGCCCGGCCATGCCCCTGTCCGGTCTCCTTTTCCTTGTTCCCGGACTTATTCTGATTGGGGTTTGGTGCAACCGGGGCAGACCTCACCTGCCTGTGCACCCTAGTTTTCTTCGTTTCATCAACGTTAATCTGCTTTCCAACCTGATTCAGCAACCCTCCCCAAGTCATGGCTTTCTTTCTGGTCACTGAATCAGCCAAATTCTCAGGGTTTAAGCTCTGTCTCAAGGATGTTATTGCTACTTGCTCCAAATGGTTATCCGGATCAGTACTGCCATCGTACTTTTCCATTTTAGTGCTGTCAAACCTCTTAGAGAGGTTTCCGGACAGAATCTTGGAAGATAATGGAGATTGCCTCCAATTCCGACCACGACTGAACACAGTATCCTCATTGGGAGTTGCAAATATACCTGGTTCATCGTGGAAGGCAAAAAGATCCATCAGCATCAGGTCTACATGCCTTCGGCTGTGAGATGTCCCTTTGCCAATATTTTTCTTCAACTTTCCATGTCTATCTCTTTTCCTTGAATATTGTTTTATCAGCTTTTGCTTCTTTTTAGTTCGGCCCTCATCGCTGCTAGAGGACAAGGACTCTTCAACTCCATCTTCATCCAATGAGCTATCAGAAGATTATGAGCCTGAGTCAGAACTCTCCACTGGCTTAGACCGGTGAGATTTTTTGGAGCTGGCATGAGTCTTTTTGGTACTCACATGAGTCTTTGAAGGCTCATGCTCTCTAGGGTTATCGGTATGATGAGCAATCGATGCTGTTGGTTTTTCTTTCATGCCCATCTTAGCCTTTTCTGCCCTTAGAGATTCTATCTCGCCTTTTAACCTATCGCGCTCCTCGATGGTGTACTCATCGTTTTCACCCACCACTTCGAGCAAAGCTGGTGGTACTTCCTGGGCGTCCGGATTCATTCGGACTGACTTTTTTTTTGTTGGTTTCGAATGCTTGATTCAGGCACCTTCGTGCTCCTACTGTGGTCGCCAATTTGGTGTGGTTAATTTTCGTCTGAGGGTAAATTTGTAATCTGTTTTAGAGTTTTTGGAGGTATGTAGGTATTTAATGTTTGAGTAGAGAGTAGAGGGAGAATTAAGCAGCCTAGTTGTATTTAATTTTCATTACCCATATTAAATGCAGGTGGTTGGGTATTTATACCCTTATATTTGGGCTTTATGGGTTTTCGGGTCATGTTTAATGGACCCGGGTCATGTTCAAAGACCCATGAGATCTAAGTAGAAGAGCAAGCTGCTTAGTCAAGAAGTGTTTAGGTTTTTAAGTACTTTTGTTATAGTCCGAACAGTCCAATGGGCTAGGTGTTCGAATTGCCCTGTTCGGTCTAGTGATCTTGGTCCGAACTGTCCCTGTCCGGAGAGGTAGCAATATTCGGACTCATCAATCACAACCAACATCAACCAAACAAAAACCAAAATAAGTCCTAAAACAAAAACAATGGGTCGATGAGAAAAAAAACTACAATACTTGTTTCTTCAAAAGCCTCAAACTATCCAAGTCAGCTCTCTTCCGAATGGTGTTGATCGTACGAACATCCTCAAGGATTCTGTCCTCGGCGGATTACACAGATGAGGTGATAAGATACCATCCAAGACGAGAAATGTAATCACTATAACTAGTCGTCATCAACTTCTCATATATAGCGACCGTAACTACCAAACGATCTTCGGAAAGTAAGTGATGACGCTAATCTTTCCAAAATGCCTCACACTAAAGGTAAAAAGACAAATCTCCTTTTTTAGACGAAACCTTTTATCATAGAGGAGGTAATAGTGCATCATGGATCTGTCCAAACTATGACATGAATCTGCCAAGAATATATCCTTATGTAGTGCTCATCATTTGGATTGGATTAATAAAGTATATGGATATCATGTACAATAAATTGAGCTGTCATGTGCTCGTAGGACTCGATGATGCCCTGTAAAATAATACAGACAACATATTATAAAAAAAAGTTAAGTTAAGTCAAACATGCCAAATATTATTATGCATATAATAAGTATAATATTAGTTTTCTTACATTATTATCTTTTATATTTGCAAAAAAAATCGTGAACATTGGATTTGGATCGCACGTTTGACCCTAGCATTCTCCTCGATAAACAACTAGTAATCTTTGGGTTCCCAACGACATAAGTTGAGTTTTATGGTAATATAAAGCTTGAAATTGATTATATATAAAAAAATTATAACATGGAAACCAACTGCTTTAAAGATTTTGAGGTATCCCCCAGAGAAAAATAAAGGAAATCCAATGCGATATCCCTTCAAACTACATCCCACAACCCATAATACATGTTCTCCAAACCATAAAGACGGTAAGCCTTCATATTTTTCTGACTAGTATCCATGAATATAGTGCACCCGAATAAAAATTTAAGATATGTGCATGATAATTAGCGGATAGTCTCTTGGTCGGTCAAGTGAAGGAACTATTCCTTGATATGTTTTGTGGAGCCATTTCAAATTTAAACCCCACTTATCATACGGTCCGCAACTCGATAAATACCTCGTCAGTTGTGAGTCCCAATAACCCCTCATAATATATATATATAACCAATTAAAATGAGGCCTATAATGATATTGACGTCATTTAAATTATGTGTCATATCCTCAAAATAGAACTAAAATGTGTTGGTATCTTGGTGCCAATTTTCGACAATTACCTCGTCCAATATTGGATTAGTGTAATACTTTGAAAAATGAGCTATAAGAGGTCCAAGCGGAATATGAGCGAGATGACTAGCTATGTTGGATTATGTTGTCAAGTCTCACATGTGAAGCATTTTATAATATACTAAGATATTGGGAAAACTGCGTAGATGTAAACAAAAATATTAAGTAACAAATAACACTTAATAAAAAAATGGATTTTAGTTAAACTTTTAATTTAATAAATAAAAGCTTACACTCCCATTGAAAATGTTGAATGTTTCGTGCTCCTTGTAGTCAAGAAATAACATTATTTTGTTACATTCTAAAAAATGCAAACAACTTCATATGCTCATTTCTTTGAGCCACGACATTCTCCTTCTTCTCTAGTAACGCATAATTTATATCACCAACATTGACGATACCGATAACCACATATAAGTGTGGTGCACGGTGTGTTGATGGTAAATGATGACCTGAAGGTGGCGGTGATGGTGGTGCAACCTGTCTAGATGATCCACCCCTCACATGATCAACTTCTTTATCCATATTGTTTACACGTCTTTAACTCTTATGCATGTGGTGCAATGATTATTAAGTGTGCTTCTCCACTTCCTTTTTTTATGCTCGTCCGTCCGCGTTTTTTGCAGTCAAGTTTAATGTTTCCCATTTCAAGGGACTTGACAAGGGACTTGACAAGGGACTTGACAAGGGAAATTTTTTTCCCAGTGTGCTTTACTCTAGAGTGTGGCAGGTATTCCTTGCGCGTATTAGATAACCGCAGTCAACAAATAATAAATGTTAGCTAAAAAAAACTGAAATAGATACGGAAAAACAATTACTAGTAACTAAGTTATACAACAAACAAATACTACAAAACTAAATAAGCACGAAATAACATGATTTGTAAATTGAAAAATTGAAAAAAAAAATAGAAAAAGGTAAAAACCAATCGGTCGTGCGCCATAGGTGCATCGGCTAAACACCTATGGTGCAGGTGTTACACGGCGATGGTGCACAACACCTGCACCATTGGCCCAATGTTATGTATTGATGGTGCGCAAGGGCGGCGACACTATTGATGTCGTTCATCTTCCTCCTTATTTTGGTGAGGAAAATGAACATTACATCCTAAAAATTCTAATCCTAGCTACACTAAAATATAAAAATTGAACATCGATCATAAACCCTAACATTGACCCATCAATTATAAAGAGAGAATGAAGAAGAAGAAAAAGTGAGAGATGTGTGAGAGAGTGAATGCTCTTGAATGAGTATGTAGATTTTAAGGTGGTGGGGGGGGGGGAGAACACCTTATATACTACCAAAATGATATTTTTGTCCCAAAAAGAATAGAATTATATCAATTTTGGGTGAACTTATAATTGGGTGGGATTAAACCATATTTTGGTGAATATAGGTTAATTTATTAACTAATGCTATGATTATATATCATGCAATATTTTTAAAGACCCGCTTTCATGCTAACCATCACTAAAAATACAAAAAATATTATTATACTTATAGTCTGGTTGGCAGGCACTTTATTTGGATTTGTATGAATTATATTTTTATTAATTTTAATGTTTATTGAAAAAAAGTCACATTGATTAATTAAGACTAACTAGTTTGGAATTTTTATTTTGTTAGCAAAAATTGCATCATGTGATTATTTGTATATTTTAAAAATTCTTATGACCGAACATTAATATTTTCTTCAAACGTAGATTTAAATAATCTGCGGAGTTCATTTTGAATAGCCAGGTATCTTGTTTTCTTGTTGAAGTTGCTCCTGGTTGCTTGAAGTAAAGATAGTTTTAGAAATCCAGATCTCTTTAGTTTAGATTCGAACAGTGTCCTCAGATGTTTTAGACATAAATTTTGCACAAAATTTCAAATTATTCCCTAAGTGATGACAGCCAGAGAAATAATGAGGTCTTTCTCCATAAGAAAATTTGATCCATTGTCCTTCTTGGTTATCAAAGGTTACCCATATCTTCTTTTGGATTGGTTTAGCAAGATCAATCTCCACCCAAGATTTGTAACATTTAAACATGGCATGGTTTTTGGATGTAACCCATGTATCTATAGGATTACTTGTTGCTTTAGCAAGATGGAAAATTGTATCTGGGTTATAGAAAATGGCTGTCAAATTGTGGAAAGTAATCCAGACTGGGGCAATAGCAGACTCTCTACGAGAGTGAAAGTCAGGGGTCCATTTAAGGACTCTCATAGAATCCAAACACTTATTCTCCAAACACTTATTCTCCATATACGTTTTAGATACTCTTTTAACTTTAGTTCTATCATTAGGTGTCTAGGATCCCAAAGGGCTATGCTAACAGGTCCTTTAAACTTGAAAGAATCAAAAAATTGTTGAATTTCAGTTATCAAGGGTCTGTCAGCTAAGAATTTACCAATTAGGGTAATCTTAGCTTTTGATTCAAGAATAGCTTTATCTTGTTTCTTGAAGTCAATAGAGATGTAATCACAGGCGGAGCCAGGTGGGGTCCCGTGGGGTCCCAGGAACCCACCTAGCTCAATAAATATTATATTTAGTACCTTGCTTCGACTTCAAGCCTCAGGCTAGTTGGTAAAGTCGTCGGTCAGGAACCCACAGATCTTGGGTTCGAGACCCAGCTGTGGGTTCTCCACAAATAACTTTTCTACTTTATGTGTTCAATTAATTTTTTATTATTTATAGGTTTTTATTATTTATTATATATATATATAAATTTATGTGTTCAATTAATTTTTTATTATTTATAGGTTTTTATTATTTATTATATATATATATATAAATGTATTAAGATGATATGGAGTATGTTCAATTAGTTTTTTATTATTTATAGCTTTTATTATTTATTATTTATTATATATATATATATTATTTATTTAAAAATATGATATAAAAAATAATACTGTAATAAATATCTAAAAGATAATGTAAATTTATATATATATATATATAATAAATACAGATTTGATATATATTATTTATTTAAAAATATGATTCAAAAATAATATAAATTTATATAAATTTGATTAGCGGGTTGGTTCATTTGTCGTCGCCCCTAACTACAAGATACAATTTTTTAAAACAATTGTTCTTTTACTATTAATTAGGAAACGCAAGCTTCAAATACTAAAATATTAAACTCAAGCTTCAAATAATAAAATACTTATTATGACTCTATGATATTAACTTTTATAATTCAAGCTTTGCTATATTTCTTATATTACTATATTTATAGTTTTTCTTAAGATAGAAAGCTGTAGATTTCGATTTCGAACAAATAGACCTGCATAAATCATAATTTTTTATTTTGCTTTACGGATCAAACCGTAACAACATAGGCTCTCGAGTTCACTAACAATACATGTCATAATCAACACATATATTAGTTTTTGTATACATCGGAAAAGCTCAAACTTAAACCTGATCAAACGTAACAACATATCCTCTCGAGTTCACTAGTAATAGATATCCTAATCAATACAACTAGAGTTCACTAGTAATAGATATCCTAATCAATACATCTATTAGTCTACTTATATTTTTTTATGTTATAATAGTACTTCAAAGTGTTGACAAAATTAATATGAAAAACTCACTTAAACAACTTTTATATAAATGAAGTATGAACATATATCACAACAACATTTTTACAACTTGCACTACAAAAGAAATATTTTTTGACAATAACCAGGACACCATAGGGTTTAAATCCTGGCTACGCCACTGGATGTAATCTTCTTGTTATTGAATAACAACATTTTTATGAGAGACATTCTTGACTGGTGGTTTGACAGATTCTGCATAGCTTTTCTTTTGAAACTGATATGATACTTTGTTGCAGGGTTGTTGATCAAAAACAGGGTTGTGGTGAAGATCAAAATCAGTACTGGGTTTCAGGTGGTTATTGACAGACGAAGGATACACATCTTGTAGCGGTGGAAAAGAGATTGAAGAAGCCGGTGAAGTATTCGTGATCCAAAAATGAAAATAGATTCAGATGCTCGAGTGTAGATCAATATGGAGCATGCGATTCCTAGTCCTCAAGAGAAGGATTTACTGAGAAAGATGAATATTTTGGTGAAAGGAGAAGATGAGAATTGCTTTCTTGGAGGTCAAGAAAGCAGATCTTTAGAGAGATTTGCAGTACTCATTTTCTTATTTCTACTATGATTTTGTATCTTTCTCATAAATAAAATGCAATATATATATATATATATATATATAAAGTTATTAGCTACTAATTAGACTACAAATTAGATAGCTATTAATTAGGCTATAATTTAGGCCGCTACTAATTAGGAAATAAGATATACTAAATATATAAAAATATTTTGTATTCTGTGAGTAGCAACTAAACAATATATATTTTTTCAAAATTATTTAACAACCAAAGTACACATAGTTTAGCCACTAAATAGTTGTTGTTTAGCAACCAAATTACACAAATTTAACAACTGATAATAGATATTTTTTCAAACTTATTTTGCAATCAAATTACACGTAATTTAACAACTAAACAACATTTATTTTTTAGCAACCAAATTACACATAATCTAGCAACTAAAGAACAATTGTTTTTTTGGAACCAAGTTACACATAATTTAGCAATTAAACAAAAAGTACTTTTTGAGACTTATTTAGCAACTAAATGCTTATTTTCACAACTATTTCCTTTTTCTTTTTGTAACTCAATTGCACGTATTATTGCACCTCTATTTTTTCCTGCTTTCACACCCAATTTTTATGTATTTTTGCAACTACAAAAATAAAATAAAATAAAAATTTCATGGATCTAGTTTTGTTCATCTAAAAAATAAAAGTAATGATATTTCCAGATTTTTTTAGAACTGTGGGTTGAAAAAAAATATTTAACAAAATACAAATACATGAGAGATAAAACAGTGTTTGAGAAATGTTGGTATTAAAAAAACAAGATGGTTATCTATAAATACTAATTTCACGTTATGTGGTTATATGTACTTTATCAAACCTTGAATTGTTATTGGTAAATAAGTTCGGTTTTGGGTGATTGTTCATATATTACTCACACAATTTTGATGAGATTTTTGTAAGTAACAACTAATCATCTATTATAATTATTATAAGATATAAATCACTGAAACCAATAGATTATCTTTTAATTATTAAATATTGAATTTGATTCAGTAAATTATAATTTAATTAAATTAAGAGGTTGATTTCTTAAAATAGAGTTGTTAGTAAGTTACACAAAACAAAAAAAATGAAAATAAAATTTTAAATATTTTAAATAACAATATTGATTTTATTTGTTATATTTTTTGAAATATATTTTAAAAAAACATATTTTATTTTTTTAGATAGTATTTTTTAAATATTTTTTAACAAAAATATATTAAGATTTATTTGTTTTTTATAACCTAATTCATTTTATTTTTAAATACATTACAATATGTTTTTATCAATTTATATTGATTTTTTTTTATTGTGTTTTAAAAATTTAATGATTTTATTTTTTAATCTATTTAGAAAGGTAAAAAAAATAAATGAACAAAGGAAGAACGCGAAAAAAAAATAATGAAGAGAAAACAAATTGAAACAAAATTAATAACAGAATAATCCAATGGGTTAGAGGCTTAGTTTTGAGCTGACTTTAGGTCTTATAAGTTTTGAGGTAAGCATAAATCCTACGAGAGATTCTATGAGTGAACAATAATTATCCTGACATGAACCCAGCAAACAATGAGACAAAACCTACACCAAATCTGATATGGAGCCCTAAGAAATATCAACAATGAATGAGACCTGGACTTGTTGCTTAGTAAAGTAAAAAACCTTGGTATAATAAAGACGCCACAAATAAGATGGAAACCCATTCAATAAGTCAAGTTGAGCGTCAATGATTAAAATCCGATAAGTTCAGAAGTTGTTGACAACAATTGTAAAGAAACACTCTTAATTTCATTTACTTAAAAACATGATTCGTCTTACAAATATTGCTAAACATATTTTTATACTTTGAATAGTCTCAAGTATATAAAACTTATAAATTTGACTTAAATACACACATTAATAATATTGTGTTTTAGATTTGTATATGAAAATAAAATAACTAACATTAAATGTATTTAATTAAAACAACCAAACTATTAAGTATCACTTCTTCAATTTATTGATTAATAACTTCACATTTTATTTTTTAATCAGTATTTTTTATTGCAATGGTGATATGGACTAAGTGTGGATTGATAAATGAGCCCATATTTTTAATTTTTAAGTATATTTATATTCGTATCATTCTCTCATTATTAAAGAAATCATGTCTTCAAGCTTTAATGCATGGATACTGATTGTTAAAGGAATCTCTAACAAATCTTAAACTAAAATTTAAACTTGAAGAGAAAATCATTTGAAGGAAGTGTATCAATATGCAATGATTTTTGAAAATCTTATCACCTTTCTAATACATTTTGGGCATGATTTACTTGTATTATATATATATATATATATATTCGTAGTGAGGATGATTTTTTATTTCTTTAGTGAACGCCCTCCAACTTGAATCACTCGATTTAGATGTATACGAAAGAGATATCTATGTTTTAATGAAAACACGCGGTGCTGAAAAACATTTATGGTCTTCTTCTTTTTTCTTTTTGTTTAAGTTATAAAAAAAGTTGGGAACTAAGAAAAAACTCATTTTTTTCAATAAACAACTGCATCTATGACAATGATAAGAAATATTTGTTTTTTCTAATTTTTTACAAAAACTATTTTTTAACTTGAAAATAAAAAAGGATAAGCAAACCTAAAGAACCTAAAGCTCTGATACCAATAGACACGAACCCAGCCAACAATGTGACTAACCCCACACCAAATCTAATATAATACCCTAAAAGATATCAAGAATGAATGAGACCTCGACAATTGCTTAGTAAAGCAAGAACCTTGGTATAAGGAAGACGTCACAAATGGGATGGAAAACCATTTAATAAGTCAAGTTGAACGCCACAGATAAATCTCTCATAAATTGAGAAGTTGTTAACAACAAAACTCTATTAATCGTTAAAAACCTTTCCTAAACAGATGGGTCGAGTTCGAGCTCGAAGGGTTTGGGTAAAACCAAACTCTATTAATCGCTAAAAGAATACCAGAATAGATGGGTTGAGTAAAACATAGATAATGGTTACATTAGAGAACACACCTAGTAATAATCAAATTATTTCTCCATTAGTCCAAAAAGGTTTGACAAATTGTTGCGTTGTTGAAACTACTAAACCATATTGAAAAACATTGGGGATCGTAATTTTTTTTATTGATGAAACATGTGACTTTTCAATTAAAAAGAAAATAGTTTGGGTGATTAAATATGTTAACAATGACGGAGAGATCATGGAAATAGTTTTTGGTTTGGTTCATGTTAACGATACAACTGTAAAATCTTTGAAATAATATGTAGACTTAATATTTGTTAAACAAATCTTTGTCACGGTTGAGGGTTCAAAGTTTTGATGGTGCATTTAATATTCGAGGCGAGTTTAATGGTATGAAAACACTTATACATAATGAAAATAAATCTGCCAAATATGTTCATTGTTTTGAACACCAACTCCAACTAGTTGTTGTCACTGTTATGAAGGACCATAATGTTATAAATTATCTTTTTATGATCATCATTATGATTGTAAACAAGTGTAGAACATCTTTTAAAATGAGGGATAACTACGAAAAGTTGAGCATCGAAGAATTGTTGCATTACTTGAAAGTGAAGAAATTACAAGTGGCAGAGGGAAAAACCAATAAAAGAGTTTGAAACGATCGGGTGACATTCCATTTAATACTTTACTACGGTTGAGAAGTATATGGTCTTCAATAATTAAATTGCTTGAGAATGTATATGAAGATGGTTGTAATCCAGATAATCGAGGCATATAAAAACATTGCTTATGAAAATAAAGAGTTATGACTTCATCTTTATTTTGCACTTCATGATTGAGTTTCTTGAGTTAACACATGATTTATCGTGATGTTTAAAGCTGAAGGACCAAAATATTATGCAAGCTATTTTTTTATTGATACAACTAAAAAGGCATTGCACATTTATAGAGAGAATAATTGGGATATATTCTCGAACCAAGTTGAAAAGTTTTGTGTGTCAAATTTTATTGACATTGTTATATGAAAGATACAAATCAAGACTCGTTTTTATATAAAATGAGATGAATGTGCAATTGATTTCCATAATTATAAGGTAGGATTTATTGCCACGTAAATTTATTATGTCTTTGTTCATAATTTAGGATTATAATATGTCTATACATACAATTCTTGATTTGTAATTTCTCAAATTTCATAGGTACTGCATTCAAGATAGGCAACATCATTTTCTAGAAACAAATATGGAGTTTCTTACTTGCATGAATTGTCTTAGTCCAAAATAATATTTGATAATTTTTATGTTGACAAATTGGTTCATCTAACAAAACTTTATTTGAATGTTTTTCTTATTTCGAACGTATGGTGTTTACATTTCAACTTAGAACATACACTGACAATATAATTGATAATGTCGGATTCTCCAATATTGAAGATTTGGAAAATTTAGGTAAGATACTAGTTGTTATTCAAAGATATAAAAAAATTCATTAGTGTATCGTTTAATTGAATTGGCATTAATCATTTCGATCGTTGCAATATCACTTGAAAGAATACTTTATGCAATGAAGTTTATGAAGATAAACTTATAAAATAGGATATATGATATTTGGATGAATGAGTTTTAGTTTTTTAAAAATTCAAATGTGAATCTTATTAGCTTGGATAAGAGTACAATGAGGCCCATATTTTGGGATTGGAATACAAAATTTATCCCAAAATACCTTGACAAATTATTAGTGAAAATTAATAAGGAGGTAAATTTGATTTAGTAGTCCCGCCTTTGAAGATTCTAACTTCAAACTTAATTTATAGACGTTCACATGAAATTATCTCAATCCTTAACTTGGTAATAAGATGAAGAAGATAGCTCCATGGGGTTGCATGAGGTGCTCCAAGCAGATTGATATTTGAATCATGATTAGAAGAGAGTTATAGAATGGAAATCTAGAGGCATCAAGCATTCTTGAAGCAAATCGATGGAACCATTCAAAATACAGAACCCTATGATCAATCAAAATGAGTAAATTAACTTTGTATCATTGCTGAAACTAATGAGTTTGGAGCTTGAACTTAGAGTGTTGATAATGTTTTTAACAAGAATACACCTTACGAGTTAGCAAAATGCTTCGATATGATGAGCCAGTTTCCCTAGCTTTAGAGATGTTATTGATGAATAATCTGAAATTATTTTGTATCGGGTATCTATGCCTACTTTGGAAGATGTTAGTTTTAAAAAAATTAAGTAGTTATTCGACTATTAGTAGAAATGATAGAAACAGAGTGGTTGGAAGTCTTCTACTGATTGGGGATTTCCTTAAAAAATCCAAGTTCTAAGTTGTCAAGCAAAACTATTGCTCAAAGTTGATTAGGAAGTTGCATAACATTAGGTTTTAGCTTTAATTTTCATTTTTGTATCCACTTTGCAAGCTAGTCCACAACCGAATTTTTCTCCCTATAAATGTGTGAGATATGCATATTTGATGAAAGTAATTTCATGGAATATTCTAGAATAGATGTTAGAAATCAAGAATATTTTTGATTAAGTAGCATAGATAATAGGATCTTTAAGTCTATCTCAATATTCATATTTTTAATTTGCATTTGATAGCAGAGGATAATGTCATCCAATAGGGCCCAGCATTCAACAAATATTGGAATCTTCTTGCCCTAGCCTACCTGTAGAGGCGATGATTTCATATTTGGAGTTTCTAATTATAGCATCACATGTTACTTCTTCACATTGAGAGCATGAGGCATCAATATTAAGATTTTATCTTGGCTCATTGGGAGGCTTCCAGTTGGAGACAATGGTCATTTTGGGATGATTTAAGTGATTAAAATAGCCAAGCTCATATGCAATATCATTTTTCTTAATCCAAAAATATCTCTTTAGAAGGTTGGATTGACCAAGATTTAAGATAGTACTCTTGACTTGATGAACTATATAGCTGACAATAACATTAGACCTTGTTTCTAGAATTCCGTATATACTAAAGTATAATATGAGGGATCTTGTGTTAATATTAATATGTTTAGGAGAAGCCCAAGACCAGCTCTTGACTAAGTGTTTTAGAGTTATTTGGAGACTTATGCTTAGATTGAACATGCTTCTCAAATACATCCAGACCTGGCATGAAATATTACAAGTGATAAATAAATGATTAAAGGTTTCAGAGTTATTACAGTGTTGACAGTTAGAAGCTAATTGAATATTCCTGTGTTAAAGAATAGAGTCAACAAATATCAGATTTTTTAGCAGTCTCCAAAGAAAGAGTGAGCAATTCTTATAAGTCATGTTGATCCAAAGTCTTTTGAAGAGCAATGATTTGGTTCCTTTGGCTCTAACAGTTTCTCGTGTGTCTATGGTATTATAGTCTCCATTTTTGGAAATAGTCTATTGAAGCTAGTCTTCTTCATAATCTTTGATTGAAAATTTTTAAACTCGGTCAATGTCAGAGGGAAAGACATCATAGGTGATATTTTCTATATTACATGAGCCATTGAACCAATAGTCTTTAACTTGTTCTTGATCATAATTTTTAGTAGTATTATTGAAAGAGATTAAAAGATGAGTATTATATCATTTCTTCAACCAAAAATCAACATTGACTTTGCCAAACTTCTAGAAAATAAAGCTTTCAACAAAAGTTCTAACATCTATTAGCATTTTCCAAGTATTAGTTATTCTCCTTGTAGTATTAAATTGCATTGGATGATAATCAGAGTAGTAAAAAATTATGCATATTTGTTTCTTATTGAGCTTATTTGTTTCTTTAACAAGTACAGTTGAGGTTGTAGGCAAGGTACAAGTGGTTCTGTATTTGGGATAAGGGGTGCATTGTCTTGGGTGTTCTTGTTCATTTGTTGATGATATCCTAAAGCCAATATTGTGTGTGTGAATGGCTCCCATTATTTATGCCTCATGATATTCAGGTATGTGATTGTTAGTAACAAACTGGTTGTTAGAGATCTGGTTAAGGGAGTCATTTGTGATGTAAGGTGGTTGTTGAAATGTGATTAGAAGGTTAGTATTGGTTAGATTTTGGTTGGTTGAAGCTGTTTGATGGCAAATGAAGGCTTGGGTTGTGTTTTTGTCTATATTGTTTTGAGCTGGCTTATTTAGGCTTATGTTATCTTGTTACTAATTTTTATAGAAGCATTTTCAGGATCTTACCTTGGACAAATCAGAAGTTTTGTGGCCAATATGAAGGCATTCTGAGCAGTAGCTCGGCTTTGCTTCATATGCAACTTATTGCCAGAATCTTTGGCCATTGCCAAAACTAAGCCAGACTTTAGGTTTAGTCTCCTTTGATATATCTAGTTTGATCCAAGCCATACAGTAATTAAACATAGCTCTGTTCTTTTGAGGGACCCAGACTTGTAAATTGTTTCCTAATGTGTTAGTTATAGCTCTGATGGTGCCTTTTTTATACATAAATGATGGAGTTATGGGAAATGTGATCCAAGTGGGTGTTACTGGTGATTCTCTTTCAGGATAAAAATTTGGGCTTCACTATTATATTCGCATGTTGAATTGTTTTACAGTTCAAACATTGCACCTCCATATCCTTTTAACATCTTTTTGAAGGTTTATCTCAATCGAAAGATGCATGTTATCCTAGAGAGCAAGGGTAACTTTTCCTTCAAATCGAAGATTGTTAAAGAACTTTTGGATATTTGACATTTTCTGTGTGCCCATCAAGAACTTGTCACTTAGTGTTTGTTTTTCCATTGAGACCTAGATATATTTGTCATTATCTGATAACTCAACTCTTAGTAAGTCATCCTTTAGGGAAAATTGATCTTTTCATGTATGTTGATATTGGGTTGGATCCTTATACCGTTAGTGTATGACTTTAGACATTCTTTAAGGTTTAAAAATATGTTGTTTTGGCTAGCTTGATTTGAAAGTCTCTGCTCACAAATTGGATTATTTCTCAAGTTTGAAAAAATGTTTAAATTATTAGGAAGAAGATCTTTAGTGTGCGATTTGTAAACCTGGTTCAAAGAAGGGTAGTTATATATTGTATTTTCTTGATTCCCTTAATATTGTGGAGGTTTGTTTGCAGACTGCATGTTTGCAATTTCTTTATTTGTAGGATGATAGTTATTGATTATTAAATTGGTTGCAGATGGGGCGAAGAGTATAGAAGTAACTCTATGAGTGAAATTATTGGATTCAAAAGAATATCTTTTTTGGTAAGTTGAAATTGATCATTGTATGATGTTGAGTTCATGTTAAAAAAAATGACGAGAAATGTTTTCGTTTTGAATTTGAAGTTTTTTCGAATGATCTTCGGTCGTATATAATAAAAATAATATTTTTGGAAAAATAATAAAAAGATATTATTTTACAACAATTTTAAAATATAATAAATTAATGTAAACTATACGTTACTAAAACAAAATAGATTAATTTTATAAATAAAAAAATGATTTTTTTTATTTAATTCCGGATTGTGTCGCCGATTATATTATTATACGTTTATGGGTTGTATAGAAATTTTATATTATCCTAAGTATGTGATACATTTTACTTTTCACACAAAGGTCAAACTTTTTTTTAAAGCTAGCGCATAACCAATAGGTCCAGCCCCAGCACCATCCATGGACCTTAGACAGTTAAAAACATCGCAATTTGAGGAAGGTGCAGCACGACATAGAAACGGTCGGGGTAGTTTCGGAAATCTCAAATTAGCCACGACCAAAGTACCGAATCTAATTTAGGAGATGATCGGAGTGTGTGCAGCCGAGGGGTTCTGTCTTTTTGTTCTTTTGTCATTCACTCTCATGGCCCCATTCTCGATATATTTCAACACTAAATTAAAATATGAACAGTAATTTGCTAATGCCATGTCTAAAATTGGGAGCGACTATTAGCAGTAGTTTAGTACCCTTATTTTTCATTATCACATTCACATCATTACTTAATTAATAACAGACTAACAGTCACTACCTTCTTCTTTTTTACCATACGCAGATGTCTTTAATCATCTTTTGAATAAAATAGATTTTTTAATACATTCGAAATTGTTTGGACCTATATATATATATATATATATATATATATTTATTTTGAAACTAATAGGATTTTTATACGAATCTTAAAAAATATATATTTAAAAAAAATACAAAACAAATTACCAAAGATACGTTACCGATATATAATTAGTCGAGTTTTTTGGGTAATTCTAATTTCGAGCCAAAATCATGCATGAGCTAGATCTGAAAAAAATGAGAAAAAAATATAGAATTATACTAGCACGTCCAATGAGATTTTGGTGTTGTGAAATCTGTAACGAAGATCCGAGAGGATGCAGTGAGATAATTTAGATCTCAATAAAGTGAAATTCCAAAAAATCATAGAATTTATCTCTCTCCAAATGTGGTAGACTACCGCACAAAAACGGCGCATAAAAATGACTAAAATCAAATAAGGAAGGGGTTGAGTAGTGAAAGTATGTATTTATGGGATCTACAACACATAACATAACAGAGGAATCCAAACGAGGTGGGATGACTCTTCTCTTTGAGGATATCAGAGAGAACATGCATGATGATGATGAAAATAAAATGGGAGAGAGATTCACATTGTCTAAGCTCTATTTTGCCACATAAGTAACCAAAAAAATTGTCATTGATGTTTATCGAGTATGAGGGGGGTGAACGTACACTAGATAATTCGGCCAATTATTTGATTGAGAAATTCCATAACAAAGAGGATGTTTAGGAGGATGCGCCAACGGAAATTTCCGAAAGCTTTCATAAGATTAATATTAAGAGCCACACGTGGTCCTTTACGATTGGTATGATATCCGTGGAGCAGCTCTTGGGAGATAATGATGTTATCAAATTTACTTCAAACATAAATGAAGACCAATTGAGACGGGTCAATGAGGGAGGGGAATGAGTCTTTAATCCTATTGGTGAGGATCTTGGAGATAATCTTATGAATAACATTGCAGCATGCAATGGGTCTAAAACCAGCAGGGGAACATGGGTTGTTCAATTTGGGAATGAGGGTAATAAACATCTTATTCTAGCTTGGATCTATACGATTGAAACGATAAAAATAATATACTCATTTGTTGAAATCCATGACAATTATGTCATATGTCGATTTGAAGAAACTGGTGTTGAACATATTAGGTATAGGTCATTTGTTACTTTCATACTAAAGAAGACTTCTTTGATCTCAACACTGGTGACTCGTTGGTTCATGTGGGTTTTGTTAGCGGAGCTAAGTTTGGAGGGGACAAAATCTCTAATTTTGAAAAGAACAGGGTATGTCGAGGATATGTCGAGGAATTTTTAACACTTATAAGACTAGAGAAATGGTTGAAAAAAATGTTAGCCACTTCCTTATAATTGGAGAAAGAAATGATATAATGGTCATTGATGGAGATAATCCTGTTCTCAACGATGCGAGTTTTAATATTCTCATCAAAGAACTTGGAGTTTTGATCACATATCTTGAGCCATGTTTCTTGAGACTTATGTTTGAAAGACTTTTATGCCTTATTGAAAAAATATACAATTTTTAGAGGTTGAAATCCCAACCTTAATAAAAGAATGATCAAGAGGGTTATTGGTCAGAGCCTACTGAGTTTTTGAGGAGGTTGTGAGTGTTGGAAACGTGTTCAAAAAATATTACTATATTATATTTTGTTAAGACATGAGAGAGAAATATTGTGTTGTTTTAACTTGGAAGGAATTGTAGACATGAACCATAGATGGGGAGATTCCAATTATTAGATACAATAGATATATAACCGGGTGAGACTGCCACATATTAAAGAACCTAAATGGGTTTTTTTGTAAAGTGTCTTGGGGTACTAAACATAAGGGTGATAGGTGTGTGGTCAGAGGTACACAAGAATTCATAAGGGACAACTGAGTTAGGGAAAATAATATTCCAACAACTGTTAACTAGGACACAATCAATTCTATAAGAAATTGGGTTACTAACATGTATGTTAGACCAATAAAATTCAAACCAGTAGTATGACGCTAAGTTCACTTTGAAAACAACAATTGTATTGATTAATGTATTCTATGGATCCAAAATTATGGTTTGGCTCTATGGTTTACGAATGACATTAAAGTCACCAAGAGTAACTCATGAGGTGTATTTGCAGCTAGAAGAGATTGAAGTAATATCATGCCAGAGGAAGGTACGATCAGAAGGTTCATTAGACCCATAAATAACCCTTAAGAAGAAAATGAAGTTCTCGGTAATATAACTAATGGTGTAATCCATTATTTAAGAAGAAATGTACTCTAATGATATTTTAATACACTAGGATTCTATGCAATATATATTCTTTCTAAGGGATGTTTACTACAATTGGTTTTAAAGTGCCAACAAGGAAGCATATAATCCATTATATCATCCATTTTATCCTTTTTACTTTAGTTTTTAGTAAGAAGATTAAAGTTATATGATTAAAAAAGATGTAATCGGTAACATATTTTTTACAGACCATTTCATTTAGACATCATAGATTCTAAGTAGATATAATCATATGGAAAAATAGATCAGATACTTACATGTACTACTGGTCGAAGACCATATTATCCTCGAGCTATTCAGAGCTAACAAAAGACACCCAACCAGGGAGAACATAGTGATAGAAAATTATCTTAGTTGTATTATGATCAACATCAGACTTCTTAGAGACGATCTGAGCGGGAGTCGTATTGTCATCATGATATCTGAAAATTTTGATCCGTGCTGAATTAACGATCTCTCTTACACCATTAATGCTCTAAGCATGACATCGTAATCAAATAAAGGTGGTGTGTTATTTTTTATGTAAGAGACATACATTTGGTGTCTAGTAACATCTATCATAGGCTCCTTACCTAGTTGTTGAGTGATAGTGTTGAAGTTATTCAACTGATACGAGGTAAGGAAAATACATAACTAGTGAAGAAATGGATTACTTATTGCAAATTAGTGTGAGACCTTAGTACTCAATACACAATAATGTAAATTTACCCAAACATTTGATTCCTAAAAAAATATTTGAACTTGTTAATTGCATTCATCACAATGAAATTTCTTACAAAAATTAGGCGAATATGATTATCGGTGTGGGTGTCAACGTAAACGGGGGTGCCGAGAAAGATTTCAAGCATATTGAGGTCATTTTCAGACTATAACTCATGAAGTAACCCATGAAACTTGGCCCATAGAGGGATCGACTTCGAGGGGTCCTTAATTATAGATGACACTGACTCCCACTTCTTAAGAATAAAAAGGTTGTTACTGAAGAACTCGGGCGTCAATTCAAGAACAATTTTAGCATTATTAGAAATGGAAAATTGAAAGTAAAAATGATCAAAAAAGGAAGTTTAACACTCTTTAATCCCATATATGTCCTATATTATTACAATAATAGACTCAGTATGATATTAGGCAAACTTTTTTTCTAAATAAGTAACTCAACATGCGTTTTCCCCAATTCGTTTTGTTATCATTAATACCATATTGTGGAAGAACAAAAACTTCATCCTTAATATGTACATGCTGCAATTTTTATATTGTCATGGTACACCGGTTATTTGGTGGGATTTCCACAACACTAGCATAACTTTGTCTAATATAATAGAGAGTGGAATGACTATCGGGATATTTTATTGGACTATATTGGTGTACAAAGAGAATGAGAATGGTACAATGGAGCTAAAAAAATGATGATCAAAATAGTGGAAGTGAGTGCATGAGAGATGTCTATACAGATGGGTCGCGAAATGAGGCTTGACTGGTTGTGTAAGCACACCTTCCTTTAAATCTGTTGAGTATCATACCACGACTGTTACGCCCATGGAAATATTAAGGGAATGAGGTATTTTAGGAATTTTCAAGGGTTAAAGACGCATGCGAATCTTGAGAAACTGTGGTGGATAAGGTGTGAATGATAATGGAACCTTAGTATATAGGTATTTGGTGTGAGTTACTTGGAGGATGGTGCAGGAGGTTGAGTAAGGTTTGTATAGTGAAGAGTTGTTGGGTTTGGTGTGTATAAGGTTTGATAGTATTGGATTTGGGCTTGGTGAGATATTGTTGGTTGAAAATTGGTTAAAGGAATCTTCAACGTAAAATGGTTGAAGATTAGGCTTAGTATAGTTATAATGGTCCTTGTTACTGGTTTTGGACCTTACATGAGGGTAGAACACGTGTGTTGAGTTGCATGTAATGACGACGTGGTAATCATCTAGGTGGTATTTGTGGATACAATAAGAGGGTCATTGGACTAGTTGGTGACTACGGGGAAGAGTTTGAGCGGCTCGATGATGTTGATAAAACTGGAACATGGAATATGAGAGGTGAAAATTCTCATACTAGGGATCACCAACGTGTCAGATGACATGGTTGAGGTAGTTTAAGGGACATTGATGGAAGCATGTGATCTGGTCAGTCGCATGTTTCTACATTCGTCTAGTCCACGAGCTAAACAATGCAATTGAAATAGAGAATGATCACTATAAAAAATAGCAGTATTGCGATCGAGCTTAGAGTTATGGGTACTAAGATTGACCTCCAATAAGTCTTCATCATCCTCCTCAAGTTGCATATTGATGAGGTTGTGAGAGGAATAAATGGGTATTTCCATCATTTTACAGACCTCATCTAGAGCAACTTTGTATACACGGTCTTGGGCAAAAAGGTTATGCTTCGAGCTAGAGGGAGGCATAGAACCCACATGCACCATAATGATAGATGACTACTAAGACCCTTATAGTTAAAGCCTTATAACCATAATGAGTCGATAATTTCACATCATGTAATTTAGAATAAAACTACTTGGGACTCATCAGATCCGATGCATCGTAATAAAATCTTACTAAAAGATCTTTTATAGAGGATCCCTCTCAAAACAAAAAAAAATCATGTACTTTGAACTTTAAATTTTTGGCTAAGCTTTTATCTTCAGGTAGGATTTATTTAGTAATAAAATATTGGATACCATACCTCCAATCTTGACTAACTATGCTGATATTTGGAAACTCTCTTCAGCATTAACTTCCATTTCAAGAGTTGTTGTAGAAGGACACTCTTGTACTAGAATCCAAGGGTAAGCTTCTGAATATGCAATATTGGCCAGAGTGTCAACCATCGAATTTTCCGATCTTCGCACGTGTTTGTACTTTACATATTTAAAACAAGCAGAAATTTATTTAAACACTCATAAGTACTTCATCAACTGTTCTTTTTTTTTATTCAAATTGCCCTTGTGCTTGATATATGATTAGTTGTGAATCACTCAACAATCGAATTCTTTTGGTACCATGCGCTAGACTTAAACTTGCTACAACTGTTTCGTATTTTGCTTCATTGTTTGATACTTTAAAACCAAAACGTATAGCTTGGTACATTAAATCCTCAAAGGGGGAAAGTAACCAAATTCTAAACCCACATCCCATCATACTGGATCCACCATCTGTTCAAATTACTAATTCTTTTTTAGGCTTGTGAATTAAAGATTCCTCATAGGGTCTTTCCGGATGGAACTCAACCAAGAAATCAGGTACAATTTGAGCTTTGATTGTTGTTCGATGAATAAAGTCAATAACATAATCCCATAGTTACACGGACCACTTAGTAATTCGATCAGATATATCCGATTTTTGCAATACGGTTTTAAGTGGAAAAGAAGTTCGAACTGTGATCGAATGCGTTTTAGAATAAGGCCTCATTTTTCTGACCGCTATCACCAAAGCTAAAGCTAACTTTTCCAACTTGAGTTTTTCTGGGACATGTTTCAATCTTTTATTGGAGTCGTGAACTTATTTGTCCATATGTAAAACTATCCAATCAGAAGAGAGAAACGATTATACTTCTATAAATCCCCATAACTATTACTGTTGATTCCAATCGCCTAGTATGGCATTCAAATGTTTTTTAGTCTCTATATAAACTTTTTTTCATTTTTTTGCTGTAAGCACTTTTAGAGAGAAAGAGCTTTTGCTATAATTCTAGATAAAGAAATTCTTCTCCATTCATACTGATTTTTTTTTCTAACAATATTTATTCTTCTAACACTATTTGTAGCCACCGTAGACCATTTTTTCAGGTATTTTTTTAGGGTTTGTATGTTTACTGCTAAAACCGTACTAACCAAAGGTGGTTGGCTAAAATTATCTGAGCTAAAAGAAGAGAAAAAGAAAGCAAGATCTGTTGTTGGGTTGCCTACCTCCTTGGGTACGGTTGTTGTTACTCTCTCTAATAAGTACATAGGGGTTTACCCTTACAGTAGGCGCAACATTTCCTTTGAACTTATATCGACGGCCCATTCATTTACGTCACCCAATCATTCTCCACACCCAACCAGGCCATCCCAATCTCAAGAGTTTATCAGTTTTAGAAATCATTCTACTTTCAAAGCTATGTGATTGGATAATGATGAGAGCACTCCGCGCAAAGTTACTAGACTCTCTAAGGCAAAATATAAACCTTCTACAAAAATGAGCCAACAGAACAACCCATACTTGTTAGCCACCTCTCACCAGATGTTCCAAACATGGAAGAAGAGGCTATTGTTCTTGAAACCGAACATCCTACAACTTTAGCAGCTGAATCCTCTCGACCTAATGAATAAAATCTTCGCCCAACCTATTGGGCCTTCAGAGTCTAGATTATATGTTGTGGAAGAAAATATGGAGGATAGTGGTGAAGATTCCCCTCTTGAGACATCTGGTCATACTGGGGGAAGCTCTTGAGGCCATCAGAGATGAAAAATCTGAGGGTATCAGAAGATGGTGATAGTCCGGGCCAAGGTAAAGCCCCATAAGCAGAAATCAAACATCTTTCTTTGTCTCTCGTGGGGCGCGTCAAACCTAACTTTACCAAGGTTACTATTAAATACCTTCCAACCTTGGAAAAAATATCTTATATATACTTCAATGAATCCGAGTTAGAAAGCATTCGAGAAAAATGAGGATTTCCTGATTCAGCTAGAATTAGGTTGCCTCAACCCAGGGAGACTCCGATAAGTTGTGGGGCTATGAAGTTGGTAGTCTACACCGATATGCTCAACTGGGGCCTTCGGTTTCTCTTAGACCTGAGATAGTAAAATAGTTATATTTGGTCAGGTTGTGCCCAAGCCAAGCTAGCCCAAATGCTTGGTTCTCACTGATGGCATGCATCATAGCCCCAATGCTTTCTAAAGTTACGATGTCAATGGAGCAACTAGCTGATGTGGTGGGTCTATCTCGCAATGCATATATTCCATTTTATTATTTCAATATGGGGAATAATTACAAAGTGGTGGATGACCTTTTGGAGGCAGAAAAAATCTGGAAAACCCAATTCCTCTTTCTCAATGGTCATTGGGAAAATGGTAGGAAGATCACTTCTTAAGGGAATCAAAGCCAGCTCACCAAACACTGGAAGAATTCACGTAAGTATCTTCAGATTTGTCTTATATTTTTATTACTTTATGTGATATTTTTTGTTTTTCAATTTAAAAAAATACTAGCCATTTGAAGCTGTACCTACATAATTTGGATGATATAAAAGTGACCTTTAAGAAGTTGAATCATCGGGCCAATGAAAAGTGTTCGAACGAGTTCCATAAATGTTTTATCTCATGCAATTTTGTCAGATCCCATTTCTATAAGACCAACCCCGTTTGGGAACTGAAGTGGGAGCAGTTCATCACTCGTCCTTGAGCTACTGATATTCTTAAAAGAGAAAAGACATCTTATGTAAAATTATTTCTGCCAGCCAGGAATAAAGCTCACCACCATTATTGAAATAAGAACAAGAAGAGCCAGAAGGGCTCGTCACAATTTGTTGCTGCAATAGGAAATGAACGACAGCCAGATAAAATTGATGCAACCTTGTTGGATGTTATTGCTGCCACTATCGATAAGAGTAAGGTGTCTTCAGAATCTCATGTTCCCAAGAAAAATAATGGACACAAGAGGGGGAAACAAGGTAGTGATAAAAGAGAGAATAAAAAAAAGACTTCGACTTGTTCAGAGATAATACTTCGTTCAGACTTCTCCCTTCAACAATCCTAGTTGTTGTTCCTCATACGAAAACACTATCTGATATCCATTCTCCATTACTTCCCTCATTTGAAAGGCAATTTTTTAGAGATGGTGATCTAATTGGAGATATGGGGGATTTCGAATTTGAAGCCTTCGAGATTGAATTATTTGAGTCTACAAGCACCACAACTAATGTAGTATTCGATCGGGTTCCCTTTGAATAATCAAAAGAGAATGATGCATTAGGGTATTCAGTCATAGGCTATATGAGGCTAATGGTCGAATTGGAGAGACAAGTACGATCCCAAATTGAAGTCATCACTTCTCTTCCGGATGAAAAACATAATTTAAAAAATTCAATTGATGAGGTAAATATCAAGGTTAAAAGCCTAACCGGAGAGATGAAGTCTATGAAAAATGAGCTAGTCTAAGTAAAATCTGATCATGATAAGTTACAAGCTCATTACAAAAGTCTGCAGTCATCCAATTCCAAGGAGATCACGTTACTAAATAACCAACAAATTGATTACAGAGCTACCATTGAGCACTTGTCGGATGAGATAAAAACCATGAGGCTATTATCAAGAAGCAAGAGAGTGAGATTACCTCTCACAAAGTTAAATCTACTCAAGAGATAGATGATGCTGTGGATGCATATGCCAAAATGCTGCTAGATTTTTTGTAAGGGAGGGATGACTCAGTCAAATAGGACACAATTTTGTTGTTTCATAAGAAATTCCCAAAGTTAGCCATTTCAAAAATTATGGGGACATGTGCCAGTGGATTTGCTGCCTTATGACATAACTTTAGTCGATCAGCTTGGTATTGATGACAATTCATCTGATGAAGGTTATGAGGAAGAGGGCTCTGATGGTGAGAGTTTGGAAAAGAAATAAGGAGGAAAAACTGATGGGAACGAGCCTTAGGGCGAGTATATTTTGATGTATTTATTTCAATAAAATCCTTTGATGTGTGCAAAGCATTTTGTTATTTAAATTTCAATCGGATATTTTTGTGCAAGTCCTTGGCATGACCGAGGTATTTTGTAATTTTCTTCTCGGATTTCACTAAGTCCTTGGACCACCTAATGCACTTTATATTATTTATCATTTAATAAACTTGTTTTATATCTTCATATATTCTTATCTCCAAATTTAAGTTTTAGTTTATCTTAATACAATTAATGCTAAGACATGATTCATTCAAAGGCAATAAAAACTTGCACATGAGCCATTCAAAAGTAATTTATTCAAAGGCAATAAAAATTTGATACACATGAGCAATTCGAAGGTAATCCATTCGAATGCAATTTAAACTTGATACACACGAGCCATTCAAAGGTAATCCATTTGAAGGCAATAAAAAGTTTCACCTGAGCCATTTGAAGGCAATAAAAACTTGAAATGTATGAACCATTCGATGGAAATAAAAATTTAACACACATGAGCCATTCGAAGGTAATCCATTAAACATCAATCCATCCAAAGGAAATAAAAACTTGATCCACCTGAGCTATTCGAAGGTAATCCATTCGAAGACAATAAATTATTGATACACTTACAAACACATTTTAAAAGTAAATATGATACATTAATAATGATTCGGAGACCTCATTAAAACCTCCCCACTCCACCAGGGTAGGAAATAGTGTGCCCCAAAATATTTAAATTAAATTATAACAAAGTAAATATTTACAACATAAGTTTACTAAAGATACAACCTTAGGTGCTCGATATTTCACGGATGCCTCAAATGATTACCTTTATGGTCAACTAACCGATATGTCCCTTGCTTGATCTTCTCACACACAATGTATGGTATTTCCCGGTTTAGAGCTAACTTTCCGTACTTCCTGTCTTTAGTGTGAATAAATACTTTTCTCAAAACTTTATCTCCCACATGGAAATATCTTCTTCGTATTCTAGACGCATACCTACTCCTCATTAAACCTTGGTAATGTATGGTTCTAAAATGAGTTTGTATTCTCTTTTCTTCAATCAAATCAAACTGAGTTCTTATTGCAGCTTCAATTTCCTCTTTGAAATAATTTTGAAACCCTGAAAGAAGAAAGAATAGCTTATATTGGAGTGATTAAATTCATTCCATAAACCAAGGTAAGATGAGATTCTTGTGTGACATGTATCGCATTGTACGCATTCTGACCTCTGGTTCGGACTCTTTGGTACCAAGGTTGACTGCCAATAATAATTTCTAACCAAATTTTAACTTACTATTGTTGATTATGTTGTATGTAATCAACTCTGCACACATGTTATGGTCGTTGTAGATGTTCGCATGCCCTGTCATCCGAAAAAAATCATACTGAGACACTTTCAGACGTTTCAATTTTTCCTCATTTTGATTTTGATTTTCTATCTTTACTAATGCCTAAATGTTTAGCCAATTATCTACTTCGGAATTTGTTTCTTATTTTTAGGCTTTTTAACCACTTCTCATGGTATGTTCTAATTATACGTGTGAATTATTTATTTTATCTAATGTATTTAAAAAAAATTGTTTATGTTGTAATCTCAAGCTATAAATAAAACCTCTGATATATGAGTTTTCAATCACAACTTCAATACTCTATTCATATTTTTGTATTAGAGTCTCAAGTTCAAATTCAATGAAAAAACTTAAATTTAAGATAAAACATTAATATTTTTACGAGAGATAAGCTTTATAGTTATGAGAGAGAAAATTAATTCTCTCTATGAAAACCTTAATGTGTGTTTCAATTTTCATTGTCGTAAGAAACTCCTTTCTGACCGGCCCATTCTCTCTTTTTATATAGGTTTTTTCTCATATATTATCATGCTGACTTATTTTCATGAAATCGACTCTTCTTCCATCCTCTAGTCACCTCATGATTTCAACCGGACTGATGTTGGTAAACTCTTTTCACATATTTTGACCTCAAATTCTTCTGGTTATGACGGTTCACAACGACTTCAACGACGTCCTCTCGTCACCTCATGATTTCAACCGGAATGATGTTGGTAAACTCTTTTCACATATTTTTATCTCAACCCCTTCTGGTTATGACGGTTCACAACGACTTCAACGATATCCTCTAGTCACCTCATTTTTTCAACCGGACTGATGTTGATAAACTCTTTTCACATCTTATGATCTCAAACCCTCGTCCGTGTTTGCAACCAGACTCTTGTAGTTCACAACAACTTCAACGACGTTCCATCTACCATTGAAAATTAAATTTTAAATCGCGTTCATGGATTCTCCACGGTGACAGCTCTGTATTAGCAATATTTTATCAATGTCGTTCTTATTAAAATATTATCGATCCAAATCTTGTAGTTTCAAACTCTCTATGCTGAGATTCCTTGCAAGTTTCACTACAAGTTACAATATTTTATGCTTTAATTATAGATACAAGTTATTATATTTTAGATTTTGAGTTTTTCACTATTTTGTGTATTTTTTATATGTTTTCTCGTAGTGTTTCCCGGTTATTTTAGTCCATCTGGTCGTACTATATTTCGATAATCTCTAAGTCTATTATATTTTATTATATTTGGGTACTTTTTATCCTTTTTGTGTCCGAAAAATATCCGATAAAACTTGTAAAATTTATTTATGATTTATTAAATATTTTTAAAATATATTAATATTTATAATTTTGAAAAATAGATTTATTTTTTTAAAAGGAAAATGTCACCAAAGGTACCTAAAACCAAACTTTACTACAAATATGGTACCTCATTGTTAATGATTAGCTAATACCCATTTTGTGTAAATAACTCATATTCAATACACAATTCTCCAATAATATATTAAATACCTATGTTTCATCACTAGCCACCTTACCATTTCTGATTCTTGAACAAAATTTTATCTTTCTTATTTTTTACTTTTTAAAAGGTCCGTATCTTTCAAACCTGAGCTCCACAAAAATCCAAAATTACTATTGTGCATGTTTGTTATGTATGGTTTCACATGCTTGCTATGACCGGTTTTACATGTTACGAATGAAAAAAAAAACTCAAAAATATTATCAAGGATCTAGTTTTATTTGTCATGAAAAGACAAATAACACTTTTAGATTTTTATAAGGGAAATGACACCTTAAGTACATACTCACCAAACATATTAGCATTTTGTACCCAAAAATGGTTTATGCTTACTTAATACCCATTTCAATAAAATAACTCTCATTTAATACCCAATTTTTTTAATAACTTAACTACCATCAACCAAGTATAAGGCTTATTTTGAGAAATAATGGGTATTTTCACCTAATTGGATATTTTGAATTTTGAATTTATGACTACCTGCCTCTCTCCCTCTCTTAACCTACCAAAATTCTATTTTTCAAGGATACCCCGTTTTTTTTAAACTATTCGCAGGCGATTATTCCGACACCAACCGATAACCACATGTCAACCTACTCGAACATCGTTGACCACATTCAACCACCATTGGATAACCGTACGCCGCTCAAGAACTCAGTTACGTTTAAACCGGTGACCAACTATGTTTAAAACCATTGAACAGTCAGAACTTTCAACAGAATTCACGTTCATTCCCATCGAATAGCTACTTTTGTCATCCACGTCAACTCCTGGTAACCACATCTCAGGTTAATTCATCGGTATTTTCAATTTTGTTTTTCCAGCTGAACCTTAATCTAAACATCACAAAATCATGTTTTTAAGTTGATTCATAAGTTTAAAAGAGGTTTACCATAGCTTTGTGCTCGAGTTTATTGTATATTCGTGATTCTGTAAGTTTTCCGGTAAGATATTACAATTTTTATTGATTTCTGGAACAAGATTCATTTTTTCATGAAGATGATGCATTTTTGGAATTAGATAAAGACATTTCTAGATACTTCAATATGTCTAGTCTCATTACAATTTTATTTGTATTGAATGTGACTGTGCTGATATTGCTAGATATCATAATATGTTTATTGTTATTGCGATTGTGCTTTATATTGATTGTGATTGTGCAGACATTGCAATTCCAATGTGCTTGCTTGTGTGCTAGATTGAAATGTTATTTGATGTTCACGCGATTGCAGTATTATAACATATCTACATTGCGAGAGATGAACACGTGTTATACAACTCATGAATAGAAGTTGCTTAATTACTTATTGACACTACGATTTACTAGTAACAACGTGTTTGCTAGATAAGGTTACTTATTTGTTACGCGATTGCAGTGCATATCATAAGACTGCTAGATATGACCTTTTTTATATAACGATTTTGTAAATAAGACCTTGCTAGATTGGTTTTTAAATTGATGTTTCGATTTTCTCCGTAACACATTGCTGCTTTATTGCTGCCACTACAACAAACTAACTCAAGCTTCTACAATGCAGGGTAGTATATGTTGATACCTAAAGTTTGTATTTTTAATATGGTCATCAAAATGTTATTGTTCCTTTATCCGAGTTTGAAAATTTTTAATGCCTTCAAGATTATGCTGAAAGCAGATGACAGGATATGGTTAGAGGTAGCTACACTATTAGCTACTTGTGTGGTGCTCACAAGAATTGTTTGTTTAATAACGATAAAGATTTTATTGGTTTGGAAGTATATCTTGATGTCAAACGTCTCAAAAACGTTAATTTTGTTATTGAAGAACAATTGGTTGATAAAGGGTCTGCAGTTAACCGTAAACAACCTAGCCAAATTTTATTGATTGCGGATGAAATTCATGATTCAATTCGAACTTGCCATAGTGTGACAACAAAAACTATACAGTCATATATGAAACAAGACTACTATTTAGATATTTCTTATTATCTATCGTGGAATGATTTAGAAAATGCAAGGAGGGGAGTATTTGGAGATAATAATACTTCATTTGGTTTGCTAAAAAGATACTTCAAATGACTAAAGATTCATGATATTACAACGGACTGCCATTTGGAATTAGTTGTCGGCAACGTTTTTCGACGCTGTTTTATAGCGTTCGGCGCATGGCTTCAAAGTTTTCATTGATGCCAACCTTTGTTGTATGTTGACAGAACCCATCTAACTGGGAAGTATGGTGGTGTGTTGCTCTCAGCGGTAGAAAATGATGGTAACAACGGTTAGTCCCACTGTGCTTTTACATCTTGCTAGATCTGTGTACTCAGAATTTGGTTTTGTTTTAAAAAATTTGTCCCTAGAAAATTATGATCAGGCATACATCAAAGGGAAACAGTATGGGGCAATGACATCAAAATCGGTTGATTCATTCAACATACAGATTGAAAAATTGTGCAGTTTACCTATAGTGGAATTGGTGGATAGGATTAGAGTTCTGCTTATGACTCAGATGTCAAGACGTTTATCGGAGGGTCTTAGCTAGAGCACTAATTTGTGCCCCGATTTGGACAGGAAGTTTAAGCAAAATGTAGAATATGGTCGAACGTGGGTAGTACGTAAGTCTTGTGCAATTTTGTTTTGAGGTTTTATCAGACCCGGTAATGGTAGTAAACATGCTTGACTTCAAATGTACTTGTGGTGCTTGGCAGCAAGAATGTTTCACATCCTCACACCCATTGGCGGCGATAGTATCGTTAAGCGAAGATCCTATAACTTTAATAGAACCCTTTTTCACTACTGTAAATTATAGGCCCAGTTATTCTTTTAGCATACCAACTATAACAGATTTTGGCAAAGTTTCAAACTCTAACGATTCTTCCGAGCCTGAGGTTCACCCACCAAACGTGAATAGACGATCGGGAAGGCTGAAAAAACCGTATTCCATCTCGAGGAGAAGTAACCACGAACCAGTCCCGTTGTTGTTGCTGTTTCAAATCAGGACATAACACGAGGTCTTGCGATGCTCCATTCTGAATTTATGCTACCTTTGCTTTTAAGTCAATTTCTTTATGTTTGATATGCCTGGATAAGTTCTTCTTATCTTGCGATTTACATATTTTCATATCGATACATTGCTAGATACAAAGTTTGCTAGATTGGTTAATTCGTTGTTTAACCACTTTGCTAGATATCACCTTTTTAGGTACGTTTTAATTAACCAAACCGATTGTTTTTTTATGCCTTTAATGTAATGCCTCTTATGCTCAAGGAACAAGAACTTTACATGCCACCTACGTGTATACAATTCTCCATTTGCGTTTATTGTATTTCCATGGTTTTATACTTTCATGTTATCCTTTAAATATTACACGACTATTGTAGTAGAGGTTGCATGTTTTAAGATATAAAAACCAAAAAATGTTAATTACATGTAAACTAGGACATTGCTATATACACTAACATGTATATATATATATATATATATATATTTCTAGATACACTAATATGGCAATGCTAGATACACTAACATGACATCGCTGGATACACTAATATGACATTGCTAGATACATTATTATGATGAAGTAAAGGTTGCATGTTTTGTGGTAGCTTACACCACTTTGCTATTTACATAAAAAGAACAAAATTTCTAGATACTCTATAATCTGGTTAATACATTGCGATTTCCATTTTTAATATTAATACTTTACAAACGATAATATAAAATTAATGGATACACTAATAATTTTATAGTAGAGTTTACGCGTTATGTGGTGGTCGTACACGACACTACTGTTTGCATTTGAAGAACAATATTGCTACATACTCAATCAACTAGTTAATACAATGTGATTGCCTTATGCAACTTTAATACATTTCATGGAAAACAGGACATTGCTAAATATGTCAATATATGGATTAAAGTTTGCGTGTGTTTGGATAATATACATTACATTGCTATTTACATGGAACGTATGGAATTTCTAGATACTCTAGTCATCTTGTTATTACATTGCAATTGCGTTATGTAACTGCATGTATAACCACTTTGCTAGGCACGATTTAAAACAGCCTCGCGATTCATTACTTAACTTACACATCAAACATATACACTGCAGTTATCTCCTTTGCTATAACAAGGTTACATAAAAAATGTTGTGGTTACTTAATCCTCTTAATGGTTAGTGATACTGTAATATGTTGTTGCTTGAAATAACCATCAAATACACAATTAAACAACAACTAACAATAGAATTTTCAAATAGATTAAAACCGCATGCAGGGCTTTACAAATGCCTGGATAACTAAACCCTCCCAAAAAATACACTATCTTTGAGGATTGGTACATTTTACTTCAGAAAACATAAAAAACATACTAAAAAATAACATGCTGTATTAACTACCACAACATCAATTATCACTCTCGTCCTCATCCTCGTCCTCCTCATCTGATTTTTCTTCTTTCTCGTAATCTTCCTCGTCTATTTCCTTCTCATCGTTTGGTTCATCGTCTTATTCATCGTCTGTGTCAACCGGTTTCTCAAAATTCTTGTTGTCCTAATTGTCCCTCCTACGCTTGTGTTTGGGCAGTTCATTTGGGTCTGAGTCGTAATCGTCAAAGAACCATGAGTCGTCGGTGTCATACTCGTCCTTGAAATCGAATGACCACACGAAACCATTTTTGGAGTCACCGGATGAGTACTCTGACGTGATGGTCCTTTTATAAGACGAACAACCCCTCGAATGGTTTGAGAACCAGCCTTCTGATGATGAGTACCGAGGAGAAACTGGAGACGAAGGGGCCATTTGTTTTAGAATACAAATAGTTTTTTACAAGTGTAGTAGATTGAATAGCCTAAAATCTCTTTCTCTACTTATAGCCAGAGGCCATACCCAATGCTACGTCTAATATTGCAAACTACAATTAATTCTACACGTCTAGTTAATGCGTTTGCAATGATTTAATATCTACCTTTGTCTTGTCAAGTAATAAATTATCCAATAAGATAAATAACCTTTGATTAATTACTGACGGAGATAGGTAGTAGTCATATCGAAATTATTGAATAATCGTTTTAGTCAATAACCCATTCTCCAATGCATTAATATAGAGTGTCTTTGCATACGCGATTTATGCATATTGGTTCCAATATAATTCGCCAATTGCATAACGCGATTTATGTAGTTAATCTAATTGCTAGATAAGACTTTCTTAATGGCAAATGGTACATTAGTGAAACCATTGCGTTAGATATTAAGAACTTATAAATTTTACAGTTATTAACCAAAAATGACAATGCTACATGTTAACAACCTATCAATTCCACAACTTGCTAGACTAGTGTAAAGTTATAAATAGGCGTTGCGATTGGTATTACTGTTTTGAGTAGTCCAATAATACCTTCCGACATCACTAATGTAATACCTATTATGCCATTGTTAGCTTGAACAAAAAAGAAGTTTAGCCACCACTAAAGTCTAAACAAAATCCTTACAAATAGCACCCAATTTTGAATGACTTACATAATTAAACAATTTTTCCAAAAAACCATATTCAATATCGAATGTAACTACCAACGTCAGTTTGTGTTTGAATCATTGAGGAAATACTTAAAGATTTCAGCTCTCTTTTTGCGGGCATAATCCTCTCCATATTGCATAGGTACATACCGTTTTTGAATGATGTCTTTCGCGTACTCACAAACAAAAATAGAGCAGTTAAGGTTGTTCTTTTCCTGTTGTATGATATCTCTCATTGTCTTGATTTTGTATCCACCCTTCAGAGCAGGTATGCATTTTTTCTTCATGTAGTAGGCCATCTGTTAAAGAATGCACCAGCTATAACATTGCGATTTATATGATATAATTAATGTGATTGCTAAGAAACGTAAGATATACAATTGTGGTTTAACCATTTGGCCATATCTAACAATTATGTTTTTTACATTTGCGATTCGTTCACAAAAATTGGTTGCTAGAAAATGTCAAATTAATGTAGAGCGATTTATAGTATAGAACTTATTACCAGATCATCAGCAGTATTCATCGTTCTATTTCTAATGTGTGTACTCCATAACAACAATGAGTTGTAGCTACTAGCAGATCTATTCTCCATATCAATAACCAGCAACGTCCAATGGTTGATTCCATCCTTGTTAATGATGCATAGAGGAACAAGTGAAATGTATGTCTCTGATCTCATTATCTCAAATACTCTATCCACAATGTGTGACATATCTCCCTTAATAGCAAGTGTTTATGCAATTTTTTCATTACTATGTGAAGTAGATTGTTTAGAATAACATAAATACTACATGATACACTTACAGTTGCAACTCCAGAAAGTTGGATCGCACTGATCATACATGAAAATTTATCATCAAACCCTTTCACAGGTACTCTCCAATCTGCATCCTGGAGCAGCTTATATATATATATATATATATATTCAACCATTTATGATCTATCAATTTATAATTAATTTTTTAAAATGTGTAAATGACAATGATTAAAACAAACAACATTCTGTACGTGAAAAATAAATATATTAGTATGTTTTAAAACGACATATTACCTTGAGAACTGTGACATTTGCAAATACCATACTGTGACATTATCTCACTCACACTAACGGAAAGCCTATATGAGAACTGTGACATTTGCAAATACCATACTTCTGGATCTTCCTTCTCTTCTTCTCTGCTTATTCATAACACCTTGTTGTAGTCACTGATTTTTATTAGTTGCGTCATCGTTGTACGCTTCGGGCAAACTTCGTAAGCAACCTGTGGTTCTCCCATATGCGTCTAAGCAAGTTAGTTCCACTACAGAAACTCATCAGCTACCACCTGTAATATATCCAATTAATCCCCTAACATTACTTTCGTCATTGACAGTAAGAAAAAAATCCATGACATCGAGATTTGATGGACTTTCCTCGATAGATTCCAAAGTATGTCGCTTTTTATTCAAATTTGCGTCAGCCTTGTCGCATTCGTCATAAAAAGATTGCATGTTGTCTATAAAACTTTCATCTTCGAACGGTATAATCGAACATACATGTAGTGCGTACGATGTTGTTCTATGGTTTTTCATACTTAATGGTCGCGATTTGCAGGTCTTCCGATATTTCTCAACCCCCATATTTTACTTCTTATGCTCTTTCAGGTTGCGTAAGTAATTCATCCTTCGTTGTGGGATACTGTTCTTCATGTTGTTGTTGATTATGAATAAGTTTATAAGCTGCCACTATATGGGATACTTTTCCAGACTTTGGTTCTTGTTCTACTACATGCGTCGTTAAAGTAGCTACACATGATTCATGATGTCCTTCCATTTCTGTTATATGTCTTTCGTGCAATACCTAAAAATATAAGAGAAACATGTTATTGCAATTTGTTTGTTTCAAACATTGCTAGATTGGAATTTTTTTATGATTATACATTGTGGTTTACATGCATAAATGATTGCTAGATTTCTGTTTTGCTACGTTGTGACTTATATACAATTAACATTGCTAGATTGCAATAAATACTGTTCATATTGTCCAAATACAACGTTGTTAAGGGTGTGATTGCTACAAATTACAAACATGCGATTTATTTGCAATAATTATTACTTATGTTTTGAACAAATTAACTGGTGGTAGATACGATGAACATGCTAACATTGCGAGTTACAATATGATTTTAACATGTATTTGTTAGATACTTTATCGTACTTCTTGTGATTTATGAGACATAAATAGATTGCTAGACATATTTGTATCCTACAAAACAATTCATGCTACAAACAATCCAAAAACATGGTAAGTCTAAAACTTTTCTTATATTGTCAAAGTAATATTTTAAAAACAAAAAAATCCATCATATTCTATATCAAACCAAGACTTTAAAAAACATCAAAACATGCAGACATATAATACTAAATATTGTTGAATTTTAACGATTTTAAGATCCACTTACATCTTCAAGTCTTGTTTCCACCACCGTCTCAACGCCAGGTTTAGGTTCTTCGACTACTAGTGCTGCCTGCTCTGGCCTATTAGACGAGGCCTTAATGTTTTTGGTTTTGTTTACGGTGGTTTCAACATCATGTTTGGTTATTTCTTCTTTTCCCTGACCCTACTCTACTGCTTCTAAGTTCTTTGTAAAATCTCCCTTGTTCACCACATAGTCATTTCCTCCAGTTTCAATATGTGCTCCCTCTTTTGTATTATCTGGTTTCTCCCTCAGTTGTTCGGTAGATTTGTTTTCATCATTTTTTGTTCGTCGACCTTTTCATGTCCATCAGCAACTAACTTCTTCCCATCAATTTCGTTAAATCACACTTGATGTCTCTGTTCCACTACCAATCCTTCTGCTCCCACCACTTCAGTTTGTATGCCCACCATATTTGTTTGGTCTGCTAATGTGCCACGTCTTACATTATCTCCCTCCACATCCCCTTGCTCATTCCGAACAACATCATTAAATACGGTAGGGTCTATCTCCTTCGCAGGGGTCTCTAAAATTGTAGTTGTTGATGCACTATTTGACTTCCCAGCCGCTGCATCATTTAAAGTAGAGTCTGGAGTAGGTTCAATAGGAAATACATTTGTTGTACATGTGTTATTCACCTCCTCCCCTATGTGTTCATCTTCAATTATACCACCAATTCAGTAGGGACAACCAGTGTTATAACATCCTGCGTTCCATGTTCACCTGCAACTTCGCCTCTTCATATTCCTCATTTTGCTTTTTTATCAACATCCTCCCTCTCATTCTCTTCTTTCGCTGTATCCTCCACCTCATCATGTTCGGATACAAATATTTTTGGGGTCTCTAAAACATCTTGGCTATTCTTCTACCTAAATCCATGCTCGCGATATTGGTAAACAATGGTTTTTTTATTACCTTCTCGCTTGTATCCGCAAATACCTGTTCAGTAGCCTCTTTACCTTCACAACGAAACGACATTGATAAGATGTTGAGAAGTTCCGCATTATCAGCATCTACGATGTTCTCTGCTACCTCCAGCTTTGCTTTCAACTTATTTAACTCTGACTGCAGTCCTTCAACATGTGTCCAAAGAAGCATGTTCAATACTAAATGTTAATTTGTATACATGATGTCGTCTAAAAATGCATAACAATACTCATTTATTTCTTTTTCCGTTCAACCGAAAACTTCAACCGTTTATTTTCGACTTCCAAACGGTACATCCTACTACGCTTTTTCACCACGACGTTGTCACGTAACACCAAATGTGATAGTCCATCAAAACTTACAATACTTAACCTATGCTTCCCTCTATTTTTCTTACTTTTCGCTTTTGGTGTAGTCAAGTTCTTCTTTGCCAATAACTCATGCAGTGTTATCTCATATTCCTCTCCTGTCGGGGGCGGTGTTGTGTTGTCCTCAAACTGAATGTCTGATCGTTTTCTACAACTTTTTCCATCCTCAGCTTGGAACACTTTCTTCTGTCTTTTTCTTATTCCCTGGGCAACAAATTTATTCTTTTTTGACTATTTACTTCACACATTTGTGCTCATCCTTCAGAGCACCACCATAATTCGCAACTTCCAAAAGTTTCCCATTCAACCTTTTTCAATGATAGCTCACTCTCCACAATCTAACAAATCATCCTATACCAATTAACTGTTTGATAAACATTCAGTTTCACAATTGCGATTGCATGACAGTTTGACTAGATTGCATGCGATTTACGATTAAATACATTGTAATTAATATGAAGTGAAACATCACTACATATTTACTACCATAGGGATTGTGATTGTTGTGTGGTTATCATTTTCAGATAACATTCCCTACATGACTGTAATTTTTGTATATTATGTTATGGATAAATACGTTATATTGAAACATTGTTAGATACGACGAAAATTCATAGTGATATACATCAGTTTTGCAATCAAATTTATCTTACATGCGCGTCTCTTAGCTGGCTAACCATATGGATCATTTCCATAGTTGACTCCCCCCTCCAATTTCCACCATTTATAACATCTAGGTATGATGTTTGGCCTTGGTATTTTAACCCCCATCAAAGTATGCTCCATAAAAAAAAGGATGCATACAAAAAAAACCCAACATTCAAAGATGGTTTTAATAACTAACGTAATAATATAAGCCATCGTACTTACGAATATAACAACAACGTATCTGATAAATCTACCGGGCTTTCCGGAAAGAATATATTTATCAAGTGACGTCTACAGCTTCTCAACTATAACTCTCGACCAGTTGTAGTCGTTCATTTTAACCATATCCTCAACGTAGTATTTGTTGTCCAACCCACTATATCCCCTGAAACTGAAAAGAGCAGTGTCGAGCATATGAAAAGTATCAATAGATGAGCAACGTCCTTCACCTCGTCCTCCCCTCCGCCCTTAACTTTTTTATCTATAGATTGCTGCAACCCAAACAACAGCATACTACATCACCGCAATAATACATCAAAATATATATAATATTTGAGAATTAATTAATCTTTATCAATGAATTCGATACAGATTTGTCATTCGTAGGCCCGCTCTTCCTTGCGCGGGGACTCAAAAAATACTTCTGCATTAGCCGAGAATCGTTCTCAGCCCCTTCAGCATACCGACCACTGAAGGCTCCTGTTTTATTCAAAGGCATCTCCTCATTCTCGTGTTTCAGCCCAAAAATGGCCTTCACATCCCCTGTAGTTAGCTTCACATACTTACGCCATATTTTGAAAGCCTTCGTCTTCACATCGTAAAAACTCGCAATTTCCTCGATCAGTTAGTGGAACTTCTTCAACTTCAAATCCTCGTTTCTTACGTCGAACGATGTTTTCAAAAACGTATAGAACGGAGTGTCTCTACTCGCTTCTATGTTTTCGGCCGTAATTATATTTTGTCTGAGAAGGTTAATTATACTCACTAGACCAGACCTGAAGAATACACCTTCCGCATTCATTTTTGCCTGCACAAAACGCAAATATGAGTTATGGAGTCATTTGAAAATTTAACATTTCCACATACATCGCATACATCTTATACGCCGACTACACATACACACAATTCGATTGTAGTAACATTTTTTATTACACATTATGAGACATTACCAAACCTCTCCTCATTGTGTTTTATTAACAAAACAAAAACATTACCACAGCTACATACATTGCTAGACATTGCGTGACGATACTTCAACAACTAGAGACATTGTTAGACACATCCACAAACAGTCAAACATGATGCGATTTATGCATACCACATCATGCACGCCCATCGTCTCCGAAACCCAGTCCTAATATCAACACAGAGACTAACAAAACATCAACCATGAACCAATACTTCCCACAACAACCTAATTACGACTAAACAACTATCACCTTAAACACCGATAATTTCAAAAAAAATACCAAAAAACAAAGAACAAGGCAATGCAAAGAACTATAACTTATGAAATAAAAAACATACAAATAACAAGTAAGTGTTGTATCAACTAACGTTTGTAAACCAAAACACCTCTGCAATCATAAACAGCAAGCTTCAACTGCATTTTTTCGGAAAAAATTACATGTAATAGTAAAACAACTACCTAAGTACATGTTCGGTAATCAGAAGGCTTAAACGACGTCAAAAATTATGTCGGACGACGTTGTTCACCGGAGACGATGACTTCGACTCTGTTAACCGGAGACGTCGACTGTATAGTATGTCGGTACGGTTGAGAAGACGGTTGTGTTGAAACTTAGTTTATGGGTTCCGTATTGGGTTTCGTGTTTCTCTCTATTCAAAATTAGAAAGGTTATTGGAGGGAATGGTAACCCAAAAGTCTAGCTTAAGAGTAAAAAAGAATGTGTTCAACCAAAATAACCCATTTTATACCCTATAAGGTATTTTTGTCCAATATTTGGATTCAATTACTTTATGAAACTATCCCATTATTAGATACTGGATTGGTATTACATGTTTTACAATATATTTATGGATATTTTTCTCCTTTTATTATGCAATAGGATTTGAAAAATACTAATAGTCTAAAAATAATAATTTGGATAGTAAAAAAGAAGAGGATAATTGTGATATTTCATGCGGTTGATAGTAATTTGGGTCAAGCTATATATAGCCAAATGTGGTTTAAGTATACCCAATTTTGAGTTTACCCAAAGGTGGTATAAGTTTACCCAAATTTGGACAAAATACCCTTTTATGGATATATAAGGTTTTTTTACTAACCTTCATCCACCTCATTTTTCTCTTACACTCTCTAACTTCTCTCTATAACCTCCAAGTTCTCTCTAATTTATCCGGTGAACTAAAATATGGAAACTTAGTGTTAGTATCAAAATTAGGGGTAGAGTTGAATTAGGTAAAAAATCATAATTTTAGGGTGTTTGTAGGCCATTTTCCTCCCGGAATTCGGCCAGAAAATGGCCGGCAGTGAAGGCTGAGCGCACCATAGGTATATGGGGTGCGTTCCAGCCGGTACGCTGCCTCTGTACTATTTTCCGGCCAAATTCCGGCTGTAAAATGGCCTCCAAACATCCTAAAATTATGATTTTTAATAATTAAATCCTTATTTTTTTTAAAAAAAAAACTTCCAAAAAACAAGTTTTACCTTAATTTAAGTTGATTCATGTTTGATTTTGTGGTTTTATTAGAAGAAGTTAAAAAAAGAATTGAAAATAGTTTAAACGTTCTTGATTCAACTTTGAATGTTCAATAACAATTTAAACAACTTCACAAAATTATAGTAATACGAGGTTTGATTTAATATGGAGTTGTATTTTTTTATATACATAGCCAAATAGATTGTTTTGTGAATTGAGTATATCTAGGATATACTTAGTATTTTTTTTATTTCGTGACAATTCGGATATTAAATGAAAGTTCAAAAAAAAATTCTTCCTAAAAAAATAAATAAAAGCCAAATAGTTTTTTTTTTTAAACATTTGGCTTTTATTTTTTTCAAACTTAACCCTTTTGGATATTAATGCTTAATCACAAACTTATATGCATATTTATAACAATTTTCCTTTTCAAAATTGGAAGTAGTTAAATTTAGATATAAGTAGACTTATGCTTATATTCTCATTGATTTATTGGTGAATAGAAACTCTGCTACATGCTCCTTCTCCACTCACTAGTCACTATATTCACGTCTGTCTCTCTCTAAAAACCAGAACATGAAGTTTCTCTATGGGTTCCTTCTACTCGTCTCCTTCGCCGTAGCATTAGCAGGTAATAATTACACAATACATTGTCCAGAAACATCACATTCAACATCTTTATACTTTTATTTTTGCAGACGCAGGTTCAATCGGCGTTAACCATGGCAGAATCGCGAATAACCTACCGCCACCACGTCAAGTCGTTAACCTCCTTAAATCTCAAGGTCTAAACCGGGTTAAAATCTACGACTCCGACCCGGAAATACTCAAATCCTTATCAGGATCCGGAATAAAACTCACTATTGATCTCCCAAACGAACTTCTCTCCACCGCCGCCAAAAACCCTTCTTTCGTCTCCTCATGGGTCCACCAAAACGTCGCCGCTTACTACCCATCAACCCAAATCGACTCCATTGCAGTCGGGAACGAGGTTTTTGCGGATCCGAATAACTCCACCCGGTTTCTAGTACCCGCCATGAGAAATATCCATGAGGCTCTGACGAAGCTGAATCTTCATTCCGACATTAAAATCTCTTCTCCGATAGCATTAAGCGCATTGCAAAACTCTTACCCGTCTTCTTCTGGATCTTTTCGACCCGAACTTGTGGAACCCGTTATCAAACCAATGCTGCAGTTTCTCCGGCAAACCGGGTCGTACCTCATGATCAACGTGTACCCGTTTTTCGCTTACGAGTCCAACTCCGATGTGATTTCGTTGGACTACGCTCTGTTTCGAGAGAACCCGGGTGTTGTAGACTCGGGTAACGGGTTTCGATACTTTAATCTCTTCGATGCCCAAATCGACGCTGTTTTCGCCGCTTTATCGGCATTAAAGTTCGACGATATCGGCGTCGTTGTGGCCGAAACAGGCTGGCCGTCAAAAGGAGATGAGAATGAAGTCGGAGCCGGCGTCGAAAACGCTGCCGCTTATAACGGTAATCTCGTCCGTCGGATCTTGACCGGCGGTGGGACTCCCTTGAGACCGAAAGCAGATCTGACCGTTTATATGTTCGCCCTTTTCAACGAGAACCAGAAAACAGGTCCCACGTCGGAACGAAACTACGGGTTGTTTTACCCGACGGAGAAAAAAGTTTATGCCGTTCCATTCACTGTCGAAGATTTGAAAAGCTACCGTGACCACCGTTCCCCGGCGAAGAACACAACGGCGCCGCCTGCAAGCGGCGGTGGTGGAATTTCGAAGAGTACGACTGGAGACACATGGTGCGTGGCGGATGAAAAAGCGGGAAAAGTTAAGCTACAAGCGGCTCTGGATTTCGCTTGTGGTGAAGGTGGGGCTGATTGCCGTCCGATCCAATCAGGTGCCACGTGTTACGATCCTAACACGCTTGTCGCTCATGCTTCGTTCGCGTTTAACAGTTATTACCAGAAGCTAGCGCGTGCTGGTGGTAGCTGTTATTTTGGCGGGATGGCGTACGTTGTCTCACAACAACCAAGTGCGTATTCTAGCCTCTCCCTTCGTACTTTTTCTCTTATATTTTGCTACTATATTGTCACTTGCTATCTTGCGCTGGGGTTAATTTGGTCATTTGCTACTCTTTTTCCCCAGTAGGTCTTGTACTTTACTATTTCAATTCATTGAATTGTCGGTATAAAATATGTAGTACGCGAATAGTAAAAAGTAGTCCTTGTAAATTGTAATTGTAGCTTAGTTTTAGTCCTTGTAATTTTACCTTATTTGCTAAGAATGTGTTTATGTTTTACTTTTGCAGAATATGGAGCATGCGAATTCCCAGCAAGATACTAAAATTATGGAAAGGAGGAAAAGAGTTGGATATTAGGGGTTTATTAAGTTAATGTTGATATTTTGGGGGATGGTAGTAGTTATTTTGGATAAGTAGAAGGGTTTTGTAGGCAATTACTGTAGTTGATATGAAGCTCTGACTATTTTTGTCTATATGTCTAGACCTTGAAAATGGTGAAGTGTTTTGGTGTTTTCATGTGCTGTGCACTCAATTTTATCTATCTAGAACCTTTATTTTAAATTTATATATTGCCTATAAACAACAACTAAGTACTAGTACTACATATTATCGAATCAAAAATAAAATAATTATTAAACTAACAAATGGGGTAAGTTTTGCAGTGTGGTTTATTCGTTTATTGAAGTTTGCGCGAAATGTTCTTATGCTTTGCCGAACAATTTGAAATCGTTCATAAAGATATATTCAATTTCTTTATATTTTTATTTTTGAAAAGTACACATTCTTTTGAATATCAGACGATTAATCTTAGTTTTGGAGCGATACGTGTTTCGATTTTTGCCTTCAAATGTTTCACGTACGTAACCATGAATAAACTAATCTCACATGTTGCACACAACCTGGCCTAGATAGAAGAACTCTGAAACAACCTCACATGTTGCACCCAACCTAGTCTAGATAGAGGAACTATGAAACATTTTTTTCTTTATAAATTACAATATGTTTATAAAAAAAGAATGTGTTAAAATTTATGCAGCGTTCGAAAGCATCACAAATTTAATCCATTTTTATAATAATATTGTGTAATACAAAGGTCTAAATGAGTCAACCCGAAACTTAAAGCTCTAATCTCATACATTTATTTCGCAAGAGCCAAAAAAAGAAGTTCCGACAGAAGCTACACCTTTAAATTAAACATACCTAAATTAAACTTTCAATGCAAAAAGTATCACCATTTTAATCACTAATCAGGTTGAAGTTGATGCACCTTCCAAATAGCATAGCTTAAGTTGCTACATTCTATTATTTTTCAAGAGAAAAATCAATTCAGAGCTAGATTTGGAAGGAGATGAGTGCTCCTTCATAACTGAAGCTCTCAATTCAGATTGAACTTTCCGATACAGTTGATGAACCATAATCGTTGATTTGAAAATATGCCATCAATGAAGAAATCGAAAATTCCCATCAGCTTCTAGCTAAAACAATGAAATCTTTTTTTAAAGTAGTAGATTGCAAAATCAGGGACGACACATATTTCAGGTTCCATGGATCTTCAATCAGCAAGTAAACTTTAGATTCCATGGTAACATGTACTTCTTTCACATTAATTATCTTAAAACTTACTTGGTATAAAAGTAGTCAGAGAGAACTCTTCTAAATCTCAAAAATACAATCAGTGGAAAACAAATAGTTGGAATTGCTAATGTAACCCAAACCTAAGCTTTCGAACAGAGTTAGGACACTTAATTTATTTGGAGTTTGGAGATGATTGAAATCGAACTTCATCTTGCATTTCAGAGTCCATTTTGCGAGTCAATCGACTGTGCAATTTTGGTCTCTGTAAATGTGAGATATGTTCATAGTTGGGTAAATTAACTTCCTACAACACTCTAATATGAGTCTTAAGTACCATAGATATTTATCATAAGTAAGAAGATTAACTAAAGTTAAAGAAACCGATTCTATATCAATATTAACCCAATTGTTTTTCTTATTAAAGACGAGACCATCAAGAAGTGCTCTAGATTCGGCCATTAAAGGAGAGAGCTTACCGTAAAGGTTACTGTAGCCTATAACAATATCACCTGGATTGTTTGAGATAATTAATACACCGCTAGAGTCTTCCTTTCTATGGCTTGCACCGTTTGAATTCAGTTTGAGTCTGCCAGTAGCTAGAGCTATCTATTTTAGGTAAATTGGTCTGTTTTCTTATCTATAAGAAATGCAACCAATTTCTTGCGCTGCTTTGATGTTGTTATTATAGTGTTTTGGTCTAAACATATTAATATTATCTATAGAACATAATATGAATTTGACATGATTCATATCATCCATAGAAGAAAACCTTTGCTCTTTAAATTTAACTCTGTTACGATTGTGCCAAATGACCCAGAAAATTATAGGAGGCACAATAATTGTTATATGAACCTTCCTATTGGTAGTATAAAACCAGTTTCTAGTTAAATGAGTAATATTAATGGAGGTATCCATTCTGATTTTGAAAATGTTAGCAAAGTAAGTCCAAATTTTCCAAGCAAAATGGCATGATATAAAGAGATGATTTGGGTTTTCATTAGCATTACAAAACTGACACTTTGAAGCTAGGCTAAAGTGTTTTTTGTAGAATATAATCAATATGAATAAAATTATGAATAACTTTCCAAAGCAGAAATGAATACTTCCTGAGAGTCACAAAGTTCCATATTATCTTAAACAGATTTGATTGATTGTGCTGAGTTCTTATGCTATTTCACATTTCTTTCATGTTGAAATTGCAATCCTTTGATAGCTTCCATGTCATCTTATCATATTTTTTGTTGTTTATGTTGAGTTTCTTGATACAACTTAATTTGTTATCATCAAGAAAAATTTGCAAACTAGTTATATCCCATTGATTATCTTTCCAGTAGTAGTTAACCTTGTTAGTTTGAAACATGCTAAAGTCTAGATTATTATTTAGAACAATAAGGGGAGGAAAGTTATACCAAGAGTCAAGCAAAAAATCAACATCACCTTTCCTAAATTTCCAGCTTATATTAGGCTTTGCAATATCTTTAATAGATACCAATCTTTCCCAAGTCAGAGAACCATAGTTGTTATCGTAAGCTTTGAGAGGGTGACCAGACTTACAATATATATTGTGCATGATGAAAGCCAATAAAGAATTATTTTTCCTGAAATTATACCACAACTTACAAGATAAAGTGTCCATAATATCAGAGAGCTTTCTAATATTCAGACCATCCTCAGCAAAGGGTTTACATAAAGAGGGCTAGGAAGACCAATAAATATTATTCTTATTAGAGTTAGAACCCCATAAAAATTCCTTTAGAACATTTTCAATTCTGTTAATAATATTAGTAAGAATAATACAATAGGGTTCATCCAATACAAAAGAATGGTCATTAGGATAGAAGTTATAAGAACCAATCTACCTCCCTAAGATAAATGTTTGTCTTCCTATTCCTGAATTCTGTTATTGATTTTGTTAATGATAGGTAAGTAGTTACTTGCCTTGTTGTGGTTATTTAAAGTAATACCCATATAATCAGTAGGTAAATTGCCTATGCTGAAGCCAATATGATCACTGATTGTGTTGATCATTGCTTGCTGCATTCTGTTAGAGACTATAACTTTAGTCTTATTCTTGTTAATTGACTGTCCTGATACATCTTGGTAACACTGTAAGAATATAATTAGCTTATCTAAAGTAGAAGGAGTGCTATTAGTGAAAATTAAGATGACATCCGTAAAATCTAGGCAAGGAACTAAGATTTCAGCCCTAGATGCAAACTGCATTGTTTTGTTAAAGAAAAATAGCTGCTTGAGACCTCTAATTAATACTTCTTCGCCACGAATAAAGAGACTAGAAGATAGTGGATCTCCTTGTCTCAATCCTCTCTTTGTGTTAAAGTATCTATTAGTTCTACCATTTACCAAGAGAGTCACATAAACTGATTTTATTAGATTGTTTATGAGCTTAACAGATTTGCTGGGAAAACCAAAAGAGTTAAGCACTTTGATTATGAATGAGTGAGCCATGCTATCAAACTACTTTGTCTTGTCTAGTTGAATAATGATATTGCCAGATTTAGGCTTTCTAGTTAAATCAAAAACCATTTATTTAGATATCAAGATGTTTTCATGTATAGATTTATCTTTTACAAAGCAACCTTGTTCATTTGAGATAATTTTAGGGAGAAAATTAAATAGTCTAGTATTTATTATCTTACACATGATTCTATTGATCATAGTGAAAAGACATATAGACTTATAGTTTTTTTCACCAAGTAGGATTGTTTGATTTGGGTATTAAGCACATACTTGTAGCTAAAATACCTTTAGGAATTCTGTATCCCATTATAAAAGAACTCATTGCGTGTTTAAGATATTTTTTCATAATATTCTAACAGGTTTTGAATAAAAATCTATTGAATCCATCTACTCCTGAAGCACTTGTGGGATTGATATTATTGACGGTCTCCAGTATTTCTTCTTCGGATGGAGGTTGCAACAATAAGTCATTATCTTCCTTAGTGATTACTTTAGGAATATTGTTGAATATACTGTCCTGCAATTTCAAATTCTCATCATTACATTTCTTATAAGATTGAACAACAAGAATATTTTTGAAATAATCGATATCAGATGTGCCAATATCCTTAGAGTTTAGAGTCAATTTGTCTCCTTCTTTAATGCCTTTAAAGGTGTTCTTTATTCTCTTTTTGTTAACATAAGCATGACAAACTTTAGTATTTCTATCTCCATCCTTCAACCATGAGCTGTAACACTTATGATGCCAATATTCCTCATTTATTCTTAAATCTTGAAATAGAATGCTAGTAGCTTTAGAAATCTTATCCATGATTTCTTCATTTCTTCATTGAACTTAAAATAGTATGAACAAGAGATAAAAAAAAATTTAAAATTTGTTATATATCTTTTATGATATTATGAACTAAAGTGGAAGAATTTTATGATTTTTGTTTAAAGAATAAAAACGATGAAAGTAATTATTTTTTATTCTCTAATCCTAGATGAACCTGTAAATAAATACCATAGAGATAATTTTTATTTATTTATATAAAAACGATAAAATGATTTGAAATGTTGAGAACTTAGGTTTAGTTTTTATATTAAGTAACTTCAATATATAAAAAAAATTCAATTTTATTATTCTAATTTAGTTGACCATTCACGTACTTTTCCACTTCACTTTATTATTATCCAAACTAGCATTAGTTGTAATGAATTTTCTGTACATATAGATCCTAATTTTATATTGGGCTCTTAAAGCCCAAAATCAAACGGTTTAATTAAAAGGATTTTATCTTTAAGTAACTTTTTAACCTAAATGATTTCTATATATTATTACAATGCCACAAGACTTATTATTATTATTATTATTATTATTATTATTATTATTATTATTATTATTATTATTATTATTATTATTATTATTATTATTATTATTTGGTCATTATTTCAATTGACTATTTTAACCACGTTTATCACATGTATAAATACACTAAATTACATACGATTATACATTCCAATTTAAGTGGACCTTGACCTCTCATGAAGTGTGACATGAAAGTGAGACATGACCCTGTAATCAACACATGTCTACTTTTTTATTGGTCATTCTGAATTAAGATCGATAAATATTACTAAATATCATTTAAAAAAATAAAGACAATAAAAAACTGAACCATCATATTATAAGCTGAAAATGCATATATATGATCTGAAATAATAAAATCTGAAAGCAAAAACAGAAACACCATTCCCACTAAACCTAGATACTATTTATACTAAGGACACCCATACGAACCGTGTGATCTTAAAATACGAAGGATAATAATGCCTTAGTAAATGGATCTACAACCATGAAATGTGTATTAGTATGTTCCACTTTATATGGTCGTTTGAAATTAGCTTCTCTAATCAGAATTTGATGTTTATATGCTTAAAATTGTTGGTGTTATTGTTCCCGTTGGAGTACATGACATCTGAACTATTGTTACAATAAATTAGGATGTTTTTTTCAATTCTCTCCATTATATGCAATGTCGTGACAATTTTTTTTAACCAAAGTGTGCGGGTGAAACACACCACATACTCTGATATCGTAGTCAAAGTCGCGATGAGAGTCTATTTTACACTATTTTATGATATAACACTTTCTTCCAGAATAACACATAATGGTACACTTACTAGTGTTTATACACCCCACAAAGTCCGAATCAACATAGGTTGTGATCTCTAAGTTATCCACTATATTATAAGTTAGTCCAGAATGTTTGGTATTCTTCAAGTACCGGAGCACCCTATTCACTACATTCCAATGGTCAATTCATGGATCACTTATGTACTTTCTCAACATTCCAATGATGAATTCTATATCTAGTCTGGTACATACCTAAGCATACATAAGACTAACAACTGCAAAAGCATATCGTATCGTCTTCATGAATTGAATCATCTAAACTATTATTGACTACCAATTGAGAGCCAGTGAGTAATTTTACTCACCTTACCTTACATATATGGTAGAGTCATACAATTTATGCTTCATATATGGCTTTGTTGTTCGACGTCGAGAAACCAAATTTGATTGATTCATGCAAATGGTCTCCTGAAATAAATATTAGTTGAATACCAGCTCCATATGCCATATTGTTTGAGCTTTTGCCAGTCCAAATTATCCACATTGGTTTGGGATTATATTTATGAGGGGGACGATCTTTCAATATTAAAATCAATGAGAAATTTTATTTGAGTCTAGGATTAGATTGAATTTATTATTTTAAATATGATGTAATATGCTTTTAACAGACGTTCCTTAAAGGAAAAGAAGTTTGGAATAAAACCGTGTGTCCTTCAAATACGATCTCATTTTTTAGCAACCGCCACTATAGCAGTGATAACTTCTCCAATTGAAAATATTAAGTTCAGACAACAACGAGAGATTCACTAACATAATCAATGACTTAATATGTGGATTTTTCGTCTCTTAATAGTATTATACTAACATGATTAGAAACTACTAAATATAGATAAAAGAATTTGCATGGGTTCTTCTGTGTCAGGATTTCAATGGATGTCGGGTGCTCTTTGTTTTTTAAAATGTTAAATCACATTATGTGGTCTATTTTAACTGTCCAACCCTTTTAAGTATTGAAAAAGTGATGGGAACTTATCAGAGAATCTAGAAATGAATTGGTTTAAAGCAATCAACCTTTGTGTGAGGATTTTGACTTACCTGAATATTCAAGGTGTTTAACTAGCCGTTAAACCTGATAGTTATGTTAGGTATGCTTTGATTCTTTTTTCACTCACTAAATACCCCAAGAAATTCTTAGAACGGATTTAACATTTGCATTTTTTCGATGGAGTTTAGATTGATTACTCAAAGATTGATGAAGGTTTCTTATATGTCTGCTAGGTGGTTCATTTATTATTATCTTATAACCAACATATCATCAACGTATGACTGATATTTCTTCCAATTAAGTCTTATTCACCAACCTTTGATATGTCGTAGATGTCTTTTATAAAATAATGGGTATTACCTTGTAGAAATACAAAGCTTTCCTAATCACCAATGTTATGTATTCTTCACCATCTTGATGTATGATGATTTGATTGAACCATGAATATGAATCGATGAACAACATCAATTGGTTCCCCGAAATGGCATCCGCCAAATGGTCAATCCTCATAACTGGGAATAAATCTTTTTGACATGCTCATTTAAGGTCCATAAATTTTATACACATCATAAACATGTTATTTTTATTTTTCACAATGATTGTATTCACGGTCTAGACATAATAAAAGTCTACCATGATGTGACCAATTTGGTTTAGTCTATTGACTTCGCTCTTCTCACGAGATAATGATATGCTTCTCTATTTTATTAGTCGACAACTGTTGTTGATAGATATCTTGTGAAATGCTATCAAGGTCACTACTACTATTACAATATGTACATACCATGCAAAAATATTTAAATTATTAGACACAAATGTTAATAATTTGGTTTACATAACCCATTGTAGCTCCATACCAAATGCAGACTATATGTACCATTCAAGTGTTATTTCTCGTATTGATTCCCCATATTCGGTCTCCCTCATATTGTTTATATCTTCTAAAACTATAGGGACCCTATTAACTACTATTTGAAAGGAGCAAGAGAAGTAACATATCATTATCTAGTTACATGTTGACTACTATGAATTATGCCGATTATTTTGTTGAACATATATATCAGACACTGATACATAAGAGACATGATGACGTGCATCTAATTAGCCTCGAACACTTAAAAATAACACTGTACGATGAATGATCATCTACTATCATAAATATGCATTATATTTTCTTTTTGAAATCCTTATATCACATGGGAAAATCTAATTTTAGTTCACCAAGCACTAGAGTATCAACTCCACTGAAGCTAGCTAGAACTTTTCTAGAGGGTGAAAGAGGTGTTATAAATCGGATATCACCATAACGTTTTTTTTAAATGATATTATTATTTGCAGAGCCTCTGATATCAAACATAATTTTTCGAAATTGTGCCTTAATGATTTTGGATGTGATGATTACTATAGCCTCATGAAGCCATGCTACCCCACTTAAATCTTCATTATTGATTTATTTATTAAATCTCAAAGCCAGTCATATATCACTTTTTAGAAATACATAAATATTCTTATAATGGTGTTCCCACTAGTGACTGTTCCTACTATCTTTCTATTTGGACTAGGATCTAAGTACTCGTTGCATGATTTGTAAATTTCATAGTTTTAACCTTCTGGGGTACTTCAACTTTGGGTTATACTTATGGGGTCTTACCTTAGTTGTCAAAGAGTGCGTTGTTAGATTTTATTTGGAAGTAGGAAAGGCTCGACCCATGATAAATTTAAGAAGCTTTTCATCATCATTACGGTTATGAATATCATATTTTAGAGTACTACATAAATAAATATAGTGATCAAGGTTATTATGGTATTTACAAAAATAGTTTGGATTTCTTAACTAACACGGAGTCCATATTTTCTCTATTTTGTTAGAATCATACTATATTTAGATAGATCATAGTTGCGCTTTAATTGAGATCAACGTACTGAGTGTCCGAACCATTATGTTGTTGAAAGTATTGACCATTTCAATTTTTCTCCGCTTATTTCAAAAAATTATTTTGAAAATTAGGTAATCATTGAGATGGTTCAGTAATATATTTATATTATTGGAAGATCAACGAGAACAAACTCACATTGCACATAGGTTAAGTGGTGTAAATAATAAGCGTTAAGCCTTCATGAAATCATCCATTGGATGGTTTCTCCACCTTTATCTATTGCTCTACATGGACTAGAAATCGTCTAAATTTCAAAGGCTTGTATTTTATGATATATTCGACCAGCAAACCGAGGCCACCAGATCGTGGAATTTTTCTAGGTAATTATTTATTTTAACCAGCCTTATATATGATCTTGTTAGCCTCATAATTACAATGAATGATACAATTCACGTTCATCCATATTATATTACTATTTATGAATTGGTATTTGATTTCAGTCCACATTTATTCTTCAAAAGTATGAATTAAATCTGAAGGAATTTTTTTGAACCATGTTGCAGAGTTACATTGGAAGATCATTCAGAAATCTTGGTACATGAGCATATCATCTTCATTGAAACCCAATATCTCTTTTTAAAATTATACGATATGATGTTCGGGTTTACATGTCCCATCGTATTCGTCGATCTTATACTAATGAATATTTTGGTTGAATCTCCTACAAATATTTCTAGTGTTAATGGGGATGTAGCGAGACTACATTTTATATTGTACTCCCTCTATCCAGTGTATCCGTAGATCGACATGTCCGAGATCTAAATATTTACAGAGAGATTTTTATATGGTTTTCCACAGGCTATTGCGGGCTGAAATGAGGTGTTCTAAAGTAAAATCGTAGTTCTGTAGTGCTAAATAAACTAGTTGGCAGTATAATTATAGAGCTTAAAAGTTAAATGATTCAACATGGTCGGACGTTAGGATTAGTTTTTTAAATGTGGTTAGAATTAGTTTTTGAGTGATTTTCAAAGAAAATATTCTAAGTACTAGTCGGTTCCCACATATAACGTCAATTAAAGGGATTACAATTATTATACATAAATGATCTAGCAAAAACAAATATCAAAATAATAAAAAAATTGTGTAATGAAAAAATTAATGATAATCTAAATACAAACACAAACTCCTAAACTAAAATTCTTATATTATTATATAATCTAAAGTAGAGATTTACGATTTTCACTTTCTTTCTTAATTTGTTTTCACATAAAATTTATTTTCTATTTGTCAAATCGGTATATTTATATTATTACTCCACACATACTATACTTTTAATATGTGTCGATTTTATATAACTTCCATCCTACGTGTCAAATTTATATAATTTGCTTTTATTACGTGTTAGTTTTATATAACTTCTATCGTACGTGTCAATTTTATATTATCTATTTTTATGACGTGTCATATTTATGCGTTATTTATATAAAGTGTGGGTTGTCTCTCTCTAAAAGTTTCATTCTTATAGGTTATTTGGTCTTATTTTTTTTTATTTTGGTGTCTTTCTTCGCTTTATTTTAAGCTCGTCTTATTCATCTTTTTTTATACTGGTCTTCTTCGTCATCTTCGTTAACACGGTAATTACTCTTTTATTTTCTTCATCACTCTTCTTTTCTTTCATATATCGATCATAAATCAAAATTATTCTTATACAATTTAAAAAAAAACTGTGAGATTTGTGAAAAAAACAAACGGGTTTGTTTTGATTCTTAAAAAGAAAAAAGATAAAAAAAAGAAGAAACAAAATACATATTTAAAAATAAAAATAAGATTGGAGTTATGTTTAAGTTAAAAATCATGAACAAATTCATGAAAGATGTTTCAGGAAGAGAATCAAAGTTTTCAATCTAACCACAATTGATGAATCACAATCGTTTTATCGATAAATTAAAAACAAGAGAAAAGGAATACTAAGTCAATATAGAAGTTATACAAAAGTTTTTAGATTATGATTTCTTTCTTGAATGTTTTTAAACACTGGTAGCTATAAATTTTGGTTTTTAACTTTTTTTTCTTTTCCACTTTTTTTAGATTGAATTAAATTTGATTTTGTGGTTTTGTTTGACTTTGATCAGTGTTTTTTTTCTTCAGTAAATGAAAGTGGAAAGAATGATGATTGAAGATAGTGAAGATTGATGAGCTAAAATTGAACAAAATTAAACCCCAGGTGTGATGAATTGTCGTAGTTAATCTTTTTATTTTTTTAAATAATATGTTTATAAATTTATTTGGTAAGGGTTATGAGATATAAATTTAATAAATTAGATTCGATTTAAGTTCATGATTAATATGATTATAAACATATTTTTATATTTATGTAAAAATTGATATTAACTCGATTCAAATTAGGGATCTATATTTTTTTTACCTTAGTTAACATTTGTTTCGGGTTGATAAAAGCGTAGGGGCTTTCTCTCCAAGAAAGCATTTCTTGAAGCAAAAGCAATATGCATCTTCAAGTCAGCCTAACACCATAGCCTAATCTTTGCTCTGATTCAACCTTCAACGTTCAAGTCTACTATGGAAGAATGGATGAATACCATGTTCTCTGTTCTTCAAACCTGCAAAACAGAGTATCAAAAGGTGAAACTCTCAATCACCAAAGGACATACTCTCAAGTTGGTCAACAACCTAATCATATCAAAACCAATACAACCAAGCCTTATAATATACGGTATAAATATGATCATATATCCATCCAATTCGAAGATCAGATTAATGAAGACCTACTGCAGTCTACATCCTATATTTTGATAAGTAAATTTACCAAAGGTCTGCCCAAGAAAGTTGTTCTTGATAAATTCTTTGAAGCTAAGAAGTTCAATGGTGATTTCACTTACACCAATTGGGACTCAAGACAGTTGTTTCTTGAATTTTCACTAAAAGAAGACATAAGCAGAATATGGTCGCATGGATTTTGGACTGTAGGTGAATACTCCACGAGAGTTCTGAAGTGGTTACCTTCATTCAACGTCAAGAAGGAATGCCCATTTGTTCCCATATGGATGAGAGTTGAAAAATTACATGAACTCTTGTATAATGAAGACATCATTAACTCTATTGATTCATCAATTGGTACCCCCCCCCCCCTCAAGTTTTGGATACCACCCAAGAATAAGGCCATGTATAATGCATGTTACGCATGGGTGGAAATTGACACCTTAAGAAATCTACAGCATCAAGTATGGCTTGGTTTTGCAAGTAACAAGGGTGCTTGGATCATATTAAGCTAGAATGATATACCAAGATACCGTAATTCTTATTTTCATGTGGGACATGATTCTTCAACCTATATAAGAAGTAGAAACGACAATAAAAATCGGAGCTCCAAACAATATGAAATAAAAAACAACACAAGAACCTCTTGTACCAAATAGCATACCTGACCCAATGAATATCAAGGATATCGCAGCTGATAACCTCAAATCATTCGTAGTTAACTTCATGGATAAGAATGATAATCCAGAACCAGTAGCCTGTAGTATAATTGCTGAAAACCAAGTCACAATACCTGCTGCCAACAAGGAAGGAACAATCAGAGAACCTGAACTAATGCATAGTGTCATACTGAATGGAAAGCAAACTAACAAACCTGAAGAAAAGGCTTTCGAAAATGAAGATATCCTTCGGCATGAAGATGATATAATAGAGGTTATCAAATTCCTTGATATCATCATAAATTTCCCACAACAAGCTGATGAAACTACTCCCCTTATTGTTAAAATAACTCAAACAAAGAAAAATACAAGAAGTCTTCCATTGTCTCCTGCTCTAAAACTCAAGAAAGTAGATCATAGTTTCCAAACAATACTAGAACAAAAGCTCAAACAAACAAGGAGAAATAAAATAAAATAGCCAATGGTTATCAAATCTCTTCAATTTGAAGAGACTCAAAGATCTTCACTCAATACCCCCAAATGATAAAGATCTTAAGTTGGAATATCCATAGAGTGGGAAATCAATATTCTGTTAGAAGACTTAAATCCATAGCCAAGAAAAAAGGTATACAAATATTGTTCTTACAGGAACCTATGATAAGTAGTGACCAAATTACTACTCTCTATGCTAAGCTTAACCTTCCCCACTTCTTTGCCAATATTTCACACAAAATATGGGTGGTTTGGCATGATGATTTGGAGATTAAAATTCTAGTGGATAATACCCAGTGCATTCAGAATGATATCAAGCATTCTCAGTTAAACAATACTGTCAATATCACATGTGTTTATGCAAAATATCAAAGAAATAGTAGGATATAGCTTTGGAATGATATCAAATATTTTGAATCATCTGCAAAAGAATGACTTCTTCTGGGAGACTTCAATTCTATCATATCTCAATCTGAACAATCTGGTTGTTCAAACTTTTGTCAGCAAATTGCTAATGATTTCCTAGACATGATTAAAGACTGTTACTTAGATGATACAAGATTTGTGGGAACTCGATTCACGTGGATAAACAAAACTAGGTGAAAGAGATTAGACAGAGTTTTAGTTAATCAGAATTGGTCTGAGTATTTTGCAGAAACTAAAGTAATTCATCTAGCCCCTTCATGTTCAGATCATACTCCACTATGCATCATAATAACAAAAGACAACAAGAAACATAGTAATTCTTTCAGGTTCCTCAAAATCTGGACTATGGACAAAACATTCTTAAGCTTTTTTGAAGCTAACTGTTATGTCCCTATGATGGGATATCAATTACATATATACTGGAACAAGTTGAAGAATTCTTTAAAAGAATAGAACACAAATTACTTTGGTAATTGTTTTGATAAGATTAAACAAGTTGAAGACAGTCTACAGATTTGTGAAGACAACTATAGAAGATCAAGGAGTATTGCAGATAAAAACTGTCTCTCTAAAGCTATTGCAGAACATTTGCTAGTACTGAGCATGGAAGAAGTATACTGGAAACAAAAAACATACGCCAACTGGTTAAAGGATGGAGATAGGAACACAAAGGTCTATCATAACTTTGTTATGAAAAAGAGAAGGAAAAATATAATAAATGGAACAAAAATCAACAACACAGGGAATTCATATAAAGATGCTATCAACTCCTCAGCTGAGGCATACTTTACATATATTCTTTCCTCTTCTTCATACTCTAATAGATATGCTGAGATTAAAAGTATGAATAACAATGCTTTTAATGTCATTCCACAACTAGTTTATGATTCTGATAATCAATTAATGCTAGTTGAGCCCACTGCAACAAAAATCTGGTCTATTATTCAAAGCTTGAATCCAATTGGAGCTGCTGGGATAGATGGATTCAATAAATTATTTTACACTACTTGCTGGCATATCATAAAAACTGATCTTTGCAAGGCAGTTAAATCATTCATACTTGGCCAGAATATTCCGAAAAGGACACTAAGACAATTAATCCTTCTAGTTGGAGTCAATATAGACCAATTAGTCTCTGTACTCTAACAAGTAGGATAATGCATAGACTGATTAACAAAAGACTTTCTATAATTCTGCCTAAACTAATATCTGAAGTGCAGGGAACTTATGTTCAAAGAAAATCAATACATGATAATATACTCATTGCAAATGAGTTCATCCATGATATAGGTAGGAAAACAAAAGTAGGAAATGTGGTTTTCAAGGTCGATATGTCCACGGATTTTGACAATTTATCACACAACTTTATCATAAAGGTGTTGCAGAGGTTTGGTTTTCATAATCAAGTCATTAAACTGATTAATAACATCATTAGATCAGTCAATATTTCCATCCTCATAAATGGGATAGCCTCTTTATATTAGTTAAAGAAGTACTGATTAGAAGGATAAACAACCTTTTTGTCTCTAATAAAAAGCTTAAATATACAAGTAGAGGCAATATCATTATACCAGTGTTAGCCTTTGCTGATGATGTATTAATATTTACTAATGGCTCACATGTTTTCCTAGAGAAAATTGGTCAGTTTTTGCAGGTTTACCAATATATTTCCGGACAATCAATAAACAAAAGGAAAACAGAGATCATAACAGCATCTAGTATGCCTCAGGATATAAGAAATTGTCTTAGTATTCAAACAAGTTTCAATACAACACTTCTCCTCGAAACATACTTAGGTGTAACGCTCAGTCCTCACAATAAATCAACTAACTTTACACATTTACTTGAAAAAATCAAAGACAAAATCTCTAATTGGGAAGGCAAAATACTCTCATTTGGTGGGCGTCTGACTCTGGTGAAATCTGTCCTTATGGCTATACCCATATACTGGATTCAAAGCTGCTGGTTTCCAACTTCAATCATAACAAAAATTGAAAAAATAATGAATAGGTTCATGTGGGGATCCAACACAGAAGCTAACAAAACTCACTGGACTGCTTGGCCAACTATTTGCAAGCCTTTTGAGGAGGGTGGTCTTTATATGAGAAACTTACTGGACATTCAAAAAGCATTCTCGTGCAAACTCTGGATAAGATTTAGAGAAAACAATTCTCTCTGGGCTAATCTACTTCACAACATCTACTGCAAAGACAATCATCCTCTGCAAGTTGATTCCAAGCATGGGTCTCAAACATGGAAAAGATTGGTCAAAATAAGGGAATTTGCTGAAGCTCACATCAGATGGAAACTTGGTTGTGGTAATATGTATATATGGTTAGAAAATTGGTTTGGTAGGCCTCCTCTTATTAATCTTAGTCCTAATCAAAACAATAGTTGGTTTAAGGGTAAGAAGGCATTTTCTCTGTGGAATGTTAACTGGTGGAATATGAATAAGCTTAAAACTATTTTAAGTGACTATAATATAAGCTTATTCACTAAACTAAGTATCAAATGTATTACCAATGATGTTATTATATGGACCTTATCTAAGGATGGTATCTTTAACATTAAAGACATTGTCAATGTCATGAGAACCTCCCACAGTAGTTCTTCCTTGTTTGGTAATCTGTGGAACCATATCTCTCCAATGAAGTGTTCCTTCATGGCTTGGAGACTTATCTTAAATAAACTACATACCAATTATTTACTTCAAGTTAAGCACTTAACTCTAGTATCAAAATGTCAGTTTTGTCTTAACATAGAGACTACAAATCATCTTTTTGTCTCTTGTTTTTTTGCTTAGGAAATCTGGTCTTACTTAGCAGGTGTCTAAAGATTGAATTACAAAGGTTCATGACTCTTAAACATATGTTCTTGGCTTGGTTTTGGTCAGCCTCAAATAAGACTCACATAAAAACAATTCTGCCAACGATAATTAGTTGGGTCATATGGCAGCAAATAAACAAAATGAAGATGTGCTCCGATAAACCTTCTACAATAACAGCAGTAAAATACATCACCAACATGCTGATAGGTCTAGACTACTCCAAACTACTGAAGACAAAAAACTGGAAGCACTGTGAAAATGCAGCTGTTAATCTTGGATTCACTAATCACTTATGCATCAAGAAAAAGATCACTTACCTTTACTTGGAATCCTCCTCGACCAAGAAGATATAAAATTAATTCGGATGCAAGCTGTTCTCTCTCAGGTGAAGCCAGCGGTACAGTAATCATCAGAGATCATCAAGGAAATCTTATTTTGGGATACGAAAAGAACTACAGAATGCTAACCCCTCTTCAAGCTGAAGCGCGAGCTATCCATGATGGACTACAACTATACAGAATAAAAGGATTAAGGGAAGTTAACGTTGAGAGTGATTGTGAAATAATTGTATCTCTGCTCTCCACTGGAAAATATCCTTTAAACTTAAGCTCTATACTTAACAGCATAAAATCTCTTCTAACTTGTAAAATGACACTTCATCATATCTATAGAGAGCACAATCGAGCAGCTGATTGGCTGGCTCGATGGACTCAAAGATGTAAGATGAAGCTCGATTACAACGACTTTAAAGCTCCAGCTCTGTTGGATGCTATTATGTTTCTTGAAAGTCTAAATATTGGCTCCATAAGAATAGAAAATTAACTTACCTTTCATGATTTCAGAGAAGATAGATTTTGATTCTACTATCAAATGATGAATCCCGAAATCATCTCAAGGCTTGGAAGTATGTTCTTCATCAAAACAGATTCAGCTAGCATGGTGACTGCTTCAATTGAAGTTTTAAGTTGAGAGGAATCAAGCAGCTAACAAAGAAGATAGAAGGAAGCTTGGATAATCTACTGATATTGCAAAAATAAGTAGAAATCAACTCGTGAATCTCAAATTGAAGAAGGAGGGAAGTTCAAATTTCAGCCTAAATTTTGGCGTTGAAAGTCTTATTAGGACAAAATACTGTATAAACACCATAACTTCTAAGGACTTCTAATTAAGTTCTCAATTTTGTAACTTATCAATTATGTCCTAATAAAAATGTTAGCTTTAAAAAAATTAAAAAATATATTAGGGATTATACTATTTAAAAAGATAGGTTTTTTTAAATAATTATTTCGAACTTTTAATAAATATTTTTTATTTTTAATTAAATTATATTAAACCAAATATAAAAGGATTAAAATTAATAAATTATAGATTAAATTACAAAACTAAAAATAACTCTCTTCATTTAGGATATCTAATCTTAAATAGATTACTAAATCTTATTTGGATTCTACCATTTCAAGTATAGATTGGATTTGTTTTTACGATGATCAATCTAAGTATAGACACATCTTGAAGATATTAGTGGAGAGATTACGATTTTACACTTTTTCTTCCAGTTTTATAAAATTTTAATCGCACTAGCATAACCAAACATTATAATTTAGTCAACGATTTAATTATCATAAAAAAATATAAAAGATTTTAGTTAATTATAATATTTTCTTAAATTTCAAAAGTATGAAATTATTAAATATGTTATTGCCTTAATTAATGATTATAGTTTTGTTAATTTATCATTTATAAAATGATAACTTTGAAAGTTAATCATATGAAAAAATAAAACATTTATCAAAATATAATTACTTCTCATTGCTAGCTATAGAGATGTCAAACGAACTGCGAAACCGTCGAACCGTTTGACAGAGAACCACGGTTTGCGGTTCTGGCCGCTCACTGCTTATGCGGTGACGATTTGCAGTTCTAACGGGCGATTTTCGCAGTTAAACGAGCAGTTTAACCACCACCAGAAAAACCATTTAGTCCCGTTTATCAAAATATTTTATAATATTATTTAAAATTAATTTGTAAGTGTTAATTGAATCTAATTTTTATATATACAATATAAACGAGTTAATTATGCTATTTAATGTATTTTAATATAAATAATAAATTATTTTAATCAAAATTCTATAATCAAGCACTTACATTCTAAAAATAATAATTGTAATATGATTTTGATATGTTTGATTATATATATATATATATATATATATATATATATATATATATATATAAAAGATATTTTACTTAATATATACATCTAATTGTATTTTGATTACAAATTTCAATATTATTAAAAATATTTTTACGATTATAAAATTAATAATTTGATTGTCTTAAACAAGATATTGTAAACAATATAATTATAAAATGATTTGTATATTGTTTGAACATACTTAGATATTTATGATATTTTATTTAATTTTAGGTACATATTAAATAATATATACCTATTAGACATATAATTGTATTATGATTTTAAATTATTAGGTGATTCTTTAGATCTTTCAAGTTTGAAGTGTTTATGTTTAGATGATTTAAATAGTTTATTGTATTTTCGAACTATTCAATATTTGGAGTTTAAATTAAATTTTTTAGAATTGTATAAGTATATGCATAAACATAAATTAACTATAAATAACAAAATAAAAATTGAAATAGATTTAAATAACATTTAATAAAAAAACAAACAATTTATTAATAATAAAAACCAAACAAGTAACATAGTTGTTAAAAAAATTTATTAATAAAATTTCCAAAAGAAAAAAAGAAAAAAAAAAGAAAATGTGCGGATGCCCCGGACACCTGCAACGGCTAGTTAAATTAAACTAGCCGTGTGGTGTCCGGGGCATCCGAAGAAATCTCCGGATGGCCTGAATTTACGTCCGGGCGTCCGGATGCCATTTTTTTTTTACAAATTTTTTAATCTTTTTGAATGGGTCTCCCCTATAAATACAGGAGACCCCAACTCCAAACTCACAAACTCACATAATTCTCTCTATATCTCTCTAAATCTCTCTACTTGTTATAAATATTCTAGAAAACTCAAATTTCTTATTGTACATATTGTAGTTCTACTTTCGGAATTGTTTGATTTTTTTTTCCCGCAAATTGTTTCTATTTGATAAAAACACTTAAATAACGTTGAGATAACATTATAATAGCTCAATTAAGAGCTTCGTATAATTTATCAAGTTATTTACTTGTTATAGTTGTTTAAATTAGTTCTTTTAATTCTAATTTTATTAGTTTTATACAAAATTAAACCAAAGGGACTATGTTGATACAATTGGTAAACATGGACTAACAATGCTTTTTGGCCTATTTAAAGTTACATGTTATAATGTTTAGTAAATCCGAATATTAAGCACTATATAAAAAATAACAATTTATTCTTTTCATATTCTATTAGATATCTTTTTATATTCAATGAATATACTTTCTATATATATATATATATATATATATTTATTTATTTTGTATGTTTGTAGATTTTTTTATTTATATTTTATATTTTGTAAAATAAATTTTTGTAATTTTTTAAAATTTTAATATTCAATATTTTGTAAAACAGATGTTTGTAATTATTTGTTAATTTATATATTTATTATTATTATTATTATTATTATTTTTATTTTTACGGCACAACCCTTAATCATTTGCAGATGTTGCAAAAACTATGACCAAAGTAATAAGAGAGGAAAATTTTAACCAATCCCATGTTCAAACAACAAGCAATATAATTATATAAGTAGTCCTCCTAAACAAGTCAGCAGCAAGTAGACAACCTTGACCAGCTTGGATCATCAGTCATGAAGAAGTAACTTTGTTTCTGACTCTGCTTGATCGCCTAACTGGTGTGATCATCACATCTTCTTCTCCATGTGCGCGCTTTTTGGGAATTTTCTGATATGTGGTGAAACTTCCATATGAATCGTCCATTGAGTAGCCTCCTGATGATGAGGCAAGTGATTCCCTGTTGTCGTTCTTCTTGCTGAATGTCTCCCGTGGTTCTGTTACACCGTCTTGATCAGAACTGCTGGTTCCTGAAGCGAGCCCCATGTCGACTTTGTTCTTCCTGTTCAAGGGCGAGGGAGGATTCTCTATAGAGACTGCAGCAGTTGGTGGCGGCGGCGGCAGCGTTGAGGGCTTCCTTGTCATGATGTAGAAGATAGTTGCAGCTGCAAGTGCGCTGCTAAGCACCACAGACAAAATAGACATAACTTGCATAGCCAACAATTTAGTTCTCAAGTCGTCCAACATAATATCCAATTTGTCAGGAATTTTCACATTTATATTACTCAAGGGTTCTTCTAGTTTGGATTCTTCAAGCTGAGTTTCAGCAGACTTTGAGTTATCTTCTGAAACTGAATGGACATCAATCACCTCAGCCACAGTCTTCTCCTGCTCTTCTGAGACCACTTCAGCATCAGCATAGTTGATGGTGTCGATCTTCTGCTGCTCTTCTAAGAGCGCTTCAATCTGCTTATGATGTACAACATCTGCATCTGCTTCAGTTTCTTGCTCAATTTGTTGTTGTTCTTCTACATTGGCCGTGGTGTCAATCTCGGCGTCTGCCTCACTTTCGTGCACTGATTGTTCTTCAGAACTGCTGATGGTGTCAATCTGATTATGATTTTCAACATCTGCATCTACTTCAGTTTGTTGTTCTTCTGTATTGGCGATGGTGTCAATCTCTGCATCTGCTTCAGTTTCGTGCACTAATCGCTCTTCAGAACTGCTGATGGCCTCAATCTCTTGATGCAGATATTGGTGCACTTCTTCAGGTTCGGAGGCATCTTCATGCTCCTCCGAGAACATGAGGTTGTTGGCATCTGCGATATTTTCTTGTTTTCCATGCTCTTTTTCAATTTCCACTTCTAAATTTTGAGTTTCGACCTCCTTTATTGGCTGCAAATGACTAGGATCAAATGGAAGGTACGCATCAAGAGACTCCTCCAACAAATTAGTCAAATTTGCATACTGTAAAGGATCACCAAGATTTTGAACTCCTCCCATACTCGAGATCAGCTTGTAAATGTAGGAGAGGGAACGATCTGACCACAGCCTCATCGTTTCACCGACTTGACCAAAATTCGGGTTACTTACAAAGTCTGCTATTCTCGGCGGGACATAATACTCGTACAAACTCAGTTCTGTTAAAAGAGAAGATCCTACTCCAGGGGAACAAGTTAATGAGATTGAGAAACAACCAATCACCAATATAAATATAAAAGCAACAAACTTTAGTCTTCGAAAAATCCCTGGTTTAGACACAATTTTTGCTTCTTTCACAGTATCGACCTCTGACTGTGTTTGTTCCACCTCTGACTCTATTTCATTTTCGGACTCTGACAAGACCTGCCTATCGTCGTCCGACTGTGTTTGTTCCACGACTGACTGTATTTTATTTTCAGACAAGACCTGCCTTTCGTCGGTCGACTGCGTTTCATCTTCCGTGTCTGAAAAGCTTTCAGATGAAGAAATATTGTCCAGTTGATCCTGCCACTCGCTTCTCGCATTAGGCCTATAGTGACGAAACTGAGGCCTCGGCGAGAGATAATTAGTCTTTGGATCATAAGCAGCAATAGACGGAATCGGATCAACAGAAGCAAACTTAGCCGAATGAGGACTAACTTTGAAAGTTGGATCTTCACTAAGGGTAGGCTCTTGTAGTGACTCATCAGAAACCAGCGGCGCACCATCGTTCTTGTAATCATCTACAGAATCGAAGTCAGTGATTGTCATATCATACGACTTATTACTCTGATTCAAACCCATTGTCGAATCAGTGATCGTCGCATCATACGAATCATTCTGATTCGAACCCATTATAGACTCGTAGTTGTTAGGCTTCCGCGGGGTTTTCACAGTGTCATCCATGATTAGTGTTACCACATCAGAGAACGAAACTGAAGCAGCAGAAATCGTAGGTGACATAAAGTTCTTAGTACCCTTTGGATGCGAAGCAGCTGGTGAACGAACTCTTAGTAGTTTCAGATTTGGATCTTTCCCGTTTTCTTTGTCCTCGAAATTTGAAACTAATGTCTCTTTGCTATTTGAGTTTCTCTTTATATAGAGAAGCCGCAAATTGGAAAGAACAGGAATCGGATAAGAAGATCAAATCAGGAATATGTATCAAGAATGGTAAGTAGATTAATGCTTCGAATCTTTAGAGATTTTAGTGAAAAGGAAATTTTTTCTTGTAACGGCTCATATATTTTTTATTTGTTTTAACTTTTGAAATATTGTTTTTTCAAACGTATAAAATTGTTTTATAGTGTTTTTTAACAACCCGCTAGGTATTTCCCTAAGTATAAAACTAAGTCACACATGAGCAGATATGTAAGTTATATATTAAATATTTATTTTCTCTTAATATAATTAAATCTAACTATAAATAACGCTGATTATATATTGCTAAACTCTTCGTTACTTGAAAAAGAATTGAAGTTGCCTAAAGAAAATGGGAATGTTGAGTCTTCTCTCTCAAGAAAGGTCCAAGAAGTGAGTTTGTTTCTTAACCTCTAAGAAACCTCTCCATTGCTTTTCAACATTGCAAAGTATAATCATAGCATAGGTATCTACAAGCCGACAACAGCTGCGTATACGTTCGAAATTTCAGCCTTAACAGGCACTGCCTGTTGATGGTTGGAGTCATGAGCTTGGATACCCAAGGCAATGACTTTCCACCATTGAATGGTAAGCTAGCTGCGACTGAATCGAAGGCATTACCAATGGATAGGCGGTATTCAGATGTTGTAATGGAAAAAAATGTGGAACCAGTTTACAAATCGGAAGTTAAAGTGTTAGAAGATCACAATGTTATTCGATTCGAAAGAAAGGTAAAGAACAGCCTCTGTTCTCAATCAAGAACCACCCTAATATGTAAGTTTAATGACGGCATCCCTAAAAGACAAGCGTTTCAAGCATTTCTTGAATCTTTTAGGTTTAAGGGTGTGTTCACATACGTAACAATAGACTCAAGACAAATTCTCGTAGAGTCTTCAGTATTGGCAGATGCTGGAAGGCTTTGGGTGAGTAGGTTTTGGAAGGTTGAGGGGAAAATGATGCGTGTGGTTAAGTGGTGTCCGCATAGCACCAGAAACTTTGAGAGCCCGATTGCTCTGCTTTGGGTCAGATTCGAAAAAGTGCAAGAATTCATGTACAACAGTTCAGTGATTAATGAACTTGCTTCATCCCTTGGGCTGGTGCATCATGTAGTTATCCCTGAAATTAACAGGGCAAATTGGAATGCATGCTTTGCATTGATTGAAATCGATGTTTCAAATCATCTTAAGAGGAAATTGAAGGTAGAGTTTGGTGAAGGCGATGTGTTCAATATAAATGTCAGTTACAAAAATGCACCAGGGTACTGTAAGTTCTGTCATCACATTGGGCATGAGTCTGATAAATGCAAAAAGAATATGTCTATGGATTCCAAGACTGTGATAGAAAGTGTAAAAGAAAGTGTTGATGCAAACAGGAATGAAAACAAAGGTGTTATTGCAAGAAACTTTGTTCAACAAGACTCTTTACAGGAGACAGAAAAGCCTGATAAGGATACTATGTCTACAAAGGTTGAAACCTTTACACATGTATACAGGAGGAAGTTAAAGTCTATAATTACAAAGAAAGATAGGTCTTCAGTGTCTTGTCCATCCACGAATGTTGTGAGTCCAGTAAGAGAGAGAGCTGCTTCTAATAATGAACCTGAAATCATCAGTGCCCTTCAGCACCTTGAGGAAGAAGAGAACTGTCTGTTACAGGCTTCTCCTCGAGTTGGAAGAACTGGGAGTTACAATCCATCACCAAGAACAAGTACAAATGACCCTGATCAAGATTTTGAGACTCTTATTTCAAGAAAGATCAAATCTGCAAATAGAAATAACAACTCTAACAGACTGTCTATAAGCTCTCTTAGAAAGAGAGGAAAGGCTCTAAAAGACTCAACATCTGATAATGATTAAGTTCCTAAGTTGGAATGCAAGGGGTGTGCATAATAATCCTACGATTGCTAGGCTAAAGTTCATTATTAAACATGAGAAAGTTAAACTAGTTACAATTCAGGAGCCTATGACTTGGTCTGATAAGATGGAATTGGTGGCTAGAAGAATTGGGTTTGAGAAGTGTGTGGCTAACACATCTAATAAGATATGGTTGCTTTGGTCTAATGAAGTAAATGTATCAGTGATTGAGGATCAGGATCAGTATTTACATGCTAAGATCAACCATGCTGACTTTACTGGTTGTTTCACTTCTATTTATGCAAAAAATTTGAGAATACAGAGGAAGGTACTCTGGAGCCAGCTTAGTAACATCACCTGTGATATTCCTTGGATTCTTGCTGGAGACTTAAATTCCATAAGATGTCCGGATGATCAACTTTGCTGTGTGAATTATGATGGAAACGGAGCAGAAGACTTCAATGACTTCATAAGAAACAACAACCTGGATGTGCCTGGACACACTGGATCACGTTATACCTGGAGTAACAATAACGTTTGGAAAAGATTAGATTGGGTGCTCACCAATCAAAATATGCTTAATGGTTTAAGATTACAGGTTTTCCACATGGTCAGAACTTGTTCTGACCATGCTCCTCTCTTACTTTCAATTAATAAAGACACTTCACATAATTCTGTTAAGAAGGGTTTCTTTAAGTTTATCAATGCTTGGGCCAATCATCCTGACTTTATGAATTCTGTAAGTCAGAATTGGTCCAAGCATTTGAATGGAGAAGAAAGCACAGTCTTTTGGTATAAACTTAAGAGATTGAAGAAACATTTGAAAAACTGGAATTTTACAACCTTTGGAAATATTTTTAATAAAGTAAAAGATGCAGCTTTAGAAGTTGAAAACTGTGAATTGGTTCACCAGTATACTAAAAATAATACTTCAAAATCTAATCTTTCAAAAGCCAATAGCACCCTTATCCTTGCATTAAAAGATGAGGAATGCTACTGGAAACAAAAGTGTTTTAACTCTTGGCTACAAGACAGTGATTGAAATACAAAACTCTACCATAGCTTTGTAGCCAAGAAAAGAAAGAAATTTTTTATTAATGGAATAAAAGATAAAGAGGTGTGGATTACTGACCTAAGTGGGATTGCTTCTTCTGCTGTGGAACACTTCAAATGATTCTTTCAAATGTACCTGAAAATAACAACAATATTAGTGATGATGAGTCTGTGCTAAAAAACATACCTAAGCTTGTGTTGGACAGGGATAACATAGAGATTGCTAAGTCTACTACTAAGGAGGAAGTTAGAGCTACTATTTATGAAATGAAGGCTGACAGTGCCCCTGGCACAGATGGGTTCAACACTTTTTTCCATAAGAAATGTTGGAATATAATTGGTGATGATCTTTGTAAAGCATTAAATGCTTACCTTTCAGGATGTGCTATCCCAAAAGGTGTTTTTGCTACTGGGATTGTGCTGGTCCCTAAAGTGGCTAACCCAATTTCATGGAATAACTATAGACCATTAAACATGTGTACTATTATGAACAGATTGCTCTCTGCCCTTGTTAATAGGAGAATCTCTAGCATTCTTCCCAGACTTATATCTAGAGGGCAGAGTGCGTTTGTGAAAGAAAGACTGATTCATGACAATATTTTAACTATCAAAGAGATGCTACACAACATCAGAAGAAAACCATCTAAAGGAAATATCATTTTACAGCTTGATATGACAAAGGCGTTTGACAGGATGTCTCACACATTTGTCATTCAAACTTTAAGATGTTTTGGGTTTTCTGAAGACATTCTATCTTTGGTTAATAGTCTTATTTCTAATGTAATGATATCAGTCTTAATAAATGGAACCTGCTCAGGGTATTTCCCTCAGAAAACAGGATTGAGACAAGGAGATCCTTTGTCTCCTTGTCTCTTTATCCTTGCTGAGGAAGCCCTTCTAAGGGGCTTGGAGAAATTATATGAAAAGAACAAGAGTATGCAGTATTATTTAAAGTCTGGAGACATCTTACCTTCATTAGATTTTGCAGATGATGTGGTTATATTCACAAACAGTGCTCCATCATCAGTTAGAAGTCAGAGTGGCCTGCTGAATCAATATCAGAAAGAGTCTGGGAAATCTATTAACACTGAAAAGACTAAGATTATTACCTCCACTCGATGTTCAAATGCTAATTCTGCTAGAATAAAAGCAACCTTGGGATTCAAGACTGAAAGTGCTCCATTTAGCTATCTGGGCATCACCATAGCTGATAACAACAAAGGGAAGCATTTTACTCCTCTATTAACTAAAATATATAATAAAATCAATGATTGGGATCTGAAGAACTTGTCTTACAGTGGCAGATTGTCACTTATAAGACATGTTCTCCACCCAATCATATTTTTCTGGATGCAAAACAGTGTTATACCTAAAACTATTCTAAATAAGATTGAACTGTGTTTTAACAAATTCCTATGGAGACCTAGAGTTAATGAAAATGAAATTCATTGGGCTGGTTGGGGTAACCTATGTAAGCCCTTTGAGGAAGGAGGGTTGAATATCAAGCATTTATCTGATATTCAGCTTACATTCACTTATAAGCTATGGTATTTGTTTAGAAAAGGGAAGTCCCTTTGGTCAGAACTCATATCAAATACCTATTGCAAAAGCAGTCACCCACTTATAGCTAAGTGTGGAGCTAGTGATTCTATAGTGTGGAAAGGTCTATGCTCTGTAAGATAGCAGACTGATAGATTCATTCAGTGGAAAGTTGGGCAAGGGAACATGGATTTTTGGAGAGATTCATGGCATGAAATGCCTCCAATTATAACTGATCAGAGTTCTTGGTATCTTCCAGCTCAGGTGAAATCATTTTGGAAAAATAACAGTTGGAACCCCATTATCACAACCTTTCTTTCACATGATCGATATCAACACATAAGTGGTGTTAATATTAAACATGATCAAGAGGATTGTGTAGAGTGGAGTCTGTCAAAAAATAAAAAGTTTTGTACAAAAAATACATGGGAAAACATAAGAGTTAAAAGTAGTAGTTCATTCTTTTTTAAAAAGATCTGGCACAGTTTCATACCAACAAAAATTTCATTTTTAAGCTGGAAAATACTTAAAAACTTTATTCCTACTGATAATGTACTTATTAAGAGGCATTTCTTTATTGTCTCTAAGTGCCAGTTTTGCAGCAACTGTGAGGACACTACTCACCTCTTTATAAGTTGCTGCTTTGCCTGGAAATTATGGAATTACTATGGAGTCTTGTTCAGAATCCCAGTAAAGAGGTATATGAACTTGAGGCATATGTTCCTCATTTGGTTCAGTGCTACTCGTGGGAAATTCCATGTTACCCACATTGTGCCCCAATTAATAGTGTGGACAATATGGTATAACAGGAACCACTCTAAGTTTGGAAAACCTATTGACAATTTCTTTAAGGTTGTGGGCAGAATAAATCGATTTATCTTGGGTATAGATTCTAAGCTACAACCTAAGCACTGGATTCATGCTATGGATGCAGGTGGTAAAATCGGAGCCTGTTCTATTAGTCAGAGGAAGATCAAATACCTGGTGTGGAAGCCTCCAACTCTGGGAAGACTGAAAATCAATGTGGATGGCGCCTCCTGCTTCTCCGGCGAGGCTTCTGGTGGACTTATTGTTCGAGACAGCCAAGGGAACTGCATCGAGGGAGCCGGCTTCCTCTTTGGAAAATTGTCTCCATTTCAAGCTGAAAGAAGAGCATTGATAGAAGCTCTTCTTCTTTGTAACAGGCGAGGGTGGAATGCAGTGGACATAGAATCCGACTGCCTACCCTTGGTCATCAGCTTCTCACTCGGAGATGAAATCAACAGGATTAGGGATGAGATTTTTAGAGCTTTGATTCGCCCGACTATGAAAATAAACCACATTTCCAGACTGGAAAATGTGGCAGGAGATTGGGTGACAAAATGGGTACTGGATGAGAAGAGGTGTTGTTCATTTGCTAGCCATGACATCCCAACACCACTTCGAGCGATTCTGATATTAGAGAGTTTGGGTATAGGGTACATAGACCCAGGATGAAAAAACTTTGCTTTGGTGAGGTTTTGGATAAAATGGCGTGAATGTGGAGCAGGATCGGATGACTGGCTATGGTGATTACAGTTGAGAAAAATCTAGGGTTCGTGAAAGAGAGAAGACAAAGGGGCTTGGAAAAATTAGGGTTTTCAATTGGGAATTAGGGATTAGGGCTAACTCTAGTCTTGATTCAATTAGCCTTGTACTGGGCCTTTGTCTTCTTACTTTAAAAACCCAAGTTGTTTTGGGCTCTTGTAACTGATCATACCATTTAGTGAATATAATAATCTTTTTTTTCCAAAAAAAAACTCTTCGTTACTTAATCTATTTTTTTTAGATTAGAGTTTTTTTTTAATCTAAACTGAGCTTTATTGATAACAAAATAAAGAGTTTATAGGAAACTTGAAAAATTAATAAAACACTGAAGGCCAAAGCAAAGCCCAACAGAGAAGGCCCAATTAATAAAACCCTAGACTAATTCAATCTATCGACTTCACACAAAACCCTAAGTGAGAGCAACCAACACCTCCTGCCTCCAAACAAATCCCCAAATCAGAGCTCTCACAGAAAACCCTAAGTCAGAGCTCCAACTCGAAACAAAAAACTCCCTCTGACTCCTCCATCCCAATGAAACACAGAATCTAACCATTCAAACTCTCAACCAAATCCATTCCATGGATCTGTGCTTAATCAATTCCACCTAAATGATGCTCTCCCCCAGAACTCCTCTCGCCTGAGAGACCGGAAAGGGGATCGGTGCTCCTGAGGGAAGAGATGAGCACCACCTACAAGACTCAGCTCCACCATAATCCATAGCTTTAACAAGAAAGAGATCTCACCATAGAATTAAAGATGTCTGCAACTTCTTCAGATCTGGTACCGGTTCAAACATGGTGAAGCTCTCTCCAAAACCAGACTCAACATCGATTGCTTATAGGTACAAATTCTCATCGATGCAAAGCATTTTGAATATTGAAATTAATAATGCTTGAGGTAGCAAATATTAATAGACTTGATAAACTAGAACGCCTTTGACAGAGGCTGGAACATAGACAGGTGCTTCTGAGGCCAGAATCCACCACCAGAACCAGGCACAAACTTCGATTGCATGAAGGTACGAACTCACAATGTTGAAAACATTTTATAGAATCAAATTAATAAAGCTTGAGATAACAAAGATTAATTGACTTGATTATCTTGACATCGAATCTGGAAAGCAGCAGAGAACCCTTGATTGCTGAGGACAGAGGCAATTCACAGCACCTTGATTATCTTGACAGCGAATCTGGAAAGCAGCAGAGAACCCTTGATTGCTGAGGACAGAGGCAATTCACAGCACCCAGCACAGCAGCAATTATCCTGAGGAAAAAAGAAACAGAAAAGCAGCTACCCAGCATTGACATAAGGTATACCTAAACTCTCTAGGATTAGAATAGATTTTAAATCAACTGGAGAAGAATTAAAATCATATTCTTTTTTCATTTTACATTTGATAGTTCAACGAGCCAGCCAGTCTGCTGCTCGATTAGAGCCACGATAAACATGATTAATAGACATACTAAAGGTCATTAGGTTTCTACAACAGTTAAATAGAGGAGATAGAGACCAGGGAGTCATTTTAACATTATCATTCCTAATATAATCAACTAATAGAGAAGAGTCAGATTCTATGCCAATATAGCTTAAGTTGTTAGACTTACAAAGAAGCAAACCATCTAGAAGAGCCCTAGCTTCAGCCAATAAAGGGTAGAGTTTACCATATAGGTTACCAGAAGCCTTAATGAGAGTTCATTCATGATCCCTAAGAATAGCACCCCCAGCAGCCTCCCCATTATAAGTCACTGATGCATCCGTATTAAGCTTGAGTCTACCAGGACTAGGGGCCATCCATTTAGATATTATGGGTCTATTATCCTTCCTGTAAACTAGATTAAACAAACTAAAACTAGCAGCAATAGCACTATCTTTAGCCCAGTGGATAGGCTTGAAAATACCAGCAGAGTTCATGTAGGATATAGTATTGTATACCTCCCTAATAATAAAAGCAGTAGTTATGGTAGCATCTTTGAACTTAGCATAGTTTCTAGATTTCCAAGTAATACTGAAAATAATAGAAGGAATAACATTTCTAATATGATTAGGTTTTTTAGTGAAACTATACCAGATTTTGGTCATATGAGTAGGAGTCATATATCTAAATATAATGATGTTAAAAATATGTGCAAAATGAAGCCAAACACCCCAGGTAGTATTACAGGCAATAAATAGGTGCTCAGTAGTTTCGCAATTAGGACAGAACTGACATTTAGAAGTAATAATCATATGTCTATTTCTAAGAACAGAATCAGTAGAAATATAGTTTTTAATGATTTTCCAATGAATAAAAGCATGTTTTTTAGGAGTCAAATCATTCCAAATCTTAGAAAATATTTTAGATTTGCTATAGTGCTGTCTAATATTATCCCAAGTATTTTTAAGGTTAAATTTGCCATTAGTAGTTAGACTCTAGATAATCTTGTCTCGATAGTTAAGATTAAAACTACAGTTACTAATACAATCTATATCCTCATGACTTAAAAGATTACTAATGCTAGCCAGATCCCATTGATGACCAGCCCAATAGAGATTTACCTTCTCATTGTGAAACCAAGAATTATCAGTTGAACTATCATTTGAATTTTTAGATTAGAGTTCGATTATACTATATAATTAATTTTTATTTAATTTTTTTATTTTTAAAAGCAACATATTTATTGAATTAATATATATATATATATATAATTCCTTCCTAACCTATCAAACAATTTTTTTATAAATTAAAAATAACAATAATTAATTTTATTAAATTATAAGATATATATTTTATTATAGGATGAAACACCAATAAATTTCCGAGACCATTTTTTTATTTAATTTGTTTTATTGTAAAGAAATGTTGAGTTACATTGGGCAAGATCTGGTCCAAGAGACAAATAAAGCCCAAAAGTAAGATCTGGTCTATAGAAAGAAAAGCAAAACAAAACAAAAAACAGACAATACAAATTCTTCTCCTCCTAATCCCTTCACAGCAGACTACAAACCCTAAAGGCAACCCCCAATTCAAAACCAACGAGCCACCACTCTCTCACAACAAAATCACCAAGTCGAAGAATATTGTCAATAGCCATTCAAAATCACATCATAAAACATTGTGAGATCTCAACCCCTAAACCAGCCCTCAAATACCCACAAAAGCAAGAGACAAAAACCGATAGTTGATTCTCCTTCCAACATATTCAACGAAGCACACAACTTGAATACTAGACCAAGGCGATTCGAGAATGAGATTCAGAGCAAACGAAGAGGCATAAAAGAACTTCAGATTTGATAAAGGATCGAGAAGAAATACAAGGTAAAAAACAGAACCAGGAAGATCGAGAACGTGAAGAGAGATCTTGAGAGAATCGAAAACAGGTAAGATTTATTAATATTTCCTAAACCTTCTGAAGGAATTTATACTTAATAAGGGTTGGGATCCCTTCTCAAATACCTCGTTCCAACCCTTCTAAGAATATAATTTCCCTATAATAGCTTGGGGCATCATTCTGAGTAAAGTCTATGGTATGATTGGAAGATAATGTTTTTTTAGCAATCCAATCTGCCAATTCGTTCTGTTCCCAGAAGATATGAAAAAGTCTCATGCTTAATGACATTAGATTCCAGCAACACTAAAGAATTGGCTTTATAAACGAATGGCTTTTCACATAAAGAATCATTTCGGTAAGAATAAAGGAGTTAGTTTCGATGTCCAGATGGTTGAGACCTTTTTCATAACAGATAGTATGCCCGTCTAACAGTGCCCTACACTCAACCACTATCGGGGAGCTTTTACTATATAAACGGCCATAACAAAATTAAATTATACCTTCACTGTCTCTTACTAGACCCCCACCAATGGACTGCCCCGAGAGAGTACATGTTTCATCACAATTAAGTTTAAATCTGTTTAGTTTAGGGTAGTTCCAAGCAAGAGATAATAAGACCCTAGGTTTGTCCAGAAAGTTGATACAACTAAGACTAAACCCAACATTCCTGTCTAGTCCCCAGTGCTTGCTCTTGAAGAGATAGGCTCTGTTTAAAGAAGCCAATTCTTAATGTAGAAAATCATGGATGTAGAACTAAATGTCACCCTTGTATGATGCATGCTAAATCTGGAAGACCATAAAACCCAGGAGATAATAGCAGGAAGGATGGCATGAATGTGTACCGATCTATCAGTAGACCAATACCAGGTCCTCACCATGTGGGAGAGAGTCATATTTCTAGTGATGAAAAATGTTGAAAATAGCAGCAAAATGACACTAGACTTTTCACGCTTTCTCACAGCTAATAAGAACATGATTAATACTTTCAATGCTGTCACAATTCTGATATTTAGAAGCGAAATGAATGTTATTTTTTTTGCACGACAATATCCACTAAGATCCAGTTATGAAGAGCTCTCCAAAGCAGCATTGAGCATTTTCGAGGAGTAATTTGATTCCAAGTATTCTTCCACTAGTTAGAAATATTTCTCTTCAGTCTGATAGCATTCTGGGTAGATTTAGTGTCAAAATGGCCATCCTTAGAAATAGACCAGTAGATAGAATCAGGAACCCCAACATTTAAAGAAACTTTCTGAATGTTATGTAATTTAGAAATAACAGAAAAATCCTCCAACTTGGCAACATTCCAAGAACCGTTGTCCCAAAAGTCTCTAACTTCTCTATAGTTAAACCCAATTATTTACTCCTCCTGATTGAAAATCTTAAAAGGATGGATAGAACACCATTTATCCAGCATGATGTCCAATTTACCTTCACCAACGTGCCAGCAAATAAGCCTTTCAGCATTATCCATGACATTTAGAAGTCTAATCCAGGTACCATAGCTTCTGATAGGTTTAGGAGTAATTAATGGATAAAGACTTTTGCAGTAAATGGAGACCATAAATATGGACTACAAATATTTTTGAGTTCTGAGATTAGACCATAACTTGTAAGAGAATTTTTTTTGAAGATCATCAATCTTCCTCATATTTAAGCCTCATTCTTCATAAGGCTTGTAAACAGTAGACCACTGAGCCCAATTGATAGTCTGATTCCCTTCTTTAGAACCCCACATAAATTTGTTGAAGAGAATATGAATTCTATGAATTACAGTCATAGGCAACATAGAGCTTTAAATAGTGTAAGTAGGAAAAGTATAGAGAATAGACTGAATCAGGATCTAACTACCACCAAAACTTAAAGTAGTTTGATCCCAGTCAACTATTTTAGCTCTAATTTTAAAAATTAATTCATCATAATTAATGATAGAATTAATGTTACTTACAGGAGTTCCCAAATATTTGAATGGCAGATGATAGTGCTTGCAACCAAGCTTAGATTACATGACAACAATTTTTTCAGGTAAAAGATTCTTAGAAACAATCAACTTTGATTTCTCTTTATTAATCAATTGAACTGAAGTTTCTTCATAATGAGACAACAGATTCATGATTTTAGAGATGGAGGAGGAGGCCCCATTGCAAAAAATCAATAAATCATCAGCAAATTCCAAAGCATGTATGATTATATTGCTTCTGCTTTTATATTTAGTAATAGGATCATCACTGATTAGTTTGGCCAACCCCTTGAAGATATTCTTCCGCGAAAATAAAGAGGCTAGGTGATAGGGGTTCAACTTGTCTTAACTCTTTATTATATTTGAAGTAACTTTTAGCTTCCCCGTTGACAACCACAGAAAAATGACAATTGTCAATACCCTTTTCAATTAGCCTTAAAAAGTATTGATTGAACCAAAAAGCAGAAAGAATACTTACGAGGAAGGTGTGATCAAGCCTATCAAATAATTTGGCCATGTCAAGTTTCAGGATTATGTTACCACCTCTTGTTTTACGATTTAAATCAAAGGCTAACTCTTTAGCAATTAGGATATTCCCGTGAATATCTCTCCCCTGAAAAAAGCACCTTGAACCTTAGAGATAAGATTAGGAAGAATCTTAAAAAGGCTATTATTTATTAATTTAGACACAATTCTGTAGAAGATAGTAGTTAAGCTGATCGGCATAAAATCTTTTCAAGACTTAGGAGATGTATTTTTAGGAATCAAACATAAAATCGTAGCATAGATCCCAGTATGAGCAGTAGAGCCCTTGAAAATCTCACAAATAGCATCAAATAGGTCATTAGAAATAATATGCCAAAACACTTGGTAAAACTTCCCATTAAAGCCATCAGAACCAGCTGCCGAATTAGGATTTAAACCCTTGATAACTAAGTAAATTTTCTTTTTAAAAGGTAAAAACATAAGACTTCCATTGTCATCATCCTTGACAAGCTTAGGTATATAGTCTAGGATCATATTTGAGTTCCAGGGATTAGGGAGATCTGCCATCAAATCCTTATAGTAATCAACATTAGAGTCACCAATCATAGAAGGGTCTTCAAGCCAAGTAGAGCCAGTCCAGATTCAATGAATCTTATTCTTTCTGTTTCTCCTTTTCACAAAATTATGAAAGAAGACAATGTTCTTATCACTGTTTTTGAGCTAAATAGAATGTGTTTTCTGCTCCTAGTAGGCCTATTCTCTAGCAGAAGAGTAAGATGAGTATTTTTAGTTGAATTCAAGAGATCCCCGTCTTCAATAGAGTTGGTTGAAATATAATTAGCCTATTTATAACTGATTTCCTCCTCAATAGCTTTTATTGAATCAAATATGTTGCCAAAAACCTCTATGTTCCACACCTTAAGCTCAGATTTTAATATTTTTAGTTTGAAACAGAACTTCAAGATAGGATTGGTAATTGCAGCCCGTATGAAGAGTCCACATAGTTAAAAACTTAAATAATGATCTGGTTTTTAGGTGAGAAGCTTCAATAGACACACTTAACGGTGAATGGTCAGAATAAGTCTTAGCTAGATGAATGACCTTAGTAGTGTCAAAGAAGTTGAGCCAAATATTATTGTAGAGCACCCTATCCAGTCTCCTCAATTGTCTCCTATTAGTCCAAGTATATCTATTGCCAGAATAACCTGCACCTGGTAGGTTACAATTCAGAATAAAATTATTAAAATCATCCACACAGTTAATAGAATTTGAAGTGCAATGTAATTGCTCATTAGTGTTAGAAATAGTGTTGAAGTCCCCCAAGATTATCCACTCAATACTACCATCTTCTAAAGATCTTATGATGTCCTACAGAGAATTCTTTAGAGACCTAGAACACTTAACATAGATGACAGAAACTCTGAAGTTTTTGTTATCATTAATGTGCTTGATATTCATATGGATAACCTGTTCATCATTGAAAAGAACATCAACAAGGAAATCATGTCTCCATAAAATCCATACCTTATTATTGGTATTGTGAGTATAACAATTGAAATACAACCTTTTAGAAGTCTGATCACGATTGGTGTGATTGATCATAGGTTCTTGGAGAGCCATAAAATCTGGACCTTTTGATCTTTTAAGATCCTTTAGTTTAGCCATTGTTTCTTTGTTCCCAAGCTCACAAACATTCCAATTCAAGAATCTTATAGTCATTTAGAATTAGATGATTTTGAAACCTCTCCAAGCTGCACACTTTTGGTTGAAATTATTCCCTTTGTATTCAGATTTTTTACCTTTTTATCTTCTTAGTTTCAAATTTTCTAACGTCTTTACTCTTTATTTTCTTCCTGTGAGCAGGCGATCCAGGAAGGCTACCAGTAGTCTCTTTGGAAGGGATGAGTTCTCAAGTTGGGTAGTTTCAGTGTAAGGGTGTAAGGGATTCAAATAACAAGATCAATCATATGAAGAGTCTCTATTACTTCCGAATCTTCAACTCCAACTGGTGAGTTCCCATTAACATTTGTTCATAAATCAGTATAGGATTTAGATATGTGATATTATCAATAACAGTCGTATGATTGTTAACAATAATGGAGTTTATTTTTTAACAGCTCTGATTATTAGTTATTGGTTTATTGTTCTTTGCAGTAGGGTTTAATAAGAAGTCATCCAAGTTTGGTGAAGGAGATTGAACAACAGATTGAGTAGAAGGTTGATCACAGGTAGCACTTTCTTTTACTTTTTTTTACAGCTTTTCTTAGAATGACCAAGATGGTAGCAGAGTTTGCAATATTCTGGATAAGAATTATAGACAAGGTCTTTCTAAAAGCCTTCATCACCAAAAGAGACCCACATTTGTTTTGGCATAGTCTTGGAAACGTCCATTTGCACACATGCTCTACAATAATTGAATCTTGCCCGATTTTTAGGGGGAACCCAAATGTTCAGGGGAGAGCCAAGGCTCTTTGTGAGTTCCATGATAGTAGACTCATTATACATATACTCGGGGAGGTTGGGAAAGATTATATAGATCGGGGTTAAAGAATTTTCATAATTTGTGTTAAAAAAGGACTTCATTTAATAATGTGCATTGTTTTATTCCCCACATACCATACATCATTTATGCATTATAGAGTTTTGAGATCATCTAGAAGGTTGAATTCGATAAATACATGTCTGTAGTCCAGGTTAGTGATATTGAAATCACCTTTAAATCTGAAATTTTCTAAGAATTTCCTAACTGTTTCAACACTTCGTTTACCCATCGAGAATTTCCCAACAATCGTATGCTTGGATATAGCCTCAAATCTTCTCTTGTATCTAGATTCAAATTTTGTACTAGGAAACTCGTAATCAAGATTATGAACAACAGTTTGGTGAGTGATCTTTTCTGGTTTAGAGGAGAACAATTATGTAAAAGATTTGGTTGACTTAATAGGGAGAGTATAATCTTTACTTGTAGCACTTTCGAATGTCAGATTGTTTCTTATATTTGGATTGTTATGTTGGTGTTGCAGTGGTGGAAAATGCAGATCAAAATTAGTAGATCTTTTGTAAGAAGAGGAGCAAGCATCTTCATCCATCAGAGGAGATGAAGCAGAGAGGAGACGTTAGTGAAGATAATGGGAAAAATCAGAGATTGGTTTCTTGATTTTCTTGGAGAGAGTCATTTTTCTTCCAAGACCAAATTGATTATCTACTTAATATCATTCATATAAACTATTGTCTTTTAGTATCGAGTTATGGAAAGTTAAGCTAATACATTTTTTTTTCAATAACCAAATACTCTTACTAATTATATAAGACAAATTATTATTTAACAACTCTAATTTATTCATTAAACCTAAATATAACTCTCTAATTTATTATTTGTGACTCTTTTTTCTCGATACACCTACCTTTTGGTTTTTCTAAAGAGTTTTATAAAAAGAAGAAGTGATACATTTCTTAATGAGTAATTTATGACTCACTAAATTACTGTCTTTTAAAATTTAAAAACTTTTCAGCTCTCTTTAACGAGTCTAACAATCTCCCACTTGAAGACTAGTTTCAACCTGTCTTCATACTTTGATCTATGCAGTAGATCTTTGTGGTCTTGTTACTCTTGCAGATTAACTGAAGTTGAACACAACTTCAGTTTTTCAATGGCTACTTATTTTTCAACATATCAGCTGGATTCTTGCTTCCTTGAATCTTTTCCAGTATTAGCACCTCATCTTCCAATAAAGATCTAATGAAATGATAAAGAAGACCGATATGCTTGGTTCTCGAATGAAATGTTGAATTCTTTGTAGATTGAATTGCACTCTGACTATCACTATGCAGAACGTTCTTCTTCTATTTGAATCCCAACTCGGTTAACAAACCCTGAAGCCATATCATATCTTTACTTGCTTTGGTTACTGCTACGTACTCAGCCTATGTAGTTGATAGCGTGACAATTTTCTGTAAATTTGACAACTGTAGTTCTGATAATAAATATATAATCGGTGGTGCTTTTCTGGTGATCAACTTCACCTCCAAAATCTACATTTACGTAGCCTTGTACCTTTAACTCAACCTTACCAAAGTACAAACACTTTCCTGTGGTGTCTAGTAGGTACCTTAAAATCCACTTTACAACTTCTCAATGAATTTTTACTAGGTTTGACATAAACCTGCTCACAACTCCCACTGCATGACAAATGGCTAGTCTTGTACAAACCATTGCATACATCAAATTCCCAATAGCTGAGGCGTAAGGAACCTTATCCATAAAGTCTTTCTATTCCTTTGTCGAGAGGATTGATCCTTGGATAAATGAAAGTGACCTGCCAATGGTGTATTGATTGCTTTGACATCATCCATGTTAAATCTCTATAAAACACGATCGATGTACTCTGACGGAGATATCTCTAAAATGTGTTTATGATTATCAATCCTGATTTTCATTCCAGGGATCTTCTTCATTGGACCCAAGTTCTTCATGTCAAATTATTTTGACAACTGATGCTTCAATCTTCCAATATCATCTATACATGTACTTACTACTAACATGTCATCAACATAAAGTAGCAAAATGATATAAATAGACTTATATATTTGAGAATAAAAACAATGATCAGCATTACATTTTTGGAAACTCTCTTTGTGCATAAAGCCGTCAAATTTCTTGTACAACTGTCTTGGAGCTTGTTTTAGACCATACAAACTTTTCTTAAGTCTGCATACCATGTTTTCTTTCCCTTTTTAAGAAATATTATGTTTGATACATGTATATCTCCTCATCCAAGACCCCGTGAAAAAATGTGGTATTCATGTCTAACTGTTCAAGATAAAGGTCTTCAATGACAACAATACTCAACAATGATCTAATAGTATTGAGCTTCACAACTAAAGCAAAAATGTTGGTGTAATCAATTCATTTATTTTATCGGAACCCTTTGACAACTAGTCGCGCTTTGTATCTCTTAGAGCCATCATGCTTATCTTTCACCATGTACACCCATTTGTTATGAAGTGCATTCTGACCCATGGGTAACTCAGCTAGTTCCCATGTCTCATTTGAGATTAAAGACTCCATCTCATTTTGTATGGCAAGTTCTCACTTGCTAGCATAATTGGTCTGACAAGATTCATCATAACATTCAGGATCCCATCCATCGATCAGTAACATATAGTTCAAGTATATCATTTTGGGAACATGAGGTTGGGAAGATCTTCTCAAAATGGGAACTGTCCCGGTCGGCTGTAGGGTGTCAAATTGTTGTCGATCGGTCTGTCCAACTGAATCTCCTTGTTGAGGGGTTAATCCGACCGACTTTATTTCTTGACTATCTCGGACCTCATCGATATCTACAAATACTGATCCATACGATTTTGAGTCATTTTCTTTCATTTTATGTATGTCCTTGTACATCATTGTTACATTGAAGATCACATCTCTGCTTCGTATCATCTTCTTCATTTTTTCATTATCCCAAATACGATAACTAAACTCATCTTCACCATAGGCGATCAGGAAATATTTCTTCAATTTGGGATCAAACTTGTTCCTACCTTGATCACTTATAATAACATATATTGTACAAAAAAAAAATTAGATGTGATAATGTTATATCCTTACCACTCCATACCTCATCGGGTATTCTATGTTCTAAGGGAACTGATGGGCCTTCGTTGACCAGGTAAGTCGATGTATTAATTGTTTATACCCGGAACTACTTCGATAAACCAGACTGTATACGAATATTTTTTTTTCTGGCTCTTTCTATCAATGTTCTGTTCATCTATTCAGCAATACCATTATGTTGAGGCGTACCTGACACAGTTATCTCCATCTTGATCTCGTGCTCATAGTAAAAATTCTTGAATCTGGTGTCTTCATATTCACCACTATTATCGATTCTAAGCTTTTTAATCTTCAGACTTGTCTCATTCCCAACCATAGATTTCAATTTCCTAAAAATATCAAACACTTTAGATTTATGCTTTAGAAAATAAACCCATATCTTTCGAGAATGATCATAAATAAAAGTCACGAAGTAGTGTTTTCCTTCTATAGATGAAACAATTGTTGGCCCCCAAACGTTAGAGTGAACAAGCTCCATCATTTCTTGGGGTTCTGTCACCCGTCTGGAAACTGACCCTTTTTTATTTTCCAAGTATGCAATCTTCACATATGCATATATCAATTGACTTAAGACCTGGAAGTTACCATTAAAGTATATAATTTTCATACCTTTCTCAGTCATGTGGCCAAGCCTGCCACACATTTGGATTTTTGTTTCTTGCTGTTATTGCAATTGAACAGATCGTCTCTGTTTTCTTGTAAATGGTACCACTCTTCTTTCAATGAGAAACCGTCATTGCTCCATTTGAAATCTTCCAATTGTCACCATGAAAGATTGTACGATATAGCCAACTTCCCTACCGAGTTTAAGTTCTTTCTCAGATCGGGGATATGTCTGACATCTTTTAGTTTCCAGACAGACCCATTTAATTTAATCTTCATGGTATATTTACCAATAATATCACAAGGTTTGTCATTACCAAAATATAAATTTCCAAAGTTACCTTGGACACACCTCTCGAATAATTATTTCTTCGAAGTAACGTGAAACGATGCTCCAGAGTCTAACACCCCCAAGACTCTTCCATACTTTCTAAGGAGTATATTGATTTACCGCATCCATATCCTCTGGTTGAATTTCTCTCTCTCGATTCTGTATGTAAGACTGAGGAGATCGATGAATCACTCGAATCTCCTCTTCAAATCTCTTCACTGAGAACTAGGTCACGAACATCATCAAATTTCAACTTATTGCTTCCTAAAGAGCTACTCACCATCGTGACAGTATCATTCAAACTATCTAGTAGTAAAGACAAGAATATCAATGGTCGTACTTATTCATCAAAATCAATTTCAACCGAACTCAACTGGGTTGTGATTGTATTGAGTTCATAAAGGTGTGGAGGTACCGACGTGCCTTCCATCATTCGAAAATTGAATAAACATTTCATCAAGTGAACTTTTTTAAACGTCGATGGCTTCTCAAACATACTGGAGAGAGCCTTCGTAAGACCCGTCGTGGTTGTTTCCTTTACGATGTTGAAAGAAACATTGCGGGATAAAATTAATTGGATGGTTCCACTAGTTTGTCTGTTAAGAAGAATCCATTCTCCATCTTTCATACTCTTTCGCTTCTATTCAGAGAGGGGTTGATAAAGATTTTTTTGATACAAATAATCTTCAACTTGCATCTTTTAGAACCTAAAATATACGCCATCTAACTTTTTGAGTCTCACATTTCCTTTGTTTGTAGCCATTGCTCCCACTCAAATTTTGCCTCATTTGGATCACTACCAAACTGTAGCTCAAATCTGGCCTCATTTGGATCGCTACCAAACTGTAGCTCTGATACTATCCTTAATGTGACTCATTAAATTATTGTATTTTCAAATTCAAAACTTTTTAACTCTTTTTAATGAGTCTAACACTAGTATATCTTTTTATACTTCGTGTGTAATGTTTGTTTATGTATGGTCTCGCATGTTTTGTGGGAAAAATAATAAATAAATAAATAACTAATTCAAAAAATATTATTAATGAATCTAGTTTTGTTTGTCTTTAAAAACAAAACCAAAGATAGTTTTCAGTTTTTTATGAACTCCAATCTAAAAAATAAAAATTTAAATAAAATAAAATAAAAATATTAAAAAAAGATTTAAAGAAAAAACGATTATGTAACTAATGATATAAAATATAAATATTTGAATTATTATTTAGAAAATATGATATTGAGTTGGATTAAATACCCAACATAATGCATATTAGATTGATGATAGAGAAACTTAAGTTACTCAGTTACATTAAAATTTAGTCTTGGAGATGACATAATAATAATAATAATAATTATATTATATCTCCATCTAAAAATAGTTCACAAATAACCGACAAAAAATGTTAAAGGGTGAAGTTATTTTTCCATAAGATCTATTATTTCCCTCATATTTTAAAAAAATTCGCCACTTTGTTATTTCCTCCATAAATGAAATACATAATTTTTTTTTTATTTTACACCAAACACCATGTCTCTCTTCTTTACCTTCTTTCTCCAGCAACCATCCAAACACTATATCTACCTTAATTGTTTTCAACAATCCATTCAATTAATTTATGCCCACCATCAATCCATCTATAAAGCATAACCACTATAAATTTGATATAAGTAGACAACCTTTAAGTTAAAATTCTACTCAGCTATTTTCTTCTAACCCCGAAACTAGCCACCACTTGAAGCAGTCTCTCGAGTTCCAAAGGTAAAAATCCGATTTTCTTTTTTAAATTTATGGGTTTGGATATTGAGTTTCACGAACTCGAGTTTTTAAAAAAAAAAATCAAGTTTCTTTAACTCAATTTTCCTTCATATACTGGAAGTCAATATGCAAGACAAACTAAATTACACGAGAAATGCATCTAATTCCGAGCTAGTATCTCGGAATTAGGTGTTTTTTAAAAAAACACAAATCTAATTTCGAGATACTAGCTCGGAATTATACGCATCTAAGAAAAACACCTTATTCCGAGATACTTGCTCGGAATTAGATGCATTTAAAAAAAAACACTTAATTCTGAGATGCTGGCTCAGAATTAGATGCGTTTGTTTCTAAAAAAAACACTAAATTCTAAGATGTTGGCTCAAAATTAGATCAATTTTTTAAACACCTAATTCTGAGATGCTGGTTAAGAATTAGATAAGTTTATTTTAAAGCACCTACTTCTGAGATGCTGGCTCAAAATTAGATGCATTTTTTTATAGAAAAAACACCTAGTTCCGAAATGCTAGCTCAGAATTAGATGTGTTTGGTTAAAAAAACACATAATTGAGAGATGTTGGCTCAAAATTAGGTGTTTCGAAATTTAACTTGCAAAATCAGGATTTTCGAAATGAATTTTTTGAAAAAAGATTTTCATGTTAGATGAATGTAACACTATAATACAAGATTAAATTACCTTGTTGATTGATTGAATGATGTTCGGTGTTGAATTTTTTGGTTTGAGTTCCTCTTTCATGAATAATCTTTAAAAAATTGATTTTTTTTGTTTTTAAGGTTTAATATTAAAAACTATATCATATATGTTGGTTTTAATTTGACTTAATGGTGATAATAACATCAAACTATAAATTAAAAAATAAAATAAAAACAAAAAAATATGATAAAAAATAATTTAAGCCAAAATTAAATATTGGAAATATCCAACAAAGTGGATTTATATCGAATATAAGCTAAACTTTACAATTTGTATGGAATATATAGACACGGGTCAGTTGCAATTCCTATATCAAACAAATTTAAGTTAAAATTGTTACCCCAAACAACCTAAACGTTGGTTTTTGACATCATGTTAACAAAGTAGAAGATTACCCGCCCAACTATTTTAACGCATTTTACTCTACGCCATCAAAATAAATAACAAACTAAACCGAAATTTGAAACTAACGTCTACCATCCAATAAGAATCATTTTAATCTTTTCCCACCATCAACCCTTCTGGCGCCCATTCAATCAAACAACACAACAATGACGAGCAAGCTTCGAAAGGCATTAGGAGCCGTCAAAGACCAAACAACCATCAGCCTCGCTAAAGTCTCTAACAAATCCGCATCCGCTCTCGAGATCGCTATCCTCAAATCCACCACTCGCGACAAACTCCCCATCGACGAAGACCTCGTCACCGAAATCCTCACCCTCGTATCCACCAACCGAACCTACGCCGCTGCCTGCGCCGTCCTCATCTCCAAACGCATCAGCCGGACCAAAAACTGGATCGTCGTCTTAAAATCATTAATCCTCGTCCTCCGCATCTTCCAAGACGGAGATCCCTATTTCCCGCGCGAAGTATTTCATACCATGAAACGGGGATCCAAAATTCTGAATCTATCGAGTTTTAAAGACGATACCAATTCGGAGTACACGGTGTTCGTACGTGACGTCGCGCTGTACCTCGACGATCGGCTCGATTGTATTTTAACCGGAAAGCTACGGAGGAGATCCGCAGATCGAGATTCCAATCAGGAACCGGAAATTCGCGATATGAAACCGGCTATGTTACTTAGTAAAATCATGAATTGGCAACGATTGCTCGATCGAGCTATCGCAGCTAAACCATCAGCCGCAACTAAATCGAACAAATTGGTCAGGTTTACATTCTACGCTATAGTTCAAGAAAGTTTCGATTTATACAACGATATATCGGTAGCGCTTGGTTTATTGCTAGATAGCTATTTCCATTTGCAATATCATTCTTGTCTTAGTGCTTTTCAAGCTTGTGTTAAAGCCTCTAAACAATTCGACCAACTTATCGAATTTTACGAGTTTTGTAAAACGAACGGGATCGGACGACCCTCCGAATATCCTAGCGTCCACAATATATCGGACGATTTGATCGAGTCATTGCACGATTTCTTGAAAGACGAGTCTTCTTTCGTAGCGAATGATTTGCCTTCGCCGAAATCGACTGGACCCGAAATTTCAAACGAATCGGAAAGGTGTTCTGATTTTGGGTCGTATTGCACCTCAGTCGATGATTTAGACGAATCAGGGATGACGAGTCCGACTTGTACTTCGGGGGCGTTTACATTCGACGACACGGACTTGAATCATTCTCTGTCTATCGGGCTAGATTCGGTTTTAGACGATTGGCCAGAAGACAGTGCTGAACAAAACTTAGAACAAGAACAAGAACTAGGAAACATTTGGGATATTGTCACAAGAGAAGATCATAATAGCGCAAATCAACAATCAATGGACTTTCCAATCAAAATTGAAGATCAAATTTTCCACAATTTATACGAATCTCGAAGTTACAATCCTTTCCTCGACGATGAAATTGCAATTGAACCATCGGCCACCAACATGCCAACGGCGTCTCAAGTAACTCAAATTACATCTCCGGTGATGGCGCCAACCTTTTCGGCTCATGATCCAAGTAAAGCTGACCCTTTTAGTGATGATGCCTTTGTTGATCAGCAGACAGTTATGCAAGAACAAGAGTTGTGGTTACATAATCAAAACAAGATCATATCTAAGCATTTGAGTCCTTAATGTAATGGTGTTTAATGTAATAATCAAAACATAGCTAATTTTGGTGCACCGAACAATTCGAGAAATTTACAAATGTTATAGACATGATTTTTATCTGATAAATTACACTATACATTATTTAAAAAACTTCAACTTAAGATGTTATAGACACAGAAATATATTACAGTTAAAGATGCAATTTTATTTTCAAAATCTAACTTCTGACTCTGCTGATAGCATCTACCTGTAACTTTATAATTACCGTCTCTTCAAATTAAATAAAGTGGTTCTTCTAAATATATTACATTCTACTCTACTTGTACTCTAAATATATATAGTATTGTAAAATTATTTTAATGCGACATTTGAATATAGTTTTTGTGTTTTATTTACGAACAACGAACTAACAGAAAAATAACAACAACAAAATAAGACTAATGCAGTGAGAGAGTGTCTGAACACTCTATATAGTCAACCCTTATATTCAACGGTAATATATCATCGGAAAATTTCTTCTTCTTTTGGTTTTAGTGACGGTTTCTGTAGGAAAAATAATCCCACGAATATGGAAATAAGAACAAACAAGAGAAAAAGAATTTTAACGTGGTTCGGCTAATTTGCCTACGTCCACGGGAGAAAAAAATAAGAAGCACTATAACTCAAAATATTACAGAGATTGGAGTCTCACTCCATACACTAAAGAGTTATACACTCACTTTTCTCACCCCAAATATTATACCCAAAAGAGAATAGTAATCTCATAGATCACTCAAACAAATTCTCCTAAACACTACCCGTATTTCTCTCTCACTCAAAGTATTTCTCTCTAAAATGTGTCACACACAATATTGCACTATAGAATGTTTCTTTCAAGTGGTTCAAGTGATGCTATCCAAGACCAACTCATGGTCCTATTTATAGCAAAACAAAGCTTACAAAGGAAGCCACTTATGCTTCCAAATGAAGCTAATGGTTACTTGCAAGAAACCCATTTGCATTAAATGAAAGGAGGTTGCTTGTAAGTCACCCTTTATTTAATGCTTAGTTGTTTCTTGTAAGAAACCAAAAGGTAGGGCCCACACTAATAAATGTGTGAGAGAGAGAAGTGAGCAGGCCCTACAAATCTCCCCCACCTGCTCAGGAGGAGAGTGTTACCAGTCCGACAACCTCTATGCACACATCAAGCTTTTGTTTCGGCAGTGACTTTGTCATCATATCTGATCCATTGTCATCGGTATGAATCTTCTCAATACTCAGTTGCTTTGACTCTAAGGTTTCAAGAATCCAATGGTATCGAACATCAATATGTTTCGATCTCGAATGCAAACTTGGATTTTTACTAAGATGAATGGCGCTTTGACTATCGCAGTGGAGAGTATAGTTTTCTTGATTGAGGCCCAACTCTATAAGAAACTTCTTTAACCATACAAGTTTATTACTAGCTTCAGTAATGGCAATATATTCAGCCTCGGTAGTGGATAATGCAACACATTTTTGTAATCTTGATTCCCACGAAATTTCTCCCCCTGAAAACGTCATCAAATATCCCGAAATCGATTTCCTACTATCAACATCACCAGCCATATCTGAATCCGTGTAGCCTTCAAGAATAGGTTTACCATTGCCAAAACATAAACATAATTGAGATGTTCCTCGAAGATACCTGAATATCCATTTTACAGCTTCCCAATGCTCTTTTCCAGGGTTAGATAAAAATCGGCTGACTACTCCGACGGCATGAGCAATATCAGGTCTTGTACAAACCATGGCATACATCAAATTGCCAACAGTTGAAGAGTAAGGTATTTTATTCATTTCTTCCATCTCGCTTTCTTTTGTAGGTGATTGTTTGGAAGAAAGTTTAAAATGCCCTGCAAGTGGGGAAGTAACAGGTTTCGCTTTGCTCATGCTGAATCTTTCTAAAACCTTCTCAATATATTTTTCCCGGGACAACCATAATTTGTTGTTCACCCTATCTCGAGTGATTTTTATCCCAAGAATTTGCTTTGCGGGACCCAAATTCTTCATTGCGAAAGATTTGCTGAGCTCCATCTTCAACTTCTCTATCTTTCCAATAGCACGACCAACAATCAACATATCATCCACGTAGAGCATAAGGATGATAAAATTATATTCAGAAAACATCTTCATGAAAACACAATGGTCAGATGAAGTCTTATTATACCCGTGTTCCGCCATGAAGGAATCAAACCTTTTATACCACTGTCGTGGGGCTTGTTTGAGACCGTACAAACTCTTCTTTAGTTTACAGACCAAATGCTCTTTATCTTTAGTCTCAAACCCTTCAGGTTGCTTCATGTAAATTTCTTCTTCCAAATCACCATGGAGAAGAGCAGTTTTCACATCAAGTTGTTCAACTTCCAAATTCAAGCTACCAGCTATTCTAAGAACAACACAGATAGATGACAATTTTACTACATGTGAAAATATTTCTTCAAAATCAATACATTTTCTCTGACCAAATCCTTTGACAACCAGCTGCGCCTTGTATCTTGGTTGTGGATTTCTTTCTTCAGTCTTCAGCTTAAACACCTATTTATTGTTGAGTGTTTTCTTCCCTTTTGGTAACTCTACCAAATCGTATGTGTGGTTCTCATGCAATGACTTCATCTCTTCTTGCATGGCTTTCCACCACTCCTTATTTTAAATGTGCAGCACAACTTCTTCAAAACATTCAGGTTCTCCCCCGTCAGTTAGTAACACGTACTCATTTGTTGGGTATCTAGTCGAAGGCCGACGATCTCTAATGGATCTTCTCAAATGGGGTTCTTCAGTATGATTTCCTTCAACGTCAATTGTTTCTTCATGGTCGGGAGCCTCGCCGTGATCCTCATAACCAACTGGAAATGGTTCATCCGGAACTAAGTCAATTTTAGTATTGACATCTGATTTTGTATTCTCGTCGTTCTTCATATCTCCAAGAGTTTGGTATTCGAAGAACACAACATCTCTACTTCGAACAACTTTTCTACTTCTCGGATTCCAAAGTCTATAACCAAACTCATCATGTCCGTAACCAAGAAATATACATTCTTTGGTTTTCTCATCCAGCTTGGATCTTTCATCTCGAGGGACATGTACGAACGCCTTACAACCAAACACCTTTAAGTGTTTGTAACTTATGTTTTTCCCGGTCCATATTCTTTCGGGAATTGCACCATCTAAAGAAACTGAAGGGGATAAGTTGACAAGATTTACCGTCGTCATCAATGCTTCACCCCAAAAGGACTTTGACAATTTTGAATGGGAGAGCATGCACACGATCTTGTTACAAATAGTTCTATTCATTCTTTCTGCAACACCATTATGTTGCGGGTCTTGGGTACCGATCTCTCAAGACTGATACCATGACTTATGTAATATTCTTCAAATGGTTCAATGTATTCACCACCATTGTCGGAGCGAATACATTTCAAAAGTTTTCCAGTTTGCCTTTCAACATTGGCATGAAACTTCTTGAATACTTCTAACACTTGATCTTTGGTCTTCAAAGGATAAGCCCACATCTTTCTGGAATGATCGTCAATGAATGTGACAAAGTATAATGATCCGCTGATACTTTTGTCAACCATATAACATACATCTGTATGTATAAGATCAAGAATATTATTCTTTCTATGTGGTCGTCCTGCTCGAAATGCGACTCTGTGTTGTTTTCCTGCCAAACAATGAGTGCATTGCTTTAAAGGAATATTTGGAAGATTCGGTAGAAGATTTTCTTTCGTGAGAATTTTAAGTCCCTTCTCACTCATATGACCAAGTCTGGCGTGCCATAAATTCGTCGAGTCTTCATACTTGATCGCATTCGCTTCTACTCCACTCGATTATTTTGTTTGCATATAATACAAACGATCAATCTTCTTACCTCTGGCCACGACCAAATTCCATTTCTTAAGCTTCCAAACTCCATTGCCAAATGTGTTTTCGTATCCCATATCGTCAAGCTGACCAGTGGAGATCAAATTGATACGGATGTCTGGAACATGTCGAACATATTTTAATAACAGCATAGAGGTTTGCTCCGCTCTTCTTTTGCCTTCTCTGTTGATACTTTCCTTTACCATGCTTAACGTCACCTTTCCTTGTGGAGCTGAATTGCTAAGAGCTACCACAAGTGTTTCCCAGCTATCTGATAAAGAACTTAACAAAATCAACGCTTGGATTTCTTGAGCTAAGGCCAGCTCCATGTTCGTCAAATTGTCGAGAATCTCGTCAAATTTTGCCAAGTGGTCAGATACACTTTGCCCATCATAAAGTTTCAGGTTCACAAGTCTCCTTATGATGAAAGCTTTATTTTGAGCATTTTTGGGCTCATACATTTCTTCTAAATGCTTCCATAATTTGAAAGCATTAGTTTCTTTTGCGGTGTCGCGAATCGCCCTTGTTTCAAGCCACCGTCGAATCACACTAACAAATTTACGGTTGAGTTTCTTCCAATCTGCTTCACTTGTTGCACCTTGTTTGACCCCTTTTAGTTCAATATGATCAAACAAGTCTTTACAGTACAACAAATCTTCCATCATGGTTTTCCAAATGGAATAATTTGTTTCCGTGAGTATAATAATGGAATTGCCACCAATATTCGTACGTTCCTCCATTTTTGTACGAAGAAGAAAGGATATGGAACTCCAAGTTTGCTCTGATACCAGTTGTAGGGAAAAATAATCCCACGAATGCGAAAATAAGAACAAATAAGAGAAAAAGAATTTTAACGTGGTTCGGCTAATTTGCCTACGTCCACGGGAGAAAAAATAAGAATCACTATTGATATGAATTAAAGCTGAACTAAGTAAATCAAGAACACAATTCTTCACAGAGAGAGTTTTCAGTAGAGAAAGTAGAATTGCACTTCTGATTATTTCATATGTGTAACTGTCTTCCTCAGCCTCTATAAATAGACCAGGTGAATCAGTTACAAAGGTAGTTACATAAGTGAATATTTACAACTTAGTCCCTATCTCTCTTATAAAAGTACAATCTTGCCTTATATATGTAAGACTTATCAATCTAGTCCTTACTAATTACATTTAGGTCCCTGTAAAATATCTTTCCTTATCAGTAGCCCCCCTAGTTCTTATACAAACAATTTATAAGAACTAGTCGCTCTTCGAACTTCACCCTGAGCAAATACAACTCTCTTCACTTTTCTTCTTCAGCGATCTGTAGCTTCTCTTCGAATTCATTAATAAGTGCAAACAAATTTCCCAATCGCTTCGAACTTATTAACTTGAAGTATAGCCTCGCTTTTACTTCGAATATTATTACTAGGAGCATAGTTTTGCTGATACTTCGAAATCCCTGATCCCTACTTGATAGATTGATTAGACCTTTAATAGTAGACCTATGACACTATACGTTTTCTTTTCGTTTCACATTCCACCCAATGAGAGCAACTCACTGGTTTTGCTTCTCCACATTCTCAACGTCACTCCTTTAACCTATAAATACCCAACTCTTCATTCACTCAAAACGTTAGAGAAATCACCTCTTGAACCATCTCCAACCTGTTCTTCATCTTCATCCTATTCTTCAAGCCATCTTCAACCTGTTCTTCATAAACCTTTAAATTACTTCATCTTTTTCCTCCTCCAAAGCAACCTCTCAGATCGATACCCATTGTATGAGAAGATATCCTAAATACAAAAGATCTAAACCCAGAAAACCAGTAAAATCAAAGAAACCTCTTTTCACTGGTTCTAGCAATCAAGTATTTGGTGCCTACGATTATCTTTGTATTTCACAAAGAGCCAAAGAATACAAGGCTGCTGGGTTGATCTACAACGGTCCTCATTCTTCTTGCACCACTTTTGAATATGGTAACTTCGACCCCAACCTTGCCACTTCGTCTTCACCCTTAGCTTCAAACCCAGAAACTAATCTAGCAACCTCTCCTCCTCGAAATCCAGCTAATTCTCCATTGCTAAGACCTCATCGGAAATATAAAGCTGTTACTTTAGACAAGCCACCAACTGATAAGAAACCACAACCCAAATCACCTGTCCTTCAAGTCGAAGCGTCTAAAAACCTTCAACCCAAATCACTCCCTCCTCAATTCGAGGCTATCAAAGTTAAACGTGCCAAAAAATCACCCTTTCTAGCAATGGGTGAAGAAGCAGAAACCTCTTCTCCTCCCCCACAGGAAGTGGTTGACATTACACCAGAAAGTAGTCAACCAATTCTTGTGACTCAAGCAGAAACTCAAATCCGAAGTCGCTCTAATGAAGTTACTGATGAAGATAATAACAAAGACGATTATGAAGCCACTGAATCTGATGCCGAAGAGGAATCCGAGGCTGACGGCGTGGTTCCTCCAAAAAAGATTCGAGGGAAGAGACCTCTCATTACACTCCCTGAGGAAGTTGCTGCCCTGGTTCAAGAGAATCTTAAACCACTTTCTCCTCGGTACATTCTTGCCCTAAAGAATGTATCCTACACTTACTACCTCGAGTCAGAGAAAGAGACGCTCAAAAAACTATGGGGACTAACCGATAACATGACTCTTCGACTACCAGTAGAAGGAGAGACACCTCTGAACTGCCAGAAAGACGAGCTGGTAGTCTACCCTGAGCTCTTCAACTGGGGACTTCGGTTTCCCCTCGATCCGATGATAGTGAAGTACTTCGAAATCCTTAGATTGTGTCCAACACAAGTCACTCCCAACCAGCTTTTTACTTTATTCTCAGCAATCATGGTATCGAGGCTAGGAGGCATTCCCCTCGAAATCAAAGACTTCATCTCAGTAACCAAAGTTTCTAACGGGCCAGTTCTGCCGTTTTATTACCTGACTCTAGAGGATGATTTAAAAATTGTCGATGACCTCCTCGAAGCTGATAAGTTTTGGAAGCAAAGATTCGTCTTCTTATCAGGAGCTTGGGAAAACGGCAAAGAGATCTCCGATGCCAATCCTTCAAAACTCACCCTCACCTGGAGAGACAGCAGTAAGTAACACCTCACCTTACTTGAATGATCATATTTATTTATCTAACTGTTTACCCCCTTCTTCCTTAGAAATTCCGAGGCGATTTAAAAGTCGTCGAAAAGAAGCCAAGGTTATCTTCCAGCAAATGGCTGAGTGGGCAGAAAAATCTTGGGGAAATGGCTTTCACTCAGCCTTTGAGCCAATCAACTTCGTCAACTGCCATCTCTGGTGCATATCCTTAGGGGCTGACTTCCCTCAAGATCCGATGATCCTCCCGGATCCTATCCTAGCAGTTCAAAGGATACTTGCACCAGATGGGAAATGCTACCTTCCCACCCGGAACCGAAGCGAAAGCCATCTTCCATTAAAGAAGAAAGGAAAATTGACCCACAAGAAGGCCAGTACAAGCAGGGCCAACTCTTCCAAAACTTCGAAGCGTGCAGTGAAAAGAAAAGTGCCCGCCTCTCAACTTCCCTCAATATCCGAGGAGGATGAACCTGCTTTGAAAAAGAAAAAGGACAATTCTCCAAAGAAGAAAAAGAGTAAGTCCAGCACGCCAAAGGAAAAGAATGAGGCTGATATACTAGAGGCGGTGCTAGCTTCCGAGGCGCAGGGGAAAACTTTTATTGAAGAAAATCCTGAAGGAGGACTGACACTAGGAGATAATCAAATAGACGATTATCTCAACTTCGAAGATTTTAATTCAAGCGGGGACTTTGCGTTTTCTGGATCCCAACCTACCAATGTTATTCCACCAACTTCTACTGGGGCTGCTATAGCTTCGACATCTAACGCCATCGTTCCTGTTCATCACCACCCAACAGTCTTTCCTCATTCAGACAAATCCGATGAGGTAGCTTCGATCCTTCGTCCTTTTGATAATTTAAGTGCTGCAGCCAATAAATTATGTGAAGAAGTGAAAAATTCAGACGCACAATTGGAGCTCCTTGCACAAAAATTGATCAAGAGTAAAAAAGAGACAGAGTCTGAAAAGACTTCGAAAATCGAGGCACTTCAGAAATTCGAAGCTGAAAAAGACAAACTTCTTAAAGAGCACAAAGAAAAAGTCGAAGCTCTGGAGGCTTCTCATCGACAAGCTCTTGAAGACCTAAATTCTCAACATTCCACCGCAATTACCGAGGCAAAACAAAAATCTTCCGATGCTGAGAAACTTGTTAAAGAAACTCAGGAGAAACTGGAGAATTGCCAAACTGAGTTGACTACGCTTCGAACAAAATTCGAGGAAGAAAAGAATGCTGCCGTCAAAAAGGCCGAGGCCGCTGTTGGCTCTTTAATGCTTGAAGGTATCAAGAAAGCTCAAATTGATACAGCTATTCAACTTCTTCGAGAGGTTCATGCTGCCTGTCCAAGGCTGGATTTAACGAATATTTGGAAACAAGTTCCTGAAGAAAGTCGCCCAAGGGAAGCATTCGAGGTGCCACCAAGCTCCTCAGAAGAAGAAGATGCTTCAGAAGAGTCGTCGGAAGAAGAAGATGCCTAATAGACTAGGCATATTATGTTTGTTTTTTGTGTATCTGGCTAAGTAATTCTCACCTTTTTGTAGACTTCGTGTTTTATCCGATGAACAAGCAACTTTTCTTTCTCTTAAAATTTTGTCTTAAACTTCTGGTGTACTTATTTAAATTTGTCGCTCCGAAAATTAGACGCATTTATTAATGAAGGTACCTTGAAAATTAAGATGCACTTATAAGACGTGGCACCTCGAAAATTAGATGCACTCATAAGACGTGGCACCTCGAAAATTAGATGCACTCATAAGACGTGGCACCTCGAAAATTAGATGCACTCATAAGACGTGGCACCTCGAAAATTAGATGCACTCATAAGACGTGGCACCTCGAAAATTAGATGCACTCATAAGACGTGGCACCTCGAAAATTTGGTTGTCTCTTCAAAGCTATTGCTTGGGAAAATTATTCTTGGTCAAATTTCAAAGATGATCAATCTTTGCCAAATTACCAAAATAATAAATCACTCATCATAGTAAACAACCAATGGCCAAAAGAAATTTTATTAAAAAATTCAATATTAAACAGACACCTCGTTAAAACCTTTCTGGGCCAACAGATAAGGAAATAGTATGTTTGTTTTACAAAAATTCGAAGTTTGAATTTACTCACAGTACAATTTCAAATGCTCTATATTCCAAGGATGTTTGAGCATCCTCCCTTCTCGATCTAACAACCTGTAGGAACCTGGCTTGACCCTCATTTTGACTTCGTAAGGACCTTCCCAATTCGGGGCCAATTTTCCGAGGTGTTTATCCCTAGTGTGAAGAAATACTTTTCGTAACACTCGATCGCCAATTTTGAATTCTCTCCTCTTAACTTTAGCATCGTACCTGCTTCTCATTAATGTTTGATAATGGATCACATTCAAATGTGCTTTGACCCTTTTTTCTTCCAACAAATCAAGCTCCACCCTTCTAGCTTCATCGTTATCCTCATCGGAATATTGTAGTAGTCTATAAGAGGGCAATGTAGATTCAGCAGGGCACACAGCGTCCATTCCATATACTAAAGAAAAAGGAGTCTCTTTTGTAGCCTCTATAGGGGTTGTTCTATATGCCCATAAAACCTCTTGAAGATAATTTGGCCATTCCCCTGCTGCTCCTGCCAAATTTTTCTTCAAGCCATCCAAAATAGATCTATTTGTAACTTCCACCTGTCCATTTGCCTGGGGGTGGAAAGGAGTGGAAAAGCATTGCTGTATCCCTTTCGAAGAGCAAAAAGAGTCCATTTCTTTATTATTAAATTGAGGACCATTGTCCGTCGTTATTTTTCGAGGTACTCCAAAACGGTAGCAAATGTTACTTTGAATAAACTTGATTACATCCTTAGCTTTTGTCCCAGCTAAGGGTTCTGCTTCTGCCCACTTCGAAAAATAATCAACCGCAACAATAATCATCTATCTTCCACCAGAAACCATAGGTAATGGTCCCACTAAATCAATTCCCCACCTATCGAAAGGAACCGCCTCTGAAATTGTCATTAGGGGTACTGCTGGTTTGTGTATTAAATTTGCATACCTTTGGCAAGTATCACAGCTTCGAACTAACGACTTGGCATCTTGCAAAATAGTAGGCCAATAATACCCTGCCAACAATACCCTACGCGTTAAAGCTTTGAACCCACAATGAGCTGATCCATCCCCATCATGCAGTTCGGATAGAATGTTCTGAGACTCTTGCTTGCTTAAACATCGTAGCAAAGGTTTCGACGCAGACCTTTTGTACAATACCCCATCCAATACCACATAGCCAAGGGTTTTATACTTTATTTTCTTGAGCAAGTGTTTATCAAGAGGTAATATTCCCTTCGAAATAAAGTTTAACAAGTCAAACCTCCAATCTCCTCGAGCGCACATCGGATCATTCACTACCTCATTAACAACTTCACACTGCTCAGAATTCGGTATGATCGAAGGCGATGGTTGTGTTATGATCCATGGATATTCTTCAGAGTAAGCCATTGTTGCCAAAGAATCAGCCATTGTGTTGCTACCTCTTCGAATATGCTCCACTTCGACATTTTCAAACTGTGCCATCATTCCTCGAAGCTCTTTTAAGTACAAAACCAAACGTTCCTTTTTAGCTTCCGATACTCCTTTAACATGGTTAACTACCAACTGTGAATCTGTTTCCAAGCGCACAAATATTGCTCAACAAATCTTTGCTAACCGTAATCCTGCTAGCACAGCTTCATATTCAGCTTCGTTATTCGAAGCATGAAAGCCAAATTTTATAGCTTGAAACATAAATTCCCCTGTTGGTGCCACCAATTCAACTCCTGCACTTGACCCTTTATTACTGGATCCCCCATCAGTTCGTATCGTCCACGTTGGATTCTCGTTCACCTTTTCACCATCTTTCTCTTCTGATCTGCTTGAGTGAAACTCCACCAAAAAATCTGCTAAGGCTTGAGCTTTGATAGCTGTTCGAGGAGAGAATAACACATCGAAATCTCCTAATTCCACAGACCACTTGGTCATCCTTCCTAAGATGTCTGGCTTTTGCAAAACATTTTTTAATGGATATGAAGTTCGAACCACAATCGTATGTGCCTGGAAGTAAGGGCGCATTTTTCTCGCTGCCACTACTATACACAGTGCCAATTTTTCGAGCTTCAAATAGCGTTTCTCAGCATCAACCAAACTTTTGCTGACATAGTAGACAGGCTTCGAAATTCTCGTATCTTCACTGACCAGAACTGCACTCACCGCATAATCCGATACTGCTATATACAAAAATAACTGCTCACCCTTTCGAGGCTTTGACAATATTTCAGGAGAGGACAAAAGATTTTTGATCTTCATAAAAGCTTCTTCACAATCCGAAGTCCACTCAAAATTATTAGGTCTACGCAGCACCTGGAAAAAAGGCAAGCACTTATCTGAAAAACGAGAAATGAATCTGTTCCAAGCTGCTAACCTGCCCGTTAACATTTGCACTTCTTTGATATTCCGAGGTGAAGACATAGATATCAGAGCCTTCAATTGATCTGGATCCACTTCGATTCCTCTTTCACTAATCATGTACCCCAGAAATTTGCCAGATCGAACTCCAAATGTACATTTTTCTGGGTTCAACTTCAATTGTATGGCCCTAAGATTCAAAAACGTCTCTTCTAAATCATCAATGTGTTCATCATCACTTTTTCTTTTAACAAGCATGTCATCGATGTACACTTCGATATTTCTCCCTATTTGTGAAGCAAACGCCTTATTCATCAGCCTCTGATATATTGACCCAGCATTTTTCAATCCGAACGGCATCACTCTATAGCAGTGCAATCCTCTGTCAGTGATAAAAGTCGTGTTTTCTTCATCATTTGGATTCATTCGAATCTGATTATACCCCGAAAATGCATCCATAAATGTCAAGATTTTATTTCCCGAAGTGGAATCCACTAACTGATCGATTCGAGGCACTGGAAAAGGATCTTTTGGACAGGCTCTATTCAAATATGTGAAGTCCACACACATTCGCCATTTTCCGTTCTTCTTTTTTACCACCACAGGATTAGTCGTCCACCTCGGATAATTGGCTTCCCTGATATGCCCCATCTTATATAGTCGATCCACCTCGGCAACTATGGCCTCGGATTTTTCCAACGAAAAGGCCCTTCCTTTTTGAATTATCGGTTTGACCTTCGGATCAACCGCCAAGCTATGACATATGATGTCACTTGGGACCCCCACTACGTCTTCGGACTTCCACGCAAATACATCCAAATTTTCAGACAAAAAGGTCAACAACTTTTCTCGCATCGATAAAGATAACAGAGTCCCAATTCGAAGTACCCTGCCATTATTGAAAATATATTCTTCTAGTTCCTCATTGACCACCACAGAACTCGGGGTTGACCTCGGATCATCAATTCCCTCGTCTGTTCCATCAGAAGACAACCCCCCAAACTGCTAATTCTCCATCGGATCATCAGAACTTTTGCCCCGTAGTCTAAATGCAGCAGCGTAACATTCTCTTGCCACCTTTTGATCACTTCGAACTACGCCGACTCGGTCCTCGATCACATACTTCAAACATTGATGAACTGTATAAACTACAGCGTACATTTTAGCCAACCACGACCTCCCAAAAATAGCGTTGTAGCTTGATGGACAATCCACCACCACAAAAAGTACTTGTACTTTCTTCTTGAAAGGCCCCTTTCCCAAAGAAATTTCACCCTCGAACTCCCCTATCACATTTGCTGTTGCGCCAGTAAACCCTATGATAGTCCTTTCTGATCTTTCTATTCGAGGTGGAGCAGTTAATCTCTCATATGTTGACTTGAAAAGCACATTAGCAGAGCTCCCTGTATCAATCAGCACTCGTCGAATCTCCACCCCGCATACTTCTGCTCCTATGACCACTGCATCTTCATGTGGCCCAGTAATCCCCCTCAAATCATCCCCATCGAAAATTATATAGGGCACATACTTTTTGTTGCTTAGGTGTGCCGATGCTCCTCCCTCAATTTGTCGTGTTAAATTCACTATATGCCTCTTCCTCGAATTATTAGTGTTATTGGTCATCGAATCTCCCCCGAATATTGTTAGTGATTCGAAGAAGGCACACAAATCTCGAACACGTCCCTACGCATCGGCTCATCTATTGACATTAACAAAAGTCGACTGGGGTCTGGGTCGACATATTCCGAGGCCACATCGAAATCATCACCTGCAACATCTAAAATCATCAATGCAGTTTCCTGCTTAGAATTAGGATTACCAATTTTCGGAGCTGCAGCTTTAGCATTCTTCCTGACATATTCCAGCAACTTTCCATTTTCGATCAAAATTTGCATCTCCTTCTTTAGAGCAATGCAATCATTTGTATCATGGCCGACATCATCATGATACCTGCAGAACTTATTATTGCGCTCCTCTTTTGGCCTGTTAATCGCTGGTGGCTTTCTAAAATTGATTGTTCCCCTTGTTTTTTCATATATCGAAGCCACGCTTTCAGTCAGATCCGCATAATAATCCGGCCTTACCCACACATTCGATCTGGATCTAAACTGTTGCTGATTATTAGAATTGTGTTGATTATATCCCCCTTGATACGAGCTCGAAGCTCCTCGGTTAGAAACATTTTGATTGCTCTTCGGACGCGAGGGATTGTTGTTCGATGTGTTAGATTGTCCATTCCCCTTCTGAATAGTACTAGCACCTCCTCGAACCCGCGTCGATTCTTCGACCTTAATCTGATCCTCAACCTGAGCCATAAGAGCTTCAAATGTTAACGCCCTGCGACTCGTAGTCTCATCGGCTAAATCCCCAGGCAACAGTCCTTGCCTAAACGCCGCCATAGCCACACTTTCTTCACAATCATCCAATTCAGCCTTTGTTGACACAAACCTCTTAGTGTAATCCTTTAACTTCTCTCCCACAGCCTGCTTGCATTGTATTATTGTGTCTCCATTAGCTCTCATTTCCTTGCTTCCCACAAACTGTCTTCGGAAAGCGGTATAGAAGCTTCTAAAATTTGCAATTGACTCCTTAGGAATCTTGTTGAACCATTTCAGCGCAGTTCCCTTAAACGTCTGAGAGAATGCTCTACACACCAATTTATCGTCGTCTTCGGAATTAGTCATGTAGTTTTTAAATTGTTCTATGTGGTCATCGGGATCTTGAGTCCCATCAAACTTATCAACTTTGGAAATATCAAACCGCCTCGGAAGTGGCACAGATCTGATCTCCCTGATCAATGGTGAGTCCCTCCAGTCGACTCCTTGAACATACTGGTCTTCATTTCTCATCCCCACAGTAGCATATAAGCTTGACTCACCTTCATATTTTCGAGGCGAATATTTCCGAGGCGAATATTTCCGAGGTGAATATACTCGCCTTTCTTTCTTTTTCCTTCCTTCTTTATACACCCTAGCTGGCCGGAGCTCACGCTCTGCTCCTCTTGAATGGCCTCGAGAACGCTCGTACCTCGGTGTTTCATCAGATTCAGAATCTTCGAAATCCTCTTCATCACTAGAGTTCACATACAGTCGCTTTTGTAACTTTTCATTCCTCTTTATCCCGCTATACTCTTTTTTTTGCTCAAAACGTGCTTTACGTTGTTCATATCGATCGTCGCCATCGTCCATCGACTGATCCGACTGATCATTCTGATCGCCCCCTGCTATTTTAGACCTAAGCCTAGCACCATCATTATTTCCCTTCTTTTTTATCAATTCGTCAAGCTCTGCCACCTTCCTTATCATCTCATTCATTTTTCCTTCAAAATCAAATTGGATTGATTGAGTTGGAATCGATTTACCTGCCTCTTGCAGATCGGATTTCAATGTTTCCATAGCCTTGCGAACAGATGGATTGTCACCTTCTTCTGAATTCATCTTCAATCAGCGACAAATCAAACAAAATATGAAAATTCGAACGAAAAACTTCACAAAACGAAAACTCGAGACTCGATTTTTGATCCGTTGATCAAGGTATCTTCGCCCCCTCTTTCTAGCGCCAATTTGATATGAATTAAAGCTGAACTAAGTAAATCAAGAACACAATTCTTCACAGAGAGAGTTTTCAGTAGAGAAAGTAGAATTGCACTTCTGATTATTTCATATGTGTAACTGTCTTCCTCAGCCTCTATAAATAGACCAGGTGAATCAGTTACAAAGGTAGTTACATAAGTGAATATTTACAACTTAGTCCCTATCTCTCTTATAAAAGTACAATCTTGCCTTATATTTGTAAGACTTATCAATCTAGTCCTTACTAATTACATTTAGGTCCCTGTAAAATATCTTTCCTTATCAACTATAACTCAAAATATTACAGAGATTGGAGTCTCACTCCATACACTAAAGAGTTATACACTCACTTTTCTCACCCCAAATATTATACCCCAAAAGAGAATAGTAATCTCACAGATCACTCAAACAAATTCTCATAAACACTACCAGTATTTCTCTCTAAAATGTGTCACACATAATATTGCACTCTAGAATGTTTCTTTCAAGTGCTTCAAGTGATAATATCCAAGACCAACTCATGGTCCTATTTATAGCAAAACAAAGCTTACAAAGGAAGCCACTTAAGCTTCCAGATGAAGCTAATGGTTACTTGCAAGAAACCCATTTGCATTAAATGAAAGGAGGTTGCTTGTAAGTCACCCTTCATTTAATGCTTAGTTGTTTCTTGTAAGAAACCAAAAGGTAGGGCCCACACTAATAAATATGAGAGAGAGAAGTGAGCAGGCCCTATAGTTTCCGGCATTTTGGTCTGAAACCCAAGCCAATTCTATCTTCTTCTTTTTTCTCTTCTTACGTTAGTTCCATCTTCAAACAACTGTTGGCGAGACATTTTTGTTCGGAATATCGAACGAGTGTGTTATGTGAGGAGTAGTGTATATCTTCTTCTGCCTTTTCCGTTCTCAAGATGGATCTTGTTCGATGGTGATTCGTTTCAGTCCACGACCGATTTCAATCGGATTTTCAGTTGCGATGCTCATTCGGAACACGAGTGTGTTATGTCGGACGTCGTTCTCAGCCGCTTCTAGATCTGAGTTGGTAGCCCATCTGAGCAGCCTTCCAGAGAGGACAACTTGAGTGGCCTCTGACCCGTGATGGCTGCTAAGGACGAAGGCAGGAACAGAGAGGTGATCGTTGATTCGGCGTTGGGTGGCAGTAAGGGTTTGGCAGTTTCGAAACCGGTGGAGAGAAGGTGTCTGACTGGTTCGATTACAGGAGAGGCTGCGAAATCGGTTTTCAGATCAGTGGAGATGGCTGCTAAGGCGTCGGCAGGAACAGAGAGGTGATCGTTGATTCGGCGTTGAGTGGCAGTAGGGTTTTGGACGACGGTCGGAACAGCAAGGTCATCGCTGATTTGGCGTTGGGTGACAGAAATGGCTTGGCAGTTTCGAAAGCGGTGGAGAGAAGATACCTGGCTGGTTCGATTAGAGGTGAGGATTCTGTTGGTCTGGAATCTGATCCAGTGATGGCTGCTAAGGACGAAGGCAGGAATAGAGAGGTGATCGCTGATTCGGCGTTGGGTGGCAGTAGGGGTTTGGCAGTTTTGAAACCGGTGGAGAGAAGGTGTCTGACTGGTTCGATTACAGGAGAGGCTGCAAAATCAGTTTTCAAATCAGTGGAGATGGCTGCTAAAGACGTCGGCAGGAACAGAGAGGTGATCGCTGATTCAGCGTTGAGTGGCAGTAGGGTTTTGGCAGTTTCAAAATCGGTGGAGAGAATGTGTCTGACTGGTTCGATTACAGGCGAGGCTTCGAAATCAGTTTTCAAATTAGGGTTTAAGGTTGGTAAATCGGGAGAGAAGATTGGTAGGGTTGGTTTGAATATGGATTCTACAGCTGGACTGGACTCTGACCCAGTGGAGATGGCTGCTTCGATTCTGGGCTCTCCGTTTGGACTGGGCCAGGACCCATTGGCTGGGTTTGGTTCACTTATGGGGTCAAAGAGCAAAGGCCCAACGAATTTAAATCAGCACTCTAACCGCTCAAAGCTGAATTCTAAGGACTCTCTTCCTGTGGGGCGGGTTTCTAAAACCCATAGACCCACTCAAATTCTATCCATTGAACGACCCGACCCAAATAAAAGTAAAGGTTTATTGGGGCTGGTGGGTCCAATGGGTTTCCCTCGTTGATTCGTAACTTCGGGCATGCGGGTAAAGGGCCAAAAGGGAGAAAATTCAAAATGGTCCATGCTAAGTCACCTTCCCTTAACTCTCATAAGGATTTTTCAAGAGGGTTTTCATCTTCAGAGGAAGATCCATCTGAAATTGAGCCAGAGAATGCACCTGGATCTCGTCTCCCTTCAATCAGCGAGGACTATGAGGTGGAGCTTGGCGAGGAGGTGGACTCCCCCCCCCCCCCCCAAAAAAAAAGGGCTTGCACGGATGAGGCAAAAGGCAAAGGTAAAATGGTAATATCCCTCGACAGGATTTTCGGCTGACTATCTGTAAGTATTTAATTATGAATATTGCATCATGGAACATGAGAGGTCTAAACGACCCTGTTAGGCAAAAAAACGTCAATGATTTTATCCTCAGTAATCATATATCCTTGATAGTTCTTGTAGAAACCAAAGTCCAAATTCACAAAATTGATCAAACAATTAGGAAGATTATGCCCTTTTGGCATGTTGTTACTAATCATGAGACCCATCCCTTAGGTAGAATTTGGATTCTCTGGAACCCTAGTGTCATTACAATTACTAGAATCTCCCAAACTCCCTAGTTAATCCATTGTATAGCTAAATGTCATAATTTCAGAGCCACCTTTAAGCTCAGTGCTATTTATGCGTTAAACGATGCATCCGATTGTATTCCTCTTTGGAAGGATCTTTACAACATCTCCAAGGTGGATAACCACATTCCTTGGATATTCCTTGGAGATTTTAACGCGATCCATCACCCAGGCGAGCGTCTGGGATTCTCTGAGTCTTGGTCTCCAGCTATTGATGACATCAACAGCTGCTGCTACCAATGCGAACTCAGTGATCTTCGATCAACTGGATTTCCTTTCACTTGGATTAACAAGCAGCCTGCTCATCCTATCCTTTCTAAAATTGACCGAGTGCTTATCAACCCGGATTGGGAAGACCTTTTCCCTATGTCCAGTGTCCATTTTGGGTACCTTCGTACGTCTGACCATACCACAGTCACTCTTCATCTTAGAGTCCCCCGTCCTCGGAGGAAAAAACCTTTTCGTTACTTTAATATGTGGCAATCTCATCCCCTGTTTAAGGACATCGTTTCCTCAAGCTGGACCGTCCCTACCACCTCTGGAGGTATGAGGATGGTCTCAGAAAAAATTTAATCTCGGATTCAGCGATATTTCTTCCAGAGCCTCTGCTGCTCAATCAGCTCTGTTTGAGGCTCAATCGATTCTAGCCTCTGATCCTCTCAACCCGCTCCTGGTTTCCAAAGAATCAGAGGCTTCTGATCGTTTTACCTTTTTCAGCCGAGCGGAAGAATCCTTTCTTAAACAAAAATCTAGAGAAAATTGGATCAAGCTGGGAGACCGGAACACAAAATTCTTTCATAATAGCATTAAAGCCCGACTTTTTTGTAATAAAATTCTCTCGATTACCGATAATCAGGGAGGAACTATCACTTCCCCGATTAGGGTTTCTAATGTCTTCGTGAATTTTTTTGAGAAATCCTGAGGTACAAAGCATTCTACCTTCTATCCTGGAGTTGAAAAAGTCTCGACCGTGATTTCTTCCTTTGTTTCTCCCACTGATAAAGAGTCTATGATCTGTGAGATCTCCAATGCTGAAATTAAATCGGCTTTGTACAGTATTGATAGTGACAAATCCCCTGGTCCTAATGGTTTCAATTCCAGTTTTTTCAAAACCACTTGGAATATTGTTGGCCTTGACATTTGTAAAGGAGTCCAAGAGTTCTTTCTCACTTGAACTCTCGTCGAATCGTGGAATGCGACCTCGATTTCTCTTATCCCAAAAAAGGCTTCTCCTTCAAGGCCAGCGGATTATAGACCAATTTCACTTTGCAATGTTGTCTATAAAATCATTTCTAAAATTCTGGCCAACATAATCAAAATTGCCTTCCCTTACCTTATCGATACTTCCCAATTGGCTTTCGTAACGGGAAGGAACATTTCTGATAACATCCTTCTGTCTCAAGAACTCATTAGGGGATATAATAATAGAGGTAGAGGAAAAAGGGTTTCCCTAAAAATAGATATAATGAAGGCCTTTGATAATGTTCGATGGCACCTCATTCTTGATATTTTAGTTGCAATGTGATTTCCTAAGAAGATGATCACTTGGATTATTAAGTGTATCTCTACTCCCTCCGACTCTATTAACATTAATGGAGATCTTCATAGAAATTTCAAAGGTAAAAAAGGACTTCGCCAGGGTGACCCTCTCTCCCCCTTCTCTTTGTGCTTGTTATGCAAGTACTTTCTGGCATTCTCAAAGAGAAAAGCCAGGATCGGACCTTCCGCTTTCATTGGAAATGTCATAAGCAGAAAATCATCAATCTCTGTTTTGCAGATGACCTTATGATTTTCTGCCATGGTGACACTCAATCCCCCAGCCTTATCAAGGATGGTCTGGATGAATTCTACTCTCTTTCTGGTCTCAAAGTTAATCCCATGAAAAGTCACATCTTCTTCTCGGGCATTGACCATCACCTTCGGTCTAATCTTTTAACCATATTGAATTTTCATGAAGGCTCCCTCCCGGTAAAGTACCTGGGAGTCCCTCTCATCACTGGTAGACTCACTCATTCGGATTGTCGCCCCCTCCTGCACAAAATAATCCCGAATTGAATCTTGGACTACCAATCACCTTTCTTATGCTGGTAGACTCCAACTTATCAAATCGGTCTTATTTGCGGGTCAGGTCTATTGGTCATCGATTTTTATTCTACCTTCTAGGATAACTAAAGAGTTAAACCAATATTTTCGTCGCTTTCTTTGGTCTGGTTCGGCTATGAAAATCTTTGGGGCCAAAGTTGTTTGGTCGACCGTTACCACTCCCTACAAAGGGGGCGGCCTTGGGATCCTAGACCTAAAAATCTGGAATCAGGCGGCCGTCCTTAAGCACCTCTGGTCTATCGTTAGTAATAAGACTCAATCTATCTGGTGCGAGTAGATCAAAGCTGAAAAGATAAAAAATAAATTTTTTTGGGAAGTTACTTTGAGTCCCTCGTCCACTTGGATTTGGAGGAAAATCCTCCGGCTTCGGCCTTTGGCTCATAATTTATACAGGGTGGCTATTGGAAATGGTCAGAACACTTCATTCTGGCATGATCCATGGCTCCTCTCCTCGTCTCTCGCATCCCACTATGGAACCGAAGTCATCAGTGATTCCCGTTTGGGAAGCAACTTAAAAGTGTCGGACATTATCATCAATGGTGAATGGAATTGGCCAGTAAATCTGAGATCGGCTCGAGCTCGCAGCCGATGCCATCTGGATAAAATCCAAAAGCTCATCCTCTCCCTTCCCCATCCGAACATTTTATCAAGGGATGTTCCATATTTGACGGCTAAGGCAGGATGTATCATCTTTACAATTAAGGATACGTACAATGCCCTTCGTGAGCCTGCCCCTGAAAAGGGATAGGCGGGGTTAGTTTGGAATAAATATAATATTCCGCGTCACTCCTTTATTTCTTGGCTGGATTTAAAGGGTAAGCTTGCCACCAAGGACAAGCTTTGCAGTTGGGGTTATAATATCCCAGCCACCTGTACCCTTTGTCACTCTGAATCGGAAACTACATCTCATATCCTCTTTGAATGTAGTTACTCTCAGAGCATCTGGACTTACACTAGTGTCAAACTTGGTTTTCCTTTTCTATCTTCTTGCTGGCTATCTTGGATTGACGAGGCTTCAAGATGGTCTAATTCTCGAAAGCAGAGTATTTGTCGTACTTGTTTCAATGCGTTTATCTACCACATTTGGAAAGAGCGGAATTCAAGAATTTTTGGATCTGCCTCTGTTTTGGCCTCAGCAATATCATACCATATCTTATCGGATCTCCGATTTAGATTTCATGGTACCAAGATTAGCTGGTAATTTTATTGTATTTAAATCTAACTTAGTCTTTTATGATACATGTATTCTCTGTCTGGACTGGAGCGCGAATTTCGATTGGGATGATGGAGTTACATCTCAGTCACCCCAGCTACCTAGTCATTTGCATGTTATGAGCTTATGTTGCTACCCGGATATTGTACTCTTCATTTTAGGCACTTCTATATTTCACCTTCTAGTGCTTATCGCATTATATGATTATTGTTGTAAGCTTGAGGGGTATGCCCTAAGACCATGTATGAATTTTTCAAATTAATTTAAGTTTTCATTCACAAAAAAAAAACAGAAAAAGCAAAAGAATACGTTGGATAAAATATAAAATTTAAAAACTTAAGATGATAAACCACTCAACTTTTTCCACGTCTTTTTATAAATATTTTTAAAATAGGATACAAACTTGCAAAGAATTTTTTTTGCTTAATAGTGTTTTTCTAGGGTTTTCTCTCACTAAATTTTTAATTTCCTCTCTCTCAAAAAGCAACAATCCTCTCATTTCTTATACACGACACTTTTATTCTTCTTCATCGATATATATATATAAAATAACGAAAAGAGATAAGAATGTAGTTTAAAAAATCTAAACAAATTTTTATTTTATTTTATTTTATTCAAATATTTTATATTATTTAAATCAAATCTAATTGTAATAAAATTTGGTTTTATTTTATTTATTTTAATTCAAATTTTGAGGTTTTGAGTAGCTCTTGTATAAAGCCTCGTACGTTTAAATATTTTTTTTGAATAATATATTTTTTATCTCTGAAAATTTCAGTCTCTATTACCCATAGATTAGAGTTTCATCATGTTACCCTTGACTTCGGGAGTCTCTGTTACCCATAGATTAGAGTTTCATCATGTTACCCTTGAATTAGGGTTTCGTCTATCGTTGTTTCTTCTTCTATTTTCGCCGTTCTGATACATCTATCTTTGCTTCTTCTTCTATTTTCGCCGTTCTGATACCAACCAATGGTGTGATGGAAGATTAGAATAAGAAAACAGTAGATTTGAAACCCTAACCCTAGTTTAGAGAGTAAAAGAGACTCAGAAACTCAGAGAAAAATCTCAAATTTTATTCATCAAAGTCTGACGGTAAAATAGGGTATATAAGATGCTTTATATATGAGACATCCAAAACCCTAATAAAATATTCTAAAAAATACAATAAAGATATTAAAAATAAAAATAAAATATAATATGAATGCAATCAAATTTGATTTACTAATTAAAATATTGATTTTATAATAAAATAAAATAAAATATAAAAAATAGTAAAATAGATTTTTCGGACCCTAAACAGTATAATTTGAAGTCCAAATTTAGTGACATGGTCACGCTTTTATCAGTTGTTGGCCTCGTCGATACGTTTAATTTAAGTACCATTTTCACCTAGTTCTGATACCCGAGCGAGAAATTAGTCTGTCCGCAGTCTTCGCTACATCATCCTTCTCCGGTTGTAAAGAATTCAACCTCGAATTCAAAACGTTGAAAGATTGAAATAACTGTAAAAATATTAACGCTTTCACCTCCGGTTGCAACTGGTACTAGAATAAGTGTGTGAGAGATGATGATCAGAATGTTTCCTCTCTTGTCAAGAAGTGGTTTCCCAGCTTTGTCTCTATTTACCATGTCATCGGCATTACTGTGATCAGCAGTAACAAGATATATTCCACCCACTTATTCTATGTCAGCTTTATCGACCCATTTACTAAGCACAGCAGCACCCTTACGTGTGTAAAAAGTTGTTGTCTTTCTAGTTCCAGACAATGATTGTTGTATCACATCAAGACCATTGCAAAAAAGAACAATTCATCTTTGTTGAATAGTATATGGCTTCTCAAGTTCTTTAGAGTATACTTCTGCCAGCGGATTCAAAACATTGCAATCTTCTACTTTTAACTTTTTATTCTTTCTTTTATTTTCCCAACCATCACCCAAAAATCCTCCAGCTTCTATTACAAAACCTAATCTTTTATCCATTAAAACACTATCCTTTTCTTCTATCAATCCATTCATAATCTCAAACACAAAAATACTATCTTCCATTTTTCCAACACGACAACATGTATCAACAGAAAACTGAATCAAAGGTTTGATTTTAGGATAACATAAAATACCTGGAAGATGCATCTCCATAATAAAAGCTGCTACTTTGCAGTCTTTCTTCAATAGAACTTCTGAAGCGATGTAGTCTCGTGTATAGAAGCTTGAGAAAATATCTCAATCTACAAGTTTCTCCTCAACATTAATTAGATCTTTATCATCCTAGTCATCATCATACTCATCGTAGACTGGTTTGTCAAATACCGGTCCAGAAACATCTTCAAAAATATTTTTATCGTAGACTGGCTTGTCAAACACGGGCTCAGATACAGTTTAAGCGTCAAAACTAAGATCGGTAGCTGATGCATTGTGAGCATGAACCTCCTTAGCTGGTGGTGGTTTTGGAGACATTACTCTAGATGACACCAATATAAACTTGCAACCATCTTTCACAAAACTGTATCGATTCATTCTACCATCATAAGTAGAATTCCTCTTAAAACGCCATGAACGTCCTAAAACTAGATGACAAACGTCTATGGGAACTACGTCACACCATGTTGTATCTTTATAATTACCAATGGAAAATGCAATTTGAAAGCGTTTAGAAATTGTTACCTCGGCGTACTCTATCAGACCTGACAGTACGTACGGGTATGGAAGAGCTTCAGTCTTTAAAGCCAGTTTTTGAACAACCTCCTCTGAAATCAGATTCTTATAACTATCTGAATCGATTACAAACTTGCAAATACTTCCTCTAATTGTGCAGGTAGACTGGAAGATGTCGTTCTCTATTCTACTCCTCAAATCAATAGGTACCCGAAACATGATTCATGTATCTACGTAGCAAGAATTGTTGGTCTCTGATACCAACTGATAAAGCGGTAGAAATAGAAGAAAAAACAAAGATAGATGAAACCCTAATTCAAGGGTAACATGATGAAACCATAATATAAGGGTAACAAAGACGGGAATTTTCAGAGATAAAAAATATTTTATTCCAAAAACTTATTTAAAACGTAAGGTATGTGAGGCTTTATACAAGAGCTACTTAAAACCCTAGATTAGAATACAAGGAATAAAATCAAATAAAATCTTATTACAATTAGATTTGATTTAAATAATATAAGATAATTGAATAAAATAAAATAAAAAAGGTTTTTATTTGGAATTTTTGGGCTATATTAGATAATAAGAACTTCAAACTCACACTAGCAAACGTGTATTTGTTGTGACAAACATCCTACAGTTAGGGTACCACACGACTGATATGTTTATTGCATGTATTATACCTGAAGACTTTAGTGTGCACTCAGATCAAACGTGTTTTGTTCAATGTCAATACTAATCCCACCTATAGTGATTCATCATAGAGTATCAAAACCAAATTTTAGACATAAAACATAAAAGTATCTTGAAGCAGTCGAACCATTTTCCAGACGACTTTGGCACATAAATTTAAGCAGTTCATGCTCTTAAGTTCCAACAGTAATGTTCAGGCATTTGGGTTTCAACAGTAAAGTTCATGCTTCTAAGTTTCATAAGTAATGTTCGCACACTTAAGTTTCATCAGTATAGTTCTCACTCTTAAGTTTCAATAGTAAAGTTCATACTCCAAATTTTCAGCAGTAATGTTCATGCACTTAAGTTTCATCTTTAGTCACTTTAAGTTTACACTAACAATTCTCCTCTTATGCTTATAATGACTTTAGTATCTATTATTCGATGTCTCGACTATTTTTTAACAAAGACATTCAGTCCACATGCTTCCTAGACTTGAACAAGTATCATACATTATATGAACTTTAAAGCTGGTAGTACCTTGGTCAGAGTAAGGCTTAACATCTACGTACTTATTTTGTTCATAGAACTTTGGATTCCTCATCAAGTGAAAGGTACTAGTATTATCAAAGAACAAAGTCACTTCTTGATTTATTCCAGTTATTTCACTTATCAATCCTTTTAACCATGTGGTTTCTTTCATTTCCTTAACATCATCTATATATTCAATTGGGTAAATGCAAAATATTAACCTTATGAAGATACAATTTCCAACTAATCACTTCATCAAACACAATAAACAAATAACCCAAAATTGACTTCCCAATATCAAAGACAACCTCTATAATCAGATTTTACATACCATTTTAAACATCTTATGAGTCTAATACATTTGATTATAACACAACCCAACATCTGATAAACTCTTCAGGTATATCATGAATCATTTAAGGGTTTACGAGTGAGACTTCCCTGGTTCTGCCATAAATTTTTCTTAAAATACCAATTGAGTATGCAAGGTCAAGTTTTGTGCATATCATTGCATGCATGATGCTTTCGATGATGTTAACATATGGTAACTCGTGGATAATTTTTTTATCTTTTACTTTGATTGGTGCTTGAGTAATACTTAGTTCAAAATGGGAACCAATATGAGTCTTAATGGTTTGGGCTTCAGACATGTTGAACTTCTTGAGAACTTTTTGTATATTTGTTAAGATAAGAATATATAACATATCAATATATTTCTCATGATGTTTATTCCAGTATCTTAAAAATGTCTCCCAAAACTTTCATTTCAAACTCTTATTTTAGATTATTGTCACAATTTCAATCCTCATCTTGTCCTTTTCAGATATCAGTATGTCATCAACATACAAAAACAACATGATATGTCTCTTCATGTGCGTTTCCCGTTTTTAATAGACACAAATATCATAACAACTCCTCACATAATTAATTGACTTTATGAAAGAATCGAATATTTTATTCCAATATTTTTGTGACTACTTTAGTTCATGTATATATTCTCTAACAAACACACATCGCCCTTTAGATATTATTTATACTCTTGAGGTTACCTCATATTAAATGATCTCATCCAGTTATTTAGGTCATAATGAAGTAGTAACATCAATCTGATCTAATCCAATGTCCAATTTTCCAACATTTAGTAGCAAAACCCTTATAGAGAATCATTTCACAACTAGTGAGGAGATTTTATTACAGAAAAAACCCTAATTTTGGGTAAATCCTTTAGCCACTAACCTAGTTTTTTCCTAGATAGCTCAACTCCCATAATATTTTGATTTCTTTTAAAATCCATTTACATCCAAATTTTTTTATGCTTCGACTGCTTCAAAAGAATCCAAGTTTCATTCTTCTCCAAAGATTTTAGTTCTTCCTTTATTACGTTTTACCGTTTTAGTTTATCAATGTTCTTCAAATTATCGTGATAAATCTCTGTAACTATAACATCTCCCTCACATTTCAATATATAAAATATAACATATAATATCAACATACACATCTCTTTATATAGGTTTGCTACATCTGTGTACTTTATTCCTCACTAATTGATGGTTTCCAATATCTCGTTATTATTTTCAGTTTGAAAATCCAAAATATCTAAAACATCAAACTTTCGTCCAAGGCTAAACCAATAATATGGTTGAAATTACTCTACAAATATACCACGCCTGAATCCCAACTTTGGTATAAAAAGTTTATGGTTCAAACTCTACCTCAACTTCGATTGCACTCTTGACACTAGCACATATAATTTTTTATATTCTTGAGCGTGGTATTTCAAAATCATTGAAGACCACATCCTTGTTAATTAAAGTTTTTTCCTCATGGGTGTTAAATACCACAGTCTATACTATTGTATTTTTTTTAATATTTCAAAAATAGTCACTTTAGTGCTCTCGACTGAAAATTTTCCTAATTTGCATATGTATAAAAAAAGTACATTTGAAGACTCTCAGGTGGCTCAAAACTGGTTTCTTTTCAGTCGATATCTCTTGAGGACATTTGAATTACAATATCGAATATGGGTTCTTATTGACGATGTATGCAATTGTCTTAACCAAGTTTCCTTAAACAATTTGGCTTATTCATGTTGTCAAAAGTATAAAACTCATTATCTCAAGTAAGGTTTGATTCATCATCTCATCAAGATCAATTTTTTAAAAAGTTTCTTTCACGATTTTCGTGACTAACAATACCACATTTAGAATAATAACTAGTGAATGATTCAGTCATATACTATAAGCCATTATCAATTCTCAACTTTTTCAGTTTCTTCCCAGACTGATTCTTCACCATATTATTTCAGTCCTTAAGGACATCAATTTTTTCATATTTACACTTGAAAAGCATAACCCATACTTTTCTAGAATACTCATAAGTTAGGGACATACAGTGGTTATCACCTACAATTATAGGCTATCGCGTTGTTGAACTGCCATCGAACATCAAGGCTATCTTAAGAAACAACTTACGAGAAGTTGAGAGCAAACATCTACTGGATTTGTACAAAATAAAATACACATACTATCAAATTTCCAATGATAAGAAACTTCGATATTGATGGGGAATTTTGAACTTCATAAACGTCCAATTTTGTGAAACTAAAGAGACTCATTTATTTATTGGGGGATATTGAGCTAATTTTCTATCTGAAGATTTTGAACTAGGGTCTTCGATTCATGTTGGATCCCTCTCTCGTAAGGTACTTCGAGCTGATAAATTTAGGCCATACTCAAGCTGGTCCAAACATGTGGTTTACCTTGATGGCTTGCATAATGACAACTAAGATATCTAGGGTCGCTTTTCTATGTAGCAGTTTGTTGGATCAACTGGCGTCCCAACAAATCCACACTTCCCTTTCTATTTAAATTCAAGATAATGATTGATCTTCTTGAAGCCTACAAGAAGTACACACAAAGATTCTTTTTATCTTCGGGCTGTGGGAGGTAGGATTTGAAAGTCTGCTGAAATATCGCATCAGTTTCCTTTGAGACAGACTAGCAGGTGTACACTCTTATTCTAACTTATTTTTGCTCCATTTCTCGATTTACCTTAACAAACGTTTCTTGGGGGACAACAAAGAAAGGAGTGTCTAAACCGTTCGAGAGGAACCTAGAAGAGGCTGGTCGGATCTTTGCTCAACTAAATAGTTCGACTAATACTTCACGGCTCAACGAATTTCACTGATGCTTTACCCCATCTAGGGTAGGAAAAAGTATGCCACCGATCTTTACAAAAGTTTTTAAATATGTACAAATTTTTACACTCATTCCAAATATAATTTAAAGTGTTTATTGTTCCATGACTGACAAATATCCATTCCTTTTTTATCTTTAAGTATATACGTCCCCAACTTCTACTTCTTGGTTACCAACTTACCATGTATGGTCCCTTCCAAATCCCAATTGGGTCCTAACTTGTCAAACCATTTTTCTATTGTATGTGAAAATACTCTCCTCAGAACCTTGTCCTTATTTTGAACCGTTTTCGTCTAACTTTAGAAACGCACCTCCTTATCATCAAAGTTTGGTAATGCAAAAAATTCAATTGCACTCGTTTTTTTCTTCTTCAATCAAGTCCAACTATGCACACTCTCCCTTATCATTAGCCTCCTCATAATATTCACTGATTCGACACGAGGGGAAAATCGCTTTGGATGGTACAACATCATCCATCCCATAGACTAACGTGAATGGAGATTCTTGAGTTACAGTTTGAGGGGTGGTTCGATATGCCCAAAAACGTTTTATAGATAATTTGGTCATTTTCCAGCATTGTCTTCCAAATTCTTTCTGAGCCAATCAAGAATTATCCGATTAGTCACATTAATTTGGTCGTTCACTTGCGGATGGAAAGCTACCGAGAAGAATTGTTGTATTCCTCTAGAAGAACAAAAAACACTCTTGTCTTTATTGTCAAACTATGGCCCATTTTCCATCGTCATTCTCCTCGGAACACCAAAACGACAATAAATATTGGAGACAATAAACTTGATCACGTGTTTGAATTTTATTCCTGCCAGTAGTTCAGCTTCCACCAACTTAGAGAAATAGTCTACCACGACTATTATTGTCTATTATCCCCCATATGACATCGGTAGAGGTCCGACCAAGTCAATACCCCATATGTTAAAAGTTAATGCCTCAAATATTGTTTAAAGATACACTTCTTGTGTGTGGATTGTGTTAGCAAATCTTTGGCAAATATCAGATCTCTTAACTAATTATTTAGCATGGGAAACAATTGTGGGCCAATAATATCCATCTAGGAGCATTATTCGTATCAAAGTCTTGTACCCACAATGTGTAGACATTTCTCCATCATGTAACTCAGACAATATCATTTGTGATTTATTTTTCCCACGACATTGAAGCAAGGCCCTACTAAAAGATTTGTTATATAAGATATCCCCAAGTATTACGTAACCATGTGCCTTGAACCTAATTTTCTTTGTTGTTAGTTTATCAACTGGCTTAATATCATTTACAAAAAATTACTCGATGTCGTACCTCTAATTTTTTTCGGTACTTGTAGAAATTTGAAAAGCTTTAACTGATCATTCAACCCGCTTGGACCCCTTTGTTATCGAAGGAATTTCTTGTCTGAGAATCCAATGATGCTCTTTGGAATACACAGTAGTAACCAGAGAATCAGCCACGTAATTATTTTTCCTATGAACATGTTTATATTTGACGTTTTTGTAGATAACCACTAAGGCCTTTAATGCTATCAAATACTTCACTAAATGATCTTTTCTAGTCTCAGATTGGCAGACGTGTGGTTTATGAGAATTTGTGAGTCACTCACTAGCCTAACCTTTTTAGCTTCACAAATGTGAGCCAGTGTTAACCTTGCCAAAACGGATTCGTACTCTGCTTCATTATTCGATGCTCCAAACCCGAAGCGAATAGCTTGATACATCGTAATATCATATGGAGAAACCAATATTACTCATGCCCCATATCCCGATGCACTTGAACCTCCATCTGTACAGATCGTCCATTCAGCCTCAGAATTTTATTCATCTACTTCTATCTCTGGCCGATCGAAATAAAACTCGACTAAAAAATCTGCTAAGGCTTGCGCTTTTATTGTAGTTCAGCGCTCAAACTCAATGTCAAAGTTACCTAATTCCATAAACTATTTAGTCATTCTTCCCGACACATCAGGTCTTTGTAAGATGGTATTTAGCAGAAATAATATTCGAACAATGATAGAGTGGGCCTGAAAATAAGGTCTCATCTTCCGCACTACAGTAACCAAAGAAAGAGCTAGCTTTTCTAACTTGAAATACATCTTTAAAGCATTAAAAAGACCTTTACTCACATAGTACACTAGTCGTTGACAATTATCTACCTCTTTAATCAAAACGATGCTCACAACATAATCTGATAACGCTACGTAAACGTACCATATGTCTCTATCCGACGTCATTTGAATATGTGCCTAAGAAATTTTCTACATTTCTCAGGATTTTAACTTAAGTTTATCCTCTTTAGGTTGGCAAAATTTTCCTCTAAATCTGAAAAATGGTCCTTATCCCTTGTAATTTTCATTAGTTTATCATCAATATACACTTCAATATTTTGTGCGACCTGATGCTCAAAAGTGTTGTTTACCAAGTGCTGGTAAGTTACCCCAGCATTTTTCAACCTAAAAGGTATAACCTTCAAACAATACATGCCTTATAGTGGTGAACGAAGTACTTTTCTGAGGTAGAATCCACTGGTTGATCTATTCGAGGAACCAGGAAATGATCTTTTGGACATGCTCTATTTAAGTCAGTAAATTCTACGCACATTCGCCGTTTACCATTTTTATTTTTTACTAAAACCAAATCGGTGGTCCACAAAAAGATACTATGATTCTCGTATGTTCCCAACCTTGGATAACCGATCTACCTCAGCGATGATGGCCTCAAATTTTCCTTGAGAAAAAAAAAATCTCATTTTTAGATGATTGGGTGCATGTTGCTTCGAATTGCTAGCCTATGATGCATGATTTTCGCCGATACCCCTGTTACATCTTCGATGCACCATGCAAACATATGTAATCTTGTTGACAAGAATTGAATTAACCTCCCCCTCACCCCAGAATATAACTTTCTAATAATCTTTAAACTTTTTCAGTTAAAAAAAAATAAGATTCTCAAAAATTTCGTCAGGGACCATAAAAACGAGGACTATATCGGATCATTAACAGGATCGGACCCCGAGGAAGACCCCACTAACTTCTATGCCTTTTTTCAATTTGCCCCACCTGATATGCTTTAGGGTCAAAACCATTCGATAACATTCTTTTGTGATTTTATGGCTGCTCCTAATCGTTCCTACATTGTTTCCCATAACATATTTCAAGCATTGGTGAACAATCGATGCCACTATATACATTATGGACAACCAAGACCTTCCGAATATCGCATTGTACGATGTTAGTGCATCTACTATAATGAACAACACTGTCACCTTTTTCTTAAATGTTCCGCGACCCAGCTCCACTATACATTTCAATTCCTCAACTACCTAGGTAGTCACCCTAGTAAACCCCACGATTGTCCAATTTGACGGAAGAATTTTCGGGTGGGGGGGTCTATCTTTTAAAAAGTTATCATGAACATTATATTGAGAGAACTACCGATGAAGATTCTTCGTACCTCATCTCCATTAACTACTGCCATAATCACCACAACATCCTCATGCAAACCATCTATTTTCCTCATATCATCATCTTCAAAACAAAGTAATGAAGATGGACTCCTATATAAATATGGTGAAGCGCCCGCTTCTAACTGGGTTGTAAAGCTTATGATATGCCTTTTCCAAGAATAATTTAATATCATTGAATAGTATCATCTCCAAAAAATATTAATGATTTAAGGAAAGCACACAGTTGACTAACCTTTCTGTTCATAATTGGTTCCTCTACCAACATGATACTAGACCTGCCCGATTTTGGATCTAAGTACTCTGAAAAAACATCAAAATATCAAAAATTACTGTTACACACTATAACAATTCATCAAAATGTGCTGGTTGGACCTACTTATTTGACATACACCTGACATATTTTGTGTGTTTACAACTTGCAAATTCACTCTCGGCTTCGGAGGTAACTGGGTCGGTACTTGAGGTCGGACAATAGTTGTTGGAAGTTGATTGTTTTGTGTCACCATCGGAGTTTGGTGGAACTGATTTTGCTCAATCCGTGTCATGGAATCCATTTCTGATGTTTGTGTTTCTTCCACCAAAATGATTTTATCTACTTGATCCAATAATTCCCTAAACATCATGGATTGTTTCTCTATGGTGTTATCTTTCATAATACCGGGGAGAAGTCCCATTCAGAAAGATGTTAACGTCACTTGATCTTCACAACTCTCTAAATCAGTCTTAGTCTTGATAAAACTATTTTTTTAATCTTTAAGGTTCTTTCTCACTTTTTTACTACAATAAATTATCGTATAACAAATTAAACATAATATTTTTGTTCCCAAAAAATGTTGGCGAAAGATATTCCAAAACATGTCAAAATTTTAATACAACCTTATGATAAGTGGTTATACCACTTCGAAGCAGCGTTCTTGAATATTTGGGAGAATACCATACACAAAAATTTGTCATCATTATCGCGATTAATCATAAACTTTATAAACTGTTCAACTTGGTTGTTTGGATCTTGAGTCCCATCAAAATTTTCTAACTTTGAGATGTCGAACCGCTTGGTAGATGGCCTAATAATTTTTGAAGGAAATAAGAAATGACCTCCAATTGTGACTAACCTTATACATATTACCCTCGGGGCCTTCATTCTTAGTACTATAAAGACCCTCTTTCGACGGATATATGAACTGGTTACTCACACAATATTCATAACTATGACTTCCCCAAAGGATCTGTACATGAGGTGCAGCTTGCTCCGTTTTAGCAATATTTACAACTTTATCTTGTTCTTCTGACCTAAGACCTCTTTTCTCTTGAGCGTTCCTTTATCTTCTTGAATCTCTAGTCCAAAGAGAATTGCGATTGCCATCTCGATGCCACCTTGAATTTTTTTTGTAAATTTTTTCACGTTGGTTATCCATTTCCGGGGAGGAAGATTTATTTGAATCGTGCAGGGAATAGTCACTAGATTCGTAGACTCATACGAAACCTATGTTTCATTCTTATTCTTGAAGAATAACGGTTTTGTCTCCGATATGTTTCACGTTTGTTTCAGTCCAATAAGAATCTTTCAAATAATCTTTTTCACTTATCTGCTCTCGTCGGACCTCCGACCTGAGCCTTTTTTAATCCAAAACTGCATTATTCTCAATATTTACCTTTTTGATATCTTCTAGAAGTTTTTTTCTTCAAGCTATTAAGGAAGACTCCTCGAGTAGCTCTTCAGAATATTGATCATCATTGTGTCGCTCTTTCACTATTTGCTCTTCGATCCAGAGACCTCCAGACGAGTTTCAGATCACAAGACTATCAGTGCTAACATTTAGATCTCCTAGAATTTATATATATATTTCTCCCAAATTGTTTAATAATACAACAATGGTTTTGGAAAAAATGATTATGAGTACCAATCGTATTCCGACACACGACGCCAATTATAGTTTCAGAGATTTCTTAGATGGTTTATCTGTCTAAGTAATGTTCAGAGAAGAATATTTAGAGAGAGAAACATAGGATGGCTAGAGAGAGAAACTGACTCTAAAAATAATAAAGTAATGATTAAGTAATGATTGGTCTTTTTTCCCAAAAGGGGTGTTGCTTAATATAGTACAGGTAGGGCTGTAAATGGTTCTTGAGAACCGCGAACTGGACCGGAACTGAACTGGTAAGGACTGGACCGAGAACCGGACCGAACCTTAATGGTCTGGTTCGCGGTTCCATTTTGAAAACCGAAACCGATAAGGAACCAAAATAGAAAAACCGGTAAAGAACCGAACCGATAAACCGATAAAACCAAATCAATAAAACGACTAATTTTAGGGGTTATATAAAATGTGTGTTATCCCACATTGTAAGATGAAAAAAAAACTACAAACATATGTATAAGTAAACATCAAAATTTGTTTAGAGAAATATTTCTTTCATTCTACTACTTAAAAGTTCTACAAATAATTGGTTTTGTAACTTCACATGTGAGGTAAAATACCATATATACATATAGTTATCCTAATTAAAAAGTTTATATTCATTTTTTCTTACAATTAGTTTAAACATTCATTTAGATATATTATATAGTTTATATTTTATTTTCTCTTCCTCTTACAATTAGTTTAACCGTTCATATAAAGCTTGCGCATCGATTTCAAGGTTTACTAAGGGAATAAAGGAATAAGAGATTATACTTTAATTAAAAATATTTTAATTTGAACAATTGATGTCACTAATAATTCGTGTACACTCTATTTACACTCACCCACCCTGTTACTTTCTTTGTGTCAAAGGCAAACCTCATATAGAGGCTCTTATCTTTCTGAAGGTTCTTATCTTTCTGAAGGTGAAACTCTCCATCAACTAATAAATGAAACCGCTCAGAATGAAGCTTGTTTCTTTTGTGGTTCTGAAGAAAAGAGTTTCCATATTCATCGTTAAATTAAGCAATCGTATACCACCACTCCAAAAGAAGGAAATAATTTCAGTTTTTATATGTTGTTGTATAATAGAAAATTGGGGAGAACACCGAAATAAACTACGCTAGTTTAAACCAAACAAATTTTGAATACGACCCAAGGAATATCTTGTCTATGATTGAATCTTACAATCGACATTTGGTTTTAAAAAAGAAATTCAAATTACGCTTATCCCACATCGCTGAGATCAAAGAATGAGACAACACACCCCACCTATATAATAACACACAGAACTCTATTACTTACTAGAAATATCCAAAAGCCCATGGAATCTATGGTGGTCCAAAGCTAGTCCATCAATCAGTCAAAATTTTAGTCGAAATAAGTTTTTTTGCTGTTGTCGGTCCGGTGAACCGAACCGAACCGATCTTATCGGTTTCGGTTCGGTTATGTTTTTCGGAATCGAAATCTTGTCGGTTCGGTCCGAACTGACAAGTTTATCGGTCTGGTCTGGTTTTGTCAAAATCTGGACCGAACCGGAACGATAACGGCTCTAAGTACAAGTATGCCCTTTTATGGTTATCTCACCCCACTACTTTACTAAGCTCAACCATAATTATTATTTATTACACAAAGACCTTCAATATTATACATTTATTGGAAATCTTTACAAAACTTTCATAAAGCCAAATTATCTTTTTTATTTGACCGATTTGACTATTTATCCAAATATTTCCTCCCCTTGTCAAATATCATCAAGGTAAAGATCAAGTAGAAGACAAGATGGGACTTTAGTAACAATAATTCTAACAAGGGTTGAAGGCTATACCGCTTTAACAAAAACCATATACAAAATTAAATGAAAACTTGAGGGAAATTTATAAAAGGACAAAACATGTAGTAAAGTTACGACGAACATAACAAATATTATCTCTAGTAGAATAATAGGGCAAGATATTTGTATATAAATTCCATAAAAACTTAGAAAATTACACATGAGATTGTAAAATTCTGAAGGATGAAGTCCAAAATATGATTCACGAATGCATACTTTTGAAGTTTGTAAAGAGGAAGTCAATGAATGATCTGAGACATGTTATAGATGCACATGAACCTTCAACAAGACAAGAACGACAAGTTACAACAATGGTCGATGCACCAATAAATTTAGAGATCAATTCCATTATAGATAGGGAGGAGGAATATTAGATGCAGGTCATAACATGAAAGTTATTTGCACAATTATAAAAGGGGATCCACTCTCATGCATTACAAAAACTCTAAAAAATACATATAAACGATTTAGAACTTCAATATCAGGCCAACATCACCATATTTATACAGAAATCCTAACTCAATACTGGGTTTAACTGATGATGGTTAAAAAAGAGTTGCGATACTGCATCAAGGAGCGATAATAATTACAATACAGATAACAAATATGGAAGTGAAAAAAGTAATAATAGACACATGAAGTTCAAAAAATATTATATAAGAACATATATGACTTGATAAAAGGTGCCTCAATACTTATACCATCTCAAAGAATATTGACTAGATTTATCAGGGTATACACAAATGTTTAATGAGACTTAAACTTGGATGTGACTCTTAAAAAACAAGAGTTCACGAAGAAGGTCCAATTTTGTTCATACTATTGCGCGCACCTTCTTTGTATAACACAATTTTGGGAAATTTTTCGTTGGACCACATGTATGTGGTAGTTTCAATAGTCCATCAACATCTTAGCCAGATAGTCAATGGAAAAGTTGGTGAGATTTTAATATAAAACATATTTGTTATGACCATTTTTTGTTTTATTTTATTTTAATATATATATATATATATATATATATATATATTTGATAATAACCAAGACACCATAATGTTTTGGTCCTGGTTACACCACTGGTTGGAGGGTATACCTTAAGAAATTAATATATCATGAATATGTGTATTAGCTGGAGTAACAAGTAGAAGATTATTGAGCTTAAAATAAAGTTTTTAGAATATATATATATATATATGGTTTCGAAAAATATGAGGAGCCATAGCGAATTGTAGATGTAAAAATGAAGGAGGTAAATGAAAAAAGGCAATATTAAATTAGTGGGTCTCGCCGAGTTATTTTATCAATTTTTGTTAAATTCGATCAACTTAGTTATCTAATAAATGTAAAAGTTTAAAATGTAGAAAAAAAATAAAAAAAATAAAAAAAATAAACAATCAATAAATATAGATAATAAATAAAAAATAAAATTTTAAATATATATAATGTCTACGGTAAATTAAAAATCACCACTAATCTTTTATATATTGTGTTTGTCTCACACTAATTTTTTTTTGTTTATTTTTGTCTTTTATTAGTCCCACATTTTAAAACTTTGTATGTTTAGTCCCACACGTGGGATTGCTTAGAAAATGTCATATCTTAGTTCAAATAGTAATTTTTTCGTTTCACATTTGGTCTCATAATCTTTTGTCAATAATACCTACCATTTAAAATTTGAATATTATTGACAAAAAGATTTGGACGTATTCTTAACAAAAGAATCGAAAAAATCAAATATTATACAAAAATCTATTATTTGAATTGCCACAAATAAACTCATAAACAATTGCACGCGTATAAAACTAAATATTTAAAATTTTAAAATATATACTTATTAGGAAGTAAAAATAACGAATGTAATTAATTTGATAGAATCGTGAAACGGGGCGAACTTGCAACAATATTTTTCATGTTTATTGTGACAAATGGTGTTTTGAGACTGATATAAGGCGTGAGAGATAGAAGAACAAAAAAACCATTCTGTTACAAACGAATTTTATTATTGTAAAATAAATGATGAACATAAAATACATGGCTATGTTTTATGACAAATACTTCTTGTTCTCGGCTACTACATAACTATTGAAGTTAGTTTGATTTGTAAATATCTTTTTGTTCTCAGCTACTAAGTACCTACTGAATTTAGTTTGCGAAATCTCCCTATTTTGTTTTGTTTTAGGATGTGATCTTTTACAAAAATATATATTATATATAGTTATAGAAATCGCTCCTCTATTTATTTTTTTAAAAAACCTATAATATATTATTATATAATTTGTTTTATTTTCATAAAAGAATAGATTAAACTAACTAACTAAATTTATATAAAAACTATTTTTGATTTTACTTTTTCTTCTTCTTTTGTATAGATTATATCGCAAGCCTATACGGTATAGCCGAAGGCACGGCATGAGGCGGCGTATCGTCAGCATGAATAGCGGTCTACAAAGTCTGTTGGGATCATCAATGCAGTGTCATCAATATATTAGCTGCATTTGAGGATGCCATCGCAGACGTGGTTGACGAAATATCGGTTTCACTAGGCCCTACGAATCTACCTTATTTTGAGGAAGCAACTGCGATCGGAGCTTTTCGCGCTATGAGAAAAGGGGTAGTGACTTCATGCTCTGCTGGGAATAATGGACCGGCTGAGAGTTCGGTGGAGAATCTGGCTTCTTGGATAATGACCGTGGCTGCTACTAGTACAGATAGGAAGTTTGTCACACAGGTCAAGCTTGGTGATGGCCAGATAGTTTCGGGATTGTCGCTGAATACCTTCGCACTAAAGAGAAAGATGTACCCTTTAATTAGTCGAACCCTCGCAACTAATAACACTAAAGGGAATTATGCAGATCCCAGGACATGCGCTTACGGGTTACTTGGTGATAAAGTGAAAGGAAAGATAGTCTACTGCGTTGTAGCAATGCGACAGGACGACGAGATTAGAGACCTAGGTGGAGCTGGTATTTTCATGGGTGATGACAAGATATCGACAGAAGCTTTATATATCCTCTGATACTTTACAGAACTAATTTTTTACAAAAAGATGGCGACAAGATCGAACATACATCAACACGACCAAGAACCCTATCGCTGTTATTGAGAGAACAAGCTGGATCAAACCGATAGCTCCATCTGTAACTGCATTTTCATCAAGAGGACCTCAACATCTCAGCCTCAACGTTCTTAAGCCTGATATCTCTGCACCAGGAACAAACATATTATTAGCTCCACACTCTTCAGTACCGCCTTTATTAAATGATGATGATCCTCGACATGCCATGTACAATATAATATCAGGAACTTCGATGGCTTGTCCGCACGCTACTGCTGCTGCTTGTCTTAAATCATTACATCCGGATTGGTCACCTGCTGCTATTAAATCGGCTATTTTGACAACCGCAACACCAATGAAAGTAAAACAGGACGACGCAGAATTGGGGTCAGGCGCAGGTCAAATAAACCCGGAAAAAGCAGCTCATCCAGGTCTTGTCTACGACATAAACCAAAGCTCGTATTTGAGATTTCCTTGCAAAGAAGGATACGACGCCACAACTCTTAATATGGTAGTCCACGACAGTAACAAATACTTCAGCTGCACGGATTTTAAACCAGCGAAAGGATTTGACGGTCTTAATTATCCTACAATGCAAAAATTACATCCCCTAAAGATATTTCCATCGAAGTTATTCCAAACAGATTGGTATTCGGCAAGACAAATGATCAAAGGTCTTTTAAGGTTGTAGTGAAAGGTGAAATTAAAGCGCTGGGAACTCAAATTTTATCGGGTTTACTCGAATGGAGTGATGGTAAACATAGTGTAAAAACTCCTATTGTTGTTTATCGGGCTTAGGTAAGACATTTTTTTCAGTTTAGTTTTAGACAACTGTTTTTAGTTTAAAGTAGGTAGATCTTCTTGGACATTTGAATAAAGTATTCAAGTGTATTATCACTAGTCTCATTTCAATAAAAGGATGGTCTAATTTTTAAGTTAAAAAAAAGAAAAGAAAAAAGATCAACCCTTGATATAACTAAACCTAAAACCCCAATTCTTCCCTTTTGCACATTACACTAAAACCCCTAGTCTATAGTCCACTAAGCAACACACCTTCACATCTTGATCCAAAGCTTGATCCAAAGAAGAGATACAGTGAAGCTTTTAGAGAAATGGTGAACAAACCATGGAAGATCATACCAAGACCACTAATGGAGACCATTCTGAACAATCACGTCCAACACCACCGTGTCCCTCAAGCTCTAATCCTTCACGGCCCTCGTGGAGTCGGCAAAACAACTCTAATCCTCGAACGTAAACTAAAATCTCTCGATTTTTCTTTCGAATTCATCCACTACCGACTCTAATTAATTTTATATGTTGATTCAGGTCTGCTCGGTGATTGGAACAAAGGCCCTCATGTAACTGGATATGTCGATTTCGGTGAATCAGTAAAAGACCATCACCCGAAACACGCCGGCTCCTTTCCATGGGCATCATGGTCAGTTTGCGACCCACCCATTTTGTCGAATTGCAAAACCCAACTCGAGACTTGCCTTGAATCGATGGCTTATGATGGCATCAAGCTCGGTACCATTACATCGCATCAGGTTTTCTCTACATTGAACAAATGGCATGGCTTAGGGACCGCTCTTCGGAGGATAGTGCAGAGTAACAATCCTTCCAAAAATGTGGCATCAGGTAAGATTTCTGCTTCGGTGTTGTGGGATCGGGCGGTGTACGCGTTATCTGCTCGATCAAATGCCGCAGAGATAGATGGAGTTCTTGGTTTGGTAGATAAAGGGAAGAGCTTGGCCTCTGAAGAGGCCTCGTATTATAGAGAGGGTGTCGTGGCTTTAAGATTGGCTAAGGAGGTGATCGAAATGCAAAGAAGTTGGAAATCTAATGCTATAGCTCATTTGAATCAGGTTGGTGGGTTCTCAAGGTCATTAGCAAATTCGTGTACTGACTGGCCTTACTTGTTGGTTGAATTGTTGTCGCAAGCAGCAGAAATGGGTTACTTTCAGGTAAAATCAGTGACCTCATGATTTTAATTTTCATTGGAATTTCGCAATCTTCAAAGGACTTTGTTTTGATAACGTATAGTTACATGTTTGGACTGATTGGGCAGCCTAAGCTGATCATAAACAACATTGAAGTTCTTAGGCATGCAACTCAAGATGATGATACCATTGTAAACGCCTCAATGTATCATGACAGTCTTATATGGAGAATAATTGCTCTTGGTGCGAACGAAATGTCATTGCCTGTTATACTTGTTACATCGGATAGGTCAGTTAGCTTTTTTTTTATTCTACTTCTTTTTATCTCATAGTTAGATATTTCTAGTAACTTGCCTAGTGGTTTTATCTGCTTATATGTAAATAAACATGTTTGATTCCCAATAATTTGTTGTGATGGTAAATTGTAATGAAATTATGAGGATAAAGTTTAAATAGTAATTTCCTTCCGAAAGAATGCCAAGGGGACTATATAATTTCACTATTTCCCCTCAAAGACCTAAAAGTTTGTTGCCTGTGCATTTCGTGGTACTTCCATTCTTTCATGTGCTCTCTATCTTTCTTGTGTAGCATCAATTCTATAGATTTCTTTTTCCATTGCCTCCTTTTTATATATATTTTGAACTCTAATAAATATAATTATTATCAGCTACTATTCTTTTCAAGCGTATGCGGATTTTGGATATTACAACCTTTTTGTCTCTAGAGAGGTACGCACGTACTATGCTCTCTTTTTTTTCTCTTCACCGATGCATACGTGCGTCAATAGTTTTATGCGACTCTCATCAATATAAGAGGACTTGACCAATTTCAATGATAGGCAAAATATAAAGAATAGACACAAGACATTATAACAATCAGTAGCATGTCACTCTTGGAAGCACAACATCTTAAGCCCAAAGAAACATTTGCTCAATTGCCATAAAGATAAGTGGAAAGCAAAACCAAGAACAGAAGACCATGTTGTTATTCGATAATATAAAGTAAAAAGCAATATGTATTGGCATTGACACTCGTATACCCATCATGCATGGCACTTCTGCTTCACCAATTACAGGGCTTGATTCTGGCGCTATAAATATATATAATTATCTAGTATCTGTCTAATTGCAATTGTTTGATATGCAGACCTTTGGATGGACCCCTCAACAGGCGAAAATGCATATGGTTACTGATTACTTCACTTCTTCGGAGGTGAGATAATGTTGAAGTTTTGTAGCATATCAAAAGTTGGATTATGAATAGTGACCGCTAAAATCATGGAATAAGGCAATAGAATAGAAGTATAGATCTCATGCATCTATTACACATACTTTGTTTTTTAATGATATATTTTGTGTAGCTGTTTCCTTGTTAGATCTAATATAATCTTTGTTTATAGTGGACAGTGATTGCTGAAGTGCTTGGACCCAACTCTCGTCATCTATTCGAGCTTAATGCGCTCAAACAAAGCAGCTACTACCAAGAGTGAGATAATTTTATACTTCAATATTTTTCTCAGTTCACATTGTTCTTTCTTTTTTCTCCTTAGCGCATTGACCTCTATCTCTGTTCCCATAATATAATAATTTCTAAAACCCATTATCGTGCTAGACATATGAAATCATTGTTTCAGTATACACGAGTGAGGTGAGATAATGTGTTTTAATCACTCACTTTTGTGTCCTTCTGGCAATGAAGTTTACATCTTAATACTATGTTTACATGACTTGTTCTTTACTGCAGGTTGATGAGGGACAAAAGCACCGTATTTGAAGATGTCATAGACTTATATTTAGCATATCTGCAAGTAAGCTTCATGACTAAGCATATATTGTACCTATGCGTTCTTTAACTGTTTCTTCTATTCCACTTAGTTATTGAAACGTAGGGCTAAAAGGGTGTAGTAGTGATGCGTATTAACTATCGTGGTCATGTCGCAAGTCATTACCAGCATAAGCTTTTGGACTGTTACCTGATATAACATCTTGACTCAAATATCTGCATACTTTGAGTTAGAGACTTGGACAGCTTAACATATGCTAACAAATTGTATCTCCAGATTCTTACTTATAATGATGCAGATGTAAATCAGAATTTATATTAAGTCTTGTCTGGTTGAAGATCGCTTGATTGGTATACAAGTCGCTAGTAACCGATAGTGTTCGTTGGTGACAGTACTGAAATTCGGTTGATGAATTTGTTCGCAAATCTTAACTCTTATTGATTCTAGTATCGATTGGTGAAATGGCTATGTATTCAATTTAGTTTTGATCTAGGTAAAGTTTTCTGTCTTGTTTTTCTTTTCTTTCTGTGATACTTTTGTTCACGGTACTTTGTTTTTATGCCCATTATTTAGGTTACTGTAGTGAATCCTGCCATGGAAAAAGCTTTGTCACTCCTGCAGAAGTTTGCCGCTGATGTGCGGAGTGGGAGAGTTTTAGAAGACAAATTACGTTTTGGTGCTCCTTGGAGACATCCTCCACGTACCGAGGACCCCACTGCTTGGGCTAAGATTCAACTTATGGATTTTGTTCAATCTCTAGTCACTGCAGACTTTGGGGTAGTCTTTTTACTCTCATCCTCATTTAATTGTTAGCTTATTTATTTATCATTATTATTATTAGTAATTAATTTCCTCTAGGGGTGCATTGGCTGTCTTTATCTGTTCTATTTGTATTACTCCGCACTAAAACATCAAGCTTTTATTGTTTCACCTGTTTCAGTTAAATTATTTATCCGACTATAGCTTTGAAATCCGGGATGATCCTTGTTATGCTGCGTTAGTGGAGGTAACTTAATTATTTTACTCTTTGCTTCTGTTGACTGTTGCATACTTTATAGATTTAATATACACTTTCAAGCCCGTCTTCGTTTTTACTTACAAACTTTTTTGTCAGGTTGGGTTGCTGTATGTACAGCGAGACCCATCCTTTGTTCGACCAGTATCTAGAGGCATCGAGAGGTGTATTCTGAGATGGTATGTGTTACTCCTATAGAAATCGCTAAACAACTGTGCTTTATTCTCATACATTACAACGTGTATCACAGGTTTATTCAAGAGCGAATGCAGATGAGCTTCAAAGATTCATTTCTGTTTAAATGGCAGCGATTAATACGTGGCCGAAGCTATCGCCACTTGATGCAACAAATTGGATATAAGTAGAATACATGTATGCTTTCTTCTGTGCTATTTCACATTATGTATGAGACCAACCTACTTGTTAGCTGTGAGAACTGCTGTCTCTGTTATGGCTTCTAATAATATTATTCATGTTTTTCTATATATCAGGATTCTTTTCCGAAGATGTATAGACTATGCGAAGCAGGCTTCTTCACGGTACTCCGTAACTACTGAGGTAAAATATCTCTCCATAACTAATACATGCTTGAGTCCTTGTGTAATATCGCACATTTTTTATTTTCAAACTTGTGATTTACATTTTGTTGGACAAATTGACATAAACGGTCGATAATTCGCCACAAGTGTTGGAAATTGAATCATTTGCTTTCCTCAGTTTGAAACATGAATCGTGACACCTTGTTTGTTGACAGAATCAACTAGAAATATTTTCATAACTGCGAGACAAGCAGAGATAGCTCAATTAAGTCATTATATATATTGATATTGATATTTATCCTTTTCCCTGGGTTTTAACTCTTACTTTGCTATGTATAGGTAACTTCAGACAGAAAACATTGGTTTTGTTTTAAGACACTTGGTCTCGAGTGCGCACTAATTTGGTCTTGGTCCAAAGTTTTGGTGGATCACATTCAATATATAAAGAAGGCTATGTTTGGCTATCACAAATATACAAAATGCCAACAATTCTTACCGATGAAATATTCTTACAACTCTCCTTCCAAATCACATACTAAAGATGGAATGTAATGTGCATTGTTTGTGTATAGAATTATAACACAATAATTTTATATTCCAAATGGGAGAATAGAACATTGTTTTTGTCTACCCCAAGGCACTTGGATTTTTTTTGACATGTAAAACAAGGGTCAGAAAAATAAACAATCATTTAGAGTCATTGATCTTTCTTTACCTAACTCAATTTCCCCACAATTTATGGATTTTTTTACTTTTGATGATTCTAGTTGTAGCTTAAAATCATATCTCATTGATTAGTATTCCAATTACTCTTTTATATGACTTCAAATGAAATATAAATAGTAACTATTAATGTCTCAACAAATTCAAAAATATAGTGTACCAATCGTAATGGAGCAAAAAGTAATGGACCACATAATAATTTTCCGTATAAAAGGCTGTATGTTCAAAGTCAAGCAGAATTACAAAGACGTGAATCCCTCCAAAACGCTTTGGGCCCCTCCCCCACTCCTCTCAGACGGTTTTAAATTTTAATAGTAGAAAAACACTCTTAAATTCCAGTACTGTACTCCCATTAACTGCATTTCCATTTTTCAATTTCATAAAACACAAAGACGATCATCGATTTTTTCAAATCCAGAATCGGAGAATGAACGGGACTGACCGGAGAAGAATCAAATGGAAGAATTTAAAACAGAGGTTACGATTTAACGGCATCGGATGCTGTGGCGCCACCTGGACTCCACCACCTCCCACTATTTCCACCGTCATCCAACAACGACATGACGATCACGATGAAGACGACGGCGATGTAACCAGCGCCGTTCAATCCATAGATCGCGATCATCAGTCGACGGCGACAACGGAGGAAGCCACAACCGATCCATCGTCGATGGGGATTATAATGAATCTGGCGACGGCACTAGCGGCAGAGCGGCAAGCGAGAGATGGCGGCGGCGAGGAGACGGAGGTTAGTGTGAAGACGTTGATGAGATTGATCGAGGAAACGGACGGTGTGGATTGGAGGAATTCGAAGAAGATAAAAAAGAAGAAAAATGAGGGAGATGGTGGTGTCGTGGGAAGTGATTCGGTGTGTTGCGTGTGCATGGATAGGAATAAAAGTGCGGCTTTTGTTCCCTGTGGACATGTTTTCTGTAGAGTTTGTTCAAGGCAGTTGAGCGGTTCTCGTGGGTCGTGTCCTATATGTAATCGGACCATCTCTAAGGTTCTCGATCTATACTAATTATGTTCTTGTTACGCTGTCGTTTCCTTCTAGTTATATCAACCATTTGAATGTGATTGTTTCTCTTAGATAATTTCAGACGACGGCCCTCTATTCCATTTTGTTTTTATAAAATTTGGATAGTGTTAATTGTTTCGATAATTTTGGCCAATGCTACCATCATCACCACTATCTAAATTGGGTGTTTATGAAATAAACCCGACGAGCCCAAATGTGTAGTTTTTATTTGGGCTCTAAAAATAATTGTTGGATTCTATTTTACTATTTAGTTGTTTGATATGAATTTGAAGAGCACTTTTTGAATCGAAGCATCAAATGAAAATATAGTTCACATCTTTATCAAATAAAGCGGATTGATATAGAGTAGTGAATATATTTTTTAAAGGCATTGAACAGTAAATCGTAAATCGTACTATCGCGTTAGGTGGCAGATAGTCCTTTGACTTTCAAATGTCGACTATCGTGTTTGGATAAAGTTAGTCCACCAGATCCTCTAATCCATGAGAGGCTGCCACCTGTCACCATAGTCCCAGATTTTTGTATCACCACTAGTCCCTTGAGTTTAGGTCAAACCCAAAATGTAGAAAATTACAGAAAACTAAACTCAAAGGACTAGTGGTGATACAAAAATCTGGGGACTATGGTGACACGTGGCAGCCTCTCATCGATCAGAGGATCTGGTGGACAAACTTTATCCAAACACGATAGTCTAGGGACTGTCAACGGACATTTGAAAGTCAAGGGACTATTTGCCACCAAACGTGATAGTCGAGGGACGATGTACTGTTCAAAGCTTTTTTTAAACATAATCTTCATATCTTTACTAATTGCAAAGGAAACGAAAGCTTTATTATAGGATAGTGAATCTATGTTTTAGAGAAGTTTACAACAATAAAATTAGTATACTCCCATATCATACTGGTCTAAAAAAAACATCCTATCTATTTTCATATATTCAAGGGTTACAAAAACAAATGGTAGAAATAAATGAGTTTCATCAGCTAGACCGAGAGTTCCTCCTTTAGCCGTTTGATTTCAGTTGAGATACCAGCTCATTTGTCCGTATAGATTTCAACTCAATTTCTTGATTAAGTACTTTCTCCCGAATAAAATGATAGCGAGTATCAATATGTTTTGTGCGAGCATGAATCAAGTTTAATAGCACTTTCATTGTCACAAAAGATGAAAATAGGAAGGTTTAGCACCTGATTAACATCTCCAAGAAGTCTTGTAAGCCAAATACAATACACTCCTCGAAAGCTAATGTAGCTACAATATATTCGGCTTCAGCAGTTGATAATGCCAATGTATCTTGCTTCTTGCTGCACCAAGAGATAGTTGCTGAACCAGTATTGAAACAGTAGCCTGAAGTGGACTGTCTGTCGTTCACATTGCCTGCCCAATCAACATCAACAAATCCACATAAACGAAACTTTGTATTCTTTTGATACATCAACCCATATTTTAAAGTTCATTTCACATATCAAAGAATTCTTTTTGCAGCAGCCATATGACCAACACATGGTTGATTCATAAATTATTCGAACATAAAAATTAATGTCTGGACGAGTTACTGTTAAGTATAGAAGACAACCCACAATTTTGCGATACTCAGTCACATCATCTAATAATTCACCTTCATTCTTGTGTAATTTTAGACCTGGATCCATTGAAGTGGTTGTATAGTTTGCATTTTTCGTACCAAACCATGTTAAAAGCTTAGTAGCATAGCTTCTCTGTGACAAAAAATAGCCATCTGCTTCTTCAACTTCTAAACCGAGGAAACAACGAGCTTTCCCCAAGTTTTTCATCTCAAAACGAGTAGATAATCCTCCTTTAGCCGTTTGATTTCAGTTGAGTTGTTTCCAGTAATAATCATATCATCAACGTAAAGAAGAATTATAGTATTTAAAATTCCATCAATTTTCACAAAGAGGCTTGGATCTGAATCAGAAGGATAATAACCACAAAATAAGAAGTATTCAGCAATCTTACCATACCACGCACGAGGTGTTTGTTTGAGACCATAGAGTGCTTTCTTAAGTTTGCAGACGTATTCTGGAAATTCTTCTCAAATAAAACCGAGTGGTTGTTCCACATATATATATATATATATATATATATATATATATATATATATATTCCGATCCAATTCGTCGTAGATGTAAGCATTCTTTACATCGAATTTTCAAAGAGTCCAACCTTTGTTTGCTACCAAGGAAATAATAGTACGAATTGTTACCATCTTTACAGTAGGGCTGAAAGTTTCTTCATAATCAAAATCATGTTGTTGAGAGAAACCACGAGCAACTAAACGAGCTTTGTGTCTAGAGACACTTCCATATGCTGTCTTCTTTAACTTGTAAACCCATTTGCATGTAACAAGTTCAACATCTTTCAGTCTCGGTACAGGAACCCAAGTAGAATTTCTGTCCAAACGTGAAATTTTATCTTTCATTGCATTCTTCCATTTTGACTTCCCTTGAGCTTCAATATAGGATGAAGGCTCATTCTCCACCATGTCTTCTAGCATAAAATAAGAAGTGATAGTACATTGGTTTGCTTGGACCTCATAATCCTTTAAGTAAATAGATAGCTTCCTAGGTCTTGTAGTTCTTTGGAGTGCGATTTCTCCTTATGGTGAAATATTCTGACTAGAAAATTCTGAACTCCCCCCTCACTAAGATCTTCTTGAGAAGAGATTGGCTTAAGATCAGTTTTAACAAATGACACAAATACGGAGGTTTATTTCGGACCAGTAGTTGGGTAAAAATTACTCGTCGAAAACAACATCCAAGACAAAGTTATTGTTATAAGATGTGTTAATTATGTTAGGAGACTCCATTCTGTTGTGGGGTATCCAGGCATGTTAGTTGTCGATGAATACCATGTTTGTGACAGAATTCGGGAAATTCGTGTGACTGGAATTCACCCCCATTATCGGTTTGCAAACACTTTAGAACAGACCTGAATTGCTTCTCTACCATTTATTTGAAATGAACAAAGTTTGTGAAAGCTTCGCCTTTGTTTTTCAAGAGATACACCCAACCATAGCGAGAGAAATCATCAACAATAACCATCATATAATGGAAACCACTAAAACTTGGTGTTCTTGTAGGACCAATCGGATCAGAATGTACAAGCTCAAACATCGACGATGCACGGTTTAAGGATTTATGAAAAGGAAGTCGATGTGACTTACCATATTGGCAGCCAACACAAATGACATTCTAATGTGCTGATTTGAAAAAGGGAACTCCTTCAAGTAATCTATTAGTTGATATTTGATGCAACACTTGTTTACCAACATGTCCGAGTCGAGAATGCCAAAGTGAAATTGTTGTATTTTGACTTGTCTTTTCTACATACAACTCACTTACAGATAAAACATATAGAGTTTTCCTTTCTTCCGGTGAATAAGACATCAACATCAACACTTTTATAATCATCAAGAATCTGAACATCATTTGGTCCGAATAAAACATACTTACCGGAATTTGTGATTTGAGAAACAAAAGCAAGATTCTTCTTTAAACTCGGTACTTGGTATACGTTTTCAAGTGTAAGACTTTCATTAGTTGAATTGGTAGCCTTCACAGTGAAATTACCTTCTTTCATTACTGGATGTAATGAGTTGTTTGCTGCCACAATTAGTCGTTTGCTGAAATGAGGACAAATATCATAAAGTATGGAAGCATTACCGGTAGCATGATGTGAGCAACCCGAATCAATGATCCACTCATTCTTGTAGTCAATACAACTAGTATTAACCTCTGTTTTTTTCCAGATCGATGTGTAGTATAAGCTACGTTGTCCGATTGATTAATAACCTCAATTGGAAACAATTTTCCCATTGTAGCTCATTGTTATCTTCAGCATCATGTGCAACATTTACATCTGATTTGACGATTTCCGAATAACAATTTGGTTTAATGTGGCCTAGTTTGCCATACTTCTTGCAAACAAGCTTTGCCCGACAACCCAACTTCATGTGTCCAGTCCTTCCACATCTAAAGTATGTCAGTTTAGAGTGATTTGCTGACTCCCCTCATTCCTTTTCCAGCTAACCACCATCTTGAAAATGACTGTGTGTGTTTTTCCACCTTGACTTGTCTTTAGTATAAAGTGTATCTTCAACATCAGCAGAATACTTACCAAGCATTTGTTTAACCAATGCTTCCTGGTTAGAGAGTAGGTTCTTTAACTCAATAATTGATGGTTGGTTAACCCATCATTATATTGATGATATAGATGGCATAAAGTCAGATCGTAATCCACGAATCAAATAACGTCTTAGCCTTGCATCACTAATAGGTTCATCACTGTCCAAACCTGAAATTTCTGAACATATATTCTTGACTTTAAGAAAGTAATCAGATATTGACATATTACATTGGGTTAAAGAAGCAAGTTCATTCTCAAGGTATTAAAGACGCGTAGTATTTTTCTGGGTATATAACTTGTAAGAGTATTCCAGATATCCTTTGGAGAATCCAATGAACGAACATGATCAATAAACTCCTTACCAATCGAAGTTATCAACGCGAATAAAGCCTTTTCGTACCTTAATTCCGATTTCCTCCTTAACTCAGCGTTTTTCGGAGTATCACTAGGAAGTATCTCGGTACTGAATACAAGATCCCATAAATCTTGTCATTAAAGGAAGGCCTCCATATACAACCACCAATATTGGTAATTGATTCCAACAACCTTCTTTGTAGATATAGGAGAAGCTGAATTACTTCCATTCATATTGATTTAAAAGTAATAACACTTGACAGGATTTTATTATTTCACTGGGTAATAAAATCAAACACTTGATATACAGAGACCTTGCTCTGATACCATGAAACAATTTGAACAGACAAATAGTTTGATTTTATTACTTGAGGAAATGAAGCAAACAAGTTCAATAATTACAAAAAATTATGATTCCCATTACTCCACTAACATCATTTAGTAATTGGGATTTCTAGTTAACTCCCATTATTCCACTCAACGTCATTTAATAATTGGGAACTATTTAGGAGCTGTCTGCTTCTTTGGGAGTTATTTGGGAACTTTCTCCTACTTTGGGAACTATTTGGGAATTGCTTGTCTGTCTGTATGTTTGCTTCTTGTAACTGTAAACACATGAGTAAATAGTGCACTAAATTGTGACATCATTTTTCATCAGCTGATATTTCATTTTTCATCCTATGATTTTTTCAAACACGGTATATGGATTATCCGATGTTTTGTAATCTACTAATAAAATATTAATATTAATATTAATGGTGATCCTAATTGTAATTTTTGAAATGATGTGATTTTTTTTTATGATTTTCTAGTCATGATTTTTTAATTCTTTCCAGCTTACAAAAGATGTTCTCGATAAGTCATATTTTCTTTTAAATTGTTTGAGAGTTTCTCTCCTCACGATCTGACTTTCTTATACCGATTGTCGTCTCCTCTTTTATAATATCACCAAGCGTATAGGTTCTTAGGCCTCTAAGCATCTTTTATATGCAGGTCGACTCAACTCATTAAGTATATTTTTTATGAACATGTTTACTAGTCCTCGATCTTTTTTATTACTTTTAAAGTTCTCAAAAAGCTTTTCCGGTCCTTTCGCCGATTCCTTTAGTCTGGCCACGAGATGAAGATCTCATGAGGCTAAAGTGGCTCGGTACAATGTAATAGTGGCCACGATTAAGGATAAATTTGGTATTGTAGATTTAAAAATCTTGAATCAAGCGGCTGTCCTTAAACATCAGTGATCTTTAATAAGTTAAAATAATAATTCAATCTGGTGAAGCTGGATCAAAACAGAAAAAACCAAATAATAATAATTAATAGGCTATATATCTAGTTTCATGTACCTCGTGTACTTGGATAAAATTTTTACGTCTCAGACCTTTAGCAAGTAAATTATACGTGGTGGTGATCGACGATGGGAAATATACCTCTTTTTGGTATGATCTTTGGATCTTCCCCACATCTTTGATAACCATTATGGATAAGGTATAATTAATGACTCAAGGTTTACCAAGAATATTAAGGTCTCAGACATTATTGAGGACGGGTTATGGAGTTAGCCATCTCATATTAGATCTGCAAGCGATGGGAATCACACCAATCTCATATGGATCAATAAACTCATTCTTTTCTATCACTATTCAATATCAACTTCAACGACATTTACTAATGGAATTCCAAAAGAGAAAATATCAAGTTCACAATCAGGGACACTTACAACGCCATTCATATGTCGATCCCCTTTATCGGGTGGGACAGGCTAGTATCATATAAGTTTAATATTTCTCGCCACTTCTTTATTCTTTGACTTTCCATCTATGGAAAGTTGTTTACTCGAGACAAGATTTTGAGTTGGGGATTAAATTCCCCTAAGTATTGTGTCTTATGCAACTCTGACTCTGAAACTATCAATCATATCCTCTCTGATTTTAGCTTCACTTAGAGCATCTAAGGCTATGTCACCTCCAAGTGTAGGCTCACTTTAAATGCCATTAATTGGCTCTCTGAGATTAGTAAGTTGTCAACTAGCATTCGTCTCAAAACCGACACCTTTGACGTTCTTGTTTTGGAGCGGTAATCTACTACGCCTTGCGGGAGCAGAATGTTAGAATATTTTGCTCCTCTCCTACCATTGCCTTTATGGTTTCGCACTGTATGCTATCCAACTTTCAGTTCAGATTATTTGGTACCAAAATTGACTGTACAATGTAAACTGTAACAAATTTCTACTTATTATGTTTGTTTATGTTGTTTTGCCACCGTTTTTTCTCTTATGATTGGTTGCGGTTGTTGTTGATTGTTATATGAGGATCATTAAACTAATTTACTTTTGATTCATTTTGTTTATGGTTTCATCATAGTTTATCCATATATTAGATTAGTCATCTATAATAAAATTGTTATTTTAATCTTTTAGACCGCTCCTCGAAATACGTCCTATTTATTTCTACCAACTATTTATATTTAATGTATTTTTATATAAATAACTATACCTAAATTTAAAATATAATTTGTTAACTTTTAAGTATTAAGTATCTATCTAATTCTAATTAATTTGATTTGTTAAATTTTCCTCTTAAATTTTGTTGTGAGAAGCTATTTCTTCCATATATATATATATATTTCCTCCATGTTCGGCGCTTCCTTATTTTCTCAATAAGGTAAACTTCATTTTTATCCTCATCATGTTCAAGACAAAAATAACAATCTTATAATATTTTGCGCACGTATATCCACAACCTCAATTTCAATTAAAATCTCACAATTATGAAACTTCAACCCACAACACTCACGACCAACTACATATTCACGAAGACACAATGCACACCTAATACTCAATAAACTCTAGAGATCTTACACCATCTTTCACAATCTTTCATCGCAGTATGAAAAAGAAGAACTATACAGAGAACCAGAGATCTTACACCATCTTCATGGCCTCGATTTTTTTTTTGATTTAATGCTATTTAATGACCACTATCTCAATATCAAGAAAGTCAAATTTCAATATACTTGTAGATTTTTTTTATGTTACAGTTCATCTCCATTCATGATTTCTTTGTATTTAAAAAATGTTAATGAGTTTTATTTGATGTTGGTTGATTTATATATTAAATTATTTTTGGGTTTTATAAAGATTTAATTTTAGAGGTTTATGATTATAACTTTGGTTGAATTGGAAAAACTTAAACCCTTATGTGGAATAAGGAGAATAGAAAACAATGACAATAATATATAACTTTAAAGTTAAATGAAGGATAAAATTGTAAAAACTCGTTCAAAATTTTTATTTTTAAATTTTTGATGGAGGAAATAAAAAATCTTATGGAGGAAATAGTCCTTCCCAATTTTGTTTTGAATATAAAAGTGTGTTACATTTTAAGGGAATATGTAGTTTAAGGAGTTTTCTTATTTCCCTAAAAGGGGTAGCTGAGTTGGTGAAGAAAGGCATGCTTGTGACCAAAGGTCATGAGTTCGAGTCCCTCTACAAACGCTTTCGTGGCTGAGCCTGTCACATTGTGTGGTTTACCTTCTGGCATTGGTTTGCAGGTTATTGCGTCAGACTGAGGGTTTAAAGCGCACATAAAATCAAAAAATTGCATATATATTATTCAAGTGAAAAATATTTACATGTTAAACATTTTTTATTATTCATCATATGTTTATAAAATACTATAAAAAGTAATGAAATATTTTTAAAAAAAAATATATAAAAAACTTAAAGATGTTAGATTTATTGTCAAATAAATATTAATTTGAAAATAGAAAATAATTTTAATATTTGGTATATGGTTTCATTAGATTTTATTACTTATAATTTTTTTATTTATTACATGTATTTTAAAAGTGTTATTTAGATAATTTTTACATGTTAAACATGATGAATTTGACTATCGTTATTATTGGTTGAATAAAGATTTAACAATTTATTGAAAAGAAATATATCGTTATTTACCTTCCAAAGCGCTCCTCAGCCAAAAGTCATTTGGATGATTCCGAAAAGAAAGATATTATTCCAACCCTTCTTGTATAAGTCTTTGTTAATTTCGAGGCTGTTTTTTGTAATGGTATTAACATGTTCTGAACAAATTTTATCTCAATTTTCCTTTTATGCCATTGTAACACTTTATCAATTTATAAAATTTGCAACTTCATATTGAGTATGAAAAATATTGTATGTTAACTTGCGTTGAATAGAATAATTGCTTTATGCCAACTTTTGTTGGACATAATAATCATTGTCTGCTGACCTTAGGCATGTTTATAATTGTCATACATCATAAGCCGTGTGGTGACTGCATTTATTCCATACACTACACGTCAAAGAAGTGTAAATATTATCTATACACTAAAAACCAAGAAGTGTAAATATTATATATACACTAAAAACCATTAGATAACAAACGCTTTCGTGGCCGAGCCTGTCACATTGTGTGGTTTACCTTCTAGCATTGGTTTGCAGGTTGTTGCGTCAGACTGAGGGTTTAAAGCGCACATAAAATCAAAAAATTGCATATATATTATTCAAGTGAAAAATATTTACATGTTAAACATTTTTTATTATTCATCATATGTTTATAAAATACTATAAAAAGTAATGAAATATTTTTAAAAAAAAATATAAAAAAAACTTAAAGATGTTAGATTTATTGTCAAATAAATATTAATTTGAAAATAGAAAATAATTTTAATATTTGGTATATGGTTTTATTAGATTTTATTACTTATAATTTTTATTTATTTATTACATGTATTTTAAAAGTGTTATTTAGATAATTTTTACATGTTAAACATGGTGAATTTGACTATCGTTATTATTCGTTGAATACAGATTTAACAATTTATTGAAAAGAAAGATATCGTTATTTACCTTCCAAAGCGCTCCTGAGCCAAGCCAAAAGTCATTTGGATGATTCCGAAAAGAAAGATATTATTCCAACCCTTCTTGTATAAGTCTTTGTTAATTTCGAGGCTGTTTTTTGTAATGGTATTAACATGTTCCGAACAAATTTTATCTCAATTTTCTTTTTATGCCATTGTAACACTTTATCAATTTATAAAATTTGCAACTGCATATTGGGTATGAAAAATATTGTATGTCAACTTGCGTTGAGTAGAATAATTGTTTTATGCCAACTTTTGTTGGACATAATAATCATTGTCTGCTGACCTTAGGCATGTTTATAATTTTCATACGTCACCAGCCGTGTGGTGATTGCATTTATTCCATATACTACACGTCAAAGAAGTGTAAATATTATCTATACACTAAAAACCAAGAAGTGTAAATATTATCTATACATTAAAAACCATTAGATAACAATGTTCTTGGATATCTCTAAAAAATATATTAACAATTTTATTTGTATCATATCATGAGAATTGTTCAGGAAACCCAGAGTTGCAAACAATTCACATCATATCATGAGAATTGTTCAAGAAACCCAGAGTTGTAAACAATTCCAAGATAATCTATTGTATTTAGTAAATAAATTTATCATTTGTCATCAATTTTGTAAATCCAAAAATATAATTATATGAATAAAGATACATTTCTCCATTCCTAAAAAGACAAGAATAACCAAAGTTGTCAAATATAAAAAACATATTATAGTCATTATTTCAAAATATACCTACAAAAAGTATTCAAAATATAAAGAATATCCACTATAAATTAATAAATATAATTAAAAATAACTAAAAAAAGACACAAACTACCCTCCGTTGTAGAGATAGATATTTACCATCCCCTAGGCTTCGCCTTATTATCGTATCGTGCAAAAAAATACAAAAATAAGGTAATAATTATATCAATCCATCAAGTATTTCTAGGATCCAAAACTAATTGGTCTTAGACGTACCATATATGAGAGGTTATCTTTAGATTTCATATAAGAAGTCTGGACATAATAATTATTTTGGCATTATTTTATGTATAAATCATATGATTAAACCATGAAAGTCGTGAACAAAATCTTGGAAAATATTCAGGTTAAGGATCACATTCTTGAATTGCGTAATATGGTGCTTGGGGTCTCCGGACCCATCATAATTATCCATTTTATATTGATAAAATTTGTAAGGATAAGTCTTGTGCTTAAATCTCACGTGTCAAAGGGACATTGACACATGAGAATTAGAATACCCCTCGGTGGGGTCATTTCATCCTGAATGATGATTGAAGCCTTGGTAGTTCTCAGAACTAAACTGATAGGGGTGTGGAAGATTAGAATTTTAGTAGTGAAGGGACTGACCATATGGGTTCGATTGGAAATTTTATGCTCCCAAGACAGCTATAAGAATTTGGCATTGATAAGGCATCATAGGTTGAGGCATAAACTCATGCATATGTTGTTTCACAAGTTGCGGCCCAAGCTAAGAAGTATGATGTTGCATAGGTTGATAAATATTTTATTGTGGTTGTGCAAAAGGATGCAAAATTATATGAAGTGATCGGACTTGAGGCAGTTATTCAAGCACTACTCAACCTCAGACCTTCAGATATGGGCTCGATCTTAGTGGTTCTGATCTCTAGCTTGACCATGTTTCCTAGGGCGTGAGTCCTGATAATATATTCTATCATAGTACTCTCAAACCCAACCTAAGTCAAGGTGTCTTTCACTTGATGATAAGGAATATCTACGATGATCCCATGGCTTATGCTTTTTTATGGGTTCCTTAAGCTCGGTTAGCTTGGAACCTCTCGAATGATTCAGAGAATCCATCATGGACCTCCATCGAGTCCTCGTCATTGTTAACTTGTCTAACCGAAAACTTTAACCTCAAAACCTTCAGATCTATATTCTCCATTAGACCCCGAGACTAGCTATCTCGATTGTATTGGTGCGACACACTTCTTTAGTTGTGCCTGAAAATAGATTAGGTAGAGAAGACTTCATGATTCTTGATTCGTCTCGACCCCTATAGGGGCCTCAACCTCGTTATGTTCTAGTGTAGCTCGGATATGATCTATGAGTAACTTTTAATTTATATCAATTTTTTTGAAAAGACACTATCCATGTACTCGCCACTTATGATGCTCGGTTTAATTAGGAGACTAAGGAAGAATCCTGCATAGTCGGAATACCAAACCATAAATATAAATATTATAAAGAGAGAAAGTTGCATATATAATGAATATAATATGAGTTGTTTACCATTTCAAAGACATAAGGTAAGTCTATTTATAAAAATACAAGTGAGCTTATGGAACATGAGACTTATATACATATTGATAAGGGTGTAAATTATCATAAAATTCGCTATGAGAGAATGAATATTTGTTTCTATTTCTAATATTGGGTCAATTTTTATTGCTTAAATTCGCTAGTTAGGAGCGAAGGTGTATTTTATTTTCCTGCATACTTAGGGAGCTTATATAATTTTTTTGATAAATTGAGAAATAGAGGCACACATTCGCTCTTATGAGTAAAATTTTGTGATCACATTCGCACACCGAATGTGAAAGTATGCCTCTGTTTTTAATTCTAAACGTGATAAATATGTTGCAAAACCCTTTTACTTTTTTCAAAACATTGAGGTTTTTTATAATGAGTAATGTTTGAAATTATTTGACTTATCAAGAAAAAAATACACTCAGTTAACTAAAATAGTCGTAATACATAATATCCTAGCAATACAAAATGATAACATAATGCATAATCAAAATGTATCGATATAGACGTTATACAATACTAAAACATAGTCAAAATGGTAAACTAAATAAGTTCATAACACGATACTAAAACAAGCTTAATATGTATATTGGCACGAAATATGGATGCATTATTCTAAAGAAGATCGAAACTCATCCACATACATGAATAGATAACGTGGCTAAAACTCAAGTATTTTATACAAAACTTAATCTATGTTGGCCGCATACATTCACTCTGAAGGGTTCTCCTCAATATATATCGAGGTTGATCGACTGTTTTTAACCAATACGTACCATAATTTATGTATGAGCTAAATAAGATCACCATCATCCTTATTATTATTCTCATATTCATATTCAGGACCTCTGGCGTCACGATGAGAACATAATATCGTCCGTTAATCTGCACATCCTCATCCTAAGAAAATTTTGCTTCGACAAGTCTACCAGTCATGGGAAAAATAACTTGTAGTCGGCCTGGTATTATTTGTAAATGCCTCATATATATAAAGCCATATAAAAGGGATAACAAGCTACGACCCACGATCCACTAAGATTCAGCCCTTTGTTGCTCTGATTCGTCCCTCCCCCACAACAAACAATAAAACACAAGTTTAACTTCATGCTATCCTAAAAACTCAATATCGCGTCTATCCAATAAATATCACAGAATGGTTGATCGAAAGCTCGTAGATATTGAATAGAAAACAAATGTTAGTATTTTTAAATTCATAGCAAAATAAAGTAAAATATCTCATAATGTTAATTCGAACTTACATCTGATCTCTCGAAATACAACTATGGTTGTTGAATCCATTCCCAAGTACATGCTTGCACCTAAAGAATCATTTATGCATAGTGAGGTGGTAACATATACACACTTTCAATAAACCTATGAAGCCGCAAAATCCCCTTGTCTCACTTAAAAATCTTAAGCGCATGGTATAATTGGGATAATATCATTTTACTCCAGTTATACCCACATCAATTTTGGATGCACCATGAATGGAAGATAATCAAGGAAAACACCTTTGTTCTACAACGATAAAATATGTACTAGCTTAATATATACTACTAGTAAACATATCTCGCAACCATGGCAGACAAACAATGTTTAGACTCCTATTCTACAGATAAAATTGTGCTTCAAGAGAATTCTTTCGAATATCGAGCATGCCTGCGAGATACTCGAAAACCTGAACATTATTATTGAACAAATCACATGAACACCGTCCCATGTTACAAAAACTAAAATGGAACAATAATGTTTCATTGTGTCATCACTCAACGAATGTCTCAATCATATGAACGTTTTTAGACCAACATCATAGAGAAATGATAATTAAGATCGACAGGTGACTGCGTAACCTCGATTTTGACCAGAGTTTGACTATCTAGATCTTATTTATGTAAGGCACCATACAATGGATTACACCGTACATGAACTCGAGGCTAAAAAAATATGAACATAATTCAATAGTGAAATTATCAATATTTGTTCAAAGGTATGGTTTTGATAAATATACGTCCACCGAAGATATCTTACGCATCGTGAGCAATATAGTGCCGATACAAATTTAGAAACGTGAGGTAAGACGATAAGCAACACCATATCAAGTTTCGGTCCTAAAACACCGCAATTAACAGCACTGCTCCACTTTCCTCCTACTTTAAAATGGATCTTAGTGGGTGGAAGAGTATTACCGTCTTCACATAATAGATCACAAACAACTCAGCGCTGATGAATGCTTTCATTACGAGAAATCTGACCACCTATGACTAAATGTTATGACTCTCGCTTGATAACAAACCAACATGCTACCTTTATTTACAACTTTATCGAGCTTCATACGGAGAGCCATCGTACAAAACAAATCAAGAACTAAATCATAAACATTATTAACGAATAAGTTTTTTTGACTTATAATACTATAAATCTCATAAAAATAAGTTAGATTTTGTTTTAACGAAATATATATCAAAACTAGTATAAAACTATCGGACAATATATAAAAAATTATAAAAAAAACATATACCAAAACAAATCAAAATTAGTTACCTTAATGGAATTTTTATAGATATTTTTTGTCGGTCCGAACGAATTTTTTTTTGTAATTCTCGTCGATATACGAACAAAACTCGTCTTTGTTTTCATATCCGTATCCAAAGAAAATTTATTTCGTATTTAGAACCAAACGAATAAGAAGAGTGTTTTGCTGAACACGAATGATGAACCGCAAATCTTTACACGGTCCTAACTAGTACGAAAAATAAAATCAACAAAATTTTCAAAATTTATTTTCTGAAAATTTATATTAAATATGAAACTGAAACGTAAATCCATTTCATATCATATCCTACAACTAACTTAAACATCAGATGGTCAATAGGCTCCTTAAGTTTCTTCAGCTCTCTGTTGGCTCCAAAATTTGTGATTTGGAAAGGAAGTTGAAACTCAGTATGTGGCCTTTCTACTCTTCTTGAATGGGCCTTGCCCATCTTTAATAAATCAATCTTTTATTTGCTAAAAAAACAAAACTAAACATCCGACGACTACAAAATTATAAATATAATTTTTCATATAAAAATTTATCTAACTAACAAACTATAAAATAAAAACTAGAACAAATCATATTATATAAATTATAATACGTATTTTGATACAAATCGTGTATTGCAATTTATAATTAAAAAAAAAACCTAGCTTTCACGATGAATAATTTTAAAAAATAAAATTAAAGGAGCGTTTATGGTAAAAAAATCTAACAAAATAATTTATATAAACTTACAAATATCAAAATTAGCTGAATGATTTGACGAATTTGTCACCCTATTTTCGAATAAAATATAACCTGTTAATGTTAGGACCACAAGTGGCTGCTGCAACGCAAGTTAGTAGGTGTAGAAAAAACATGCACGCCTGTACCAAATCATGTCAATTTCTTTATGTCCTAGTCACCCGTCAAATCTATTTTTATTAAGTTTGTTATTCACGTGCTTTAAACTTAGAGTTTCTAGTTTCTAAATACAATTTTAAAATTGTCAATTTTCTTTTAAATATTAAATATGTAATAAATAAAGTTATATATTAACTTAGCTTATTTTATAAGCATTTAATGATCGCTAGAGTATAACAAACATCTAAATACAATGGGAATAGTATATTTATTATTAGAATTTTTTAAAATGATGTATGAGAATACATGACAACGGTATATGTTTTACATCTTAACCACGAAAAATACAAAAAATTGATATATAAATGGTAAATAAAAAATTTACAATCCTACGAGCATTTACAGAGATCGGTAAACTTCCAAAACAAAATGGCACACGAACCCCGATCAATACAAGACAACAATCCAACACCAATAGTGTTACAATCAACCAATCAATCCACACAAAATAGGAAAACAAATACAACGAAACTAAAATACATGAGTCAAAATAAAGACCGAACTAAAATCAAAAGAAAAAAATACACGTACTATTAATAAAAAACACGCACATAACTAAAAAATGAGTAGGCAAACACGTCCAAGACATCATAAAATAACTACTCAAGAAGTACCAAACTTTACAAAAATGGAAAAACCTTTATATAAAAAACAAGACAACAAAAAGAGAATATCCTCATAAAAGTCAAGATATGTTACAAGAAAAACACTTAAAGAAGAAATACCAACCCTACGATATATGAAAGAATCGACCATGAGACGATGAAGTTCCTAACAATCCCAAATCCAACAAAAATAAAATTTATGAGCTTTTGTCAAACCAAAAAATTGAATGGAGGAAAAATATTTCAAATCCATAACTTTTTGTGAGGAGAGGAAAACAACACTCGAAAGAAGAGGAAAACAACATTCGAAAGAAGGACCGAATAAGTGAAATACTTCATAACCAAAATCGCCAGAGACTGAAGGGCCAGTCAGACCACTGACATCCCATTGGTCGGTAACTGATACCAGTTAGACCGATCACTGGTGCCACAATGTTGGTCATTGACGCCATAATACAATCAGTGGTCGGCAACAGTGCTAGTCACAGACAACATTTGGTTAGTTGGGTCACTGCCGTCACATTGACCAGTCACTACCGCCAGATTACCTGCCCTTTAAAATAGAATCTTGTTTAAGAATTTAGATGGTACTCATTTCAATTACCAAAAGGGTTCGGCTAAATTCGGGCCCAAAATATGTTAACCAGCCCCAAAAAACAAGCGTTTTTGAAATTTTACAATTTTACCCTTACCCCGGCGGTTGAGCTTTTCTCAATCGCCGGTTGAGACCTTCCCACCCGGTGGAAAAGCTGTTTCACCCGCCGGGGTAAGGTTCCCCGTCGGTGGAGAGGGTCTCAACCGGCGGGGTAAAAAACAGCGCTGAAATTTTGGAGCTGGTTATCATTGAGGACCCTAATTTAGCCAAACACTTACCAAAATTGATGAGTTCGGTATTATTATTTGAATATTCAAATCTATAATCAAGTATAATAAAATATTATTTGATTATTTTTTAGAAAAATTGTTTTACATGGAAGAATCAAATAAGAGATATATATTTTTATTTTGTGAAATATCAAAACTTAATATACGTTTTAAGTTTAAAACCAGCAGAGGTGTGACAAACTTTCACTATTTTTTTATTATAGTTTTTTTTTATATTTTTTTATATATATAATACATCATTTTTTATTTATAAATAAAGACCACCTTTGTATAATTTTTTATTTTTTAATCTAAAGAAGAATTTTATTAATTGAGAAAAATGATTGGTTTTACGATTTGAAGGACTCAAATGAAAAAAAAAATTACAAAGAAGAGGGACTAAAGTTGAAATATCAAATTCTTTTCCCTCTCTGATTTTCAAAATTGGCTCCAAAATTTCATCCTTAGAAACATAGTTTCAAAATACTTCCTGAAATCTTCTCTTCGATTGCTTCAACTTCCACCTTCTCAACTCTTCAGTTCTCCATTCTTTCTTGGCATTTTCCTTCTTGGATTTAGCTAGATGGTTCTACAAAACAGAGGTAGATTTTGATTAGTGAATCTATCTAACATAGCCTATCCCTAAGCTTTCCAGTTTCAGAATTGCTTCTAAAAGAGGAGGAGGCTTAAAATTCTTATAATCGATTTTCATTTTACACTTTAGGGTCCATCGAGTTAGCCAATCGACAGCTCTATTCTGTTCCCTAAAGATGAAATGAATAGACATATTGGTTGTGATAAACAATCTGATTCTGTCAATTACTGATTCTAAGAATTTTGTGTTTTTTCCTGAAGAAATTAAAGTGATAAGAGTGCTGCAATATGATTCAATATCAACTTCCCTTATTCCGATGATTTTGCTTAGAAGCATTCCGTCGAGCATTGCATTTGCTTCAGCTTTTAAAGGGTGAGTTTTCCGTAGGTATTTCCATAGCTATTGATTAGAGTTCTATTGTTGTCTCTAATGATTATTCCCCCGCTTGATTCTCCATAAGATATGCAGCACACATCTGAGTTTAATTTGAATCTTCTCGGTCCCTGAGGCATCCATTTGAGGTGAGTGATTTTATGTTTAGTGTTGAAGAGATTAAAACAGCCAAGAGATGGAGCTTCATTCTCATTGAATTTCTAGTGCTTTTTTGAAATAGATTGGAGTGGTCTAGAGTAGAAAGCATGTTTGCAATGTAATTGATGGTAGATCTTGAAGAAAAATTGTCTCCATTGATTTTAGTCTTGTTTCGTTACTGCCAGATTGCCCAACATATTAGAGGAGGTAAAATTGTTTTCACATGAATTTTTCCTAGAGATGACCAACTCCAGGTTTTCAAACAAATGTTGTGTGGTCAGGTGTCTTCTTATATCCACCTTTAGAATTCCTGCAAAGTAAATCCAAATACTCCACGCAAAATTATAGTTAACGAACATATGATCTTTTATCTCTTCATTAAAACAAAACTAGCATTTGTATGCAAGTTGAATGTGTCTGTTTTGATTATGAAATCAATTGGCAGTTTGTTTTTTAAGAGTCTCCAAGCCAGGAAAGATCATTTCCTTGGAGTTATGTTGTTCCACAGTTTTTTCAAATAAAGAAGAACTAACACTAATTGGTTTAAGGCCTTTCAAAGTGTCTTTTAAATTGAAGTATTGCTAGATAAGTTCAATACAGTTTCATCTTTAGCATTTTCTATGATTTTAGTTTTAAGTACAAGCTTAATGTTGAAACTTGTGAGATTTAAGAAATTTATTGACATTCCATCCATTGTTTTAACAAACCTGAATGCCCTTAAACCAACTATCATTAGAGTTGTGGTCTAGTTTGATTAAAGGGTTAGAGCCATACCAATTATCTAACTACAAATCAACCTTACCTTCACCCAACTTCCATTTGATTCTTTCTTCTGCAAACTCTTTAATGTCAACTAGTCTCTTCTATGTTAAAGATAATTTCTTTGAGTAGTTTAATTGTAGATGGTGCTTTCCTTTGCAGTAAATATTGTACATTAGTCTAGCCCATAATGTGTTGTTTTATTTGAAATTTATCCATAATTTGCAGGAGAAGACTTTCAAAATATATTGTCGCCTTCTAACGTTTAAACCACCTTCTCCATATGATTTAAAGATGTTTTGCCAAGATGACCAGTGGATTTTAGTTGCTTCACTTGATGATCCCTACAAAAATTTGTTCAACAACCTCTCTATGTTTGTGATGACAGAACTTGGTAGCCAGCAGCTTTGGAGCCAATATTGTGGAATTAGCATTAACACTGTGTTAATCAAGGTTGTTCTACCTCCAAAAGAAAGAGCTTTATCATTCCAGCTTTCAATTTTCGCCTTGATATTTTCTAGCAGTGGATAGTAGTTTGATGCTTTTTTATGAGGATTGAGGTTAACTCAAAGGTATGTAGTTGGAAATTTGCTCATATTGAAGCTAGTTTGAATAGCTAAAGAGTTCCTTTTGTCTTGAGTCAAGTTTGATGCAGTAATGATATTGGTCTTCTCTTTGTTTAAGGACTATCCAACGACATCTTGATAAACCTGTAAAAAGTTACCAATATGCTCCAAAGAAGAAGATAAACCATTAGAGAATATCAGTAAGTCAACAACACATGAAAGAATAGGAATTTGCTTCTGGTTGAATAACGTAGATATTTTTCTTTAATAAACAGTTCATGTAAGCCCCTAAGCAGGACATCCTCAGCAAGAATATACAGACTATGGGACAGGGGGTCCCCTTGTTTGATTCCTGTTTTCATTTTGAAAAAGCCAACAGATTCACCATTTATTAGAATTGAAACTTGAACAGACTGGATAATATTAGATACTAAAGAAATTACTCTAGCTTTGACAGCTAGAGATGTTCTGCTCTAGCTTTTTCCATAGCTATTTTGTCTTCTTGACTGCTAGAGTTGATGAACTTCTGTTCTAAACATATTACATTGTCTTCTGCTTGATTCCCCTTATCAAAGATGTTCTTGAAATGATTTTTGTTCCAACTTTTGAGGACTGCTTTAATCTCCTTAGCTTATTCCAAAAAATGAATAGAGGGTATACATTCAATGGGGCTTTCCAACTAGTATCAACAATGCTTAGAAACTCATCATCTAGTGTCAATGCATTAAGGAATTTGAAGTTCTTAATGAGACTATTTTTTTCTTTAATAAGAGATATACACAAGGGGGTGTGATCAGAGCACGTTCTAGACATGTGCACCACCTTAGTATCTACAAAGAACTCAGCCTAAGCCTGATTAATGAGGATTATGTCTAATTGTTTCCACCTTGTCTTGTTAGTCCATGTGTATTGAGTCTCTGAAAAACCTGCATCCTCAAGAAAACAGTATTTGATTGCATCATTAAAGTTAGAGGAACTTTGGTTGCAATAATTAACACAACCAGTTTGTTCAGAGGGAGATGTCACAGTGTTGAAGTCTCCCACTAATAAACCATTCGCATACTGATTCAGCTACATCCCTTAATGTATCCCATAGATGCATTTTATTTGATCTTTGGCATTTAGCATATACGCAAGTAATAGAGAAATGCTTTGCTAATAAACTATGCTTAATAAGAGTATGAATACATTGATCATTATCTAGGATTATATCTAATTGATAATCAGATGACCAGAATAACCATATTGTATTAGATACATTAGCAAAGAAGAAGTTAGGAAGACTTAGCTTTATAGATAGAACCTCAATTTGAATGCTTTCAACCATAGATTCCTGAATGCATAGCAACGAGATCTTTTCCTCGTTTCTACAATTCAAACATAAAATAAATTATCTTTTTTAAAAAAACACTCATTTTGAGTATTAAATTTTAATAAAAAAAATACCATTATACTATATTTTTTGAGATATAAGAATAAACATTTGGTTTTGTATATTTTGAAAATTAGACTTTTCTTTATAATCGGATATATAATAAAATAATGTAAGATAAAAATCAATATACGATGAACAAGTAAAATTCATTTTGTGTGCAGATGTATTTTAAATTATTTGATCAGAATTAAACCAATATGATATATATGTAAAACAAATTTAGAGCATCCCCAACAGAATAGGTATATGGGACTAGATAGCAAATTTGGAGATTATTCCCCAATTTTTTCTTTCCAACAGATAATCTATTAGGCTAGTTATATTTAATTGCGTAATTTTAGGTAGGTATATTTAGAGTGGAAGTTACCCACTCTCTATAATTATTCCTTTTTTTTCTCTTCCACCTGCTGAAATAAAAACTACCTTAATTATACAATAGCTGTTGGATTATATGATAATCTAAAATTTTACAGTATCAAAATCCTAGGTATATTTACCAAATTTTTAGAGTAGCGGTTGGGGATGCTCTTACAAAATAAAAAAATTAAATTTGACAAAATCTAAACCCGTGTTATACGCGATCTTAGAGACGGCTAATATAAGTTGTTTGGACCTTTCAACCAAAAAGAAAGTTCTTTGGACTCAGAAAATTGTGGTTCTAAGTCGTCCCTTGGAGCTAAGCTACACATATCATAGCCAGCCAGTCACAAATAATTGTCAATATCATTATTGGTCCCAAGTCCCAACTTTGAACTCTAAATTGTCTTCAAATCTCAACAGTAACATGAAATAAAAAGGACACATTTTATTTGAATTTTGGACCTAATCTCTTCCGGACAACTCAGCCAATTTGTTTTTGTAGAGAGAGCAGTTATATAATTGCAGATGTATTCGAAGAGAAACCCAACAGAAAGAAACTGACAAGATTAACGGTTGGATTCTCAACCCGTCTCCTCTTCATCATTGAAATCCGACAATTTTAACCTGTCTTCTTAAATTATTGAAATCCGAAAGTTTTATTTGGTGGAAAAGAAAAAATATATATTTATTCAACTGGTTAAATAATAATTAAATTTTGTATTGGGCTATAATTAATAAGTTTGGATAGTAAATTAGTGATATATTATTATGAATAAAGTAATACTAATTACTAAGTTTATTGGATGAAATAAGTATAATAGACTATTGAGTTACTAAGTTGTTGGTTCGGATTTGGATTAAATATTTGAATGCAATTTTTTTTTGTCAAAAATTTAAATGGTGGTAAAGTTTACATTTTGAAGTTCGTTTTGAGGTTGGTTTTTTTTGAAGAAACTAAAAATACTTGTACTCATTTTTGAATTTGAAGTTTTTTTTTATTATGTTGGAACTTTGAGAGTTTTTTTGCATCTTTTATCTCCATCAACATATCGAGGTAGCTTATGATATTTTTTTGCGCGAATCTTATCCTTTTTATGACCTTCGGCAATGATGTGAGAGCACTCAATTGGTCTTTAGGTTTGAGTTTTTCATTTTGTTTGAAAGGATATTGATTTTAGTGTTTTGAAGGCTTTGATCTTAATTTTCTTTATCCAGTATGCTTCCTATTTTCTGTTGGATAATTAGTGAAGCATGATATCCAACATTTTCAGTGAGCAAGATGATCTTGAAAAACATTTGTTCAAATTGATAATTGAAGTCAGGTAATGTACCTGATTGAATGAATGTTAGTGAACATCTTATTATACTAAGTTGTTGCAAATAGTAATTTGAATTAGGGAACAATACTATATTGTTAACTTATATAGTTTATTATCTTCTCATTTTCTAGTCTTAAATAGCCCCTCCCACGACTTTTCATAAATTGAAATAGCTCTTAGTTGAGCAAAGGCTTGACTTAAGGTAATGGTGCTTTAGTTTTGCATTTTAGGGTCCATTTCATAATCCAATCTGCAACACTATTTTGCTCAATAAAAATGTGTTTATAGTCATTGTTGAAACAATTAATTTTCTGCAGCAGTTGATGACTGAGGTTAGGTACCAGGGGGCTTGACCATTTGCTAGAGTCTCAAATATTATTATTGAGTCTGATTCTGATAAGGGGGTATTCCTCCAAACAAGTACGAGCACGAGCAGGAGTAGCACGAGCTTGGATTATAATGAACAATGAAGAAAATGACGGGCTATACAGTGTTGGCGAACTCAAAGAATAGCGTTAACAAACTCAAAAGTGAGAACGAGAACGAGGATAAATACACCATTGATGAGCTCAAGGCATATCGAACTCATTATAAGACTGATCTTGAAGACAAATACAGTATTGATGACCTCAAGAACAGATTGAGCTTGAGGACATGAGGGATGGAGTTGATCGACTGGATTAGGAGCGAGATGAACATATGATCAAGACTAAGTGAGGACCTAAACAAAGATAAACTAAGCATGTGACCAATGAGCTCTAGCTCTGCAGATCTGATTACGTTTAAAGTAAATCTCAGATCGGTTTAAAGTAGATTAGACTTAGCATTTTCTTACTTGTTATATAAACGCACGTTTTGACCCTTGAGTCAAATCGTGTTAGTTATTTATTCCCCGATTATAGGGATATCGATGTTAGTGGGATAGTGGCGCTTAACGCGCGAACATCTGTAACTGCCCACTAATCTTTGTATCATAAATAGGGAAGACCTATCTACGAATAAATGGATCTTTTTTGGCTTATCTCTTTCTTGACTAAAATACTGAAGGCTTTACTGTGGTAGAACTTGTTAGTTCCTTAAAAAATTTGGCACCGTCTGTGGGAACTCTTTAACCCATCACCATTGTAGTCACTAGGTCAGGAATCGAGAGAGACAATCACGAAACTAACGAAACAACAACACACCGGAGGAGAACCGTAAGTCAACCAGCAGGTCGAGGTATCCTACATCCGGGCTCCACAGTTCCTCAAGAGGTCAATCCTATGATACCCCAAGCAACGGTGGTGACAGAGGGACCGTCAATTCAGCCAACTATCGTTTCCAGGGAAGAAGTGCATCTCCATGAGCTAGAATATACATTAGGGGTTCGCAGAGCTGCGGAAACCATACCGGAAAATGACTCGGTGGTTCTCCAACAAGAACAAAGAATCCAGAACCTTCATGAGGAACAGTTGAAAATAGTGTTTGAACGAGATGCAAGAGAACAGGCTATGCATGCCACAATGGCAGGTATGAACGACGATATTCATGTTCTGACTACTAGGATTAAAGGAACGAGCAAGACTCACCAACCGTCAGGACCAGAGGCGAGCAAAGTCAATATGACAGATCATTCTTCCAAACGAGATGACAAACAGGAAGGTGAAAGCAAGAGCAGGGGAAAGAATTATAGTAGAGAACCGTGTGACGAGGTGAAACAGACGTCGACCAAGCGAGCTCGGGAGGATGAGGACCTCCGCTACAATCAGATCTGCCCAAAGTTGTCGACCTATATATTAAAGAGATCACCATTCTCTGAGAAGATCGTGGAAGCTTAACTCCCAAGGAAGTTCGACCCATTCAGGATGGAAGCCTATGATGGAACGGGGGATCCGGAGAGACATTTGGAACAGTTCGTAAACATGATGATGTCCTTCAATCCTGATGATGCGATGTTATGCCGAGCACTATCCATGACCCTCAAAGGTAACGCCATAGATTGGTTCAGCAGCTTGCCAAAGGGATCCATCTGTGATTTTACAGGACTGTGGAAAGCATTCAGGGAAAGGTTCGTTGGTAACAAGGAGCTTAAGCGCGAGCGAGATTCGATCATGGATCTTTATCAAAGCTGAGGTGAGTCTCTTAAAAGTTATGTTAGAAGATTTGTTCATGCTATGAATGCTTTGCCAGATTTAGCCGAAAACATGGAGGTGGCTTCCTTGAAACGAGGTCTCGACAGAAGAGGGGAACTATATGCAGATATGATCGCACAAAAGAGCGTACGAGGTGCCAAGCTCCACGTACAATGAGTGCGCCTGGATTTAAGCGATCTAATCGGTATTACTGCGCATATTATCACGATCATGGACATTCGACGGGTGAGTGCTGGGAATTAAGAGAAGAGATCAGCGCTTGATAGACAATGGTGAGGTGATCTAATATATCAAGCGATCTCAACCGGATCGACGCGAGGAAGATCGTCTCCCAAACACTGATAAACTAACCACTGGAGAGGAGCCAGAGCAAACAAGCAAAAATGGTTACTGACCATATCAGGGGGAGTTTGGTTGCATGTCAAGGGTCTACTCAAAACAAACGAGCTAAAAATGAGTTCGACGTTTATGAAATAGATGGAAATTCTTATCGAAACTACATGGACCCAGTAGCCCACCTCACATTTAATGATGATGACCTCACAGGTGTTAATTTACCTCACGAGGACGCTTTAACTATTCACTTGGACATTGGAGGGGGTAATGGTAACACAAGTATTGGTTGATGGAGGAAGGTCTGCAAATATTATTTTCAAAAGCAGCTTTGATCGTATCCAAGACGTGCCACCATACCGACCTACTCATCATACATTAGTTGGTTACGAAGAAAAGTCCTCTCAATGTGTTTGGGAGGTGGAGCCATTAGTCAAGGTCGGTCATGGAGCTACGAAGAAGGAACTGAATTGATTTCTGACGCACCAAGCCCTTACCATGCCATTATTGGACGACCATGGCTGCATAGGATGGAAGCGACGCCATGCACATATCGACAATGCATTAAATATCCAGTAGGTAGTTCGACAGGAATAATACAGGGTAGCCAAAGAACTGCGCGAACTTGCTATGCAATCGCGTCACATCCATCCAAACCTATCCAATAACAATTAAATTGCGAGGGAGGCACTGCACCAACAACTTTAGATCTCACCTCGTCAGATCCAGTAGATGATCCACGAGACAACGATGATTCACCTACTACAAATGTTACAACAGTGGATACAGTCATAACTGACAATAGAATACTTCGATTGGGAAATGAGTTATCTCCGGAGTCAAAGGTACGCTTTGTTGATTTATTAGCAAAACATTTAGATATGTGTTTTCTTGGGAGGCGGATGATGTTTCAGGAGTGAGTCCTACAATCATAAGCCATGAATTGGCTATCAATCATTGTGCCAAACCCGTACGACAGAAATGTAGGGCATTTTCAATTGAGAAGCAGGCCGCTATATTAGCTGAGGTCAATAAGATCAATCGTTTGGGGGCATATCCGAAAAGCAAGATACCTGTTCTGGATAGCCAATCCGGTTCTGGTCAAAAAGAAAAAGGAACAGTGGAGAATGTGCGTGGACTTTTCCGATTTGAACCAAACATGCCCTAAGGATGCTTTTCCGTTGCCAATGATAGATCATCTGGTCGATTCAGCTTCAGGTTGCAAATTCTTATCCTTCATGGATGCGTACTCAGGATACAATCAGATCCGTATGCACCCATCTGATCAGGAGCACACAACCTTTCAAACCGAACGGGGTCTCTATTGTTATACCATCATGCCTTTTGGACTGAAGAATGCGAGATCAACGTATCAAAGGCTAGTAAATCACATCTTCCAAGATCATTTGGGGTAACATCTGGAGGCATATGTTGGCGACATGATTGTTAAAACACATGAAGAAGTGCAACACCTTAATACATTACAGGTCGTGTTTGATTTATTACGCAAGTTTAATCTTAAGCTTATCCCGGATAAATGTTCTTTTGGTGTTGCTAAAGGAAAGTTCCTGGGTTATGTGGTAAGTCAGCATGGTATTGAAGCTGATCCGGTTCAACTAAACGCAATTCTGCAGATAGGACCACCAAAGAATGTCAAAGAAGTCCAGTGTCTTACAGGACGGTTAGCATCTCTTTCGAGGTTCATCTCATATGCATCAGACAAGAGTCATCATTTTTTTTGAAGTATTACGGGGTGCTAAGAAGTTCGCGTGGACAGAAGAGTATGACAAATCTTTTGTCGATCTTAAGCAGTACCTTACATCCCCTGAGATTTTGTCTGCTCCTACTCGTGAAGAGCCAATATTTATGTATCTGGCAGTATCACCTTTTGCTGTTAGTTCGGTTCTCATGCGCGATCAAAAAGGAAATCAACGCCCAGTATATTACACAAGCGAAACGCTAACAGATGTGGAGACAAGATATCTGAACCTCGAAAAACTTGCTTTGAGCTTGGTTGTTGCAGCTCGACGAATGAGGTCGTACTTTTAAGGGCATATAATTACGGTACGAACATCATATCCTTTACGAACAGTATTGCGAACACCCGATTTTTCTGGCAGGTTAACCAAATGGAGAATCAAGATCGGCACGTATGACATTCGTTTTGAACCACGCGTAGCTGTAAAAGGACAAGCAGTTGCAGACTTCTTAGCAGAGGTCAGCTCATCCAAGAAAGAACAAGATGAGATAAACGACGGAAAATTGGTTGAGCTCGACCAATGGGTCATTGAAGTCGATGGTGCATCTTTTACAACAGGAGGAGGTGCAGGAATTATAATCAAAACTCCAAGTGGGGAGGAGGTCAAACAAGCGGTACGCTTTAATTTTCTGGTAACAAATAATACTGCAGAATATGAGGCTACCCTTTGTAGCATGAAGTTAGTTTTGATATGTGGAGCTCGAAGTATCAAGATCAAATCTGAATCTGAGTTGGTGGTAAATCAGGCACAGGGTCTTTATGATGTCAGGAAAGACGGTATCAAGGAGTATCTTGTGATACTTAAGGAGTATAAGTCTAAATTAACTAGCGTGTCTGAACAAATCCCACGAAGGGATAATTCGGTAGCCGACACTTTAGCTAAGGCTGAAGCTTCAGGAGACCATCCAACAATTTTACTCTAACAACTCCCTGCGATAGAGCTCGTATCAGCAGCTGCAACAGTCAATTCGATCACTAATGATGACGACTGGCGGACTCCATACCCCCAATACTTCAATCAAGGAACATTGCCTATAAGTAAAAGTGAGGCTCGCGCATTGTAGATCAGAGCAGCCAAATATTGTGTCCTTGATAATATTTTGTATTGGAAAAGCTCAACCAGACCTCTAATCTGTTGCCTTGACCGCGTTGAAGCTAGTTTTTTATTGGTTGATTTGCATTCACGAGATCAGGGGCTCATTGTGGACAACAAACATTAGTTTGTCGTTTTCTTCTTGTTGGGTATTATTGGCCTGAGCTAGCGAGTGATGCTGAGAATCTGGTATTGCAATGTCATAAATGTTAAGAATATTCGAACACGCAGCATAGACCCATCGAGCCCATGCAGAACATCCATGTCCCATGTCCGTTCGATCTAGTGGGTCCTTTGCCAATGGCCACATGCAAGCGGCAGTTCCTTATTGTGGCAGTAGATTAATTTTTGAAATGCGTTGAGGCTAAAGCCATGTTCTGAATACGCGCTCAGGAGGTATGTAATATCATACATAATCAAATTTTAACCCGATATAGAATTCCACGGATTATAATGACAGATAACGACCCTCAATTCCAAAATTCAATCATTACCAACTTCTGCATATGATATGGGATTCTCCAGCATTTCTCCACCCCTTATTACCCTCAACAAACCGGACAGGTCAAGGTGACTAACAGAACACTATTAGAAGGGCTAAAGAATAAAGTGGAGCGAGCTAAGGGCAAATGGCCGGACAAGTTAGCAGAGGTCCTATGGGCGTACAGAACAACCCCTCGCTGCACAACAAGCGATACATCATTTGCATTGGTAAACGGGGCGGGGGCAGTTATTCCAGCAGAGGTCATAATACCGAGCCATAGGATTGAGCACTACGAAGAGGAGGAAAATCGTATAGCTAGATCAACATCCCTGGATCTGATAGACGAACGACAAGATCGGGCTAGATTCTGAGCAGAGCATTATCGAAGTCTTATGAGGGGACGATTTAATTCTCGTCTGAAGCCATGTTCGTTCAAGGTGGGAGCTTTAGCTTTATAGAAAGTGTTTTAGGGCTCCGGTAGCGGAACAAGTGGCAAGCTAGGGCCAAACTAGGAAGGCCCATATTCAGTTATTTTAGCAGCACACCATGGGGCGTACATATTAGCAGATCAAGATGTTCGAGCACTCAAGCATCCTTGGAATGTTAATCACCTAAATTTGTATCGCGAAAATGTTTAATATATAAAGATGCGCTTTTTTTCCTCTCTGATGGGGCGGGGAGGTTTTTTACTGAGGCATCTAAGAACAACTATTTGAATTTTTCAATATAAGTTATGCTTTTGCCAATGTGTGTTTGTGCAAATTTTATCGTTATAGCTAGCGAATGGGTCAATGACCACATCGTCTTTGGCTACGCAACGGACCACACTGAGTCCAGACTAAGTTTCTATAAACACGAACGGGCTGATTGGCCATGCATACAGGCTACGTAATGGCCATAATGTGCCTATACTTTGTACTGGGTATATTAGCGAACTATTCAAAGAACAAGTCTGAACATGCTACGCAATAGGTTCTGCAACACCTTGCCGCGATTATGCTATTATGACACAAGTTGTCTAAGCTACGCAATGAGCCCTACTGGGATTGGGGTTATAAGGATCTTCAGAAAGCTCAGCAAACACATACTTCATAATTGACAACAAATGTCTATAACAATAACTAAGGTAAATCATGCATCAATTCAAACATGTTTTAAATAAATAAAACCAAGCATTGTGAGTAGTACGACAATTTTTAATGTTTAACAAAAAAACAAGGAAATTATTCCACCAGAACAATGGTGGAAAATATTACTTAGAACTACTGGGTGGAAGTCCTTTGGAAGGGTCAATAAAGGTATTAGTCTCTGTGTTCGTCCGAGGGTCCACGATCGAGCTCGGTGCTGCAGACCCCGCAACATGGGCAAGAGAAACCAAGTTCATACCAGGATTCAAGGCTATTAGTTCCGCAATAGCATTCTTGTTTAGCTTGGTAATCATCTCTATTGCAATGGCAAACATTTGCATTTCTCTTTCTTCAGTAGCTTCTTCTACCTTTTCCTGCCACTGTTGTCGCTCTCGTTCGAGCTGGGCATGCTCCTCCTCCACTTCTTTGCTCAATTTGCTTACCTCAGCAGTCAGAGCTGTAATTCGGTCTGTTTGTTCCTCCATCATTTTCTCCTGATTATTGGTCTGATCCAACAAGGTTGCGTTTTGTGCCTGCAGATCGTTGTTCCTCTTCAACTAATTCTTGTTCTGGTTCAACACCAATTTATGACTTTCAAATATAGTGGCTAGCCTCTGATCGTTGCACTTCACAGTCTCCTGCAGGGAAGCAACTAATTTTTCCAACATGGTTTTTTCTTCTAAGGCTTCATGCTTGAAGGTCTTGGTTGAGCTATATGCATGCTTCAAACGGATGACCTCGGCAGTGATGTGTTTAGCTGAGCAAAAAACCATGGCTTCGAGTTTCCATTTCTCCATGGCAGCTATGTCAGCATGAGACATATTTCAATAGCCAAGTATAAACGAGTTATGGTGCATTTGTGTACAACCAAGAGAGTTATATGTAAATTTTTCAAATCTTTGATTTAATATGTGCATAACTTGGTGAGTCTTACCTCGATCGATAGCTTGGTTTGCCTTTGTAAGAACTCTGCATTAGACATTTTATCATAATACGACAAGTCAGGGATCCTACGAAGCTAATCGAACATATACGAGGAAGGGCGGGGAACTTGCACTTTTGAACGCTCTCCAACATGCATCCTTTGCTGGCTGTACTCAACTGCTTTGTCACCATTATTATTCTTTTCAGTGGTTTCCACTGAAGGTGCTCAATTTTTGATAGAGGAGCTCAGCACCAGTTGTTGAGCTCTCTCTGTTTGAGCTGAGGGCGCCGTTTGCTTTTGCTGAGCATCCTCGTCATTTCCAGCTCCAGTCTCCTTTAGGTCAATTATCTCCTCAACAGCTTGTACAGTTTTTTCTTCACCAACTCTTGTTGTTGTTGGATTGGGATGATGACCTCCTTCATTGGAAGTAGCTTCAGCACCATTCTCTTCGTCTCTGAGCTGAAATCTGCTCGTGGTTAGGGGAACAGCATCTACAATGACCTTTTGCTTTTTATTCCTCCGCATATCAAGAGCGCCAGAAAGGCTCTCATCATCTTCATCCTCTCTTTCTGCTCGGTTTTTAGAAGGTTAGGTAGCTTCAGGCACCTCTGGTGCTTCTTTTTATTATGCTCGAAAAATTTTCCTTTGTTTTTTACGGTATCATTCCCTTGTTCGCAAGAGGCAGCATGAGCAGAGGATGAGTCCCCAATTTCACTAGATTTTCAGGTGACTTTAGGCACGGCAAGCCAGATGATAGTGTTGTTCTTTTCACGAAGTTTTTTCTCTAAAAGGGATCTGAGGCGATCCATGATAGCTTCTGAACTGTTTGCCATTCTCACTTCTCCTTCTTCTGTGATACTGAGCTCGGGGCTTGACCACAAACCTGATTTCAAGTAGTTATATCGGGTGAACAGTCGCTTAGGATCTTGCTGCCCCCTGATCAAAGGGTTTACGTAGTCTAGTGGCCTCCCTTCTTTCCACCAGCTCTGATTGGATAACTCACGTAGAAAAAAAGACGGATATAATATTTTAACGGAGCTCATGCAAATCTTTATCTACTGTGAACTAGTAGTACTTACAGTTTTTCTTCCATTTTCTTTCTAGTTGAAGGTTTAAGGTGGGGGTGCTATGTTCCCAGTTACCTGACATAAACACGAAATAATTTTTCCAGTTTCTGTTAGAGGTAGGGAGTTCAACAATTCTCAACCTCTTTAAAGTGGGTGTAGAAGAAAGGGGTCTTGGCCAATTTTGTTACATCAGTACCAGATAATAGGTTTTCTAAGCATATTTCAGTGTTTAGTAAGCGTGAGCTAAGGAATATGCTGAGCAACAGTCTCCAAACATTCACACACATTTGCGTAGGGCAGATACCGAGCACACTGAAATAATCACGAATAAGATCGAGCAGTGGTAGCCTCAACCCCCTGTCAAATAAAGTGGTGAAGAGGCAAGTCCGTGTTTCCTGCGTTTGATAGGGATGTTCGCCTAGACTGGGAGCCCTAATAGTCACATCCTCAAGGATACTATATCTGTCCCTGAGGATGACGATTACATCGTCGTCTAAGTTAGTGTACTTAGGGGCTATATGAGAAAAATAGTTTTCTAAATCATTGTTGTGTACATAGAAGGGCTCCGTAATTTTGTCGACTTTACTCTTCGTTGCCCTTTTTGTTGTCATGGTTTTTCTACAAACTGCAATTAAGTAAGGATATGAATCAGAATGACTATGATGGTGAGGGCATGCGATTTGATGTTGGAAAATTCCTACTAATAGAGGTTCGAAACCTTAAATCTAGGGTTCTCTCTAGTATTCAACATAAAATGGGTACTTGATAAAGAAACGTCTTACCTGGGTAATAACGAAGAAAATGATAGCAAGGGCCTTGGTTGAAGATGAAAATAGTTTTCTAGCAACGTTTGAAGCAATATGTTTTTGGAATTTGTGATTTTTTCTAGCGAAAGGGTATAGTAAGTGTTTAAGTGACTAAACACTTTTCACATATGGATGTTCGCCTAGACTGGGAGCCCTAATAGTCACATCCTCAAGGATACTATATATGTCCCTGAGGATGACGATTACATCGTCGTCTAAGTTAGTGTACTTAGGGGCTATCTGAGAAAAGTATTTTTCTAAATCATTGTTGTGTACATATAAGGGCTCCGTAATTTTGTCGACTTTACTTTTTGTTGCCCTTTTTGTTGTTATGGTTTTTCTACAAACTGCAATTAGGTAAGGATATGAATCAGAATGACTATGGTGGTGAGGGTAGGCGATATGATGTTGGGAAATGCCTACTAATAGAGGTTCGAAACCTTAAATCTAGGGTTCTCTCTAGTATTCAACATAAAATGGTTACTTGATAAAGAAACGTCTTACCTAGGTAATAACGAAGAAAATGATAGCAAGGGCCTTGGTTGAAGATGAAAAGAGTTTTCTAACAACGTTTGAAGCAATTTTTTTTGAAATTTGTGATTTTTTCTAGCAAAAGGGTATAGTAAGTGTTTAAGTGACTAAACACTTTTCACATAGGCGTGTGAATCGTGATATCATCAGTTGATTGCAAGTTACACTAGAAAACTGAATCGCCAAGATGTATTTCCAAGAAACGGCGATGTCAGAAACCGTCACTTGCATCGACAACACGTGTCAGATGTGACAGACGTGAGACGGTTCAAATTTTTATGTGGATAAGTAAGGAATTTAATGAATGTTTTAATTTATAGGCTTATTACTATTCAATAACCTTATAAACTAGGGGGAGCTATGATAAGGGGGTATTCCCCCAAATAAGTACGAGTACGAGCAGAAGTACCACGAGCTTGGATTATGACGAACAATGAAGAAAAGGACGGGCTATATAGTGCTGGAGAACTCAAAGAATAGCATGGACGAACTCAAAAGTGAAAACGAGAACGAGGATAAATACGCCATTGATGAGCTCAAGACATATCGAACTCATTATAAGACTGAGCTTGAAGACAGATACAGTATTGATGACCTCAAGAACAGATTGAGCTCGAAGACATCAGGGAAGGAGTTGATCGACTGGATTAGGAGCGAGATAAACAGATGATCAAGACTAAGTGAGGACCTAAACGAAGATAAACTGAGAATGTGACCAATGAGCTTGAGCTCTGCAGATCTGATTACATTTATAGTAAAGCTCAGCTCGATTTAAAGTAGATTAGACTTAGCATTTTCTTACTTGTTATATAAACGCACGTTTTGACCTTTGAGTCAAACCGTGTTAGTTATTTGTTCCACGATTATAGGGATATCGATATTAGTGGGATAGTGGTTCTTAAAGCGTGAACATCTGTAACTTCCCACTAATCTTTGTATTATAAATAGGGTAGACCTATCTACAAATACTTGGATCTTTTTTGGCTTATCTCTTTCTTGACTAAAATACTGAAGGCTTTACTGTGGTAGAACTTGTTAGTTCCTTAACAGTTTCAATATCTACTTGTTTATAATCATGTTCTTTACATAATATAAGGCCATCAAAGAGAGCTATTACTTCAACTATAAAAGGAGTTTGTTTCCCATACAATCTACCAATAGATGTCAACATGTCTCCTTGAGAGTTTTTGATTAACAGACCATCACTTGATTCACCATTACATAAACATGAACCATAAGTGTTTACTTTAATTTTGTTGTCTACATGAGGAGTCTATTTGACATGAAGGGCTTTCATAGTATTTGTTTGATTATGGAAAATACTCAAGTTATGGGTTGTTTTTAAATCCTCTAACCAGAGTTCCTTGGTGATAAGATTAGCACAATTTAGTTTAACCATTATGTAATGTATTTTTCCCTTGATGTTACTGGTTGATATATGAAGGTTTTCATACTTAGATTTATTTCTGACAAGTCATATGGACCAACATATAATATGTGGTAAGGTTATTCTTATATGTGTTTTTTGTTGGTTGATGGAAACCAACTTCTTACTATATATTGAATAGTCATATGGTTTATAATAAAAATGCCAAAATACATGCGAAGTATTTCCATACTTTTGCGATAGTTTGAAAATAAACAAAGAGATGGTTTATGGATTCTATATTATTATAAAATTGGCATTTTGAAGTTGTGCTGAAATTGTTCTTTTGAAGTATAATGTCTATTGATAATATGCCTTTAAATATTCTCCAAAGAGTGAATGAGCACTTCTTCAGAGTGATAGAATTCTAGATTTTTCAGAATATTATATATTGAGTATCACTTGTACTGATATTTTCCAAAGTTTCATTGATATTGAAACAACCAGTGGAAGAAGCCTTCAATTTGATAATATCTATTTTTTCATAATGTAATTTGAATTTGACAGTTCTATTAATATTTGAGGGATTAACATTGGCCTTTAATTTGTCTAAATTTCAAGTGTCATTCTTCCAGAATTGATAGATTTTTCACCATTGTACCATTTATTTGTATTACCATTTGGTAAGGTTAATAAGAGGATGTATATCACTCCATTTCTCAAGCCAGAATCAATATTCCCCTTGCCCACATTCTAGTAAATAAAAGTTTCACCAGTTTCTCTAATGTTAAGCATATGTTTCAATATTTTAGAGTCTTTAGCTTTCATGTGAATCTCTAATGGATTCTTATTAGGGAAGTAGGTAGACGGCATCAGTCTTGACATAAATTTTGGTGATCTCTGAAAGTAAACCATAGTTCATATTAGAAATAATTTTGCACGTCCTTTATCTTTCTAAAATTTACACCTTCTTCCTCGTATGGTTTATAAATGTTATTCTATTTATACCATATTATGAATTTTTTGTTTTCTTTAGTGCCCCAAAGAAATTTGTTAAAATATTGAATCAAAATCATTCTACCTCTAAATGATAAATTTTTGCAATCCTATTCCATGATTTTATTTTTTATTTTTGAGACCAAGTCATCAAAGTCATTTATCTTTCTAAAATTTATAGATACTTCCTCGTATGGTTTATAAAGGTTATTCTATTTATACCATATTATGAATTTTTTGTTTTCTTTAATGCCCCAAATAAATTTGTTAAAATATTGAATCAAAATCATTCTACCTCTAAATGATAAATTTTTGCAATCCTGTTCTATGATTTTATTTTTTATTTTTGAGACCAAGTCATCAAAGTAACACACTTTGTTACTTGGATGAATTGTTATGCCCAAATATTTAATAGGTAGAAAGCTGTGCTTGAAGCCAGTGAGTGTTTCAATTGTATTGGTTCTACTTCTATCCTTATTCATTAAAGTTATTAAAGTTGATTTGTTTTTATAAATTAATTGACAATAAATATTACGATGATGTTTCAGGCAGTCCCAAATGTTTTTTGACATTGTTTGAATAGCCATTCATGAAGGTGATTATATCATCTGCAAAGGCAAGTAAATGTATATTAATTTTGCTTCTTGAGTGATATTTCATGTTATTATTTTCATAGATAGGTTTTTTCATTCCTCTTATCAAGTGTTCTTCAATAATAATGAACATGTTGGGTGACAAATGATTACCATGCCTTACACCACTGGTGGAGTTAAATTATTTATAAAGGGTACCATTTAAAATAATGGAGAAATGACCAGATTTAATGTCTTTTTTGATAAGTTCAATAAATTGATTAATGAAACTAAAACAAGTCATTATTTTAATGATAAACCTAAATAATATTCTGTCAAAAGATTTATCTATATCAAGCTTAAAGATTACATTTCCTTATTTGGTTTTCTTAGCTAAGTGATGAGATAGTTCATGGATTCTATTTTTGGCTCTTTTATTTTTTATATAATTGTGAAAATAAGAGATTTTACGGTCACTATTCTTAAACCATGAAGTAGTACTTTTCTATTCCCATAATGCTTCTTCATTGGCCATAAGATTTATGGGGTTTTCCTTGGCTTTTGATAGTCTAATTTTATATTCCGTATTTTTAGAGTTTTCATAAAAAGTTTTTAGATATTTGACCTCTTCTTCAGACTGGTTTATACCATCAAAAATGTTTCCAAACACCTCTTATTTCTAAAGTTTTAATTTTTGTTTTAGTATATTAAGTTTGACCCATAATACTTGGATCGGAGACCCATAGATATTTTCTATCCAATTTTCTTCTAATGTTTTCCTAAACTATAGATGAAGAACCCACATGGTAAGGAATTTGAATGTTGATTTAGGCTTGTTTGTGTTAGAAAATATGGATATGCACAATGGTTCTAGCCAGATTCTCTACCATTGTGATATCAAAGTATTCACGTCAAGCAGCATTATATAATGCTATATCTAATTTTTTTTCCAAATTGTATTATTAGACCATGTAAACCTTGAATCTAAGAAGCCAACATCTTCAAGCTGACAGTCAATTCATTAACTTTATCAATGCTTATGGTGCATAATGATCAACAATCCAATTATTCTTTAGCTCATGTTACAACATTAAAGTCTCATAATACTAACCATTCTTGATTAGTAGTAGAGATTTCCTTTAATTGTTTTTTTCCATAAATCTAGTCTTAAAGTTCTTGTGCATTTCATGTATATGATTGTAACAAGGAACTCCTTGTTAAAAATAGGATGGCTAACTAAAAAAATGTAAGAATTGATCATGGTCAATGAGATTTCTAATCTAGAAGTCCTCCTTATTATTATCCAAATTTTATTACTAGTATCAAAATAACAAGAATGGAAACCTAATGTTTTTGTAACTTTTTCTAGTCTGTCAGAATTGATTGAAGGCTCTTGAAGAGCTTTAAAATCAACTTTCTCAGATTTGATGATAAATTTTATTCAATGAATTGTTCCTTTGTGTCCCATGCTCCTAGCATTCAATTGAGAACCTTTATTGTCATTTGGAATTTAAGTTATAGGATCTAGATGGTCTTTTTAAAATGAACCAAATTTGTATTAAGGGCTCCTCTATATGTTTTGGGTTAAGGATTTCTAATACTTTTACTAATGATTTTTATGTTGTCTATTATTTCTGTTTTCTTGTTAGGATTGTGAGACAAATGAAAACATTCTTTATTAACTAGTAGGATTTTGAACTAGAATCAAGACTTTCGATATCATTTAATGAGTTAAACATATTGCTTATTTCTAAAGTGTGAAGGGCTTCTATAATTTCATTATTTTGAACTTCAGGTGAATTTATTTATGTATCTAAATCATTTATTTTATTACTTTCTATATTCTTGTGTGTGTTGTGTTTCCTATTCTTTCTTTGTTGTAGTCTAAATTATCTAAGTTTTGTTTTTAACTACTCTATATAAATGATTGATATGACTTTGAGTTATGTGGATTATTTTAAACAATAATATATTTTATTTTAGTTGGTTGTTTAGGGATCCATGTTCCACTTTGGGAAAATGGATTCAAAGTTGAACTTCATAAAGCTTTAAGCATTTGTTGGTTAGTTTTAGCTATTAATCGTTTTTTGTTATTTGCTGACTTTTTACAATATTTAGCACGGTGGCCTAGATGTTTGAAGTATAATGGATTATCACCATAGGTGATGGTCTACCAAAATCCTTCTCCGTCTCCGAAACCTATCCAAATATTTTAAGAGAGTAGTTGAGAGACATCTAGTTCCAACCACACCCGACAACAATTGAATGTGGCACTATTTTTTGAGGGTACCCAAATAGAGAAATATCTACCTAGGACTTTAGCTATATGTACAATCATGTCTTGATTATACATGTATTCAGGTAATCTAAGGAACAAAACCCAGACAGGGGTTATAGGGGATTCAATTTTAGAATTGAATATTATCATTTAAGAAATCTTAAGGAATATTTTCTAAGTTTCCAAACATTTCTTTTTTGTAGCTTTTTTTACATCTTCTAAATGATCTAGTTTAATTAAAATGTCTCTATAGTCCCATTGAGAAATATTAAATTGTCTAGAGAATTTAAACTTTTTCAGAAAGGTTTGTATTTGGTCTAACCTAGGTCTACCAAAAGAAAATTTAGCAAGCAATATGAATTTAAAGGCTGAGAGTAAATTAAACTTAGCTCGCTCAGCGAATATGATGGCTTTGTAGTCTTTTTTTCTCTGAACTTGAACTTCGTCAGGGATGGATTATGTGTTCTTGATATTGGTTTCATCCGCATACGTTTTTGCTTTGTTTATATTATTCCTATTTAACAGTTGATCTTGCTTAGGAAAACCATTATTGAATAATGGGTTATTGATAATCTCTTGATTCTTATTGGTATCATTTTTCACAATTTTGGAGTGATTTTTTTAATCAATAATGGAAATTGATCTTTGTAGTTTCCATCTCCTGTAATCCTAGCTTTCGATTTACTTCTATTTGTTGTGTAGATTTCAGATCTGTAAATTCAGTGATGGGTTGATTTAGTGTTTCAACCTCTGGCAAGGGTTAAGAAGATTCAACTTCATTAGTGTCTTTGTCTACCATTGATGAGAACTAGAGATAATTCAAGCTTTATTCATGGAGATTGAATCAAAGAAGAAGATGATTTGTCGGTTCTTGAGTTCAAGACTTTTGTTCTTAGAGAAAATTAATGAATTTTTATTATATATATAAATTATTAGTTTATATATATATATATAAGAAAAATAAATAAATTTATAATAATATTTATTAAATATATAAGTTTATGAGTAAAAATAATATATTTTTTATAAGTTTGATTTAAGCGATCATTTATTTAAGGTTGATCGAGAACCTTCATGGTTCAATTAATAACTCATTTATTCCTCATTATTTTAGTAATTTCGGGTTTTACAGTGACGTACTAAAATACTATTTTGTATTAGCAGTCCATATGTTTTAAACATATCATTTTTATTACACACCATTTTTTAAATTTGTCTAAATAAACTTTTTGTTTTTCAAAACTTTTATTAAATTTTTTTTCTATTTTTTATGAAAAAAACTACAAAACAAATGTTCTATTTACATTTAAAATGATTGGCCAAATGTGGATTGACAAAAATTATAGGCTTCAATTTCCTAAAGCTTTGAATTTTCCCGAGACATTCTTAACGTGGTTCCTAAATTTTTATACTTTATTATTTTTAAAATATGGGTAAACAACCTCAGTTAATGGTTTGGTCAATTACAACCTAACTCTTTGTGCTAAAAGATTCAACCGTACACATTTGAATAATCATGATTATGTGTTCCCCAAAACTGTTCCATTTTGACATGTGATTTTGTGACATTTTATTTGATTTATTCAATGCAAATCACATGTGTAATTATGTTATTTAATGTTCATTATTAGATGTATTTACTAAGGACTTTTGAAATCACGCGTTTGCACCAATAAAATCAAGGTGAAATGAAAGGAAATTATCAATGAGATCAATCTAATATGAAGGATTGGATGAATTAGTTGTTAGAAACAATAAATGATTTAAATGATCAGCTCGATCAGAGGGAACAAGAGCTTCAGCCTGGTAGGGTACAATCCAAAGTGAGACGAGTAAATGAGAATATGTATTTAGAAGATCCATCCGATGAATCGCACAACACTCACTGAGCACGAAATGATCGTAAAAAAATATAGTTTTGAGTCAGAGAAGAGATATCACTCCTTTAGATGGAGAAGAAAGATAAACATCGATACATTCCTAGTGATACAAGTGATCTTTTGAGTCAAGCTTCGAGGGGTTTTATCGAAATCATGAGAAAAAATATCCATATATGCGAGAGAGATACTGGCGTTCTTTGAGGAGGAATGATACCCAACCTTAGGAATCCCGACAAGAGCATAAAACCAAGAAAGATGATAATTTTGGATTTATAATGGAGAATATGTTGTTCAAAGGTTATTTATAAAATATGTTAATATTGATGATCAAAATTTTCTGCAATAATAGGAACGACTGGAGCTAGTCAATACATGCAATGGGTGGATTGGCGGACTTCTTCTTTATCGTTTGAAATAAGGTCAATACCTCTTCCGAGGAATTTTAACATTCGAAGGTAGAGAAATTTGATGGCACACTAGATCCTAATGATCATACTGAGTAGTTTAAGAACTATATGATTAATTTCAAGTATGATGATAAGTTAGTATGCAGAGCGTTTTCACAAACTTTCAAGGGTACAACTTTGAAGTGGTACAACAGAATTCTGAGAGGTTTGATAAACAACTTTGGAACTATATACATAGCTTTCCGAAGACAGTTTATGTTAAAAAAGAGAATGCGAGCTAACGATGATACTATAATTCAATGTAAGCATGCTACTAGAAAAAATTAAAATATTATACTAGACGATTTGTGTTGACATAGACGGAGTTAGAAGATTGTGAGGAGCAGGTAGCATGTGCAACTTATAGAAAATTGTTGATTCGTGGTAATTTAGCAAATGAAACTACGAGGAGGAGAGCATTAACTTTTGGGGCTTTAATAGCTCAAGTTGAGGAGCATATTAAAATGGACAAATTAACATGGGTTCGACTTGGACCCAATTCATCTCAAGGGAATTTAAGGCAAGGTAACATCCCTATTGGCCAAGGTTACCAGAGAATTACTTCGAATTATCAGGGGCTATCACGACCAAAGTTAACTGTTAATTTACCTCATCGGTCAGGATCATCACATCATTCTGACTATCAACCACCTCAGGTAAAGTCAAACCAGTGGGTAAGGCCAAAATATTTTGCAGAATTGACTGAGAATGTGGAAACAATCTTTGATAGAGCCAAGAACCACATTAGTTTTAGAAAACCAACGAAGATAAATAGACTAAGAGAGGAGAGGAACAACAATTTTTGTAAGTACCATAATGATGTGGGGCATGATACATCGGATTTTATAGCATTGAAAAAAAAATCCAAATTGTGATAGAGAATGGAAAGCTGACAACGTTCATTAAAGAGCAAGGGAGTGGCCGGAATAATTCGAGTACACTTGCGAATACATTAACGATTGTTGATTCTAAGAAGGACTTCAATGTGTCTTCAGAATACTTGGACCCAAATCCAAATCCAAGAATAGTGATGGTTATAAATGAACCAGTAGTACAAGGAAGGGTTCGTAGTTTATGCGAGTACTTTTAGTCCTTAGCAGTCTTTGGAGGAGAACCATAGTGGGAACTACCAACAAATCTAGGAAAATACATGTAGTAAGTTTAATAAATATATTAGAGGGAACGATATCCACTCATTTGTATGAAAATAATGTCACACATTTCATCTTATTTGATGGTGATGATTTGATGGGCATAGCTGGTCCAAATAAAGATGCAGTGGTGATCGGTACGGAAATAATAGGTACAAAGATAAGAGGAATATTTATTGATACCAACAGTTTAGGTAATGTGTTTTTTATGTCGACATATGAGAAGATGTTTGACCCGTCTGTAATTCTCATATCTGAACGTACAATAGTAGGGTTTATGGGGGGTAACAACGCAATTCATTACAGAATTTGAGAGTGAAGTTGTATTGGGATGTGGTCGTTCAAGAAAAGAGTTCAAGTCTTGTTTATGATGGTGGATTTCCTGACCAGTTACAACAATATTTTTGGGAGATAGTGGTTATCTAGAATGCATGTTGTAGCTTCCAGAATCCACACATGATTGAAGTATGTGATTATGGATTGCATCAGAGTCGTTCGAAGTGATCAAAAAGTGGTTATAGAGTGATATGCAACAGGTTTCCACACCAAAAAAATTGTTTCTAATAACCAAATGGCAGAATAGCAATTAGGAGATGATCCGAAAAGACCCAGGGTTCTTTAGAGACTCATGAAAATGTGGAGATATACAAGTTTCCTAATGGGAAGAGTATGTGACTAGAGACTTTATTGTCAACTAGTTTACTTTATCAATTGTTAAGGTATTTATCTAACAATTTAGAGGTTTTCGCTTGGAAAACCGAAGATGTAGTCGGAGTTCCTTCCGAGGTGACATGCCATAGTTTGACTTTAATCCAAAAATTAGACCCATCATTCAAAAGCATAGGGCTTTGTTTGCAGATAAGTCTGAGGCAATCGTGGCAGAAGTGGATTGGTTATCAAAGGTAGGATATATCTGAGAAGCACACTATACTTTATGGAATGCGAATCATGTGCTTGTAAACAAGAAGAACATAAAATAGAGGATGTGCGTCGATTTTACACATATAAATACGACATGTCCAAAGAATTTGTTTTCTGTGCCAAGGATTGATCAACTTGTTGATTCAAAATCAAAGAATAAGATAATTTATTTTATGGATGCTTTCAATGGGTATAATCAAATTCAGATGAATCCTAAAGATCAAGAAAGTACTACTTTTATTACCGACTGAGGATTGCACGGTTATTGAGTTATTCCCTTTGGCTTAAAAATGACGGAGCTACATATCTGTGGCTACTAAATAAAGCTTCTTCCAATCAGATGAGAATGAATATGGAGGTTTATATTGATGATATGTTAGTCAAGAGCTCGACATATGGTGAACAACTTCGTGACTTAGAAGAAATTTTCTCAAATTCGAGAGTCATTCATTTAAAGTTAAATCCAGAAAAGTGTACTCTTGTCATCACGTCAGAGAAATTATTGGGATATATTATAAGTGAAAAAGGAACAGAAGTTGTTCCTAATCTGTTGAAAGCTTTTACGTCAATGACTCATCCCTAGTTCATTAAAGATGTGCAAACTTTAACAGGAAGGTTGGCTACTTTAAATAGGTTTATGGTCAAAGGAATTTTTGTGGACACCAGAGTGTGAAGTAGCTTTCTCAAAAATCAAAGAACATTTATTGTCACAAGAGGTTTTGTATAAGCCCAAAATAGAAGAATAGTTGTTTTTATATGTAGGTGTCTCAGATTATGCAGTCAGTGTTGTATTAGTCAGTTAAGTAGATGGATACCCGCGACATGTGTGTTATGTAAACAAGAGTTTACTTGTCTCGGAAAAAAGATATCTTTGACTTTAGTTTTTGCTGCAAAAAAAGATATGTCCTTATTTCCAGGCTCATTCGATTATTGTCCGAACATCTTTTTTATTAAAAAATATACTACAAAAACCAAATGTTTTTGGAAGAATGACTAACTAGTCTGTTTAATTAAGGGACTATGATATTGGTTTTACTCCTCAAACGACTATTAAGGCCCAAGATTTAGCAGATTTTCTTGTCGAATTCCATTCAAGCCATTCTGATGGGTAAGACAATGATGTAAGTACGTTATTAACAGTTGTAGAGTGGGTGGTTTGAACTGATGGAGGCTCCAATGCCTTGGGATCAAATGCGGGAGTAAATTTAATTTCTCCTTCCAGGGAGGCCATGTACCAGGCCATACAGTTCGGATTCAGTGCGTCAAATAATGAAGGAGAGTATGAGGTGGCTCTAGTTGGTTTAAGGTTTGCAAGTATTTGTGGAACAAAAAGAGTTCGTTGACAAATGGATTTGCAACTTGTAGCAAATTACATGTTAGAAGTATTTGAGGCTAAGAAGGATTAATTTGTCAAGTACTTACGAGAATTACCGGGGTTGGCCATATTGTTTGATGAAGTGACATTCGAACATGTTAAGAGAGGGGAAAATACAATTGTTGGTTCTTTAGCGACTATTGCTTATTCTGAGGTGTATCTATGGATCTTACTACAAGAGAGTCCATCCATACTGATGAAAGTTGAGCAGTCTAATTATTTTGAAGAAGTTTGTGTAGTTTTCGAGGAAGATCGAAGATATAGGAGATCTGATCTCAAATACTTTTTACTTGAAGGAACATTTCCCCTGAGCATAAAATTAGCTCAACAGTTGAGATTTAGGGCGCACAAGTACACAATATTAGATGGAATATTATATAAGAATTCTTTGACCTAACCGTTGTTAAGATGTTTAGGTAAAAATGAATCTCAAATAATTTTGTCTGAGCTGCATGATGGGGATTGTTTTGCTCATTGTGGATTTAAAGATTTAATAATAAGAGTGTTGTTAGCGGGATATTGTTGGCCTTTTATAATGAGTTATGCAAAGAATTTAGTTCGAAGTTGTGATACTTGTCAAAGGTTTAAAAATTCTATTTATCGATCAGTTGTGCGTCTAACTTCAACTTTTGAAGTAATTTATTTTGACAAATGAGGTTTGGATTTGGTAAGACCATTGCTTATGGCTTCGGGAGGATGACAAACAGTCATAGTTGCGGTGGATTACTTTTCAAAATGGAACGAAGCCAAGCCTTTTTAAGGAATAATAGCTAAAGATGTAATCAGATTTATTGTGTCTAATATTTTTTTTGTAGATTTGGAGTTCCTCGGAGAATTACTACAGATAATGGACCACAGTTTAACAACAAAAAAATGACCTCTTTTTGTAATTCAAGGGGAATCACACAATGTTTTTCAACACCATTTCATCCACAAACAAATGGCCAGGTAGAGGTACTAATAGAATTATTTTGGATGGTCTTAAGAAAACCTTGACATGTGTAGCTGGAAAGTGGCCTAACTATCTTCAAGAAGTACTATAGGCCTATTAGACAACACCTCGAGTTGCGACTCAAGGAACTCCTTTTGATTTACTATATGAGATGGATGCATTAAGACTAGTGGATTCAACACTTCCATCTTATAGGGTACTTAACTGTTCTGAGGACAACAACGAGGAGGCTAAACGGACAGAGCTTGATTTCATTGAGGAAAAATGGGTTAAAGCACATTTGAATATGATTTATTATCAAACGTTAATAAAAAGTCGTTACAATTTGAGGGTGAAATAAACGGACTTCAATATGGGAGATAAGGTTCTGAAAAAGGTTTTTACATACAAAAACAATATATTGGGTAATATAGCTCCAAGTTGGGAAGGCCCACATTTAGTGGTCGAAAAGATTAAGCTAGAGACATATCACCTCTGAGATAAAAAGGGAAGATTTTTGCAGCACCCTTGTATTGTGAGTAATTTTTTGCACATTTATCACATTGTTCTTTTCTTACTTGTATATTTGAACGGCGGTATACTATATCCTTTCATGGTGGCTCAGGAAGGTTTTAATGAAGTGTTTCTGTAGTCAGAGTTATAAATACAATCGTTTTTGTTGGTCAAAATATTTATGAGTATATAATTTGTACATATAAGAATTTATTTGAACCATGAACTTACAAGGTTTTTAAAAGATCATAAAGTTCCATTGTTGTAAAATAAACAAGGATTGCTCACCCTTGGGATAATTTACAACAAAGTATAATTCGAGGTGCTAAAGTTTGAAGTGCCAATATGAGTGACATTATAATTTGAGGTGCTAACGTCTTTAAAATCATTTTTCCGAAGTACCAATGTAAGTGGCATTATAATTGAAGGTGTTAATATCTTTAAAATCATTGTTTGAAGCGCCAATGTGAGTGGTAGTATAATTATGGGTGCTAACGTCTTTAAAAACATTTTTCGAAGTCCCAATGAGAGTGGCAGTATTATTCCATGTGCTAGCATCTTTAAAAACAAATTTCAAAATGCCAATGTAGGTGGTAAGATAATTCCTTAAGACAGTTAGAAAATGGAAACAACATTTAACATTTTGCACTTACAAGTACATGAAAAGTTGTCAACTAGAAAAATGCATACATGAATTCCGATGATGACATGTGGTAGTCATCAATACCAAAAAACACAAGTTACAAACACAAAAATATCGTTGATTCTTATTTGCTCTAACTATTACTTGGTGAGCCATCCGTGCTTCCTTCCGAGGAGCTACCGTCACTTCTAAACCATTACTGCTTGACAAGGCAGATTTGTTTTCCCCATTTGCTTCAGATTTAAACTATTCTGAATCATTTGTAATGGTAACAAAATCTTCTTTACGACGTCTATTTTCTTGTACAAAGTACCAATACTCTTCCATGTTTACCCTTGGAAACTTTTGGTGGAAGTCAAGGATCATGGAAATTTTAGTTTCCTCTTCCCGGGTCTTTATAGTTCTAAGGTAATCACTTGCATTGGCATTCACAACAGCATTTATAGCAACAACTTTCTCCTTTTCTGCTTCAGCTTTGTATAATACTAAGTCTTGAAGAGCTTTGTTTTCCCTTCTTCATTTTTCTTATATAGTTTGTTGAGTGTTATCTGTTATCATGCTCTTCGTCTAATTCTTGTTTGCGTTTCAAAGTCAGTTGCTCAAACTCTTTTTCATGCTTAGAGTTAAAGTGATTTACAATCTGGATACCCCTACTTTAAAACTCTGACCTGTCCTTTTGAAACGCTTGAAACTGTTCAATTAGATTTTTGCTCGAAAGCTCAGCTCATTTTTTTTTGTTAAGGGAATCTTATTTTTTTCACCACACCACATCATTTGTAAATTGCACCAGTTGATTTCAAGTAGATATAGCTTTTTCATATATCTTTTTTGCAGCACTTTCGAGGTTGGTAATAAAAGAGAGTAGGTTCAGAACCTCTTCAGGTGGTTTGTTGGAGGGGTAAAGTGAAAAAAAAATCCAACACAGAAGCATCTGAATGAGTACCCAGAGGACAAGGTGTACCATGTGTTGACGCAATGTAGGTCGAGTATCAACGAATGCTAATTCATTCTCTCGGGGATCATTTCGTGCATTCTTTGAGGAAATTTTGCAAGTCTCATTTCCCATGTCAGCAACGTAATGTCCAATATTTGGAAGTTGGGGCTCTGTGTAGAAGACGTCTTGATCTTCGTTTTCTTTCTCTCTTTTCTCGGGATCTAGCGCCAGATTTGGGAAGGACACATCAACAATATTCTCTGGAGAAGTTATAACATGAGTTTTCAAGGAATAACTTTTCTTTTTCTTTGAGGCAACTATCTTTTTCTTCTTTTTGAATGCTTCAAACTTGGACTGCTCAGTATTAGGGGTGATAACTTCTACAGCCTTCATCTTCGAATTTTTATTTGGGCTCACCTTCCTTTTCTCTTTTGACGGCGCGCCTTGAGGTTGGGTAAACTAGAGGTTGGTACTTGCTTGGGTCGGGCAGAGATCGATTATTTCAAAGTAGTCTACCACAACTGGGTGTAACAGAAACTGAAAGCCCCAATTCAAAATCTCTGGGTAGACTACTATTTCGTTTTCACCATATGAAAGTGAGGTCTCTCTTACCGAGGGAAACCAAAAGGGTAAAATTATCTGGAATTCCCCATTGCCTGCAAAGAATACAAGAATGTGATTGGTTATAATATTCATATTGCACATTGTTAAGAGAAATAAATATTCGGGGAGGAGTTCTTTGAGGTTGGCACTCAAATTGGCAGTAGTTTTCAAGGCCGTTCTTTGGGTGTTTTCTGACAGGATCACTTGTGAATTTTTCATTGTCACAATTGTTCCCTTCGAGGGATGATATCGTGTGTTAGGATTTGTTGAAGTGTTGAATTTTTCAGAGTCTCATATACCAATGAACCGGCTCCTACGAGGTGGTATTTCTTTTTTTTGTTTGAGGTGGTTGATTTCGTATCATTCAAGGTGAACAAGCCTTTAGAGTTAGATCATAGAGGGTATTTGAAGAGCTTCCGATGAATATGGAGGGTGACGAATTTCAAGTAGGAGGCCAGGGACGGTATGTAAAGGTTTGAGTAATGTGTTTAGGTTTATCGCTAATGATACTAGTAGTTTCTCTTTTAGCGCCCCCCTGAGCGATGGTAAGGCAATCCCAACAATTAGCTAAACTAAACATATATAGGAAAAAGATGAATCAAAAGCATATAAGATATGATCTAAGAGGGTTGAATACGACAACAATGGTGGATAAGAAAATAAATTGATGAACTTTCTTCTCTATCTCTAGAATTTAATGGTGATAGGTAAAATGAGTAAAGAAAGTGGATTTATAGGAAGAGTTGTGAAGATGGATCTGTGCTTTTTGGAGGGGATGTTGAAGGGTTTGACAAACGTCCATTGGGTAAACTTTGAGTCGACAGATAACGGGTGCCTAGTTTGAAGTAGGTAGACACGTGTAATGTATCAAAATGAAACGGTTCATATGCCAAACTTCTATTACCTTCTACTTAATTCCAAGAAGTTCATTATTATACTCCTTATAACTTTTGAGGGCCTATTAATTTGGAATGACTTTTCGAGGAGGGATGATGCACAACTTGAAAAGGTACATGATTTTCCGAGTAGAGTCAATGTGCAGGGCATAATTCATATTGTTTAAAGAACGTGTTAAATTGATTCCAAAGAGGTTTTTAGACTTTTTTTATAATATGGAGAAAAAATGGACCCGTACATAGCAATTTTTAGTCATTCCTCAAGATTGTTCGCAAGGACTATAGGGCTACCGATAATGATATAAATAATTGATAAGTAAAAATAATTAATAAAAATATCTTCAATGGAGTATTTTATAGTTGAAAGAGAGATTTAGTATAAAGTGTAAATGTAAATGACTAAATGTGTAATTTGTAGTGTTGTAGGATGAAGTATCCACGACATTAACTAATTTTGTTATATGTAGCTAGCTCACCTATAAATAGGTGTGTTTACCTTGGAAATAAGACTATTTTACACTTGGCACACTTTTACTCTTTGGTATTTTCTCTATCTTAAAGCTTGAGAATATTTTCTCTCTAAAAACTCTCCTAATAATTATTCTTAGACATTAGTTTCTTCCTACAAGTATTCAATACTTATCAAGTGTCATCCAATAGTTCTCTACCAATAAATATTATAAGGACACTTTTATGACCCTAGTGACCTAACCCTTATAGAGTTCATAAAGAGAAATATAAGAATCATCGGGGCATATACACTAAAAAAGAATTAGAATACGGTCCTACAAATATATAGTTTCTCCTAATAACACAAATTTATTGGCTCATATACTAAGGCTGGAAGGTACAATGTTTTATGACGGTAAGATTTTATTAAGGTTGTATTCTTTGATCTACAATCAATTTTGGACTTAGTTGCGTAGACTTCTTCTATCATTTTTACCATGGGTTATAAGATATCTTATAAATTAAAGTTTGTTATTGAAATAAAAATTATGGGGCATCATTCGAGGATGCCAAAGTAGCCAAAGAGTTGACCAAATCATTTTCAGACTGGAGAACTTACTAATGATGTATTGCTTCAAAATTAATTGCTTACCATTTAATTTTTTTTTAAATATTGTATAAGGTTTTGATCATGCACCTCCGCTTGGACGAGATAATGATTAACTAAAAGTTGAGAATCACTAACATATTTTACACTTCTCACTCCACACACATATACAAGATAGAGTCTTGTTATTTATTTTTCACATTTAGCCTCATTATTAGAAACCTGAATATCAAAACGAATTCCCTTGTGTATTGTATCTTTCGAAGAAAACACTAACTAAATCCCCACTCTACAACTGAAGAGTTTGGCCCAACGTCATGATCTCTAGAAATAAGCTATAAGAGGAAAGATCAAGTCACTCTCTATGATATTTTATTATAAAGTCTTCTAGTGCATGATATTTGATCGTGGTTCTCGGTTTATATGTTATGACAAATTCCTCCAACCGTACTGACCACTGAGTTATATATCCTGATATGTCAGACTTCTGTAAGATATTATAGAAATGGAATGATGCATGAACAATGATAAAATTACATTGGAAGTAAGGTCTAATCATCTTAGTTTCCACAACCAAAGTATGGGAAAACTCTAACTAAAGGCACTTTGCCTCTGCATAAAAAAATCTCGTTCACATGATAAATAAGATTTATATATATATTTTTCCTCACTAACCAGAATAACATTTCATACACTGCCATATAAAGGTAGAGCTACTCGTCTGGAGGTGACTTACATAGTATTTATAGAAAGAAAAGTTTTCATTAATCTTATTCAAGACCTGTTTGTAATCGTCTGACTGGTTGAAGCGACATGCCTCTTTCATCACTGAGAAAAAATAAAAGCACTTACTGAATGACCAAGAGATTAACCCTTTTAAATTGGCGAATCTTTCTAACAATAAATGCACGTTCTCAAATTGAATTTGATGAGATCACAAATGTTAGAGCTTTTTTGTGATGGTTCAACCATTTTTTATTTTCACTTATTAGAGAGCTGAGGAACTTAACTGACAACATCTGAAAGGTGTACTTTTCTGGTTTTAATTTTGGACTAACATAACTTAGATTCTGGATTGTTTGGAATTTTTTACTATATGTTTGGCATCATTATAACTTGTGATCAACATGTAATCAATTTAAACTTTAAAATTATGTCTTATCTTACTCGCAAAACTCTATTTAAATGGTATGTTTCTTTAACATTTTTTAGTCCGAAAAGCATAAGTTTATAGCAATACAATCAATTCTTCGTAATGAATGTAGTACTTTCTCGGTCATAAACATAAATTTTGATATGATTGTACCCTAAAATAAGCATCCATAAAAGATAAAAGTCATTTTCTAAACATAAATTTCCTTACGACACGTTTTATTAAGATACATGAAGTCTAGGCACATTCTCGATTGTATAGAATTCTCTCGAGCGAACGGGTTCTCAACCTAGATATAATAGCTTGACCCGCATATGTACCCTATGTTAGGAAGTTGATTAATCTCTACTACTATGATTTATGCATTCTCAATGAGAAGGTGTAATACTTTTACTTGATAGGTTGGACATTTGGGTTAACCGACAACTTATGGTAATGATATATATTGTCACTCATATTATATATTTTTTTGTTGAAAGACATCTAGGTGGCTATATAAGAATTTTATAAGCTCAGCTTGAAGGTTACTTAATAATCTGGCTCCAGTTTTAGAACTTTTTTCCTATGTAATTTCCAAAATCATGGTTGATGAGTTTGGGTTTGGCTCACTAGAATATTTAGGCAGTTAATGCAAAAAGAGAAAGTAGGTAGAGTGAATATTAAATATTTTAGAATAGAACAATGATTTTTCACTCATTCCAAGTGGAGAAACATTTTATTTTTATAGTAATCAATGTGGACCTTAGAGCTTTATTGGCCTATTTATACATAAATATTTTATTAGACTTGTTGATAATAGTTAATTAATACAGCTAAGCCCATCCCAAAACGAGGTCTAAAACCTAACATATAGTTTCTTTATCAATGATATTTTCTCTAGGCATTATTAGGTTCGAGAATGCGTCATAATACTATTTTTAAGGATATGGAAGTCACGTAACATTCATGGGTAACCTTTTGATTACTTTGTACAACCCCCAACTTGTTGCCTAAAATATAATTCAAATAATGATATATTTTTGAAGTAATAGTGTGCATCTTATCGAGCAATGATTTTCCAATAATGGTGTTATAAAAGGGAAGTCTTCTATGATAAACAAGGCTTATAAAATCTTTTTGTACTCACTTTTTTCTAACACTTCCTCGACTTTAAACTCCCTTACAATGAAACATCTAGACTTGTAAAATCGATAACTAATTTTTCATACTTTCAAAGGGTTAGGTGGATGCTTTAACTTATCATAAATTCTTTTGAATAAAATATTGGTCGAGCTCCGTGTGTCAACCATGAATATTTTGACTCCGAACCTTATGATACTATAAGTTATAGATACAACACCATCATGAGGTAAAACTACCCATTTAAAGTCATCATCATAAAAACATTTGTGGGTTGGATGCTGGTAAATATGGAAAAACCTTCACCCCTAATGCTAAAACTCAAAATATGGTACATATGTTTTGGTATAAACAAAACACCAATTATAGTCATTTAGACTCTCATTGGCTTTTCATTGTAGTGTATTAGTAATCCCTACCACCCCTTATTACCTTACTGCCAATGAATTCGTATCCAAATATAGTTCACACCATTTAAAAGCTTCTGACGGATCCTGAAGACAGTTGGTCAACCCAATTAAATGCACTCTTTTGAATGTATTTGAAAACTATCAGTAAAAAAATAATTGTCATCCCCGGAGCTTGCCATTTCATTCTAAGCTATTGGATTTAAACCAATTTAATGTACTCACTTGTCCCCTCTCGCTCTCTCTATTACATCATACGAGACCAAAACATCCCTAAGTACGAAATGCGAGAGCATACAAACGTAATGCGAGACTAGCCTAACTGGATCCGACATAAATAAATCCAAAAAATATCATTCATGAATCTAATATTGCTCATTTTTGAAAAGATTAATAATATTTTATGATTTTTTTTCCCGAATTACATTTTAAAAAATACTTCTAAAATAAATAAATATGACATATGATAAAAAAAATCTAGTATTATAAAATATTGATATAATTATTATTTATAAGTAGAATATTAGATTGCATTAGTATTTGGGTTGAAATATATTTAGATGTAATACCCTATAATCTAAATTTTAGATGACACGCAGGGTATCTTTAATCACAAATCTTTAATCACAAATCTTTAATCAATCAATAATTACTTAAAACATTTTTTTTCCATATAGCCGTGGTACTACTAGCCATCCATATTTACTACATGAGAAATGTTATGACTTTCATAATATCCTTAAAAAATATCCACTACAATGATGTGGTTCGGTATATTATAAAACTTATAACAACATACATTGTACCAAAACAAAAGTTTGAACAAAACAAAAACAAAACTACAAATTTGGAAAACACTTGCAATAAAATTTTATCTTTTGCGTGTTTGATATAAGAAAATAAGTTGCTGTTTCGGTAAGTATGTACATTTTATTTTAATTTGTATATTTTTTTAGTCAAATTTTAAATTAAGTTAGATATTAAAGCCGTCAGTGAGATCACGCGTACAATACATGCGGAGCCACCACCACTCAACCAATAATTTCAACGATAATCTTACTTTATACATATATTGCAGTTAAAGCAACCTTGGTAAACGAGTTTTAAGGCTTCCGCGTTTGGTATTTTTTTTTCTATAAGAAGATATTAAATAGATTAGAATAGTTTACAAAAGTACTTAGAGTATATTTTAAAAATTAGTTTAATAATTTCAAAAAGTAGATAAAATATCCATGGAATGTATTAAAAGAATCGAGAAATAAATTTTTTATAAAATAAAAATAAAAATGTATAGATTAATTGGTCTAAAATATCTCATGAACAATGTAACTCGAATATGGTTAGAGTATGAATATGACTAACAAAATCATCAATCATTTGCGTCGACCACAATTGAGAGAAGATGATACTATAACACAAAAAAAGGATAATTTAGAATACGAGTTGTTTATAATGGTCATACAACTTTGGTATGAAGGAATCTGAAACGTAGATCTCAATGCATGCAGTGTGATACTGCATAATGACAGGAAAGAATAGACAATTATTGCATTTCGCTCCCATCGGAAGTTGGTAAATTACCACACGAGAACAAGATCGCAAAAGATGACAAATACGAAAGAAATCCTAGTTTGATGCCTCTCCCATCTAGGATAGTCAATTAGAGGCATTGACACTGAACCCAAGCTTGAAACTGATATAGGCCCATATAATCTGACTGAAGCCATTATTATAGAGGATATGATTGATGGATTTGGTGCATAAATTGCACAAGATTTAGTCCGCTGGAGTATTTATTCTCCACCTTATAAGTTTATGTCGGATAGGCAATTTGTCCTGGATTGTAGCCATAAAATAAAGGAATGATGAACAATATTGTACTTATGCCATACTAATCTGGTCCACTCGACACATGAGATAAGTGTCCGGATGGTATTGTAGGTGTCATTGATAAGGAACTTCGTGTTTCCAATCTTGATGGTCAAACATTGGATGTTATTGTAGTTGATGGTAGGAGAAGCGAGAGCTATGATAAGGTTTTTAATCTCCTGAAAGTTACGGTGATTATTGGCGCTTGCAAATCGAATTTGAGAAGGTCCGTTCCATAGACCATCTTAAATTATGTCTGATATCTTGATATTCCATCAAGCCTTGAGTTATGGATAATACTTTCTCCATAATGGTTAGAGAAGTCACGAGTCGTACCAGAAAGGTAGACTTCCCATTACCGATGACAACTCTGCACATTTTGCTAGCCAGTGACTTAAGATGTAAACTTTTCCTCCAAACACAGGACAAGATGAAGTCAAGAGTAAATTCCTAAAAGTTTATTATTTTTATTTTTTGGATATTAATTCAGTCACCGAGATTGATTCATTATTTTTACTAATTAAGGACCACAAATGCTTAAGGGCATCCGTTTGATTCCGGTTTTTAGGTCTAGAATCTCAAATTGTCTTTAGTCGTGGGCAATGTTACATTGGACCAAACCACTTTAGCCTATGAAACCTTTATCTCATATATTTTACAAGAATAACCCACCTTATACCGTAAAATATTGGTTAGATCATTTCAAAGGGTACGGTTTACTTTTAATGTGATTGATCTAGAGAGCCAAAAAGAATAATAATTCATATATACCCTCTTTGATTATGTTTAAAGATTTAAGATCACCATGCCAGAAAATCATTGAATCATCCGTAAAACAAAACTTTACTATTTTAAGATTTTGAAACTTCTAATGGAATTTGAAATCATGTCAATGTTTTTTTCCCTTAAGGATTCTAGATAAGACTTGCATTATGGGAAACAAGGAAAAAAGAAGAAGGGATCACCTTTTCTAAACCCATTCATTCGTAGGAAGATTTTATTAGGATCGTTGTTAATGTTAATACTAACGAATGAGTGGCTATACATGTGATAATCATATATGTAAATTTCATGCGACAAGGATGTCAAGAATAAGATACCAACGTACAATACTAAAGGATTTCACAAAGTCAATTTTTAGTGTGACCATTTTGCCTTTGTTGTTAGTATGGTATCTCATTAGTGTTGTTTGAAATGAATCTTTGAGAGATGAAAGCCAATTGAGATTTTCCAATTAGATAGCATAAGAAGTTTTTTGTCATGTTGACCAAAATTTCAAAGATAATCTTGTATACGACGTTATAACAGGTTATTGGCCTAAAGTGTTAAACATAAGTATGGTGTCTTTTTGGGGGATGAAGGATATAGGTCGAATTCCAAGAAGACTCTAAACACTAAGAATTGAAAAGATTGAGGACCCCATTTTATTAGTTGTTTCCTACAATATTCCAAGAATACTTGAAGAAGCTCGAGTTAAAGTCATCAGACCCTCAGGATCTATTATTGTCTACATTGAATAAAGATTTTTCAATCTTACATATAAATAATTAATGACTTATCCAAAGTGTTGAATTTTGTTGAAATAAGAGACAAAACCATAGGCAGACATGGAGAGCCAAGAGGATGTCTGGTGCCAAAGAGATCCTTGAAGTAGTTCACTATTACATTATCCATCATTGAAGGATTGGTAATCATTTATTATATATTGTTAGAGAGATAAAAAAAAATTTGTTATGTAAGTTACGGGTTTTAATATACATGTGAAAGAAGCTTGTGTTTTGGTCACCGATTTGAGCCAAAAGTCTCTTGATTTTTGTTTCAGGAAAAATTTCCTAACTCTACTAAGGAAGATATAGAAAGAGGGAGCCTCAATTTATTTTGAGACAAGGTTAAGGTTGGAGGGGTCCTAGACTAGTAGAGATTGAGCAAAGAAAATTTATTTTTAGGGGTTTAATATCGAAAAACTAAGAGGGAGTGCCAAGATTTAGTGTTATTATCGCATGATCTGATGTGCATGGAAGACCATAATAGGCGAAATACGTTAGAAAATACTCGTCTCAGTCGTTGTTGACTAAGACATGAATAATTTTGGAAGAGATAGGATTACTAGGTTGTTTATTTAACCTAAATATTGAAATCCAATGGAACGAAGATCGTTGAGTTCACATTGATAACAAAAATTAATAAATTCTTCCATAGTCGTAGTCTAGTTCTCCAAAGATTCAATACATTCCTCTAGATTTCAGATAACGTTACCAGGATCAACCCATGGGGTTCCCTGATCTATGTCTGCTATGGTCTTTAAATCAGACCATAGGGGAACATGATCAGGGGCATCGTCGAAAATATCGATGAAAATAAAATGAAAAGTGAATGATTAGTTAAGACCTCTAACTTTACAGTGGATGTATTGCGATGAAAAATACATATTATAGGGATATAAAACTAAGAGTGCATAATATCTAGATCCTCCCCAAGGGGTAAGAGACATAGTTAATATCATAATACCAGAATGTGGCTATTGACCTAATAATGGAATCTACTTAAGGTTGTCAGAGTTTAGTTTCTACAAGCATCATAATAAAGATAATATTACTGATAATAAAGTAAGTGACATTGTGTTACCTTATTGGATCATTTTACCCATGTAATTTACATGAAACAATAAACATTAAGATGTTTAAAAACTTACAGTAGATGAATTAGTAGTTTTATCCGAGGACAAAACTGAATACCATTTAGGACCTCGACGGTGGACAGTACATGGGAGGTGGAGAGTCCACCTCATCGACACTTGTCTCTTTCTCTATCTCCATCATGGGAGTCCACATTGTTTTCATTTGTGTATTTATCTTTTTATATGATAGTTGTTCAATAAGAGTAATAATCCCTCACGATAATTCGTTTTGGTATAATTTTGTTTAATGAATTTGATAATGAAATCACATAAAATAAAATTTATAACATGTTATAAACACTATAAGTTTATACAAGTATATCTAATGTTTTAAAAATTATTGGTCCATATGAATTGTCTGCACATTTAAGACAAATAACACTTTTTATGTGTGTAAAATAAAATAATACATTTTCTCATAAGAGTGTTTAAATTTTGTAAATTTCTAGTGTTATATTCATAAATGAAAAGAATCATCTCATCAATAAACAACAAAATTTAAACTGAAATGTCATATTATTTGTAAATACAACGATGCAAACCACAAATTTGGTTTTCATAAATAATATTTATTGTCCTACGTTAGATAATTAAAAAATTTAAAACCCATAAATATAAATATATACATATAAAATATTTAATATATATATATATATATACAAATCAAAATAAAAAGACTAAAACAATTATATTTTAATGATTTATATTTCATAACATAATTGGTTTTGAGATTAATTTTTTTCAAATACGTTATTTTGATTTTTTTTTCTTCTAATTAAAACATATTTACATTTAATGATTTTTGCCCATTTTTTGATAGGATCTCAGCTCGTATCGATTTTCGGACCTCAACATATTTCTCACATGCTCGCAGATTCTAACTTATCAATGTAGTATTTTTCGCTGTACAAGTTTATTGGTCATTCATGTTTATCCTCCCTACTAGGATTCTAAAAAAATTCACCTAATATTTGAGAAGCATTCTTTATATCCGACCGCGAGATAAAAATCAGTGACACAAAAATAACATGGTCAAAATTTTTAATCTCCTCACAAAAGGAAGACATTGAGATCATAGACTTAAAGCATGGAATCAGACAGTCGCTCTTAAACACCCCACGTCCATAGTAAGTGAAAAAATACGATCAACGTGGCGTGAATGTATAAAATCTAAGAAAATAAAAAAACTAAAACCTCTGGACCTTCCTCTAGGGATCATCACCCTCCCATAATTGGAGGAAAATTCTCCGTCTTAGAATAGTTGCATCTAACATCTACAAAAGCAAAATGAGAAATCTACATTTCTACGGTTTGACCCTTGCCTTCTACCCCCCTCTTTTGTCAATGATTTCTATAATAAACTAATATGTGACTCTAGACTTAATAATAACCTAGAATTATCAGATATAATCACCAATGATGGTTGAGATTGGTCCACTCACATAAGAACAGAAGTACAAGTAATCAAGTCAATCGCCAAAAAGTAAGTCATCTCATTCGTGAACTCCATCTACCCTATCAAAATAAAAGATGCACTAATGGTGGCTACCCAACGAGAAAAGTAATATGGTTACCATAAATAGTACCTACTAGACCTTATCTATCAGTCTTTTAGATCAATTAAGCTAAACTAATAAAGAATAAGTACATTATAACTAGACACTCTTTCATTGTCTGGTTAACAAATTAGGAAAAACTCTTAAGACGAAGACAATCTCAATAGATGTGGTCTAACCACCTATATAGTTGCATTCTATACATAATGCGTTAGAGTCAATAAATCACATCATCTTTGAATTTGCGTTATCACACATTATTTGGGAAACCTCAAGCTATAAGCTTAGATTTTCATTCTCATGTCCAAATTGATCAACATGGCTACAAACTACTAACGCTTGGAGTCCATTGAAACATGGGTAAAACAATTTTTGGTGCACCTACTTTTACGTAGTTGTCTACCACTTAGGGAAATAAAACAATGCAAAAATATTTGGAACTCATGTACAATATAAAGTACTAATATAAAATCACAAACTAATTATTCTTTTCTCGAATAGATTACTTGATTTTATCTCAGATATTAGGATACTTTTCACCAATTTAATAATGATTAAAATTTTAGATTTTGTCGAGTACTAAATTTATCCAAAATGGATAAATAACATTCTACTACATCTAACACATCTAAGAAAGAGTTTGTAGATGGAATCAAACTCATGACCTTTGGGCACAAGCATGCTTTACTCCACCAACTCGACTACCCATTTTAAGGCATTGTTATATATATTTCTATGTACCTTTAATTTAGATACAATTAAAACAATAAATTGAAACTTTAAAAAATTGATAACAATATATATAATTTTTAAAAAGGATTGGTCAAAACAATAAATTATTTTTAAAATTTTTAATTTAACTTTTAAATAATAAAATTATTAAAAATGAAACTATTGATTAGGTTCCAGAATTACTTATTTAAAAAAATTTGATATTTAAAAGATTCTCGTATTAAAGTTAATTGTTTCAATACCTAATTTAGATTTCAAAATAATTATGAAAATTAAGTTATAGATTTTTGGAATCAATATCTAATACATATATCATATATAGATTTTTTTCGGAGGAAACTCATAGCTGCTATTCAACGAGTGCGCACTGGGTAAACCCTCAGTCTGACGCAAACGCCAGAAGGTAAACCACACAAGGTGACAGGCTCAGCCAAGAAAGCGTATGTAGAGGGACTCGAACTCAATACCTTTTGTCACAAGCATGCCTTACTCAAACAACCCGGCTACCCCATTGCCTTACTCATATATAAATATAAAAAATGGCACTTAAAATAAATTGGTTATTATTGTTTTAAACATCAATTAAATAAAACAAACATGATAAATATTACAAAGAAGAAAACATCAAGAGACATCCCCGGTTTGGTTTCTTGTTTAATCAAAATAGAAACTTTTATTTGAAAAAGAGAATAAGACACAAATGTTAGCAAAATTTTACAGTCGCCAAAGTAAACGCGTTAAAAACAAAATTAAAATGGAGAGTCACTCTATTCTTCCTCTTCTTCTTCAACTAAGTCTAAGCGCACAACTTTAGAAAAATAATCAGATTCTTCTTAGAATCTAAATTAAACTCTTCTCAACAAACCGATCTTCTATAGATGATAATAATCAATTTTGTGAGATAGAAATTGATTATCCAGCTACAAAAAGTTTGATGAAGCAATTTGTTTTGCGTATTTCAATAGAAAGCACGATTTCTAGGTCAACCCACTTGATAAATAAAATCAAATCGAGCCACATCAGAAAATAAAAGACTAGACGAATCTAAAAAGATGCAGCTTGCATATCTTCATAAGAGCAGGAAGTGCTTTGATCGACTCACAATTTTTGGGTTAATAACCTGTAATTTTTAGAGGTAGGAATTTTCTTCTAACAAAAGAAGCTCAAAATACAGGAAACCTAATTAGTAAACCAGTGAAATAATTAAAACTCAAATATGTATGAATTGCTACTGATGTAGCCAAGACCTAGGCTCTTTAATAGAGTAATTGCATTAAATTATGCAAAAGATTGGAGCTTGGTGAAATCAAGCTTCATTTTACACTTTAGAGTCCATCTGGTAATCGAATCGGCTGCCATGTTCTGGTCTCTGAATATGTGGGATATATTAATTGAGGATGAAATTAAGTTTATGCAAACATTAAGCAGATGAGCCAAAGGCCAAGAGAATTTACCGTTAGCAAGTAATTTTACTAAAATTAAAGAATTTGTCTCAATATCAACGTTTGTCCATCTTTTGTTTTTGCAGATAATGAGACCGTCGGGTAAAGCTCTGGATTCAGCCATGATTGGTGAAATTTTTCCATATAAATTGTTGGAACCAAGGGATATGTCATCAGAGTTATCCCGAAATATTACTGCTCCACTTGAGTCTTCATTGTGAATGTTAGATCCATCAGTATCAATCTTAATTATACCAGGATTTGGAGCAGATCATTGGAGGTAAATTGGTTTCTTTTTTGATTTAATGAAAGATTAACATCCAATTTCAATTGCTGCATTAGAGTCATTAATCCAGTGCTTATGTTAAAACAGATTAGCAACGTCAAGACCACACAACATGTATTTAATATGGTTAATAGAAGCCATAGAAGAGAATGACCTTCCTTTAAATCTGATATTATTCCTATTCTACCAAATGGCCCAGTAGATAATAGTGGAATAATACATCTAGGATAAACCAGTTTGTTTGTAGACCAAAACCAGTTTCAAGTCATATGAGCCACTGTCATAAATCTGTTTATAGTAACCTTAAGCAAGTGTCCAAAGTAAGTCCATATATTCCATGAGTAACCGCAAGATATGAATAAGTGATTAATGTTTTCTTGGAATCCTTTGTTAGTTTCTTTATATCTAAGGGAATGAGAGATGGGCAGGCTACCAATATTACTCTGATTAGGAGTAACATTACCCCATATCAAGTTTTGATAATCTTGAGTTGTTGATAAGATATATCATTTCTCCAAAGTTTAAACAACTTCTTGCAGATATCTGTTGTCTTTTGTAGGGGGATTCTAGTCGAGAGAAGGTCTGGAAAATATTATTTCTCGAACTTATTGATTTTATTGAGATCCATTCAGACTATAGCACATGAGGAACCAACTGAGGAGATAAATCAGATTATGTAGAGCAGCATTCCAATTAACCGAAGAAGAAAGACAAAGGGAAGATTGAAGACATAAATCTTCAAGCTTGTTAAAGCTTTCTTGGAAATAAAAAAAATCTTCAATTAAGCTCCTTTTCTAAGGTCTATCTTAATGGACTAGACTCACCTCCCGAATTGGTTTAAATGTACTCCATTCCTTCCGTTTGAATGACCATTTTAGAAAATTGTCAAAATTTCATATTAGTGGTTGTCGTCTACCGTAACAGAAATATTAAATATTATTTTATTAAATCAATAGAATAAAACTAATAAATTATTTTTGTTTTTTATAATAAAAGACAACGCATTTATTATAATTGACCAATCATTTTTTTTTTCTTCAAAAAATTGTTTATTATTTTGTTAATATCCGTATTATATATATAAAAAAAACACTACCATAGTTGACGGAGTAAGGAATAGTGATAGATTGCGAAAGTGAGCTAATCCATTGACGATGCTTTATGAGTTTCGGACACCAATTAATTATTGTGTGAGTACCACTCGCTCCGATCATGCAAATTAGAGGCACGTGGATCCGTTTCGCGGATTTAATAATTGGCAATAACGTGTACGTGTTTTATAAAATGGTCAATACATGTTTTGTAAAATAAAATTATTATAAATTTAAAAAATATTATTTTGGTTTTTGCCAAACGTTATTTTATTAACTTATTATAAAATAAAGTGAAAATATTATGAAAGTTAGACGTGAATGATGAAATAGAATTTTTTTTATTGGAGGGAATTTTTTTTCCTAAAATGATAAATTCGACAACTACGAATAATAAAAACATATATTTTTGAGTAATTTGTCTTCATATATAAAATGGTATTGAGAAATGACCTCCAATTACGAATACGCAAGTGATATTCTAAGAGAAACGTAAAATTATTAAAAATAAATGAACCAGGTTTTGTTAAAAAGTCATGAGAAAAATTGTCAGAAAATTAATACTTGAAACATATGTAGAATACATTTTAAAAATATATATACTTATATTTTATTACCATCTATACTTCTCTCAGAAGTTCTTTCAAAGTAGATTTTTTTTTGTTTTGAGTTCGATAGAAACATGTAAAAAATGGAAACTTTGATCCATAAGAATCGATAAACACAGAAAATATTTAGTTTTAGAGACTTATAAGGGATTATATGATATGCTATTTATCTTTAGCCAGTCTTCGATCTATATGATTTATCAAAACCCTACAAAAATGTATGTCTGATCGGAAATATATAAGCGCCGGTGCACCACTTTGAAACAAAAAACTGAGAAGTTAGCGAAAAACAAATTTATAAGTAAGGTTGTTGTTCCATCACTTCATATGGAGTGGGATGCTTTTAGAGTTTAAAATGTCGAGCTATTGGCTCAAAAAAGGACGATGGTAGAGCAAAATTGCTGAGCCATTTTCAAAAAACTGGTAGCTGTTATCCCATAATGACAACCTTATTTCGCGAAATGTGAAGCTGGTGGGAAAGAATGTTGAGCTGAGCAGTATACCTGACGTTGTCTCTAAGTTGAGTAGTAATTTTACCAATAACACCGACCTTCTATAGGAAAATAGGTCGCAAGTGAAGAGAGGAAGAAGGGGTTATGCGAAGAGAATGCGAGGACGATTAAGAAGAAGGAAAACAAGGCGGTAGTAGATGTACATGCTTTCTTACACAAGTTCCTAAAGAGAATATACTTGATCTATGGAGTAGGAATAATACCATGGTATTAAGAGATATGAAAAGGTTGATATCTGAGAACGTGTTGCCCAACTCATCAAGCGAAGAGTATGAAGAATAGATTAGCGATAAGGGACTAGATGGAGATGAGACAAACGTGGAGGTGATTAATGACATTCCCCCGTGCGAAAATAGTGTGGTTATAAGTACACTGAATGGGTCCCCGTTGCGTGCTTGATGATGTGGATGAAGTAAGCGCAAAGATGACCATGATGTTGTTCTCTTGCATCTTTTTATTTGTGTTTGTTGTCAATAGGGAAAATTGTTGTTATGCAATTTGGAAAAACCTTTGACGTTAGCCACTTTGAATGTTAGTCATGCATGTATGAATGATGATATTATTTTGATTGTGCATTTATTTGAATGAAGTCGCGGGCTTTCCATGCTCAATATAATACGCTTTTGATTGCGTAAATGCGTATTGTTGACATAAACACGGAGGTAATATGGTAAAATTGATCGTTGATGTCCGAGGGAGGGGGGTCGTCGTACTTTATTGATTATTTTTGTTCATAGCATATCCTAATGATGTCTCCACCTCAGGGTTGGTATGGTTTACCGACATTGTGATTTGACTTGTAGGCTATGGTACAATATGACTACTTGCATATCCTGTGGTGTTTCCACTCTAGATTTGGTTTGGATGCCCAACATTGCAATTTGACCCGTAGGTCACGATACAATATGGGTACTTGTGTATCCTCATAGTGTTTCAACCATAGGGTTATTTTGGGTGCCCAACATTGTGATTTGACCCGAATGGCAGGGCACAATATGACTACTTGCATATCATGAAGGTGTTTCACTCTGGATTGGTTTTGGTGCACAATGTTGCAATTTGCTTGTAGGCTAGATCGTAATATGACTACTTGTCTCTCCAATGATGTTTACATCTTGGGCATGATTTTAAAACCAAATGAGTAATTGACCCATAGGCCAATGGACCCCAATGTGAAAATAGAAATATGGAAATTTTATGTATATTCAAACAAAATTGGCATTGTTTTTCTTCACCTTTTCATCCGTAAGCCAATGGGAAAGTAAAGGTTGTTAATAAGACTATCCTGATAGGTTTTTAAAAACGAATTTAGAGGGTGCAACAGGCAAGTGGTCAAATTGATAAGGCTGTTATTATTGGACCAAGCTCTATTGGGCAAGATGTGGCTATAAAGCAGCAAACCGAATGGTGCGGACATTGATATAGCAACACGATACCGAGGGGATCATGCGCTACACAAAGATCACACATGAATAAGTGATGTATAGAAAATAAAAATGGAAACTAAACCGAGGCCAACTCACAAGGAAATACCGAGATGGCCCAAATATTAATGGACGAAGGATGACGAAGCCTAACATCGTCGTTCTTAATCGAGCAACCAAGCCAAGCGAGGGAACCAGTGCGAATAACCGCAGACCAACCAAGCAGAAGCCACATAGAAAGACCAACACAATCCAGCCGAGGCCACTAAAAGCGCAGACTAACCGAGTAGAGGCCACATAGAAAGACCTACGTAATCCAATCGAGGCCCATTAAAGAAATAACCTAGCCGAGCGGAGACCATATGGAAATATCGACGTAATTATATCATGTCATCTCAAGGAAGAACTGCAAATCACCGACGCTCACTTGGCAACAACTCTTCTAGCATACCATAAAGAGTCTTAAATAGAGTTAAATGTCATTAAGAGTCGCTCATGTATTATGTACTTGATAACATTCTCTATCAAAAAAATGTAAAACGACCATTGCTATGTTGTTTAAGTCAAGAAGAAGCTACCACAATTGTACAAGACTTACATGCGGGAAATGCAGGAGCACATTGTGTCCACCGCAACTTGATCAAAAGATTTCTCCTTGTAAGGTATTACTGGACCTAACTGGCAGCCGATGTAGAACACATAGTGCAACAATGTCACGCATGCCAACAATTCACTAACACTGGCCACCCACCAAATGATTCGATGAGCTCTAATGTGATACCATTCCTTTTTTATAAATGAGGCATCGACTTAGTAGGACAGTTACCAATGGAAACCGAGAAGCACCTGTTCTTAATAGTGGTTGTGGATTACTTTACAAATGGGTTGAAGCCAAAGCCCTTTCACGCACCTAAGCCCATGAGATATATGACTTTGTAGACCACCAGATCCTCGCCCGATTTGGTATCCCACGTGTGTTGATAACAGACAATGGTACCCAATTCTAAAAATTCGTCATCGACCAATATTTTTCCACTACCTACTGGTGATAATATTTTCTGATTAAAGGGTATTTTGGGAAGTTTATAAGTTGAATATTATATTTTGGGTAGTGAGTAGTGAGATAAAAGAGGTGTGTGCTTGTATTTAATGTTTTTTAGAAAACCTCCAACCTATTAAATGAAGTTGGTTGGGGTATGTATACTATTTCTTTGACCCATGAGCCTTATGGATCGGATCCTGGATCTGGTTCAATGTTAGCACACAGCTGAGTCACGTATAGTCTGTTTGGATTATTTCTAGTTTGCATTTTATCAGATATACCCGAACTGTCCCTCCGGTTTTTACAAGATTGTCCTTCTAAAAATTTATGATCCTATCACTAGCCCATTTAGGTCTTTCAAAATATTTTGGAAGATCTAACTCATATATTGACAGAACACGGATCAGATCTGAAGGGGTTTAGTTTTTGTAAATGAAAAAGTAACAATAAAAAAACTGAACGTTGACACGTGTCACGTTTTGATTGAACTTCTCAGTCATTTTTCTTTTCCGGAAGTTATACCTATTATCAAAAAGTGAATAGATTAGGCTTAATAGCCCCTAATCATTGTTCAAACCGCTTCGTCTTCCCCATAAAAAACACTCAAGTGGTTTTAATCTCTATTTAAACTTGTTTCACTATTATATTTTTTATAACCATAAATCTTTTCTTAGAGAGAGAAAGCTTGCGATTTTGATTTCCCTTTGTATTTTAGAGGTTATATGTTCACTGCTAGAACAAATTTGATTAAAGGAGGTTGGTTGAACCTGTCAGACCTAGAGAGAGCCAGAAAAGAAGCAAAAAAAGAGACAAGAATCGCAACCGGACTCCCCGTTTCTCCTTGTGGAGTAACTAGCCCTGTAGTTCCAGAACCTGATAAGAGAACATCATCATCTCGAACATCAGTATCACGAAAACCTCTTTCATTCCTACCTTGTCTACTTTAGAATCTTAACCCTCAGTTCAAGCGTCTCTAGATTCTTCTCCTAAAATAAAAACCATTTCTAGTGTTAGGAAGCCATCATCCTTCATGGCCATAGGATCAAACACAGAAGAAATCACGTCCCGAAGAGTCACTCGACTTTCTAAATCTAAAAGAAACCCCTCCTCATCCAAAAAATGTCAGTTCAAATGCCTTACAACCTACTGCCCAATCCCCACTTAATCTGGACAACACATCCATCCTTGAAGAGGCCACTCAAGTTGAAAAAGAGGCTACTCATGCTAAGCCAACATAAAAACCATCAACTATTATTGAAGAAGCTATGGATGAAAATGGGGAGGATACCCCACTGGAAGTGTCTGTAGAGACTGAGAATCCCACACCAGTTCGTTCTAGAAGAGGAAAGGAAAAGATTCCTAACTCTGAAACATTCCTGGAGTGTTTAAAAGGGAGAATTGGGACAAATATTCGCAAGGTGAACGCGTAAGGTGGGGTTATCCTGAGTCAATAAAAGTTAGGATTCCAGTCCATCTGGAGACTCTTCTAGACTGCAAATTCAATGAACTGGTGGTATACACTGAAGTACTAAACTGGTGACTTCGTTTTCCCTTGGACCCAGAAGTAGTTTGGTACTTCCAGTTGATTAAGATTTGCCCTAGTCAGCTGAGTCCGAATGCGTGGTACGCCCTTTTAGTTAGCATCATTGCATCTCGACTATCTAAAATTCCATTACCTATAGAGTAATTTGATGTTGTTGCTGGCCTTTACAGGAACCACCAGATCTCTTTCTATCACTATAACATGGGGAATGCTTACAAGGTGGTGAATGGCCTGCTAGAGGCTTAGAAACCATGGATGACCCAATTCTTGTTCATCAGTGGAGCCTGGGAGAATAACAAAAAGATCAATCACCAAACCAATCCGAGTCTACTGACTAGGTATTGGTGAAGTTCAAGTAACACTTCTTTGTTTTATTTTTTTAGTTACCTTTAACTTTCTAATGTTTAGACCGAAATAGCTATTGTTTCATCATGCAAAGCTTTCAAAGATGTTTCCAGAGCACTTAGAGGTTGGAAAATCTACCATTTCGAAATTAAATCAATACGCAAAAAAAGAGGGCTTGGTTTCCACAAGTGTTTCACTTCGGGGATCATGTAGAGATCCCATCTATGGAACTCCACCGGAAGCAGAGACCTTACCTGGGAACAGTTGACCACTCCCCCTCCAGCAGATGTTATACTAAGGAGGCCAGAGGCTAAGGACGGCAAGCTATACTTATCAGCTCGTAGTAAAGCTCTTAGTCCTCTTGATAAAATCAGGAGAAGAAGAAGGAAAAGTCTGAAAACAAACCACCTTCTCTTTACCTCGAAACAGTCAGTTCGGAGAATCCTGAAGGGATAAATTCTGAAGAGATAAACCACCTTCCAAAAAAAGGTGATGACCAAAGAGCAAGGAAGAAAAGCAAGAGAAACATGGGGTCAGAGGTAATTCTCCAGTATTTGATTGAAAATCCTACACTGCCACATGATGCCCCTTCACAAGTAGAGGCACCTGCTGATCTTCCTTCACCAAGGATTCCTACGATTAACCAACCATCTATCGAGGGGGATGTTACTCTTGATGAGTTTCGAAATTTTAACTTCGGTGACCTGGAAAAATATGACTTCAGATCCTTCCCTCAGTCCACTATTCCCAACGCTGTTATTTATAATAGCAAAAATTTTGAGGTTTCAGCCGAACAAGACACATCGGGTCATGTAGTTTTGGGCTTTATTAGGATAATAATGGACTTAGAGAGGAAGGTAAGGGAAAAAACTGTAAGTATTGACACTCTTACCACTTCAAACCAGAATTTGAATGCTGAACGCACCACTGCTTTGAACAAGATTGAGGCTTTACAGAAAGAGAAAGAGGATTTGGCAACCGAACTTCGTTAGTCTAAGAGCGCTGAAAAGGAGATTCAAACCAAATACTCCACCTTGGAAACCAACTCTTCCAACGAAATCAAAGCTTTGAAAGAGAAACACACCACCAACACCAATACAATTACTATATTAACCCAATAGAAAGAGAAGCTTGAAAAATATCTCTCTAGAAAAGAAGAAGAAATCAAATCTGTAAAGGATAGCAAGGCTCAAGAGATAACTGCTGCCTTAGAGAAGTACGCTACCGGGGTGGTGGATTCTCTGGAAAAAAGAGACGAAGGGGTCAAATTGGACATGGTTTCCCTATTCCATGAAACCTTTCCAAAGAGGACCCTTGGTCCTTTGTGGAAATATATACCATACAAAGATATTCTTTTCTATACCATGGTGCATGGTGATGAGCATGGCTATTCGAGTGGAGAAGATTCCGATGAATGAACTGGTGAAAGTTCAAGTGCTGAACTCAAGAGTCCCAAGAGAGGCGAAGGTGATAAACAAACCCAAGAGAAAAATCCCTACGGTTATAATGTTATTTTGTGTTTTAGAACTAAAGTCCTTAGACATCTAAGGCGTTTTGTTATGTTTTTAAATTCTTGTTTCGTGAACCAAAGTCCTTGGATGGGCAAGGCATTTTCTGGATTGCGGGTCAGACTTATTCCGATTAAGTTAAATATCAAATCTTTATTTTGTACGAACTCCATTGTCTTCTTATAGCCAACGTTTGAAGTGGTTTTGAATATTTCAGACTTGTTTAATAAATGTTTAATAAGTGTTGAATAATTCCAATCACAAGTGCTAAAAAAATGTGATCAAGTGTTTAGTAAATCCGATCAACTCAAAGATACTTCATTTGAGAGCCGTGGTGTTTAATAAATATTTAATTTATCCGATCTTCTCATACTACTCACAAGAATTTTGAAAAGGCATAATATATTATTGAAAAACCCGGATCCTTATTGAAACCTCCCCGCGCCACCAGTGTAGGAAAAAGTATATCCCTCTAATATTTACACTAAGATATGAGAAGGTAAATATTTACAAGAGAGTTTTATTCTAAATATAACCTGAGATGTTCAATTTTCCATGGGTGCTTCAATATTCTGCTCTCTTTGTCTTGAAGTTTATATTTCCATGGCTTGACTTTTTCACATACCACATTAGGACCCTCCCAGTTCGGAGCCAACTTTCGAAAAGGCTTTTCTTTAGTGTGCAAAAAGACCTTTCTTAAAACTTTGTCTCCTAATTTAAAATCTCTTCTTTTAACCTTCGATGCAAATCTGTTTCTCATTAAACCCTCATAGTGTGATGTTCTTAAATATGATTTGACTCTTTTCTCTTCAATCACATCCAACTGACTCCTAAATGCCATATCATTTGCCTGTTCGGAATAGTTTTGGATCTTGTAAGATGGTAAAGTAACTTCTATAAATGTGATTGCATCCATTCCATAAACAAGGGCAAAAAGGGATTCTTGTGTAGCAGCCTAGGGAGTACTTCGGTAAGCCCACAATACCTCTTGCAAATACCTTGGCCATTTTCCCGCAACACCCTCCAGATTCTTCTTTAATCCTGACAATATTGTTCAGTTATCAAATTCATCTTTGTCATTAGCCTGAGGGTGGAAAAGAGAAGAAAAACAGTGTTGAATGCCTCTGGAAGTGCAGACCATCTCCATGTCTTTATTATCAAATTGTGGCCCATTATTTTATAACCGTCTTAGAAGTGGTTCCAACTAAAGGAGCTGCTTCTATCCATTAGAGAGAAATAGTCAATTGCCACTATTATCGTTCGATATCCTCTAGATGCCATGTGAAGAGGTCCAACAAAACCCAAACCCCAGCTATCAAAAGGTATTGGTTCAGCCATGGACTCCATAAGAACCGCTGTTTATATCACTGATATATTAATTCAGGCTAAGTGTTGAGATTTGAGTCCTTTTCATCACAATGCCCAAATTTAACCCGATTACCACACTTGAGTTCATAACACCTTTTCATCCGTAGGTCCGATTTTGTTAATTAAATAATTTATTCGATTACTTTTAATTTAGACTTTCTTAAAACAATGACTGAATATGTTTATTTATCATGTCAATCTAAATTATTATCGGTCCATAAATATGTTAACTAAATATATTTTAACATAATTGGGTTTTAGCATTTTATGATTGCGAGATCATGCAATTTTAATGTTGCATGTCATGATAATACTAAGTACATATATGCAATAATTAACACGATCATTATTGATAAGAATTGTTGCACCCTTAAATAAGCAGCACAACCCTATTAGTCATTTGCCAAACGTTACTGAATTGATTACTTGTTAACACAATATAGATATTCAAAATCTCGTCACTGGTTTCATCATATTAGTGCGAACGATCCAAATGAAAAATTAGAAAAGATAATTATTAAAAACTCGTTAGATGTTAATTCAAAAAATATCCTACCTATCGCAAACAATTAGTATAGTATTAAATATAATTGAATTGAGTTAAAATTCGATAAAAAGCGTAATAATATATTAGTATCACAAATTTTATCGTATAAGAAATAAGAGTTGATCTATTAAATTTTATACGAGAGATAAATTAATAAACTAAAGACGTAAGATCTATGGTTACGTTATCTAATGAACATCTCATTTTGAAAATAAAAGATTAATTTTTATAGCGTTAAAATATTTTACGCTTTTTATTTTTACCAAAACCGAGTTGGTGGAATAGCTGAGCTCGTGACAAAAAATCATGTCTTCGCCTCATTTTACAAACGTTTTTTTATTTCAATCTGTCACTATTTTGTGTGGTTTACCTTCTAGCGTTGGTTCCCATTCGTCGAATAACTGATGCGAATTCTCTTAAAATATAAGTTTGAAAAAAAACCAAATCTTTAAACAAATTAAACCGTACCACTACCTGAATCTATTGTTATGCTTATCACTGCAGATAATTGTTTAACCGATCTGAAATTTATTGTTAAACGACAAACAAAGAAGATAATAGATAACCCTTAAAAAACGAAAGCTAAAAAGAGGTAAAAGGAATATGATAGACAAAATTAGCTGGAACATACTCAGACCTATGCTTTTGTTGTCTGATTCATTTGCGAGAAAAGGTTAGGGACATTGCAATTTATATAATAACCCATGCTATGCTAATGCTAGCCTTTCATGTTCTTTTTTAGTCTCCCATACACACAACCAGTATCATCTAAGATGCTCCACTAAATTACCGATTTTCCTCCATTATTCTACATCCTCATAAAATATGCAAAATATAATCTCAATTAGTACATATAATAAAATATGCAAAATAGTACATAGAAACATTAATTTAAGACAACAGTAGTACTTATTTTGGATAATCATTTAAAACTTTATTTTGAAAAGCCAACGGCATTTAAATGATTGTAGAAGAAGACAGCTTAAATTTCGCAATCCATATGACAAAAACGGTTCAATTAGTGAGGGACAATCATAAAGTGGCATCTTCTAATTAAATTTATAGTTAATGGTGCGATTATTACTCCTTTTTGTATAGGCAAGAATAATTTAAAACCAAGCTCTTTTATTTTGTATGCACTTTAGATGTCATAATAACTGATCTGATCATGATTAGGTTTGGGGGAAGAAAAAAAGTGATATACTAATTATTAGTTGATAAATTTTACTGTCGTAATAATCATTATTTTACTTTTTAAATAATTACCATCCAAAAATTATTATTATTATTATTATTATTATTATTATTATTATTATTATTATTATTATTATTATTATTATTATTGCTGCGAAAGTTTTTCGATATATGGTTTGATTTGAAGTCAAAATTTGTGTATCATTAAATTACTTTTTTTTTATAAATGTTAGTAAAGTCTAAAAGATATAAAGTAAGTGGACAAATATTTTATAAACCGTTGTCAAATTTTTATTTAATGAGTTTGTTCTCCCATGAACTATAAAAAATTATTTTATTTTTCTCTAACTACCTAGATTATGTAGTTTATAATGTTTTCAATGGTTAAGAATTCTGATTAGACGCCGGAGTTGGTCACTTATTTCAAAACAGCCACTGAAATTATATTTGTATCAAAACGATCATTTTTGTTGATTTTCTTTTTGCATCCATAGTCACTCGCGGTGACCAAAAATGCAAAAAAAAAACCCCAACAATAGTGACAACTGATGCAACAAAATGGTCGTTGTGATACAAGTGGTGGTTTTGTAAAAGTGACCAACTCTAGTGACTAACCATAGTTTTTAGCCTATCTTTAACTACATTTTGTGGATTTCAAGTACTTGAATTACCAATGGGCCAATATACGTGGGCCTAACTTCATAATGCTTTAACTATTTGTCAACTATAGTTTAGTAGCCCCCTAGTCATTGGTGAATGATGAAGTAAAAACTATCATATATATGAAATGTTGTTAATACTTTAACCTTTTTAGATAGCTGGAGACATACTTCGGCCGAGCTTGTTACGAAAGTATTCTAGTAGCCCTCTAGCCTTTGGTAAATGATGAATGAAGTATTATAATTTACTAGCGATTTCTTTTGTTTCTTTTATACGGACGATCTTAATTTGTTTCTTCGATTTTGATTTTGCTTTTAAAATTGTTAAGTATCCCAAGAGTCATTAATGAAGATCGGGGGTTAAGGGCTAAAATTGTAAATTGAAGTATCTTCAGCTCTTGTTAGTCAACCGAGATTTACTATATTTGTTTGGATAACGTTATATTGGTGGATATATATGGACAAGGGATTATGTGTTGGTATGATATTCAAATTATTTGTGTTTGCAAGTGCTCCAATTTTGAAGGTGAAAATCCTTGGTATAAATTAAATTAAAAAAAAAAATCTGGCTAGTGAATTATGATAACATTTCCTTTGTTTTCACAAAAGGCCAGGGTGGCTACTATAATACCTTCATAATAAGCTCATCTAAAGCATATCTCCATATACTTAAAGAAGATAAAACAATAGCAACATTTCAAATGACATGGTAGTCCTTACATTATCCACCACCAAGGACTATGGGTGTTACTCAACTACAATCAACAAAAGATTAAAGCATTTGGAAGCTAGTAGTGATAAAAGTAAGTTAGTCAATAAGAAATAGGTAATACCCTAGAAGCTGACGGACTGTTAGTTACACTTTTTTCTTTGAAAGGATAGATTTTTGTATTCTTAAGAGGTTTTGGCCAACTGAAGCGTTTAATGAAACAACAACAGTTTAGTATAAACCAAATTAGAGATGTCTCTGGTAGCAATTGCGTTAGGTAAAAAGTTTATCCGAAACGACTATATATATAATATAGAATGTAATAATTTAATATGTGAAAACAAAACTTCGACGAACAAGATATCAAGCCAATATCAAAATATGCTTAAGCAAAGATAACATAGGATTTGGTCAAGATCAAACAAAAACTTCGTCGATTATTAAATACTTCACTAACATTGGCGTTCAAATACATAAAATTTATAATACATAGTTTAAATATTCTAAATACATAACTTAAAAAACTAAAAGAATATAATCTTTCTAATTTTTGAACGATAATTATTATAACTACAAACTGTTTATATATAAAAGTTTAGCCACCATTAATGAACCATCCAATTTTTATTATATTTATTTTTAAAATTAATTAAGGTATACATATTTTTTTTAACCCATTTTTACCTATCAATTTTATTTTTTATCAATTTTAATTTTGGATCTGATTAGCATTACACAATTTGCACGTTATTATTATTTATTTGTTTTTATTTGTTTTGGCTTATTTTAGTGGACCTATATGGATATCCCTAACATTAGAGAGAGGAAATATTAAGAATGCATAGGTTTTTAATTTAAGGTGTATAATAGAGTGGAGGTCACGGACTCGAGAAGGGGTCTTGTCTTGCTCAAGGCAGCTTCCAATACTTGTTGGTTTTCGATGGAAACAAAATCAAATCGGACAATTTGTGGAATTTTCTTAGTCACCGACTTTTCTAAGAAAAAATTCGATAGAATTAAATATAGAATTATATTTTCCCTTCCAATAATTTTTATGTTAGAAATAAATATTCTAAAATTCTGATTCTAAATCATAAATAAAATTTTTAAGACTAACTTTAAAAAAAAGAAATTTACTTATCCATCCAGTAATTTTTATGTTAGAAACAGAGGTTTTAAAATTTAAAATTTTAATTATGAATAAAATTTTAAAACTAATCTATAATATATATATATATATATATATATATATATATATATATAAATTTTCGGTAGGATATAAACCATAACTAAAAATATTATACGCTCTTATTTATTAATATTGAAACAATGATAAAATATTGAAATTAAATTAAAATGTTATTGGTCTAATTCGGTTAGGTTTCGAGAGATCAAAATTTTAAAAGGTTGGAAAGCGAAAAAAGTTCCAAAAAAATTAGTTTTTTTTTCGATAATCGAAAAACAGAGTCCGACGATGGCTCAGTCACCAATCGGAAAATCGTCATCATCAAATCTACATAACTTTCACAAATCTTAAAGGGATAGTTTGCAAATCAATGAAAATAACACTAAAATAATCTTATTTACAAGAGAAACAAAATTTTCAGTTCTGAGAAAATCACAATATGGACACAAAAAAGATCAAACATAGAATGAAAACAATATCACATATATCATCAATGTCAGAGTAAATCCAATCTTTGATCAGTCATCACCAAATATTCAAAGTAAAAAATATCAAAGAAACCAAGAGACTCAAAATTTCTCAAAATCATATGCAAATTGTAGAAGAACAAAATTCTAAGGATATAGATCATGAGAAAGCTAAGTTTTTAACAAAAGAAGGTTGTCCTCACTTTCAATTTTCTGATACTGATAAAGAAAAACTCAAAGAATCAACCAAATACATAGTTATGGGTAAGTTCGCATTAGGAAGACCAAAAGCAGAGACAATTCATAAGTTATTTGAAGGATTCAAATTCAAAGGTAAAATTCCAGTGTCAAACTAGGATTCAAGGCACATTTTCATTGAATTAGACTCTTAAGAAGATCTAAAACATCTCTGGCGTCTTAATGTCTGGACTGTTGGAGACAAACTATGAGGATACTAAGATGGGATCCAAACTTCAACCCAAACAAATAATAAACTATAACTCCGGTATGGACAATTCTTCCAAACTTACCGGAGTTGATGTATAACCAAGACACAGTAAGAAACACTACCAAGACAACTAGAAAGGCTCTTTCAATTTATTTTTTTAAAGAAAAACAAGAATCGTTTCAATTGCTGTAAAGCATGATTGTAATTAGATGTTTCGAAAGAACCTATAACTAAATTATGGATTGATAGTTTAGAAATATCTGGACCCTGATTGGGCTGCCAGAAAAATTTGTGGCGTAGATATAGAAAGAGAAACATCGGATTTTAGAGAGATAGTGATAAAAATTAGTTATAATAATAAATGTTCACCCTTCCTCGAAAAGTGAATCTTTCTTTATATAATAGTGAAGTGGGCCCTTACCCACATGGGTGACCCACTTTATCTTATTCCTACCATTCTATCTTTATTTACAACATAAGTCCATATAATTACTCAAGGTTTATTACAAAATGATAATGCTCTTGTGTTCTACAGACCAGATTAGGCCCAAAAAGTTACTCCCTCATCAATAGCCCCTCAGTCCATTGTGAGAGAGAACGAGTGAGGATTACATATCATTATTGGGGTCGATCCTCCCCCGGTGAAAATTTATCTGGGGCCGACCTATTGTGGTACCTAGCATCTTGGGTGACTTATCTCATTTTGAAGTTATTCAAAATGCCCATTATGGGTCGGAAATTCATGACGCCCGCTTATCGGAAAGCTTTCACCTGACTAGCCCGACCCTAACTACAGTATGGTTTTGGGCCTATGCTGACTAAGCTTCCATCTTTCGTGAGAGTACCGGACCCACTGGCCTTCTTTCACGGTTGTACACATATATATGATTTACTAGAGACGCACTGCTTGTGGTTTTTTTGAAAGACGCCTTTTGATATAACTGACGCCCGAATAATGACCCTAGTTTCCTAGCCCTGCAAACATGTCAGATGATGACACATGTCTACCACTCACTCGAAGCGTGTCAAGCCGATATTTTACAGAACAAATCTTGGGCTTCTCGAGGATTTAGTCGATTGCACTTCCCTATGAAAACAGACCCGCTGAACATAGAACTTCTCTATAAATACCTCACAAATTCATTATTCATTCACATAGAGTTTTAAAGAGAGAAAATGAATTTCTTCATCTCAATCTTCCTAGAAAGATAAATTATTCCGTCGTCTTTGTTTAAATCCCGTTTCGAACAAAAAACCCAAACCAAAAAAGAAAAATGTTTCCGGTTTCTATGATTATTTTAGTATCTTTAAAAATGACACCGAATACGAAATCGCGGGCTGAATCGATAACTCCCTTAAAGTTTCTTCTCGCACAAATTTTTATAGTTCATTCAAACCCAACCTAAACCAAGCTTCTGCAAAACCCGACCTAAACCAAGCTTCTATAAAACCCAACCAAAACAAAGCTTCTACAAAATCCTACCTAAACAAAACTTATGCAAAACCCGTCATAAATCAAGCTTATACAAAAGCCGACCTAAACCAAACTTCTGCAAAACCAGACATCGCTAATCTTGCCTTAATTCTTCCAAAAATCCCGAAAACCTTCTTCAGTCAAAATCGGATTTCCCATCCCAACCTACACAGATCTCCTAAAGAGAACGATACTACTACTCCAAAAAACCGCCCTCGCCAACCGATCTAACCTTCAGTTTTTGGGAATGGGATACTCTAGTGGCTCATCGCTATCTGACACCCCAAAATGGTTCAATTGACTCCAACCATCGTAGGAGTTTGAACCGGCCAAAATACTGCCACCATTGTTAGCCGCGTAGTGCAACACGATGAGGACTAGATAAAAAACAAAAACTTAAAGATTCTGCCACTAGTACCGTAAAAAACCCGGAGGTGAGTCAATTTCTAGCGATGCTCGTGTCGAAACTAGCTCTAGTCATGCCCAACCTACTCCCACCCCCAAGGAATTGACCATCGCGAAAAAAGAGTTTGTCAGCACAAATACAACCAGAAGGGCCTCCCCAAACCACAACGATATCGACAGCCCTCCTAAATATCGCGGTGCTGCCAAATCAAGTGCTAACTCCGCTCAGCCGACCGTATCGAAATTTTTTCCTGCCAAACAAAAAAAAAGAGTCGCTCTGAGCGAAGGTATCGAAGACCATGCTCAAGCAGCCAACCCAAACCCTGCCACTAATACTATCGACCCATCAAATGCCGATACAATTGTGGTGGTCCAACAAGATGGGAAGCAAGTGGCTGCAAAGGGAGATGGTGCTACTATTTTTGCGGGAGATAAGGAAAATTTGCTTCCTGAAATATTTGTAGTGCTAACCGACTACCACATCAGTTTTCTCAGGGAACACATTATGACCCTATTCAACCACAAGATCTATATTGTAGTGCCCAAAAGATTTGGGGTTAAAAATTAGTTCGGCATTCCGAATTGTGTAAACATTTGCTTCCCATTACCCAAAGATGCGCCTTTGTCTGTAAAGAAAGGGGAGTTATCAATATTTTTTGACGTATTGAACTGCAACGTTAGGTTCTCACTTGATCCAGACATGGTGCGATACTTTTAGATTCTGGAGGTACGCCCAACCTAACTCACTCCTAACGCATGGTTTAACTTTATGTCGTGTATAATGGCCTCATGCTTGGACAAAATATCGATGCCCATGGAGGAGTTTGTGGCAATGACTGGTATCTTGAAGTCACCAAAAGTACCATTCTTCTACTGTTCCTTGGCCAACAACATGAAAATAGTAAATGCCTTGGCGGAGGCCGACAAACCATGGAAGCATCAGTTTGTATTCCCGTTTTTTTTTTGTTTTTTTACAACTGTATCCTTTTTAGCCAACAAGGCCCAAATGGAGGCTCTAAAGAGGGGTCATCTCGAATCGGCCACAGTTGGTTTTTTATATAACTAAAGGATTTGGCCAAAATAGATTAGGATCAGGCTTTTCACCGTTGCTTTATGCCCATAAATTTAATAACGAGCAACATCTAGCCCTGCTCAAATGATTTTTTTACCACTGAGTAGTTAAAGGTGGCCCCCGCTTCTATCAACTTGGTAAAAAAACTGCAAGCTCTTGATGTTGTTATTTTCTTTCCTAAACGCAATAGAGCCCCTAGTAAACGGGGCGAAGTTAGACAAAATGTACGATGTTGAAACAAAATAGATCGGTCCTAGCTTATAACAACCAGAGCGAGGAAATATCGTTGCGGAGGAGACCAGTCATGATGCTGAAAGCACCAAGAAAGGTAGGATAAGCCTTGGAACCTCACCAGTGTAAGTATTGGACCCCAAACCTCATATGATAAATTATGTGGATCTCGAGCATACGATCGTCCTCAACGACCATGATTTTAGTGATGGAAAACCCACAAGTGATGGCGAGAGACAAGGCAAATCTTGTGGAGAAAAAAAGAAGAAAACCGCGACCGTCGAAAGAGGAGCCAAAAACCCCGAGCCGCTAAGAAGAAAAAATTACAACCTTCTACCCTACCAATAACTGATCCTCCCGTGGTCGAACAAGTCACTATACCGACTATGTTCGAACAATACGAAGGAGGATCCAAAATAGTCGTCCCCGATGAGGGGTCGGTAAAAGAAGATATCTCCCCTCACAAGTTGTTGAAAAAAGAAAGGGTTACATAAAGCGCACAACCAGACATAGGATCGGATATGGCAGGCTCAAAGGACTTAGATGGCAACAATAAAGGAAGTTCTGCCCCATCAATAGCTAGGTTGGGACCTCTAGTGTCGTACCGCAAATTGGAGGCACGGGGGGGGGGGGGGGGGGGGTTTGAGGCATAATACTAGAAGATCCACTACCGGTGATCTCTCTCTACAATTAACGGGGTTAGCCAATCTAGAGCGTCCGACCCCTCTTCACCCTCGAACTCCTTTCAACTAAAACGGTCAAACACGCGTACTATCTTGCTATATCATGTGCTAGTTCCTCTTGAGTTGAAGGAAATAAAATCCGAGAAGCTTGGGATGAAGTACTAGTAGTTAGAAACCGAGTATCCGAACTAGAAATGCAGCTTAAGGAACAAGCTTTATGCCCTAGGAAATTAAAGCTAGACTTGTAGGATAAGGTTGATCCTGCTACTGAGTGGGAAAAATCCATCGAAGGCAACCTCCAAAAGGATTCGTTTATGAGGATGATAACGATGAAGGGAAAATGATGGTGGCTCATCGAATAAGTCATCCGACAACTCACTGCATCACATGTAGCAAGTGGTATCACATTTAGCAACTAGTATCACCTATTTTATAACCCGACCTTTAATGCTTGTGAAACCACTGTATTTTATATTCCAATTCTTGTGGCCGTACCTTATCGGTCTTTGAATAAATATATTTTGTATTAGTTCTAATTTTTCAATCTTTTAAACGGAAGTGATCAATTCTCGAAGCCAAGATAAATAAAAAATATAGATCAACCAAATTAAAAAAAAAACATTGAGGTTCAAATATGTAATACAATATAGATCAACCTAAGTTAAAACACCCTTAAGGTTTGAACACGTAAAATAATGTAGATCAACTTTCGTTGAAAAACCCTCAAGGTTCGAACGTGTAAAATAATGTAGATCAAATTTTGTTGAAAAACCCTTAAGGTTCAAACGTGTAAAATAATATAGATCAACTTTCGTTGAAAAACCCTTAAGGCTCGAACGACCCTGCAAGTATTTAATAAAGACTTCATTTTATATTTAAAAAATCGGTTTCATTAGACACCTCATTAAAACCTCCGCGTCACCAGTGTGGGAAATAGTGTATTCTCAATCAAAATTATTTACATGAGTAAATAGATAAAATCATGAACATTAAATGATTACTCTAAATATAGCTTTCGATGCTCAATATTCCATGGGAGCCGCAGGGGTCGGTCATTCTTGTCTTTTAAAAGACAGGTGCTCGGTTTTATCCGTTCCATCACTTGATAAGGGCCCTCCCAGTTAGGAACCAATTTTTTTGAGGCTTTTATCTTTGGTATACATGAAAACCTTCCTTAGGATCTTGTCGCCAACTTTAAATTCCCTTATGCGAACCTTGGAGGCATACCTACTTCGCATTAAAGTTTGGTAATATAGTGAGTTCAGATGGGCACAAATTCGCTTCTCCTCAATCAAATCAAGGGCAAGACATCGACCTTTATCGTTATTGTCTTATGAATAATGCTCGATCATGAAAGATGGGAACATGGTTTTTGAGGGGGGTCACTGCGTCCATACCATACACCAAAGCATAATGTGACTCTTGTTTAGTTGTTCCGGGAGTTGTTCAATATGCCCATAACACCTCCTCCAAGTACTTTGGCCGTTTCCCAACTTTTCTCTTCAACTTTTTTCTTAAAATCATCCATAATTGTTCTGTTCGTGACTTTGACCTGGCCGTTTTCCTGTTGGTGAAAAGGTGCTGAAAAACATTGTTAAATTCCCAAGATAAACAAAAATTTCTCATTTCATTGCTAAAAAACTGCGGACCATTATCCATTGTTAACTTCCCCATGATCCCAAATCGACAACAGATATTTGACAAGATGCGTTTGATTACATCTTTAGCCCTCGTCCTGGATAGCGGCTCGACCTCAATCCATTTACAAAAATAGGCCACAACAACAACTATCATTTGTCATCCCCCCGTTTCCATCAGGAGAAGACCCACTAAATCGATCCTCCACCTTTCAAATAGTAATCCCTCAGATAAAGACTCAACTGGTGTGGTCGGGATATGAATCAAGTTTGCGAACCTTTGACAAGTATCATAACACTTGACCATATCTATGGCGTCGATCGCTATTGTAGGCCAGTAAAAAACCGATAACAAGACTTTTGTGATCAGAGCCTTAAACCCACAGTGGGCCGACCTTCTCCATCATGGAGTTTAGATAAAACTATCTGCGGCTCGTTATGCCCAATGCATCTTAACAAAGGTCTACTCAAAGACTTTTTATACAGGACACCTCATAAAAGTGAAAAAATATGAGCCTTAAGCCGTACTTTTCTTGCAAGCTCCTTATCCGTAGGAACACATTATTCATAAAAAAGGTTCAGACGTTGTATTCAAATCTAAACTAGAAATTGTGAAAATTTGGGAAGAGATCTGAGGTTGGTTTTCTAGCTCGGTCCTCGTAATAATTTGATCGCTCTTCCTGTGTTAGAATCCATTGGTAATCCCTAACATATGCCAATGTTGCCAATGAATCCACGATTATATACGTGATGTTTTTCAAATCCTGGAGCCAAAACCATTTATGCCACAAAATACTGAATCAAATGTTCTTTCCTTGCCTCAAAATACCCCATAGCATGATTAATCAACAACTGAGAATCATTTATTAACCGAACGTGCCTGGCCCCATAAATAAGAGCTAGTCTTAGTCTTGTGAAAGTTGCTTCATATTCGACCTCATTATTTGAAACCGCAAAACTGAATAGAATAACTTTGTGCATAGCTACTCCCGGAGGCGTGGTTAATTGGACTCCTGCTCCGCATCCACTGAAACTAGACACCCCATATGTTCGGATAACCCATTCAAGATGATTTTCTTTCTAGTCAACCTTCTTTTCCTCGGGTTGGTTGTAATGAAATTCTACTAAGAATTCCGCCAAAGCCCGACCCTTGATGTTCGTTCTAGGCTCAAGATTGATGTCAAATTCTCCCCGTTCGATGGACTATTTGGACGTCCGCCCGAAAATGTCAGGGTACTGCAATATATTTTTCAACGAGAATGACGTTCGGTAGTTGATGGAATGACCCTGGAAATAAGACCGTATTTGCATGACCGCAGTTACCAATGCTAGGGCTAACTTTTTCAAGTTTGAAGTATATTTTTTGGGCATCCAATAAACTCTTGCTTACGAAGTAAACCTGCTTAAGAATCTGATCCACCTCATGAATAAGTGTTATGCTAACGGCATAATATGATACCGCGATATACAAAAACAAAGTTTCCCTTAACAAAGGCTTTATCAACAGAGCAGGAGAGGATAAATATTCTTTCAAACCAAAGAAAGCCTCGGTACATGCGGGAGTCCAATCGAACGATTTAACCTGTCTTAATACATAAAAAAACGGCACACACTTGTCAGAAGGTCGAGATAAGAACATGCTCAGAGCTGTCAGACGTCCTGTCAAAATTTGGACCGCCATGATGTTCATCGGGGATATCATGGTATTCAACGAATGCAACTGCACCGGATCCGCTGCTATCCCCTTTTCACTAATCATGTATGCACATAACTTCCCATATCGGACCCTAAACAAACATTTTTTGGATTCATCTTGAGATTTATTCTTTTTTAATTTGTAAAAAGTTTCCTCTAGGTAAGAAAAATGGGCTTCGTCGGTTACTCTTGACCTACATATCGTCTATGTAGGCCTAAAAATTTCGTCTGATCTGATATTTAAATCCCTTATTTACCAACCTCTGATAGGTGACTCCTACATTCTTCAGACTGACTGGCATGACTTTGTAGAAGTGAAGGTCCCTTTTGGTCATGAATGACGTGTTATTATGATCCTTCAGGTCTAACATTATTTGGTTGTACCCCGCATAGGCGTCCATAGACGACATCAATATATTTCCCAATGTTGAATCTACGAGCTGGTCAATTCGTGGTATTGGGAATGAGTCCTTAGGGCATGCCCTATTAAGGTCGGTGAAATCCACACACATTCTCCACTTTCCGATCTTTTTCTTGACTAAGACGGGGTTGGCTGTCCACATCGGGTACTGGGATTATCGGATATATATGACCCTAGTCAGTCATTCCACCTCAGCTATAAAAGCGTCTACCTTATCATGGGAAAAATATATTCTCTTTTGGATAACGGGTCAGACATTTTATCTTATAGCCATACCATGGCAGATTACACTGTTCGGGACCCCCCGTTACATCTTCCAAACATCATGCGCACAAATGCAACCTCTTCGAAAGGAAATAAATCAATCTTTCCCGAACGTCACTCGATAAATTCGTTCATATTCAAAATCTTCTTTGTAGGGAACTCGTAATTTTCACAACTTTCATCTATAAGTAATAACCCGGGCGTCTTCCTAGGATCGTCCATTGGATCTGATCCTGATGTCGACCCCGCTAACTGCCAATCTTTTACCAACTCCATTTCTCTGTTGGCCTTTGATGCCAGAGCCACTCGGTAACATTCCATGACAGTTTTCTAACTACTTCGAACCGTTCCTACATTATTTTTGACCACGTATGTTAAACATTGGTGGACAGTCGATGCCACCGTGTGAATTCTGGACAGTTCCTTGCAATAGAGTCACCTCTAAAGATAGTTAGCGATTCAAAAAATCTATACAGAGCACTAAAATTTCATGTATTCTCGGGAACCACTTCTTCTACTACATTGATTATATTACGATCCGCATCGGGACCCAAATACTCTGCACATATGCTGAATAGATCAGTTATCTCAGAAATGAACATTGTAGTTTGTTGCTTCAGTATTGTCACAATTTCTTTAACTCTGGTATTCTGCTGTACTTGCCTCTTCACAAGCGCCGTCAAAATTCCGTTCTCAATCAGTGTATGAATTACCTTTTTTAAAGCAATATAGTCTCGCGTGTCATGTCCTACATCTCCATGATATTTGCAGTACCGATTGTTGCGATTTTCCCAAAGGATTTGGATACAGAAAGGTTTTCAAAAATGGACGGTCTTCTTGAAGATGTTCAATACACACTACTTTAGCTCAGTAAAATGGCCAGGTCAAACCCATTTGTTTGACATTAGTCGGGCCCTATCCTGAACATTCACCAACTGATGGTTATTCCTTCCTCATGAAGGCTGTGAACCCGACGCCCTTGGCTGAAATTTCCCTTCCTCCGGGTAAGAGTTTATCGGTTGAGGTTGTTGGATGGGTGTCTGGTTTTGCCAACGCAGAAAAATGGCTGCAAGTGTGAATTATTGCAACTGGGGTGCCATCTCGGACGCCTGAGTTTACTCAATCAAGATTTGCTTCTCGACCGGAGCCAACAACGCTGCAAACGTAAAAGCTTGTTTTTTGTCACAACTTCTTTTATAGGACTGGGCAAAAGGCCCAACATAAAACCAGTCAACGCGACACTGTTATCACAATAGTATAAACCAATTTTTATGTCTATATAGCGTCGGGTATAGTCCCTCAAACTCTCTTTGACCCTCTACCTACAATTGAAGATTGTCTCACCATTAGCTCAGAAGTTTTTGCTTCCCACAAATTGTTGTCTAAACATTACCTTATACATATCAAAAAACTTTATTTAGCCTTGTGGCAACCGATTATACCATTTTGATGCACGATCTTTGAAAAGATTCAAAATAAGTGACTGAGTCCTTTTTACCATTGCATTTTTCCAATCGCGAACTTTTGAAGCACTCCGGTAGATGTCCTGAAAGGATTTCGTCAGATAATGGGGATGATCTCAAGTTATGGCCGACCCGGATAACCCCACTGCCAATACCCTCTACTAGGGTTGCATATAGTCATTTGTCGTGAAAATTACGAACTGACAACCGACATTGTACGTGTGTGTCTGACTACCCGACATAAACTAGACATGGGGCGCAGCGGCCGCCCGGTTGACCATTATTGCTATGTCTTTATCTACTCAGGTGGGAGTTCTTTTATCGATGCTATTTTCATTGTTGTTAAGCACACTAGACCGACGTGATACGTAATGTCGGATCTCTTGTTCTCTTAAAATCATCTTTTCTTTTTTTTGGCATCACTATTCACGGTCTAGAGATGATGACTCGTTTGAATTATAAATATAAAAATCAGCGAGCTCTTGTGTACGCTGACGCTCTGCCTTCTTATCCTTCTCAACGCCCCATTACTTTGTCGTAGCAACCTGGCTCGACCTTTATCAAGGTTTTTTTCTTGACCCTGAGCATGATTTTCTTCTCTATTGCTAATGGGTGATCGCTCTCAACGGACCCCCAACATATTTCTTTTATCAGCTAAGGCCATCGTTTTTTTCCTCATTAATCTTAGTTAAATTTTCCAGTAGTTGCTTCCTAGTCATGATAAGGGTTGACCAATTTCCTCGATCCTATCCATACTGATTGTGATCATGATGTTGTTCTTTGAAACTGACGGTCCTCGGAATAAGAAATAATCTTGCCACCTTCCAAACCAACAATTTTATTTTCAATCGGATCGATGTTCATCTCTTTTTTTAGCTTTGTTATTTGGGAGAACCTTTCATCGGGTATCACTTCCTTTTCCCACAAACGGCACAAATGGTAGTGCTAGAAATATTCGAACCCTGGTTAGGCTGCCAGAGAAATTTGTAACATTGATATATAGAGAGAAACACGAGATTCTAGAGAGAGAGCGTGGTAATAAGTAGCTATAATAATAAATGTTCACCCCTCCCCATAAAATAAATCTTTCTTTATATTTCCTTACCCACATGGGTGACCCACTTTAAGTTATTCCTACCCTGCTATCTTTATTTACAACATAAGTCATTATACTTCCTCAATCTTTTATTCATATTACAAAGGTTTATTTCAATATAATAAGGCCCTTGTGTTCTACCGAACCGATTAGGCCCATACAATTTATGCCCTCATCGTGGATAATATTTTGTGATCAAGAAGTATATTGGCAAGAAACCAGATATGCAGATATACCTCCTTACTGTAATATATTTTTTCATTTGGGTCACTAATCTACAAACTGCAAGAAATCCATCCTTAAAAAATTAGAACACCCCAAAACTAATCCTCAACTAATAACCATATCACTAGAAAACCCCCAGAACAAGATAAAAAAAATATTCCAAAGATAAAATCAATTATAATTCAAGAAGACAATATAAACAGCAGAAACAACACATCCAAGGACACAAATCATATTCCGAAGGACAGAACAACACAAGCATAATAAACTCACCATCAAATTTATGAGAGCAAATAGATAAAGCTATCAAGATCAGATTATGTTTAACACTCACCAAATGGAAATTCTACAAGGTTATTCCAAGAAAATAAACACTAAAAAATTGAAAGATGGTGACATTATAAACACTTTACAAGACATAAAGCTAGGAAGTATGTTCATATAATCTAAGGATTCTGGTACAAGATTGATGGGAACTGACTTTACAAGAAAATAAAGTATTGGCAGCTTACCAGCTTCATCAACATTTAGCAAACTAGAGACAATAGATGATTTCAAAAAGTGACAAAAAAGAAACCAAAGAAAATCATACCCAAGAGTAGAAAGGGTTTTATAACTAACAAATGTCCAATATCCAAAGGGTCATGTAGAATATTCCCTACCGTTTTTAAATGAAAATAAATATTCTATGTTTGAATGTGAGGGGTCTTGCAAAAAGGCCACAATAAGGAGATTAAATACAATTAAAAGTTTGGAGAAAATAAAATTCATGGTAATACAATAACCTATAGTCTCTTTGGAAAAGTTGGATCAAATTACAAGGAAGTTAGGCTATGAATCAGACACTGCAAATCAAAACAACAAAATATGGGTGATGTGGAATAATGAATTCTCAACGGAAATCATTTCTGATCAAGACCAATTATTGCACTTGAGGGTAAATCAAAAATATTTGGACAAAGACTTTTAGGGTAACCATTTTCTATGGAAAATGCACAAGATCTCAAAGAGTCCCTTTATGGGAAAATCTCAAGAATCTCTCAAATCAGGTAAATGAATGGATTATTATGGGGGATTTTAATGCAATAACATCCTCAGTGAGCAGTTATCATACTCTATACTATGTCAAATAAGAATGGAGGACTTTAATAAAGCTATTCAAGACTGGAATCTAGAGGATGCAAGATATGTTGGTTCAGACTATACCTCGACTAATAACATGAAATTGAAACTCCTAGATCAGATGTTATTCAATCCTAAGTGGGCTGACTATTTAACCAAAACTATTGTAAATCACATGGTTAGAACATAATCTGATCATTCTCTACTAAATATTATTTTCTCAACTGAAATATCCAAGCTTAAATCATCATTCAGGTTCCAAAATATGTGGTGCATACATCCTGAGTTCCTGAACATGGTCAAAGAAAACTGGTAAGTAAAATTGCATGGATTGCCTAGTCATATATTCTAGCTTAAGTTAAAAAGGCTAAAACAAAGGCTAAAACAAAGGCTTAAACAATGTAACATGTATACTTTTGGAAATATGTTCCAAGCCAACATTCAAGTTGAAGAGAAAATTAAATATAAAGAACACAACTCCCATGTCTCTCAAAGTAAAGAAAATAGAATTCTCTTAGCCAAACCTGAAGCTCAACATCTACAATTACATGCTAGAGAATATATTTATTGGAAACAAACGAGTCACATCAATTGGCTCAATGATGGAGACAAGAACTCAAAGGTTTTTGACAGCTACGTAAAAAAGAAAAAAAGAAGAACACAATCAAATGATTAAAGATTAATGGTCACTGGATTGAGGATCAAAATTAGTTAGGTGAATATGCAATTGATCACTTGTAATAAGTGCTTACAGCTTAACCAACTCAGAATGATATTAAAGATATTTATAAGATCATTCCAGGAATCATTACAGATGAGGACAAGATAAAAACATTGAAATTACCAAAAGAAAATGAAATAAAATATATCATAATGTCTTTAAACCTAATTTCAACAGCTGGTATATATGAATTTACATCTAAGTATTTTCAAGTTTGTTGGCATATAATTCAGAAATATATATTTGAGGCTATCATGGAATAATTCAACAATCAACCTATCATATTTGGTATCATGCAACCTCTATATGTCTTATCCCTAAAACCGATCATCCTCTAGGCTGGAAGGATTTCAGACCTGTTAGCACGTGTGCAATTTCAATAGAATTCTATCAAAAGTCCTAAACAATTGACTAGCTATTGTCCTTCCTAAAGTCATATCTCCAGAGAAAGGAGGATTTTTCAAAGGTAGGTACATACATGACAACATCTCTTTTCGTTGATAGATTGTATTTCCGCTTTATCATTAAAGTTTTGGATGCCTTTGGTTTTGGTAGTAAGATTTAGAACCTAATTTTGAAGAGTATTGATTCATCCAACCTTTCAATCTTGGTAAATAGGGAGCTACATGGGTTCTTCAAGTCTAACAATAGAGTTAGGCAGAGAGATCCTCTATCTCCCACATTTTCATCATGGCTGAAGAATATTTAATAAGAAGATTGAGAAACCTATTTGAAAGGAAGCCTGAGATCATATATAGATCCAGTAGTAACGTGGATATCCTAATATTAACCTTAGCTGATGATCTTCTAATCTTCACAACTGGGGCTGCTTCAAATATCAAGACCCTCTACAAATTCTTGGAACATTATCAGGTAGTGTCTGGTCAAATAATAAACAAAGAAAGAACAAGACTATATATATATAATCAAGAATATCAAGTATAGAGGAGATAACTGGATTCAACCACAACAACTTGCCACTCAAATACATGGAAATATCCGTCAGGACAACAAACAACAAAAGAAACTTTGATGAGATGATCATGAAAATAAGATCTAAAATCTCAAAACAGGATTCTAAGATTCCATCCTTTGGAGGAAGCGTAATCATAATCAAATATGTCCTAAACACTTATATTGACTACCGTATACAAAGTAATATCCTTCTTAAATAAGTGATTAAAATGATATAAGTGTTGCTCAACAATTTTTTGTGGGGAAACTCAGAAACCGAAACTAACATTATGTAGACAATATGGCATAGTGTTTATATACCTTACATGGAAGGTGGTTTGACTTTACCTCGTATAGTGAGATTTTAGTTCTACTCTTCCAACAAGAATGTTCATATAAAGATTATATTGCCACTTGTAATCTGTTGGATGATCTGAAAAGTAGGAATAACAATAAGCATAAGGGTCTTATATAAATACTAAATCTATTATTACTCAAATACAAAGTATGCTTCCTAACCTGGACATTTCCAATCTCCTCAAGAGGCCTCACTTGAGTCAAAGTTAAAAAACAATTACTATTATGGGATGTATACATCATTTATCAAGTCCCATGAAGTGTTTGTCACTCAAATGGATCCTACTAGTAGAAAACAAATTTAAAACAAATATAGATGAATCAAGTCTCAACTCATGGGAGGAAAGTTGATGAAGTCTAATTTGCGATTGTAAAAGATAAATACTTAATACTTTTGGAATAACATATTGAAATAAATCTGTAATAGTATCTGAAACTCATGCTTTACTTGATGGACTCATCATTTGCAACCAAAGGAAAATTAAACTGTCGGATATCGAAACAAATTCAAATATTTTGATGGAAATGCTATCATATAGAAAAAGTCATTGGTATCTAGATGATATACTATCATGTTGTAAAATGCTTATATCTTTTAACATAAAAATTAATCATATTTTCAAAGAATAGAATTAAGCAGTAGACTGGTTAGCCATTTAGTGTTTTAGAATCAATTTTTTTTGAATATACTCAAAATCAAGCGACATCACAATTGGGAGCAATCACGTTACTCAAAAATCTTGGTACTAGGTACCTGAAAGTATAAGATCTCTAATTCGTTTTACAAATTAACTTAATTTAACAACCAAACATTATTTCTATAATTTCAAAGACTGCTAGATGTTAATTCCTCTTTTACAAATTTAACAGAAAAAAACAGGAGACAAGAACAAGCAAATCAGTAGGAATCCTAGAAGAAGCGGCTTAAACATCAAATCCAGAGAAATCAAAATAAAAACAAAGTAGAATGTTACCTGTGAGTTTTTCACTCCCAAAATAAATCTTCTCACGACAAATAGCTATATGGCTTTAATAAAACTCAAATTAGGGTTTCATCATTGCCAAAGAACAGAAGAGTTTCAAGAAGATGTAAAAACTTGTTCATGGTTTAATTTTTGGCGTTAATAATCCAAAAACCAACTATATTTCCCTCTTCAATTTTTTAGTTGTGTCCAACTAGGTTGTAATAGCCACGTGGCTAACATAATTTTTAATTTTTAATTCATTTACTTTATAAAATAAATAATAATAATTCGGTTCAATTTCAGATGAGATTGCCAATAAAATTAATGATTTGTCTGATTTAGACTCATAAAATTTTCAGTTCTAGCTTAATGAATGAGATTAAACAGATTAAAATGAGATCGTTCGGATCTGGTTTGTCCGGTTCGGTCCAATCTAAAACCAAACCAAACTGATAACAATTTACGTCTTATTTTAACATGCGTTGCAGTTTGGTTTTCAATCTAATTTAATACAAATAGATATGTTCAATTTTTAATTTTTTATATTGTATTATATTATGTTAGGTTTATGATAAATTCCAAGGTGATGTAATATTTTAAAATGAGTATTTTTTATTTCTATTTTTTTACCTTAGTTCAATTCATAGTTAACTGTCTTGTTTTAGAAGACGGATGTATTCTTTCATATGAAAATTGAATAAACATGATAATAACAATTACAATATCATGCACATAATTTAATATATTGATAAATATTATTCAAGTATTATATATTTTTTGTAAGAAATTTTTAATAGTAAAAAGATTTGACGCTGCTAATAAAGAATTTTTTTAGTTGGAAGCAGATAATTTGGATTTGCTAATGAATAATAGACACCAAACAATATAGATAAAGTCGTGTTTATTATAAAAACAAAAATGTTATTGATTCCAAACCAATTTTATTTGTTTTAAATCGATTTAAAAATTCGATTAAATTCATTTTTTTTTCCAAAAAATGATCCACGAACCGATTTTGTAAGAATTAGTTTGATTCATAATTTGATTTATAATACGGCTTTGATCCGCTTTAAAATTTGATAACCTATGACTAGTTTGAAACACAATAATATTTATATTAAAAAATGTATGAAAAATTATAAAATAGAATAAACATATATATAATTCGACGATAAAAAAATAAATCAAATTCATATATTTTTAAGAGTTTATTTTATATATAAATAATATACTATGAATTATTAAACTTTCGCGCGTATTTCGTAGTATATATTTTTAAATTTATGAAATATTATAAAATAGAATAAATATATTTATATGGTCTTTTTTATATGTTTGATTTAATTGTGGTTTATAAAATATTATGTTATTCAAGTATAACTTTTACCTTTTATTTGATGTATTAGCTTGGTCATGTTTGATGTTAATATAGTTAAATGAAGTTATTGATCTATCGTTTGATGTATTAAACTAAAAGTATTTTACGTCGGTAGTGATCCATCGTTTGATGTACTAAATTTATTGTATTTGATGTGGATATAGCCAAAACTTTTAATTTTTCATTTCGTATATTAACTTACATATTTAATGTTGATATACTTAGTCAAAGTTATGATTCGTCTATCAGTTTATTAGTTTTGTTTATAAAACATTTAATGTTTTTATACTTTTTCTTGTTCTCATATTATTCAACCCTTCGCATAAACTTTTCTTTTCCAAAGATTGATTAACTTGCATATGATATGATATGTCACGAAGGTTTTACTTCACGCCTGGGGATGCAAATGTTAGATTGAAAACAATAATATTGATGGTGATGGTTTACACTCGTTATTACATTTGAGGCATTGGTCTCTTTTCCTTGCCTAATATTGTCGGTGATCTCTTGTCCGTGAACCTGACTTATTTATAACTTAAAAGAACTGTTCACTAGCTAACCGGATTGATGATAAGTCTTTTATATAGCAACATACTAATCATATGTTTTTAAACTGAATGTAATACATGTTTTATAAATCAAATGAGAACTAGGCTCGATGTAAAGAAACATATAGTGTGTTTTGTACATGATATGTAGCTCATAATAATATTGCTCACGCAACAGACATGAGTGGCATAATTTCTACTACTATATCCATGGTATTTTTATGAATAAACAAACTTTACAGATTTGGCTTACGTATAAAAAAAATCCATATTATATGCTAATAGACAATGTATATGTATTGAGTTGTCACATGAGTCATTTGAATAATGATGTTAACCTATTTTATTCTTGTTGTAAAAGTAATGTTGAAAACATTTCGTATATCTTTTATATAAGATGTATATTAGGCCCATTCTCGAAAAGAAATCCTTCAACAGTATAAAAAACTTGAGAGGATAATGTATCAGAGGAAACAATCGAAAATACGAGGAAACAATTGAAAGGGAAGTAATTTTCTTTGACTATTAATCTTATAAAGTTATCTTATCTTAAGAAAGAGGGAGAAATAGTGTAATCGTCAATGAATATCTTTTACCAGGTGACTAGAAGTTTTTGAGCTTCTTGCCTAATATGAACGCTCACTAGTTAGTTGGACTAGTAATTATCATTTTAGAGCAATATTCAAAGATATACTTTTTAAACAATCATAATACTCTTCTTTCGACTCTAAAAATAAATAATCTTACTAGAAAAAAGATGGTGTATAGACTAATTAATATATGTAACGCATAATCGGATTGCTTTTATAATTAAACTTATAATATATCTATAAATATAGTTAAATATAAAATTTATAATCTTATTTTATATCATTCTTCATGCTCTCCTGACTTATTTTATAATGTTGCTACTATTATAATATGAACGGTTCAAATTTGTTTGATATTTCTTAATTATCATGGCCATATCTTGTATATATCTTTTATACAATGATAAATGCATATAAGTTTGAAACTTTTTATTAGTATTGTTCCTATTTTTAATTATTTTTATTCGTTTTATCACTACGCATCATATGGTAAGATAAACCATTATTAAAGATCATAAAAAAATTATTCAGTTCTACTATACTGATCTTTTGGTTTATGTTTACCAACTCGCATATTGAATCCTGAAATTCAGTATCATCGGAAAGAATACGCAAAAATAAAGATAACATATATATATATATATATAAAAAAACGAAGATAAATAATATATAATAAAAAATTACATGAATCCATTCGTTTTTTATGTGACAACCAAACTTTAAAAATTAATTGGTGAAAAACGGGTGTGTAAAATATTAATATTATTTTTATGACCATAGCAGTTCAACTTACTAAATGGTTGAACAATATAAAATAATAAAGGTCTAATGATGAATGAACTTACATGATATCATTGTAGTTTGAGAAATATTACGGTTAGTGCGAAAAACATCCAACATGTTATATCTTTTCTCTATATCTGATTAATTTTATTCTTTAAACTTCAAATCTTAGTTTGGTTGATGTTTGAGTACTCAAATCATTGATAAGATTATAAAAATTTATAATATTTGTTAAATAAAAGTATCAAAATTGGTCAATTTACCGATGCGATAAAAAATTATTTTACAAATTATATATATATATATATATATATATATATATATATATTACACAATTATTATGGTTAGAAAAATAAAACTTAAATTATAAAATAAATTATAAAAAAATCAACGAAACATATAAAAATGTCATTTTCTTCAAAATCATCATATATTATAATGTTTATATATATATATATGTGTGTGTATATATATATATATATATATATATTATGATATTAATAATAAGTAATATAAATGAATAATTTATAATATTTATATGTGGAATATATAAACCATATATCCCATTTTGTATATAAATATGAACTTAATTTGTTCCTACTCAATAGAATGATATCACTGAGGGTTGAAGAATATTACGAGTACTGAAAATAATGTCTAACACGTTGTTTTTTTTCAAGTAGTTGAATGTTTTTAATTTTTAAAACTTTGGATCATGGTTTGACTGATGTTTACATAAATTTATAATCTTCGTTAGTGATGAAGAGTGAAACGTAGCAGAAGCTTAAAAAGGGATAACCCTAATTTTTATTAAACAAAAAACAATTCCCCTAACAATGAATAGAAGATAGGTTTATATAGAGTTCAAACAAAACCCTAAAACTAAAAATAGGAAAATTACAAAAATAGCCTAAAGTACTAAAAGTGCGAAAAAAGAGGATAGATGAGCCCGGATGCCTAAAAAAGCCCATAGCTCACAAGCGAAGCTGGTGACTTGCGTTCGTGACGTCGTTTCCTTCGAAACAAGGTGCTGTGGGTAAAAAACTGACACCGGAGCTCCAAACTACTAATTCACCGAATTGTCTGCATCATTCCCTCCGGGATAGAAAAGATTCGCCCTCGAATCTGACCCGGTCTCCCCATCAGAAGAATCACCTGCATAAGGAATCAGATGCTTAACATTGAAAACATCAGTTGTGCGGACATGGCTAGGCAAACGTAGTCGATAAGCATTCGGATTGATCCGCTCCACAATCTCTACTGGACCAATCTTCCTAGCGGCTAGTTTATTGTATTCACCAGCAGGATACCGATTCTTTGTCAAAACAGCCCATACAAAGTCACCAACTTCGAACTGAACAGGACGACGATGAGAATCTGCCTGAGACTTATATTTGGCGGTGCTCAAGACCAACTGATCATGAGTCTGTTGGTGTGTTTGGCAAATCTGTGAGACAAGTTCTTCAGCAGTTGTATGAGGACGAATCTTGCTAGGCAGGGCTAACAAGTCTACTGGACCCCTAGGCACAATACCATACATCACCTGAAAAGGACAAAAACCCGTGGATCTATTAAGAGCATGGTTATGGGCGAACTCCGCCTGCGGTAAGCGATGATCCCAAGCCTTCGGATGATCTCCTACCAGATTGCGCAACAAGTTACCGAGAGAACGGTTGACCACTTCTGTCTGACCATCCGTCTGAGTGTGATAAGCACTACTGAAGTTGAGCTGTGTATTCACTATACGCCATAAGCTGCGCCAAAAATGACTCACAAACCGAGTGTCACGGTCAGAAACAATGGTACTGGGAAGGCCATGAATACGATAAATCTCCCGAAAGAAAAGCTGCGCAACACACACTGCATCAGATGTTTTTTTACAGGGAATGAAGTGTACCATCTTAGAAAAACGATCAACCACCACAAAAATAGAATCGAATCCACGCTGAGTCCGGGGTAAACCAAGAACAAAATCCATACTGATGTCGGTCCAAGGCTGAGCCGGAATCGGCAGGGGTAAATAAAGACTTGCATTTGTAGATGTTCCCTTGACCAACTGACAAATTCGACAACGGGCGACAAAACGACCAACTTCCTTCCGCATCGATGGCCAACAATAGGAGGACGACAGCAACTGGTATGTTCGGTCACGGCCCACGTGACCTTCATTATGCAGTTCCTGGATCAGCCGCGGACGCAAACTACAGTCAGGGATACACAGCTGTATACCACGAAAGAGAAAACCATCTTCCAATAAAAAATCAGAATGTTCGCCCTGCTGAATCCGTTCCAGAACCCGAGAAAAGAAAGAATCAGTAACATAAAGGTCAACAAAAGAATCAAAGCCAGGAACCTGAACGCGCATCTCAATCAACAGAGTGTGACGTCGGCTCAAAGCATCAGCAACCTGATTCGTAATGCCAGCCTTGTGCTTGATGACAAAAGTGAACTGCTGCAAATAAGCTATCCAAGCAGCATGTCTATGAGATACTTTGTCTTGACTACCAAGGTACTTCAAAGAATCATGATCAGTATATAGCACAAATTCATGCTGAAACAAGTAATGACGCCAATGTTTGATAGCCTGAACGATCGCATAAAATTCAATATCATAAGTACTAAATCGCAGTTTGGCATTTGCCAATTTCTCACTGAAGAAAGCCACGGGACGCCCTGATTGGGAGAGAACTGCCCCAATACCAAATTTAGACGCATCACAATGAAGCTCGAATGGCTGGGAAAAGTCAGGCAGCACCAAAATAGGCGCTGTGGTAAGACGCCTTTTAACTTCTACAAATGCTGCATCAGCATCGACGGACCAACTAAATTTTGTGCCCTTCATGCAATCCGTAATCGGGGCCATAATACTGCTGAAATGGGGAATAAAACGCCGATAAAACGATGCTAAACCATGAAAACTACGAACCTCGGTAATGGAAGAAGGTCGAGGCCACTGGTCTACAGCAGCAACTTTGCTCGGATCAGCTCGTAACCCGTCAACAGAAACAATATAACCCAAAAATTGAACAGCTGGGGACATAAAAGAACATTTGACAGGAGCAGCATAAAACTTATCTCGACGCAACACCAATAACACCTCACGTAAATGGGATAGATGCACAGAATGGTTCGAACTATAAATCAGAATATCATCAAAGTAAACAACAACAAATTTACCGATGAAAGGCCGCAATGCCTGATTCATGATACGCATGAACGTGCTAGGCGCGTTGGACAAGCCAAACGACATCACCATCCACTCAAACAAGCCCTCACGCGTCTTAAACGCCGTCTTCCACTCATCACCAGGACGAATCCGAATCTGATGGTATCCACTCTTCAAATCAAGCTTGCTAAACACAGAAGCACCACCCAACTGGTCTAACAGATCATCTAGGCGCGGTATAGGGAACCTGTAGCAAACAGTGATCTTGTTAATAGCTCGGCTGTCCACACACATACGCCAAGAACCATCCTTCTTCGGAGTCAGTAATGCCGGAACTGCACAAGGGCTGAGACTTTCCCGGATATGTCCCTTCGCCAACAAATCCTCTACCTGTCGACGTAATTCTTCATGCTCCTTCGGGCTCATTCGGTAGTGGGGTCGATTTGGGAGGGCAGCACCAGGGACCAGATCGATCTGATGTTGAATATCTCTCAGAGGAGGTAATTCGGGTGGCAAATCCGCTGGAAACACATCGGCAAACTCCTGCAATAGAGACTGAATGACAGGACTATGGTCTGCCTTGGAAAGAGGCACAACAGGGTCACAGAACAGTAGGAAAACTACGCCAGCCTCTTCCATAGCTGTCTGAAAAGAAGCCCGGTACAGCAACGTCGATGAGGGAGGAGTAGAGTGAATGCTCAGGGGTCGAGGCTTTGATGGCTTAAGAACGATCTTTTTTCCCCGAAAGAGGAATGAGTAGGTATTTGCCCGCCCATCATGTAGAACAGACAGGTCGAATTGCCAAGGACGGCCAAGCAGTAGATGACAAGCATCCATAGGGACAATATCACAGAAGACTTCATCATGGTATGTTTGCCCTACAGAAAAAGAAACGAGTACACGCTTGGAGACGGTAATATCCGTACCTTTACTTAACCAGGCGAGCTTGTACGGTTTAGGATGCGATTCTGCCCTCAACCCTAGCTTCAAAACCGCTGCTTCGGAGACGACATTTTCGCAGCTGCCAGCATCAATGATGAAGGTGCACACCTTCCCGCCGATCGTACACGTCGACTGGAACACGTTACTCCTCAGCCAGTCGCTCTGCTCCGGAACGCGAGGAGACAGGAAAGTACGGCGCAGCATCAGCACTGCTCCGACATCGCCAGTCACGATTTCTTCCGCATCCTCAAGCAAGTCATCATCGTAGATATCAAATTTTGGAGGACCATCAAGAACAATAGGATTTGGTTCAAACGCCTCCTGTGAAAAAAGACCCCTAGCACCCGCAGCATTGGGACACTCGACCTGACGATGCCCTAATTCGCCACAGCCATAGCACCGTAAATTGCTGGAAGAACGGCTTGGTGCTCCGCGCCCAGGAGGTATCGGATCAGGTGTTGGGCGGCGCCCAGGAGGGATCGGATCAGGTGTCGGGCGGAAAGCTGGTTTGGACACAGGGAACCCTGAAGGAGCACCGGTCCTTACGCCAGTCTGGGGTCGGCGAGCCGATTGTTTTTCTGCCTGGAGGGCACGCCGATGGGCTTCGGAAATAGAGGCTGGATCGAACATATTCAGCGTGTCTTGAAGTTGGAGGCGTAGCCCGCCAATGTAGCGGGAGACCCGCTGGTGCGGCGACTCGGTCACATCTGTGCGAGCCAACAGCTGATAAAATTCTTCGGTATATTCATCAACAAATCTGGGTCCCTGACGAAGATTCTGCAGTCGCTGGTAGAGTTCCCGCTCGAAGTTGTAGGGAAGGAAAGCCTTGCGGATTTTTCTTTTGAATTTTTCCCAACTCTGGACTTTATCCTTGCCTGCACGCGCGCGGTTCTGCTTCACCTGCTGCCACCAAGCCTGTGCCCTACCGCGTAGGTGGATGGCGACCAATGCAACTCTTCTCTCCTCCGGGACCTCCTTGAAGTCCAGGACTTCCTCAATCTGTGATAGCCAGTCGATAAGTGCCTCCGCCTTAAGGCTGCCATCGAAATCCGGGACGTCTATCTTGAACCCAAGCTCCCAGCGGCGTGGGTTAGAAGTAGTCTGGTCGCTCCCCTCCCCAAAAGGGTTAACCATACCTTCAACCTCCGTGCTTTGTTGCTTGGCGGTAAGAACAGCCACCTGCCGGGTCAGATCGGCTACCTGACGGCGTAGGTCAGCATCTTCACGATCATCTGCATCACTAGTATATCGAGTCACTCTAGGGCCACCGTGACCGCTGATTCTTGCTCGGACCATCGCGCAGGACTGCCTGTGTCTGATACCACTATGATGGAGAGTGAAACGTAGCAGAAGCTTAAAAAGGGATAACCCTAATTTTTATTAAACAAAAACAATTCCCCTAACAATGAATAGAAGATAGGTTTATATAGAGTTCAAACAAAACCCTAAAACTAAAAATAGGAAAATTACAAAAATAGCCTAAAGTACTAAAAGTGCGAAAAAAGAGGATAGATGAGCCCGGATGCCTAAAAAAGCCCATAGCTCACGAGCAAAGCTGGTGACTTGCGTTCGTGACGTCGTTTCCTTCGAAACAAGGTGCTGTGGGTAAAAAACTGACACCGGAGCTCCAAACTACTAATTCACCGAATTGTCTGCATCAGTTAGGTAATAATATTAAAACTCGTCAACCTACAAATACAATTAAAGGTTATAAAAAATTCATATTCTCATTGCGGTTTAGATAATTTATTATGGTCAGGAAAAAATAGCCTAATTTGATAATATAAAAAAAACAAGTTTTGGAGTATCTTCAATCCTCAAGATACATATTTAGTAGAAATGTGATAGTTGAAAATATTCAACAAGAATATGACGATTGTAGTTTTTAAAAAATAATCTTATATTTATAATACCAAATAAATATATAATATTATAATATAAGTTACAAATGTAACAATAAATAATATAAATAACATATTATAACAATTATATATGTGGGCTTTTATCCCACACATTACTCTATAAGTATGAACTTAAACTGATCCCACTCACTAGTATGACATCATCTAATTTCGTCTGAAGAGTCTGTACGACCTTTTGGTACACTCTTGAGATATATCCATACATAGCAGGGCCCCTATGTTTGTCAATTGTATCAAGTTAGTCCTCTTCCTTTAATTTTGTATAAACAGGTTCCCTACGTTTTATAAACGTAACAAAGATATCGTTTTCTGAAAATGTGAGGGGCCTATTTATTAAAAATTGAAAACGCGAGGGACCTGTTTATTACAAGCGTGAGGACCTGTTTATTACAAAAAATGATCCGTTTGTTACGTTTTTAAAACGTAGGGGATCTGTGTATACAAAAGTAAAGGAAGGGAACTAATATGGGACAATTGACAAACATGGGGGACCTACCATATTTTTTACCCTCCATACTTATATACCATTGATATTTTCTATGTCTAACCGACGTGGGATCAAGCTTACACTTCGATATTTTTCCTCAAATATAATCATTCTATCACAATTCAACTAGTTGACTTGTTCATCGAATGTTATTAGTCTTTTACATATATTTACCGCTCTTTTGGGACATTGATACCATATTGGAGCACATAAACCTAACATTTCCCAAAACATACCTTGAGAAAAGAGGATTCTTTATTCATATTATACTGTACAAATTAAGATTTCAAACGATGTGGGATAACCCTCACTACTCACCCTTCACGTTAGAGACTACACTTATTGGTTAATATCACCTATAAAGAAGGCTTGGATCAAATAGAAAATCTTGGAAAACTAGACAAACAATTTTAGGAAATCAGAATTTGATACCATAATAGAGCATAGAACACTAACACTTCCCAAAACAATACTTTAAGAGAAAAATATTGATTATATCTCTTATATATTGTAAATTAGGATTACTCAACCAATGTGAGATAACCTTCAATATTAGTATTCTATGGCTAAGACTAGACTCACTAGACAACCCCTTACATATAAACAAGATGAACAATATATATTTCTTAAAGACTGGACTCACTGGTTAGTATAACCTATAAAGAAGGCTTACATAAAATAAACAATCTTGGAAAACTAGACAAAAAAATTTAGGAAATCAGAATCTGATACTATATTAGAGCATAGAACTCTAACACTTCACAAAAAATACTTTAAGAGAAAAATATTTATTATATCTTTTATATATATTATAAATTAGAATTACTCAACCGATGGGAGATAACCTTCAATATTAGTATTCTATGGCTAAAACTATGCTCACTCGACAACCCCTTACATATGAACAAGACGAACAATATATATTTTTCAGAGACTGGACTCACTGGTTAGTATCACCTATAAAGAAGGTTTGGACCAAATAGACAATCTTGGAAAATTAGACAAAAGAATTTAGGAAATCAAAATTTGATACTATATTAGAGCACATAATTCTAACATACTCTTATATATTATAAATTAGGATTACTCAACTCATGTGAGATAACCTTTAATATTAGTATTCTATGACGAATACTAGACTCACCAGACAACCCTTTACATATAAACAAGACGGACCATATATATTTCTTATTTTTTTATGTGTTTCTTTTTTGTAAATTACCATAATTTAGTTTTTTCATACTATATTTATATTTAGATGTTTTTATGGCTAATTCATTGATTAAGATATAACCTTATTGATCTAAATTTTAGAAAATAAACGATTTTAAATCAAATTTAATTATAATATTATATTTTCAATTAATTTATATTTTATCTTATTAATTATTTTTATTTCATGAGGTTTAGAAATTTAATTTCTATATAGTTATAAATCTTATAGTTTGATAATAAAATATTATTAATAATATTTTATTTTAATGAGTATTAATAAATAATTAAAATATTGTCTCAAAAATAATTTTAGAAAACATACCATTATTATTACAAGTCAACTTTGTCAAAATTATGAATGAATATAAATTATTATGATATTTCAGTTATGAATGGACATTGTCGCCTATAAGAAAGTTATTAACCAGACCACTATACGATTTTGGATCGATATTTTATCGTAAGTAAATACTAATTTAAAAGTAGTTTTATTTTGAATTAAATTTCATGTGCCAAAAGCTCATTTGTATCGTAACAAGTAATCTTACTATGTTGAATGATGAACAATTTGCATTCTATTCATTTGCTTAGTTACTTTCTCTCTTTAAATACTTGAATCTTTTCCAAGTGATGTTTCGACTAGGCTAGACTTTCTGTAATATCCTCATAATATAAAATATAATTTATATCACCATTAACTATTATTATTAATTTAACTATTTTATCTATATTATTACAAATGGACTCAATCAAACAATCTTATAGTTATTGGGTTAATATATTGGTTTGGTACAAAAAAACATTAAATAAACTGAAATTATTTATACAATTACTTATGACATACCCCGAATATTGACATATAACCTTAAAAGTGCAATAAGATAAATAGTTAGATCTAAAATTGGGCCATAGAGTAACGAGATACAAAACTCAAAAGATAAAGATGGGCACGAAATGAATGACCCTATAATCCTCATGTAAACGTTGCAACATGAACAACACATAATCAATATGCCAGTATATCTAACATGTCCACTAATAAACAACGACAACCACAACATAAAGGATAGGTGAGTGTAAACAACAACTAGTAAGTTAGAATTCAGGTAGAGATTACACTGGCCAGGAAACCTTGGTATAACGAAATTTGAATCGAAGGTCAGAAAATATAAGGTCTGATACTGTGAAGGAAATCAAAGGAGAGGAACCAACAATTCTTGCATTGTGCTTCCACTAAACGTGACATATTACTTTGCTAAAGCAGGATCGCCATAGATGTTAGCTTCAAGAGAAAGATTAGTTCTACGTCTTTCTAATCTAGAAGGCCAATTATAGACTTTTGAGTGAAGCAATAATCACAAAGGATACGATTGATGGACTCGGAACATGAGTTGAATGAGGCACAATCCAAAAAAGAATTTAATCTCATCTTATAAGTTTGTCTCAGGTTGTTAATATACCCTCGATTACAAGCCATATAATAAAGGAATTATGAGGTATGTTATACTTATATTATAGTAATCCAGCCTACTAACATAGTGGGTGGACGTCTAGATAAAATTGTAGGTGTATTTGGTTGTAAACTTTGCGTTCAACTCTTGACGGTCCAACTATGGACGTTGTTGTAGTTAATGTTTGGAGGAAAAAGAGAAAGAATGAGGTTGTTAATATCCTGAAGTTTGTGATGACTTCTCACACTTGTAAAATTAATTAGGATTGCTAGTTCCAAATTCCATCCAGGATTATGTCGAAAACCTTGAGATTTTTGTCAAAACTTGAGTTATAAATAATAGCTTTCTCATAATAGATGACCAAATAGGTAAGAAGAAGCCATGTGTTGTACCATAAGAAGGTAGACATCGTATTAGTGATAAATATCATATACATTTTTCTACACATTGGCTTAAAACATAAAAGTTTCCTTAAAGTCCAAAAGGGAGAACAACTAAGACTGAAAGCCTAATTTTTTTTAATATTTACAACAGTAATTTGGTCACATCAGATTTAGTTGTTGTTTTTATTTACTAAGGATCACATATGTTTAATTTCAACCGCATGATTTCATAATTTTACATTCGGAATTTCAATGTTGTCTTCCAACATGAACAATGTTACATTGGACCAAGACAACTTCACCCCTAAAACCTTGGCCTACAAATAAATTTTTTTTATTGAGGTGTATTCTTCTCGCATAAGAAAGATGTTTAGTGGTCCATGAACCTATACATGCAATAATATTTTTTAGGAGATGTTGAAACCTGTTAGAGAAACTTTTGAAAGTAAGGAGAGGGATACCCAGATACTTAATCTGAAGAGAGCCAACCTGGTACCCAAGAATATTGATCAAATTATTATGAAGGGAGAGATTTACCCCATACGAGAAAATAGTTTTTTTGTCAAGAGTGAATACGAGACCTGAGAGAGAAAAGAATTCATCTAGACCCTCTTTGATTAAATTGAGGGAGTTTAGATCACTATGACAAAAAAATCACTTAATCATCACTGTAACAACAATTAACTATTTTTAGATTTTGACATTTCTAGCGGAATTTCAATTTATTATCATTGTTTTCAGTTTAAGGATACTGGATAAGTTTTGCATTTCGAGGACGAAGTGAAAAATTGAAAAAGTGATCACTTTATATAATCTAATTCCTACCACAAAAAAAATCCATTAGGATTATCATTTATTAACATTGTACGAGGGTATGGATATTCATTTGATTATCGAATTGATAATCATTTTCGGGAAGTTTATGATGATAGTAATTCCTAGAATAAGGTGGCATCGAACATTATCAAAATATTTAATAAGGTCGATATTTAGTGTGAATCTCTAACTCTTTTTGTTAGTTTGGTAGCCCCAAAGGAGTTTTTGTGAGATAAAAATGTTATCAAATATGCTTCATCTTAAGACGAACGTCGATTGATTTATCAATCAGATAATGAAATGATTCATTGATTTTGTTAGCCATAATCTTGGAGATAATCTCGCACAAGAAGTTGTAAGAAGAAATCAATATGGAATCAATGACGTCAGAAAGAATTTCCTTTTTAAGAAAGAGGTTGTAAACGTCCAAAATTGAAGAAATTGAAAACCTTATTGTATGTATCCTTACTCACAATATTCCTAGAATGCTTGAATTTTTTTGCATTGAAGCTGTCAAACCCATATGATTTATTACTATCAGTACTGAATAAAAAAAATTAATTACCTTGCACGTTCATTGTGAATCGTGGATTTCTTATCCTGTGAGTTTACTATTGTAGAGCTGAGAGCATAAACCATAACGACACCCGGATAATACGGAGGATATTTGTGCCAATGAGATCCTTGAAATAATTTACCACGATTTTAGTAACTCCGGGTGTAGTGGTTATCAGGTCTTCCATGTTATTAGATATTGAGACAGTTTTGTTACGTAAGATACAATTTTTTAATATTATTATGGAAAAAATTATGTTTCGGTTTTCGAGATTGAGGCATAATTCCTTCGATTTTTGTTTAAGGATGAGGTGTGATGATCATGAAAAAAAAAGTCTGAACGTGGTAAGAGGTAAGAGTCATTTTGGACGTTGGACACCTGTAAACTAATGTCACCGTGATTTTTGCGGTTCAGACCACAGAGAATAAATTGAAAATGAATGATTTTTTGGACAACAAAAATTTATTCGATATAATAAAATTTTCATATAATAAAAGAATTAAAATATTTTTTCTATAAAAACCATAAATATCTAATAAAAGATTAAATGGTTATTATTATTATTATTATTATTATTTATTGAAGATTTTTTTTCTTCTTTAACAACAATAATCTTAATTGTTTTAACTTTTACACGATAAAAGATATAAATTTAAAAAGTAAAGATTATCGCATACGGTTTACTTAAAGACGTATGTAAAGGAAGTAATAACTTAAGTTATCGTCGACTTGGTATCAATACACATGGGACGGGGATGAGAAGTAGGACCCATCTACTTTTTGATATTATATAATAAAAACTTAGAAACAAATTTCAGTTGATATTTTATTATTGTTAGGTTACTTATTTCCACTTTAATCAAATTAAATTAATACACACACCCAACTCTACGTCCACTTGAAAACTTGTATATTCTACTCTCTCTTCTTTCTATAAATAGCATATCCGAGTCTTTAATAATTTCACACTCTACATCTCAAACAAGAATTACAACAAATAAACAATTCATCAGCTTTTCCTTCTCCAACTCTTATTTGAAAAATGGCAAACTTTCCGGTGATCAACATGGAGAAACTCAACGGAGAAGAGAGATCGGTGATGATGGAAAAAATCAAGGATGCTTGTGAAAACTGGGGATTTTTTGAGGTACAAACTTTATTATTATCTTTCGACAAAATTTCAAAAAGTTATTGAACTTTTTTTTTTGAGTTTGACAATAATTTAAAAACTGAATTGAGTTTATATATTTAAAATGGGTATTTAATTTTGCATTATCATTGTGTTTAGCTGGTGAACCACGGGTTGTCACATGAGTTTTTGGACACAGTAGAGAGATTGACAAAAGATCATTACAAGAAATGTATGGAACAAAGGTTTAAGGATGTAGTTGCAAGTAAAGCACTCGAAGGTGTTGAAACTGAAGTTAATGACATGGATTGGGAATCTACCTTTTTCTTGCGCCATCTTCCGTCTTCTAACTTAGCTGAAGTTCCAGATCTTGATGATCACTACAGGTTCATACCCTTTTTTTTTATATTAATATATATAATATCTCATTCAAAGCTAAAATGTTAACGATCTTTACAATATTTGTAGGAGTGTGATGAAGGAATTCGCATTGAAATTGGAGAAACTAGCTGAGGAATTATTGGATTTACTATGCGAGAATCTTGGGTTAGAGAAAGGATACTTGAAGAAGGCATTTTATGGAGCCAAAGGACCAACTTTTGGAACAAAAGTGAGTAACTACCCTCCATGTCCTAAACCAGACCTAATCAAGGGTCTCCGGGCACACACCGATGCCGGTGGTATCATATTGTTGTTTCAAGACGACAAAGTCAGCGGTCTCCAGCTCCTTAAAGACGGCCAATGGGTCGATGTCCCTCCTATGCGACACTCTATAGTTATTAACCTTGGTGACCAACTAGAGGTATTGTTAGCTTAGTTTCGAATGTTTTGAAAATATACACCAGATTGATTTTGTCGAAGGAAATATCAATAGTAGGTAAACCAAAAATCATGATATTCGTATACAGAATATCATATGATTGGGTAGCTAAACCAAAAATTGCCATTGACTTCAATTATTATATTTTCATTTTGAAGGTGATAACTAATGGGAAATACAAGAGTGTGGAACACAGAGTGATAGCTCAAACAGACGGAACGCGAATGTCGATAGCTTCATTTTACAACCCCGGAAGCGATGCGGTTATCTATCCGGCACCGTCTCTTATTGAAAAAGAAGAAGAAAATGTGTATCCTAAATTCGTGTTTCAGGATTACATGAATCATTATCTTGCTGTCAAGTTTGAAGCTAAGGAGCCAAGATTTGAAGCTATGAAAGCTGTTCAAGACAAAGTTACGAATTTGGTCGGTCCGATTGCTACTGCTTAAACTAAGTTTACATAGTTTTAAGTTGAGCAAACAATATATGTGTAATAAAAGGTGTGTGATAAATAGGCTTGGTGTGTTTCGTGTTAATCAAAGCTTCTATATATGATAATAAAAATAAAAAGAGTGCTTTTTAATCATTTGTCTCCGAGAACGAATTGGACAGTTTATGTGATTGATCAGATTATCAATGATATAACAGAGAATCCTATACGTTGGTTGATAGTGGACCCGTCGTAAAGTTGAAGATACATCTAAATATTATTAGACATTAAGACACAATATTTATTACAAATAATTAAAATATAAAACAGACTAAAAAAATCTCACTGATGGACAATAATGGTGTTAGAACAACTTTTTTTTTTAATACGATAAAAAAATGTTACGGATATAGTATTATTGGTTGGGTGACAAAGGCTCCTACGATTTATAAATCGGTATGATGAATTCCTCAATATTCGAAGTATGCTTTTCTAAATTATAATTATAAGTATCTGTTTATAGGGATTACACGAATAACATAAAACGATTTGTATCTAATAGATCTAATTGACCAAACACACCGGCTATTAAATAATAATAGAAGAATTATCGTGAATACAAGAATGAAGGTGAATCATAATATCTACCATGCACATAAAGAGAATCACTATATAACCAATCTTGAAAGTCTCAAGACTATCCGACTCAATCTCAACAAGTCTTTCCATTGGGACAAATATCGTTTCATCACTATCAACAAAGAAACTTCTCTTCATTTGACTCACCAAATCTCCATAAGGCATTCTCTTCATGCTACAACACAGATCATGTTTAGGTGTTTCTTACTTCCGTACTCATAACATCTTGGTCATTATATATGATAGATTGTCACGTGTTGGGGGAACCACTACCGTTCGGTCGAGACGAGAACCAATGTATGAAACTACGAAAGAACGATCTGATTTTCAATGTACAAGATGAAACAACAAATACAAAAAAAATGTAATAAAACCAAGCACGCAAGACAATATTTCACGTGGTTTGGACTATGAAGAAATCCAACATCTAGGGGTAACAAATGTTTTTTTTAAAAAATAAGTAGGTTATAGAAAGACCCTCAAACACAAAAGACTCAATGATTGTTTATACCAAAAGATTATGTTATTTTATAAAATCTTATCTTTAGTGTTTATCTTCCATCTCACTTATCTCTAAAAAAACTAAAAGTTATTTTATTTATCTAAAAAAATATGTTGCTCACGGGTCACATCGCATATTGAATAAAAATATTTTATTCTATACATAGATTCAGGGTGAACCCTGATTCTTCATTACACGCTCTAAATATTAAGCTCATCAATCAACGGTTGAAATAACTCATAATTCATCAATATTGGAAACCTCTAAATATAAATCATAACTAATATTGAAGGTCCAATACATATACGAAATCTAATTAATACGCGAATACCAAAACAAGATACCCATTTAATATAGGCAAACTAGAAAATATAATACTCTATTACGACCTAATTGTGGTGCCATGGTCTGACTCGCTTAAATGAAAGTCCGGCTTTAGATCAGCTCGTTTAAGACCACCTTGATTTGGACCAGCATGCTTCGGCTTAACACATATTTTCTTTGATATAATGGTCATAGTCTTCAACAACTTGTTTAAGACCTTAGGATCAACAGACGTCACTGCAACTAAGTCACGACTCAAGCTTTCAAGAGTTTCATCTATTTATGCCTAATACGTGACACAACATATCACACTATACTCATGTAGTCCTACAAAAATACCTCTTTTGACGAGTTATTTCTAGCATGAACCTAATAATTCTCCATTTAGGCTTATGATAACTATATTATATCTTGGACCTTATATTCTACTCTTTAGAGACCAGCTCACATGCATTCCAGATTTGCACCGGTCTCGTGCAGTTTGTGAGCTTTGAAATCAGTAATACCATGGTCAGAGCATCCAAAGAATTTTCCTCGCTATAAATCTTAGCCATCTTCACATGCTTCTTCTCCACCATATCTCTGATGAAGCGCAACACAATGTCTGCATATTTAGTTCACTCATAGAAATTCATATTTCTCATTAAATAAATAACACTACTGTTGTCATAGAACATAAACACATCTTGCTCTACATTAGTGAGTTCACTAAACAATCATTTTAACAAAACGTTTCCTTTACAGTTTCCGTACCAGCCATATACTTGACTTATATAGAATGTAGCAAAATGACTTTTTGTATACAATTTTTTTCAGCTAACCACTCATTCAAGCATAATAAATAGATAACTCAAATAAACTTCTTTGTGTCGAGGAATCTTGCGTAATAAAATTCCACATGCCCTCTCAACACTATATTGTATGTATCATTCTGATTGTAAGACAACCCTATAAAAGTCGAGCCCTTCAAGTATCTCACGAGCCACTTAAGTGTATGTTAATGCGACTTCTCCATATTTGACATGAATCTGCTCAAAATAGTTACAATGTAGATAAGATCAGGTCTCGTGCAAATCATAGCATACATAATGCTACCAATAACATTGGCATAATATATCTCTAACATTTATTTCTTACATATTTCTTCCGTCGATTCTTGAGTGGAACTGAGTTTAAATTTAGAACCTATGAGAGTTCCAACTAATTTTACTTCAGACATCGAGAACTTCCTTATGATCTTCTGTATATATTATTTTTTAGATAAGAACATATACCTTTTTGAGATGTTCCTCTTGATTACAATATCAAGTATCCTCTTAACCTTTCCCATATCATTTGTCTCAAAATATCTTTTCAGATGAGTCTTTATAGCTTCAATCTTCCTTCTATTTTTTCCAGCTACGACTATGACATCCATATACAACAATAGTAGGAATTGTCTGTACATGTATGTTCCCTATTATAATAAACACAAATTGTTTTTAAAAAGATAGTAACCACTTTTATTGATTAAGAATCAAAAAGTTTGTACAAACAACAATATAGATCTTGGTAAAAACTTAAATCTGTCTAATTTAGAAAAACTTTGGAACAATTAATGAAAATAATTAAATAAGTATTGGTATTCCAAAAAAGGCTCCTCAAAAGGTCTTCACAACCGGCTTCGCAAGTCATCAGCATCAGGCCACCTGATTCTCCAAAGAAGTTTTCTTTAGATCATCCAAGCAAACATGAAATAGTATTGGATCAAATATTATTTTAACCTATCAAAGAAGAGAACAAGTAATGAAAATTATAAAATCATATTGATACATTAGCTAGAAGACAATCCTAGTGTCGCAGATTCAAGTAGCCACGATCCAGAATTTCGAGAAATGTAATAGCTTTTAAAGGATTGGGTATTTGATTACTGTCAAGTGACAGTTTTATTTTACATTTTAGAGTCTAACACGCAAGCTAGTCGGCAGTTTGGTTTTGGAATCTATAAATGTATTTGATAGACATAAGAGATATTATTAGAGTTCTACAACAAGTTAAGATTGGTCTAAGGTACTAACGACCAATATTATTTTCTAAAATATCAATAATACGGGAAGAATGTGATTATATACTAACATTCTTAAGTCCTTTTTGGTTACAAATGAGAATGCCATCAATAATGGTCTGATACTCAACAATCAAAGGCGATTGATTGTCATAAAGGTTACCATATGCATGAATGATGTTTTCATTAAGGTCTCTGAAAATGGCAGCTACGCTTGATTCTCCATTAAGGAGATATGAGCCATATGTATTCAACTTTATTCTACTAGCCTTAGGTTTTGTCCATTTTACAATCAAGTATTTGAGAGAGGTGTTGTAAAAAAGCAGCCAAGATAATTAGCCACACTAAGATCACAATTCCAAAGGTCTCTATTAGTCATATTTGAGAAATGAATATTATCTAATATGAGGTGAATCTTGTCAGTAATAGTTTTGCAAGTAAAAAAAATACGAGAGTGCTAAAATTGATTCTTGAAAAACCAGATGTTCCAACAAATAATAGATGAGAACATAAGTCTAATATGCTTAATCTTTTTAGTGGGACAAATCCAACACATAACTAAGTGGTGAATGGTCATGAAGTTACCTATAGGCACATGAAAAATATTAGCATAATGAATCCAAATAGGCCAGATAGTAGGACAATAGACAAACAAGTGAGATGTTATTTTAATATTTTGACAGAATTGGCATTTAGAAGCCAAACTAAAATTTATTTTCTAAAGGTTGGAGTCCACAGAGATTCATCCTTTCAGGACCCTCTGGAGTAAAAAACGTATTTAGAAGGGATGTAAGAACCTTAAATCTTAGTAAAAAGGGTTTGGACAAGATGCTTAAATCTAAAATGATTCTAGATTTTCTTAATATTATAGATGCCAAAACTATCAAGAGACCAGATGATACTATCATCTTTCTCATTATTTATTTTGAGATTTTCAATCTTATTGATAATAAAAAGAGTGACAATATGTCTAATTCTCTCTAAGTCCCATCTATTTTTGACCAAAAGGTTATTGACATTATTTATTTTGTACCATAGGTTATTTTTATTTTCAGAAAGGTTGATTAAAGGCTTATTGTCAAGCAATTTATCAAGACAAAAGTCAAGCTTACCATCGCCAAGATTCCAATGGATGAAAGGTTCAGCAAGATTTCTTGAGGAAATTAATCTCCTCCAGATTTTGGAACTAGTTTTGTTATAACTAATCTGTAAATGATGATATGATTTAAAGTAAATAAACTGCATGTAATTTTTCCATAAAGATATACTTTCTCTAAATTTATACCATAATTTGCATGAGAAGGTGGTTTGAAGGTCAGAAAATATTCTCATATTTAAACCACCCTCCTGATAGGGTTTATTTATATTGTTTCAATTAGTCCAGATTAAAGAATTAGAAGCAGCCTTCGAGCCCCATACAAATTTGTTCATAAGTCTTTCAAGTCTATTCAAAATAGAATTAGAGATAATAAAGTTTTGCATATAATAGACAATGATAATCATGAGGAGAAATTGGATGAGTACCAATCTACCTCCAAAGGAAATGGTGGTGTTGTCCCAATCACTTATTTTGTTTATGAATTTGGAAAGAAAATATTCATATAAATTTAATTTATTGGTTTTATGAATAAAAATGCTAAAATATTTCAAGGGTAAAGGATTGTTCTTGAAACCAGTGAATTCCTCAATATATGTATTTCTAGAGTTATTGATATTGGTGGGAATAATTAAGTTCAACTTGTCTTTATTGATAGTTTGACCAGAGAAACTTTGATACATGTTCAAGAAGTAGTTTAATATGTCAATGTTGTTTCTGGAGCCATTTGTGAAGATGACAAAGTCATCAGCAAAGGCCAGACAATTTATATTGATATTACTTCTGGCGATGTATTTCCTTTTATAGTAGTTCTTAAATAGCAAATTAATACATCTTAGGAGGTATTCTTCTACAATGATGAAAAGGATGGGAGAGATTGGATACCCCTTTGTTATACCATTGGTGCCCTTAAAGTAACCTTATTGATAAAATTTATAAAGATACCACTGAAACCAAAGGATTTAAGGATATTAAATATGAAAGATTGAGAGACGTTGCCAAAATATTTGGCCATGCCAACTTTCAAAAGGATAATACTGACTTGAGATATCTTATTAAGATCATAAATGAGCTCTTGGGCCAGGATAATATGTTAATGGATATTTCTTCCTTGAACAAGCCCTCCTTGCTCAATATAGATGATTTTAGGGAGGATGATCATAAGTCTTTTATTTATTATTTTGGATATTAGTCTATTAAAGACATTTCAAAAACTAATTGGCTTATAGTCTTTCCATTTTTAGGATTATAAATTTTAGAAATGAGACAAATTGAAGTAGAGTATATACTTTTTGAGGCTTTTATACCAAAAAAATAATCCTTAATGGAAATACAAAGGTCATGTTTTATGGTAGTCTAACACTTTTGGTAAAAAATAGTGTTGAAGCCATCTGGACCAGCAACACTTTTGGGCTCGAGATTCTTAACAACCTTTTTAATTTCACTTTCAGATGGAACATACATAAGGAATTAATTATCAGAGGTAGTGATAAGGTTTCAAATGATGTTTAAGTTATTAAACTGATCAACAGGATGAAGATTAAACAAAAGGTCCTTGGAGAATTTTATAGCATAATCATAAATTTTATCCTTATCATCAATCCAACTGCCATTTTCAAATATATTATTAATTTTATTCTTTTTTTGCCTTTTGTAACATAATTATAAAACATGGATGTGTTTTTGTCACCATTGTTAATCCAGTTAATGGAATGCTTTTGCTTCCAATAACATTCTTCTATTTTCAAGAGAAGAATCAAATTGGCATTGGCCTTAAAGACATTTTCCTTGTTATTATCATTTTGGGAGTTTTGATAAGTATTATCAAGAAAGAAAATTCCATCCTCAGCTTTGGAAATACCAATGGATACATTGTCAAAGTTGTCATGATTCCGGACTTTTAATTTGGCCTTGAGTCTTTTGTGTTTAAGCCAGCAGGCTTAGAGGGGCTGACCTAACATTGGAGCCTCCCAAAAATTCTTAATTATTTGATTGAATTAAGGGTGGAGAGTCTATATGTTGAGGAATTTAAGGGAATATTTTAGCTTAAAGGAAGAGTTAGATAAGGAAATGGTGATAGGGAGGTAGTCAAAACAAGTTATAAAGTGATTTCAGTGAATTCAATTTAGCTATCATTGTGGAATGATGAAGGCGTAACTGGAAGGCTACCAGTTACCATTGGTTTTGGGGATTCATGAGTTGTCTCTTCATCAGAAGAGTCAATTAAAGATATGAATTTGTTGTTGAGGTTTATAGAATGGAAGACTTATATAATGTCTAGATTGGATTCATCTATGGGCTCATAATACTAGGTAAAATATATGTGTGATTTTGGATTTTAATGTGGTCATGAGTTGCAGGTTGAGCTTGATTGTTAACAATATTGATACTATTTTCAGTAGTATCAATGTTGTTAAGTTGGTCATTGCTAATGGATTTACCCTTTGGTTTGGGGATCAAATTAGTTTTAATAGATGGCTTGTCCTTATTAAGGTTTCTTGTTAGGTCACGATTAATGTTCTTTTTAGGTTCAACGAAAAAAAATTCCCTCATTCTAATAGACACAATTTTCATAAAAATTATGGGCATATTTGATGGATCTTATAAAAGAAGCAAATCTTTTATTTCACTGCCTAAACGACTATTTAAGCCCATAGAGGAATATTTTTAATAAACACAAATCATCATGCTTTCCTTCTTCAAACCCCTTCAATTGACATATTTAAATTGTCTCTTCTAATTCACCATGCAGTAAGGAATTAGTAACATTCATTTGATCTAACTCAAAATAAAATCTAGCAAAAATTGACTTTAGAAACTCGACGGATTGTTTGTTTCACAAATTATAAAAATATCTCATTGAAATTTATACCATTCTTTTGTATAAAGCCCTTAGCCACGAGCCTAACCTTGTATCCATATAACTCAAAACTGAGAATATATGACTTTCTCCAAACCAACTTCTAACCCTTCGCCTACTTCACAAAAATCCATGTATCCATCTTATTGAGAGATCCCAGTTCTTATTTTATGTTTGTAAGGAACTTCTCTTTATTACTACTCTTGATCGTATCGTGACACATTTCGGGTTCAAGAACATTTACGTGTATTTCAATCGATATATGATGACCAATTATATAAGGAAACCCATACATTTGATGTGTTTGTTTGGTCTTAATGTTCTATCCATCGGCAGTTGATAACTATTAAAGTAATCTTGTTCTCCCATATAATCTTCCAAATGATCTGGAACAATAGACCCTTACTCTGCTTTGGACTCGTACAGTGGTTTGACTTCCTCTATACGACCAGAAGCAGAACAAAACCCAAAATCTTTTTCGGCAGAAACATCATCAATTTCACTTTGTAGATCAAATCTGTCATCAACATCACATCTCTTACCAATAATACTAGGTTGGTTCTCTAGCGCCTTCTTCAGTAACATATCATCTTTATTGAAAATCACACATTTTCTTATCAAAGACTTATATCGTCCAGGTTTAAGGCACCACAATGAACAAACACTTAAGTGCTCTAGCAATGTCAAGCTATGTACAATAGGCAATGAACTCATTATTCACATTATTCCAAGCCATTATTAGTCTGAAGTTTCTTCAGCATTTTTGCGGTTTGATTCTTTACCAAAGTATTCTAGTTTACGATGACAACAAATTCTTCGTCATTGGTCTTTTAAAGTAGAACCCATAATTTCCTCGAATTATCATCAATCTTCTATAAAAAGTACTTTGCACCATATATGGAAGGTTCTTGTGCTAGACTCTTAAGGTTTGAATGAACATAATCAAATAATTAATTGGATATCTGATTGTTGGACATAAACATCACCCTTTTTCTCTTATCCAATGAATAATTTTTTTAAAAAGCTCATCTTCTGAAATGTGATACCATCTAACAATACATGTTTACTTAGTTCACTAAGTCTCTTCCCACTTTAATGCCCCAACCAATGATGCTACAACTTGGTATGATCTTCCATCACACGGAACACACCCCTTAATACTATAGAGTCCTTAAGAACTAACACACCATTAGTATTATAGGCTTCTGTAACAACAATGGAGCCTTACAAGACCCTAAGTCTGTCATCTCCACCCATAGAGGTAAACCTTTCCTCATCTAGCATCCCAATAGAAAGAAGGTTACATTTAACTTCAGGTACATATTTTACATTTTTAATTACTCTCTAAATTGATGTAGACGAATTAAGTCTTATATTTCCAATCCCTTTTATATCATAGAATTCATCATTTCTGAGGATGAATCTCCCACTATTAAGCATTCGGAGGTTTCAAACCAATTCTTAATGAAAGTTATGTGAAATAGCACACCTGAATCTATCACTTAACCCATCAACATACTCACACTCATCAAACACCATTGCATTATCTCCGGCTTCGATTTTCTGATAGTTGTAGCCTCTTGCTTGAATATTTCCGAACAACCCCTCATACTCAATCTGTGTCATTCGCAATCACCATTTAGAACACTATTCTTCTAAAGATATTTGGAGTTAAAATTTATTTTGACTTCGGTCATTATAAAGGAGTATATCCCGTAGAGAATTGTTTGTACAAAGTGTCCATACTCTTTTGGAAAAGAAATAAAGAGGATGATCGGTTCATTATTTTCCTTCATCTTCAAACTAAATGCATTCAAAACGAGTATGATTTGGTTGTAATCATGTAAAGCTATTTATTCAGCTATTATTATCCATATGCATCATGTAAAGCTATTTATTCAGCCGTCATATGTTTGCCAAGGATTTATTTATGTAAATTACCTCCAACCGATTTAATATCCCCAACACCGTAGGCTCTTTGAATACATCTCGCGGTATTCTCTCTCTTAACTTCAATATGAGGGCAATATAAGCTGTAGAAAATACAACACCATCAACCTATATGTATTTATCGTTAATAACATCAACCGTTCCCTTCTGTACATGCTACCATTAACCTAAATTCTCCAGAGATTCAAAATTATTAGATCTATCGATTTTTTCAAGGCTAAGCTTTATCCAACTCATCTTTCGTGGATTTTATGGTTTCTAAACAAGATCTACTTCTCAAGCCTACAGATCTGTGACCAATCTACTTCTTCTAATGTTTCTTCACACTCACCGCACAATCTCCTAGGGAACCATTAACGTCCGGCTGAGGTATTCACCGGTATAAATTAAGAGAACCTAAAAAAGCACAATCTAATTACCTTGTCTAAGACGAGAAAATATACAAAAAAGTATAATAAAACCAAGAACATAAGAATTAACATAGTTATGATTGTGAAAAAATCTTATATCCACATAAATAAATACTCACTTTATGAGTAAGTATGTTACAAAAATAATCACAAACAAAAAGGACTCAATCACTATTTGTAACAAAAGATGACGTGATTAACATGATCATGTCTTTAGTGTTTATCTCTAACCTCACTCATCTCTCAAAAGACCTAAAACTATTCTATCTCTTTTGAGAAATATGTTGCTCATGAATCACATCACATATTAAATAATAATATTTTATTTTATTCATAAGTTTATAGAAACCTTTATTCTTCATCATGTGCTCTAGATTTTAAGTTCATTTTAATAAACGGTTGAAATAACTCTTAATCCATTAATATAGGAAACCTCAAAATAGAAAATCATAACTAATATAGAATACTCAATTAGTATAAAGAATCTAATTGATATAGGAATACCAAATACGATATGTAATTAATATACGAGACCTACCAAATACATTATCCCGCTTCGTACAATTCTTGTGTTATGGTCCAACTCACTTTAGAATGTAGTGGTAATTCAAATCAGCTCGCTTCAGACAAATCTAGTTTGGACCAGCCTATTTCGAATCAACACATATTTATTTTGATACAATGCTCATGTGTCTTTGACAACTTGTCTCAGCCTTTAGGTACGAGCAGGCGTATATGCAACTAACTTATGAATTAAGCTTTAGAGAGTTTCGAAAATTCTTGCATTATATATGTCACAATAGATCCAACTATACCCATTTAGGCGTACAAAAATACCTTTGTTAGCGAGTTACCTCTGGAAACCTAACATCATGTGTAGATACGTAATTCACATCGATAATTATCTTTGATATTATATTTTGAATAAATGATATCTGCCATTTATGTGCTTTGTACGCTTATAGATCCAGGTTTCCTATACTGTATATGACGCTTTGATTATCATAAAATGATTTTGTATTAGTTAAATCCAAGCCTAAATCGGTCACCAAATCTTGCAATCGTACTTTCTCACTAGTTGCCTCCGTTACATCCATGTATTTGGCCTCTTTTGTAGACAAAGCTATAATATATTGTAATTGTGATTTCAAATTGATCAGACTTTCAGCTAACGTAAACACATATCATGTCATATATCTCATTTTATCCATTTCCCCCGTAAAATCAGAATCAATAATTGCAATATCCATTTAACGATTTACCAACATGGGTTTTGTTAAAAATTAAACCAACATCTGTAGTATATTAAAGATACCAAATTATCTATTTTATTAATAATAATGTTCTTTCCCAATGCATCCCATGTATATTTTGATGAATTATACACATGTGAAATACCAAGATGTGTACACATCATAACATACATGATGTTTCCAACTGCACTTGAATATGAAACCTTAGAATTTTGTTCCAACTCAGCATTGTTATTGTTGATCCCGTCGCAAATAACTTGAACGAGTGTCAAATAAGATGTTAACTTTATTAGTATCAAATATGTTGAATCGTTGCATTACTTGAAGGTAGTTAATTTAAGAGAAGTGTAACGATCCTACAATTACGTCTTTGGTAATCTTCATCCCTAGAATTTAGTTTAACATACCTTGATCGTTTATCTCAAAATCGACATAAAGTTACTTTTTATCACCATAATGTGTTACATGATATAAAAAGGATTAAGTCTATCATTTGCATAAAACAAAAACGAAAAATAAAAATCATCTGATATGTTTAATGGTACATATAACTTTTATATGGACTCATTGTGAATCCATTTGACACTATGAGTGTATCAAATCGTTTGTACCATTGTTCAAGTAATGTTTTTACCCTTATAAAGACTTCTTCAATAGACAAACATTTTCCTCCGTTTGAGGTTGAAAACTCTCTATCATTGTCTCATGTGGATTTGTTCCTCCAATTTACGATGTAAAAAGGTTTTTACATTCAACTTCTCAAACTCTAAGTCTTGCAAAACTACTATAGCTAACAAAACCTGATTCGAATTATATTTCACCAGTAGAGAAAACACTTTATCGAATTTGATTATTTCCCTTTGAATAAAACTGTTAGCAACTAGTCTTGCCTTGAAATCGAGGTGCTTCAGTCTGGTTTACCTTTATTTTTCTTGAATACTCATTTTTTATCTACTACTTTATGGCCATTAAGAAAATCAACAAACCTCAATGTTTGCCCTTGATGAAGAGATTCAGTAATCCCCCACAATGCTTATATCACTGATCTATAAATATGCTTTTAAAATCGCTATAGCTTACCGATAACTAATTGGTTCACGTATCTCAACTTCTTCTGCAACTGACATAGTGTATGGAATCAAGTTCATAGACCTTTTTATGGTCTAATATCTCATTTTTATGTTCTCGATATGTTATAAGGTTGTTGTTCTTGTCCTAACGTATCATTTTTACTATCATATAATGTTGACGCATCATATTCTAATTTGGATTCATCTCATAACCTTTAAAATTATTAGACTTACTACTACTTGAAGTTGTTTACTCATAATCGATCATGGTTCAACAATTTCCCCAACATTCTTCTGACTGTTTAGCAAAGAAGATTTATTAAAAGTTACGTTCTTGCTAATGAAAAAACCTATTACTTAGGAGCGGTACAACATAGCCTATATCATTTACTTCAGTAGTATATCTTAGAATTATGCATTTATTTACTTGTGCCTCAAGTTCACCATCTCTCACATTGGCGTACACATGACAAGTGAACACCGTAACTATTTGTAATCAGCCAAAAATCCATACTAAATCTCAAAATAAGTCTTAAAATCAATAGTTGTTGATGGAGACCGACCCACCAAGTAACAAGTTGTATTGAGAACTTTGACTCAAATTTTATTTCTCACACCATAATATGAAAGTATGTTTCGTTCCTTATCATAAAGTGTTATGTATATTATTTATATGACCATATTTTTATGTGGTGTTCAAGAGAAGATGTAGTAACATATTATTCCCTTAGCATTGCAAAATGTGTTGTATTCAAGACTCCAAAGTTCTAACCCATTATCCATCATAAGACCTTTAATCGTTTTTCATAACTACTTCTCGATCATCGTTTTCCATGAGACCCACTAACCCACATTATCTTTGAATAATCATCGATCAGACTCATGCGATAGAGTTTTATTTGAGCCCCAAAAGTTTGAGTGTTTGTAATGAGTGTCCCTTTAGTATTTCTTACAACCGACTTTATGAATTTAACTCTAGTTTTATTTCCAAATACACAACATTCATAAAATCTCAATAATGTTTCTTTATAACTTTTCAACAAATATTGTTTTCCGAAAACAACCAATTATTTTTTCTTATGTAACCCATGCACCAGAAATTGATTCTGATCTTATCGACCTAACTGATACTCCCTGAAGATATTATTACAGCATCGCAGACAACGACACTCCCATAAAGAATGCAAAGTTTTTTTTTTGCAAACTTATTTTCATGTATACCATGAAGGCCTTTCTCACTCTGATTACACCATCGTCTACATTATACTTGTAATATTAAAAGTCTAGCATCCAAGAGATATCATGTTTCTCTTCATCCTATGAACATGCCAACGCGTCATGATCCTAATGACATTGTTGAATATTCTGATCATGTACAAATTCTATCAGCAAACAACAAATTTTGTTTCACAAATACATATTTTCTTTCATTAGTTTGTAAGTAGCAAACCACTGCTTGAACAAACACTTATTGTATGTAACGTCATTGCTTAGTACTTAATATTTTCCCATAGTTTGAAATGATAAACAATATATTATAACATTGTTGTCATTATCACCGGAATCCTTCACACCTTTTATCAGGTTTGCAATATTTTTATTTTTTTTTTTATATTTTTTTTTCAAAAAAAAATTCATGTAGTAACTATGCCCGCCAATTGTTTTTATGCAAGTAAAAGTTATATTACTAAATTGAACATTTTACAAACATAAGTCTCCAATTGAGAATTTAGAAGAAGATCGAGGAGCTAATTGAAAAAAAATATAAAGAATACTCAATTCCCAATTCAGGGAGAAAACCCTAAAACTAGAACCCAACGCCATGAAGACGAAGTGAGCTTCATGGACAGTCTTCGTCTATGCTGAAAATCATTCCCAAAATCTGAATCGAAGAACAAGCATTGGACAAGGAAGTGATGCTCATCTAACCTGGGTCAATGTACCCGATTCCTAGGGTTTCCAGGGTCGTGATAGCCAGTAATGGAATCAGGGCATTGTAGCTTGTGAAAAATTAGTTCTTGCGTTTCGAAAAGACCCATTTAGTAATCCAGTCAGCCGCCAAGTTTTACGTTCTGGGAATATGACCAAGGCTTATGCTTGGGGAGATCAGGTTTCGACACATTGTAGCCATGGGTTGATGAAGGGTGGCCACATTGCCAGAGGTGAGAATGTTGATTAGTGTAAGGAAATCTGACTCTACATCAACATTCTGCCAAAGGTTTCTTTTGCAAAGAATGAGCGGCTACATAAAAACTCTGCATTCAGCTTGGAAGGGGTCCATTTTGCCAAAGAGGAGACCAGAACCAGCGATAATATCTCCTTGCTCGTTTCTGACCAAGATGCCTCCACTAGCTTCCCCGAAATAACTGCTCGCTCCATCAATGTTGATTTTTAGCCTTCCTGGATTCGGAGCCTGCCACTTCAAGTAAACTGGATTTCTTTTTATGTTGTTGATGGTGGTACATCCCAAAGCAGACCCTGCGTCAATCACACGAGACTAGTGTTTGGATTTTAATGTATTACCAGAGTCGATACCTAGCAATATTCTGTTGATTCTTTGAATAGCACTCTTGAAGTCATCATGAGTGCTATTGAACTTACAACAGTTTTCGTTATACCAAATTGTCCAACAAATAACTTGTGGGACAAGGTGGGTAACATGAAATTTGATGTTAGAGAACCAGAACCAACAGTGAAGAATGTGGGTTAAAGTCATGAAAAGCCTCAAGGGAATCTTGAACAGAATGCCATAGTAATTCCATATAGGCCAGGCAAAGTTGCAGTTGCCAAAGAGATGGTTTTTCTCTTCACAACTGCAACAAAACTGGCACTTGGAGACAGTAACAAAATGTCTTTTGGAAAGAATGTTATCAATTGGGAAAAAAATTTAATCAGTTTCCAGCATAAAAAGGAGAACTTTTTTGGTATGAAATGGCTCCAATTTTTTTTGAAGAATGAAAACTTGTTGTTCTTTTGTCTTATTTTTTCCCAAGTTAGATTTGTACCGAAATTCTTATCTTTAGAGAGCTTCCACTCAATCTTATCCTCCTGGTCATGAATGATCTTGACACGGTTAATGTGCTTGACTCTTTCATGTGATAGGAAGTTAAGAAGAGTGGAATTGTCTCGACCACCTTCTTTCCAAAAGGTATTTACCTTAGCTGATAGGTACCAATTGTTAGAGCCATTACTACTGATGATAGAGGGAATATCATGCCAATCGTCGAACCAGAAGTCTACATCCCTTTACCCAGAGTCCATTTCACATTTTGATCATCCTGATCTTTAATTGAATGGAGCTATTTCCAAACAATATAGTCAGTAGCTTTGCAAGTAGATTTAATAGGGTGAGAGTCAGGGCTATAGGTTAGTTACATTAAGTCAGCCCAAAGAGAAGTTTTTTCCTAAACAGAAACCACAACTTTTGAGAGAAAGTGTGTTGAATATCAATCAGTTTTTTAATATTCAATCCACCTTCCTCAAAAGGCTTACAGAGCTGGTTCCAAGAAGCCTAGTGAATGGCTTTTTCATTAAAGTTAGACCTCCACGGGAACTTGTTAAAACACAATTCAATTTTGTTTATAATAGAGTTGGGGATAAGACTATTCTGCATTCAGTAATATACAATAGGGGGAAGAACATTTTTGAGAAGGGACAGCCTGCCCCCAAAGATCAGTTTTTTCATGTCCCAATCATGAATTCTATTGTGGATTTGTTTAATTAAAGGTAAGAAATTCTTCCATTTGTTGTTTGCAACTATGGTGATGCCCAGGTAGGTAAAAGGAGCATGATGAATATTGAATCCGGTAGCAGTTTTTAGCCTGGCAGTAGAGGCCTGAGAAAATTTAGCATAGGAAATTATTTTCCTTTTTTCCTTGTTAATCATTTGACCAGAGGCTGATTGATAGTTGTCCAGCAGGCAACACAGCTTGTCAATGGTGGATGGAGTGATGTTGGTAAATATAATTATGTCGTCAGCAAACGCAAGGCTAGGCAAGATGTAACCTGATTTTGGATGAAATTTCTTATTGTTATTAGCTTTAAATAGATTATAAAGGCCCCTGATTAGAGCTTTCCTCAACAAGGATGAATAGACTTGGAGACAGAGGGTCTCGTTTTCTTAATCCATTTTTCTGAGGAAAGTACCCAACACTGATACCATTAATTAGAATAAAAAGCATAACATGATATATCATATTATTTATGAGGGTAATAAGATTAGCAGAGAAATCAAAACAATTCAATATGTTGAGAACAAAGGCATGAGACATTCTATTAAATGCCTTTGACACGTCAGCCTGCACCATGATGTTGCATTTAGAAGGCATCCTATTAATAATATTAATCATTTCTTTAGTAATTAAAATATTATCATCAAAAAGTCTGTTTTTGACAAAGGCACTTTGACTATTAGAAATAATGCTAGGCAGAATGTTAGAGATTCTATTGTTAATTAAACTAGAAATCAGCCTGTTGAATATTGTGCACAGACTGATAGGTCTGAAATTATTCCAACTGATAGGATTAGGCCATTTGGGGATGAGGCAAATCCCATTGGCAAATACTCCATTGTGGATCATACATCCCTTGAGATAAGAATTCATAGCATTGCACAGGTCAGAAAAAATAATCTCCCAGCAAGTTTTAAGAAAGAAATAATTGAACCCATCAGTGCCTGGAGCACTATCATTCTTCATTGCTTTAACAATGTTCCACATCTCCTCCTTAGTTGTAGCCTTAAGGATAACTATATTGTCCCTGTCAGTAATGAGCTTAGGAATATTGTTAAGAATAGAATCCCTTTAAAGTAAGATTGAGCAGATCTAGCAATCTCATCATGATTTTGAAGCCAAGTACCATTTTCCTTAATACAATTTATAAAGTTCTTTTTTCTCTTTTTATATACAAAATAATGGTAGAGTTTAGTGTTACCGTCACTTTCATTTAGCCAGGTATTGTAACACCTCTGTATCCAGTAGCTCTCTTCATTCTTGAGGGCTTGAATAAGCATGTTGTTGTCTTTAGAAAGATTAGCCTTAGTCTCATTAGTATTATCCATTTGATGAATGAAATATTTATTTTAAACATCTTCAGTAGCCTCTTTGACTTTGCTGAAAATATTACCAAAGTGGTTTGAGTTCCAATCTTTAAGAAACTTTTTTAGTCTCTTAAGTTTGAACCATAAAAACATTAGCTTCACCATTACAATGCATATTCCAATTCTACTTAACACAGTTTAGGAAATCCGATTCATTAGCCCAAACATTGATAAATTTGAAATCACATTTATTATATAAAGAAGTGTTACTCTCAGTATTAGAAAGAGTTATGAGCAGGGGAGCATGGTAAGAACAAGTTCTGACCATGTGAAAAAACTGGATATAACTCATAGAGGAGACCATTTTGGGATTGATTAGAACTCTGTCTAATCGTTTCCATCTTTTGTTGTTGCTCCAGGTATATCTGGATCCCACATACCTAGGGTCTTCAAGGCTACAAATTCTAATGGCTTCATGGAATTCATCAGCACTAGAGTCATCAAAGGTGGAGCAGCACAGCTGGTCTTTAGAGCTAGTGATAGCATTGAAGTCACCAGCAACCATCCAAGGCATTTCATCACATGATAATTGTATCATCTGGCTCCAAAGGACTTTTTGCAGGGCTATTTGATTCTTGGCATATACAGAGGTAAAGTAGCAAGTAAAGATAGAAAAGTTGACCTCCATATCGAGGAATTGGTCATGGTCAATGTTAACAGTAATCTTCACATCATCAGACCAAAAAACCTAAAGCTTGTTAGAACAGTTTTCCACATAATTAAGAAACCCACTTCTCTTAGCAATATTGTCAATTTTGTCAAGCCTAGCCATAGGTTTTTGAATAGCTATCACCCTGACCTTATCATTCTGAATTATATACTTAATCCTATACAAGGTTTGATTGTTGTTGACACCACGAGCATTCCAACTAACAATCTTTATCATTATCAGATAGAGATTTGTTATAAGATTTCTCTCTTTTAAGGAGAGAGTTGATGGACAATCTTTTAACGCTTTTGTTTTTGTATGCATTTTTTAGTTTGTTGCTGATTATGGTGTTGAAATCTTGGTCAGTGGAGGTGGCAGTCGGGGATACATTATAACTTCCTATATTATCACATTGAGGAGAAGAAGATTCAACAATCTGGTTGTCAGAGTTATGATCCTGGTCCAAGTGTTGAAGAGCACTTATTAATTCAAGATCATTCTTTGAAGCACTGTCCTCCTTGTCAAGACTAGGCATAGGATTAGCAGTGTTAGTAGAATCAATAGGCTTATATTTGGCTGTAATAATAGACTTAAATTTTCTTCTGTAAAATTTGCTAAAATTTTGAAGTTGAGTTGCTTTTGGCATTTAAAGATTTGTCGAACTCTCTTGTAAAGAATCAGATTGAATCAAATCTTCATCTTTTTTTTCCAGTTTCTGTGTTAATTTCTTTTGCTTTTGCTTTGTCTTTTAAATCATTCTTCCTACATTCATCAATATTGTGCCCCAAGTGATATCAACTGTGTCAATAGTTAGGAACGTCTCTGTAACTAACCCCAACCCAGCACCCATTATTTTCTCTGAACCCAATCCACATCTTTCTTTTAAGCTTCTTTGATACATCAATCTCAACTTGGGCATAACACGCATTGCTATTGGCTCTATGATAGTCAGGCATAACCGTTCGATAGACTGAACCTAGAGAGGAAGCAAGATCATTGATAATGGTACTGTTATATAAGTACTCTGGCATTTTTACAAATCTAACCCAAAGCAACACGATGGGGCTTTCGTAATTCTTATTTTTTTCCGGGCACCACTTAACAAGTCTCATGATTTTCGCGTCGACGTTCCAGATGCATTTAGACCAAATCCTACTCACATATTCTTTTAAGCAAAATTCAATCAGAACCTGTCTCGAGTCTATCATAATGAAGCTATAGGACCCCTTGAATTTAAAAGATTCAAGAAAAGTATGCAGAGTCGCACGTTTCGGTATTGCTTGACTAAACTTCCCTATCAGGGTAGTTCTTGATTGTTGCAGAAGGACGTTCTTAATAGATTTTGAGTATTGAATCGAATTATGGTGTTCAGACTGTTTGATCAATTCAGGGGAAGGTACAGGACGATCTGAAGTAGATTTCAAGATATCAGAGTACGATTTTGTTAAAGTTGTTTCTATTGTTATTATCATTGATGGGAGAAGAGCAGGGAACTCGTCCATGTTGAAAGCTTCGTTGGTCATTGATCGGAATCAATGGAGATGACAGAAACAGAGGAAGAAATAAAACAGAGAGCAAGATTTTTTAGAGGACAAGTGAGGCCAACAAATGAAGAGAAGAGGGGCAGGTCAGGGAAGCTCCTCCAAAATTAATCAGAGGAGTGCTTCCCTAAAGGATCTCATAAGAGCCACCGGAAAGAAGTCACGATCGGAGCTTCTTGCTTTGCTTTTAAATTGGTTTTCTTACGATTCTTGAGTGTCTCCCCATGTCCGCTGTATTAAAAACAATTTGAATTCTTGGATTTTGATATGAATTATTATTTATTGAAGACTTACCTTATTGCTAGATCTTCCCACGTTCATAAGAAATTCATCTTTTGCCTGATTGTTTGAATGCGTCTGTCTTAGATTCTTTGAATTCAACTCCCCTTTAACATCTACCAGAGATAGAATTTTCTTACCATACATGATGATATCTCCGAAATTCTTATAGGAAATTCATAACAATCTCAAAACAAACAAGACTTGATTTTAATCATCTATTGCGATATTTATATCATGGATGTTATATTAATGGATATATTTTATTTCAACGTAAAATCATATAAGCATTTTTCAAGTATAAGCAATGCACAAATAAATTTTTTGAGTAAATTTCTCCCAACTTCTTGTATGCGCAAACGGCACTATTATCACCGATACGATTACGAAGAATATTATCATTTACACTCATTAAAATCTAACATAAAGCCTTTTAATAAAGATACACTTTCTTATCTTCTTTTGTCTTTACCGATATTTAATTCTCTATGGCCTTTCACAACCATTCTAATATCAACGAAGTGTCAACTGTTGATATCTATGTGCTGATATCAATTTGTTAGAAGTAAAAATGCAACATCTATAAAAAATTGATGATAAATAAAAAAATAACGGAAAAAATAACACAGGATTTTAATGTGGTTTGATAATAATATCTATGTCCATGGACGCCGCCAGAATAAAGAGTTTCACTATGACAAAAGAAATTTCGATATATCAGTGGTATATTTTCTATAATCTTATGAGTATATTTATTGAAAGATTAAACATACAACATATAATGACTTACCTATGTAATGGACCTATTAACTCTAATAGTCTGACTATTGAGCAATAATAGAAGAATCATCATGGACACAAGAATCACTTTGAACACAAGAATGATCATGGACACAATAATTAGTATGAACATAAAAAGTACTATTGACAAAAGAATCGATGTGAACATATGAATCACAATTAACACAAATATTAATGTGAACACAAAAATCATTATGAATATAAAAAACAATTATATAACTATTCGACTCAATTTCAAAAAAATAAAATTTTAGATTTGATTCCATTATATAACTTAATTGATTCGTATAATGAACTAGAAACATAAAAGGCTTCGAATGATTCTATTTATTCATAAATTCTCTTGATTTTAGTTTTTGATAAGTAGTTTTCAATTTTATTTAATAATAGCATAAAATTGAAATATGTAAAAATATTGATAATTAAAAGCAAATATTATTTTAAACAAAATATTCTTTGTCATACGAAGAGTGTCAAAGAATACTGATTAGTCACCGAAATCGGCCATGTGTATCAAAAAAAGCCACAGATATTTGTTTTAACAAAACAACCAATTTGTTGGCTTTATTTTGTATCAATAGTCCATCACGAGTGAACACAGATGCAAATCGAGACAAATAAATGTGTCAAAAGATGCAAAACAAAACCAATAAAAGTTGTTATTTTGATATAATAAAAACAATAGTGACTTTCTTTATACATATGACCAATTTCAATGACTAACCATGATTCTTAGCCTACGAAGAGTCAAATATCTATATTTCAAAAATATATAATTCATCAAGTTGATGTTATAAATAAAGTAAATAGACTCATTTAAAAAAATATCAAATTATAGAACAATTGATTTAATCATCTAAATATATAATAACTGAAAGGTTATTCAGAAATCAAAACTCAATAAAGTTTGCAAAACTAATAAATTTAAGTGTCCATGAACTCACTTCAACACTTGCTTCATACCTCTCTTCCACTGCATGTGTCTTGTACAATATTGTTCATTCCTCAAGCATGCTCAAATCAATGGTTATTTGATTAATTGTTGAGATTCATTCATTAAATTTATATTTTTCAGTATATTAGTAAATTAGTATCCCTTAGAAATACTTCACAAGTATTCGACTACAAGGTTTTGCACCTAGGTCCAACTGGAAATGGTCATGAAATTTCGGTTCCGTCAGTTACTTAACTCTTGTTTTCATAAAAGCTCATCCTTTTGGTTTCAGTAGATGTTTTTGCAATTAAGTCTACTCTTGAGTATCCTGTCACCTAGAGATTTGGTAACTACAAATCTTAAGTTCAACTTATTCAAGTACTCGACCATTAGTCTTGAATGACATGCTTTAATCATTTCTAGCTTATACATAGGATTTATTCACCTAGGCTTATATTGACTGAAGTATCATTTTATTTGATGCTCTAAACAATATATAGAGACATCCAGCACACCTGCTACCTAGACTTGTATAAGTCTCATGCATTTCGCAAACATTGAAACCGGTAATGTATTGATCATAGCATTTAAAGGGTTTTGAGAACTTGTAATCTTTGACACCTTCACTTTCTATTTCTTCACCACATCTCGGATGAAAATGCATTTTGATATGTACATGCGTAGTTCTCTCATGGAACTTTGGGTTCCTCAATAAATAAGAGAATGATGTTATCACAAAATAGAGCCACATCTTCTTTTACACCAGTGATCTCACTCAACAATAATTTCTACCACATGGCTTCCTTCTTTGTTTTAGTAACAATGATGTATTTGGCTTCTGTAGATGACAAGGCAATGACCAACTAAGGACATGATTTCTAGCTAGTCACTCCTCCAAGCACAATAAAATAATAACCCAAAGTGTGCTTCATTGTATCTAGGAAACTTGCATAATTAGATTCAACATACCCCTTCAACATCTCACCAGCCTTATACTTCTGATTATAACACAACCCAATATCACCCCTTCAAGTATCACATCAGCCATTTGAGGACTTTCTAGCGAGGTTTCTCTGGATTTGACATAAATGTACTCAAAATACTAATAAAATATGTAAGATCAGGTATCGTGTATACTATTGTATACATAATAATTCCATTGAAATTAACATAAGTTATCATTTGCACGAATTTCTTATCTTTTACTTTGTTTCTTTCTTGAATGGTACTTAGTTTGAAATGGACACTAATACGATTTCCAACCTTTTTGGCTTCGTACATGATGAATATTTTGATAATTTTCTGTGTGTATTCTTGTTGAGATAAGAATATATACCCTCTCAATACGTTTCTCTTGATATTTGTATTAAATATGATCATGTCATCTCTCATATCTTTCATTTCAAAGTCTCTGTTCAATTGTGTCTTCGTCTTTTTAATTCTACTAATGCTCTTAACAATCATCTATGTGTTATCTACATACAACAACAATATGATATATCTCTCAATGTGTGTTTTCTCATTACAATAAATAAAATTATCACAACCACTTTAACATAATTGATAAACCTAATAACATAATAAATCTTTGATTCCACTATTTTAATGACTGTTTCAGCCCATATACACGTATTTGCAGCAAACATGCATCTTTTTTCTTTCTCTATTAAAAACTTAAGGTTGACACATGTAGAAGGTCTCCTCCAGTTATCCATGGTGAAAGGTAGTACTAACATCTATTTGATCTAACTCACTATGAAATCTAGCAACAATTCACATCATAACCCTTATTGAGTTTTGTTTCCTAAGTGGTGAAAAAATTTCACTGAAATCAAGAACCTCATTTTATGTGAATTCTTTAGCCACCAGTCTAGTTTTTTTTATCTAGATAAATTAACTTCAAGATTTCCTTACTTTCTCTTTTAAATATTCATTTATTTTTAACAAGTATATGATCTTTTGATCATTTTACACAAATCTTGTTATTCTTGTTGAGATAAATCAGTTCCATTATAATCTTTGGTCATTTTGACTTATCACTTCTCTTTATAGTATATTGATAGCTCTCTAGTTCAAGAACATCTTCCTAAATTTTAATTGATAAAAAATTACGTATATATTTGCTAAGTCGCACCTTTGTGTAGGTTTTTAAGGTTTTCATGCTTTATCCCTCAGAAAGTAATAACTATCAAAATCATTAAGTTGCTTATCAGTCCGAACATCCGAAGGTTTTTTAACATAAAACTTTCGCCCATCTTCTAGTTCCTGTAATGGGTGAACTTCCTCTACATGAGCCAAATTTGAACCAAGTCTGAAATCATCTTCGGTGGAATAATATTTGGCTCCACCCTCTTGTTCATACTCATTATCAACTCAACATATCTTCTCAGCAGTACCCGGTTTGGTCTCCACCACCTTAACCAATAGAATAACATTTTCATTAAATATAATATCTCAATTAATTGAACTTATCTAACTTTGAGATTCCAGGCACAACAATCTATACCTTTTCACGTTTTCTCTAGAATCTTTGGCCCCTTCCAATTGTCAGAAGCATACACGTTACTCTTTCTAACAATGTTCGATTCATTCTCTTAGAAAGCCCATTCAGTTGTGATGTTTCTCTCACAGTATTGTTTCTAGAAATTCCAAGTTTAGAATAATATATAATGAATGTCTTATTCACATATTCCAAGTCATTACCAATCTGCAACTTCTTCAACATGTCCTAATCTGATTCTCCACCATACTCTTCCAGTTTCTTGAAGCATCAAATGTTTCATCCTTGATCTTCAAAAGTATAACCCATAATGTTTTGGACGAGTCATCAATCAAACACATGAAGTACCTAACACCATCTATAGTGGTTGCCTTGTAGTAACCCAATTGTTTGAATGAACATATTCAAGCATAATATTGGTTGTATGGCTTTAGTCGGGAACATAACCCTTTTGTTTTTACCTAGCACACAACTTTCCTATAAGCTAAACTTCTGAACTGTATTATTATCCAACAACCCTTGTTTGCTAAGTTCAATAAGGATTTTCTCACTCACCTACCCTAACCTTGGATATTACAACTTAGTTGAATCCCACTCTAGACTATACACACATACAACCAATGCATACCAATTCTTAAGAACTAAAACTACTTAGTCTTATATGTTTTCCTAACAACTAGTGAGCCTTACAGAATCCTAAATCTTCTATCTCCATCTTTATATTTACATCATTTTTCATCTAACATGGTAATATAAAAAAGATTTTGTTAACTTCGACCGCATAACTTACATTTCTTATCATTCTTTGATGTTTTGTAGACTACTTGAGTTAAACGTTCCTCATCCACTTTACAATACAAGGTTTATCATTTTCTGGTATGATATTTATACCATCAAACAAACTTATGTTTTCAAACCAATATGTGTTGGATTCATGTGAAATAAAGCTCGTCAGTTCAAAGCTCACTTGTCACTTTACCTATAAGTAAAAATCATTAAATAATTAATTTATTCATAATCATCCGAGACATACTTAAACTCTTCAAAAATATCTTCCTAATAAGCTCATGTAAGTTCAAAGCACTCTTCACTTTGGTAATCTGAATGGTATATTTTCCATAGAGAAAGGTACCAACAAAATTCCTATACACCTTTGGCAGAGGAGTCTAGAGGATTATTGATTGATCTACATCTTCTAACTCGACTCCAACTGTATTCACAAAGAAAATGATATTATTTAAATTATCGAAGTGTTTTTGGATATTCTTGCTACTGTTTATTCCTAGCGTGTACGCGTGTTTCTTGAGATGTAATACGTTAATAAAAGACTTTTCCATTTTAGTGGTTTTCAGTCTAATTTGTATCTCCAGTGTCGTATGATATTCAATACCTCTCAAAATATATCATCCTCTAAGCTTTAAATAGAGCACTATGAAACTTGGATATCACTTCAACATTAACATCTTATTTAATTCTATGATCAATGACAACAAACAACCTTTTATGTACTAAGAAAGCCCAAATCATAATTCTTCAGTATTTAAAATAATTATCTCCTTTAAATTTATCAACATCAAACTGCATGAACTCATATTTGTGACATTCCTTGGTTTTATGGTTAGATCTAAGTCTTTAACCTCAAGATCTGAAATCATAATTTCCTCTCTTACTTGTGCATATCACGTACAAAATAAAATATTTAGATATTATCCATGTTCATCGCACAAATTCTTGGGGATAATGACCAATCAAGAACATTTATCAAGAGACTAAATGGTAATCACAATATCAAGTCATACAACACTGACTGATACTCAAGGCTTAACTATATGATTCACGAGTATATTGTAGTTTAATCCTTAGATGACTCCCTCCTTGCAACTGTGGTAAGAAGGAAGTAGAGCTTCGATTCTATGTACTTTCCAACATAAAGTTTAATAAATATATAAACATAAACTGATCATAAAATAAATATTTAATCTGGTTTGGATTGTGAATGAGCCTTACATCAACGGTAAACATACACAATTTTAATAAATAAAAAGATTATAAGGAGACTCTCTTAAACACAACTAATACAACCACTCGTTTTCTTTTACAATACAGATTTAGCTTACATAAGGAACTATGAATCTCGATATTTTTCTTAGTGTTTATCTCATACTTTGCTTCTCTTTTTAAAATGAGACAATCTTGAAATTTTATTTCTTTCTCTATATCAATTTGATCATGCACTGCTCCAGCCTTTGCTTCATAGCTCTCTTCCACTATATTCGAACCAATAATGAGTTAGTTAAACTCTCTTCATACATTCTAGCCATTAAAATTTCGAGAACTACCGCCCATATTTAGATTTGTTCGAATCTTCGATTTTGAAATATATATTGTCCCTAGCAATACACAAAACTGACGGTTGTGTGGGTAATTTACATTACTTCCTATTCGGATCTGAGTTCAATTATTTAGTTTGTTTACCTGTACGACCTCTGTTTTTAAAAGTATACTCATTATATTATAATGACATAATATTTATAATATGAGATGCACCTTTGATCTTAACACAATGCAATGCTATTGTTAAAATTGAATTAGAATCTAACAATCTAGTTTTGATCTCGATAGTTGAATTTTAATTTATGAATTCGAAAGCAATATCTAACTCCGAAGAGGTAAATCTTACCGAGGTTTATATGTATATTAAAGTTGTGGTCCCAAGCTTCGAGTAGAACATAAGGGGTAACGTATTAGTTTTATAAATAAATTAATCACACTTTAATTCCCTTCTCTTTTTGGCGTAAAGTATAAATTTACCTTGCTATAAATGAGAGCAACAAAAGTCAATAATGATTAAGAAAATAAAAGTCAACAAAATAAATGAAGGTGTCACGAAAAATATTAGTTCATGTCCCAAAAAGACCTTACGAGACTCTAAGCACAAATTATTAGCTCGGTTGATTTTGTCCACCTAACAAATACCTATATTTTTATTATTATTATTATTACGAGTAATTAGGATGTTTAAACAAAAAAGAAATTGATGAAAAATAATTAATAGGTCTTGTGTTATTGGACCTTACATTTAAATCACAGTTTTTGAAAATATTGGTAGAATTTAAAAAAGAAATTTTTCGAGAGAGTGTTGGATTTTTTAATCTTCATTTTGAATTAGGATAAAATTTTGAGAATCTCTTGAAGAGTGAAGTTATTTCCTCCATCAATTTTTCCCCATAAATAAAGAGAAACTCCATTTTGGTATTTCTTCCATAAAGGAAATAACATATTTACCATTTTTTTTATTCCAGCAACTCCATCGATTTCTACCACCATCCCAACTATCTCCATCTTATTAACTTATACACACACAACCAGTCATATTAGCTTCTCACATCAATCCCTCATAAACCCTAACGCTAGCCTAGCCTAGCCACTATAAAGACGATCTCATCTTCAAGATTTCTCTTCTAATCTTGAAAAACAACAAATTATGGCCAACTACTCGATTTCTCTTTTACTCTTGACAAAAAACGGCAGTCTCTCTCGAATTCGTCTAAGGTAGAAATCATTCGTTATTTTAAAAAACAACAACACTTAAAAATGCACAATTGTTTATTAAAACAGATGAAATGCACCTAATTCCGAGACGACATCTCGGAATTAGGTGTGTTTTTTAATAAAAAAAACGCACCTAATTCCGAGATGCCGTCTCAGAATCAGGTATTTTTTCTTGAAAAAAACACCTGAATCCTAACTGTTGTCTCGGAATTAGTTGTTTTCCGCTAAAACCTACACAAATCGGGATTTTCGAAAATATGTTTTGTATAACAGAGATTCTCAAGTTACATGAATGTAAAACTAAAAAACAAGATTAAATTATTTTGTTGGTTGATTGGGTCATGTTCTCCGGTGTTAAATCTTTAGTTTGGGTGTTTTCCTCTTCAATGAGTAATCTTTAAGAAATTTGAAGTTTTTTTTTGTTTTTAGGTTTTAATTTTAGAAGTTAAATCATATATGTTGGATTTAATTTGGCTAAACCATGTGTTTGTTGATATAAGGGTTTCATAATGGTTAATGTCATCAAGTTATAAATTCGAAGGTAAAATGAGGTCAAGATAGTAAAAGCAAGTGATAAGTCTTTTTTTCATTTTGAAATATGGAGGAAATAAAAAATATGATGGAGGAAATAGCTTCACCCTCTCTTCAAACTTTGAACTTCGATAATAAGAGTTAGTTGATTGAATCTTGACCATATTCAAAGCCAGCCAAGATATGTAACTAAAGCTTCGTCTTGGTTATAGATCCAACATGAAGTCTATTTGATGTATCATCCATCTTCTTCACTACCTTTACATTAATACTATCTTTTATAATAAGAAAATACATCAATTTGAGACATGCTACTTCTCTTGATCTTTGTCTTTGATGTCACTCCACCAGGTTAAAATATTATCTGATTCTTGTATCAAAATAAAAGATTGGTCAGGGATAACCCTGCACAAATGTTAGAGAAAAGATAACATGATCAGTTTTAGTTATTAATTGTATTCTTCTTAAGATATTTATGTTACCAATACCCTCACAATCCATATTAGAGTTGTTAAAGTCATGTTGATAGAGAATTTGAGGATATGAAACATCATTTGAAGTTGAATGCTTTATTTATTCAAGGGCCTTCAAGAATTATTCCTTTTTATTTGCTTGTTTAAATGTTTGTTTATTTCCTTGCTTGCAGTAACGTATTTCGGTTCAAGTGAAGTTGGTAAACTGGTAGACCTTAACAGATCCGTTTTATCTTGTCTAAGTGTTAGAATATGTTGAATAAGTTAGTAATGTCAATTGTATGAAGTGTCTCAATGATATCATTTTCAATTACGTCATTATTTTTAGAGTTGTTTCATGTTTTTAATATGCTGATTTAATAGCATTTCTTTGATTAATTTATTATTAGTTTTCTTTAGTTTAACCTTTTAGATCTGGTGGTTGTTTCCGTTTGAATCTAATTTTGGTGAGTCAGGTTTGGTATGAAGGGTATTGACAAAGTCAATACTATCGTTTGCGTTTTGTTTTTCCTTTATCTATGGAGATGATACATCCAAAACCAGCCAAGCTTTGCAGCAATTAAAGCTTGCTTGGTATTTTAGTGGAACCTAAGTTGCTAAAGACAATCCAATTACCTTGGAAATTTGAGCTACAATTTTTTGGTTATATAAGTATTCTAGTATTCTTGGGAATGTGACCCAGAGTGGAGTGAGAGGAGACTCCAGTATGTGATTAAAATTTTGGAGTCAATTTTACTATCCTAAATGAGTATTTACCAACACTCCAAAATATTTCTCTTCTATTTTTTATATCATATATGTTATCGAATTCTATAAAAAGATGCCTATAGTCAAATATAGATATATTTTAAAGATCCTCGAAAAGCTTTAAATTCTTCTAATTTAGGCCTACCAACGCTAATTTTTGAAATTAATGTAATTTTTAGGCAAAAATAAAAAATTTATTGTGTGATTCATGGAAAATAATAGCTTTGTGTGTGATTTTATCCTAATAGATAATGTTTTAGTGTGATGTGCCCTACCTTTGAAGGCCAATGACCGCCGCGTAGGATCTGGTAGTTTTGTTGGTTACATATATCTTTTGTTGATTTGATGGAGAAACATAGTCCAATACCAGATTGTTAACGAACTTAGGTGTTTGAGTAACTTCGATATTTCTGGTGGGAATTCAATAATAGCTTCTTTTTTCTTCTTCTCGTTTCGAACCGAGTGATTCTTTGTGTTTTTCTTGAGTCTTGAGGGTATGGATTTTGATTTAAAGAAGTCTCAATATTGGAATAATATTTGGTTATATTCAAATCAACCTTGAGGTGAAGTTGATTTTGTGTATCCGTCATTTATAATCTTAGTCGAACTTCTATTGAGTTTTAGGTTTAATGGATTTGGGGTTTTTTAAAGACACGTAGATAAATGAGGGTTTCTTATTGCATCATGTAACCTTAGTAAATTCTTCAGGTTGCTCAAACCTTTGTCGACTTGGATCTGACTTGTGGGAACTCTTCTAGATCTTAAACTTGGGTGATTTAAAGAAACTGAGTTGTTTGATACTTGGATATAAAGAATAGCTAGCACGAGGCAAGATTTTGAGTTGTTAAGCGCCATGAAAATTTTGAAGAAAAAATATGGTGGGTCTTACATTGGGGGAACCCATTTTTTTATTTAACAAATCCTCTCTCATAACCAAGATGTTTTGTAAACTATCTCATACAAAAGTATTAAATTATTAAAAAATTAATGTTGCAATCTCAAAATTATACAATATCAATTCTCACTAATAGATATTTATTTAAAATATATATGAAAAGTATAAATATTTTTTATTGAATTATTTAGTTTTATATAATATAATATGTATTTGTATTAACTATATATATATATAGTGATTTTCTATACTTATAATCACCAATGTTTCAATAAAATGATTGGATTCTTTATATCATCATCCTCATCATCGTCAAGATCATCAATGATTTATATAGTTAGGAAGATACCTGGTTAAGTTTAAATTATTATCATAGATTTGACTTTTTCATGGAGACAAACTATATACTAGTCATCATTGATGGTCATAATGGATTTATGTGGAAGATTTTCACTTCATATCCAATAATCATAAAAAAATCGACTGTAAAACTTTTATTCAAACTTTCTCACTTTGTTTAAAGAAATAGATAGCCCACCGAAAGAGATCAACCGAATAACGCAACTCTGAATCATTACGATGAGGATTTTCTATCTTTACCCCACAAAAAGAATAGTTTTCAGCTATGAAGTAAAAATTCTAACCTCAATCCAAATCAAATCACAAATTTAGACAAAATACAACCTTTGAGAAATTCCCTCCTCAGAACCAACTACAAAAAATATGATTACTCCTATGCAGATATCACAAGATCCAAATTAAGAAATTCCATCACGATAATGTTCAGATTCAAAAGAAGTAGATCACATAGTCATTTAGATGTCTGCCTGGGATTAAGAAAATCGACTTTTAAATCCAAAATACACCTTATTAGGTAAATTTACAACAGGAATACCTCAAATGTCCATTATTAAAAAAATAGATTATTTTAGGTTCTTAGGAGAATACAACCTCTCTCAATGGGATGCAAGACATATTCTTATTGAATTCGATATCATTGAGGACCTAAAAAAATTATGAAGAATGAACGGATGGTCCATGGAGGAAAAAACAATGAGATTATTGAAATGACAGTTTTTAGCCATAATAGAGAATATCCTATAACTCCCGTTTGGATCACTCTATTCAACTTACTGGAGTTCATGTTCAATGAAGACACTATAAGAGTTATTGTTAAATTAATAGGCATGCATCTTATAGTCTGGGTGTCTGCTAAAAAATGTGTCAAACTTAAATGTAGTCAACTTTGGCTTAAGCTTGACGACTCAAAGGATCTTACCACCAAAGTTTGATAGGCTTTTGTGATAATGACGGGTTTTGACAGGACATGTTATATGGTGCTTTTCCTCCATACTTCTCTAAGTGTCTTCACCTATGCCATAAAAAATCAGACTGCAAGAAATATCAAACTCCTAAAGTTGGGCAAAACACTAAGATCAACCACTCTCAACCTCTTTCTCCTTGTAAATCCTCCAACCCAAATGTGACTTGATACTCAAAGTAAAATCCATTCTCATAAAATAAGTAAGCGCAAATAAACAAAAAAGCAATGTAAAGGACACATATCTCCAAATTGATTTGAATGAGCGAAATATCATCACTTCAATAAATGACTAATGATTTTAAGGCTACACATTTTTCGTTATTCATACTCATTCTTTCAAAAGAAACAAGACAATAAATTCTCATTCTATCTATAAAGGTTCAACTAAAGAAAGTTTAAATATTAGTGACACTGAAACCATAAAAGCTCTACAGATAATAGAAACAAGCTCTATGTTCTTAGATCATAAGGACCCTGATTCTACAACAATAGAGTCAGAATCACCTACCTAAAGAACCATGTGTAGTCTCCCGATATCCCATTTTCTTAATCAGTTATATTTTGGAAAATATTTTATGAAGATCTTAAGTAAAAGAATGAAGAAGCACAAAGTCTGAAATCTTAAAGGTCTTATTTTGACTAAAGCTCTACATTTTAAAGGTCCTAACATGTCTTTATTTGATTCACTAAAAGACCATCACCATTCTGAATTTTAATGTTAGGGGTTTGGAAAATGAGGCAACAATAAGAAGATTCAAGTCTATTAAATGAAACAAATAGATTTCTTGGCTATTCAAGAGTCTATCATTTATGTAGATAATTTAGAAAAAGTTTTAAATAAATTGGTTTTAAAGTGAGTGCTGTTAATATCAGCAACAAAATCTAGGTGTTTTAGAATGAATTTTTTTAGTAGATGTAATTGCTCATCAAGATCAACTAATTCTTCTAAAAGTAAGGCATAAGTCTTTGGATAAATATTTTATGGTCTTTGTTGTTTACACTAAATGTCTCAGAGTTCAAATGATTTCTCTTTGGGACATCTTGAGTGACCTGAATGTAAATGCTAAAGTATAGACTGTACTGGGATACTTTAATGCAATTCTTAATGTCCATGATGAATTATCTTGTTATACTCTTTATCTAATAAGTATTGATGACTTCATTAATTATCTTTGAGGTTGTCACTTAGAAGACGCTGGTTTCTCTGTAAATTGAAGCGCCTAGACAGAGTACTATATAACTATGTCTGTTTAGACTATTTCGAAAACACAAAAGTAAAACATTTAGCTAGAACATGTTCTATCCATACCCATTGTGTATCTATATATCTTCTAATAAAAAATTTAAATCCTTATTTAAATGCCAAAATATGTGGACCTTACATCCAAAGTTTCTATCTATGGTGTAGCAAAACGGGAAAAAGCTTTTGTATGGTCCCTCTATTCATATCTTTTGGAACAAATTGAAAAGATTTAAGCATGCTCTAATAAGATGGAATTGTAAGGTTTTCGGTAACGTTTTTGAAGCTTTAATTCAAGATGAAGAAAATGTTAAATTTGGAGGAATGTTTCTTGAGGAATCTAAGAGGATTGAAAATAATTTCTTCTTGGCAAAGCTCAAACAAATCTATTACAACTGTTGGCCAGAGAAGAAACTAATAGGTAGAAGAAAAGCAAAGTTAATTGGCTCAATAAAAATAAAATACATAGAATAGAGAGTGAAGGTAATTAGATCAGTGACCAAGATGAAATAGGGAAATCTGCTGAAGAATACTTTAAATCCTTACTAATAGTTCAACCTAATCAATTACTACTTACTAAAGAATATAACAATAGACTTATGGTTTTACCTTCAGTGGAGCAGATTCATGATATTATGGAATCCTTGAGCTCAACTAGTGTTGCAGGTTTGGATGGTTATAATGCCAAGTTTTACCAACATTATTAGTCCATCAATTCTAAGGACTTTTGGTATTCATGGGTCATCCTATCCCTAATGGTATTCATGGTACACTCATTTCTTTATTCTTAAAGTTGAGGCTCCTCAATGTTGGAAAGAATTTAGGCTAATAAGCATTTGTACCATGCTCAATAATATTACCTCCACGATACTAATTAATAGGTTATTTATCCTACTCCCCTAGATTATTTCTAAAGAATAATAGGGATTTGTCAATGGATCGTCTCCAAATATTAACCTCATCAGAAATTTTTTCAATCACTGTCAAAAAAAGTTTGGTAAGATTATAAACAAAAATAAAACCAAGATACTTACTTATACAAGGTTATATTATTCTCGAACTAAGTTGTTGGAAAATCTTACTGGTTTTATATATGGCCTTCTCCCAATTAAGTATCTTGGTATTTCAATTCATACAAATAAAAAATTTGTAACTATAATGAATTTAGTACTAACATAAGAAACAAAATCTTTGTGTGGGATATAAAACTTCTATCATATGGAGGCAAACTTACCCTAATACAATCAATATTACTAACCATTCCTACTTACTACATCCAAAGATGTTTCTTTTCATAAGCAGTCATCCAGAGAATTGAAAGAATGTGTAATAGATTTCTTTGGGGTTCCACATGAACCAAACTAGCTATTAACTGGTCAAGGTGGCAATATTTGTGTAAGCCTTATGAAGAGGATGGTTTAAACATTAGAAGTTTAGAGGATCTTCAAACCTCGTATTCTTGCAAACTAAGGTTCAAATTCATAAAGTAAAAGATCATTTGGTCTAAATACATTATTATCAATTTATCGTCCTAACCTGCATTCGATTCTTGTTTAAGCAACTAATAGGGACTCTAAAACTTGGAAAAGTCTTATGAATATTAGAGAGCTACCTGAAGGATATACCTACTGAAACATAGGTATATGTGCCATTGATTTTTAGATTGAGAAATAGTGTAATACTAAAACTTTCATTCTATTCTCAAGTGGAGAAGATAAGTCTTATTAGAATGAGATAAAACCAATAACCATTAGATAAATAGACAACATGACATTCAACAATTGCAACATATGATCCTTTGTTCTTATATAAAGAAAATTAGGAAAATTTCTCTAAAATAAGCAGAAGATGTCTCTACTAAATTGTCTTTTTCAGAATCTGGAAATTTCAACACAAAAGGATACTAGGAGCTCTATTAGATACAAGGGAAGTAAGTTCTATCTATTTAAAATAATATGAAACTCAACAACCCCGCGAAAGTTTTCCTTTCTTCTATAGAAGATCCTAAACAATTAGATTCATGTACACTATGTTTTATAATAAATGAATTTCTTAATGATATTTAAGTGTTAGTTTTGTAAGAATTATGAATTAATTTAGTAGTTTTTTGTTCAATGCAAGATTGCATGGAAGATATGTAAATACTTTGCGGGCCTATATGAGATCTTAATTAGTAGGCACATGACTCTTCGACATATTATAAAGAGCTTGTTCTAGTCTACAAGAAAAAATGTCCATATAAGAACAATACTCAATTCAATTATCTCGTGAGTAATTTGGCACTCTAGGAACAAGAGCAAGCATAAACAATAGAAAATAAATACTAAATCAATTTTGAATCATATCAAGTTCACCCTCACAAGTCTAGAGCATGCTAAGTTACTTCCGAACTTGGTTATTTTCAATATTTAAACAAGCCAAAATCTCGTCTCACCCTCAAGTGAAATCATCCTTTAGGAAATAGATATAAAATCAACACATATGGTTCTTGTAGTATCTCAGGGAAAGTAAGTGGTGGAGGCTTAATTATGGATAACAATGGTGACTTAGTAGCTAACTACTAAAGAATTTACAGCAAACAAACACCTTTAATTGCTGAATGTAGGGCTTTTCTAGATGGTCTCCTGCTTTACAAACATAAGGAAATAAGTCTCTTAGATATTGAGACTGACTCAAGGATGGGAAGGCTCCATGGTATCTGGTTCCACTATTAAATTGCTGCAAGAAATTGATTTCATCTAACATGACAACATTTCACATATATAGACACAAAAACAAAGTTGATGATTGGATGGCTAAGTGTTCTCTCATATCCATTAGAAATTTAGACTATAATCTAAATCAAAACCATGCTCCATTAAGTGTTATCGCTATGCTTGAGACCATTCAAGTCGGTGATCTAAGAGCAGAGGAATTTTAGTAGTTCCTGGTGCTATCATATTGCTATATAGAGTTTAGATATTGCTATATTATAGAAGGCATTTAACGGTTCTAATGGTTACCTAATAGCCCTCTGCTTCATATCCTTGTTGATCTACATAGGTTCCAAATCCTTCATTCTCCTCCTGATTATTCTTCGCCTTCAAATTACTCTAAATTGATTACGTTTCTCTCAAAACTAATTTTCCTCAAGTAGATTTCAATACCTGAGTTTATCCAGTTTGTGGACTCTTCTAAATTTGCAGGTTATGGTCAATAGGAAAATTCATCAGCGGTTGACTATATGGAAATCAACAATAATAACATGATAAGGATCTAATTTAACGAGAGTGGATATGAATATAAAACAGATCCAAAAAATTTTTTTGGTTTAAATTCTTCAATGAGTGACAAAAATACATCGAACCCATCAAAATGTGAAAACCCATCTATCTTCAATAAAAACAATCTACAAAATTTTCAATAAATCGTCTTATCTCTTCAAATGAAAATTCCAATTAACCCGAGAAGATGAAGATGAGTTGAATATAAAAAACCTAAGATTTCAATAGTAAATGAAGCCAAAAGTCCTAAGACTAAAATAAAAAATGATTTGTTAACTTACCAAAATTTTGTTTTGTTTGTAATTTCAGTTTCCACCGTAAAATGTTGGGTACCAAAATTTTGTTTATGTTTCTAATTTCAGTTTCCACCGTAAAATGTTGGGTACCAAAATTTTGTTTCTGTTTCTAATTTCAGTTTCCACCGTACAATGTTGGGTATCAAATATTTGTAATTATCCCTCAACGAGTCCTAACTCTTTCAAATTTTATAGAATGCAAGGTTCTTTTCTAATTATAAAAGATTTTATTATCGTCAAATTATAATTTTTAGAACATTGATATCTTGTAGTTATTTTTTTGCTTTTGTTCGTTCAGAAAGATGTCGTGCTTATGTGATTCTGTAGCAAAAAAAACTTCGAACTAATGAATATTCGGTTAGGTGATTTTTGGGCGGAATGGATAGATTTTTTTATATGTGGTTTTTTAATTTTTACAAAAATATTTACCTAAATGGAACCGATTGGTTCGAAGAGTTTGCTACTAAAACTTGTTTGAATGTTTTCCAAACACCTTCGTTGATTGTTGTAGAATGTATCGTTCCAAGTTCCACCGTACACCGAATTATATTGTGTTCTTTCCGTATGGATATTTAATATATATATATATATATATATATATATATATATATATATATATATATATATATATATATATATATATAAATGATTTTCTACTTTTATCCAAACTAATCTTAGAATCTCCCAGTTAATTCGTACTCACACTATTTTTGAGTACGTTAAAATTCTTCATTATATATTTAATTTTTGAAAAAATATATATAAAAAAGAAATTAAATAAAACTATAAGATAACGCTAAGATGGGCAGTGTTTTAAAACAAAACTTGAGGAAGATGTAGGACAACAGAGCTTGTCCCATAGAGACACAACATCAAGATGTATAATTCTTTTAAGTAAATTCCAAGCCATATAATTATAAACAAAATTTAAATGGAGGGTACATACAATGTACATCTGCATTACAGATCTAACGTGCTCATGATGTTTTAAGAAAACATAGAATCTGTCAGGACCTAATGTTAGATTCTATAAATCGTACTCTTATATTGTTTAAATGAATCATTTAAACAACATCATTGGATGGTTTGAAATCCAATCAATATAAAAATTACCGTAATTTCACGCTACAAACTTCTGCAACCAAAAATATTATCAAGCTGTTTGACACAAATTTTATTCAGCAATAAAGGCATATGTATCTCTAGATACTCAGTTTGTTTGTTCGGTGGGCATTGATATTAAATCCCGGAGAATCGGGTCACTAGTATATTTGTTGCAAACCTGTCACTAAATTATTTTGGGTGTTTAAAATTGGTAAAAAGGTTATAGATATGATCATTAACGAGCAGCAATTAACAATACCGAGACATTTGAAGTCCAAAATTATAATTTTTAAATATTTTACATCTAAAATGTTCCTAAAACTGATTTGTTTCTTTGAATTTAAAATATTCACTCACCGTATTTGTAGTCACATTAGTGTTCATCTAAGTTTTGTTTATGAAGAAAAAATATTTTAAGTGTGAAATCTCTAACGAACGTATTTGTAACAGAAAAAAATATAATTTTAGATGTCGTTTGTCAGTGTAGAGTTAATTGGTACGCGACAATAACCATATATGCAATATTTTAAAACAAAAATAACTCATTTTGAAAATATTATTGGCAAAATGCAACAACTTACTAACACCGACGACTTTTAGCCCATATTAAGCCGGCCATTTGAAGCCAACTTTACCTCTAGGGTCTGACACCAACGCTACTGGTGTCCTCTGCGATTCGCCCAGATAAAATATTAACCACGTATTGGTCTAAGAAATCTGGGATCGAAGCAAAATAGATTGGCGATTTCAGTGGGTCAAACGACCTGGGGCCTAACATTACGTGCATTATATGTATGGGCCGAGAATTTTCAACTCTGTACATGAGAGAGATGGTTGAAAGTCATACTTAAAGATGTGCGGAGAGAAGAAACACTGAATATAAAATTGAAAACAAAAAATCAATCTTTGGCTTAGCTTTCAATGGACTTAATGCTAAAATCAAACAAAAAAAGTACAAAAATTAGATTTATAAAATTGTATAGTTTGGTTATTTTGATTGGGTGGGTTATTAATCTTAGTAAATGTTATGATTATTGAATATAAATTTATAAATTAAATTAAACAAAATAAATATGCAGTAAAGAAAAATATGTTCGGAATCATTCAATCGGAAACTAATCAAGAATCTCCCCGAGAATGAAAACTAATTTGCCTCAATAATCCTTTTTTTTTTGTCTATTCTCTTCTCTTAGGTGTTTTTAATGGAAGAGGGTGAATGCTCCTCACATTATCATCGATCTGCTGATTATGGTATGCTTTTTCCGGCCCTGAACTTCCATCCTGATCAACCAAAGATCAGGGACAACCCGACTTTTGAATCTGCCACAAATTTTGTAAACGATTCGGCAATCAAGAAAACTTATGATGATTTATTCAAAAACAGCAATGACAAAATACTCCACAGAAACATATCAAGATCAAGTGATAATGATCAAGTTGAAATTAAATTCAAGGCTGGAGATTTGGAAAAACTTCGACAGAAATCTAAGCATACCCTCGTTGGAAAATTTGTTAATGGGAAACCAAATTACATTTCCGTTAAGGCTTTCTTGGAGACTTTTAATTTTAAGGGTGAATATAATGTTACTAGTTAGGACTTCAGACACGTTTTCATTGAGTTTATGTTGATAGAGGACTTAAAGAAAATCTAGAGGAGGAACGTTTGACAAATTGGAGAAAAGATTATGAGGCTGCTAGAGTGGTCTCTTAAGTTTAATCCTAATATTGAGAACCCGGCTACCCCTGTCTATATTGATTTACCTGATGTACCCGAGTTTATGTATAGTGAAACAACCAGTCTTGAAGTTGCAAAATATGTTGGGTCTCCACTAAATGTATGAGTACTAATCAACAACGGCAAGGCATAGTTTTTGCAGTTTTGGGTTGTCATAAATGTATCAAAACCTTTGCGTAAGGGAATAAATATATCTTTTGGGTCTCACAGTTTCTGGCAAAGACTTGTGTATAATAAATACCCTAAGTATTGTAAAGGTTGTTCTTGATGAGTCCGGATAAATCCACCACTGCTTACTGAGATATCCGGAAAAGGGAAATTCGGACAAACACTGCCCACTGAACTATCCGGACAGGACAAAACTATAAAATAACTAAACACTTTTTGACTAAGCTAGGTGTTAATCAGCTTATTAAGTAAATAGGTCCTTAAACTTGACTCGATTTTATAATTCGACCCGAAAGCCCATGAGTCCATAATTAAGGGTATAAATACCCCAACTACTTTCATTAATGAGGGTAATGAACATTTAATATAAATATGCTTGTCCGGGTAAGAACCGGATAACGATATTAAAACACAAATATACCTTGGTCATCCAAGGACTTTAAGTTTTGTGAAAGGCTTAACCGGACTCAAACCGGATACAATTACAAAATTTCATTGGCCATCCAAGGACTTTAATAGTTCAAAAAATAAAGAAAACACAAAAGATAGTTAAAAACCTCAGGGCTTATTCCCTTCGGATGTTCCTGTGTCACCTCCTTTCTTAGGGCCTTTGAGCTCAGCACTTGAACTCTCCCCGGTTCCTTATTCTTCATCGGTGGTAGCATCGATTCCACTAGAGTAGTTCTTTTTATCACCTTCTGCCATCGTATGGAATGGATGTTTTCATACTCCACATATTTCCACAAGGTACCAAACGTCCTCTTCGGAAACGTTTCATGGAAAATTAGTTCCATGTCAGACTTCACTTCGGCATACCTTTTTTCCAAGTAATCTATCACCTCGTTGGTGTATTTATCGATGCTGGCCTGAATTCTTTGTTCCCGTTCTTTCACCAAGTCTTATTTCTCCTTGGTTGCCTTAGACACAACCTCTTCAAGAGAAGTCTTTTCGCCGGACAAGGTCTGAATGGCACCATTTTTGGTCTTCACGTCTTCCTTTAGGGTGGAAAGGTCTTTCTCCAAACCGGAGAACTTAGTTTGGAGCTGAGTGTTAGCTTTCTCCGAAGTGGCCAGCTTGGTTGACAAATATTCCTTGTCATTCTTCAACTCTTCAAGTTATTTCTTTAGTGCTTCAATGCTCTGGTTATCATTTAGGAGGTTAGTTGACAGAGTCTCCTTGTCTGTGTTAAGGGTGTTGATATGGGTGGACTGATTTTTCACCTGCCTCTCCAAATCGAGCACTGGTTGGATATGACCTAAAAGAGAATAGGCCACCGTGTCTTGGTCTTCGGAAATAGAAAAAGACTTACCATTGTAGGTTACCATGTTGGAAGAACCTGAAGGACGGAAAGGACCAGCAAAGTCATCTTTTGCTGAATCAATGAAGTAAATACCGATGTCCAGAAGGGCTCTGATGTCAAGCCCCCCTCCAGTTCCCTCTCCAAGTTGCAAGAATGTTGGAATTTTCTCTTCCAAAGTAGGGTCAGCAGGAGCTGGTGGAGGAGGAAGCTCCGAAGGGCGAAGAGTTATATATCCCCCTAAGGTGACCTTCTTCTTCTTGGCAGCCCTTTCATCGTTACTGGCTCCCCGTTTTCCATCCTTCTTCGGAGGCTTTGGTGGGTTTGGTTTTTCTCCTGCCTCTTTGATAGTTTCATCTTCAACCACTTGAAGTAAGGAGGCATCGATTCCTCCTTGGTTCTTCCCTCTTTGGTTCTCCAGACCGGTCTCTTCTGCGGCAACCCGAACTGCCTCTGTTGCACCCTTCTTCTTCTTTCCCCTCATCTTGCTAGGAGCTTTGGCTCTAGAGGGCAAGGTCAGTTTACCATCTCTTTCCTCTGTTCGTTTGAGGATGACAGCTCGGGGAGGTGGTGTGGTCAATTCTTCCCATGTGAGATCTCACTGGCCTGTGGTATTCGAAAGATGAGATCTTACCAAATTGCCAGAAGTAAAACAGTTGTGGAAATCGTTCCCCTAACGTTCTGCGGCCCATGCATTTAACTTGGCACATGTATTCTGCCCCTCCTCCAGATATCCCGTATACTTCTTCGGTAATACTGAAAAGAAAGTAATGAATGGTTCAGAAGTGGAATATTTGTAAAGTGAAAAGGAGAAAATGAAAAACAAGATTGAAGAACTTACTTGTACTCTTCCAACTACTAGTAAGCATGCTAGTGTTAGTCTTGGCTTTAATCTTTCTCCCATTCTCCCATGACCCACTGATGAATATATTTTGAGTTTTCCAATTCTTCTCTAACTCCAACAATTCATCTACCACTTTGAAATTGTCTCCCATGTCGTGGTGATAGAATGGGATGTGATGATTTTTGCACAGGCTTGCCACAACGGAAAATTGCTCTATAGGGAGAGGGATTCTAGACAGCCTCGATGCCATTATGCTGGTAAGAAGGGAGTACCAAGCGTTTGGACTTAATTGGCTTGGGAAAAGCTTAATCAGGTGAAAATATCTGACGATCTCTGGGTCTAAGGGGAATCTGAGCCCCCAATTGAACAACTCGGTGTAGATGACCACTTCATTAAGTTTGCAGTCCATTGGAGTCTCCGGAGTGACAGGAATCCTCACCTTCGCTGACTCTGGGATCCCCCACTTTGTCCGGCCCAACTCGGCAGTATGAGTATAAACATAGTTTATGTTATTCATGGCCAACAAATACTTCACGTTGACCTTGTGGAAGCAAGGTCCTACCTTGCCCTCCAAGCACTCCTGAAGATCCGGATGGGCCACTCCAACCTTCACTTTACCTTTCCTTTTCCTGTCAGAGGTAGCATCCCCAATTTTTCCTAAGGCTTCAGTTTGGAAGGGGGCCTCTTCGATACTATCTTCCATCACTTCTTCCATCAATGTGGAAGGTTTATCAGTTGTTGTGGATGGAAGGGTGTCAGCTTATGGCTCTTTCGTCTGTCCAGATGGTTGAGCACCAGTTTTTTTCCAGAGGCCTAGTGTCCGGTTGGGGTAAGTTCCGAAGGACTTCGCTTGAGAAGCTACTTTGGATGCCTCCGATCCGGAGGGCTTATCTCGTGGGGCTCTTATAGATATCTCCGATCCAGAGGGTTTATCTTTGGATCCTGATTTAAAGGCCTCCGATTTGGAGGAATTTGATTGTGAGGCAATCGCTTGGGCCTTCACCAAACGAGTTGTCCGGCGTAGATTGGATTTGTCTGGAGATTTTTCAACATCTGATCCCATGACTATGAAAGGAGAGGGTTTTCTAATGCTTGATACTTATTTTTCTTGGGTAATAGAAGGTTGGGACTCCTGAACAGAGGAGCCTGATGGGATTGGTGAAAGATTTGGTTTTAACAGCCGTTTGAGTTTTGGATTTCTGGTAGAATATGATCCTTGATCCGCTTCTTGGGATGGTTTATCAGACTTATCACTTGGGGAGACTGGGAGACCGGCAGCAATACGCCTCTTTCGTTCGACTTTCCTCACTTTCTCCAACTCAGACAGATTCAGCCAACTGCCTTTAACAAGAGTGTTTCTAGACATGAACATAAAACTAACCACGAACAAATTTGAAAGAGAGGAAGGAAAGCTCTAAAGAATATTTTTGAGTGATGAAAGTAATGAAACAGTAAAAAATGATTTATATATTGGTAGAAAAAGGTAACTGATACTTAGGAGAAGACGAAGAGATTTTTGAAATGATTGAAGACGGCGCTGACGTGAGAAAAATTCAATACATAAGTTACTTTTTTAGGTAAAAAACGGCTGATAGGTTGAATGAGATTGTGCATGTGTCCCACGATCCAAAGAGAAACTCTTAGAATTCTAGGAAAAGTCAGTCCGGACAAACCTCAAGCCAGACACACAAATGGGTCGGAAAATGTCGTTACTGACTAATTGAACTTTTTAGTCTTGCCAAAGATTTTTGACAAAGCCTAAAAAATGAGCTACTGATGAGTCAGGATAAATCCACCACTGCTTACTGAGATATCCGGACAAGGGCAATTCGGACAAACACTGCCCACTGAACTACCCGGACAGGACAAAAGTATAAAATAACTAAACACCTTTTGACTAAGCTACGTATAAAGCCCATGGATCTATAATTAAGGGTATAGATTAATGAACATTTAATACAACCAGGCAGCTCAAATCTCTTACTACAAAACACCCAAACATTTAATACTCTTAAAACTTTCCAAAACACTTGATAAAATTACCCTCAGCTTAAAATAAACCTCACTAATTCTCACATGGGGCACTTTGATAAAGATTGCAAAAAGATCAATCAAAGGAAGTCTATTGATAAAGTTAAAGCCTCAATCCCATCATGATGGAAGTGTGAAGATACTGAGAAATCAAACAAAATTTTAATGTTGAAAATAGTGATGATATGGTTCAGAATCAATTACCTTTAGGTATTGAAAACAAGGAGATTATTGAGGCTCTTCATATGCTGGAAATGGGGTCTATTAACTAAGAGGGCAGTACTTTAGTGTCTTTCCAGATAGTAATTACTTCCCCAATAAAGCAAACAACTGGAAGTATTCCTACTTCCCTTGTAAATAAAGCATCAATCAGTCATTATGGTGGAAAGAGAACTGAACAGAAGAAAACAATAAAGATGAAAACAATAAATTCAAAGGGATTATATCCTCTAGATGTGTGGAGCACAAAAATGCTGCCAAAACCACTAAACAATCTAAATGACTATAACCATTCTAAACTGGAATGTGTGTGGCATAGGAAATAAAGACACTCAAGCTAGAATAAAGTCTATCAATAGGTAATAGAAACTGGATTTTTTAACCCTTCAAGAACCTATGGTTAGTGTGTCAAAGCTGGAATCTATCTCGAGAAAGCTGGGGTTTCAAGGATTTATTAACAACATCAGTAATAAGCTCTAGGTCATATGGAATGTGGTGTATCAGGTGGACATCATTGCTAATGAAGATCAATTTCTTCACTTAAGTATTAAGTACAGTTCTATTCATAAAGCTTTCAAGGTTATAGTAATCTACGCTAAATGTACGAGGAGTTTGAGAAGGTTGTTATGGGATAGTCTAAGGAATTTTGAAGATGATGAAAGGGAATGGATTCTTTTCGGGGATTTTAATACTATAGCCTATCGTGATGAGCAACTTCATTGCTTTACTAATTGCAGTGCCAGTATGGATCAATAATTTTATTATGGACTGTAATCTAATGGATGCTGGTTTTTCAGGGAACAAATTTACATGGTCTAATGGTAGGCAGTGGAGAATAATGGATATGGACCTTTTTAATAGCAAGTGGCTTAGCTATTTTGATGAAACTAGCATTACTCATCTTCTGAAAACATGTTCAGATCACTCACCCCTTCTACTCGTTATCTTTTCATCCACTACTAAAAAGATATCTTCCTTTAAGTTTTTGAATATGTGGCTTTTGCATAAAGATTTCTACAATTTTGTTGAAGGTTGTTGGGATATTGAATACTCTGGGCTCCTATTCAAAAGTTCTGGTATAAGCTAAATCACATGAAAGCTAACCTAAAAGTGTGGAACATGACAGTGTTTAGAAATGTTTTTTATTCAATAAAACATATTGTGGAGGAAATCACACTTCTTGAAGCTAACTTCAACTCTACACAAGACATAGAGCTTCTGGAAAATGCTAAAAATAGGAATCTCTTGCTTCTTGAAAGAGAGGAGGAATACTGGGTTAAGATATCTCACACCAACTAGTTTAAAGATAGTGAAAGAAATACTTATTTTTTCCACAATTATGTGAAGAGAAGGTATAAATTATCTAAAATTTCTCGTATTTTGAATGGAACTACTTGGGATGAGGATCCTAATGTCATTGGGGAGTCTGCAGTAAATCACTTTAAAACTCTTATCTCTGACCTTCCCAATCCATGGAATTCAAAATATATTGGGTGACTATATTCCTAATATGGTTTCTGAGGCTGATAATGAGATGCTTATGAGGATGTCTTTGGAGTCTGAAATCTATGAAATCATTAATGATTTGAGTCCTAATATAGTTGTAGGACCTGATGGGTTTAATGGTAACATTTTTAAGGTTTGATGGCCTATAATCAAGATTGATCTATATGAGGCTATCATAGAAATTTTCAAGGGAGGTAATTTTCCTAAAGGAATATATGTAACAATTCTGTGTCTAATCCCTAAGGCGTGTTCTCCTAAAATGTGGAAAAATTTCAGACCAATCAGTCTGACTACTTATTTCAGTAGAATTGTCTTTAAACTGATCAACAATAGAATTTATATACTCCTATCTAATCTAATTTTTGCTGAACAAGGGGCCTTTACTAAGGGAATGAGCATTCATGATAATATTATGATTTCTCGTGAGCTTTCTGGTGATCTAGCTAACAAAACTATAAGGGGTAACATTTTTTTTGAAGGTGGATATGGAGAAGGCTTTTGATAGATTGGATCACAGGCTGTGAACAGTACATCATCCCTCGACTATCGTGTTTGGTGGCAGATAGTCCATTGACTTTCAAATGTCCGTTGACAGTCCCTGGACTATCACGTTTGGATAAAGTTACTTCACCAGATCCTCTGATCCATGAGAGGTCACCTGTCACCATAGTCCCCAGATTTTTGTATTACCACTAGTTCCTTGAGTTTAGTTATCCGTAATATTCTACATTTTGGGTTTGACCTAAACTCAAGGGACTAGTGGTGATACAAAAATCTAGGGACTATGGTGACAGGTGGCAGCCTCTCATGGATCAAAGGATCTGGTGGACTAACTTTATCCAAACGCAATAGTCGAGGGACTGTCAATGGAAATTGAAAGTCAGGGGACTGTCTGCCACCAAACACGATAGTCGAGGGATGATGTACTGTTCAATGCCTTGGATCACACTTTCCTTTTAACTATTTTGGCTGCATTTAGGATCAGGTGTGATTTTATTAGATTGATTGAACTGAATATAGACAACTGGTATTTCTTTATCCTGGTCAATGGGGTTCTGAAGGGATTCTTTAAAGCTAATAAGGATTTAAGACAAGGTGACCCACTGTCACCCAGTCTTTTTATCCTAGCAAAGGAATATTTACTTAGTAGTTTAAAGGGAGTATCTACTGAATTGACCTCAACCAGATATAAAAGTAGAGGAAGCTTAAACATACCTTGTTTATGCTTTGCTGATGACATATTGATCTTCTACAATGGATCCTATGCCTCTGTTACAAAGATTATGAAATTGATTAGTCATTATGAAGATATCTCGTGATAACTTGTTAACAAACTAAAATCAAGAATAATTATCTATAAAAAAATTCTCACCTCAGCAAATTAGAAGGATGGAAATGCATTTAGGCTTCAAACATTTCCATCTGCCATTCAAGTATCTGGGCTCTATGATAAGTAACACAATGAGGGTCAGTAACTTTGAAAACATTATAGCTAAAACAAGGAGCAAAATCTCTTATTGGGATCAAATATACTCTCTTTTACGGGGATATTGACTCTCATTCAGTCTATTCGTACTGCCTATCCTATCTCCACCATTCAAAACATTACAATCCTTAAAACAGTCATCAAAAGAGTGGAGATTTTAATAATTTCATGTGGGGAACTAAGACAAATAAAGCTACAATAAATTGGTGCAAATGGTCAAAGCTATGCATGACTTATGAGGAAGTACTCTCTTTGGTCAAAGCTAACTAAATCTATTTACTTTAATAATCAGCACCTTTTAACTGTTCCTTTATAGTCTAATTTCTATTATACTTGGAAAAGATTATGTAAAGTGAGGGACGTGACTGAGAAGTTTACCATGTGGCAGGCTAAAGCAGGTAATGTTGATCTTCAAATTGACAGATGGTGTTCAACAAAAGCTTTTATCAGTTTTTCTAGTGATGAAGACAGATCATTCTTTGAAGGCTCTTTGGTTAAAGACTATTGGGAAGATGGAAGGTGGAATATCACAAAGCTGGAGACTGTTTTGGATCTAGAGCAAATCCATAACATCCTCAAGGTTTTCCTGGACTTTTCTAATGCTGACTCAATAAGTTGGACTCTGAGTGACAACGGGTTGTTCAATTCTAAGTCTACATGGAAAGAAATATGCAATAATGGAAACAAGTCTAACCTCTATGGAAAGACATGAAATAAGGTAATTCCTCAAAAGTTTTATTTTCTCCTTTGGAGAGTGCTCAAGAACTGGTTGCCTATTGACTCTGTTCTGCAAAGAAGAAACATCCAGTTAGCATCAAAATGTCAAAATTTGCAATAATGAAGAAACTATCAAACATGTCTTTGTTGAAGGTTAAAAGGCTTGGCAAGTGTGGGTTTTTTTGCTACTTATTTCAACATATACATCACCAAAAATATGTCATTCACACATTTAGTGAGAACATGGTACTGGTCTTCTAGCAAAGAAATTCACTTGCATTCTATTTTGTCTCCTATTATAGTATGGGTGATATGGTTTGCCAGAAATAAAATGAAGATGGAAGGCAAGAACCTAAAGTTATAGGATATGATTGAGAACAGTATATATATATATATATATATATATATATATATATATATATATATATATCCTCTCTGTTTTAGATAAAGCTAATCTATTGAAGAGGAAGTTTTGGAACCGAGATAGAACAATTGGGTCATCCCTTGGGTGTGTGAACCACCTAAGAATGCCGCATGCTCCAATATCACTCAGATGGGTTTGTTCTAAGTTAGGCCGCTTTAAACTCAATACAAATGGTGCATGTAGTGAAACTAGAGAAAACTATGGTGGTGGTTTGGTCAGAGACAATTTAAAAATGATTAGTTTCGGGTATGGTCGAGTCTATGGCAAATGAAGCCCTATAATTGCTTAAACCAGAGCTATGTTGGACGACCTTCAAATTTGTTTTGCTAAAGGTTTCAATATCCTCGATATTGAAACTGATTCTCGTATTCTGGCTAAAATGATACTCCCTGGAAGAGCTCCATGGTACCTTAAAGCTTCAATAAGCTGCTGTTACAAACTGATCTCATCAAATATGAAAATAATCCATATTTTCAGAGAATAGAATGAAGCAACAGATTGGTTAGCTAAATCTAATCTCAAATCTAACAAAAACTTGGATTTTGAAGAGAATTGAGCTCTTGTTAGACTGAAAGCAATTTCTTTTCTTGAAGGACAGGGGCTTTGCCATCTGAGAAACAACCCCAATTCTTAGCAATTGAAGCAATATAAAGAGATGGAAATCTTAATCTTACCTGTATTGAAGATTCATATGCTAATATGAGCTCTTGCTAGACCTGATTTACATTCGAGGCTGAGTATCAATTTTTTTGGGTTAAATGGGTATGGTTTTTGGTTGTTTGAAGAGGCTTTTATTGAAGATGGGTGGAAATCTTGAATGAGTTAAAGGTCTTCGTTTAGACAAAAATTTAGATATAAGAAGCTTTTGACCGAAAATTAGATTGATTAATAGTCTTGACAAACACCGAAACTCATAATTTTTTAAAAACTTTAAGCCTAAAACATTTCATTCTTAAATATAGATGATATACTGAAAACTGTTCTTATTTTATAAGAATAATGTTTGTTTTAACATATTTTTGTCTACTCCCACCCTAATCTATTTTATTTATTTAACTCCTATTTATTGATACTAATCGTAGTATTAGTTAAAGTTTTCACTTTAGTCTACAATATACAGCTGGAATAATCTTAACACATAAACAAACTATATTAAAATGATCTGGTTGCTTGATTGATGTTCCATAAAAAAAACCATCGATTTAGACCAAAAGCAATCCAATAGAAAAACAAAGACACTTTAGACAATGATATTTTCAAGAGGATGAATGCCTTTAGTTATTCCAGCCTTAATTAGGGGAAGATCCACTCTAACCACCCCGACTTCAACCAGAGGAAGGGAACTATTAGTTATATTAGTTTCAATTGCCGGAACAACATCATCAATTGTCTGAGTTACTGTTGGAGAAAAATGTTAAGTGCGACCAAAGTCCCACATCCTACATCGGTTAAACATGGGAAGAAAGATCAGTATACAAGTTAAGAATACATCTCCATTAGTGTGAGGCCTTTTAGAAGTGGACCAAAAACAAAACCGTGCTGAACAATGGGCCCAAAGCGGACAATATCACACTAGTATGGAAATCAGAGTATTCTTCCTTATATACAAAAGCGGAATATGTGGACCCAATATTCTTAACAAATGGTATCAGAGCACCAGGCACATAAAGAACCTGATTGGTGGGTGTGATGTGGGTGAAATTCTTAGGATGCCGAACATCTTGGCAAGAGCCATACTCAAGGTGATTGATTCGCTGGATAGATGGAGCGCCACATGGCTCATCAAACAAATAGCTTTGATCAAAGAGAGGCGTAGTGTCATCTAGAGATGAAGCGCCAGATGGCTCATCAAGCAGGTGGCTTGATCAAGGAGCGGTGCAGTATCATCTAAAGATGGAGTGCTTGATATCTCATCAAACAGGTGGCTTGATCAAGGAGCGGCACAATGTCATCTTATATTGAGCAGATAGATCTGCCCTAAAGGGCTAGAGTTCAAGCTTCTCTCCACCTGACTAGAGTAGGCGGATGAAAGTCAATTGAGAGAAGGCTAGAGTAGTACTTTGTTCGATAGAAGAATTGTTAGGTGCGACCAAAGTCCCACATCCCACATCGGTTAAATATGGGAAGAAAGATTAGTATATAAGTTAAGAATACATCTCCATCAGTGTGAGGCCTTTTGGAAATGAACCAAAAGAAAAGTCGTGCGGGCCAATGGGCCCAAAGCGGACAATAGCACACTAGTGTAAAGATTGGAGTATTCCTACTTATATAAAAAATAGGAATATGTGGACCCAATATTCTCAACAAAAGATTACCATCAATAATTTCGACGTCGATCAGAGGAAGGATAATATTGAGTTCTTTCAGAGGAAGGATAATATTGAGTTCCTCCACCTCGCGTTGACTTACAGCTAAAATTTGTGTATCAAACGCTTCGAGTTTGGAAGTTTTGAGCATGTTTTCTCATCACCATTATCGATGAACTTAGAACTTAGAACCAAAATCAATCCAAGTCCAGATTCAGGAAAGTCCGGTGGAATCTGAGCACCGATTTGGCACACCTATATATTCTTAACATGGTATCAAAGCCAGAGTTCGAAGCAATGTGGGACTAATAAAATGTGTTGAATATCCAACGATGTTGATCCAGCTGTGATTTGATGATGGACCTGTTGATCCAGGATGTAATAAACCGGTCCCCTATGTTTTAAAAACGTAACAAACAGATCATTTTCTGAAAATTTGAGGGACTTGTTTATTACAAATTGAAAACATGAGGGACCTGTTTATTACAGACATAAATGACCTATTTATTACAAAAAAAATATGTTTGTTACATTTTTAAAACATACGGGACCGATTTATTACAGAGACAAAGAATAGAGACTGATGTGTTACAAGTGATAAACATGGAGGACCTGTAATGTTGTTTAATTAATTAATTAATATATTGATCAAAGATTTAAATAATATATTCTTGAGGTAAAAATATAGTTCATATTTTTTTAACATTTGGTTTAATATTTTAGAGAAAATCTTATATTAGTTAAAGATATTATCTTGTCATTAAAACATAATAATATACTAATATAATAATATAATATAAGAGATATACCATATATCAAACAACATCAAATACAAACACATTAAAAACATTGAATAAAATGTTTTTCTTATGTTATCTCTCTTTTCATATTTATTTTTGTTCTCAACAATATCTATAGTTTCGTCTCGCCGATGCCCTATCGTAATTGCTTCATATTTTCTGCCTTATGTACTTTTCGAACAACCTCTTATTTCTTGCCATGAGTCACACAATTAGCATAAGTAGTCTTCCTAACCACTTTGTTCTCCAAGGTTTTTTGGCATCCAAAATCTCATCCATTTTCTTTCTTCCCTTTCACAAAGGATAGGCATTTCCTTCATAATATTAGGGTTTCCTTCTTGAATAATAATTTTGTTCTGGAAAACTACAAATAGATGAAGTTGCAGCTAGTTTACTAGTGTTACTACTAGAGATATAGAATATTGTTGGAATTTTGCAAATGGGAACTCCGACTGAAGTCTTTTCTCTTTTAGAGATGGATACGATTAAAGTTTTCTATCTTTTGGAGATGGATACGATTGAAGATCTTTCTCTTTTAGAGACTGATTTTTTAGTTGGTGTTTATTTTCCTCGCTAACTGGTTTGAATGACACAAAAGAGGCTATTAGTAGCTTGCTTAGGCTAGACTCGACCATATAATAAGTTTGATACATTGTTTACGGTCAGGAGAACGTTGAACTATTTTCCCCAACACCAGTAGATAAATCACCGAAGGTGATGTATTTTACACTCTCCAACATGCAAGGGCTCCTAACACTATAAAAAAATTTAGATAGAGACAAGAGATACATAAAAATAATCAAGTCAATATGAACCTCTTGACGTTCACTGTAATATACCAAAATGTAAGATAAAAGTCAAAAGAACTCAATCTGGTAAAACCAACATCGAGGAACTAATTATTTGGAAAGAGCCTTATTCGTTTCAAAGTTCTAATTGATGAAGATGAAGGACCTTTTTGTTAGTATAAAAGAACATAAAGTTTTTTATAAATAAAGTGTAATGGTTAAAGTAATAAATAAAAGAGAGAATTGAGTAAAGCTTCTAGAGGAAAATCAAAATACTAATTCATTCATTTAGTAACAAATGGTTTAAATACAAATTTAAAACCAATGACACACATCGAGCTATCTGCAGAATCAAAACACACATATCTAAGCATGTTATCTAGAAACCTATAAGAAAGTTGGGCCAATGGAAATAATAACAGCTTCTAAACAATGTTAATACTTTTCCTTGTTTAGACGCTGCAAACTCCAAGTTTCTTTCTCACATCTTCAAACTTGCTAAGTGGCAGAGGTTTGGTGAAAATATCTGCAATTTTCTCTCTATATTTGCAGTAACAAAAAGTCACATCAACATTATTTTAAACTTCTCAAACAAAGAATAACTTGATGTTGAAGTGTATTTTGAACTTCTCAAACAAATAATAACTTGATGTTGAAGTGCTTAGTGTTTCCATGAAAGACTGGATTATTGGATATCACAATGGTAGCTTAATTATCAACTAGTATTTCAGTTCTTTGTTTGTGCTCCATGTTTAGATCAACTAGAAGTTTTATTAACCAAAGAGCTTGATTAATAGCCTATTCATTAACCTATTTCATTAACCTATTTTAGTTCTTTAATAAATTTTGACCACCTAGGTCACTCGTCTCCCATAATTTTGGTATTTTGGTACTACTGTCTAATTGTAGTACCAGACATAATTTCTTACTCCAACCATCCTTCGATCAAAATCCTCCTAAAACATAAACATATCAAATATCAAGATGAGATAGATTAAAAGAAATAAAATTCATTATTAGAAAGGATAAAAATTATATGCTACGGATCCTTCCTCAAAACTAACATAATTAAGAAAATCGATATAGTATTATATAGAAACAAATTTTAATTTATATATATATATATATATATTAAATTACTATAATTAACATCTTGTTGTAGTCTTTGTTTTACATATTGTTATCTTAGAGATTCAAACTTGCGATCTAGATGAGAATTCTCTTCTCCCTAAAACACCAAGCTAAACCCCGATAGATGAATGAAAAAATAAAACAATTAATCTTTTATCTCACATTTAATATACTTTTTGAATTGAAGAAGCCCAAATGCAAAACCTTAAATCAACATCTATTTTCTTTCTTCGACGGCCGCTAGTGACCATTTGAAGCTCTAATCCATGGAGGCTTTCATAAAAAGACCTTATCTCGAGATCAATCACAATATTCAAAAAGAAGCTCCTCAAATAATTATACCTAACAAATTCAACAATTCAGAAAATCGATTTGATGATTTAATGGTGAAATTCTCAAGGGTAGAAGAATTTCCTCCGTTGAAATCAAGTCAAGGAACAACGAGCAACAAAGAAGAAATCTTAATCTTTCGACGATCCAACATTTGAAAAAGGATAAATCTCATAGTAAAAAAGACAACTAGGTTACAATCGAAGGGGGCAAAAAATCCTTTGCAGAAGCGATAAGATGTTTAAGAAAGGGATTTAAACATGAAAATGTAATCCACAAAGACATGGATGAATATAGAGCAATTACATTCCATGAAACATATAATGATATTTTTCATCTCTTTCTAAAATCACGTTGATTGCTAAATTCCCTCTTGGGAGGCCTGCATTATAAGAATTTAGGTCATACTTATCATCGTTTAGATTATGTGGTGCATATAGTGTTTCTCTTTGGGACTATAGTCATTTTTATTGAATTTAACAATATTGATGATGTTAAAACCTTATGGAAGCGTAATGTAAGATCAATTGATAAATTTACCTTTCAAATTTTTAAATGGTCACCCCCAAATGCATCCCAGACTGGAGTATCTACGGACTCCAATCTAGATCTCAATGCAAAGGATCCCATAAATATTTTATAACAATGACTTTGTTACCCATATTGCTAAAGCAATAGGATTGCCTTTAGCAGTATTGGTTCCTCAAAACTCTTCCAAATAAAATTTGGATTAGTTTTGGTGACCAAAATGGATTTTGGCAAGATATCCCCTATGGTGATGCCTATTGCATCACCTAAGAAACCTTACTTTCTTTCAAACCACCCATTAGCCCCTAACAAACCTAAATAAACTTGGGTAAAGAAACTTAAAATTATTATTATTGACCCAAATCAACAATCATCTTCATTAATTATTAGAGAAAAGCAAAAGGATTCATTGGAAACACTGGAAACATAAAAAAATCAAATTCAAAGAATAATGAAATTTCAAACTTCAATTAACCCGAATCTCTAAAAAACGACTTACCTTTAACATCAAACCAAAATTAAACAAAAGATATTATCATCTATCCTCAATCATTAAATAACAAAGATAAAATTCTAACCTTTGATCTAGAGACAAGACCCCTTAATATATCTTATAAAGAGGTGATTAAAGCAATTCAATCTATGTCTCTTAGAAATTCTTTTACCATATTTAATGAAGAGATTACATCGTATAATGAACCTAAAGAACCAAAGAACATAACAAACATTAGTCTACCCTCATTCCCTGTCATGAAAAACCTATTAATAAATAAGAACCGGTTAAAAAAGAGACTAAAAATAAACTAAACAAAAAAGTAGAAGTCTCAAAAGTAATTTAATCCATAAAAATTGAATTTCAAAGAATCTAGTAGATCTTTCAATCCAAATCCAAAATGACCATATCGTTCTTAAACTAGAATGCAAGAGGAGTTGGATACCTAGTAACGTTAAGAAGAATAATAACCATAGTTAAATCCCATTACACTTATTTCATAGCTCTTTAAGAGCCTATAATATTAGAGGTAAACATAAACAAAGTAGGTGATAAACTAGGCTTTGAATCTAATTTTGCAAACCTTAATAATAAAATATGGATATTTTGGAGAAACAATTTTAAAATTTAAATATTGGAAAAAATAAACAACACCTGCATAGAATGGTAAACCATCATTCTTCTGATAAAAAAGTTATGGTCAAAATTATATATGCAAAATATATTTGATCCCAAAGATTTCCTCTTTGGGATAACCTAAGACACAATTCTGAAACAGATCTTCCGTGGATTATTATTGGTGATTTCAACACCATATCAAAATCATCACAACAATTGTATGGTTCCACCCTCTATTTAGGAGGGATTAATGAATTCAACAATATGATAATGGATTGCCACCTTGATGATTCCGGTTACACAGGATCAAATTTTACTTGGTCAAACAAAAATAAATGGAAAAGGTTAGATAGAACCTTGCACAATGCAAAATGGAGTAAATACTTAGATATAACCATGTGATACATCTAGGCAAAAATTGGTCAGATCATTCATCCTTAGTAATATATGTCTCAACCTCATATATAATATCTAAACCTCCTTTTACATTCCAAAATATATGGCTGGACCATCCAGAATTCATGAAAACAGTTGAAAAAGGCTCAAACAATCTTTGAAAACATGGAATAAAAATATATTTGGCAATATTTTTTATAATATTGCCAAAGGAGTGGAAGATGTTAAGATTGATGAAAATAATCTGGAAGATCTAATCAATCCAGATAACAAAATTTCCCTGTCCAAAGTTAGAGCAATACACTTAAACTTGCTTGCCATAGAAGAAATCTTTCGGTAGCAAAACAATGCATCTCTCTGGCTCAAAGATGATGACGAAAACACTAAATATTTTTTTAATTTTTTTAAAAATAGAAAGAAAAGAAACATAATTCATGAAGTAACAATTAACAACACTTGGATTGAATATCGTAAATAAATAGGTATATCTGCTGTTAATTATTTCACAAACATCTTGAATAGTGAAACACACCTGCAATCCCTTAATCCATACCTCAATCGAATTAATTGTAGTATTCATAAGTTACTTTCTGACCAGGATAACCAACAATTAATGAAAAATCCCTCAATGGAGGAAATTCAAAACATTATCATGAATCTTAACACTAAAGGTGTATCTGGAGTTGATGGACTCAACTCCAGACTTTCCGAGAATAATGGAAAATGTAAAACATGACATATTTGAAGTTGTTACAACTTATTTTAATGATATCTCATACCCTAAAAGAATCTTTTCCACTACAATCTGCTTAATCCCAAAAAACAAATTCTCCAAAAACATGGCCAAAGTTCAGACCTATCAGTCTTTGTATAATATTCAATAGAATACCGTCAAAGATATTAAACAACAGAATTGCCAATATACTCCTTAAAGTTATCTCAAATGAACAAGGTGTTTTGTTGAAAACAAAATTATTCAAGATAACAAATTAATTACACAAGCACTTACAGGTGACTTAAGTAAAAAAAACAAGGGGGATAATATAATAATAAATATCGATATGGAAAAAACATTTGATAGGATAAAATTTCAGTTTCTATACAATATAATGTTGGCATTCGGTTTTAATCAGAATTTCATTAACCTAACAAAAAGAAACATTGAAAATGTACACTACTCTATTATTGTCAACGACTGTTCTTTTGGATTTTTCAACTCCATAAATGGTATCAAGCAGGGTGATCCTTTATCACCCAGCATGTTTATCATTGCTGAAAAATTCCTATTGAGAGGAATAAAGAAACTAAACAACCTTTATCCTTCATGAGCTATAACTCTAGAGGGTCATTATCTATTTATTGTCTGGCATTTGCAGATGATGTTATAATCTTCTTGAATGGTTCTATTAACATTGTCAAGAAAATCTGTGATTTTCTTGACTTATATCAATCAATTTCTGGTCAACAAGTTAATAAAGCTAAAATAACTTTCATTTCTCATTCTCAAATGATTATAGTCAGAATAAATACCCTAGAAAATGCCTTAGGTTTTAAGAATAGTCATTTACCATTTATATACCTTGGAAAATTTGTTCACTCAGTCATAAATTCTATCTATTTTACAAATCTTATTAACAAAATAAGAAGTAAAATAACTGAATGAAACTTCACATCTCTTTCATTTGGTGGGATACTGATTCTTATTAAATCAGTTCGTCTAGCTTATCCAATCTACTATATGCAAAACACTGATATACCAAAAAATATTATAAACATAATCTACATTATATTGAATAAATTATTTTAGGGACAAAATGAAACAACAAAACCTAGAATATGGCCAGAGTGGAAAAGGCTTTGTAAGCCATATGATGAAAAGAGATTGGGAATCGTGAAACTTCAAGATTTATTCAAATAGCCCTATCCTTTAAACTTTGGTTTACTTTAAGAGAAAATAAAACTCTATGGGCTAAACTAATGAAATCTATATATTACCCTAATGTTCACCCTCTTCAAGCTCATCAGAAACCAAAAGACTCAAAAGTTTGGAAAATTATTGTTAAAATTAAAGCATCACCTAAACAATTTGTTTATTGTAAACCTGGAAAAGGTAATATAGACTTATGGCTCGACAAATGGAGTCACTCACACCCTTCGATCACTTTATCTCCAAATGAAAACAATTTTTGGTATAGACAAACTAAAGTATCATAGCTTTGGTCTAACAATGATTAGAACTTAACTAAATGAATAGATCATATTCTGCCACCAGATATCAATAGGATTCAAAAGATTTCTCTCAACTTTAATCATGATGATACTTCTCTTTGGAATGTATCATCTGATGGCAATTATTCATTAAAGAAAACGAGGAATGAAATTAGGACCAAAGACTTAAAATCAATTGTACTACGGAAAATTTGGAATAGTATATCCCCAAAAAATGTTCCTTTACCCTATGGAGGATTTCAATAACTTAATATCAGTTGATCCAAACATTCAAATGAAAGGTTTTAGTCTTGCATCAAAATGCCAACACTGTCTAAATGTTGAAAGCAACAATCATAGATTTGTCTCCTACCCAATAGCTTGGGATGTTTGGAAACATTTTTCTAGTTTATTTAGAATCATAATAGGAAAACATATGACAATTTCCCACATTATCAACTCATGGTTTCTTTCTTCTTAAAAAAATACATATCAGATATATATTTCCTTCAATTATAGTATGGTCAATATGGAAAGCCAGGAACAGTTCTACCACGAAAACATTAAAGAATCTTCCAAAAATATTATTGAAAATATGTGACATAGTATGCATTCTCTTAATTCATTAAATATTTTTAAAGGAAAACACTGGTCAGGAGATACCAAAATAGCTCATGAAAGACATTGTTTAATCATTTAGTTATACAAAAGCAAAATGGCATCCTTATATATCTAATAGATATAAACTTAACTGTGATGCCTCCTGCCTCACAACTGGGGAGGCTAGTAGTGGTTCCATTTAAAGAAATGATAAAGGAGAAGACATTTTCGCTAGAGGCATTTTGCTTGCCAAAAATAATCCACTAACAGCTGAATCTAAAGCACTGTTAGATGGTTTGCTTTTCTGTAAACTAAACAATTACAAACATGCTGACATTGAGTTGGATTCTCTTATACTGTTTGACATATTAGGCAAAGGCATGGCTCATTGGTACTTAAAATTGTTAATTAAATGATGTATAAACATGATTGCATCTACTTTGGTTATTAAACATATATTTAGGGAACAAAATGCGGCAGCTGACTGGATTTCTAAACATACAATCAGATCTCAAGTTGATTGTTCGTTCTTACCAACCCATGTTCATCCACAACTTAATGTTATTATTGTGCTTGAGAACCCCAATGTTGGATACCTTAGATTCCAACATTGACCAGCTCACTCCTAACTTCTAAATAATTTTCTGGCAGATATTACTTGACAATGAAGAATCTCAACAGAAAAAGAACAAGCAGATGGAGTGAATATCAAGAAATCGTTTTACAAGATAATACAAGCAAGAGTGAATTTATTTTGAAAAACAATTTCACAATTTAGCATGTTTGTAATATAGTTTCTATATACTGTTACCTTTATAATTATCCCAAACGAACAATAAAATTTAATATATATATATATATATATATTATTTAATCAAATGCATAAAAAAGAATTTTACTTTAAAATAATGCATGATAATAAAAATATATTATATATTCTAAAATATTATATTATTTAAATAACCGATTTAATTCTACAGACTTAAATTGGCATCAACGTATGTATATATTTAAATAGGGTTGGGTTAGTCAAAACTCAACCCATTTCAAACCCAATATATTTAAATTTGAGTTGTTCTATTAACTTGGAATAGAACGCATTTTTTTCTTTTGTTGTAAATGTAAGTCCATGTACGATGAACCTACTAAATGATAGGTTAAACTTACATGATTTTTTTTAAATATCTTTTTCTTTTTTAAAACTAAAATAGGACTTTATTGATAACTTTCAAAGTACATGGACGAATTTGAACAAAGAAATCGCAATCACACTTAAACGAAGAACTAGCAGAAACTTAAGCCTTTCTAAACAATTTTCCAACTTATAATCAGCATGTGACTCCAAAGATCTTAACGACCTTCTTCTTCCCAAAACAATCTGACATTTCTTCGCCGGAAACACCAAACAAACACCACCGGAGACCCCATACTCCAATTAATTCATCTTTATCCCTAATGTAACCAAGACCGATGCTCTCAAGGAAGACGATTGCCTTTAGCTGATTTGGGGCAGAATTGTGATCAAAATTAATGTCTCTTCTGCAAGCCAGAGCCTCCTTCGGAATCCAATCGGAGGCTTTGTTTTGCTCCCGGTAGACATGCTTGATCACCATTCTAGAAGTTATCAGCTTTCTACAATAGTTAATGGTGTATTCCAAATACCAGATGGTTTTCCCATTCCCAATTAGCTCCACTAGAATAGTCGAATCGACTTCAATGTCGAGATTATCGATACCCAGAGACTTGCAAAGCATAAGACCATCCATAAGAGCCCTAGTTTCAGAAACAATCAAGCTATTCTTCCCATAAATTCTACCAAACGCTTTGATGATAACTCCATCGATATTCCTTATGATCCCTCCTCCACTGGCCTCTCTAGTAGAAGTAGAAGCTCCATCGATATTAATCTTATACCGATTCAGCTTGGGTGCATTCCATTTAAGAGATAATAGAATACAATGCTTAGTCTGATGAACATCACAGCCCATAAGGATTGACATTCTATAGTCTTTTGCCCAGTGCTTCTTTCTCAGTAAGTTTGAACTATTTAAAGAAGTAATGATATAGATTACCTAGTTGATTAATGAAGTAGAAGTAACGTTTATTTCTTTATGCTTTTTTTGGTTTCGAGCTATTCAGATAATCCAGACGATGATGTCAGGGATGATTGATCTCAGACTATAGGTCTTTGTTGAAGACCAGTACCAGGTTCGTATCAAATGTTGAATCGTCATGTTCCTTCTAATTTTGATTCCCATGATAGTACTAAAGTGATTCCAAATAGTCTAGGAGAGATTGCAATTAACCATGACATGATTCTTGTTTTCCTCATGCTGACAGAACTGGCACTTTGAGGCCAATTGAAGATGTCTTCTCTGCAAGTTAGTGTCAGTTGAGAGCCAATTCATCAGAACCCTCCAAAGAAAAAACAAACATTTCTTTAGATTTACAGCGTTCCAAGTTCTTCTGAAAAGGTTAGATTTATTTCCTTTATCTATAATAGCATTCCAAGTTCTTTTAGCATTAAACTTGCCATCGTCAGTCAATGCCCACATAATTCTATCAGGGTTGCTATTTAGCTTAAACTTCAGGATAGTAGCAACCACAGTGTAGGGCACCGTATAGTTAAGCTTGTCTAAATCCCAGCTTTCATTTGACCAGTAGTTATTGGTCTTAGTACTTTCATAAAGGAATTTGTTATCCATTTCATTGAAGTAGATTAGGGCCTTCTCAGTACACCACCTGTCCAACTAGAAGTAAATCTTCCCATAGCCAGGAATCCAGAAAATATGCTTGTCAGCTTTGTCTCTTACTTCAATAATTCTGGCCCAAACTCTAGACATTCTAGTAGGAACACAAACGATAATGGGGTGCTGATTCTTACAGTAGATAGAGCTCATTAGTTTTGACCATAGAGAGGAGTTAGCTCTAAGGTTAAACCATAGCTTATAAGAATAGATTATCTGCAAATCTTCAAGTTTCTTCATGTTAACACCTCCTTCTGCATAAGGTCTACTTATCCTTTTCCAAGAAGCCCAAGTGATTGTTTTAGTCTCCATTTTATTGCACGATAGGAACTTATTATATAGATTTTCAACTCTGTAGATAACAATCTTGGGAATGGTTGTATTCTGAATATAGTACAAAGGGAGAGCAGAAAGAACTGATTGTATTAATACAAGTCTCCCACCAAAGAAGAGAGTACAACCATCCCAATCAATAATTTTATCCCTTATTCTAGAGAAAAGGCTGTCAAAATCGCTGATTCTTCTCTTATTACCAACCATTACCCCCAAATATTTAAAGGGCATAAAACTGTGTCTAATGCCAAAGTATCTCTCAACACCATTTATACAAGATAAATAAGTATTATCAGCCACAATAAGCTTTGATTTGTTGTTGTTGATGATCTGACAAGAGTTTGTTTGATAGTGTGACAGGAACTCTGTAATCTTTGAACAAGAGGAGGCGGAGCTACTGCAAAAGATAGTTAAGTCCTCAGCAAACGCCAAAACTGGTATCAACAGGTTACCTCTTGATTTAAATCTTATTGAAGTATCCTCTACATTCATCTTTTTAATGCCCCTTATGAAGTACTCATCAGCGATAATGAACAGGCTTGGGGACAAGGGGTCCCCTTGCCTTAAGCCCTGATTAGATTGAAAAATCCCTTTGTAACACCATTTACTATAATAAAAAAAATAGTTATTAGTAATATTACGCTTAATAATATCAAGGAAGCTCTGAAAAAACCCAAAATCCTTAAGGATTGAATGAAGAAAACTGTGAGACAGCCTATCAAAGGCCTTCTCCATGTCACTCTTCAAGATAATGTTGTTGCTGCCCTTAGATTTCAACTTAAGATCATACAAGAGCTCTCTGGCTATAAGAATATTCTCTTGAATACTTTTATTAGCTACAAAAGCACTTTGCTCATCAGATATTAGCTTAGGGAGGATCACAACAAGTTTCATGTTGATTAGTCTTGAGTAAATTCTGTTGAAAAGAGTTGTATGGCTTATAGGACAAAAGTCACACCAAGATTTAGGAGATCTAATCTTAGTTATAAGGCAAATTACAGATGCATGAACCCCAATAGGAACATCTCCACCCTTAAAAACTTCTTTGATAGCATCACAAAGGTCATCACCAATGATGTGCCAACAGTCTTTATAGAATTTAGCATTGTATCCATCAGGCCCAACGACCTTATTAGGATTCAATTCACAAACAATACTGTGAATCTCCTTTTTGGAAGGAATCCCAATGAGAAAAGCATTCTCCTCTTCAGTGACTAGATTAGGAATAACATCAATAAGAGCACTAATGTTAGTTTCACAATCATTATTCATAAGGGAATGAAAATAAGAAATAACAGAGTTAGATATCGCTTCCTGGTCATCCAACCACTGGGAACCATCCCAAATTCTTTGAATCTTATTCCTTTTAGCTCTTTTCTTGACCGGGTTATGAAAAAAGTAGTATTTCTGTCATTGTCTTTCACCCACAAGGTATGCATCATCTTCTCTCAAAAACTTTCGTCTCTTGCAAGTAGTTCTAGGTGAGTAGCTTTAGCACTATCAAGATTAACTTTGTCAGCAATTTCATTTGAATCCTGGTAGTTGTTTTCCATATAGACAATCGTTTCTTCAATCAGTTTGATTAAATCAAAGATATTACCAAAATCCTTTTTATTCCAAGCCTTCAAATACCCTTTAAGTATCTTAAGCTTCCTCCAAAACCTTTGAACATGATCCACATTCATTGAACCAGACCAACTACCTTCCACAATCTCAAGAAAATTAGGATGTCTAGTCCACATATTAAGAAACTTGAAAGCAGGCTTGAAAATTTCTTGGTTAGAATAGATAGTAATGCTTATATGGGAATGATCAGAACACGTCCTAGCCAAATGGACCACTTTAGTACAATCAAAATAGTTCATCCAAGTAGAATTGTAAAGAACTCTATTCAACCTCCTCTATTTCCTTCTATTAGTCCACGTATATTTAGAGCCAGAAAAACCCTCATCCATTAGGTTAAAATCCAGAATCAGGTCATTAAAATCATCCATACTTCTTAAACAAGAACTAGTACATGACAACTGCTCATCCTTATTAAGAATCGTGTTAAAATCCCCAACAATAATCAATTCAATGTTTTCATTGATTTCCCTAAGAGAGTCCCAAAGATCAATCCTTAAAGACCTACTGCATTTAGCATAAACAACAGAAAGTCTGAAGTTGTTGTTCATATTGGAGTAATTTACAGTCACATGAACAACTTGCTCTTCATTGCTTATAATATCAACATCATAATCCTCAAGCCAAAGTAACCAGATTTTATTATTGATGTTGTTAAAATATTTCTTATACCCAATCTTCCAAGCCACCTCACAAATCTTTGAATTATAAATCAGTGGCTCCTGAATGGTCATGAAAGCAGGATTTTCAGATCTCTTTAGGGACGTTAATCTTCTAATAGTTTTCTTATTACCCAGCCCCCTTACATTCCAGTTAAGAAGTTTAACTGTCATTTAGAAGATTTAAGCTTAGCAACCTTTTTCAACTGCAGTAATTTGGAGGAGATAAGGCCTTTGCTGTTCTAAGTTCTTGTTTTCTTCACCTTCTTAACTCTTGTGAAATCTTTACTTTGATTGCTTTGATTATCTAATAACATTCCATTCTCATGATATTTTGTAGGAGACCACTAAAGACTACCCGTAGTTTCTTCAGTTGGAGAGTTAATACCCAGATTCAAATCAGAATCGTCTTTTCCCACAAACAAAGAACTCATATGGACCATTTAAAGAGTTTCAATCATCTCAGAGTCTTTAATGACATGCTGCTTCTCACTTTTCCCAGAAGACAACTCAAACTCTTTAGATATAACACTAGCAAGATTAAGCTTACTATTACTGAATCTTTTGTACTACTTATCAACAGGATCATCATTACTGTCAACTTTATCTTATTCTTGGATTATCATATTTATTTTGCAATCTTTTTCCATATGCCCAATTTTAGCTAATAGGAATACAAAAAACAAAGGTAAGCACGTGTTAAATTTTTAGACCGAGTTAACTAAAATATTTAATTCCATATTGAAATTTGGTGGATTCCTTATGTTTTTTTTTTATTTTTTTATTTTTTTATAATATATTTTCTAATTGTAATAACTTCGTCACCATGATTGTAACTTTTTTATTATATTTTAAAAAAAATCAACCAGTATGTTTATGTGAAAAATATGAAACTTCAGTGTCATATTTATCAATTTTATATGATCAACGCAAGTTTTCAACATAGTTCATAAAATAAAATCAATTTATTATTTTTTTAAACAATTAAAAATATATGTATTCCAATATTATTTTCAAAAAATATCTTTAAAAATTAAAAAATAAAACCAATCATTTTATGTAAGAAAATAAATTTCGATTTTTATTGTTTAAAATATATTACAAATATAATAAAATCAAAACTATTATTTAAAAAATACACTTGACCAAATTCAAAGTCATTAATAAAAATATTTATAAATTTTATTTTACATGCTTTGAAATTAGATTACTTTCAAAAATAAAAGCTTCGTTTGTTAAAAAAAAATTAATATTTGTTTTTACTATTAATATTATCTTTCAGAAGTACAATTCTCACTTCTAATTATGACATGAAAAAATTCAAAAAACCTCTCGTTAGGTAAATCCAAACTGAACTTATCTACTTTTTTTTTATTTAGGATGTTAAGTGGGATTAATATTTTGAGTGAATATTGGATAAAAATTAAAAAATTAAAAAAATATGAAAACAAATAATCGGCTCTCAAAACTAAGAGTTGAGGTAAATGTTTGTCTTGAATATTTTAAAAGTAACTTCTCATTCCTTCATTGTCTAAGACTATATCAAGTCTTTTCCAGTTCCTTTTGTTGGTCCAGGTGAAGGGAGAGCCAGTGTAACTAGCATCATTCAATAAGCAATTCAAAATTAGGTTATTGAAGTCATCCATATTTTCGAGTCATTGAGGTGAGCATAAGAGTTGTTCAACTAAGTTTGTGATATAATTAAAGTTTCATATAAAAATCCATTCCATTGAATTATTAGAGAGAACTCTAATTGTATCCCAAATGGGGACTTTATTTAGTCTAGAGCACTTATCGTAAATAACAGATACATTGAACTCTTTATTTGATTTAAATGAACTATTTTTAAGTGGATGAGTTACTAATAATTGCAAACAACATCCATTTGAAAATTGTCTCTCCAAGCAATTCAGTTTTTATTGGATTTGTTTGATTTTCCAATTTTGAATCCTAAAGTCTTTATGATATTTTCCAATTTGTTTTCAGCCACCATAGGTTGTTGTAAAGCTAATTTTTTTCCAACTTAATGATTGTTTTTAATCTTTTAATTGATGCTTTGCTTCTTATTCCTCTAATATTCTAATTTAGTATTTTAATAGTAATTGGTATTAGAGGAGAAATTAATCATTTGAGCGACTTATTGATTAGTTTAGCTTTATTATTTTTTAAAGATGCGTTTTTTGTTTTCCTTTTGCTAGCTCTAGTAGATGTTTTGGACTTTTGGATTGAGAGTAAGATGAAGATACTAATAAACAACCAATATTTGAAGGTTTTGGAGAGGTATCATCGGGATCATCCTTAGATGATTCATTAAAAGCATTATATATGTTTCCAAGCTATACAGATTTTAGAGCTTCTATGATTTCAAGATTTAACTCATCAATAGAAATTGAGGAGTTATGAGGATTTGATATTAAAAATAATGTTGGGTTGTTTATTTGTTTAATAATGAAGTGGTTCTTATTGTGTGTTATATGTCTTTAATTATATCATTATTGATTTATTTTTTCTTCTGAGCTTTGAGGAATACTATCATTTAAATTACTTATTATTGTAGATCTAACCTTAGGTTAGTTGATTCAATATTATATATAGTATTATTATTTTAGAAAATTTTAGGTTGTCCCAAGTTTGAGTCTGATGTTTGGTATAATGTAACGTTTTGTTGTTTGGCTTTATTAAAATTGGTAATATCATGACCAAGATAGTGATAGTGATGATAATATAGAGGAATAACTCCATATATAATGTCCAACCAGAAACCATCTTGGCCACCAAAGTTGATCCAGATTTTCCAATTAAGAGGCTTAGATACATTAAGTTCAGTCCAAACCTGAAAATAGTTGTGTATAGCCCTATTTTTGTTTGGGACCCAAATATTTAAAGGTCTACCTAATGTTTTAGATATAATACTAATTGTTTGGGTATTATACATAAACTCAGGCCATTTGTTTTAGATATAATACTAATTGTTTGGGTATTATACATAAACTCAGGCCATTTAGGAAAAGTAACCCATATTGGGGTTACTGGTAATTCAAATTTTAGGTTGAAATGAGGCTTCCATTTTAGGAGCCTCATGGAATACTGACCAATATGCCAAACATTACGTTTCCAGATGATTTTAAGTTCATCTAATAGCTTAATTTCAATCACGATATTACGATTGTTAAGAGACAAACATATTAAAGTTCTCTTTAAGTTTAAATCTTTCTATGAATGTTTGCACAGTTTTTAAATCAGGTATACATAGGGCGAATGTTCCTATAAGGGTAAATATTGAATTAAAAAGGAGACGGGAGTTATCTTGCTCTAAAAAGAAGTTATTTTTGAATCTATTCTTGCAATAAACGTTGACTGGTCCGTGAAACACCTCCTCTTTGTTGTTGTCTAGCCTAATTGCTTCTATGTAGGTTTTCTGGTTCTGCTTTCAGGGTTAATTTAGGCTATTTTTGTAGATATGGTTTATCCTCAGAGATGGAAATTATTGCTCGTAGCTCTAGTGATTGTTTCTTGTGTCTTTATTCATATTGCTTCGATCTTGAGCTTGAGTTGAAGATGATTCAATTTTGGTCTTATTTTGGGTGTACTCTGGTGGCTTAAATGATGTCTTATATGTTGATTTGTGAATATTGTTAATGTTGTTTATTAGTTGCATCCTCCATATAAATTATATGAAGTACTTGATTGTCTTGATGATTGTTGGCTCGATCTTGAATATGGGGTTTTTTGCCGCGAAACCCTTGTTCCTTTATCGATGATGATTGATACGTGGGACTAGTGTTGCTCGATACTCAAAAAAATTCTGTTTATGAGTAACTGAGAGTATTCTTTTTTTTTTCTTGAGTTGTTTAGCTTATTTCCATTAGAAATATTTTGTTTATGATTCTAAATTATCAGTTTAACAAATAATTATTCTATTTTTAATTTCAATTTTTGAAAACATTATATTGAAATAGTGTTTTAGATTTTAAAATTTTTATAAACTTATAAAAACACATTTTAAAGAATTTTTAAAAAAAAACACGATGTCCAAGATAAAACTATTAAAAAGATTGTTTCGAGGTAAAACTAAAAACAAAACTATTTTTAAAATATTGAATACATCTATGTTTTTTCTTATTCAAACATAATCACTTTTATAACTTTAAATGGGGAAAAGTTAAAAATACATATAGTATTTACACGTAATTTTAGTATTGATACACTTGTGGTTATATTCATTGGATTAGTAATTTTAGTTGTTCTAGTTGATATATTTGCAGGTATACTAATTGGCTTAAACATATGTTAATACAATTAGATGTCCACGATATAATTGTTTTTAGCAAAAGAAATAATTTTTTTATTAAGAATAAGGTTACAAGAATATAACGTAAGGTTTGAATAGGGTAAAAGCCTAGAGTGGTTTGGGCCCAATAATTTTGAAGAACCATTACAAAACTGGTACCATGCATTATTACTATTCTTGAATCTATCAGATTTGAATTAAGAAACCTTAACCCTACTTTTCTTCTTCTTTGCCTCCATTGATTCTGACATTGGTACTCTGGTAACTGGTAATAGGTTTACTTAGCTAGGTACTCAATCTTATTTCATGTATTTTTCTTTAGTTTGATTGCTCAGATATCCAGGTACCGGTCTCACCTTATACAGTTTAAGATTACAGTTTAGCCTCTATTTGTGCTTCTGTACAACTAAACCACTATAAAGTTGGTATACTGGTACTTGGCTGGTCTTTAAATGTCTCGAAAGCTATCCTTCTGAGTTATTGAGGTCCAGAGGTTGATTATCATGACAGATTTGTCACGTAATTAAAAATTTGATATGATATTTAGAGTCGATTGATATGTACATATGTTACGCAAACAATTGATGTAGGGAATTCTCAGTTGTTTTGTTAAACCTAATAATTGACCAAACTTTTTCCAGGTTTGGATAATCTTGGACTTGATTGAGGTGATAGACATATAGATATAGTTAAATTTATTTTTAGCTTTAAGCCGAAGACAAATAAGAAATCGCATATGCAACTCCTGCAAAACCAGTATGTGTCACAAATAGATAGTATCAACATCAACATTTTCCTCTTATTCCAAATATTCTTAAGATGATTCTGGCCCTAGTAAGATCTTTAACATTTAGCTAATTGATTTGAATTTTAAGATTTCATGGATCTTTGCATCTTTGTGTTGTGAGATATGTCCTTGCTTCCGGATTCCACTTCCTTTGTATTGCTTTGTAGTCTATCTGACATTTAGATAACCTATTTTACCTTATGAAACATTAGAGAAGAAAACCAACTATTTCTGCAATAATTTAGAAGGTTAGTCAGGATTAAGATCCTAATGAGCTTGTTGATAGCATAAAATATCAAGAGACATTAGAAATATCATTAGTCATTTGTACGAATGTAACTCACACCAAGTTTTCTTTCTCGTAGCATCTTTTAGCTTCTTAGTAAGTAATATTTTGAAATTCTGATCAACCTCAGTTTCGTATCTTACAGGCGAAGTAGTCAACCTACCTATGCTCTCTTTGTTAGGGATTACATGCTCAAAGGGTAAGTTGATACAGTCAGATTAGCTAATGTAATTGAAGCATGTTTCCAAATCTTCAATAACCTCAATGACTTCAGTCTTAGAGGGATGATGCTTGTCATTTTCCTTCTTAACATTCTGGTTCTTTAATTGCCTCAAAAAATTGAAATCTTCTATGACTTCAGATTTTTCCAATATAGTGGATGGTGGAAGACTAATTACTACTGCAGGCTCATATAATTCATCTTCACTATTAGTTATCATTGTTTGCTTGTTATTTGTTAACAAGGTACTTGTTTCTGTAATTTGTATTGTTTTTGAAGTTTTTGAGTCATTGATCTAATTGGTGTCACTACTTGTTCTTTTTAGGCATAAGCTCTTTGAGTCCATTGTTTCTGGATGAATTGAATTACTTTTATTCTATATGTTTATTTCTTCATCATTGTTTTATGTGTGTCTGATTCTTGTACTTTGCTTTTATTTCTGTTGTTTTTGAGTCGTGTTGTTCCATGTTTGTTGCTTGAATCCCATAATTATCTCCCTTCACTATGATTGACTTTAGCTTAGGTTTTATTAGAGTATCCTAGGTCATGATATTATCATCATCATGTGAATGATCTAGATTTGTGAGGTCTCTTTTGTTGTTGTTGATTTTCTTACAGTAATTTTGTCGATGACACAGATGATAGCAATTAGCACAGTAATAGGGTAAATTCTCATATACAAAATTGTGCTAGTATCCATTATTTTCACCAAATCCTATCCTGAATTTGGTAAAAAGATCTTTAGATATGTTTAATTTCACCCATACTTTACAAAAATTGTGTTTAACCTTGTTTCTTGGTGGAACTTATATCGAACGAGGGTTTCCTATTACTCTAGCCACTGATCTAATTATTCATTCGTCAAACATATAGTTTGGTAGATTTGTAAGTGAAATCCAAATAGGAGTTATAGGTTTCTCTCTATTTGTATTATAATGTGGTAGCCACTTTAGGAGTCTCATTCTCTTGTCGGCGATTTGATTAACATTTATCTTCCAAATTTTTTGAGGTCTTCAAATAGATAAGTTCAATAAAGATATGCCTATTATTCCAATGTGAAATGTTAACTTCTCCAAGAAACCCATATGAATCAATAAATTTCAAAATAGATGAATGTTTCGATTTTCCGGTCGAGAATTTTCCCGCCTTGGTATTCTTAGCTTTTTGTTGCATATTATATATATATATATATATGATTTTAATTTACTTGGAAATTTTCTGTCATGTCTTGTAATCCGAGATTTGTGATGTCTGTGTAAACATTTTCATTTGTGTCTTTGTGTATGGTTTTTTATTTGTGCCTTAACCAACTTACAGGGGGTGTGTGTTGCTCAATAATAGAGTTTGTCCATAAACTTCTACTCCCTTCTAAAGTGGTTCCTGACTTGTTTCTCGATAAAAAAAATTCATATTTGTCAACCCCAGTTGTTAATATTGTTTCAATATTCATATTATCGGATTGAGCAGAATTTTCAAAACACAAAAACGATTCTTAGAATTTTTCTAACTAACTTAATATTTTATATAAACATATCAAATATGCAATATAATTTTAATTTCTTTTTATAATAACTAGATGCATATGTGATATTATGATTATTGTATAAACGTTAAAATAATTAATAAATCATTTATTAATACTAAAATTTATAAATGTATATGAACTTTTCATACATATATTATTTATGTTTTATTTTATGCTTGATAGTTTTTTAAAACAATATAGACAATTAATTCTAAAATAATATTATTTATTTAAATTAGAAGAAATTGGTTTAGTTAATTTATATTAGGTTGTTCTTATTTTAAAAATTGAATTGATTTAGTTATATTGAAATTTAATTTATATATAGTTTTAAATTAATTTTAAAAGTCTCAATTTCTTTTTAATATTTATTTGTATTTTGTAAATTAACATTTGAAATTTTTTGGGTTCGACAACCGAAAATAAAATTTTAGCTCCCATCTCATGTACGAATAAAATATTTATCCAACAATGAATATAAAAACATATATGATATACTTTTACAAAATAGTATTGATGGATAATTTTAAAGAAAATGAACAACAAATATAGTAGCATTTTATTTTGTAGTGTTTATACGAATCATTTTTGTTTTTTTTTCCGAAGGGAACCCACTACCGCTAATCAACGAGTGTACACACCAGAAGGTAAACCACACAAGATGACAGACTCAGCCAAGAAAACGTATGTAGATGAACTCGAACTCATGACCTTTAGTCACAAGCAAGTCTTACTCAACCAGCTCGGCTACCCCTTAAGGTTTATACGAACCATTCTATATATATTGAAATAATAAAAAATAGTAAAACACAGTTTAATGTATCTCATAAGAAAAACATTATAATAGCAAAAAATTGGAATTGATTTAAATTTATTCAGACTATTTTTTTTGAAATAAAACTTTTTAGGCTTTAGTGTATAATTTGAATATTAACAAATCCGGATTGTAAAAACATCTAAAATCCTAATATTTTAAAATAAATCAAATGATATATAATTCTTTTTAAAAGAAAAAAAATAAGATCTACATTTTATAGTTGTTCATATCCATGCTTGATCACCATAGTGTACCATATTATCAATTTTTTGTAATTTTTTGTAAAATAATATTTATATCGAGAATACTGGTTTTACTAGACAAAAGAAATGAAAATTTATTATCTATTACGAGATGAATAAGATTCGATTCGTACTTGTAAAACAAAATGTTTATTAAAAAAGACGTATTTCGTCGCTATAGCTCCTCCATAACTGAATGAATTTGATTAATTCTGGGTTAATAATTTGTTATAGACTTGTCATACTGAATGATGTTTTAATGATAATATTCTAGCCGGTTAATTCTTCCCTTATATCATTTAGGTCCATAAACTAACTATTTTGTTCATTTATCAAGTCGTTATTTTTTTAAATCATATTGTTTTCCTTAAATCATTTTGGTTTCAACAATAAACCAACATTTATAAATCTTAACTTTAACACTAGTATCTCGTAAATGGTTAGGATACATTGGACCACGAACAAACCAATTACTTAAATATCTAAGAGATTAGGTAAAAGTTTAAATTAAATGTAAATTTAAGTTTTTAGAGATAAATAAGATAGTATCTCTAGTATATTAGTGATATTTATTGTAAAATTAAATTTATAAATAAAAATCTAACAAACACTAATAATATAACATAATTTATTCTCTTATTTTTATTTTACATCAGTCATCTTTCTTCTTAAAATTTTCATATTTCACTTTGAATTTAAATTTCGTTTCGGTTAATCTAAATGGCTCAAAAATATTAATATTAATTGGCGTCGTTTATGATAAAGTTATAATTATCTTCTCACTAGAATCATGAAAACAAAAATAAAAAATCAATTAGTTGATGTGAGATACCGACGATATGACCAAACTATCAGTAGGCGAGGGTTCTGAGGTGAAATATTTAAACGGACAACCTAAGGCCATGACGGCAAACAAGGACCCTTCAATACCTTCTCCTAAGATCAAGCATCTCACCTATTAGTTAAGGGAGGAAGATGCTAAAAAAAATATTATTGCAAGAACAATGGTGTTATAGTAGGTCCCCAAAATTAATTCTGTTATCTAGACATGGGATGAGGATGATGGATATGATGCAACTTCGAGAATGGTGAAAGATTTCCTCGAAAAAGAAGCCTATGAAACAATAATCTTACAAAGGAACTCGCAAATTCGACAGAGATAACTCGGATCTAAGATCCTCCACCATAGACAAGAAATGACGAAACTATAGCATAAATAGAAAGAGGGAGCATGACCAAAGAGAGGAGAAGAGCAGAGAGCCTAGGGTGGAAGGAGAAAATGAATTGGTGTTGCGTCTAGTTTTGAATACTAAAGTACTACCAACTGTGACGACAATGTCGGGATGCCCCATACGCTCACGAGATGTGACGACAATGTCGGGATGCCCCATACGCTCACGAGATGTGCCTTCACCATGCTATCCTCAATACCCTGGATACCATGCAACTTATCACCAAAACCAAGATGATCTACCATGTTTCCAAAAAAAATGAAGTACCGTTAGGATATCCATCAAACCCTACACAAAGGCAGTAGCAGCAAATGAGATTCCTAAATGGATTCAAGGCAACCAAAGTACATATACCAAAATGAAGACTACGAGGGGCACAAATCGAGTCATAATACCAAACTGAGGATACAAAAGTGCAAGATACAAGAGTTCCAGCTGGCATACTCGTTCATATATGGTCGAAACGACTATTACGATGATGAAGACGTTCATCCATATGAATATTCCCAAATGGATTTAGAGGTTACTATATCATATCATACCACGATATTATGATAACCACAAAATGAACAAGTGTTGGATATCCAGAGCATCACATGTTGTATTTCAACAACGAGATTTTGCATTACAGAATGGATAATGGAATAAAGTGTTGAGTCTTTGCTATGACCATTAGAGGAAGTGTAGTGCAATGGTTCAATAGTCTCCCAAAAGGTTGCATCAAGATCTATAAGATGGTTCAGGCATCACCCAGGAACCACTTTGTAGGTTTAAAAAATAAAGGAATATAGGGATTATATAATCCATTGAAATCAAAGAGCTAACAAACATTTGAGAGAGTATACAAAACTATTTGTTGAATCAAAATCATAGTTAAAAATTTATTATGATCTTATGGTTATCGAAGAAATTAGGAAAGGAGCCCGAGAAGAAACCCTACCTAACGCAATGATAAAAAATGAAAGTGCTAAAATTTGGGGATTTATTTTCTCACGTGGAACTATTCATCATACTGGATAAAATATACATAACAAAGAAAGTATAACACATAGTTAATCCGGCTGGAGGCGCCTCGACCAGCAAACCAGATATTATAGCATAAATTAACACTAAAGATGACACATTAAAGAACAAGGGCACTTCAGATTCAACTAGGCTTACATCTATTCAGTCCTACAAATACAAAGGCAAGCCAAAGGTCAACTACAGTGTTGGCAGCAACAAAAGAGAGGAACATCCGCCTAGGGAACCATTGACAAATATGACCAAGTTACTTATAGAAATTAATGAAAAACATAAAGATACTATAAAATACAATCGTCTCAGGAAGTTGTTATGACTAAAGGAGAAGAACGACAAAAAAATTGTAAGTTCCACAGTGACACGAGGCATTTTTAAAATATTGTTAGGATTTGTAGGACCAATTCCAAATGTTAATAGATGAAGACAAACTAAGAGAGTTCATGAAGAAATAAAAAAATAAGGAACCAACTTAAAGTTCAAGTTATACTGAAAACTAAGTCGCAGCCCCAACCGAAACTCAAATGACACTAGATACAAATGTCATCAAATGGGCCAAGCCAGAGAATGTAAATGGTTACTTGGATCCATATCTAAACAAAAAAACCATAAGAGTGACTAATAAAGGAGATCCGGACTCCAGAAGCACTAAACGATCACAAAAGGTATATCATCAAGATCGAGATAGTATATTAAGGGAGCACGCTCCCACCGAACCTATCATTCTCGGATGATGGCCTAAGAGAGATGGAATCTCCACTAAAATGATGTAGTACTGATAATAATAGAGTTGGTAAGAGTGGAGATCAAGAGGGTAATAATTGACACTGCAGCTCGGCGAATATCCTATACAGAATAACTTATGAAATAATGATAAGGCCACGAGTTATAATCCCAAGTCAAAGAATCTTGACAGGCTTCACATGAGAAAATTTAAATATATTAGGAATTTAACTCTAGATGTAGCCCTCAGGAAACAAGGATTCTAGAAAAGATACAAAATCTTTTCATGGTGGTAGATGCGCCATCCTTATATAATATTATAATATTTTAATCATGGCTAAATCAAATGCATGTCGTAGTGCCTATGGTCTACCAGTTTTTAAAATACCATGTAAAGGGAAAAGTGGTTGTGGTTAGAGGAAACCAAAAAACCTACATGGAGTGTTATGCAGCATATTCGACTCTCAAATTATAGGAACAAGAAAGTGAATGGGTCATCTTGGAGGGAGTAGATGACCTTAGAGAAGGGCCTCAGTTAGTGCAGTCGTGGGAAGAAGCATAAGATATAATTATGGAAGAAGGAAACATCTTGAAGATTTCCTGAGCAATACTAATCAATCTTGATAAGTGCATTTCATGTCACTTATTAGGCTCCATTATTCTTAAAATCATCGCCGGTTCTCAAGTATTCGTTGTGTTTTAACGTGTTTTCAGTCATTCTCGTAGGATGCTCGTCGATGGGATTTCACCGCTTCTCGGTGACTTTATGCTGGATTTAAGGGTCAAAGCACCATCGCATGTTGGACGTACCCATTTTATTTGGATACGGTGTAAGATCTGGTACTGAGAGAAAGTTATGTCCTTCACCGGTGCAGTCAAATGTTTGCTGAAGTACGTGGACTGTAATTCTGTCAATGACACTAATCCCATGCATTGGAATAATAGCACAAGTGTGTTCAAGGCATGTGATCCCAACAACAGTGATTTCAAGTTCGGTATATGTCGGAACGCAGTTACGAAAAATGTGGTATCGTCTAATTTTATCGACAAGTATTTCTATTGCATGTGGTGGGGCTACAAAAACTTAGTTCATATGGGCAGAATTTGTCAACAAGTACATTCATTAGAGGACGTGGGCAGCGTGCTTCATACAAGCCGCAAGGCGATCCGGTATGTTATTTATTATCCGAGGCAGATTAGACAGTTCAACTACACACGGAGGCCGAACAGGGTTCTTCAACACAACTATACTTCGACCTGGTGATTTCTGTAGTGAAGAACTACTTTCAAGGGCTCTACTTCCGAAATCAATCTCAAACTTACCATCTACAACCAGAACAGTAAGAGCTCTAATCGAAGTCGAAGCATTTGCACTCTGAACCGAAGATTTAAAATTTGTAGCCAACCAATTCCGTCGCTTGCACAGCAAGAAACTTAAACATACCTTTTGGTTTTATTCTCATCATTGGAGGACGTGGGCAGCGTGCTTCATACAAGCCGCATGGCGAAGGTATAAGAGATGGGTAACGGAAAGTAATCTTTTGGCGTTAGAATCGGTTGGTTATGAACAAGACGAAAGAGAGGACGAAACACATTTAGTCAATGACTTGGATCCGGTAGAATAAATAAAGGGATTAAAGAGAGAAGGAATTAGAAAACAAAAACAGAAAATGAGTGAAGACTAAAGAATGAGGGTATTTTAGTTGAAGATTGATATAAACCGTTGGATATAAACGAATCTGAGGGTGGTGAATTGATATTAACTATTGTGGTTGTCAATCTTTATATAAAAGCAGACGACAAGATAAAAATGGCTTCATTGGGCTCATGAGCAGAAGAAAAACAAAAAAGGAAAAAAGCCCAGTAGAAAGGTAATGACTTCTTTTAAGGTTTCGGAAAAGGTTATATAAATAGAAAACAAGCAAAGAAGTAAGAGGAGAGTATGCACTGATTGGGTTCGCGGAAAAATACAAAGCAAGAAGAAAAAAATCGGAATTTGTCACTGACTTTTCTTTCGGCAGAATATAGAACGGAGAGAGAGGTAAATGAATCGAAATTTACGGTTTCGGTGGATTTCTTTTGACAAAAGGCAGGTGACAACTGTTTTTTGGGTTTTCTTTCGGCAACGGCAACATACAACCAAACGGCAGTATGCAGGCAGTTGTTCGGTTTAACATTCTCTAAACTTTTATTTGTTTATTTACATTCTTCCTAAAGAATTATGTTAACTTTTGCACCCATGATGATAATTTGTTCGATTATGAACTAATCGTTGTCATGGAACCTTAGCAGATTTGTTTGAATAATACTTAGGGTTTGATTGCTTCATTTATTTGTGAGATACACTTATCGTTTACCTAATATGGTTGTGTTTATCGTTAGATGCGTCGCGAACATCTAGTTTGTTAATCTTTAATGAATGCGAAAGTGGATTTAAAGGTTTAGAACTTTCGATGCTAGCATAGGTTCTTGAATGATTCGTATTGTGATTGTTCATGATTCGTAATATGTCACTAACCATATCATATTACCCTATGTAATCGAAATAGATAACTTGTGCTTAAAACCAATTGTACCTCAATTCGTATAGACATATAGGATTGTCATGCAAGCGGTGTCTGCTTAACTGTTCTCTCTTTTGTGGTTGTTTAAGTGGTTTGGTTTACGTGTACTGAAAGGTAGCGTATACTGATTTCGTGTTATCTGATTAGTAATCGTAGTTATCTTACATATTGATTAAGTATATTAATACTCTGAGTAAAATAAACAATGAAGTTAGGGTTCCATGTTCTCTCTCGCATAAGTAAAACTCGTTAGTTAATCTCGTTAGTTAATTTACTTAGTTGTATTCATTCACTTAAATTTATTACTCGTTCAAGCATTAGTTTAATAATCATACGTTGTTGAATAAGTGAATTCTTGTCTTATACACCTAGTCTTCGTGGGAACGATCGTTCTTACTTATTACTTGCTACTATTTGACTGCGTATACTTGCGTGAGAAAAGGACTAACAGATCTCATAGTTAAAATTATATATAAATTTTAAATAACTTAGATTTTATTTTATTAAGCACACAAGATGTAACTATAGTCATAGCATAGGTCACTTATCATCAGTTGAACCAATAAATTTAGACCCATAACAGAAAAAATATCTTACTCCGAACAAAAAAAAGGGTATTGTTGCTTGAAATAGACAAATTTATACGCGTATGACACATACAAGAGTCTCATTATTTAATATGGACGACTAAAAAATGAAAATTATATGATGTATGTAGAGTTTACGGATTTAAACAAAGCATGTCTAAAAGATCCCTTTCCACTAATAAGAATTGACCAACTTGTAGATGCAACATCAGGAAACAAAATGTTTACCTGTAAGTATCCTTCACATGTTATAATCAGATATAAAAGACATAAACGAGTCAAAAGCACATGCAACTATTATGGTAATAGGGCTACATTACTACATAGTTATACCCTTTGGAATTAAGAATGTCAGAGCAATCTATCAAAGACTAGTAAGAAAGATCTGTGCAAATCAAATAGGTATAAACATATAAGCCTATATGGATGGCATATTAGTAAGTTGCGTACTTGTAAAAGACCATCTAGCAAACCTTGCCGAGGCGTTTGACAACCTTAGGAAAATAAATCTTAAGCTAAATCTAGAAAAATAAACTATGACGTTCGGTCTGAATAACCTTTACGGATATATGGTGCGACAAAATGTAATCAAAGTATATTTAATAAAACTTGCCAATATAGTAGCAATGAAGCCTCTAAATAATGTGAAGAAGTCCAAGTTCTAAATGAAAGACTATCAGGTCTCAATAGATTCCTGTCCATATGCTTATATAAGTGCCAACTTTTCTTCCAAGTATTGAAAAAAGAGGGAAAATTTCAATGGACATCATCATATAATTTGGCGTGCAACAGTGTAAAGAATTTATTGGCTTTGGTTGAAGTACTAACAAATACTAAGCTAAGAGAAAGCTTATACATAGACTTAGTAGTCTCGGACTATGCAGGCATCATAATATTGATAAGGGAGGAAGGAAGGTAGTTCAAAGCCTTATACTACGTAAGTAAATCTTTATTAACAGCATAAACTAAATACTTATAACTAGAAAAACTTGCCTTAACGTTGGTAGTGGCGATTAGAAAAATGAGACTGTATTTTTAAGCCCACACTATAATTGTTAGAACTTGCTCCCCCTTAAGAATTGTATTATGGAAGCCTGATGTCTATAAAATATTTACAAAATAGTTAACAAACTTAGGGGATTATGATATAAAGTTTGAACTAAGATCGGAGATAAAGGCCTATGCATTAGCCAACATTGTAAGAAGGAGAGACCTATTACGATAAGTTATGAGTTGGAAGATACTAAAGAGTCATGATTGATGGAGAAAGTAACAATCAAATATCAGGGGCATGCGTCTTGCTAATATATATCGTAAATCTATTTATCATGTTCGGATTTCAAGTATCTAACAATGAAATTGAGTATGAAGCTGACATTCTATGACTTCCTTCAGAAACAAATATGTGGACCTGAAATGATGCAACTCTTAATTGAATCCCAAATAATTCTAGTCAAACGTTAGGACATGCAGAAGTGAAAAGGGAGAATATAATCCAGTACTTGAAGAATTTACAGTGTTCATTATCTTAATTTAAAAATGTTGAATTCAAGAAGTCTCGGGGGTAGAAAATGTAGCAACAGATGCACTCGCCTCTTTGACCTATACATATACATGACTAGTGATAATAATTTAAAAAAATCCTTCCATTAAGTTTTGAAATCACTTCTTCACAACCTTCATATCCGAATGAATAATGAAAATAAAAGAGGAAGAAGAGGGACCAGATTGGTGAACGCCGATAAAATATTATATGACAAAAAGACTGCTCCATAAGGAACAAGATTCATAATAGTTGTCGTAGATTATCTCTCAAAGTGGGTAGAAATACAACCAGTGTAAAACATCATGACATATGACGTAATAAAGTTTTTAGAAATGAGTATATGTTACATAAATAGAATTTTGAGAGTCATCGCTATCGATAATGGAACTCGGCTCCAAAATGACAGTGTCATAAAGTTCTATGAAGAAAATGGAACAAACAAATATTATATTTTCATTTACATAATCAAGCCAATTAGCAATTCGAAGTGACTAACAGAAAAATAATTAAGGGCATGATGAAGAAGTTAGAAGGAGCAACATGGCGTGGCCGAATTCCTTACAATAAGTGTTATGGTCATACCTAACAACACGTAGAACTATCATTAAGGAAACACCATTTTCTATGGTATATATTATAAATTCAGTAGTACCAACAGAGATATGCACATTATCTCCCAGGATATCAGTGTATGAAGATGCAAATAATAACCAAAACAAAAGGACAACACTAGATCTAATTGAGGAAAGAATGGTCAAAACTCATCTTCGATCATAATATTACAAGACACTAATGAGGAATATATATGATTCTAGTGTTCGGTTCAAAAGTTTCAAACCATGAGAGAAAGTACTGCAGAGAATTTTCCAACATATACAAGAAATAAAACTTGGAAATTTGGGCAAAAATTGGGAAAAGAAATTCACGGTCAAAGCCAAAATAAAGCCAAGAACTTACAAATTTTTGGACAATAAGGGAAATAAAATTAGGCATCGTTTGAATATTGATCATCTAAAACTCTACCATAGTTTTGCGTTCTAAATTTTTGTTAACCCACTACTCTTGTAAAACGTAATTATTAAAACATGGGGATGTACTCTTTCCTCCCTCGGTGGCGACATGAGGATGTACTCTTTCCTTCCTCAGTGGCGATATAAGGATGTACTATTTTCCTCTCTCGGTGGCGCGAGAAGGTTTTGATGAGGCATTCAACATTAATAAAAAAATCATTCCAAAAGTATGATTTCTCTTTTCTTTACATATCAAAACATAGTTAAAAATGCCAAACACTAACATGTTAAAGCAAATATACCTTTCAGAAACTAAAAGACGTATAAATGTCTACTAACAAATTTAAAAAATTATTTAAGCAATAAAATACTTCAGACAAAATACTTACACGCTTTAAAAAAATAATAAATATCTCCGATGATAAAAAACATCAATGGTCAAGATAGTCAAATTAAGAAAACTAATTTCAACGTGATAATAATATATATTAGATGACGAGAAATCAATCCTTAAAAATATAAGCTCCATTTTCTTAAAAAAAAAAGAAAATTCTACCATGCAGTCATACACCCTCACAAAACTTTGAAAATTCTAGAATACTACGAGTATAAGACATAAGTTATCAACAAAAAAACTCTCAAACCATTGAAATTGGTACGTCAATAGAGAAAACATAAAATTTCAAATACGTTTCAAACTGAAATACTCGTTCAAACAATAAAAACAACACGAGTATTCATAAAACAAAAAAAAAAGTCTTATACATACAAAATATACAATAATAATATTCAACATTTACAAAATACAAGGTAACAATAATGAATTTCAATAATTTATAAATGAGTAGATAATGAGGAAGAAACAGTTTCCTGCATATCAGCACCTTCAACATTTTTTATCGACGCAATAGTTGACTGATCATTATTTGTTTTAGTAATATACTTATTAACACCACTCTTTTCTCCATCTTCATCATATTTGGCTGCTACCCGATCTCTTATATTTTTCTCCTCAAATTCCTCAAGAAGATCACAAATATGTTTACCATTTGTAGTCCATCCTGAAAAAAGAGAAAGAGAGTCAGGGGACTTATCAGCCCAATGAATATCATTTGGTTCACCTATTACAAACTTAGCACTTTAGGAAACCTAAAAAATGGTTCCATTACTAATTTCTTTGGAAATTAAGGAGGAAATAACACAATTAATAGGGAGGGCTAACTCCACATTAGACGATCCATGAACTTATAATATGCCATTACCTTTAATACGTCGAGAACAAAAAATCAGATCATAATCTCAATTGATGGATAAACTTGCCTTGGAAAGGGTCTTTTCACTTAAACAAACAAAATCTAGCTTCATAATATCCTCAACCATCGCTTTAAATATTTCTCCAAAACGATGACTCACTTTGTTACAATTCTTATCAAATATAACAGAAATATTAATCATAAGCACATATGAGTCTCATTCTTAAACCATCAAAGGCAACAAAATATTTGCTAAGGTAAAATTTTTAAAGAATTAAAATTGAAAGAGGAAGAGGCAAGAACAAAACTATTAGCAACACATGTTTCTTATAAATGATTAAGAAAAATATTTGATAAAAGAGACAAATGAGATACATGAGGTGAAGATGCATCATATGGTTTTGTTGAATGATATATAGGTCACAAGACTAAAAATATATGTATTTTAAAACAACTGCAAAATATGGTAAACGTTGCATAGAATCTCCAAACGACTGAAGAACATCATTGGGATTCATCACCTTCATCTACTTCACCAATTGAATAAAACAAGTTGGGGTTTTCCAATACAATAGTTTTGGAAATATTTGATGCTTATTGAATAATATTTGAATAACTAGAAGATGTCTTCCTCAAAGTATGCTCTTTCGCGTCACTGAGAAGTTCCATTTAGGAAGATCCCTTCCATAATTTTGGCTCCATATATAACTATTTTCCCACAATCCTCTTTTTAGAAAACTTACGAGTCACAACCTCTTTTGCGAAAACAATGACTAGAAAATCCTGTTTGACCTATTCGTGGGGCTAGTATTTGGTAAGAAAAAACTGCGTGGATACCAAAATGGAGGAACATGAAGAAGAAAACTTTTTAAATTCTTCCATCATGGTAGAATATATCTCACACACATCCTCTAATATTAAATTATTGAAAAGAAGTTAAATAGAATAAGCAAAAACTAAATAAATAAAACATTAAGGAAAACGATTTAAGAAAATAAGTACTAATCCTCATAATTCTAAAAAAAAATTAAAAGAATCCTAATTATTTTTTATTTTGGTAGTCCAATTGCCACTGGAAAAAAAACAAAACTATTGTTCTAATCCTCCACGGAACTCGAAAACTTAGTGGCAGTTTGTACGAATGCTACCATTTGAACTAAAAAAGAAAGGTTTTACTTTCGTTCTATAAATGTGACAACATGCTAGAAATTGTTCATAAAAAATGTAGAAAACAACATTTAGGTATAACAATAGCCGAAAGTAACAAAAACCAACACTAGAAATCCAACTGGCTCGGAAATATGTGAGTAGTGTGGGAGAACCTAACAATATCAATATTTAATTGAAAACATAAACCATGAGTCGGAAAATGATTGAAAAAAACAATTCATCGTCACATATATGAATAATAAAAAATAGACGAAGAGAAACTTGAACAATAAAAATAAGGTATTTACCCCATAAAAATGAATGAAATATAACTATAGATTAATTCTGAATCAACGAAATCAAATTTATTCAAATAATAAATGGTTTAGATTTAGGTAAATGTCGAGAAGTTGAACGAAATGCACGTAGGTAATCACAAAAGAATTCAACATGTGTAATATTTTTCAATCAACTTGCACAATTAGTAAAAAATGAAGAGAGGCCTTCGAGCTTTAAGATTTTAATTTCTTTCAAAATAAAAAAAATATATGGTAAAAGTATTAATACTTACACAAAAAAGTTATAAAATATAATTTTCTATGTTCGACTTTTTCGTGAACCAGTATTGTAATCTTCAACTAACTAAAAAAAATATATATTGTAGTATTTATCCATTACCTTAGTTTTCTCAAATGAATATATAAACTACTTAAAGTTGTAAAAAAAGTTAAATATGAAGGAATAAATCAACTATCTTGATACAAGAATAATAAAAACATCATCAAAGATTCGTATTTGTTTCCTCATTATTCGCCGAGGGTTAATGGGCTACTCAAATACCTTCACTACAGTGTGAGACAAATTAGAAAATAACACAAAACATGAGTCGGATAAAATAAATACTATATAAATGCATGGAAATCTTGCCTAAACCTTCACCAAAGATTAAGGGGCAACTCAAGCACGGTCAACAAATCGAAGCCTTCAAAAGAAAGTGCAACTCCAAGGACCAAATATCTTCCAAACAAGAAAAATCAGAAATAGCCTTCAAATGAATAACCCAAAACGCTTGAACAAACTCAGTAGGTACTTTGAGAAAGACAGTAGGCGTGTCGGCAAAAGCAAACAACGGTTCAGCTACCGTTAAGAATACTATAGAAAAGATTGAGCTAGTCATTCCTCGTTACTCTCACAAGGAATAAGGTCTACAGATAATAATGTAATTAGTCTGGGCCGAGCACAATGTCCCATCAAAAGTTCAAGTGCTTAAATATCTAAGAGACTCGATCAAAGATACAATCATCTGCAAATCTAAGTAGTTAGAGATACATAAATCATTATCCCATAATATATGAGACACATTTATTGTAGAGAATTCTACCACTAACCACCAAACATCAAACTTATTTATCAATAACAACCCAAGGTTTGATAAAGTATAGATTACCACCTAGTGTTAAATTAGTATTTACAGATAACCACATTGACCTTTTGCTAATACCAATATACCCCCAACCGTTTTTCTCTTCCTTATTTTTTTATGTTTTTTTATAGATAATTTCATATATATATATATATATATCAAACTACAGCTTCAAAAAAAAACTAAAAATACCATTATTTTTAAGACAAACAAAACTAGATCTATAAAATATATTTTTTGATTTTTTTTAGTTACAAAAAAGAAATTGTTGTATAGTTCCAAAATTACGTATAATTTGTTTTCAAAAGTCAAATGTTGTCTAGATACAAAAATACATGAAAATATCTTACAAAAATAAGAAGAAAATATTATCAGAAATAGGTATTTGGTCGCTAAATATGTATGATTGTATGAAAAAAATACAAACTTATTTTTTGAAAAATAAGTGTTAATTAGGTGTGAAACAACTAATTATATGCATGCTTGTAGTTATAAAATTTGTGAATTTTTGTGGTGATAAAACTTTTGAAAACATAAAGTTGCAAAATTACAAGCAATTTGGTTTCAAAATAAGTTAGAAACAATAGTTGTTGTTTAGTTGTGAAATTACATGTAATTTGATTACGAAAAAATAACTTATGTTTAGTTGCAAATTTAAAATAATTTGGTTCCAGATTTGGCTTTAAAATATTTATCAAAATATATCACTCATGAATTTCATTTTTTCGGCTTTAAAACTATAACTATACGTGTTTTTTATTATTATTTCTAAGTTAGCATTTGAAAGATAAAAATAACATATGGTAATTTTAATTTTAATTCTTCATTGAAAGTTGCATGGGTAGCATGTCTATTATGTTTTCAGAGGTATTGTTGAAATAATTTATGGTATATCTAATTTTTTAGATAAACTTCGAAATCCACGTGGTTATTAGTAAATTTATTTCTACTCACCTGATCATCCGTAAATTGTCATTTATTGTAATATGAAACCTATAAATAAATATCTAACGATTATTAATAATACGAAACAAGTTATTTATTTTTATTTTACAACCGTCATTTTTTCATAAAAAATTTATTTTATTTTGATTAAGCTAATGGCTTTGAAATATCTATATTAGCATTACACTAAAGTTAAATATAAATATAGAATCATAGATTTAAATTTTTTGTGTACACTAAAATTTTATACATAATTAACTAATTGATTTAATTATTTATTAAATAAATAATTAAGCGTACGATCCAAAATATTTTAAAAATATCATTATTTGGTGAACTTTATGCCATGCTAACAAGATATTCATGTATATTACATTATAAATCAATTAATAAACAACTAACATATTCGAAACTAATTCAAATAAACAAATCATTGAAAAAAAAGATACGATTGTGGCCGAAATAATGCAGACTTAAATTATTTTAATTAGCGGTTTATAATTATATTGATCGGTAAAGTTTTAATATATTTTTCATTTTTTTTAAATAAATAAACTAATTTTATTAAATTTTATTTTTTTATACTTCTTGTTTACAAAACATCAAATAAAATTTCATCTTATATTTTTACCAAACACACTCCAACGTGCAATAGTTTTCAATCATTTTTATAACCATATTCATAAAATATTTTACAATCTAAGATCTGAATACCGACCTAACTAAAATATTGAATATTTCAAAATTTATTATAGCATTGTTATGATTTGAATAAAAAAAATTAATTGAAATTTGTTGTTTAGCATTTTTATTTTTAGATGGTGATAGAAATCAGAATTTAGGAGGTTGCAAACTTTGGATTATGTTTGTACTTTAAAGTAAATTTTGTAATTTTGTTTAAAGGGTTAGAATATATCTATATGCTAGAATTGGACGATTCTCACGGAGAGAAGGGAATGCGTCGAGGCGGCGAACAACAAAACAACACAACTACACTTTTGATTTTCCCTCCACGAATGCATTGGACCGATGGATAAGAGAACTGAGCTGGCCCAGAAGTCTTATATCTTCTGAATCGCATGGCGTTTTAACCGAAAGAACTTCTTGCGCAATTCATGCCTTTCTGTTTTTATGCCCATAAATTCTTTCTTTATTTCCATTTCAATTTATTCTCTGGACTCGTTTTTCGTCTGAAGAAAGATTGATATGACGGGCATGGTTTGGTAGATTCAGTGAGGTGATTATGGATTTTTGTCTTCGTAGATGTGTGGAGTTGACCACCAGGTTGTGAAGCTTATCCAGGAGATGTTTTTTATTTGCATTCACGTCTTTTAGAAAGATCTGCTAAATCAAGTTATCCCCAACCAACCCACCCCGCCTCAATGTTTTATTTCTAGGGGCTTTAAAATGAAGCGGGCATTGATAGGCGTAAGTCGTCAACTGGCGTTACCTGCGCTTTCGTGTCTCTCACTGTGGTCACTGGGTGTTTCCGAGCAGCGAAGCTCGGGCTCAGACCGAACTGAACTTCAGCAGAAAGGAAACCTCACCCAATCTGGTAGGAATGCTAAAGCCCCAAGGCAAGTCTTCGTAAACACTCTTAACCGAGGGTTTCACCTTTTGCCATTCCCAACAGGCGAGAGCAATCTCATCAGAAGTGTCCAAGAGAAGGAGATGACAGCAATAGTGCACTACTTGAGAACGTGGAGGCGGGCGGGTCACGATTCGTGGGCAAGACGGGTTCCGACCAAATAGAGTGCGGAGCCAACGAGTTCCGTCGAAGAGCGTAACGAGTCTAAGGGCGCTTAAAAAGAATGGACGGGCCATCCCAAAACTATAACTGGATTTGACCTTCCTTCATCTCCTTACTCGACAGGTAGGCGCTGTCTCGCTCGGAAACTTTCTAGTCAAAGCAAGTGGGCATCCCGTTGATCTAGATCCAATTTTGCAAGAATTGTCTCCTACTTTTTCATTTTTTGGTTATAATATTACTTTTTTGTTACATCCAGACAAAAAAAGAACACATTTTTTACACGGTACCACAATTTCAAAAGTTTGATATTATTAGACACAGTGTTATCTAGACACGATTTTTATATTGATAATATTTTTATTCATTTCAAAACTTTAATAGCTTTACAATATCACTTCGCATCATTGTCAAGGTATATATAACTATGTTATTGATGAATTTATTTTCTAATTTAGACCTATTCATTTAGAGATATTTATCCAATTTATTTTTAAAAAAACTATCATTTTTCTTTGTATAGGGTTGATAATTTTAATTGGAAACATAAAAAAAATTATAAGACTTAGAAAAGACAAAAGACTAATGCTACATATATTATTTTTACAATAAATATTAATGTACGAACGATATGTAAATTAGTGGACTGCGCTAACGAAACTTAAATAAATTTACATATATCGTACCATAATCAGGGGTCTTCAGTCAAATTAGTGAAGTCTGATGTCGAAACTTGAGAGGAATTGTCGAGGCAGTTGTATCTTTGGTGTGAAACGGATACCATACCAGATATATTGTCGGCAATTGTCTATAACATAACATATCTTAATATAATAGTATAATAGGTTGGTATAGATTTAATTGTATGAATAAATTAGTTACCATGTATGAAACCAAGACCAATTTATTTTGCAAGACATGGTTTAAACAGGTATTCACGTAAAGGTAGATATGTGTAAGACATGTGAAGAGATATATGGTATACCATGCATCAATATTTATTGGCTATGACTATGCTAATATCAGGCAAGGTCAGTCAATACTTACTATCATTATTGTATACTTTAAACCAATCCAATCTTTCAAGTAGCTTTTCCTCCAGTTTATACACCACCGAACGTTGTCACCCAAATATTGCGTTAACTTTTAATTTGGAAATAAAATCTCGTCTCATAAATTGTCACGAATTGGAAAATTCGTATATTGATATAGTTATGGCCCGATAACCACACTGACCGTCAGGATCAACGTTTACAACGCTAGTAATATAATCAAGTAAATATTTAAGAAAGCATCCCTCGTAACTAATAAAATCGTTTGTCTTACACCTATTTTTTGTTCAAGATAATCGGTTAAAATTTATCTTTACATACTAGGAATCATTTTATTTTCGAGGCATCCGAGCTAGCTATCGTACCAAGAGTGCTAGTGTTATGGCCTTAACTAAATACATATTGGAAGGTTTTGTTTAATTAATTTGTCTAGACCGGTTTTTTTACGAACCTTAGTAATTATTGGTTCTTTAGGGTCTAATATGTGACTTGTTTTGGGTTTGAAGATTTGCATCGTCCTATTTATAATATAATCTTGTATATTTGGGTCATAACCGCGGATAGAATTATCTATTACGCTAAATTTTTGGGTGAAGTCATCTTTCGTACCCATTTTATCTACATGAATGATATTTAGAGTACTCCAATGTACATCATATGATACTAGAAGAAAGGGTTTGCGTTCTCACTCGACCATAACTAGCTCACATGCACACGACAAAGCCTATGTTTCCTAATAATATAATCACAAGCTACTCGGTCTATATCTATTTTCCTAACACGTTCATAATTCTTTTCGACGGTGTCTAAAGTAGTAGAAGATAAGTTACCTTTTAATTCTTCATCTATAGCAATTCTATACTATATTTCTGGACGATAGTTGTTTCTCTTAAAATAATTCTAAAATGGTTGAGTGTTGCGTCTCAAGCAATCTATGAACGGACGTCCAAAAATTTTCAAAATTGCATAGACTTATACCGAGGTATCGTTCTAGGTTAGAGCGAGCACTCTTCGTCCTATGATATATTACCAATTATATTTCGATTATAACATTGAATGTAAAAAAAATTAAGTTTAAATTTGAATATATCACTTACCGATTGCTAGTTCGGTTACCTAAATGTTTATACTCATTCATGTAGATATGAAGACATGTTCCATTGTATGTCATTATCTATTGATTTATTACATAATCTATAACCTTCGATCAAAAGGAGAACACTTTTTTCAGTGTTGCGAGATTTTTGTTATACACTTCAACCTGTTCAATCAGTTAACAACGTCATAAAAGTCCATAAATCTTTTTCCATATCTACTTTTGGCATGATCTTCTTAGTGTACACCAAAATGTTTTTGTTAATATATCATTTGCATAATATGTGTGTAGCATCAGGTAAAACATCTTCAATGGCTCGCATCAACTCTAGCTCCCGATCGGTAACGATAATATTTGAAATTATGCAAATATCATCCACCATTACGGTCCTTAAAACACTCAAATCTCACATGAAGTTCGCTTGTTTATCGGAGTTTATAAAGATGAAAATAATACAAAATGTTTTACCGATTGATTTTATACGAATAATTTCAAGAAAGAAAATTCATCTTGTACCTCGTAGTCTTATAAGTACTATCTATGACAAGAACTCGAGGAAATGTGTATAAAAATCGATACTTTTAAACAACTAGAGGATCATTTGTGTCATTTATTCGATGCCTCATGGAGTAGTTGTGTTCTTTAAGTTTACCCAACAATATTTTCAATTAGTTTTGTCCAGTTTTTTCGGCCAAATTGTTTTTTTGCGAACGATGTAAATGATGCACATGCTAGATACATTTTAAAAGTTATGAATCTTCAAACCCGCGTATATTTCTCTTGGACGAGAACCGACTTTCATTAACTTATGAACTAATTCCTCTTCGTCCACTTTGAGTCTAGCAGCTTGTGAATGACCATTCAAGCAAAAACGGTGTGTGGTTATGATTTTTGTTTAACACATTCAATCTTGAAAAATGAGTTTCTTCTTTTGAATGGACTTTCCCTTAACATTAAAGGACATTTTGTTTGCACAACCCCTCATTTAGTCTTAGTTATATAAGTGGCATACCTCTTGCATCAAAAATATACCCTATGTGTTTTTTATTTTGCAATTTTTATCGTCATTTTTTGTACTAGTTACGATGATACATATATATCGATGGCTACAGATTTCACCCATGCTTCTAAATTGTCTTTATTCTAATACCTATGGGTGGAAAGAATATGCGTGTAATAGGCCATCATACAATCCAATTATTCTGGATCCTAAAACACAAATAAAAATAACGTACATGAAAATTTGCACTTACTTAATGCGAACAAAACAAAATTCGAACATGGAACTGTGCATGAATGTGCAAAATCGCTCACACACCATTTGAGAAATCAAAGTAAATCGCGCATGCAATTGCCCAAAATTGGACCAAATTGCGCAAGAACAATGTGTATAATTTGGACCAAATTCGCGCAGAGTAGGCACATGATTTACGTCGATTACACGCATCATCGGTACACCTTTTTGTATAAATATGCGGGCGATACATTTTGAAAATTTTTATGGTCCACAAAAATTAAAAATATATATATATATTCATGGTTGTGCCTAGATGGTCCATCAATGGTTCATCCTTTTCTGATAAAAAATAATCAAAGTTACAACTATACTTATTGTTTTCATCACTTGAATCCATACTTTTTATCCATACTCTGTGATTTTGAAAAATTGTACGGATTTAACTAGATTTTTAGTTGAATTTTAATAAATTTAGATAATAATAGTTAGTATTAGATAATTTAATTTTTAAAAAATATGTTTAATTTTTTATTATTAGACATGAAAGTATTTTAGGTATTTTATATTTTTAAAAAAAAATTGAAAATCCAATTCTAACAATAAATGATCTATATATAATCTAACCCATTTTCAAATTTTTGTTTTTATCAAAATGAGATTCTCGTGGAGTCGTATCTCTTTTCATTTTTCTACTATTAAAATTTATTCAAAATAAATTATCAAAAGAAAACCACAAATGCTTACTTAGTTCAATTTGTCCTTATGGCTATCTCTATACTCTATATGCAATGCAATCAGATTCCTAAATCAACCATCAATGAAACCAGCACATTAATGAATAAATTAATTTGGGTTTTAAAGAAACTTATAATCCTATTATTTGGTCTAGGTGTTCCTAACTTTGCAAGCCTTTTGATAAGAATGACATGAATATCAAAAACTTTCAGATATTCATGATACTTTCTCTTGTCAATTTTGGTTCTCTTTCAGAAACAAGACTTTCATTTGGACTCAGTTGATGCAGTCAATCTACTGTCCATATTCCCATTATCTCCAAATAAATACCAAGCTCAATTACTCTGAAGTTTGGAAAATAATGATTAATATCAGATCTACTGCTGAGAAGTATATCTATTGGAATGTTCGTAAAGGTCATGTTGACTTCTGGTTAGACAAATGGAACAACAACCATCCCTTATATAACCTTGACTAACAAGTACAATAATAACTGGTATAATAGCACTAGGGTTTTTGATTTTTGGTCAAATGGTTCTTGAAAGCTTTAATATGCTTAATATAATTACCAAAATATCCTTAATTGATTCCATTGATGACTCTATTATCTGAAAGCTTTCAAATGATGGTGTTGTCTCTTTTAAAACAACTTGGCGAAAACTTATAATTGTCCATGCTAAAACTTCAGTTAACTCAAAAAATCTGGAACAATGTTACCCTAAGAACTGCTCATTCATGCTTTAGAGACTTCTTAATGGGTTTATCCTTGTTGATCACATCATGAAAGAAAAAAAATTTCCTTAACTTTCAAATGTCAGGTTTGTTCTAATTCTAAAACCATTATTCATTTATTCATTAATTGTCAAATTCCTTGGGAAGTATGGCAGTACTTTACAGGATTCTTTGACATTCTTATTAATCGTCATATGTCCTTCAATCATATGATTCATTTATGGTTCATCTCCACTAGCAAAATCACTTATGTTAGAAACATTATACCACCTATAATTCATTAGACTATTTGGTCTACTCGTAACAAGTCTAAATATAAAAGCAACTTTTACTCTTCAATTGCCTTAATTAACAAAGTTAAATCATATCTGTTTAAATCAGATATTGTTTATCTCCTTAATTACTCTCATTGGTTTAATGACCTAAAAGAAACCAAAGAACTTGATTGTTTCAATCATATTAAACCCTTTAAACCTACTATTATTGTTATTGGTTTTGGCTAAATCCGGTCCCGTTTCGATAAGTAGCCCCATTTTTAAGTACCTCTTACCTATTTTAAGTATCCCCAACATTATACCCAAAACACCCCCGCCTATTTTACTAAACCCTAACCTTAAAATCTAACCATTTCCAAAACTAAAACAACCACACTACTATAACCTTTCCCTTTCCTCTCCTTCTTCAAACTTCCAAAACCCAAATTCATAAAATCAAGATTTTTCGTTTACCAAAAAAACGTTCTTCAACAAATCCGGGAGACTCTAATCCAACAAACAATAAAATGGGAAAGGGGAAAGGGTGAGAATCTCTTTTGGGCATATTTAGTTTTTTTTTGTTTTTCTAGATTTATGGTATTTAGGGTGTTAGAATAGGCAAATGCATGTTTATTTATAGGGCTGTTAATGGTTCCGTAGAACCGAGAACCGAACCGATAAGGACCGGACCGAAACCGGACCGAACCTTAACGGTCCGGTTTACGGTTCCATTTTGAAAACCGAAACCGATAAGGAACCGAAATAGTAAAACCGATAAGAAACCGAACCGCTAGAACCGATTCGGAACCTACCGATAAAATAAATAAAAATAATATATATACATATATATATATATAATAGTTACGATTCTTTTGGATTTTTCGTGAATGAATGTTCCCACCGATTTGAACCAGCGCAACAGCTTCCTGTGTTCTTTTACATACAGCCATGCTTGGAGAAATGGAAACAAACTCTCGTTCGGAAGGAGTGCTCACTTTAGATGGAACAGCCATTTTAGACACTTCGACGTAGTGATCTTTGAGGGAACGGAGCAATAATGAATCGACGGCAGAGGCGGAGATTTTGGTACTGAAACTAGCTTCGCTAAAGATCGTCTGCCATGGATGGCGTGTCGCAGTTCTTGCTATCAACCTTCTCCACATTTTGTTTTCTTCTCTCTCTCAGGTCTCAGCTAACTGGACTGAGCAAGCTTTGAATTTGAAACGGGGCCAAATCCCACCTAATATTTGAAAATAGTAAAAATGACTTCAATCCCACATCGATATATTGGAAACAAGCAACCACCCACAAATTCTATATAAAGGAACACAACCTACTTAGTAAGTTACCTTTAAAAGTCCTATTAAAAGAAATAGAAACATAGCCCACAAATTGTAGGGCTATACAATTAGTCTACATTCTTACCAAAAAAAACTGTTATCGGTTTGGTAAACCGGATCGGACCGAACCGAACCGATTCTTATCGGTTCCCGTTCGGTTATGTAAAACGGAACCGAAATGTTACCGGTTCGGTTCGGTTCGAACCGATAACTTTAGCGGTCCGGTTCGGTTTTGCCAAAACCCGAACCGAACCGGACCGATAACAGCTTTATTTATTTAGGTGTTTGAAGTTCTATATTGATGTTATAAGGCTAGATTTGTGGTTGAATAGCTGTTTTTTGGTTGGATAGAAGGCTAGATTTCATGGTTGTTCGCGACTGTGTTCTTGAACCCCGTCGGGTGAGAAGTAGTCCACCTGGTGGGGTAACATGTTTGTTTTTACAAGTTGATTATAAACTCCGCGGGTTGAGGCTGGGTAGCCCCCGATAGGGTTGATGGTTCTTATTTTTAGGGTATTTATGGTCCCCGTCTGGTAAACCAAACCTCACCCGGCGGGGACCTAGTCGATTTGAAGGTTGAGTTTGGTTTTTAAATTTTATTTCTTTTCGCAGGCACGAGGTACCTAAACCCGAGAAGGAGAGAGGAAAGAAATTGGCAAGGCGTGAATGGAAAGAAGTCTGCCCTCCCCCCCCCCCCCCCCCCCCAAAAAAAAAGGAGATGGTAGTATTCGGCCAAAGGGAGATCGGGCCGATTGGGCCGAACATGGGGATCACCTAGTGCATACGGAACTCTCTGTGAGGCATAGAAAATATGATGCCACATGGGAGCGTGTAGTACAACCATCTCCTCTACGAGAGGTCGTTAGGAAATTTCGTGCGCTTATAGACTCCTGGGAGGAGGAGACGGAAGTCCCTGATCCATCACCTCCACGAAAGGTCCGTACTCAAAGCCGTCCAACTGATCCGGAGGGATGGAGATAAATTTTCTTAGAGCAGAACAATATCATTCTGTTCCCAGACGATACGCAGCACGACGCCTACTTCACATTTATAGGCGACATAATTTTTTGAACGCTTCAGACTTACTTATTTATGTTATTACTTGAAATATTTTTTTAACGGTATGTTTGTTTACTTCTTTCAGTCCCAATCTGGCATCACGGTCATATCGAAGTACGGGCTACTCGGTCAATGGGAACTTAGAAAACAGCTATGGGTCAAAGCTATATTGGAAGAGACTCTGTTCTGGCCACTTATGCGCCATGTTACAAAGTTCAACTCGCACCCACAGTTGGATGAGGTGTTCATTGAGAGGTGGCACCAACAAACGAATATCTTCTAGTTCTCGCTCGGAGAGATGACCATCATGTTGGACGACGTGCATGTAATTACCAACCTCCCAATCGACGGGAGAATTATCGACGCTTTTGGGACGGAGTCGATAGATTAGACATATGCACGATATGCCTCGTTGTTGGGAGTTTCGACAGAAGCCGTGCAGGAGGATATGGAGGCACATGACGGGAGTGTGTTCGGGCTACGATGGTTGAGGATGACGTTTTTCGGGGATGAATATTTGGATACCAACGCCTCCCTCACTACGGATATGAAGAAACAAGCGTCTCGAGCATACATCATGTTCTTCCTTGGATGTACGATTTTCACGAGCACAAGCCAGAAGAACATACAATGCGATTTTCTCCACGATCTGAAGTACTTGAACAAACTTAATGAGTACGCATGAGGTACTGGTGCATTAGTATGGTTGTACAAGAGTTTGAGAGGCATTTCAAAGTACTCCATCTTGAGCTTGGTTGGTTTTTCAGCGCTGCTGGAGTGTTGGGTGTATGACCACTACCCCATTTTCCAGGCGGCGTTTAATTTCGGTTATAGCCCGACCGATCTGAAGATTCTAGACTGGACGCCGAGAAAGCTGACCGGAGCTCTTATTCGTGGGAAGTCGTACTACTGTGACTTCCTCACGGCGCAAGCAGAGAGATATGTAATATTTCTTCTTTACGTTGATTAATATGTGTTTTTATTTATTTTATGTTTACATGTGTAATTGTTTATTTACAGGTGATTTTCCGACCTTACAAGGAAGTTCGTGTAGTGTTATCGGAGCAAGCAATAGGGTTGTATCGCAACCCTATTCGCCTAATGTTTGTAAGCAAGGCTTACCACCCGGATCGAGTGATGCGACAGTTCGGTTGGATCCAAGAGAAGCCGTTGGCTCCCTTTGCTCCTAGAACCGATCTATCAAGAGGAGACAATATTCGTTACACGCTAGAGGGTAGGCACTGGACCAACTGGAGGGACCATCTGTACATGATCGGTATGTACTCACGCTGTTTGGAAAAGAGTAGTCAGTCATCATACCCCCAATACGAACTGTACATTGAAAAATACAGTTGGTATAACATCATCCCTCGTATCCTTAGCCAGTGCTCCACGGTGGATGTGGTGAATACGATAAATCGTGTTCATCCATTAGACGAGACCCTTGAAGAACTCGTGTCTTTCGCAAGGAAGGTGCTTGACCTCACTAGTCAATGGCTTATTATAATGCTACTCTTGTTTGTTAATTGTATGTTGTTTTAGTTTAAGAACAATGTATTTAGCTACTAGACTCACGATTTGGATGCTTTAGATGTTGATTTGTATGTTTTGGAAGTTGATTTATTATTATTTTGTTTTAGATAGTGTGTATATTGGTCTAACTTCGATTTTTTCATTATTGTTTTTTTTGTTAACACCATTTCGTTTATAATGTTATTTAGAATCCCTATACCGGCGGTTGAACAATTCTTAACAGGTGGGGTAGTTTCCACCTGACGATTGATAATTGCTCAACCACCGGTTGAGAACGAGGAAATTACACTAACAATGTTAGTGTAATTTATAATATTAATCCCTCGTTGGGATATTTTTAACGGCGGTTAATAATATTCCCACCGGTTAGAAAATTTTCAACCGTTGGTGTCATCTCTGCCTGTAAGTGTAACACAACCCGTCGGTTATTCAAAATATTAAACCGTCGGTTATTCAAAATATTAAACCATCGGTGATATTCTCGCCTGCCGGTTGACAATTAGTCACCCGGCGGGTGAAACTGATATTTGTGACTACATACTTGTTTTAAGAGTGCCTAACCAACCAGGCGGTTTGAAAATTATCAACCGTCGGGGAACTTTTGACCCGTCGAATGAAAAGTACAAAACTCTCGTGGCCAAATCCTTAAAAATAATTTCCTTTCCTATATGGTTTGTATGGTCATATCCATCGGTATACAAATTCTCACCCAGCGGGGATATTGTCAACCGTCGGTTAAGTATCTCAACCGTCGGGTGATAATATTTCAACCGGTAAGAACCTCTTTTAGTGAATAGATTTAATATTTTATTTTATTCCCGGCAAAATGTTTTTACCCGCAGAAATAATATTTCATTCCCGCTAAGTTTTTTGGGGGAGTTCCTTCCTACTACCCATTTATAGGTAGTAGAACTAAGTTGTATCATCAAACATCAAAGTAATAAGAATGGGTGATTCTGGCTGGAACGTGCATGAAGATGCAAACCTCCTAAATGCATTTGACTTCATCAAAGGCACAATGCGAGAGGGGACTCGCGGCTTTGTTGATGTTGTTTTATGCAAAATCTTCTTCAACCACGGTAGGGAGTATCGTGTCCTGGATGTATAATTCCCCAACCACGAGGACGCAAAGAAGTGGCTGATAGGTTAGCTTATCGCAAAACCGTGTCAATACAGATTGACTCATTTCCTTACGAAGTCCGAAACGAAACCCGCAATATATCCGATATGGATTTTCAAATTACTATTACGTAAAAGATGGTGGAACATACAATGCACAAAATGCAAGAGAGAGCGGAGGCGATAGAGACCGGCGTTAGAATTAACCCAACTCTTTAAAGAAGAAGCGATGATGAGGACTACCTTTCGGGAAATGCTTAGAGTATGGATGGAACTATCCGTCGCCATAAAAGTGAGTCTGCTATGTCAACTCGGGGCTACTATCTATTTCCATTGTTTGCATTAAAATTTTTAATTATGTAATGTATTCAGTTAAAGTGTAATGTCTTAACTTAATGCAAAACACATTTTCAAGAAAAAAAAGTTTCAATATTTTTAAGATAAACATCATCATAAAGTAGAATGATATTGTAATGATACAATGATATTCTAATGATACAATGATATTCTAATGATATAATGATACAATGTCCTGCAAAATGAAGAATGTAGTTAAACGCAGATGCGATTGCGATTCCAATCTCGGGCATGGACATCCAATGGTATTTAGTACCCACGTTACTAGAGCACTTCACATGCTCCACAACATCAATCAAATCATCCATGCTTGTAAATATCTTAACATACATGGATGTGTAATCCATAAGCTCGTTTTAAAGGGCATCCCTAATCAACCACCACCCATCTTGTTGTATGTTCAAGAAAAACGCTATCGAGCGGTACCCGCAATGGCCAACGGATTTAATGTCGTTGATGGACAATACTAATGGTCTAACATATATGGAGAATTGGTTTAATTATCCTTTGGGATCAACCACGCTTGCCTTAGCCGGCATCGTACAGTTTGACCTATAACTGACCGTTCCACTAGAAAGCATTGTCTCACTAGCTTGCGTTAGAATAACACTACCTTTCTTTGGAGGGAGGCGCTTTCCCAACCATGTTTTGGGCCCGGAATTCCTTTCCCTTTACTTGAGGTTATGAGAGGAGGTTTAAAGGTTTCAGAAATCCCAGGTGAACTAGCCTTTTTGGAATCTAGCACATGCTCGTGCATAGATTTATCACGTTTAGTGGATGATTGAGATGTGGTAATAGACAAATTACGTTAGGAAGATGGACGACCACACGCTTTTGGCTTCACCAATGGCTCCAATACAGAAGTTGTTTCAGGATGGATGACGACACACTATTTTTTATAAACGTGCTCTATGCGTACTTCGTCATTTGATTCCATGACACTGCATACTAGTTTCTAGATTTTGTATTTTAGTTGCTCGATCGTTTTGGGATTGGTACGAACTAGAATGTCTAACCTCTTCCAATTTTCATGAAATAACTCTATAGGCACCTCTAACCCTTTGGCTATAAATTCGTAAATTTGGTGCGCGCAAAGCATACCGTGCGTAGTTCATATGTCACAACCGTAAGGCATAGCGGCCGCGATTTTTCATGTTCCAAAGCATAGTGGGAGATGTTGTTTTTTAGTTTTCCGTACACAATGTTCGTGAATTTATGTAGGCCCAACATGCGGTTTTTTTTTCCAAATGATCCCTTGATTTCCCCGTGTTAAAATTCTATCAAAGTATGCAACTTCAACCAAAAAGACTCGAAGTTACCTTTGCTCATGCCGATGAAACGCTTGAGGATCGAATGAGCGCTCTCCACGCGGTTTGTGGTTTGTTTACCAAAATGCATCCACTTGTTAGTTCTCCACGTGACAAACTTATCACCGTAAACCCCTAACCAACTTTCGGTATACTCAATTGCTTTTGGATACTCTTTGAAGTCACTGTGCAATTCTGACCGATAGTCATTGAAGGCTACTTCTGTTTCTGCCAACATCTTTTGATTCCGCACTTTCAAGAAGGCGTTGGACACTTTCTTCTCCATTATGATTTTTTTCGTTTTCCCGAGGACGTTCATGTTGATGTGTCGTCGACACAACATGTGTGTTTCATTGGGGAACACTTCCTCCACCACCTTTACAAGCGCTAAGTCTATATCCGTCAAAACAATGGAGGGTGGTTCGATGGAGTGAGTTACCATCAACGAATATAAGCACCCTAAAATCTCGAATTTTTCTCCCGACATAATCACAAATCCAATGTATAAAGTTTTCCCTAGGTACAAATGGCTCTTGCGACCTCATATAACGGTATCCCATATTTGATTACCTTGTACGTGTTATCCATTTCAAAGACGTTTGGAAATGTCCTTAACAAATCCAAACTAACCGGGTGCGCGAAGAAAATCTCACCTATGATATCGCTTCCATCTTTGGACTCTATGGAATTCGTAGTACTTTAATCTCTTTAGTTCACCCAACAAGTATTGGAATTGCAACCGACCGCCTTCTCGATCTTGCGGTGTTTTAGTTTACTGTTGTACACGGTGCATATTGAGGACGAATTCTTAGGGTTCAATTTTTTCACTCCACCAAGAATGTCACGAGGATGGGATCTCATTTTCGTAGAACTAACTACGAAATCCATCTCTTCTTTGGTGAATCATCCCAAGTACGAATGACCTTCTTCGTAGGATGTAGTATCGTGATTGTGAACGCCGCATTCTACCTATAATGCCCACAAATCATAGTCCTTCTTCTTTCCTTTAAGGGTGAAAGGTCCTCCACATTTTTTATGTCGGTAGACTTCCTCTTTAGATGCTTCGGATTTACCAATTTTGTGTACTTTCCGAATCTTTCGCACACAAAAATTATTCTTTGAGTTTTTTGAGCAAGTCTATCGCGGCGACGTAATAGAATCACAAAGTCGTTGTCTAATGCAGTTTGCTTAACTCAATCAATCAACTGTACTTGAGTGTAGTGAGATTTTGTATCGAACAAGTGACTATAATCGACGGAGCAAGGCTCCGACATTACCTCATTCTTCACCATGCACGAATCATATAAGTCATGTTTCAACTCTTCCTCTTTCTCCTACATTAAACAAGCATAAATTATGTCAATCAAAAGCAAAAAAAATGTACGACGCGACCAGGTGGTTGGGAAATGTTCCACCCTGGGGACGTTACTCACAACCAGTTGACAATAGTCTAACCGGCGGTTGATAATACTAACCCCAGCGGGGGAGCCCAACATAAACTTCTTAATTTGGAAGACTCAGAGAGAACCACAACCGTCGAGTTGAATATTAACCCCAGCCGGATTGAATATTAACCCCTATTGGGGGCGTTTTCAATCGTCGGTTGATAATATACGGCCTGGCGGTTGATAATACACACCTCGGTGGTATATGTCTATCGCACCGGCGCGTACCTAAATCAATGGTTGGGGCCGCCACCGGCGGGGGAGCTCGGGTTCAGCATCCTAAATATAGAAGATCTACCAAAAAAAACTTTTTTGAAGAAAATGGTTAGAGAGATTATCTTGTTTGGAGTTTCATGATCCTTAGCAAGCTTCTCATGGCCTAAATTCATTCTCCAATGATTTGGGTTTTTTGGAAGATCCGAGTGTTTGTGTTTTTTGAGAGGTTTTGGAATTATTTTGAGTTTTTGAAATTTTTGAATTTTTTTAAAAATTTGTTAAGTCTTGAGTACAAAAAGTATATTGGGATGAGTAATTTTATGTTTTTAACTATATCCAGAGTCCACTAAATGTTAAAAAAAATCTTGATCAAATGGTAAATAGATAATAAACTATTAATTAAAAAAGATTTTTTTTAAAAATGAAGTTGATTAACAAAATTCGGATCCCAATTTAGCCAAAATCATAGTTAAATAGTTAGCTCATTCTAATAATAGATAGAAATTAAAATCTGATATTGTTTGTTCTTTTTCGGGACAGTAATGATAGTATCACCGTTAAAGATAGCTCTAAGGATACTGAAGGTTCTCGATCACCTATATGGTAAGAGAATTAACTGATGGATTACTCTATTGTTACATATTAGACCTTAAAAGACATTTAGACATATCTTTTGTTACTATTAAATCTTAAAAGACACTGAGACATATCTTTTGAGGAACAAAACTTTGTTGCCCGTTGGATTTCCAAGTGAGCTATAAATTCTGAAATCACTTAATACCATAATCTATCTCGAGACCTTAAATTTAGGCTCCAACTTAATTATAATAGTAATTTTTTTTTTCGGAAGAAACCCACAGCCGCTACTCAGAATGCAATGAGTGCGCACAGGGTAAACCTTCAGTCTGACGCGATAGCGTGCAAACCAATGCCAGAAGGTAAACCACACAAGGTGACAGACTCAGCCGAGAAAGCGTATGTAAAAGGACTCGAACTCATGACCTTTTGGTCATAAAAATGTCATACACAACCAACTCGGCTACCCCTTGAGGCTAATTATAATAGTATCTTACTAATTGTTTGGCTGTTGAAATCCAAACCGAACCATGTTTTATATCCTTCATTTTTAAATCAATTTATATAAATTGAATTCTAAATTGAATTCTCATTCGAGCATCAAGGAAGTCCGCAAGCATGGAGTATTCTGGAGCTCATCTATTGCTAGTTAAAATCTAGGGATTTTTTTCAATCATGTAACTTATATCAAAAGGTTTCTTGTATCTTCTTACAACACTCTCTTTAATATCAAATGCTAACTTGGATTTCACTGACAGACCCTCACAAATATTTAAGCGTCATTTTCAATACAAAAATTAGAACACTGGAATTTATTACAACATAATTAGAAAAATTAAAAAAAGAAGCATATGAACTAGAAATGGAAGTGACTATTCCAAAAGATAGCTACTTTACATTAACTACAAAGAAGCAAGAACATCCATGGTTTTAAGCATCCCTCGCTACACATACGTTATTCAAACAGCTTCGATAGCGCTAGCAAAATATTCGGTAACTACAGCAGCACCTATGTGACTCTTAACGTGACAAAATCTTCTACAGCGTAGAGCGGAGGGTCTATTTCCTAAGGCTTGCAGAAATGATTTTACGACAAGTGGTGTAGCTAAACATTAATAAGATAATCTATATTTAATACTTTCTATTATTCTCGGTATAGTAGAATTTATAATTTTTCTGTTGTTGCTGATATGCAATCCGGGAATTTATCACTTTCTTGTTCCATTTTACCTCTTCGAAAACGAAAAAGACAGCGGCACATGACTAAAGCTTGAAATATCAAACAGTTCCATAAACCTTTGATCTGAAACTCTAGCTTTGGCAGCTGCAAAACGTTGATATTCGTCAAAGATTGATGAAAGACACCACCTTTGCAGTTTTCTGAGGCATCCGACTAAACAACCAGTTCGGTGCTGGAAAAAATTATAAAGCGTTAGAGGTCCATATACAGCTTGTAGACATTACTGATATAGAGAGATCGAAAATTACTGTAGTTAATAATACCTTGCCTCGATTGCAATGAATAAGTACTGGGTGATTTTTTACATCTGCAAAGCAATGGGGAATATAAGGTTAAAACGAATAATAAATAAGCTAGAGATGAGATGTCATGGTATTTAGGGTTTTGAGTACCGAGAAGGACTTTGAGCGCCTCACGAATTCTGTCCTCCGGGATATTCACAAAAGGTTCCTGAAAGTTAACATGTTACAGCTTGAAAATCTAATATCAATTAAAATCATAATTAAAAACCAAAAATTTGATCTAATCAAATCAAATATAGAAAACAAGGCCTGTATTAGCTTTATAAATTTAATATCAATTCACACTAAAATTAAAAACTAAAACTTTGATCTAATCAAATCAAATATAGAAAGCAAGGCTTTTGGATACTTAGACTTTACTCTACCAACTAGTTGTACCTCTAGAATTCTATCACCAACCTCAAAATATTACCTGTAAAAGAACTCTTTATCTTCTACCTAGTCAGTTTATATAATCAATCTCTCAGAATATTTTGAATACAAGGTAAGTTCATATACAAAAATCAGGCAGTGCTGCTATATACTAGTAAATAGAAATCGCATTGTTTGTGTTTTGCTAAAGACTAATCACCAGAAGCTGAATTACAGAAGAGTAAGCTATCTCCGAAGACATGGATGCAAGGCACTTAGATAAGCATCAATCATGTCAAAATTTGAATACTAGTCCCTTTTCTGGATTACTATTTCCTAGCTCAAAAATCTAAACTTATATACTAGCTGCACTACAATATATAAACAATTAAAATAGGGAGTTCCAAATGAGGTTTGCCAACAAGCCAATAGACAATAAAGTGAATATACAACTGGAAAAGACATAAAACATATCATTAGAGAACTAAGAATCAAACTCAAAAAGCAAATATTCACAAAATCAAAGCCCACTTACTTGAGGAGGAACAACAGAGAATCTAGTGAAGGATATGCACATCGCTGTGAAGCATAACTAATAATAGGACACATCCTAAGGAACATATAATGAATTGAAAAGATGGCATATCACTGCTTTTTAAAGCTAGATGGATCTGGGAAAAGGAACTTTGTCCAAAGCATATCCATTCAAAACATTTTCCTAAGATTCAATAGATATATAAATGAAAACTTTTCAAAAAGCAACCATATATATATACTCCATGTTTAATAAATATACACAAAATCAGGGTGAACTAAATTGAAAAGCAATCAATAGTCTAATTCTTAGTTTCAATATGCCAACTCGGCGTCGCTATGCAACTTTACTCGCACCACGATAAATTCTACCTCTAAAGTATTAAAGAGAAACTATTGCCAGGTCTTGACCAATTCTTTATCATGTATAATAAAGTTCATTTAGTTATCAGGGCATCGAACAGTCCGTGTCAAGGGTCATAAGCACTGAACTTTAATAAAAAAAAGAAAGCTCTTAACAAATGTTTATGTATGGTTCTTAGTAGAGAGAAAAATTGGATTTTTCTGATGCATAAAAGTACAAAACTTATAAGTGACATACACAATGTACACCAAACCTAACATAAAACAGAAAAAAACAAAAAAAAAATGATAATGAAGACATTAATGATCTAAAGAAAGTTTAAAGTTTAATACTACTTTTTACTTCTGCAAAAAGCACATTAGCAAGCACTCCTACACTAATTTGATGCACTAAATGGTTTAAGCAACAAGAGAACAGTTATATAAAGGAAACACTGTAGTAGTACTTATTTAAACATGCTATCTTCAGAAAACTAGGACATTAACTGCAGACAGATCATTGAATATTAAACAACAGTTGAATTCAAATACTCAGATACTATTGCATTCTACACGAACACTAAGTAAAAAAGCTCAATCGATTACCTTATAACCTTCCATCCCGAACTGAAAAAGCCTAATCCCATTCGACTTGAGAAACTCCATGTTCGAGTCCGGGTACGGCTCCGGGCATAAACATCTGCCCCAACAAGTAAGAGAAATCCATAACCGAATCTATCAGTTGACGATCGACTATGTACTTATATACTAAATTCGCTTTTACTTGATGACTTACGGTCAATCACAACTGATTTTGAGCATCATTATGTTGAACGGAAGTTACTTACATGATTGAACGGAGACGGAGAGTGTGAAGGAACGAGAAATTGGCGGCATCAGGGAAGCCGGACCGGAAAATACCGTTATCGACCATGGCGAAGTTCAAGGGAGGTATCAAGCTAAACTCGTCACCGGCACAGGTCGGCGGCTGTACCGGCGAGGTGTCGCGGTGGTCATCCGCCACTACTTCGATGGTTTTGCAGACGGTTCCGTTTTGGAATTCTTCAGGTAAGGGATTCGATTTGTCCACTTTCATCAGAAAGAGGAGAAAGAGGAGGGAGGGATCAAGATTCTGATACTTTAAGCTTTTTCACTTTTGACAGTTAAAGAGAGAGAAAGAGGGAGGGTTTTGGTTTTGGATTGTGAGAAGTGTGATATTAATGTTGGAACTTCCCCTTTATAGATAAACTTAAAGACCGAGAGGGGAAGGATGATTTTAATGTTGGAACTTTCTCTTCACATAACAAGTATATAACCTCAAATGATTTGACCGACCGATTAGAATATGATATGTTTTAATAATTATATATGTATATCAGTATATGGAAAAACACGTATCATATCAACCCATAAATATATTGTGAAGCCCCCAAGGGGTAGCCGAGTTAGTTGAGCATGGTATTCTTATAACCAAAAGGTCATGAGTTCGAGTCCTTCTGCATACGCTTTCTCGGCTGAGCCTGTCACCTTGTATGGTTTACCTTCTGGCGTTGGTTTGCAGGCTATCGCGTCAGACTGACGGTTTACCATGTGCGCACTCATTGCACTCTGAGTAACGGCTGCGGGTTCCCTCGAAAAAAAAAAAAAAAAAAGATAAATATATTATGAATGTGCTTATTGAAAAAAAAAAAGATATCTTAAAAGAATCGATAAAATAATAAATTTAATTCATTATTATTTAATTAATAACTAAATTCATAAAAATAAAAAAAAGTTAAAAAATGTAATCAACACTAATATATAATATATATATATATATATATATAATAATTTTAGGTGAAAATATACTTTGGATATAAAAGTAAAATTAAAAAAAAAAGTTAAAAAGTGTTATATATATTTTTATTATTATAATAAGTTCATGGTACCAATATATCGAACTCAATCTCAAGTTCATGGTACCAATATATCAAACTCAATCTCATTCAGATCTGTTCTGAATGTGTCGAACAGTGCTTTGATATTGTACTGAGTCCGGCAGTACAGTTTTGTGTCTGTAATAGTGATATTGTGCCTTGACATATATTGTGTCCGGCAGTATAAATAAGTGTTGTGACCGTATCATGTTAGTTTTGTGATATGAGTCCATTAGGCTCATTGTCTAGTAAGTCTATTAATTCCCTATAAATAGATTCCCTATAAATAGACTACTAGGGCTACACAAAACACAATCTGAAATCTGTTACATTTTCTATCATAGTGAAACTCTTTTCTCTGGCGGCGCCCGTGGACGTAGACAATTGTCGAACCATGTTAAATTCTGTGTTCATTCAAGTTTGTCCTTCGTATATGTTTTGTGCTTGAGCCATTTTGATAATAGCATAGTAATTTAATAAGAAAATTGGTATCAGAGCCACGTGGTGAAATTAGGGGTTTTGCAATTAGGGTTTCATAATGGCGTTTACAGCAACAAAATACATGATTGAAAAATTTGATGGGGGATCCAGCTTTGCATTGTGGAAGATTAAACTGAAATCTTCATTGGTACTACAAGGGTTATGGAAGGCTGTGGAGAATAAGTTACCAGAAGAGATGAAAGAAGAGGAGAAGCAAGATCTTCAAGAAAGGGCTTTGTGCTGGATTTTAATGAGTGTGAAAGACAATGTGTTTCGCGAGATTACTGGTGAGAAGACTGCTGCATGCGCATGGGAAAAGCTACGAGATCTTTACTCAGAGAAATCAGTAGTAAACTGATTATACTTGAAGAAGCGTTTGTATGATTTCAGATTGAAAGAAGGTATGTCCATAACAGAGCACTTAGATAATTTCAAATAAATTATAATGGACTTGCAGAACATAGATATCAATATTGAGGATGATGATCAAGCTTTGTTTGTATTGAGATCGTTACCAGCTCCCTATGAAAACTTTGTAGATACCATTATGTATGGTAAGGATAAGTTATCGCTAGCAGATGTCAAAGGGGCACTGAAATCAAAGGAGATGAGAAAGTTGCAGCCAGACAATCAAGCTGAAGGGGAAGGTCTTATGACTAGGGAAAGATCTAGAAGCAAAGCAAGTTCTTTAAGAAGGAAGAACTGGAGGTCCAAGCCAAGGTAAAGCACTCAAACTGTTATGAATGCGGTGAGCAGGGTCATTATAGGAGAGATTGTTCGAAACTAAATGGTAAGAAGGGAAATCAAAAGAAAAATGCAGCAAACATTGTTGAAGGTGTGAACGATTCCGACAATAGTGAAAATAGTGGTAGAGGAGATGTATTATCCGTGAGTTCAGACTTTGGGAAAAACTCTTGGGTACTCGATACTGGCGCTACATATCACATGTGTCAGTTCAAGTAGTAGTTTGATACGTACAAGACAATGCAGGGAACTCTCTATTTAGGGAACAATCATTCATTGACTGTTGGTGGTATTGGTAACGTCAGAATCAGAATGTTTGACGAGGTTGTTAGAATCTTGACGTACTGGCATGTTCCTGGGTTAAAGAGAAACTTGACTTCTCTTGGGAGTCTAGACTCTCGGGGTTACAAGTACCGTGCAGAAGATGGTGTAATCAAAGTGACAAAAGGCTCAATGGTATGCATGAAAGGCAGTTTGTAGAAGGGTCTTTACATTCTCCAGGGGAGTGTTGTTATGGGCGATGCTGCAGTAGCATCATCAGGGAGTAATAGCCAAAGTAGGCAGGATCAAAATAATTTGTAGCATTGGCGTCTTGGTCACTTGAGTGACAGAGGATTAGCTGTTTTGGGAAAGAGAGATTTGTTGAAAGGGCATAAAGCGTGATTCATTGGGATTTTGTGAGCACTGTGTGTTTGGTAAAAAAACTAGAGTCAAATTCAGCAAATCGGCTCTAAAAATGACTAAGGGACAGTGGACTACATTCACTCAGATCTTTGGGGTCCAAACAGAATTCCATCCAAGAGCGGAGCTAGATACTACATGAGTTTGATTGATGATTATTCAAGGATAGTGTGGGTTTACTTTCTGAAAACGAAAGATGAGGCATATTCAACATTTGTCAAATGGAAGACGATGATTGAGAAGCAAACAGGGAGAAAAATCAAACGTCTTATGAGAGATAATGGGTTAAAATATTGCAGTCATGAGTTCAACGAGTTCTGTGAAGCTGAGAGAATAGTGCGTCATCGCACTTGTTCTAGAACACCACAACGAAATTGAGTCGCAGAAAGAAAGAACATAACTCTTTGTGACAAGGCACGAAGTATGCTCTCGCATTCCTGTGTGGGAAAGGATTTTTGGGTTGAAGCTATCAATACAGCTTGTTACTTGGTGAATCGGTCTCCATCAACGGCTATTGATTGTAAAACTCCTTTTGAGATTTGGTCTCGATTGTCGGCTGATTATGAACATTTGAGGGTGTTCGGTTGTCCTGCGTATGCTCATGTGAGAGATGGTAAGCTTGAGCCGAGGGCAAAGAGGTGCATATTTCTAGGATATGCTACTGGAGTGAAGGGATATAGGTTATGGTGTACCTCTACAAAGTCTCCAAGTTTTCTCATCAGTAGGGACGTTATTTTTAATGAGTTTGCTTTGATAGACAGTCAGAATGAAGTAGGAGAAATGGTCGAATCAGGATCGGTTGTGAGTAAACAGGTGGAGCTTAAAGTAGAATCAGTTCCTAGCAGGTCCAATAATTCAAGTGGTTCCGAGGTGGATCTAGAATCGGGAGGTGAAGCGTCAGCATCGGATGATAGTGACGATAATGCGTCTGAACCAGAACAACAACCTTATAGCATAACATTGGGCAGAGAAAGAAGAGATATTAGACTTCCAAAAAGGTATACGAATCTAGTTGCATATGCTCTGTCAGTTGCAGAAGAGGTTGAGATGAATGAACCTAGTAGCTACAGAGAAGCTATAGCGAGTTTAGAGGCAGATCGATGGATTGGTGCTATGGGGGAAGAGATTGAATCTCTTCAAAAGAATACTGTGAATGTTGGCTTAACTTTTAACAAGACCGATATTGGTGAATCGTTGAATGATGTTGCAAGATCATTGGTTGGTTTTGTTGATTCTGGTTTTGCAGGTGATATGGATAAAAGAAGATCTCTGACAGGATATGTATTTACTCTAGCTGGGAGTGCGATCAGTTGGAAAGCACAGTTGCAAGCTACTGTAGCTTTGTCTTCAACAGAGGCAGATTAAATTGCGGTAACAGAAGCAGTTAAAGAGGCCATATGGTTGCAAGGTTTGGTGGCAGATTTGGGCTTGGATAGGACTACTAGAAAAGTGTTTTGTGACTGTCAAAGCGTCATACACCTTATAGGGAACCAGATGTACCATGAGCGTACAAAGCACATAGATGTCAGGTATCATTTTATTCGTGGTATAATATCAAAGGGAATTGCTGATGTGAAGAAAGTGTCTACACACAATAATCCAGCAGATATAATGACCAAGGCAGTATCAGTTCGAAAGTTTAGGGAGTGCCTAAACTGTATTGGTGTTTGCAGTATAGAGTGAATGCCTTAAGGGAATTTGGTGAGTTAGAAGAAGAGAAGTTTCTTTGTTGATAGTGAAGAAAGGATATTCGCCTCAAGGGGAAGATTTACCACGTTTTGGGAATATGGGGGTCCGGTCCGCATATTCTGCCTCCGTATATAAGAAAGAACACAACCAATCTCAACATTAGTATGATATTGTCCGCTTTGGCACCCGAAGGCCCTCACGGCTTTGCATTTGGTCCACTACCAAAAGACCTCACACTAGTTGAGGTATGTTCTTACTTATATACCATTGATCCTTCCCATGTTTAACCAATGTGGGATGTAGGACTTTGGTCGCCACCCTAACAAATCCTCCTCTCGAACAAAGTACCACTTAGCCTCCTCTCAATTGACTTTCATCCGTTTACTTTAATCAGAAGTTGCTCCACCTGATCAATAGAGCTTTTACAGCGAATCTATCTACTCACTCGACCATCCTGCGCCTGTTCCTTAGCTCCATTATCCCCTCCAATCAAGTACCACCGCTTGATGAGTCATGGACGCTCCAAATTAGGATGTATAGAGTAGATCATTCAACTTGATCATGACTACTGGTTCATCATGTTCGACCTCCGAGAATATTACCACCATCGCGTTCCGTCTGGGCCTAGCACTCTGATACCACGTGTAGGGAATATGGGTGTTGTGAATTGGGGGTCTGGTCTGCATATTCCCCCTCCATATATAAGTAAGAACACATCCGATCTCAACACTAGTATGATATTGTCCGCTTTGGCACCCGAAGGCCCTCACGGCTTTGCATTTGGTCCACTACCAAAAGGCCTCACACTAGTTGAGGTATGTTCTTACTTATATACTACTGATCCTTCCCATGTTTAACCGATGTGGGATTTAGGACTTTGGTCGCCACCCTAAAAAGATCTATCACTCATTAATAATTACAACTATAGTAGATAAATAACAAAAGAAACAAAAATAAAAAAATATCATAAGGAACGCGCACTATTTTAATAATGACTTCTCATCATTCGTAGACTAAAATACAATTGATCCAACTTGAAATTTTAGATGTACCAAACATGTTATCTGAAATTTAGCAAAAATCGGACAACGTTTGTCCATCGATCGTACCTATTGGTTGTGGATGCACCAATAAATCCGAAACTTTTCTCTCTCGTATTACTTTTGTGTTGCTCTCTTATATATTCTCCTATTTAAACTTATATTTTCCCATATATAACCCTAGGGTACTAAACCATAAGTTATAAAGTTTGAAGCTAAAGTGGACTAGACCCTAATAACCTCTCTCTCTCTAGTCCATCACGGGGAAGATACGATCATAAGGTGACCAGTTGAAACTCATCTTGATGAGCTTACGAAAAAATTTAAATTTGTTTCTCTAAACGATCTCAGTCAACATGTTTGCATTATTCATATTGGTGTGAACTTTGTTCAATTTTATTTATTTTATATTTATCACATCCCACAATCAGTATTATTTCACATCAATATTCTTGGAGCACACTGATTATCGCAGAATATTACATACTCATTTTGCTTCAACCCCATCTCTCGAGGGAACCTCTTAAGCCAAAGAATCCATTTGATTGCTTCCACTGTTGCAATATATTATGTCTTAATTATTAACAATGTTACATATTTTTGTAGCCTGGATTGGCAAGAAATGGCTCCCCATGAAAATGTAAATACATAATCTGATATAGACTTTCAGTTATCAAAATCACTAGTCTTGTCGGCATCTTTATATCCTTCAACTATAGGTTTTCAACTTTATAACACAAACTCAAAAAAAGAGCCTCACAAGATATGAAAATCTACTTCACTGCGTCCCCAATAAACTTTAGCTTGATTTGATAAATACGTACTCATTGATTTGACAACATATACAATATTGGTCTTGTAAACCCAATAACATTCATCAAAGAACTAATAACAAAAGAGTACGAAGTAGTTAACATATTTTCTTTTATTTTTATTTTTTTTGGGACATATTTCCTTGTTCATCTTCAAATGTGTAACTAATGGTGTATTAACTAGCTTTTTATTATTCATATTGAACCTTACATATACACGTTCAATATATTTCTCATGTGATACCAATAAATTTTCATCTTTCTTACTATTAACAATGCTTATGTCTAAGATTTTCTTTATTGAATACAAATCTTTAATTATGATTTGAGAAAATATCTTTTCAAATTAATAATTATCTCAATATTTTTTCCAACAACTAACATATCATCTACATATCAAAAGAGTGTGATGAAATTACCTACACGGAAATTTCTAAAATAGACACAAGGATCAGTATGAGTTTGTTTGTAACCATTGTTTGTCATGAACGAGTCAAATTTCTGATACACTATCTTAACGTTTGTTTAAGCCCATAAAGATTCTTCTTTAACTTACAATTGTTTCTTTTTCTCTTCAAAACATATTGGTTGTTCCATATAGATTTCCTCATGCAAGTCACCATGTAAAAGAATATTTTTTACATCAAGTTGTTTCAAGTCAAGATTAAGACTTGCAGTTAAACCCAACACAATTCTGATAGAAATCATTTCATATTGACAACAGGAGAGAAAATATTATCAAGTTCAACTCTTTTTTTCTGGTTCCATCCTTTTACTACTAATCTAGCTTTTTGCTTGATAATTTTCTCACTATCTCTTGTGTTCTTGAAAACTCATCTATTTTTCAAGAATTTTCCATTATGATTTTTCACTAGCTCATAAGTTTCATAATTTTTCAATGAATTCATCTATTTCTTCATAGAGTCAAGCCAGAAGGTTCATTCTCTCTACAATTCCGTTGTGTTGTGGTGCATTTTTTGTTCTATTCTCATGTCTAATTCCATAATATGAGTTATAAATTTGAAACTCATTCAAAGTACACTCACCACCATTGTCAGATCAAAAATATTTTAACTTTCTCATCGTCTCCCTTTTTACCATGACATAAAATTTCTAAAAAATTGCGAACACTTGGTTTTTTCTCTGCAACATGTATACCCAAGTTTTTCAAGTAGCACCATCAATAAATATAATAATAAAAAATTATATTAAATCCAACTTGTCTTACCTTATAATGGACTTCTTAAAAGAAATCTCTATGTTGTTTTCCTACCAAACAATGGTCACAACAGTTAACAATAATTATTTTATTAACAGGAATTAGTAACTTACCTACCAAGGTTTTCATCTTCTTGTCACTCATGCATTCTAGTATTGGATGTCATAACTAAGAGAAATATTTTTCTCAACTACATTCAGCGCACCGAAACATATACCAAAATAAATTTTATACAAAGAGCAATACAAATCACATTGAGAAACTATTATTGAACCAAAGGTATGACGAAAACCTTGTATACCAAGGAAATTTGTAGAAATAAATTCAAAAGTTGATCAAGAATATAACGTACACTCTTCAGTGTAAGTAAGTACCTAATGTATTTTGTCACACAGATATCACCCAACCCAAAAATGTTAGCTGAGCTCTGATTTCCATCTTAAAACAACTAAAATTTCTCATTTTCCCTTTTCCAGTTCAATAAATATTGTCTATTAAAAATAATGATGTGAAACATTGATATTTACAAGCCATTTTGCATTGAAACCATCAACATGATAACACTAACTAATAGTAGGACAAAAGTTGCATCATCATTACTAGTAGAAGAAACATCAACGATATTTTAATTATAACCCTTATTTTGTGAATCCAATTTGTTATATTTTTCTTTCTTTCAGCTATAACAACAATTTTTTTTTATATAATCACATTTGCTGCAATAGGTGGAATCTTTTAGTCTATTTCTCATCTTTGTGCTTGGATCTTCCCTTTGGGTTACCATGAAAGTTATGACCTATGCTCTTACATATTTTTTTATTCTTAATAACAAAAGCTCGCGACTTCTTAACTTGCATTTCATTTCGTTTAACATTTTTACTGAACATACTTTCTTTGATAATATCCAAAGATAAAACACCACATGGATCAGAATTACTAATAGTCACAACCAAGATATCTTAGCTATCTAGTAAAGAAATAAATAAATAAAAGTCCATAACTCATTATTTAGAATAATTTGCATAATACTCAACTTATTACCAATATTTTAGAAGTCACTGGATGCTCAAAGATTGACTTTTCACTTTTCAATTTCAATTCGACAAGTTTCCTAATGAAAATGCCTTTGTTATGAGCGTTCTTCCTTTCATAAAGACATTCTGATTTTTTCTAAAGATCATATGAGTCAGAATCTTGAGAAACATGGTTGAAAATGCTAAATAGTCCATAACCCATTTCTTTTCAACTTTATCTCAATTTTTTTCTTGCTTATCTTTCAATGTTAAAGGTTAGCAGAGTTACCACAACCATGTTTAAGTGACTCAATCAGATCAAACAAACCTTTGCAATACAACATACCATCCATCATCAGTCTCCAAATAGACTAATTGGTTTATGCCAACGTAATTATAGAGTTACCAATATTATACTTCATATTCAATGGCTAAACAAAGCACAAGCCCTAATCCCATCTGTAGGATCCAACGAGTAGTATGTCAAAAACCCATAAGATCAAAATTAGGACCATCAACCATATAATAAGTCCAATTAACCACCAATGATTCACCAATTAGTTAACCAAATAAAATTGAAAAGGTAATCATGAAAATATAATCAACAGTAAAATAAATTAACATACAAGATTTATTTTACATGAAAAAACCCTCCGATGTGAAGAGTAAAAAATCACAGGACTTATGAGAAGTTCAACATAAAAACTTCTATTATTATGATAAGTTGAGGATACCAGTACATCTAAATAAATTTCATAATAATATACATTCCACCAATAAAAATATTAGATTAAAAACAAAAGAAATAAAAATGAAGAATAACACAAAACACACTATTTATTTTAGTAATAATTTTCCCGAAACTTAGCACCAAAACACAATCCAACCATCCAATTTAAAGACTTAGCTTCCCCGAACATGCTATCCAAAATTTAGAAAAATTGAACATCATTTTTTCCTCGATCGAATGTTTTGATTATGGTTACACCAATAAATCTAAAAGTTCTCTTCGTTTTATTATTTTTATGTGGCTCTTTTATCTCTTTTCCTGCATCACCTCATATTTTCTCATATATATATAATCCTAGGGTAATGAATCCTAAATTATATAGCTGGACCTAAATTGGGTTGGACTCCAACAAAATGGTCATATATGTAACATTTGAAAATTATAGTGAATTTATTATTTTTTCATACTATATTTATATGAGAAACATATAGACATTGTTAAGCTTAACCAATACATATATTTTCCACGTATATTCATCTAAAACATCTTAATGTTTTGAAATATAAATCTATTTTTAAAAATATTTTGTTAGTGGTGGTGAAAATGATGCAACCACATAAAAAAATATATACGCTCGTGTACAACAAAAAACACAATCTAGACTTAACCAGATACAATAAAAAAGGTTGAGAAATATTTATACAACCAAGTTAACATGATTCGTTCTTTTTTATAAATCAGCCTTTTGATACGTTAAGTAGGATACCAAGAAACCTCAATATTATTTAGTTATTATATGATTATCTTTGGCTTAAATTGGTCATTCATCTCTCGACTATAACGCTTTCTTCCATATACTTCTTTAATATGCCTTGACTTGTTTTTATAAATTTAATCGCTAACGCCTGGAAATCAAAGACTAAATTCATCTAAATATACAAGTTCATAGACTAGTTTCATTAAAAACATGTATGTCCAAAAACTAAACTTATCAAAATCAATAAGTTGATGGACCCTCACATGACATTTTGAAATCAAAATACAATATGGAGAAATCATCATAGTCGAAGGACAAATCACCGATTTATATTTTATCTTTTGTGTCTACTATTATGACTTTCACATCCCCATATTTATTATTTACCTTCCAATGACATAATGTGGCCACCACTATACTGAAAACCTTGTTCGTGATAGGTTATTGTATAGTCAAACCAAAAAACGACTGTATAACGTAGAAGACGTACAAATTAAATGGTGCATCCCTTAATCTCTGGTACAAATAGATAAATAAAGACACACACATTATATATATATATATATATATATATATATATATAATTAAACTTACAGTAGTAGTAACAAATATCATAAACTTAACTTATTCAAATGCACTTAATAAGCGATATGGTTCAAGATTTTTTTATATTATTTATATATGAATAAATTTTATTATAAACACCGCAACTTACAAATTCAAATAAGATGGTTGTTCCTCGGAAGATGATGGATCATTTTACCCATTAGCTTTATCATACCAAAGCTCTAGGGAATATTTCCTAGTTCCACGTTGTTTATATAACTTGATAGATATATTTGTGAATTTAACAAATTAAAATAATTATAGCGTGAGTATGTGTGACGATAAAACTAAAACATATATGAGTGCTTGTATTGGTGTCATAATGTCACAAGACAAGAAAATAAAAAAAACAAATACTTATCCCAAATTTGAACACAAACAAATACACACATGTAATTTTGACCCAAAAAGTTAAAATTTATTGTCGATAGAGATAACTCATTCCGCCTCAGAATGTGGGAATAGATTTCACATATTATTAATTGATCCTACACGTAATAGCAGAATCATTTGTCCGTGATGACATATGATTTTGAAACATATTGTTGGAATCAACTTTCACACATTAAAAATTACATCTCCAAGAGCATCCCAACCTACTATACCTCAAATTATACTTTGATAAAAAAATTGATAAATCTGGCATCGAAATAAATAAATAACTATAGATCTGACATCAAACAACATGTATATATATGACTTAAATCATATTAAACTATTTAAAATTTTAAAAATAATTTTTTTGTTACTTATGACATACATATACTTTATGCTATAAAAAATAACGCATCGATCAAAATGAAATTATACATAAAATATGATGCAGTCAACTAAACCTTACATTTAATTCAAATAAAAAATGCCAAACTTAAAATTGTAATATGTGTTCAAAATATTATAAACATTTTAATTTTTTTTGGAAAAAATTATAAAACAAAGATGAAAATATTAGAAATTAGTTTCCATACCTCTTTTTAAGTAAGAAGTTATTTTTTTACTACATAAAAAGGTATTTTTAAATAAAATTTAATATAAATAACAAAAAATTAATAAAAAAATTTAAATTCGTATTATCTCAAATCATGTTTCATTTCTATTAAATTTGGAAAACAAAAACATATATATATATATATATCAATAGATTTAATACAATCATAATTATACGTACATTTATATTTATATTACAAATGAGAATGTTTGAAATTTGGACTACTAAATGAAACACCAATTTTGAATTTTGTAAAAAATAATAATTAAATAAACTACAATTTTTCTTACACTTACTTAGGACATACCCCGTATAATAGCATATAAGTCTTGAAGATATTAATAAGATCAGTAGTTGGACCCAAGATTGGACCAAGAAGAAATGGGATACAACTCAAAAAATAAAAATGGACACCAAAAGGATGGTCCTTTAAATGACATGTAAATAGTACAATAGGAACATCACAGAATTAGTATGTGAGTAGGATCAACATATTCATCCAACAACAACGACGACCACAACAGGAGGGGGAGGTAATTGCAAACAACAACAACAAGCTAGAATTCAGGTAGAAGTTACATTTTCCAGACAATCTTGGTACCAAAAAATCTGAAACGAAGGTCCGAAAGCATAGGGTACGATACTGTAGAGGCAAGGATGCAAGGGGAACCAAAAAATATTGCATCCCACTCTTGCTAGATGTATTATATTATTTAGCCAAGTCAAGAATGTCAAGAATGGTAGTTACAAGAGGAAGGCCAGTTCAATGTATCTTGAATCCAAGAAATCGAGTTGGAATCGCTTAAAGTGAAACCAAAATTGAAACTGGTCAAGACCCATCAACTCTGAATGAAGCTATATTCATAGAGGTTGTGATTAATATACTCAACACTAGAGTTTCACAAGACACAATACAAAAATAAGGGGAGTTTAGTCCATAACTTATAAGTTCGTCTTTAGTTGATAATTTTCCCTAGATTGAAAACTAAAGAATAAAGGAATTACGAGGTATATTGTACTTATAGCATATTAAACCAGTCCACCCAACACAGAGGTTGGAGGTTTGGATGCCATTGTAGGTATTTTGATTGTGACCTTAATTTTTACACTCTTGGTTATCAAACGATGGACATCGATGTATCACTATAGTTGAGGGGGGAGAGAGAGAGAGAGAGAGAGAGAGAGAAAGAGAAATAGGTTATTAATCTTGTGAAGGTTGCGATGAGTTCTTACACTTTCCGACCTTAATTGGGATGACAAGTTCCAGTGCTCACCCTAAATGAGTGTTGATACCATGAGATTTTTATCAAACCTTGATTCATGAGTAATAACTTGCCCATAATGGGTTACCAAAGGTATAAAGGAGCCACATATCGTATTAGAAAGAGGTAGACTCCTCATAACCAATTGCAACGTTGTACATTTTATTATCGTACAACCTAAGACTTAAAATTTTGCTCTACGTCCATGGAGAAGATGAACCAAGATTTAAAGTCCAAAAATTATTATTTTTAATCTTTTCGACATTAATCTATTCACATCAAATTGAGTTTTTGTTTTTACTAATTAAGGACCATGTGTGTTTAAGAACAACCATTGATTCCAAATTTTTAGATCTAAAATCATAAAGCCGTCTTCCAGCATGGGCAATGTTAAATTGGAGCAAGCCACCTTAGCCCCTGAGACCTTTATCTTATACCCGAATAAGAAAAGTATTTAGATGATGTAATGATATTTTGTAAGAGACAAAGACAATCATTATAAAAAAATCAGTATATGAGGAGATGGATTCTCATATAATTTATAAAAAGATAGTCGACCTTGTACCCTAAAATATTGATCAATTTATCTCGAAGGGTAAAGTTTACCCTAGATTATAAAATATGAATCTTAGTGAGTCTGTATTGGAGCCCCACCAAAAGAATAATTCATCTAGACCCTCATTGAATAGATTGAGAGAGTTTAGATCACCATGACAAAAAATTGTTAGGTCATGAGAAAAACATAGATCGACTATTTTGGGCTTTTGATATTTCAACTATAATTTGAATTTTTAGTTACCGAATTTCTATATAAGGATAAATGTAAGACTTGCATTACGATGACGAAAAGAAATGGACAAAGGGAGCCATATTGCTCGAGACATTTTCTACTTTGAAAATTTTCATTAGAATCACCATTAATCTTGACATTTTGATAAGGAATGTGTATATATTTGATGATGTAAGATTTCAGGCATTGAACATTACATCGTCCTTCGACTATCGCGTTTGGTGGCAGATAGTCACTTGACTTTCAAATGTACGTTGATAATCCCTAGACTATCGCGTTTGGATAAAGTTAGTCCACCAGATCCTCTGATCCATGAGAGGCTGCCACATGTCACCATAGTCCCGACACCACTGGTCCTTTGAGTTTATGTCAAACCCAAAATGTAGAATATTACAGGTAACTAAACTCAAGGGACTAGTGGTGATACAAAAATCTGACACTATGGTGACAGGTGGCAGCCTCTCATGGATCAGAGGATATGGTGGACTAACTTTATCCAAACGTGATAGTTCAGGGACTGTCAACGGACATTTGAAAGTCAAAGAACTATGTGTCACCAAACACGATAGTCGAGGGACGATGTACTTTTCAAAGTCCAAGAGTTCATTATTTTTAGAGAATTCATAACGGTAAAATTATTAAAAATGAAATACCAACAAATATTATTCAAAAAAATCATAAAATAAACTTTTTACAACCTTTTAATTTTTGGTGTTGGTTTGATAACCCTTAAAACATTTAACAGAAAAAAAATACTAAACTTCAATATTTTTAAACAATATACGTCCCGATTTTTATTTAACAAGTTACTCATGTTATAACATGTTTTAAATAATAAAAAGTAATGAAGTGGTTGCGGATTATTTTTATTTTATTTTCCCGTGCATTGCTGACATAGCTCGGAGAATGGTTAATAAAGGGTTCTTCAACACTAAATTTAAATTGTATATTAGTGGTGTAGGAGTATGAGTTTATTGGATTTCCTACGTTTTGTTATTTTATCACATGTAAAATGAAAAATAATATATATATATATATATATATATATATATATATATATATAAAAGTGAAACACTGATAGTATCCACAATCACAGTTACTTATTATTTAGAATATTAAATCATCAATGGTTTGTATTTTTTTATTTTATTTTATTTTTTTATACAAGTATGGTGGTAAATTATTATTTATTATTTCTCTTTTTTATCCGAAACTATTATAAATATTTAGTTAAACTTTTTATTATTATTTAATATATAAACTATCTACAGATATATAGATAAAACACAAACAAATCACAAATATATTTTTTTAAATATTAGTAGATTTTGTAATTCAAAAAAAAATCTGAAAGTATCGTCGGTTTGTTTTTTTAAAATGAACAAAACTAATCTATTGATGATATTTTTTAGAATTTTTTATTTTTATTTTTTTTCGCCATACCTAGTAATCTTAATTTCGCATCTTTATGATCAAGTAGTATACGTCTTACATCTTTCCGTTTCATTATTCATGGTATTCAATCCACTCTTATCATGTCTGGTCTTGCCTGATTTAATAATGTTTGGTCTCTCAACCTTACCATGTTTGGTCTCACATGATTTAATAATGCATGATCTCTCTACTTTATTATGTCTCGTCTCACATTATTTAATAATATTTACCCTCTCAACTTTATTATGTTTGATCTCGCATGATTTAATAATACATGGTATTTTAACTTTATCAAGCATGGTCTCGCATGATTTAATAATGATTGGTCTCTCAGCTATATTATGTATGGTCATACATGATTTAATAATGCATTGTCTCGTCTGATGTATTATGTCTAGTCTTGCATGATTTAATAATGTATGGTCTCACGTGATTTATTATGTCTACTCTCACATGACTTTTGCGAAAAAAAAATATATCATCAATGAGTCTAATTTTATTCGTTTTTTAAAAACAAAGCTCATGGTACTTTTAAGTGTTTTTTTCCGAGTTGCGGTTGAAAAGATGCGGACTTTAAAACAAAAGTAAGACAGAGAAGTTATGATTCAAAGAACGAGAAATGGTTACGTGTCTGGTGATGAAGCATGTTATATGAGATATTATTAGAAAATTAGGTATTTTAATTGAGTTAAGTACATAAATTGATACTAGATGAGTAATAGTGAAACTTCAAGTACTAGATTAGAATAAATATTAGTGTTGGATATATTGCTTAAATTTCTTTTTTTACAATACTTTACATGTATAAAGTAATTATATAAAAAAAATTAAAATAAGTTTTTTTGTATTCTTTTTTGTAATGTTTCTTTAACAAAAAAATTATCAAAGAAAATGATGTTATCTAAAAAAAAACTAGCTCAACTGAATAACATAACCATGTATTCCATTATTTTCCATTCTTTTTTATATTTTTTTCTTTTTTCTGTTAACTTTCATTTTCTGTTAAGTACATTTATCATGTTTGGTCTCAAATGATTTGATAATGCATAATTTCTCTACTTTATTGTGTTTGGTCTCGCATGATTTAATAATATTTGGCCTCTCAACTTTATGATTGGTCTCGCATGATTTAATAATACATGGTCTTTCAACTTTATCAAACATGGTCTCACATGATTTAATAATGATTGGTATCTCAACCTTATTATGTATGTTCACACATGATTTAATAATGCATGGTCTCATATGATGTATTATGTCTAGTCTTGCATGATTTAATAATGTATGGTCTCACATGATTTTTCACGAAAAAAGTTAAAAAAAAATTAAAAATATCATCAATGAGTCTAATTTTGTTCGTCTTAAAAAATGAAGTTCATGGTACTTTCAAGTATTTTTCTCAGTGCTCTGGTTGGAAAGATACAAACTTTAAAAAAAGTAAAACATAGAAGTTTTGATTCAAAGAACGAGAAATGGTTACGTGTCTGGTGATGAATCATGTTATATGAGATATTATTAGAAAATTAGGCATCTTGATTGAGTTGAGTACATAAATTAATATTAGATGGGTAATAGTGAAACTTCAAGTACTAGGTTACAATAAATATTGGTGTTGGATATTTTTACTTACATTTTTTATAATACTTTACATGTATAAAGTAATTATATAAAGAAAAATTAAAATAAGTTTTTTTATATTTTTTTGCAGTGTTTTTTTAACAAAAAATTATAAAAGAAAATGATGTTATTTAAAAAAAACTAGCTCGACGAATGACATAACCACGTATTTTATTTTTTTTCAATTCTTTTTTTGTATTGTTTTCTTTTTTTTTTCTATTAGCTCTCATTTTTTGTTAAATACATTTATCATGTTTGGTCTCACATGATTTAATAATGCATGCTCTCTCTACTTTGTTATGTCTGGTCTCGCATGATTTAATAATATTTAGCCTCTCAACTTTATTATGTTTGGTCTCGCATGATTTAATAATACATGGTCTTTCAAATTTATCAAGCATTGTCTTGCATGATTTAATTATGATTGATCTCTCAACTTTATTATGTATGGTCACACATGATTTAATAATGCATGGTCTCATATGATGTATTATGTCTAGTCTTGCATGATTTAATAATGTATGGTCTCACATGACTTTTCGTGAAAAATGTTTTAAAAAAAATTAAAAATATCATCAATGAGTCTAATTTTGTTCGTCTTAAAAATGAAGCTCATGGTACGTTAAATGTTTTTCTACGAGCTCCAGTTGGAAAGATACAAACTTTAAAAAACGTAAGACAAAAATTTTTTGATTCAAAGAACGAGAAATGGTTACAGGTCTGGTGGTCAAGCATCTTATATGAGATATTATTAGATAATTAGGTATCTTGATTGATTTAAATACATATATTGATATTAGATGAGTAATAATGAAACTTCAAGTACTAGATTATAATAAATATTATTCTTGGATGTCTTTGCTTACATTTCTTTTTTTTATAATAATTTACATGTATAAAGTAATTATATAAAATAAATTAAAATAAGTTTTTTTATAATTTTTTTGCAGTGTTTTATCAATAAAAAATTATCAAAAAATGATAATATTTAAAAAAACTAGCTCGACCGAATAACATAACCATGTATTTCAATATTTTTTATTCTTTTTGTATTGTTTTCATCTTTCTGTTAACTCTCATTTTTCAAATCTTTTATTCTAGTCTTCCGTTAGTGGATTTAGAGGAAATTTAAATAGTGGATCTAGAGGAAATTGAAATGGTGGTTGATTAAAATGCATGAAATTAGAATAAAAAATATTAGATATAAAATAAAAACAAGTACAATCGTATTTTTTAAATTTACTTGTTAACAACTTTTATATATATATATATATATATATATATAATATATATCATTGAAATATATGTTACTTAGCAGCTTTAATTTTGTTATAGTTGTATTTCTAATAAATCTTTTAAATAATTTTGAAATAATAGATTTGGTTTTGTTATACAATAATTTTTGAAATATTTAATTATTTTTTTGAATCGATGAAGATTCATTTTTGTTTAATCTTCACATTTTTAATTCAATAGATAAAACACAAGGGGAAAAGATAAGGAATATGAAGAAGACAAAATAATAACTAAAAACAAAAAAAGAATAAATAAAACCGAAAAATTGATAACAAAAAATGACCTGACTTGGTTAATGGAATTTAGGTAAATTAATGCATGAATTAACTTTTTATTGAGTTCAGTTAGTGAGCATGTAATTTAAAATTGTGTGAAATGATTTTAAAAACTTGTTAACAAATATATGTTTTCGTCGATTGATCTAAAACACATGCATTTTACATGCTTTAAAAAAACTTTCTTTCTAGTATATGTACTCACTCTATATATTTTACCATTTTCAGAGTATTGAAAAAATTTAGGGTATCGCAATTGCGAATGTGAAAAAAACCTAGTCAATTTATGAAATTCAAAACAAGAGTTAGATGCTAATTTGTTATTTTTATTTTCGAAATATAAAATAAAGGTTAAACATTAAATAGTAAATAAATAGATTATGAAATCAATATTATATATAAAAATAAACAAATAAATAAATTTCTCAAGCTTGCGACATAAAAATCAAATACAAAATGAGAAATCAGAGTTAAATGAATAGTGAAATGTGAAATAAAAAATAAAATCATATTCTTTTCTAAATATAAAATGTGGAATAAATATAAAGGTTAAATACGAATCTTTTGAAATGTCAAATAAGGTGAAATGCAAAACAGGTGTTAGATGCATTGCAAAATAAGAACCTTTGTTTTGTATTTTTGTATAAAAAAGTAAAAAATATTATTAATGGATTTAATTTTGTTCGAATTTGATTGGACAAAATCAGTTGGTTTTAATAATATATTTCGTGATTATGATTTGAAACATACGGAAGTTAAAAAAACTCAAAACATAAAAATAAATATTTATAATATGAAAATTGATTAGAATACGTGTTATTAATTTTTATTTTTCAAATTTTTATTAATAAATTAGATATATACAAATTAATCCTGCTATATTATTGGGTGAATTAATACTCATTGAAGTATCAAATTATCACTAGCTAGTACCCAAGAATTGGATCTTACTAATAAGTATCTAGACAAAAAAACATAGACCAAAATACTCCAGACTATTAACAGACTCTTTTATAAAAAAAGAGTTTTATTCATTGTTATGCCCTTTTATCTTCCTAAACTCTTTCTCTCTAAAACTCTCACATTTCCGAAACCGAGAAATCAACTTTTAACCGGAAAGCTCTCACCTTGCCAAAAGTAAAGCTCTCAAATCACATTTAACACTGATTTCAACCTTTCATATCTCTCTAAACCGATAAATCAACCATAAATTAACCTCTCACCTCTCTTTAAACCCATAAATCAACTGGAAAATGACAAGGCAAGTTTTTGTTTGGTTTATAACTTGAATGGTTTAGGGTAACTTTCAAGTGTTGAAAATGATAAATATAGATTATCTGCAGGTAGACAATTGAAATATACGTTAGTACTATAATTTTATGTCAAACTAAGGTTTGAGAGTATGCAACGCTCTTTTTTCTTGTATTTGATGTGTTGTATTTTAGTGATTTGGTTTGAATGTATGGTCTTAGTTCATATTATTTATTGTTTTGAGTATCCATTTTGGGTTATACAGTAGTTCATTCAGTTTGAAGTTGAGAAATCATCACATACAATATCTTCCATGTGGCAAGATACAACATCTCACGTGGTTTTATTTGATTCAAGCTTTGTTTTTAATGCTTACATAGCCTCGCATCATTATTGTAATATTCGTTTTGTCTTGAATCTTTATGTAATGCTTTCTTGGTCTTACATTTTTATTTTAATGTTTACATAGTCTCGTTTCTTTATTGGAATGTTTGCCTGGTCTCGCGCTCACATGTAATGTTCGCCTTGTTTTGCATGTAATCATGCATTGTCTCACATTTATATAGAATTGTCTCACATGTAGATTTTACTAAATTGTTTAGCATTTGATAAGGTTTGGAAGGAAAATTAACCCTAAAAGAAGCAAAAAATACAAGTATTTGGCGAGGATGCAGATATTGGGCATGATTCAGAAGATGATCAACTTGGGAACCCATATCATGTACCATATACAAGGACTCATATGCAAAAAAGATAGGTATAATTCCACTACAAATAAACCACTACAAGTAAGATAAAAATGACTTCAAAAACTAAGCACTTGAGAGATGCTGGTGATAATGAGACCATCAGTGAAGATGATAAATCCAAGAAGAACACTCCCACCAAATACAAGAGGAATTATCTTCCTTGAGTACTTGAACATAAGATATACACATTTACGTACATGTGCTCAGTGTAGTACATACATATATTTGTATTTCTAAACAGAGAAAGGAAAATTGTAAGCATATATTTAGTCTTGTATGTCCATCAATGCTAGTTTCACATCCTTTTTAAACATATATCTAGTCTTGTATGTCCCATCAATGTTAGTCTAACATGTTGTATTAATACTAGTCTCGCATATATCATACGCAAATATTTAGTCCCGCATGTTCCATCAATGATAGTCGCGCATGTCACATGTTCTATTAATGCTTAGTCTTGTGTAGTCCGTCGATACCTAGTCTCGTATGTTGCATGTTACATTATGTCTAATCTTGCACTATCTATTACACCATGCCTTATCTCGCATTGTAAAACTATTTTTATTTTCAAATTTCAGATCAAACTAAATTATGACACTAAAGCTAAGAACGAGGATGAAATTTCTATTATAGAAAAGTTAATATAATAGAAATATAAAGAGATAACTGATTTATGTGAAAATATGGACTTACAAGACCTTAGAAAAACACTAGACCCGTCTCTTTGAGATTCACAACCCTGTGACACACTACCAATTCAACTTGCCAAACTACTGATTCCACCAGTTTACCAAGAAATTCTACCTAACAACCAAAAATATTAACATGATAAACCACAGATTGCACCAGTCAGCCCACAACCAAAAGTATAAAAGGAACCAATTGTTGAAGAATCTCATTCCCATAAGAAAAAAAAAGAAGAACTATCATCATCTTTCATAATTAACACAATCAAATAAAGTACATACTTTAGAGGATGAAGTAAGGGTTAAGGCAATGACAAGTATATAATAATATGATATTGAAATCATACATGTTACTTAAGAAAATGAGGAATTGTTTTGACATATTAATGAGATTGTTGTTGCTAAGAAAGATCTTAATACTAGTGTGCAAGATGCTCCACCTATTGTGTCTGATTCTCTATTTGAGCTTTATGATCCGCCTCATGCCCATGATCATAATACTAGTGGTATGTAGGATGCTCCAACAGTAGTGGTAGTAGTTCCTCCAACGAGTAAAGCTGAATATGTAAGTAGATCCTAAGTAGAATAAGTTTCACATTATATTTTCAAAATATTTTGTTTTTCTTATTTACATATTGTACGGTTGTAAAATAAGAGATTTTAATCATATTTTTTGTTGGTTTCGTAATATTTTTGTCCTTGTCTTGCATGTATGTTTTCCCTTTCTCTCAAGTGTTCTTTTTTATCTTTGTCTCACATGTTCTTATTTGATGTGTCTTGCATTTAATTTTAACATTATCTCACATTTATGTTTGCTGTCTAATATATATTCTTAATTTATAATTTGTCTCTCATTTATATACCTCAGTGAGACATGTCGATATCTCACATCTATCACTAATATATTGCATGTTTCACAATTCTTTTTTTATCTTCTCTCGCATGCCGTGTTCTTTTTATTTTGCATGTTTGTTTTTTCTTAGTTTCTTATGTTTTTTTCTTTATCTTGCATTTATCTTTTTCCTTATCTCATATTTATATTTATTGTCTCACATTTATCCTTTATGTATAACTAGTCTCGCATTTATATACCTCGGTGAGATGTGCCCATGTCTCACATCTATCTTTCATGTATTATTGGTCTCGTATTTTTTCTCGCATAATTTTTCCTTAGTCTCGCATCTTGCATGTAATGTATAATCATGTCTCGCACATATTTCTCATGTTATACATCTCTTGTATCTTAATTGACATTTGTCTCGCACCTTACAAAAAGACCAAAAACAAGTTGAAGTAGACATCAATGACTATACTACCTATGACCCAAACGGATTGGGAAATGAATACTGATACAAAGCTCTTGATTAACGTCAAGGAATATCACAAAATTATTAAGATACAAAGAGGTGAAAATAGGAAAATCCAATTATAGGGTATAACCCAAACATCGTATCTATCAGTACCAATGAATGCGTGTGTAAATGATCTAATAGAGCGAGAAAACGAAGACCAGATGGTCTATAAGGTAAATAATATCTCGTATCATCATATTCAATAATATTTTACATGTAAAAGTGAACATGTCTCGCATGTCTCATATCGTGTGCCATTCAAAACCTATGTTGTATCTCACATGTACTCCAATTCATGTCTCGCATCTTTAAATAACATGTATCAAATCTTGTATACCATGTTTCCCAGGGTAAAAAACACCACAGGTCCTCCATGTTTGTCACTTGTAATACATCAGTCCCTATTCTTTGTCTATGTAATAAACCGGCCCCCTATGTTTTAAAAATGTAACAAACAGATCCTTTTTGTAATTAATAGGTCCTTCATATCTGTAATAAATAGGTCCCTCATGTTTTCAATTTGTAATAACAGGTCCCTCAAATTTTCATAAAAGGATTTGTTTGTTACATTTTTAAAACATAGGGGACCGATTTATTACAGAGACAAAGAATAGGGACTAATGTGTCACAAGTGACAAACACGGAGGACTTCTGGTATTTTTAACCCTGTTTCCCACAAATATAACATGTCTCACACTTATCTGGTACTTGTCATTTCGTATAACATGTCTCGCATCTTCGTATAACATATCTTGCACTTGTATAACATATATCGCATCTTATATAACATGTCACACACTTGTCATTTGGTTGTTTGGTAGATTATTGACACTTAAATATATAATAAGATTTTAAAAGAGGTTTTAAAGTACTATTCAGATGTTTTGATAAGAAATTGTCGAAGACCACCCACGTGATATGAGTTTCTTCTTATGCAGTTGTAATCCTTTCTATTAATACAGACTTCACTCGATAATAAGGATAATGTAACAAAAAATAACCATTGATGTGTATTAAATAACGGGTTCTATTTTACCATTGGTATTTACTAATTATAGACCTTGGAACGGGAGAATCAACAAACTATAACCCACTGTTGTCTGGGAATATTACACAGCAAATAAAACAAAACAATTTGCAATCTCACTGGTAAGTATTAGAATTCCTGCATTGTAACATTGCCAAGTCTTGCATTTTTAATTATAACATAGCCAAGTCTCGCATGAATTTATTGTAACATTACCTGGTCTTGTATACATTTATTGTCTGGTCTTAAATGTCTTTATTGTTTGGTCTTGCATTGTAACATTTCCTCGTCTCGTATGACTTTATTGTCATGTCTCATATATCTATATAACATGTCTGGTAGTGGTAAGAATTACAAGTCTTGCATTATAAATTACCAAGTCTCGTATATCGCATTGTACATTTCCCAATCTCGCATGCTTTTATTATAATGTTACCCAATATCATATGCCTTTATTATCTTATCTCGCATGCCTTTATTGCATGGTCTCATATTGTAACATTCCTAGTCTCTCATGCCGTTATTTTATGGTCTTGTGCTGTAACATTCTAAGTCTAACATTCTTTTATTGCCTAGTCTCATATTTCTTAATTTTCGTATCTCGTATGCCTATATAACATGTCTCACACTAGTAAGTATTATAAGTTTTGCAATGTAATATGTCCAATAATCGCATTGTAACATTACATAATCTCATATTCCTGTATAACATATATAACATTCCTTTATTATAACATTGCCCAGTCTCACATATCGCTTGCCTTTATTATTTGATCTTGCATGCATGTATAACGTGTATTATATTGTAACATTGTCTAGTATCGCATTTCACATGCCTTTATTGTTTGGTCTCATATATATTTTTTCTTTTTTTAACGTTTTTTACAATTGCATTATCTCATGAAAAAAAATTATACCACGAAGAGGTAAATATAGGATACTTAGATGCAGAGGTATCCCACATCAAAAAAATGGAGCAGTCAATTGCAGCGCCCTAGTTTGCGAATACGCAAGAGACTTTAACAATAATTGTTTTGTTTCTCAACTATACAATGACATGCGTAAGTACATCTTTTCCTTAATGATGACCATGTAAACACTTTTGGAAGTAAAAATATGGGTATTTTGTTAAGTGGGTTTTTTATATAAGAACTGAAGTATTTTGTATACTTCAGTATTTTGTAAGTAAATAAAACAGAATATATTATATACACTTTAGTATTTTGTAACTTAAACTAACTTTTGTCTGGCTTTATAACTAGTTTGTATCTCACACACTAATATTTAACGTTTCTCACATATCCTAATAGTTGAGTCTCGCACTTATACATGCCGCTCACATCAAATCTCGCACTTATCTGAATCCCTACAATATGTCTCACGATATTTCATAACCATAAAACTGGTCTCGCATCTCTTCTTAACCATAAATATTGTCTTGCATCCCGTCATAATAATAAATAAGGTCTCACATGTAGTCGTAACCCTAATATTGAATGTGTCTCACACCTCGTACTAGTTTTGTCTCGCACTTATACATACCCCTTACAAAAGATCTTTCACATATCCAAATCTCTATAACTTGTCTTACAATTTCCCATAATCATACAATGGGTCTCGCATGTCTCTTTTACAATAGATATAGTCTTGTATCCGTCTATGATACTAAATATGGTCTTACATTTAACTGTAATCCTAATATTGAATGTGTTTCGCTCCTTCTACTAACTTTGTCTTGCACTTATACATACCGTCTATAACAGATCTTACACTCATCCATATCATTACAATATGTCTCACAGTTTTCAATAATCATACAATTGATCTCATATCTCGTAAAGATAATAAAATGAGTTTTCCACCTCTTGTTAGTTGTATCTCGCACATGTTACTAAAGTGTGTCATACACCTCTTACTAGTTGTGTCTCGCACTTATAGATACCGCCTACAAAAAACCTTGCACTCATCCATATCCCTATAATATGTCTCAAAAAATTTCATAACCATGCATGTGGTATTACACATATACATAACCTTTGAGATGGTCTCGCATCTCGTCATAATAATAAAGAGGGTCTCGCACGTATGGTTACATGGTCTCGCATCTCGCGGGTACCTATAAGTTGAGTCTCACATCTAATTATAATAGGTATAGCATGAATTAAAACAAAAATATAACTTGTTTCACATAATGAAAAATAGTAAGAAACACTTTCTAACATGAACATTATAATATTCAAAACATTTTAAAATAAAGGCAAAATTAAAATTACACAACATCAAAAATAATAATCAAACATGTAAAATACTTCTTCCCAAGAACACCAATTATGCTCGACCTTTTAGCAACGATTACACTTCATCTTCTAGGTTGTTATTTTTTCTATAAACTGAATACGTTTTTTTAGGCCTTCTAACGCGTTTTTTTAAGTTAGGAGGCAAAATTATTGGTAAGTTATATGATCTTAATCCTATACCAATATTAGTTAAAAAAATGTATGCTACAAGAGTAAGTTGACCTGTAATAGATGATAGTGTAAAGTGGATCAACATATCTCATTGGATCTTCCTAAATCTAATGTATTGCAATAAAAGCATGAGAACATACAAAAAAATCTTATTGTCACGCACTGCAAGAACATTTGAAATCTAGTAAATTAACAACCATATAGTTCATAAAAAACTTTTTATATCAATGTAGAAGACTTATGGACTAGCCTCAGATGACCTTCTTTAAAATTCACCTTGAGCTTCTTGTTATACTTAAGATATAATTTACTGTTCCAACATAGGCCCTCTGTATAATATTGTGAAATTAGACTCATAAATTAGACTTTAATCTTCTTATTATTTCCATAATAAGCAGACTACATAGATCTATAATATGATGGTTAAAAGATTAGGTCAAGAATACAAAACAAATGTTTTTTATTGATAAAGTTAAATTATCACAAATGTTTGGGCATATTTTTTACACCATATCGTTTCTCTATAACAAATGTTTGGGAATATTTTTTACAAGCTAAATTATCGATAAAGTTAATAACTTTCTAACCTTTTTCACCAATTGTTTTTTAAACATTCTACCATTGGAGAATAAGCACATTCTTTAAACCTATAAACCATTTTAGACCTAAATTTTGGGTCTATACGACTAAGAGCATACTTCAAATTCCCAACAAGATGAAAATATGATATGCATGCAAGAAATTTGGAAACAAGATATATAAAAACATTAATGATACTTAAATGGTGATCCTAAATAAATATGGTTTGACATTCTAGCGAATGAGGTTGCCAAAATCTCTAAAATCTGAGCCAATTGTTAGCATTTTCACACCCAACAATACCAAATGCAACAGGAAAAATACCTGGAAAAAAAAATAAAGTGGTATCATATGTATAGGGTCTCGCAAGTATCCTTATATAGGTCTTGCAGTTATATTTACGCATGACTTTTATGATTGATATAGTCTATCTCGTATCTCACACTTTCAAGGTCATATTGTCTCGCATGTAGCATATAGTGATATTATAGACTTGTCTTGCATGAAGCATTTATAAGATAGTAAGGTCTCACATCTTGAATGTATATTATATAATGGTCTCTTGAATCATATGTATATCATAATATACTCTCACATCTAGTCTATACAAAATCATGATAACTTCTATTTATCCTTATATAACTTTTCTAATTATATTTACTCAAGTATCGTACGATTGATATAGTTTATCTCGCATCTCGCACATACAACTGTAGACTGGTCTCTCATGAAGCATTTATGAGATACTTAGGTCTTGCATCTTGCACATACAACTATAGACTGGTCTCGCGTGAAGCATTTATGAGATACTAAAGTCTTGCATATCACATGTATATTATATGATGGTCCAATATCTCAAATGTGTATATATATATATATTGGTCCCACATATCACATGTATATTATATTTTGGGATCGCGTCTAGCTTATATAAAATCGTGATTTCTTGCGTCTCTCATACACAAAAAATAAACTGGTCATGCATATAACACAAGTAAACTTACATATTCTCGCATCTTAAACAACACATGATATATTAAAAATATAATTGCATAAAAAAGTCTCGCAAATGAAAATTACTATTGTTACCATCTTTTTATATGAAAAAACATTACTTCTCTATGCTTTTCGGTTAAAAATGTTAATCGAAGAGGATGGCAAGAATGAAAACCTTTAAGATAAGACTTGAATGATATGAAACATAACTTAAAGTTATTTTCCACAGTATATTCCATTGTGTAGTCACTTATAATATCAAGACTATTCAATCTTTTAAAGTATCCCTTAATTAAATTAAAACGAAGTAGAACTATCTCCAAAACTCTCTTCCTAGCTGTCTCTAAAACATGTCATGAGTGAATATAAGAGATATCTAAACTATAGTCTTGTTTAATAAATGATTTCATAATTATTGTTGTCAATATTTTATGGAATCCTAAATCTCTTTAACGATTAAATCAGATGTCAAATATTTTATACATTATTTGCAAAAACCAGTATAGCAAGTATGCATCTTAACAAACAACTTGATGATCAAGGAAGCCAGTGGACGTGTCAAGTGATACATAAAGTATCCATTTACACATATTTGAGACTTTATTTTTGCAATAAGCAAGTGTTTTTATCTATTATTATGCATATATTTTACACAAAACCCATACTCTCAGGCATAATGCATAAAGTTAACCTTAGAGCTGCATCACCTTGATAAACAAAATTACTAAACATGTAATCGCATCAACTCAACCAATAGTAGCATGATATTTTTCTTATGACCAAAATAACTTAAACCAGTACTACTCTACTTACTAATTAATTCATTATTTGAGGCTTCAAATAAACTTAAGCTACACTCTCTTCATGTTTCTTCATCACATCAACCACATATTGTTCTATATCGAAATTAATAACTTTTAAATTCTCAACATGAAACGCTGCTAGCAAACCCACAAAATTGGTAGTATTAGTAAACAAACAATTCTTATTATCACCGCGATAGTTGGTTATACAGTAATTACCTCTAACCAATACATCCATTCTATTTTCAATATATCTTAGAATATATTTGAACTCTTTAAACTCACTAAGAGGAATAATTTCAATTTACCATTATGTTTAAAAATACACACTCGAGGTCTAGATAATACTTACCCGGATTGAAAATTCGAGAATCAATTGATGGCAAGTATAATATTTTAAAAACTAATATAGTATCACATCTCTCAGCGTGATCATCATACTCGGTCTCGTACCTCACATCTTTTTATTGTTAAATGGATGCGCATCTCGCATGAACTTATTACAAGTATCGCGTCTCGCATATGATACTTGCCTGCTTGAATTTGTTACAACATATCTATTTTAGTCTTGCATATATCAACATTATATTAAACGTTTCTTGCATATCGATTTTGGTCGCATAGAGAGGTCTTGCATCTATGATGCATGCACAAGTCTCGCGTCTCTCATATAATACTCGTTGTGCATCTCGCGTCTAATATACTTAACGGCAGGGGCGGATTTAGGGGGGAGATAGGTATGTCCAAGACAACCCTAAATCATAAAAAAGAATCTAGTATAATGGTTAATTTCTTTAATAATATACTTGAGGTCTTATTTTCAAGGCTTACTGGATACTTAAATGTTCTTATTTATTTCAGTTTTTTTTCATTCTCTTACTTTGTATTTTTACTCTATTTTCCTCTACCCAAATGTTCTTATTTATTTCACTTTCTTTACATTTTTTTTCTTTTTTTCATTCTTTTACTTTGTATTTTTACTCTATCTTCCTCTACCCAAATGTTCTTATTTATTTCACTTTCTTTACATTCTTTTACTTTATTTTTTTACTTTATTTTCCTCTAATTGTACCTCGTCTCTTTCCCAACTTCTCTCAAAGAAAAACAACATAGAACTAGCGAAAGAAAACAATAAGTCGATTCAATTAATGAATTTTCTATTGGAGTTTACTTCGATTTTCATTCAACATAGTAATAAAATTTTCCAATGGGTTTTACTTCAACTTTAATTCAACAATCATTAAAAAAATTGGGTATTTTCAAATCCTAATTTTTCTTTGTATAAGAATGTTATATGATATGTCTGGTTGTTAATCCTTCATTCTAGATTGATTGTATATTTTCTTGCAGGTTAATGATTAATGAACACAAATATTTGCATATGCTTGTTGTAATATCTTGTTCACCTACTAAATTGTAAGATTTATTCTTAGTTGAAGTTTACTTCGATTTTTATTCAACAAAGTTATAAAAAAATTCATTGAGTTTTACTTCAATTTTGATTCAACAAATCACTGAAACAATTAGAGATTTTCAAACCCTAGTTTTCAAACAGTGAAAAATTGGGGATTTTTAAACCTAGTTTTCCTTTCTATAAAAAATATGTTATGTCTGGTTGTTAATCTTTCATTCATGAATGATTGCATATTTTCTTGCAGGTTAATGAACATGAAGATTTGCCCTTTCAATTTTTCTTAGCATCAAGTACTTCTTAGGGCTATATATTGTTTAATAGTTGAATTATTTCTAGATGATTGAGCGAGTGTTTTTTCGTATTATCCAACACTTTCAAGGCATGAATAAGAGGAGAATGTATTTTACTTTTTTTATTCAAAGGAAAATTATTATTGACGAATTGAAAGAGTTACAAAATTTAGGGACTAGAAGCAAAAGTTCCCAAAGTTTGAAATGAATAGGGATTTGGTGGCAAAGTTTGCCTCCAAATTTACAAAAATTCCCTCCAAAATAAACACTAAATTTTATTTTCACACCAAACAATGCAAGCCTCAGAACATAACTCCAACTTCAAATCTTCACGACAGCTAGCCTCACACATCCATAAACCATCTTTCTTCATCTTCTGTATCTTTGCTTTTCTACAAAACAAAAAGTCTAGCAGTATCCATGTCCTAAATAACCTAAACCCAGACTTTCTAAAAACGAGATAGCAAGAATGCATTTTATTTTTGAACTATACTATATTTTCATTTTGAGTTGTAACTGGAATATTTACATATTTGTATTATGCGTTTTTTATTGAATTTGTTATCAATAATATTTTTGGGCATACCATAAATTTTAGTCCTGGATCCGCCACTGTTTAACGGATGTCTCGCATATTGCACATATTGTAACTATGTATGTTTCTTATACCGCAAGTATGTCTTGCATATCGCACATATGGTAACTAAACAAGTCTCGTGTCTAATATACATAACTTCTCATATCTTCTTACACAAATCTAAATGCACGTCTTGCACCTTCTAAAGGATTCCTGCAACCTGTAAAATCAACTTCCCAAAGATCTCACAATCTATAAATAACTCTTAACTTAAAAAGACAAAAGAACTATAAGCTTATAACTAATTAGCAACAAAAAAAGCTGAAAACTTACTTTTCAAAAATCGTGATACTTAAAACCGTATATTTCAGTTTTTTTCAACCTTGTTCTTCGTAAGTGACGATCCACTTTCGTAATAAAATTGTTCTTTTAAGGTTTTGAACCGCAATCTTAAAAAGTTGAACAAAATGCAATCTTAAAATTTAAAAAAAATAAAAAAATAACCTTTAAAACTACGATATTTGATGAAAAAGAAAATTTGTTTTAAACTTAATAAATTCTCACTAATTTTTTTAATATTTATATAACTAGTCTAAAGTATTTGAAATATTATTTTAAAAAATGAGTATTTAATAAAAATTAAATATTAAAATAAATATTAAACAAATATTATTGATGTGAGATACTACACAAGATTAACTTTGATTTTGGATATATTTGCGTACCATATCCATATTTATACACGAACATGCAATCTATACTTAGTGTTTCTCATTGTTACTTCTTTTATTATAAAATCATTACAATTGAAATGACATGTAAAATTAGTTTTTTTTAGGAACCCGCAGCCGCTACTCAGAGTGCAATTAGTGCGCACAAGGTAAACCCTCAGTCTGACGCGATAGCCTGCAAACCAACGCCAGAAGGTAAACCACACAAGGTGACAGGCTCAGCCGAGAAAGCATATGTAGAGGGACTCGAACTCATGACCTTTTGGTCATAAGAATGTCATACTCAACCAACTCGGCTACCCCTTGGGGGCATGTAAAATTAGTTATTGTTTCTGTTAGGAAGGGAAATTGACCGCAACCCCTTCAGAAAAAATATAAGAGAGGAAATTCATGAGATTGATTGAGTCAATCATGTTGTCTCACTTGTGTTACTCATCAAATACGAAAAGAGCTCATTTTCACTACGACACGCAGGCCATTTGTGGCTTGAGCGGTGTAATTGTATTTTTTAAAAGGGTTATGGGTATATATATCCAAACGTGGTTTAAGCATATAAAAAACGCAGTTGATTTTTGTTTGATTTTTTTAGGATGAAAACACTCTTGAATTTTCATTTAATATTCGAATTGACACTAAGTAAAAAAACACTAAGTATATCCCTCGGGTATAGTTATATATACCAAATGTGGTTTAAGTATACCCAAAAAACGCAGTTGACTTTTCTTTGATTTTTTTAGGACGAATTTTTTTTTTGAACTTTTATTTAATATCCAAATTGCCACTAAGTTAAAAAAACACTAAGTATATCCTAGATATACCTAATTCACAAAACAATCTATTTGGCAATGTATACAAAAAAAACACAACTCCTACTAGATCAAACCCAAAATTACTACAATTTTGTGAAGTTCTTCAAATTGTTCTTGAGCATTCAAAGTTCACTCAAGAACATTCAAACTTTTTTCAATTTTTTTAAAACTTCTTCTAATAAAAACATAAAATCAAACATGAATCGACCGAAATTAAGGTAAAAACTTGTTTTTTTGGAAGTTTTTTTTAAAAAAAAAAATAAGTGGGTCGGTACACCCCCCCTGTACCTATGGTGCACTCAGCTTTCGCTACCGGCCATTTTCCGGCTGGAAAATAGCATCCAAACACCCTAAAATTATGATTTTTTTTACCTAATTCAACCACAACCCTAATTTTGATACTAACACTAAGTTTTCATATTTTAGTTCGCAGGATTTTAGTTCGCCGGATAAATTAGAAAGAACTTGGAGGTTTTAGAGAGAAGTTAGCGACTGTAAGAGAAAAAATGAGGTGGATAAATGTTAGTAAAAAAAACCTTATATACCCATAAAAGGGTATTTTTGTCAAAATTTGGGTAAACTTATACCACCTTTGGGTAAACTCAAAATTAGGAATACTTAAACCACATTTGGTTATATATAGCTTGACCCATATCCTAGATATACCAAATTCAACTAACAATCTATTTGGCTATGTATACCCAAAAAAAAACACAACCCCTACTAGATCAAACCCCATATTACTACAATTTTGTGAAATTCTTCAAATTGTTCTTGAACCTTCAAAGTTGTCTCAAGAACATTCAAAATCTTGTCAATTTTTTTTAAACTTATTCTAATAAAAACACAAAATCAAACATGAATAAACCGAAATTAAGGTAAGAACTTGTTTTTTTGGGAAGTTTTTTTTAAAAAATTAAAGATTTAATTATTAAAAAATCATAATTTTAGGGTATTTGGAGGCCATTTTCCGGTTGGAATACGGCTTGAAAATGACCAGCACCGAAGGCTGAGCGTACCATAGGTACAGGCGTATCGTATGTGTTGGTACACTACGCATGTACCTATGGTACGCTCAGCCTTTGCTGCCGGCCATTTTCCTGCCGAATTCCGGCTGGAAAATAGCCTCCAAACACCCTAAGATTATGATTTTTTTACCCAATTCAACCATAACCCTAATTTTGATACTAAGACTAAGTTTCCATATTTTAATTCGCTGGATTTTAGTTCACCGGATAAATTAGAGAGAAGTTAGAGGGTGTAAGAGAAAAAATGAGGTGGATGAAGGTTAGTAAAAAAAACTTTATATACCCAGAAAAGGGTATTTTTGTCAAAATTTGGGTAAACTTATACCACATTTGGATAAACTCAAAATTGGGTATACTTAAACCACATTTGGGTATATATAACTTGACCCTTTCTTAAATGTAATGCTACTGTTTCGAATTCATTAAATATAAAGTATTTATGGATACATTTAAATAAATTTATTTTTAAATTAAAAAAAATCAAACACATTTTTAGATTCTTTTTTCAAAAATTATAGAATTCAAATATAAAAAACACCAAAAACAACCGTCACAATTTTCATTTAAATAGATAGTAAAGAAAAGGTTATTAGGTTATTCATTAGATTTATTTAGTGCTTTTTACTGAAATTATATATTTTATGAGTTTTTAAAAATGTATATAAATTTCATTGCGATTTGGTGGTTAAAATTAGTTATATGCTATAAATGATGGTTTTTTTTTGAGGGAAACCAACCAACGCAGAGGGTAAACCACACAAGGTGACATGTTCAGTCAAGAAATCGTGCGTAGAGGGACTCGAACTCATGACTTTAGGCCATAAACATATCTTACTCAACCAACTCGGCTACCCCTTGGGGGCTTATAAATGATTTTTTTTTCTTTTTTCGAAAGGAACCCGCAACCGCTACTTAGAGTGCAATGAGTGTGCACAGGGTAAACCCTCAGTCTGACGCAATAGCCTGCAAACCAATGCTTTCCAGAAGGTAAACTACACGAGCACAGCCGAGAAAATGTATGTAAAAGGACTCGAACTCATGACCTTTGGTCACAAGCATGCCTTACTCAACCAACTCGGTTACTCCTTGGGGGCATATAAATGATTGTCTGTTAAGCATATATGTTGATTTTAAAGTTTTGTTTAGAGAATTGGATGTGAAATACGAAGTTTATGATTGATTATTAGAAGTTATATTTTTGGTTTTAGGATTTTTGGTTTTTTAAAGGTGTATTTAATGTTGACGAAATACGTCGATATTCGCACAATATGAGCTATTGATATTGATGAAATATGCTGACATCAATAACTCTTATTATGCTAATGTTAACTTATTTCGTCGACATAAAATAAAGTTAAAAAAACTAAAACTACAAGAAAACAAAGTTTTGAAATATACAATATCAATCCTTGAAAAGATCTGTCATTTTACGTTTTTTTTTCTAATTATTCTATAAAGTTGAATATATTTGCCAATACAATCGAATAATGGATTCATGGAGATAAAAAAATTTGCCTATGATTTCCATCCAAGATGAATGAGAGATAGCGGCGCGTTCGGATGAAGTATAACTTGTAATTGAATACATACAATATTATGCAAAAATTCTTGTTATAAACGTGATATACAACTTAATTCATAAAAAAAAAAATTACGTTAATAAAATGTTTTACATTCATGTGACCGATGCAAAAAAATATTCTTTATGTGATAAACAGTCCTTGACCACATTTAAGAGGTAAAAAAATTGTAAAGGCGCATAGAGAAAATGAACACACGATGCATTGATACACGATCGTAATGACGAAACAAATTTTGGGCATTTTAATCAACTTCTCAAAGCTAACAGTCATATCAAAGCATTGAATTCTCCTAAGTTTTTCATATAATTTTACGTGACTACTATAAATAATTTCATACAAAGACAAATATGATAGGTTACCTTGAAAGCCACTATAAATAATTTCATACAAAAGCATTGATGACACTATAAATAATTTCATACAAAAAGTGAAATAAAATCTTAGAACCATAGTGATCATCAATTTTCATATATGTTACCTTGGAAATAAACAGAATCATAAAAAGGAAAATATTGTCGTGAAACAACAACTCTTGTTTAACTTATTGTTAAAGTTTTTGATGTTTATGTATCTTTGGAGGTTTGGATGTTTTAACCATGATATTATTTTGGTTTGACTTGTTACTCTCGATGTGTTTGTAATTGTTCTCAGGGTTAGAAGGGTATATTTTGAAGATGTGTTCTTACTACCAGTTTCTTTAATGACATGCTCAACATTATGATCCTCTTGTTTTGTTGAACTATCGTTAGCATGTTTTTTTTGTCCTTTTATTTTCAGTACTTTTTGGGAACAACTTGAGTACTTTTTGAATTAATTATTTCAAATATTTTGATAAGATAAAAATAATGTTCCATATCATACTCATACACTAAACTAATCATTTCTAATATCTATTTATCCACAAAATCCTCTTCGTCGTATTCGTTTTTCATAACAAATTTTATAGTTTAGCACATCTTATCGATCATAGAATGACTCATAATATGGATATCTATACATCATACATATCTTACATACACACGAAGTTCATGCATAGATCTAAGAGCACATCCATATTTTACTTTTGAAATATCATTATTAGCATTTTATATTCTTTTAACATAAGTTTAAGGCATGTCTCTCTAACCATGTATCTAACCTATTTGAATATGATAATGTTATACAAATAATTATAAATTTACTTACATTTCTCGAACGATGCTTTTACCTGCATATGTTGTATACCTAGCAAGAAAAATGTGAAACTTCATACAGAATTGTTTAAAGTTTAGTCGGTCGTTCTGGTAAACTGCTTCAGTTATGAATTTGCGCTTTTAGCACTAATAATAGTAATAAAATGAGCTTACCGATTAATTTTCGTGTTTCCATAGTAACTTTACAAGGTTAGTATGTGCATATAAGAATTTTTCACTATACAGTATAAGCTAAGATGTTTTAGTGTACCATAATACCTTAGAATAGGTGTTATATGTCTCTTTCGTTATCATTATGTTAGTATCCGGCTCGATAACATTTATCAATACATGACTGAATTCCAAGAACTAATAAATTGGTCGGAAATTGTTTCTTCTTCAGACACCTTTTTTTTTAAATACTCATGTTTATATATTACTTGTATAACAAGTGTGTAGTTTTTGTAAATATTATGTCGATTGTGTCCATCAATGTTAATTCTTTATCTATCAGCATAACATTATATATTGCACACTCTTTTTTATGAGCAACCAAAATCGATCCATTGTCAAAAAAATTATAATGCACCTATAAAAACGATGTCGTACAATATGTTAAACTTGTTGATGTAACCGCAATGATTTCAAATAATAGAATTATATAACTTATTATTTTATAGACATTATCCAGAATCAGAACTTTTGAAAATACCCTTAGAAGGTCGATGAATATCGTATGTGCAAAAAATATATACGTGATTACTCCAAACCCTCCATTTTCATCCGAAATCAGACGACGTAGTTATTTTCCTTCAATTTACCCAATTAAAATTGCATGTACGATTTACCGCATATCTTCAAAGTATGGTGATTATATCCTATAATATAAATATTAATATATTTTTGGATTTCCAATTCCTTAACTCGACTAAAATTTCCCAAGGATGGACACCAATCATAAATAATTTTGTAACTAACTCTTTTTTGTCTATTTCAAACATTCTCACTCATGCAGTGCAATGACTATTCTTCCCGCGTATAACTATTAAATATTATAGTATAATATTACTTGTAATATGATAAGTTCTAAGTCTAATATAAAATTACATTTTTATCCCTCGGGGTTTTCTCTTAACATTAGGCTTAGTAAGAAATTTTATATAAGGTCTCGATTTCTCGCAAACAAACATTGATATTGGGCTTTTCTCACTCTCCTAGTCATCTTAATGCTCATACAAATAACTTTTCACAGACATACAATCTATTCATTTTTTAATTTAAGGTTCAATGTATTGCATAAAAAGAATGAATGTGTACGGAACATCTTTATAAATAGTTGGTTTTATGATTGTATCATTCTCTTACAAAAATTAACAATGAGTAAAAAAATGAATAATTTAAACGACAAACAATCGATTTCTGGGTTCACAACTAATGTCGACGTATCATGTCGATATTGGTTTTCGAAAAATGTCAAAATAAAATTAAGGGCATATTGTTTATTGGTTTTTTAAATATTGACAGGATACTCGATATTCTTATCGAATATCAACGTATCATGTCAATATTATTGCCAACCAATAGTAACTAAAATCGAATTTATTAGTCTATTTTAGTTACAATTGGTTGACAACAAAAGTCAATGCATCATGTCGACATTTACGGAAACCAAAAATTCCATGTTTGATAGAAAAATTATTCTATTTTGACTATAATTATACAAAATAGGAAGTATATAATAAATGTGCGATTCATCCAAACCTATTGGGTCGGTCAAGTTTGGATGGTTTTGTCCAAATATTGTAATGTAAAATAGCACAAACATGTAATATGAAGGGTATATGATATAATTATAAGTATATGAGTACAATTAGTAGAATACAAGGGTAGAATAATATTAAATGGGTCATCCATGTGATATGAGTCCAACACTTTTGGGTAAGGGTGAATAATTAATATACTGCAACCACTTTTTGGAATTCTTTTCTCTCTATTTCCTTGTTTCTCTCTCTAAACTTGTTTATAGTGATATCTGGTAGCAGATTCAGGTCCGGATATTTTTGGAGAAAACATTGATGACCATATTGGAAGGAAATTTATACTCATAGTTTTTTTTTTATCCTAAATCATCATTCTAATTGTGAACTTACTGAAAGACATGAATATAGACATACCAGAAGAGCCTGATATCGTGGTAGAAAATATGGGAATTAGATATGATTTCGAGGACCATTGATTCGAGGAACAGTAAATCAAAGAGAATGACTACAATGACTAGTATGTCGAGGAACTGTTCGAATAGTGTCCTTTGGTGTAATTGAGAAAGCAATTACTGGAAGATATTGTGAAGTTAAATGCTGAAAACAGGCATCAATGGCCGAAAAAAGACTCAGGTCGGAAAGCCGAAAGGAACGATCCCTGGAGGAAATCAAAATAGAGGACGAGCATCGATCTTGTTATCATGATGTACAAAAACTGTCAGAGTTATTACTCGCTAATGAGAGAGATAAAATCCAAGTGACATTATGATTCAACGGAGTCTAGTGATTCCTGCGTTTACGAATCTAATAAGTCTGCTTCCCTGAATAGAGAGTATTGACGCACGATGAAGGAAAAAACGATTTCAGGGATGCATGTAGATTAACATCGAGTTTTTACCGATCTAGAGATTCAAAAAAGAAGAGGAATAAATCTGACAAAAGACCTCTGTCTTGACGGATAGAGATATGACGGTAGTTATTGGAAGAGAAGAGTAAGCAACGCACCATATCCAGTTCTTCTTGGGAAGTGAGAGCCTCAGTTATGGTATACATAGTCAATTCATGAATCTATATGAGGATAGTTTATACACGGTCACTAATGAAAGTCTTAGGGGCGATATGTTTAAAACTAGACATAATAGAAGGTCATTTACGTTATCTGTTGAGATCTTATCGGGACATATACTGGAGCATTTTGATATCTTCAAGTGAGAGAAATTTGATGGGAAAAAGGACGCGGACATTAATATGAAGCTGTTCAAGAATTTTATGATAATTATTGATGATGATGACAAACTGTTGTGTCGCGCATTTTCATACACATTCAAAGATGATGCCTCAAAATGGTACAACATTTTACCGCAAGGTTGCATCAATAAGTTCTTAGCCAATATGGACACTATCATAAACTGTTGACAGAGGATCAAGGAAAGCCTGGGGATTATACTTGGTGATTTTTTTATGCAAAAACCGAACTTGAGGCTTGAGATGAAACCGTGGTGTTAGCGGCATTTAGGCTAGTATTGTTGCCTCGATATTATGAAGGAAAATGTTTCAAATAAACAAGCTTTCACATTCGAAGCTCTTCTAGCGCATATTAAAAATTAGAAGTTAGTAGAGGAAACTCAAGCATCTGAGCTGGCTTCTTTGGCTCAGCAAGAGCAGGGTTCGCAGTCTCCAGTGGTGATTTACCAGCAAGCACCTGTGCAAATTACTCAACAATATCTGATCCAGTCTTACAACCAATAATTTCATTTCCGACCTAGAGTTTTGAACCAATTACCACCCTGACCAAGGGAGGTTCAACAGGTGGCAAGTGATTACTCAACAGGTAGCCCAATATCCAACAAGTGGGTTTGATGTTTTCACTTTGTTAAGTTGACCGAGTGTGTAACAACTATATTTGATAAGGTAAAAATAGAGATATTTGACGATAGTTGAACGACTACATAACATTAAAAATGGAGATGCAAATGTTAATCAAGAATGCAAATTTGACGATATTTGTTAATAAAAATTCCCATCATAATTCAAAGGACGGAGACGTTGTGGTAACCCCAAAGCAAGAGAACACTCTGTTCATTTCAGAGCCCATCAACTCGTTCGACATAGACTTTGAATATTTGAATCCTAAGCGGGATCGGAGGGTGATCAATATCATATAAGAGCTAGAGCTTAGACGAAAGGTTAGTGAGTTGTGAAAATGTTTCGAGTCGCTAATCATTTTTTATGGGGTGACCATGGCAGGGGCTACTAATTTTTCCCGTAAGAGGCACATTGTTAGCTTAGCTATGCAGTTTGTTGGGGCCTCACACAATATTTATACGAAACTTTATCTAATATTGTGGTTCGATGACGATGATATGAGAGAAGTTGTGGGGCCACATTTGGACGCATTGGTAATTATGGCAAACATTTCCGGAGACGAGGTTTGGAGGGTATTGGTCGTTATTGACAGGTCTGCTAATATTTAGTTCATGATAACGTATGAGAAAATGGAGAAACCTCTAACCATCTTCTGGTAGAAAAAATAATATTATAGGTTTTACCAGAGTTGACGAAACTATTTATTGTAGTGTACGTTCCGACGTCGTATAACACAATTTTTGGCAGGTCCAGATTCTACCGAATACATGCGGTGGCATCAACAGTTCATCACTTCTTGAAGTAATTAGTAGGAAAAAACATGGCAATGGTATGGAGTAGTAAAAAAATGGGTATGAAGTGTTATCAAACTGATCTAAGTCCCTAGCATAGTAGAGCGATCGAGCCCAAAAATGATTAGATTTACCATGGTCGACTTTGGGATCTGGTCATATGGATGGTCCGAGAGAGACCCACTGTTTTCTGGTCCTAACAAAAACTGTGAGAACTAGATTTTTCCTGGTGGCCAGTATCTGAAAATTATAACTATGTTATCTCCGGAGATAATGGAGAACTTAGTCCCTTTTTGTCAGCATAATTACATATGTTTGGATGGGGTACTGGAGACGTCACGAGGGTTCCCGAAGATATAGTTTTCCATAGTTTAGCTAACATATGAAATGTTCGTCCGGTTGTTCCTAAAAGAAGATCATTCTCCTAAGAAAAGTTTGAGACAATCATTGTTGAGGTGGATATGTTGTCAAACGTGGGTCACATCTTTAAATCTCATTACGCCATGTGAAAAGCTAACTTGGTCTTAGTAAAAAAAATGATAAGGGGATGATGTTTATGGAATTTCACAGATCTTAACATAGCGTGTCCAAATGACCTGTTCCCAATTCCTCCTATCGCTCAATTGGTAGACTTCACATCGGGAGTTTCCATCATATATGGATGCGTATGCGGGATAACATCAGATCAAGTTAGATCTTAAAGATCGTAAAATTGCTTCGTTCATAACTTAGAGAGACTTGCATTGTCTAAAGTTATGTCATTCGGGTTAAAAAAACGTCGAGGAAAGACATCAGAGGTTAGTCAACAAAGCATTTGAGGGCCATATCACATGTAATGTTGAGGTATATATCAATGACACGCTAGTAAAAATCTCTAATAACACCAATCATTTATCGGACTTAGAAGAAGTGTTTAATAACCTGAATAAAATAAACTTGAAGCTAAATCCAAATAAGTTGACATTCAGAGTCTGTCTTGGAAATTTTTGGGTTTCATGATTAGTAAAAAAATGATAGAGTGTGACTCAGTGCAATTAAATTCTTTGAACACCGTGGCACCCCCTCGGTCTATTAAGTAAGTTCAAGTATTGACCGAAAGATTGGCCACCCTGAGCAGGTTCATATCCAAATCATCAGACTAATGTGCCCCATATTTCCAACTGATTAGATAGGAAAATGATTTTAGTTTGAACACAAAATGCATTTTTGTTTTCCTCAGAATCAATGAGTATATGTCATATCTTACGATTTTGACCAACCCAAAAATAGGAGAAAGATTGTCCATTTATATTGTAGTATCTGACTATGTGGTAAGTGCAACATTAATTCATGAGGCTGATAACTGTCCTCAACTTGTTTATTACGTGAGTAAAAGCCTTTTAGATGTAGAGAAAAGGTATTTAAATTTGGAGAAGCTTGCCCTAGCCTTAATAACCATAGTACGTAAATTGCGACCCTATTTTAAAGCATATTCGATAGTGGTTCGAACATCTTTTTCTTTGAAAAATGTTCCACACAGACCTTACGTGTCGGGTCGGATGACCAAGTGGTTCGTAGAATTGGGAGATTTTGATATCGATTTTAAGCCCCGAACGACAATTAAGGGTCAAACTATGGCAAACATTTTGGTTGAATTCCATTTGTAACGATCAGCAATGAGATAAATTAAGAGTAGAAGTAGATAAAGTGGGTTCTTCTAACTGATGAAGGTTCGAGTATTTCCAGTTGTGGGGAAAGAGTTCAGTTAACCGCCCCGGTGGAAGTGGTAATGGATCAAGCCATACGCTTTGATTTCCAAATTTTGAATAAAGAAGCAGAGTATGTGGGCGCTTTAGCGGGCCTTCGCACATGTTTATGATGCCAATCAGATTCGGTTGATAAATGACTCACATTTGTTAGTTAATCTTGCATCGGGATTATCCGTATCTAGAAAAAAAACCATTTGGTAAAATATTTGACAACATTGAAAGTATTAGCAGCAGCATTTGAGAGAGTGAAGTATGAACACGTTCAGATATACTTTTTTATTCTTTTTTATTCTTCTCCAGTTCAGTTGGAGAGTTGCAAGAGCTTTGGCTTCTTTCTCATTGGAATGGACTTTAAAAGTGGCCAGTTCTTGAATAGCCTTGTTCTTCTTCTCCATGACTACCTATCACATCATATCGTAAGACACCGAGACACTTTTGGTGCTTCACCAAATCTTTTTGAAAGGTTTTCTCGTTTTTTTTAATTCGTTGAAAGTAAACCAAGCCCACAAATTAGCACGACCGACTTGCTAATTACTATCCTTGAGTTGTTGTTCTAATTGGGATATCCAAAGCTCTGCCTTTGATTTTTCTTCTTTATTTTTTACTCCTTTCTTTTCATAACGATAATGGGAGCCACCATATATTACATGGAACTAGCATGGGATTCCTATTATCTAATTTGAAAATATCCTTTAGCTGCAGTATCATCTGACAAGGCCTGATCGCTCGAGCTGCCTCTCAGGACACGAAAAGGACGAGTAGTTAATTTTTTGGGACTATGATATGTACTAAGAGTGAAACCCCAATTCGAAATTCCGGTCGATTGATATGACGAGCATCAAGTTGATTTTGAGCCACGACACAAGTATCTTGTGCTTATAAGTGTCCTCTAGTATTGCAATCAACTTGCTTCTCCTCTGGGCCATTAAGAAATTGATCACCTTCATCCTTGATTTTTTCATTAAGCTTTACCAAGGTAACCTTTGATGATAATATTTTTTTCTATGGGGAACCAAGCCATTTTACTGATCGAACAAGGAAGGAATAATATTATGCTCGGTTATGGGAAGGTCGATCAGAGGATTATCTTCCAGCATATGTGTTTTCTTCTTAGTCACCCGTTTCTAGGTTACCGATTTCTTGTCTGGCATCAAATTTTTCCTATTCTCCCCTCAGGTTTTATCTTTCTTTCTAATCTTATCTACGTTGGTACTCCTTTTTTTAGTAGTGTTAATATTGGTAACGAGTCTCTGAGGGTCGGCAGATTCGAATGCTATTTCCATTTATACAGGATCCTCTATATATATTTTTTATTTGGCTGATGACTGGTTGCCCTCTTTCGCTTGGGAAGTACAACTCGCGCATCAGGGGAACATATCCTTTTAATAATAACGACAGGTTCGAAATGCATCATCAATTTTTCTTCACTTAGTTCACCTTCTGAGGAACACCACTGATGGATGTTGACAAGGTTCATGATCGTAAAACATCTATGAAACTCATTCGCCTAGTTCTCCCGAGCCACTTGTGTAAGTGAGAGAATGTTTCATCCACAGAAGACAGGTGGCCTTTCTTTAGAGACTGTCATTGTTGATTTCATAACTGCTAATAGTAAAATACCACAATTAACATCTGAAGTTTAAAATATAAAGCATAATAAGGTAAGTACCTTGGCATGTTCACGCCACCGAGAGTTGTCTCCGGTTTTTTCTTTTCTTTTTATGAGCTCGATCATTCTATCATGCTCTAGTAAGAAACAAGAAACATTGTTTCCAATATTTATCCGATTCTAGCAAGTCATCCACAATCTCATTTGTACAATTTCATCAGCTTTATTTGTGTCCATTGAGAGAACAATTATCAAAAGTGAGATAATTTTTATTTATTTCTATCTTTTTTCATAACCCATGGTAGGATTCCTTAGCAATAAGCAACACAAGATATATTTTATAAGCTCTCATTGGAATTCTGCAGTAATGGATTATATAGTTTTTATAATTCGTATGATATTATTGCTGATGAAATGATCCTACAATAACGTTTGCAAGACTTAAAAGATGTGAATTGATCTGAGAGGTAGTTGGTTGAATTAAGTGAGGGCGCTTCAATAAAATATCATAGAATAGACGTGATATAAAAACCATTCGTTACCTATGAACCACGTGTTTTAGTTCCACAATTATTCAATATGGTGCTTTGGTCTCAACGTATTGTAATTATCTATTTTTTATTGGTTGAACTTTGAGAGCATATCCCCATTGACGCTTTCCAATACAATCGGCTATAATGATAAGTCAATCATTGGCTTGGAGCCCACATAACTTTTGTGTACGAGTCTCGTACCTACATAATTGATTTCAACTGTGGATTGACCCAAAATGTTTCTGAAGGCCTGTAGGGGTACTCCAAATGTGATGTGTTGTATGCCAAAATTTTTATGACTAATTAGGAAGGGCTCAGACCAACGTACAAGAGGTTCGGTTAACCGGTGCAAGGGTTAAATAAATATTTATTAGATTTAGTCAGTATTTTAAGGCCACAACCCTACTTATAAGGAAAATAAAGGATTCATCTACAATGATAGGATGGAGAAGGGCCATCTTAGAACAGTATCATCGAGACCTATTAATTGATTCACACTCGGATCTCTCTTTGAGTTTTTTGAGATTTTATTCATGTTAATCACAAATTAGCGTACAAAAATATGCCCAACTAAGCAATGAGAATACATTTAACAAAAAAATTATTCATGTTAATCTCAATCTCAAACTCAAAAATATTATATGGATAGTAAGACTATTCGTGTTATATAACTAGGAATAACAAGACTATTCATGTTAAATAATTATGAATAACATGACTATTCATGTTATACATTTAGGAATAAAATGACTATTATTTTTATGAAGCCATAACTAACAAAATTATTCATGTTATGCATCCAGAAATAACATGAATATATGCAATCATGAATGATAGGAATATTTATATTATTCAACACATTTAACCAACTATGTCTTCATGTTACTCAAATATGCAAACACAAAAATAGTCATAGTTAATGTACAATAACACATTTTCCCATGCATTTATTAATGTTACTCATATATGCAAACTTAAATACAAGCCTAACTAAGCTATTAGAACAAATTTCACACATTCAAAACTTGAATAACATGACTATTTATTTTATACGTCTAAGAATAACATAACCGTTTATGTTATACAACCATTAATAATATGATTATTCATGATTGTATAATACGATTATTCATGTTAAAAAAGTTTCACAAATTTATCTAATAGTTTTATTTTAATATAATATTGTTTTTCATTACAAATTAGATTCGTGGATCTTCACAACCATCTATGGTTTCAATATTTAATTATTTTCAACTAGTACATAGTTAAATTTTACATTTATTTAAAATCTATTAATGCAAAATCGGATTTTGACTGCTTCGACTACTATTATGAGCAAAATCGTAACTTTATTTAAATATTTAATTTTCTATAATATCTTTTTATTATAAATTCGATTTACCTATCTTTACATCATATGTGATATTAGTTTTTAATTTATTTCAGTTTGTACATATTTCAAATTGGTATAAAATCTGGTGATATAAAATTTGTTTTGGGAAGTTTATACGAAAAAATCATAACTTTCTCTACTAATTTTTTTCGTATATTTCGGCAACCTATATAGTATTTATATTTAAAATTTTAAAATAAATATATAATTAAATGTAGAAATTAGTCTTAAAATTATTAATGCAAAATCTGTGAAACATTATATTTAACAATTATAAATAATATCATAAATTTCCTTAAAACATTATTCTTAATAATGATACATTTTGAATTAAAAACTATTTACGATTATAATTTTTTTAAATACTTTCAATCAATAATTAATTGATTTTAAAGTGATCTCTAAATATTGTTAGATCGGTTGAATAATATGAATAAAAAAAATTCAAAACGTACATTTCGTAATTCATCTCAAAAAAAATAAAAAAAAATGGTTTTAGATTTTTCTTTTCAATTATGATCGTCAATATAATATTTTTAAAATAACCTACAATAAAATAAGTGACATCATTTTTTTATTACAAAAATATATATATATATATATCTCATTCTTCGTACTTTTGACATTCGTGAAAAATATGAAATATTCTGGTATATTTTTGGTAATTTTAATTAATTTTAATATTATTTTATAATTTTTTCAATTTTTTAGTAAACATATATTTGTAAGGCTAGGTTTCTATTTTCATGGCAAAACCCGATCGAATCTAATCATTTTCTAAATTTTTAAAAAATTCAAAAATATTGGAGTAACAAACTTGAAAAAAAATAAAAATGAGATGATACTATTGGTCTACGCAGGAATGGTTTATTGGTTAGGTCCGCCATTTTTGTATTTTTCGGCCACGTGAGATGATAAAAGAAGATTAAAAAGAGTACATTCCATGGCATATTCCTTGGGTTTTCAGTGGCTTAGGAAAGCGAGATCTGTGCGCCACGTACATCAATCTATTTTATAATAACAAAGCTGTATATCTCTATTTGGCCTTTTGTTAAATAGCACATTTATATCAAGTCGTCCATAAATTTTTATCGTCCATAAATCTTGAAAACCTGTTACTATCACATATAAATTTAGTTATGAGTAGTTTTTTCATAATATCATACAACCTTTTTATATTAAAAATATTAAATTAGAATAAAAAAGTTTACATTACATATCGGGCATTTCTTGTTTATAGAAAGCATAGGACACAAAATTTATGGAATATACACCGTAAATGTAAAACAAAGAAATAACATGAAAAAATGTTTGGTAAAATAACTCGGTGCCAGGTCTAGGAAGAAAAATATAGGAGGAAATAACATCTCTCTCCAAACACCCTGTGGTAACAGAATATAGTGGGATTTATAAAATAAAAAAAAAAGATGCTAATAGTAGTTAACACGGTTAAGGTTAGAATTGATTTAATTGCTTTAATTATTTTATTTAATAATTAAACGTTATATCAATTAGTATTTTAGACGTTACTATTGTAGTCAATAAAATTTATCACTTGAATATGTAACGCTTTTTGTAGTCTATTTAAAGTCATTTTGTGCTGCAGTTTAATACATTGAGTCTTATTTTCTCTACATATTACTCTTTGATATTCTAACATGGTATCAGAGCGAGGTATGTGTGTTTTAGAGGTATGTGTGTTTGAGAGAGGTATGTGTGTTTGAGTAAAACAATTTGAGTGAGAGGTATGTGTGTTTTAGACGTTACTATTTTTTGATATATCAAAATTTTGTCATTTGAAGGAGCAATATGGGGCCCAAGAAACGCTCCAAGATTTGAGTCTTGGGCTTCTTGATTTTAAGGCCTCATCGGAGTGGCTTTAACCCTAGTTTATCTCCCTCGATCAATGCAGCAGCCATTTCAATCGTCTCTTCCTCTCGAAGAGCTCCAGAACCCTAAAGCCGACCTTCACCTCCAAAACCAAAAACACTTTCCAAATCTTTCTCTTGACCGATTTCATTCGACAGTCTCGCAACATCCTGTTGCTCAAGATAAAATCTTCGAAAACCTTATTTTCGAAGAGAAACAAGCAACCCAGAGTAGATCTATGGTGGATTCAAAGGGACGAAAGCAAGATTCAAGACCATTTTATGTTGAGATGCTGAAAAAGAACTCTGGATGGATCGACCCAAAAGAAAAGGCGAGGAAAGATCGAGCTTTTGTGCATGCAAAAATCTCATCTGGAGTGGAAGATGGATACACATTCGTCAAATTTGACGAATCAGATAAGATCTCTCTCTCTTCTTTATCTAAATTCACGTTAATTGCTAAATTTTCGTTTGGATCTCCTTCTGTGTCTGATTTTAGGGTTTATTTAGAATCTTTTAGATTTAAGGGCAATTTCAGTATGTTTAAATGGGACTATAGGCATATATTTTTTGAATTTGATGATATCATTGATGTTAAAACCTTTTGGAGACGTACTGTTAGGACTGTAGGTCAATTTTATTTTAGAATTCTTAGGTGGTCGACTGATTTCAATCCCAAACGGGAGTCCCCACTGACTCCAGTTTGGATTTCTTTTCCCAGAATGCTTGAGTTTATGTATAACCGTGATACGATTGAGCATATTGCTAAGGCAATTGGGTTGCCTTTGTCTGTTTGGATTCCATACAAAAATAGGGCTAGTTATAATCTTTGTAAAGCTTGGACTGTTATTGACACCTCAAGTCTTCTTCCCCAAAGACTTTGGATAAGCTTTGGGGATCGAGATGGTTACTGGAAAGATGTCATTTATAATGACAAACCTGCTTACTGTAAAAAATGTAGACATCTAGGACACTGTGAATTTAATCGTAAAGTTGAGGAATTAAGTTCTAAAAAGCATTTGAATTTTCAAGTTAATGTTATAAAACATAAGGAAAAATGGATTCATCTGTAATAATCACTGATTGAGTTGAAACTAATGAAATAATCAGAGAATAATTGCTAAACATGAAGGAATGAACATGCTTAATTCTTTAACTAAAAAGTCTGATGATAATTACTTAGTGTTTAACCAAAATATAAACCCGCATGTTATTAATGATAGTGATGTTATTGAGGCTTTACAATCCATTAACCTAAGTAATACTTTTAATATATTAAATGAGGATAATATGTCTGATAAGGAACTGTGTGATATTTCTAGTGATAGACTAAATTTAAGTCTCCCTGGCTCTCCAATGTATAGACAGATAGATGTGACTGATAAGATAGGGAATAAAAAGTCTACCAAAGTTAAAATTAAAGGACTTAAGAACAATTTAATTAACAAACCTTTATCTTTCAAAGGATTTGTAAGATCCTCTAAAACCCATAAAAAATGACAGTATCTTTTTTGAACTGGAATGCAATAGGAGTTGGTAACATTAACACCATTAGAAGAATTAAAAATATAACTAAAAAGTTTTCAATTGACCTTATAGCTATTTAAGAGCCTATGTTGTCTAATGATAAAATTGGAAAAACTTCTTAAAAATTAGGTTTTAATAAATACTTTGGTAATAAAAACAATAAAAACTTCTTAAATGTAATAGATTTCATAGACTGACCCTGTGGAACCAGTTGAGAGATTTATCTAATAACATTTCTAATGATCCTTGGATAGTGGTAGGAAACTTTAATACCATCTCTAATGTTAGTGAACAAATAAATTGTGTTACACTGTGTATGAACTCTATGGAGGACTTTAATAATACGATTCTTGACTGTAAGCTTGAGGATCTTGGATTCTCAGGTTCTAATTTCACATGGACTAATAGCCATAAATGGAAGAGACTAGACTGTGCATTGCATAATGATAAATGGAGAGAATACTTTAATATTACCAGGGTGAGGCATCTGACCAGAATAGGGTCAGATCACTCACCCTTAATAATTTCAGTTTCATTAGGGTTAACAGACCATAGACCTCCTTTTATATTTCAGAATATGTGGTTAAGTCACCTTAATTTTTTATCAACAGTTGAAAGTAATTGGTTAAGTCCTTTAGATATATCACCTCATCTAAACTTTATTCATTTATTCTGGTTTAAGCTTAAAAGACTTAAAACTCATTTAAAATATTGGAATAAAGACATTTTTGGTAACATTTTTTATTGCATTGAAAAAACTGAAGAGGAAATTAGTATAATTGAAGGGTTGTTAGAAGTTTCTTACTCTATAGAAAATAATAAAAAACTCTCTGAATTAAAGTCTAAGCATTTGGTTTTATTAGCTAGGGAAGAAACTTTCTGGTTACAAAAGAGTGCATCTAAATGGTTAAAAGATGGGGATAAAAACACTAAGACTTTCCATAGTTATGTTAAAGAATAGATGAAATAATTGATAGTAATGGAAGAATAGATGACCAAAAGCTTATAGGTGAGTCAACTGTTACCTATTTTACAGACCTCCTCAATACAAAAGATGCTACAAATGAGCCTATACCTGATTTCCCTCTTGATATTATACCTAAATTAGTTAATGACTTAGATAACCAATCCATATTACCTAAGCCTTCTTTAGATGAGGTATATAGAGTTGTTAAAGGTTTAAATAGTTCTAGTGTGTCTGGAGTTGATGGTTTCAACTCCAAATTCTATAGTGATTGTTGGTTTATAATAAAAGAGGATTTGGTCAAAGCTATATCTGATTATTTTGATAAAGTTTGCTTCCCTCAAGGAATGTTTACCACTTCTATTTGTTTAATACCAAAGAAATTATACGCTAAATCTTGGTCAGAGTTCAGGCCACTTAATCTATGTTCTGTTTTTAATAGAATCATATCTAAACTTATTAATAATAAACTAAGTATACTATTGCCTATACTAATTTCTAAAGAACAAGGGGCATATATTTATAATAATATACAAGAGAATATACAGATTACACAAGAATTAGTTAATGATATTAATAAAAACAGAGGGGTAGTAATATTATTATCAACTTGGATATGAAAAAAGCTTTTGATAAACTGAATTTTAAGTTTATATATCAGGTGCTGAGTTCTTTTGGTTTTAGTAATCAGGTTATTAATCTTATTAAGAAAAGCATTGAGCATATTAGGTTCTCAGTGATTATTAATGTTTTAGCATGTGGTTACTTTAAATCTTCTAATGGTATTATGCAGGGGGATCCTTTATCCCCCTCTCTATTCATATTAGCTGAAGAATTTCTCATTAGAGGTGTAAATAAGTGTATAGCTTCAGATCCATCTCTAATCTTTAAAACCAGAAGTTCTATTACTATAAATTGTTTAGCTTTTGCTGATGACGTACTCTTGTTTTTAAATGGTTCTGTTAGAAATCTAAGAAAGATAGGTATATTTTTGAAAACTTATCAAACTTTATCAGGTCAACAAATAAACTTACAGAAAACTTCTTTTGTGGTGCCATCAAGTTTGTCTAGGCCTAGAATTAGATCTCTGGAGCTCTTACTTGGTTTCAATCATAGTACTTTACCTTTTAAATATTTAGGAATACCAATATTTCTAAAGAATAAGATTTCATACTATGATGAAATTATAAATAAGATTAGAACTAGCATTGATCATTGGAACTCTAAAGAACTATCATTTGGTGGTAGACTAGTTTTAATCAAATCTGTCCTTTTAGCTTACCATTTATACTATATGCAGTGTATCACACTCCCTAAATATATTATTAATAGGATCAATAAGCGTTTTAATAAGTTCTCATGGGGTTATACATAGAATAATAAAACAATAATCTGGATGGATTGGTCTAGTTTATGTAAGCCCTTTAGTGAGAATGGTTTAAATCTTAGGGACCTTTCAATAACTCAAGAAGCTCTATCATATAAACTGTGGTTTAATTTTAGGACTAATAAAACATTATGGGCTAATTTACTTAATAACAAGTATTGTTCTAAACTTCATCCATTACAAGTTTTAGCTAAGCAAACGGATTCACATATTTGGAAAAGGATGTTAAAAGTTAGGAACAAAGCAGAGGGAAATATATTCTGGGAAATAGGGAAAGGGAATGTGGATTTCTATTTAGATAGATGGTTTGATTGTAATCCAATTATTCAGTTGAACTCTAATGAATCTAATACCTGGTACATCTATACTAAAGTGAATGAATATTGGCTTAATCACTGCTGGAACTTGACAAAACTTAAGGATGATATTAATAATGACTTAGTTGTTAATAAAAGTCCAGATAAGATTTAATCAAAATAATGATGATTTAATCATCTAGAGACTCTCTTCAGATGGGAAATTTAATCTTAAACAGACTGTTGAAAGTTTAAGAAACAAACATGTTAAATCTTCTTTCAAAAGCAAAATTTGGAACAACATTACACCTACGAAATGCTCCATAACTTTATGGAGAGTTCTAAATAATCTCATTTCTGTTGATACTATTATTCAAACCAGAGGTATAAGTTTAGCTTCTAAATGCCAATTTTGTCCTGAATATGAATCAGTTAATCATTTGTTTGTTAGCTGCCCAATTATATGGAATGTCTGGTCCTATTTCTCTAGCATTTTCAAAATTGTAGTTGGGAAACATATGACAATTAATCACATAGTTAATAAATTTTTTTCTTTTACCCAATCTAGAATACATATTAGAACTATTATTCCTCCTTTAATAGTTTGGTCTACTTGGATAGTTAGAAATAAGTTGAAACATGAGAGTATAATCTGCTCTGAGAGTTTATAATTAAAAGAGTTAAATCTTTTCTGTTTTATTTAGATAGATCAGCTTTATTAACAAGGAAACATTGGAGTCATGATTTACATATAGCTAAGGAGCTAGAGTGTCACAATCACAGTTCTGATAGTAAAACCAGCATATACATTAAATGACATCCCTCTTCTGTCAATAGACTTAAGCTCAACTGTGATGGTTCTTCATTGCATAATGGTGAATCTAGCAGTGCTTTTATTCTTAGGAACCATAGTGGTGAATTAATTGTGGGTCAAGGTATTTTAATAGACAAGAGTTCATCTATAGTTGCTAAAACATTAGCTTTATTATATGGTTTAAAACATTGTCATGAGAATAATATGTCTGGGATTGATATTGAAACTGATTCACTTCAATTATTCAACATGCTAGCATATAATAAGTGTCCATTGTATTTAAATAAAGTATTAACATGTTGTAGGAAATTGTTTTCATCAAAGATGATATTAGAACATGTTTTTAGGGAAGAAAATGTATCTGCTGATTGGATAGCTAAGTTTGCTTTGGAAGAGAAGCACGACTGTTTATTCAATGGATTGAACTGCACTAGCCCTCTCAATGCTATTCTTCTACTAGAGAGCATTAATTTGGGCTACTTTAGATTTTCAGATTAATTTACTAATCTCTTAAGGCAGGTTTCAACCTGACCATTGTATTTGTTTTATGTTTACAGGTACAAATCAAGGAGTTTCAGGCCTAAGAAGGAACACAACACACAGATAAGCACATTGGAATGGATGCAGACACTATTATAAGGACTGGCACATGAAGACAGTTGAAGAAGATGGAATTGCCTAATTAAGGATGCAGTTGATAGGATTGCGCTGAGGAGGAAAGTGCAGCTACCAGAACCAATAAGAGTATATCAAGGGTGTATTTGAAGGGCGCTGATAAAAGGTCCATTTCAATGAGAGCGAGAATCTTAAAGTCTATATACAGCAACATATAAACTATTTTTAGATTCAAATTCATAATTGTATTAACATTACTTTCAAAATACTTTGTAACTCTTTTCTATCAATGGAATTTTATTTGCTTAAAAAAAAGAGTAAAACAATTTGAGTGAGAGGTATGTGTGTTTGAGTAAAACAATTTGAGTGAGAGGTATGTGTATCTGAGTAAACAATTTGAGTGAGAGGTATGTGTGTTTGAGTAAAACAATTTGAGTGAGAGTGCGGTATGTGTGTCTGAGTGAAATACAAAAAGAGTGAGATATGTTTGTCTGAGTGAAAAACAAAAAAAACAGTGAGGTATGTGTGTCTGAGTAAAACAAGAGTGTTTAAGTAAAAAAAAGTGAAGAAAGTGTGAAACAAGAGTGAAGAAAGTGTGAAACAAAAGTGAAGAAAGTGTGAAACAGGAGTGAAGAAAGTGTGAAACAGGAGTGAAGAAAGTGTTATTGTGAAATAGGAGTGAAGAAAGTGTGAAACAGGAGTGAAGAAAGTGTGAAACAAGAGTGAAGAAAGTGTGAAACAAGAGTGAAGAAAGTGTGAAACAAAAGTGAAGAAAGTGTGAAATAAGAGTGAAGAAAGTGTGAAACAAGAGTGAAGAAAGTGTGAAACAAATGGCATCTGATTCGAACAATTTCAGTGCTCCATGTGTACCCAAATTTGATGGAGATTACGATCATTGGAGTTTACTCATGGAGAATCTCTTACGTTCAAAAGAGTACTGGTGTGTGATTCAACCAGGTCACCAGGAACCTGGAGAAGGTGAAGTGTTGACGGCAGTGCAGCAAAAGATGTTGGATGAATCAAGGCTTAAAGATTTGAAGGCAAAGAATTATTTGTTTCAGTCCATCGATAAGACTATTTTGATGACCATTACTCAAAAGCAGACATCCAAACAACTTTGGGAAGCAATGAATACCAAGTATCATGGCAATGAAAGAGTGAAGCGTGCTCAACTCCAGAGGCTTCGAAGATTATTTGAAACTGAGGAGATGAATAATGGTGAGACAGTGACAAATTATTTCGGAAGAGTCATGGTCATAGCAAATGAAATGAGAAACTGTGGAGAAGACCTGAAAGATGTAAAGATTGTTGAGAAAATCCTGCGCACTATGGCGGATGATTTCAATTATATTGTATGTTCAATTGAGGAGTCAAAAGATATTAATCAAATGACAGTCGATGAATTGCAAAACTTATTACTTGTTCATGAACAGAAGCTGCGATGCAAGGTCTCTTAAGAACAAGTAATGAAAGTCGAGGGTGATTGCAGCTACGGACAATACAGTAGAATAATTAATTATGGCAGATGAGGAAGTAATTTCTCGAGAGACGGGGGAAGAGGTGGAAGAGGATGGAGTATTAACAGAGCTCACGTTGAATGCTTCAGGTGTCACAAGCTAGGCCACTATCAATATGAGTGCCCAAATGGAGAAAATAAAGAAAACTACACCGAGTTTGATGAAGGAGAAGAATTACTTTTAAAGGCTCATATGAATATCAAAGAGGTTGAAGATAAAGGGATGTGGTTTATCGATTCTAGTTGTTCAAATCATATGACAGGTAACAAATATTGGTTTATTGAGCTCAATGAAAACTTTAGACATGGAGTAAAACTAGGGAATAGCTCACGAATGGAGGTGATGGGAAAAGGAAATGTGAAGTTTGAAGTTGAAGGGCTAACCCTTATATTAACAGATGTGTTTTTTGTTCCAGAATTGACTAATAATCTACTAAGTGTTGGGCAACTTAAAGAAAAAGGTTTAACTATTTTGATCGACCAAGGAGTATGCAAAATCTACCATCCTCGTAAAGGTTTGATTATAAACTCTACAATAACAATAAACCGCATGTTCACTATATCTGCAATTAGAAAATCTGGTTTAAATAGATGCCTGAAAGTCGAAGAGGAAGAGAAGTGGGATTGGAATGTTGATGTGAAGAATTCAGATGATAGTCTTGAATGGAGAGAAGAAGACACTACTAGAGAGGAGAATGATAAAGATATCAAAGCGGTCGAGAAAGATGTCATTGGTGAAAATAATGTCATGTCATCTCAACCTTAAACACATCAGAAAAGAAGTCATACAACATCAATATGGATGCAAGATTATGAAAGTGGAGAAAGGATTTTAGATGAAGAGGCTGAAGTACAAATGGCATTGGCACTATTTATGTTTATTGCTGATCCAATGTGTTTTAAAGAAGTTGTCAAAGAAACAAATTGGATTGAAGCAATTAAATATGAAATAGAAGCCATTAAGAAAAACAACACATGGGAACTTGTAACTCTCCCTGCTAATGCAAAGAAAATCGGGGTTAAATGAATTTTAAAAGACAAAATCAAATGAAGATGAAGAAGTGGATAAATACAAAGCAAACTTAGTGGTGAAAGAATATGCACAAGAAAAAGACATTGATTATGATGAAGTCTTTGCACTGGTTGCAAGATGGGATACAATCAAAATTTTATTGGTTGTTGCTGCAAAAAATGCTTTCTTATATGGAGAATTGAAAGAAGTGGTGCATGTTGATCAACTAGAGGTTTTTTTCAAAAAAGGTAAAGAAGATAAAGTATATAGACTCGAGAAATCTTTGTATGGTTTGAAGCAAGCTCCTCGGCTTGGTTTTGTTGGGTAGAGAGGTATTTCAAGCAAGAAAGATTCGACAAAAGTAGTCATGATCACACATTATTCATTAAGAGGGAAAGAGTGCAGTATATCATGGTAAGTCTCTATGTAGATAATGTACTTACTTTGTCTACAACTGAAGCAGAGTATATTGCTGCAACATCTTGTGCTTGTCATTGTGTATGGCTCAAAACAATTATAGAACAAATCACATCTGAACAATCCGAGTATCTGGAAATTTATTGTGACAATATTTCTTCAATTAAACTCTCGAAGAATCCAGTAATCCATAGAAACACGAAACATATCGATGTAAGGTATCATTACCTAAGAGATCTTACAAATCAAGAAGTTGTGAAGCTGGTTTATTGTGGAACAGAAGAACAAGTTGCAGATATAATGACCAAGCCAGTGAACTTGGAGGCGTTTGTTAACTCAGTGAAGTTGGAGACGTTTGTTAACTCTCGAAGTTCACTTGGAGTGCAAGCACTAGAAGATTAAACTGTCTGCTTTTCAAGCATATCCAGTTTAAGGGAGGGATTTGTTAGAATTGATTTAATTGCTTTAATTATCTTATTTAATAATTAAACGTTATATCAATTAGTATTTTAGACGTACATCAATTAGTATTTTAGACGTTACAATTCTAGTCAATAAAATTTATCATTTATTGACTTGAATATGTAACGCTTATTGTAGGCTATTTAAATTCATTTTGTGCTGCAATTTATACATTGAGTCTTATTTTCTCTACATATTACTCTTTGATATTCTAACAGTTAAGAGATTTTTGAGTTCGTGGATTTATATCGGAGATCAAAAAAAATATGATTGGGTATTACTGAGACCATGGTGTGATTATTAGTAAAAGTCTTTGTATTTATCTTTTATAAAATGATAAATCACCGTACAAATGCAAAAAATAGTCAATACCGAAGGAAGAAAGGTTAAATAACTATCACATGTAATCAGTTCGGTTAATCCGTGTTGGGAAGATGAGAATTAAGCTTCAAGTATAAAACTTCTCAAATAAGGTGAGAGAATGGATACTCTTCCAAAATAGGTTTATAGATTCGATATAGTCTTACATTAAAGACATTAAAAAACTGTTGGATAGCCCCAAGCGAGAAGCTTGTCTTTGGTGGAGAACTTATCTTAAATAGCGAGCTAGGTAATAAAAGAGTGCCTGGAATAATTAAACTTATATCAGAAAAGATTGGTGCAGTTAACTCGAAGGGCAGAAGGACGAACATAATAATAAGTGTTGTTGATAGTAAATGAATTGATGTTCTAGTTAGGAATCCATATATTTACATCGTCCCTGTTAAACAGGATATAGAGTACACTAATAACATTAGCGGTTTTTTGGAGATATAATTGATGAATTTTAAAATTTATTTGGAGATAATGTGGATGAAGTTGTTTTTATTATGTATCCAAAATCATTTATGGAGAAGTAAGATTATTTTATCGAATATTATTCTATGACAAATAATATATGTTTCAAGTATTATGGATGATAAATTTTGTCCCATAACTTATCAAATAAAATAAATGGAAAGATTTTTTTTTACTGTAACAAGAATTCGACGATCACATTACCTAGTAGTAATAGTGGTTCACACATATCCAGTTATATACTCCCTCCATTCCATAATAATAAGTGATGTACTAGTAAAATAAATAAGTTCAATAAAACATTTAATTTTATAGCTAATGAAATTAAATTACTTTTTTTATATTTAGAAACAACTTTTATCATATTTGACCAATCAAATTCCTTTATAAATTTTTATAAAAAGTAAAAATAATAATGAATATTCTTAATATCCGTGCTCTCTCTTTACTTTAGATATCCATAATAGAACGGAGAGAATAGACATTAAATTTTTATGTACAAAATTACAAAATTGCAATACATCACATCAAGTTGAACTATATAACTACAAAACAATTCTTTCATAAGTACATAACATATTTATTTTTTGTTTATAAGATATTTTGTTTAAGTTTTTAACATGTATACATTTTTTATTAAGTAATAGAATAATATTTTCCTTTTGGACGATTATCTAACGTTGTAGTTTTGAGTCATTAATTTAATGATTAATAAGTATACCTTATCAAAAAATAGCTTTGAGTTTACTTAAAACGAAATGAAATATAATTTTTTATCAAAAAGTTGAGTTTACTTTTGAATATTTTTAATAATTTTGCTTATAAAATCTTGTTTTAATAATTATTTCAAACCAAAAACACATAAACCAAAAACACATGAGGATTGAAAAACTCTTAAACACATGAGGATTGAAAAACTCAAGAATTAATAAGTATACCTTATCAAAAAATAGCTTTGAGTTTACTTAAAACGAAATGAAATATAATTTTTTATCAAAAAGTTGAGTTTACTTTTGAATATTTTTAATAATTTTGCTTATAAAATCTTGTTTTAATAATTATTTCAAACCAAAAACACATGAACCAAAAACACATGAGGATTGAAAAACTCTTAAACACATGAGGATTGAAAAACTCAAGAAAATATATTAAACTGAAAAAGTAGATCTAACCAATAAATAATTTGCACTCATAATCTTTATAACTTGATAAATTATTTTTAGGGACAAAATGTTAGATAACATTAAATCTAAAAATCTATAACGGATTAGAATAAGGTCTCATAACATTTTATATCTTTTTATTAAAATAACAAAGATAATCTTATTAATATATATATATATATATATATATAATTAATTAAATGGTGAGTTCCCATTTAGCATACCAGGATAAAAAATATTTTGCTAGCTAATTAGTATTTATTTTTTTACATATTATTAATACTTATCTCAATTTATTTTTTACCAAAAAAATAATTCAGTATAAGTAGAGTTTTACAATCATCGATCTTTATCTCATTTTTCTTTAAACATGTACGTCCTATTTTTAACGATTTATTGTTTTAAAATCTATATATTTTAAATTGTAGTTCGATTTTTTTTTTAAAAATATAATTAACATTTCTTTTAAGATGGACAAAACTAGATCTATGAACAATATCTTTTTTAATTCTGCTTTTGTCGGATCATTTAACATTTGTTTTGTATTTCGTATTTTGTTTAATCCTTTATCACATTTTGAATTTTCCACTTAGGTAAAAACAATTATATACAACCCTTATATCAAACTTTTTTATTTTCCATTTTGTATTTTGCACTTAAGCACAAAAATAATAATCAAGTTTAATTTTTATTCCGCATTATCTATATAGGAAAATATTTGTTTTCAAATTTAATCTTTATTTTGTGTTTTATATTTAGCATTGAGACAAAACAAAAATTAAATTTAAATTTTATTTTCTATTTCCCAATTAATATTCAGTATTTCTCACATTTGTTTTTCGATAACCTGTTTTATTTTTTTGCACTTTTTCAGTTGCTACAAGTAAGAGACTTCGAAAGATCCAAACAAAATCCTAACTTGTACATCCTAATGCTAAGTTAAAATCTAATTGGAACACAAAAATCACCAGCATTCTAGTAGGAAGTCCAACTAGTACTGTCGATATTAAATTTCAATGATTTGTTTTAGTATATAAGTCTTCTGTGCGATTAAATTTTTAAAGTTTATGATACGACACGAGATTTGTTATCTCAATCCATTTTTTTTAAATTCCTAGGAAAATAAAACCAACGTTTGCACCCTCCGAAAAAAACATCTAAAATCAAATCATCATCAACGTCAACTGTTTGAATGAGATTATCCTCGGTTGTTGGTGTCGTGGTCTCATATTCTATCATCTTGTATAACAGAGCTATTCTCACTATTTTGCATTTTCGGTTTTGATTTGTAAACAAAAAATAAAATAAAAGAGGAGAAGAAATGAAAGAGAGAAGATAGTCTAATAATCAGTCTGGGAGATATAGTCAAACCCTTTGAATTGTCTTTGACAAGTATGGGTTTGTGCATTGAAGAGGTATGTGAGCCCCAAAATCTTTGAGCAAACCGCGCAACCACTTCAACTCACAAGTCAATCTTGTCATAGACCGGTACTCTGCTTTAGTGGAAGACAATGCAGCAATATCATATTTCTTAGTCTTCCAAGATACAGGGGAATCACCCAAGAACACCATCCAGCCACTCATACTAGGAAGAGTCTTAAGACACCAACCCAATCAGAGTCACACCAGCTTGTCAGAGTGAGATTATAATTATACGGCAAATTAATTCTGTGACCTTGGCTCTCTTTCAGATAACGAACAACCCGTAATGCAGTCCCGTAATCCTCCTCTGGTTTATGCAGAAACTGAGATAAAATATGTACTAGAAAAACAGATACCTAGACTTGTAATTAGTCTTCCCACTAATATGTGGTACACAGACCCGTCAATGAGTAGCTCCCACTCGCTCTTACCAAGTTGGTGGTTTTGATCCATGGGAAACAGTACAGACTTGCTACCAAGTAAACTTGTCTCAGAAATAATATCCATACTATATTTACGTTGACAGAGAAGATACTCGCGGGACTCTGCTATTTCAACCTTCAAAAAAATATTGAAGATGACATAAGTCATTCATATGAAATCAAGTGCTTAAGTATTTCTTAAAATCCACCAATGCACTAGGGTCATTCCCATATATAAGAAGATCATCAACATACACCAAAATATGCATACAATAACCACTCGTGAATAAGATAATAAAGAATAATCTGAACATGGCTGAACAAACCCATACCTCTTTAGTGCAGCCACTAACTTGGTAAACCAACACCGATGTATCTGCTTCAAGCCATACAACGATTTGCGAAGGCGACATACCTATCCTTCGCGCCATCTGTCAAAACGTGGAGGAATTTATTATGTAAACCTCCTCATCCAAATCACCATACAGAAAGACATTGTGCACATCCATTTGATGTAACTCCCAATTCTAAACTGCTGCAACTGCTAAGAAAATACGTGATGTAGCCCATAAAGTCCAAACAAAATCCTTTTTAATTTTATTTTATTTTATTCAAATATCTTATGTATTTAAATCAAATCTAAGTATATTAAGATTTTATTTTATTTTATTTTAAAATATTTATTTTATTTCCTTGTATTATAATTTAATTTAGGGTTTTGAGAAGCTATTATATAAAGCCTCATATGCCTTAAGTTATTTGAAGTTTTTGGAATAATATATTTTTTATCTCTGAAAATTTCAGTCTTTGCTACCGTTAAATTAGGGTTTCATCATGTTACCCTTGAATTAGGGTTTCATCTATCGTTTCTTCTTCTTCAATTTTCATCGCGTAATCAGTTTGGTATCAGAGCCTCAATTCCTGCTACGGGTCAAACAGGTTTCTGAATCTTGATTTTATCTGATTCAAGGTCTAAATGAGAGAGCAACATACGGCCATGAAGATCTCAAAGATCGTTTGGTATGCTGGAGACACACTAGGCATTTCAATGACGATCATATTGACCGGTTACTGAAGGAATTTAAATTGGCTACCAATTATTGAATCAAAGTAAAAATTGCTTATCGAGATGCTGTCTCAGGTTATGAAGAGGTTTTCAAAACCATTTTTTTTTCATCAACTGGACATGGGGATGTTGTCTTCAGGCTATGAAAAGGTTTTCGAAACTATTTTTTTCCTTCAACTGGATGGCTTCAATGTGACTTCGAATAAGGAACACTCGAGAAAAAATTATCTTATTCCGATAAGGTCAACAATATTAATTCCCAATGTAACGATTGAACAAAATAAAATAAATAATTTGGGTTCTTGATGGTGATGGTGCTATGAATTCGAGGACGAATTCTTGTCAACCAGGAGAGGATGATGTAGCCCAGAAAGTCCAAACAAAATCCTTTTTAATTTTATTTTATTTTATTCAAATATCTTATGTATTTAAATCAAATCTAAGTATATTAAGATTTGATTTTATTTGATTTTATTTTATTTTAAAATATTTATTTTATTTCCTTGTATCATAATTTAATTTAGGGTTTTGAGAAGCTATTATATAAAGCCTCATATGCCTTAAGTTATTTGAAGTTTTTGGAATAATACATTTTTTATCTCTGAAAATTTCAGTCTTTGCTACCCTTAAATTAGGGTTTCATCATGTTACCCTTGAATTAGGGTTTCATCTATCGTTGCTTCTTCTTCAATTTTCATCACGTAATCAGTTTGGTATCAGAGCCTCAGTTCCTGCTACGGGTCAAACAGGTTTCTGAATCTTGATTTTATCTGATTCAAGGTCTAAATGAGAGAGCAACATACGGCCATGAAGATCTCAAAGATCGTTTGGTATGCGGGAGACACACTAGGCGTTTCAATGACGATCATATTGACCGGTTACTGACCCGTTATTGATGTAACTCCCAATTCTAAACTGCTGCAACTGCTAAGAAAATACGTGATGTAGCCCAGAAAGTCCAAACAAAATCCTTTTTAATTTTATTTTATTTTATTCAAATATCTTATGTATTTAAATCAAATCTAAGTATATTAAGATTTTATTTTATTTTATTTTAAAATATTTATTTTATTTCCTTGTATTATAATTTAATTTAGGGTTTTGAGAAGCTATTATATAAAGCCTCAAATGCCTTAAGTTATTTGAAGTTTTTGGAATAATATAATTTTTATCTCTGAAAATTTCAGTCTTTGCTACCCTTAAATTAGGGTTTCATCATGTTACCCTTGAATTAGGGTTTTATCTATTGTTACTTCTTCTTCTATTTCCGCGCGTCATCGATACGTACAGCCACCATCTTAGCAACAAGGGAAAATGATTTTGTATAATCAACCCCTTATATTTAGTGATTACCAAACATGACCAAATGAGCTTTGAGGTGCTCTACTCTCCCATCAACATGATATTTAATTTAATAAATTCATTAACTCCTCATAACTTTCTTCCCTGGAGGTAGATTCACCAAGGTCCAAGTATTATTATCCTCTAGTACCTCAATCTCCTGTTGCATTTTTTCTCTCCAACCAGGGTGTTACATAGCCTCTCTGAATGACTTAAGCTCATCCCCATAGTTAATAGCTGCAAGAAAACACACCGTGCCAACGAAAAATACGAACTGTCTATATAATGAGTGAGAAGATAATGCATACCGTGATCAGGAGATGGACTGGAACTAGGAGCATGAGGAGCAGATAATGCTGAATGTACTACTATAGTCATCACAAAATCCTTCAAATGAGTAGATGAAATTTTACTATGCTTGCCACGTCCAAGAGGAGGTGCAACGACCACAGTCTCAAAACAACTCAACGCAGAGAGTATAGGAACAGATACAAATGGAAATATATGTTCGAAAAAATTCAAATCATGGGAAACAAACCATCTTGACTCTCCAAATCATATACTTTCCAGTCTTTCTTGACATACGGGTATCCCAGTAAAACACAACGACGACTACGACTCGAAAACTTATCACCCTTAGACCTCTTATCATGCACGTAACATAGAGACCCAAACACACAAAGCTTTGATAAAATAGGAGGCATGCCAAAAAGTATATCAAAGGGAGTCTGGAACCCAAAAATTGAGAATGAGTATTATTAATCAAATACCAGACAGTCAAAATACACTCCCCTAGAATTTAATAGGTAAGTTACCCTGAAACCTGAGAGCACGAGCAATATTAAAAATATATCTATGTCTTTCGTTCAACCCTACCATTCTTCTGAAGAGTACTCACACATGAAGATTGAAAAACAATATCCAACTTATTAAAAATATGGCACACATAAACAAATTCAGTCCCATAGTCACTGCGCACTGTCTTAACAACCCCATTAAATTGTTTCTTAGCCATTGCGAGAAAATGGAAAAACATAGAAGTTAGTTTTTTTTTTCTCTACCAACAAATAATTACATACAACACGAGAGTAATCATCAACAATAGTGAGAAAATCCCACGCATCACATGAATAAAATGCATGATAAAGATCCCATAAATCACAATGAATTAATTAAAAACAAGCAGCCGTTTTAAAATTACTGACATAAAAACATTCACGAGTCTGTTTAGCTCGAAAACAAATATCACACAGGTGAGCTACATTCCTATCAGCAGTACTAGAAACAAAAGGTAAAGTTTGAAGTATCTTAGCTGAGGGATGTCCCAACTTATGGTACCACAACTCAGCATCATTATCAACCACTACAACACTAAAAACGTCGATCTTCAGAGCACCGCTGAAGTAGTACATTGCATCTCTTTACTCACCCAGTCCAATCACAGTCCCTGATCGTCGGTCCTGAATAACACACCCAAATATAACATAGTAAACAATACAGTCAAGATCATTAGTCAATTCGGATACTGAAAACAGATTACAAGTAAGTTTGGGAACCAAAAATATATTCTAGAAAGGCAACTGATAAGATAAGCGCACACTAACAAAATATGTAGCAGTAACCTGAGAACTATCGGGTAGATATATTACACAAGCTGGCATAACAGTAACATTGTGTAATAGAGAGATGTCATATGTCATGTGGTTAGAAACCCTAATATCAATAATCTAAGAGGTACTGAACATATTACTACTCAGAAGTTCATCAGTCTGGGAAACTTTATCTGCTGAAAGAAGGGAAAACAATTATTGCAATCAATTAGAATGACGAGAAGCCTCGCCAACAGATAACTCGATGATAGCTGCAGCCGATAGACCCACGTTGGTTGTTTGTGTCTTCGTGCTGCAGGCCTTGAAGCATTGTCGCCGCCTGACGATCCGTGCAAATCTCCCCCTCAACGACCATAAAGTGGTGTAATGCCCATACGTTTCTCCCGGCTTGTAGGACAACCATGTTTGGCATAGTAATTGGATTCATCATGACCATTTTTGTGACAATAAGTGAAAAACACTGAGAATAACGTATGGCAGATAAAGATGTACCTCGAGGAGTAAACTGAACCGCAAATGCCACCAGTTCCTCTAAGATAGGCTTCTCCACAGGTGTACTAGCATGTAATCGCTCCTCACCATGCACCTTGTTGAATGCCTCATCCGAAGTGAGAGTATGATCTTGAGCAAGTAACTAAGAACGAATGGAACCAAAGCGCTCCCGATGAAGACTAGAAATAAATGCATGCAAGTTTTCGTCATCCTGGCCTCACTGACATGCTTCAGCCATCCCACCACAAACACAAGTAGGATTAAAGAAATATGTACTCAAATCATCCCAAATTTCTCGAGTTCCCCAAAGTACTCATAAACACACATAGCAGAGGTTTGTTTAAAAGAAACCAACTCCTTCTTCAACTCATCTTTGCGCTCAATATTGCTAACAGTAAAGAGACGGTGCAAAACATCCCACAAAGGTTTTACCTCCTCAAAATGCGGAACATATTTGCGATGAGACTCATCAATAGTATTCATAATCCACTGAATGAGTGTGCATTGAACAACATCCTAATCCTCTAAAGACTCTAGATCCACCAGTTTCACAATACTTCCATCCAAAAAACCAAACTTCCTCCTACTTTTTAGAGATAAACGCAGAGAACGAGACCAAGCCTGATAATTTAAGCCATCAAATTTAACAGTGATAATATTACCAGATTTATCATTGGAACCAAGATAATAGGGGAAAGTCAGATCAATCTTCTGAAACTTAACTGCCGCATCATGCGACACAAAAGGGGTTGTCTGGTCCACCGCATAATGTGATTTGTCTGTCATGAAAACTACCGAAAAAACATCGATAATGAAAAAAAATAAATAAGAATACACCAGAAATACGTCGGCACAAAAAGAACAAAACCGGAAATACGTCGGTCACGAGAGAACAAAAACTAAAAAAACGTCGTCTGATGAAAGCTATGCCGGAAACATGTTAGCAGAAGTGGGAAACAAATATAGGTGCTGGTGAAAAATTTGGAGGCTAGAATTTTCTTTTACTGACTCGATACCATGTTCAAAGAAGAAAAAAATATTACAATATATATATATATATATATTTTAAGAAGGAAACTCAAAAGATTTGACTCTGTCCTCCATACTCCATCAAACTAATAATAAATAGCTTATATACACTTTACTCATTCTTGTCTTGATTCTAATTCTCACAGACTAACATATTTCGTAAAAACAATTAATTTTATATAAATAGTAATGATAATTAAATTATCAAATAAAAATAGTATTAAATCATAATAGTTGTCCCCAAGGGGTAGCCGAGTTGGTTGAGTATGGCATTCTTATGACCAAAAGTTCATGAGTTCGAGTCCCTCTACATATGCTTTCTCGGCTGAGCCTGTCACCTTGTGTGGTTTACCTTCTGGCGTTGGTTTGCAGGCTATCGCGTCAGACTGAGGGTTTACCCTGTGCGCACTCATTGCACTTTGAGTAGCGGCTGCGGGTTCCCTCCGAAAAAAAAATCATAATAATGAATAATATTTAATATTAAGTTATAATAAATAAACAAATGGATAATGAATAAATTATAATTGAGTTTAATAGTTATCTGTATTTAATTTATAATTTGATTATAATTTTTCATAATTAAATTAATAACCTAAATATTATTTAAATTAATTTTTGATAATTTATTTTAAGTTAAATTACATCAATTATAATAAAAACCATTTATCTATAACAATCTAGGTTTAGAAAAAGCATTCAACCACCTGGTGTTAGAACTTAATTACCATAACCACCTGTAATTTCTATTAATATCAATATATTCTTTAATCGTTTTTTTCTTTAATATTTTTTGTTTTGTTAAATGTTATATCTTTCAAATCATAGCTTTAAAAAAATCAAAAAATATCATTGGTTTTGTTTTTTTTAAGACGAACAAAAATAGAATTATGAAAGATTTTTTTAGATTTTTTTCAAAAAAACATTTGTTGTGTAATATGTATAATTAGGTTGTGAAATAAGTTTGATTGTGTGAAAAATCAAAATTCAACTTGTTTTTGTTAAAATAAGTGTTAATTGGGTGTGAAACAACTAACTTTTTTTGTAGGTGCTAAAATATGTGTATTTTTTATGTTGAAAAAACTTGTTTTTGAAAAAAACAATTGGAATGTGTTAAGAGTGCAAAATTATGAGTAATCGGGTTACGAAATTAAGAAGAAAAAGTTACGTAAATATGACTTCGGTTGTGAAAAAACATTTGTGTTAGAATTATTTTTAAATGTTATGTCTTTCAAACCATAGCTCCAAAAAAGTTCAAAAATATCATTGTTTTTCTTTTTTAAGACGAACAAAACTAGATCCATAAAAGATTTTTTTTACTGCATTTGGTTGCGAAATTAATAGTCATCGGGTTGTGTAATTAAGAAGAAGGGACTTGCGTAAATAGAAAATATGGTTGTGAAAAAACAATTCTGTTAGAGTTTCTTTTAAATATCATATCTTTCAAACCCTACGTCCAAGAAAATCCAAAAATATCATTAGCCTAAGAGTGAAAGCTCCAATAAAACGGAAAGGAAATATAGCCTAATGAATTTTGTTTTTATATCCAAAAATATTTTTAATAAATTTTACATAACATATTATTTTCGACAAATTTAAAAAAATCCAAATAAAAAATGATAATTTAAATCCTTCATATTTAGAATCGATAAATTCCCGAACTTATATTCTAAACATTTTTAGGTCTATCATGAGCGGGATGGATACAAATTATGCGTGCGAATCGGCTATAATTGTCTAGATTATAGACATCAACCTTTCACTTTAGGCTTTGAACGGTACACCCTCCCTCGACTATCGCGTTTGGTGGCAGATAGTCCCTTGACTTTCAAATGTCCGTTGGCAGTCCTTAGACTATCGCGTTTGGATAAAGTTAGTCCACCAGATCCTCTGATCCATGAGAGGCTGCCACCCGTCACCATAGTTCCTAAATTTTTGTATCACCACTAGTCCTTTGAGTTTAGTTATCCGTTATATTCTATATTTTGGGTTTGGGACTAGTAGTGATACAAAAATCTAAGGATTATGATGATATGTGACAGCCTCTCATGACTCAAAAGATCTAGTGGACTAACTTTGTCCAAACGCGATAATTCAGGGATTAAGAAACTATCTGTCAACAAATGCGATAGTCGAAGAAAATGTATTGTTCAATAACTTCCGCTTTATATATTTTAACATGTATTATATTATTTTTGTCTTTGTAAATTTAGTATCTAAAGGCGCTTCAAAATTGATGCAATTATATATATATCGAAATATTTTGAACGAATCAAATTCCAGCTCTGAACTGTTGTGTAAATATAGTAACCAACTCGAATCAATTATGATTCTAATATTCATTTTTAACGAAATTCAGATTGGATTTGAAAAAATCTATCAAAGAGACAAGTCTATTCTTGTTTTCGATAAAGTGGATATATAGTAAATAAAACTGACTTTTTGTGGTTCACAATACAACATGGACGCGGACATGGACGCTACTTACAAATGAAATAGTTGTTTAATTGGTGGTCTAAAGATGAATTTATTTTTTTAGATTCTTGCTTAATTTTACCAAACTATGCCAAATTATTCCGATATATTTCATATAATGCCAATCTAATCGTTTAATGGTTTGAGGTATCCTATAATAGGATCGAGTGTTTTTCCGTAAAGAAGATGATATATTTTTAAGTTAAAAATACAAGTTTTTTTTATTGTATTTTTATTATTATGTGCAATTAAAAATAAGTCACAAAATACTAATTTTATTTTAAATAAAAATAAATTATATTCATTATTTATTAGATATTTAGAAATCCAAATCAAAATTTTAAACTAACTGATGTTTATAATAAAAAATAAAATAATTGAAGACTTCGTACAAATATTTTAAAAATATAATGTCATTTTTTTAAAATTATGTATACAAATTTGTTTCTCACCAACACGGTCAGATATTGCATTGCCAAAAAATATATTAGTTTAGGATAGCAATTTAAACTCACTGCAGTTTTTTATTATTATTCGGTATAGTTCGTCATTGGCAAGACAACGTTATGAACCGTTAGTGTTAGCATATAAAATGATAGAAAGTTCATCCTCGAAGTGATCTTTTGGAGAATTGTTAGCATAACTATCAATGTTTGTCATTTTTTTGTTAGTAAATATAACATGACTTACGACATTCACTATGTCTTTTTTTTTATCTAGAATTTTTTTACATCATATATGTAAAATTATACTATGGTTTTTTTAACTTATGTTATATCGTATTATACAAAAAAAATTGTATGTGCCAAGTTGAACTAAAAATTGTCTATAATATTAATTACTTATTTTCTACCTCATCATATAATATGATAGAAGAATTATCTATGTAGGTTAAGACAGTACGTAGATCAAATGACTCTATTATTACATTAAGACATATAGATGATGACTATTGCAAAATGGCACATTCACTAATCTTTGAACACAATATATCCAGATTTTTTTTAAAGTTGGTTAATAATTTTTTTTATTGATAAGTAATAAAAAAAAGTGAATGTATTTTAAAGGAAAAGGAAAATTAGGTCGGACCAAATCAATGGTCAAATTATAGAGAAAAACTATAGCTCAACCTGTATGTTTCTAAATACCCACACAAACTAGTGGAACTATGTATTATAGTGTAGCTTTGTTGGGTGCAATTTATATAACAACAGTAAAATTATCAATGGAACTCGATCGATTTGTTTTGAAATGTCGACACAAGCAAATGGAATTGTAAATTGTAATGAACCTTTACTAGTTAAAAGAATAACCCGCAATGTGGGTAGTGTACTATGTGTTTTTGATTTATAAGCATACATAAAAAATCCTACCGTACCGATCCATATTTTTGTACTCGATTTAACGACGTATATGGTGATGATCATTGTGGTTTCGGTCAGTTTCATATAGCTTGTATGGCCACCGAGAAAAGCAGAAGCTAGTGAAATGACACCACGAAAAACTTATGGATAATATTTCAGTTTATACAAACATATATGATGGTCTTGATGAGTTTGACCAAGTTTGTCGAAACTAGTATGGATATAGTGCATACTAACGATATTAGATGAAAATATGTCCATTATAGTGGTTATTGCATCAAACTTTAACATCATCTTTCATCTTGTATAAAAAAACCAAAGCTTCACTTTTCTACCATTACAAAATGCACTACTTCTGATGTCAGATAGGAGGGAAAGCGGGTTGGTTTTAATTTATAATAATCATTTTATCCAAGTAAGTAACTTGAAAAATACAACATATATACTTAATTTATTAAGTTTTTAGAGGTTTTTACTAGAAAAGATGCAATGTGCACACAAATATATCCTTTTTGTTTAGCATAATGTTAACTGGAAGCAAATGAAAGGGAACAACTGATTAGGTCTCATTGCAAAATATATCGGGAGATTACAATTGAGGCCCATTCGATAAAATTCAACCAAATGACTAATTTAAATAAAAGTTTTTAATCATTTTAGAAACAATTTATCATTAAATTGTGGTTGATGATGTAATATTTCTTAAATGTTTAATGTCAATGATGAAAACACTTGCAATTTGAGTATTGAAAAAAAGATACGATTTATTGAGTGAACTATTTTGTATTAATATTTTTCTCCTCCTCAACACGGTGGACGAATGGTTTACTTGTAATATAATAAATCTAAACATAAATTATGTGTTACACGTGTTTAATAACACACATGACAAAGATCTATTACATATTCCTATTTTGTAATCACCAACTAGTCACCTAATTTTATAGGTATATGAGTTATGTTATGTTGATATCTCTTACACCTTTTAAAGGTATTTCTAAAAGAGGTCGTATATAGTCTTATGAATCACGGGGAGATGCATATATTGATAATTTACATGATGATTCATGTCTATCACTTGAATATGCTGAAATATCCTTAATCAAATATTTTATTATATGAAGTACGTATTTCCATGTCTTTTTGGGTATCCTTCGTACTTCCATGATCATTACCTACACAGATCTTTAATGAAATGTGATGTTACATGAAAGTTGTACCGCCATGCTATTGTCGGGTAGTCTTCGTACTTCCATGTTCTTTATCAGGCGATCCTTATATTCTCAATAGATGGTACCATGTCGTACTATTATAGTGTGTATTTTACGGTGTTGTATGAACCCTAATATTTAGTAATAAGGGTATAAGTCATCTATTGGGTTATGCCCTTATCATGGCTCCTTTTAGTCGTTGAATTAAATATAATTTTTATTTTATTTTATTTAATAAGTAAACTTATAAAACTGACGAGGTAAGGTTTGTCATCCTACATGAGATCGTGACTTCAAGTTAGCCATCAGCCTGCATATGATATGAGGTGGAGAAATGTTGTTCAATGTTGTACTTGAGACATAATATTGTAACTATATATATTATTTTGGAGATGAATTCCGTTTTTAGTTTTGATTTTCTTTGTATTCCATAGCAACCAAATATGATTTTTTTTATAGGAAATCACATACCTCTTCAGAACAAAGTCGTGCAAACATCTTTGCTTCTACCCATTTTGTGACATAATCGACTATAATATTTTAAAACTGATTTTCCTTATAACCATGAGTAACGTACCTACTAAATATATTGCCTATATTTTAAAAAGTAAAAAAACGTTAAACGACCCGAGAGACGTACATGCTAAGTGTTCATATTAGTAAAGCGTTGAAAAAGATCGCAATGCCAAATTAAGGGTTTTGCATTGCTGGCTAATTTTCAACAATATTCTTTTAAGAGGAATGTTTTGATCAATCCTAGATATTTATAGTGTGCTACCGCAGTACCTTCATAATAGTTTTATAAAATGAACAAAACTACTTCCGAGATAAGGATCACATTAGTGATACAGTAAAATTTCAATAAAGTGTACCATCTAAGAGTATGGATGTTATTTCTAATAACCACAACCCTCATCATTGTGATTTATCCTCTGGCTTGTTATGATATCTTAAGTAAGATAAGTATTCTGAACTCCAATCTCTTTCTCGTTAATGATACTATTGCACTATTTTTCTAGCTTGACTAAGGAATAGCATTACCATTGTCCTAACATGGTACATACTCGTTAATTGTACTGTCAAACTATTTTTCCACTTATTTTACTATTTTTATATATATATATTTTCATATTTTCTTGCTTTGTTTGGTACTTTTTTGGACGCAATTGACAATCAGTTGAGAATTCGATATGAGTTGTATTGTTCGTGCTACATAAATATGGGCCAAAATCATTTGTGTCAGTACGAATTGTAATATGTTATATTATTTGTAGCTGGGAAACCAAAACGTATAATATGTCTTCTCTATTATCCTCTCGGGGTAGTTAGATGTTTATTGTGCCACTTAAATTTGAAAATTATGTCCCATATGTAAAAATTGTCCATTTTTATTTCTTATAAATATATTCACTTGGTAATTCATTATGAGCTACGTGTCATTCACTTGGAATTTGTTAATGAAGTTTGCAATTATTTTCCATTTAATTATTCTACAGAGCCTATATTGAATTGTATATTTTCCGAGCTCAAATGACCACCATGTCAACCAGCCAAATATGTCTAGTTTTTGTAGAACACCGCACAACGATAAAGAAGTTTGTAATACAATAATCTGACATGGGATATAATATCACATTTTTTATACGCTACAACTAAACCGATTGCCAACCTTTCCAGGTTGAGGTATTTATTTTATATGTCAACTAATTTTTTTCTCATGTAGTACACCAAAATACCCCCAAAATATTCTCGAGCATACCCCAATGAACATTTTAAAGGATTTAGCTTTAAGTTATACTTTCTTAAATTTGTGAAAGTCTCGAATAATTTTGAGATAATTTAATTTGTTGCTTTTAAAAATCATGTGATCAATGTATGGTTTTATGTTCTTCTCTAACTGTCTGGTAAAGATGTGATGGACGAAGCACTGGTAGTCCTTGCATATTTTAACCTGAATGAAATAAATTTGTAACAGTACAAACATTGTTCTGTCATAAATGCAATGTTTTTTTCATCATTTGGATACATTTTGATAGGATGATTTTTTTCCCGACTCTTGACTAAACCAATTAATCAATTCATGGGAAAGGGAATGCATCCGTCAGTCATTCTCGATTCAGATCAATGAAATCGACACACGTGTTTTATTTTCTATCTTTTATTTTTACTAGTACTGGGTTGACCAATGATGTTGGGTACTTATATTAACTTGTGCACCTCACGTTTTATAGAATATCAATCTTTATAAGAATAATTTAGGCTTAATCATGTGAAAATGCTCTTCGTTTTCTTTGTATCGGCAAAAGTCTCTTATTAATCGCAAAAATGTGGCATATGATTAATTTATTAACCCCTTTAATGTTATAAATATTCCATACAAAAATATAACAAGTCAATTAAAAAAACTATATAACACACTTTTAAAGTATTCTTCCAGTTGAGTTCACATGTTTAAAATTTTTATTTTTTCTAATTTCAACTCAAAAGTATCATCCAACTTTTATATTATCTTAGTTGACTCTCTAGGTTTGTAAATATGTTATTATATAGTTTCCACTAGGGGCGTATTACACCTGTAATTGTTCTCCTAACAGTAACTCTAATTTCTATAAGATCGTGTGCTTTAAGTCAAGGGACATAGCATAATATTACCTCATCGATCTCTGACTACTCTAAATGAACCCGAATTGGTCGTACAATATCATTGATGCACTGGTGGAATGAACCCTGATAGCCTCTGTTAGTGAAGCCACGATCATCAAAGTATGATATTATAAGAAATTGACACGTCAACGACCATGAAAAATATTTTTATTGTTTTTTAGTTTTGTCGCTCCCGACTATAACGTGTAAATTTATTTCTTATAATCAATCGTTAGGAAGATTTTTGAGTCCTAATAGGTTGCGCTTTGTCTTTATATAGAGGGTTACCCATATCATATATTTGTATCAAATTTGGTTAACTATGTTGACCAAACTTCGTGTATTACTAAATACCATATTGATAGGAATTACACTAGTATCAACGATGACAATCAAAGCATCTTTATGGACATTTGCTATACCTTGTAAATTATCATTTGTGAACATAGTAATGGATGTTGGTGCACAATTTGAATATAGTGATATCTCATCTATGAGGTTAATCTCTAAGTCTTTATCATGTTGATTTCTTGATGACTGAGATATCAAGTATATGCTCCTATGCTTGTTGAGACTATATGTTTACCTTTCTTTTATTTTTTAGAACTCCCACCATCAATCTTTTGTCGTGCAGTTTCTTATCATTAAAGAACTTCACCAACTCTTAATTATCAATTAGATCTTGTACCTCGTCCTTTAACTGGTAACAAGTGCCTATTGTATGGTCATGGTCGTTGTGGGAGGCACAATACAACCTTTGTAGACCTCTCGTTACTGTGTGAATATACTAGTAGAGTTGTTGAGATAAGTTGACCATGATTTATTAGTATGTGTTATGCCAAAATCGGAAACCCTTCGACTATCGATACATCTCTTATCAAATGTATCCAAAATTATATATACTATCTTGGTTTCCTCAATCTTAATAAACATTTTAAGTTGATGCGATAAATTTCTCATAGAGTTCACCGGGGAATTTAATCTAGGCCTCAAGAATCACTTTGTTGTTAAAAGACCTTTTTGAAAGGCTACAAATGACATTCTCTTGTATCTGTTGAGGTTATTAATCTAATCTATGAACCGTGGTACGTAAGTTCGAAGGCTCTCGTCATATTTCTAGTGTATGGTCATTGTGGAATCTTCTTCGCATTTAATATTTTTTGTGTTTATGAAGTGGATTCTAAAATGGCTCAAAAAATCCTTGAACTTGTTAATGGAGCTGGTGGGAGATTATGGAGCGAAGTCAAAATGTTTTATCATAATTGCATAGAGGATGGTCTACATAAAATATGTTGTCTAGATTAAATCTGAGCATGATGTTATGAAAGTTTTCCATATTGTGTTTTGGATTGGTCGTTCTATCATATATATACATTCAATATGGTTTGAATTTACTAGTGAGTTCTTCAAGAATTTTTTAAGAAGGTTGAGTTTTTCCACGATGTACTGCACTATTTTGGACCTCTTATGAATATCCTCTGCGGTAATTGTTTTTTTTCTGATTTACAAAACTCGCGTCAGAAATTTTATTGGTGTTTCATCATTCTTCGTCTCCATCTGGTTGGGTGTTTTCTTTCAAAGCATGTATATGTGCTCAGACTATATCATATTTGGCGTGTGTATTTTCTTGTGCCTTTCATAATTATTTTGTATTATCATATTCTTTATCAGGAGTTGCAATGTTTTTGTTATCCTCTCTACCCGACCATGTTCTTGACTTTGCATTGCAATAGACCTTAGTTGTTCATGTCTTAGTATGTTGATTTGTAACTTTATTAATTGTAGTGCTTTACGGGGGTACTTAATCTCTAGCTACTGTTTCATGGTGCTTAGGTATATTGAGATCCACAAGTTAGCCTGATCAAACGAGATGGTCATTATTTGATCATGAACTTCAGATGTTGTAGTGTCATGAATTAATTGGCTCCGAAATATACTGAATCCTTCAAAAACTGAGTGAGCCGTCACCATTAGCGAGTCTTAGGTTTTTAACTTTTTTCAAACCGAGATACCTTGAAAGATTTGCCACAGACATCACTAATTTTGATGAGGTAAAATATCTTCAAAGCTCCAATGATGAAAAGACTACGATTGAGTATTGAAAGAAAATATGCATTATCAAGTACAAATTTTTGTGTTATACGTTATTCTCCTCAACATGAAGGATGAGTGATATATTTACAATAAAATATATCATAGAATTAAGGAAGACATGTCGTGTTTTAAATCCATTAGACATTCTTATTTTGTAATCATTAACTATCCCTCTTATATCATAGCTGTATCGGATATGCTAAGTTGATATCTCTGATTCATATAAAATATCTTACTAGTCGAGGTCTCCTATACTCGAGTAATTCAAGAAGAGATGCATATGTTGATCCTCTCTATGGTGATGCATACCCAAAGGTTGAATATGCTGGCACATCTTTGATGAAAGGTTATGTTATCCGGAGTTTGTATTTCCATGATGTTGTCAAGTAGCCCTCGACTTCCATAATCAATATCTACATATTCTCGATGCAAGATTATGTTACCCTGAGTATGTAACGTCATGCTTTTGTCGAGTAACCTTCGTACTTTCATTTTTTTTTATTAGTATATCATTACCTGCTTAATAAGCAATGATATCATTTACTAGTGTTCTGTGGTGATATACAAACCCTTACCTTTACCAATAAGGGTATAAGTCGTGTATCAAAATATGTATTTATAGGTGATTTCTTAAATACTTTTATATTTTATTTAACATAAGTTATTGTAGTTTAAGAAAAAACTACAAGAAAATGTTAAACTTCAAATTTCAAACAAAATTAGCAAATACAAAGATAAAAATTGAAAACCAACAAAACGGAAACAAAATAACCAAATTGAAATAAGAGGGCCAAATTGAGAAAAAACAACAAAATACAGGTCAAATTGAGCATTATCCCACCATTCTTCATACGTTAATGGTAGAATATGAAGTTTTTTATTATAAAATTATCCAATAATATATCTTATTGATGTTCACATGTAATATCCTACCATTCTAAAAATTTCTTTTGTCACCGTCCTATGATCATACGGGAGGTAAAATATTATATAGGAATAAACTTCATATATTAAAATCTTGCTTTAAACTCTTCTTGGCCAACTCATGTTGATGGTCTTCTGATTCTCCAACTATCCTATAGCTCATACATTATGCACACCAAAACATCAAATAATGTTGTTTAGACTTCCACCACCAGAGGGGGCATTATATTATCGAACAATGTGCTTGCTCAAACTATTATATTATCATTCGCTCAATGTTTTATATTTGATATGTAGTTTTATATATGAGTTTTATTTTAGTTAAATGAATAAAATATAAATACTTTATACATATACTCCAATTTTTTTTAAAAAGTATGAAAATTTAAAAACCCAATTAAAAAACACATGGTGGAAAAAATCTAATCAAACTCAATTGTTTTGGTTCCGCGACTTTTTAAAACCAAAGTAAGAAGAACTGACAATGTTTACCCTAATCCGTAGTGGTAATCTATCTCTTTTATGTAACGAACTGACATAGATCTGATAATACTAATAATAAAAAATAGAACGTTCACTACTAGAAAACCACGTCCCACTAGTAGTGGATCATATTTTTCTATCATAAAGAGTGTCATCTCTGGGCAGAAATAATTTCACACTAAAAAACTTTTTGTTTTTTATACATATGTTTATTGTTTTATAATTTTAAGTTATTCATTATAAATTTTATTATTAAAATTTGATTATTAATGAAACATATAATGAGTTTTTATCTTTAAACAAACAACATGAACGATTTTAACAAAAAAAACAAGTTCGTATTTTTATTTGAAAAATAAAAATCAGTGAATAACAATCATCACGGTCTAAAATAATTACGACCATATAAACTACATCGTCGCCCGGAAATACGATAATAAAATAAAAAAATTATTTTCATTAAAAAAATAAAATACAATAGCATAATTATCCAAATAAAAAAATAACCACACTAAAACGAAATCATCGTAACATAATAAAACAACATCATCTAACAAAGTATAAGTCTAAACTTTCAAATTAAAAGAAGTTTAATAATATATATATAAAATATCATGAAAAAGTGGTGTGAAAGACTTGAATTCCAACACTACCTAATTAACCTAAACCTTGGTAACTGATCTAAGATAGTTGATTTGTTGAATCACATTGCTCTCTTTTTCATGGAAGATCGCCATATCATCTTAGTATATCATCCATATTGGTTAACATAATGGATGTTATTCAACATCATTGTATGGTTACAATCGATAAGACAATTTTTTATGCTATTTTCTTTAAACAAATTATTTCTATTTATATCGAAAAAAATATTTTTTGGATATTAAGATCTGTTACACTTCCGAAAGACAAAAATCAACATAATATACTATTCCAAACTTTCGTAAAAATTTATTGAGATTCACCATACAATCTATTTTTTATGGTTGAAAATGACATCGAAAGTCAATGTATGGCTAAAATATCGCCTGGAAATAAAAGTATGTAATACATAAATTATACTCGCATCTACTTCAACAAGATTGAAAATAATGTCTTAATTAATTAAATTATACTCACTCTTTCAGTCACAAAACGTTTGCCAATATTTCAAAACCAATCATAAACCTGGATGAAAATTAATTGCTTTCAAGACTCCAAACGTATGGATATCCAAACTTTCTTTAAAATATGATTACATCTCCTAATTATACTTAAAAAGATTAAATCATAATATGTTACTGTATATATGGATATCACCGGTATAATAGTCATCTCATGTGAACTAAAATAGAAGACAATGGTATTTGCATGCCAATAATCTAAAATTAAATCCATCAAAGTTTGGTTGCTATTAAATTTTGGTGATTAACCAACGTACCAAATGTAATTTTTCTCAATACATCTTACATATATTCTGTTTGGATAAATCCCATAATATAATAAATAAAATAGTAAGTCTGAAGGTGTAAACGAGTACGCGACTATAACAAATTAAATAAAAGACAGTATATATATAAATAAACAAAAATAGTTTTAGTAAAATATTACTTAAATATTTGTCAATTCGTTCACAATCACTGAATGATATGCAATCGTTGCATGCTATGCTACCCTCACGTGGTATGTCACTCTAACGTGGTACACTATTCTCATGTAATTTACTACTCTCAGATATTTATTCATTGCACGCATTTTTTCCTTTTTAAAATGGCGTACATATTGTTTAGTAGGTAATAAAGGTATACTGTGCTAAATGATAGATACTTTTATTACTAAAGGTAAAAGTTTGTATACTGAGACAAGTCATGCATCACTGTATCATGACATGATATCGCCTATTGAGCATAAGAGGATTACCTAATCAATATCACAACAATTAGAAGGCTACCTGACGTCCTTCCTCAAAACCATGTCAGCATGAAATTCGGTAGTTGGGTATGTGATGTCATGAGAAATTATATTAGATATATTTGTCCCGAATTTATCTAACTTTAGAAGACCTCAACGAGAAAAACCTTTTATTAGAGTAAGAGACCTCAACTTGGCAATGTTAATGCACCTATGGAGTAATACCTCTATCATCCTCGTGTGAAAACCCCAAAGCGGCTAGTCGGCATCATAATAGTGTAATAGATGGTTGCTAGGTGTATTACTTAATACATGTCACATATCTTTTGTTATTAAGATTCATTTATTTTAAATATACCACTATTCTTACATGTTGAAAAGAGAAAACGGGTGTAACATAAGAGATTTTAATCAATAAATATATCTTATTTCATATTCAATTTGTAAGTACTTTTCATATTGAAACTAGACCTTGATATGAAAGCTAATTAGTTCATGGCACTCCGGCAGTTGAACTCTGTAATCATGAAAAGAATATCTCTTCCGATCAGGATGATGTCATGAATCCCAGTTCAACGCATCATAATGGAAAAAATGATGAAGGTGAATAACCATTTCTCTTAGTAATAGAACTATAAATTAAAATCAAAACAAGATCAATTGAGTTCCAATGTGATGAAAATTCAAAAGAAATAAAAGAAACAAACCTAATTAGAGAGGCTAACAGTTATGTTGCAACTCTTTACAGATTATACAATTTTTCTAAAATATTTGGGAAAGATACAAGATGGCGTGCACGTAAAATGTGGTGTTATCTTAACAAAGACAAGCTTTTCAAAAAAAATCACGTCAACCCATTGAGGACATGAAAAGTCAAGAACCGAGTATCTCAAGTGTGAGGTAAATGAAAAAAATAGTAGCAACCACAAAAAAAGTCCCCAAAAGCCTTCTCTTTTTTAGGATTCTCGGAGCTCTTTTAGAAATTGTTTCATCAATAATAAAGTTATTAAGTGCGAATGAGATTACATAATTACCAAGTACCAGAAAAATAATGAGACCTATGTACAATGGTTTGTAAAAGAGATAAATAGTCTCGACGGATGCAATGAAAGTGTACTTTTAAAAAAAAGTCTCTCGGGAAAGTAGATTGCTTGAAGAGTTATTAAGATCCTAGCTAAGACTATGGAATATCTAACGCGTTGATTGGTATGTTCATTAATATCGAGGAAACCAAGAGAGAAATTGTCTATTCGGAAACGATAAATGAGTTATGTTTGGATATATTTTAAAAGAGGAGCACATATAGCCAAATGACTTTGAATCTTCCCTTAACATAAAATGGTTATGTTATATAAAGTTTACTATGACAATCTAGCTAGGGGGTTCACATCTCTTACAACAAGTACCACTACCATTTATGATCAAACCAAAGATGAGCTCAACTACAGAAGTCTACGGGAGATAAAGAGTAATAATAACGAGAGGTCTAGAAAGTGTTATTGCGTCAACCCTTATAGATGACATTACATGCAACCGATGAATACTACTAGTTGAAAGACAAGATGCAACGTTCAATTGACTATTGATATTTGATAGTTGGTGGAGTTCGTTACGAATAAAATAAATAAGAGAAAATATAAGAAGGATGATGGTAGTTATAAGAAGCATATGAAAGATAAACTATTATTCTGCAAATTGTAAGGGAAGAAACCGTGGTCGTGACATCCTGATCATTTCGAAAGAGACATCAGAAAAATATCGAGATGCACCTCATAAATGAGACATAACTGAATTTAAATCGGACACTAACACGAACGATTACGTTCACTGGCAAATATTTATGAGGAATAACAAGCCTTCATAAAAAAATCATGGTCGCCACCATCAACATTGATTGATACTGACATCAAAATAGTATTGATTCACACACAACTAATATACTATGGGTACATATAGATTAACTCACCACGTATAAAGTAAACACAATCTCTTGGGGATTCATATACCGTTTTACCTACTACTTAATTAAAATTGAATAATATATAACGACGAAAAGCGAAGTAAGAAAAAAAACCATCAAAACTTTGTTCATGATTATAGATACGCTAAAATTTTATAATACTTATGTTTTTTAGAAATATTAAGATAAATACTTCAAATTAAATATATATAATTTAATGCTTTCATTCAATAAATACTGTAAAATAAAAAATAATTTAATTTCTTGTTTCCAATTAAAAATAATAGTTTGTTATATATATATATATAAAGTTAAAAGATTTGATGGATTTAAATTTATATATATTAGTAATTAATAAATATAATTATTTTATTAAAAGCTTGTTATTTTATTCTTTATTTCATGTATAGTTTGGAAAGATGTAGAGTATAAGTGTGCTTTTCTATTTTAGTTTTAACGATTAGTATTTGATTTTATGTTATTAAAAAAATTAATTTAAAATAATAATTAACTAATATATTAAAAAAGATTAATATTTGTTTTCATACATTTAAAGATTAAAGACCGGTAAAAATACTTATTAAACTTTTGAAAGGACGCACGATACAAATCTAAAAATATTATGAGGTTGCTTAATCTTTTCGGCGAATCCATATACGAAGCCGGATCCACAACTGAAAGCATCCTCAATTTAGCCATTTAAGTCGACACAATAATTAACTTCTCTACGGACATGGTGAAGTTTGGATTATTTGTGAAAATCTCTCTATAAATAATGAGTGCATTCCCCACTGTCTATATCGTCGTCACCACCATTCACTAGCGCGTGTTATTCTAGCAAGTCCATCTCCACAATAAACACCTCATTCTTACGGTCCAATATTTTCACCTCATGGAATATTTTCCCTGTCTATTGTCAAACGATCCGACTACATACACTTGTCCATGTTGAGTTTGAATCTTTCACTTAGGTTCATCCATTTTACCAATGTACTTCCAAGAGAAACTATAAATCCTTTATCAACATCTTTACCTCTAACTCGAAGATAATCTTTGGCAGTGTTCTAAAACATAGTTCCGAATTTATTCTATGAACTTTTTTGCTTCACACCGAGTTCAGAAAGCTTGTTACTCCTATCTAACCATATATATTATACTATAACCAATAAAAAAATTGATTTTTTTAATTTTTTTATATTCTCTCGTATCTTAACAATTCGTTCTACCATACAATTTCTTTTTTTTTTTTACATTTGCTCGCTCACTTTTTGATTAGCAAACAAAAATTGCCCATGCTCCACAGGCTCAAATGCCACAAAATAACAACTATATATTTGAAAATAAAATCATTTAAAATATCTATTTAAACATAAAAACATTACAAAAAAAACTGAAGTACAACAACCGCAACACTTCTTCTCAAACAAACGAAACAGAAGAATATACAACTCTGAACGTAGAGAGAATTTATTTTACTAATATTTGTGTAGTTTTGGTCAAATGCCCTGGAAAGAAAATTAAAATCTGTATCTACCTAATCCGACGTTTACGACTTTTTAAACAAAACAAAAATAAGTTGAAAGTGAATGTTACAAATGTTAATTCAGATATGGACAGTTTATTATATACCTAACTTTCATATTTAGGTATAGGTTCGTTTGATTTGGAAAACATATTAGGTAATAGTTTGAATATCTATTTATTAATGTTTAAAAATTTAAATAATTTATTAATAAAATTTTGATATGAATTTCATCTTGATCGGTAAAAAAATACGGTTGATAAATATTATTTAAAAATAGTAAAATTGAATGAAGGCCAATTTTATTGGTGGTCCTAAATTTATAATTCCATTTTTTTTTCCAAACATAAAAAATATAAAAATATTATTTATTTTAGTCATCTAAATATCATATATTAAAAAAATAGATTTTTTAATACTTTATATATATATATATATATACACGATTAAATTAGAACCAAACATAAAATCAATTAGAACATGTTAGGAAAGTAAAATAAGTTTCTTTGATTCAAAATGCAGTCTTGGTCACACAGATTTTGAAAGGTAATTGCGTTACTTGCACAAGTTCTTAACGAAACTCATTGAAAGTATATTTTATTTGCTACAAATATTCAAAGTCGGTTCCTAACCGTTGAAAACTTGCTCGATTCCGGAGGGGAGACGTTATTATTTTGTGTAAAAAGTGACAAGGATTGAATAATGGATTAACAATTGCGTCTGTTTTGAACCGAAACAAATATTCTATTAGCTGTGTCGTTGTGGTTTAGTATTTAAGACTGATAAATCATTAGATATTTATATTAAAAGAGAATTAAAAATATTGTTTTTATTTTTTTTAATCAACTATTTTTTTAGATATGTATTTTTTAAATCGTAATTTGAAAAAAAAATCAAAAAATAATATCAATTTTGTTTTTTATAAATGAACAAAAGTAGATCTATGGATGATATTTTTTAATTTTTTTTGGTGTGATCCAATAACTTTGGTCTTGCATCTCTTATCATCAAGTAGTACATGTCTCGGATCTCTTCACTTTATTATGCACGATTTCATATTTTTACATTTTATCATTCATGGTCTCACATGATTTAATAGTGTCTCGCCTTCAAATTTATTATGTATGGTCTTTTTATTTCATTATGCCTAATCTCGCATCTTTCCACTTCATCATTCACAGTCTCGCATGATTTAATAGAGTATGGTCTCCTCACTTTACTATGCATGGTCTCCCTACTTCCATCATGTCTGGTCTCTCCATTTTATCATGTATCGTCTATCTACTTTCATTATGTTTGGTCTCACATGATTTAATAATGAATGAGTCTCTCCACTTCATCATGTCTAGTCTCTCTTCTTCATCATGTTTGGTCTCTTTACTTCTATCATGCATGGTCTCGCATGCTTTAATAATGCATTGTTAATCCACTTTATCATGTCTGGTCTCTCTGCTTTCATCATGCATGGTCTCGGATGATTTAATAATGCACGGTCTCTCCACTTCATCATATCTGGTCTCTCCACTACCATCATGCATGATCTCTTTATTTTCATCATACCTAGTCATTCCACTTCATCATGCACGGTCTCTCCACTTCATCATACCCGATCTCTCCATTTTACATCTCTGGTCTCTCATCTCTTCACTTCATCATGCGTGGTCTCTCATCTCCCACTTTATCATGCGTGGTCTCTTATCTCCCCACTTCATCATACCTGCTTTCTCATCTCTCCACTTCATCATACCTGCTTTCTCATCTCTCCACTTCATCATGTATGGTCTCGCATCTTTCCATTTTATCATGGCTGGTCTCGAATCTCTCCATCATATCATGGAAGACCATGGTAAAACAAATTACGAGATACGAGATCAGACAAACGTAATGCAAGACCAGGATTACTGGGTCTGGCGAGGAAAAACAATCACACGTGGATCTAGTTTTATTCGTTTAAAAATAACAAAGTCGATTATACTGGTGATGAAGCATGTGTCTTTGAGGTATTATAGAAGTGACTGAGTATTAAATGAGAAATAAGTTCAATATTTGGATATTAGGTACTCAATAGTAATATTTGAGGTGCTATATGATAGTAAAAATTAGTGTTTGATACATTTACATATAATATCTTTATATATTTTTTATAATAAAAATAACTAATGGCTTTGGATAAACTTCTTTTTTTCTCTAATCTATTATGGTTAATTAAATATTTTTATTTATTATTAAATTATTACCTATAGATATTTAAATAAATTTAGATTATCAAATAATATATTAATATTATAGATATATTGCATGAAAATTTGGTTGGATTTTTTATTAGTATACTTAATTAAATTATATAAATTTAAGCCCTTTGGTTGTTTTTTCACCAATTTTAATTATTTACAATTTTTAATTATATAGTTATATTTTTTAATAAAGAATTGAAATCATTAAAAAATAGAGAGATTTACAAGCATATATAATAAAATTTGACTTATAACCCAAAAGCCCAGCACAAGCATCTCTAAATTACTGAAATTAAAATTAGGTAGATTTGACAAAGTTAATTCTCTTCTTGTTTTGAGCCGGGCAAAACGCCGTAGAATTAAAAGCTCACTCGATTGAATCTTCTCGGGCTAGTTAAGTGAATATAAAGATTATTTCTTTTATTTTTAAATTGAAGATCATTTAAACTGAGAAAGTAATGATTTACTGAAATTTTCATTCAGGTTGATAACCATGTATTTTATCTCTTGCAATCTTCATGAGTTAATTTTTTTTGGGTTAATTTTGTCGCGTAAGGATTGTATTTTAGTGTTATATTTGATCTTGCTAGCTGAAGATTTTTTGGTAATTTTTTTGTTTTTTCCGTTCTCTGCATTTTATTTCATGACAGAATACCAATTGATGAACCCCAACTATGATAAACTTTAATAATCCAGTCTTAGATATCATATTCATAGACTTTCTAAAAATGTGATAGTAGCAAGTTTGGTCGGATCGTGTCTTTGGTGTAATCTAGTATTTTTTTACCAGATTCATTAGCAAACCAGTCAGTTGCTTAATTTTACTCTTTGAATATATGATATATTGACATCTCAGATTTAAGTAATCACCTACAATTTTCAATTAATGAGATCATGAACGAGGGAGCTTCCTGTTTTGCAATCATTCATATTATAATCATTGAGTCAATTTCAATATTTATATTAGTAACGTCTCTTGCATTGCAACTCATCTATCCATCTAATAATGCTCGAGATTCTGCAAGTAAGTCATAGTGTTCCATATAATCTTGCATAACCCAGTATATGTTCTCCTTTGTGGTCTCTCGATATCCCACCACCACTTGATCCACTTGTTGATGTGTTAGAGCCATTAATATTGAGTTTTAGTCTATTGTCACTATGAGGTAACTATTTAACTAATATACTAGATTTTGTCTTCTTGTTGTGTAAATAATAGCAAAAATATAAGGCATGGTTGATGTCTGCTAACCAACGAGAAGATTCGGAGTAAAAAGCACTGTTAGTCCCCCATGTTTACCACTTGTATCAACTTAGTCCCCTTCCTTCAACTCTGTATAAAACTCATCCCCTTTCTTTTTGTATTTGCATTGTTAGTCCCCTCGTACAAACCCCAAAAACCCAAATCCCAATTAATCTAACCCACTTGCTTAATTAAATCAATTTGAAGCTAGAAAACCCTATAACAGAAGAACACTAAATATACGTATCAGTTCATCTTCTTTCCTTCTTCCTTCCTTCACCAAAACCCTTGGCTTACTCCAGCATTTCAAGAACCTCTGCTAACTCGGGTGGTGATGGTATTTGTGAATGCGGGTTACCCAGTATAACTCGGACTGCTTCGACAGATCCAAATCGAGGAAGAAGATTCATTGGATGTAGCAATTTCAGGGTAAGTATCGTGTACGAGTTACTATATCTTACTGAGTTAGCCCATAATATTCTTCTAAACTATGATTTTGTAGAGAGGAGGACATTGTCTTTGTTTTCGGTTGGTTGATCCCCCAATTACAATGGGTCATAACCTGCTTTCAATGGATTGTTGAAGAGGGTTTCAAGATTAGAAGCACATTGTGAAAGGATGAAGAAGATTACTATTTTTTGTTTGTATTAGTAGGGAGTATAATAGTATTTGAATTGCTTTCTTATGGTTAGTTAGCCACTGTAATTGCCAAGAAATTAAGAGTTGTATTTGTTGGGTGGATGTTTATTATTTTAATGATAATGTATGATTTGTAATTCAATGTGTTGTAGTTGTAGATTTGTATGGTTTTGAAGTGTTGTTTTTTGTCCCTTGTTAAGTCTAAAAACCAGTGATTTTAGCCCCCTGTATTTGTGATCTGTAAGTGACCTGCAAGTGACCTCTAAGTCTTCAGGACCTGTAATATTTATAAAATATACCTGTAACTTGGTTCAACAAAAAGCTTGAAAATGAAAATGTGAACCTGTAATTTTTACAGGTTTGACAATTTAATGTATACAAATCTACAACTTGTTTTTTAGTATAGTGTATAAAAATATACTAAAATATGTGAAACAAAAAACGTTTACAAAAAACACTTCATTAAATTAAAACATCCACTGTTTACAAAAAAATTAATACTAGTACAGTGGTCTAAACATTCACAAAATTCAGAAATCAGTTCCTAAATTGGTCTAAACATTCACATGTTCTCAAAAAATACCCCACATAGTAGCCTAACCATCCATAAGTTTATAAAAAATAGCACCATAGTTACATCAACAAATGAAGACAGAAACACTGGGCTAAGGTTGTTTTCTCTTTTTAAGGTTGGAGGGAGCTTGTTTTGCATCTTTAAATGTCTTCATTTATCCTATTCTGTTCCAAGTAGCATGAGGAGAGGTTATGTTGTTCTGAGAAGAAATATACCACTTGCTTCCTATTATATATAATAGGAAACAATTCAACCATGGTTGCCTCCACTTGCAATGCTATATACAGAAAATTTAATAAAGTTAGGTTAAGAATCTTACAGGTTGGACAACTTTTTGTTTCTCCAATTATCTACCACGTGAGTGGTCTCTTTTATCAACATAGTATATGACAGTATCCTGCAATCATTCAACAAACAACACTATTAATTGAAGGACCAGCAACCAACAAGTATTTGGACCATCTACCAACAACTAATTGGACCACCAAACAACAAGTAATAGTACCATCTACCAACAACTAATTGGACCACCAACCAACAAAAAAATAGCTGAAGCATTCAATAAGGACAAACTCCATTACTTAAGCCCACTTGGATTCTTTAAAGCAGTTATACATCACTCACACCAAGCCCATTCAAATGGAATTACAAGACTCACAACAAGCCCACAAAGCAACAACAGTGAAGGATTTATATTAGAATCCCAAACCACAAGCAGTACATTACAAACAAGAACGATATTAAAGAAGCAGTACTATGCAACCAGTATCAAGCAGTAATATAATAATAGGACGAAGCGGACTTACATCAGCCATAACAGTTTGGTTCCCAACTTCACCTTTTCTCACCTGTTGTAAAATGGACCATAAGTAAGTAATTTAAGGCAATGGTATAATAAAAAACTAATAGATTCTGGAATTAGGAAGGACTTACCGTTATAACATTGTAGTTCGACCATCATGCTGACTGAATGTTGGATGTAGTTGCTGTTGGAGGCACTGGAGTACTTCTTGGAGGTGGTGGAGTACTTGTTGGAGGGAGTGGACCTTCTGGAACGTTTGTTGGGGCTGTTGGGGAGACGGTAGCACCTTCTGGAATGTTTGTTGGGGCTGTTGGGGTGACGGTAACACGTTCTGGAACGTTGGGTTGTGCTAATGGGGTTACGGCTGGACATTTACATTGATTATGTCCACTACGCTTGCAAATACCACATCTACTAGTGTTATGTTTCTTAGACAACCTTATTCTGCTTGGTTCAACAACTGATGGTCCTTGGAGTCTTTCAGATTGATCTTTCCTTCTGGCTGTTTGTCGCCTGCCTCGAACAACCTTTACTGGAGGAGCTGTTATAGTTTCGCAGGTGGTTGAAGGCCAAAGCATAGACCCGTAGATAGGGTTAATGGTGTGATAGGAAATATTTCTATGCATTGCAACGTGATAACAGTCAGCCACGTAGTCAATTAGATCATGCTCAGCTAAAAATATTACTGCAACAGCATGGCAACAAGGAATTCCCGGGAGCTGCCACTTTCTATACGCACATTCCCGTACTTCCAAATCCACCACAAACTGGTTTATTCCTTCCCTCACTTGGTACTTTGGTCCACCTGTTTCTCCTACATAACAATTACCAGCGACATTGATAATCTTATTCAGCTTCTTTTGGATTACCGGACAGAATATATGATCTCACTTTGCTATCTGCTTATGCTTCTTTACTAAGCGAGCGATTATTTGTTCTCTAATCCCCTCTAGCAGCGTGATCAACCCTTTGCCTCTGTAATCTAAGATGACAGAATTAAACATTTCAGCCAGATTACTGGTTTGCATGTAGCATCTATTCTTTGCATCATAATGTGATCTTGTCCATTGCGATGGAGGCTGCTCAAACAGCCACTCGTATGCTGCTTGGTTGCATCTCTTCATTTCCTCCATGTGTTAGTGGAACTATTCCACAAATTTTGACCTAGCACATGCCCAAAAAAGGTTATGTTATTGTTTACCAGGGAATGTCTTTTTCCGGTTTGCGTATAAGTGTCTGGCATATAACTTGTGCTTCGAGTTAGGGAACAATGCTACCAATGCAGGAACCAGACCCTTCTGTTTGTCAGATATCCAGGTGAATGTGCCACCATTCTGGATATTCAAATCTTCTCCAATAATTTGGAGGAACCATTCCCAACTCGACCTGTTTTCTGATTCCACTATAGCCCAAGCCATTGGGTACATTTGATCGTTAGCATCCACTGCCACCGCAAACAAAAACTGTCCTCCAAAAGTCCTTTTAAGAAACAACCATCCAAGACAAGAACATGCCTGCATCCAGAACTGAAACTCTTTTTACATGCATCTAAACAAACATACACCTGCTCGAATACCGACTGCTGACATTTGATCGTACTGTCTGATGCTGTCTTTGAACTCTTTCGACGAACCAAACTCAACTCCTACCTCCAACTCAAGGAACCTTATCTCCGTCGCCATCCTGAAACTTCTAAGCTTCTGTTTCATTTTCCTTGATCTCCTAGAAATGTTGGGAGAGTCTTTGGACCTGTCAAATTGTCGTTGCTGACATACTCTTCTTCTGAGCTAATGTTATTATCCAATTTGTGGCTTGGGTCAGATCCAACAGAATCGAATTCACTTTTGTTTGATTCTGGAGTGTAATCAGTGTCTTCACTCATATTTTCTTCACCAATAGATTCACTCTGTTTCGACTGGGCTGGTGGAGGTTGCTCACTGAAATCAATTTGTGACATGTCAATGTCAGCAAAGAACGAGTCATCGATGTCGTCGAAACTATCTAGACCAGGCCCACCAGCATGTATACTATCTACACCAGGCCCATTAGACTCTGCCCCATCAGCCTCTTCACCACCAGCCTCTTCACCATCAGCCTCTTCACCACCAGCCTCTGCCCCACCAGCCTCTTCACAACCAGCCTCTTCACCACCAACCTCTTCACCACCAACCTCTGCCCCACCAACCTTTTCACCACCAACCTCTTCACCGCCAGCCTCTGCCCCACCAACCTCTGTCCCCATAGCCTTGAAACTATTTAGACCAGCCCCACCAGCATGCAAACTATCGACAGCAGCCCCACCAACATCTTCAAAATCTACATTTTCCCTAACATCCCCTTCACCATCTATATTTTCCCTAACATCCCCTTCACCATCTACATTCTCCCTAACACTATCACCACCACCAGAAGTCTCATGAACATCTACACTATCTACACCAGCAGCAGTCTCATCAACATCACCATCCACAACATCAGTAAAACTATGAAACATCCCTAAACTATCAACCACAATTAAACTGCTATTACCTTCAACATCGACATTGGAAATGAACGTTTTGTTTCTTACTTTTGTTGGAGATACTACTTCTAGAGGGGGTGTCCTATAGCAGAATATGTTCACTACCCTATCAATACCAATCTTTTTTGTTACCTCGTAGCAGTCTGCATCTGTCTCTAATAGTCTGAGAGATGTGCTTGAACTCGGAAACGATTACACGAACACAAAATGTCCCCCTCTTCCTGATGCTTTTGTTAAATCATGTATGGAATGGAGTTCCAAAATAGAGAATTTATCGCAACAAATGAAGTCTACGATCTGTAACCTGCCCCCTACGTACTTGAGCTTCTTTTTTCCAATTAGTTTACCATCAAAGTGGTAATTCACAGCAAACAAGTCGTCATTTGCACCTGAGAAATACGAAAAATAACATAACTGTTAGCATCCTAGTTTAACACCAGTTTGTACACCAATTTTGTAGACACAGAACACGAATCAACACAACAATCATAATATCAACCTTAAACACATAACACATAACACATAACATTAGCAAAAACCATGACATTAACAATAGACTCAACAAATGAACTACAATACCAGCCCATAACACTACACCAACAACATACACTATAATACTAACAACATACACTACAACACCAACAACAACAACAACATCCAATTCACTCAATTTTCTTTCCAATTTCAGTAAGATTACAATATAACACTAACAACATACACTACAACACCAACAACAATATCCAATTAACTTGATTTTCATTCCAATTTCAGTAACATTACACTATAACACCAACAACATACACCATAACACCAATAACAATATCCAAATAACTTGATTTTTCATTCCAATTTCAGTAACATTACAATATAATACCAACAACATACACTATAACACCAACAACAGCATCAAATAACCCGATTTTCATTCCAATTTCAGTAACACATCTATCAAGCCATGGAAATTAAAATACAAAATTCACAACTAACCTCTGAAAAAACGCTTATCCATGGTGGAAGTGCTGCTTCGACTGATGAAAAATTTCTGGGTTTGGGGAAAGTGGTTCCAATCTAGTAAGGATGAAGAAATAGATACGATATTAAACATAGAAAACCCTTTTTGTGATAAAGAACTGCAAGTGGCTGAAATCTATTAGGGATACAGAAGTCGTGTTTAGGAAAATGATGAAAGTGGCTGAAATCGATGGCTTAGGGTTTACTTATGGTCATGGCTTTAATAGAGACAGAGAGGAAGGGAAAAGGGTATGGTAGGGAGAACAATCGAGTTAGTCGCATTTTGGTCTCTTTGGTTAGGGGTTTCTTTGAGATTTTTGAGTTTCTTGATTTGGAGGGAGAAATTAGGGTTTGTGTAAATTGGGGTCTGATTTGATTAAACGGGTCACCAGGGTAAATGGGTCGGGTTGGGTTATATTATATTGGGTTGGACTAGATTATATTGGGTTTCGGGTTGTGTTAGTTAAATTTGGGTTCGACCTGGTTCGTTTATAAAATTAGTGGGTAAATGGTAACGTTTTAAGGTAAATGGTAATTTTTGAAGGTAAAAGGTAAATCTGACTAAGCAGCTGAGTTGGCATCCTACTTGGCATGGCAGGGCATTTTTGGCAAAAAAAATTGGGGGACCATTCTTGTAACAAAATTTGATGCCACATGTCAAGCTCTCAAGCTTCACATGTGCGGGGGGACTAAAAATGAAAATTTAAAAAAGAAAGGGGATGAGTTTTATGCAGATTTGAAGGAAGGGACTAAGTTGATACAAGTGGTAAACATAGGGGACTAACAGTGATTTTTAGCCATGTTAGACTAATCTAGCTTGAAAATTTGATAGCTAATTTGGTGTATTGGTTCTAGAGGAGTGGTATATATTCCTTGATATTTTGCTTTATTTCTGGCTCCCCATATAGTCCAACAAATTATAGGAGATATAATAGTTCTGATATGAGTTTCTTGCTTTGTTGACCAAAACCAATATCTTATAAAACGAGATATTGTCATATGTTTAGAGATGTATATACCAAACAGACCAAAAAATGTTTCCAAATGGCACAAGCAATATTACATTCAACAAATAGACGTTTTAGGGAATCACATTCATTGCAGAGTTGACAATTAAATACAAAAAAAATGTCTTATTTGCATGATTAACTCAATAGGAAGCTATCATTTCAACAATCTTCATAGAAAAAAAGAGCATTTCCTGATAGTGATATTATTCCATAACCTATGGAATAAGTTGGATTTTTTTGTTTCTCTCTGATTTCAATCCAATTTTTTTTGGTGTTGAAGTCTTCATTTTTAGAGAGAGTCCATCTGATTTGATCAACTGCCTTTAGATTTAGTCTAAGTCTAAATGTCTTTTCAATATCTGAGGAAATAACAACTAGTCTAAGTTTGTCTATATCCCAATTACTATCTTTCCATAATTGATATATAGGTTCTTCAAATATAGATAAAGATGAGGATAATGGGATGAATGATTGATTGTCACACCATCTTTTAGTTCAGAAATCAATGTTTTCTCTGCCTAGATTCCAAAATGTATTTTTTTCTGTATGGTCTTTGATGTTTACTAGTAATCTCCATATTTTAGACCTATTGGAAAGATGTTGGGCTAATAGAAGATGTGTGTTGGCACAATAGATGACACAAAATTAGCCCAAAGAGAAGTGTTTTCTCTGAATTTAAACCATTGTTTATAAGATAAAATTGTCTGAAACTCTCTTTATGCACCTTATGTTTAAACCACCTTTGTTATAAGGTTTTCATAAAAAGCTCATGGAAGCCCAATTCCATGCAATCCTATATTTTTTAGTTCTCTATAAAAACCTGTTGCAAATCTTTTCGAGTCTGAAAACTATATATTTAGGAAGAATAAAACTTTGCATATGATAAATAGGAATAACCATTAACACGGATTGAATTAGTATATGTCTACCTCCAAGCGATAAAATTTTATTATCCGAGTCATATAATTTTTATCTAACTTTTTTCCACTAGTTGATCGTAGATACAAGATTTGTTATTTAAGTGTATAGTATTGAGGTATTTAAATGGAATATATCCATGTATGAAACCAATAAGTCTTTTAAGGATGTTCACTCTTGTTTTGTGTCATTTTAGAATGAGTTATAATAATTGTTTTCTCATTGTTTATCTTTTGACCTCAACATTCTTCATAATGCTTCAAAGAGTTTCATATTTTTCTAAGATTCTTGTGGATCCATTGGGAAATATGATGAAGTCATATGCATAGGTTAGGCATGGATTAAACATGTGACTTTCTATTTTATAATATAAGTCATTATATTTTTCAAAATGTTTTGCGATCCCCTCACAAGATATTCTTTAGCTAGAGTCAAGAGACTATGATATATGGAATCTCCTTATCTCATTTCATTAGTGGATTTAAAGTATCTATTTAGAACTCCATTAATAATGATTGAGAACCCTGCTGAGCTGATGCCTTTCTTTATCAAGTCTATCTATTTTTCCCAAAACCAAAAGCCTTTAGAATTTGTAAGATGAATTCAAAGCATATTCTACCAAATACCTTAGCCATATCTATTTTAACCATGAAATTACCTCCTCTGACTTTTTTATTTATCTTATGAGCAAGTTCTTGAGTTTTTAATCTGGCATTATGAATTTTAGATCAAATTATGTTTAGGACAATGCATAAACTTATAGGTATATATTATCCTCGTGTTTTAGGAGAATCCACTTTTGGGATTAAGTTGATGGCTGTGGCATAGAATCCTTAAGGAACTTTAGAGTCTTTAATCAAGTAATTTATAGCAGCAAAAAGATCTTTGGAGATGATTGGTTAGCAGAATTGGTAGAATTTTGTGTTGAAGTCATCCACACATGCAACAGTATTGGATTTCAGGTTGTTTACAGTGGTATAAATGTATTCCTATGTAGGTGAAGTTAAACGCATTTCATTATCTTGATTAGACACTAGTTTAGGGATTGTGTCTTGGATATTTTATAGTTCAAATAGCCGATGTTGTCCATTTAAGAGTTGTTTGGAATAGTTTTCTGTTGATTTACCAATAGTTTTCTCAGTGATCCAGAGACCATCCTCTAAAATAACAAGTGTTTTATTTATTTTCTTTCTCTTCCTAACATATTTATGTGGAGTTTCTAGGTCAATTCTTTTATTCTCAAAAGGTTTCTTCTCTAGCCAATAATTAAAATGTATAGATTTAGCTTGTGAGCATTTAGTTTTATCTTCTGTGGTTTGATTTGTTTCAAGGCAATGTTCAAGATATTGAAATTCTTATTCTGATTTAGTTATGACATCAAAAAATGTTTTCAAAGGTGCTCCAGTTCCACAATTTTAATTTATGTTTAAGTATTTTGACTTTATTCAAAAAGATAAAAAAAGGAGGAGCCAAATATTTATTCTATCCAACTTTGCTCAACACCTTAATAGAGGAGGAATTTATGTGTATATTTTCAACTGAGATGTTGATCCTTAGAGGAAATTGTTCTGAGCCAGTGGTGACAAAATGATAAACTTTAGTGGTTTTAAGCCAAGCATAATTGTATAGAACTCGGTCCAGTATATTTGTGATTGTTTGACGAGATGAATCTAGTTCATGTAAATCCTTCATCTACAAGTGAGCAGTCTTGAATCACATTATTGAAGTAAACTATAGTTTTATGACATAAAGTTGAGCATAATTATTGTTCCTGAGTGTTTGCGATTGCATTGAAATATCCCTTTATAAACCAATAATTATGCTCAACTTTATGTCATAAAACAACACAAAAACAATTCTAAGAGAAATAACGATAATTTTCTTCACAGGTCTGCCATGAAGAAACTTATCTACCAAGATATGTTTTGAGGTGGCTAGAAGCCTTTCCTTGTCATTGATGGAGAATATTATTGTTGGGCTTTTTTTTGTTGAATGATTGGAGATATGGCTACTATTTCTTTTGTTTATTATTGGTGACTTCTGCGAAGGATATTACTAGAGGATGGTGTTGTTGTTAATATTGCAGAGCAGGGGTGTGGGAGTGTTTGATGATAATATAATTGTAGATTGTATATCATTAAAATCATTGTCCAAATTTATAGTTGGGTTTCTATTATCAACATTGGAGTGAGGGGGCAGTACTTGATCTAGGTAAATGACAAAATTATACAATGGTCATGATATGGTTTTTTCTTGGAGTTTGTCAAAGATTATTTTCTTTGATGAATGGCTCGTAATAGGTTGCGTGATGGTAATAAATAAAGGATGTTTATATGCTAGTCATGATCATGGTTGCACGATGGAGGACAGTGAAAGAGGTGGTGGATGGATGTTCCTCCTCTAGTCGTGATCATGTATGTCATTTTCATCGCGTTTTCACTAGTAAATAAAAATATAATATCTAAACTAATTAATTGTTATAATTTTTAAATTTTACAAAATTAGATGGTCATTTTAGTTCGAGCTAAAACATGAGTTGGTGATGATTTTAGATCTTTGTTTCTTAAAGTACAACAATCCAACATTTTGCTTAACAATAAATTATTTTTGTATTTTTTAGGTTACATTGTACACACGTCACTCATCTGTAGTGCATGAATTTATTTACCGTATGCCGGGTTAAGATATTTTCTCTGATTAGATTTATATGTACTATATTTAGATTATCTTGTGTACAAGAGTTTAATAGTTTTAGTGAATTTAAGAAATTTAAACTTAAATATGATATTAGTGTAAGGAAAATTTAAATCTAAATGTATCATCACGTGTAAGTTAATAGTATTAAGATCTGTTGCTACGAGTTCAATCAAAAGTAAGCAATATTGGAAATATTACACTTACAAATAATAATAATAATAATAATAATAATAATAATAATATATAGTCTTATGGTGGAATAAATAAATAAAGTGTAGATATCAGATATGGTAAAGTATTTTTATAAGAATGTGTTTTTAGCCTAACAATTCATTATTGGACTCTAGAAATCCAATAACGATTATATAGTTTGAAGTGAAATTAAGAGAATTTGATCCCTTAATGTATATAGTCCAAATGAAACCCCTTAGTTCATTACCCCTCTCTCTCTCTATATATATATATATATATATATATATATATATATATATATGGTGAAAAGTTGAAGTTTTGGTTATGGTGAATTCAACTTCGCGAAGCTTTCTCTTAACTGAAAGTTAATTTGGAAAGAATTGCTTTCTAGTCCCTCATTTTTGTTCCAAAATTGCTTTCTAGTCCCTCATTTTTTTATATTTATCTAATTAGCTCCGAAATTCTTTGTATTTCTCACAATTTAGTAATACAATTGTTTTTATCAAAAAATACAAAATTAATATTCTTTAAAAAACTTCTAAAATCCTTAAAATTTTAAGGCACTTCACATAGTAGTTTTGGCTGTTTTTAGCGATTATCTTTAAGACTATAGTTTAATAATTAGTTTATTTGTGTTTGACTCTAATTGTATTGTTTTTAGAAATGTGCTTAACAATCTAATTGTTTATTATTTTTATTTTCAGGAACTAGGTAGTTTTTGTGTATTTGTGTGTAAACCTATCTAAATCTTCACGTGTTATGTTTGTTTAGAGTATTAATTTGTTACATTTTTAAGCAATAAATTCTTTATTAGAAAGAAAAGGGTCCAAAATAAAGGATTACAAAAGAAGGCCCCAAATTATACAAGATACAAATGATATGGGCCTTGAAATAAATATTTACAAATTAAAATAGAAAGCGCGCCCAAATCAGATTAAATTTGGATTCCCTCGCTTTTATTACTTTAAATATACGAATTTACTCTCTCAAGAACGACTCTTCAACTCATGAAAAGGAACAAAACTGCAACTCTTCAACTCCAATATTTTCTCCTGCATCACTTTATCTCTCAGCTGATCCATTTGATTCTAACTCTCCACCACTTCTAAGCTTGTAAAAACCTAGTACTTAGAACAGACTCGAGGAAACAAAATTTCAAAGATAAAGTGAAAAGGATTATTCAGTATTGATATAACTCAGACCTAAACTTTCCAAAAGAACAATAACCATCAGACCATTAGGAGCTTTGAGGTGATTAAATCTCTCATTTTGCTTGCATTTTAGAGTCCATTTCGCAAGACAATCTAAGGCTTGATTTTGGACTCTTGAGATATGTTTGATTGACATGTTAGGATGAATAAGCTTCCTACATAAAGAGATAATAGAATCGAGGTGCTATACTGCATTTCCCTCTGCAAGAAGATTGATAAGAAGTAAACTATCTGATTCAATATCTACTTCAGTCCACTTGGTTTGCCTACAGATTATCAAGCCTTCTAAGAGAGCTCTAGTCTCTACAATCAAGGGATTTAATTTGTCAAACATGATACCATAGCCTAAGATGACGTCTCCTTCCCAATTTCTGATCAAAATCCCTCAATTGGACACTCCATTGTGAATGCAGGCGCCATCTATGTTCATCTTGATTTTACCATTATCCGGAGTGATCCATTTAATGTAAATGGGATTCCTTCTTCTGTTCTTAATAATTTGCACCCTAGAACTGTACCTGTATTAAAAGCTTTTGACCAGTGCTTGTTGCTAAGCTTGTTAGACATATCAATTCCTATAATAATTTATATGACCATCTCTATAGAACAATTGTATGACACATGCTTTCCTTTGTATTTTGAGTTGTTTATGTTTTTCCATATAACCCAGCAAATGATTTGGGGAATTATATGAGTTACATGAATTTTGTTTTTTGAAAACCAGAACCACGATTTTATCATATGAGTTAACACCATGTGACATCCAATTTTAATCTTGAAAATCTTACCAAAATAGTTCTAAATATGCCAAGCAAAGCTGTAACTAACAAATAGATGGTTTTTCTATTCGCAGTTGTTGCAGAACTAGCATTTGGAAGCCATAGTAAGGTGCTTTTTCATTAAAATATCATCAATATTATGAAGTTATTAATAAGTATCCAGCAAAAGAAGGAGAACTTCCTGGGAATGTTAGGACTCTATATCTTCTTAAACAAACTGGACTTGTTATGATTTGTTATGATACTGTCCCAATTAAGGTTTGTGTTAAAGTTGTGGTTGCTTCAATGCCTCCAGAACATCATGTCATCTTCCTCTGGTTTGATCTTGTAATTGTTAATATGATTGATTCTGTCTCTGGGAAGGAAGCTTTCAAGAGTGTTGATAACCTAAACATGATTCTTCCAGAATGTATTTACTTTAGCTTCAAGGTTTGGTGAGATTAATTAAGGGAGGGAGGTTATGCCAAACTTCGAGCCAAAATTCCATGCTGCCTCGACCAAAAATCCACTTGATGTTGCATTCAGCTTGAGCCTTAATACCTGATAATCTCTTCCAAAACAGAGAGCCAACTTCGAGCCAAAACAGAGGTTCTCTCTCTCTCTCTCTCTCCTCTCTCTCTCTCTCTCTCTCTCTCTCTCTCTCTCTCCTCTCTCTCTCTCTCTCTCTCTCTCTCTCTCTCTCTCTCTCTCTCTCTCTCTCTCTCTCTCTCTCTCTCTCTCTCTCTCTCTCTCTCTCTCTCTCTCTCTCTCTCTCCTCTCTCTCTCTCTCTCTCTCTCTCTCTCTCTCTCTCTCTCTCTCCCTCCTCACCTACGTGTTGAAAGAACAATCACTCACCTCAGTTAGTCTCCTAATCAGATTAGTTGAAACCTTTATTATATATTCATATGAATTTGTTATGTTCATAAATTAACCAAGGGTATGGGTACCTTTGATACTGATTTTGATTTCATAATAAGAACCCCTTCATGCATAAAAAAAGTTTTTCAGAGTATAATATATGTATTTTGATTCTAAATAATTGGAGGTTTTCTAATGGGTTTTAAATATATAACAAATAAACAAAATTGTTTACTTTTAATAAAAAAACATGATGTAAGATCTTATGAAACGAGAATTCTCTACTCTTATTATGAAATTAATATGTTTTGCTAATTTTATTGATGCAATTATAAAAATTTAATGTTAAAATTAAAGTAATCATGTTTAGGATGTGGGATGAAATATTCTAAAAATGATCAGTCAAATATTTATCGCTCATATGAATATAAACCTCACATAAAACATTCAATGATCTATATTGGCTAGTTACTTTATAAAGGCTATTTGGATGTTCATCGTGAAATGAGTTACATATATAAACTATCCTTGACATATTAGGTTTATATATGTTATTGATAAATACACATACATAATATAATGATGATATGAATTTCACAATTAAAGAATTTGTTTAAAGGATAATTTATTTTTTTCAATTGATATTATTTGCTTCTAAATTACAACCCAATAGGCTTAAATTTATTTCAAACTGAGTAATTAAAGTGAAAATACTTTACCTTTATCAGTAGCCCTTTATTTCTTATGAGAGTGTCGAGGAAACACTAAAATTTGTGGAACATCTAAGACGCTTCTTTTCTTTGTTTTGCCAAGACTGTTGAATCTTGATCATGTACTTCTTATATGAAGATGAATGTTACTTGTTCTTGGGTAGATTTTGAAGCGTAGCATAACTTTTTTTAGTCATAATTCAACGAGTTTTAAGATATGTTTGGTTTTCTTTTAATGTGCTCTACCTAAATTAGAATATACGTTGAGGCATCTATAGATTTGTGTATACTGATGATGTTCTTATCTCATTAAAAACTCTTTACATTCCATAACAATTTTTAAAGAAAAAAACTTTATATTACCGAAGGTAAAAAATGGTACAACTAACATGTAGCAGACTACTAGAGTCACTAGAGCGTCCAACTAAATTGAGAAGGCTTTAAAGTTGCTTTAAGTTGCTTCAAATTTAATGTAGGTATAGAATAGTAGTCCATTTTAAAGATGAATAAATGACTAACCAGCATAGTTGAACCAGTCAAAGAAAAGTTGAGGATAAAGAGGTTCAAATAGACTAGGTGTTGTCTTGTTCAAATTAAGCAAAGTCAAATGTGTCCATATGTTTTTTATTCTTTGGCTGAATGTAGGTACTTGCATATATCAAAGATAGTCGAATATATTGGTTTGTGAAGTAGTACATATCTGTAACTAAAATTTTAGCTTAAATTGGAAAGTCGAATACAATTAATGCAAAGTGTCACTGGAAAGGTATGTAATATTATAACATGTAACAAAAACTTAGACAATTTCCTAAACTTCACGCATGCGGGATGTTTGCATTGTTTTGTTTTTAGCCTTCCATGTGGCCGAAACCTACATTTAATTTGCAAATCCTTCTGAACCATTAGTTTTAAATAAATTCAAGGGTTAAGATTTAATCACCTATTAGTATATATATCTCCACTATCAGTTTCATTTTTTTTCTCTCTCTCTCTCTATATATATATTCTTTAAAAGCTGAAACACGATTTTAGATTTTGCATCAACGATCACTCAAAATTAGAGGCTTTATTTCAGTGTCTTAAATTGTGCCTTAAGAATCTACTATGATAGTCTTCAATTAAGTTTTTGTTTTAATTACAATAGTTAGAAAGATAAACTTGAAACCCAAGTCCACTATGAATAATATGATTTTGATAATCAGAATCCAAGTATAAGTACTCTATTTGGTTCACCTTTGTCCCATTAAATCGAATCATTTTTACCAAAGAAAGAGTAAAAAACTCTAAGTTATACAAGAGTGATAAATTTAGGAAGGTGTGCATCCCTGTGTAAAAATCTCAATTGTAGACTAGAAGAGTTCCATTCATGTTGTTGCAACGAAACCACTTATACCTCTTACAACCAAATTTTAGAGCAAGGTGGGTTAGCCAACTACGTAAATATCTAAAGTCGAATCGAAAAAAGGAGTGTAACGCATATCACGTATACATATATTTATGCAACCGGTCATCGCTAAAGGTTGGAGAACTAAAGAGTTGCAACAAACATAGAGGTTTGGTTCCTGATGTTAAGGGATTTCCATATCAAACCTAAAGTCAAGATAATGTATGTGAAAATTAACAAAAAAGTAGAAAATTCTATGTATTAAATTCTTTTTGTATAAATTTTAATTGTATAGATTTTTATCACCATTTTCCTTCAATGCTCTCCTATTATTGATACTATTTACATAGGGTTTCTCTCTCTACATGTAATATCTAATTGTTACACGTTTGAAAGTAATAAAAAAATTATAATGTTGGTCACATTTATAATAAATGCACAAATACATTGCTTGGTAACTGACAAAATCAGTACACGCATTACTCTATCGTAACTGTTAGAATGCTTTATATGTTCATATTATGTCCTCGTCATGATTATCGTCGCCATTGTCTTGAGTGTATGGCTTATTCCTTTGGTAGGTTTGTATTGATTTTTCAATATTCATCAGCTTATGTCACTTTTATCCATTGGATTCATTTCCTACTATGTGATCTTCGTCCTATTACACTCGTCTCTCTCAGTTTATATATCATTACTTCATCCTTTAGCAGTCTCATCTCATGTACCTGTCGTTATATACGGCTAATCATCTTCGTATCGTGTACATATCCCTCATCCTTTGGCTGTATCATATTATATTCCACTTACTCTTTTGTTGGTCTTTGGTATAATTTTATAGGTGCTCCAAACAAAACAATTTGAGTCATTCTACAATAACTCCATATATCAAAATTTAAAAGCGACTGTCAACTTATTTGTAATCTGAACCACCTTCTTGTTGGCTATCGTCTTTTCGAATTGTGTATCCCGAGGGACCATCATACATGCGCTTGTCTATGGGATTATCCACTCTAGTACCTAGTTCGAGTGTTATTAGTAGGATGGTGATCTCCCCCTAGGTTTATTAATTGTTATTGGGCATGCTTCATGAGATCTAAAAAGATCTCATAATTGTTTTGGAGATCTACTAACTTCCTCTAACTATTCCAACTAGGTCTTCAACCGGGTATCATACAGTTCTTATAAGGAAGCTTATTCTCAAGGCATACCAACTTTAACTACTTTTGGTGAAGCTTTCAGTTAATCTCATTCTCGTACTTTTTTTCCACCTAGCTTGAAAAAAAGAAATTATAGACCTAAGAAGAAATGTATTTTATACGATACTAAAGACTTGGTTCATAATAGAGATTCCGAGAAAATAATATATAAAATAACGTTTTTTTGTTTTTTTTAATTAGATATGTTCTTTTTATTCCATTTCTATTATTTATTTTTTAAATAATTTACAATTAGACATTTTTACTTATGATAGTAAGCATTGTTAGTTGGGTACAAAATTATGTTCATTTTGGTTGCGGAAAAATAGATTTGTTGTCTAATTTGGATGCGAAATTATGTTATACTCGGTTACAAAATTTTGTTATAATTGGTTGTGTAATACAATTTTGGTTGCGTAATAAGACTTCTATTATGAAATATACAAGTGTAATTGAGGTGAAAACTTATAATTTAATCGGTTGCGGGATTAACCTACAAATGGTTGCACTTGTGACATAACAATATATAAATAAACGATAAAAGAACGTCAATGTTTCAAACTAAAAATAGTGTACTTTAGCGATACAGAACTTTTACAAATAAAATATTATTATGAATTTAACATTCAAACCTTTATCAATATACTATTGTATGTTGATGGTTAAGAAATAAACCAAACATTTCAGCTCTTTTTATTGTCGCAAAATTTTGTTCAACTGTTGGGTATATTTCTAGTTTGAATGAAAGATTTCGTATACTCGCACACAAAAATCCCACAATAACGGAACCAAATTTATGTTGTGGTATGTTTAACGGGTCTTTAAATTTCATTGGTGAATCTAGTATCATGAGTGTATTTTCGAGAAAGTATTTGTAATGAAAAATCAAGTTGGCACAATCATTTGTACTTTATTTAAGAAAATATAAACATAATTTATATAATGTTATATTTTGATAATCCTTATCAATGTTAAAGCGACCTTAATATTGTGTCAGTTTTACCAGATAGTGTAGAGTTGTAGTTGTATACATGTATTTTTTCTAGATCAAATATACATAAAGTCTAATTATTTGATCCATATTTTATTCTAGTTTTGGTACAAATTCAAACGATGATATATCTTGTTTCTTTAGGTCTCGCCTTGTAGATATTGTCAGTCATTGGGGTAATATCTTTTTTTTCATGGATTAATGTCTATAATAGGACATATACAATCAAATTGATAGTAAATAATAATATATTTCAAACTTTTAATTTTAATATACTAAATTAGTTCACTAATGCGTGACTTGATATGTAGATTATTTTTCTAAAATATGGTAGATTTAAGTCATAAGGTTTTGAAAGAATTACATTATGATTAATATTTTCCAATATGATGAATATATATGAATCAATGACCTGCAACTGATATGAGTTGTAGAAATAAGGCAAAAATGTTTGCCAAAAAAAAGTGGAGCATTAAGGGCTAATTAGTTGCAAAATTATGAGCAAAGTGGATACGAAATAGGTTTTTTAGTTGTGAAAACATAAAAATAATTGGTTCCATAATCACAAGTGATATGGGTGTGTAATTACGAACAAATTGGGTATGTAAATATTATATTTTGGATATGGATTTACCTTATAGTGCAGCTCATTATCATTTATAATTTCTAACATGTTTTTAAATTGAACAAATAAATTTATATGTGGATATGACCATACACTTGGATTTTCAATGAATATAACTTCTTATATACATTCTTCATAATTAATATTTGACATCTTCGTATAACATTAGTTTTTTTTCCGTTGTTGATTGACTAATCATATTCCACGTTTACGATTTTCTTTTCATATGCTGCTAGATCATATTCTGCGAAATCATCATTTGCATTTTTTACAACTTTCCGAGGATATTGTACAACTAGTTTTACCTCTCTTTTTGTCAGTTGATGGAACTTTCTTATATTTTACTTAGTTAGAAGGACACCTATTTGTATATATTTTTTCTATTATACTTAATTTTTTTTAGATTTTTATTTTTTAGGATGAGTTGTTACACATTCTTGAACCTCATCTGTCGAACATGTTTAAACTATTTTAGGTTTATTCTAGTGGATTGGGAGCTTTTGAATATTTTTTAACCTTGTTTTTCTTTTCCAATATAGTGCGAGGATATTGTACAACTAGTTCTACAACCTTTTTTTTTCTTTTTTTTTTGTTTGAGTTTCTTTTTCCATATTCATTCTTTTTTATGAAGTCTTTGAAAAAATAGGTTATGTTTTATTTCTTCTATTTGAATTTACCGTTGTATTTGATGAGTTCGGATATTTGAGCTATTGTGTCTTGACTTAATCCGATGGGCAATTCGGACCATGACAACTATAATAAAATTCTGAACATGATAAATGTATTAAATGTTGACTAAGCGAGTTGCTGGTCACTTCAAACCAAATTACTAATGGGTTCTTAAACTTGACTCGACTTCACGATCTGACCCAATAAGCCCATGGGTCAATAATTAAGTATAAATACCCCAACCACTTTCATTAATGAAGGTAATCAGAATTTATTACTAGCACACAGCTTAATTATCTCACTACCTACCAGTCTGAACATTAAATTCCACAAAACATCCAAAACACTTTACAAAATTACCCTTAGACAGAAATAAACCACGCTAGTATCAACTAGATTAGGATTTTGTTCAACTACTCAAGAAGGTAATAACATCGAGAGTAGCAATGCTTTTGATAGATTATATTTATAAATTTATGCTTTTTGTATTTTTAGAATATCGTCCTTATCAATGATTAGAAGATATTGCTCAATTATTCTCTCAGTTAGGAAATTACTGCTTGCATTTTTCGTTTTCCTTTTCTAGCTTTTGAACTTGATCTTTGAAAGTATCATTTTATTTTTTTTCAGTTCTTGAATCTATTTAATGAGTTTATTTATTTTTGTTCCATTTCTTCAATCCGTTTGGCAAGTTTATTGTTTTTTAAATTGATTTTTCAAAGTTGACTGACGTTTGTTGGATCCATATCTTTTGGTTGAAAAATAAAGATTTTATCAAATTCATGTTATGTAATTACATTTAATTAGATTTCAAAAATAAAAATTTAGATTGATAAAACCTGGTTGCGGAATTATGTTTTCAAGTCGTTGCAAATTACAAGTAAAAGGGTTGTGGAAATATATTTACTGTTGCATACATAAGCAGAATTTACATGTTTAGTTTAATTCTTGAAATTCTTGGCTTCTTCCTTGAGTTACTTTATTTGTTCTTCGAGCCTCGTGTTCTTCGATATTTCATTTAAAGTGACATTATCTTCTTTATGTGGTTTTTTCAAGTGTCATAGAATCTGTGAGTTGGAGTTTTCTCGTAGCCATATTTCAAACCTTATTTTTTCTTCTTTTTTAGAGCATCGGTTGACGGACTATCATTCTCTTGAACACCAATAAATGTATATTTTTCATCATTTTAAGAGTCCTATTTTTTCATTTCTTCATCAACATCATTACCTTCATCACTTTTAGTTGTATTTATTTCACTCTTTCTCTATTATTTCAAGTTCTCACGTGATAATCTATTGTTATAATGGGAAAGTTTATTAGCTAAAATTATAGTTTAAACTTACATCTCACAAAAATCATTAGTAATCTTATATTTTTTGATGTCATACTTTGAAATATTTCAAGAAGTTTTATAATATATCTACTCTCCTAATACCATCCATTTGGAACACTCTAATGCCATCCATTTGAAACACTCTAATGACATCCATTTGAAACACTATGTATAATTTCTTTACATCTTGAGTATAATTCGACGTTTGTGTATTCTTGAGTACAATATTAGCTTTTCTCTTATTGTTTCTTCCCAATCATACTCATTTATTTTTGAAAAATATTCAACATATTTAACTGCTGAAGTAGCTACCAATCTACAGATTTTTTGAAAAGTAATGTTTCACAAACATACAATATGAAGAGTAGAACTACATTTTTGATATCATGTACTCATGGTAAAAGTGCAATCAATTTAATTACATCCTGCAAAAATATTTTATGTATGTTACTTTTGGTTACATAATTACATGTAATTGTGTTGCGTAAATAGATTTTTTAGCACTTAAAATATTAAAATATTTTGATTTCATAATTGCGAGTCAATTGGGTGCGTAAATAGAATTTTAGTTGCTAAAATAAACAAACATGAAATTTATTACCGCTATATAATTACTTTTCATCAAGAATCTGGAAAAATAGGTTGTGATAATTCTTGATTGTTGTTTTTTGTTTGAAGAATAATCAATTTCTCTTTTGTTCATATTAATGTTGATTTCTTTGAGCTTGACTCCCAAAATAAGTATTACATTCTTTTTTCTATTAGTTTAACAGGTTTTCCAGCAAATATAAAAGCTCACTTCTTAGAGTCTAAACTTTTTATTATTTCAACTATGACCTACCATCTCTTATTTGAAGCAAGAACAATATGCTTACGGTCATATATACATTAATAAGATAGGAAATGTGTATTTTGTAAAGTATTAAGGTGAGCTTCTCATATTGGTGTTTATTTGAGCTAAGAATTACAGGTATAATTCCAGATCTAAAAGATGTTGTTCCTTCTGTCTTTATTTATATGTTTTCAAATTCAAAAGTACATGTAAATTAATATTTAAACTAAATGTATTTTGTGTGCGTAAATAAGTCCAAATCATAAAAGATTCTTTATGTTTGAAACACAAAAAAAGTGGCTCTTGAAACTAACTCTATTTGGGGTTTGTAAATAAGTTTAGATTGGTTGCATACAATATTTTTTAGGTTTCAAATACAAAAAATAAAATGGGTCTAGAAACTAACTATATTTTTGTTATGGGAAAAACCTAAAACAATGAATTGCCAAGGTAGTAATATTATTGATTCGAGAAGATTATTCAGTTTATGCCTCTACAAAACCCTTAGCCCTTTATTTATACTACTTTTGGTCATAACTCCCCTATTAATTACAAATATTTAATTGACCGTGACCATCATTGAGTTAATTACCACAAATTCTCTTTGATCATGGTTCTTGGATATTTGATTGTTGACTATCTTTCCTTGATTAATAGCTTTTAATATAGTCTACAATACTAACTTCATTAACACTTGTCGACGTAACGGTTAGTTTCACAACTTGTCGTGCCGAGTATTCTTTGCAGTTCTGCCCGGTGGGTGCCAAGGCTGCCCTGTCATGCCAGGGCTGATGCCGACTTATTTTTGGTTGAGCGATGTCGCACACTATGTTCCTCGAGCGTGCTTACTTATGATCTTGATCTTCTCAACTGTAGCTGAGTGCGGACTAGCCCTTCTGCATTTGCTTTGACCAAGCGTGCGTACTTCTATCGTGCTCTACTCGACGTAATTTTGAGTGCGCTTGGCCTTGTATCTTTTCTGCTCGGATTGAGCGCTTCGTCTACTTTTCTAGTCTTTCTTTTTGTCTTACTCTATATGGTCCTGCTCGACTTCGTTCTGCTCTGCTAGGTTTTGTCTTGCTCAGCTCTGCTTTCCTTGGTCCTACTTTGTCTAGTTCCACTCAGCTTTGACTTGTATCCTTCATATTGGTTGTGGGTACATACTCCCTTATCAGGTTTCCCCCATAGTCCAAATAGTAAATGTGAAACAATTACTGGTTAGAATAAAAAAAATAAACTAGAATATGAAAAACGATGTGGGTGACATGTCAATCGCTGATTTGATAGCGTGTGTCGATTTAGTTTGATTTTCTGAAAAGTTACTGTAAAAAAGCGTGCTAAACGTTTAAGTTCTTGATGAAGGATTCGACAGGTGTCATCATTGTGACGACGATCGAGTAAGTGAATCGTTTGGGTAACTATTTAGAGGGTTTTTTCAAAAATCAAAGTCTTAATTTTGAAAAGATACTTTTTGAGCATTGCTTGAAAGAAAGTTGGAGAGGAGAACCAGGGTTGTCGTCGTGTTTTAACCGGTATTTTGATACACTCGTTGGAGAGGGCGCTAGAGATATCATCGGAGAGCAGAGTACTAAAAAAGTTATGTATTCTCTTGTGGGTCTTCTACTTGTAGTTAGGGTAGATAGTGTAAGTAAGGAGAAATTAAAATGGTTTAAGGGCTTGTAGGATCTTGAGAATGCTTGATTTTTTATACCAAATAGTGGGTTTATTGAGAGTAAGTCCATGCATCATGCGGTGAAACCCTAATCTTATAACCACTGTTGGGTAATTGTAGTCGGTTTATTCACGGCGCCAAAAAAAACAATGAAAAAGAAAACTGTGGAACTGAAATCGGAGTATGAGGAGATGTCGGTTTTAGAGGAGTATTTCGCCAAAATTACTCCGAAGTATGGCTACCTGACTGATGGATCCCTAATGGAGTTTAGGAGTAGATATGGGTTTCCCGACGATGTGACCGTTAGGGTGCCTCGAGTGGGGGACCAACCTTAACAACGGAGGAGGGGGAGACCTGCTTATTTATAACCTTGTTTGATTGGGGCCCGCAGCTCCCTTTGCCACCACTGATTAGGGACTTCTTTAGTTCCATTGGTATTTTTCCTATCCAGCTAACAGCGAATGGGTGGAGGATGTTGTTGAGCATCTTCCTTAGCTCGTAGTACTTCAAAATACCTCTATGTTTGGCCGACGTATTAACGGGGATGGAGGTGGCCAAACTGACGTGGTCGTCCTTTTTATATGTACAGTTAAATGAAGCAAGGCATATAGTGGACCTGCCCAATTCTGATAAGACCTAGAAGCATAGATTTATTTATGTGTCTGGTAATTGGGAGCATGAGAGTGCTACGATGAATCTTCAGTTAGAAAGACGTTGGAAGTTTAAGTGTAAGGCTTTTTATGTGTTTGAGTGTGTAGATTTGTTTATAAACGTGATTGTAATCTATGTCGTGTTGATCCAGGTGAGGGTAAATACCAAGAGTGGTGTAAAGAGGGTCGTCTAGAGGGGTTGATGAATCTTTTGGAAAAATTATCTGTCGCGGCGCACGCTGCTTGGGGAGGCGAGCCGACACAGGTCTTCTCTGTGGTGAAATATCTTAAAGCTGTTTTGTGGCGTATTCGTGGTGGTGGCAGAAAACGGGAGAGTGATAATGGCTGGTAGCAAAGAAGAGGCCACGTTGGAGAGGTTCCGAGCACTATTGGAGCATAGGTGTGAAGAAGGGGATTTCTCTGGTCTTGGTTTAATATTCCCCGCAGGTCGAAGGACAAGGGAGGCGAGCGGCTAATCATTTACGCTCGAAGATGCGCATAAAGAGGAAGAGGTGGAGAGGGCGAGCAAAGAGGGGAAGTTGGCCATTGTTACTAGAAGAGATGGAAGGTAGTGGCAAGAAGGCGAGGTCGCAGGAAGAAGACTCAGATGAGGTAGTCAGTCCTCTAAAAAGGAAGAAGAATGAGGTAATTAAGTCTGCCCCCTGTTCATAATGAAAGGTGGGATTGGTTGATGATGATGAGGTGGATGGAACCGTTTAAGTTCAGGTGAAGGATGCTGGTGATGTACAGGTAGAGGAGAAGGATAAATCCTTTGGAAATGTGCCAGGGTAGTGGTGACTAATGATAAGGCCCCAGAAGCATATGGTTGGGTGAAGAACTTTGTGTATGGCCTTGGGTCAGGGGCATCGTTGGTAAATGTCGTGGTTCTTGAGGCCTTGCAGTCGGAGAGGTCAGGAGAAGCTAAGGATGGGATTCAGCAAATCCCTCAGCATATTGAAGCACTGCCAGAGCCGTCGGTGAAGCTGGTCATGCATGCGGTTTCCCAGATGATCATTGATCAGGTCTGATATGGTTCCGAATTTTCGTTCTATGATATGTTGCCAATGAGCGAGATTTTGCAGAGTCAGTTGGAGTTGGTTTTGGAGGTAAGTGTTGTGGTGTTTAAACTACGATTATTGAGTTGACTGTAATAAGTATGTACTGGAAAATAAGGGCTTTAACGATGTGTGTTGTGCAGATGCAATATAATTCGCATACTCTGGCGTATCGGCGCATGTCCTCAGTGGACGTCCGGGCGATAGAGAGGTGGAATCCGGAGCCCATGTTTATTGGCTCCGTGCAAGGGCTGACTACTGAACTGGCCCGATTCAAAAAATGTGTATGGACTGGCTAAGCATCGGGCACAGAAGGCACGAAAAGAGAACGAGGAGCTATTCCGTCAACTGGGCAAGGCATGTGCGGAGCGAGACGCATAGAGTAAGCAGTGCCTAGAGACGCTGACGATGCAGAATAATGAACTGTTGAAGAAGAACGAATCCCTTATCGCACAAAACTTGAAGCTGATGGAGCAAAGCATGCGCCAAGCGACCAAGGTGGAAGAACAGGCCTCCAGGGTGGTTGACCTCTCAATGAAGCTTGCTGATGTGAAAATTCAGTTGGCTGAACTGCGGAGGGAACAAAAAGAAAATCGCGGTGAGGCGGCTGAATTGAAGAAAAAGGTTGCGACCGACTTAGAAGCCAATGAGCGCCATGTAATGCAAGTGGCGTTGGCAAAAGTTTACAAAGATAAGATGATGTTGGTGGTTGAAATGAAGGCCTTTAATCCAGACATGGATTTTGGTCTTTATCAAAAATTACTCCCGGTGGTGGATACAAGAAAGGCGGGCATTGCTGATGTGGCGGCGAATCGTATTGATTCGTAGTGTAGGAGAAAATTTGTAAATACATTATTTTTTGGAGTGACAAAAACTTAACTTGCTTGTGTAACTTAACTTGTGTATTTTGTTGGATGATTTGTACAAAAATCATGGCGCGTGTTTATACTTTTAACTTGTTCTGATGGGGAACTTTTTCTGTAAGATCGAGCACAGTAGGGCTCATTGCGTAAATTATGGTTAACAAATTGGCCATAGTTGAGTTCGCGGAGCGACCGGTTCATCCATATGCGTAAGCGAGTGGGCTTAGAGTAGTTTGTGTTTAATAATACTTTAGTGCGGTATTGAGCACAGTATGGCCCGTTAACATAGCCTAGTGAGCGTGGAAAATTAGCTTGTTTGTCATATGTATTAGAACTATTCTAAGTGTGGCACCGTATGACGCCTATTGCCTACCCTTTTAGGCGTGGTCTATGACCCTGTGGCGAAGTTACAGAAAATAAGTATAAACACAAAGTTGGAGAAAACGATAAATGTATTGATAATAGATAAGTAGATGCCTCATGAAAAAACCTTTCCGCGCCATCAGAAGGGAAAAAAGCGCATCGAGAATTTTACATAGTGGTATCTTATAACTTAAGATGGTTTATATTCCATGGGTGTTTTAGGGATTTTCCCTCGGCATCGGCGAGATAGAATGCTCTATGATGGCCTTCGGCAATTATGGTCTAGGGCTCGTCCCAATTAGGACCAAGCTTCCTAAGTTTATGGTCGCCCGCTCCTTGGAAAATATTTTTCATAACGAGATCACCGACGTGGATGGTTTGCGGTCGAAGTCGGGAATTAAAACGGCTACGCATCAGACTTCTGTAATGCTCTGCTCGTATGCGCGCCTGGTCGCGCCCTTCCTCAATCAAATCGATGTCTGCCGCTCGCCCGGCATCATTATCTGTTTCAGAATAAGCAGCGATACGATGATAATGGATCATGTATTTCAGCTGGTACGACAGCTTCAATTCCATAGACCAAGGAGCAAGAAGTCACACCTGTGGTGGCCCTTGGTGTTGTTCGATATGCCCATAACACATCGGCTAGCTTGTCCGGCCAGCTTCCCTTTGCCCCCACCGAGTTTTTTCTTGATGCCGCCGAGAATGGTACGGTTGGTGACCTCAACTTGTCTGTTCGCTTGTGGGTAGTATGGGGTGGAAAAGTGTTGTGTGATGCCAAATTTGTCACAAAACGTTGAGAAAGCTTTGTTTTGGAATTGGGCCCCATTATCCATCATTAGAACTTGCGGTATGCCAAAACGTGTGAGTATTTGGTTGTGTATGAAGTCACATACCTCCTAGGATCGGGTGCGCACCAATGCTTTTCCCTCTACCCATTTGGTAAAGTAGTCTACTGCGACGATTAAAAGTTATCGTTTGCTCCATCTGTAAAGGTCCAACGAGATCGATGCCCCATTTGTCAAAAGGACAAGGAATAGGGCTCGATGTCATTGGCTCGCCTGGCTTATGAGCAGAGTTAGCATATTACTGGCATGCATGACATTGTTGAACTAAGTTTTCGGCGTCGGTAGCGAGTTCGGGTTGATAAAATCCTGTGAGAAGGAAACAACGAATGAGGCTTCGGTGGCCCAGTGCGCCCCGGAGTCGCGTGCTTGTAAATCATGAAAGACTGATGAAGCTTCCTCTTTGTTTAAGCAACAGAGGAGTGGCCTGGTAGTGCTCTTCCTGTATAGGGTGTTGTCAAGCAGACATTATTTGGCCGCTTTGACCTGGAATATACGGGCGAGAGCTTTATCTTGTGGTATCTTGTCGTGGGTGAGGTACTCGATGAAGGGGCTGAGCCAATCGTGGGTATCGCTGACCGAAAATACCTTAGATGCCTTTCTGAAATGAGCCGTACTTGGAACTTCCTAGGTGATAAGGAGAGGGTGGTCCGCGGCCGCGGCTTCTTTGGCTAAAGCATAGGCGTCAGAGTTGTTGAGGCGGGCTACTTGTTCGTATTGGACGGAGCGGAACTCTATATTGATTTCCTTGAGGATCCCGAGGTAAGTTTTGATGACTTCCTTTTTAGTGTCGAAAATACCCTTAGCCTGATTGATAACATAACTGGGAGTCAAAGCGCACGTGGATGTTGGTCGCACCGCAGATATGTGCTAAACACATCCCTCCAATAACAACCTCATATTTTGCCTCGTTATTTGTTGCTCGGAAGTTGAATCGGATAGCTTGCTTTATTTTCTCTCCTGCTGGTGTTCGTACAAGAATGTCGGCTTCACCACCTGTGGTTGAAGACACTCCGTCAACTTCTAAGCTCCAAGAACTCCCTTCCATGATGGAATCAGGGGTGTCTCCAGGTGGTCATGGAGTGGAGAATTCATTTATAAAGTCGGCTACGGCTTGGCCCTTCATTTTTCGATGGGGTTCAAACCGGATATCATACTCCCCGAGTTCGATAGACCATTTAGTTAAACTCCCCGAAGTGTTGGAGTTATGAAATATGGTACGCAGCGGGGAGGATGTGCAGACGGTGATAGTGTGACTTTGGAAATATGGTTGTATCTTGCACGCTGCTACCACCAGACCGAAAGCGAGTTTTTTCAAGATCTCTATAGCGCGTTTTGGAATCGGCTAACAATTTTCTAGTATAGTTAACCGAGATTTGAAGCTTGCTGACTTCCTTAACTAAAACCGCGCTGACGGCATAGGTGGAGACATCCACATATATGTATAGAGGGTCGCCGGGCGCTTGAGCAATAAGGATTTCGGGAGAGGTGAGATATACTTTCAAAGCGTTGAAGACGGCGTCACATTCACTGTTCCAAGTAAATTTCTTCGCGCCTCGTAGTACTCCAAAGAACGGGTGGCTTTTGTCTGAGGCCTTAGATATAAACCTGGACAAGGCCGCAAGGCGGCCAGTGAGGCATTGGACTTCCTTCATGCTAGAGGGGGGCACCATTTTCAATAAAGCCTGTAATGGTGCAGGATCTGCCTCTATGCCTTTCTTGCTGATCACATATCCCAAAAATTTACCTGTGCAGACACCAAAAGAGCATTTTAGTGGATTTAACTTGACATTATACTTACGTAGGATTGTGAATATGTCTTGTAGTGCTCTTAAGTGTCGGTCGATGTCGTTAGTTTTGACTATCATATCGTCGATGTAGGCTTCAAGGTCATGTCCTAACTAATTTTTGAAAATTTGGTTAACGAGGCGCTGGTAGGTGGCCCTCGCATTTTTTTAGTCCGAACGACATAGAAGTATAGCAATAAAGACCTCGCTCAGTCTGGAAAGTTGTGTGCTCTTCGTCGTGTGGGACATGTGGATTTGGTTGTACACCGAATATGCATCCATGAAGGACATGTATTCGCAACCATATGCATAATCGACGAGCTGATCAATACGTGGCAAGGGGTAGGCATCCTTTGGGCATGCTTTGTTTAAATTAGTGAAGTCGACGCACATGCGCTAATCACCACTCTTTTTTTACTAGTACTAGGTTTGCGATCCATGTAGGGTATCGAACTTGGCGAATCTGGCCGAGCCCAAGTAGTTTGGCGACCTCTGAGGTGATGGCTGCCTGTTTTTCGTTTGAAAAAGACCGTCGCTTCTGTCGCACTGGTTTGGCTTGTCTGTCGATGTTTAACTCATAACATATGATAGTTGGGTCAATGTCTGTAACGTCCTGCGCAGTCCACGCGAAAACATCTAGATTGTTACATAATAAAGCTACTAATAAAGTTTTGAAACCTATGTCTAAATTTGCACCGAGGCGTAGGACGCGACCATTCGCAAGTGCTTCGCTGATGATGTCTTCAGGCTCGACATCCTGTTCTTCAGTATCACGGGGGTCGTCCATGAGGTCAGGCGACGGGGTGTTAGTTGTTTGATCGGCACCTCCCTCGCCGACTAATTGCTATATGATGGGTTTCCTAGGGTCAAATCACTGAGTAGCATGTCCGTGCTGCTCGCTGGCTTCCACGGATGATCCGTATTGAATTACCAATTGGGTATTTGACGCATTGGCGAAAAGTGCATGGGATTGCTTCCATTCTGTGTAACCATGGGCGTCCTATGATTGCATGGTACAAGCTCGGGTTTTCTGAAATAAGGAAAATGGTGCTGAGCTCCTTCTTTGTCCTACTCATCATCTTTGGACCTCTTCCTTCTCTGATGGTCCTCCTCGTCTAAGGAACCACCTCCGGCGATGGTGAGCATCCACTGTTGCTTTCCTGACCCGGCGGGTTGATCCTCTTGGCGGCCAGGCAGCTCGTTGTGGTGGGGCTCTTCTTGTTTATTGAGAGTGTTCTCTGTGTTGTCGCTCTAAAATCATGAGGTCTGCTGTCATGATTAATAGGCTGTTGTCGACCAGTCTCTAGATTTCTTTTTGCAATTGCCAGCAATCGTTGGTTGCGTGACCGTGACCATTATGGTATGCGCAGAAATGTCGTGTTGAACCCTTGTATCTCGGGGCGAACATGGATTGAGGAGCCTGATATCGTATCCTATCTCTGGTGCGGTCGTAAATGGTTGAGATGGACTTTGTGATTTGAGTGAATTGTCGCGACGGTCGCTCCCCCTTGATGATGTTCCCCTGTAACCATCGGCTCGTCTTGGCGATTCCCTGCGACGCTCGTCATGGATTCTGCCACTGCCCTCTTCAGCGTTTGTGATGGTTGGAGTAGCCTCGCCCGAGGGCTGTGGGAGTTTGGTGGCGTCATCTACCTTAATAAACTGGTCTGCCCGGGCCAGGAGGTCACCTATTTCATCACAAGGGAAGCGAATTAAATCAGCATAAAGCTTACCTTTCCTGTCCGATCCGCGCTTGAGGGAAGCCACCGCCATGTTTTCGGCTAAGTCGTGGAGTTTGTTCATGCCATGCACGAATCATCGGATGTAGCTCTTGAGGGATTCTCCCCTCCTTTGGTAGAGGTCCATAATTGAGTCAGGATCTTTTCGTAATTCTTTGTTACCCACAAATCAGTTCCTGAATGCACTCCAGAGTCTTGCGAAATCGCTTATGAAACTTTTGGGGATGCTCCTGAACCAGTCCATCGCATTGCCCTTAAGGTTCATGGAAAGAGCCCTACACAACATAGCATCATCTATATTAAAGAGGAGCATCATGTTTCTGAACTGCTCCAAATGACTTTCCGGGTCCCCTGATCTATCATAAGGCTCTAATCGAAAATGGTCGAACTTATTTGGGTGCTGGGAGGCAAGGATTCTTTCGGTAAAAGGCGACTCTTTGAGGACATAGGCAGCCATAGTCAGGCGTACATGGTCATACTCTTCGCTCGCTCCTTCTTTGTCATCCTTGGGTGCGTGTTGCTTCTGGTGCTTTTGCCCATCGTTGTCTCCCATTCTTTCACCAAGCTTGGCCCTTTTGGAGGAACCTTCCCGTACCGCTGCTCGACTTACCTCAATGACTGACTTAGGTGGGCGCTGGTGATCGTGTGAATGTAGTTTTGACGTCAGCATATTGACAGCCTCCTGTAGCTCTGCCATGGTCATCTTGTTTCCTAGGTCCCTGGCTTCCTGGTCGCGATATGCCTTGCCTTGGGCCGTTTGCATCGTTAAAAGTTGTTGCTCCAGTCACTGAACTTGGGTTGCGTCCTCGGGAAGGCTAGATGGTAGGGGGCGATCAGCCAGGTTAGCAACGAATGCTGCGATGGCTGGTGCCACTGGTGGGTCGACCGGGGTTGGAGTGTTTCTTTGTAGAGCTTCTTCTAGTGTGTCCTAGTTGGGTGGAGGCGGTAGTGTTGGCCCTACAACAGGATCGGTTACATGGTTGGGGTTGGTCATGGTGATGCGTCTCTCGGTTGGTTCAATATCAATCTCGGATCGAGTTACTACCATTGGAAAAAACAAAGTGCTTTTGATCTTTCCCACAGACGGTGCCAAAAATGTTATGGGAAAAACCTAAAACAATGAACTGCCAAGGTAGTAATATTATTCATTCTGTGTATTTATACTACTCTTGGCCATAATTCCCCTATTAATTACAAATATTTAATGGGTCGTGACCATCATTAAGTTAATTACCACAAATTCCCTTTTATCGCGATCCTTGGATATTTGACTGTTGACTATCTTTCCTTGATTAGTGGCCTTTAATATAGTCTACAATACTAACTTCATTAACACTTGTCGACGTAACGGTTAGTTTCACAACTTGTCGTGCTGAGCATTCTTTGCAGTTCTGCCCGGTGGGTGCTAAGGCTGCCCTATCTACCCAGGTCAGGTCTGATGCCGACTTATTTTTGGTTGAGTGATGCCACACACTATGTTCTTCGAGCGTGCTTGCTTCTGATCGTGCTCTACTCAACTGTAACTGAGTGCGTACTAGCCCTTCTGCATTTGCTTTGACCGAGCGTGCGTACTTCTAGTCGTGCTCAGCTTGACGTAAGTTTGAGTGCACTCGGCCTCGTATATTTCCTGCTCGGATTGAGTGCTTCGTCTGCTTTTCCAGTCTTTCTTTTCATACCACTCTATATGGTCCTGCTCGGCTTCGTTATGCTCTGCTCTGCTAGGTTTTGTCTTACTCTACTCTGCTTTTCATGGGTCCTACTTTGTCTAGTTCTGCTCGGCTTCGACGTGTATCCTTCATATTGGTTGTGCTTACTTACTCCCTTATCAATTTTAGATGGTAAACAAGTTCAAATTGGTTGCGTAAAAGATCTTTTCAGTTAAAAAAAGTGAGCCTAGAAACTGCTATTAGTTGGATCGTAAATAAGTTCAAATTGGTTGCGTAAAAACCTTTTTAGGTACAAAATACAAAAAGGAAAATTGGTTAGGAAACTAATTATATTTTGGGTACGTAAATAAGTTCAAATTGGTTGCATACAAGCTTTTTTAGGTTTGAAAAAAAGTGTGTCTTGAAACTAATATAAGTTGGGTGTATAAATAAGTTCGAATTTGTTCCATAATTTTTTTTCAGGTTTGAAATACAAAAGGCAAAAGTGGGTCTAAAAACTAACTATATTTTAGGTGCATAAATAAGTTCAGATTGGTTACGCAAAATATTTTTTAGGTTTGGAAAAAAAGTGTTTCAAAAATTACTATAAGTATCTTGCTTCAATAAGTTCAAATTTGTTGAATAATTTTTTTTAGGTTTGATATACAGAAAAGAAAGTGGGTATTAGGTGCGTGAATTAGTTCAAATTGGTTGGTAAAAGCTTTTTTAGGTTAGAAAAATAAAACCAAAAGCGGGTCGGGATACTGACTGTAAGTTGGTTGCGTAAATAAGTTGAAATTGGTTGCAAAAATATTTTTTTAGGTTTATAAGACAAAAAAAATGGTATGGAAATTAACTATATTTTGGGTGCGTAAATAAGTTCAAATTAGTAGTGGAGAAATTTGTTTACGTATGAAAAATAAAAAATAAAGTGGCCATGGAAAATAATTGTAATTTTGGTGCATAAATATGTGTAATTTAGTTGCAAAAGTATTTTTTTAGGTTGGGGGAAAAATGGGTATGGAAACTATCTATATTTTGTGTGCGTAAATATGTTCAAATTGGTTACGAAAAAATAAAAAAACAAATTATTGTATACTAATTTTACTTTTGGTTACATAAATATACATATGTATCATCAAAACCAAACACATACAATTCTTCGGATATGAACACAACAAATGAAAAATTAAAGATGAAATAGAATAATTTCATCGTGAGAACCTGATTTAGTAATTGCTTTATTCTGAAAAGCTTCAGAATTCACTACAATTTGTTGTACAACTTTGTAATTTGAGAGATGTAAAAGCTTTGATTTTAGAAAATGAGAGAGAGAGAGAGAGAGAGAGAAAGAGAGGATTCGTGAGCATTAAAAGAAACTAAAAATACATAGATTTTGTGTTTCTATACTTGATGGGTATTCTTGAAAGATTTTATGTTGCATGTGGTTATTGGTAAACTTGAAAATCTGGGTGGTTATTGATAGATTTATTTTTACCCTCATTTAATGGTAACTCTCCCGTACAAAAATAACTCCCAATGGGTTATTAATTTAAAAATAAAAAATTATGTAAATATCATTATGATTAAAATTATTAAACAATAAATTATAATTTTTTTATTAAATATAAAAACTAATTTGGAAAAATAAAAAGTACAACTAAGACAAATAATTTTGGGTTTGAATTTTTCAAAACTTTTATAGCAATTTAATTAAAAATGAGAGGCTACTTATGGATATTTTTGTTGGATTTCACATCTAACTCAAAAAACAATCTAATTGAGAATTTAAGAACCAAACATACGTTATCAACCCTAGCTAATTACATTAGTGAAATTCTTCCAAAAATATATAAGACTCTACATCTATAAACAACTAAACTCAAGTAAACTAAACATTTAAACACTTTAAAATTTAAAACTTGATGGATAACAAAGACTAAAGTTTTTCATTGTCTTATTTTTCTTGATGAATACTAAAACACCGCTATGATGATAACATTCTGAAATCCAAAATTTTAAATCCTGGAATCGTGCGATATGTTTGATGAACTGTCCTAAGATCGCGCCAAACATGTGATTTTATGAAGTTTAATATCATCAACCTTATGATTATAGGTAATATCATCCCAAACCTTGGTACGACTTAGTGTAAAATTGTAACATACTCGATGCGACGTAGTGTAATTTTATCATATTAAGTGCAACATTAAGTGTTATATGTGTGAGATATATGTGTGAGTAAGTGTATGGTTATATGTTGTAGAAACCTATGAAACTAACATTTATTATAACCAATTATACACACATTTTTATCACGACCACATATTATACTAAACCCGATTTGGATGTAGAGGTTAATTCTGAAGGAAAACAAAGATAGGATTTATCAATATTATTTACTTTTACGACTCCGAAAAATGAAGGAAAGCTCCTACGATAACCTACAAATTTGAGAGGTATGGTATATATAAGTCGAAAGCTACACCGCAAACTTTGAGGGAAGAAAATGTACAACCAAGAAATGTGACTGTTCTTTTAAATTAAAAGAATTTCGCGTTTATTCACTAGCTACTTATCGGCAATTGACTGTTGTAAATAGGAAATACAACTATAAATCTTATGTATGATTAGACGGTCATTCGTGAGCTTGTCGACTCAAGGAGGATGAAGATGAATTAGTTCGTAGTTTATCTTTACTTAGTTCACATCTTATGTAAATACATGGTGGTTTGAAAATGTATAACTGGGAAAATGTTCGTAAGATGCGTACGATTTAGAACTGTCAGAAAAAACACCTTGATGTTGAAAAATATGGTCAATCTCAAGTATAATATTTTTTGATAAAATTAAAGGAATATAATTACTATGTATGACATCAGACAACTAATACAACGGAAGTGATCACTGATTTAATGTTTTGCGCATCCAACAAGTATTGACTTGTTACATACATTTACATGTATTTATCATAGATTGTACTTACAAGACAACAAGGTATAGAATGCTTTTGCTTGAGATTGTTGGTCTAACTTTAACACAACTTACATTTGGCGTTGCTTATGTATTTATGGAGAATATATTTGTGTTTCCTAATGTCATTTTGACACATCGTTAGTTTGCGTTGATGCTAGTTATTGAATATGCTTCTGGACGCAATCCACTTGCTATGAAAATAACATATACACAAGAACGTTCTTGGCATGATTATAAAAAAGTGATGTCTTTCGAACCCACTTTAGAATATTTTATGAAGTTTTATAATTTTGTTGTTAAAGAAAACACAGTGGCACCTTATAAAAACAATATAGCATCGTTGTACGAATTGTTTATCGTCTATTCAAAAAATTTAGTTTATGAATAAGATAATCAAAACACGTAACCTGTTGCGGACTCTAGTTTGATGCCTCAAATTCTATCGTCGAACAATACATACATAGAGAAGTAGCATAATGTTACTTCATGCTGCAAAACGCATAAAATTAATTTAATACAAAATATAAAATAATAATAGTCAAACATAAGGAATGTTAGTAAAAAATGTTTTAACGAAGCTTACATCATTCTAAACGATACTATAAGCCTCGTGTTCCTACTATTTCGGGTACAAGCGAGACATGTGGGGATTGGTTCGTGCGAACACCTCCTCTAGGGTCCACACTCTCGGTGATGGTCGAACACTACTCTCGTCTGTAAGAAAAGGATGAGAATGAGTACCCTCTTTACAGAAGAAGGACCATTGTACATATGTGTCACGATGAGTATGTCACATGCTATGAAAGGTATGATCAGGTCGGATCAGTTGTTATGATGCTGGTACTGAGGACGATGAGCACTCACTTACCTTTCTCGTCGCTTTTGTGCTACAAAAAAAAACAAAAGTTAGTTTATGAATAAAAGATCCAAAAAAGGTAGCCGAGTTGGTGGAGTAAATAGAGCTTGTGACCAAAGGTCATGAGCTTGTGACCAAAGGTCATGAGTTTGATTCCCTCTACAAACAGTTTCTTGGTTGAGTCCGTCATCTTGTGTGGTTTACCTTCTAACGTTGGTTTGCATGGTATTACGTTATATCAAAGGTTTACCGTGTGCGCATTCATCCAGTTTGAGTAGCGCCTGCGGATTCCCTTATAAAAAAATAAGAATAAGAGAATCAAAACACAAATTTACCAAAGGTTACACAAACTATATACTTTAAAACTATACATGTAATGTATTAGTATCAGACAACTATAGAACAAGTCAACAAAGTGTAAACATAACTCTATCAATTCGACGCAGTAATCCATAAAAAATCATAAAAAAACAACTAAATTGAAAAATCAAATTTTTCTAAATCAAATTTTAAAACCTAAACAGCTATAAAATTAATCAACGAAAAAAAAATATTATATTTGTTTTATGTACTTTAATCTTACTACGTCGGATTCAAAAAGTATAAAAATTGGGAGATAATTTTTTTTTAGAGATTTTGAGGGTAATAGAAAAGAAAAAAGAGAAATGGGAGACGACCTGGCTTGTATATATTTATTTATTTTCATAAAAAGATTAAATTGTCTAAAACTACGTATAAAATCCAACAACAACAAAAATATGTGTAACCGGCCCAATTATTCTTCTATTAATGTTTGAATGTTGTTGGGAGGGATATCATTATTTAATGTTAACGTGCTGGGTGAAGTGAGTTTCTAGCTTTAGAGGGGTTTGGTTGTGATTGTGACCAGTAACAATAATAAGCGCCAATAGAAGTTGTTATTTGAGTTCGCATAAAGATATGTGTACATATTACACTTTTATTCCTCATCCACCCATTCTTGTTGGTATAGATCATTTTCCCTTCACATATCCACCACAACTCACAAACACAACAATGTTGCTCAATCAAGCTTGTGCAATCCCTTTTTCTCCTTCGCATTTTCCTCGTCGAACCGCTTCATTTTCGCACTCAATTTTCTCAAACTGTAAGTGATATTTGTTTTTTCTGTCTAATTGGTGCAGTAAGGTTATAAAGTTTAGGTTAAAAAATGAACCTTTTTTCGATAATGAGTCCATAAATGTAAGTACCAACTCAAAGAGCTAATCTTTAAATGTCAAGAAATGTTGTTTAAGTGTTTTTGTTTCTTATTCGAGGCAGTGCAATCAAATTTTAATACTACCAGTTTAACAACTGAACGCAGCTATTTCTATGCATCGATGGCGCGGTAAGAATCTTGGGGCAGTATCTGCAATTCCGAATGAACAAAGTTCAAATGCCAATGCGGAGAAAAGAAGGTACATTTCTTTTGTGTGTTTTTTCATTACCGTGCGTTATATTATATTATGGTATTATGTTGCAGAAACGTGGTGGAACATATATGTTTGCTCGAAGCAAAGGAGAATATTACCGAAGAGGAAGAGAAAGATATGTTGGATTATCTATACACTTCTCAATATCAAACGCGAGGCGTACTAGCAATATCGTTAGGTGAAATGTTGTCCTTTATTCTTCTACATTGTGACAATAAACGATTTGGTGCAAGAACTTTTACTTTGATGCCTTGTGAATATCGTGTAGGACGCATACGCGATCGAGACGTGGTAAACTATACTCATGCTGTATACATAAGATTCCAAACGAAAGAATCGCTTACGAATTTCTACACGAACCCTTTTTACGATAAAGTTCTCAAAGAACATATCAATCCATACTGCCATGTACGCGCTAACATGTAAACACCATCACTCCATTTTCTTGCCTTCGATTCATTGTGTCTTAACCATGAATATAAGTCGCAAAGAAACTAAATGTTGACAGGGTTTAATCGACGTGGACTATGAATCCGAGGTCGAAGATGATATTCTTCCAATATTTCGTAAAGGAGAGGTTAGAAGATTGTATTAGTAATCTAACAATATCATGGCCAAATTACTTAAGCCGGACCCCGTGGCTGGCATCTAAGAAGCATTCAGTTTTGAAGTTGAATTATTTTGATTGACAGGAGTTCAGCTATGGTATAGAGTTTGTGCTTCTCATTGAATTCCTCGAAAATGCTTTCGATCAGCATGTAAAAGATGCATTAGAATCTTTTGACATGCTGATTTCCGAATTTCCATCATTGATATGTTGGCGGAAAAATAATAAAACAACACTCTTTTAAAAACAAACAAACAACTTTGATTAAAATTGAAAAACAAAAATATTACAAGAACACTCTCACAACTCACACTAGAAGAGAAAATATTTTTTCTTTCACTCAAGAGAGTTTAAAACGTTCTGGTATAAATCGATGAATGCAGTACAAGATTAAATAGTAAAACACATACAAGGCAGTTACTAAAAAATAGCACTTAATGTTGGTAACTCCCGTAACGCTTTGGCACTTAATGTTGATAACTCCCGTAACGCTTCAGCACTTAATGTTGATAACTCCCGTAACGCTTTAGCACTTAATGTTGATAACTCCCGTAATGCTTCAGCACTTAATGTTGATAACTCCCGTATTCTCTTAACTACGTGGAAGACCAAATCAAAGCAAATAACTATTTTCAAATATCAAATAAATAACCCTAACGGAATAAATAAGTTTAGATTAATAAACCCAACATTCTCCCCTTTAATCTAAACTCGTGCCTGAAGAACTCGTGACCCCTAGTAGTTTCCTTAATCGTTTGAAGTCTTCGCTTTTGAGTGGCTTGGTGAAAATATCAGCAGCTTGATCTTGTGTCTTCACATGTTCAACTTGCACATCCTTTCTTGAAATACACTCCCTTATGTAGTGGTAGCGGACATCTATATGCTTGCTTCGATCATGGAATACTGGATTCTTGGCTAAGGCGATTGCTGACTTATTATCGACATAGACCTTAGTTGGCTCATGCTGTGTTAGGTCTATCTCCTTCAATAGATTTCTAAGCCAAATCGCATGACTAACACATGTAGTAGCAGCAACATATTCAGCCTCACAAGTGGACAACGTGACAATCGGTTGTTTCTTTGACATCCACGTGAAAGCAATATTTCCCATAAAGAATACAAATCCAGTAGTACTCCTTCGATTGTCTATGTCTCCACCCCAATCACTATCGCTATACCCAACAAGTTTGTAATCATTAGAAATGGAATAGAGTAATCCAAAGTCGATTGTACCTTTCAGATAACGAAGGATTCTCTTTGCAGCCTTGAAATGAGTTGTTGTTGGAGATTCCATATAGCGACTAACCAATCCAACTGCATGGAGAATATCTGGTCTCGTACAAGTTAGATAGCGTAGGCTACCCACCAACCTTTTGAATAATGTTGGATCTACACTTTCGCCTTCTTCATGCTTGGATATTTTGACTCCAAACTCCATGGGTGTGCTTATCGAGCTACAGTTCTCCATCTTAAACTTCTTCAGGATATCTTTTGCATAGCTTTCTTGTGAGATAAAAATTTCATCTTTTTGCTGCTTAACTTCAATGCCAAGGTAGTACGCCATGAGCCCTAAGTCTGTCATCTCGAATTCCTTTGTCATCACTTCTTTGAATTTATTAAACATGCTTGGGCTGCTTCCGGTGAAGATCAAATCATCCACGTAGAGACACACAATCAAAATATCTCCATCTGTGATCTTGGTATACAGCGCGTGCTCGTAGGGACATTTGTTGAAGCCGTTCTCTTGGAAATACTTGTCGATTCTACTGTTCCATGCCCTTGGTGCTTGCTTTAGCCCGTAAAGAGCCTTCTTTAGCTTCAACACCTTATCTTCGTGACCTTTGATCTCATAGCCTAATGGTTGTTGAATGTAAACTTCTTCTTCAAGGACGCCATTGAGAAATGCTGACTTTACATCCATTTGTTGTATCTTCCACTTGTTTTGAGCTGCCAACGAGATTATTAGCCTAATAGTTTCTAATCGGGCAACAGGGGCGAATACCTCATCATAGTCAATTCCCGGCTTTTGACAATAGCCTTTTGCAACAAGCCTCGCTTTGTGCTTTTCAGTCTCCCCTTTAGCATTTCTCTTTGTTTTGTATAACCACCTGACGCCTATTGTCTTGCACCCTTTGGGAAGTGAGGTGAGTTCCCATGTGTCATTCTTCTCGATGGCTCTAATTTCTTCATCCATCGCGTCTCTCCATTGTTTCTCTTGTGCAGCTTCTTGAAATGTCACTGGCTCACAATCAGCAAAGAGACAAAAGAGTGTAAGGTTATTCATTGGTTCGGTTACCTCATAAAGATCACTAAGACTTCTTGTACGTTTCACAACTCTTTCATTTTGACTGCCATTTGACGATGATGAAGATGGTGAGTCTTCATGAGTAGTCGATGTTGGTGAAGCATGTGGGGTTGCAACCTCTTCTGATTGCTCATTCGGTGTCTGCTCATCATCTTCAATTTGGGGGAAAAATGTGAATTCATTTGTATGAGATCCAAAATCCCATTCGCCTTCTTCATCAACAATCACGTCTCGGCTTATCACAACCTTCTTATTGTTTGGGTTGTACAACTTGTAGCCTTTGGAACTTGAGTCGTAACCGATGAATATAAAACTCTTGCTTTTATCATCGAGTTTGGTTCGTTGTTGATCTGGTACATGGACATGAGCTACGCTTCCAAATACTCTCAAGTGGGAAATTCCAGGTTTTCTTCCACTCCATGCTTCTTGTGGTGTCTTCCCCCAAACACTTCTTGTTGGAGATCGGTTGGACAAGTACACCGCACATGCCACTGCTTCCGCCCAAAAATCCTTAGGCAATTTATTGCTTTTGAGCATGCTTCGCGCCATATCAAGGATTGTTCTGTTCTTCCTTTCTGCCACACCGTTTTGTTGAGGTGATCTAGGAACTGTCAAGCGGCGACGAATTCCATGTGCTTCACAAAACTCTAGGAATTCATTGGATGTGAACTCCCCTCCTCGGTCAGATCTCATGGCTTTAATCTTATTTCCGCTCTCTTTTTCCACAACTGCTTTGAACTTCTTAAATACTTCAAAGACTTCGGATTTCTGTTTCAAGAAATATACCCACGTTTTTCTTGAAAAATCATCAATGAAGAGAAGGAAGTAGTTACTTTTACCTAGAGAGCTCGGCTTGATTGGACCACACACATCGGTATGAATAAGCTCGAGAGGTTTATTGGCTCTTGACTCTGACTCCTTAGGAAAGCTTTTTCTGAATTGCTTTCCAAGTAGACATCCTTCGCATAACTGGTCAGGATGATTGATACACGGTAACCCTCTCACCATTTCCTTCTTGGACAATAACTCTAAACTTGTAAAGTTTAGATGCCCAAATCGAACATGCCATAGCCATGATGAATCTTTGTAACACGCCTTAAGACACTTTGCAACATCATTTTGAATATTCAAAGGAAACATTCTATTCTTTGACATTTGAACTTTAGCAATTAAATCTCCTTTTGCATCTCTCATAAAAAGACTATAATTTTTCATATGAATATCATAGCCTTTTTCAAGAAGTTGTCCCAAGCTCAAGATGTTGTTTTTCATGCTAGGTACGTAATAAACATTTGAGATCATTTGGTGACTACCATCTTTTGCACGAATAAGAATGTTACCTTTTCCTTTCACCGATATTTTGCTATCATCTCCAAAAGAGACATTTCCACTCACGGCTTCATTGATCTCTACGAACATGCTTCTTTTTCCACACATATGGTTGCTTGCACCGGTGTCAAGATACCAAGTGTTCTCTTGGCCTTCATTAGTGGTTTTGTATGTTAGTAGTAACATATCTTTCTCCTCCGTCTTCTCTTCCACATAGTTGGCCTTCTCCTCAACTCTATTGTTGGGGCCTCTACATTCTGAAGCATAATGTCCAAACCTTTGACATTTATAGCATTGGATTTGAGATTTATCATACCTCGAGTTCGGATTTCGTCTTCCACGACCTCGTGTTGAGCTTTCTCGTTTCTCGTAGTAGTAGTTGGAATTATTGTTGTTGTAATTCCAGCCACGTCCACGTCCATGATAACCACCTCGTCCGCGGCCTCTACCTCTTCCTCGGCCACGTTGATTTCTATCATCCTCTTGACTTGCATGCATGTCCTTGAGTTCTAGTTTGAGGACTTGCTCGGTGATTTCTTGCTTCTTCTTGTGCTTTTCTTCGTAGGCTTGTAATGAGCCTTGGAGTTCTTCAATCATCATTTTCTCCAAGTCTTTAGTTTCTTCAATCGTCACGACGATGTGCTCAAATTTAGGATCCAACGAGCGGAGTATTTTTTCGATTACTCTCACATCTTCTAACTTCTCACCATTTCTTTTTAATTGATTAGAAACGGTTGCTACTCTTGAAAAATATTCCGAAATAGATTCGGACGCTTTCATATGTAAGGATTCAAATTCACCTCTTAATGTTTGGAGACGTACCTTTTTCACCTTTTCGACTCCTTTATAAGAGATTTGTAATTTCTCCCACGCTTGCTTGGCGGAAGATGCGCTTGAAATTTTTTCGAAGCCATCATCATCTAATGCTTGATAGATGAGGAAGAGAGCTTTTTTGTCTCTCTTTCTTAAATCCTTGAAAGTCGTTTTCTCCTCTTGAGTAAGGCTTGCTTCATCTTCGGGTTCGTCAAACCCTTTTTCTACGGCATCCCATACATCATGTGCTCCAAGGAGAGCTTTCATCTTGATACTCCAATTATCGTAGTTGTTGTTGTTGAGTGTTGGAACTTGGAAGGATGATACACCATTCGCCATATTTTTCAAAATGTTGAATATTTAAAAACAAAATTTCGGAAAGAGCTTGTGGCTCTGATACCACTTTGTTGGCGGAAAAATAATAAAACAACACTCTTTTAAAAACAAACAAACAACTTTGATTAAAATTGAAAAACAAATATTACAAGAACACTCTCACAACTCACACTAGAAGAGAAAATATTTTTTCTTTCACTCAAGAGAGTTTAAAACGTTCTGGTATAAATCGATGAATGCAGTACAAGATTAAATAGTAAAACACATACAAGGCAGTTACTAAAAAATAGCACTTAATGTTGGTAACTCCCGTAACGCTTTGGCACTTAATGTTGATAACTCCCGTAACGCTTCAGCACTTAATGTTGATAACTCCCGTAACGCTTTAGCACTTAATGTTGATAACTCCCGTAACGCTTCAGCACTTAATGTTGATAACTCCCGTATTCTCTTAACTACGTGGAAGACCAAATCAAAGCAAATAACTATTTTCAAATATCAAATAAATAACCCTAACGGAATAAATAAGTTTAGATTAATAAACCCAACATGATAGTCCAGACTACTAAAGGTAAACATAAAAATGTCATGCGGTGTCATTGAAAATCTTTGTTGTTTTATGTTTTCATGACACTGGTGACTTTTTTCTTAACAGGTTCAAATTTTAATCTAACCAGTAAGGAGGATTACACACACGCCATAGTTATACGATTTAGATCAAGTAAGTTTTCGTTATGTATTCGATAAAGTCGTAGTTGTCGCCTTCTAATTACTACGCTATATTTCCAGTTGATGCCTACGAGATATTCATCGGTAGCTCAGCGTACAAAGACGTAAGAATTTCGCTTTTCTCTTGTTATCAACTTGGTTGAAACGGTTTAAAATTTGATAAATCTTGTTCGCATACCAAAAAAACAGATTTGGAGGTCTAAATTCCAGCCGTTTGTTAAGAAAAGACTTGCTGTTCAGTTTTCAGTTGATCCAGTTAGCACGGAGATCATGTAGCAAGAATCAATTTCTTATCCGGTTTGTTTTCATACTATTATAATCTAAACTCTTTCCCTAGTAAGATTGTTTCGCACTTCCTTGGCTGATAATTTATATCATTATAAAGCATGTAAATCGCGAGATATAGTTGATGTTTAGTCATTACTTAATAACAGACAATCTACGACTCGAAACCAGAACCTATAAAAGTCATTACATAATATTAATAGACAACCTGCAACTCAAACTCCAAGGCGTAAAATAGATATCGAATAAGAAATCAATTATGAAGCGGATTAGATCCTTTTGGAATAGACCGATGAGAATTTCTATAAACATTGGCTACCTCATTTGGCGGAGGAAGAGTTGGTCTAATCCCAGAGTAAAAAACACTAGTAGCTTTCCCTGGTCCCTCAGTTGAAGTTCTATAGCTTGAAAACCGAGTGATGCTGATTATGATCACTAATAACAGAAGCACGAGTTTGCGAATTCGAATGTTCATTCTTCAAGTGGTATAGAAGAGAAAAGATAGGTAAAGTGAGAGAGAAAGACAGGAAGAAGTTTGCATTGTATGTTTTGGTTAGTAGTGAAAACAGTTAGAAGATGTTTTGGTTTGTGGGATGAAGCAGCTGTGGTGAAGATGGAGCCAAAACCATCTAATCTGTCACAGTATTACATTTTGTTTGTTCTGTAGTCATTTCTATATAGTAAATACCACTGTAGTTGATAAATTATTAGCACACATTATTACAATAATTATATTTAATATCAATGTTGGTTGCTGACTTTCAGGTTCATACATGTAAAATGACAGTAATTCAAGGGACATAGAGCAGAACTCACGCTCACTTTTTATATGTAATGAAATATTATAAGATATAAATATTGCTCCCGTTGTTTCCTAATGGGCTTATCTAGAATGAAATTTTTTGTTTGATAGTGTATGTTGTTCGCATTTTCCAATGCAGGATTACTCCATTTTCAACCAATAAAATAATCAACATTATGCACAAGTTGATAATTCCACCGATCAAATTTAATTTTTTTTTATTCTTTTAAAGTTATTATTATTTTTTTAATATTGAAAAAAAAATTAAACGACTATTATTATTAGAGGGAGATTAATTTTTTTACATGTTCATCAAATAAAGTAGATATATCATCATGATTGATTGTTGAAGTAGCAGTCAAAAGTTAGTATTTAGTTTATGTTTTTATAAAGATTTAACGAATCGCAAGTAAAGAAGTGTTAAGAATATCTTAGAAAGAGAAAGTGATAGTTTTTTAAAATAAAAAATAGTAATGATTTATTTATTTTCTAAAAAAACAACATCTATTTGTAACCGTGATTAGTAGTATTATATAACAAATATACATTTATCCTATTCACTCTATTATTGTGCTTCTTCCGTTCCAAAATACATGTGTTTCTAAAAAATTGTTTTTGTCTCATTTTACATGTCGTTTTATGATATCGATGCAAAATTTAATATTATTTATTAATTTTTACCAATTGAGTTGGTTTAGTTTTCACTTTTTATAAAAAAATACGATAAGTGATTATGACATTTTTTAATGCGCATGCTTAACCCTAAAACGACGTGTATAATGGGACAGAGGGAGACTTTTAGTCCTTTAGACTTCTATCTTACTTAAAATATTCATTGTACATTATTTACTGATATTTTTTACATTTCTAAATTATTATATTGGTTCGGATTAATTTCATACTTATCGGTAGCCCCCTTAGTCCTTGCAAAAAAATATAAACAAGACTAAACTCAATATGTCTTCGAACAAAACCACCTCGGAATTATGTAGGTGTAAGACTAAACCCAATGTATCTTCGAACAACCCCACATTAGAATTATGTAGGAGTGATACCCTTAATTTTGTGAATTACTTGGAGGGTAATATATTTCCTCTGACATATTTCGACAATTGTCGAACCACAACAGTCTCATCAAGTAGTTATTGAGTTTAAATGATTGTTTAAATGATTGACATATCTAGATAAATAAGTAGACTTTTCAACTCCTTTCTAAAAATCCCATTAAGCATCTCCACCACTTATTATAAATTCTACTATTTTCCTTATAAATTTATACTTACCAAAATCTAGAGATAGAAAGAGAATGTAACTTCCCACTCTTCTCTCCATTAAACCTAGCTTTCCACCACCCTTTACTAGAACTACCGTAATAGCTTCCTTCTCCATTTGCACTTATCCAAACGCACTTTACTTTGATCTGGTGATTCTCCTTTGTTTATGTTTGGGATAAAGAACGCGTAAAACTGACTTGCCATCGCTTAAAGAGCTGTCGAAAGAGAAGTTGCAAGTATAGTATCTCATAAGCCTCTACAATTTTCCCAGACTTTTACCTATGGTCTTTGGTCTCTTCTGAAAAACAAATTCCAACCCACTAACCTTGGATCTTCTTCCAACAATTCTCCTTCTCTAAGCCTTAAATATTTCTCTTAAAAACCTATTAAAAATGCCAATATCTCGCTACGGATGGTTCTAAAGATCTGAACGTCTCAAAGAAAAAACACCACACATCAAGCCCTAAAGAAACACATGTTGAGAGAGTCAAAACTAAGAAGGTTAAGACCAATCATGTTAATCCTCTCTGGAATGGAGCAACTACAAGAAATAAAGAATCGCAGATAATTTCTTCGTATAAAAAAAGAAGAGTTCACTGAAGGTCGTTCTTCAACTTCAAGATGAACCTTCTGAGGAGGTTAATAGTCATGATTCAACACACATGTTATTGATTTGGACATACAAATAACCAAAGACACCCACACACCCAACTCTAAAGATGAAGCTGTAACACTTCCTTTTGAATTGGCTTTCAATCTCAGTGAAAATTTCAAACAAGTACTCCCATTGTATATTATTGCACTTAACAAAGTGCAATATGAGTATTTTTACAGAGTTACGCTTCGAACACAATGGGGAATTTTGGACTACATCTCAATTCTCTCATCTACCATCGAAGAAACTCCTTTAACACGTGGTGCACGTGAACTAATTGTCCATCGGAGATTTTAAATTGCGATCTTCGATTTCTAATATACCCCATCATCATTCCATACTCATAAATAATTAAGTTGTGTACGATCCAGGCCAACCTTAACGTATGGTTTATGTTGTTGTCTTGTAACATGGCCTAGAGACTTTCAAAAATAGAACTTCTGATGGAGCTGTTTATAGCAAAAACAGTTGTGTCAAAAAATCCATGCCTTCCTTTCTACTATATCATTCTTGGGGATGCTTCAAATATAGTCGACGATATCCTCAAAACAGTTAAACCATGGAAGAATAAAAAAATTGTAAGTGGATCCCCCTGGCCCATCTGATGTTGTAAAAAGTCTGTCTACCCGAGATGCTCGGGTTATTCTTCCTGCTAGGAATAGAGCTCCTAGCCATAAATTGAAGAGTAAATATGAGGAAGAATCATCCAAGGGAAATACAAATATATCAAAGCCTAGTTCGAAGAATAAAAATAAATAAAAAAATTGATAAAGTAGTTGCTCCTGACACTAGAACTGTCATGCTTCAAGTTTCAAAGAGAAAAAAATGGTAGCCTCAAAGAATAAAAAACTTTCCCTACCAAAAATCCCAATGAGTCTATATCTGATTAAGTTGTGGACATATCCTCCCATAATTCCACACCGGATTTGGTTGGAGATGAAGAAAATCAAGATAATCAATTATATTATACTAAGCCTCAATGTGATCAACATGAAATCCCTGTTAAAAATCTTAACAAAAACCAATATCCTCTTCCAAAAGACTACTCACTAGTTCTTTCTATGAGCAATCCTTAACCATTTGTATCAAAAGAATCAACATGTCTACTATTTCATTCCGACGAACTAGCACTTACCGTACATAACATGGTTCGTCTTGTGGCAATTCTTGAAAAAAATACCAAGCAATTCGAAATTGATGTCAAGAAATATATTGATGTGGCCAAATTTGTTCGGGTGCAGTACGAAACGGTGGCTAAAGAGCTAATCCATCTTCAAAAATAATTCATTGTTAACAAAAAATGGACTGAGAGTGCTTAGAGATTTCGTAAAAGACATATATCAATTTCATAATGTTATAATGCAGCTGTCTGCAAAACACACACAACAATATACAAGACGAACGCGCAAATTACAAGGTACTCAACACCTTATACTAGGAGAGTGGAGAAGGAAAATATAAGGTCTTCGAAGACTTAAAAGCATAAATAATCCAAGCTGAGAAAAATAAAGGTTCTGCTATCACCATTGTTGTTAACGAATGTGCCAATAATTTTCTATGAACCTCAACTTAAAATATTGTTAACGAATGTGCCAATAAGGAAGCGAAAATATCTTTAATTTTATATACACATGAAGTTTCTGAACCTCAACTTAAAATATTATTGGAACATGGTACATGAATACCAACGCCCCGAAGATATGAACAATACTTCATCAACTAAATTCAATGACTTTGAATCAAGAGACTCTAAAGGTGAAAGTATGAATTCATCAAAAAATGAGGATTAAGAGGATGCAAACTCTTCAAATAGCAAGTCAAGCAGTTCTTTGAAGGAGGATGAAGAAAATTAAGGATAAAATACCAATTTGGTTTGTTTTATTATGTGCTTTCTTAGTTTTATGTTTATCTCACTTTTTGTGTATTGGCCATCACATGCCATATTGTGAATCAGTTATTTATACACCATGTTAGCTTTCACTTTATTGTTATACTTTCACTACTTATATTATCACTTCAAAAAGATTTACTTCAAAAAATAGTCACTTTGAAAAAATAGTCTCTCCAAAACATAGCCACTTCAAAAAATAGCCATTTTGAAAAATAGTAACTTCGAAACATAGTCACTTTGTAAAATAACCACTTCAAAAAATAGTCACTTTATAAATTATTATGAAACATTTCTTTAATTTCAAAGTTAAAATTATCCACCCTCGAGTTTATCGCAGTAAGGGTGATCAATCTTTATTTGATTTCCAAATAGTTTTCCTATAATTGTTTTTGTGTATGTAAATTTTAATCACCAAATTCATATTTTCAATAAACTTATCTTTAAAATTTCCACAAAATTGATATATGAAAACAAAGAATTATATTTACAAGACCGGCTATGCAGGCAACTCATTAAAACCTTCATGAGCCACCAGGAGAGGAAATAGTATGGCACCGGTTTGTACACTAACAAGCAAGATAATTTTCAAATAATCACTTACAATATTACTAAACGTAAATGATCTATGTTCCACAGACACTGCAATGGTCTTCCTTCACCGTCTCGCAAACGATATGTCTCATGCTTTACTTTGTCAACTACTAAATACAGGCCTTCCCGATTCGGACCAATTTACCAAGCTTTTTTTCTTGTGTATGCAAGAAAACGCTTATGAGGACCCTATTGCCTACCTTAAAATCTCTTTTTTGGACTTTAGATGCATTTATGCTTCTCATCAATGTCTGATAATGTAGTGAATTCATATGCGCTTTGTACTTACTTAATTGTCCAAGGATGATCCATAGTTATCAAAGTCTTCAACTAATCTTGATCAACTTTGATCCCCTTCTCACTCATTATGTAACCTAAAACTTTTCCCAAATGCACTCTAAAAGTATAATTTTCAGGATTCAATTTTAAACAAATAGTTCTTAGATTAGATACGTTTCCTCCAAGTATCGAAAATGATATTCATATTTGAAACTTTTAACCAACATATCATCAATGTATGCCTTCATATTTCTTCCAATTTGGATGGAATTATCTTTGTTTACAAATCTTTGAAAAGTAGCTGCAGTATTTTTAGGACCAAAAGGCATCACTCTATAACTTTGGAGTCATATATTAGTAACAAACGTTGTGCTTTCCTGATCCTTTAGATTCATCTGGATTTGGTTATACCTAGCAAAAACATCTATCAATGAGATAATTTTATTATCCGATGTCGAATCAACAAGTTGATCTATTCTTGGAACATGAAATGGATCCTTCGGACATGCTCGATTTAAATCAGTAAAATCTACACACATTCTCCACTTACCATTCTTTTTATTTATGAGTACATGATTTTCTGTCACACTGGATATTGAGCCTCTCTTATATGGCCCACTCTTGATAGTCGGTCCACATCTACCACTATTGCTTCTAATTTTTCAACAGATAAAACCCTCTATTTTTGGATGATTCGTCTTATATTTGGATTAGCAGTTATGCTATGAAAAATTATATAAGATGGAACTCACATAATATCCTCAGTACTTCAAGAAAAAATACATAATATTTTTGACAGGTAGTCTATTAAATGCTTCCTCGTATGCGGTGATTACAATGTTCCTATCCTCAAACATTTTCCACCGAGAAACATGTATATTTCTATATCTTCGTCTGTCATTAGCAATTCAGGGGTCTACCTCGACTCATCTATTTGTTCCAAATCCAAGGCAAACCCCTCTAACTGTTATTCAGTCATCCTTTTGGCACTATTGACCCGCTTCGTATGCAAAGTTGTTGTATAACACTCTCATGACACTTGTTGACTACTTCGAATTATTCTCACACGATATCCGACTGCATATTTCAAACACAAGTGGATCATAGAAGCTATAACATGCATTGTTTTCAGTTAGGATCTTCCAAATATTATATTATATGTTGTCAAACTTTCTATTACCAAAAATAACACCCTCACATTCTTCTTAAATGGTCATATTCCCAATAGTACTTCCTCTTCGAATTCCCCTAGGGGGTCATGCATTTTTTCATAGATTAACAAGAACAACACATTGGCAGAACAACACGTATCAATAATGATAACCCGCTAGATGTCTTAGTGCGGTAAAAGTATAAGACACCATTGTTTTCAGATTCTTTTGACGTTAGACAACGAGGTCATTTCTATACTTATGTCTGCAGTAGCAAGTGCATCTGCATTTAGTATAACCAAACTACAATACACAGTTAGACGATTAAGACTGGCTAGCCAAGCATTTAAATTATTTGTTACAATCAAGGACAAAACTACAACAAATAATATATCATATAATAACATCAAAAGAACATGTTCGATGAACTTAATTATTGAAGAAGACATTTTGGATGAAGATGGTGAGGATGAAAAATTATGGTATGAATGAGATGGTGAAATTCTAAAAAAATAATTTATAATACAAATATATTAATGAACTTTTAATAGGATAGCTCAAACGGAGAACATTTATACAACTCATGACCGCAATAGTATAAACTATCAACGATTTTAAACTCAGTAAATAACTTCTTGTGTCATTCAATATCATACTGTAACAACACTTATACTAATTATAATATAATCATATTATATAACAACATTTATTACATATATTACCACTTATACTATAATTATGCTATATAACAACATATTCAACATATATTATAAGTATATTACTTATACTATAACAAAACTTATCACATATATTATAAGTATACCACTTATACCTTAATCATATCATATCAAACATATTTCATATACTATAAGTATATATTTAGACTATAATCAAACTATAGGAACATTAATCACATATACTATAAATATATCACTTATACTATAATCATACTATATAATAACACACTCCACATATACTATAGCTATACCATTTATGTTATAATCATACTATATAACAAAATATTCCATATACTATAATTATAAATATAACTATACCACTTATGTTTTAACCATACTATATAATAACAAAATCCATATACTATAATCGTTGCTACTTATACAACAATCAAACTATAACAGCACTTATCATATATACAATAAGTATACTACTTATATTATAATTATACTATATAACAACACATTCCACATATACTATAAGTATACTACTTATACTGTAACCAAACTATAATACCATTTGTCACATATACTATTAGTATATCATTTATACTGTAATCATACTATATAAAAACAAATTCCATAAACTAGAACAATTTTTAGTTATAGTATGATCAAACTATAACCATATTTATCATATAACTATAAGTATACCACTTATAATCTACAAACACGTCTCAAGAAAATACAAATATGCAACTACATCGAGTACTCGTTAACCTAAACGGGTAATCTTTAGGATGTAACAGGTGCTCATTTGAGCTACAAGGCATTCATTAAGTTCACTTTTGTTTTTTGTTAGATTGTACTCGGCGCCCAATGGCTGAAAAGGGTAGTTGTTATGATGTAACGGGTACCCGTTAAATAAATTGAGAACCCGTTAATTTCCATTTTTGAGGCAGTAATTTTACAAGTACTTGATGGCCTAAATGGGTGGTCGTTATGATTCAGTGGGTATTCGGTGGAGCAATCAGACACCAGTTAAGTGTCATTTTAGAGGCAGTAGGTAATGCCTCCAAAATGGAACTTAACAGACACCAGATGGGCCAAACTTGTAGTTATTAAGATGTAACGGGTACTTGCTTGAGGTATTGGGTAACCATTTTGCCAAGAAGGATTCCATGTGGAACTAAACTCACTTTCGTTGCATATTATACGGATACCCGCTTCCACATGCGACTATATGCCTGATAGATACTAGTTGTTAGTATTTAAAATAAAATAATTGCTGGCTTAAGCGGGTGCATGTTGCATTAGGTGGATACATGCCTGGTGGAAACTAATCGTTAACTAGCCATTTTTAAATAGTCGTTGGCCAAGGTATTTTTTCTGTTACATCACGTGGGAGTCCGTCTAATAGTTACTAGTCGATGGAACGAGTGCTCTTTACATTCGGCAGGTGCCGCTTGATATAAGCTAGCTGTTTTTTTATTATTATTTTATATATATAACCATTCCATGCACCAATTCTCATCCCAAATTCGATCAAGGTTCATATATTTTTAATAACAAACAATCTCAATAGCTTTTTACTCACAAATTTGCAAATTAGTTTCAGTCTTATATTTCTCATTCATTCACCCCCCTAGACTTTAAACATCATTTTCTCTCATCTAATGCCCAAACTCTTTTCTTTAATTCGAAAATAGCTCCAGATAAAATGGAAAAATCCTTTCCCAAAATGAGATGAATCGGTGCACGTGCAACCACAACATGAAGACGATGATGATGATGTACCCAATGTTATGAAACTGAGTGACAGAAAACATATAACCCAATATGTTCTTGGACACCAATGAACTTAGAGTCATTGAAGATACTAAAATTGTAACTGATAATCTTTTTACCTTGCATTTTTGTAAATTCCATGAACTTAGTTGCAATTGGTATAGTATACTAGTAAAATAATTTTATGATAGTAGTATTTGGAATGTGGTTAAAGACAGTAGTCATGACATGGATTTAATTTTAACAGTGTGACGGTATAATTTATGCATCCGACATAGAAGAACAATTCGGTATGTCGATGTATGACTTTGATGTTGAACTTTTACATTAGACTATCATAATCGTAAGTGACCTCAGAGTTGAGATTTTGCATTAGAAGATTTAGTTTTCCTATTAGATAATGGTAGATCTCGTTTGGTTAGACATAATATGGTTATGGTCGTTGTTATTAAACTGAACTTGAATATACCTCAAGTATTAGAACTGAAGTTGGTCAGTGATTGTTTTTTCTGGTTAATAATAATGATTCATGCATGATAAATGTTCAATAATTTGAAACAATTGCCATAATATTAAGGGAAAAATAATTTTACCTACTTTGATGATTAGACATGTGGAGTATTCACATAATAGACAATCTATATCTTATGAGATGATGATATCTTTATTTTCTTAAGGAAAAATAGGTAGATGTTAGTGCATATAAAGATTTATTAGTTTTGAATGGTTATAGATTATGAAATCTTTCCATAAAAGCCAAGATATACACCCATAATGGAGGCACATACTCGAAGTGTGAGGTGTTTGAATATGTTTAGGCTTATGTGGATAAAATATCGAAAAATAAGAAGTGTTGTCAACCTCCTCCGCCCCGAGGGAATGTAGCATGTGAGCATAATAGGGTTCCACTACACTTAGCTAGTATTTTTTTACCAAGCACCAGAAATTAGTATGAGATTAACTGATTGTCAGATGTTGGGGGTCATATGTGATAGGCAGGGTCAGATGCATGATACACAGGGTTAATTAGAATTTCAACAACAAACGTTCCAAAGTAAATATGAGGAATAATAATGACGCCAGACCTCCTAATACCATGAGATCGGTGAGAAACTAAAGATGAAGGATATATATTATCAGCAATTGTTTGGATATTTGATTGTTCCCTCTCCACCTACATTTTCACCACCAGTTTGATGACCTTAATATATCATAATATTTTTCTAATTTATCGTTTGAGTATTATTCATCTTTATTATTTTATTGTATTGTATGGATATCAAACCTTTGTGATAGTTTACTTTCATTATTTATGTATTCAGTTTTCTTTCATATTTCAAGTAATTGCTTGTATTATTAACGACGATTATTAAAATGGTTTGTGAGAAACTAAATTTTATTATACATGTCTTAATTTTATCTCTTTCAATTAAAATTAAGATTCCAACTACTTTAAGAAACTAATAATATAAACAAAAAATGATAAAAAATAATATTTACTCATAAAAATAATTCTTTTTAATAAAAATATATCAAAAAATCTAATCAATTATTAAAAAATCTAAAATTTAATTAATTCAAATAAATAAATAAAATATATGTAGTCGCTTGATCTTTGTGGTGTTTAAGCGAACACCCACCGAGATAATAGAGATATTCATCTATCCATGAAACTAGTACCGTTAGTGTTTAGTTTTTTTTTTTCGGGACAAGAAAGGAAAAGTTTTATCATGTCATATGATGGAGCAGATCTCCAATCGCACAAATCTACTCATTTTATTATAATTTTTATTTTATATAATATTTACATATTAAAAAATAATTTTTTTTTATTTAAAAAAAAGTGTGATGTGTGAAAAAATTATAGAGTTTTTTAAAAATTACGATTTATTATTGACTAGTTTTTAAAATATATCAATTTTGATTTATATTTAAAGATTTGGATAGATTTCGCACACCGGTTACATTTATAATAATTTGTATTTTTTATCGTATATTAATAATATAAAATTGTCACATTTTTGTTAAATCTCTCGTACGGTAAAATATCATTCTATATCTGAAAAACTAAATATCGAAAACAAAATTCTTAAATCTCATATTTTTCTTTTTATAAAAAAAAATCTAAAACTTCTCAAAATCTATAAAAATCCAAATTCAAATCCAATCTCGTCAAAAGAAATTCGAATCAAAATAAACTTTTCAAATAGTTTAGGTTTTTTGGGTAAAGTGATAATACGATTTCATTAATTTTGGCTTGGGGTTCTTGATTATTTTGTTCCCAAATAATATTTGGTTTTTCAGATTTTCCAAATCTAGACCGGTGAGGTTGGAATCCAACATTAAATATTTTTTAAGAAGTCCAATCCAATAAATAGGATTTAGTTGTCAAACAATACTTTAAATATATTTTTACCACTAATTCCACCTCTTCGAATTAAAGTTTTAAAATATATATAAAAAATATCAAATTTTAACGCATGAAACTGAACAAATTTATAACTATTTCTGAGTTTTTTTTCAATTTGATCAAAATGTACTCTCGAACTATTGTAATTTAATTTTACATCTTTTAATTTTCTATTTAATGTTGAATATTTTAATTGTTCAAAATAAAATTGAACTCTCTTTAAAAGAAATTAAGTTTTTTTCAACTGAAATTAGTTTAATTTATTGGTTGTTGAATATAAAAGATTTAAAACTCCAACTATATAAATTTGTAAACTAAATAAGTAAGTAAAAACACTATGTTATAGAGCATAAATATTTATCATATGGATAAAAATGGCTCATCTCTCTAAGAAATTCGATCTTCACCAATTGAGGATCTTTCGTATCCATCCTAGTTATCTTTTTTGATAATCTCTATCTAAATACGATCTTAAATAATACATCCTTCTCTCATCGAAGAATTCTCAAAGCTTCACATGAATTATTTTTTAGAATCAAGATTCAAAGAAAGAAAAAGGGAGGCTTTTACCGAAATAAATTCCTAGAAATCCTCAAATCACGATTGAAATTGGAATCAATCGGGTGATTTCTTTCATCTGATTCATCCTCTCCTTTTAATAAAAGAAAATCTCTTACCTATAAAGAAATATTAAGACAGTGTAGTGATTAAGGGGTTTTCTACAATTCAACAAGATTTGAATCAAGGTCACACTCTAGATTACTCAAGCAAAACTCTCTAAATATGAAAGAGAAATAGAATATACAGAATCCAACAATCCCAACTAGCCTTCAATCAAAACCCCTTGCAAGCAAAGGAAACAATCAATGTCAAAGGAAAAGCCAGGAATATAGAGAAAACATCGACATTCAAGCAAACTTCGATGACTTTCCCCCATCAAAGAAACCTCTATCTCAAAGCTTCAAGAAAACAAGATAAACCAACAAAGATTGAGCAAATCATATATGAAGGCTATATGACAAAAAATAATCATAAGGAAATCTTTTATGAAGCACCCACCTTCTCTAGCAAAGGAGACTTCAACGTTGTACACTTCACACATAGAGATAAGTCCGTACTTATTGATAATTTTAAATTCATTTTGGTAGGGAATTTACATTAGGTAGACCATCTATGCATGTCATTCACGCATTCATGAATTACATAAAACAAAATGTAGACATTAATATAACATCATTTCACGAATAACATATATTGATAGAACTTAGCCTTATGGAAGACCTTAGGATCATCTAGAAATGAAATATCTGGGCAACTAGCCAGTATTTCATGAGATTTTTAAAATGGGATCATAATTTCAACCCAAGGAATGAATCCACACTGTCCTCTGTCTGGGTTACCCTCCCAAGATCCTAGAACACTTATATAACAAGGACATCATAAATATAATAGCCAAAACCTTAGGAAGACTCTTAAACATATGGATTCCCAATGTTAATATTTCCAGGTACAATTTTTTCCATGTTTGGATAGAACTGGATTTATCCAAGCCTCTAAAGGACAAAATTTGGATTAACTTTAACCATCAAGATAGTTTGTGGTTGGATATTATATATGGTTACAAACCAGTATATTGTCCAATTCGCTATCATCTTGACACATCTCTAAACAATGTAAAAGGTTAAAAAAATACAATGATACGGAAAAAAAACTTTGAGGAAACCCTAACTCTCAAACTAGGAAACACCCTAAAAAACAAAAGGTTGTTTGGACTCAAAATATAAAATCAATAATTATTTATAAGAAAAATTAAAACAATATTGATACTACTTCAGATAGTATCAATATTATTAGTAATGCCTCTTAATCTGTAAATTATAACTCTTTAGACAACGAAGACACCAGACTTCCTAAGTGTATCACCACAGACACAATAGATGACTCACACCATAAAATCATAATAGCTCTCCACTTCATAGATTTAAGCAATATATTCAGCTCTTGGAGTGACTTCTCTAATGAAGATCAGATTGGTGATTCTCCTAAACAAATACTAACTAGTAATATATCCTTAAAACCAATCTTAAAATCTCTTGGCTTTCTAAACAACAATATATGAGTCTTATGGAAAGATAATTACATTGTGGATTTTAGTTGCAATCATGAGAAACTCATCCACATAAACAACAGTAATAAAAAATTATGGCTATTATAATCTATGCTAAAGTGTACCAGAATTAACAAACTTCCCCTTTGGGACCAGTTGAGAAACATCTCTAACAATCCACTTGAGTAGATTGTTATGGGTGATTTTAATTGCTTTACTAAAGCTACTGAACAATTATATTGTACTAATTTGTGTCTAAGAAGTCTTGATGACTTCAATAAAATAATTCTAGAATGCAACTGTAATGATGTTGGTTTTGTTGGGTCTCCTTATATTTGGTCAAAAAAATACAAAAGGCTTGATAGAGTGCTTATAAATAATCAAATAAACAATTACTTTGACAACATCCATGTTAAGCATTGCACCAGAACTTATTCTGACCAGTGCCCTATAACCATATGTATATCTCAAAACTCTATGAAACCTTATATTTTTTAATTTTTTTTTAAATATGTGGACCCTTCACCATCAATTCTACCAAATCACTGAAGAATCATGGGGTGCCCCTTTATTAGGTCAACCCCTACATGTTTTTTGGCAAAATCTTAAAAGATTGAAATCTAAGATTAAATCTTAGAACCATGATACTTTTAGTAATATCTATCTAGAAAATATTTATCAAGTCTCTAACAATGTTGAGGATAAGTCTAACTTATCCAAATATAATTTTAACCTCTCTCATCTTATGGAAAGAGGAGAATCTTTCTATGGGCAAAATATATTATTTTAAATTGGATTCAAAATGGGGATAAAAACACAGATATGTTCCATAGTTATGTTAAAAAAGGGCGAAAAGAAATAAAATAACTAGTATTTTACATGATAATATATGGATTCAAAATAACACTAAAATAAGTGAATCTATTATTACATACTTTAAAGAATTATTAACCAACTCTCAAGTTGTTGATCAATTTGATAACTTTTTAAACATTAACCCAAATCTTATCACTGAAAATGATAATCAATTTTTAATGGGACCTCTTACTGAAATTGAGATTCATCGTGATGTCAAGAATCTTAAAACTAATTGTGTAGCTGGTCCAGATGGCTTCAGTGCATATTTTTACAAATACTGTTCAAATATTATAAATACTAATCTTTGTTTTGTTTTCAAATATTATTTCAAGGGTAAACTTCTTCTGAAGGCATCTACTCCACAATAATTTTCCTTATCCCTAAATCTGATAATCCAAGGCACTGGAAAGACTATATGCATATTAGTCTTTGCACTGTCTTTAATAGACTTATCTCTAAAATCATAAATGGCGGACTGGTAAAACTTCTTCCTAAGATTATTTCACCTGAACAAGAAGGATTTTTCCATGGAAGAAATATCCATGAACATATCCTTCTTTCTCATGGGATCATCTATGACAAAAAATCCATAGGTAATAACATTCTATTGAAGGTTGACATGGCTAAAGCATTTGACAAAATCTCCCATAGTTTTATATCAAATGTCCTTAAAGTTTTTGGATTTCAAACTAAATTTATTAATCTTATTAAAAATAGAATCAACTCTGTATTCTTCTCCATTATCATTAATGGTGAAACTAAAGGCTATTTTAAGGGTCTTAATGACATTAGGCGGGGAGATTCCTTATCTCCAAACCTATCTATAATTGTTGAAGAATAACTCATTCAAGTATTAATATGCTTTTCAATAAATACCAGCAAATGAGGTATATTACTAAAAACAATTTCACCATCAACTACCTAGCATTTGCTGATGACTTTGTCATTTATACAAATGGATCTAGGAACAACATAACCAGACTTAATAACTTCTTAATTTTGTATCCAAAATTATTTGGTCAATCCATTAACAAAGACAAGTCTAGCTTAATAGTTCCCTCCAACATTAATAATTAAAAACTTAAATTAATAGAAAATACTATTGGTTTCAAAACCAAGCATGTGCCTCTCAAGTATTTAGGTGTTTATATACACAATAGCAACAAAGCCAGACTCTATAATGATATAGTTAGAAAAGTCAGATCTAAGATTAATGAATGGGATACCAAATCCCTTTCATCTAGTGGTAACTTGTGTTAATCCAATCTGTTTTAATGTTCATTCCCCTTTATCACATGAAGTTTTGCATAATCCCTATCACTGTTCTAAATAGAATAGAAAGACTAATGAACAGATTCGTACAGGGCTCAAAAGATACATCTAAAGCCCTTATTTGGACTAATTGGCACTCCTTATGTAAGTTTCACAGAGAAGATGGTTTAAATGTTGGAAAGTTTTCTAATTTTCAACCACTTTTTCTTGTAAGCTTTGGTACAATTTCGTGAGAATAAATCGACATGGGATAACTATATACACTACATATATACCAAAGACCTTCACAATTTACAAATTAACCATGACACTAACGTCTCGAGGACTTGGAGGAGACTAATAACTTTAAAAAACACTCATAAACCCTTTATTCAATGGAAATTAGGCAAAGGAAACACTGATTTATGGCTAGACAAATGGCTCGACGACAAACCATTAATTGGGTTTCGTCAAAATGATAATAATTGGTACAATTTTGATAAACTTAAAATTTTATGGTCTAATAACAGTTGGAACTTAGATATTCTCAAAACACTGGTAACTCCAATTGAGATCAATAAAATTGTCAATTTTAAAATCAATGATCACATTGATGGTGAAATCCTCTTTTGACAATTCTGCCAAATTTTGTACCAAGGTAACCTGGAATATCATTAGAATAAAGGTATCATTTCAAATATTTTTGCAAATATTTGGAATCATATAACCCTTACCAAATATTTGTTTTTGTTATGGAAGCTTTTGAAGGGTTGGATCTGAGTGGATTGAAAACTTCAAAAGAGAAACTTATGTATTATCTCCAAATCTTAATTTTGTAACGGCATTGAAACATCCAATCACTTGTTGTTAGTTACCCTATAATTTGGTCCATATGGAATCATTTTGTTGTATTGTTTAATGTTACCATATGTAAATATATGACCATCCACCATCTAATTAGATGTTTGTTTTGGTCAACTTCCAAAATATTACACATTAGACATATCCTTCCTACGATAATCAGTTGGTATGTTTGGCACTTTAGGAACCACATTAAGCTAGCAATGCCTCTGTTTCATTCAAAGATATTCTTGATAAATTCTATCATATTATTTCTAACCTAGACAGTGCTAAGATTCTTAATAAAATCATATGGCCAACCAAATTATAGGGTAACTGATTGGTTTGTTAAATGGACTCTGAAATGTAAAATGAAAATGGATCTTACTGCCAACCAAATCCCTAATCTATTAAATGATATAATATTGCTTAAAAGTCTGAATTGTGGTTATTTAAGGCTTTGACTAATCGTTTCATTGGAAAGAGGTTGATTCATATCAAAACTATACTAACTTGCTTATATATCTGGTTTAACTGCTTGGACAGGTAAGTCAGTATAAATTTATCAAAGGTAGAGACTGGAGCCATATGGAGGAGAAAACCAAATGGTATGGTTACTGTTTCTTCCAAAAGATGGAACATTATCCTCTTGAAGATGCCTTCAAACAAACTTCTACCGAAAGTTACCCTTTAATTTACTCAAGTTTTACATATTGTTTAATATGTTTAAGCTTTGGTAAAACTTTCTTTTACTTTTTAATAAAATTTTACTTTGTTGAAAGATGTTTTATTTTATAAATATAAAATTTAACTTAACTGGCCATGAACCTGCATTATCACAATCGAAAAATCCAAAAAGAACCAAATTTTAGTAGTCTATAATTAAAGTTTTCCAACCCCGTAAAGACATCAATTCAAAAATCTTTTCATTCTAGCATAAGCTACAAACACCCTATGATTAAAATTACATTTTATTTTTTTAAAACAAAAAAATCATATTTTAAAAATATATACAAATGAATATATGAAAATATTCTTCAAATAAGATATGTATATTATCTCTTTCTTTTCTATAAATTCGAAAATAAAAAGTCTTTCGAGTTTTATGAATAAAATTTTGAGTCTGGTATAGACCCCTTTGGACATTTACGGATCAAAAATATAAATCATGTGTTTTTCAAACTAGTTGTAATTTTGAAAAAATACAATTTTATTTCATCGTTGAAACATTAAATTTTGTATGAATCGATGAAATTCATGTTTGTAATATTGATTTTATGGTCCGTGTTCTAATTTTTTTTATTAAAATAAATATATATTTTTTCCAAAAACTATTGTCTTTTATTAATAAACCTTCAAAATTACAAGGGTTGTTTGCAAACAAACTTTACCAATTTTGAAGATTGACATGGAGAAGGCCTTTGACAGGCTTTCTCACAGGTTTCTTCAAACAATTCTCAAGGCCTTTGGGTTTAGTCCAAGATTTATTGAGCTTATAAACAAAAATATTATCAACAATCATTTTTCTGTAATCATTAATGGAGCTACTAAGGTTTTTTTCAGGTCAAATCAAGGTTTGAGGCAGGGGGACCCATATCCCTCAACTTGTTCATTCTTGCTGAGGAGTACTTGATACGTGGTTTCAAGAAGATTAATGATGAATGCATATCTATTAGATATAAAGCAAGAGGAAAGCAGGTCATACCTTGCTTGGCGTTTCCTAATGACCTCACTATTTTCTGAATAGTTCTGCTTCTTCATGTTCCAAAGTCTCTCAGTTTCTGTCCCATTACTAAAGCATCTCATGTCAGATCATAAACATAACTTAGTCCAAGTTAATAGTTGCAGAAAACATAACATCGCAAAGTATAAAGGCTATTGAAATGAGTTTTGGAATCAGACACAACCTTATACCTTTCAAATATTTGGGGGTGATGATTAGCAACAAGAGTAGAATAAGCCATTTTGACAGTTTAGTCTCTAGAATTAGAGAGAGGGTCATTGAATGGGATAGTTGCACTCTCTTTTTTGTGGGAGATTAATATTAATACAGTCAGTTCTCTCTGTTTTACCTCTATACTATATTCAGAATACAACTATTTCTAAAGCAGTAATATTGAGAATTGAAAATTTATACAATAAGTTCTTATGGGGGCAACAAGATAGAGACTAAAGCAATTAATTGGTCTTCGTGGAACAAGATTTGCAAGCCCTGTGCAGAAGGTGGAATTAACGTTAGGAAGATTGAAGATTTGCAAGAAACATTTTCTTACAAGTAATGGTTTAACTTAAGATCTAACACAACTCTCTGATCAAAGCTTATGAGTTCTATATACTGCAAGAATCATCATCTTATAGCTGCCCATATTCCTAGTAGAAGGTCAAGGGCATGGATTAGAATTACTGAGAGTAAAAACAAAGCAGACAAGTTAATTTGTTGGATTCCAGGTTCTGGGGAAATCGATTTCTGGCTGGACATGGGTGCACAAAAAGGGCTTTGATATACTTCAACGAAAGTGATAATAGGGGCTTGTATGAAAATACGAATATTAACAACTATTGGGCAAATGATTGTTGGGATATTGACAAACTAATCACTACTGTCCCAACCCTAGTGATCTCAAATATACTTACGATCAAGCTAAACAACAACCCTGGCAGAATCACGTGGGCTTTAACTTCTGATGGGAAATTTAACACAAAGAATATATGGAACTCAATAAGAGTACAAGGAAATGAATCAAACATTTACAAGAAAACTTGGAATGCTGTAACTCTAAAGAAATGCTCATTTTTCCTTTGGAGAGCGTTGTTGAACTGGATACCGTCTGATGTTAATTTGTAGAAAATGAGACTCCAATTGGCTTCAAAATACCAGTTCTGTGACAGTGAGGAAAGTTCAAATCATGTTATGGTTCAATGCAACCAGTCATGGACTGTTTGGAATCATTTCAGTGCCATCTTAGGAATAAAAATGTCAAGAAATATGACGCTTCATCATTTAATTCGTACTTGGTACTGGTCTTTGACTAATCATTGTAGCATAAGATCAATCATCCCAACGATCAAAACTTGGGCAATTTGGAGAGCAAGAAATCGGAAAAACATGAGGATATTCACATAACACTGATATCGTTGATCAATTATGTGATATGCATTATAACTTGCTTAAACAATTCAAACTTACTAAGGAAAAAATATTAGGGAAAGGATATCAGAGTTGCAATTGTTTTGGGATGTGATGTTCATCAGATAAAGCAGAGGATTCCGGTATCTTTTTAATGGGTTGCTCCAAAGCTCAATAGGGATAAATTAAACACGAACGGTGCATCGTTGTCATCGGGAGAAGCTAGTGGTGTCGATGTAATTAGAAGTAATGATGGGGTCATTCAGTATTTTGCTATAGTGTATATCGTCGTTAATTTTAATAAAATTGATATATTTTTTTATTAAATTTTATTTTTAATTTGTCAATTTCTTTCCAATAAAATTTAGTGGAGAAGAATAACATAAAATTTTGTTCCCGTCTTATAAGATGAAAGTTTTAACGCGAAGAATAATACAAACTCTTGTTCCAGTTTTATAAGATGAAAGTTTTGTTATGATAAATCCTCACAATTATGTCAACATAATAATTGTGCCGATTTAGAAAGAACAATAATATTTTTTTACACAAAATAATAATCTCTTTCTTCATTATCTCTTTCCATTTATTTATATAGGATATCTTTTTAAGAAGTCCATTAGTCTATTACATAATTCTTATTACAATCGTGATTCAGTGGTAACTAATATGATAAATATAACTATTAATGTCAACGTTTGTCGGTGGGAGTAGTGAGGATAACTGCTCGTATTATTGATGTTTGGCCTCGTAACGATGTTGTCCTTACCTCATCGTGCTGTTGTTGGTTGGTCTTGCTGAAACCTAGGCTCGGGAAGCTACTTGTTATGACCCTCTCGATTTTAGTTGTTCTGATTGGTAAGTCTATTGTATTGAGAGGGATCCATCACGGTTAGTGTTGCACTGATCGATCATCGATTTTCCTGGGTACTACCGAAGGGGGTAATGTGATATTACTTTACTATTTACGAGGGTTACGACCTACGTGAGGGGTATTACTTTATCAGGCTCCCCTTAGTCCTTTTAATAATTTTAAACGTAGAGAGTGATTAATGATAATAATGTGGAAAATTAAGCAGGAAATATGACATGATATTAAAGAAGGGTACGGCTATATATACCCAATTCGAGTTTAAGTATACCCAATTTTGAGTATACCCAAAGGTGATCTAAGTATACCCAAATTTTGACAAAAATACCCTTTTCTAGGTATATAAGGTTTTTTTTTTTACTAATCTTATCCACCTCATTTTTTCTCTTACACTCTCTAACTTCTCTCTAAAACCTTCAAGTTCTCTCTAATTTATCCGGCGAACTAAAATCCGGCGAACTAAAATATAAAAACTTAGTCTTAGTATCAAAATTTAGGGTTATGGTTGAATTGGGCAAAAAAATCAGAATTTTAAGGTGTTTGGAGGCCATTTTCCGGCCGAAATTCGACCGGAAAATGGCCATTTACGAAAGCAGCGCGTACCGGTCGGTACAGGGGGGCGTACCGACCGGTACAGGGGGTACGCACCGGCTGGTACGCCCCCCCTATACCATCGGTACAGAGGGTCTGTACCGACCGGTACACCCCCCCTTTACCGACCGGTACGCGCTGCTTTCGTAAATGGCCATTTTCCGGCCGTATTTCGGCCGGAAAATGGCTTCCAAACACCCTTAAATTATGATTTTTTTTAGTAATTAAATTTTTAATTTTTTTTTAAAAAAAAACAAGTTTTGATTTTGTGTTTTCATTAGAAGAAGTTTAAAAAAATTAAAAAGAGTTTGAATGTTCTTGAGGCAACTTTGAATGTTCAAGAACAATTTGAAAAATTTCACAAAATTGTAGTAATATGGGGTTTGATCTTGTGTTTTTTTGGGTATACATAACCAAATAGATTGTTTTGTGAATTGGGTGTATATAGGATATACTTAGTGTTTTTTTTTACTTAGTGGCAATTCGGATATTAAATGAAAGTTCAAGGGTTTTTTCGTCCTAAAAAAGTCAAACAAAAGTCAACTGCATTTTTTGGGTATACTTAAACCCGAATTGGGTATATATAGCCATACCCATTAAAGAAACAGGATGACGTGTTCCACCTGGTGGGGTTTTGGGCCAGTAAATTACCATTTTGGTTATACCAAACGACGTGAGATGGAGTGTTATTTTGGTTTTCTGACACGCACCGAAAACGCGACACCCATCTTGTCATATGTCTAACATCGGTAGGCCATAGTATATGTGCATGGTAAAAACTTATAAAGACCATTGAGTAACACCCCATTGGCTAATTAAGTAACCATCGCACATTATCTATCGTGTATCTGAATTAAAATGTGGGGCTGAGATTCATCAAATGGAGGTGTCATATAAAATGTCATTATGTTACCCAATAAAGGTCTATTATTTCATATTTTGCTGAAGAAGTCAACATTCTGCATAAAGTTTCACAAGACCACCAGTAAGATCGTTGTGTTTATCTAGTCATTGTCACCCTAACTACTCCAATAATCGTGGTTCTGATTATTCACAAGGTTATGTTTTTGTTTTTATTTGGTTGTTCTGCATTCTCTAGTTTGGGTTTAGGGGGGGTATGGTGATTCGCTAGGTTAAGATTTGGTCGCTTTGACCGCGTTAGTGTTACCGATATAGGCATCATGGTGGCTGGCCGACCCGGAAACTCCTTTTGGCCTTGTTCACTAACACCTTACTGAACCTATGTGTCCCTTGCAGCATAAGATTTAAGACATGGCTCCTAAGAAGGCGACAAAGAAAAAACCAAAGAAAGCGACTCTCGCCGATAATCAGTCCTCGAGCAAGTAAAAAACCAAGCCTTTCTCGATTTGTATGTTGAGAGGCTGACTCCCAATTACACCATATTTGACTGGGGGTTGCAGTTGTCTCTTCCTGAGTTTATATGGGACTTCTTCAGCTACGTGCATATACATCCCACACATTTAACGATGGATGGGTCGCCCTTTGTATATACAACTTTTCTGGTCAAAAACATTGGTAGAGTTTCCCCAATCGGATAATAAGTAAAAGAATTCATTCATATTTGTATCGGGAAGTGGTAGCATGATGATGCTCTGAAAAAACCTACAGTTAGACCGCAAATGGATGGCCACATGTAAGAAGGGGTTGGTTAAAACTACCAGGTAAACCGATCATGTTTATACTGTGTGAGGCTAACTATCATCTTTGGTTTGACGAAGCAGGCTCCAGAAAACATCAGCAGTATTTAAAAGACGAGGAAAGGGACGATGTAAATCCTCTACACAGGTTATCAACAACATCCTACACAGCTTGGAAGTTAGAGGCACTAATAGTATTTACCCCGGTGAACTACTTGCTAGAGAAGTTGTGGTCGATCTCTAAGTTAATAATGACATGGGAAAACAAGCTAACCGTAACCAATACCAGCAAATAGGCAATGGCCACGCGCATTCTGGCCCAGCTATGCTAGCGTTATTCAGATTAAAAAATTGTTGTCATCGGTCTTAACGTTCCTCGGAAATGGAAGAGGAAAGAAACAGATGTTGAGGCCCTCCAAGGGAATAAACGGGCTCGTTCGGAGACCGCCCCATGCGTATAAAAAATTGGCGAGATTAGCCGACCCCAAGCGGAAAAGGCCATCAAGGGAGCGACAAACATGTAGGTGACCGGTAAGGGGAAAATGTTTATGGGTCATGCGGACGATGGGAAGCATGAGGAGGCCTAAGGTGCCTCTTAACCTTGTAAAACGGTTAGAGCCAATAGTGAAGGTTGTCGGATTTGGGTCTTCAACGGTTCATATAGTGAGTTTAGATTGGATTGCTAACAACGCGCCAGACCCCCTTGCCTCATCGGGCAATTGGAATTGTTCATCGAGGCAATACGTAATATACTATTTTGTATACAACCAATTTGATAGTCTAGTTGATTGATTTTTCTGTCGCTTTTAACAAGCATGTCCTTGATATATGCCTCAATATTGTGGTCAACCCGCTTCTCAAAATTTTTGTTAACTAGTCGTTAATACGTCAATCTTGTATTCTTGAAGCTGAATGACATCAGTATATAGTTATACAAGCCCTTCTCAATTTCAAATGTAGTATGATATTCTTTTTTGGGGTGCATACAAATTTGGTTGTAGCCTCAATAAGCATCCATGAATGAAAGAAGTTCGATATCTGATACGGTCGATGCAGGGGAGGGGCTCTCGATGCGGGGGAGGAGAAAAGCTTCTTTGGGATAAGATTTGTTGAGGTTGATAAAGTCAACGCACATATGCCATTGACCTCTTTTTGTGTTGACAAGGACCGGGTTCGCCACCCACAGCGGGTATCGGGCTTCCCGAATGTGTTCCAAACGGAAGAGTTTATCCACTTCCTTATATATAACCTCCGACTTCTCGGGGGAGAATGTCATCCACGCTCCATGAAAATAAATCAACGTTTGATTGTGACCAGAGTGAGTAAATCTTGTTTAAAGGAAGGGTTGATTTATTACCTATTTGCACCTTGTGGTCCTTAGAGAGAGTTTCCTCCATCACTTCTGCGTCCACCTGGGTGAGATGTCCTGTCTCCAGGAGGTCGTCTACCCCTTCAAGTGATGGGTTGGAATCTTCCTACTCGCTGCCCCCCATCTCCCCCCGCTTCGTCGGTTAATTTTTATCTGGTCGGTTTCGAAGGATCGGTAGAGAAGGCGTGACAAGTCTGGATGGTACGCTAGCTTCCTCTAATTATTCTGACCATATTATCGAATGAGTATTTCACACATTTTTGTAACGTGCATGTTGTTTCCTCTATATAATGCAGCCATAGTCTGCCCATGATAGCGTGGTAGCACTTAGAGGCGTCGGGTATCACGAGTAGTGTCAATAGATATTTCTTAGTGTTACTGTGGCGTATGGTCACTAGCAGTTCTACTTCGTCCACGTATTTGGACGAGTTGCCTTCATAACCCACTAGTATCTTAGGGGTCGGCTTATATGGTGGTACCTTTAGCATCCGGTCGTAACTAGCTTTGAAGATGATGTTGGTCAAGCTACCGTCATCTACTAAAACCAGTGTTACCATGACGCCCCCTATCTCCAGGTTAATCGTGAGGGTGTCTTTGCAGGGGTGTCGCGACCCCTCGCAGGTCATCATCATTGAAGGTTAGGTCCACAATTGGTTCTCAGTAATTATGGTCTGAAGACTCATCGAGATCGGCCTTCGACGGTGCTCTACCCCCGGAAGTAGCAAAAACCCATTATTGATCTCTATTTTCGGTCGGTTTTCCCTCTCGGCGTTCTTCAAGTAAATCTTCCATATGTGTTCCTCGGAGAGATCTTCTTCCTCTTTGCGTTTGACGAACTGGATTAACTCGCCACTATCAATCAATTTCTAAATATTTTTTTGAGCTGCAAGCAGTCGTTCGTTAGATGACCATATTGGTATGAGCAAAAATGGCAACTTGATCTTTTATACCTAGAATGAAAAGATAGTGCGAGGAGGCTGGTACCGGAACCGTCCTTTAGTCTCGTCGTAGATGAAAAATATGGTTTCCATAAGTGGCGTAAACTTTCACATGCGGTTGTCGTAGTTGGATCCCCTCGGTCTATTATTGGAGGCCCTCGTATTATCGTTGCATCTACCATCGTGTGTTTGCCTTCGTTCAATTGGTGGTGCATTTGCGTCATACGACCCAAAGTCGGATGCGTATGTAGAGTCTACTTTCTTGGCATCATCAACCCGGATAAACTGGTTCGTCATCGCAAGAATATCTCTCATTTTCTTGATCGGGAATGCACAAGGTCGGCATACAGGGGGCCTTCTCTATCTAGTCCCTGCTTCTAAGAGGCTGTAATTATTAGCTCTTCTAGATCTGGAGGGCGTTCATGGTGTGGATGAATCTTTTAACGTAACTCTTGAGGGACTCACCCCACCTCTGATACAGGTCCATGATTGAGTCGCTCTCATTCTTTAGTTACTTCTTACCGATGAAATGATTTCTGAAAGCGCTCCACGGTCCTGCAAAATCACAAATAGACCCCTTTGATAAACTATGAAACCAATTCATTGTGCTATCGTTTAGGGTCACGGAGAACGCTCGATATAACATGGAGTCATCAAGATTGAAATTCATCGTCATGTTGCGAAATTACTCGAGATCTCGCTTTGGCTCGCATGTTCCGTCGTTCTGAAATGATCAAATTTTTCGTGGAAGCTGTTTCAAGGATTGTTTCTACCAAATGGGACTCCTTGAGCACGATGTAGCCATTTTGGGGTGCACCTGATCATTTTATATCGCATCCACTTCTTTGGTACGCTTTTATGCCTCACGATCCATCCCACTAGCGCGGTCTTAGCTTATAGGTCGCTTTTTATTGCTATCACTCTTGTCTTCTTCATCAACAAGCGTTACTCGTTCATTTCCCTTGTCGGCCCTGTTGGCCTTACTAGTTTCCCCGGATAACTCATGATTCTTTTTTTTTCCACCCAATATTTTTGGAGTTAGCTGATGTAGCGCGTCAGTCTACTTTCCAAACGTGGTCTTTGCCTCCTGATCCTTACCTTTTTTATAGTTTGAATTACTCTCACCTACTCCTGTCTCAACTCTTTGATCTGCGACTCCAATAGTTGCATGGGGAAAGGAGTGACGGGTGCATCCCGGTTCACTACGTGCGCTCCCCGAGCGGCGTTGGCTTCTTCACGGCCTTAGCTGTGTCATGGGGGATTACGGTAAGCCAAATCCATCGTGGAGAGCTACTTTGTTTGCCAGATGATCTATGACGCTAGATGGTAGTTGGGTTGCAGGGTCTACTGTGAGATTGGTCTTGGGACAGAGTTTGGTAGTTGGAAAATTTATTGTTGGGCCAAGGACGATTACATGTGGACCACCATAGGGGTTCATATCAGCGACCTTTTCAAATCCACACCTAGACCGCAATTAAAAATTCTAAATAAACTCATTTTTGTGACAGATGTTCTCACAAACTAGGCTAAATTTGTTATGATAAATCATCACAAATTTATGCCAATGTAATAACTTTGTTGATCTAGAAAGAACGATGATAATTTTTTACTCGTGTTAATAATCTCCTATTTCCATCTATGTATATATGATGCTTTTTCGAGGAAGCTCGTTACTCTATTACATAACTCGTGCTAAAATCGATAATTAATATAAAAAAACTAGCGGTTATAATTAATGTCCATATCTATTACCGATGTATGGTCTCATGACGATGTCTTTACAACAGTTTTGTACTGTTGTCGTTAGATTTTGATGATACCTAGATTCAGAAAGTTATTTGTTATGGCTCTTTCTGTTTTAGTTTTTCTGAATAAGTTCATCATACCAAAAAGCATTCCTTTCGGTTAGCATTGCATTGAATATCACCGATTTTTTTAAAATATTTGAAAAAGTTCATCATACCGATAAGCATTCCTTTCGGTTAGCGTTGCATTGAATATCATCGATTTTTTTAAAATATATTTCAAGACGAGAGATAGTAAAATATTATTTTGCCGTTTACGAACATCACGACGAACACCAAGCCGATATTAATTTTTCTCGTAATTTACTAGACTAGTGTAAGAACACTGATATTATTGCTGAAAGTGAGTGGAAATTTCTGAGACTTTACTAATATAATATATTTTAACAATAGAGCAATATTTAGAGAACACAATAATACGTTAAATCGGATGTTAGTATATATTTACGATGATATTTTTTTTATTTAGATTCTAAAAATGAATTAACATATAAATTAGTTGTTCATTATTTCCTCAATTTCAGTAATATTATACAATAAATCAATATTCTTCAAATATGATTCGAATTAAATTTAAAACGTTAATAGACATTATTAAAAATATAATTCCGAATTCGGCGTAAATACATAAAAGGTATTTACAGATAAAACAGAATTTCCTTTCAATATTCTTAGAAGTATTTTCTTCCAAAAAATCTACTGCATTTTGGGTCGGTGTAACTAGGTACCAAAAAAAACTCAGCCTATCCAACGTTACTTTCGTTTCTTTTGGAGTAATGCAAGTGATGACAAATTATATCCTAAAACCTGGACAGGAACCACACTCACTATATATTTTCTACAAAAATATTAAACTTTTTATCCCTCCATAAAAAAAAAGAAAAAAAATGTGTGCAAGCCATGGTCTAAAGATTTATAGATTGATCTCAAAACATAGTACATCACACAATTTCTGGCACAACACTACCCAACGGAAGTACAAAACCATTGTTACCATGAGTTCGGGACTATTTACACTTAAAGTCGCCATAGCAAACTTTGACTCGTTTACATTAAGGTGTTTCAACTAATATCAGCACAATCTCAATTACTAAAGAGAAATCTCATATCAGCTTCAGTTAATTTTCCAAGAGCTTCGTTAGAGCCACCAACAGTCCTATCCAAATCAAAACCACAAAATAAATATCAAAAGAAATTCTTAAACTTCATCAGAGAACATCTTTTGAACCCTATTATACTGACTACTAACCCTTCAAACACCAGTTTCTTCTTTTCCTGGAGTTTTAGAATCCTCTCCTCGATCGTATCCTCAATGATGAATCTCACACACCTTCGATCATAAAATTTTTACCATAAACATCTTGTGAACGTATATAACCAAATATTATTACAGCATTAGAAAATGAAAAAAAAAAAGGAAGCAGAAGCAAGAGATTTAAACCTGATAGGTTTGTACTGCCCTATTCTGTGAATCCTGTCTTGCGCTTGCTGTTCCACAGCGGGGTTCCACCAGGGATCCATCATGAAAACCTGAAAGGGACAGTAAATGTTGCAAAAATAAGGCATGGCATTATTGAATATAACAAAGACCAAATATTACAGCTACCAACCACAAAAAATAATCCTACAACGAAAACATATCTAACTGGATCTTTTGGATTGACCTTATGCAAAACTGGTGCGCACCAAACTCTAAAATTGAAGATGTAACAGCAAAGTGAACTTACATTTGATGCAACTGTGAGATTTAGAGCAACACCACCGGCTTTCAAGCTCATGAGAAACATCTTGCATTCCGGATCTTCAGTAAATTTCTTGATAGCAGCATCTCTTGCACCCATGGTCATGCTTCCCACTAACTGAACACAATTTATACCAGACTGCAAAGACAGCTCAATTAAATATCTCCTTACGTCCAGCGAAGAAACTTTAAGGTAAAAAAAACTTATTCACTACACCTTCTGAAGCGAGTAATTTATGAGGTCAAGGAATGATGTGAACTGACTGAAAACAATTCCTTTGGCTGAACCATCTCTTTCAAGCATAAATCTGATTTCCTCCCTCTACAACCATGTATTTAAACACGAACTTCATTAATAGAACAAAAGTCGCAAACATATACCCAAAAAAAAAGGAAACTGAAGCCTAACAACATATAAAGCATGCACTATGATTCGAAAATTTGATACCATCTATCAATGCTTAGAGAACAATGTATAACAATGGAAAATATAAACCGATTAATAAATAAGTAATTAAGATCATTACAAACCATAAAATCCATTACAGAGATAACATTTTCTCACGAGAAAGATGGTGAGAAGGTTAAATAATTTGAACTTCGTAAATTCTTTTGGGGTTAAGGACCGAGTGTTAACAAATAAGTAATTCAGATCATTACAAAGCAATAAAATCCATTACAAAAATAACATATTCTCAAGCACAAAGATGTCCATACGAGAATGTCAAATTATTTGAACTTTATGAAATCTTTGGGGAAAATGCTTAAGCGTTAATATTCCTTACCAATGCCTCTATTTTTGTGCTTGTCTGGAAATCTTTCAGCTGTAGTCTATTAATAATACTTGATGATTTAAATCCCTTAGTTGTTGTCTTTGTACTCTGATCTCCAGCATCGGAATTTGTTAACAAATCCACCGTGAGAAGTGTTGAGCATGTCGGGCATGAGACTCGTTCAAGGGAATAAGAAATATCAATCAGACAAGCCTTACAGAACACATGTGAACAAGAAGAGACCTAGAAGATAAATTTCAGAAGGTTAAAAGCAAAAACGTGATGTGTACTGGACTAAGATAAAAGAGGACCAAAAACTTACCACCGGATCTTCAACTGGGTCATGGCAAATACCACATTCTTCTTGTTCACAATTTTCAAGCAACTTTTCATTTCTCAGTGCAGCAGCTCTGGAATACACCACAAGGTAAGGATGATCAACAGCCTGTAATTTTGTATAAGACACATATCAGAAACTTCCTCAGATGGGTAAATTATATTAGTTATATTTATATAGAAATCTACCTGGCGCAAGCGAGTAAGGAGATCAAAAATGTGAGCATAGTTATTCAACACCGTCCCTGCCTCAATATACCTGCGACCAAACATTTATTCAAAATTAGTGTCTAGAACATAATCTTTACACAAAAGAGAGCACAAAATCCCGTGTCAACATCTAGCGCATAACTAAGTGCTAACTATTCCAATCAAATGAGCTTAGGAATCTTTGGACATTCAACCAATGTGATACTTTCGTCCAATTCAATATGCAAAGCTGAAGACAGAAATGACATACGTATTAAATTGTGCCTGACTTTCATTGTACAGTGATTCGTAATAATCAGTCTCTTTTACATCCATGTAATCCCGCCTTAATGTAATCTGCAAAAAATGTGTACATAGATAAATAAAATAAATTTTGTGATAGGTGATGTTTATAGAAAACAAAATGAAAATAAGTGAATAAGTGGTTTACAATTCGGGGAGGAAGTGCAAGATCAGCTGCCCGACCCTTCTTGGTACGTCTTAAGATCACATTCTTCAAGACTTTGTGCTTAAGCAATATCATTGCTCTTCTTCCAGTATCAGAATTACTATGTGCTTGTATAGGAGTAGCTACATTCTGTACGGATCAAGACTTGCAAAATGAGTCTGCATTTAAAGGCTTCTAGAATACGCCCTACTCAAACGTATAACTGAAAATGGGATATGTAACAAATGGCAGAACTAACCTTGTTCCACCAACAAAAATGTCTAACCGCACTGTGGGGACAGCTCGGACAGTCTCTAGTTTGACTGTAAATATCATTGTCATAAATCTCTTGAAAAATACTTATTAAACAATCCACGCTGAACATATATTCGAAAAACTAAATAAAAGCATACAATGTAGTGTACAACATACATGATTTGATTTTTAATTAGCTCATAGTATGCTGAAACTTAATAGTTTTTGTTACTCTATGCATAACAAGTTCTTACAAAAAGCTGCTTAAACGAGATGCTGCTTAAGCATGTAAACCTTTAATAATATTTTATCAAGTTTTTCCTTTCTCATAAGCAACAGTACGCTATCCAACTATTCAACAACCTACACATTGAGTAATAGATGATTCTTGATGCATAAGCATACCTGTAATCAAGAGTTCTACAGTCACAGTCTTTGCACAAGTAGTATGAGTATGGAACTATCCGCAAGTAGCGTATCTGAGACAATGCGGTAGCACAATTAATTTTGACAAAAATATTACACATTATAATAAGCTTTTCATGGCATAAATTTCTTACTAGAGAGTAAAGCTCTCCAACACGGTTCTGAAGTGGAGTGCCGCTTAAGGCCCACTTGAATGAAGACTCTAGATTAAGAACAGCTTTTGCGGTATTGCTTCGTCTGTCTTTCACAAAATGCGCCTACATAGAGAAAAAAAAGGTGTGACTGTTGGACATTGAGTTGAAGAGCGGAGATTGCATTAGACGTCTATATGATTAGCTAAAAACTGATTAACTTAATCTAAACAAATAAGCTACATAGTTGATCAAGCTGCACAAAAGTTCTTAAAATCACTGCATACTTAAATCGAATGCGGATATCTTTACTGGGGTTCTGATACTTTGTTTCTAAAATTAATATTAGCGAATTCTAAAGTTTTTTATACTTGGCACATTTAGCAACAAAGCAAAAAGTAGAACATAATACAATCTCAAATTGATCTGGCCAACTCACCTCGTCTAAGATGATACGGTTCCATTTAATAGAGTGCAAAAGAGACTTTCCTTTAGTCAACTCCCCTTCAGAATCCTCTGAATTTTCGGCCGGCAACTCAGTTTCCATATCTTCTTCTTCGAGGATCTTCGCTTTCTTCCTAGCCTTGCCCTTATTACTAATTTCTACCTTATGTTTCTTCGAAGTTGATATTGTGTTTAGCTTTTTTCTTACTTGTTTGGACTGCTTAGCTGTTTTAGAAGCGCCAGGTCCACAGAAGTAAAGCTGGTGAACTTTGAGGTTCTTGGGAAAAAATAGCTTAGCACAGTATTCACATTTCTTCTTAGGTGGCATGTTATATTTCCTGTACTCCGCCTCAACAATTGAATATGTTGTTATAACAAAGTCATAATCCTTCAACTGTTTGACAGTCTTTATTCTGTTAGCCCCATGATAAACAAGTACCTTCATGCTTCCCTTGGATGTAAACCGTGCAATCTCATTTACCCATTGAGTCACAGCAACAACAGGGCATAAGACAAGGGTTGCTTTAATTGCAGGATAGGCTAATGATGATGATGAGGGTACATCAGATAATGATTCTGTCGGACAGATTCCCCGTTTGGCAAGAGCAAGCGCAATGGCTTGAATAGTCTTTCCCATTCCCATTTCATCTGCCAGAATTCCACCTTTTATTGGAGAATCTTCCTGTTTTAACGCCCAGGCTAACCATTCCTTTTGGTACCTTAAGAGAGGCATAATCAAGTCCGGAGGTGCCTCCACCGTTTCAGCTATCACCGCATTTGACTGATCCAAGTCTACATCTTCCGATATATGCGCATCCAACCATTTCTCGTGTTCGTCTTCCCAGACTTCCCATAATAACAATGGTCCGTTGCCTTTTCTTTTCCTCTTATATCTCCTCTTCCTGTTAGGAGCAGCAGGTGCTTGCATACGGGGACGAGCAGGAGCAACAGGAACAGGAGCAGGTCTCAATTCTGGACAGGTAATAGACAAATTAAAGTAGTCAATACTGAGTTTATTTCTTCGTGAAGTCTTTTAGAAAATGAATCAAAAAATATCTCCAATATAAAATGTACGCCCAACTCCTAAAGCACAAAAACTTCAAAAGAAAAACATCTGTACCAATTTATATACTTCCTCCTGGTTCCTACTATGAATAATAAACCAAACAACTAGTATCGTAGTGAATCTCCTAATGCAATAGCATCAGGCCTAAAACCCCAAGAGAGAGCAAACAAAAAAGCACCTTCACTACTAGAGTGGCCGGAACCGGAATCAGAATCTGAAGTTGGGATGTACATGTCATCATCAGACCCATCATCCACATTGTCTTCTTTAACTGTATACATCAATAAAAAAGAGTATAACAAAAACAATAATCAATCTTGAAGTTTTAATCAGGGGTAATTACAGTACACCATTAAGTTTGTACTGTGTGCACATTCGCCGTTGGAAAAAAAAGCCCTAATAATCAAAAGTTAAAAATAACAAAAACAAACGAACATTTCTAGCGAAAAAAGAACAATCGACGATATCAAAAACCACAATCGAAGTCGAAGTCGAAGTCCGTAGATAAGATTAAGTCAACTGGAAGCGAAAAAAATATCAATTTCGTTTTCCTCCGATCAAAATAAAATCCAAACACAAACAAAAAGAAGAAGAAAAACATCACAGCGATAAAGAAGGACGAGAAACCGCGAGATCACCTTCATTGGATGTTTTCTGTGCTCTTTTATGAGATCGCAACTCCATCGTTGAAACCAGAAAGACAAACTAGGGTTTAGCAAAGAACTAGCGACTTTAGGGACGCGCGCGAGAGAGAGGGAAGGAGAGGGAAGGAGAGGGAGAGAGTAGCGGTTAAAGCAATGTGTAAAGAATAGGCGGCGGGAAAGTATGGGGTTCGTTTAGTGTGCACTCAACAAACGGCGTGATGTTTCATGTCAAAGTCCATTCACTTTCGTCTTCTCTTTCTTTCGCCTAACATTAAATCTCTATACTCTTTTTATGGTAATCTAATAAATGACTCTATAACATTTAATTTATTTATCAATCATTTAAAATTTAATAACATATGATTTGATTTTGAATTAAAAATACCAATCATCCCCTCAACTTTTTATTAATATTAATTTATTCTAAATTCTTTTTAATGTCATTTTTTAAATCAATATTTTAAAAGATTTAAAAAAATAATTATTTTTGTTTTTTAAAATAAACAAAACTGGATTCATAAAATATATTTTTAGTTATGTAGGTTGCTAAAAACCAAATGTGGTCCACTTAATTATGTGCAAATGAGTTGTGCAAATATGAAGGAAAAAAAGTTGCGTAAATAGGATTTTGCTTGCTAAATAAATTTGTTTCTGTGAGAAAAAAATACATACTTGTGTTGCGAAAATAAGTGTTGTGAAACAACTAACTTTTTGTACTTGCATAAACATGTGCATTTTGTGTTTTAAAAAATTGTATGAAGTCTGTTTTAGTTTTGCAAATACATGCAATTTGGTTGTGATGTATTCCAGTTGCGATATTATGTGCAAATGTGTTGCATATATAAAGAAGAAACTAGTTTTATAAATAATACTAGAGTCGCGAAATAAGTGGAAAAAATAATTGTGTTCTAGTTACATAAATACGTGTAATTTGGTTGCTAAAAAATTGTGTTCCAATTGCGTAGTTAAGTGTGACTTTGTTGCGAAAATAATAAAAAAAACAAAAATCTCCAAAAACATCACTTATAGATTTCGTTTCGGTCGTCTTTAAAAAATAAAAATATATATGTGGTTTTAGAAATTGTTTTTGGGTTGGGGTTTAAAAGATATTGAGTTTTAAAAGTTAAAAATTATTAATTGTTAAAATTGTGCTTAATTTGTGTGTTCATAGGTATTGTTAGAAGGGTGAAGTTATTTCCTCCATCAGATCTATCAATTCTCTCATATTTCAAAAAATACTACATTTTGTTACTTCCGCCATAAAGGAAATATCTAATTTACCATTTTTTTTAGTTTTACACCAAACACTCTATCTATCTACTTTCTCCGGCAACCACCCAAATATCATATCTACCTAAATCCAATATAAGTAGAGAACCTTTCAATTAAAACTTTACTAAACTATTCTCTTTTATCCCCCAAAAAATCATAGACATCACTTGAAGTAGTCTCTCTAATTCCAAAGGTAAACATCTGAAACTAAAATCTAGTTAGATGATAAAATATGGGTTTGGATATTGAGTTTCACGAACTCGACTTTTTTTTTTAAATCGAGTTACATGATAAATGCATCTAATTTCAAGCCAGCCTCTCGAAATTAGGTGCTTTTAAAAAAATGCATAATTTTGAGATGCTAGCTAGGAATTAGATGTATTTAAAAAAACACCTAATTATGAGATGATGGCTATATATTAGATGCATTTTTTTGTTAAAAAAAATACCTAATTCCGAGGTACTAGCTAGAAATTAGATGCATTTTCTTTAATATAAAAACACTTAATTCTGAGATGCTAGCTCAAAATTAGATGCATTTTTTTATATAAAAACACTTAATTTTGAGATGATGGGTCAAAATTTGGTGTTTCAGAATTTAACCTCCAAAATGATGATTTCTGAAATAAGTTTTTTTTGAAAAAGGATTTTCATATTTGATGAATGTAAACTAAAGTACAAGATTCAATTACCTTGTTGGTTGATTGGGTGATGTTCTCCGGTGTTGAATCTTTGGTTTGAGTATATTCCTCTTCCATTAGTAATTTTTAAGAAATTTGAGGTTTTTTGCTTTTATTGTTTAATTTTAGAAGCTAAATCATATAGGTTGGTTTTAATTTGACTTAATGATGTGTTTGTTTGTATAAGGATTTCATATTGGATAGTGGCATCAAATTATAAATTACAAGGTAAAATTAGTACAAATAGTAAAAACAAGTGATAAGTCTCTTTTTTTCAAATATAGAGAAACATTGATAGGAAACACTTCCACCTTTGTTAGAAGCACTTGTGTTATGTTATGTTATTTTTATAAACTTCAAAATCCAAATATTTATTGGTAATTTTAATTTTTTTTTGGGTTATTATCGATAACTTATCTTAGTTTTACATTATCTTACTAATGAATAAAAAATAAAAATTATACACCTTTTGTAGTAGTTTTGTTGGTTTTAGTGTTCTTTTAAAAAAATTTAAATAAATAGTATAATACAAAGTCATTAATATTTTTGGTTGAGTTTAAACACCTATGTAAACTATATTTTGAGTAAACTATGCATTTTTCGACTAAAAATAAATTAGTGTATTTTTGCTGGTTTTTTCAAGTAAATATTTTAATTTTTAATTTTATAAGAAACATAATAAAAATATATTATCTATTTTTAAAAAATAATCTATCTCATATCTATTTTGTTGGATTTCTCACATTTCATCTTGTTTGTATTGGATCTCTTCGTTAAATATTTTTACTTTTCTAAAAGAAATCTAAATAAATTGTTTGATTAGATCTCTTATCATACAATTATAAGACTTCTAATCCACAATTTTCTCTTTTAACTTAACTGTTCTTATCATCCACTAATAATATGAATAATAAATAATATAATTATTTATTATATATTTATTATTTCCTCTATATATATATATATATATATATATATATATATATATATATATAATCTGATAAAATAAAAGATGGAGTTTTTCTATAATGAAACATATTATATGGAAACTCACTAAATGTGTCGATATACTAATATGTGGTGTATAGTTTTTTATTTGAATCTTTGTTTTCTAATTTTTGTTTTTTATTTTCCTTTCTTACTGATCTTGATGTTATTGAATCTAAATTTTATAAAACTGCTTAAGGTCTATTTCTAAAGTTATAATAGAAAGATAGTGATTTTGTGAATTGGGTTAGCGTTTTTTTATAGTCAAATATGTTGTTGTTTTTTCCATTACCCAACCCTTTTTTATAAAGCATAAAAATAATTTTTTTATCGCATCCATCGTACGTGCTTCACGATGAACTTCATCATCATGATTCTCAAAGAAAAGTTATGTTTCCAGTTATTTTCCACAAATCATATATCGCTGAGAATTTTGTGAAATCTGATTGTGATTTATAATAAAACATTTTGGGGGGTGGAAATCTCAAAACAACCAATTGCTTACCTTTGGTTTTTAATATATTAAAATATATTAAAAAGTTAGTGTTTTAGGTAATTATATTTAAAATTTTATTTTGGAAATAAGTGGTAAATTTAGTTTTTTCAAGTGATCATTAAAAATTTGAAAGTTTTTTATAGCCCAACCCATCCGTCTCTTATCATAATTAACCTTTTATATTCATATACAAAATTTAGAACCATTTTAAAAATCATATGTACTTAAAAAGTATTTTTTTAAAACTAGATATGCAAATATGAGTTAAAATTATTATGAATATAAAAATAATAAATAATTTGTTAATATATATAAATGGAAAGAAACATATCCATAATCTATTTATCTATTTGTAAAAACTATTAAAAATATATTTGTAGAGTGTAATTTAACTTAGGAAGTTTGGAAGGACTTTGCTAAAAAAATTGGAATATATATATATATATATCATATGAATTTATCTCATTTTATTAAAATTTGGTACTTTCCAATGCCAACATATAAGAATATCCACATCATCCCTCCAATCATTTATTGGACCACTTGTTTTGCTAGAGACAAAGCAAAACATGAAGACCACACACAAATAAAAAATTAGTTATGAATCACATTTACAACATAATATCTAGAATAAATAGAGTTGAGCTTATTAAGAGACAACTTTAGAAATGAGATGCAAACTTACCACCACATTTGGGATGCTATCATTTAAAAAAATAAACCAATAATATATTATTCAACCAAATGCTAAACACAGATGGGGCTTGTAATATCTTAGAAACATAAACTTGTGGCGGAATTCTAAGAGATAATTTGGAAAACATTGCCTTTGCTTTTGGCATAAGACATGGAAAATAATCTATTATCCTAGTTGAATACATGTCTCTACTAAATGGTCTGCTTAAAGAAATAACTCAGATGAAAAGAAACAACTCAGATGAAAAAAATCAAATTTGAAAGTTCATTTACTAAGAAACTTGAGTCTCTAGAATCTAAATGGAATTCAAACAATACTATATGAATATCTAGCAAAGATAATAGAAACCTAATCAATTGCTATACTCAGCAAATCTCTTATAAATGATCGATTTGAAGATGAAAAAGAACTCATGGAATAAAAAACAAGTATAAACAACCTTGATGAACAAACATACATTGAGTTTATGAGCTTGTGAAGAAAAAAATAAATAAATTACTCGATGAACTCAAGGCATTAGAGAATGATGCTTTAGTTTGAAAAAAAAGACTTCATAACAAATCAATATAGAAGAAAAGTCAGAAATTGTTTTGGCAGTTGGAAAAAAAAGGTGAAATATATAAAAAGAGTCAGAATCCGTTATTTATTTAGAAGCTCTGAATTTAGCGAGGACTCATGCTTTAACATTTGTGTACAATGAGAAAACACATAAGCTTTATTTTTTTATTATATTAAAATCTTGTTATATATATTAATAACAAAAATAGTATATACAAAAAATAATTGGTTAGGTACACAATTGGTTCTCAGTAATTACGGTCCGAAGACTCATCGAGATCGGCCCTCGACGGTGCTCTACCCCGGAAGTAGCAAAAAGCCATTATTAATCTCTATTTTCGGTCGGTTTTCGCTATCGGCGTTCTTCAAGTAAATCTTCCATATGTGTTCCTCAGAGAGATCTTCTTCCTCTTTACATTTGACGAACTGAATTAACTCGCCACTATCAGTCAATTTATGAATCTCTTTTTTGAGCTGCCAACAGTCGTTCGTTGGATGCCCATAATCGTTTTGGTATGAGAAAAATGGCGACTTGATCTTTTATGCCTAAAATGAAAAGATTGTGCGAGGAGGCTGGTATCAGAACCGTCTCTTAGTCTCGTCGTAGATGACAAATATGGTTTCTATGAGTGACGTAAACTTTCACATGGTTTTGTCGTAGTAGGATCCCCTTGGTCTATCGTTGGAGGCCCTTGAATTATCGTTGCGTCTACCATTGTGTGTTTTCCTTTGTTAAGTTGGTGGTGCCTTTGCGTCATGCGACCCAAGGTTGGATGCGTATGTAGAGTCTACTTTCATGGCATCATCAACCCGGATAAACTGGTTCGTCCTTGCAAAAATATCTCTCATTTTCTTGATCGGGGAATGTACAAGGTCGGCATACAGGGGGCCTTCTCCATCTAGTCCCTGCTTCCAAGAGGCTGTAATTATTGGCTCTTCTAGATCTGGAGGTCATTCATGGTATGGATGGATCTTTTAACGTAACTCTTGAGGGACTCACCCCACCTCTGATACAGTTCCATGATTGAGTCGCTCTCATTCTTTAGTTACTTGTTACCAATGAAATGATTTCTCAAAGCGCTCCACGGTCCTGCAAAATCACAAATAGACCCCTTTAATAAACTATTAAACCAATTCATTGTGTTATCGTTTAGGGTCATGGAGAACGCTCGATATAACATGGAGTCATCAAGATTGAAAGCCATTCAAAATGGATGTTATTGCCTTTTGCTTTGCTATACAATATGGATGTTATTGAAAGCCATTCAAAATGGAGGACTACTTCACACCCAACAACTCAAGAATCACCTTTTACTTTGCTATACAGAATGGATGTTATTGCCTCAATTAAATCCACTTTTCCTTCCTTTAGAATTCAAAACTATTCTGAACAAGAAAAATGAAACGGAAGTATGAATTCAACTTGATCTCATTGAAGAAAGAAGACGTTAAGCTCATATCAGAATGGTTCATTATCATGGGTTAATGAGAATCATGTATGCTTACAAGATTTAGATAAGAGAGTTTAATGTTGAGGACCGAGTTTTAAGAAAATTATTTCTGCATACCAATGATAAGAGATTAGGAAAATTGGCCCCGAATTGGGAAGGTTCATATACATTTATTGAAGGGATTAGGCAATGGACTTACTGATCATTTGATCAAGAGGGCATTCCTTTAAGGCACCCGTAGAATATAGAACACCTACGGATATATCTGGAGTAAATTTTTAATTATTTACTTTACTTTTGTTTTGTGTAAATATTTCAAATGGGGGCATACTCTTTCTTACCCTGGTGGCTCAAGGAAGTTTTAATGAGGTGCCCGACTTATCAATCAACTCCTTTCTAGCCTTTAAAATCATTTGTCTATCTAAATTTCATTTTTTCCTTCGAATGGACTACCTTCGAATGGCCTAAGTATAACTTCATTTTGTCTTCAAATGGATTACCTTCGAATGACCCAAGTATAAGTTCATGATGCCTTCGAATGGATTAACTTCGAATGACCTAAGAGTAACTTCAGTTTGCCCTCGAATGTCTCACCTTCGAATGACCTAAGAGTACGTTCATTTTTAGCCTTCGAATGGATTAAGTATAGGTTCATCTCGCTTTCAAATGGCTTACTATCGAACGACCTCATTATAAGTTTATATGCCATTGAGATTTATATTTTTTCAGAGAAGATTAAAAAGACCAAAGTTGAAATGTAAATGGAAATTGTCAATACCAAATGCATTGGTCGTCCAAAGACTGTGTTTGAAAATACCTTATAGAATGCCTTGGCCACACAAAGAATTTGTTCAAAAGTACATTACAAAATGCCTTGGCCATCCAAGGACTTTCCAACAATATATAAAACAAAATTTCCTTACATCTACCAAAGACTTGAAAAAATCTTAGGAACTATGAATTATTACTCTTTAGCTTCTTCTTCTTTTGATCTCTCTCATTTCCCATCTGAACTTATTTTCTTTGATCATAAGCCATATTCTTCATCAGAATTTCCCTCTAACACTTCTTCAGGAGCAGTCATCTCATCTGCCATAGAAATCCTAGGAGGTATGAACTTCTCTAGAACCAAGCCCCACAACGATCTCAAGCTTAGATTTGGAAATTTCTTATGAAACAACATTACCATATCTTATTTAATAGAGGCACCCCAATCATTCAATTTATCCAGAGTGGCATCTGCGTATGCTTCCATCGCATCGTCAACTTCTTGGGTCGATCTGGCTTCCAAATCTTTAATTTGTTCTTCTAACTCTTTTTTGGATTTTTTCTCGCCCATAGCACGATCCAAATATTTTTGACTCGCCTTCAATTGATCCTGCACCTCGGTTATCTTTTTAGAGCTAGTGTTTTCCATTTTTTTTGAGTTTGTTTTGAACTTTGGTTACCTCCTCTTTAGCCTTTTCCATTTCGGATCTAAGGGTATTAGTTTCTTTGATTGCACCATAAGCTCTAGTCTTTTCTGTATCAAAGGCATCTTGAAGTTTCTTATTCTCTTCTTCAAGGTTTTGAATAGTTCATCGCTGATTTCTGACTTCTCTTTCCAATTCGACTGTAGGCCGAACACAATCCATGATTGAATATCCTACAACATCGTTTTCCTTTAAAATTTCAAAGGAAGTACCATCATATATCATGTTAGGACCATACCTTAGAAATGCTTTATTAAAAGCATCATAGTCGAACCCAACTAATTCGTCCAGGAGATTATTCTCCCTGGTAGTACATTCACCTTCAAAATTTGGAAATAAAAAAGGGGAATTCGGTGTAGGAATAAATGGTACATGAACGTTCAGATACAATGTTAAATCCGAACTAATTGTGACTTTGTTTTTCTTTCTCTGCTTTTCTCCATTACTTTCTGCATATCGCTTTTGAATTTTTTTGGTTTGGCTACATTAATGGGCACAACATCTTCCTCGACCCCAGCTACCACAACATCAAACAATGATGCGTCAATCCTTGGTGACTTTCCTTCAGTATTTGTTTCATTGATGCCTTGTGAAGCACTTTTCTTCTTTAGTTTATCCATACGACTGGGGGTTTTTTCTCCTTGTTGGAAGATGAACCTTCCCATCGGCATTCTCAATCCTATGTAAAATGGCAGTGGGTATATGAGGTGTGATGAATTCTTTCCTTGACAATTCTCTTTTTGAGCTGGTCCTCCAAAGGTGAATGTGGATTAAATTCCCAACAGTAAAGTAGTCATGGAGACAACTGTTCTATTTCATCTCAGCCCATATGTGCAACTTCCTGAAGGTACCTTGAGCTTCTTTCAAGTGATAGGTGAAACCATTTGAGAGAATTTCAAATAGAAGTAGTAAGGTCAATGTCCAAAGTAAAAATAGACAAATTAAAATATCAAGTAGAATGGTTGAGTAAGATTACCTGGACATTTCCAAAATTTGGTGAGCTTGTTTGGGTTTCCCTGAGATGAAGATATTTTTTTACCATTATCCCATGGTCCACTAATAAACAAAAATTGTGTCTTCCATATCCTATATGACTCCAACAAATCATTCACAACTTTGAACTCATTTCTCATATTGAAATGGTAAAAAAAGATTTTAGAGTTACGGCATAATCCGACAATGGCTGCCATTTACTCCATCAACATAGGTGTTCGAGATAATCTTGATGCTATAATACAAGCGAGTAGAGTATACCACGCATTTGGGCTACGTTGACTTGGACATCTGATATGGAAATGAGTTTTTAGGAATTAATTTGTAAACAATGTAAATTCAGGGATTGATTGTAATTAGTGTAAGTTTTGTCCTTAATTTATAAATGATATAAGTTTTAGGAAGCTATTATGACTTTACATAAATTGTAAGGACTAAATAGCAATAATTCCATTTTTATAACAGATTCAGTTATTCAACTAAGTCTTGGCTCCTCTATATAAAGGACCAGACACGTCTAATAAAGGGGTTGTACACTTTTTACTTGAAACTTACTTTGTACTTGTGTTTTCTCTTTCTAAAAACTCTTAAGAACTTTCTCTCTCTAGAATTTCTCTCTAGCAATTTACCTAAGCAAATCAAAACCTTATCAAATTGGCGACTTCACTAGGGACTGAGCAGAAAAATCAGTAGCTTGTTCGTTCAGTGATATTCTTTAACTAAAATTCATAAGATGAATCCTGAAAATAATAATCATACGCTTCAATCAGCGTTAGAAATAGTAAGAGATGATTTGCAAAAGAATGAGACTGATGGGAATAGAACTGATGGATCATCTCTGGTCCAAGTTCGATCTAATATTGAGACAATAATGAATCAACTTCTTAATAAAATCAATGCGTTGAATAAAAAATATGAGCAAAGGGAGCAAGAAATACTCTCTGCTAAAACCAGATCTCAGGTTAGGAAGGAGTTGGAAAAGACCGATGTTGAAGGTCAGTCAGATCGATCTTTCGATGATAGACATGCTAAGTCTGAGCATAAAAAGCACGTTTTGTCTCTCCTAAAGAGAGATATTCATCTTGAAAGGATAAGAAAGATAAGCAAAAATTGATAACTTCTGGTGATGAGGAGGTAGAAAACTCAGCTTCAGGATTTAAAAGCCATAGAGGTTCTTCGAAGGGAGAATCGGAAAGAGATTATTCGAGGAGGTATAAGAAGGAGAGCAAGTCTAAGAATGCTCATCGATCAACTTAGCATGAAGGAAATCCTTCGAATCAATATGCTGAGACCGATAGGAATTTGTATGTTACAATGGGGGCCGATGATCAATTTGTTCAAGGTATTGATTGGAGGAACTCTTCATTAACAGATGAAATTTTCTCTATGCTTCCGAAGCGTTTTGATATTTAGAAGGTTGAAAAGTTTGATGGGATTCAATATCGCGATGATCACATCGAACAGTTCAAAAATTATATGATGAATTTCGAGGATGACGACCGGCTTGTGTGTTGTGCTTTCTCTCAAACTTTTAAAGGAACAACTCTCAAGTGGTACAACATGATTCTGAGGGGGGGTCCATTTTAAATTTCAGAGATTTTTATACTGCTTTCCGAAGGCAGTTTGTTGGAAGCAAGGAAATGAGAGCTAATGGTGATACAATTATCCAGTGCAAGCAAGCACCAGGAGAAAAATTGAAAGATTATACTAAGAGGTTTTTGTTAACCAAAGAAGGTTTAGATAATTGTGAAGAAAATGTGGCAATGGCTGCTTTTCGTCAAGGTTTGTTGCCTGGGGATCTGGCTAATTAGACGACAAAGAGAAGGTCTTTGAATTTTTGAGCATTGATGGCTCAAGTTGAGGATCAAATTAAGGTTGAAGAATCTAGCAGAGTCCGAGGTGTACCAGTTAATTCTTCGAAGAATTCGGGACAGGCAGCCAATAATCAAGGGCAGCCCTCGAATGGAAATAATAATGCTAATGGGAATAATCATCAGTTGAGGCAGAAGATCAGTAATTTGCCTCCTCGGAGTGGTGGATATTCGAACCACACTTCATCCAACAATTACAACAAGCCTATGTCGTATACTTGGGTTAGGCCAGAGTACTATGCTGATTTAACAGAGAGTTTTTCTATTATTTGGGATAAAACAAAGAATTCTGTAAACTTTAGGAAACCAGCTCTTATTAGCAGACCGAGGGAAGAAATGAATAATAAATTTTGTAGGTATCATGATGACATTGGGCATGATACAAATGATTGTATTGCTTTGAAAAAAGAAATCTAATATTTGATTGAAAATGGGAAGCTCTTGACTTATGTGAAGTCACATGGAAGTGCATCGAAGAATAACGGTGCATCAACTTCAAAGGCTGCACAGCCAGCTGAGAATTTGATGATTATGGATTCACAGGTTGAGTCATTCGATGGTTCTAATGAATATGTTGAGAAGGATCCGAACAGGTTGCTTCTGATGGCAGTCGAGGAGCCTGTTGAGGTTGTTTCTATAGAAAAGGGACATGCTCAGGATTTGTGCAAGTTTTTCGAATCGTTAGCAATTTTTGGGGGTGATTCAATGATTGGAAATTCAGACAGCTCAAAGAAAAGGCATGTTGTCACCTTGACAACTCAAATTGAAGGGAGGATGTCAACGCATTTGTATAAGAAGAAAAACATTCCCTTCATTTTGTTTGATGAAGATGATTTAGAAGGGACTGCAGGACCACATGAGGATGCTGTGGTAATTAGAGCTGAGGTGGTTGGCGTCGAAATTCGACGTATGTTTATTGACACTGGCAGTTCTGCCAATGTTCTTTTTAAGTCCACCTATGATAGGATGACAAACCCTCCTCAGATTACTCAATCAGATCGTACAATTATTGGATTTACGGGTGTAACAGTTCGTGTTGTTGGGGAATTCGAGGGAGAAGTTAGTTTGGGGAAATGACCATTCAAAAAGAAGGTTCAAGTGTTTTTTGTGGTGGTGGACTGTCCCACAAGTTATAATGCTATTTTTGGAAGGTCATGGCTTTCAAGAATATATGGGGTGGTATCAACAGTCCATCAATGTTTTAAGTACGTGGTTTGAGACAGATTTGGAGTAGTTTGGGGCGATCAAAAGGTTGCCATAGAATGCTATGCCACTGCGCTTCGGGTCCGAGGATCCATCAGCGGAGATTTGATGCGAGAATATCAGTTAGAAGGGGTTCCCTCGGAGTTGGAAGAAAAGGTTGACGATCCGCGGAAAACTCCGGGGTCTTTAAAAGTGAGTGAAGAAATAGAGGAGTTTACTTTTTCAGAAGGAAAAATGCTTCGGATTGGAAATTTATTGACCACTAATCTACGTCAACAACTGCTTGATTTTTTGTCTTATAATTTGGATGTCTTCTCTTGGAAGACAGAAGATGTAACAGGAGTACCTATCGAAGTAATTCGGCATAGCTTGGCCATAGATCCGAAGGTTAAGCCAGTAATTAAAAAAAGAAGAGCATTTTCATCGGAAAAGGCGGAAGCAATTGTTGCATAAGTGGATCGGTTATCTAAAGTCGGACACATAAGGGAATCTCAATATCCTTTGTGGATTGCGAATCCGGTAGTGGTTAAAAAGAAGAATGGGAAATGGAGGATGTGTGTGGATTTTACAGATTTAAACAGAGCTTGCCCCAAAGATCCGTTTCCAGTTCCTCGAATTGATTGCTTCTACTTCAGGAAATAAAATTTTGACTTTTTTGGATCAAGAATGCACGACTATTATAATTGATAGAGGACTCCATTGTTATAGGGTGATGCCCTTTGGATTGAAGAATGTTGGGGCTATTTATCAGAGACTAATGAACAAAGATTTTGCTACACAGATCGGAAGGAATATGGAGGTATATATAGATGATATGGTAGTGAAAAGTTCAAGGGATAAAGTGCATCTTGATGAGCTTGAAGAAGCTTTTTTGAATCTAAGGGCAATCCGGTTGAAGCTAAATCCGGATAAATGTACCTTCGGAGTTTGATCGGGGAAGTTTTTGGGTTTTATTATTAGCAAAAAAGGAATAGAAGCCGACCCAAAACAATTGAAGGCTTTGATAACAATGAATTCACCTCGATCAGTTAAAGAAGTGCAAGTTTTGACATGAAGGTTAGCAGCACTTAATCGATTTATTTCACGATTTTCTGATAAATTCTTTCCTTTCTTTTAAGTGTTGGGAGGACCTAACAGGTTCGAATGGACGTCGGAATGCGAAGCAGCGTTTACAAGTATCAAAAAATTTGTTGTTATCACCAGAAATATTAACAAAGCCTCGAAATGGGGAGAAATTGTTCTTGTACATTGTTGTATCGGATTTTGCACTTAGTGTAGTGCTAATTAGTGAATATTCAGGTATTTCGATGCCAGTGTATTACGTCAGTAAAAGTTTGGTGACAGTAGAAAAAAGGTATATGAAGTTGGAGAAGCTGGCTTTAGCATTGGTGATTGCTGCTAGGAAGATGCGTCCATATTTTCAAGCTCATACTATAGAAGTCTGAACTTCATTCCCTTTAAAAAATGTATTGCAACAACCAGATATTTCAGGGAGGATGACTAAATGGTCAGTGGAGTTGGGAGACTATGACATTTTATTTACACCTCGAACAACAATCAAGGCACATGCATTGGCTGAATTTTTTTTGTTGAGTTATACTCAAGTAGATCGGATGAGGAAGAAAACACAAACGTTTTGCTTACCGATTCGAGATGGATTGTTCGAACAGATTGAGGGTCTAGTATTCCAGGGTGTAGTGACGGAGTTCAATTGATAGCTCCGACGGGGGAAACAATGGTCCAATCAATTAAATTCGGTTTTCATGCTTCAAACATTGAAGCTGAGTACGAAGCTGCTTTAGCAGGTTTGAGATTGTCAAATATTTGTGGGGCAACTTCAGTATGTCTGGAAACGGATTCTCAGCTATTGGAAAATCAAGTATCTTGGTTTTCCGAAGCAAGGAAGGAACGTTTGATTTTATATCTTCGGGAGCTTTAAAATTTAATGCTTCTGTTTGACAATGTGGTTGTGGAATATATTGGGCGAGGAAGTAACATGGTGGTGGATTCTTTTGTAAATGTTGTTTACAAGGAAGAATATCCTTGGATTTTGCTATAGGAGAATCCTTCAATTGTTGCTCAACCTGGCCAATGTGAAATTATAGAGGATTTTTTTGCCACTGATGAAAGCCGACGCGATTGGCGATCAGATATTCTTAATTTTTTGACCCAAGGATTACTTCCAGATGATTCTCAACTGGCTAAAAAGTTAAGGAGTAAAGCCTTTGGATATATAGTCTGGATGGAATTTTATATAAAAAGGCATTAAGCAGGTCAATTCTACGATGCTTAGGCAAGCAAGAATCACAAGAAGTATTATCAGAGTTGCATGATAAAGAAGGGTCAACTGATTGTGGGTTTAAAGCTTTCTCTCGTAGAGTTTTACTTGCAGGGTTTTACTGGCCTACAATTATGAACGATACTAAAAAATTAGTCCAAGGTTGTGATACTCGTCAAAGATTTGCTAATGCTATTCACAAACCAGTAGTGCCGCTTATGTCTATATCTGAGGCGATACCATTTGATAGATGGGGAATTGATCTGGTGGGGCCTTTGCCGATGGCCTCTAGGGAAGGCAAATAATAATTGTGGTGGTGGATTATTTTATGAAGTGGGCAGAAGCAGAACCGCTATCAGGTACAAAAGCAAAGAATGTTATCAAATTCATTGTGAATAATATTTGTGGTCGTTTTGGGGTTCCTCGGAGAATTACAACAGATAATGGCCCTCAATTTAACAATAGGGAAATGGTTGCATTTTGTACTTCTAAAGGGATTCAGAAATGTTTTTCGACGCCCTTTCATCCTCAAGCTAATGGACAAGTGGAAGTGACAAATAGAACAATGGCTTGAAGAAGAATCTATCGGGGGCAGCAAGAAAATGGCCAAATTATTTGCAAGAGGTGCTTTGGGCTTATCGAACAACTCCAAGAGATGCTACAAAAGAAACTCCTTTTGCTTTGGCATATGGTATGGATGCGGTTAGCCCTATTGAATCTACGATGTCATCTTTTAGAATATCTCAATATTCTGAAAGATTTAATGATAAAATTCAAAGAGCCAATGTGGATTTGATTGAGGAAAAAAAAGTTCGAGCTTATTTGAATACCATACATTATCAAACTCTCATGAGAAGTAAATATGATTCGAAGCTAAAAAAAAAGAGAATTTAAATAAGGCGATAAAGTGTTGCGAAAAGTTCTTTAACACACAAAAAACAAAAACTTCGGCAAAATGGCTCCAAATTGAGAAGGGCCTTATACAGTGGTTGAAAGAGTTAAGCCAGGGTCTTATCGTCTTTGTGATTTCGAGGGGAGAATGCTACAACATCCATAGAATATCCAACATTTGAAGCTTTATTGGGAGTAGACATGTGTATATACTTTGGAATGTTTGTTTTTAATGGCGCACTTTTTCCTACCATGTTGGCTCACGAAGGTTTTAATGAGGCATCATGTACTTGTACATATTCAACTTTATCAATAAAGTTCATTTTTGGCCAATGGTTATTTTACGTTTATTTGGATACTATCTTACCAAATCATCAAAATTGATCACCTTTGAGATTAGTTAAAGGAAGTATATTTTGAAGTGTTAATAACACTTTTCGAAAAAATAACCATGTTTTACAATAATTTACATTTGGAATTTCAAAGTGAATGTTTTAAAACTCACTGAGAATTTTGATGAGCTAATTAAGCTTAACAATACATTCATATTTTTTTGAAGAAGATAATACTTGTTATTTTTTATTAAGATTTTGCATTTATTTGGTATTTAGCATCGAATAGTGTATGGAATAACGATATAAACAGGAAGAACACTTTGTCATTCAGATTGAGGTGTTACAATACAAAAAGATGTATTCTGATTAGACAAGCACAAAAAAAGACTAAATTAAAAGAGTAGTTAGTCAGAAGACTCTCCTTCTTCAGATGATTCGTCCTCTGAAGATGATGAGCTGAGAACAGGGTCGAAGGCCTCACTTGGACGTTTTTCTTCGGGAATGTCGTTCCAAAAACCTGTGAGGTTAATTTGTGGATATGCAGCATTGAGTTCTCGAATGAGAAGGATAGTTGCATCTTCTTTTCCGACCTGCATAGATGTCTCCATATTTTAAAAGAGTTCAGCTTCGGCAGTGGTTACAACAGCTGCCTTTTCTGCTTCGAAATTCTTCTTCAATTTATCAATCTCATCGGACAACTCTTTATTTTTTGCTTCACAAAGAGTTAGAGAATTTCGAAGTGTGGCAGAGTTGGACTTTTCAATGTTCAATTCAGCGACGTGCTCGGTTTTGACTTTCTTAATTTTGTTTTCATGAGACTTTGTCAGTAGTTCTGTGTCAACTATATGCTTAATTCGAAGATGATCCTTTATACAAAGAGCATCTTTTACCAGCTCGGATCTAGCTATCGAATAAGCATAAAACTGCTCAGATACTTTGTTATGCAAGGTCTCTCTGAATTTCTTCTCAAACTCGTAAGCTTCTTTATAATAAACCATATCCTTGGCCAGCTGTTTGAGATGGTCTTGAGAGGGTTCAATTTGAGATGCAAATTTTTTTGCAGCACCATCAAGATCGGAAAATGGTTGAAGAGCGATAGCTATTGCATGATTAGGAGGAGGTCTGCGATATTCTGAGGTACTGGGCTTGTCGATCATATCCAAAGATGTAATAGGTTCGAAGGTACGAGCTGATTATGGAATATCTTTGACTGCAGTAGGCCTCGCAAAATCAAGCATGTAGTTCTGAATGACTTGAAAGGTAGGATCCTCTTCATCAGCAAGTGCTTCTGTGTTTTCAAAATCAATGGACATATCTGGGTCGGAGTTTGTGGGACGATGGTAAACAGTAAGAGAAAAGTCATCAATGAAAATCACATGATTTTCTTGTGAGGAATGATCTTCAGTTGAAGGATTTGGGGGGTGTTGTTGTTGTTGGTTATTAGCAGCATCGTCTTCATGCTCATCAATCAACTTGTACAAAGTGATTTTTCTTTGTTTCTTCTTCTTTCCGAAGGAATCGGAGGATTTTTTTCTTCTTTTTTGATGAGTTCTCTTGATTTTCTCCCTCTTCGATGGGTGAAAGAGGATGTTCAGCAACTTTACGTTTTTTACGCTTCGGTTTAGAGGGTGTGGAAGGGTTAGCACCAGATGTGCCGACTGTCATTTTGCCTTTCTTCTCTTTGGTGATTTTTTCCTTCTTCTTTTTAGGCAGATGGTTGTCTGATCTGTTCCGGATTGGGAAGAAGACTTTACAATCGGCTTGTGGAATTCGTAGGACGAGGAGCTTCGGATCTGGGTCAGAAGATAAATCTTTGGGAGGCAGCCACCTTCTGTGATCGGAAACATGCGGCATTGAAGGAAGTTAATGGGTTGGAATGCGGTATGGAAGGCGTTATTCCACTCTTTTTCAGCCTAGGCAGCCAATTTTTGGAATATCACCTTAGCTGCTTCTCGACGAGTGGAATAGCGCTTCGAAAATTTTGATATAAACAAACAAAATAAAATATTAAGTAAAGAAAATGAAGTATGTATTAAAAAAACTAAGGTAGAAAGGAATTTTTTAGAGAACTTACAATTGCTTCTCCATACCACAGTTAACTTCGAAGGATTGTCTTTGGAAATAGGCTTGCCATTCTCCCAAGTTCTAGAGATGAAAACAAATCTTTGTTTCCAGAACTTATCAGCTTCTAAAAGATCGTCGATGATTTTAAGATCATCTATCAATGTAAGATAATAGAATGGAAGCTTCGGACCTTTTGAGAGCTGAGTTAGCGAAATGAAGTCCTTGATGCTGATTGGTATTTTGGAGAGCCGAGATGCCATGATCACTGACATTAGAATGAACCACTGGTTTGGAGTTACATGGGTAGGGCACAAGCTGAGAACTTCGAAGTACTTCACGATCATCGGATCTAGTGGAAATCGAAGAACCTAGTTGATGATCTCTGGGTAAACCACCAATTCATCATCTTTGCAGTCAAAAGAAGTTTCTCCTTCCTTTGGTAGTTGAAGGGTGATGTTCTCTCCCATTCCCTATTTTTTTAGGAAAGAGGCTTTACTTTCTTTGTAATATATATATATATATCGAACCTTTTTCAAGGCGATAATATATTTGCTTTCGAGGTTTCTCAGATTCCTCTCAATCTTTGCTCTTTCCTCCTTGGAAATAGAACATACATTAGCTTCCTCTTGAGATTAAGCTTCAGCATCGAATTTGGTTGCCTCTGAATCAGCTTCATTGGCTTTCGAGGTACCTTCTTGAGGATCTTGAGAAGTGGGAATATTTGCTTCTGATAGAGGAATTGCAGTTCGAATTGCTTCTTCTGTTATTTCTCTTTGAGGAGGATCATTGGTGGTGATTTTCGAAGGAGATGGAGTTCGAACTATTGTTGATTCATCTCCCATTGCGATAAAGGTCTTTTTAGGTTTGGATGAAGAAGGTTTTTGTGAGGAAAGGTTATTTGTTTTTAGCTTCAGAGGAGAAACTTTGCTCTGAGTTGAAGATGTTCGAGGGGTTTTAGGGCCAGAGATTTTAGATGATGATTTTTCTTTGATATGGGAGTAAGAGAAAGTTTTGGAACTTTGGTAGGATCCAAGTTACCGTAATGAAATGTCTCAGTTGTAGTTCCAATTGGGCCACAAAAAATTAACCCTACTCTTCGGCTATTTGTGTTATGCATAAATAGTCGTAAGAATCGAACACCAGGTTGCTATCAGTGTTAGAAGATTATGTTATTTTGGGTAAAATGGCCTTCGACTTTTTGGTTACCGGTTTATTTCTCATAAACCAAGAATGGATTGATCAAAGAAGATGAAGATTGATCGGAAGATTTGAGTTTTGCAGTGAGAATTCTGGGAATAGGGGAGGAGCAATTGAAGGTAGCCAAAAAATCTATGACTTCTCTCTAGAATGGTTGTGTGTAAAGAGATTTGAAATGAGAAATGAATGGTATTTATACTAAAGTAAACGAAGACATGTGAAGATGGACAGACCCATTTGGTGATAGGTTGGAATACGAATCGTTGGGTGGATTAGATGTTCGACACTTGTCAGATTTACATCACCGATTAAATGTAACCGTTACGCATATAACCGTTACATTCAAAGAGGGAACACCTAAGCAACATGTTAAAGGCATTCTTTGTTTGGAAATTATTTGAAGTGATTACATCGAATCTTTTGGTTATTATTCACAGATCATTTGGCTATGGCCTCGAATATATGATTAAGATTAGTTTGGTTTTAAAACTTTGTAATTTTGATATTATATATACGTTTCGAATAATAGTTCAGGCTAATGGCTTCGAATAGTTTGCTTGTTTTGATTTATGGAAGGTTGATGATTCAAAGATGAACGATTTTGAAGACTTTTTAGTTCTCATTCATTTACTAACATGAGAAATAGGGGGCTTCCAATATGGATATGAGTTTTTTGGAATTAATTTGTAAACAATGTAAAATCAGGGACTTGATTGTAATTAGTGTAAATTTTGTCCTTAATTTATGAATGATGTAAGTTTTAGGAAGCTATTATGACTTTACATAATTTGTATGGACTAAATAGCAATAATTCTGTTTTTGTAACAGATTCAGTTATTCAACTAAGTCTTGGCTCCTCTATATAGAGGACGAGACAGATCAAAAAAAGGGGTTGAACACTTTTTACTTGAAACTCACTTTGTACTTGTGTTTTCTCATTCTAAAAACTCTTAAGCACTTTCTCTCTCTAGAATTTCTCTCTAGGAATTTACCTAAGAAAATCAAAACCTTATCAGACATAACCCTAACCAGTTCGAAATACCTAACAATTTTGGGATTTAAGGGAAACTTAGACCCCAGTTCAATAATTCAGTAAAAACAACTAACTCGTTCGGACGATAGTTCATCGGAGTTTCTCCAACCTTGGGCAACCTAACCCTAATCATATCAGGAAATCCTCATTTTGTACGAACTGCCTTTAGTTCTTTCTCATGAAAATAAACATAAGATATTTTATTTAACGTTAAAAGATATTTTACCATCGTTTTTTTACATTAAGGCCAACTCGACTAGCCAGTGAAATTGGCAAGTCTTCTGATTCTTCCTCAACTGTATTGTCTTTACTTCAAACTCTTCTCCTTGTTACAATCCGATCAAGGAAAGGTCTATAAGTTTCCACTTTTTGACCGAATGTTTCTAGCAGGAAATCCACACTCGAATTCTCAATTAATTCCTCAATGACCCTAGGATCTGATTCTAGTGGACCACTAGGTCGGGTACCAACATCATCATCTAAAGAAGATGAGTTTTTGTTTGGACTTGGAGATGAAAGAGAATCAATAAGTACCAGTGGTTCGACGGATGGCTGAGATCCTACTGCCAATAATCTAGTTATCCAAGTTAGGATAATCTCTTCTGAGTCCGATCCTATTGTTTTAAACGTTGAAGGAATTGGGTGAATTGAAGCTCTATGACGGGGAAGTTATTTCGGTGAGTGATGGGGAGAAGTTGATGAGTGTCCAATTGTGGATATTTTTAGGGAGCAGGTTTTGAGTACGACGACCTGTTGTAGAAGATTATGGTAGAAGACTTCCAATACCAGTGTGAGACCCTCCGTACTCTATGACTCGAGTAGTGACTATTGGAAGAGAAGAAGCGGGAAGTTCGGAAGCTATTCAGGTTTTCTCTTCTTCTAATTCCGAGATATTTAACCAACCACCTTTGATTAGAGTTGTCCTCACGGTAAACGTAAAATTACTGGTGATTTTCTTTTCTTTGACCAAGCAATTTAGCATGTTTGAAAACGAATAAGACTAGCGAAAATGAAAACGGATTTATATAAAGAAGTAATGGAGCAATCAAAAGTCACAAAACCTTATTAAAAAAATACTTAAGTACCCTAGTTACCTAGGTAAAGGTAAGCCTAATGATAATATTTCCTTGGGAAATGCAAACTGGTTTTGTTTATTTTGGGCTAGGGGTAGTTTGGTAAAGTGTTTTGGTATGTTTGAAGTATTTTGTGTTTAGTGTGGGGAGTAGTGAGATAATTAAGGAGTCTGCTTGTATTAAATGTTGATCACTTTTGTTAATGAGAGTGGTTGGGATATTTATGCTCTTAATTTAATGACTCGTGGGCTTACCGGGTCAAGTTGTGAAACCAGGTCAAGTTTAAGGACTCATTAGTCTTTTAAGTAGATTAGCAAATAGCTTAGTCAAAACGTGTTTTACATTTGTCATGTCTGGATTTTTTAGTGGTGTGTTATAGTCCGAATTACCCTGCCCGGATTAAGTGGTGGGTTGTGACTGAAGTATCCGAACTCATCAGTAGCCCCTTTTTAAGGCCTCACTAAGTGTTTTTAGTAGGGCTAAAAAATCTACCAAACCGGTATCAACTTTATCCGATCTGCTCGTGCTGTCCGGACTAACAACTTTACTTTCAATACCAACCCAGTTCGAAATTTGTCAGGACTGGTTTCTCTTTCCAGAATTTAAAGAGTTTTATTCTTGGATCGTGGGACACGTGTCAATATTTGGTTCAACCTACCAACAATTATTTTTCCTAGACCGACGGATCCACTAAGTCTAGAAAGTTACTTAGGTTTTTTATTCTTCACACGTTTGCGCAGCCTTTAATCATTTCAAAAACCCTCTTCAACTTCTCCTAGGTAACTGTTAATTTTTACTGCTATATAAATACTCTTTTACTATTTCATTGCCTCCCACACTCAAAGATTATCTAGAGAGAAATTCACTTTTACCTTCAAATTGTACTTGAGAGATTTTATGTTCACAACCAGAAACACTTTAGTTAAAGGTGGCTGGTTGAATTTTTAAGAGTTAGAAAGAGCAAGCAAGGTAGAAAGAGAGAACCGTATCGCCGCCGGCCTCCCAATTTCTCAAGGTTAGAAAAACATTCAACCAACTCAGGACGCCGATCAAGGGTCATCCTCTTCCAAAAACCCTAGGGCCAAACAACTTTCATTCAAACCAACCCTTTCACCCCTCCCTTTTGGTTCTTCTGTTGAAATGTCTCAACCTCATGTGTCCAAGGAAAAAGCCGTTTCAAGCATCAGAAAACCCTCTCCATTTATTGCTATGGGTTCTGATACAGAGAAGTCTCCGAAGAAGATAAACCCAATCCACAACATCACTGTCAAAACCGTCCGGATCGAAGGCAGCTAAAGAAGCTTCGCGGGCCCAGCCCTCTGAATCACAACCTCCACCAGACATTAGGCCTTTAGAGGCTACAAGTGCTCAACCACCCAAACAAACTTCAATGCAAGAAACCGAACTACCTTTTTCTAAGGCCACTGAAAAACTTTCCATAGTGATGGAAGAGATTATGGAAGACAACATCGAGGAAGCCTCATTCGAGACCGAGGCATCAGGTCAAACGGGAGATGCTGCTTCTGATAAGAAAGGCAAGAATAAGATCAAAGTATGTATGACTAATCCAGACTCGCTACCGGAATGCTTAGAGGGCAATATGGGCCCTTGTTTTAAATATGACAGCGTCAAATACTTGATGGCCTTGCAAAACATCAACTACGTCGACTCCCACACCGTTGAGTTGGGACGAATTTGTACAAAGTGGAAGATTTTGGAGTCTGTAAAGGTACGGATACCGATTACTCCGGAGACCCTTATGGACTACAAGAAAAATGAGGTGGTAGTCTACACTGAAGTACTAAACTGGGGACTCCGGTTCCCACTATTGCACCAAGCGAAGATATGCTGATTGTTTAGTAAAAAGGATAACAATTTATTTTTCAACTATGGCTTCATTTTAGAACCAATCTTGATATTTCTACCCTCTACAAGGGAGTGGGTTTTAATTTCTTCAACTGGTATTATAAGACTAGGAGCCTCTCTAGGGTCATCAATCTCACTCTCTCCCTCATAAGGCTCTAGTAACTTCTAATCTTCATTAATCGGAACTGCTCCCAAAGTCGTAGGAGCAAGAGCAGTTGCATAGCACTCCCTGGCTATCTTCTAACTACTTCGGACAACACCTACATGCCCTTGGACTGCATATTTCAAACACTGATGGACTGTTGAGGCCACAACATGCATTCTGGAAAGTCAAGACCTCCCAAAAACCACATTGTAAGATGTGGGGTAATCTACCACAATGAATTGCACCCTCACCATCTTTTTAAAAGGCCCCTTGCCTAACAACACTTCTTCCTCAAATTCCCCAATTACATCCGCAGAGCTCCCTGTGAAGCCCACAATGGTTCTATTTAAGTGTTGAATAATGGCCGGATTCCTCATCTTCTTGTAGGAGCTTAATAAGAGGATGTTTGCCGAACTGTATGTGTCTATCAAAATCCGGTGTATATCATTGCCCCCAATAGATGCTCCCATCACCACCGCATCCTCATAAGGCCCGACAATATTTCTCAAATCATCCTCGTCAAAAACTATGAATGAAAAAGGAGTTTGAAATTGATGGGAAGACATTCCCCCTCCGAACTGAGTGGCCAAACTGTGTACATGCCTCTTTCTTGATGAAGGAGTGGGTGCTGTCATAGAGTATCCTCCAAAAATGGTGAGCGACTCAAAGAAATTGATCAGTCTGGACACTGTCCTGGTTTGTTCTGTTATGACCCCCACCTTATTCCGAGTTGCATCAGGATCCAGGTACTCAGAATTAACATCAAATCTTTCAAGAATCACCATCGCCCATTCTTGAGCAGATGTTCCCGCATTGTTTGTAGGGCTCGTCTGAGGAGCACTGTTAGGCCTGTTTCCACTTCTTCTTTTAACATAAGCCCCAACTTGCCTCTTTCAATAAGGTTCTACACTTCCTATTTCAATGCTATGCATTCTTGAGTATTATGGCCTGTATCATTATGATATTGGCAAAAACAAGTATTTCGGCTTTCTCTGGGAGACTACAAAGCCGCCGGTTTTCGGAAATAGACTTCATCCTTGGTCCTGTCATATATTGTGGCCACATTCTCCCTTAACTCTACGAAACACTCTGGACTGCTGACTCTGAGACTGATTCTGGTGGGACTGAGTTTGTTTAGTCCGGTCGGACCCTTGTATCCTTAGCCTTATATCCGGACTGGTTAGCAGCCGAAGGGGCTGTTGTGGTGGACCTCACTTGACGGTACACCTTGGTTTTCTTGGTTTCTTCCATATTAATCTGTTTTCCGACCTGATTCAACAAGCCACCCAGGTCATGACTTTCTTCCTGGTCACCGAGTCAGCCAAGTTCTCAGGATTCAACCCTTGTCTTAGAGAAGCAATTGCCACCTATTCAAAGCAATCTACTTATCCGTTCTTTGTATTCACGAATCGACTTATATAGTCCTTTAAAGACTCGTTTGGTTCTTGGGCACAATGGATTATGGTATCTCAATTTCCTTTCACCTCTTTACTACCAACAAATTACCTTAGGAAGACAACCCATAATGTATCAAAGTTTCTAATACACTCTGGGGTAAGCTATTATACCACTTAAGAGCACTTCCCGTAAAAGTTTGAAAGAAATATTTACAAAAACGTTTGTCATCATCATCAAAATTCATTATAAAATTATTGAATTGCTCCAGATGATTGTCCGGATATTTACTTCCATCATACTTCTCCATCTTGGAGCTATCAAATCTTTTCGGTAGGTTTCCGGACAATATTTTAGCAGACAAAGGTGACTGTCTCCAGTTCTTATTACGACTAAAGACTGTGTCTTCATTAGGTATTGTGAAGATAGCTGGTTTGGTCTGAAAAGAAAAAAGATCAATCAGTAATTGATCAGCATGCCTGTGGGATGACCCTTTGCCCAAATCACTTTTAAGCCTACCTTACCTATCCCTCTTTCTTGAATATTTTTTGATTAACTTCATCTTTTTTCTGGATCTTCTTTCGTCACTACTTGATGACAAAGATTCCTCAAGCTCAGCCTCATTCGAAGAGCTACTGGAGGACTCCTAATCTAAACTTTCAATAGGTTCGGACCGATGTGTCTTTTTAGAGCTGATGTGAGTCTGTTTTGAACTCAGATAAGTCTTTATTGATGGATCATTCTCCCTAGGGTTGTCAGTGTGATGAATAACTGACGTCCCTCATTTCTCCCTTATATCTGGTACTTTTACGAGAGGTAGTATTGACAATATCTGAACCATGATTTGAACAACATTTATGACCTCATCAAATAGACACCTCGCCAAAGATGACTAAGCAAGTAGCTAGTTAACACGCAAATATAACTCATTAAGTAATTGGGCCTGACCCATGACCCGATTTGTTAATTTAAGTATTAGGATCCTTAAACCCGGTCCATGACCCCAGTCTAACGCTATAAATACTCTAAAAGCATCATTAAGAAAAAAGAGGAGCTGAAACCTACTCAATTATCTCACTACTCTCTAAGTCACATTTAATACCTTTTGTCGATTTTCCAAGAGAAACCAAAAAACCAAATCAACTTATTACTGAAACTACCCATACAATATATTTTTACCTCATCAGTACAAACGATTTATAATAATTCCATCAAGGACATATCAATATGGATCAGGCATATAACCTCATGACGAGGTACACCAGACCCCCCGATTCACTTTAGTATAAAAAAATTTAACCATCAAGACCTTTAATAGTAGTAAGAGATCTCTACTTGACATTAGTGATACACCTTGAGTAAGATGTCTAGTTGGCGATCAAAAAATAGGAAAGTATAATGAATGACCGCAACATATTTATTATTTAATCATGTTTTAAACATCCTTTATATATAGAATTTATTTTGTTATAAATAAACATTTCTCATCCATACCGAGGGAAGGAAAAACGAGTGAAACACCGGGTACTTTTATTAATAAATCATATATTTTTTCATACTTAGTTTTAAATGTCCTTTCATCATTGGAATTAGATATTAAAAAGAATTTTCCTCATCAAAATTGACACATTTTATAGAAAAATCATTTCATGTACCTCAGTTCCAGAGAACTCCAACTAGAAATGATGACATAGGTATTGCAAGTTACGAAAGTATGATTCTGACTTTTGGTAGTGAAAGAGAAACTAATATAAGCTTTATTGTTTGAATGTATGGGTTGTATCGAGCTAGGTATCATCGATGCATCAAATATATCAGCCTAGGCATCACCAAGACATCAAGTGCATTGATAAAGGTATTGGTTGAATCTGTCAAGAAGCGTTTTGGTAAAGCCAAGAAACTGAATCAATCTGAATATTATCATATGAAGCATTGGTTACTTTGGCTATAAAGTCATTTTTCAAATCGATTAATATCATCAACCAATATATTAGTTGTAACACTTATGAAGATTATGGTAAAGCTGGGCGAGGCCATATGCCTAAAGGATATTAGACGATATGAATAATGATTTGGTATGAAAGACAATATATGAGACAAAGACTGCACACGCCAATAGGCTATTAACCTGGATTTAGGCTGTTTTGGGTATTGATATGGATAAAGTTTGTTAAAGAGGCTATTTAATAAAGTAAGAAAGAAGATTTAATTTTAGGTGGAGAGTAGAGAGATAATTGAGCTGCTTCAATAATTATTTAGAGAGAGAAGGTCCAATTTTTGTATTAAATGTTTCATCCTCATAAATGCTTCATAAAAACCTATTTATATGCTAAACTAAGCTATGGGTCAAACCAAACTGATGGGCAACACCCATGGTTCAAACCATATTAAAACCAATAATAATAATAATAATTAAATAACAATAACAATAATAAAATAAAAGTAATTAAATAGTAAAATAACTACAATTTAATAATAAAATAAATACTCGTCTAAGTCAGATTTTACCCTTTGCATAATTCCATCCTTATTAAATAACCCCCTTTATTCCTCTCAAAAATATTTGGGAGTGCTAATAAAGGAGTTATTTAAAATAAAGCTTAGCCATTTATCCCAACATAGCTCTTCAAAGTTTTATCCTAAACTTGTTTAGCAAAATAATTTGATTTATTCCGACGACATCATTCAGATAAATCTATTGTATATTTTCATGACCATTAATCGAACACATTATATGACACGTGTCATAGTCGAAAGTGCCTCCACTCCTCTAAGGATTATAGTTGTTTGCAACGTTTCCACTTCTCTAGAAGTAAACTAACGGTTTTTAAAAATTTCTAATAAAGCTCCTCTCATTCTCTCAATATAGTAATTTTTAAAGAGATAAGGTTTACTTATAAAGAGAGAATTTGTGACTGATTATCACACTGTTAATTTATCGATAACATTTTTCTTTCCTCCACTACTTTTGCTGCCGCGAATTCCATTTTTGACGATACTATTGTCTTTGTATGTTCACTTTCAGAATATCTTTAATCGTTTGGTTGCGTCTGTCTGATAAACCAGAGGAGAAGAAGAGATCCAGATTAGTTGTAGGGTTTCCTGTATCCAAAGGCATTGTAAATGCCACTCAAACAATCGATTACGACAGTGCCTATCCATACGATAAACGTAAAATCCCATTAGAACCCTCTTTCACCTCTCAATCATTTACCTCACAAAGTCGGCCAATTAAACTAACAAGCTCTCAAAGGGTTACTAGTCGCAACCGTTCTTCCAATTTCAAAGCAATGGGCTCTGATATAGAAGAAAATTTTCCTCTAAAATAATTGATTAATTTAGCTTGGTGAGACTATACCCAAGCCAGGATATTCTTAATGCTTAGTTTACCTTAATGTTATGTATTGTGGCATTTAGGTTATCAAATTTCCTTTTACTTTTATAGCATGGGTGATAAGTACAAGGCTGCGGATGATCTGTTAAAAGCTGAAACGCTATGAAAGACGTAATTCCTCTTTGTCAGTGGTTGTTGGCAAAATTGAAAGAACATCTAATCAAAGGGTAACTAAAGTCGACTCATCCGATTTTAGAAGAATACAAGTAGTGAGCTTATTATGTTGCTTACTTTATTATTCATAACTTACACTTCACTTTCTTTTTACAGCGATACCAAAATCATATATGCATCATCTTGAGGATGCCAAAGTCAGCTTTTAAAAAGTTACATCAATGGACCGAGGAGAAGTGGTCCAACGGTTTCCACCAGTGCTTTAGTTCTAACAACTTGGTTCGGAGCCACCTATGGAGGACCAACTCTGAATGGGATCTAACGTGGGAGAAATTGACTACTCATCATCGGGAATAAACCATATTGATGGTAAGGAATTTCTGTCAAAGAGGACTGGAGTCCCCAACCATTGGGGTAAGAGAGGCAAGAAAGCTAAGCAAGTTTCAAAGAAGGAAACAATTTGGGTTGAAACTGAGGTGCAACTTGATGAGTATTTTCCAACCACAGTTGATGAATCCTTGTGAGTTGCAGTCACTGATAATGTCAAAGAGGGTAACGTACTTATGGAGCTTCATGTGTCAAAGAATAAAAAGACACACAAAAGAAGCAAGCACAACAATGACAAGAGAAAGAAGAAAAATAAAAGAACAACCAGTTCAGAGATTGTTCATCATTTAGAAATCATCCCTCATACGGTCTCATCCATTCCTCCTCCAATACTTCCAAAATCTGATCCACCTTCTCCATTTCTCCCAAATTGAGAGAGGGAGACATATGAGGAAGATAATTTGATGGAGCATATATGTGGAATTGACTTTAACGCTTTTGAAAAAGACTTCCCGGAATCTACTGTCAATGCCACAAATATGGTTTATGATGACGTTCCCTTTGAGCTAATAAAAAAATGATACATCAACATATTCGATGGGCTTTCACAACTTAAATATGCACAGATAATTTTTTTTATGAAGAGCTGCAATCATCCAGTTCTTCGAAGATTACAAGACTGAAAGACCAACGGACTGCTAATATTGTCATGGAACACTTGTCAAAAGAGCTAAAGGAGCAGGATGTCCTGATGAAGAAATACGAGGAGGATTTAACTTCTCTTGAGGCTTAAGCTACAAAATAGATAGAAGATGTAGTGGATCAATATGCCGATGGGGTTTTAAAGTCTTTAGACAAACGGGACACCTCAATTAAATTTGACATGGTATTGGATTTTCACAAAGCATTCCCTCAGCTAAATCTTGGATATTTATGGGAGCTGGTTCTAAAAGGTTATAGCCTGAAAATATGCCTATAACTGACCGGTTTTGCATATCTATGGACTTATCCAGTGACAGATCAAAAGAGAGTGATGTGGGAAACTTAGATGAACCAGAAAAAACCGATTGAGATGAGCCTGAAGGTTAATGAATTTTTATATTGATGTCGTAAGTCCTTAACATATGTAAGGCTTATAAACCAAACACTTTAACCATTCGAAGTTATATAAAGCAAATACTTTAACCATTTGAAGGTAATCCATTCGAAGACATATAAAACAAACACTTTAACCATTTGAAGATATATAAAACAAGTACTTTAACCATTCGAAGGCATATACAAGAACATACCATATATAAAAAATAATATAATAGTGGTTTAAGGTAAATATGATTGATTTCACGTGCTTCAGACTCCACATTAAAACTTCTGCGAGCCACGAGAGTATGAAAAAGTATGTTTCAAAATATTTATATAAGTGTAAAACAACATAAACAAAATAAGCATTATATTCAATTATTCAAGATAAAGTCTTAAACGTTCAACATTCCATGGGTGCCTTAGACAGTTGCTTTCTTGATCCATTAGTCGATAGGTTACAGGTTTGGCCCTTTCACTTACCGTATATGACCATTCTCATTTTGGTGCTAGCTTTCCAAGTTTTTTGTCTTTGGCGTGTAAAAACACATTTTTCAATACTCTATCCCCCACTTCGAATTCTCTTCTTCAAATTTTGGACACATACATGCTTCTCATTAAACCTTGATAATGAACAGTTCTAAAGTGAACTTTGATTCTTTTTTTCCCAACCAAATCTAGTTGAAATCTTATAGTTGTTTCATTATTTTCTTCGGAGTAATTTTGAATTTGGAAATATTAGAGGATAAATGCAATCGTTGTTATTGTATCAATCCATAAACCAAAGGAAATGAGACTTTTGAGTGGCAGCTTGGGGGGGGGGGGTGGTACGATAAACCAATAGTACTTCTTGCAAGTAATTCAGCCACTTGCCTATTACTCTATCTAAATTTCATTTTAGACCTATCAGAATAATCCTATTAACAAACTCTATTTTCCCATTGGCTTGAGGGTGAAAACGTGAAGAAAAACAATATCGAATTCCTATAAAATCATAAAAACTTTCATGTCTCTATTTTGAAACGGGGGGCAATTATATGTTGTTATGCTTATAGGGATCCCAAATCTACAAAATATGTTGGAGATGATAAGTATTATCACTGTTTTAGACGTAGTTCCGGAGAGAGGTATTGCTTTCACCAGTTTAGAAAAATAATCAACTACTAATATAATCGTTCGACAACCTCCGAACGCCATCGGTAGAGGTCCTAATAGATGAAGCCCTCATTTATCAAATGGTATCACCTCATATATTGATTCTAGTAGGACTGTTGGGACATGAATTTCATTTGCAAACCTTTGGCATAGATCATATTATTTAACTAAATATTTAGCATCTACCATGATGGTAGGTCAATAATACTCTGCTAATAAAACTTGTATAGTTAAAGTTTTGGCATGGATCAAATTGTTTAACTAAATATTTAGCATCTACCATGATGGAAGGTCAATAATACCCTGCTAATAAAACTCGTCTAGTTAAGTTTTGTAGCCACGGTGGCTTGAGCCATAGCTATCATGCAATTCAGATAAAATTATATGGGATTCATCATACCCAAGGCATCACAATAAAGGCATGATAAATGATTTCTTATAGAGGAAAACTCTCAATAATAAAAAGCTATGTGCTTTAAACTTCAAATACTAAGCTAATACTTTATCAACAAGTAGACTTCCCTTAGTAATGAACTCTTTGATCTCATGTCTCCAATCCTGGTTTTTTGTTGTTGATGCTTGGAAAATTTCTTCAATACTTGTCCCAACTTCAATTAGTACTACTATCAAAGAGAATTCTTGTACCACAATTAAAGGATACGTTTTGGAGTACGCAATAGTAGCTAGGAATCAACCATCGAATTTTCAGTCATTGGCATATGTTCATATTCCACGCACTTGAAGAAGGCCGATGTTTCTATCAATACTTGTAAATAATTTACCAATTACTATTTTCTCGCTTTAGATTGGCCCTGAGTTTGATGTATGAGTAATTATGAATCACTTATCAATTAGACTCATTTGGCACCACATTTTTGGGCAAGTCTTAGCCCAGCTATTGTTGCATTATATCAACATTAAAACCAAAATATATTGCTTGGTATATTGAATCTTTGAAGGGAGAAAATAGATAGAGTCATACCCCACAACCTAACATACTAGACCCTCAATCTGTTCGAACGACCCATTCTTTCATATGCTTCTCAATATGGGATTTCACATGTGGTCGTTCCAAATGGAATTCAACCAGAACGTCTACTATAGTTTTAGGAGAAAAATTATTATCATAATCCCAAACTCCACAGAACACTTGGTCATCCGACCTGATATATCTGGTTTTTGCAACATAATTTTGGGTAGAAAATAAGTTCCAACGGTAATTGAGTGTGCTTGGAAATATAGTCTTATATTTTTTTTATACTATCAAAAGAGCCAATGCTAACTTTTCTAACTTCAAATACCTATTTTGAGCATCTAACAAACTCTTGCTAACATAATAAACAAGGCGAGGATATTATCAACTTACTGCATGATCAAATATCTCTCAGTAATTATAGAGCCTTTCTCTTATCACTGTATTAGATAGCATTTTGGGTTAATACAAATTCTTTCTTATCTTAAAAAATGCCTCAACACAATTCGAGGACCAATTAAATTCATTAGCATTCCTGATGACTTGGAATAATGGTGCAAAATTGTTAGATGACCTCTGTATAAATTTGTTCAATACAGCTAGCCTCCGAGTCAATATTTGGACCTTTTTGGTGAATTTAGGAGGGTACATAGTAAGTAATGCATTTAGCTCTGATTGGTTGGCTTGAATCCTTTTTCAATTATAACATACCCCAAGACCCTTTCGGATCGTACTTCGAATGTGCACTTCTCTGGATTTTACTTTAAGTTGATAGCTTCCAAGTTGGAGAAAGTTGAGGTCAATAAAGTGATCCTCATCATTTAAACTTTTTATTAGTATATCATTAATATAAACCTCAACATTTCTTCCAATCTGACTAGCAAAAGCTTTATTCACTAGACGTTGGTAAGTAACCCCAACATATTTCAAACTGAAGGGAATAACATTATAACAATGCAACCCCCTATTTATGATGAATCTAGTGTGATCTTGGTCCTTCAGAACCATCTAATTATACCCAACAAATTCATCAATGAAAGATAATAGCTTGTTGTCAGAAGTAGAATATATTAAGTAATTTATCATGGGGACAAGGAAAGGATCCTTCAGATAGGCTATGTTTATGTCTGTAAATTCAATACACATATATTATTTTCCATTCTTCTTTTTTCACAAGTACTGACTTAGCAATCCATATTGGGTATTAAGACTCCCAAATATTCCCAACTTTTGACAGTCTATCTACCTCTTTAACAATGGCTTTGGATTGTTTTATAGAAAATGTTCTTCCCCTTCGTATTACAGGCCCATATCGGATCGTATAGCCAGTTTATGACAAATGATTCTTGTTGGTACACCCATTACATCCTCATTAAACCAAGCAAACACATGCAAGTTCTTGGATAGGAATGATAACAATTTTCCTTTATTTCTGATGGTAATTTAGCTCAAATCCTAATACTCAACCTGTTTAACTGTAATAACTACACTATGAGTCTTTCTTCGATCATTTATATTTCTTGAATCCAAATAGGACTCTATTAATTTTTATTATTTCTTAGCTACCACATTCTCTATCGCTTACGGGGCAAGGGCAGTAATATAGCATTCTCTAGCCATTTTTTGGCTACTTTGAACAACTCCCACCTGGCCTCCGACCACATATTTTAAACATTATTGAACTATTGAAGTGATAAAATGCATCTTTGATAGCTAGGATCTACCAAAGATGATGTTGTAAGGAGTTAGATTGGGTAGCTTCTCCTAGACTGAATGGGCAGTTTCAATCTTTTCGCTATTTTCTACTGTGATTTGTCTCCCAACTTTGGAAAATAAACCTCCATGTATCAATTCATTTTTCCGGATAACAATGCCAACTAATTCCCTAGGTAAAATCCCTTATCTAAAAGAAGTTATGGCTACTTTTTTAAGTAGTCTAGCAAACCATCTTTATTTTCAATAATATGCTTGGTATATTCCATTAGGGTTTGTTAGTGAATTGTTGGCACTAGATTATTGTATCTCCATTTCCTCTAAACTCTTTAATTCACAAAAAAAATTATTTGAAAAGTCATCCATAACATGTCAAAAAAATTTATTGACCCCTACAGAAGTCGGTTAGATTACTTTAAAGCACTGTCCTTAAAGGTTTGAGAAAAAATCATACATAACAGCTTATCATCATCGCCAAAATTCATCATGAAATTCTTGAATCTTTAAAGTTTATTGTTTGGATATTTTCTCCCATTAAACGTTTCCATCTTAGAGTAACAAACCGTATGGTAAATGCCCCAATAGAATTTTGGAAAACAAAGTTGATTGCCTCCAATTATGCCATTGCCTAAATTAATGATTTTCATTTGAGGTAGCAAATGTACATGGTTCATATTGGGTGGTGAATTGATTACTCACCATATGGTTTATACTATGATCTCCTAACCTCTTTACTTTTTCGCGATATCTTTTTTCTTCTTTTTGTTCTTTCGGTGCTTCTTTCTACCTGAAGAATCTTGTTTACTCAACTTGTGATGTCGGTTTGAATATTTATTTGACCGATACTTATGGTGACTATTTCGTTTCTTACAACAATAATCACTACTTGAAGAAGACGACGATACTTCAAACTTATAAGTTGAGATTGTACTAGATCCCAAATAACTAGAACCTTGCCCATCAGATTTTTGGCTTTCTATTTGTACTTCACCTTTTAGAGACAATCCAGCTTCTCTTTGGAGGCCTCAATGCCTCAGTTTCTCCTTGTGACTGGTCTCGCTCCTCTTGCATGAGAAGCCTTTCTTGTTTTTTATAATTCGTATGAGGTGTTCAGAGAGATTTTTCTTCAATCCTAACTCCCTCATTCTCTAAAGTAGGATTCATTCATATTTCTAAATTCATGCTTCGGAAAGTAGGTTTCATATTTTGTTATCTGAGTATCTTTAAGAGCCTCCCACTCGGGTTGCCAATTTGATATGGATAAATTTTTCTGTATGGGTTATTTAGTAAAGTAAGAAATACAAGTTAATTTTATGTGGAGATTAGAAAAATAATTTGAACTGATTCAATAATTCCTTAGAGAATGAATATATGATATTTGTATTAAATGTTCCATTATCATAAATAATTCATAAAACCTATCTATAGACTAAACTAAGTTAAATGGGCCTAACCACACTTATAGGCCAATATCATGGTTCAAAACTCATTAAGCCCAAAAAATAATGAAATAAATAAACAATAATAAAATAAAATAAATTAAATAGTAAAATAACTACATTTTAATGATGAAATATATATTAGACTAAGTCCGGTTTTACCCTTCGAATATTTATGTCCTCATCATATATGACTTGTAGTATAAAGTTTAAGTTACAACAATTAGATATATATTTTTCCAAAAACATATTCGATTACTTATTATTACAATAGAAATAGTTATTTCTATTATGCGTTTGTTGCATTCTATTTTGTTGAGAGATTGAGACCATGCATTATAAATATATTGTTTGGGAATTGGTAGGATGATGGAATTTTAATGAGTGTGCAATGAAGATTAAGAGAGAAAATACTCAGTAGATTTCTTCTCGGAAGAACATAGAGTTATCTTGGAAGAGTAGTGTGTGAACTTTGGAATTCGAAGTTTATTTAAACATTAATTATCTCTAGTCTTAATCTTGTAAACTGTTGTATATGTATGAACACTAAGGAAAAATATGTGTGTGGCTCATAATGAACGTAAGCGGATAATTATAAAAAAAATCACTGAGTGTATACTGACGCAATTCTTGGAACGATCCAATCTAGTTTTATATTGATTGGATATGATTTCACTATCACAATTGGTATAAGAGCTTGGTTATAAAGAAATTCTTGAAGTTGAGATGGGACTAACGACGTTCAAGACGTAGGCTAGAGAGATTGGATTCTTGATTCTAGATATTCCTTCCATATGAATCCATATATAGATTGGTTTCACTCATTTGAAGAGAATAATTTCGGTATTGTGTTATTTGTTAATAACGAGGCTTGCAAGATATCTTAAATTTGATATGTGAATACTCTAATATTTGATAACTGTGGACGTATGTGAGGTATATTCCTGATATAAGAAGACATCTACTTCTTTTGGTGTGTTGAACAACTTATGTTGTTTAATCAAAGTTAAAAATTATTACATGAAATGTTTTAGAGGTGTCATGACTATAATAAAGGGAAAACTATAAAATGGACTGTATTATTTGACCATAGATATTGTGATAAGTATATTGGCTACTTTATCTGAGGGAATAGTATATAGTATAACCTTATTAGAGAAGTAGGTTGAGATATATGAGTGAGAATAAATTATTGGAGTTGCAAAAGCATGAAATGTTTCAAAAGGATAAACTGACTGATATGGAATTTTATCAATCTTGTGTATGGCAAAAGTAACATAACCAAGTTTGTAAGATATGAACACACACAAAAGAGAACCTTTGACTACATTTATGTTGATCTCTCTAGGGGGCCTGTAAAGGCTCAGTCATATGAAGGTAATAAATACTTTATGTTAGTTATTGATGATTACTCAATAAAGTTATCGATTTATCGCTTTTGATAAATTCAAGCAATAAAGGACCATGGTTGAAAAACAAATTGGCAAAGAAGTAAAGAAGTTCATGACTATAAATATCTTGAATTATGTTTATATGGATTTACTAATTATTGTAAAGCTGAAAGGATAGCTTGGCATAGAACTGTACAGACACTCCACATCAGAATGACGTAGCTGAAAGAATGAATATAACTACTTTAAGACAGTGAGGTGCATATTATTGGTTGTTAAGATCCCGCGGCAGTGTATTACCTCATAAAAAATATTCATCTACTATGATCGACATGAAGAATCCACAAGAGATATGGTATGAAAAGCCATCAAACTACTCAAAATTAAGATTATTCGGTTGTGTTGTATATGCACACATCATGTATGATAAGTTGTACTAAAAGCCATGTACTGCTTATTCATTGGGTATGCAGAATGGGTCAAGGGTTACAAGTTATGGTTCCTTAAAGCAAGTTATGAAAAATATATAATTAGCAGGGATGTGATATACAATGGGAATGAGTACCCTCGTTTGAGTGTCGAAAAGCCTCAAGTCTAACCTTACATAAATGACATACTTGAGATTGAGGTAAAGTCAACCTGATAAGATTCTTTTTGTGGCTCAATGAGAAATGAGCCAACCAATACATAAGGATAAAAAAAGTGTATTGATCAATAAGGTATCCATGCTCAACATGGTTGTAGCATCCGAGGTAATTCAGTCTAAGCATGATAACTTCAGGCATGCATTACAAAGTGAAGATTAAGCCAAATGGCTTATTGGTATAAAATAGAAAATGAATTCTCTTCACAAGAACAACATATGAGATATGGTAAACGGACTTGAACGTCTGAAAGTGGATGATTGTAAGTGGATTTGCAAAAGGAATGAAGAAATTACTAGATCGAAAAGGTCATGTACAATGCCAAGTTGGTTTCTAGAGAGTTCACTCAAAAAAAGAGTGTAGATTATAATGAGATATTCTCTCACGTGGTGAGACATAGTTTAATCAGGATTCTACTTGCAATTATTTCCAAGTTTGACATTGAGTCGAACAAGATAGATGTCAAGACAACTTCCAACATGGGGCTATTGAGGAAACCATCTACATAAATAAGTCTTAATAATTTGTAAATAAGGAAAGGAATAATCATGTATGTCTCTTGAATAAAGTATTGTATGTTCTGAACCAATCTCATAGGCAATGTTATAAATGTTTTGATGATTTTATGGTCAATAATGGTCTTGAAAAAAATAGTTATGATAGTTGTGTATATGGGGAAAAACCGGTTCTACTTATATATATCTACTATTGTATGTAGATGATATATTGATTGCAGAATTGATAATGCATATTATTAAGTCCTTGAAAGGAAAATTGAGGAACAAGTTTAAAATGAAAGACATGGACTTAACCAAGAAGATTCTTGGGATTGAGATAACTAGACACAAATAAGAAGCTTGTTTTTGTCACATGAAGATTATATGAGTAATGCGCTTCACAGGTTTGGTACATAAGAGGCAAAATTAGTTAGTTATCCAATTTCTCAATATTTTAAACTAACTTATTAAAAAGTTAATGATGAATATGTGGATATGTATAAAATGGAAGAAATTCCTTATTCAAATATCATAGGAAGTGTTATGTAAGTTATGGTATGTAGTATTCCTGATTTGACTTTTGCTTCAAGTTTTATGAGCTGACTCACGTCGAGGCATCCAGAAAATATTGGCAGGCTTTCAAGTAGATTATGAGGTACATAAAAGGATCCAAAAGTTTGGGGCTAATATATAGACTAATAAATATATATGTTTGTTTAAGCTTGGAGATATTGAGGGTTTTGTTAATTCTGATTTTGATGGTCGTCTGGATATCATGAAGTCTTTGACTGGTTATGTATTTGTGTTATTAGGTAGTGTTGTAAGTTGGAAAGTGAATATTCAATCGTGGTAGCATTATTCCTATGGATGTTTAATATATTGTTGTTAAAGAAGAAATAAAGGAGGCTATGTGGTTAAGATAAATGTTGAAAGAACTTGGAGTTCATCAGGAAATTCTAATGGTGCACTATGATAACCAACGTGCAATACATTTTTCAAATTATCAAGTGTTTCATGAATGGACTAAGCACATCTATGTTATGCTTAATTTTGTAAGAATGAATCTTGAAAATGAAGAAATTGTGCTCGATAAGGTTCATATGAGCGACAAGCCTATAAATATATTTACTAAGCCAGTGACAACGAACAAGTTCAAGTATTTGTTGGACTTGGTTCATATTTGAAGCATCAGTGACCCTTACAAGGGGACAATTGGAGCTACAAAAATAATGCTCATTTGCTTGAAATGAAAACCATAATGGATAATTGTGAAAGTATGGTTTTGACTTTTAAAAGTTAAAATGTAACTTATTGAAACTTTAATGTTTGAATGCATCAGCTATATCAGCGTAGAAATCATCTACGTATTAAATTTATTACCTTAGGCATCACCAAGTCAAAGGCATCGAGTGAAACCATAAGGTATTGGATGCATTGGGCAGGAAGCCTTTTGGTAAAGTTGAGTAACTGCATCAACCAGAATGTCATCATCGGAGGTGTTGGTTGCATCAGCTAGAAAGCCACTGGTGGGATCAAGTAAGATCATCAACAACGATATACGTTGCATTAATTAGAAGAAATTAGTAAAGCTGAGCGAGGCCATAGGCATGAAGGCCATCGGTTGAGACAAAAGATGCTTCAGTCTCATGATATAGGATAAGGTAAAGTCTGCACATGCCAATAGGCTATCAACCTAAAATTAGGCTATTTTAGGTATGACTAATGATATAAGGTTTTAGTTTGGTGATTAGATTTATCTTCTATTAAAAACATAATCAGTTACTCCTTGTTTCAACAAAATTGGTTACTTTTGTTAGGGATTTATTACATTCTATTTTGGAGAAATATTAACACAAAAAATTATAATATGCTCTTTGGAACTTCGAAGAAGCTAATGAGACTTTAGTGAATGTACAAGATATATTAAGAGATAAAATACTTAGTATATTTATTCTCAGAAGAACAAATATTTATCTTGCAAGAGTATTGTGTGAGCTATAGAATTTGGAGTTTATATAAACATTGATTCTCTATAATCTTAATCTTGTTTATAGTTTTATTTGTTTTTAGCACTAATGAATAACATTGTTGTGGCTTAGAGTGGACATAGGAAACAGATTTCAAACCACTATAAATCTCATGTATTCTACTTTCTCTTACTATGTTATTTTTTTTTAAATTCGTTCATATTAGAACAGAATCATTGAGTGTATGTTGATGCAACAAACTGAAAAGACAGAGATGAAGAGAGAGAAAGACTAATTTTGTACAAGAACTGGGCAGCACCAATTGACATGTACGGGAAGTGGCTTGCTTGCAGGATGGAGGAGAGGAGGAACGTGCAGGAGGAAGAGAGGGGGAGAATGTTATCAAAATCATAAAAATGGCGATGGTTTTCAAGTTGTATAACATGAAACCACCGCACTGGCCAAATAGCTAAGAAAAATAGTATCATTAAGGATTAACCGTTAGAAAGAGAGAAGGTAAACCTTATCTCTCTTACTGGTTAAGTTTTTTCTTGAGAGGTTATTGGAGACTTACGAAGTGAGAAATCTTAATAAAAATTCCTTGTCATGCATCATGATCGATTTGATATGGTTAAAGTTTGATCGAATAAGATTTTACCATCAAACGATATTTAACATATAATTTTTTCCACACCATTATCCACGTTAGACTGGGTGTGATTTTCTTAAGTGTTTACCTTTGTTCCACGACATCACATTTGATGCGCGCATCTTGCACATCAAATGTGATGTCGTGGAACAAAGGTAAACACTTAAGAAAATCACACCCAATCTAACGTGGATAATGAATAATCATGCACGAACAACATCTTCAATAAAAGGCTTATGCAATGAAAATAATAAGCATTTGTAACCCAAAATAAAGTCCACGAGAGGTCTATAAGAACATAATTCACCATGACGAAGTGTGCATTTTCTAAGAAAATTCTTAAATAAGAGCTACTTTGTAAGTTTGATACATATATAATGGATAAATATGACCGGACGAATGACCCATAACATCATATGGAGAAATTTATTAATATGATGCTCGACTTTGATCTTCACGACACCCTCTTATACAACATGTTCTCCATGATATTCATGAGAAACATCTTGAATTGGTTCAATAATCTCTAGAAATTATCATTAATAGATTCAGGGATTGTGGATCTCTTTCAAAATCTATTTCATTGGTAACAAAGTTATAAAGCACGAAAAAGACTACATAATGACCATAAACTAGAGATGTAATGAGACACTCAAACTTACGTAATATGATTTGTAAAATAGATGAAAAGCCTCACCAGATGCATGGAAAATATAACACTTACAACCTTTAAAATAGATTTCTCTAATAATAATAAGATGTTTTAAAGTTTAATTAAGTTATCGGTCGAATCTATGGAAACGTTGTTACGCTAATCCTTAATATTCATCACAGTTTATAAAACAAAAAAGTGGTATTGTCCTACAATTGAATTGAGATACATTTAGAGACGCTTGAAAAGATGCACAACAAAAGATGGAGGATGTTGGAACAGATAATAACATAACACATACCACTTACCATGATAATCCAAATAAAAGATTCATGTTTCTTATAGTAAGTGACACTACTATATATGATAAGACTAAGGATAAACCAAGATATATAACACCATAAGAATTGCATACTAATAATAACAAGAGGTTTGGAAGATTTTACTCTAGCACTGTGACTATGGTCATAGAACTAAGGATTATTACGAGTTAAAAGAAAAAATACATCGTTTGCTTGATACTGGTAGAGTTCATTAAGGACAAGAAAATATAACAACAGATGAGAAGAGTGATAACAACCTTAATAAACAAAAATAATAAGTAAACAATTTGGAATATTATATGGGAGGTGAGGAAAATACTTTGATCAAGACATCACAATCAATTATGAATCAATATCCGATAGAATTCGAGGTCTACACCAACACCCATGATTAATTTCAGTGATAATAATTTATGATGTATAATGTGTCTTTATGAGAACGTCTTAATTATTACCATTAACATTACTGTGATCAATATTAAGTGTGTATTGATCGACACAATAATTTTTCTAAACACACCATACCAAAGTGGGTATGAACGAATGATTAAGTTACCCCGTAAAAGAAAAAAACACAATTTAGTGGGATTCACAGTTTGTTTACTGATTGTTTAGGAGAAATTGAGTTACATGTCACGATGGGTAAAGAGAAAACTAAGAAGATAATCATAGCACGATTCATGGTTCTGCATGTCCTAAGTTCATATAATGTCATACTTAAATGACCGTCACTTCATAAAATGAAGTCTATTGAGTCATCCTTCCACTAATGTGTCAATTATATTATAGGAGGCCGAGTCGAGATTGTATGTAACAATCAAAGGTTGGAATGAAAATTTTATGTTGTGTCTTTTGACCCGGTGAACATGATCTTATATCAATTACATAAACTATTAGGGAAAACAATATGTGTTACATGAAATACCAACGACAAAAAAATATAAAAAGATTGATGACCCATGATAGACAACTCATATCATACAATCTTTGGATGGCAATTTTATATTAGAATTATAAGACGAAAGTCATTGAATATATGAACTCACCTAGACAACGATTAAAATAAAGGTTATGTTCTTTCTTTAAATTAAATTGTGATGTTTATATGGAATATGTTTGATGTAAATGAGTTAATAAATCTACTATTTGTCACCATCTCGCGATTGACAAGTAATTTTGATTGATACGACAAAAACGAAGGGCATTTTCACCAAAACAAAGTTGGGATTATCCCTAAAGAAGTGAGGAAACTATTACAAATAAGGACATATAAAGAAATATAAATATCCAGCTTGGTTGGCTAACTCAGTGGTAGTTCAAAAATAAAAATAGACAATGGAGGCTTTGAACAGTAACTCGTCCCTAGACTATCGCATTTGGTGACAGATAGTCCTTGGACTTTCAAAAGTCCGTTCGTAGTCCCTGGACTATCCAGTTTGGATAAAGTTAATCCCCTTGCATGTGCTGACTATCATTTTTTGTGACAGATAGTCTTTCAACTATTCATTTTCGACAAATTTAGTCCTTTGACTTTCTATTTTTGATAAAGTTAGTCCCCTTAATAAACATGCGCATGAGACTAACTTTATCCAAACTGGATAGTCCAGGGACTACCAACGGACTTTTGAAAGTCCAGGGACTATATATCACCAAAATGGATAGTCCCGGGACTACCAACGGACGTTTGGAAGTCCATGGACTATCTGTCACCAAATTCGATAGTCCAGGGACGAGTTACTGTTCAAAGCCGACAATGGATGATGTGTATAGACTTTATTGGTTCGAACAAATCATGCCTGAATGATGTATTTCCCTCTTATGATTGGTATATTTTTTTATGCAAATTTCAAGCATGATTTACTTTCGTTATGCATACTCGGGGTATAAAATGATGAAGAAGTGATTGCGTATGACATAATAAGGTTTTGACTATTACAAAATGATGTTGTTTAGTTTGGAAAACATATGAGCTACTTATAAGTGTCGCATAAATAATAGTTTTCCCAACCAATGAGGGAAGCATATAATGATATATTAATTATATGGTGTTCCAAAAGAAATAAAAACGATCTCTATATTTCGGCTTTGTCTGATATATTCACTAATTAAAAAAATTTAACATAGAATGAACTCTTTAAAGTATTCATTTAGAGTAGGCTTGGGAGAATTTTTTGGATATGTGGTTATTAAATGATGATTTCATATTCTTCTATGGGTTTTATGTCTTTATTTAAATGGTAAAGGTCCATAATAATGATAATGTCGTATTTATAAAGAATGTCGTCTAAGATAAGATATAAAAAGATAAAGAGACAGAGCAAAACCATGTAACGAATATATGAAAAATGAATAAGACGATTTAAACCAATATAAAATATAACCAAAATACAGAGAAATAAAGATATCAGAATAAGGTAAATGACGACAACTTAGAACCCATATATAGAGAAAGATAATATCATAATAAAGTAAACGATTTAGACGTTTTATACATTAAATAAATATGGAAAATAATCTTTTACAAGCTAAAATATAATCCAAATATAAAATAAAGAAGAAATCATAAGAAAGCAAATGACTAAAAGAGAAGGACTATGTATAATAACCTTCCAATTAATTATTCATTATTACTAATATACTCTACGTAGTTATATGATAATCTTGTAATGTTTATAACAATATTTGTAACAAATGAATTCCACGTTGTCATAAAAACGTGTGTCATTCATCTATAAAGATTAAAATTAGAATACGTAACGTTGACTTCATCATTAGTAAAATAAGTCATTTTTGGTATTTTTCCACCAATCACTTCTCCAATTATTTGGCTAGGATTTAGGTTATCTGGAACCCAAGTGTCTTTTCCGTTTTTATTATTTCTTCATCCTCTCAATTTATTCACTTCAAATTTTATAATCTTAATTCTCATGTGCCATTCTTCCTCACAGCTATATATGTGTTCAATGATAGGCTAGAGCGTCATCCTCTTTGAGCCGATTTGAAAGATCTTTCAGTTTCTTGACGTGACCTTCCTTAGGTTGCTCTGAGGTACTTTAAAGATACTCATAAACCCAATGAACGTATTGGCTCGTTCAATCAGGGTGAAATTAACGAATCCAACAATTGTTGCTACCAATGTGATTCGTGTGATCTTTGCTCGTTTGATCCACAATTCAATTGGCTTAATAAAAATATTTTAAAACTCATCAATTCTAGGATTGATCAGAGTCTTAGTTAATATTTATTAGGATAATTCATTCCATATGTACATTGCCTACTTTTTGTCTCCTTGTTCTTCAGATCACTCTACTGTCACTCAAAAAATAGGTACCCAATGGTTGTGTATTAGAAAAATCTTTTAATTTTTTTAGTATATAATATTATCATTCTTTGTAAAAAAATTGAATGTTTTGGTCTCTACTCATGGTATAAGTCTGGTCTCCCATAAGATCACTCGATTTAAATTTTCCCTTTGGGCCTTAATTGTAAGGAAATTAGTAATATTAACTTTAGGGTATCTATTACCTAAAACCACCTCCTCTCGGCCCAATCTTAATTTGCAATCGACCCATTACATCATTCCTTGATCTCTGTTGAGATTGTTGCCTCTTCCGCCTATATCTCCTTTAGGTGTGCCAAGGAATCTTTCTATAAATTAAAGTCGAGAGAGACATGACTCAATCTTGGAGACCGTAATAGTAAATTATTTCATAATAATATAAACACTCGTATCTTGAGAAATAAAATAGTCTCAATCTCTAATAGTAATAGGGACCTTACCACTTCACCAAAAGATGTGGCGAGTGTCTTAGTCAATTATTTTTCTAACCTTCTTGGCTCCAGGTATCTCATGGATTACCATTGATTATATAGAATCTCTTCTCTTATTTGTACAAAAGTTAACTTCTAATACCGGTCTTCGATGGTCCAACATGTTACTTGTGCATAAATTAAAAGCACTATTTTTACTATAGATAACAATAAATATCCAGGGCTCGATGCCTTTAATGTTAGTTTCTTTAAGCACTCATAGAACATAATCGGTAATGATATTTATGATGGAATCTTAATATTTTTTATATATTTATTCTTGAGCCTTCTTGTAATACCTTTTCCATTTCTCTAATCCAAAATAAGGATTTCCCTCCGCCGTCGAGGAGTTTAGACCAATTGCATATTGCAATGTGGTTTACAAGATTATTTCCAAAATCTTGGCTAACATGATTATTGACTCTTTTCCTTATCTGGTTGACAAATCTCACAAGTCTTTAAACTCGATATGATGAAAGTTATTTAAAACATTTAGTGGCATCAAATCTGTACTTTTCGCAGGGTATATTTATTGATCTTCGGTCTTCATTCTCCCTGCCAGAGTTCTTAAAGAGCTCTTAAAGTCTATTCGTCGTTTTCTCTAATCTGGCTACTGAAGGCTACTAGTACGAAAATGGTTTAGTATACTTTTACTTTTCCATTGTTTGAGGGTGGCTTTGGGATCTTAGACCTAAAAACCTGGAATGAGGCGGCCATCCTCAAAAACTTATGGTCTGTTGTTAGTTGAAATGACAATTTTATCTGGTGTGACTGGATTATCTCCAAGAATATTAAGAACAATAACTTTTGGTATTTAAAACTTTACTTTTCTCCCTCATGGACTTAGAGGAAACTTTTACGTTTTAGGCTATTGGCTAGTAATTTGTACATGGTGACGATCGATAATGGAAAAAGCACCTCATTGTGGTACGATCTTTGGCTCGTATTTACTTCTCTAGTTACCTATTAGAGGTTCAACATCATCCATGAATTAATGCTCTATAAAAACCTCAAAATGTCTAACATTATTTACGATGGGCTCTACAACTGACCTACTAGAGATCATAATATTTTTTGGGAGATCAACAACCTCATGATTTTAGAATCGGCAATAAAATTATAACTTTATAATTTAAATATTTTAGTTATGAATTTTTTCATACTAATGCAATAATTTAAATTACCTCAAAGTAATATATTTTATGCAAATGTAATGAACGGCCAAGTAAGAAATAAATATATTTAAATAAAAATCTTAAAAATAAATACTTTTTGTTATTCATTTTTTGCATATATAAATTTTATATAACAATGGTTGTACCCTTGCTCATGAAGCTGCTGGTGGTATTCTGATTCGGGATTGGAATGGTGGCATCGTCAAGGGCTGTGGTAGACTGTATGGTAAAAGGACACCTCTGATTGCTGAGTGTCGAGCATTGCTTGATGGTTTGAAGCTATGCAGAGATCTGGGGCTTGAAAATGTCGATGTTGAAGTTGACTCCTTGGTCCTGGTCCATCTGTTGGCCTTTGGTAAGTCTCCATGGTATCTTGTTTCTTTGTTGAGTTGCTGTAGGAGGCTTATCAAACCGGAGATGGTGGTGAAGCATGTCTTCCGGGAGCAGAACCATGGGGTTGATTGGGTGGTCAAGGAGACTTTGAAGACTCAATCAGAGTTCAATTTCAGCAGCAATGATGCTCCTCCGCAGATCAAAGCTATAGCCTTCTTAGAAAGCCTCAACGGGGGCTACCTGAGATTGGTCAATTAGGGTTCAATTTGTGATCTAGGGTTTTTGATGTATGTTTAGGGTTTTTTGGGGAAGAAGATGACTTCCCGCTTTTGATTAGGGTTTTGTTTTGAATTATTGTACAATTGCCTTTTAGGCTTGGTTTTCTTTTAATTTTCAATATAGTCCTTTACTAAAAAAAATGATTAGATACATATTACTTAATTTGTTTGGTTTTTAATTTATGTTTTTTACATCAATATAAAAATATAATTTATTTGAATATAGCAAGTTTAAATCTATCCAAAAAATATGGATGTTTTGCCAATAAAACAAGAGGTCCATAAAAGAAAATCCAGAGTAATTGGAGGAGTATACAAACAAAATATTCTAATTGGATTCCAGTAAAAAAAAACATTCAAGTAATAATTATTCTTATACAGTAAGATGTATTTTTAATCTATTCTTGTTATAACTTTCTTCTCTTTTGTGAAGAGTAGATTATGGGAATAGCTGCAACTGAGGGTCTTTTTCTCAATGAAGTTTTCGCTAAAGTCAAACAACCATCGAGATGGTTGAAACCATGAATATCGGTTTATCTTTTTGCGCACTTCCTTGCCAGACTACATTTAACCGTTTGTGAATTATTTGTATTAGACCGAAGGTTGGTTTTCCATTTACTTTAATATATTATACGTGTTTAGGTATTTTTATCATCATCTTTTATCATGTTTTTAGGGATAAAACTTTGGATTCGGCTAAATTCAGATCCAAAATATGTTAATCAGCCCCAAAAAAACAAGCGTTTTTGAAGTTTTACAATTTTATCCTTATTCCGGCGGTTGAATTTTTTTCAACCGCCGGTTGAGATCCTCCCACTCTGTTTCACCCGTCGGTTGAGATTCTCCCACCCTGTTTCACCCGTTGGGGTAAGCTTCCCCGCCGGTTGAAACCCTCTCAACCGGCGGGGTAAAAGACGGCTAAAATTTTGGGGTTGGTTAACATATTTTGGATCCGAATTTAGCCAAACCCTAAAACTTTTTATACCTCATTCGGGTGCATTCGCAAGACGTACATTCAAAAGATTCAGCATATTAGTTTTGTCTATTGAAGTGATGGTAACAGTATTGATTATTTTATAGTTTTTATGATGGATTCTCTCGTAAAAAAATCATCTTACGAATAAACGATGGTATTGATCATTATAGACAAGATAAGCAGCTACCAAAAGTTTGGTAAAAATATTGTTGTCAAAAGATTCATATTTTCAATGGTTGGATAATATCTTAGCTCATGAATAATGCAGATTATATATGACAAGTATATAATATGACAAACAATTTATAAATAAAATATCAAGGGTGAACACACTTTTTTTTCTACCGTCTCTGTTTGACTGTATTTTTTGGATGATTTAAATTTTAGTTTCTACTAATATAAAATAATATTATTTTCCACTAATGATTATAAAACTACGGTCTAACTATATTACGATGTTTTGAAGCTTTGAAATAATAACATGAAGATTGACGAACTTATTTGAATTTTGCATTATGATTGTATTTCTTAAATTTTAAATTAAATTCAGCAAAATTGACGACAAGATTAAGCTAGGTAACGTTCAATGATTGTTAAGATTAAGATAACTGGGAAAAAAACTACATTATTAAAAAAAGTTAATTTTTTAAAAATGGAGTTGGAATCTAACACTCAATTCCATCATTGTATGGAAAACTTCATAACAATCTACTTCGTTTGGATAATTTATTACTTTCTGTAATGTACGTGAATATTTTCGGTAATACCTAAATAAAAACGAATGAGTTTTTGTTCTTCAACCTCATCGTTTGGATATATAAAATTTTGTTTCAAATTTTTGTATGAAATAAGATAAGTGTTTATGGCGTCTTATATTTGGGATCAGGCTTGTTGGATGACGATAAAGTTTTAGGATTGATTGTTTCAAATATAAAAGAAGCATCATCATCATGAGATAAAATTTGTGAATGTTTCTTAAAATAAATTTTAGATTTTACTTTATCTTTTCCTTTGGTCTTAGGTGTAGGTTTGATAACGAGAATTTTATATTTTCTGATATTGATTTATCAGAGCTACTTGAAGATGCAGACGAAGATGATGAAAATAATTATTGATATGTTCAGATATTTTTGGAAGGACATTACTGTGTAAACTGGAGGGGCAGTTTGGGTATATCTTAAACCAAGCAAATAACTGTCCGACCAGTCAAAACATGACTCAACCGTGTGCTAACATTATTTAAGTTTTGGGTTTTAAAGATTGACCAAGATCCAAGGTCCGACCCGTAAGGCCTATGAGTCACAAAATTAGTATAAATACCCCAACCAATTTCATTTAATAGGTTGGATTTTTTCCAAAAACATTAACTACAAGCATACACCTCTCTTATCTCACTATTCACTAATCAGAAAATAATATTCAATTTGCAAACTCCTTAAAATACCCCATACCACAAATTACCCATACCAAATTGGCGACTATAGTGGGAGACGAGGGTGCCTGAATTCCATATTCAAAACCAGTAGGAAAAGTAGTTCGGATGGATCCCAATATACAAGATGTTCCACCCCCAGTGGTGGAAGGGGTGAAATAAAATAATATGCACACCATTGTGTCTCATATGAATGGTAATGAGAAACTATACATGGAATAGGAGCATGATCAACTGAGGGCTGAAATTGAAGCCCGAGGTCTCAAAATCAAGCGGAAAAGGGAATCAAAGAAAAGTCTGGTGCATCATCACTCCATCCTACTAATAATCCAGGTGAGAATGAGCAGTCCATAACAACTCATCTCAACTCCAATAAAACACATCGGTCCAAACTGATTGTGAGTTCCACATTGGAGTCTTCCAATAGTTCATCTAACGATTCAAAACTTGAAGAGTCAGTATCATTCAATAGTGATGAGGGCCGGTTGAAAAAGAAATTAAGGTTGACCAAAAATCATTCAAGAATGATAGATAGGCATGATAGACTTAAAAATATGAGGGAAATATGAAAGATTCTGCTAATCAACATATTGAACGTTTGCTGATTGATACATTTGCCTTCCAATTCATACCCAATATTTTTTCAACTCCGAATGAGGATACTGTGTTTAGTCCTAGCCAAAATTGGAGGCAACCACCTTTGTCTTCAAAGATACTTTCCGGATATCTTCCCAAAAGATTTGATAGTTCCAAGATGGAAAAGTATGATGGAAGCAAAGATCCGAACAATCATCTCGAACAATTTAGAAACTCCATGATGAACTTTGATGATAATGACAAGCTTCTATCCAGGGCGTTCTCTCCAACCTTTAAGGAAAGTGCCCTCAAATGGTATAATAGTCTCCCTCACGGATCTTATATTTTTTTTTATTCAGGGTTGCGTTCCGGAGGCAATTTGTTGGAAGCAAAGAGCTTAAAGGTAATGGTGATACGATTATCCATTGTCCCCAAGAACCGAACGAAACTCTGAAAGAATATATTAGCAGGTTTTTAAATACGAAAAATGGGCTAGTTGACTGTCTCGAACATGTTATAATCGCATCTTTAAGACAAGGTTTGAGTCTGGGTAATTTGGCTGATTCGGTGACCCGAAAAAAAGCAATGACATTTGGGGGATTTTAAAATCAAGTTGGGAAGCAGATTAATGTTGAAGATACTAAGAAGTCTAGAGTGCCTCGTCAACACAGATCCACCACCATAGTATCAAATCCTCAAACAACAATTCAGTCCGGTTACAGATTAAAGGAGGTTGGGCAGGGATCTCATCGGCCCAAGCAGAATCAATCCAGCCAAAACCAACAAGTTCGAAGTAAAACTGGTCCTTGGGTTCAGCTTGAACGGTTTGCTGAACATATTGTTTTTAAATTCCTTTAAACAGATGAAAAATCCCTCGGTTGTTCAACGTTCGAACATAACTATTGTGGGATTCACTGGGAGTTTGGCAGATGTAATTGGAGAATTTAAGGAGGAAGTATTATTGGGTAAATTACCCTTCAAGAAAACGGTAAAGGTCTTGTTTGTTGAGGTTGACTGCCCAACATCTTACAATGTTATCTTTGGGAGATCTTGACTCTCGATGATGCATGTTGTAGCCTGTATTGTCTATTAGTGTTTGAAGTATGTTGTGGGTGCACAAGTGGGTGTTGTCCAAAGCAGTCAGAATGTGGCTAGAGAATGCTATGTGACGGCTCTTACCTCAAAGTCTTTGGAGGCAGCCAAAGTTAACAAATAATAGAAGCTATTGAAGCTTTCCATCGATGAGAATGAAATTGATGATCCCCGGGAGGCTCCTAGTGTTACAATACCTATAGAAAAAGTTGAAGTCTATTGCCTAACAAAAGGAAAAAATGTTAAGACTGGTACTAAGTTTCCAATAAGTTTGAAACAAAAGTTAGTGTCTTTCTTGTCGGACAATTTACATATGTTTGCATGGTGCAATGGTGATGTAACCGGAGTAACCGCTGAGGTAATTTATCATAAATTATCAGCCCGAACTGATGTTGGACCTTTCGTACAAAGAAGAAGGTCATTTTCCAAGGAAAAAGAAGATGTGATTGTGCTAGAAGTTGATCAGTTGACCAAAATGGGCCACATCAAAGAATATCAGTACCCATTGTGGACTGCCAACCTTGTTTTGGTCAAGAAAAAGAATGGCAAGTGGCGCATGTGTATTGACTTCACTGATCTTAATAAGGCATGTCCCAAAGATCTTTATCTCGTTCCTCGGATAGATCAGTTAGCGGACTCTACCTTTAGGAACAAGTTTTGTCCTTCATGGATGCATTTTCAGGGTACAATCAGATACAAGTAGATCTAAACAATCAATAGTACACAACCTTTAATACAGACATAGGTTTCATTGTTATAAGGTGATGGCATTTGGGTTGAAGAATGGTGGTGCTACTTATCAACGATTGGTGAATAAAACTTTCACAACTCAGATTGGCAAAAACATGGAAGTATATATAGATGATATGATGCTGAAAAGCCTTAAAGATGAAAAACACATATCTGATATTCAAGCGACTTTTTCTAACCTAGAAGCCATCAACCTAAAATTAAACATGGAAAAGTGCATTTTTGGAGTCTGATCTGGTAAGTTTTTAGGGTATGTCGTAAGTGAAAAAGGTATACAAGATGATCTGAATCAACTAGATGCTCTATTGTCTATGGATACTCCCTGGAATACTAAAGAAGTTCAGAGGTTAACCGGACAGTTGGCTGCATTAAATATGTTTATTTCAAGGTCGTGTGACAAATGTGCTCAATTCTTTCAAGTTTTGAGAAATGCCAAAGATTTCAATTGGTGTCCACAGTGAGATCAAGCTTTTCTTGAGATAAAAAAAAAGCATTTATCTTCACCTAAAATGTTATTCAGAAACTAGCCTTGGCATTGGTAATAGACACCAGAAAAATGAGGCCTCAATTTTAAGCACACTCGATCACGATTCAGACGTCCCCCCCCCTTAAAGAATGTTCTACAAAAAGCTGACATACCAGGAAGAATGACTAAATGGTCGGTTGAGCTTGGAGATTATGATATTTATTTTGCATCCCGAACTGCAATTAATTCTCAAGCTATAGCTGATTTCTTGGTAGAATTTCATACTGAAATGTATCATAAACAAGAACAAGAAAACAAGTCTATGAAAGAGTGGTTAATCTGAACAGACGGTGGGTCTAGTACTATGGGATGCAGGGCTGGAATTTGTTTAACTTCTCTGTATGGTGATATTATGTATGAGGCTATATTTTTTGGTTTAAGGACATCTAACAATGAGTCAGAATATGAAGCAACCATCGCTGGACTGAGACTAGCTCAGATATGTGCAAAAAGGGTTTGGTTAGTTAGTGACTCCTAGCTACTTATTAATCAAGCTCAAGAGCAATATGAAACTAAAAAAGATCAGTTAATAAAGTATCTACAGGTGTTGAGGAAGTTTCTATATGTTTTAAAAGTATCCAATATGAGCATGTCCCTAGATCGAAGAATACTATGGCGGATTTTTTAGCCTACATAGCATATTCTGAAGCCTACCATTGGATTCTTATGCAAGAATGCCCCTCCATAGTTTCAATCCAAGAGAAAGAGGGTAAGTGTGAAGAAATTTTGAGTATATATGGCCTATCATCCAAATATTGGAGATTTGATATACAACGGTTCATTTCCGATAGTGTTTTACCTCTAGACAAGATCTTAGCCAAAACAATCAAATACAAGGCTCATGGTTTCCTGGTTTTAAGGGAAATTCTTTATAAAAACTCTTTCAGCGGGCCTCTCCTACGCTGTTTAAGCTTTGAGAAATCCAAAAGTATCTTATATGAATTGCATGCTGGAGATGGATCAACACATTATGATTATAAGGCCTTAACCAGAAGAGTTTTGTTAGTAGGGTACTACTGGCCAACAATAATGGCAGATGCCAAAGATATAGTCAAGATGTGTGATCCTTTCTGCAGATATGGGAATGAAATCCATACGCCAGCAGTTCCTATGGAATACATATCCAAACCCATATCTTTTGATAGATGAGGTTTGGGCTTTGTTGTGCCTCTTCCCATGGCATCCGGATGGTATCGAAAAATAATAGTGGCAATTGGTTATTTCTCTAAGTACATAGAAGCAGCACCCTTAGTTGGAACCACTTCTAAGGCGTTCATAAAATTTATTTTATCCAACATATGTTTCCGATTTGGAATTCCTTGAAGAATCACTACAAATAATGGTCCATAATTTGACAATAAATACAATGGAGATATTTTGCACTTCCAAAGGAATTCAACACTATTTTTCTTCCCCTTTCCACCCTCGGGCTAATGGGAAAGTTGAAGTTGCTAATCGAATAATCTTGTCAGGGTTAAAAATAATCTGGAATGAGTTGTAGGAAGGTGGCTAAGTTATTTGCAAGAAGTATTGTGAGCTTACCGAACTACTCATCGGACTGCTACACACGAATCCCTTTTTACCCTCGTTTACGGGATGTATGCAATCACACCTATGAAAGATACTTTACTATCCTTCATGATCCAAAACTAATCCTAACAAGCAAATGACATGGTGGTTAGGAATCAGTTGAATTTGATTGGAGACAAAAGGGTCAAGGTATATTTAAGAACATCACATTATCAGGGTTTTATGAGAATCAGATTTGCATCCAAGGTTAAAAGAAGAGGTTTCCAGTTGGGAGACAAAGTCTTAAGAAAGGTCTTTTTGCATACTAAAAAAAGACGGTTTGGGAAGTTGGCTCCGTACTGGGAAGGCCCTTATATGGTATGTGAAAGAGTAAAACCATGAAAATATAAACTTCAAGACAAGGAGGGTAAAGTTTTGAACCATCCATGGAACATTAAACATCTCAGGTTGTATTTAGAATAAAATTCTCCTGTAAATATTTACCTTCTCATACCTCTATGTAAATATAAGGGGCATAATCTTTCCTACCATGGTGGCACGGGGAGGTTTTAATGAGGTGTACGATTTTTAATCAATGGTATCATATGCCTTTTTTCAAAAGAAATTGTGAGTAGTATGAGGAGATCAGATAAATTGGATACTTATTAAACACCCCGGCTCTCAAATGAGGTATCTTTGAGGTGATCAGATTTATTAAACACTCATGATCGGAGTTATTCAACACTTTCATCCTTCAAAATGAAATATTGTTGAAGTGATTTAATAAAATAATCATCTATTAAACAAGTCGGAGAAATTAAATACTAGTTAAAAATTAGATATAAGAAGAAAAAGGAGTTCGTACGAAAGAAATACTTAAAATTATATCTTGATCAGAACGAGTCCGATTCACAATCACAAAAATGCCTTGGTCATCCAAGGAATTTGGTCTACAAGACAAAGATTGAAAGAGATAACAAAATGCCTTAGCCATCCAAGGAATTTAGGTTTTGAACATAAAAATAAACATTATATAACCTTAGGGCCTGTTCCTTTCGGGTTTTACCTTACTCTCGTCTTTTTTGGGAATCTTGATATCAGTGTTTGAGCTCTCATCAGTTCCTTCATCTGAATCACTGTCACTTGGGGAAGAAAACCCATGCTTATCACCTTCTGTCATGGTATGAAGATGGATGTCTTCGTACTGAACATACTTCCATAGAGGTCTCAGACTCTTTTTGGGGAAGGTCTGATGGAAAAGCATAACCATATACAATTTGATTCCCTCATCCCTATTTTCCAGAGAATCTACTAGCCTAACAATATACCTCTCTACGGTTGAAGCTATCTCTTGAGTCTTGTTGTCCTTTAGAGATTTGTTCTCTTTTTCTTTCTCTGAAAGAGCTTTTTTTGGCTTCCCTTTCTCTTCGGTTAAAGCAGTAATCGTGTTTGTGCTGGTGGTTTGTTGTTCCTTCAAGGTTTTGATCTTACTAAATGAATTGGTTTCCAAGGTGGAATATTTGGTCTAGATCTCCTCTTGGGAACTCTTCGACTAGTGCATTTCGGTAGCCAAGTCCTCATTCTCTGGCTTGCTGTGGTGAGATTACTAATGTTCTCAACTTGATCCCTCACCTACCTCTCTAAGTTCACTATCAGTCTAATGGATCCCAAAACTACATGGCCTAATGTGTCTTGTTCGATTGGAACCTCGAAATATTCGTCATTATAAGTGACGACATTGAGAATAGTGGGTTGTGGGAAAAATCCAACAAAATCATCCTTATCCAGGTCATTGAAGTACATATTGCAAAACTCATCAAGGTTAACCTCTCCTTTAATAGATGGTTGGTTAGCTGTAGGAAACATTAGAGAAGAAGGTTCAGCTGGTGCATCTGCATGTGGAGGAACATCCGATGGGAGTGTAAGATTGTCAACCGGGGGCCGGAGAATTCTTGGGTCATCGTCTTCCTTGGGCCTTTTATGACCTCTCGTCTTAGCCTGAGGGGACTAGTCTGATTCCCCAGTTTCCCCAACAGTTGCAGCCACAACTTCCAACAAGATAGCATTTATCCCTTCAGTGTGCTCCGAACTGGATGCTTCGGGATTCTGGAGAGATGGATCGGTTCCAGTCTTCTTCTTCTTCATCTTATATAGATTTCTAAAAGCTTTACTCCAGGCTGGTAAGTACAAGTTTCCATCCTTTGCCTCTGTCCTTGTAAGGATGATATCTGATGGAGGGGGAGTGGTCAATTGTTCCCAAGTGAGGTCTCTGCTTCTAGTGGTGTTCCATAGGTGAGCCCTCAACATGTTTCCCGAGGTGAAACAATTATGAAAACCAAGTCCCCACTTTTCCAATGCTCATTGCTTTAATTTGGAACAGGTAGTTTTTCCAGCCTCCAAGTGCTCAGGAAACATCTTTGAAAGCACTGCAAAATATAAACAACAATCTGTTCGGTCTAAAATCCTCCAATACCTAGTCAGTTGACTAGGATTTATTTGGTAATTGATCTTTTTTCCATTTTCCCAGGCTCCGGTTATGAACAAAAGTTGGGTCCTCCATGGTTTTTCAGCCTTTAACAGGTCGTTCACTACTTTGTAGGCATTCCCCATCTTGTAATGATAAAATGGGGTCTCGTGGTTCATACATAAGCATCAACGGCAACAAATTTCTCCATGGGCAATGAAATCTTTGATAGCTTGGAAGCAATTATGCTGGCTAGAAGGGTATACCATGCATTCAGACTCAGCTAGCTGGGCAAAGCTTAATCAGATGGAAGTATTAAACTACCTCCTGGTCCAAAGGGAAACAAATTCCACAGTTTAGCACTTCGGTGTATACCACCAGTTCGTTAGCTTTTAAGTTTAAAGGAGTCTCCGGTGTAATTGGAATCCTAACCTTGGCAGACTCTGGGAAGCCTTACTTTGTTCTTATCTGATCCAGATCGGCGGTGTGTGTATACATATAGGAAATTTTTTTGAAGGGCCAACAAATATTTCATGTTAACCTTGCGAAAATTAGGCCCTATTTTTCCTTTAAGACACTCCAGAATCTGTTCGGTGTTTGGTCACCCCACCTGTCTATCCGGATGTTTCTAGTGGGGTGTCTTCCCCACTGTCCTCCATAACTTCCTCCATTATGGTTAACCGTTTTTTGGTCAACTTAGTACTTGTGGCCTCTTTTTGAACTTGGATAGCCTCATTATGGAGAGATACGTTGTCCGGATTTACTGGGGATCGGGCAGTAGGGTTTAATGCATCCGAACTAATATTTTTAGAAGAAGAATGGGTACCTTTAGATTTGGAAAGTCGAGTAACTCTCTGGGGCGTGACCTCTGTTGTATATGATCTCATGGCTATGAAAGGTGAGGGTTTCCTAACACTAGAAACGATTTTTCTCTTATGAGAAGAATCTAATGATGCTTGAACTGAAGGTTCAGATTCTAGAGTAGATAATGTAGGAATGGAAGAGGGTTTTCCCGTTACCGATGTTCTGGATGATGACGTGCTCATATCAGATTCCGGAACCACTGGGCTAACCACTCCACCATGAGAAGCATGAAGTTCAGCTGCGATCTTTGCCTCCTATCTTTCCTCTTTTCTTGCTTTCTCTAAGTCTGATAGGTTTAGCCAACCCCCTTTAATCAAAGCTTCTCTGGTTATGAACATATAGCTTCTTAAAACTCGACATTTATCTCTAGAAAATGGTTCTCGTTATGAGAAACCAAACATCAAAACAGGTTTATATAGAGATAAAGCCACTTGAGTGTTTTTTTAAGCTGAAATGGTTCGAATAATGATTAGAGGCTATTAAGTCTCCTTTAATTACTTTATGAAAATATGTACAAGTCCCAAGGAAGAAAAACAGCTGAAAGGTTGAATCAAAATGTGACACGTGTCAAATGTCAGAATTCTAATCGTTGGCTTTTCATCTACAAAAAGGAACCCCTTCGGATCCGGTCAGGGTCCTTTTTTCTTTATAACAAATCCTTTAAAATACGCTTTGGATCCGATCTGGATCTTTTCATGAATAAGTTAGCTCTTCCAAAATATGTTTGAAAGAACTAAAGGGGCTACTAATAGGTCGAGATATTTTTGGAAGGACATTACTGTGTAAACCGGAGGGGTAATTCAGGTATATCTTAGACCAAGCAAATCAAGAACAGTTCGACCAGTCAATACACGACTCAACTGTGAATAACATTATCTAAGGTTTTGGCTTTAAGGATTGACCAAGATCCAAGGTCTGACCCGTAAGGCCCATGGGTCACAAAATTAGTATAAATACCCCAACCAACTTTATTTAATAGGTTGGATTTTTTCAAAAAACATTAACTACAAGCATACACCTCTCTTATCTCACTACTCATAAAATAATATTCAATTTGCAAACTCCCTAAAATACCCAATACCATAAATTACCCATACTAATTATGACTCACTAACTTCTGTTTCATCCAATGAAAATATGATGTCCTAAAGTTCTTCAATCCATACTTATAACGTATAAGCATCCATTATAAACTACTAATCGATATAGCTTTCATAATTCAATACAAAAGATAGAGTTTTGGTTCATACAAACATTTAATTAATAGATATTTTGACAAAATAAATATATCGCTCAATACAAGAAGTACAAAAAGTTGGTCTATGTTGTACAAGATTTTTTGACAGTGCTAATTAAATGAGATTTTATGGATCAAATATCTAAAATATATGCACCAACGGAAAAATATGCATTGTCGAGTTTTAATACACATAATCGACTAAGTCAATATAAAATATTGAATATCGTTCTTATTTTGGATATCAAATAATTTTTGTCCAAACAAGAATTCTTAGTCTATATTTTCGTTTTTATTTTTATTTTTAGGGTCGATAAAATTGGATTTACATATGGTATACAATTTTATTATAGAATAAATATGATTGAAGACCCTTATGTCAGTTCACGTAGTAGATTCAAAGTTAGTACAATTATTTACATGTAGATAATAGTTTTTTTCTTAAACGGTAACTAGCTAAAGAACATATCATCATTGGTAAAAATTGAAAACCAATAAAATTATAGAGAGATAAAATAAGAAGCAAGAAGAAGAACATGTTAATGACCAATGTATAAAACAATCATTAATTTATTTTAGACTTTAACTCAAGGACCTCAAGGAGACAAATAACTTCAATAAAGGTGTGGTATGTGTCAATACGAGAGTAATCATCATGTCCGTGAAAACCAAATGTCCATGTTCTAATAAGTCCAAGCCCGGATATGGTATGTAAAAACAATTAGAGGAATAAATACCCACAAGTGTGATAGTTAGAAGAACACTCGGGTTTCAGAAGATCTATAATAAAAAAATCGATAATCATATATAATCTTATAGTTGTTGTTCATAGTGGAAGTTTATTGATACAAAACACCAAAAATTGTTTAATCATAACTATCTTCCTTATCTTAATATAAATTTATATGTAATCGTAGTTTTCTAATTTTCAGATCTTGCAGCTCAATAATTAATGTATCTATTATGTCCCAAAAGATGTGCCTTAACTTGCACACAGTCATCAAAGATTTAGTGTATTTGTCAAATTTTAAAACTACTATATTTATGAGGTCAATAGGTTGGTAGATATATTTATCAAGATATAAAAAATTGTATTGAGTGACATATAAACTTTATAAATGATGAATAATTCAAAATCAATGCACTTTGATCATGCACAAAAAAATACGAATAGACATATAAATGATGAATATGTCGGAATATATTTATTTAATATATTTATGGACCGAAAATAATATGGATCAACATTCTAAATAAACATATTCGGTTATTGTCTTAAGGAAGTCCAAATTAAAAGTAATCGAGTTAATTATTTAATTAACTAAATTGGATCTATGGGTGAAAAAGCGTTATGAGCTGAAGTGTGGTAACCGGGTTGAATTTGAGAATTGTGATGAAGAGGGCTCAAATCTCTACACTTAAGCCTGAATTAATAATCAGGGATATAAATTGAATTATCAATTTATCGGGTTATAGTCTCCGAACACAAGGAAGTATAATAGGATGGGCTTTACAATGTTGGGATTCACATTGTAAAGACTATAAGTAAGGGGCTAGCTTTAGGAATTTCATCATCCTAAACCCTAATCACAAACAGACGACCACTTCTTTCAGTGTCTGGAGACCTTTCTTTTCTACTAACTTGTTTTGCAGGTTTCTCAAGGAAATATACTGAATCGCTAAAGAAAGAAAAGGAACAAAAGAGATTACTAGATGGAAAGCAATAGACAAACCCGTAAGTGTTCTTGGTTTTTTGTTTATTCATTAGGTGAATCTAGAAAAGAATTTCTTTATTTTTCCATGATTTGTTATATATGATTTTTCGCGTTTGATGCATATGAACAAATAACTCACCAAGATAATTTTAAGTATTCTCATACCTCATTATTATTGAAATATATTAGCATATATCTTATACCTCTTATTGATGAGATGGATAACCTATGAAATACGAGTATAGAAACTCAAAATCGTCATACTATAATAATATTTAGTCTATGCACTGTCGTTTTATGGGCTAAAAGAATTGTTTTAGCCTACAAATTGGTCTCTTTAATTCACAAAGAAATATTAAGCATTATAGTAAGTCTCGATATTTTAAATTTTGAACGATACTATAAAAAATATTATTATTTACGTTATTATAATTGGCTACAATTATATCATATTTAGTGTAAAAATAGATAAAATTTTAATGGCATAAAAATGAGAAATTGAGCCTAATAAACGGCCAAAATAGAGTATACTTGCACATTTAGATTTATTAAAAGGTCGTTTTGAAAACTATAATAGTACTTTTGATAATAAAAAATTAAATTATATATACACCAATATTTAGACAAGTAATGTTTTATTTTTACCTTATATTTTGGTAGAAACTAAAGATCTATCAGAATCCACATCATATTGAGAAAATTATTTGTGATGATATAATTGAGACATGCTATATATTAATAAATAAAAAACACATAGAAATCTTGCCAAAATTTACACTCAAATTATGAGATAATGTGTTTGCTAAAAACGATAAACTTCATACTGAACATCTTCCGTACATAACCAAATTGAAGGATGTAAAATTATTTCTAAAATGACTTACTTTTCCGAGATATCCACAAAGATATGTATCAAGCATATCTAATTATTTCTAAAATGACTTACTTTAGTGAGATATCAACAAAGATATGTACCAAGCATATCTATATGCATACAAGTAGATTGTGGCTTACTTTTGATTTTCAAAAATCACAACTTTGATGCGTTACTACAATGATTATTTTATAAATTAAAGCGTGATATTAGAGAGAAAATGATAATGCCATTGGGTTTTTTCCTCTTAAATAAGCATAAAAATTGAAAAAAAACATATAGTATCCAAATTAGAAAAGCATTGCATGTATTGTTTTCAGATTCAAGATGATATTTGGTTCATTATTTTTTTATTTTATGATATTTGTTTCTAGTCATGTTCATATTTGTTGGATGTAACTAATTAAAATGTGATTAAGTAGTCTAAATTTTCATTATATATATATATATATATATATATATATTATAATTTATATATTTCTAAATTTTATTTTTTACATATTCAAGACCTTTAATAAAAATAAAAATATGTACATATAAAATACATTTAGAATTGGTGAGGTTAATTTTAGTATGAGGGTAAATTTGTAATCTGTTCGGAGTTTTTTTGGAGGTTTATAGGTGTTTAATGTTTTGAGTAGAGAGTAGAGGGAGAATTAAGCAGCCTGGTTGCAGTTAATTTTTATTACCCACATTTAATGCAGGTGGTTGGGTATTTATACCCTTACATCTGGGCCTTATGGGCTTTCAGGTCATGTTTAATGGACCCAGGTCAAGTTCAAAGACCTATGAGCTCTTAGTAGGAGAGCAGGCAGCTTAGTCAAGAAGTGTTTAGGGTTTTTAGTACTTTTGTCATAGTCCGAACAGTTCAATGGGCTGAGTGTTCGAAATGTTCTGTCCGGTCCGGAGGCCTTGGACCGATCTGTCCCTGTCCGGGGAGTAAGCAGAATTCGGACTCATCAGGAGCCCCTTTTTTAGGTGTTTGTTCAAATACCTTTGTCAAAAACTTGAAAAACAGTTCGAAGTCAGAGGTAGTTTTTCCCGGACAGGTCTTTCAACTTGGGCTAGGGCTTTATCCGGACTGATAAAGCTTCGTGAATCCAAAACGGTTTTTGCCAGAGGTTGTGGGACACATGTCGCTTTCTGATTGGTTGCTTCAACCGTTTTTTCACCTTGAATTTCGAACCCACCTTCTTCGAAAAGCAACCTCTTAATTAAAGGTGGTGACATCAGCGCCGTCTTTAATCATTACCAATCTTTTCGAATTCTCCTAGGAATCAAACTCCTTTTTTCAGATTTACTATAAATTAAAACACTTTCTACTGTTTTACCATCTCTCTTAAATTTATTCTGCAACTTCTTAAAACTTTCTCTCTCTAAAGCAAAAAATTTACCCAGATAGTTTATGTTTACAACGAGGAACGCACTGATCAAAGGTGGGTGGCTCAACCTCTCTGAATTAGAAAAGGCGCAAAAGGTCGAAAGGGAAAGACGCATTGCAGCAGGACTACCCGTTTCACCCATCGACAAACCAGTAACTTCAAACACAGAGTCGGATCAAGGCTCTTCTTCCTCTAAAGGCACCAAGCCGAAAAGGTTATTTCAAACCAATCTCTCCCCCATTATCTCAGGTTCCTCGGTTCAAGAATCAGAACCTGTGGTTGAGCCAGGCGTCACTGTAACCAGTTTTAAAAAACCCTCCCCCTTCATAGCTATGGGGTCAGACACTGAGCACTCCCCTCAAAAACTAGTTGACCGGAGAAGAGGCCGGTTAGTTAAAGGTCAGGCTTCTAAGAGCACTCCTTCTAAATCGGGTGCTAAAGACAGCAGCACTGGGTCAGAAGTGCCCATCAGAGCTCCCAAGGACAGACTGTCCGGTCCGGAGGGAAGTAGTTCAAGTCTTCAAAGAGAAGCATCTGCACCAGAGCCCCAACCGGAGGCCAGAAGCCAAAAGAACACTAAGGCCCAGCAGTCCGGAGACCAGGCTGAGCCAGATTTGAACCCTCCCCCTTCTACTGCTGCTGAAAATCCTTCATCAATCATGGAGGAAGTAATGGAGAACTCCATTGAAGAGGCTCCATTCGAGTCTGAGCCCTCCGGACAGACTAGTAGTGCCATTGCTGCCAAAAAAGACAAAGGCAAAGAAAAGTTGTGCTTGAGGCATCCGGATCTGCCGGAGAGTCTTGAAGGAAAGGTGGGGCCTTGTTTCCACAAGGTCAGCGTTAAGTACCTCCTCTCCTTGCAAAAGATCAACTACGCATTCATCCACACAGCTGAGCTGGGCCGGATGCGTACGAAGTGGGGAATACCGGAGAATGTGAAGATCAGGATCCCCATACACCCAGAGACTCCCATGGACTGCAAATTAAGCGAAATTGTCATGTTCAAGGAGCTATTCAATTGGGGGCTCAGACTCCCATTGGACCCATAAATTGTTAGATACTTCCATCTGATAAAACTCTGTCCGAGCCAGTTGAGCCCCAACGCTTGGTACACCCTCATGTCCTGCATCATGGCTTCGAGGCTCTCCGGGATTCCTCTGCCAATGGAGGAATTTGCTGTTGTGGCTAGTCTTTGCAGAAACCACCACATCCCCTTTTACCATTTCAACATGGGGGATAATTTCAAAGTTGTAGATGATTTGTTAGAGGCGGAGAAGAATTGGAGGACCCAGTTCCTGTTTGTTAGTGGTCCTTGGGAGAATGGAAAGAAGATCAAGTCCGGAGTGAACCCAAGTCTTCTCAGAAGCAGGTGGAGGAGTGACCGTAAGTTTCCTGCTTTATATTTTTGTCTCTCTCCTTTTTTTAGAGTTAGTTGAAATTAATGGGTCTTACTTTTGCCTTAGCAGAACTGCCCAAGGAATTCAGTGACTACCTGAAAACCGGGCAGGCTACTTGCACCAAGATCAATGCTTGGACTGCTGAGAGGTGGGGGAACCGGTTCCATGCTGCTTTTACCGAAGGCAACTTGGCAAGGTCTCACTTGTGGAACACCACAAGTCGGAGAGACTTGACTTGGGAGGAGTTCACCACTCAGCCTCCTCCAAATGTTGTGCTTAAAAAGACCCATGAACCAGATGGGACACTCTACTTGCCAGGCCGGGAAAAAGCCCCAAGCAAGATGAAGGGTAAAAAGAAAGTCAAGAAGGTGGTGGGTGGAGCTAACCCTGCTGAGGCGGAGGAGGACGCTCCTATAAATCTGGAGGGGCCAGTCCACAGCCAAATTGATGCTGCTCTCTTGAAAGTGGTGGAGCAGGAGACTGAAAGGCAAGAAGTGCACTCCCCAAAACCTCCAAGGGCTTCCAAAAGAAATCGTAAACAGGGAAGTGCAAGCAAAGACAGGGAGGCCAAGAAGAAAAAGACCTCTAAGGGTGACGAGCTTTCTCTCCGGGCTCTGGAGCCTCCTTCCCAAGCTGATCCTACTGATCCAACACAAGCGGAGGAGATACCGGGTGACTTCCATACCGATGAGGTCGAAGGGGGAGATCTCAATATTGACGGGGTAGACATCACCGGTCTTGGTGGGCTTGGTGAGTACTTCATCAATCTTCCTAGAGACGATTTTGTCGGGCCTTACCTCCCTCCGAGCACCTCAAACACAGTCACTTTCAATGGTAAGACCTTTATCGTTTCAAGTGAAAGGGATGTTATAGCCCACTCTTTATTAAGAAATGTTCAGCCTGTACTTGCGTTGGAGAAACAAGTTCGAAATCAGGCAGACATCATCAAAGATCTTAAGTCTGACAAAGAGAGGTTGTCCGATGACCTTCGCACTGCCACTTCAAACACTGCCATTCTAAAGGAATAAAACGAGGAGTTGAAGAGAAACCAAGAGGCAAGCACCACAAAAGTCACCACATTAGAGGACACCATCACAGAACTCCGGGAGAAGCTGTCCGGACTGGAGAAAGATCTTGCCACCTCAAAGGGGGAATCCAAGGCCAAACACCAAATCATCACCAACTTAATCAATGACAAAATTGCTCTTGAGAATACAGTGTCCAAAGCTTCCGAGGAGAAAGCTAGTTTGCTAAGGGAGCAGGAGGCCAAGATCCAAGCCAAGATCGATGCATATGCCAACAACGTGATTGATACTCAGGAGAAAATGTATGCCAAGGTAAGATCAGACATGGTCTTGCTTTTCCATGAGAAATTTTCGAAGAGGAACCTAGGGGATCTATGGCTTCATGTAAAGGTTGAAGACCTTCCATATCACACGATGGCTGAAGGCGACCAGATTGGCTTCTCTAGCGCATCTTCATCCGATGCTGAAGAAAACATTGGGGAGAGCCCATACGAAGAGACAGATGATCCCAAGGGGAAGAAGAAGATAGATGAAGTTGAGCCATCTTCAAAGGCTCAGGCTTAATTCACGAATTACTCTTTTTTAATGTTATCTAAACTAAAGTCCTTGGAAGGCCAAGGCACTCTTTTTTGTTAATGTGTCCGGTATTTGACCGGATAGGTCCTTCACTCTGGTTTGAAAGTCCTTGGAAGGCCAAGGCACTTAAGTTGTTTTGTTTTAATGAACATCCTTGTTTTGCCCAATTCTCATATTTTTTCACAGTCTGTTCCAATTTCGATGGCTAGAGTTTAAATAGCCCTTAGTTATTTCATACTAAGAGTGTTTAAATTCTCCGATGACAAATGTTTAAGTGTCATCACTCTTTTTATTTCAATCCGGATGGTGTGACAAAAGACAAAACTAAAACACTTCAGAGAATTTTTTAAGAAGGCATCAAATTTTATTTAAAAAGCCGGACACATCATCAAAACCCCCCCGTGCCACCAGGGAGGAAAGAGTATGCCCCCAAATATTTACACGGATGTTTAAACAAGTAAATATTTACACAAATGTTACTCCAAGTACATCCGGAGATGTTCGATATTCCAAGGGTGGGTCAGGATTCTTCTATCCTTGTCTTCGAGCCAATATGTTCCGGGTTCGAGCCTTTCAACAACCACATAAGGTCCTTCCCAAGTTGGGGCCAATTTTCCAAGCAGCTTTTCTTTAGTGTGCAGGAAGACTTTCCTCAATAATTTGTCCCCTGGCTGGAAATCCCTTCTTTTAACTTTAGAAGAAAATCTGCTCCTCATCAATCCCTGATAGTGTGCAACCCTAAGGTGGGCTTTAACTCGTCTTTCTTCCACTAGATCTAGCTGACCTCTGATTGCCACTTCGTTAGCACATTCGGAGAAGTGGTGAAAACGAAATGATGGAAGAGTTGCTTCTATGGGAGCTACTGCATCCATCCCATACACAAGAGCAAACAGAGACTCCTGAGTTGCAGCCCCAGGTGTTGTCCGATAGGCCCACAAGACCTCTTGTAAATAACTAGGCCATTTTCCAGCAGCCCCTTCCAAATTCTTCTTTAAACCGGACAGAATAGTTCTGTTAGCCACTTCAACTTGGCCATTTGCTTGTGGGTGGAAAGGTGAAGAGAAACAATGATGTATACCCCTCGAGGCACAGAAACTCTCCATCTCCCTATTGTCGAACTATGGCCCATTGTCTGTTGTTATCTTTTGTGGGACACCAAATCTTTGGCATGGGTCACATCTCCTTACCAGCTCCTTAGCATCTTTCATGATAGACGGCCAATAGTAGACGGCCAGTAAAAATCTCCTCGTTAATGCCCTGAACCCACAATGAGATGATCCATCACCATCATGTAGTTCGGAGAGGACTACCTGAGACTCATCACCCCCCAAACAGCGCATAAGAGGTTTACTATAAGACTTTTTATATAGAATGTCTCTCAGCATAATAAAACCACGAGCCTTGTGTTTCAATTTTCTTGCTAGTGATTTATCCGGAGGCACGACGCCGTCGGAGAGGTATTGTAGGAGAGGAAATCTCCAATCCTGGGGTTGTTTCATTTGTACTTCAAAAATTTCTTCTTCTTTACCCATACCAAGTTGAATGGAGGGGCTCTCCAGCACATGGATCCATGGATACGACTCTATATATGCTATGGTTGCCAATGAATCTGCTAACTCATTTTTTGTCCGGGGTATATGTTCATAAACAACACTTTTAAACTTGAGTGCTTCATTTTTAAGAAGAAGTAAGTATTTCACTAGTTGCTCCTTTTTAGCTTCAGATTGACCTTGGGCATGATGAATAAGAAGCTGTGAGTCACTTAGTAGCTTGAACCTCTTCGCCCCACAAATATAGGCTAACTTTAATCCAGCTATAGCTGCTTCGTGCTTAGACTCATTATTGGAAGCCCTGAAAGCGAAGCATATAGCTTGGTACATTTTGTCACCATACGGAGAAGTCAAACACACACCTGCACCACAACCCATAGTGCTGGAACCACCATCTGTCTGGGCGACCCAGATCTTTTTGTTTTTCATGCTAGTAGCCTGCTCCGAATCTCTGTTGGAGTGAAATTCAACCAAGAAATCAGCCACAGCTTGGGCCTTGACTGCCGTAAATCTATGTCGAAATCCCCCAATTCTACTGACCACTTTGTCATCCTACTTGAAACGTCTGCCTTTTGGAGGACATTCTTCTAGGGAAAAGATGTCCGGACGATGATAGGATGAGCCTGGAAATAAAACATCATCTTTCTTGCAGCTATTACCAGGGCTAACACTAACTTCTCAAGTTTTAGATAATGTCTTTCTGCATCTATCAAACTCTTGCTGATGTAGTATACTGGATGGGGGTAATTATCCACTTCTCTTACCAACACAGCACTGATGGCACAGCTTGAAACTGCCAGATATACGAAGAGTGTCTCCCCATCAATTGGTTTAAACAAGGTTTTGGGGGAGGACAGGTGCTTCTTGATCTCATTGAAAGCCTCATCACACTGTGAGGTCCAATTGAATCCCTTCGCACCCTTCAAGGTTTAAAAAAACGGGGCGCACCTGTCCGAAGACCTTGAGATAAATCTGTTTAAAGCAGCTAACCTCCCCGTTAGTCGTTGCAATTCTTTAATATTTCAAGGAGGCTCCATTTGGAATAGAGTATTAAGCTGGTTCGGATCGGGCTGTATCCCATGCTCACTTATAATATAGCCTAGGAACTTCCCGGATTGCACTCCGAACACACGTTTTTCTGGATTTAACTTTAAATTCACTTTTACCAAGTTGGTAAAAGTTTCTTGGAGGTCAGCCAAGTGCAATTGCTCATCCACACTTTTCACCATCATGTCATCGATGTATACTTCCATATTCCTTCCAATCTGATCAGCAAAAGCCTTGTTTACCAATCTCTGATAAGTAGCCCCAGCATTTTTCAATCCAAATGGCATTACCTTGTAGCAATGAAGACCTCTATCAGTGGCAAATGTGGTATGCTCTTGATCCTTCGGATCTACTTGGATTTGATTGTACCCAGAGAAAGCATCCATAAAGGATAGTAGCTTGTTCTCAGAGGTGGAGTCTACTAGTTGGTCTATCCGGGGAACTGGATACAAATCTTTTGGGCAAGCTCTATTGAGATCTGTGAAGTCAATGCACATGCGCCACAAAGGATATTGAGACTCTTAGATATGCCCCATCTTTGTGAGCCTGTCCACCTCTTGTACAATGACATCAGCCTTTTCCTTGGAAAAAGCCCTTCTCTTTTGAACTACTGGTGCAATGTCTTTCCGGACGGATAGGTGATGTGATATTACACCTGGTGGAACCCCAGTAACATCGGCATTACACCAAGCAAAAACATGCTGATGACTCTTCAAAAACATTAGCATCTCATTTTTCAAACCGGGTGGCATCTTAGACCCTATCTTGACACTCTTCCCTTCTTCTAAATAGTGTGTCTCTACCTCTTCGACTGGTATTAACACTCAAGGGGTCTCTCTGGGGTCATCAATTTCACCCTCACCCCCAGGAAGACCCTCAAATTGCTATTGTTCGTTGATACGAACTGCCCCCAGTGTCCGGGGAGCCAGAGCTGTAGCATAACATTCTCTTGTAACCTTTTGACTGCTCCAGACGACTCCCACCTGTCCCTGAACAGCATATTTTAAGCACTGGTGGACTGTTGAAGCCACTGCATGCATCCTAGAGAGCCAAGACCTCCCTAGAATAACATTATAGCAAGTGGGACAATCCACCACGATAAAAAGTATCCTGACCATTTTCTTGAAAGTGCCCTTGCCCAATAGAACTTCTTCTTCGAACTCTCCGATCACATCTGCTGAGCTGCCGGTAAAGCCCACAATTGACCTGTCCGAACCCTGAATTACAGCTGGATTTTTCATTTTCTTGTACGTGGTTAAGAAAAGGATATTGGCTGAGCTTCCAGTATCCACCAGAATTCGTCTTATGTCATTGCCTCTAATAGATGCTCCTATGAGAACAGCATCTTCATGGGGGCCAGCTATATCTCTTAAATCATCTTCATCGAAAACAATGAAGGGGAATGGATTTTGTGATTGATAGGGAGTCATGCCTCCTTCTAGCTGGGTGGCTAAAGTGTGTACATGCCTCTTCCTCGAAGAAGCAGTAGGAGCTGTCATAGTATCCCTTCCGAAAATTGTAAGTGACTCAAAAAACTTAATGAGCCCGGAGACCGTCCTAGACCATTCATCAATTGCACCTACTCTGTTTCGAGTTGGATCAGGATCCAAGTACTCAGATTCCACATCAAACCTCTCAATTATAACCATAGCTCCCTCCGGAGCAGCATTACTTGGACCAACCCGGTGAGTATTGTCAGGCCTGTTACCTCCTCTTCTTTTGACATAAGCCCCCAGTTTTCCCGTTTCGATCAAGTTCTGAACCTTTTGCTTCAAAGCTATACAATCATCAGTGGTATAGCCAGTGTCATTGTGATACTGGTAGAAAGAGTTATTATGATGCTCCCTATGATATTGCAGTGTGGCTGGTCTTCTATAGTGCACATCTTCCTTTGTTTTATCATAAATGGTGGCCACACTTTCTTTCAATTATGCGAACCAATCCAGTTGAACCCAAGGCCCTCTCTTGTTTGTGGATTGCTGACTCTGAGCAGGAGCAGCTGGCTGAGACTGAGCTTTAGCCCTACCATGCCCATGTCCGGTTTCCCTTGCCTTGTTCTCGGACTGATTCTGATTGGGATTTGGTGCCACCGGGGCAGACCTCACTTTCCTGTGCACCCTTGTTTTCTTTGTTTCGTCTACGTTAATCTGTTTTCCAACCTAATTCAGCAACCCTCCCAAGGTCATGGCCTTCTTTCTGGTCACTGAATCAGCCAAATTGCCAGGGTTCAAGCCCTGTCTTAAGGATGCTATTGCCACTTGCTCGAAGCAATCAGCCAACCCATTCTTGGTGTTCACAAAACGACTTATATATTCTTTTAAGGACTCGTTTGGTTCCTGAGCACAATGGATTATTGTGTCTCCATTGCCCTTTAGCTCTTTACTTCCAACAAACTACCTTCGAAACGCCACCCAAAAAGTATCGAAATTCTTGATACAACCTTGTGTTAGACTGTTATACCATTTCAGAGCACTCCCCGTAAATGACTGGGAGAATGATCAACAAAGTAGCTTATCATCGTCATAAAAGTTCATCATAAAGTTCTTGAATTTCTCTAAATGGTTGTCCGGATCAGTACTGCCATCGTACTTTTCCATTTTGGTGTTGTCAAACCTCTTGGGGAGATTTCCAGACAGAATTTTAGAAGACAATGGAGATTGCCTCCAATTTTGACCACGACTGAACACAGTATCTTCATTGGGAGTCGCAAAGATACCTGGTTCATCGTGGAAAGCGAAAAGATCCATCAGCATCCGGTCTACATGCCTCCGGCTATGAGATGGCCCTTTGCCGATATTCCTCTTCATCCTTCCATGTCTATCCCTTTTTCTCGAATATTTTTTGATCTGCTTTTGCTTCTTTTTAGTTCGACCCTCATCGCTGCTAGAGGACAAGGATTCTTCAACTCCCTCATCATCCGAAGAGCTGTCAGAGGATTCTGAGCCAGAGTCAGAACTCTCCACTGGCTCAGACCGATAAGACTTTTTAGAGCTGGCATGAGTCTTTTTGGTACTCACATGAGTCTTTGAAGGCTCATGCTCTATGGGGTTATCGGTGTGATGAGAAACCGATGCTTTTGACTTTTTTTTTCATGCCCATCTTAGCCTTTTCTGCCCTCAGAGCTTCTATTTCACCTTTTAACCTATCGCGCTCTTCGATAGTGTACTCATCGTTTTCACCCACTACTTCGAGCAAAGCTGGTGGTACTTCCGGGACGTCCGGATTCATTCAGAGTGACTTTTCTTTCTGGTTTCGAATGCTTGATTCAGGCACCTTCTTCTCCCACTGTGGTCGCCAATTTGGTGAGGTTAATTTTAGTATGAGGGTAAATTTGTAATCTGTTCGGAGTTTTGTAGAGGTTTATAGGTGTTTAATGTTTTGAGTAGAGAGTAGAGGGAGAATTAAGCAACCTGGTTGCAGATAATTTTTATTACCCACATTTAATGCAGGTGGTTGGGTATTTATACCCTTACATCTGGGCCTTATGGGCTTTCGGGTCATGTTTAATGGAACCGGGTCAAGTTCAAAGACCTATGAGCTCTTAGTAGGAGAGCAGGCAGCTTAGTCAAGAAGTGTTTAGGTTTTTTGGTACTTTTGTCATAGTCCGAACAGTTCAATGGGCTGAGTGTTCGAAATGTTCTGTCCGGTCCAGAGGCCTTGGACCGATCTGTCCCTGTCCGGGGAGTAAGCAGAATTCGAACTCATCAAGAATGATCAATCTATGAATATTACATGAATATTACATATCAAACACGTCTCTTAAAGATTATCTAATGTATTCTAATATCACATCAATATTTTCAAACGATAGAAGTTTTTAAAATTCTAAAATCATAGTTCATAAAGTAGATAATCAATAGAGCACTAAGATGCAAAACCTTTAAGCGTCCATCTAACTTGTGAGCAACCAAATAATAAACTATCAATATTTGTTTATTGATGTATATGAAATTACATATGTTGTTTTAGGACATGTTTGCGCAAAGTAAATTCATCCTCATAATATTATGTAATTGTGTTGTAAAGAGCATCCAAACTGCTTTATGGTTTGTGTATTTATTTTTTTGTTTTTACATTTTTTATTATCTTGTATTTAATACTCATTTAGATATAAAAATGATTCAATATGCAAACCAGATATTTTGGAACTAATAAACATCCTGATTATAGTGTAAATTTACATGTATTGATCATAGGTTCTTTAGATTATAAAATTTAAATCTGAGCATTATTGATAAAGTAGTAAAATATTCGGATGTTCAACAAGATGATAATAAGACAATCCAAAATATTTGGATAATATTTACTAGAAAAACTAATAACACTAATTATTAGAATTTAAAAAAAACAATATTATAATATTATTTTACTTAGATGGAAAACCCATGATTTTGTCTAAATGACTCAATTTAACACGATTTTAGTTTTAGTTCGGTGAATATAAAAACATTTGGTTTGATTGTAGTTTTTATGTTTTGGAAACACATACGATACAAATACCTTCTTTTGATGATCCAAAATTGACCGATGATTGAAAACCGTTCAACATGTGAATCTTATAACTATAAAGAAATTATATACACAAACAATGATATAAATAACGACAGTGAGCCTGCAAACTAAGATGATTAATTTTGTTTCTGTCATACTAACCAACTTTGTTAGTACCAATTAGTTATACCAAAGAACAAATAAAGTGAAATAGTGTTCTTATAATATATATAATTTTTAGTATTATATATATAGTCAATCACGAAGCGATTTTATTAACGCCGGCAAATAGTCATATTATGCTATTGAGTGAGAGTTATAAAAATAACAATGATACTTTTAAGAAAGATGAATTATGAGATAATAATAATTATCAAAATAGTTTATATGATATTTAATATATTTTGGTTCGATATGATTGGTTGGTCCCAAATTACTTATGTTGTTTTTGTATTTTCTATGAGATGCATTTTTTGGGTGCGACTATCGTTTTTGGTTAAAATATTTTATTTAGTATTTTAAAGATATTTTTAGGCAGTTCAAGATTATAGAAAAATTATTTTATTTTCATAAAACTTATACAAGTCATATATTTCAACTTATCTTCTCGAAAATTTAATTCAACTCAGTTTCATCGTGCATCAACTTACTTGATTCTCATAAAAACACGTGAAAGAAATTCATCATTGTAATGGCGATGTGCACTTATCTTTCATCAATTTTGGTCTCGATATTGTGAAACTTGTTTGAATGAATTTGTGATAAATTTTTATGCACACTTATTTTTGTTTTCAATAGTTTTTTTACCAATTTGGTAATCATTGTACAAGGTTTATAGTATCTGGCCTTAAAAACAAAATGCACAAAAAAGTTATAAATCTAAATATATCGTAGAATCAATTAGTACACAAAAGTTTATATTGAGATCATTTAAAAAAAGGAAAAGAAAAAATTAATTATTAAATAAAATTTATCAATAATTAAACTAACCAACAAGTTAAAAAGAGAAACTATAGATAAATTTAACTCGCAACTACCTATTTTTCACAACAAATAAAAATTTTAAGACGCTTATGTCTTGGATAATTTATCGGTCTTATAAATTTATCATAATTATTTAACTTATTCATAAAATTTAATTTGTTATTATATGTCTCGGGTGAATTATAAACAAAAAATTTTGAATTTTTGAATTTGTGCATTTCTCGATTTGCAAATTAAGTCTTTTACACGGTATACATTTTAATAAGGGTAGAGCTACTTGGACTCAAAATCATGATTTCCTCATCCTCTATGAAATTTTAAGTAGCTCTAAAATTTCTATTATCACATTATATAAAAATAACATTATTATAATTTATACGGCTAAATTTAAGATTTCTAATCTTATCATATATCTTCTCTCTCATTAGTATTTTTCTTTCTCTCTTGTTCATCTATATCGACAATTTTACTCTAGATAACTTTTCTTTATTCTGGTGAACTCCTTCTTAGATCTTCAAACTCTCATGACTTAAAACAATGATGCTACGAAATGACCCTAAGTAAATATTTAATGTTTGAGTTTATTTAGTTTTTTATGCTCTTAACGTTTTCTTGATAAATCTTTGTTTTCTTGGTTATATTCGCATATATATACCTACATACATGTTAGTATTTAGTTCATGAGTGTTATTTGAAGTCGATTTATGGAAAAAAAATTATTTTTGGACCATATTAGAAAAATATGGGTAATTGTTTTTAGATTCACGGGATATTCTTGTGCACTAGTGGAGGTGCAAGGGCTTGTGCATCTACATGCAGATCTTCTTACTACCATTTCATATTCCTTTACACTCGTGGTGTATAGCTAATGTAGTTTTTTGTTCTTTCTGGTTTGTAATAACTTCACCCTAGATTTTATCTTAATTTGATTATTTAATTTGTTTTGAGGCTATCAAATACACCTTAGCGAATTCACATTATGCAAAATTATTACCAATATCGAGTATGTAATTGATTCTCATAAGAAAGATAAAATTCCTCGAACAAATTGTTACCAACTTCACATTGGCATAATGTCATCTCAATCTGAGCCAATTCAAACAAAGGTAAAATGTGAATATATAGAGCGATCATTGCACTGAATCACTAAAGGTTGAGCCAAACTTCTATGAAAACTCCTTGGAAGAGGTTGCCCCAAAGGTGGATCATCAAGTCATCGTGCACTAGAGCCCAACGTACCTAACTATGTTATTGATGAAAATTCAGACAAAAAATAGCAAAAACTAATATATATATATATATGTTTTCTTTGATTCCAAGAACATCCAACTATTTTCAAACTACTATGGCCACAAAGGGTATAAAACTTTAGTAGGGAATTAAGTTTTATAATACTTATTTTAGTTAAGACTTGACTTATATCTATATCTCATAAATTATAAGATTGTTCTTATTTATTTTATTTGTTACAATCTCATAATACTTTAGGATCCAGAATCATTACACGATATTGGCTAGATGGGAACTGGCTAACTAAATTGGTACAAATGTTTTTGGTTAATACTCTCTTTGGTCCTCTCATTGATCGTTTAACTCATTTAAACAAGACTCCAATATTGAACAAAGAGTTTTTTTGGGAGATGATACCAAGAGGCAAACACATTCCAGTTTAGCTTCAGAGAGATGAATATCTTGCTAGATGATGTTTATTTTTAGACAGACCTCTCGGTCGATGGTAGATTATTGGAATTGGACCGCAACAATACCAGAGAAGAAATTTATACAAAGTATGCTTGATTGTTAGGATTCTATTAAAGTTGCCATTTTATTTTTCCAATATCATTGAATAGCATGTCTTGGGGCTACAGTAACTCAAGTGGGAGAGCCGTGTTATGGGTGACCTTATTGCACGGTTCAGAGAGAACTTGTGTATGTGATGTAAGTGAATGTGTACGAAAATGCTATCGTAAAGTTTCATTGTTCGTTCCATCTTTGACCCTATCTATGTTTCTATGATGGCCTAAGGATAGATATTTTAAGAGCATAAAAGGAAAAGACTGATTAGAGAACATAGCTATAGTATAGTTACGGTTTCAGGGCTTAGAGCGACCGTGTTTTGCGTTGCGAGCTTGAAAAGCAAAAAAGAGTGGGTTTTAGTTTGAGATAACTTAGAGATATTTTTACAGTGGATGAATATTTATATTTGAAGGATATAGAGATGTTTCGTCGAGCTTCACGTGCATACTTTATTTATTTTTTTTGGATGCATGTTATTCATTGATACCAGTCAAAAGTCCGTAAAGGTAGATATACTCTTGGATTTGGACATCATGAAAGTTGGACTAGAAGAGATATCCTGGTGACAAGTTCCTTGGATTTTCTTTATTATAGTTTGGGAGATGCGTCAAACTCATCATCAAAGAACCTGTATGGTTTCATCGCTAGGTTAGACTATTCAATTTACAACTACATAACATATTTTCAACCTCTGGTGAACTACTGTTACAGTATGTCGAGACCAAATATTATTAGCTGGTAAATGAAAGGTTAGTATGTATGAATGTGCGACTAAAGAGAAATTAATATGACACTCTTAGTGGTCTTAATGAGAAAAATATGAGTAAACTTATATTTATAATTTCTAACAATAATAATAAAAAATTATTTACCATTCCTTGAATATTTTTTATAGGTTGTATTTAAGTTGTATGTCAATCTTGATAAGGGAAGGATATATCTGAATCTCCATGTCAAATCGATGATATATTTTACCGGTATTTATCTTGTAATATAAACCCAACAAATGTGTAACATTGAAGATATTTTGTATAATGAGTAAATGTGTTCAATATTAGTGAACTAATATGGTGGAATAGTTAAAAATAGACTAATCATGCAGGCCCAAAGGCTCACCACAATTACTATATAAGCTAATGTATATTTTCTTGGAAATGATTAACAATTTTGTTACATTTTTACAAATTTTGTCTATTTCTCTCTTTAAAATACCACATTAATTTATCTCTCTAAATTCTATGTGACTTTTATTGAAATATTATCGACATATTTTCCTGTCTGTATTTTTGGAGATATCAGCGGCGACCATAATAGGAGCTTAGATTGGTATTTGAATATAACATCCAAAACCACTCGATTTTAAAGCCCGCCATATGGATACTGAGACAAAGGCAGACCCTGCGGTAATGGCAAAATACATGATAATCGTAGAGGGCTTCAACAAGACAAGAAAAGCAATGGTTATACGATATTGCTTCACTAATCGCTAAAAAAGAAACAATGATGGCACATTCAATGAAGGTCTGATCATAAACTCAAAAAGATGGTAGATAACATCCTTCCAAATGTGATGATATTGAGTCTGATGATCAACAAAATCAATGAAAGATACTAAAGCTACAAATCCTCACAAAAGGATCACAACATTAGGCAACGATATGTCCCTTCATAATCCAGTGACTATTCTACCGTTAATTCAAAATATCTTTATTTTTATCTAGAGAGAAGTCATCGATGTAAGAGGATATATTCTAAAGTTAAATATTATTAGAAAAAAACCTTCTAGTCGTTATAAAAGCTCTAAACAAGAGTGAGATTCGAAGAAACGACGTGACGTTTCAGATAAGAAAACACTTATTTCTAAAGTCAGACTCGGCTAGTGACCAAAGGTAGGATAGACAAACAACATCATACAGTTCAAGTTCAATAGCCTATCACGCCTATGGTTAATCAAAAAATTTAACAAGGGGTCTTAGGTAACCAAAGTTTTGATTATCGTGTTAATTGTCAGTTTGTGAATTATTCCAAAAAAAGGTCTTTATATAGTAATTGATGAATTTTCGGGAGGTCACACAGTATAGTCGTGGACATAACTTGAGGCAATCTTCCATGGCAACAGAAACTATGTTTGGGCACTTACCAAAGTGAATCGTAATATTAAAATTGGAAATGTTTGATGGAAACAAAGATAAAAATAGTCATATTGAGTAATTCAAGAATTTCATGATCAATTACGATGACCATAACAAGTTGACATGTCATGATTTCTCTCAAACTTATAAGGACGATACTTTGAAATTGCACAACCGACTTCCATATGGTTTTATCAAAAAATTAGGTATGTTCTGGATAACTTTTAGATGAAAGTATATGAGGAGTAAAGATTTACGAGGGGAGAGGAGGTGATATGATTATTCAATCCAGACATGCAGTTGGAGAAATCTTGAGAGATTGTACTAAACATTTCGTTAAAAAAAATCAGTTTAGAGGATTGTTTTGAGCAAGTCGTTTGTGCTACTTATCGTCATGGACTTCTCCTCGGTAAGCTAGCTAATGAAGTAAAAAGGCCTTGACTGATAATGAAAAGTTAAGAAATTTTCTTAAAAATTTGGCATGGGTCCATCAATCGGCTTGGGTGGGCAACTGAGCAGCGACACAAAGAGAGATTATTGAAGTCGCTCTGAAGCATGAAAATAATATGGTCATAATAGAACCTACCAATGAATTTAATATATCTGTATAATATTTAGATCCCACTTCTCGACTCAAGAACCTTATGATGGTTGATGAGCCTAAACTCGGGGAAGTTTAAGCATTTGTGCAAGTTTTTCAAAGCATTGACTATTTTTTGTGGGGATATTGTGTCAGAAACTACCAGTTTTCTCAGAAAATGCACATTGTAAGTTTAACAATATAAATAGAAGTATGAATGTCGATTCATATTTATAGATTCGATTGTATTTTATACTTCTCGAAGATGATGATTTAAGGGAGATAGTTGGACCTCATGAAGATGCAATGGTAATTGGTGAATCTATTAAAGGAAGCGAGATATGGAGAATTTTAATCGATACATGCAGTTTGGCTAACATCATTTTTATATATACCTACAAAACAAATGAAAGATCATATTGTGAGTCTTGGGTCTGAAAGGAATAAAATAGAATCTATTGAGATCACTGCCAATGTCATTGGAGAGTTTGAAGAAGAAGTGTTATTGGGTCGAGGGTCCTTTAATAAAATTTTAAAAATAGTATTTATATTAGTGGATGGTTCAATGTCATATACATTTTTGGTGGGTGTTGGCTATCAAGAATACACGTTATTTCCTCTATAATTCATTTGTGCTTGAATTACGTTATCGAAAATCAAGTGGGAGTCATCCGAACAACCAGAAAGTGGTAAGAGAGTGTTCTAGTACCGAGTTAGCTCCAAAATAAATCAAGAGTGTTGAAGAAAATCAAGAATAGAAATTACAAGGGTTCATTTCAGAGTCAAATGTTGTAGATGATCTAAGGGAGACCCCTAGTTCAATAATACCTGATGAAAATTTTGAAATTTACACCATCCCTGACGATAGAAGTTCTAAAATTGGTATTTTGCTATTACTGATTGTAAAAGAATAACTAATATATATTTTTAAAATAATTTTCATATGTTTACTTGGTGTACCAAATACGTAACAGGATGACCTGCGAATATTATTTGTCACAAAATCGGTGCACGGCCTAATGTACGTCCAATAATTTAGAAAATAAGAGTTTTATTTGTTGAAAAATCGAAAGCGATTATGTTAGAAGTATATCGATTATCAAAAGTAGGCCACATCATATAATCCCAGTATCTATTATAGAAAATGAATCCAATGCTTGTGAAAATGAATGATTAGAAATAAAGAATATGTGTCGCTTTTACCGATTTGAACAGAGCTTGTCCGAATAACCCATTTCACATTCCAAGAACTAATCAGCTGGTAGACTCAACTTTGGGTAACAATATCTTATCTTTTATGAATGCATTTTCCGGATATAATTGGATACAAATAGATCTGAAAGGTGTTGGTAGGGGCCTACATTGCTACAAGAGAATTCCTTTTCGGTTGAAAAATATTGGGGCGACTTATCAACAATTAGTGAACATAGATTTTTCTAATCAAATGAAAATAAATTTTGAAGCTTATATCAATGTCATGTTGTTTAATAGCGCCAAAGATGATGATCATTTTTCCGGTCTAGATGAAACTTTTCGTAACTTAAAAGCCATAAATTTGAAGTTGAATCCAAAAAAGTACACATTCGGGGTGCAAGTAAAAAATGAATTGAAGTCAAACTAGTACAGTTGAATACTTTAATGGCTATGAATCTTTCGAGGTCCATTAAGGAGGTGCAAATCTTAATTGGAAGGTTGGTTGCTCTAAAAATATTTATATTAAGATCATCATAGAAGTTTTCTCTATTTTTCCAAATTCTTAGAAAAGCAAATTATTTTAACTGGACATCGAAGTGTGACAAAGCTTTAGTCAAGATAAAAAACACATATCCTCTTATAAAATTTTAACTAAGCCAGTTATGAGAGAAAACTATATGTATACATCGTAGTATCAGACTATGTCATAAGCACAGTATTGGTTAGAGAGGTTGAAATTTTTTTTTGTGCGATATATTACGTAAGAAAACGTTTGTTAGATGCTAAAAAATATACATTAAGTTAGAGAAACTAGCCTTAGCTTTAGTTGTGCCAGGAAAAAAATAAGGTCATATTTACAAACACATTCAATTATAGTTCAAACTTCTTTATACTAAAAAATGTACTGCAAAAACCTAACCCATCAAGTCAGATTATTGAATGGGAAGTGAAGTTAGGAGACTATGATATCAATTTTCAACCTCGGATAACAATCAAAGCGTAAGCCTTAGCAAAATTTGTAATCGAATTTCACTATGAACGACCATAACCAAAATTATACATTGGTGTATTTAAGGATGGGTAGGTATTTCAAACTAATGAGGGCTCGAGTATCTCAAGTTGTGGAGAGAAGGTTAAATTTTTAGCTCAAACTGTGGAAACAATGTATCAAGCAATACGTTTTGGATTTCACGTGTCTAACAACAAAGCTGAGTACGAAACAACCTTGGCAGGATTGTGACTTGAACAACTACTGTCTTTTTTTTGCGCCAACAGCTCTGCATTTTAAGCACTAAGACATCCTGCTAGTTACTAATATTTAACACAATGCTATCAACTTCCACTTTATCTTTTGACAACTATTTGTTTTTTTTTGCTTCAGCACGACATACCCATGTTTATAATTATTTAACTCTTTGTATACCTCAGTTACCGACCCAAATACGGACGGCTTAGGCCTGAAATTATCTATTACCTTAATGTCCTCTCGCGTCATCTGCCGATAAGTCGGTATCATAGAGTTATGGTACATTCTATTAACTGAGAATAAATAGATCACATGTCAATGTGATAACATTTGGATAAATTTTAATGTGCTTTCATATTAGATATATAACAAATTAATAAAATATATGGATACAATAAAAATAAAAATAAGAATAAAAAAAGTTGTATGATAATAAAAATTATTTCTCACATTTTTTTTATCTTTCGGTCTTTGAAATAGAGTCCAACTCCTGCTTTCTGAGAAAACAAAACAAGCACAGTATATTTTATATGAATATCAACAAAATAATACGAAATACAAATATGAAGTAAATAACAATGGTATATAAAACTATTTTATATATGTCAAATGCTTTTAATAAAAGCAAATGTATACGAAATATCCAATGTTCTAATCATACTTTAAATACTCAATTTTCATTACCATCCACGTAATCATTTCATTCAAGTTTAAACCATTTTAAAAAACATGTTTGTATCTTTCAAATCAAAGCTCGAAGAAAATATGAAAGTACAATTGGCTTTGTTTTTTAAGACGATCATAACTAGATTTATGGATTGATATTTTTTCCATACCCGATAACTTTGGTCTTATATTATGTTATCTAGTCTCGCATATTTTAATTCGTTTGCCATGGTATCACATGATATAGTTGAGAGGTGTGAGACTAGATATGATGTAACATAGAGATACAAGACCAACCATGGTGAAATGGGAGATATGAGAGATAATTGATGAAGTGGAGAGACCATGCACGATAATATAGAGAAGTCAGACAATGGAAATAGAGAGACCAAACATGATAAACTGGAGAGACTATACATTATTAAATCATGCGAGATTAGACATGATGATAATGGAGAGACTAAACATGATGAAGGGGAGATACCAACCATTATTAAATCATGTGAGACAAGGCATGATGAAAGTGGAGAGACCACGCATGATAAAATAGAGATACCAAACATTACTAAATCATACGAGACGAGACATGATGGAAGTGGACATACCATGCATGATAAAATGCGAGATCATGCTTGATGGAAGTGGAGAGATTATGCCTAATAAAATGGAGAGACCATACATTATTAAATCATGAGAGACCATACATTATTAAATCATGCGAGACCATACATTATTAAATCATATGAGACCGGACATGATAGAACTGGAAAGACCTAACATGATAAAATGGAGAGACCAGACATTATTAAATCATGCGATACCATGCATGATGGAACTGGAGAGACCAAACATTATTAAATTATTTGAGATCAGACATTATTAGAGCCTTCGAGACCATGCAAGATGGAAGTGGAGAGACTAGACATGACGAAATGAATAAATGCGAGACCATGCATGATGAAGTAGAGAAATGTGGGACATGTACTACTTGATGATAAAGATGCAAGAATATGGCTACTTAGTCTAACGAAAAGAAATAAAAAGAAACAAAAAAATATTATCCATGGATCTAGTTTAGTTCGTCTTAAAATTACAAAACCGACAATATTTCCCGATTTTTTTCCAAATTATAATTTAAAAAATACAAACTTTTTACTAATAAAATAAAATTAGCTAAAAATATATAGTTATTTGTGATTTTTCTACTTGGTCCAAATGTGGTAATTTAACGATTTTGAATATTAAATAATAATAATAATAGTAATAATAAATTTAGCCAAATATTTATGGGTATTTTAAGCTTTTATTTAAGTTTCTATGCGTTTATTTGATAAAAAAAACTAAACGGGTCAAAACTTTTAAAAATCAGACAAGTCATTATATTAAGTATGCAGGGTAAATTAGTAACAAATAATAAAAATTTCCCCTTGTGAACAAGTACAATTATAGCAGTCTTTTAAGTAAAAAGGCTAAATAATATTTTAAGATCCAAACAGAGCTTTAAGGAGAGTACTGAAAGAATTAGGTGCCAATATAATGGCTTGTATTTGTAGCTTCAGAGATTTAGGGGACAAAGTTCATTAAGTTGTGCATGGGATAAGGCATAGTGGTTGGTGTAGCATTTATAATGAAAATGTTGCTGCTTGTGAATTTAGAAGCAGTAAGCCAATATAGATTTCACTATAGCAATAACAAGAATGCTACATAGCTTATAGTTTACTACAATTTCAGGTCACAAATACAAAACGTAGACTTAAACTTGGTTCAAGACAAGAGCATGGACTAAAAGAAGTTACAAAATTAAGAACAACAATAACATAAGCAATATAGCCTTACAAACAATAATGTTTCACGCTTGAGAATTGACATGCTAATGACCTTTTGTATTGTAGTTTACTACATCTCAGTTTAGGTTTGAGAGTTTGCGGATTTCGACAATAATAGCATTTATCGTCCACCTCCACCACCTCCGCTGCCGCTGCCTGATCCATGACCAACACCAGAACCTCCTCCAACACCAACTCCTATTCCAATACCAATGCCAAATCCCCCTCCTCCTCCATGTCCTCCACCACCTCCTAAGCCACCACCAGCTCCTCCACCCGATCCTAGGCCTCCTCCAGCACCAAAACCACCACCATGACCAGATCCTCCACCAAGACCACCACCTCCTCCACCTCCAGATCCTCCTCCCCCACCAAGGCCTCCACCAGCTCCACCTCCTAATCCACCACCAGCGCCAAATCCACCACCATGCCCTGATCCTCCTCCCGCGCCTCCACCTCCTCCACCGCCTCCTCCTCCTCCTCCACCTCCCCCTAGTCCACCACCACCACCAACACCACCTCCGGCTCCAAAACCTCCACCGTGACCTGAACCACCACCAACTCCTCCTCCACCACCGCTACCTCCACCGCCGCCGCCACCAAGACCACCACCACCTCCAGCTCCACCACCTACACCTCCTCCAGCTCCAAATCCACCACCGTGACCTGAACCACCACCAACTCCTCCTCCACCACCGCTACCTCCACCGCCTCCACCACCAAGACCACCACCACCTCCGGCTCCACCACCTACACCTCCACCAGCTCCAAAACCACCACCGTGACCTGAACCACCACCAATTCCTCCTCCACCACCGCTTCCTCCACCACCACCACCACCAAGACCACCACCACCTCCTACTCCACCACCTGCACCTCCTCCAGCACCAAAACCTCCACCATGACCTCCACCGCCACCAAGACCTCCTCCTCCGCCAGCACCTCCACCACCACCAAAACCTCCTCCTCCTCCAGCACCACCACCTAAACCACCGCCATGGCCGCCACCAAAACCTCCACCTCCTCCGGCACCACCTCCAAAGCCACCTCTTCGGCCAAAACGACTTCCTCTGCACCGCCGATTCCACCTACAGTCATCATCATTGAATCTTGTTTTGTCAAGACTAGTATCAGCAAAAGCTATAGAACTCAAATGAAGGACAATGCTAGCAAAAAGAAAGAAAGAAAGCCATTTCAGAGAGATAGCCATGACTGATCAACGATCACTCTCTAAGTGATTATGTTTAGCTAGCTTGCTGTTCTCTGATAAAAAGCAAAATCCTTATATAGGCTATAACAACCACTAGTCTCCTTCACTGTTCCGCTAAACAGCCATTAATATGTCCATGTTACGCGTAGAAACCGTTGGGGCACTGGCGGGAACTTAAATGATAGCTTTATGAAGTCAAAACAAAGACTCCGGTGGGGTGGGTTGACTCTTCATGCTTATCTTATCTTAGACACACTAATACCCTTAATATCAGTCATTTTGTAGTTAAGTTCTTGATCGTGATACTAAAGTTTGGTCACCTTAGCCGACACTTTCATGTTACAACACAGTTTATCTCTATCACAAACAAAACTAACTCTCTTACTGTGTGTGTAGACGCTGAAACATAAATCTTGCTGGCGATTCACTTATTTTTTGTATTGCTATAAATTTAAAATTAAATATATGATGTAGTTGAACCATGCTATATGTCTATGACTATATTTTCTTTTTAGACAAACGGAAACCGGTTTTATTTGGGGCTCAGGTATCAGAATTAGGCGATGCGACCATTCAAATCGAACGGGTCGAGAAGCCCAACGATTTTCGAAAGTATTACATCGTGATGAAGTCCAAGCCCTAAATCTAATCGTTTAAACCCTCGTTTTTCTGTTTTAGGTAAATTTTCTGTATTTTCCTATTTTTGTTGGATTTTATTAAAATACTTAGCCAGCTCCAATCGCTTTGAAATTGGACTGGGCTTTATTTTATTGCATAAGAAAAAAAAACGTAATTTTGGGCTAGGTTTCGAGCACTCTTATAAAAGGCTATCAAACCCTAGTTTTGTCTCAGACTTTTTTGAATAGAATTTTGATTTTCTTTAAAGTCTCTTTTACTCTTACATAGGGTTAGAGCTATCCATTTTCTATTGTTCGTCTTCTTTCTCTGACTTTTCAGCCACCTGTTACAGCTCGTAGATAGCTTGACGCTACCAATATCCATATCAATTTAAAAGTATGAAATTTGCGTCCGTTTTCTTATCTTAAGCCATATTTTTTACTTAAATATTAGAACTTCATTCGTTTTGATGAAAAGCTAGAACATGTGTAGTTTTCTTTTTATCTTGAAATTTTTTGTTTAAAAAGTATTGATATTTTAGCCAAATCCAATATAATAATACCAAAACATTTGTGAGTACTTTTATATCTTAAGATATATTTTGTACAAAAACATAAAAACTTCATTCAAATTCGAAACAAATATTTTATAACAAATTAGAACTTGTGTCTTTTTTTTCTTATTTTGAAAAATTTGTATAAAAAATATAAAAAATTTAGTCAAAGATCAAAATAATAATACTAAAAAACCTGTGACGATTTTTTAATCTTGAAACATGTTGGGTAAAAAATATTAAATTTTTAGTAAAACTCAAATTATTTCAATAATGTACTAAAAATTTGTGGATGATGCCTTATCTTAATAATTTTCTTACCCGCGTTAAAGTTTTAGTTAAATTCAAAATAATAATTTTATTAAATATTTAAAACGTATGAATGTTTTTATTTTTAAAATAATAATATAAAATTTTAAAGTTTTAATCTAATCCAAAATAATTATTTTGATAAATAAATTATTATTTTAATAAATTTACATAATAATAAAAATGTTTAGACAGACTCATGAGAATATCTCAAAACCATTTATCTAGAAAAGTAGTTTCTCTCAAAAAGTAATTGGTTTTCTAACATTCAAAACCACAACAATGGTTATGGCCGAATACATAACTCTTTTCAAAGCAATTCAAAGCATATGGATACATTTCAAATATCAATAAGGAGATGTTAATAGCACCATTATTCATGTTATACGAAAATAAACAAATGGAAAGTGTGATAAACGATCAATTAAATATTTTTGCTACAATTGACATTCACAAGTTACAATTGTTACTGTTTTTATATATGAAAAATATGCTAATATAATTCTATTATATAAAAATCACTAAAACACGAACTTTATTTGATTAATGCCGATGAAAATCGTTTATAGCTTGTCATTCTTGGTATAAGGGCCATATAATAGAGATAAAGGACGAAGCATACAATATAATATCCTGAACTAATATTATTCTTTCAATAGGTAAAAATGACGTTCGTCAAAAAAAAAAATCAGCAAAATCGGTATAACTCTTATATCGATTAATATTATGAATATGCTTTCAAATATTCAAAATAAAGCTAATAAATGCTCACAAAAGTAAATTCTATTGCTTTGAGTAAGTTAAAATACTTTGAAAAGAACCTACACCATGTCTACCGATATAAGCAAGATGAATATAAAAATATGAAACCAATTAGTGTGCTACCTATGAGTCTTTATTTAACAATAAAATAAAATAAAATATAGAATGATTGATACAAGTGTTGATTTCATTAATTTTATTATGCAATCTTTATTATTCTGATTTTCTTTGCATTTATATTTATTTTAATTTGTATTTTTAGATTTTGGTTAATTCGTTTTTATTTTTAGAAAATTTAATATTATATAAAATATAAAATAAAAATAATTATTTTATATTTATATGTTACGGTGAAAGTTATAGTATTTTAAAGTTTTGGTTATTGGTCAAGACTTGACTTTATAGATTTTCTTTTAGTGGTAAAGAACGTCTTGTGTATGTGGCAGTAAGGAACACATGACACCAAAATATATAAAATTAAAAGCACAACATGAAATGGAAAATTTAATATTAAATATTTTTATCATGAAATAAAAATAAATGCTTTATATGTTAAGGTGAAAATTATAGTATTTTTAGGTTTTAGTTATTGGTCAAGATTTTACTTTACGTCTTGCATATGTGATAGGAAGGGACAGAGGAATACCTAAAGTCAATATATATGAAATTAAAAATGCAGCATGAAATTTAGCGTGGTTCGGATCGTGAACAAATTTTATATCCACAAGCAACAAAGCATTAATTTTATATAAAACTGGATCACAACAACAGTCTCCAACAAAATTAACATAACATCTCCCACACTATTTTCCAAATATTCTCAAAATAGAGTACAAGTTTACAGTGGGAACTCTCAACTCACAATGTTTTTCTCACAAAATTTTTGTAACTTTAATCTATCTGTTAAACTCAATATTGTTCTCGATTTCACGCAACACCGGATGCATGCTTATTCAATGATATTTATAGAACAAATGATAGGTGAAGTAAGCACTCCAGGCGCACGATAACAAATATGGGTTTTTCTAACAAACATCTGAGGTAGTGGCACTAATCCTCTAACATTCGTACTATATGCACTATTCTAGATAGGTAGCAGAACCAAACCTTTTTACTTTCATATTACATTTGCTATTGACCAACCTTAAAGCACAATAAGATCAAACACATTTTGATCAACGGTTAGAGTTGCCCCATATTTACAAATTCATCACATAATATTGAAAATTAATTTCATCAAAAAATATAGGCATATATTCGAGCAACCTAACCTTCTTCTTAGATTGACTTTGACTCATAAGCTTCAACAGGTAAAGTCATTACACCTTAAGTTCGAACTGGGAAACCATTGCAACCTTCATTTTATTTTTCTTCATCACATTTGAGATGAAGTGAAGCTTTATACTTACGTTCTTAGTTGCTCATGCAACGTCAGATTCCTCATCAACTGAAGAACACTATATTATCAAAGAATAATGTCACTTATTGCCCTATACAAGTAATCTCACTTAACAATCATTTTAACTATATGATTTTCTTCATTTCTTCGGTGGAAGCCATATATTCAACTTTGGCAGATGACAAAAAAATAACCTTATGCATCCAAGATTTTCAACTAACCACTTCATCAAATATAGTAAATATATAACCTAAAGTTGACTTCCTACTATCAAGGAAACTTGCATAATCAGAGTCAACGTACCCTCTCATAATCCGATTAGATTTGTACCTGAAATAGAACACAACCCAATGTTAATCGATTCTTTTAAGTATCTCATGATACATTTAAGATCCTGACAGTGAGGCTTCCTTGGATATGTCATAAGTTTGCTCAAAATACTAATCCACTATGCAAGATCATATCTCGTGCATATCATTGCGTACATAATTCTTTTGATGACATTAGCATATGGTGTCTCTTGTATAAAGATCTTATATTTTACTTCAGTTGGTGTTTGAGAAGTACTATGTTTAAAATAGGCATCAACAAGAGTCACAATACCTCGTTTTTCAGAAATGCAAAACTTCTCGATAACCTTTTCAATGTATTATTGATGAGATTATAATATATAACATATCAATATATTCCGATTTATGTCTATTCCAAGTGTAGTCTTAGACTCTCCAATATCTTTCATTTTAAACTCTCATTTCAATCAAGTTTTCATAGTTACAATATTCTCCATGTCCTTTCTAGCTATCAGTCAGTCATTCACATTCAACGGAAACATCATTTTCTATCCATAAGTGTTTCTCCAATATAATAGACACGATTGTTATAACAGATTCTCATATGATTGATTGACTTCATAAAAGATTCAAATATTTTATTTTACTATGCCAACGACTGCTTCAAGCCATATAGAGATCTTTCAGCAAACACACATCACAGTTATATAAATAGTCTTCTCTATTTTTTCAAATATGAATAGGGTAGTAACATATATATTATATAAATCAAGATCAAATCTCAAAACAATTAATAACAAAACCTTTATAGAAGGTTATTTCACAATCGATGAGAAAAATATATTAGAATCAACACTTTTCTTTTGCGTAAACCCCTTGGAAACCATTCTAACTTTAAACCTAGATAATTCAACTCCATGAATAACTTGATTCCTCTTGAATATCCATTTGTATCCAACAAGATTTTGACCTTTCGGCTGTTTTACAAAAATCCATGTTTCATTCTTCTTCAGAGAATACATTTCTTCCCTCATGGTGTTCTGTCACTTTAACTTATCATTGATCTTCATAGCATCAGGACAACTCTCAGGTTCAAAAAAAATTCCATGCATTTGAATAGATAAATCATACCCTATAATATCAGTATAGTCATGCCTATGTATATGTTTACTAAGTATATGTTCTCTATCTTTTCCCAACCAATAATTTCCAATATTATCATATTGCTCTTTAGAATGTTCAAAATATTAAACTCTCGTTCAAGGTTGAACCCATGCAATGGTTGAAATTACTCTACAAGAGTCAAACCTATACTATATCTAAAACCATCTTTGGAAGAAGTGTTCTCTGCTTTACTATATTATTCAAGCTTAATCACAGCTTCAACTCCCCTATCGATAGTATTAAGTTGTAGTCTACACCTTCTTTAAAGTGACATCATATCTTCAATGAATACCACATCTCTGTTAATTAAATATTTCTAACTCACAGGTTCTAGACACCATAACCTATACACTTTTACTCCATCTGGATAGCCAAGAAACAAATACTTTATTATTCTTAGGTAAAACTTATCTTACTTCACATGTGCATAAGTAGCACTTCCGAACACTCTAAAATATTTCAACATTTGTTTCCTTCCACACCATCTCTCTTGAGAATATATGAACTCGAGCACCAAAGATGGGATTTTGTTGATAATGTATGTGATTGCCATTCTAGCTTCACCCCAAAACTTGTGGTTCATACCAAATGTAAGAAGAATACTCCTTACTATTTCTCTTAATGTTCAGTTCAGCCTCTCACCATGACCATTTTGTTAAGGAGTTCCTTGCATGGTTCAGTGGCTAGTAATATCAAGTACAGATAAATAGCTAGTGAATGGCGGTCATTCATAAACTCTAACAAATTATTAGTCTTTAACTTCTTCAACATTTTCCGAATTTCATTCTCCAAAAACTTCTCCTAGTCTTTAAAAGCATAAAAATACTTCATCTTTGGTCTTGAAAATTATAACCCGTACTTTCTTGTTATATCAATCAATCAGAGACATAAATCACATGGTGCATCCTATTGTAGAATACATTACAAGTCCCTAAATATCATAATGAACATATTCAAGCACACCACTAGTTGCATGATTGTTTGTCATAAACTTAACCCCCTAAATTTTACTTAACACACAGTTCATCCTCTCACCAAGACCATTTTGTTAAGGAGTTCCTTTCCTGGTTCAGTGGCTAGTAATATCAAGTATAGATAAATAGCTAGTGAATGGCGGTCATTCATAAACTCTAACAAATTATTAGTCCTTAACTTCTTCAATATTTTCCGAATTTCATTCTCCAAAAACTTCTCCTAGTCTTTACAAGCATAAAAATACTTCATCTTTGGTCTTGAAAATTATAACCCGTACTTTCTTGTTATATCAATCAATATCAATTAATCAGAGACATAAATCACATGGCGCATCCTATTGTAGGATACATTACAAGTCCCTAAATATCATAATGAACATATTGAAGCACATCACCAGTTGCATGATTGTTTGTCATGAACTTAACCCATTAAATTTTACCTAGCACACAGTTCTCACATAACCTTAGCTTCCAAACTTTATCACCACCTAACAAATCTTATTTGCTAAGTTTATTTATGCATTTCTCACTTAAATTACCTAACGTCAAATGAAATAGCTTGGTTTAATTCCTCGGCACTAGACACGCCTAATACTACTTCTACTACAAATTCTTCAATAATTAACACATCATTAGTTCTATAAAATTTGATAACTACTAGTGATCCTTGCAGCTCCACCTCTATAATTTTACCCTTCATCATCTAATATTCCAATAGAAAGAAGATTACATTTTACATGCCTAAACTCTCTCAAGTCATGTAGCCAACTTGAGCCGAATATTCCTTATTATTTTCACAAAACATGGCTCAACCTTACGTAGTATGAAATTGTCACCATCAAACTCCTTAATGTAAACCAGTGTTTATTGTAAGTCATGTGAAATAAAGCTTCTGGATCCATAACCTATTTGTTATCGTACCTAAAAGTAGAAACAATTTAAACCTAAGTATATTCATACTCATCCAAAACCATTAAGGCAACTTCAACTTCAAACATCTTATGTATTTATATTTTCTTTCACTATGGATAATTCTTACTTATACGACCCTATTTCTTGCATAACAACATTTCACACTATAAAAACTTACAAACCTATTATATTGTGATCTCGAATTTCCTATTTTCTTGTTTAAATTTATCATTTTAGGCATTCTTATCACACTCAGTCTTTGGCCTTCTCAATCACTCTTCGACACTAATTTTTCGAAAATATTTTAAATTCATAATACCCTTTACTTCAGACATCATAAGGGAGTCTTTGACATAAAGCATGACGTCAATAAATGGCTCATACACTATCACCAACGAACTAAAGATGATAATTGCTTGATCTTTGTCTTTAACCTTGACTTCAATTGCACTCAAATTAAGAATAATTATATTAAAATCATCCAAGTATCTCTAGATCTCCTTGGATCATCAACTATCAACTTATATAAATGTCTCTTGAGATACGGTCTATTAGTCAAATATATTTTTCTCATATAAATGAATTTTAGGCTATTCAGTATCCATGTAGTCATAGACTCTCCAAACATCTTTCGAGGTACCTTATCATTCAAACTCAAGATTGGAATAGTATGGTTATTGGACAACGCTTTAATATCTTTCCTCATAACCATCTCCTATAAAAATTGTTTATTAGTGACGAAAAAAAATATCTTTTGTACAAGGGACATTATGATCCTAATTTTTTGTAGATTAAAGTCATTATCCCCTATGAATTTATCAAGATCGAACTTCATGGAAATCATCGTTATGACTGTGTTTAATTTGCCAGCCAGATTTGTATCAACACACTCAAGATTTGAAACACACTATAATTTTACTTTATCACCAAAAAACATTTATCAAATATTTCACACTTACCACACCACTTGTAATAGTGGAACTTACAATATTTTTAAGCTTTCGACTATTGGCCGTAACATTACCTTAGTGGTGAAGAATTTCTTGCAAGTATGGAAGAAAGGAACAAAGCTTTGTCTTTTTATTTCCAAACACCAAAGTAAAAAAGAATAACATGAAATATAAAATCAAAGAAAAATACAAGATTTAACATGGTTCTGGGTGTGAAAAAATCCTAAATTTACGATTACAATGAAACTTTTGAACACAATTGACACAACCTTAAAAATACCTTGTAATAAAACTTCTCAAAATAGAATACAAGTTTAGAGAGGGAACTCACAACTCAAAATGTTTCCCTTAGTGTTTCTCTTAAATAAAAATTCTAAATTGTATCACTCTCTAAACACAATAATGATGTTTCTTTCAAAGAACACCAACTTCACAGTTCTTAAACGATATTTATAGAAACAATGATTGGGGAAATAAGCATTATAGACTCGTGATAGAAAATGATTGGTTATTCTAATAAACATTTGATAGGTAATGTCATCAATCCTTTGACATCCATATTGCATATACTATTCCGGACATGTATTGGCACCAAAAAAATTTCGTTCATATTTATTATACTATTTCTTACCAACCTTAAGAAAATTCAGATCAAACAATTTTTTATCATCAACTGAAGTTTCCATGTCATGACAAATTCATCTCACAATATTAAAACTCAATTTCATCCAGAAACATACGAATATATTCAAGTAGTCGAACCTTCTTCTTATATTACTTTCGTCTTAGAAGCTTCGACACGTAAAGTTCGTGCACCTAAGCTTCATCTCAGATGCTTTGGCAGAGCTCATGTCTTTAAGTTTTGCTAGATTTTTTAAGTCTCAACATAGCTCTTGTCTTAGTCACTTTGAACCTACATTAACATTAAATTTAAAACTGGCTTATATATTTGTTAAAAGTTTATCTTTATTAATGATAAAATCTATGTATATAAAATATATATGTTGATGAGAATAATAACCGTATAGTTCAGCCCAAAATATATCTAAGGCAAAATAAAAGGTTAAAACAAAAAAGCTCAAAACTAACGAGCTCTTTGTGATTTAAATACCTTATCGAATCGATATGATTATTTACTTATAAACCGACACAGTTATAAATATAATGTATTCTATAAATAAAGTCTTAAGCCTAACAATGATACGATGGATGATTATTTTTACCGTCTTTCCCCCTCTTTCTTTACAACATTTTATTCTTTAGACCTTAATCTAATTCCTGATCGGATTAACCTTAGTGGAATAGACCACATCATTAACGTCGTATGAGAAAATCAAAAGATAACCAAATGTAAAAATCTTTCAAAAATAAGGTTAAACCATAATTTTAGCTTAGATCCATGTTTGGATCTAACACATCTGGCCTTTAGGTTGAAAGAACTCACGAATATTAGGACCAGAGTTACGAATTTACATTTGATGTGTCCTCTATTTTATACTCCAAGATACATAATATGAATGGTTCAGATAATATGAAAGAAGGAAATGCCACAAAAAATTATTTCTTACACACAAAGATATTAGATCCACAAATGCTTGCATCGGCTTATTTTGACTATAAAAAATAAAATGATTTATTTATACTTATTTCTTCATTCTTCAACAATGACAAGTATGACTAGTCAACACGTAAAAAATAGAGGAAAAAACATCTTTGTTCGTCAGTAGTATTTATTTTACATGCTTTGGAAGGACTAGAAGGGCTACTGCATCATACTTACAAGTCACATGAGGAAAAATCTGAAGTATTTTTAAAGAAAATGTATCAACGAGGTACAAGCGAATAAATGTAAGATAATGTTCAGAATTCTAGTAGCATGCTATATGTGATGGTACTTTTTTACTCCTAGAAAAATAAAGTTTTTTTTATCCAAAAATAAGGTTTTCGACTGACATTTGGGTTTTTAGTGTAGGATGGGACAAAGTCAACACGGATAAATCTAAAGACGTCTCTCAGATTACTCCAGGTATAGTAGGAAACCAATCTACCAAGGTATTCAAGAATTTTTAAAAGTTCGATCAAGCAACGTAGCAATGGTTCTTGGTATATTTTAGGATTAGATATTTTACATCAACCAATAAATTATTATAGAATACATTCAGCGGGTATAAAAAATGTGTATAAAGCAAACCACTCAAGATTAGTGAACTTTACTAAAGTAGTATCTCCTCAATTCTTTCATAAGGCTTGGGAGATACTGATGAGGATATATTCAGTTGTTTAGTCGAATATCTACTTTGCCGAAAATATTCGTGGCCGAAGGCCTTTCTCGAGGAAGCTCTTTTGGCAGTTGAACTTGGCTGAAGCCCCTCCAGCAGCAACACCTGATGGAACCCCATTTGACAATAGCATTGATATTACGAATGCCAATCAGTTACAACATTATTAGGGCTCATAGAGTTATGTTTTGACAATCTTAAGTATGTATGTACTAAAGTAATTAGCTCTTACATAAACTAAATGGCCAACCAATACAAATACAGTAAATGTAATGTGTTACATTTTGTCATATATAAAGGAGACAAATTCATTAATAATAAAATAAAAACAAAATCTAATCATTTTTTCATCTACTTTCTAATGTTCCTTTAATATATTAATATTCTTCATTCATCTGCAAATCCTTCAGTCCATCTACATCATCTACTATTTCACTACACTTTATACTCATTAATATTGATGTGTCAATTTTAATGACTCTTTAGAATCTAATAACCGGCTTCTTATTGAACAAAATTATCTGGCCAAACATAAATATAATCATTCCAATGATTCCTTAAATTCTACTAACGGACTACTTATTGTACGATGTGATGCGAAAAATCATATACAACAACAACAAAATACAACCTATTGAATACATCTTTTACTTTTAGTTAAAGAAATATCTAAAATAAAATAAAAATAATAAACAACCGTATAATTTAAGATGATAAATAGAAAAAACCCATAAAAATATAATGTAACATTATATATTGTATTGATCAGTAGAAACATACATGCGCGTTTTTATTTTGTTTATTATAGTGAATTAAATTTTGTCTTTATATGATTGCTGAATATACAATTATACGTTAATGGTAATTTTTATGTATTTATTTTATTTAATATATTAAATAATAAATAATAAAATTGGATATAAATATATATAGTGTTATTTTATGATAATATCTAATTTTTATTAAATTTTATAATATATTTTTTTTAATTTTTCATAGATAATTTTTTATACATTAATTTAAAACATTATTTTTTATCGATTTTTGATGTTATACAGGGTAAAAACATAAGTAACAAATCCGTTTTAGATATTGTATTTTTTAATAAAAAATAGTTTTTTTAATCAAAAGTTATTTTTTTATACAAGCTTTTACAGATTTGATGGTGGATCGATTCTGTTGAGATGGTTTATTGAATGATAAGATTCAAATTTATTGTGTTGGTTGGATCAAGGTGAATGACATGTGATATTTGTTGATTATGCACATGAAGATTTACTATCACACGGAAGCTTGGAAACTAAGCAAGACAATTGGAAAACAAATACAATAAAAAAATTGTTTTGGCTTGTTATTGGGTGTGCTTTGGACATTTGTTTAACGTCATTCCACCTGGATATTTTAGTATACACGTGAGACCACATATAGGTGTAGGATCTACGAATAAATATAAAAATAGAGTAAGATATTCAAGAGAGAAAACATTGAACGATCCTTGTAAATTTGTATAATAAAATCTAGATTTGTCTTTCAATGTAGGATTTTTGTATTCAATACAAACCACGTATATGCATGTGTTGTGGTTTAGTTTGATTTAAATTCACCACAATTAGTGTCATAAACGTGGATTTGGAAATCAATTGATCATCGATGATCAACACGAAGGAGAATAAAAAAATCATTTCTCTACATATCATCATAGAATCACACACAATTACCAAGATGAGTTAACTGAAGATTTATCTTGATAAATTCACCATAGGTCATAATTTTAATCTCTAAAAATTTAAAATCAAATCTCTCATTGTACATAAGGTATTGTATGTCGTCATTGATGACAAATATAGAAGATATGGATAGTAAGACATGCATAGAAGTGATATACAAGGCATATAATGTTATAATCTTGAGCTTGGGAGATAACTACTTATGTAGGTGTGCAAAGAATCTTCTGTCATAGGGATTTGGAATAAGCTTGAAAGTATTTACACTAATAAATCTTTGAAAATAATATTATATTTCATAAAGCACTTATATACTCTAAATAGGGATAGTAGCCAAAAGATTAGGAAAAGCTTAAATGATTTCAACACGATTATGCTTGTTTTGAAAGCAATTAGGGTCAATGTAGACGATGAGGATCAATCAATTATTCACTTGAGCTCGTTACCAAACATTTGTGAAAATGTTTTTGACACCATGCTCTATGGCAAGCAATCTTTCATCATGTTAAAATTAAATAATGCACTTAATTTAAAATATATTCAAAGAAAAATTTATTTGAATATTTTTTATATGGATTGGGTATGAGAAGAAAGCCTGAGAATATAAATATTCAAATGAAAAGAGAGGAAACTCAAGATTCAAATAGGATCATGTAGCAGTCCTAAAGTGAAATATATATTGTAAAAAAAATCATATAGGGGCATTATATAGACGTGAAGAAGTGAGATAATACAAATAAGTTTAAAATATGAGATGCGTCATATGTATCGTATTGTTTGACCATGTCGATGTAACAATGGTTTTTTCTTATATAGATGTTAGCAAATGGGTGTTAAACTTAGGGGTATCATTCCATAGTACATCGAGTGTGAGACTTAAATTTTATACATAGTCTGAGAAAGTCATAACTAGTGTGAGGTATGTTCGTAGAGTAAAAAAAAATTATCTATAGGAATATTAGATGAAGAAGGTTACAGTTATAGAGGTGAAGATGACAAACTTAAGATTATCTATGTCTTCATGGTTGTTATGATTGTTAATAGAATGAATAAAGTATCATTCCAAAAAGGATCTATAGTAATTAAACACGAGTCTAGTGTTGTGAGTGATCACACCAAGTTGTGGCATCCGAGATTATGACATATAAGTGAGAGAGGATTGAATAACTAAGAAAACATATTTATTAGATGGTGATAAATTTCAAAAGCTAAAATATTGTGAAAATTATGTATTGGATAAAATTAAGATGATAAAGTTTATAATCAGTAACTATACAACTCAAGATATGTTTGAGTAATGGGAGGTGTTATGTGCTTTTATGTCCATAAGTGATTACTATTCAAGGAAAGTATATATATTGATGTTGAAGTCTAAATATGAAGCTTTAAATTCTTTTGAATATTGGAAGAAGCCGGTGAAGAATGAGTAAGAGAAGAAAGTGAAGAATTTAAGAATATATAATGGCTTGTAATTTATGAATGAACAATTTAGTAATTTTTATTTTGAACCTGATATTTCCAGACATAAAATAATAAAAGTAACACCACAAAAATGGTATAGCTAATACAATAAATAGATAATTACTCGAGAGAGTAAGATGTATGCTTCTTATAGATCTAATAGATAAATTATATTTTGCGAAAGGTTGTAAACATTAATTTTTACATCGTGAACATAAACCCCTCTAATGCACTTGAATTCAAATATCTTTAAGAGAGGTAAAGAGGAAGAAAACCTTTCTTAGTCACTTGAGAGTATTTGGATGTGCTACTTATACACATGTCAAGCAAGATAAACTTAAACTAAAAGCACTAAAGTGTTTTTTTCCTAAGGAAGTGAAAGAAAATAGTTGTGGTGTTTGGAAACTGGTAATGAGAATATGTGATATTCAATAAAGTTGAGATGTCACTGATCAAGAAGGTTAATATTAGACCTATTTTAGCCTATTGTAGAGTTGATACTGAGGTTAAGTTTTAACAAAAAAATGAAGTAGATAATGCTACAAATATTGAGAATGTTCAAACTGAAGAGAAAAAAGAAAAACAATGATGAATCTGACAATAATCAGATGAGTAAAGATAGATTAAAGAGAACAAGCATGATTACACAAAAGTATGGGTATAACATTATAAAATATGTTTTATCTGTTTATTTTTTAGGCAAATGGTCTTGTACCAAAGAGTTATCAAGATGTTATGAAAAGCATTGATAACATAAAAAGCAGAAAGTTGCGAATGAATAAATGAAATCTCTAAATAAGGTACCACAATTGTTGTAAAACAACCAAGAAAGTAGAAATATTGTTGGATGCAAATGGATATTCAAAACAAATAAAAAATATATTGTTGAGTTGAACTAACCATATACAAATCAAAATTAGTAGTTAAAAGCTTTACATGTACAGAGGGTATCAGTTTAAATGATATTTTCTCACTGTGTGAAACAAACGTCTATAAAGGTCAGATTGTCAATTGTTGTAAGATTTGATATGAAGTTATATGAAATACATTGTCTTCTGACTTTATATTGATTATTTTTTATATTATGTAGTTTTTCATTGCGTTTTTGTTTACTAGGTCATCAATCATCATCATTAATTTATTCAGTGTCATCTTATTCACCCAATTGATCATTAAACTCTTACATATATTATGGCATAACTGAAATTATTGGTGGTTAACACATATGCATGGTATAGTATAACCAATTACTTGGCCTCAATCTCTTTTCTTATAGTCACGTTCACAATTTGACATATGCTTGGAGCATAATATGGCCGATTGCATGGCCTTAAGGGCTTGGCTTATAACAATGTTTGTCAAACTGACTTATAGTTATGGTCTTTTTTATCCAGACTTTACACTATTATTTGTGTGGCCTCTTGATCTTATAATACCATGGGTTTGGCTTCAAACCATATTTGTTTTTAAAATCTACTTAGCTTGTTATCTTTTATGTTGCTCACCTATTTGTTATTTGTGTGTCATTTGGCTTATAGCCTTTATCATTAATATATATTGTACTCGTAAGTCATATTTGAAAATTATTTGACTTAAATCCTAACTAGTTTGTATATATCGTATCTCAAATCACATCATCATATAACTTCACCACATTTTAACTAATATCTCAATTAGAAAATCACCTTCTTATATTTTTAGTTATTTTAACGTATCATAACTTCACCACATATTAAGCATATCGTTTTTTACTTATCAACAATTTTTATTAGTAAAAAATATTTAATGGAAAACATTTGTAATATAAATTGGTCTCATTGGTGTCTCATTACAGAAACCCCACGCGCAACCATAAGAGAAACAAATATACCAACTTCATTTGTAAATGAGAATTTTATAATTTTAAATGTTGAATATTATATGTATGCTTCAAAAATTTCCTTCTAAATTAGTTAGGCTATATATTGCATAACGTCCTTCGGGTTCCACTTTAAATTGTCCATGAATATTCCAGACCCATTTACTTTTATTTTTGTCCATTGTTCATTGAAAAATATTTCTCAAAACTAGATTTTTTTCACCAACCTGTGATATTATAGATGTTTTTCACCACCCTGTGATAATGCTCACCTCGTACTTGGTCTTGTTTCGTGCGTTCTTCAATTAAATGAATAGCCAATTATTTATCCTCATCATTTTTTTTAAATAATAATATTGAATTTTATGAACTTGAATCAAAATTTCAGCCATAACTACTTCCTTTATTCCTTCAACTAAAGCAAAAGAGTTCCACTTGTAACCGATCTTGGAGTCGTCATGTAAGCTCATAATACCTTTTGTAAGAAATCATGCTATTTTATTTTAGCTAGCTTAAGTGTTTTTATACCGCTCACAGTAGATATATTGGTTACTTCTACCTGTCCCTTAGTATGTGGATAATACGGAGTAAAACATATTTACTCTATTTCATATGTTTGATTAAAACTTAGAACCATCTCATTCTGAAATTATACTCCACTAGTCATCAAAACTATAGGAATGCTAAACTGACTCACAATATTCCCCTGTAAAAAGTCACAAACTAATTTAGGTTGAGATCTCACTAATGTATTTTCTTCTACCCACTTAGTAACATAATCCAAAACTAAAATTAAAAAAAATGTCATGTTCCCATTGGTCACAGTCCTACCAAATCTATCCCCGACCTATAAAAAGGATAAGGATAATGACTTGACATCATCTTCTCACTTCCAAAGTGAATCATATTAGCATACATTTGATATGGATCATAATTTTTAACCAGGTCTTTAGCATTTATCACCAACGTCTGCCTATAAAATTCTGTCAACAAAAATCTTCGAATCAATCTATTGCATCCATAATGTGCCTCAGCTTTCCCTTCACACAAATCTCTTAAAAAACTAAATCCTCATCTTTTCTTAAAAATATACAAAATGGTTGTGTTAAACTCTTTCTATGTAATACCCCGTCAAGTATTACATACTTTGTCGCTTTTGTTCTTAACGTTCATGAATCACCTTTACTTTGAGGTAACACTTGATCTTTAAGAAAGAAGAGATACCCCTGACATCAACTCTCAGTATCATCAATAAACAACACTTCATTATCATTTCCCTTTGTGTTGATTGACAAATTTTCCTGATTAAAATCATAGGATGATCTTTAAGACATCCAAACTTAACCAACAAATCTGCACTCATATTTTTTAGCGAGGGTACTTGTTCAAATTTACTTTCTCAAAACTTTCTTCCATATACTTGACCAGACTCAAATAATATTTTGTATTGTCTTATTTTGCCTCGTACATTCACTTGAATTGACTCATCACAAACTATAATATGATACTATACAAATTATGTTTTCTCCACAAATACGAGCTAACTTCATTCATGCTAACAACCTTGTATTCAAAACTTCATTGTTAGTAGTCGCAAACCAAAACTTAATAACTTATTTTATTTCCTCACCATACATAGAAATCAACAGTATCTCGGCATCACTACCATTATAACTTGGCGTTCCATTCGTCCTTATAATCTTTTACATTTTTTCTTAATAAATATCATCACTCAAATTTTCACTTTCATCATCCATACTCACTTCTTGAAACTTATTTATAAAATCCACTAATCCATATGCTTTTATTTTTATCCTTGGTTGAAATTATAAATCATACTCACTGAGTTCAATAGACCACCTCATCAAATTTCGTGATATATATGGGTTTTGCAAATTGTTTTTCAAAGGAAAATAAATTCGTAAAACTATAACATGACCTTGCACCCGCTATATGTGGATATGTAATAGTAAGGAGTCTTCAACAGCTTGTAGACATCGATACTAGCTAAACCATTCGCTACGCAGATGAGGATGTTTAAAAGTTTTGAGCTAACTAGAATACTTATCAGTAATTGACAACTGTTAGTTATTAGCTGCGTGAGACATATCCTAATGTATTTAAAGAACTCGTTAATAAAATATGGGAGAGGTAATCACAATCTTTAGTCAAAAATAGTTGTGTATGTTCACCCTCCCGAGCATGATGAGGTTGTTCACCCGACTTAGGAAGTCTAGTTACCACTGAATCTAGAAAGTCATAGACTACCTTAAATCTACGATTCCATTCTTTGGTCAAACATTTATAATTGGGGGCTAGAAGATCAAATTAATTATCCAAATACTCTTTATCTTCCACTTTATCCACCAGTGAAAATCTAGGAATGGTATCGGTAGTAGATTTCATCTTTTTCAATATTCATTTGCGAGGAATTTCTGGGGGAAAATAGATAAGTTATTATCATAAGATGAGAAACCCATAATAAAATAATTTATGGATTCCAGGCAAGAGGTCGTGACATCTAAAGGTTGTCATAATAATTATAATCAATGAAAAACAACAACAAAGTAGAACAAAGAAACCAAAAAGAGAAACAAAGGACTTAAAATTTTACATTTTTACTGTCGCTAGAAATGAGAGAACCATGAATGAAGAACAAGGAGGAACACACTAATTTTTTTCTCTCCAAAAATGACTTAAATCATGATTTTTTTTAAAAAAATTGACTCCAACGCAACTTATAAGTATTCTTGAAAGTAAAGAAATAAGGGACAATAATAGAAATATTCCCAAAATATTGTTACGGGCCTTAAATGGTGAATATATTTAGCAATCAAAATTTGAGTAATATATGAAGCGCCATTTTGATATAACATGCAGGTAGCAACTGAAACTGTCAGACATAGGTATACAATTTGGGATGCGTGGTAACTGGGTACTGATATAAATAACTACAGTCTGGCGTTACATATTAAAAGTGACTTATCCACATGACTTGTGGCAAGTATATGAGAGATAAAAAAAACAACACCTCGTCCTAGTCATATTTTACTCTTATCAAAAGTCAAACTCCTATAATATTTTGTGTTTAAAATGACAAGGGGAGAGTCCTGATAAGGCATAACCCTTCTATCAGATTATACCCGTCGACTAGGTACCCTCGATCGTACAACAGAGCTAGAAGGGCATCAGCTAGTAAAACAAAACTTATGATTGGTAAGGCATGACCTTTCCATCGGAGGGACATTGGTAAGCTAAACGCAACCTCTTACGTAATCTATATATAGGTTAGGCTATGTCTCAAAGAATGTCTAGGATATCGTCAACTCGGGGCATTGAGTGATGAGCGATCCTTAAATAGGGTCACTAAAAACAGTAACAAAACAACATAAGGAACGTGGGAACTGAACATTAACCCACGATCGGGCACAAATAGGAGTGGAGAATTATTAGGATATTATAGTATTGTATAGGTTTTTATAGTATATAAAGGGGTCGAAACCAAATTACAATGTAAGATCTTCCAACTAAGTAATAAGAAAATTGTGCATTTATTCCTTTTGATATTCATAGTTATCCACTATCACTATAATCCATACATGAAAGTATGTGATACCATGTTGTTGAATTCAGTAACTAATCAATATGAGGTAAAAGAATGGCATATTTTCGACAAGCTCGGTTTAAATCTACAAAATCAACACATTCTCCTTTGCCTATTTTTTTATCAACACTGGATTTTCCATTCATGTTAGATATCTTGATTCTCTTATATGCCCGATCTTTAAGAATATTTCCACCTATTTTAGTATTGATTTGGCTTTATCTGGAGAAAATAATCATATTTTTTTTGTTGTATTGGTCTTATTATATTATCAACAGCTAGGTCATGACAAATAATTGATTTATTAAACACTGTAAGATAATTTATACTCCGAGCAAACACATATGTATTCATCTCCATACAGCTCACCAACTCGTCTTCAAATATCTGACTTTTCTTACTTCCTACCATCATAATGTATCCATCACCAATTTTTTTATATTAATCATTTCCTTTAAAGGATCAGTTAACCGCAACACTTCTTGTGAGTCACTAATTTCTTTCTTACTTCCCATTAAAATACTTTTACATTATATTAAATCCACAACCTTTAAACATCTCTAAGATTACTATGCTACAATGTATCTGAATAAATAGATAATGAATATCAAACTCTTGATACTATTTGGCTAATTGCAATAAGTCCAACTTGACCTCCTGTAAAATATTTCACACATTGATGATAAGACAAGGCCACTGATTCCATTTTATGTAACCATGGTCGTCTTAAAATAACATTATAAGAATCCGGTGCATCGACAATCATAAACAACATATTAACGATTTTTATTCGTGTACCATGTTCCACAACCACTGGCAACTCTACCTCACCCACATAATCAATCGATCGTCCAACAAAACTAACCAAATTTATTTTTGCTTTTTTTATGAGTTACTTTAACAATCGTATCATATATATTTCGATATACCAAGAACAGTTTGGTTGATTGTTTTGAGCAAGTGGTCATCGTTTCTTTAAGGCAATGTTTAATGTTGGGTGAGTAGGTTGATTCAGTAACTCGGCAGAAAGCTATGACTTCGGGAGGATTATTGAATATGGTCGGAAAGCAAATCACAATAGAAGAAATCAAATTCTAGAGTACCGCGCCAGAATACATATGTTCCAACAACTTCAATCCCAAAATCCAGTACTCAATCCCAGGCCACATTCAATTACCGGCCTAAAGACTCCGGACAAGGTTCACATCGGCCTAGGCAAATTCAGTCAAATCAAGGTCAATCATCTAAACCAAGAAGGAGTCAATGGGTCCAACCTGAATGGTTTTTCGAATTAAGTGAAAATGTGGCCACCATTTATGACAGAACTAAGAATGATGTGCATTTCCGAAGGCCGCCACAAATTCAATCCTCAAGAGAAAATTAGAACACCTGTTTCTGTAAATACCATAACGATGTGGGTTATGATACTCAAGATTACATTTTTCTAAAGCAAGAAGTACAGACCTTGATTGAAAAAAGGAAATTTATCCGCTTTTGTTAAAAATAAGGAGGCAATAGGCAATTCAACATTCACTCTCAGCCAAGTGCAAGCACAACACAAGCAACATCACTAAATGCACCAGAATAGAGTATGAGCGCATTTAGACAAGAAGATATTATGATGATTGTGGAAATATTTGATGTAGAAGTGGAATATTTAGACCCTGATCTGGATTGGAACCAGGTTGAGGTGATATTAGAAAAAACAACAACGGTATCCGATCTGCGCACCTTCTTTGAATATTTTCCCATTTTTAGGGGAGATATTATGATTGCTCAAGGAAAAGGCATGTAAACAGTCTAACTACTCAGTTAGAAGGTAAAATGTATACACATCTTTATCATGGTTGGACTCCATTCATTGTCTTTGATGAAGATGACCTGAGAAACATTGCAGGCCCACATGAAGATGTTGTGGTAATATGAGCATCCATTGAAGGCAATGATATACGTCGAATACTGATTAATACAAGCATTTCGGCAAATATTCTATTTTTATCAACCTACAAACAAATGAAAAATATCTCAATCATCCAACGTTTGAATAGAACCATAGTAGGATTTAATGGTAACTCGGCTGATGTGATTGAGAAGTTTGAAGGAGAGGTCTTGTTGGGAAAAGTTCTATTCAAGAAGTTGGTAAGATTTTTGTATGTGGTAGTTGATTGTCTGATTTCTTACAATATTATATTTGGTAGGTCTTGGCTATCTAGGATACATGCAGTATCGTCCATAGTCCACCAATGTTTGAAATATGTTGTGGGAGGCCAAGTAGGCATCGTCTGATGTAGCCAAAAGGTAGTTGGGGCTGCTCTTGCTCCAAATTCGTAAAATGCAATGAAAATTAACAAAGAATATTAGTTAATGAAGTCTTCTGCCATATCAAACAAGATAGATTATCCAAGGGAGGTTTCTAATGATGTAATCTAAGTTCAAGAAGTTGAAATTCATCGTTTGGCAGAAGGGAAAAGTGTCAGGGTCGGATTTAAATTATCATTAGAATTGAAAAAATAATAATTATCCTTTTTATCTAACAATTTACATGTGTTTGCTTGGTGTAACGATGATGTAACTAGATTACCAGCAAGCGTGATTAGTCACAAACTGTCTCTTAGATCCAATGCAGGGCCGGTACTAAAAAAAAGAGCTTTTTCCAGAGTAAAATCAAAAGCCATAGTCCAAGAAGTAGATCGGTTAACAAAGATGAGACACATTAAAGAATCTCAGTACCCTCTTTGGATAGCTAACCCGCTCCTAGTCAAAAAGAAAAATGGAAAATAGCGTATGTAGATTGATTTTAATGATCTTAATAGAGCTTGCCTCAATGATCCATATCCAGTACTCTGAATAGATCAACTAGTAGATTTCACATCGGGAAACAAGTTGTTATCCTTTATGGATGCTTTTTCAGGGTATAATCAAATATAGATGGGATCTAAATGATCAAGATCACACTAATTTTATCACTGATAGGGGCTTCATTGTTATAAAGTAATGCATTTTGGGTTGAAGAATGTTGGAGACATTTATCAACAATTCGTTAATAAGGCATTTGCTAGCCATATTGAAAAGAATGTAGAAGTTTATATCAATGACATGATGGTTAAGAGCCCTAGAGAGGAAGACCATATATCTGACCTCCAAGAAACTTTTTCTAACTTAGAAACCATCAACTTGAAATTAAATCCTGAAAAATTTACCTTTGGTATTCGATCCGAGAAAGTTTTAGACTACATTATAAGTGAAAAAAGGATCCAACCTGACCCAGATCAATTAAATTCTTTGTTAGCCATGGATCCACCTCTGAATACTAAAGAAGTTTAGGTATTAACTGGAAGGTTGGCTGCGTTAAATAGGTTTATTTCAAGGTCATCAGATAAATGTACACAATTTTTCCAAGTTTTAAGAAATGTTAAAGACTTCAATTGGTCCCCAAATTGTGACCAATCTTTCCTTGAGATCAAAAGGCACTTATCTTCACCCAAAACATTATTTAAGCCTATAGATGGGGAAAGACTCCATATGTATTTGGCAGTATCGGAGTATGTTGTGAGTGTAGTATTGGTACGAGAAGTTGATAACTATCCTCACACTGTGTATTATATAAGTAAGAGCTTGTTGGAAGATGAAAAGAGGTACTTAAAGTTAGAAAAATAAGCCTTGGCATTGGTGATAGCTTCCAGAAAAATGAGGCTTTATTTTCAAGCACCTTTTATCACAGTTCGAACTTATTTCCCCTCGAAGAATGTTTTACAAAAGACGGATATATCCGGACGAATGACCAAGTGGTCAGTTGAACTGAGGGATTATGATATTGACTTTGCACCCCGAACTACAATCAAGGCTCAAGCTGTAGCTGATGTTTTAAGTTGAATTTCACTAAAAAGGCGTTATGAAAAAACTCAAACCAGTAAGCCCAAGAAGGGAATGGATAATCCAAACTGATGGTGGGTCTAGTACAATGGAATGTGGAGATGGTCTCTACTTAATCTCCCCCATTAAGGATTCCATGTACCAAGCTATACGTTTTGGTTTTAAAGAATCCAATAATGAGTCAGAATATGAAGCCGTCATAGCCAAATTAAAGTTAGCTCAGATATGTGGTGCCAAAAGAGTCTGATTGATCAGTGATTCACAACTACTCATTCATCAAGCATAGAGACAATATAAAACCCGGAAAGAGCACTTGATAAAGTATTTAGAAGTGTTGAAATAAATCATAACCGGTTTTAAACACATTAAATATGATCATGTCCCCATATCGGAAAATCAATTATTGACTCTTTAGCCATTATAGCTTATTCCGAAGCATATCATTGGGACCTTGTACATGAATGTTCTTCCATAGTCACAACTACAAAAATAAAGGGTGAAGTGGCAGAAAGTCTACAAGTATCCATTATAGTCTCTAAACATTACAGGAATGAGATCGAAGAATTTATCACTGAAGGAGTTTTACCTCAAGACAAGGCGCCTGCCAAAAAAGATAAAGTACAAATCTCTTGGATTTTTTGTTCTAATGGGGGTTCTTTATAAAAAAATATCTTTCACCAGGCCTCTGTTACGCTGCCTCTATTCCAATGAATCTCAAAGTGTTCTTTTAGAACTACACGAAGGAGAATGAGCAGTACATTGTGGCTATAAAGATTTAACTAGAAAGGACTTGTTGGCAGGGTATTATTGGTATTCTATTATAGCGGAAGCTAAAGATTTGGTGAGAAGATGTGACCCTTGTCAGAGTTATAGAAATGTGACCCATGTACCAGCAGTACCCATGGAGTCTCTATCTATAGCAATACCATTTGACAGATGGGGAATTGATCTAGTCGGACCTCTTCTGATAGCTTCTGGAGGATGTCGTACTATAATTGTGGCAATAGATTATTTCTCCAGGTGAGTAGAAGTTGCGCCCTTGTCCAGAACAACATCTAAAGCGGTGATAAATTTTATCATTTCCAACATATCTTTTTTATTTGGTATTCCCAAATGCATTATTACGGATAATGGTCATTAATTGGACAATAAAGATATGGAAATATTTTGTACATCAAGAGGAATTCGACATTGTTTCTCTTCTTCTTTTCATCATGAAGCTAATGGACAAGTTGAGGTGTCAAACCGAATAATTTTAACGGGTTTAAAAAATAATTTGGAGGGATCAGCTGGAAAATGGCCAAGTTATTCACAAGAAGTGTTGTGGGCATACCGAAACCACTTCTCACACAGTCATTCATGAGTCTCCATTTTCTTTATGAATGCAATTAAACCTATAGAAGGGAAATGAGGGCTCAACTGGATTCAAATGAGGAAATAAGAGTAGAAGCTCATCTAAGAACTATGCACTACCAAGGTCTGATGAAGAGAGAGTTTGCATCTAAAATAAGAAGAATTAATTTTCAAGTCGGAGACAAAGTGTTAAGAAACGTATTTTACACACTAAGGAAAAGAAGTTCGGAAATCTGGCTCTGAATTGGGAAGGACCATATAAAAGAGTTAGTTAAGGAACATATAAGCTTTTATAAAAAGAAGAAAATTTTTTGAAGCACCCTTGGAATGTTGAACGCCTAAGGTTATATTTAGAATAAACTTATCTTGTAAATATTTACTTTGCTTTAATTCAATGTAAATATTATGAGGTATACTATTTCCTAGCCTGGTGGTGTGGGAGGTTTTAATGAGGTGTCCAAAATCCACTCAATATATCACCATTTTTCTTTAAAAGTGTCTTTTCTATATTTGGTTGAATTAAAATTATGTTTCCTTCGAACAGATTACCTTCTAATGGTTCGGATGAATTAAAGACAAAATACCTTCAAATGGATTACTTTTGAATGGCTCGAACGAATTAAAGAAAAATTATCTTCAAATGGATTACCTTTGAATGGTTCGGATGAATTAAATACAAAATTCCTTCAAATGGATTACCGTTGAATTTCTCGGATGAATTAAAGACAAAATGCCTTCAAATGGATTACCTTTGAAAGGCTTGGATAGGATTAAAACTATGTTTCCTTCAAATGGAATTCCCTCGGATGGCTTGATCAAATTTATTTTATTTTATTTTGGGTAAATATTTTCAAATTTTAACATCTTTTAGTACTTGGTTGAGATCAGATATCAATGAAAGTAAAATACGTAGTGAGACATAAAGTGGATAAAAATAAAAATGGCATAAAATACCTTTCAATTAAAATCTGATCCACATAACAAAATGCTTTGTATACAACAAGGACTTATAAAAATGAAGTCACAAAATAATCCAATCTGCAAACAACAAAATGCCTTGCACAGATCAAGGAATTTAGGTTAAAATACAAACACATAAAAATTATTAACCTTAGGGTTCGTTCCCTTCGGTTTTCTTCTTCCCTGCCTATTCTCCTTTGTTTTATTCCTCTTATTTTTCTGAATTATCATCATCTGAATCCTCCTCAGACTCATCATTAGAGTCGGATTCATCTGAAGAAACGCCTAGTTTATCACCCGCAGACATAGTATGAAAATGAATTTACTCATATGGCACAAACTTCCACATATTCCTAAGAGACCGTTTATGAACGGTTTCATGAAACAACATTACCATGTCTGATTTAATGGATTCTTCCCTCTTATCCATATATTTCAATACACCATCAACATATGCATCTAAAACATCGGCTATGTCATTAGCATTGTTTTCTTTAAGTAGGAATAATGATATGAGGGACTTCAGATCAGAGTATGATCTTTGAACCAATAACGGTTTTCTTCTTCTTTGCCTCTCTTTTCTCACTACCTTCTCTGTTCCTTTTTTCCCCTTTTTATTCTTAACTATCGGAGATTTTGATGTATCCTTAATCTCCCCAAGGTTAACTGCTACAGGTTCCAACAAAGCTGCATCGATTTCATCCAGAGGTCTCATACTTCCTGGTTCGGGAATGACTTGAGATGGTGCCTTCTCCTCCTCCTCCTCATTCTTCTTCTTTTTCTTCTTAATCTTATCAAGATGGTTGGGAGCTCTATTTCTTACAGGTAGGAAACGTTTTCTATCAGATTCCTCGGTCCTATTGAGAATAGCAGAAGATCATGGATGGGTAGTGAAATATTCCCATGAGAGCTCACGGATCGGATTTGTTCTTTATAGGTGAGCTCTCACCAAATTTCATGTAGTAAAACAGCTATGAAATCCATTTGACCATTTTTTCAGTGGCCCATTGATTCAGTTTGGTGAAAGTTACTTTCTCATCTTCAAGGTGCTGTGAAAATAGCTTTGAGAACATTCTATAAAAATTTGATGTGAAAACCAATATCAAAACATAACAAAAGAAATATTTTAATAATACTTACATAAGCTTTTCCAGTATCTTGTGACCATAATCGGCTTTTCTTAGAGGTAATCTTTCTGTAATTTTCCCAAACACCACTAATAAAGAGAAATTGAGTTCTCCGAGGTTTATCAGCTTATAGTAAATCATTGACTATTTTATAGTCATTCCCATGTCGAAGTAATACAGGGGAATGTTACCATTCTGACACAAACCAGCCACAGCGGCGAATTGTTCCATGGGAATCAGAATCTGCGATAGCCTTGAAGCTATAATATTAACTAAAAGTGTAAACCAGGCGTTGAGGCTTAGTTGACTTGGGCATAGTTTCACTAAGTATAAATATCTCATAATTTCTGGGTCCAAAGGAAACCTAAGACCCCAATTAAGTACTTTAGTGTACACCACCAGCTCTCATGTCTTACAGTATATCAGAGTCTCTTCAGGGCTAGGAATCGTTTACTTTAATTGATTCAGGAAATCCCCACTTGTTCTGAAGCTTATCCAAATCAGTTGTATGCGTGTATACATAAGATATTTTTTGTAAAGCCATCAAGTATTTAACGCTTACTTTAGTGAAATTGGGCCTGACTCACCCAACAAGAAATTCAGGAAGTGGTTTGAATTCTACCATATGGGTATTTTTATTATTTTTTCTCGAGATTTGTTTTAGTATCCCTAGTATAATCTGATGTTACCAAAGGTGTATCTTCACCACTGTCATCCATTTTATTCCATCATTTATGGTCTCAATTATGCTGGATCACCAGCCTCAGTACGACGGTTAGCTTCCTCAATATGACGATGAGGTATGGGCATTCGGTTCTTCGGTTCTTCGGTTCGATTTGATTCAGTTCGGTTCTCGGTTCTTTCGGTTCTCGGTTCTTTCGGTTCTTTAGAACTAGTACCCATTTAGGAACCGATTAAAATTCGGTTCGGTTCGGCTCTCGGTTTTTTCGGTTCTTTAAAACTAGTACCCATTTAGGAACTGATTAAAATTTGGTTCAGTTTGGTTCTTCTTGGTTCGGTTCAGTTACATTCAGGTTTCGGTTCCAAATGGTTACTTTCTAACCAAATGGTTACTTTGTAACCAGAAGAACTGTTTGGAAACGAACCGGAAAGGAACGAAAATGGTTATTTTCTAACCAAATGGTTACTTTCTTACCAAAAAACTGTTTGGAATTGAACCCGAAAAGAACCAAATGGTTACTTTGTAACCAAAATAATCGTTTGGAACCGAACAGTGAGCCATGGATATTCAAGGGTACTATTGCTTATTTGGTTCTTTTTGGGTATTATTCGGTTCTCGGTTCCGAACCAAACCAAACCGAGAACCGTGGGTATTTAAGATAAGGAACCGTACGGGTATTTATAAGGAACCAGAACCGAACCGAATCCGTTATTTTGGTTCTGTTCGGTTTGGTTCTTCGGTTCCATACCCATATGCCCATGCCTAATGACGATGCTCAACAGACAAAGTTGTTGGAAAAGTAGTAGTGATGGTTTCTCCTACGATCGAATTTCGTTGAGAGAGATTGTTAGTATCAGTAGAAATCTCAGATGATTTCTCCACCTCTTTCTCTGAAGTAGAAGGTCTATTTTTAGCCTTAGAAATTCTGGTAAGCCTACGATGATTATTTTATCCAATATCTGACCCCATAGGAATTAAACTTGATACATGTTTACGATTTCTAACGAGTTTTACTAAGGGATTCTTAGCTGACTGAGTAGATTGGTCGGGGATTGTAAGAGATTATGCAAGGGGGCTAAGTTTAGAAACAAATAGTTGTCTACCGGATGAAGAACTCTTGTCTGGTTCTGGAATATGAGTCACCAGAGAAGTGGGTAATCCGACAGCAGTTATGGCTTGCCTTTTTTCTTCTTCCAACTCAGACAAATTGAACCAACCTCCTTTGATTAACACAGTCGTTGTTGTAAACAGACAAACTTTGAAAGAAACTAAAAGAATAAAAGATAAATTTGGATGAAAGTTGGATTTCTTCTCTATCTAGAACTGTATAATCAATCTATTTCTCATCTTAGAAATAGAAACAGTAAAATATACCCTCATATATAAGTAAGAAAGATGAATTTGAGTGTTTTACTAAGGAAGAGGAACCAACGATAATAATTAGAAAAAACTATTAAATGTAGTTGTTTTTCTTTTTCTGGAAATAGATACCATTACCAAGAGAGAAACCGTGTAGTAGCTCCAATGACTACATGATACGTGTCCTGAAAATATGAGTCGGTTAAAATCGTGAACTTTCAGTAAAAAGAGATTTAATAACCTCCTTCGGTTGCAATTCAAAAATCATTTACAGTATTACCTCTCCTAAAATACTTTAGGAAGAGCTAAGGAGGCTAGATGATGGGATCAGATTATGTTGGATCTCCCTTGCAATGAAGTGGGCTAGAATTTATTTAGAGGGGTAATTCAGACCAGATAACTAAAAACTTGATGAATAAGCATTATGGTAAGTAAGCTTAGTGACTCAACTAAGTGCATAGTACATTGATTTATGGGCTCGGGGGATCGTGAGATTAACCCGAATAGGCTACCCGACCTGAATGGCCCATGGATTAGATGATATGATCGGATTGTGTTAGATCTCCCTTGCAGTAAAGTGGTTCAGAATTTATTTAGAAGGATAATTCGGACCAGATAGCTAAAACTTGATGAATAAGTAGTATGCTAAGTAAGATTAGTGACTCATCTAAGTGCCTAGTACATTGGCTTATGGGCTTGGGGGCTCGTGAGATTGACCCTCTTTTTTCCAGAGTTTTTTACCCATAATGGGTCGATTCCACACCGATGTCAAGTTCATCCAACACATAAAATGATTCATCAAGACCCAAACACCGCAAGAGTGGTTTTAATAATCCAATGCGATACATTTTCTCCCCTATCATAACATACTTATTTTATTTATATTTTAGCTTGTAAGCCCCATCTTTGTTGTTCGGAAGCCTCATGTCGGGAGGTAATTTTGAATCAGTAATCTTCAGTACCCTTGGATTTTAATGAAATTACTTAAAATCCATGGTGCCCGCATATTGGACTCCTTCATAATTAACAAAAACTCTTGTTGTATGACCCAAGATGTCGAGTCAGATTTAGCTACTGAGCTAAGGGATCGACCAAATAATTTTAGGCCCTCTAAACTTGCTCAAACTGTACATCTTCCAACTCACTTGTTAACTTTATAAACTTTCCTATGTACCATATAAAGTATAATTCCTTTCATCTGCTTGTTTGAGGGCATGATTATCACGAGTTGTGAATTACTTAATATCTTTACTCTTTTAGCACCACGGATCTTAGCTATACGAAAGTTTGAGACTGTTGTTTCATATTTGGCTTCATTATTTGTGGCTTGAAATTCGAACTGTATGGCTTAATACATAGCCTCTCAAGAAATATTGGTCAAATGGATACCGACACCACATCATGATTAACATGAGCCAACGTTTTTTCGAACTACCCGCATTGTCGATTGAAACTCTTGGTAAAGCATCGGTCTCTCATAGTGGAATTTGTTCAAAATATCACCAAGTACTTGGCCTTTATGGTTGTTCTTGGTATGAAACTTATACCATAGTCCGCCAACTCTAGAAACTAACAATTCAAGTGGCCCTAAACATCTAGTGTTTGTAGGACTCCACAAAAAAAGGAAAGATGTTCGGCCGATAATGGAGTGTCCTTGGAAATATGGCATCATATTTTGTGTTGTCACTAATAATGCAAGAACTAACTTTTCCAACTGAATATACCTTGTCACCACATAAAAAAAATTCTCACATAATAGATGGGTCTCGGATTCTTATCCTCTTCACGAATCAACACGACACTCGTGGGGTAGTCGGATATTGTTAGGTGTATGTACAACGTTTCTTTAGGTAATGGATTTATTAGTATCTCTGGAGAATTTAAACACATTTTATTTTTTCGAAAGCTTCGTCGCATTCCTTTATCCATTGTAACCGATGAACCTTTTTCATAACTTGGAAAGAATGAGAACATTTATCTGAAAACGAGATATAAATTTCTTTAGCACTGCCAACCTATCAGCTAGTACTTTCACATTATTTATTGGCCCCGAAGGGTGCTCCAATAGTAAAGCTTTCAACTTTACGGGGTTCAACCTTTATTCCGCTCTTATTTACCAAATACTCCATAAACTTGCATAACAGACCCAAAAACGTATTTTTCAGGGAACTTAAGGTTAATAGTCTTTCAGTTTTTAAATGTTCCATTTGGATCTCGGATATGATCAGCATCCTCGGGACTCTTAAAAACATATCATCAATGTATATCTTCATATATTTGATTGATAAAATTGTTTTGACTAGCCTTTGATAAGTGGCTCTAGCATTGTTTTTTTCTAATCCAAAAGGCACGACCTTATACAAATGGAGCCCTCGGTCAATAATGAAACTAGTGCATTCTTGGTCCCTCAGGTCCATTTGTATCTGATTATACCCGGAGTATTCACTCATGAATTACAAGAGTTTGTTGTCCGAAGTTGAATCTACCATCTATCATGTTTTATTGAAGTCCTTGAAGTCCACACACATTCACAATTTCTCATTTTCTTTTGTATAAAAGCAAAATTGGATGTGTCTGGCCATATATAGTAGGCCAACCTCGGCTAATATTTCCTTTGGCTTCTCAATTAAGAAATCTTTTATCTTTTTAATGATACATTTGGATATACTGGAAATTTATGACATATGATGTTCGAAGGTACCCATGTTACATATTCTAATTTCCAAGCGAAAATATCCAAATTGTTAGTTAAAATATAGTTCATAGACTACCAGAGAGAGTAGTACCAATTTCCAAACTCTTGTTATCAATAAGTTCTATTATTTCAGGTCTTTTCGAGGACCACTAAGGGCCTCGTGGGGTTTGTCAACCCTCTCTATATCGAGTGAGACCCCCTATGGTTGTCATTCCTTTTCTAAAGCAATGGATGTCGTGTAGCACTCCTTAAAAGTTTTTTCTATCGTCTCTAATCACCTTCACCCTATAATTTATTATTTATCGGAGGTATTTGTGTGTTGTTGAAGCAATTTGTGTGCATCTCAGCGAGCCATGATCGCTCTAGAATCGTGTTAAAATTCAATAGAAATTTCCACCACCATAAAAATAGTGCTTAGCACTTTCTTGTATTTCCATGATCAGGTATGGGGTTATGAATTTTCCAGTTGGGATTTGAGGATGGGTGATAGGCCATCATTTCCTGTGTTGCAACTAGAACCTAGCGATTAGGCTTAACCCTCAGTCGTATAGTTTTCTCCATCTTAATTTATTACTCTACATGGGATAGTAATGCGCAAAAGCACAGTGACTTCTTCTTTATTACACTTTTTATTAGTAATCCCTATAAAATTCTCTGTCTAAACGAAGTGCACCCCACCGCCTCATCATAGCACTTGAAGTTATTCTTTGTTTCCACAAATCGTGGAATATATATATTAGGCTTTCATTCGTATCTTGTTTACAATACATGTTGTAGTTCCCATATTCTTTGATAATCTTAATTCCAACCAACTGGTCCCTAAACATAGATGAAAATGTTTCAAAGCTTCTAACATAACCGGACAATAATTGGTCGAACCAACCAAATAAGAGCACTTCCCTTGAAACTCATATAGAAAGCTCTACAAAACACACGATCATCCTCACCAAAACTAAGCAATAAAATTCTTGAATTTGCTCGATGTTTTGATTAGAGTCTCCCGACCTATCATATTTTTCCATCTTGTAATTTTCAAATATCTTGGATAGCTCCCCATCTGAAATCTCCAGGACCATAGAGGACTGGGTCATACTAGATCTATACAAGTAAAAGTAACTATCATTTCGTGTTGGATATTGAATCGCGCCTTGGTAACTTTCCAAATACTGCAGATTGGGGTTGAAGTGATATAGGTTTAGTGATGAAATGGTTGAATATATGCGTTTGGATAATAATGTCCGACTTTTGGCATTGCACCCTAAGCCATATTAGTCACTTGGTGAGGTATCTGGTTGAATAAGCTACAACGGAAAAATATGAATAGGATGTTGTTGAGGTGGGAGGTAAGGATCCGCTGATTGAATTTGAGGTTGTGCGAGGTGTTGTTATGGAAGCACCAATTGAAATTGGGTCTGGGTTGAACTTGTGGTGAAAATACCGGTTCGTACCTTGAAAACAATCATCCTAAAACCTCGTAGGTGGAGTCCTACGCTGATGGTGCATTTCTCGTTGCATGCCCTGATGTCTAGAACGAGAGCGCTGATGAATATATTGTGAATCCCAACCAACATCAATAGATCAGTGGATCGAAAAAGAAGACATTTGATGACGGTTCATGACCACGTTCCCTTTTTGGGCAGCCTGGGATTGCTGACATGATATCAATGGAGAAAATCCGGCACTCCATCGTAAACTTTAAAATAATCTTGATCGATATGTATCTGTTTGATTTAAAATATTAGTCTTACCACATTCGTCATTTACCACATACAGAGTCACTGATAATGTTCAGATCGTACGAACGATGTCTCACCCGACCAAAAAAAGCCATACATACATAAATAATGCTATAGAGATTCTAAAAAAAATATTGTTTACAATGATTATAATATTAATTGTTAACCACTCTTTAAATAAATAAATGATCCACTTATAAATTTTAAGTAGACTTTTACTTCGCAATGTCCCGCTTCAGAGAAAACTACAAATAGTATAAAAGTATTATTAGTATGGTATCATCATTTTTGGTCTGAAAACCTTCCCAACTTTGATTTTTTTTCTACTTCTAAAAAACCTCAATGTTTAACTAGCATGGGATAATTAAGATATGTTCTTAAATATGTATCAATGACACTTCTAATGCTTAACCAATATGATATAGAACTTTCGGTTGCCACCTAACAAATCATCGTCTTAATTGACTTAGATACGCTCATTCTAATCATGTTGCAGGTTTTCACATTGGACATCCATTGGACATCCAAAAAACTTGATCGATACGTATCCGATTCATTTTGGGTCTCAATTTTAAAGGGTCCGGACCTATGTTCTCCACCTAATGAGAAAGGCTATCTCTGTTGTATGGGCCTCATATTCTTCTACCAACTGGACCCAGAGATTATTGCATCAGGATGGCCATCATGTTAGTCACGTAATGACTTACCTTTATTATCCAAATATCAACACAACGGACATGCATAATTAATGTTATAGAGAGATTCTAGAGAGATACGATCCTCATGTACCCGAACAAACAAAACAATAAGCCTAGAAGTAGCAATGAGGCATAGGCATATAGTGACAATTTCATAAACATCTATTAGCAATCCAGATCCAACAAATTGTGCACTTCCTTGCAAAAAAGAAGTAATCTAAATTTATCATTTTCCGAAACGGCTCGAGTAAAGCCATTAAACATGTATAATAATATCATTTCATTTCGCTATTTTCATTACCATATTGTTGCATCAAAAAAGTCCCGGATTTTAAAGACCGACCGCTCTGCCACACCGAAGAGAGTTCCCTGGGATTGGATATTCATCTCTCCATGAATTTGCGGAGGAATATACACGTAGATAGAATTGCTGGCCTAAGTATTGACGAGCCCAGTTCTCTGACCTTATGTTCCACATTCCCACATTATCTAACGGCATGTAAATTGCGGTCCAAGATTGTGGATAAACCTGCAATTACATATCAAACACAGGCAGAGACAAATTATTCTCAACTGCACACAAGCAGATTTTGTTTATGATTCTACGCAGTTTTTCGGTTTCATTCTAGCTAAGTAGTTATTAGTTACAAAAGTTTAACACCTAACAACCTCTGACTGTGTAAACATAGTTCTTGTGTACAATTAAAAACAGACTAATCGACCTGCTCACCTGGACAGTGCAACGAGAAACTGTGTCCCTCAGATTATAGTTTAATCTGCTTGCCGGCGACCATTGCCCTCCATCCATCCTGTCCATATGCAAGTCTCTAATTGTCAGAATCCCGACATATTATAAAGCTAGTATACTACATATGCTGTAGTTCATGTAACACATATGAGCGTGGTTGGATTTGATCACGAGTCATGTGGCTAATCTTACTCAAGTATTACTTATCCATCGAAAGTTGGAATCCACCACTCTAAGAACTAATCCGTCAAAAGTTAAACGTGAAATGAAGGGACTACAATAAGCATCAAGCAAGAAACTACTAACCCGACAACGAAAAAGTTATGCCCATCAATATGCCAAGACTGCATGGCATCTTCCGTGTTCTCGAACACGATTTCTGAAAAGCCACGGAAAGTTGCGGCCATCACAGATGTTTGGAGGTAAGCACCAGAACCACTAGGACTTTCAGGGATGCTCCCAATCGAGAATACGCCCGGAATATTGAAATGGTCTGCTAGCTTCAACGGCGTATCAGCTGGGATGAAGGACACACTATTAACTGCATATCGTTGCTTTCCATTTATAACTGGTGCGGTGTTTTGAAGTCGGATTTCTTGTGTTATGTTGATTAATCCATAATGGTACGAGCCTTGAGGATTAGGCCTCGGACCACTTGCTGATAGATTTCGCCTAGTAATATATACATGGACGAAACTAATAATTAAATAAAATATAAATGAACAAAAATTTCTACTGTTTGACTAAAATTACATTTTTTTTTTGTGACATAGAAAAGAGGGAACCTTTTCCTGTCTGAGTTAAAATTTTAAATTATGAAACTTAAACAGTACATATTACGCCTGTGTTTGGTTTGTGCAATATATTTTCTATTCATTGTTCATGAAAATAAAAAATAGTATTTTAACACCTACATATATAAATATATTATAGATGTATCAAAAAATATTGAATTGTTTAAAAGAACAGTTTTCACTTCATGTCTTAAAATCATTAAAATCAATCAGACAGTCAATTTGTGTTTTATGAAATTCCTAGAAAATTGTTTAAATTTTCAGCGACTAAAAATATTTTCTGGACCGTTTATCTTTTGAAGTATGAAAAAAGAAAACAGCCAAAGATATTCACACAACAAGCCTAACCAGAAAACATACAGGAGCTAGACACAACCTGGATGTTCTTGAAGATGAATTAACAAATCGATTTTAGTTAAGTAAAAACCTGAGAGAACGCGCCTGTTCAAGAGACCAATCAATCTGAGTTGTAGGGCCACCAGGAGGCAAACCAGAAAGACTAGCTGCCGAATTACTGTAATGAAGAATTGAAGTTGCCGACAAAACCTGAGAAGTAAACCGTGTCGAAACAACAATGTAGTAATCCTTTGGTGGTTGGTCTGCAGTAACCAAAACGGAATAAGATTGTCCTAGATGAATATCGAGAGAGCTGTAAGTGTTTTGAAGGGTATGTGTTCCTTCAACTTCTACCAAAACCATCTTGTGTCCCTCGATTCGGAAATTTATCGAAGTTGAAATCCCAACATTTGATATTCGAAACCTGTAAGTCTTGCCTAAAAGAACATTAAAAACACATGAATACAATTATTTGATAATTTTGGGAGTGTCTGAATCCATATCGGACAATAGTAAATTATAGTCTTTAAGTCCTGAACTTAGATTTTGGACCAGATATGAGTGTCTGAATCCATATCCAAATTTGATGCATAAAACCAGGATCAATGTGGCATCTGATTGGGATCTGATCTGGATTCAATCTATTTTTTAAAACTTTTCTGCATAAACTTCTTTGAATTTTCATCAGTCTGAAATAAAATTTATGGCCGTACGTAGTTTTTTGCCTGACTTCAGTTGGATTAAACAAGATTTAGTCATTTTTAATGTTACCTTGGTCGACAGTAAATGTGAAGCCATTTGAGCCGCGGCCGTTGATAAGAAGACCGTCTGGGAAAGGAAGATCACTTCCATTGTCTAATATGGCTCTTAGGTCCTGCACCATATAAAAATTAATGCAAGTTTTCTAAATTGAATTAAAGCTAAGTTTGGTTTGTGCCATATAGCACTTGGAAAACCATTTTTATTTTCAAAAAATTTAAGAACTTGTTTGGTCATTTGATCACTATTGGTATACTAAAATACAGCATAAAAACTATATAAAAACTATAACAAGAATTGACTAACTTACAGTGTGATTCTTTTTGAACCAGTCACCAGCTAGGAAGGTGAAATCAGCAGCTGGAGGATCAAAAGGCACCGGAATAACAGAGCGGCTAGCGATTTTAAAGCCACCATAACCTCCTGCAGCTTTGTGCATCCCTAGTGAAGGGAAGTAGAAGTAGCTACCGATCTGATCTTTCACTTGAAGCACGTAAGTGAAGTTCTGCCCTGGCGGAATCGGGCAGTTTGTACCGTAAACTCCATCTTGCCATGAATTTCTTCTTTGTTGTATACCATTCCTATTCACAAATTCACAAACAACTATGAATATAAGTCTATTGTGACTTTTGCAACCGGATATAGATATTTTCCTGGTGAGGTAAAGATCACCTAATCTACTAACATTTTATGAAATATAAAAAATGAAGATCAACCACGAAAAGAGAAAGAACTTGAAGAATAAATTGATGAACACTTGTATTGGATTGCAATTGCGTCTATTTCTGTTTAGACTATTCACTCTAGCTTTTTCACCCGTTTTAAAAATGAAAGTCTTGCTTCTTATATAGTAGTCTTGATTTGGAGGAGTCCTAGGTTGTTGCCTCCTCATTGGTGCAGTCTTTTCTGGCCCTCCAGGTTCTTTATCAGAGGGAGGGTACGTCCTTGGACTGTTTCTCTGTACAATGTCAGATGTTTTATCCGTACGTTGTCAGAGACGGTGTCCGTACACTTAGCTATGTTGGAGGAGAGGAGATTCACTGGTGACTATAACAAAGGCTAAGTTCCAACGACTCGTTGCTATAAGGATCGCGAATGCACGCCTTTGGCAGGTTCAGAGCGATTGCCCAGTGGCTAAAACCGACTGTTGGCCAAGTCTCGTTGCACCTGGCAGCGCAAATGCCCGCGGCCAGGGGCTTGGGTCGCTGCTCTCACACGTATGCGCGACCAGGCCGGTCAGGTCCTGGCTATCTAGCAGGACCATTGTGGTCGCACCTATATGCGCAACCGGTGAAGATATGTTTGGTCGAGCAGTGTCGCGCGACGTCCGGACTTGGCTTATTGGCCAGCTCCCTTCCGGTCATGTGATGTCGTCCGATCAGATTTCATGGTTCTTTGGTTAGCTTAGCTAGTTTACCAAAGATTTATTGGTGCCGTATCATTTCCCAATCCGGATTAGAAAGCATATATGATTTAACAGTTTGTGGTTGGTCTAAAAATTTTTTTTGTTAACCCTTGAAGATAAGCCTAAAATAAGATAGTCTCATTCAAACTTAACTATCATAAAATTTACATTTCCAAGCATATAACCTAACTTTTGAAACACTTAAGTCCCTAGACGTAGCTTATAAAGTTAAACCAAAGAGTTGAATAAATATGAATAGTACTACTACTAGTCTACTAACCAAGAAATAAGGAAAGGCTCATCCAAGCTATTGAACACACTGATAATCAGATTCTCATTAGTCACAGACTCAATTTGCGGACCTGGAAATTGTCCGTTTATTAAAATCCCCTGCAAAATTTAACAAGAAACTCATCTTATTTATCACAAAATTAAGAGAGAAATTATAAATATCTATAGAAGAAGGAAAATGTTTAACCTGTTGTTTCTCTCCGAGTGGGTAAATATCACCATACGTAACATTCCAAGTATAAAACCTGTAGGGGTCTTCACCGTTTGAGCAAGAAAATGACAAAAACACTAACAAACCCCAATACAGAGTACTAAAACTAAAACCCATCTCTGTTTTTTCTTTGAAGAGTAAATTGTCTGCAAATTGGTTTTTAGAAAAAATCGGTTTTTTAAAATGAAAGAAGTAAAGAACAAGAGATAGTTCACTCTTTCTCTCTGTAAAGCAAAGCTCTTTTTTTTTTCTTCCTTTCCTTTTTCTTTCTACTTTTGTTTTTTGTTAGTAGGGTTTTAGGATCTGTGTCGGTGGTTTTATTATAGATGAAGTACTTTAGTTCCAAGATCTGGTTTTTTTTTTTTTTTTTAAGTTTTGAAAAAATCAACTAGTTCGTATTGTATAGCAGAGAAGCAATGGCGGTATCGGTATGTCTTTAATACGAGTGTATGAGCTGTGAATGGCGCGGTTTCAAATGCAACAGAGTGCGTGTGAAAAGAGTAAATAAAGAGTCTAAACTAAACCGCGTGGTTCATTGAAGCAAGAGAAGGATTTGATTTCTCTTAAGCCGTGTCAGAAGCCCATATTCAATTGTCTAAACTACCATACTGTGTGTACTAAAGATGGTAAACGATAAAAGGGCACCGAATAGTTTAGTTGTTGTCTTCTAAAATCAAAACAGGAAATATTGTTGTGGTTTATAACCTTTTCAAAGGAAAGAAACAAAACTGAAAGCTTATATATCTTTAATTCTCGAAACACCTAATAAATTTGAAAAAATCTCAAAAGTTACAAATAAATTCATCTTTTCATTTTTACTATCTTACCATTTAATATATATTTTCAAAACTATAAAAATTAAAAATATAATTTAAAAAGCATAACATATTTTTTCATATGTTGTCTGTCTTTCGTAATATAGTTGAATTTGGGTGGTATTTAAAATGGAAAAATTGGTACGAGTTAATAGACTAACTGGTGACATTAAAACTATAATCTGTATATATAGATTGTGTTTACTAAACACTGTTTATTGTTTTTTTAATCTAACTTTTGGGCTTTTATTACAATTAAGTCAAAAAATACACGGTGAAAAATTTTCAACTCCATAACCAGTAAAAACAAAAAGTTCCAAATGAAAGGCTAAATCCCCTTTTTTTTTTTTCTCTTCTTCTTCATTTCAAGCGCAACCACCAATATTTCAATCACGAACCAAAAAAACAAAATAGAAATCAAACCAAAACCCAAAAAAAAATCAACATTTTTTAATCCATAAAAAAATTAAAATTATTTTTGTTTAGTTTGTAACCGAACATATATAAATATTAAATTAAAATTTATAAATGGATAACATAAAAAAATTATTGTCATAGTTCTTTTTAAGTTGAAAAAATTATTAACAAAATAAAACATAGACTACACATAAATCAGAAGGTTAAGAAAATAGGAAAGGTATCACGAATTATATCAAAACTTAATTAAATGAAATGCGTAAAACTCAAAAACCAAAAGTAAAAAAAAAATCCTCCTAATCAGAGGTTACACTCTCATAATCGACGCTCTTGTAAGTATTTGTTTCACCATAGGTGGAAGAGGGAAAGGCCTTATGTTTTAGGTTAGTTCTTTCATACCTCTTGTTATTGTTATCTTGTTCTTGCACAATAATTATAGATTTGACTTTAGGTGTTCTAGTTGTTGAAGAAATCAGAGCTTTATTCTGATCATTAATTATATTATTCATTTAGATATTAGGAGTTAGTATAATGTTTATTGCATTTATCATTTTGGTCACACATTGCTTTAGTTTCTTTAGAGCAAGCATCATTGTTCTTTCCTTTAATAATTTACTTTGATTTCTTAGATTGAGTAGATTTAGGAGAGATAATTTCCTTATCTTGTTTCTAATTCTGATGCAGGTTGCTATCTAATAAGGGGGGATTCCCCCAAATAAGTACGAGCACGAGCAAGAGGATTGCAAATTCGGATCAGGGCAAGCAATGAAGAAAATGACAAGTTCTATAGCGTTGACGAGCTCAAAGGTGGAGCGAGCTCGAAGATAAATACAGCATTGACAAGCTCAAAGGTATATTGAGCTCGAAGGCAGATCGAGCTCAAAGTAAAATCGAGCTCGAAGACAAGTACATCGTTGATGAGCTCGAAGCAAGGTCAAACACATTAGGGGAAGAATCAATCAACTACATCAGGGACGCGATGAACATATGATCAAGGTCAAGCGCGGACTTAAAGAAGATAAGCTGAGCATGTGATTATCGAGCTCAAGCTCTGCATCATTAGACTGGCCCAGCTCGGCCTAAAGTGTGGATTAGACTGAGCGGTTTCTTAACCAATATAATGTAACACACGTTTTGAATCCTAAGTCAAACTGTTTTAGTTATTTGTTCCACAATTATAGGGATAGTGAGGTTAGTGGGTTAGTGGAGCTTAAAGCGCGAACGAATGTAACTGCCCACTAATTTGTACATTATAAATAGGGAGGACCTATCTGTTACTAAATGGATATTTCTTGATTAAAATATTAAAGGCTTTACTGTGGTAAAACTTGTTATTCCCGTAACAAATTTTGGCGCCGTCTGTGGGAATCCTTTAACCAATCACCATGGTAGTCACAAGGTCGGGAATCTAGAGAGACAACCAAAAAACTAGCAAAACAACAACACACCAGAAGAGAACTGTAAGTCAACCAGCAGGGCGAGGCGTCCTACATTCCAGTCCCATAACTCCTCAAAAGGGTAATCTCATGATACCTCAAGCAACGGAGATGATGGAGGGACCGCCCCGATTCGGTCTACGGTCATTTCTATAGAAGAGGTGCATCTTCACCAGCCGGTGAACGCATCAGGGGCACGCGGAACTGCGGAAGCCATACCGGCAGATGACTCGGTGGTTCTTCAACTAAAACAAAGAATCCAGAACCTCCAGGAGGAACAGTTGCAAATAGCATTTGAACGAGACGCAAGGGAACATGCCATGCACGCCACGATGGCAGGAATGAACGACGCTATTCATGTTACGACCGCTAAGATCAAAGGAACAAGCAAGACTCATCAACCGTCTGGACCAGAGGTGAGCAAAGTCAACAGAACGGATTGTTCGTCCAAATGAGATGACAAGCAGGAAGGTAAAGGCGAAAGCGGGGGTAAGAATCGTAATAGAGAACTGCACGACGAGGTGAAGCAGACATCAACCAATCGAGCTCGGGAGAATGAGGACCTCTGTGACAATCATATCCGACGAAGTTGTCGGCCTACATACTGAAGGAATCACCATTCTCTAAGAAGATCTTAGAAGCTCAACTCCCGAGGAAGTTCGACCCATTCAGGATGGAAGAATATGGGAACGGGGGATCTAGAGAGGCATTTGAAGCAGTTCAGAAACATGATGATAGTTTTCCACCCCGATGAAGTGATGTTATGTTGAGTACTATCATGTTCAACTAAACGCGATTATTAACCCGGATAAGTGTTCGTTTGGTGTTGTTAAAGGCAAGTTTTTGGGCTATGTGGTAAGTCAACAAGGTAATAAGGCAGATCTCATTCAACTAAACGCGATTCCATAGATGGAACCACCAAAGAATGTTAGAGAAGTGCAGTGTCTTACAGGAAGTTTAGCAGCCCTTTCAAGGTTTATCTCCCGCGCATCAGACAAAAGTCATCATTTTTTTAAGTATTGCGGGGTGCTAAGAAGTTAGCCTGGATAAAAGAGTGTGACAAAGCTTTCTTCGAACTCCAGCAGTACCTCACATCCCCTGAGATTTTGTCTGCTCCTACTCCTGAAAAGCCCCAATTTATTTATCTAGCACTATCATCATTTGCTGTTAGTTTCGTTCTCGTGCCCGACCAGAAAGGCAAACAACACTCGATATATTACATGAGCAAAATGCTAACAGATGCGAAGACGAGATATCTAAACCTTGAAAAACTCGCTTTGAGTTTTGTTGTTGCAGCTCGACAAATGAGGCCGGATTTCCAAGGGCGTTTGATTATGGTGCAAACAATATTTCCTCTATGAATAGTATTGCAGAAGCCCGATGTTTCTAGCAGGTTAACCAAATTGAGCATCAAGCTCGGCGAGTATGACATCCGTTTTGATTCGCGCATAGCTATAAAGGGACAAGCAGTTGCAGATTTCTTAGCATAGTTCAACTCATCCAGGAAGAACATGTTGAGATAAACGACAAACAAGCGATTTAGCTTGACCAATTGATCATTGAGGTCGATGGTGCATCTTATACGTCAAGAGGGGGTGCAAGCATTATACTCCGAACTCCAAGCGGGGAGGAGTTCAAACAAGTCGTACGCTTTAATTTTCCGGTAACAAATAACGCCGCAGAATATGAGGCTGCCCTTTGTGGCATGAAGCTGACTTTGATATGTGAAGCTCGAAGCATCAAGATCAGATCTGACTCTAAGTTGGTGGTTAATCAGGCACAAGGTATCTATGATGTCAGGCAAAACGGGATCAAGGAATATCTTATGATACTCAAGGAGTATGAGTCTAAGTTTACTAGCATGCTTTATGAGCCGATCCCACGAAAGGATAATTCGGCAGCTGACACTTTAGCTAAGGCCGCAGCTGCAGAAGAGCATCTAACAATTTTACTCCAACAACTCCCCACGACAGAGCTCATATTAGCAGATGCAACCGTCAACTCAATCACTAATGGCGACGACTGGAGGACTTCATACTTTCAGTACTTGAACCAAGGAACATTGCCCACAAGTAAAAGTGAAGCTCGCGCGTTGCAGATCAGAGCAGCCAAATATTGTGTCCTCGACAATACCCTGTATAGGAAAAGTTCAACCCGACCTTTGCTCCGCTACCTTGACCGCAGTGAAGCCAGTTATGTACTGGCTGATTTGCACTCAAGATAAGTATGGGCTCATTATGGGCATCGAACACTTATTTATTGTTTTCTCCTTGTTGGGTACTTTTGGCACGAGCTAGCAAGTGATGTTGAGAATCTGGTATTGCAATGTCACAAGTGTCAAGAGTATTCAAATACACAGCATAGACCCAGTGATCCCATGCAGAACATCCCTGTCCCATGTTTGTTTGATAAATAGGAAATATATCTGGTGGGTTCTTTGCCAATGGCCATAGACAAACGGAAGTACCTTATTGTTGCAGTGGATTACTTTTTGAAATGGTTTGAGGCTAAAGCCATGTTCTAAACATGTGCTCAGGAGGTATGTGATTTCATCCATAATCAAATTCTAACCCGATATGGAATTCCATCGATTATAATGACAGATAACGGCCCGTAATTCCAAAATTCAATCTTTACCAACTTCAGCAAACGATATGGGATTCTCCAGCGTTTTTCCACCCCTTACTATCCTCAAACAAACAAACAGTTCGAAGTGACTAACTGAACACTACTGGAAGGGCTTAAGAAAAAGTTGGAGGGAGCTAAACATAAATGGTCGGACAAATTGGCAGAGGTCTTATGGGCGTACAGAACAACCCCTCGCTCCACAACAGACGATATACCATTTTCTTTGGTATACGGTGCAGAGGTAGTTATTCCAACAGAGGTTATAGTACCAAGCCATAGGACTGAGCACTACGAAGATGAGGTAAATCTTGTAGCTAGATCAACAACCCTGGATATGTTAGACGAGTGACAATATCAGGTAAGAGTCCGAGCAGAGCACTATCAAAGTCTTATGAGATGATGCTTTAATGCTCGTCTAAAGCCGCGCTCTTTTAAGGTGGGAGATTTAGTCTTGAAGAAGGTTTTTCAGGGCTTTAGTAGTGGAACAGGTGGCAAACTATGACCAAATTGGGAAGGCCCATACTCAGTTATTTCAGCAGGGCACTATGGCGCGTACAGATTAACAGATCAAGATGGTCAAGCACTCAAGCATCCTTAGAATGTTAATCACCTAAAGTTGTATCGCCATAATATTTAAGATGTAATGATGTGCTCTTTTTCCTCTCTGATGGCCCGGGAAGGTTTTCTAATGAGGCCTCTAGGAACAGCTCTATGAATTTTTCCAATATAAGTTATGCTTTCGCCAATGTGTGTTTGTGCAAGTTTTATCCTTATAACTAGCGAATGGGTCAATGACCACGCCATCTTTGGCTACACAACGGACCGCACTGAGTCCAAACTAAGTGCTTATAAACACGAATGGGCTGATTGATCACGCCTACGGCCTACGTAACGGCCATACTGTGCCTATACTTTGTACTGGGTATATTAGCGAACTGGTCAAAGACCAAGTCTGAGAAGACTACGCAATAGGGTCCATGAGACGTCACCACAAAAATGCTATTATGGCACAAGTTGTCTAAGCTACGCAATGAGCCATACTAAGCTCGGGGTTGTAAGGATCTCCAGAAAGCTCAGCAAACACATATTCCACAGTTGACAATGAACGCTTATAGCAACAATTAACTCATAGAAGCGGAAGGTTTAAGGTGGGGGTACTATGTTCCCAGTTACCCGACACAAACACGAAAGATTTCTTCCAGTTCCTATCAGAGGAAGAGAGTTCAACAATTTTCTTAACCCTTTTAAAGTGGGTGTAAAAGAAAGAGGTTATGGCCAATTTGGTTACATCAGTACCGGATAGTAAGTCTGCTAAGCATATTTCAGTACTAGGTAAGCGTGAGTTGAGCACCATACTGAGCAATAGCTTCCAACCATTCGCAGACATTTGAGTAGGGCAGATGTCGAGCACACTAAAATAATCGCGAATGAGCTCGGGCAACGGCAACCTTAGCCCTCAGTCAAATAAAGTAGTAAAAATGTAGGTCTTCGACTCTTGTGTATAATAGGGATGTTCGCCTATACTAGGAACCCTAATGGTCACATCCTCAGGGATACTACATTTGTCCATTAGGATGACAATTCTATCATCGTCTAAATTGGTGAACTTAGGGGCTATTTGAGAGAAATGGTATTCTAAGTCGTTGATGTCTTCATATAAGAGCTCTGTAAAAAAATTTCAACTTTAGTCTTCGTGCCCTTTTGGTGCCATGGTTTTTATATACACTGCAATTAGGTAAAGATATGAATCAAAATGATTAAAGCGGGTGAGGGCAAGCGATTCGATTTTGGAAAAACGCCTACTGATAGATGTTGGAAACCTTAAATCTAGGGTTCTCTCAAATGTTCAACGAGAAGTGTTTATTTGATAAAAAGTAAGTTACATGGGTAATGTTGAAGAAGATGATAGCAAGCGCCTTGGTTGAAGATGGAGAGAGTTTTCCAGCAAAGTTAAAACGAAGAATTTTTTAATTTGGTGATTTTTTCTAACAATGGAATACAGTAATTGTTTGAGTGACTATAAGTTTTTCCAACTAGGCGTGATGTCATTAATTGTTTGAGAATCGTGCCAAAAAACTGAATTGCTAAAAGGTGTCTCCAAGAAACGATGGTGTCAGAAACCGTCACAGTTGTATCACCAACACGTGTGAGAAAGAAACAATCGTGAGACGGTTCGAATCACTATGTGGATAAGTAAAGAATTTAGTTAGTTTTTTAATTTACACGCTTATTAATATTTTTAATAAACCTATAAACTATGGGAGCACTGATAAGGGGGGATTTTCCCCAAATAAGTACGAGCACGAACAAGAGGATCACAAATTTAGATCAAGGCTAGCAATAAAGAAAAGGACAAGTTCTATAGCGTTGACAAGCCAAAGGTGGAGCAAGCTCGAAGATAAATACAACATTGACAAGCTCAAATGCAGAGTGAGCTTGAAGGCAAATTGAGCTTAAAGGAAGATCGAGCTCAAAGACAAGTGCAGCGTTGATGAGCTCAAAGGGAGAGCGAGCTCGAATACATTAGGGGAAGAATCAATCAACTACAGCAGGGACGCGATGAACATATGATCAAGGTCGAATGCGGACTTAAAGAAGATAAGTTGAGCATGTGATTATCGAGCTCGAGCTCTGCATCATTAGACTGGCCCAGCTTGGCCTAAAGTGTGGATTAGACTGAGCGGTATCTTAACCAATGTAATGTAACACAAGTTTTGACTCCTAAGTCAAACCGTTTTAGTTATTTGTTCCACAATTATAGGGATAGTAAGGTTAGTGGGTTAGTGGCGCTTAAAGCGCGAACGAATGTAACTGCCCACTAATTTGTACATTATAAATAAGGAAGACCTATCTGTTAATAAATGGATCATTTTTCGGCTTATCTCTTTCTTGACTAAAATATTAAAGGTTTTTACTGTGGTAGAACTTGTTATTCCTGTAACATTATCAACTAGACTATGGACATTGGAGTCTTGCTGAGGCTTAATAATGATAGATTTAATTTTCTGGTTGACTATTTCTAGAGGATTTGGCTCTATAGGTTGTTGATTTCCAGGTAATTGAACATTTTCTATATTCTGAGATGATGTGTGTTTCTTATTGCAATAATCATGATTGTGACCATTGTACTTGCATAAGTGGAAGTAGTGAGGTAGGTTTTTGTAGCTTAACTCCAACCAGCAACCGCCATTTTTGCCGAAACCAACCCAAATATGGCTTTGTAATTTACTTGTGATATCCATCTCAACCCATACATAACAAGAATTGTATAGAGCATGATTTTACTCTGGAATTCATGTTTTGATTGGTTGCCCAATGGTTGTTGCAATAGATTCTATAATAGTTTCATTAAATAGATATTCACGAACTTTTTATATTCGTAACCAAATAAGTATGATAAGGCTTCCAATTCTTTGATTGAAGGCTGATTTTCACTTAATAACACATATTACAAAGTTTCTAATAGTTCATGTAGTTTGAATCTAGAGCTTGTACATGTCCTTTTAATAGTGAATTGAAATAAAAGGTGATGGATATCCTAGGTTGAAACGTTGTAATTTCTAGAGAACCTTTGATCACTAATAAATTTAGTTATGAGAGGTTTCTTGGGGATACCTAATGAAAATTTACCAATAAACATGAATCTTGTAGATGTCATTAACATTTCTTTATCTTCCTTTGAAAATTGAAGAGAGATGTGGTCACTTTTGTATTGGATTTCAAAAGGTTTATAAGCATTGGCTTTTATTTATGATTTTAGCAGGTCAACGAAATATTTGTGAGCTGTTATCGTGGATTTTGTAGGCTCATTTTGAAGATGATCATTTTGGTTAAGAATATGAAACTCATAATCTAATAATATGTTGCTTTGGAAACTCACGATTCCACATGATGAGGCATACAACTAATACGCCAATATGTTGGGGTTGAGCGTTGAGGAGGTTCCCGCTGAGATCCAGTCCACGAGGGGCGTTGGCTTCAAAATAAATTTGTTGCGAGAGACGTTTACAAAGGGCCACTACATCAAGCAGACTGATCCAAACACTATCCGCCATGTATCACGAGCATATCTGATGTTCTAATTTCGTTACACTATATTTGTGGATACTAGTCAGAATAGTGTCAAGGTTGATTACTTATATGAATTGGAGAACGTGGTCTCTGGGTTATGAGATATCGCATGGGGTACTAGTGCATTGGCATTTTTGTTACGTGGTTTGGGTGATGTTTCAAAAGCATCAAATCATAACATTTACGGATTTGTCGTCATACGAGATTGCTTGATTTACGATCATTTCCCGGCATTTAGAGCCCCCGAGAATGCGGATCATGTAGTGAAGCGGCCAAGGATTATGAAGTGGCTACCTAAGAGGATCATTGGAACAAATATCCTCCCCAAATCGACGATGCGTACTGTACTTTCAGATCTGAAGGAGACAGATGTAAGTGATTTTATTTATTCGTAAGTTACATAATTATATTAAGTCGTATTATATTGTGTATTCAACGTTTTACTTTATTTTGAACAGGTTGTATTCGAGCCATACGAGGGTATCACGGTTCAGTTCCCCATGCAAGAGATGTGCACCATTGTTTATCATTTGCGGATGATGAACACAGTGGAGGGATACATGCCTGATCGCATTATGCGCCAGTTTGGACGGGTTCAGGATGAACCCGAACTTCCATTTTTATTTCGAAATGGTTACATGAAGGAAGATTTGGCTAGATACACGTGACGTGAGAGTATGTGGCGAGATAATCAACATTTACTTCCAGAGGATCAGTTGACGTTACTGTCGATACTTCTAGACAATCGGTGACAAACATGTACGGGAGATACTTGGGTGAGTATGGTTGGCATACGATCAACCCACCCCCGCGCACCACAGACAATAGAATGTTGGAGGCCATTTGATCTTTGAATAGATTTCATATACGTCGGGATTTAGAGGGTGCGCTTCAGTAGAGAGAACAAGTGTTGTAACTGTTTTCTCATTGGCTAGTTGTCCTTCTTATTGGACTTGTTTTAGTTATATTTGGTTTGGTTTATTTTGGACTGAGAGTAGTTTTGTAAAGTGTTTTGCTAAATTTTGAGTGTTTTGTGTTTAGTGTGGGGAGTAGTGAGGTAGTTAAGCAGCATGCTATTATTAAATTCAGATCTCCTTCATTAATGAGAGTAGTTGGGTATTTATACCTTAATTATGGACTCATGGGCTTATCGGGTCGGGTTGTGAAACCGGGTCGAATTTAAAGACTTATTAGTGTTTAAGTTGATTAGCAAATAACTTAGTCAAAAGTTATATACATTTGTCTTGTTCAGATTTATAGTGGTGTGATATGGTCCGAATTACCCCTGCCCAGATTTATGGGTAGGTTGTGACTGTAATATCTGAACCCATCAATATGAGGTTGATTTTTGTTTGTCTTAAATTTTTATGTTTTGTTACCATTTTTTATGATTGATTGTGGTTGGTACTATAACTTTTCTATTTCGATTGGAATGTTAGTATGTTTTTTTCATCTTTAAAATTGACTAATTCCGTTCAACTATTAACATCTACTTTAAACGATAAATTATACGATAAATTATGCTTACGAAATCAATGATAAACCTTACTCGAAAATATATATAGACGTAATATATAAACTATGAGAAAAATCGATTTGCAGAAAAGTAACACTAAACATTCAAAGATATACTTGTGAGTCTGTGAAAAATAATATTACCAATGTAAAAAATAAAAAACTTCAAGTACTCGTGCGCCATTGGTGCGTAGGCATGAGAACAAATGGTGCACACCACTGTGCACTCATGGTGCAACTGGGTATGCACCATGGGTTTCCCCTTCTATGCACCGATGGTGCATAGTACCGGCTGCACATGGTGCTTGTACCATCAGTACAAGCACCATGTAGCGATGGTACCATGCATCGATCGGTGCATATTATACCGGACGGTACTGAGCACCATTGGTGCCTAGTCGTTAGCACCGATGGGGCGTCACCATGTGTACCGATGGTGCCTCGTTTGTGTACTATCGGTGCACAGGGTAACGAACCGATGGTTTCGTCGACTAATAACCATCGGTACACCCTACTGTGCACCATAGGTACACAGTAGGCAGTACCTATGGTGTTATATTATTTCATCAATTTTTTTCCAGCTTTACACTTCCCGCTAAATGTCATTCCAGCTCTAAATTTCCCACCAGTTTAAACTTGTACTTTTCTATATAAGGATGTCTAAGTTCGATACACCAAACACACAAAATTCTTCTTACAATATTTCTCATTTGTTTCTCTATGGGGTGGAGCGTTTTTGACGATGCTCATTTACTCAACGCTGCAAAACAAGTGATGTTTACTAGACCGGATGATAATACCGATGGATATTATTTATGAGGTTTTGTGTAGGATGTATTACATGTATAACAACATGTCTAAACCTACACGAATTTATTCCTCTTGTAGTCGTGAAGATGTCGCGACTAGGTACAGATGTATAACTAGTGTTTAGGATCAAATCGGCATGAAGGAGGAAACATTACGTATCCTCACCGACAACGGAGGCTACAATTTTGACTGAAGTTATGTTTAATCTTAAGTTATGTATCGTCGCTTTATCTTCTATGTAACGACTATTTTCATTGACAAGTTATTGTTGTTTATATTATAATATTTTCCTTGGTTATAGAAATATAAGTTGCATAATGTTTAATTGATTCATCATTAATATAAAAACAAAGTACTAAACCACAACACACTTAAAATGAAGTACAAAAAGTTATAACTAGTAAGTAAATAAAGAACTAAACAATATAAACCGACCAAACAACATAAACCTACTAAACAAATTAATCAAGATCAGTTAATTAGGGGTAGGAACAAACTGGCTTTCGACCTTCGAGCTCCGTATAGGTTTTGCAACGACCAACTATTGGTAGCTCCCAAGTTGAAGCATCATCACTCTTCAACGCATACCACATATGATATATACGTGCGCAAGGACATAGAGGTTTGATGGCTAGCTGTAAAATTAATTAAGAATTATAATAAGATCTTATTTAAGACAAGCGTATTGAATATCAAAAGTATGATTCGAATGACTTACATTGACAAAATGATTAGTATCAATAAAACCAAACCCAATTTCACATCTTTTAGACATCATACAGGGTTCACCTCGCATGGGTAGAAATGTTTGGCTGCAGTTGTGAGATCTCACAAGTGAAACAAAATGAACAATGCATTGAAACTTGGTTGCAATTGCAATGCCTATCTCCGGCATTGTCATCCAATATTTGGTAGATGCTACAGTTTTGTAATAGTTTATACTTTTTACGACCTTCATGTATTCTTCTTTACCGTTATATATGTTGATATAAGTCCATAATTGTCCATTAGTTCATCATAAATTGCCTTCCGAACAACTTGCCAACCTTCTTTATGACCATACAGCCCAAACAAAACTGCTCGATATCCACAGTGAACATCTGCCCGAAAATCATTTATACCAGATATAAATGGATTGAAGTGACTCGGAAACGAACACAAAAAACCTTTTGGATCATCTATAGGGTGTTTGCCTCCAACAACAGATGAGTGTGTGATATTGATAGCAAGTGATGCAATGGAAGAAGTGCTCGATACTCTAGGTACCCATACGAATCGTATTCGTACTTGCAACTGCTTTATCAGAGTTTACTTTTAGTGTTTTAAAAGGGTTCGACACTGAGTCTTCGCTAGCCTTATGAGCATCGCTCGCATGTTCGCATTGACTTTTATCTTGTTTAGTGGATGAATAATCTACAACGAGTTTTTATTTAACATGTGGACGACCGCGGTGTTTCTGCTTTTCCAATGGCTCTAGTAAGGATTGATGAGTCCGGTTTCTGTCAGCACTTTGGACAGGGTCAGTTCGGACAATGTCTACTTAACCGGACAGGGGCAGTTCGGACACCATCATCCATTGGACTGTTCAAACAGAACTAAAGTACTTAAAACCTAATCACTTCTTGACTAAGCTGTATGTTCTCCTACTTAGAACTAATGGGTCCTTAAACTCGACCCGGGTCCATTAAACACGACCCGAAAGCCCATAAGGCCCAAATATAAGGGTATAAATACCCAACCACCAACATTAAATGAGGGTAATGAAAATTAAATACAACCAGGCTGCTCAATTCTCCCTCTACACTCTACCTAAACATTAAATACTCACAAACTTCCACAAAACTCTAAACAAATATTACAAACTTACCCTCAGACAAAAACAAGCCACACCAAATTGGTGACCACAGTGGGAGTACGACGGTGCTTGAATCTAGCATTCAAAACCATCAGAAAAAATCAGTCCGAATGAATCCGGACACACTAGAAGTACCACCAGCTTTGCTTGAAGTGGTGGGTGAAAATGATGAATATACCATCGAGGAGCGTGATAGATTAAAGGGCGAGATAGAGGCTCTGAGGGCAGAGAAGGCAAAGATGGGCATAAAAGAAAAGTCAAATGCATCAATTGCTCATCATACTGACAACCCTAGAGAGCATGAGCCTTCGAAGACCCATGTGAGTACCAAGAAGACTCATGCTAGCTCCAAAAAGTCTCACCGGTCCAAGCCAGTGGAGAGCTCTGACTCAGACTCAGAATCTTTTGATAGCTCCTCAGGCGAGGATGGAGTTGAAGATTCCTTATCCTCTAGTAGTGATGAGGGCCGATCTAAAAAGAAACAAAAGTTGATTAAAAAGTATTCAAGAAAAAGGGATAGACATGGGAAGTTAAAGAGGAATATATGCAAAGGATCATCTCATAGCCGGAGACACGTAGACCGGATGCTGGTGGATCCTTTTGCCTTCCATGATGAACCAGGTATCTTTGCAACTCCCAATGAGGATACCGTTTTCAGTCGTGGCCGGAATTTGAGACAATCTCTATTGTCTTCCAAGATCCTGTCCGGAAACCTCCTTAAGAGGTTCGATAGTACAAAAATGGAGAAATACGACGGCATTAAAGATCCGGACAACCACTTGGAGCAATTTAAAAACTTCATGATGAATTTCGATGATGATGATAAGTTACTCTGTAGAGCATTCTCCCAATCCTTTACGGGTATTGCTCTGAAGTGGTATAATAGCTTACCCCAAGGTTGCATTAGAAATTTTGATACTTTTTGGGTGGCATTTCGAAGGAAATTTGTTAGAAGTAAGGAATTGAAGGGCAATGGGGACACAATTATCCATTATGCCCAAGAACCGAATGAATCACTGAAAGAATACATAAGTCGTTTTGTAAACACCTAAAACGGGTTGGCTGATTGCTTTGAGCAAGTAGCCATAGCATCTTTAAGGCAGGGCTTAAACCCTGGAAATTTGGCTGATTCAGTGACCAGAAAGAAAGCCATGACTTGGGGAGGTCTGCTGAATCAGGTCGGAAAGAAAATTAACGCTGATGAAACAAAGAAAACTAGGGTGCACAGGAAGATGAGGTCTGCTCCGGTTGCACCTAACCCCAACCAAAATCAGTCCGGGAACAAGACAAGGGAGACCGGACAGGGTCATAACAGAGCTAAAGCTCAGTCTCAGCCAGCTGCGCCTGCCCAGAGTCAACAATCTAGAAATAAGAGAGGACCTTGGGTTCAACCGGAGTGATTTGCTGAGTTGAAAGAAAGTGTGGCCATCATTTATGATAAAACAAAGGAAGAAGTACACTATAGAAGGCCGGCTACACTACAATCTCATAGGTAACATCGTAACAATTCCTTCTGTCAGTACCATAATGATACTGGCCATACCATCGACGATTGTATTGCTTTAAAGAAAGAAGTCCAGAATTTAATTGAAAGAGGAAAGCTGGGGGCATATGTCAAAAGAAGAGGAGGAAATAGGCTTGATAATGCTCATCGGCCTGGTCCAAATAATGCAGGCACTTCCGCTCCGGAGGGAGCTATGGTTATAATCGAAAGATTCGATATAGAGTCGGAATACTTGGATCCTGATCCAACTCGAAACAGAGTGGGTGCCATTGAGGAACGTTGTAAAACAGTCTCCGGGCTTATTAACTTTTTTGAGTCACTCACAATTTTCGGAGGGGATACTATGACAGCACCCACTGCTTCTTCAAGAAAGAGGCGCATTCATACTTTAGCTACCCAGATGGAAGGAGGCATGACCTCTTATCAATCACAGATTCCATTTCCCTTCTTTTTTTTGATGAAGATGACTTGAGGGATATAGCTGGCCCCAATGAAGATGCTGTTGTCATAGGAGCATCCATTGGGGGCAATGACATAAGACGAATCTTGGTGGATACTGGGAGTTCAGCCAATATCCTCTTTTTAACCTCTTACAAAAAAATGAAAAACCCAGCTATAATTCAGCGTTCGGACAGATCTGTGGGTTTCACTGGGAGCTCAGCAGATGTGATCGGGGAGTTCGAAGAGGAAGTTTTGTTGGGCAAGGGATCTTTTAAGAAGATGGTTAGAGTACTTTTTATTGTGGTGGATTGTCCCACTTGTTATAATGCTATTTTAGGGAGGTCTTGGCTCTCTAGGATGCATGCAGTGGCCTCAGCAGTCCACCAATGTTTGAAATATGTTGTTCAAGGACAAGTGGGAGTTGTTCGTAGCAGTCAAAAGATTGCAAGAGAGTGTTATGCCACAGCACTGGCTCCACGGACACTGGGGTCAGTTCGTATCAATGAAGATAAGCAGTTTGAGGGGCTTTCTGGGGGTGAGGGTGAAATTGATGACCCCAGAGAGACCCCTGGAGTGTTAATACCGGTTGAAGAATTTGAAACACATTCTTTGGAAGAGGGAAAAAATGTTAAGATAGGGTCCAAAATGCCATCCGAACTGAAGAGTAAAATGTTGAAGTTTTTAAAAGACCATCAACATGTTTTTGCTTGGTGCAATACTGATGTTACCAGGGTTCCAGCAGATATTATATCACATCACCTATCCATCCGGAGAGACATAACACCTGTGGTACAAAAAAGAAGAGCTTTTTCCAAAGAAAAGGCTGATGTCATAGTTCAAGAGGTCGACAAGCTTACTAAAATGGGGCACATAAAGGAGTCTCAGTATCCTTTATGGACAACCAATCCGGTCTTGGTGAAAAAGAAGAATGGCAAGTGGCGTATGTGCATTGACTTCACAGATCTCAATAGGGCTTGCCCAAAAGATTTATACCCGGTCCCTCGAATTGATCAGCTGGTGGATTCCACTTCTGGGAATAAGCTACTGTCTTTCATGGATACCTTCTCCGGGTACAATCAGATTCAAGTAGATCCAAAAGATCAAGAGCATACCATGTTTGTCACTGATAGGGGTCTTCATTGTTACAAGGTGATGCCATTTGGGTTTAAAAATGTCAGGGCTACCTATCAGAGGTTAGTGAACAACGCCTTTGCTGATCAAATTGGAAGGAATATGGAGGTGTACATTGACGACATGATGGTAAAAAGTATGGATGAAGAACTACACTTGGCAGATCTCCAAGAAACTTTTTCTAACTTAGTAAAAGTAAATTTGAAACTAAATCCAGAGAAGTGTGTGTTCGGAGTGCAATCCGGGAAATTCCTGGGGTATATAATAAGTGAGCAAAGAATACAGGCTGATCCGGACCAGCTTAATGCTTTATTCCTAATGGAGCCTCCTCGGAATATTAAAGAAGTACAATGGTTAACTGGGTGGTTGGCTGCTTTAAATCGATTTATTTCGAGGTCTTCGGACATATGTGCCCCGTTTTTTCAAACTTTAAAGGGTGCAAAGGGATTTGACTGGACTTCACAGTGTGATAAGGCCTTCAATGAGATTAAGAAACATATGTCCTCCCCCAAGACTTTATTTGAACCTGTTAATGGAGAGACACTCTTCGTATACTTGGCAGTTTCTAGTTGTGCCATCAGTGATGTATTGGTAAGAGATGTGGATAATTACCCCCGTCTAGTGTACTACATCAGCAAGAGCTTGATAGATACAGAGAAACGCTATTTAAAGCTCGAAAAATTAGCGTTAGCCTTGATAATTGCTGCAAGGAAGATGAGGCTTTATTTTCAGGCTCATCCTATTATCGTCCGGACATCATATCCCTTGAAAAATGTTCTTCAAAAGGCAGACATTTCAAGTAGAATGACTAAGTGGTCAGTGGAATTGGGGGACTTCGATATTGATTTTGCTCCTCGAACAGCAATCAAAGCCCAGGCTGTGGCTGATTTCTTAGTTGAATTCCACTCAGATAGGGATACAGAGCAAACGACTGAGATGAAAGATAAAAAGGTCTGGATCGTCCGGACTAATGGTGGATCAAGTACTATGGGATGTGGTGCATGGGTATGCTTGACCTCTCCGTATGGTGACAAAATGTACTAGGCTATATGTTTTGCTTTTAGAGCTTCTAACAATGAGTCCGAATATGAAACTACTATAGCTGGTTTGAAGTTGGCTTTCATTTGTGGAGCCAAAAGGGTTAAGTTGATGAGCGATTCCCAACTTCTTATCCATCATGAAGAGGGTCAATCCAAAGCAAAAAAGGAGCAATTAGTGAAGTACTTACTTCTTCTTAAAAATGAGGCACTTAAGTTTAAAAGAATTGTTTATGAACACATACCCCGAACAGAAAATGAACTAGCAGATTCCTTGGCAACCATAGCCTATACTGAGTCATACCCTTGGATCCATGTGCTGGAGTGCCCTTCCATTCAACTCAATATGGGTAAGGAGGAAGAAAGTTTTGATGTACAGATGAAACAACTTCAAGACTGGAGGTTTCCTCTTCTACAATATCTCTCCGGTGGTATTTTGCCTCCGGACAAGTCAATAGCAAGAAAAGTAAAGTATAAGGCTCGTGGTTTCATCATACTAAGAGATGTTCTTTATAAGAAGTCTTACAGTAAAACCATTTTACGATGTTTGGGGGATGATGAATCTCAAATAGTCCTCTCCGAATTACATGATGGTGAGGGATCAGCTCACTGTGGATTCAGGGCTCTAACAAGAAGAGTGTTATTGGCTGGCTATTACTGGCCATCTATAATGCAAGATGCTAAGAAGTTGGTGAAAAGGTGTGACCCATGCCAGAGATATAACAATGAAATTTATGTCCCAGCCATCCCTTTAGAGTTGATTTCTGAGCCTATACCTTTTGCTCGATGGGGGTTGGATCTGGTGGGACCTCTTCCTGTAGCATCTGGAGGACGCAGGACAATAATTGTTGCTATTGATTATTTTTCGAAGTGGATCGAAGCAACCCCACTGGCAGGAACAACATCAAAAGCTGTCATAAAATTAATTCTATCCAATATCTGTTGCAGATTTGGCATTCCACGGAAGATAACAACAGACAATGGGCCACAGTTCGACAACAAGGAAATGGAGAGTTTTTGTGCCTCTAGGGGTATACAACATTGTTTCTCTTCACCTTTCCACCCACAAGCAAATGTTCAGGTTGAAGTGGCTAATAGAACTATATTGTCCGGTTTGAAGAAAAATTTAAAAGGGGCTGCTGGAAAATGGCCTAGTTATTTATAAGAGGTTTTGTGGGCCTACCGGACTACACCTAGGGCTGCGACACAAGAGTCACCTTTTGCCTTGGTCTATGGGATGGATGCTATAGCTCCCATAGAAGCAACTCTCCCTTCATTTCGAGTTCACAATTTCTCCGAACACGCTAATGAAGTGGCAATCAGAGGTCAGCTCGACTTAATAGAAGAAATAAGAGTTAAAGCTCACCTTAGAGCTGCACACTATCAGGGTTTGATGAGAAGCAGGTTTGCTTCCAAAGTTAAAAGAAGAGATTTTCAGCCGGGGGACAAGATGTTAAGGAAAGTCTTCTTACACACTAAAGAGAAGCTGCTCAGCAAACTGGCCAACTTGGGAAGGACCTTATATGGTCATTGAAAGGCTTAAACCTGGAACATACTGGCTAGAAGACAAGGATGGAAGGGTTTTGAATCACCCTTGGAACATTGAGCATCTCTGAATGTACTTAGAGTAGAAACTATGTAAATATTTACTTGTTTAAAAATCCATGTAAATATTTGGGGGCATACTCTTTCCTACCCTGGTGGCGCGGGGAGGTTTTAATGAGGTGTCCGGGCTTTTTTTATAAAATTTGATGCCTTCTTAAAAATTCGGAGTGTTCTTACTTTGTTTCTTGTCACACCATCCAGATTGAATTAAAGTAATGATGACTACTTAAACATTTGTCATTGGATAATTTAAACACTCTCTCTTTAGAATATTTATGAAATAACTAAGGGATGTTTAAACACTAGCCACCAAAATTGAAACAAACTATGAAAGAATGCAAGAGTTGTGTAAAATAAAGACATCCATTAAAATAACCGAAGTGGCTTGGCCATCCAAGTACTTTAAGTTTTCAAAACAAACAGATCTATCCGAACAAACACAGGGCACGGTTACAGAAATGCCTTGGCCTTCCAAGGACTTTAGTTTAATCAAAACAAAAAAAACACATACAAGAGATAATTGATATTCTAAGACTGAGCCTTTAAAGATGGCTCGGCCTCACCTGTTTTCTTTTTCTTGGGGTCATCATTCCCCTCACATGGACTCTCCCCGGTGTTCTCTTCTTCATCGGATGAGGACGCATTGGAGAAGTCAAACCTGTCACCCTCAGCCATTGTATGAAAGGGAAGGTCTGGATACTCTACAAAACTCCATAAGTCTCCCATATTCCTCTTCACGAACTTCTCGTGAAACAGCAAAACCATGTCTGACTTCACCTTGGCATACATCTCCTCTTGACTGTCTATCACATTGTTGGCATAAGCATCAATCTTGACCTGAATTTTGACCTCTTGCTCCCTTAGCAGATCAGCTTTCTCCTCTGTAGCCTTGGACACCGAATTCTCGAGCGCAATCTTGTCATTTGCCAAGTTATGGATGACTTGGTCCTTGGCCTTCGCCTCCTCTTTTGCAGAGGTGAGATATTTCTCTAATCCGGACAGCTTTTCCCGGAGATCTTTGATAGTATCTTCTAAGGTGACAACCTTTGTGGTCAACCCCTCCTGACTCTTCTTTAGCTCCTCGTTTTCTCCTTTCAAAACATCAACATTTTGGGTGGCAGTGAGGAGGTTGTTGGACAGTTTTTCCTTGTCAGAGTTAAGGGAGGTAATGATTGCTGCCTGGCCTCGTACTTGCTTCTCCAGGACCAACACTGGCTGAACGATGCTCAGTATGGAGTGAGTTATAGCCTCTCGTTCACTTGAAACAGTGAAAGTTTTGCCATTAAAGGTAACAGCGTTTGAAGTGCTTGGAGGGAGATAGGGCCCAACAAAATCATCTCTGGGGAGGTTTTCAAAGTACTCCCCAAGCCCCTCAAGCCCTGTAAGGTCGACACCATCAATACTAAGGTCTCCTCCTCCAACCTCTTTAGTTCGAAAATCGCCAGGGATCTCCTCTGCTCTTGTTGGATCGATAGGGTCAACAGGAGGGAGAGGCTCTGGAGGCCGGAGAGAAAGTTCATCACCCCTGGAGGTCTTTTTCTTCTTGGCCTCCCTCTCCTTGCTTTCTGCTCCTCGTCTCCGGTCTCTTTTAGGAACCCTTGGGGGTTTTGAAGATCCTGCTTCCTCCCTAGCACTCTCATGCCCTACCACTTCTAGCAGAGCAGCATCGATCTGGCTTGGAGCTGGCCCCTCTGGGTTTGTGGGAGCAGTCTCCTCCACCTCGGCAGGATTAGCCTCACATGCAGCCTTCTTGCCTTTCCATTTTTTGCCTTTCATCTTACTTGGGGCCTTGGCTCGACCTAGCAAGTACAGTGACCCGTCCGGTGCATGTGTTCTTTTAAGGACAACATCCGGAGGGGGTGGAGTGGTAAATTCCTCCCAAGTCAAGTCTCTCCGCCCAGTAGTATTCCAGAGATGAGACCTGACAAGATTGCCTCCGGTAAAGGCGTCATGGAAATGGTTCCCCCACTTTTCAGCAGCCCAAGTGTTGATCTTGGTACAAGTGGTCTGCCCGGCCTTTAAATAGTCATTGAAGTCTTTGGGCAACTCTGTCAAGAAAAAAGACAAGACCAGTCAGTTTAAACAAATTCGATAAAAGTAAAAATGAGAATGTAAGGTAGGATCCTTACGATCACTTCTCCATCTGCTGGTGAGGAGACTCGGATTGACTCCAGATTTGATATTCCTTCCATTCTCCCAAGCGCCGCTTACAAACAAGAATTGAGTCCTCCAGTTTCTCTCCGACTCTAGCAGGTCATCCACTGCTTTATAATTATCACCCATGTTGAAGTGATAGAAGGGAATGTGGTGGTTTCTGCAGAGGCTGGCCACAGCTGCGAATTCCTTCATTGGTAAAGGAATTCCGGAGAGCTTGGAAGCCATGATACAGGCCATAAGAGTGTACCAGGCGTTGGGGCTCAGTTGACTAGGGCAAATTTTGATAAGATGGAAGTACCTGACTATCTGTGGATCTAAGGGAAACCTTAGCCCCCAGTTAAAGAGCTCAGTGAAGATGACTATTTCACTAAGCTTGCAGTCTATTGGGGTTTCAGGGTCTATGGGGGTTCTTATTTTCACGTTCTCCAGAATCCCCCACTTCGTACGCATCCGGCCCAATTCAGCTGTATGGATGAAAGCATAGTTGTTTTTTTGTAAGGCAAGAAGATATTTACCGTTTACCTTGTGGAAACAAGGTCCCACTTTTCCTTTGAGGATTTTTGGTAATTCTGGGTGCCTAAGGCATAGTTTCTCTTTGCCTTTATCTTTCTTGGCAGCACCAGCATTAGAAGTTTGTCTGAAGGGTTTGGACTCGAACGGAGCCTCTTCGATGGAATCCTCCATTACTTCCTCCATTACCGATGAGGGATTTTTAGTTGTCTTTGTGAGGGGGGAATTAGAAGTTGGTTCAGTCTGACCTCCGGACTGTTGAGCTTCAATACTTTCCTGAACTCTGGCCTCCGGCTGGGGCTCAGATGTGGTGATTTCTCTTCGAAAGCTTGAGCTAGTGGCCTCCGGTCTGGACAGCCTGTCCTGAGGTACTTTTATGAGGTACTTTTTACCAGGCGACCTTTTCTTCGATCGACTAACTTGTTGGGAAAGATATCTGCATCTGACCCCATGGCTATAAATGAAGAAGGCTTTTTGAAACTGGTAACTGCTAGCTCTAGTTCAACAGTGGGCTATGATTCTTGAACCGACGAGCCTGAAACAATAGGCGAAAGGTTGGTTTGAAACAATCTCCTCGATTTGACACTTCTGGTTGAGGAGGAGCCCTGGTCAGGCTTTGTGGTTGATATTACTGGTTTGTCGGTGGGGGAAGTAGGTAGGCCTGCAGCAATGCGCCTCTCCCGTTTGACTTTTTGTGCTTTTTCTAGCTCTGATAGATTAAGCCACCCGCCTTTGATTAAAGCGTTCCTAGCCGTGAACATAAACTCACAACCAAAGAGAAGGATTTGTGTTTGAGAGAGAAAGCTCTGAAAATTAGCAAAGTGAATATGAAGATGATGGTAAAACAGTGGAAAAGTGATTAATTTATAGTAAACACCCAAAAAGGTGCTTTGATTCCTAGGAGAATTCGAAAGGATTTGCAATGATTAAGGAACGGTGCTGATGTCATCTTCATTTAATGAAGAGGTTACTTTTCAGAGAAGGTGGGGGCAAAATTCAAGGTGAAAAAACGGCTGAAATAACGAACCAGAGAGAGACACGTGTCCCACGAACTCTGGTAAAAAACCGTTTAAATTCAAGGAACCTTTTTCAGTCCGGATAAAGCTATGACACACTTCGAAGGACCTGTCCGGATATAACTGTCATCAGCAACAGATTGTTTTTTAGGTCTTGCCAAAGGTTTTTAAAACACCACCTAAAAAAGGGGCTACAGATGAGTCCGGATTCTATCAGCACTTCGGACAGGGTCAGTTCGGACAATGTCTACTTAACCGGACAGGGGCAGTTCGGACACCATCATCCATTGGACTGTTCGAACAGAACTAAAGTACTTAAAACCTAATCACTTCTTGATTAAGCTGCCTGTTCTCCTACTTAGAACTAATGGGTCCTTAAACTCGACCCGGGCCCATTAAACACGACCCAAAAGCCCATAAGGCCCAAATATAAGGGTATAAATACCCAACCACCAACATTAAAAGAGGGTAATGAAAATTAAATACAACCAGGCTGCTCAATTCTCCCTCTACACTCTACCCAAACATTAAATACTCACAAACTTCCATAAAACTCTAAACAAAAATTACAAACTTACCCTCAGACAAAAACAAACCACACCAAGGATGATGTCTCTAGATAAACAATATCAAATAATTTTTTATACATGTGTTTTGTACGACTTTCGTCTTTTGTCTCCATAACATCGATTATAAGTTTTTCCAAATCATCCTTCAGAATCTCCATCGTTGTACGGTTCGAACGAGGTTATATCTCTAACCTCGTCCAATGGCTGTGAAACGCTTCTAAATATGCAAATTTCCCGTTGTTACGCCAATCGTGTATATGGTGGTAGCACGGTATACCGTATGTAGATCTTATCGTGAATATGCAAACATTATTTCTTGTATCATGTTTAACATCCAACCCATCCATGATATTGATCTTCCCGCAATCTTGCACCATTTCTAATTCTGTAAAAAACAGTTCCAACGCCATATAGGATACTTTGCTTAGAATTTTGTCAAACAGTTTGTCAACAAATTTATGTAGCGCTATGTAATGACTCTTTTCAAAGGAAGATCTAATTGTAGTATGCTGGATTTCAACAAGTGAATGCACCCTTGCCCAAAATAACTCAAAATTTAGTTTGCTCGTACGTAGATCGTACTTTAAGTTGGAATGAGCGCTCTCCACACGGTTAGTCGCACAATGTCCCAAATGCATGAAGTTGTTTATTTTCCAAACAACGAATTTATCGGTGTATTTATCAAGCCAAGACTTTTCAGTGTATTCGATTGCAAGAGGGTATTCTTTGTACTCCAATTACATTTCACGTCTGGCGTTATCAAATTCAATTTCTGATGCCGCATACGCTATCTTCTTCCAAGCATAAACAAATTTCACATGATCGCTTTGTTCAGGGAAACACTTCGTTGTATGTCCCTAAAAGTTTTGGTTAATGTGCCAGCAACATAGTATATGTGTTGTCTTTGGGAATACTACTTCTATGACGTTCATCAATGCTAAATATTTGTCGGTCAAAATAACAGCCGCCTTATAATCCCGTGAGCGGCAATCAACGACTTCAAACATTATAACACCCAATTGAAGTTGTTTAACTTCTCACCAGACATGAAAGCGAAAGCCACACAAAACGTCAAACCAGTTGAGGTCACACCAACTATTTCAAACAACAACATACCATATCTTATGATCTTATACGTGTTATCTATGATCAACATTGTTGTAAATATCCACAAAAGATCAACACTAATTGGATGCGCAAAAACAATATTGGTAATGAGTTGTCCATTGTCATACCAGATTTACGTCATTCATAATAATTATGTGCCTATGCAACTGTGACCTACCCGCCTTCTTCAAAACTTGATTTTCCTGCCTTGCATTGTAAATAGTGCGCATAGAATAAATATTATCTTCATTTATCTTCTTAGCATCGTTCAACAGTTCTCTAGGGTTTGTTCCCATATATGTTGCCCGCTCAACAAATTCCATCTCCTCTTTGTTCAAACGACCCGCGTAAGAATGACCATCAATTTGTTTTGAACTCTCATGGTTGTGAATCCCACATATAACCTCTAACTTCCATAGACCCGGTTCCGCCAACAACCCATATAGCTCAAATGGACAACCAATGTTTTTTGTTCCTGTCGATTTTCTCTTACGATCGTTTTTTGCTACTCTTGGAGTATACTTTCCTGACCTCTCGCACTGGAAAATATCTGAGGATGTTTCCTACTATCTACTTTATCGCGGCATCTTAAATTGATAACCAACCCATTATATTTTCCAGTCTTCTTTACCAATTTGATTAATGCTTCTTAAGTATAATAATCGGTGGTGAAAAACATATGACTGTAGTCGGCAAAAAAAAGCTTCTTCAGATTCGTGCGTAACATCCGTTCCCTTATTAACAATATCAAAACACGACTCGTAATTAGGTACAATATGCTTACAGAAGGGGTCGATCGTTTTTTTCCTTGGGGTTGTGCACCATCAGTTCATGACCTTAGAACCGGTCGTACTCGGCTTGTGCACGATCGGTGCATAGGCCACAGAACTGGTGGTGTTGGAGCCTTGCACCGGTAGTGTATAGGCCAAGTACGGCGGGTTCTACGGCCTTGAACCGGCCTCAACAACACTACGCATCATCGGTTCCAAGGCCCATAGCTAATGGTGCGTAGTGAAACCATAAATAAGTTACATTTTCCGACGATGTCGGCTCCTTTTTTGGCGACTCAGCCTCATTCTGCAACAATATTTCCTCATCTCCAACCTCCGGTGACATCAACTCCTCCTTGCTAATCTTTAACCCCGGGTGACTCATGATTGATTATGTATTTTTCTTCAAAATGAGGTTGAATCTTATTCAAAGTTATTTGAATTTTGAAGTTGATTTGGAAAATTTTCAAAAAACAATACCAATATGGTGTTTGATCTAGTAAAGAGTTGTGTTTTTTGGGTCTACATAGCCAAATAGATTGTTTTGTGAATTAGGTATACTTAGGATATACTTAATGTTTTTTACTTAGTGGCAATTTAGTAATTAAATGGAAGATCGAGGGTATTTTTGTCTTAAAAAAAATCAACGAAGTGTTTGGGTAAACTTAAACCATATATAGATATATATAGTCATATCCTATATATATAGTTGTTAAAATTGATGACGATTATATTTATTTTTTGATATTTTTTTAAAAATAGCATTTTACCAAAAATAAGTTTAAATAAAAGTTTTTGTCTCATTTTATTTTATTTTATGAACATTATATATTTAGGTAAAATACCAATAAAAAAATAAATATCGAAAACCAAACTGATACAACATAAATAGATTTAAAGTGAGTAACTAAACCCAAATCCATATATACCAAACACAACCTAAATCCATATAGACTGAACACGAACGACCTTAAACGATCACTTAATCACTTAAAAGGTTGACCGTTTAAGGTTAAGATGTCTAAGAATGACTTAATGCTTTAAGCGACCGTTTGGTCACATAAGACCAAATTAGCCCAAATCGACACGATAAGAAGGAATAATTCTTCTGAAGGCTATCCGACTGAACCAAACCTCATTTGGTTTTTTGGTGCAGTTTGAAAAGAATGGTTCACGAATCCGTTCTAAACTTTTTTTTTCATTTTCCCGAAAGTAAACTTCTCTTTAACATCATCCTTTGTGTTGTCCCAATGTGAATGTGTCGGCATGCGACCTTAGATACTCCTCTAATCGAGGACAATCCAAGGTAGCACCAATCCGAGCTTGGAGCAGTGAAAAATTTAGCTAAGGTGTGTATCATATGAGAAGTCGGTCGAGTATCGAAACAAATTTTGGGATGGAAATGAAGTTAATCTTAATACTCATACTAAAGGAACACAATGACGTCTTTGCATATGCAAGTGCCTCGGCAGCAAATATTCCGAATATTTTGCTACCCATAAGCTTATGATAGACCCGCAGGAAAGGCCGGTGCAACAAAAAAAGAAGCATTTGACATCAGAATGGTGAAATGAAGTGGAGGATAAGATCGAACATGCATTGCTAGGGATATTTTCAAGAGCCTCAACCAATGGGTGGTAAATCCCACGCTGGTAAAAAAAAAGAACGAAAAGTAAAGAATGCTGATTGTTTTCAAGAGCCTCAGCCAAACATTCCCAAAGAATATTTTCCCTATTCTAGGGATAGATCAACTCATGGATGCCACCGTGGTCGAGATATTTTCATTCATGAATTCCTACTTCGGGTACAGCTAGATCAAAATAGACCCATATGATCAAAATAAAATATTTTTTTACCATGAACGAGAGGCTGTATTGTTATGTGGTAATGCCCTTTGGGCTAAATACATAGGCTCCACTCAAAGGATGGTGAACAAGATGTTTAATAAATAATTGGGACAAGTATGGAAGTCTACATCGATGATATGCTGGTCAAAAGTGAAAACAAGAACTCTCCCATTACAGACCTTCGAGAAACTTTTTCCAACCTGAGGCGGCACAATATGAAGCTAAACCCCACCAAATATTTATTCGGACTAATCTCATGGAAATTCCTCGTGTTCATCATTCATATAGAAGGGATTGATGCCGACCCAAACCAGATCACGACGCTAAACAAAATGAATTTCCCTCAAACCATAAAGGAGGATCAAATGTTGAATGGAAGATTAGTTGCACTCAATCGATTCATCTCGAGAGCATTAGATGGGTGCCTCAATTTCTTCAAAACTTTCAAGGGCTGGGAAATTTGAATAAAATGAAGACTGTGACGTTGCATTCAAGAAGCTAAAAAATTATATCGCGTCATCTTAGATATTGGTAGTCCCCATAAAATGGAAACCATAATTCCATATCTCTGGATATTCATATGTATCATGAGCGACCCTCTAGTAATAGAAATATAAAAAGTACAATATCCCATCTAGTACTTTAGCAAAGCCCTCATAGCGCAGAAACAAGGTACTACAACTCAGAAAAACCAGGGTTGTTTTTTTGTAGTGGCCACCAAAAACTATGAAGGAACTTCCAAACCCACACAATCTGAGTGCGTACAACCATACTCATCAGATCAATCTTGAGTACGCTAGAAGCCTCTGATCGTTTAACCAAATTAATCATTAAAATAATAGAGTTTGACATTAAAATTTTAGCTTTAAATACTATAAAATAGCAAGTGTTGACCGATATTGTATCTAAATGGTAGGACAAACACCATCGGGAGATGAGAACTTCAACATGAAGTGGTTAATGTATGTAAATGGAACCTCTAACATGAGATGATGTAGATGACGAGTTTACATTGTAACCTCAAAAGGGGGAAATTTAATGTGTGTCATTTGTTTTTGTTTTAGAACCTCAAACAACGATGCCGAATACGAGGTAATTATAGCATGACTCAAGGTAATAAGAGACTTCACATCAGGAAGCATCCGAGTGAGTATTAATTTCTAACTAATCATAAAATAGATCATCAAAGAATAAGAAATGAGAGAGGACCGAATTATCTGATATTTAGAACAAGTGAAAAAAATGAGTAGTCAATTCTCAAAGGTTGTTTTTGAACAAATCGGTCGAGAACTTAACACCACGGCGGACCACCTTCCCTTTCAATGAAGTGCTAGATAAGCACTAGAAAAATGAAAGTTTTAAAATACAAGGGGAATCATACTTTGTAAAAAAGAAAGCATAAGAAGTCGGTGCAATCACGATGAAATTACCAACATGGATGACAGAGCTAATGGGATATCTTACCAACGGGGGGCAACTGGACAACAAAGTAGAAGCGCAGAGATTGAGGTTGTGAGTCGCAAAATATGCCATGGTAGATGGAAAATTATTATTCATAGGGTACCTCCAACCTCTCTAAAAATACCTATCATCAGCAGAATCTGATAGTGCCTTTAAAGAAATCCACATAATCCACATAATATTGGCCCGACATGAACAATGACACAAAAAACCTAGTCAAAATATGTGATAATGATCAACGATCGTCAAAGTCTCAAAACTAGCCTAAAGTTAAGCTAACATTAATACTATGGGCATGGTCGTTCAAGGATTTGGGGCTAGATATAGCCGGTTCATTACCAACTGGACCAGGCAACATGAGATTTGTAATCATTGCAATTGATTACTTCATAAAATGGGTGAAGATCGAAGCTTTAAATCGAACAACTACGAAAGAGATTATGAAATTCATATAAAATAACATAGTATACCATTTGGCATATCTCAAACAACGAGCTATAATTAGACAACCAATAAATGAAATAATTATGCCTCAAATACAAGATACGACACAATTTTTTATTCTCCCCACCACCCGTAAGCAAACAAGTAAGTATAATTTATTAATCGAACGACCATGGATAGCCTAAAGAAGAGTATGAGAAAATCAAAAGAGAATTGACAAGAAATGCTACCGCATATAGTATGGTCATTCCAAACAAAGTCGTAAAATCCAACGGGCGAATACCATTTTAGTTTACCTACGGGGTGAAGACCGTAGTGTGGTAGTTATCGGGGGCCCAACCCACGTATCATAGAATTCAACCAAAACAATAACGAATTAGGTTGACATGCACATCTAGACCTATTGGAAAAACGAGACCAAATAGACTTAGGGGAATTCACCATGAAACAAAAGGTTGAGAAAAGTACAATACAACGCTAAAAACTTGACCTATCAAGCTCGGGGAACTGTCTTTCAACATACACAAGAACAAAGGGAAATAAAGCTAGCACTCATTTGGAAATGTCTTTACAGGGTGATTGAGTGCAACCGATTTGAGATATATTAGTTTAAGATATGAACTGAAGAAAAATTCACAAGATATTGAACATAGAGCATCCGTGTTCATATTATGTTTAATTGTTTTTTCCTAACTATGTTTGTTTGATTTGACAAATTATTTATCTATGAAATACTATTGCATTTTTAAAGCACGTTTTGAACGGTTAGGAAACAAATTACCCTTTTTCATAAAAGTGTATGCCCCAGTCGTTATCTAACTAACAGTGGTATAAACTAAAGTAATGATTTGCATGATACTTAAATCGAAAAATTGGTGGAGCATGGAAAATCTTAACAAAAAGATGAAGGAATAAGCGAGGAAGCCCCGCTCAAACCAATATGGTGCAAAAAAAAGGGTACAAACAACCGCTGAACTTTATCATGAAGGTTGCAAATCAACCTAAAGAGCTCAAACTCTAAAAGATGAGAATGGGAAGTACATGCCCAACTAGGATCTAATATGCTAGATGACGAGGTATAACAAATCACGCTGAGTACGTAAATGTATGACATGCATCTATATACTATACTTTCTAAATAAATAGATGATCTGGAGAGTTCAACGAAAAAAAAACAACGTTTATTTTATAATGAAGAATGACACACATACCCCTCCAAGATAAATACAAAAAAATGATGACCACGCCCGTACAAAAACTGAAGAAAAAAAACACATACAGCCCCAAAACACGAATATCGCAAAGCAACAAAAAACAAGTTCACAGACGATAAAGACGAAAAGAACACAATAACTATGAACCAAAATCAAGCATCCCGAGAACCAAAATCAAGCATCCCGAGAAGTACTTTCGTCTCGCTAGCCTTAGTCAAGGGTTTCAACTGCTTACACACATTTTATTCACCTCGAGATGACACATTTGGAGGAACAAAGTGAGAAAAACCAGCCTCAACAAAAGTCATACATGCCTTGAGTGTTTGGGTTTCAATCTCATTAATTTGATGCTTTGTATAAGCCTTCCCATCCTCCACACTAAAATTAAGAGCTTGGGATAGATCAGACCCCTCCAAAATCCTGGCAAGATGTCCATCTAAAAGTTGGATTGATAACTCATAGGAAAATATGAAGGTATTAGGACAATAAATTACCTTATCCAAATCATCTCCAAATTTCTCGTCAGATAACTCAAAAGTCAAGGCCAGAGAAGCAAATAGAATCGTGGGAGCAGATGATAAGTCATGATGCAATAGTTCACCAAGTAAGACTTGATTTCTACGTCGCAATTAAGTGTGTGCATAACTTTGATGGTTTTAGATTCATTGTGGCTGGGAGAAAATATCCATCTATAGAAACACCATATTTACTTGATACTTATTGGTAAAACTAAAATCACAAAGACGTTATTTCTCTGCCTCATCAATGCCAGCCCCTTAAGTTGGTTCACCCTCTCGACACTGGCCATGCGAGCTACATTTTCATCGATCAACTCATCTTTAAGTGTTTTGACCCTTGCATGGTATGATTTATTGGATTTATCCATGGAAACCGTAGTATTTTTAAGTCGTGAAAACTTGGAACCAACAAAACATGAGACGTTATAAGAAGCCAATTCATTTTCGACTTGCACAACAACATTGTGGGTAGCAAAGTATTTCTCCAGAATGGCCACGACCAACGTCACCCTCTTATTTGCCTATCTGAAATTATATGATATATGGTGCATTGTGACTTTTTCAGCATTCTTTTCGCATTCCCCATCCATTTGCTTTGGTATATCTTTCCGTTCTTCCTAATTTGGCAATAGATGTCCAGAAAAGAATCGAAAATGATAACTTAGGAATGAGACTCACGTACTTGGGCACAAGTTTGGCTAATCAGCGGGAGCCCCTCAAAACTTAAATATTGGCGACGTTTGGACATACTAGGCACATATTTGTAGCAAGTGTTCTTAGTCCCAAGGGATTGTAAAGATGGTGATACCAAATGGGCATGACTAACAACCTCAACAACTTGCTTTGAGACGACATCTTGGGAGAAGCCCAATAGTTTATGCATAAGCTTGACCCTGAGGTTTGTCATGGGGAACGAAAGTTTGATTCCATGAGAAATTAGATCCAATGTATTATGAAGGAATAATAGCTTATAGAGAGAGAAAAATGTATAGAGAGTGATGCTCTAAATACAAATAAAATAAAGTGACAAACTGTGAAGTATTTAAAAGGATTGATGGGCCCTTACCTAAGTGACATATGACCACATGGCTTAAGAGAAACAAAGTCGAAAAGCAAGAGACTATTACGCGATATCACCTCAAAGAAAGCATCAGTCGCGATTGGAAGTACTCAATTAGCTATACACCAATCAACAAAGTGAGAGGAGTTACTGATATGACACAAACAAGTCCAAGGTGAGCTAACTAGACCCAAACCCAAGAAACTCATCTCTGTTGCGAGACACGACCAAGCACGTCGGCTTTAAGAGACCACATGGTCACTTAAGGCGGATGCTGGCCAACTTGGTCTTATGATCTTAAGTGATCGACTGGTCATTTAAGGTAAAGCTAGCCAAAATTTACGGGATGAAGAATCCTTCTTCTTAAGCCGACCCGACTTAACCAAGCCTTATCCGGTCCAGAGGTGCAGTCCGAAAGGAATGGCTCACGAATCCATGAAATATGCTCGTGACAAGCATGTGCTTAACGCCGCTACGATCATTAGTCAACAAACATTTAGCCTTTATCATTCTCCCTCCCCAGAGTGTTGTCGACGTGTCAAGAAGTTGTGTCTGATAACGTACAGAAGTGTGTGTATGATAAGGTTGTCCCCAATGATGTACCTCTGTCTGGAAGGCCAATAAAGATTGCACTAATAAGGCCAGAGAGTCTAAGACCTCTCCAGATTGGGGCTCATATAACGTAGCATTTGTGAGGTAAGTGAAAGATAGAGAAAACAGTAGCAAATATAAAATATATTTCTTTGTAATCCATACTATAAATAATATACAAGTATTCTTCATTTAATCGATTGAAGTTCATACGATCTTTTACTACAAATATTTGTTTGTTCAAATTGTTATAGTTTTATAAGTACAGAGCATCACCTTATTACCTTTGTATTCATATATCTTTTTGAAAGTTTTATTTAATTTTTCTATTTTCTATTTACTATTAAACTGCTTTCTATACAAAATCATCAAACACTTGTCTTATTTTCTATATGTGTTTTTTAAGAGTTTATATTTTCAATCATAACCAGAGAAAAACATAGGAAACTACGATCAATCCAGTGTTTTAAGACGAACAAAACTAGATATATGAATAATATTGTTTCATGATAGAAAAGAGACGCACACATTATAGACCAAGAATTGCAGGAAAAAAAACAAAGCGGCATGAAAAACAGATAGTTATCGGACGAGAGAATGATAGTTGTAGAACAAAAAACATAAAACTAAACATGTATAAACAAGAGACAAAAAATTTGCGCACAAAAAACATAAAAATGAAAGACCGAAAATTAGGGTAACGAAGACAAATAAAAAACGCTTAGAAAGTCTTAAAAAACGAGAGTACATAGTTGTGGACCGAAAAACATAAAGACTAAACATGCAAGAGATAAAAAATTGACACACAAAAAAACATAAAAATGAAAAAAAAAAATTAGGGAAAAAATAAATAGTTACAAAAAATATCAAAGACAAAAAAAACGTTTAAAAAGTCTTAATAAAATTTATTTAATATGATACAGTTAAATTTAAAAAACAAATATAAATAAATAAATTGAATAGTCATAAAAAGTATAATACTTTTATATAGGCCTAATTAAAAATGGTAAAGGATGAATAACCTAAATAACCAAAGCAATATCGGCTCCGAAACCAATTCATCGAAATCACATAAAAGTCGAAAAATAAACTTGCCTAATATGACTAAGTTAAAGCTTAAAAAACAACCCAAATAACCGAAGCAAAATGGGCTGTGAAGCCCAATTATTCAAAATTGAAAAATTGAAAAATGGATAACCCAAATAACCGAAGCAATTGGGCTTCACACACAGCCGCCCAATTATTAGAAATGAAAAATCGAAAAATAAAACAAACTTGGCCTATACAGGTCTCGAACCTGTGACCTTCGCGTTATTAGCACGACGCTCTAACCAACTGAGCTAATAGGCCTTTTGTGTTAAAAAATACAAATAATACAATAAGAATCCTAAGGAAATTAGTATGTTTAAAATTGATTTTTTATTTTTATTTTTATTTTATAATCAAACATTCATTTTATTTCTAAAATGAGAGAATTACACATAGTAGGACTAAATTGGAGAAAAGATACAAAATAAGGGAGAGGTAAAAAATAAAACTTTACAAACTCTAAGCTAACCTTAAATTTACGAATTAAGGTACATTTGCAAATTAATATCCTACACCGGCAGGTCTTCTTCTACATTGCGAGGGTCCTTTTCCTATATTGATTCCTCAAGCCAAGATTTCTACAGGGTAAAGCGAAAGCTTCATCTCTCACAAGAAATCCAAAGGGAACTCCTAATCTCTCTTCGATCAGCTTCATCTCTCACACTCTACAGTTTTCGACAACTATCTAGAGGAGACTAAGGTTCTTGCTTGAGATAGACGCGACGAGAGTTAACTATCTAGAACTCAACAATGGTGGAGACACCTACTTCAGAGGCAGTGATATCGAAGAAGCAACAAAGCAAACCAGCAAGGCGAAAACCAACGTTAGACCTTCCACAGTCGAGCAAACCTGGTGGCACAACTCTGAAAGATGCCAATTTGAAGTTCGACACCACAGATGGGGTCAAACCTATTACAACTTTTTCCGGTATGGGGATTAAAGACGACGTGCTTGTTGGAATCTACGAGTACGGTTTCGAAAAGCCTTCTGCGATTCAGCAGAGGGCTCTTGTGCCAATTATCCAAGGAAGGGATGTTATTGCACAAGCCCGGTCTGGTATAGGGAAGACATCAATGATTGCGCTAGCGGCTTGCCATAGTGTTAACACCTCTAAAAATGAGGTTCATGCATTGATCTTGTCGCCCACAAGGGAACTAGCATCACAAATAGAGGGGGTGACAGAGGCCATTGGGAGTAATATTAATATAAAGGCTTATACTTGTATTGGAGGTAAAAGTATTGGAGATGACATAAAAAACTGAAAAATGGTGTCCATGTTGTCTCTGGTACTCCCGGGAGAGTTGCTGATATGATAAAAAGGAGAAGCCTACTCACCAAAGGAAATCATCTTCAACCAGCGACGCCAAAGCTAACCCGGATTAATATAACCTACTCCAAGGCTTTCAAGAGTAGCAATAGCGAGAAGAGGAGAAGGAATGTTGCAATCATCAAAGGATTTGGTAACTCGCTCAGAAAGAATCCACTTTGAGATCCAATCTGCAGCAGCGTTTTGAGTTTGTGAAAGGTGCTGCAGATTCATAGTAGAAGAAATAAGGTTGCGACAAATGTTGATAATAGGGTTATCAACTTTTCCAAGCGCAAGACAGTTGATAAGATTCAAGCAATCTGACTCAAGATCTACAGCTTGCCAATGATTTCTTCTGCAAATGATTAAAGCTTCCATTAGCGTCCTGCATTCAGCCTTGAAAGGATCCATTTTGCCATACAGAAAGCCAAAACTAGTAACAATGTCACCATCATGATTTCTGACAAGAACTCCACCACTGCCTTCACCGATACAGCTACAGGCTCCATCAACATTTATTTTGAGTCTGTCCATTGCAGGAGGCAACCACTTCAGGTACGAGACTTTTCTGTTCTTCTTGTTTATGCTAGTACAATTGAGAGACAGACCTGCATTATAAGCATTAAACCAGTGCTTAGCAAGTAATCTGTTGCTAGCTTCAATTCCATTTATAATTCTGTTTATTCTATCAATGGCATTCATGAATGTGTCATGAATGCCATTGAACTTGCAGTTGTTTCTATTGAACCAAATTGTCCAACAAATTAATTGAGGGACAACATGAGTTATGTGAAAACGACTGTGGGTGAACCAGAACCAGCAGAAGCAAATGTGAGAAATGGTCATATGACGCCTTATAGGGATCTTGAATAAACAGCCATAGTAATTCCAGATAGGCCACGCAAAGTTGCAGTTGACAAAGAGATGATTCTTCTCTTCGCAACTGCAACAAAATTGGCATTTAGATACTAAGTTTAAATGCCTGTTAGAGAGAATATTGTCAGTTGGGATATAGATTTGTAAGAGTTTCCAGCATAAGAAAGAAAATTTAGTTGGGATAATATTGTGCCAGATTTTTTTAAAAAGAGAAAACTTGGTATTTTTACACCTTATATGATCCCAAGTAGCTTTAGTGCTAAATTGATTGTCTTTAGATATTTTCCATTCAATTTTATCCTCTTTATCCAGACTAATCTTTTCCTTTTCAATTTGAAACATTTTATCAGGAGGCAAGAAGTTATGGAGAGAAGCAATATCCCAATGGCCATCTTTCCAAAAGGAGTTTACCTTAACAGGTAAGTACGAGTTGGTAGAATTAGGATTACTAATGATGGGGGCCTTGTCTAACCAGGCATCAAACCAAAAATCAAGGTTTCCTTTACCTAGAGACCAAGTAATATTAGGCTCAACCTTTTCTTTAATAGAGTGAAATCTTTTCCATATGATGGAGTCAGAAGACTTGCAATTGGAAAGGATAGGGTGCGAGTAAGAACAATAATTATAGTGCATTAACTCAGCCCATAAACTAGATCCTTTCCTGAATTGAAACCACAACTTTTGAGAAAAAATGGATTGGATATCACTAAGAGCTTTAACATCCAGTCCACCTTCCTCAAAAGGCTTGCATAACTGACTCCAAGAAGACCAGTGAATAGCATGATCCTGATATTTTGATCTCCAAAGGAATTTGTTGAAACACCTCTCAATTTTGGCAATAATGCTATTAGGAATAAGACTGTTCTGCATCCAGTAGTATACTATAGGATAAAGAACACTTTTAATGAGGCTAAGTATGCCCCCAAAAGACAAATTTTTCAAGTCCCAAACCATGATTTTATTATGATTTTTTTCAATAAGAGGTAAGAAATGCTTCCCTTTATTATTGGCAGCAATGTTTATGCCAAGGTATGTGAAAGGAGCTTGATCTGTGCTGAATCTAGTGGCAGCTTTCAATCTGGCAGATGCATTTCTACTCTTGCTTACTGAGGTAACGATTCTAGTCTTTTCCTTGTTTATCAATTGACCAGAGGCTGACTGATACTTATCTAACAGATCACAAAGATTATCAACAGAAGAAGGTGTGCTATTAGTGAAAACAATAATATCATCAGCAAATGCAAGAATGAGGAGAGTATAATCAGATTTCATGTAAAATTTCATGTTATTATTAGTGATGTAAAGATTATGAATGCCTCTGATTAAGGCTTCCTCAGCAAGAATGAAAATACTTGGAGACAAAGGGTCTCCTTGTCTTAAACCATTCTTCTGAGGAAAGTAGCCAATATTCATGCCATTAATGAAGATAGATAGCATAACATTAGAAATAAGACATTGGATAAGGGTTATAAGGCCAGCAGAAAAACCAAACTGTTTTAAAATAAGAAGCACAAAGGCATGAGACATCCTGTCAAATGCTTTTGACATGTCAAGCTGTACCATTATATTGCCCTTTGATGGTCTTCTATTAATGTTATGCATCATCTATTTAGTAATCATAATGTTGTCATGGATTAGTCTGTGTTTAACAAAAGCAACTTGACACTTGGAGATAATACTAGGTAAATAGGTAGAAATTCTGGTATTTATAAGACTAGAAATCAGCCTGTTAAAAATTGTACACAGGCTGATAGGTCTAAAGTGACTCCAGTTAATAGGATTAGGGCATTTAGGTACAAGACAGATTCCAGTAGCAAATATACAACAGGGGATATTGTGACCTTTAAGATAAGAGTTAATAGCATTGCACATATCTGAACTAATGATATTCCAACAAGTTTTCATAAAAAAACAATTAAACCCATCGATTCCAGGAGCACTATAATTCTTCATAGTAAAAATGATGCTCAAAATATCCTCCTGAGTAGCTGGCCTTAGGATATCAACGTTATCCCTGTCACTGATCAACTTAGGGATATTGTTAAGCACAGAGTTCATAATGGAGGCATCATTGCAATTATAAATATCAGAAGAGAGAATACTTTTGAAATAATTTTCCGCAGAACTGGCAATTTCATTTTGTTTAGTAATCCAAATGCCATTCTCCTTAATACCTTTAATAGTATTCTTTTTCTTCTTATTAGAGACATAGTTTTGGTATAACTTAGTGTTACCATCACTATCCTGTAACCAGGTATTGTAGCATCTTTGCCTCCAGAAACTTTCTTCATTCTTGAGGGCCATAATGAGAGTGCTATTAGCTCTGGAGAGCTCAGCTTTGGTCTCATTGCTATTATCTCTTTGGTGAGTAAGCTCTTTTAATTCAACATCCTTAGTAGTTTCTTTAACCTTGTTAAATATGTTGCCAAACTTATTAGTATTCTAGCTTTTAAGAAACCTTCTGAGACGCTTAAGCTTAATCCAAAATAAAACATTAGCTTCACCAAAACACTGTCTATTCCAGTTTTGCTTAACACAATTAAGAAAATCAGGATTGTTAGCCCATGCATTAATGAACTTAAAACTGCATCTATTATTATGAAAGGTATTACTCTGAATATGAGAGATAGTAATGAGTAAAGGGCATGGTCAGAACAAGTTTTGACCATGTGAAAAACCTGAATATGAAGAGTAGAAGCCATAGTTGAATTTACTAATGCTCTGTCTAATCGTCTCCAGATTTTATTGTTGCTCCAGGTGTAAATAGATCCAACATAACCAGGGTCTTCAAGATTACAACTACTAATGGTATCAGCAAAATCTTCAGCACTAGAGGTATCAAAAGAGGAACCACAAAGCTGCTCATCAGAAGTAATGATAGCATTAAAGTCGCCAGCCACAATCCAAGGTCTATCATCACAGGACAAGAGCTTCATCTGATTCCACAGGTTTTTACGCAAGTGTCTTTGGTTTTTAGCATAAATGGTGGTAAAGTAATAGTTAAAGTTGTTGTAGTTAACCACCATATGCAGGAATTTCTCATGATCAGTGATAGTAGAGATATTAACATCATTGGACCATAGAATCCAAATCTTGTTAGCACAGTTAGTAACATAGTTGGGGAAGCCAACGCTATTAGCAATACCCTCAATTTTATCCAGCCTTGCCATAGGCTCTTGAAGAGAAATAATTTTCACCTTCTCACTCTCAATGATATATTTTATCCTTGATAAGGTTGATTTGTTGTTGATGCCACGAGCATTCCGGTTAACAATCTTTATTATTTTCAGATAAGGATTTGTTATAAGCTTTCTCTCTTTTAAGGAGAGAGTTGATTGATACTCTTTTGTTTCTTTTTCTTTTTTTAGTAGATTTAATCCTGCTGCTGATTATCATATTAAAGCTTTGCTCTGAGGAGGAATCAGCAATAAGAGAAGCATTGTGGCTACCAAAGTTGTTACATTGAGCAAAAGGAGATGAAGATTCAGCAGACAAGTTATTATTTTCCTCATCCAGTTACTGAAGAGCACTTATAATTTCAAGATCCTTCTTTGGAGAACTATCATCTCTGACCACACTGGACACACTGTTGATAGTAGAGTCTTTAGGAGTGTCTTTGGCAACATCTATAGATTTTAGTCTTCTTCTATAAACTTTAATGAAAGGTTGATTCTGAGTAGTTGTAGTAATTTGTTGATTGGTAGAACAATCTTGTAATGAATCAGATTTATTCAATCCATTCATTTTATTCTCAGTGACTGTGTTGATCTCTTGCTTCTCAATCTTATTCTTAGAGTCCTTTCGACAATCATCAATCTTGTGTCCCAAATGATTACAATGAGTGCAGTAGCTAGGAACATTTTTATAACTAACTCCCACCCAACATCCATCATTGGCACCAAACCCAACCCAAATTTTCCTTTTAAGAGCAACTAAAACAACAATTTCAACCAAAGCAAAGCACGCATTAACATTAGCCCTGTTATAATCCGGAATCACAGTATTGTAGACATTTCCCAGCGTTGAAGAGAGGTCTTCAACAACATTTTTGTTGTATAAGTAATCTGGTATCTTCTCCAATCTGACCCAAAGGAGAACATTAGGACATTCATAGTTCGCGTTGCTATCAGGACACCATCTAACCAGCCTCATCAATTTACCATTCACACTCTAAATGTTCTTAGACCATACCTTGATTACATCCTCTTTGTTGCAGAATTCAAACAGAATTTGACGAGAATCAATTGTCTTGTAACTATAAGCACCTGTAAATTTAAATGAATCCAGAAAAGCAACTAAATCAACCCTTTTAGGTATCCCAGTAGTGAATTTGCCTAAAAGAGTTATTCTTGATTGCTTTAAAAGAAGATCTTTAGCAGCTTTTGAGTATTGAACAAAGTTATGATCAGTAGCGATATTGATCTTTTCCGGCAAAAGCTATGTTCTATCTTTCCTTCCAGAAGAATTTTCCAGAATGTCAGCGTAAGTTTTCTTCCCGTTTATTTCCTTATCCTTGAGAAGAGGAGGGAATTCTTCAAGATTTGATTTCTCCATTACTGGATGATCATCAAACCCAGAGAACAGGCCAACGGAAAACTCTATTTTTCAACACTAGAACCAGGAAACAGAGACTAGAAACAAGGCTATGCTTTCCAAGAACAAAAAACCAGAAGATGAAATCACTGATCCAATAATCTGAAGAGAAAGAAGAAGAATAATAATGCCGGAGAAGACCAAAGATCGATGGATAAACGTCTTCAAAGGAAGACAGGCTCAGGTATCAATCTTAAAGAGAAACCTCATTCTTTAGAGGAATTAGTTTTCAAAATATGATATCATGTTTAAAATTGAATTTAGTTTTAACTTTTTGTTAGAAAATAATAGTGTGAAGCATTTTTTATTAGCGAACCCAACTATTTTTTGAAGTAATTATACCCCTAGAATTGCATTATTTTTCTTCAAATTTCAATGCTAAACCGTGATTATAAACGAAAATAAAAAAAACCACTTTCCAAAAATCTCATGCAGGTAAAAAAAATAAAACACAAGATAATCATACTTCAAATATAAAATAAAACATAGAGTTCACATGCGAAGCATATTCTTAAATCCCACACTTTATTCTACTAATCTCACAAGATTAAAATACTTAACACTCACATGAAATACAAGTAAATCATTATTACAAAATTATTTTAGTCTGCTTCATTCATGCCTAATCCTTACAAAACCATAAATAAAACTGAAGTTTTTGGTAGGGGAACTCTGTGTCTCCATAAATGCTGTTTTCAATCTACTGCATCTTGCTTCCATTGCCTGTTTAGTATATATACACATATTAAATAAATTTAACAATTGTTCAAATTTCAAATTTGAAAGATGATTCCTACAAAAGAAGCTTCTTCATGATTTGAAAGAAGCTTCCTACAAACCTGAAAGCAAGAGCAGCATTGTCTCAAAAAGAAGCTTCTTCATGTTCAACACAATCATCAATGGAGACTTTCAAATTTCGTCAAAGATGATTCCTACAAATATCACTTAATCAAAACCCTAAAACTAAAAGATCATCATACAACAAAAAAATAAAAATAAAAATATAAATGCTGAAAAAATCTAGAAAACTAATTATTACTTTGACATTAAACTATATCTAAGAAAAGATTTATAAAGCTTTTATCATAATATTCTTACCCAAAAACGCCATATCCGAATGATTTAAATTTGTATCTTCCTGAGTTTGGTTCTCTAGCGATGGTGGATCGATCTGATGGTGTAATGAAAACATGATTCTCCTCTATAAATAGAAACTTTTGTATAATTATTACTTTTAAAGGAAAAGTAAATATTGTCTTATAAATAGAAAGTTAGGTTTCAGGTTCATTGAATCTAGCCGAGTTTATAGCGATTGGATTGCAAACATAAAGAAATGAAAATAATAAAATAAAGTGTACGTAATACAGTAGTATTCAGTTAAAGACACGTTTGGGTAAAGTGGAAGAAGACTGATGACACCAACCATGGTCCATGGCGGTCTATAAAAAAGTGAGAAGACAACACAACGTAGTAATAAAGAAAGAAAAGGAATCGAGGTCCACCTAATGAATATGATGCTTTTGGGTTCATAATTAAAAAAATAATATATTAATAAAGTTAATTATTGATTGAGACGCCATTGGATATCTGGAATTGTTCGAATTAATCGTATAAAAAGTTTTCAATTTGATTTTCATGAATTACATTGAGATTTTGAGTTTGAATTTTAGTTAATGAATAAACTCAATTGTTCAATGTAGACCTGAAAATGGGAAAAAAAGATCGAATTTGGAATTACAATATAAAATTCACACAAAATAGTAAAACCCCAATAAAAGCTAATTTTAAGTATAGGCCTAAAGTGTTTAAAGCATGATTATTGTTAAATGTGAAAAATATAATGAGAAATGTTGAAATATAGTATTGAACCTGTAATTTAAGTGTCCAGATGGTATTTTATTGTTGAAATTATAGCAAAGGTTGAAGGTTGAAACTAGGTGTTGGAGACTCGAAAAATATAGCTGGTGCACCTCTATCGAAGACTTAAAGACCAAAGATTTAAGTAAGCCGAGAACTTAAGGGATGTTGTTGCTCACTCTTTATGTGCTTGGATGCTCTGCATGAGACTTGGGTGTATAGGAGTTTCGGGGTGAACATATTTGAAGACAAATGTATTTGTTATTGCTAGAACCAGATGTGTTATGATGAACCAAACATGTAGGTTAATCTATTGCTGAACCGAAGGTGTAAGAACTGGTTGCTGAAGACTTTTGATTATTCTTCAGAGTTCCTGAGAGAAGCTTGATCACTTGTATGGAAGATTCTGAATTGGATGAAAGACATGTGTCATTGATTAAGAGAATTAATCTGGAGTGTGCATTTGAATGAAGACAAACAGTACAATAACGCATGCATCTGGAAAGTGTATCACTACTCGAGAAGTTGTACCATATGTTAATCTGGAAGCAACAATTTCCTTATTTGGTTGGGCAAAGGCATGCACATGTTGATTACTAATGTGAGTATGATGTACTATGTCCCACATCATTGAGTCTATATAAAATGAGAGAGTATATTGAAGTGTGGCGTGGCGCGGTTGTGAAAAACAAAGAGAAGATTTCTAATAAGAGAAAACTCATTGTTTGACTAATTTTTTTATACTAATAAAGTAAAAGATAAAACACAAAGAAAAATTCTAAAATCTATAGTTGTTTTTTGTAACTTTATGGTGTTTTGTAATAAAAGAAGAGTGATTGTTTTTCTATTTTTTATAGAAAAAACAAGGTTGAAGATAAAGCCTTAAGATAAACTCTGAGATCCATTGTTCCTTTTTGTAAGTTGAGGGTGCTTTGTAACAAAAGACGAGTGGATGAGTTAGTTGTGTTTAGATATAGTATTATCTTCTATAAAACTCGTCTTTTCCCATGATGTAAGATTTCTTCTCGACCCAAATAATGTTAAATCTTTTGTTGTGTGTTTGGTTTTATTTTTTATAAAGAGCTAAAGCTTTTTTACTTCCTACATTATCTTGGTATGTGATCACCAACTATTCTTATAGCTTGGATGAAAGTGGCTAAGTCTCGGCCATGACAAAAAAAAAATTTAACTCAAACTTGGGCATTTTATTATGGGTTGGGTAATAATACACGCTGCTAGCAGCTTTGCGAACAAAATCCTAAGACCAAATCAGTCTCCTCATTTCTCCTAAACCAAAATCGATCCTAAAAGAAACCCTCGATCTTCCTCCAATTTCTTCAGATCCCGTTCTCAATCAAAGACCAAATCAAGCTTAAGACCTCCAGAAAACCCTTATCTCAAGACTTGTAGATGATTACAATATCTTGAAACCAAAAAACCCATTTGCATGCCTCACGAAGCAGAAAGATAAGAGATCGACAAAGAACAGGTAATACTCGACCTCAATTTTGACTGATTCTGATATATCCAACACCCAATCCCTCAAGGAAGGTGATACCACGAAGTTTGTTAGGAATTTCAGTTCCTTCGAGGAACAAATTCTTATTGAACTCTTTAGTGTGCTTCACCATGCAGTCCGCTATCACAATCTGTTCTCTGAAAACATGGGTAATCTTCATGTTTGAGGAGATGAGATTGTAGCAGTAATAATCAAAGCTTTAAGAAACCAGGGAGTTTTGCTAGTTAATAGCATTTGAGTCAGTATAATCGAGTCCGTTTCAACGTCTAAACAGTTTATACTTTTATTATAGAATAATAGGAGGCCGTCCAACATTAGTCTGGTCTCCGTAATAATTAGACTTCCCTTGCCATAGGTTGAGCCATAGATAAACAAGCCGGTCCCAGTAGAATCCCTTATTAAACCACCACCAAAACATTCACCGATCCCGTCGCAAGACCCATCCGAATTGAGTTTATATCGGCCATGACAAACTTGTTTGAATATTACGAGGGATAAAATGAGCTAATATTTCTCTGAGTATGGATAATAACTTAAACGAATGCATAAAAATAACATGTCATCTGCACATGAACTCCAACACCAACCCCAACATCATGTGAATTTTGTTTATAAGGAGAACTGAGAAATTCACAACTCTTGACCATTTATTTACGATGAACTACCACACCACAGATAGGTCAACCAAGTATAATGTCTTTATGATACCTCATTCATATATAAATTGCATGCCTAACAATAAGGCTTTGTTATTTGACACAAAAATTTATGCACATCATGTATTCACTAAGGTGTAATGTATTTTCATTCAGATTGAAATCTATGTGTAATGTATTTTCATTCAGATTGAAATCCATGAAAACAAGAATTATTGTATTATTCTTAAACCATTCCGCTTTAGTTTGGACACCGTTAAATATTCGGAATAAAACTACCGTGGAATATTAGTTCACAGCATGCGTATTTTATTTTCCCGTCATATTGAGTTTTCATGAGATATGAGACAAAATTAGAGCTTACCCTTATCATTCTGTTCAATATTTTTTTTATAATTTCATTAAATACTTCTTTGGGGAAGATTTTTCTCTATTCTTTTTCTCGCTCCAATATTTGGCATAAGTATTATTTAAAGTTTTTCCATTCACATAGAATCTTATCTTTGCGTTGTCGATTAATGTTTCACTTATGACTAAAGTTTTGGTCAATATTTGATCATTAGTCAATCAATATTTTGTCTTACCTATGGTTTTGCTTTGTATTTAAAGTTAAATATCTTCTCGTGTTAAATTAAATTGTTGTAGGATTATAAAACCTAAACAAAGCTTGAGGGTTAATCCATGTAGACCCGAGGATGTATCAGTCGAGACAGAGGTTAACATGGACGAATGGATAGTCAGAACGAACAGTGGCTCCAGTATCATCAGATGTGGGGGTGGCGTTCAAATTTCTACACCTTCGGGGGTCATAATCCATCAAGTGATCCGTTTTGGTTTCAAAGCCTCGAACAACGAAGCAGAGTATGAAGCAGCATTGGCAAGACTAAGGTTGGCGCAGATTTGCGGGGCAGGAAACGTTTGGTTGGTCAGTGATTCACAGCTATTGATAAATCATGCAACTGGACAATTAGAGGCAAGGAAAGAGCAGCTGGTGCAATATTTAGCGGTCTTAAGAATCCTAGCTTCATCATTTAAAAAGGTAAGTTATGAACATGTCCGAAGGGAATATAACACAATTGTTGATTCGTTGGCAACAGCGGCATATTCAGGAGAATACCCCTGGATTTTGACGCAAGAACATCCATCCATTCTTAAGAGAAAAGAACTGGAGAGTCGACCATATGTAGCTTGTCAAATTTCGACGGTTTCAAATACCGATTGGAGGAGCAACATTACGAAGTTCTTGAATGAGGAAGTGTTTCCCGATGATAAGAGGTTAGCAAAGAGCATTCGAAAGAATGTGCGAGGCTTTGTATTTTTGGGAAATGTTCTTTACAAAAGATGTGCAAGCATAATTCTCTTAAGATGTTTGAGTCGTGAAGAGTCACAAATGATTTTTTCCGAGCTGCACGACGGTAAAGGATTGACACGCTGTGGTTTCAAGACATTGATTAGGAGAGTCCTCTTGTCAGGTTTTTATTGGCCTACGCTATCTGCAGACGCTAAAGAACTAGTCAAAAAGGTGCGACACGTGCCAGAGGTTTGCCAATTCGATCCACACTCTAGCAGTTCCCGTAGAATCCATTTAAGAGGGATTACCGTTTGATAGATGGGGAATAGACCTGGTGGGACCAGTTCCACTAGCAACTGGAGGAAGGTAGACTATTGTAGTGGCAGCGGATTACTTTTCGAAATGGGTCGAAGCGGAACCATTATCGGGTACCCGAGCTAAGGATGTGGTGAAATTCATGTGGTCAAACATTTGTTGTCGGTACAGAGTTCCTCAGAAGATAACCATGGATAATGGTCCTTAGTTTGACAGCAACAAGATGAGGGAATTTTGTGCTGGTCATAACATACAACAGTGTTTTTCAGCTCTATTCCATTCTCGGGCGAATAGACAGGTTGAAGTTACCAACAGAACGATCATCAGTGGATTGAAAATGATATTGGAAGGAAAGGCTGGAAAATGGCCGGATTTCTTACAAGAGGTATTATGGTCATACCAAACCACACCTAGAAAAACGACGCAAGAATCACCTTACGCTTTGGTGTACGGGATAGATGCGGTAATCCCAGCAGAAACCATGTTCCCTTCTTTCCGGGTCGGTCATTACGAGGAGATCAGAAACGATGAGAATCGGGTTTTGGTTTTGGATTTGATAGAAGAAATACGAGCAAGGGCTCATCTCAGTTCTTTACATTATCAGACCCTGATGAGAAGCAGGTATGCCTCGAAAGTTCAAAGAAGAGACTTCAAAGTCGGGGACAAGGTTTTACGAAAAGTTTTCCTCCACACCAAAGATAAGCATCTCGGAAAGTTGGCACCAAATTGGGAAGGACCGTACCAAGTAGTGGAGAAAATAAAGCCAAGGACTTATCGTTTAAAAGACAAATTCGATCGTCCCATGCGCCTCCCGTGGAACATCGAGCATCTGAAATTGTATCTAGAATGATTTGTAATTTTTATCTTTCTAATTCTTGGTTGTAAATGAAACTTTAGTCGGGGCACACTCTTTCCTACCCTGGTGGCACGGGGAGGTTTTAATGATGTGTCTATTTAAACCGACCCCTTTTTAGTAAATATTCAAAGCCTAAAAATAAGCATACAAAATGTCGAACCCACTCAAAGGGGTTTTTCAAATTTCAAGTTGATCAACAAAATGACGAACCCATCAAAGGGGTTTTTTTGAACTTTCAAGTTGATCAACAAAACGTCGAACCCATGAAAGGGGTTTTTCAACTTTCAAGTTGATCAACAAAATGTCAAACCCATCAAAGGGGTTTTTCAACTTTCAAGTTGATCAACAAAATATCGAACCCATCAAAGAGGTTGTTCGACTTTCAAGTTGATCAACAAAATGTCGAACTCATTCAAAGGGGGTTTTCAACTTTAAAGTTGATCAACAAAATTTTGAACCCATCAAAGGGGTTTTTAACTTTCGAGTTGACCTACAAATTTAAGATGTAATTAGCATCGGAAATTGATCACTTCCAATTGCAAAAAGATGAGTTTTAAAGCAGACATAAATAAGTTCGAATGAAGTCCTCCATAGACAAACGCGGTTTACAAATAAGAGTTTAGTAATAAAACAAGTCAGAAGCAAAGAAAAATAGAACACCAAAAAATCTGAGCTACAAATATCAAGCATCTGAGAAATCGTCAGAAGTATCAGAATTGTCAACAACATGGTCGGAGCAGTCGACGCCTTCAGGACGGTCTTCTTCAGGAACGTCTAGCCATATCAACCCAAGTGGTATCCGAGGCCACAAAGAATGGAAGTTCAGGACATAACCGACCCTCGCGTCGGCAACCTGCTGATCCATGACCTTTTTGCACTTAACTCCAAAAGCATGATTTTCTTCTTTGCTTTGGTAAAGATCCGTTTGGAGCCTATATAATTCTTTGGCCATTTTCTTGGACCGCCAACGAAGAAATTCTTTCTGAATTTTCTGAGCAACCAGTTCTTCGACGGCCCTGGCATGATTCTCCTCGACCTCAGAAAGGGTTTTCTCCCACTGCTTCTCCTTCACACCAAAAGTTCTAACTTTAGCCTTGGCAGAATCGGTTTGTTTTTTAACAAGGTCAATCGATTCCTGCGACTCCTTAGCTTGGGATGAGATGCTCCTTTTGAGTTCAGCAAGCTCCATCTCAAGCTTCAGTACCTCTCTCTATTTTTGGGCTATAGAGGCAAGCAGGGTCTGCAGAGAGTTAGCTAGAACATATGAGTCCTGAAGGAAGAAGGAGTTCGAACTCTGGGCACGGACGGGAAAAAGCGCGACATCAGGATGCACCGAAGTCCCTTGTCTCGGAGAGATAGAACCCTCTGATTTCGCCTTTTTCTCAAGGCTGCCTACGGGAGCAGGTAGTTTTGCACCCTCGAAATGTTCGAACATTGAGGGTATGGTAGTTTGTTTGTTGATAGGGTCGACATATACCTCATGAGCAACAGCTTTCCCTTTGGATTTTTTGCTCAAGGATGAATTGTCTCCCTCTTCAGCCAAGGGGCCCTTCTTCTGTTTCTCGCTGCAGTCTTTTTCCCTCCTATGGCAGCGGTGGGAGACTTGTCACCACTTGCAGCTGGGTCACTAAGAACGACAGTAGCCTCCGGCTCTGAAATGGGAACTTCAGTAGGTCGGTCCATAACATTACCTTGCTCACCCTCAGCATCAGACAACTCCTCAGACTTCACACGTTTGCTTGGGGCTCGATTCCGTTTGGGTAAAAACACTTCACAATCTGGGGCCTCGAGCCTCTTGACAAAATCAACAACGTCAGGAGGGGTACGCAATTCTTCAGAACTTAGGATTCAGTTCGAACAGCGCCAAAGTTTGCGGTTGATGAGGTTAGTATTCTTGAAGAACTGGCGAAACTTCTGCCCCCAGCTCTTCCTTGCAAAAGCCCAAAGCTGAGCGAAGATTGCCGATGCTTTTTCAAGGTGTTTCGTCCGCATCTGTTGGATAGTAACCTTGCAGACTAAAAGACACCTTTTAAAAATAAAAATAAAAATATGTATATGAATACCTTCAAGGGTCCATTTAAATGTGAGACGCCTCGGATATTCCTAGTTGTAGGGTCGACCATTATCCCAAGCACCACTGACAAAGACAAATCTATACTTCCATGATCTGTTATCCTCTAACAAGTTGTTCACGATCTTTTTGGGGTTGAGGAGAGATGAGTAGAAAAAGGGTAGCTTTGGGGATTTCGAGAGACCTGATATCCATATATATTGTTCCATTGTGATGGGGATTCCAGACAGTCGTGAAGCTATGATGGTCAACATCAAAGTGTACCAAACATTCGGGGTCAACTGGGTCGGACATATTTCTAGAATTTTGAAGTACCTAACAATTTCAGGATTGAGGGGAAGTCACAAACCCCACCTAAAGAGTTCGGTGAAAAAGACTACCTCTTGACCTTGGACAGACAAATGAGTTTCACCAGGTTGAGGAAAACGAACCTTAACGCACTCAGGAATTCCCCAGATATTTTTCAAACCCTCATCTTCGTCAGGGGAGTAGTACAAGTATTTGCCGTTGAATAAAGAGAGGATGTGATCGTTGGTCAGACGAACGTGGTAACCAGTCACGACGTCGACCATTCCAGGTGGCAGTGGTTCTCTTTCGACGTCATCAACCAGGATTACGAAAGGATTTGTCGAAGGTTCTTGGTCGGCATCCTCACCATTGATTGGTACGGATTCAGGGTCTGTAGTAGGTGTGGCGACAGCTTTTGTTGGTGCGATTATCTTGAAGGTACTTGAATTTGCTGATCTGGTATCCTTGACTCCGGTTTTCACCGACCTGGAATCTTTGTCCCCAGTCTTTGCCAGTGGAGCGACTTTGGGAGGAGGCCTAGGGGAGACTGTCTTAGTTATGTCGTCATCAACCTTTATCACCACGTTTGGCTTGGAGGATTTGTGCAAGGACTTCTTAACAGGTCGGTCAACAACTTTCCCTCTGACGTCAGCCTACGCTGGCTTTGAGGAAGATTTGGGGGCTGGGTTTATAACCAATGCATTCACCGTTCCTGCTGGTGGATGTTTGTCACCGGACATTAGGTCTCGAGGAGAAGGAGTGGCAAGAACAGCGTTTGAGCTGCTGCGGGTTCGAATGTGACCAGGCCTTTTAGCATCGGTTTTCAACGAGACCTCCTTTTGTCTCTTTTTCTCTTCATCTAGCTGAACACCCTCCTTTTTCGATGGTATCGTGAGTAAGTTGAACATACTCGCGTGGAGGAGTAAAGGAAGAACTGGAATCACCCATGGTAAAAAATAGAGTTTTATGTCGGCTGGTAAGGATCCGAGGCTGTGAGGAAGTAGGAAGTTTTTCAGTGTTGGATATTCTAGGAGAAGAGCGAGCAGCAGGGGGCTCCGAAGAAGATTCTTTTTGCGAGGTCGGAAGATCGTCGTAGGTTAAAAGGTTCGAAGGGCCGGGATTTTTAGGTCTTGGAAAAATCAGCGGCTCCGAATACGCTGGTGAAACAACGCCTCTGTGGATCAACCCCGCAGCTTAGTATTCTTCTGCTCGTTGAGTGATTTGCAAATAGTCGACGAAGCGAAAATATGGGTTTTTCGGGAACGTCAGATTTCTTTGTCGGTTTCTTATGAGATAGGGTTTTCTCATAAACTTAGGATTTTCTCTCTCTAGAAAGGGAATTTGGCCAAAGCTTATCTCTCTAGAAAAAACTTAGTGAAAATGACAATAAAAAGGAAAACTATTTATAGAGGTAGCAAGTGTGGTAAAGATCCGCTCCATGGAGAAGCGCAATCGAAAAGAGCATCGGGAATATCAAGAGTCGCTTAGCCAAAATATTGGTTAAAGTACGACCCAATTACCACGAGACATGTGTCTAACCGAGCAGCCACAACAGACCTAGGGGGATATGATTTCAACACGCGCGTAGGCAGCTAATGACGAAGAACACATCGACCAATTGCAAGAGGACACGTGGAAAAGCAGAAAAAACCAGTTAGGATATGGGGGCTTGGTGGGCCTCGAAAACTTTAACCCGATTTTGAGCCTACAAAAATAGCCCAAACCAGTTCATGAATCTTTGGTACTTAGGCTGTAAGACTGTAGATGGTATGCATACAATGACCTCGACGATCGAGCAACAACAAATTCGAACCAGGTAATGATCGACGCTAGTATCGACAATAAATGACAAAAGCCAATATGTTGACCTCAGCATCGGCAAAAAGCGTTATTTGAAAGTATGTCGACCTTAGTTACAACAATATTCATCAAATAAGTAATATGACGACCTCAGCGTCGACATTAATCGTCATTTGACAGTATGTCGACCCTGGCAATGACATTTCGTCATCAATAAGTTCTAACTTGGCAGCAACTACATCAAAGGCAGGATGCCGATCTTGCGCTCGACATGACGAGTCAAGGGGAAAATCGTCGACCTTGCAATCTACACACAATTAGTTTTTGCTCGACTCTCCGCAAAACTTGGGGGCTACTGATAAGGGCATATAATACCAAGTGTAGTAAAGGGCTTAAATTATAATACAATAATGTGCAGGGGCTTAATTGTAAAGTAAGAAGTAAGTGACATAAATACAAATGAAGGGGGTAACATGCAATTAGAATAAGTTTGGCATGTGACCATGGGCCCCACATCGCTCACTATATAAAGAAAGATTTTGTCCCCCAAAAAAGGACCTCCTAATGATTAGTACTTGATTTTGACCACTTTCTCTCTCTAGATTTTTGTACTTGCTTGCCTGACATTTTTCACTCTTTCACGTTTTCCGATAAATCACTTTAGATATTCTGACACTTATCAATGTCTAGAATTAATTCTCATAAAATTTCTTCGTTTGTACCAGTGAACCCTGTCAAAACTCTCTTACTTTGGATACACTGATGCCCTTCTCAATCTTTTGTATGTTCCTTGATATAAGATATTGGTCGAGCTACCCGTGTCGATCATCACCCTCTTGATTTCTATATTGGCAATCTCTACTATTATAAGTACTTTGTCCGTATTAGGGGATGCTACTCCCATTAATCATCATATGTGAATGATAAGTCTGGGTACAAGTTCATGTACAAGTATGAAGATCTTTTGTCTTGACACACTATTTCAATTTCATCAATGTAAGTTTTCCTTGATATTTTTGTAATTTCAGAGTATGGGTCTCCGCTACTAATCACTATTAGTGTTTGGTTATTCAGATATGAATTCATGTAATCCTCTTCTTCTTCTAGTATGTCTATCATGATGCATTTATATTTAATGCTCGTTGAGCTTCAGCTAATACTTGTGTTGTGATATTACCTGAACTTTGTCGTGGTTCTTCCATGGTTTTCTTTTGAATGAATATATTCAATTTTCTTTCATCTATTAAGACTTGGATTTGGTCATGTAAAACCCAATAATATTTAGTAAAGTGACATATATCACAATAAAACTTATAGTAAGTTTTTTCTATGTTACCTTATGGTCCAAACAATTTTCCAAGCTGACTGTACTTGATCAAATATTTTGTTTTTCTATAGATTATCGATGATAACTTTCCAGATTTTGTGAATTGTCCTATCATTGACCGATATGATATTTTCTTTCTTCTAGCACTATAGGTAACCTTTGAATTTACTCTTTGTGACTGATTTGGCCTTGATCTGGCTGAAGCCAAAGTGGCATTATTTTTTGTTCTTCATATTTTATGGTGTATATGTTTTGCATTTCAGAACACCTATTATTTGATTATATATGTTTCTTTTTTTTGCTCTGGCCACCTCATCCCTTTTGATGAATCGTTCCACATGTGCCAATAGGTCTATAAAGTTTAATGCTTTATTTTTCATTATTGCATCAGACATGATTTCTTCTTTAATTATTTTTCTAAATGCTACTACGTTCACCCAATCTTGACAATCTTGTAACTGTGATTTTGCTTCAATAAATCTTTTGGTGTAATCTCTTAGGCTCTAATTATCTCTTTGTTTGCAATGGACTATATAGTCTCCATGTTTGTTATTTTCTTTTGAACACACAAAGTGAGTTCTAAATGCGGCTTTGAGCATCTTATAATTGTTTTATGCAGTCTGTTGAGAGACTATTGTAGCATTGTATTTTTGGTACTATAAGGGCCATGACAAAGGCTCGACACTTTATTCTATCATCAACTCTATATTGTAACATCAATGTTGAATTACTGTATATGGTGTTTTAGATCTCATTTTTACCGTATTTTCCATCTTATAGTTACCATAGACTGGTGGCATGACTCAAAACAATATTTATAAGGCTAATGGGGACTCTTCATTTGTTTGAGATGTTTCATCCTCATAAAATTTATATAGTTCATCCATGAACAGGTAAGTATGATGGAACCATAACATTTTTATATGTCCCATTTTATTTAATTTTATCATCTGATATGTTCACTTGGTTATATGAATCTACGTGTATATACCATGTATGATATTGTGGAACTTCATGCGTCTATTCAGGTATCCCATATTATTACTAATCTTAGGCAATAATTGATGGATATCCCAGTGGGAATCCTATTTTATTTTGAGGCATACCTAGTGGAGCATAAAGCATGGTGATGGTGGAACGTAGCTCGACATTGTTCTCATGATTGGTATTTTTCGTGCATTTATGATTTATTGGATTATCGTGTTTTTTTTTTCTTTTTCCGCCTCGAGCTCTGATCTACTCATTTCATTCCATTCCATTCATAGTTATACATTAAAGTCATGCTCTTCATATTTTTTGTGTCACCTTTTATCTCTATCATTGGATCAACAATCAGATTTCTTCTCCATTATGTGCTCCCTTAAAGTTCTTCTCGTTTTATTGAGCTTCTCTTTCGAATCTGTTATGCAATATAATGTCATCTCCTTCTTCTTCATCCCATATGTTAACTGTCTGGATGACAAATTTGAGTCTAGGAGCTTGCAATAATAGTCGTTCATGTAGTTATATAACATTGCATGCTTGTCCATTCCTTAACAGCTAAGTTAGATGCTCGATCTAAATTGTAGGTATCGCCAAGTCTTCTTCTCTTGTTGGGTCCTCGAACACAAGGGCATTCAATGGTTCATTCGGTGGACATTTCATCTCAATCTCCTCGTCGACTGAAAAACTAATGTGTTTCATAATGTTCAACATCTGCATTTTTAAAATTTTGGATTGTTTTGATCATAGTGGAAACAAATTTTATCGAATTCCTACAGACGCCAATTGATGTCCATGAATTTAGATCAATTCGTTTAGCAGAAACAGGTTGCAAAGTTAGAGTAAATTGAGTTGGATTGAAAGCAAGCACAAAGACGAATAATTGGATAATAGATAGCACAAGTAGTAGTGATGTTCATTTTATTAATGAGTATGAGACTTATATATATATATATAGATATTGTATTACAGTAAACATCTTTCAAATATATAAAAATAAGATTTTTTAACTACTACAATATGTAATTGAATGTAACTTTGTTAAGACTGAGTAAACTTGATCATTTATCCCACATCGCTTAGACTGAACAAGTACTTACAATATATAAGTGAATGAAATATCTCAACTAAGGTGAGGCCTTTTGGAAGTTGACCAAAAGCAAAGCCGTGCGGGCCAGTGGGCCCAAAGCGTACAATATCACACTAGTGTGGAGATCGGAGTATTATTACTTATATACAAAAGCGGAATATGTGGACCCAATATTCCTTACAAATGGTATCAGAGCACCAGGCCCAGACGGAACGCGATGTGGTGGATTGTGATGTGGGTGAAATTCTGCGAACATCATACCAGAAGCCGAGAGCCATACTCAAGGTGAATGATCTGCTGGATAGATGGAGCGCCACGGCTCATCAAGCAGGTGGCTTGATAAAGGAGCGACGAAGATTTATCTAAAGATGGAGCGCCACGGCTCATCAAGCAGGTGGCTTGATCATGGAGCGGCGCAGATTCATCTAAAGAGGGAGTGCCAGATGGCTCATCAAGCAGGTGGCTTGATCAAGGAGCGGCACAGAGTAGATAGATCCGCCCTAAAGCTCTAGAGTTCAGGTTTCTCTTCACCTGACTAGAGTAGGTGGATGGAAGTCAATTGAGAGGAGGCTAGAGCGGTACTTTGTTCGAGAGGAGGATTGTTAGGTGCGACCAAAGTCCCACATCCCACATCATCACAACCCTCATACATGCTTGTATGCCACATGGGAAAGGCTGGCCTGTGCCGTAAGGTGCGCTCGGCATAGGCGCCGCACGGGCGTACCGCTGAGCCCGTGACAAAGTGGTATCAGAGCCTGTATCCGTCTCCGAGGGAGTGCTACGCCGGAGCCCAAATATATCGAACAAATGATGAGCCCAGCACAAAAGGGACCGGCTCCTCTGTAAGACCCAGGAGAGGCAGAACAAGGGGAAGACCGGAAAGTGCGACGACGACTCATACATTCTGGGGCCTGACGCTAAGCGCGCGAGAAGGATGCTGCCCTGTAAGGCCCAAGAGAGGCATGTGGAGTTGACCGTAAGTGTCGCAAAGGTGTATCCAGTCAGGCAAATAAGGGCGCGGCGTAAGGCCAGGAGCGGATGATCGGGACAAACAAACGTGGCGCAAGCAAATCTTGGATGGAGGAGAAGTGCACCAAAGTAGGAGCTTCTCAACAAGCAGGAGGGGACTAGCAAATTACGAAGTCTCGCTGCGAAGTATGGGCGAAGCAGCAAGACTTTGGTCGTGGTCCTCCAGATCCATTCGGGGTGTTCGTGGCGAGGACGCTCACGAATTGGGTGTGGTAGAGTGTCACGGCCCGACTTTCCCAGTGGACACGCTAGCATCTACCTCAACGTGCCAGTCTTCATGTGCTCCTACAGCCTGCCAATACTAATGGACGTCTTCATGTGCAGGTACTTATACTCAATCCCTCTCATCCAACCATCATACATGCTTGTATGCCACATGGGAAAGGCTGGCCTGTGCCGTAAGATGCGCTCGGCATAGGCGTCGCACGGGCGTACAAACTTTAATTAAATTTGTGTAAATATTTATACGTTTGGATAATTAGAAAAACTGGTTTGTTTGAACCCCACTAATTACACCAAAAATCAAATATAAATAATAAATAAAATCAAAATTTAAAGATAAAAGATAGTTAAATTATTTTTTTTATTGCTTTTGTAAAATAATTTATAAAAACAGTAAATTAATGAAAATAAACTACATGCACAAATTTAAATACAAATTCTTAATACATAATAAGATACTAACAAAGTAAATTAAATAACAAACTCTTAACATAAAATTTTAAAATTATAAACTGATTAGAAATAAATTTGATATATAATTAGAAAGATAAATTTATGATCCGTACGGACATTGATTTTTATGGTGCGTGTAGTTGCTCGATTTGCGGTTGGTTTCATAGTGGATAAAGTAGTCATTCAAAATAAAGTTGTGAAGAACCAGGGTCATGAGGTAGGTCACTCATCTGGATTTTGTTTGTTTCTTCTGACAATTAGTCAAGAATGAAAATTGAATTTGCATACCACAAAAGAAGAATACCTTTAATTACTGAATCATTTATCAAATATATAAGTTAATTTACACATGATTTTGTTAAAGGATTAGAGTAGTGGACTCGACAAGTTCAAGAAATATCTCAAGTTGGCCATTTACTAAAGCAAGATCATAAAGACAACTTGATGATATTTTGGCACGTTATTTCTGCTTGACAATCAACATATATCGTGTATTAAAACTGCAACTCGGATCTGGTCCAAAGTTTTTAAATGATTTTACAAACCTAGAACCAAATCAAGTTATATTATAAAGTTTTTGGACAAATTTGTGATCAAATGAGTTCGAATTCATTTTCATATGTTTTTTTTGGCTAATTCTGCCTCCTTGTGTGATTTACTTAAATAAAAAATAATGTGCTTATACATTTAAATATATAGAGTTTAGTTTTATTTTATGTAATGAATTTAAAGCTCATCTTGTAGTATATAATACATATTTAAACAATACAATTTTATATAGCCAATTTAAATTGAATAGTATATAATTACATTAATTTATGAATCACAGTTAAAATCGCAAATTAATGTTTAGTTTTGTAAATATATTTAATAAGTTATTGGGATAATAACAATTTAATATTAAATAACATGTACTTTTGTATTCTATGTATAAATTATAACAAATACATAGAACAGTTTTTTACTTATTTATTTAAAATGTAATCTATAAAATTTAATTTAATATCATAGTATTTTAATAATTATATATAAAATTTATTATATATAAAGATCATATATCACTTTAATCTTGTATCAGTAACCCCTAACATAAAAAATAATCATATGACAATAACAATGTTATTTTTTATATTATTTAAAAAATTAATATCGTATCTTTTTGAATCATAGTAAAAAAAATATTTAAAATATTATTCATTTTGGTTTTCTAACCTAAGAAAATTGGATCTATAAAAAATATTTATTCAACTTTTGTTTTTAATCTTTTTAATTACATAATTATATGTAATTGTATTGTGCCATAAAGGGTAGATAAACAAATTTGTCCAAGTGGTAGAATTTCATCTATTTTGAGTACTAAAATACAAATGTTTCAGCTGTGTAATTACGTGTAATCGAGTTGCGAAAATACAATGGTATTATAGTTGCGGAATTACGTATAAATGAGTTGCGTAAATAGTTGCGTAAATAGGATTTTGATTGCGAAAAAGTAATTATGTTCTAGTTGCGAAATTACATGTAATTTGATTGCTAAAAACAATTATATTCCAGTTGCGTAACTTCATGCAATTTGGTTGTAAAAATAAATAAATAAAAATTCAAAAAATATCACTCATTAATTTCATTTTGTTCGTCTTCAAACAATAAAAATATGTATTTTTTTTAACTTTTATAAATTATAGTTTGAAATATATGAAATTTTAAAAAATAAGATTAACTAATTATTGAAGCTATGCGTGTATTGTGTGTTCGGTAGTATTTTTGAAATCTTAGAAACATCCAAACTTCAGTTATAATCAATAACTCTTTTTTATATATATTGTTAACATGCACATGTTCTACGTAGCATCTCAGAGAAATAGCCGCCAGGAAGCGGCTAAGGTTTTGTGTTTATTAGAGATTTTTTTATTATTATAATGCAAACCCAAGTAAGGCTCTCAATATATAGAGAACTTAGAGGCCTATACAAGAAAACTTAATACACTGAATATTCTAACACATTATAATATCAAAACATGCTAATCTTAGTAACACACTTCCCTCCATCACCTTTATAGTCACTCTCTTCGTTTCTTGTGCACTGAATATTCTAACACTCCCCCTCAAGTTGTGTAGTGGGATCACCAATACCCAACTTGGATAAAACTGATTCGAATGTTCTTGCAGCAACCACTTTTGTCAGGATGTCTGCCAGTTGGTCTTCGGATCTAACAAATGGAAGTTCGACTGTCCCATCTTCAATCTTTTCTTTTATGAAGTGCCTATCTATTTCAACGTGCTTTGTTCTATCGTGCTGTACCGGGTTCTCTGAAATCTTAATCACATCTTTATTATCGCACATTAACTGAGTTGGACCTTTCAGGGGGAATCCGATTTCTTTCATTATCTTATTTAACCTAAGTATCTCGGTAATCCCCTTAATGATTCCTCTAAATTCTGATTCAGCACTTGACAGTGAAACTACTTTCTGTTTCTTACTCCTCCAAGTCACCAAGTTGCCTCCAAGAAGAGTAAAGTAGCCAGCAGTTGATCGTTTGTCGTTAGGATTCCCTCCCCAATCAGCATCTGTGAATACTTCAACATCAAGGTGTCCACTTTTCTTAAAAATTATGCCTCTTCCTAGTGTGCCTTTGAGATATCGAATAATCCTCATTACTGCCTCCATATGGTGTTCCTGAGGATGATGCATGAACTGGCTAACTACTCCCACCGCGTATGCAATGTCAGGTCGAGTGTGAGCCAAGTAAATCAATTTTCCCACCAACATTTGGTACCTTTCTTTACTCGCTGGTCTGGAACCTTCAATTATCTTTAGTTTGTGATTCACAACCATATGAGTGTCATTTGGTTTGCAATCCACCATGCCAACTTCAGCTAATAAATCCAATATATATTTTCGTTGGGAGATATAAATCCCTCCTCTTGACCTAAGAACCTCGATTTCTAGGAAATACTTCAATCCTCCAAGGTCTTTCATTTCGAACTCCTTGAAGAGGTTTTTCCTAAGAGAGCTAATTTCTTCTTCGTCATTCCCCGTTATAATCATATCGTCGACATATATTATAAGACAAGTGACTAATTCTCCTGTTGTTTTGTAAAACAAGGTATGATCCCCATTACTCTGTTTGTATCTATACTGCTTCATTGCCATTGTAAATCTCCCAAACCAAGCATGAGGAGACTGTTTGAGCCCATATAATGCCTTTTTCAGTTTACATACCTCATTTTCTTGAAAACCATCAGAGAACCCTGGTGGGGGTTCCATATATACCTCTTCTTCCAAGTCTCCATGTAAGAAAGCATTCTTTACATCAAATTGATGAATAGGCCAATCTTTATTCGCGGCTATTGAAAGTAAAACTATGATAGTGTCAATCTTTGCAACCGGAGAGAACGTTTCAGAGTAGTCTATACCATATGTTTGTGTATATCCTTTGGCAACCAATTTTGCCTTGTGTCGCTCAATGGTGCCATCAGATTTATATTTTATATTAAACACCCATCTACACCCGACTGCTTTCTTCCCTTATGGTAACACACAATTCTCCCATGTACCATTCCTTTTTAGAGCTTCCATTTCGGTATTCATTGCCGCATGCCATTCAGTCATCTTTTTAGCTTCTTGAGCTGTTTTAGGGATTTGTTCAGAGAGAATGGTAGCTGAAAACACCTTTGCAATTTTCGTCATTCCTTTCCTGTTCGTTTTTATCAGATATGTAGAAGCACGAGGAACGTGTTCCGATAAATACTGGTCAGGAGGAACCCCTCTATTTTTTCTTGGGGGAAGAACCAGAGTTTGAGTTTCAACAAATGAACTTCTTGAAATGTCATGATCAGTAGCATTTTGTGAGTTATGACATTGTAAATTGTTTACCTCTTGATGGACATTTTCTTCGGCTGAAACGTTGGTAATATCCATGGCATTTGTTTCTTGTTGGACATTGTCTTCGGGAGAATCATTGGTGGTAAGAACTGCCTCGTCAGTATCCTTTTTGTTGGAAGAGGCGTGTTCGGTGGCGCCATCTACCGACTCTGTCGGCACATCCTCAAAGTAACTTTCATATAGCAACCAGTCGAGTGATTCACTTACTTTCTCCCCCTGGGCACGAGATTGGTGGTCAAAAAAATAATCGGATTCTAAGAAGTCACAGTCCATGGTGACATGGATTCGACGAGTAACCAGATTGTAACACCGATATCCCATTTGATGAACACCGTATCCAACGAATATACATTTTTCAGCACAAGGATTAAGTTTGTTTCTACTAGTTTTAGGGATATAACAAACACCGAACAACCAAAAGACACGAGGTGGTAAGGTCATAACAGATGGAATTGTAACTTGGGTGGCAAGCACTTGTAATGAATTTTTATTTCCTAAACATCGGGTTGGTAGACGATTTGCAAGATACGTAGCTGTATCAAGAGCTTCTGGCCAAAGAGAATGAGGAACTCTAGATTCAATCATAATAGCACGAGTTTTTTTCAAGTAAAGTACGATTTTTTCGTTCTGAAGTACCGTTTTGTTGAGGTGTGTTTGGACAAGTGGTTTGATGGATAAGACCATTTGTTTTGAAAAAATTATGCATTGTTTGGTTGACAAACTCTGTTCCATTATCAGAACGGAGAATCTGTATTTTTTTTTTCAAATTGAGTCAAAATCATTTTGTAAAAACAAACAAATATTTATGGTACCTCCGATTTATGTTTCATGAAGTATATCCAAGTCATTCTTGAGAAATCATCCACAAATAAAACAAAGTATCTGATTTGATTGTTAGTGGAATTTGGTGTTGGACCCCAAACATCAGAATGGATTAGCGAAAAAGCATAATCAACACTAGTATTACTTTGATTAAATGAGACCCTACGATTTTTTGCAAGAATGCAGGTTTCACATTTCTCATGAATGGAATTATTCAGAAAAAGACTAGGAAACAAATTCTTAAGATAGCTAAAAGAAGGATGACCAAGTCGTCGGTGCCATAACCAAAGTTGCCTTTCGGTTGTTCCGTGAGTAAGCATGGCATGTCCCTTATGAACTACCTCATCAACATAATAGAGACCTCCTTGTTCAGTACCACACCCAATGATCTCCTTCGTACGAATGTCCTGTAAAATGCAAAAAAATGGATACATAAGAACCACACAGTTGAGTTGTTTTGTCACTTGACTAACAGATAATAACTTTAAGGATAGTGAAGGAATGTAGAGGCAGTGTTTAATTTCCATTTTTTCCGAAAAAATAATTGAACCTCCCCCTTTGACTTCACAAATTTCTCCACTAGCAGTCTCAATATGGGATTTCTTTGGAGATGACATGTCACCAAAGTCTTTAGGATCATAAGACATGGTGTCCGTAGCCCCGCAATCAAAGATCCAATTCATTGATTTCTCAAACCCTTTACCTCCAAGTTTTTCATAGGAGTTCGCCGTCATTCTTCCAAAACCAGTACTACTTCCTTGCTCATTTTTAGTCGGATCTTCACCGTCACTTGTAGACGAAGCCCGTTTGACATTAAATCTGAAACACCGGTTATTTTTCTCCTTATGACCGTCCTCCCACCATTCTGGATAGCCAACCAGCTGGAAACATGTCTCTTTAGTGTGTTTCTTCATCCCACAATGAGTGCAATACAACTTGGATTTATCTTCTTTCTCTTTGGATCGGAATTTAAACCTCTGTGCAGAATCTTTAGCAGCCAAACCCATTCCAATTTCAATCGAGTCACTATCAGAAGAACTTGATTTTAGTATATTAAGCCTAGCCACTTCCCTTCGTATTGTAGCATATGCTGTTTCCACGAAAGGAAGAGGATCCTTTTTCAGGATATCTCTCTTGACTAGTTCCAGCTTGTCATTAATCGCCATTAGCAATTGATAGAGTCTTTGTTCTTGAGTCTTCTTATTGTAGATATGAATGTCTTCTGGATCTTTCATAAGGTTCGGATTTCTCCTATCTATAGACATCCAGATGTTCTGCAGTTTGTTCCACAAGTCTTCTAGTGTATCGGACCCTTGCCTTAATGAATTAGCCATCTTATAAATGTCAAAACACCTGTAACGAATCTGTACCAGAACTGTATGTGGTGGCTAACCCATCCCAGAGGGCTTTTGCAGTGGGATATTGCGAGACATTATTCACTAAGCTGGAATCAAGATTTTGGATAATCCATGTGAAAATACATAGATCATCTTGTTCCCACCTTGTATATGTTTTGTCAGTTTTGGATGGGGGTGTCGGCTCCCCTGTAATGTGAGAACCTCTCCCCCTTCCCCCAATTGCTTTATTCATCAGGTTTGCCCATAGGGCATAGTTGTCACCACCGAGTTTAATCCCTAGGGATAAATTCTTGGGGTTAGTTGTTTGTTGTTGTGTTCCGAGACCATTTCTCAGAATGGCAGCAATCTGCATTGTTAATTCATCAGGGATTTGACTGACCACGACTTCATTTCCAGCCATCTTTGTTGAGGATGTTCAGAATTCCCAGAATCACATGTGCTCTGATACCATGTTAACATGCACATGTTCTACGTAGCATCTCAGAGAAATAACCGCCAGGAAGCGGCTAGGGTTTTGTGTTTATTAGAGGATTTTTTTTTATTATAATGCAAACCCAAGTAAGGCTCTCAATATATAGAGAACTTAGAGGCCTATACAATGAAACTTAATACACTGAATATTCTAACACATTATAATATCAAAACATGCTAATCTCAGTAACACACTTCCCTTCATCACCTTCATAGTCCCTCTCTTCGTTTCTTGTGCACTGAATATTCTAACATATATATATATATATATATATATATATATATTATTTGATTTTTTTTATAATATTGTATTAATATTTATATATGAAATTGATAATTGATTTAAGATATGAATTTCATATTCAAAATAATACTCAAAAGAAGAGAATTAATTGCCTCTCGTTATTGAAAAGAATAAAACCTAATGGATTGTATTCTAAATATATAATACAAATTACAAATAAAAGATTTATGTTGCATCACAAAAAGCTACCGATCAACGAACTATTGCTATGATATCAATATTTAATCCCTTAAACTTTATCCCATCCATATTAATATGATGCATTTTATTTATATATATTTGTGCAATAATATCGGTCCACTTATTCTTATGAAAAATTATTTTATTATCTTATTTTTCAAATTAATCGTAAATCAAATATTTAAATGATATTAACTAGATTTTTCTTACCAAATTAGATCCGTTTCAGAAAAATGATTTGATATCATGAATAAACGTTGAAAAACAACCACTAGAACAAGTGATGGAAAATTTGAATGTATATGTTGATATTGTTGGCAAAAAGGTGCATGTCTCGATGTTGCTGACATATGACTATCGGATCCGAAAAATTCGACAACTTAAGCAATTTTGGCGACTCCTACAATGGTTTCTAGCAGTTGTTACAGAACTTGTGCGAAGATAATGTTAGTAATTTCAAACTTTTAGAGACTATGATTTTGGGGTAGGTTTCACAAATGAATTTGGTGATCAAGCAAACAGAGACACTAGCATGATGAAGACGATAATGCTACTAAATCGTTGTTGAAGAAGGGCCGTCATATAACAACTAGTAGGTGGAAGAACCCTTCATCAGAGCAAAGAGATGAACACAACATAGACGATTCCAAACGAGGATCCTCCAGCTAGAGTGGAAGATGCTAATGCAAGAGGAAAACAATAAAAATGAGCAAACCCTTTATTCTAAGGCCATTGATGAAAAACGTAGGAAGAGGTCTTTGAGAAACCATCCCTCTATCCATGAATTATATGAAAGGTGTGTCAGACCGACGAAGAACATCCAAATGCAGCAAAACGACAAACAACTTCTACTCGTACTACCAAAATTTTAACAAAATTTATGCAGACTCCATCAACGTTATAATCGAAATTTTAACAACTTTATGCAGCTTTTTAGCTGAATGCGTAGCAGAATAATGCAGGACATCAACCGAACCTCCAGTAGCAACCCATAGTGCTCCAGGTGAATGGTCATATTCACACGTGAATCAACTAATTAACCACCAATAAAAATCCAAGACCTATTAACGAAGAGGTGTGTGAGTTCTTTCATTCTCATGAATACAACTAAATATCCAACACGGATATCCTAGACTTTCGGTGAGCTACCAACAAAGACCTTAATACTCTCAATAATCTCAACCGGGGATCTAGCACACTTATCAGCATATTTTAACATCCCCACCATAAATACATGTTCAGTTCAAGAATAGAACGTAACAAAAATTTCATCAGTATACATAAACATAACCCAGTAATACACGCAGGGCCCAACCACCATAGAGAGATGCCAACAGAACGCGCCAACTTAAGCCTACCAGGCTAAGTCAAACCCCGCTGGAAGTAACCCTGCAGCTCAACTGAATCTCCACTATAGGAAGTACCAACAAGTTTATCCAGCTTTGTTCACTAATATGAGTGATGCAATATCATCCATCAAACAATGACAAGGTCCATGACATTAGCATGCATACCCATTCCTCCGACAAACTTATGATGGTCAAACCAATGGTGCTATTTTTAATGACGACGAGGACCTGCATGATGGAGATTCACATTTGGCTCCACACATATTGTACGAAAATCTGCCACCCAAGTTTCTCAACCACAAGATAGAAAATTAAAATATGAAGGGAGATGTTGAGCACCACATCAAATGGTTCAAAAATGAGATGGTGCGGTACAGGGAAAATAACAACATGAAGTACTGATATTTCTCAATGATCTTATCGGTAAGTGTATACATAGTTTAATAACATGGATAAAAAACCTCGCTCAAAGGTGCATAAAGAGTTTCAAGATATTGAGGAAGATCTTCAACATCCATTTATATGATTCAAGATGAAATTATATGAAGACTCATTACGAACAAAGAACGAGAAAGACGTTGCTAGAATATAATTAAAGGTTCGTAAATACAAAGAATGACCTATAAGACTACCAAAATCTAGTAGTTGTAGCTTATTGCCAATACATACCACCATAACCTCTCTCTGAAGCCATCAGGGAGAAAAAATTACTCAACTTTGGCAACTTGCTGAATTAGGTGGAACGTCATATAAAGGTGTATGGGATCTCAAGAGTACGACTCGAACGAGATACAACTTTAGTTACACTACCAAATATGTGCCCCCCGCCTAATCTAAATTCATTAAGAAATGCCAGAATAATGGTAGCTCAAATTAATTCAAAAGTACAGTTAGATGCCTCTAAGATAAATGGAAACCGACTGTCGGGACCACGAAACAACTAGAATGGCATATGCAGGCAAAATAATAATTATAAGAATGAAAACAATACCACTGATCCGAATGTCTAGTCTAGAGATCTTTCATGGAGGAAAAACAAAACTTAGATGTTAAGTACGATCTTACCAAATATATGATCATATAGCGAAGGCCAAACAAGATGCTAGCCCCAAAATAGAACATAGACAAACATAACTACTATAAGTTTCACAATGATTTTAGACATTATAACAGAGATTATTAGGTGCTGCAGAAAGAAGTCTAGAACATAATTGATAAAGGAAAACTATCTAAGTTTGTTAAAAAATAAAAATGTATCATTAACGAGACCCAACTGTCAAACGAGACTTGCCTCAATAGTATGAAATTCAGGTTGGAACCACACCCGTCGAACCAAGAGCTTTGGAAAACAACAAAATATTTGAGCAAGATGAGGTGAAATATCTTGATTTGGATCCCAACAAACAGACTATTGGATTCATTGACGTGGCTATCTGTTTTTTGGAGTAGTATAAATCTCAGGGAAGGGACATATGGATTATCTATTGGTTTGTCACTATAAACATACCTCCCCACACCTATATTGCAATCCGTACCTAGTCTTGGGATTCTTTGATGATGATACTGGAGAAGTATAAGTATCTCATAATAAAGAAGTTCTTACACTATTATCGCTTACATGAGTAACAATCAAACGAGTCATGATCGACATCAGAAGCTTCACCAACATCATATCCAAGAGCACATACAATAAGATGAGAGGTGCACTAGGCTTCATAATGTTATGGGAAATTATAACATCTATTCATGCTGCAAGTTCTGGAGTTGTTGTTCCGACCGTTAGACCGTAGATAATGCTGTTGGATTCGCGACTGCAACGTCTTGAACACCGGGAACCGTTATATTTTCTGGTGGTGCAATTTTCGTTCCAGTCGTGATGGTTGGCTATCCTAATTGAGGTACAACGTCAACGTGGACTGCTTCCACCATATTGGGGCTGGTGGTCGTGATAGGAGGCTGCTTGCCTCACTGGTGGGTTCGCCGCTGCTCTCCGATGGACCATTGCTCAGCTTTGCTTTGGAATATCCCTCTCAATTCCTAGCCTAGTTACTACCATGGTCGATAAATCTTACTACTAAGTGCTTTGAGTTCCCACAAACGGTGCCAGATTTGTTATGGGAAAATATAACAAAGATAATGCAAAGTGGAAAATTCTATTAATCATAGAAAATAATTTCTATTTTTGTAGGTTTATCTACTTATTTATATCTTCATTAGCAATTTATAAATCGTTACTTAGTACATAACTCCACTAACAGTACATGTAGACTAACATTTATGATGTGAGGCCTAAATTTATAGACATTATTTTAGTCCTTATGCATTTAGTGGGTTGAGTGGATATTTAATATCATTTCCAACCATTTTCTTAGCCCTCAAGTCTGATAACCGGCCATATTAAGTCTTGCCCCAATCGTATGTTGGCTATGCTTGGACTTTTATCCCTCTGCTCGGTTATGCCCCTTGACCACTCCAGTCTTGCTCAATAAGGTTTTTGGCGCTTATCTTTAGTATCGACTCGTATTTGATCTGCTCAGTTTGTACCCCTCTGCTCGGTTATGCACCTTGACAACTATGATCTTTCTTGACAAGGGCTTTGGCACTTATCTTTAACATCGATTTATATTTTTTCTGCTCTGTGATGTTAGCTCTTGCTCGTCCTGCTTGGTTCAGCGTCTGCCTGATCTTGTTTCACTTCTTTGTTGTTGTTTCTGGCGCTATCTTTACTTAATGACCCTCGACTACCTCGCTAATCCATTATGTATTTTTTCATAGCTTCAGTCTACCTTATAACCAGTTTGGTTTGGTGCCGATTACATGCTCTTATCGTTTCCATCTGCTCAGATATCGTCTGATTTACTAGTTAGTGTATATCTTCTCATCACATATCTTCTCAAATAATATTGACTGATTTCACCTATGTGGACACCAACGTCTTGAGAGAACTCACACATTATGCGATCCTTGGAATGTCTAAATTTTGAAAGACGATAGAAATATTATTTATGATAGTAGAGACTCATCCTCTTATAACGTTATTTGGGTAGATCGTGGGTAGATCAAATGCATAATATCGTCTCGATAATTAGAGCTGTTAGGGGGCCTCTCAACCCGTTAACCCGCCCGGGACCGGACCGGTAAGGCCCGCCCGAGACCGGTCTGGATACCTTAGGGAGCGGGTTGGGAGCCAAAATTTTGGACCGATTCTCTTACCGGTCTGGACCGGTCCGCCCGGTAACCAGCCCGGTAAGGGAGATATATAATTTTTTTTCCTAATCTATGTATATTTTTTACTAAAACCCTAAAAAAAATATGATAAACTAACAAACTCGCCCGTTAAGAGTCGGACCGAACCGACTCGACTCTTAACGAGTCGGTCCCGGTCCATCATATTTGCCTCCCTTCGCTTAGCGGTCCGGCTCGACCCGCCCGGTAGCTTAACGAGTCGGTCTCGGTTCCGTCCAAACCCGGACCGACCCGACCCGATAACAGGTCTATCGATAGTCCATCAATGTCTTTGATACATGATCAACGATAAAATAGAAGTGACCAGAAGAAAAGAGAAGACATCTCTGGAATGCTACGCAGATTTCATCATAGTGAAAAAATAACAACTAACAGAGGAGTCGGTCATCTTGGACGACATGAATGATCCAAGAGTAGCTTCCTAACTCATTAAACTAGTAGATGAATTCAAATACATTAGAATGGAAGGAACCAAAACATTATAGACCAACTGTAATTTATTAACCATATTGAGGTATAAACTACTCGACCTTTTATAAAGAAATCAAGACATATTTTCCTAGAATACCCAAGATGCCACCAGGGTCCCACCAAAATTTATATACCATAAGTTGTCCATCAACAACAACTTCTGACAGGTCAATAAAAAGTGACGATCTTACTCATAAAAAAAGACGAAGGCTATTGTCGAAGAGTTGGACAAGCTGAATGATGTCGAACATACTTGAGATTCTCATTATCTAGTCTATACAGTCAATCAAGTACTAGTCAAAACAAATAATTTCAAATTAATAATGTGCATTGACTTCAGCGATCTCAACAAAGTTTGTTTGAATGATCATTTTCCTCTGCCATGAATTAATCAACTCGTAGGTGCAACCTCATAAAATAAGACGGTGTCTTTTGTGGATGCTAACTCTGGTTATAATCAGATACAAATGCATGAGGATGATGTACAAAGTTCATCATGGAAATATGATTACATTGCTATAAAATGATGCCTTTCAGAATGAAGAATGCAATATCCACATAATAATGTCTTATTAACAAGTTTTTGCCACATATTTATATCAAAACCTGCTGGCTTACATCGATGATATGATGGTCAAAGAAGAGGAGCACTTGGCTGAGCTGGCATAAACATTTGGTAACCTCAAGCAATTCAATCTTAAGCTCAACCCGGAAAAGTGGACTTTTGGTATTCGATCATGCAAATTTCTAAGATTCATCAATTATTGAAGTTAATCATACAAAACTACCCAACTTAGTCATCATAGATCCTCACATAACACTAAAGAAGTATAAATATTGGCCAAAATATTGCAAATTTAAACAAATTCATTTATAGATTCTCCAAAAATGCCAATCATATTTTCAAGTCTTGAGTGGTACATGAAATTTCTAGTGGACTATGGCTTATGAGGAAGCATTCCAAAACATCAAAAAGTTTCTTACCTCACCATAAGTGTTGAGCAAACCAAGACTATGAGAATCATTATATGTGTAAATTACAGTCTCTGATAATAAAGTAAGCGTGGTGCTAATTTGGGAGGAAATAAAGAAATCTAGAGCATTACTATGTAAGTAAACCTAACTTGTGTTGAAGCTCAATACTTACAGTTGGAAAAGTTGGCACTCACATTAGTAGTAGAAGTGTGTAAGATGAGGCTGTATTTCCAAGATCATACGATAATTATTTGAACGACGCTCCATTTATAGAGCTTACTATGTAAGTCAAACATATCTTACAACATCTACTTCAAACTATGAACGACGATAAAAATGTAAGCCTTAAACAAACCTTTTGCGGGAGTTCCAGTCTGAGAAACCCATACTTACGATAGAGCAAGAAAAATCAACATGGGAGGTCTGAATGGATGATAAAAGTAACAAACAAGGCTCAGGGGAGAAGTCTAGCTCACATCCCCAATATTTGATATTTTGACGTAATCCATCAAACTTAGCTTCCTAGCATCAAACAATAAAGAAAAACATAAGGCTCCAACTGGCGTTGGGCTATTTGTAGACTAATAACTAATGGTTCATTAAGTACTCGAAAATGCCGAAGCTAAGAAAAATACCATGATCTAATACCTCAAATAGCTTCAGTAACAATCATTTCTATTTAATGAAGTATATTTTCAACAAGTTCCAAGGGGAAAAATGCATAAGTAGACGTCTTGACCTCTTTGGATTGTGTAGTATCAACAAATGGTGTAATTATCCAAAACAATCCCCCAATACCATTTAGAATATTTTTATCACATTATTCTCCTCCTCTAGAGTCATGGTAATGAGGAAGGAAAAACATAAAAAGAAGATTGAAAAACACAAATTGTTAATTATCTAACAAAAAGGACACGTTCACAAAGTAGGGCCGAAGTTAAGAATATCATAATAAAACATGCTCACTTTTCGTGGCTATCAGAAACCTTTTACAAACATGAGATCACCAAAACTTTCTCAGAGGACTCAAACCCGATCAATCTAAGTTCATGGTGGAAGATATCCACGAGGGGGAAGAAAGTGCCTATTACGGTAAAAAAGCTCTTTACCAAAAGGTCCCGCTATAAGGATATTACTGACCTACTATTATGGATGATGAGAAAAATAAAGTCATGCACTATTATACATGCCAATATTTCTCCACCTCAATCCAGGTCCCCACGTATTAATTGAATCTATTTATAAAGCTATTCCTTTTTATATATGGGTCTTGGATATCGTGGGTTCATTATTAAAGTCTCTACAAGGAAGAAACCTCATAGTTTTAGTTGCTGATTACATTTCCAAGTAGGTAGGGGTTCAACCTTACAAATATCACAGTAAAAAAGTGATATCCTTTCTATGGTCCCTATTCTGGTGCATATACGACATTCTATGAATTACAACAACATATAATGAAACTCAATTCTAGCAAATCGATCTCATATTGTTTTGCAGCGTAAAAGGTACCAATAAAAGCTTCTTCAATCCTTCCGATCCATGTGAATCGCTATGTTGAAGTGATAGACAAAACTATTTGTGATGGTATTAAAAAGATGCTAGAGAGTGCATAAAAAAATTGGTCGGATTTCTTGCAATAAGTAATTTGGTCTTACATAACCACACAACATTCGGCCACTAGTGAAACCCCATTCGCCTTGGTATACGGTAGTGATGCAATTATTTTAACCAAAACTGCTATGCTTTTCGACCTAATATCAACATGCAATGAAGGCAATAATTGAGTAACAAAAGTACTAAATTTGACGTAACTGAGGAAATAATGTTAAACCGCACATTAGTTTGTAACACAATAAAACTCTAATGCAAGGTTCGGTTCTGAATCATTCGAAGTAGGAGACCAAGTTCTAAAAATTTATTTCTTACATACCACGGAAACATATATTTACAAATTTCCTCCAAACTTGGAATGGTCGTTTACTATTGAAGCTAGAGTAAAGTCACGAATATACGAGCTTCATATTAAAGAGGGAAAAATATTCAAAATCCCTGAAATATTTAATACTTAAAAATTTACCACTCTTTATTGTCTTTAGCCTTAATATATACACATATGTGAAAAATATTTATTATACATTTGGTGTATTTTTTTGCCTATCCCGATTTATTATTATACATATACATACATATATATTGGATTTAGCCTAAATATACACACATATATGTAAATGATTCATTATTATTAATAAAGCTCAAATATTATTATTATTATGATTTATTTTTACTGACCTTGATCCTGGATACATTAAAAATCCTCCACCGACAAAAACGTCCCTTGAGACAAAACAACCTATTTTTTCAAAGAGAAAATAATACTAGAGAAGGTAGTTGTTTGGATGTTACTTAAAATTTATTTGTTTGTACTTTAATGATGTTTTTTCTTCAAAGATGATTCTGAAAAACAAAAATTCCTCATAGCAATTATTGAAATATGAAGGAAGAACTAAGTAACATCTTGGTTAAACTAGTGTAACTGAAGTTGCACTTTTTGTTTTGGATTTACTTTCAATACGCAAAGTCAAAACAAAAGTTAGCAAATTCAATAAAAATAAAGTATATACCTCGCTTATGATATATATGAGTTATTAGCCTCTATATTATTAGTTTGTTGCTTCCGATATTTTTTCTTTAACACCCTTAACACTTTAAGAGATTATGATTATTGTTTTTGCTGAAGTGGATGTTGAGAGATTTCAGTCTTATCCTTAGTATTTACCCCTTCTTAAAATGGAAGATGAGAGATCTCAGTATTATCCATAGAAAAATGAATGTCGTAGCACTATGTTTATTTTTATTGATGAAGCTTGCTCTTTAGAGTGTTGAGATTCATTGTCGAATGCCGTAGTATAAAAGATGCTGAAAACTACATTTTCATCTCAGACTTATTCTTATTGTAATTTGTTCGATAATACATATCGCCACTCTTAAAGCGTTAAAAGATTTGTGGTTATTTTCATTAAAGATAAAATAAAATATGGTCTGGTTAGACAGAGAATGAGTGTATGCCAAATTAATTTAAATAGAACAGTATTGTATATTTTTAATCACTTCAGCTCGACAACCAGATTTTTAATTAAGTTTAGATCGCAAACCTATTAAATACCATTGTTTGACCCGTACCCCTAATGAAAATTTAATTATAAACAAAAAATAATAAAATATTTAAGAACTTAGCTTGAAGTACAACCGAAATATGTATTTAATATATGGATATGTGAACACCCAATTTGACATGGTCTACTAGATTAGAAGTTACCTAATATACTCCAGATTATAGTTCTGACCATGGATTCACCGTCTTAACTGCTCTGAATTTTTGAATTCTGTAATATTGTTTCTTCTTCAACTACTTTATAGAGCGATTTCTTAGCATCATTCAGCTCCAACATTGTTGTTTCCAATGCATAAGTTGCTGATAGCTGGAGCCAAAGGTCTTGCCAAGATGGATCCGCTCATTCTGTCAGATTTTTCAAAAGACAGTCGTGACTTCGTTTGACCTTCAACCATGAAAAATGCTACGGCTCCGCACCTTCAAAAATTACAAATGACAACATCAGCTTTATTTCTTCATTGTTTTAATTTTATTTTCGACCATAACAACGGCTTCATCGCTCTGGAGCCTCAACTTCGGAAGCAATTGTTTCCACTTTGGTAAATGTACATGATAAATTTGTAAGGTCTCTCGGGAGAAGAGGTTAGGGTTACTCATGTCCATTTCGCTGATGTATCTCATTCTTCTGGTTTTGGTTCATAACATATTGAAAGCTTAAACAAAAATAAGAAATATAATATATATGGCAGAATAAAATAAAACTCAATTTCGACTGATATCGTTCATTGGATGGTTCAATCTTTATAAATTTAAATCTACCTTTTACAAATTCAAATATATATCGATTACTGCTACCATCTACAGATTTTTCTTTAACATATATTCATTCACCTTTGTCATTTATTGATGTGTCTTTATCACCTAATGATTTGTCTTTGTGATCTACTGGCTCAGCTCTCTTATTTACAGGTGTTCTCTTTATAGTAGATTTTTTCCTTATCATATTTTTTTATAGTAATTATTCATTTTTTATGGTTTTTGTTTTTTATAAAACATATTTTTTACTGGGAACCAATCGTCTCCAGTGGATCTAATAATTTGGTATACAAAAAATATGGTAAAGTTATAGATAGAACTAGAGTTTGTAGATATGGATAAAGATAATAATATGTTAGAAGAATAGTATAATTATATATAAAAATCAAAACTTGAAATTCGATTAGTCGCTTAGTACATTGTTTTATATTTGAATTCATCTCCCTTATATAAAGGAGATTGTAACGGTTTACATTAATTTTATGTATGTTAATTGTTCATTTAATATACTTTAATATACACATATTTATGATTGTCAAAATATTACCTCCAAGAGTTTTAATAATGTTGTAAATGATTGAACATCTTAATGTCGGTGTTCTTCCTGAAGGAGGTTCAGCCAAGTGATGTTTCGGCCAAATAGATTTTCGGCAATGTAAAACTTCTGCTGAATGGGTGAAATCCACCATTATAAAATTTATACATGTACGAGGTAAGTAGCCATGTTTATCACAAAAACTAAAAAATTCTCATGAGAAAATTCCCCACCATCATTATGCAAGATTTTAATATTTGTGTCTAATTTATTTTTAAATTTCGCTTTGAATATCTTAAAAATATCAAAGGTTTAATCTGTATGTTTAAGCAAATAAACTAAATAAATCTAGAGTATTCATCAATCAAAGTTATGAAATACCGCTTATCCCCACGTGTTAAGATATCATTTAGCTATGACACACACATTTTACAAGTTTTTTATTCATTTTAGATTCAACACATAATTCACACTTCTCATACAAACCTATATAATGTTTTATAAGTCTCATTTTAACAATTCTATCTATAGTTCCATGAACTATATAAACATATCTACCATGTCTTAATAGATAATCCTTGTCAGAGAAAGAGTATATATACTTTTTAATTCATTAATAATAAAGTCATTAGTACGTAGTTTTACCATGTTGTTGCAAGAGTATCATTTTCCAATAAAGGTACCACCCTTAGATAAAACATGGTTGTTGGATTTATACAATGACCGAATTCCTGTCCTAGATAATAGATCACTATAAATTAATTTTTTATTTACTTTTGGAACATACAATACATTTGCAATAGTTATATTTTACAGTTAGTAAATACTAACTCTATATTTCTGCGGCCTTCCACTTTGATGTGTTGTGTTACTCATATGCACATCTTTTATGTTATTGCTTTGTTATATGATTTTGAAAAAAAATTCATGTAAGTATGAACGGATGAGCATGTATTGTCCCACCAACCTGAAGTCTTATCTCCAATGATATTGACATGTATCACCATTGTAACAATATTTTTCTCCACATAATTTATACTTTCACCATTCTTCTTAATGTTGCAATTACGAGCAAAATGAATCAGTTTTCTACACACAAATAAGTTCTTTTTGCATTCTTAAAGATATTCTTGTTCTTGTTGTTAAATTTCTTGTGCCCGAATTTCTTTTTCTCTTAGATTTTCTTTTTTTTCCATTAACACTCCTGGAAGGTTCTATCTTGGGCCATTCTTCCGCATTTCACATACACAATTCTTTCTTATCCTTAAGTAGTTTAGATTCAAAGTATACTCATCGGATTCATAAAGTATCCTCTTATAGTATTTTTTTCAAAGACATATGTAAATGCATATGGTTGCTCTTATTTGAAATTTTTCCAAAAGCACTAATTTGATGGACATAAGCTTATTGAGTGTGATTTGAAACTCATGTATTTGAGAAAGAATTGGTTTTTCATTGACAAATTTCAAATCGAAATACTAACATTCTTTTTCTGTTTTATACTTGTCTTCAAGTTCATTACAAAAAAATTAACGTTGAAGGTTGATTTACGTAAATGTCGAATAGACGGTCCACAAGTTTCCAGGATTTATGAAACCTTATAGAAGGTTGTATATATTTATAATTTTTTTTAAAAAAACAACAACGGATTATAAAGTGTCTTTTAAAAAAACATCTTTTTTATTTAAAAATGCACCTATTTGTTTGTCATGACAATTAAATTTTGTTGCAACAAATCTACGATTAAAACCGTTAATACAAATTTATGACTTCTTTGTCGCGGGGAACATTTGTTTTATCCTGTCAACAATTGAATTAAAATTTCTAAAAATCTTGCATGTGTAACTTGATCGTGAGAAACCACATCAATCTTGATCCATTGTCGTGATAAAACCATATTTTTCATGCAACAAAATTTAAACTAACATATACAAAAAGTTGGTATCCCCAACTTAACTTATCACGATAAACATTTATGTCTAGACGAATTTCAATTTCATACTCATTGAAAATATATATACATCTTATCGTAGTAAAGATATGTAATATGAAATTTCAAACTAGTTTGAGTGTTATTTTTTTATCACGACAACCTAACATTTTTTAATCACTTCATTTAGAAAACCGCCTTAATTTCTTTTAATTCACTTTTTCAGTTTTAAATAATTCATGATAATCCAAATTCATTTCCAAATCAACTCATCTCATCCGATTAATATCTTAAAAATAAAATCAATTAATACACCTGATAATTAATTAAAAAATATATTTTTTACAAAAAACAATTAAATAATAAAATAGAATCGGCCTACAAACAAACTAAATTTCCATAATCTAATAAAAAATCTCTATGCGTAGTATATTTTGTTATACTGAACAATATAGTAGAACATACAAGTCCATTATCAATTCCCGAGATACAAATATGTATTCTTAGTAATTTAAGAACGGATTCTATGGGTTGTTAATATTTAACCAAATATATTATTTAAGCCTATAGTTTATTCATAAGTTTGACTTTTTAAAGTTCAACCATGGACTGAAATATAGCTATTTGTCTATTATTCTGAAAGACAATTCTGTTTTCATGTCCACTAATTGTGCTACTTAAGTGGATTAGGTTACATTACATATTATATCATAGGTTAGATCAGGCCACTTTTCGTTGAATCAAACTAGCAGCGGTGTGTATTTGGTCACTACAATTTTCATATTTAGTATTCAGTGATATATAATCGATATGAAATTGGTGCAAATTACTCTTTCACCCCTCATGAGATATGATTCTAGAAAAAGGTAATTCTTTCGGTGTTGTTACCGTTTTTAAAATTTTCATTTTAAAAAAATACTTCATTTATTAAATAAAAGACCCTGGCCCACCACAAATCTTACAGGCTAAATTTATAAGAATTCAAATGAAAATTTCCCGCTAAAGGCAAGGAAATCAATTAGCACGGGAAGCAAAAATTGAAAGATTTTTTTACTTCATTTTTTCAGCAGCAAATTTCAGTCCTTTCTACACATCTAAGCTCATTAACTCCATCTTCACAACATCCGTTCATCTTCTAAAACAGCAATCTCGAGAAATCAAAACAATAATTTTCTGCAATCATTTTCAATTTAGTAGTAGCCTGAGCTTTGATTGAGGTATCCAATCCCCAAGCTCTCAAAAAATGTAATAACTAGTAGTTGATTAAGTATAATTTGGTAAGGGAAACTTATCTTATTTGAAGAGTTAAGAGACCATTTGGCCATGAAATTAGCAGCTTGATTCTGGATTTTTCAGATATATTTGATATTCATGGTCGAGGAAATCAAACTTTTTATAAATCTTGATGAGAGAGGAGAGATACCAGAGGGATTTACTCTCTTCCAGAAGGTCTATAAGCAAAAGACAAGCAGATTCAACGTCTACATTTCTCTAGTTGTTTTTAGCGCATGTCATCAATCCTTCAAGCAAAACTCTGGCTTCTGCTAACATCGACGATAACTTGCCATAAGTGTTCCCAGAGCAGTGGATGATTTCACCCTTATTATTATGGATAACAATTCCTCGGCTCGATTCACCATTACTGAGGCATGCCGCGTCAATATTCAACTTCAACCTTCCTTCATCGGGAGCTAACCATTTGATGTAATCAGTCTTGGTGTTTTTTCTAATAGCAGAGGTACAACCCACACTAACACAAACATTAGCGACATGAAACCAATGTTTGTATTGCAGTTTGTTAGAAATGTCTAAACCAGTGATCACAATATCAATCTTATTTATAGTTTTAGAAACATAATCATAATGACCATTATGTCTAGAATTATTTTTGTTTTTCCAAATCATATAGCAAATTATAGCAGGAAGTGTATGAGTTATGTGAACTTTTGATTTTGAGAACCAAAACTAGGTTCTAACAATGTAAGACACTACCATGTATCTCTCGATTTGAATGTTAAATAGATTTTTGTAGTGATTCCAAATGCTCCAAGAATACTGACAGTTAATGAACAAATGATTGGTGCCATTTGAGTTTGAACAAAACCGACATTTTGAAGCCAAACTCAGGTGCATTCTCTGTAAGTTAGAGCCAGTAGAAATGAATTTTTTTAAAAGTTTCCATAAGTGAAATGAATACTTTCTGGGAGTGAGGGGATTCCAAATCTTCTTGTAAATACCGGAATTTAAGTAGTGCTTTCTGGTGTTATTCCACGTTAGCTTAGTGTTGAACTCATTATCAGGAGAAAGAGCCCAAATAATCTTGTCTTCTTTGGATCTGTCAATACTAACATTTTGATTTTGTTTTATTCTTTTAGCAGGAAACAAGTTTTCCAACTTCTCAGTATCCCACATATCATTCCTCCATAACGAGTTCACTTTGGCTTCCAGGTACCAAGAATTATAGGTGCTATTGAAGGGATCCAGGATGGGAGGATGGTTATGCCAGTATTCTCTCCAGAAGTCCACCTCTCAGTTCCCCAGAATTCACTTAATGTTATGCTCTGCTACTTCCTTGATTGTAGTCATCTTTTTCCAAGTAATATGTGAGTTCTTGTGAGTGTAAGGAGTTAAATGATGCTTGTTGTTGCTGTATATATTGTGTATTACAATGGACTATAAGCTATCTTTCTTTCTGTATTTGAACCATAATTTCTGAGAAAATATAAGTTGCAAACCAGACAGTGTTCTGATATTGGGACCACCCTCATCAAAGGGCCTGCAAATCTTCAACCATGTGCACCAATGCATACTCTTATCATTGAAGTTAGCTCTCCATAAGAACTTATTAAAAATAATCTCAAGCCTCTTGATGATACAGTTGAGAATAATGGAGTTTTGAAGACAATAACCAGGTATGCCCATAAGAACTGAGGATATCAAGGTGAGCCTGCCTCCAAACGTTAAATTCTTACCATTCCAGTCTTTGATTTTAGAAATAACTTTGTCAATAATGTTGGAGTAGTTCCTGACATAATTTTTGTTGCTAATCATGACACCAAGATGACTTGTAGGAAGAGTCCCAGCGGTAAAACCAGTCTGACTCTCCAAGTTGTGAATTTTGTTGAGCTGCATCTTGCTAGAAATGATAAGCTTAGTTTTAGACTTATTAATAGCTTGCCCCGATACATCTTGATACATGTCTAATAACTTACTTAACTTGTTAATAGAGTCATTCTTACAGTTTGTAAATACTAAAATATTGTCTGTAAATGCCAGACTTGGGATCAAAATGTCAGTTCTACAGTAGAATCTCATGTTATGATTACTGGTAAAGAGATTGAAGAGGCCTATGGTTAAGAATTTTTCCCCAATAATGAAGAGGTTTGGGGAAAAATGATCCCCTTGCCTCAAGCCTTTCTTCGGATTGAAGTAACCAAAGAACTCTCCATTAATCAATATGGAAATATTAACTTCAGTAATAAGGTCTTTAATTAGCTTAGTGAATATGTTAGAGAATCCAAAAAGAGAAAGAACTTTAAGAATGAATTGGTGGGATATCTTGTCGAATGCTTTCGACATATCGAACTGAATAACAGTATTACCAGCCCTAGGTCTTTATTAATATCACGAAAAAGCTCTCTAGCAATCGGTATATTATCGCGAATGGATCTGCCTTTAACGAAAGCAGTTTGGTAGTCAGAAATGATCTTGGGAAGAATCACAGCTAAACGAGAGTTTATAAGTTTAGATAGGAGTCTGTTGAGTATTGAGCATAAGCTTATAGACCTGTAGTTGCTCTAGCTCATAGGGTTTGAGCCTTTAGGGATGAGACAAATCCCAGTGGCAATATACCACAAGGGATACAATAACCATTAAGGTAACAATTGAGAGCGATATAGAGGTCACCTTTGATGATGTTCCAACATACTTTGAAGAGTGGAGATTGTAACCATCAAGACCAGGAGCACTGGCAGCACTCATGCTGTTGATAGTTTTCCAAATTTCCTTCTCATCAGTGTCATTGAGTAACTTGTCATTATCATCTTTATTAAGGCAGCAAGGAATAGTCTCAAAAAATTTCCTTCTGACCATGTGAGTGACCTGAGTTTCGTTAAAGATTTCAAACCAATTCTGATAAATCATAACACGATCTAATCTTTTCCAGTTGTTTGTTTTGTTCCAGGTGAACTTGGATCCAACAAAGCCAACGTCTTTAAGGCTGCAGCTGATCATCATATCATTGGAATCCTCCATACTATTCTGACAGAGAGTAGAGCATCCAATTTTCTCATCTGAGGAGGCAATCACATTGAAGTCCCCAGCAGTTATCCAAGCTGTATCAGTAGAAGACACATACCTCATCTGATCCCAGAGGTATCTTATGTTGACCCTATTACACTTTGCGTAAACACCAGTGAACAAGAATTTTTTATTAGAGCAAGTGTCAGTAATATCGCAATGAATACATTGCTCATGATTCAATAAAATCTCAAGCTTAATGTCGTCCACCCATGCCACCCAAATCTTATTAGAACAATTAGAATCAGATTTGTTGAAACCCATATTGAGAACAATGTCATCTCTCATTTCCTCCCGCACCACTGGTTCTTGTATTGCCAGAATTTTGATCTTTTCCTTTTTGATAATAGAGAGCAGTCTATTGACTGTTGATTTATTGTGAATACCACGCAGATTCCAACTAAGAATCTTTATCATCATCAGAGAAATACTTGTGGTTTTTGTTGATCCCTGATAATTTCAAAGATTTGATTATAACTTTGTTTGGTTTTTTTCGATTTTTTCACTGTCTTAGGTTTTCTGTTCAGGATCACTCTGAAGCTAGGATCATTTGAGTCAGCATTGTTGGCTACTGGAATTTCTGGGATGCTTCATATGTTTTCTGGTTGAGGCGAGTTTCCAGTGCTGGTTTTTTCTTGTTCTTCAAATGAGTATCCTTGTTCAAGCATTTGAAGAGCACCTATGACATCAGATTCTGCTGGCATAGATACATCTTTTAAGTTTCCTTGCATTATGGGAGAGTTAGAATCAACTTTATTGCCACTTGATTGCATTTCTTGATTCTGATTAACCACAATAGACTGCACTTTTGGTCTATGGACAATATTTGAATTTTTAACAGTGCCAGTTTTGCTTCTAGAGTCTTTCCCATCAATTCTTTCTTTATCTTTCAATTCCTCAGCCAGAGATTAAGCCTTCTTACAATTACTACTTTTATGTCCCATATGAGAACATTTATTACAATAATCCGGAAGATTATTATAGTGTATATTCAACCAACAGCCGTCGTTAGCTCCAAAACCATTCCATAAACTATTTTGGAGTTTCTTAATGACATCTATCTCAATAAGAGCCTGAAAACCATTATAGTACGCTCTGTTCCTGTCAGGTATCTTTATTTTGTAAATAGTTCCTAGAGATTCTGCTATATCACCAAGAATTTTTTAGTTATAAAGGTATTCAGGCAAGTTTTTGATAGATATCCAGGTAAGCGCAAGAGAACATTCTTTCTTTATATTGAAATCTGGAGTCTATCGCAATAATCTCATCACAACATTATCGAAGTTCCATACTTTTCTTGACCAGAATCTCCCACGTCCTCCTTCAAATCAAACTCAAAGAAAATATGTCGTGAATCCCAGACGATCACATTGAAGTTTCCTTTGAATTTGAACGAGTTTAGAAAATTGTTCAGCACTGGTTTCCTTGGGATTTCATCAGTAAACTTTCCAACCAACGTGATTTTTGTATCACAAAGCAGAGAATCCTTAACCGATTTCTTATATTGAAATGATATATGATCTTCTTTCCACAAACAAATCACTGGGTTAAGATTTTCGTTTCTAAAACAGTTTGGTTTTACAACTTCCAGATAAGATTTAGAGATTCGAGAAGAATCTTTTCCCAGAGTCTTGTTCATCGAGGGAAGAACAGGAAAATTATTTTCCTCAAATACAATATTATTATGAATTTCCGTCTACACTATATTGAAGAAAATAACGAATAGATTGAGAGATTGAATCGAAGAAGGAAAATCAAGCAGAAGAAGCCTTGGAGAACTGAAGCATCTTCAGAAGTTCTTGAAACAAAGCCATTCTTAGAGCTCCAGGTCTTTTAAAACGAGCTGATAACTTCCTTTATCTACCATTTTTAAATTTAAAAGGTGCATTAAATGGCTTGCTTTGCCCTCTATTCTTTTATTAATTAATTATTTAAATTTTGGTTATATTACATATTAAATAGATATTTTTATTAACTTCAAAATCAATAATTACATAATCAATCATCGAACCTTTATACATTATTATTGTTATTATTATTATTATTATTATTATATATAAAATATTTTATAAGTTAATGATAAATCATTTTTATAATTTTTATTTTATTTTTATAAATAATTCGTATTTATAATTTGAATAACATATAACACATTTTTTCTAATAAAACTCATCAATACGAATATAGTTTTATTAATCAAAAATAAAAATTACAAGTTAAAAAATGGGCAAAGTCTTCGAAGGGGATTTTGAAAAAAATTGCATATGACCTTTCTATATTTTCAACATACCTACTTGCAAGAGACCATATAATTATTTGGAGTTACATTCGCATAGACTCCATAAAATATTAAAATAAATGGATAGAACAACCCAATATAAAATAGGACATACCAACCTTAAAAGCAACAATAAAATTCAAGTAGGATGTAACTTGTACTTTTTTTGCATAACAATAAAATTTGTTGATATCGATGGATGTAAATTATTGAGTTTATTTATGTTCATAGAATTTTGTATGGAACCAACATTGAGGCTCTTATTAGAAAATTGCACTCTATCAAATATCACATATTTATTTTGTTTGCAAAATAATATAAGTTTCAGAAATTAATCTACCTTAATACCAAAAAAATAACGTAACAATACCAAATCTTTCGTCGTAAATCGATGAGTCAAATCATATTTTAGTCCCTTAATACGATCAAAATTATCATTTTTAATAATTATATCATCCACATATAAGGATAAAATAATCCACTATGCACTCGTAAATCTCATAGATAAAGTCAAATCATGATTACTTATAAGAAAACCAAGTAAAATAATAACTGTAAAGACCATATAAATCTTTCTTAAGTCAACAAATTTCACATTGTTCGTGAGCAACACCAGCGGAATGAGTCATGTAAACCTCCTCATGAAGATTACCATTTTAAAATACATTTTGTACATCTAGTTAAAAGATCTTCCACTGGTGAGCGGATGTAATAACATTAAAGGAACTTATTATTGTCATTTTGTGACGGAGGAAAAAGTATCCTCATAATTCATACCATACTATCGTGAATACCCTTTTGCTACAATTAGTGCCTTATACATCTCAACAGACTGATCAAACTTTGTTTTGACTTTTAAAACCCAACGGAACCAATTATATACTTACCATATAGAGGTTCGACCACATCTCATGTATAGTCTGATAAAGAGGAGTAAGCTCTTCAGACATATCATTTTTCCAACAAGGATAAGAAACAACTTATTTATATGACTTAGGTTCATATAAATCATGTATATTTGCTATGAAAGATACAAACAAAGCTTAATTACAAGAATAAACTAAATATGGCAGTTTTGTAGACTTACTTGTACGACTAGATCACATAAGAGGTGGAGAATATATAGTTGCACCAAAAGAAGAAGCAAACTCAGGAATCAGTAAAACATAAGTGTTATTAGTTGGTGATGTGTCATGAAATGGTATATCAGGAACAATAGTCATATCGTTCCTTTCGACATGAGGACATATGATATTACGCATACATCCAAACACTTTAAAGATGAATAATCTAGAGGATGTTGATATAACTTATAAAATGGAGGCATCCTTGAATTATGTGTAGTAGTAATTCGATTAATCACGATAAAACAATCAAAATTGCCTCTTCCTTAAAAAATTATGAACTTTAGTAGATAAAATCAAGGAACGAGAAGTCTTAACAATGTGATAATGTTTCTTGTATGTGACCTTATTCTACTGAAGGGTGTCGACACCACATGACTCGTTTACGGTGCCATTAGTTGCAAGTAATTGAGTGAAAGCATTGGGGGTTTATGTATCCCCCAAGTTACACCTAAAACACTTTATCATAGTTGAATATTAAGTCTTAACAAGTTCTCTGAATTTATTTAAATAACCACCATTTTTGGAAACAAGAGATGTACAGTAGCCATCAAAATAGATAATATCAAAAAGAGAAAAAGAGACATTTGTATTAAACGGTAAGATTTTTTTTCCCTAGTTTACAATCATTACAATTTGAGATTTCATAAGTGTTCAAATGGCAAAAAACACATGTAAAGACTAAATTTTTTGAACATGACGTATATACATGTCATTGAAGATACTGCCAAAGATAAAATTCAGACGATAAATGACTCAAACGAAACCAATACAAATCAACACCATACGCAACTGTATAAATCATGTATGCTTTTCCACTGTCAATACCTGAAACAACAACATTAGTCATGCATGATTTTCTATTGTCAACATCGATCACTTTCACTTTTTTTCCAAAACATAGCGTTCCTCCATTCTACGGTCTATCCCAATTACTTTTTGAGAATGTTGATCTTGTATAGCACAACAAAATTAGTAAACAAGACCCAATGACCAAATTTACATAATTGACTAACTGAAGCCAGATTCAAAGTAAGGTTGATAATGTGGTAAACATTGGAGATCAATATTTGAGAGGTAGTAATAGATCCAACACCATTTACTGACATTATTGTAGCACAAGCAAACAAAATAGATATGGGTAAATAAGAAGACAACAAAACAAAGTGTGGCACGTAAGGTTATATATAAAGAAATGCACCAGAATCCAAAAATTTACAAAGATAAATGAATACGTGAATGGAAGACGATGCCATACCTAAATGATATACAGAAGTAAACATGACAAAGTTATTCTCATTATCTTTGGTACTAATAGTTTGTAGAGAGTCATCTTTACCTACCATTTTTACAAAAGGAATCCATAAACTCTAATCGAAAAGAATCATACAATCTAAAGATACCAATCAAAATCAAAATCTCACTTGGAATTCCTAATTGGAATTTAAATAAAATACCAAAATCAAATCTAAATCCAAATCGAAAACCGAAATCCCAATCAAAAATAAAAAACCAAAATCAAAGCAAAATGTCATTCAAAATCCAAATTTAAAATGAAAATCAAATCGAAATCCCAATTGAAATAAAAAATCAAAACCAAATCAAAATTCCAAATAAAAATACAAATAAAAAACTAAAATAAGATCAAATCGAAACTCAAATCAAAGTCAAAATAAAATTCAAACTCAAATCGAAATAAAATTTAAATTCAAATATAAATAAAAAAACCAAAACCAAATCAAAATTTTAATCAAACTACAAAGAAAAAATCAAAATCAAAATAAATCAAAATCAAAATAAATCAAAATCAAAATATAAAATAAATTCAAAATAAAAAACCAATTATAATCCCTTGAAAATAGATTATATATTCCATAACAATCAAATATTTCTCAAAATCCACGGTTATGAGAAAAATTAAGTCTCAAAAGCCCCATGTAAATAAATTTTATCAAGCAATCCATTTATTTATTAGAATTTATTTACGCATATATAGATTAACTAACCAACCATTCTTCCATAACAATCTATTTTTTCTCAAAACGATTTTAAATCACAAAACTCCAATTTTTAAGTTACGGGAGTGAAAATATAATAAAGCTGTAGATTCATTCTTTCTCTGAAGATTGTGACGAATTAAATTATTACACTATATCGATGATTTATTTAATTATATAAGATTGTAACCGTTGAGGTTATTAATATACATGTGTTTAATATTGTCAAAGTGTAATCGCCAAAGTTTTTATGCGATAAGGTATAAAAACTACAGTTAAGTTATATCTATCAGCCATATCGAAATATCTCCGATAAAAAAAAAATAACTGAAAAGTATTACGATAAAATGAGTCAAATTCGAAGTATATCATGCAAGGCAAAATCATAAAATGATAGAACGAGGTATCCTCGACGGAACAAATAAAGATGAAGGCAACGGTAGAAGAGTTAGGCCACATGATAGCAGACTGGTACCCCATCTAAAAGGTCGGACAGTATCTCGGCCGACGCTGAACAGTGGCTACAAAAGATACGATCACTAAAAGCATTAATAGAGCAACATTCATGACGTGAAAATCAGGCTTGGACCCACGATCAAACCTAATAGGAAGTGGATAATTGTTAGGTGATAGTCAAGTAGTGTATTGTAAAAGATATTATATAAATGATAAAAATCCTAAAACTATGTAAGGTTTTTTCGAAAAATAATAATAAGATATTAGAACTTTATTCTCCTATTTTTCATCTCTTAAATCTATCACTAAAATCGCTCACCATATTTTGGCGTCGTTTGTGATAACCGAGTTACGCGTAGCTCGTACTAGAGTAAGTGATGGTGTTAACTAGGTCAGGAACTGAAAGGGAGAATATGGCTGCCCTACTCGGGCAAGGAGGGCAAGACAATCAAGGGGTTCGAGAGAATCCATTCAATGGCGAGGCCATCATAGAAGTTGATCAAGCAGATCATCGAGAGGTTTATGTAACAGAAAACCAAACCGACGATCAGCCTCATGTTAATGCTGAGAAAAATGGTGGCTGCCCGCTCAGGGTAAAAACCCTGTAAACTTTGATATGTCTTCCACCACTTCTAATTTGATGATAATGGAAACTCAGATTGAGGAAATCAAGTGTGAGCAGCAACGGGTTGCTCAGTGGCAGCAACTCTTCATTTTTTGAGTGAGAAGGTCATCCCAGGGGACGTAACTAGACAAGATGTCCTACTGGAGAACGGTGGGGATGACCTTATACAGAAGAGCAAGAGTCGTGCTCACAATGGCGAATGCACCGACGAGAGCAAAATAAAAAACAAAAGAAGAAAAGAGAGATAGTACTCATCGAGACGATCTATCTACTAACAAAAAACCTAGAGAAAATAAAGTGGTTGAGGCCGCCGGATATGATTAGGTAAGACCTCGTATGGCTGCGTATGTTTTACATGAATCCCCCTTCTTAAAGAGCATCTTTGGCGGTAAAACTCCACAAACATTCAATCCACATAAAATGGATTCGTACGATGGGTTAGGATACCCTGAGCACCACCTCAAGCAATTTAAGAACATGAGATGGAGTTCAATCCTAATGATGTGCTGGTTTGCAGAGTATTTTCAATGACATTCAAAGGAAATGCATTAGATTGGTTCAACAACCTTCAGAAGAGATCGATCAAGAACTTTGAAGGCCTGTGGGTTACGTTTCAAAACTGATTCGTGGGAAACAGAGAGCACAAGCACGCAACCAACACCATAATAGATTTGTATAAGAGAGAGAGGGGGGGATGCTAAAGCGTTATGTGTACCAATTTGTGCGAGAGATGAAATCCCTGTCAGGTTGGGCCGCTGCGGTAGTACCGTTCAAAAAGAGGTTGGATCGAGATGGCCCCTTCTTCATCGACCTTATTAGGTTTTCAGTCAAGACCATGGGTGACATTCTCGTCTGGTCAGATTAGTTTATTCGAGTGGACGATTCAAAGAAGGAAAACCCCACACCCAACTATCAAAAGAAAATCCTAGAATTAAAGTTGACCTCCATTGATAAAAAATGTTATGAGGAAGAACTCAGACCGGACGCACCACCTTCTCAAGCTATGAGAATCCAACAAGAAAATTTACTCCCCTAAAGGAAAACATAGTTGATATGTATGAAAAGACTAAGGGAAAATCTAAGTACCAACCACCGAGGAGTATGCCGGCGACACTGTATAAATGATCCCCTTGATATTTTTGCGCATACCACAATGATCATGGACACCAAACATAGAAGTGCTGGCAGTTGAAAGAGAAAATTCAAAGATTGATTGATAGTAGGGATCTTATCTAGTTCTTGGAGAAAAATGAGAGTGCTGTAGTAGATGAAAGGGTACCTAACGCCAAATCGACCGAGGTATCAAACAAACCCATAGAAAATCAACAATAGTTGTGCATAATTTTTGGAGGAGATACTTTGTCCGAAACCGATCCCGCAGCAAGAAAGTGGCACCGTAAGGACCTTGATATTCACCTAGTTACCGACTCTTCATATCACAACTTTAGGGAGCCAATCGCGGATTTGACCTTCAATGACGATGATTTGAGAGGAATCATCACATCCCATGAGGATGCGCTGACAATTAATGATAACATTTTGAGAGTCATGGTAACACGAATACTCATTGATAATGGTAGTTCTACAAATGTGATATTCAAGGTGAGCTACGAACAGATTTTGGGAGTGCCCATTTACAAAAGGACGGATAAATAGTTGGTTAGCTACGGGCATAAATCCACCAAGTGCATAGGAGAGATTGAGGTTCGAGTTACAGTCAGGTACGAAAATACGAAGAAGATAATGCATACCCTGTTTATGATTGCAGAAGCTCCCAGCTCCTACCACACAATTCTAGAAAGACTATGGCTTCATAAGCTTAAGGTCACGAATTACTTGTTTGAGCAGTGCATGAAATTCCCAATGGTGAATCTAGTGCAAATAATTCGCGGAAATCAGAGACAAACTAGAAAGTGTTACGCGATAACATTGGATCCTTCCAACAAAGCCATATAATAATTAATGAACTCTGGGTTATGGATCACCAAGGATCAACTGAACAAAATAATTTAGAGGTAGACGACCCTAGAGAAAATGACGAGGATGATGCCCTGTTAGAAAAAGAGAGCGTAACATTGGAAGAAGGCAATATCGTCAAGATAGGTAATAAACTCGAACAAAACTTTAAAATCAATGTGAAAGCTTTGTTGCAGGTTAATGAGGATGTGTTTGCATGGAACATAGAGAAAGTGACAGGTGTATACCCAACTATTATCTCTCATTCGTTAGCTATTGATAGTAACGTTCGACCAATGAGGCAAAAACGATGGGCTTTTCCTCCAGAAAAGTCGGAGGCGATATTCAAAGACGTCAAAAAGTTAATCAAGTTGGGTCACATCAGAGAGGCACAATACCTGATTTGGATCGCCAACCTAGTGTTGGTAAAAAAATAAGAATAAGCAATGCCGAATGTGCGTATATTTCATAGATCTGAACCGAGCCTGCCCGTAGGATGGTTTCCTTTACCGAGAATAAACCAGCTAGTGGATTTCACTTCTTAAAAAAGAGTGTCTGTCATTCATGGATGCATATTTAAGGTATAATTAGATATCTATGAACCCATCTGATGAGGAACATACTGATTTTCAGACAAAACGAAGCCTATATTGGTACAAGGTCATGCCGTTTGGAATCAAGAATACTGGATCAACATATCAAACGCTCGTTAACAAGTTTTTTGAAGGGAAATTGGGCAAGAATATAGAGGCATATATTGATGATATGATCATGAAGAGTGACTCGGATGAGAAGTAGCTTGAAGTTTTAGGAATGTTCTTCCAAACATTACGAATGAATGAATTGAAACTCAAACCTCTTCAATGTTCTTTTGTTGTTTATAGTGGAAAATTTCTAGGTTTTATTATTAGTAAGAGAGGTATCGAGGCAGGCCCCTCTCAACTGAAGGCGATATTAGATATGACACTCGCAAGGAATATAAAAGAGGTATAACATTTAACGGGATGGTTAGCTGTCTTCTCCCGATTTATTTCTAGATCGTCTGGCAAAAGTCAGCCATTTTTCAAAATCCTGAAAAGGACCAAAACGTTTACTTGGACGAGTGAGTGTGACCAGGACTTCCAAGCGTTGAAATATTAGTTAACATCTCCAAAAATAATAATAGTATCAGGCCCATGAGAATGCCTTTACCTATATCTGTCAGTATCAATTTGTGTTGTGAGCGGAGTAGTGGTGCGAGATACGATAGAAATCCAGAGGCCGGTATACTACTTTAGTAAGGGGCTAGTTGATGCAGAAACCATATACCTTAATCTTAAAAAATTAGCCCTCAATTTGGTGATCGTGTCTCAAAAGATGCGCCCATACTTCCAAAGTCATACCATCGTACTATGTAATTCATTCCCATTGTGTAACGTACTCCAGAAGCTAAAGGTTTCCGAAAGACTAATAAGGTGGTCAATGGAGCTAGGAGCGCACGACGTAGATTACGAGCATATGTTGGGATAAAGGGCCAAACAATAGATAGTTTTATCAACGAGTTTGTTAGATGCCAGGGGACGGATAATGACTCCATAATGGATAATGACAACAAGGTGCAGTGGATAATAGAAGTAGACGGTGCATCAAATGCCACTGAAGGGGGTGCTGGAGTGATTATTCAAACACCAACGAGAGAGAAGATAAGACATACTATACGATTTTCTTTCGAGGTCACGAACAACGGAGCTGAATATGAAGCGGTGTTGGCAGGACTCAAGATGGCTCGCATTTGTGGGGCTCAACGGTTGTTACTCTGGTCAGACTTCCAGTTAGTAGTAGGTCACGCCATATACTCATTTGAGGCTAAATAGACGAGTACTCAAGGGTACTTGGAATCTTTAAAGGAATGGGAAAGAAAGTTCGAGAGTATAAAATATGAGCAGATACCAAGGTCCGACAACTCAATAGCAGATTATTTGGCCAGAGCAGCAGTGCATGAATAAAATGCTATAATAATCATCCAGCAGTCACCAACCGTGGTAATAAGAGTAAAACCAATTGAAGTTCATGCTCTAATAACAACAACGGACTAGATATACACATACATCATACATCTAAAGCATCACACCCTTATTCCAGACAAAGTTGATGCAAGATCGTTGTCAATCTGTGCGTGCAAGTATACGATTTTAGATTACGTTCTGATATGGAAATAGCGTCACCCGAAGACTGCTACACTGCGTGAGTTAAGAGGAAGCAGATATAATAATTTGGGACATACACGAATGGGAAGTGGGTGCTCATTGTGGCTATAAGAGCATGATAAAAAACAATTCTACAAACAGGGTATTATTGGCTCAGGTTGGCATCAATGCTCATTCTTTAGTCCAAATATGCCACCATTGCCAATAATTTTCCAACATGTGAAACTTTCCAAGTGAACTAATGAGTATCGTACAACAATTCCCCTTTGATAAGTGGGGTATAGATTAGGTGGGGCCTCTCCCGATGGCTACAGGTAAGCGAAAATTCTTGGTTTTAGCAGTTGACTATTTCTCTAAAGGGATGGAGGCCCGGGATCTGAAAAGATAAGGTCCCAAGAAATATGTGACTTCTTACAAAGTGAGATCCTCTCAAAATTTAAAAGTCTAAGGATACTCATGACCGACAATAGACCGCAATTACAGAATGAGGCAATGGAGATATTCTGCCATAGGCACGAAATCACTCAACATTTCTTCACACCGTACTACCCCTAGGCGAATGGACAGGTCGCGGTGAAAAACATACTTATCACGGCAGTAATAAAAAATAATCTAGAAAGATAAAAAAGAAATGGTTATACAAGTTATCTGAGGTATTTTCGCCATATCGAACTACACCTTGGTCAGCCACGGGAGATATATCTTTCTCGTTGGTGTAGAAATGGAAGCTGTAGTACCAGCAAAACTTATAATACCAAAATATAGAGTAACTAGTACTCAGAAGAGGTGAACGATCAAGACTGATAATCATCAATCAATATGATAGAGGAAATAAGAGATCAAATGAGGGTACGATCATACCATTATAAAAGCTTAATGAGAAGCATATTTAATTCCAAGCTTAAGCATCGAAGCTTCAATGTAGGTGACTTAGTAATGAAAAACATTTTCCAATTAGTGCAGGATAAAAATGTAGGCAAGTTGGGTCTAGATTGGGATAAAACATATAGAGTCGTCTCTTAAATATATCATGGGGCCTACAGATTGGAAGATATATAATGTAATGCATTAAAACACCCTTGGAATATAAATAATTTGAAAATGTATTATCATACTACTTAAGAGCGGTTGTGCACCCTTTTCCCTTTGGTGGCGTTTAAGAGTTTTTAACGAGGCACATTGTAAACCAATATTATTAATAAAGTAACCTTTATTTTTCCACGTTGTTGTGCGTACTATTCTATTTATTGTCTTAGTACTAAAAAATATAAATTTATAGAAATTATAATTTATTAACAAGAAAAAGAGAAGGTGCGGGGGGGGGGGGGGGGGGTAGCCAACTACAGTAACAACGGAAGGGATAAAATTGGTAACGCCTATTAGGCTACGCAATGGGCCGCATTGAGCTCTGACTAAGTACAGTCAATAAGAGCGAAATAGTGTAGACAACAAGCCTTGAAGGCTACGTTAAGGGCCATATTAAGCCCAAGCTATGTAGCTCAGTTAAGCACACCGACTAAAAAGTCATAGTCTATAAGACAACACTAGGGGCCATACTGATCCTGAGCTATATAGCTCAGTTAAGCAAATCGACTAAAAAGTCATAGTCTATAAAGACAATGCTAGGGGCCATACTGAGCCAAGGTCAATAAGACCAATAGAGGGGTAAAAATGATAAGGACTTATTATAGCCACACAACAAGCAATAACATTTTTATTTAAATAATCATATCCCACATCCTCTCTCTATAAACGATCTCCAATTATATTAAGAACGAAAAATATCAAAAGATAAAAGAAATAAAAGTCTTAGTATATATTAAGAACGAGGGATAATTGTTCAGATAAAAACAACTAAAAACCATATAACAAAAACAATGAGAAACGTAGTTTGAATATACAGTGCAAGTACAAGTTATTTTTAACAGTGTTGCTTTCCTTGCTGAAGGGTACCTCGGGTAACCCAGACTGGGCAGGCACTACGTCAGAACAAGTGGTTGGGGGATCAGTTTCTAATCGCTCAGAAAATGGGGGAACTTCTGAAATAAGAGGGATGACAACCTCTATCACATTCTCTACGATCACTTATTACTCTCCTTCATTTTCGGTGACCCATAACTTCTCTTCATCTGGTAAAAATAACTTGAACTGACCTAGATCGATGTCGACATTTAGTCTTTACTGCTCGATGATGATCTCTTTTCGAACCCGCTCGACCAAACGGCGTGGAGAACCATACCATTCTTATAGCGGGTCAAGTCAAAAAAATAGTCTTCAAAAACCCAAAAGACAGAGGCTCGGGTTGGAAATTGTACATAATTTTAGCATCTACTAGGTTCATTCTACAATAACTGAGCACCATTGAGTTATGGTAAATGTACAGAAAAATAAATGTTAGAAGATCAAAATAAACCAAAATACAATAATTACCTAACACAAAAATCAAAACAGAATAGTATACCTCCACCGATAGTTCCAACTGGCGTTGCTGAAGATCTGACATGCTCATGCTATTGTACAAAGTCATTTCAGGATAATGTTTAAATGGTTGAAGAGTCATAGTAGACGGCTTGGGCATGCTTACAGCAATAGGTCGGGTAGGAAGATCAGTTTGGGAGGAAAGATTCAGAGTACTTGGGCCTCCAGACGTAGCGTTGTTTGGAGGGTCAGTTGTGAGAAGACCAGTAAAGGTCTGCCTATTATTTTAACCAATCAGCAAGGAATCTAAAAGAGGAGCGGTCGTTTCTTTTATAAGAGGGGTACCCAAGAGGGAAAGTTTGTGGTTAGTCGAGTATAGAGGATGGGTATCGGACTGGTAAGGAATGGTTCCCGAACCCCTCATAGCTACGGTTGACAAAGGCCCATTTTCCCTAAGCACCCTCTTCTTCCTCATAAAACCTCTAGTAGAGGGGCTGCTTTGCCCTGTGCTCTCACCTTATTTTCCTAACGATGATATCACAACGCAATCACTAGAATCACGTTGTTTGAAAGCAGTAGCAGTCCCAGTAGTGTTAGACGCATACATAGTAATGATAGGGCGAGCTAACTTCTTATTCTTTTTGAGCTTTGCCTAATTGATTTCACCACCAAAGGTCCTCTTCTTCCCAACAACATAATCGGTGCTGATCTCTACATCTTTGGGCACCCTGGGGGGCAGATTCAGTACGACACCCCTCAGGTTATCGGAATACACCCTCTTTGCTAAGATAACACATGTAAATTCTGTGGTAACATGTAACCTGGTAGAGGTAAGCGTCACATCTTCATATTTTGAAATTTATATCTTTGGTAAAGGCCACAAACCAGCTCTAATAAAATTGATGGATGTAAATAAGCGGTAATACTCGAACTCCCACTGAGTATACGCAGCAGCAGGCAATTGTTCAAAGGGAATCGCCTCCCGATCACCATATACCTTATTCCACAACTATTGGTACTTCTCAAAGTCCGTACCCTCAATAAGCAAATAATAGAGCATATTAATAGTAGCAAACATGTGTTGATAACTATAGAAAATTAGCAAACTAGTTGAACATTCTGTTTGGAAACATGATGTTCCCGATTCCCGGAAACAAAAATAAAAGAGTGTTTCCAGTGTCTATCAGAATCTAACAACGTAACAATCTTAATGCGGGTGGATATGTAATAGAAATGGGTCTTTAAAAGCTTATACACATCAATAATAGAAAACAGATCACCCATACAAATATCCTTATCTAACAACCTCAAACAAAATACAACACTAAGCAAAAAACGTCATTCGTTAGCAGTCAACCGTGTCGGGCATATAGGGATATACCTAAAAAAAACGTTTATTAGTTTAGGTAAATGTAATCTAAGCCCTCAATCAAATAAAGTGGTGTATAAACAAGTTTCCCATTCTCTCACATGATGGGGATGCTCGCCAGGCTCGTAACCTAGTACTTACAGAGTCAGGAAAATTATATACTAATCTAAACGTAGTAAGCCCTTCAGAGCTCAAGTCTAAACGTAGTAAGCCCTTCAGAGCTCAAGTTTGTATACATTTGAGAAATGCGGTCAAAGTAACTATCTAAGAACTCTCTGTATTCCACCGTGTTTGTCGGTGCAACGCCATGAATTTTTTTATTGGTAGTGTTAGATTTCTTCAAGGATCCTTTGCGAGTCATTTATGGGGCACACCGAGAAGTTGATGTCAGAAGAATTGAAACCTATAATGCAAGATTATAGGGTTTGTGGGTAGAGGGTTAGAAAAACTAATGACAACAATATAAACACCAAGATAAAAAGAAATGACAGAAACCAAAAGTATTACAAAGTTTACCTTCGATCGATTGTGGGAATTGCCAAACAAATAATTGGTGAACACTTGAACAAATAAAAAACTGTGCCTTTAAGGTTACTTTTGATGAGTTGAGATATTATTGGAAGTAAAGTTTAGGACTATCAAAATGGGTATTTTGGCCGGATTCAACAAACTTTGATGGATGAACAGATAGCTGAAGTGGGTTATGACTCAGTTGTGTGCTAAACCATTTTTTGGTCTTGGGGTTTGGAGTCTTTAATGCTGACCTGAATCCAAGATCTGACCCAAACAACCCATGGGTTCTAAAACAAAAGTATAAATTTCCCAACCAACCACATTAAATGGGTTGGACTTTTTCGTAGAAATATAATTACTAGCACACACCTCTCTTATCTTTCTAACTTCTACTTAAAAATCTAATACCCAGTAGATATATTACCCAAAATACTATTCGATTAGAAGTCATCCACACTAAGTTTAAGCAAAAGAACAAAAAATATAAAAAAGGTTCATAAGGCTAATTTATAATAAATAATTTGGTATCAATCAGCCCAAAAAACAAGTCATAGAGAAGAGGGAAATACGAATTGCTTTGATAAATGTGAGAAATATGAACCACCATTTCTGTAGACATGCAACTAGGGACGATGATTGTCAGATATAGGAGATGTATTTTAGACACGTGGCGGAAGAATACTGACATCAATGATAACGCGCATGATAATTTAAAATCAAAGTTAAAATAGCCACGTGGAATCGGTGCAATTAATATACCATGTCTGGGAGCATAATTTTAAGCCTTCGAAAATGAAACCCATTTTACAACTGTTTCCCTTTGCAAGGACTAGGGGGCCCTGATAAGGCATAAACACTACCGTTAAGTTATACCCATCAGCCAGACCAAGGTACTCCCGATAAAATAATAATAACAGAAGGGTACTACGACAAGATGATTTAAAGTCAAAGAATATTATGCGATACAGAAATACTTGTTAGAGATAGTTAAACTTAAATTAAGTTTTAGGAATTTTAGTCCTGGCTTTCATTTTGACTTTCATCCCACTTTCTTGAGGATTTTATGCGATTTTTTTGTTAGTTAATTTTTTACCCATTATTGGAATGATTACCACCTTATTAATTCGTCTCACTTAGCTGCAATAAAAATCTTATATATTCATTAGAATGCATAATGATCTACTTTTTTGTATTTACAAACATGAAAGATGGCCAAAACAAAGGATGATAAAGGTATGGTGTCAAAAATTGGGTATATTATTATACTGAGTAAAGTGAATTTTTTATAGACTTATATAATCTTTCTTTGCTCTTTATAACCTAGATTTTCCGGTTTCATTATTTTTGTATTTTCTTAGAAAATATAATTCAAAGAAAATAAAGGAAAAAAAACAAAGTATGAAAAATTTACGATACTATGTTTTTAGAAGAATAAAAAACTAAAAAATAAAAAAATAAAAAAGATAAAAAAATATTTAAAATATGTCAATTTTAAAGGCTAAAAATGGAATTAAAGTCAAAAGACTATTTGTCTAACATTTCCCAAATTGACTTTGGTGAGATGTGGCTGCATCTGAGCAAAGACCACGTGTCAGGGACTAAATTATTAGATTTTTCCAAGTCGAGGGACCCAGAACGATGATTTTAAAGTCTATGGACTAGATGAATGAAAATAGAATAGTTGAAAGACTATTCCCTGATTTGAGCATAGTTTCTAGTATGCAAGTGATATCAATACTATTAGAGAAAACATAATCACGCACATTATTTTTTCTAATGGGGTCATTAAGACCCCTAACATTCCCGGTAAAAATATTCATAGAGATTGCAAATAATGAGTAACATATGAACAGAAAAAAAACAGATTAACACTAAAGCATTACGACGTGGTCAACACGACAAGCATGGATGGTGATACCCTGACTTGCATGTACGGGGAGGTAACTTCATTAATATTATGATATTTCTCCTTAGATTTTGAGTAGAATTGTCTAGTGACAATGCTTCCATCACGAGGGAAGTGTCCCTAACGGATCATAAGCCCATCCCCTTCTAAACTCATGCAAATAGACTCAGAGTTTGGAGTTGGGCGGGGTATTGGTATCGCTTGAGAATAATGTAACATGCTGGGAGTTATCTGTAACTAGCTCTATTTCCTTTCCTCCTCGTGGGGGCGTCGGTAAGAGATGCATCCTCAAACTCATTACAACACGAGGTAATATGGCCAAAGGTTTACATCTTCCGCAGGTAGATGACGGTCTTTGATATTAAATATGTAAATTGTAAACCTTACCATGACAGTTAATACTCAGTGTTCCTGAGAAAATATCAGTAGCATTTATGATAATGCAAATGCGGGAAAAACTTAGCCTAAAACATCTTGTAGTAGGAGTATCTACGTAAATCGAGGTACAAAGAAAACTGCCTAAAATGCTCAGGCCACACTCGGTCCAAAGGTCATAGGGTAACCCTTAGAACTTTACTTAAATAGTTATAGTCTTGAGTGATTATTTGGTAGAGTTTTCCATAGGTCCCTGTCATTTTAGGAAAAGTCGGATGGTTGTTAATAACCCAAAGGGCTATCTCAAGGACCTGAGTTGTATTATTCACAGTAGAAAATTAAAAATAGAAATGACCTGATGGTGTTGGATTGCATTCTTAGATCCCATGCATGCCTTAAATCCTCGTTGCAATCGACTGCACATGGTAAGAGGTTTTTCTCTTCGTAAAACAATATCCCGATAAGCATTTTGCCTTATCGGCTTGGTCCCCATAAATCCTTTCAGGAGGGAAGATTAGGATACATATTTTAAGTTGGAGGGATATAGTATTTACAATGCTCATGGAAGGCTGGATGTCTTGAGGAGGAGCAACGATATGCGCGAGGTTTATTATGTATGAAAGGGTATGACGGTTGGAATTTTGGTGGTGTTAGTAGTGGGCATGGTTGGGGTTGGTGGTATTAGGTTAATAAAGGACACACATGTGTTATAGAGCATGTTTGGGGTGATGTCGTTGGCTGAGTTTGGTTGCGAGTAACAATATGGTGCTTCGGGTCTGGATGTTAAAGCTTGGCTAGCTGTATATCCTCTAGCTTGGGTGCGAGTTATCGCCCTTCCTCTACTATTTCTTTCCGCGAAAAACTTTAGGAAAGATGAAAGATTACCAAAGGACAAGAGATGGCCAATAGTGGATTATTTTGAGGATAGTAGAGTGGACGAGGAGGTGTGAACTATTTTTGATAAGTTTTGGTAGGATGTGAGGGTGGGTGCAGCAGTTGAAGGCTTAGCTTTAGCATTGCATAACAGTTGGAGCTCGGTGGAGGTTAAGATGCATTTGGAAAGATTAGGGTTTGGTGGGTGTGTGGGTCAAATAAGATTGTGATGGAACAAGTATTTGTCCATGGTGCTTTGAGACTGGGCTTGGGTGATATTGGTGGACTTAAAAATAATGGTTGGTGTATGCATGAATAAAGTAGTATGGATTGCATGGTATGGTTTTGATATAAACACAACAAAGCTCTGGTTTACCGTTTGGTTCGCTTGTTGTTGGCTTGAAGAAATCATGGGAAATAGTTCAAGAGTTTTAACAGGTGATGGTGGATTGAATGCATGGGAAAATGTAATGATGTTCAAACCCGGGATAACTGGAGTTTCGATACCTTGCGTGGTTTGAGATTTTTTTGATAGACTTAGGAGAGAAGAAACTCTTTTTAGGTGCATGCATGCCATTGGTTTTAGCAGCGCTGCTATCTCCCATAAGAATGCTGGCATTTTCAACATAGATAGCTTTAAGTCGTCCAGCTTAGAAGAGGGTAAGGTGGCCTTAAACTCCAGTGGATCCTCCTCATCAAGCTGCATGTCTGCTAAAGATATAGGGAATACAACAGAGAGAGGAGTGGCCTCTATTTGGCTCTGAATCACTTGAAGAGAAAGCATGTTAGTCTCGTTTAGAACATGGTTATTACGAGTAGGGCTATAAAAAAGAGGAAGGCTTGCATACATGGACAATAGAAGACCATGAAGTGACGTCTCAGTACTGGTGTCTACAAGAAGAGATCTTGTGGGGGAGTTTGGAGATGACCATTGATGATTTGGTTCAAGAGAGATGTATCATAAGAGATCTCAAAAAGAAAAAGGAAGACCATAGCCATCAACTTTTATTTGACTTTATACGTTTCCATGATTTTTTTGGGTTTAGAGCTGTTATGTGTGTGTCCACGATTACCTTTTTTGTTCTTTTTGTTATATATTATTTGATACGATTTCGAATAATATATAACAATTGGTATCAGAGCCAAGTTAACCCTTCTTTTGGATTCGGTAGAATAATCGAATTATATATTGATAGATTAAGATGCATGTTTTTTTTTCATCGTAAAGAATCCATATCATTAAGGATTATGTGTGGATTGAATTGGTTAGGGCATGGATTTAGGAATTGTATGAAAAGCATGTTATGTGATTTAGTCGTATTGAAAAACATGTTTTATTATGAGTAAATTGCAATTTTGATAGTTTTGAGATTTTGCTTTCCGGTTAAATTAGGGTTTATTGATGTCTGGAATTTTTTATCCCGAAATTAGCATCGACGGCTTAACCCTTGATGTTTGACAGAATAAAATTTGTCCGATAGTACTCATCATGGCTAACGATTAGCGGATGCTGTGATGATCACCGTATCTTGCGAGGATTCACAAAAGGAATACTGTAGCAACAACTTTTGTGCCGCAGCAGGCTAAATACATCAGAATCGTAGTGGGTACTGCCTAGGACACGCAGACAGGTTGTTGCAAGGAGGTAAGCTCCTACTGGAAATTGCAGTAGGCAGCCTGCTGTAAATTGCAGTAGGCAGCCTGCTGCACTGCAACAATCACGTAAGGTGCTGCATGCAGAGACAGGCTGCTGCTGTTCGACAAAAAATAGAAAATATATGTAAAAAAAATAAAAATCCGATATTTTCTTTTCTTCTTCTTGAGAAGTTAGTTTTCTTTTTAAACTAATAGTATTATTAATTTAAAAATATCTGAAGTAAAATATTTCACAAATATAATGTGTTTGGCATGTTATTTTTGTATGTTTATTTGTGAATTAAATTGTTTATGCTTGAATGATCAAAATAGTGATGCATGAATGTAGTTTTGTAGACTGGTAGGCGAAACTAAAGAATTAATTTAATCGGCCCTCCGGAAGATTAAAATTAATTTTCTTATGAATCCTAGGCTTCGAAAGGTTCCAGGATTAATTTAAATTCAAATATTATCGGTCATCCAGAAGATTCACGTTTGAGTTTAAATTAATCATGAACAGGAGAAAATTACTAAAAATGGTCTTTGTGCTGATTTTAATTTTACGTAAATGACATCGGCCCTGTAGTGGTACTTAAAAAATTAAAATAATGATCATGGTATTTTTTCTCAAACTCATAAAATTGCATGTTAGTATGATTTGCCCTCCGGTATCTATTATCAATGAATTTTGTGTTTAACATGTATTTGTCATGTTCATGCATATGCTTTTAGTTATATGCAAGATGCTAAATATGCTAAATGTGAAGGAAGCTATGTTGTTGTTTTAATCTGTACATGATTACGACTATGCATTGTCAACTCTCAAACCATCCCCTTTTAGTCCGGAAAGTACACCAGATGAAACTAAGGCCGATGAAAGGTGGAGAGGTTAAATAAGTTATGCATGAAACTCTTGTTACAGGGGATACCAGTAGCATTGCGCGGGGTTGTCCCTAAAGGTGTTACCACTGCCTCGGTCTTTCTCACGGAGGTTGAGAAAGCCTTTACCAAAAATGAAATGGTAGAGATGAAGTGTTTGCTCATTGACCTAGCTACCAAAAAAGTATAATGGCAAAGATAAATTCCGGGAGCACATTCTGGGAATGTCGATGATTGGGCAAAATTTAAAGACAATCAGTTTAGACTTACCTGAGGAATGCATAGTGGGATTCACATTTCATTCGCTGCCAGACCGGTTTAAGTATTTCTAGTCCACCGATAACTGCATGCGAGAAAAATGGAATATCAATAGTTAATTTCCCACGCTGCACAGGAGGAGGAAGACTTAAAGGCACATCGCCTGAGACTAATGTGATTACATCTGCAAATAAGGAAGGACCTAAGCGGAAGGTGGATGGAAAAAGACCAGGTCAAGGTCCAATAAAGAAGAAAAAACCTGAAGAATTGACTGTTGGTCGATGATTTTTCTGCAAAGAGAAAGGACAGTTGAAGAAGGATTGTGAGAAATGTCGGGCTTATATGATAAGCAAAGGTACTCCCACATCTGGAGTGGTTTCAGAAATTAGTATAGTTTATGCGAAAAGAAATACTTTGTGGGTTGATTCGGCTGCAACAACTCATGTTTGTGTTTCTTTGCAGGTACGTCAAAGAACATGATGCTAAGTGAGAATAAAAGATCAATTTTCACGCCAGTCGGAAGCTCGTGTGATGTTTTAGCTATTTGTGATTTTTCTTTAAAACTTTCCACTGGACATGTATTATTTTTGGAGAATGTAATGTATGTTCCCACTTTTCGGAGGAACTTAATTTCTTTTCCGGTTTTAGACTTGCAAGGTACTCTTGTCTGATGGGAAACAATTGTTTACACTCTCTCTGAATAATATGATTGTTGAAAATGGAAATTTAATTAAATAGGATAATTTTCATTTTCTGAATACTATTAATAATCACAACATTTCTATGAATACACAACGTACACCAAACAAAATTACTAAATCTGAAAAATCTTCTTAACTGTGGCACAAGCGGTTATGTCACATATCCAAAGTTAGGATGGACAAGCTTGTTGCTCAAGGTTTATTAGGTCCCTTTGATTACTCCGACTTCGGTATATGTGTCGAGTGTATGAAAGAGAAACAAACCAACATTAAAAGGTTAGGCGCACATAGAGCGAAAGAAGTTCTAGAGTTGATACATACCGACATTTGTGGACTGTTTCCACAAGAATCGTGGAACGGGCAACGGTACTCTATATCATTCATCGACGACTATTCTCGTTTCGGTTAACTCTATCTTTTTCATGAAAAATCTGATGCCTTGGACAAGTTCCTAGCTTTTAAGACCGAGGTTGAGAAACAACTGGTTAAAGCATTAAAACTGTTAGATCTGACCGCGGTGGTGAATACTATGGTAGATATGACGGATCGGGTGAACAACGCGCCATGACCAACAATGCCCCATGACCTTTTGCACAATACCTAGAGAAATGTGGAATAGTCTCTCTTCATCACATGCCCTAATTCAACCCGGTTACCACACTTGAACCGTAACGTTTTTTTGCCCATAATTCCAATTTAATTAATTAAATAATTAACTCGATTACTTTTGATTTGGATTTCTTTAAAACAATAACGGAATATATTTATTTTGCATATAGATCTATATCATTGTCACTCCATAAATATATTGGAACGCTCTTTTTGGATGGTAAGAGAGTCGACAAGAAGCAGACAAAAACCGGTGATCTTATAACGGGATTATGAGATCTGTCACGGGCTTTATGCATGGGGAAAGAGTTTTCTTTAGAGAAGACAAGCTTCTAGAATTGAAGTAGCAAAGAGCTCTTCGAATGTGAGGCTGAGTAGGAGGATAGTATACTATCAATTCCTCAATGCCGTGATTTGTGTTAGATTTTGCAACTAATAAATCTTAGCAATTAATAAGGATAGAGGGTCTCGTAAAACGCCAGTAATTTTATTGGTGAAAAAGAGTTTCTGGAGCAGGAGGCAGGTCGTGTTTTTTACTGCAATCGTGGCGGAGGGCGCCACCTGTAGATAAACCTACGGTGGAGAGAAGTCTTGCGGCTTCTATCTTCCGTTTAACTTTTCTAGTAAACCTGTAATGGACACAAGATCGAAAACAGGGGTTGATCTCACCGGTATTTAATTCAAGATGAGTCCAAACAACCATTAACCGAAGATTAGATATGTAATATAGAGTTAGGTTACAATAAAATATTTGAAGGTGCAGTGCTACGTGGTTGTAAACGTTGTTCATAGTATCTTTCGGAATTTGAAAAGTTGCAGCATCATTTAATGCGATAATGGGGAGGTTATTCGACTGAATCCAAAGAGACTTCTTAGGGGTAGAAGAGACCGTAGTGTCTTTTCCATAAAAAGGAAGGGAAATACTATCGGCAGGGGAGGCTTATCTAAGATCCTGTAGTTCGTGCAGGAGCTTAGCAGGGGTTTGAAGAGTCAGCTTGTCCAAGAGGCTGATCTTGGTAACTTTGGAAGCAATTAAGAATTCCAAAACACTATCGGCAGGGTTGCAGTTCGTCCAGGCAACAAAGCAGAGCTCAGACAGCGAAGCCACGAAGCTAAGGCGCATCGCAGCAATCACGCGTACCAGAAGCTATGATGTCAGTCCCCATTACGCAATAAACATCCTTCCTTGGGAGAGGGGTGTAGAGCCGGATAGCAGCCACTAACAGATGGTGATAATAGGGAACTAAACATAGCCTAACGAGGCCAAAGGTAGCTATTGAAGGTTGAGAAACCTGCCCCTTAGCAAGCATAAAAGCTTGCAAGGGAAGATTGTTAAAGAAATTGATGCAAGCAGTGAAATCGTTTGAAAAAATTCAGTGTTCTGCTATGGAAAAAATGCAGTATTCTTTATTCGATTTTTATATACTATTTTCTGGGGAAGTCTTTGCGGAAGAAGAAGACGAGCGGAAATAAGACTAATTCCTACTAAAAGAAGAAGACTATTGAGATTGGTGATTCGAGTAAGTGTTGTGAATATATAGATGTCGCCATAAAAGAGCAGTACATACATTAGGTGGTTTAACGTGTAACAATTTTTGACGAATAGCAATGATACGGTGATGTTTAAAGAGGTTTCAGAACATAAGCATGCTGCAACACTGTTGTCCGGCCGGATGGCAGAGGTAACTCGGAGAAAAAGCTTTCAGGAGTAGCAGGCGGAGAAATGTTGGAATATCTATCCTTCTGCTTCTGCTCAAACTCGGATTAAATCTGCTTTAGAATGTAGGATATATAAACACACAGAGAAAACAAAGTTTTTTTTTTATGTAAACTGCGTATTTCATTTCATCATTGAATATCTTAAATACAATCAAAGATAAATAACGGAAACATAAACTGAAGAAAAAAAACTGTCTGTTTAACTGCCTGTTAAACATCTTCGAACTGCATCTATATCAGTTTTACCTTAACTGATTTTATCTGTCAAAGGCATGTTTGGCGTTGCTGTTTTTCCAAAGTTTAGACTACATAAATTAACGTGATATTTCTCTCCCTCAATTTTGTAGTCAATGCATCTTCCAACACCAATTTCTTTACTTAGCATTTCAAGTCTCTCTCTGCTCAATGGTTTTGTCAAGAGGTCTACAAGTTGATTCTCTATTTTGACATAATCTACTTCAAAACCCCCTTTCAGCAAACACTCTCTTATGAAGTGATATCTCACATCAATGTGTTTACTTCTACTGTGAAACACTGGATTCTTTGCAAGTGATATTGCAGACTTGTTGTCAATCTTAATCACAACGCCTTTAGACTTTTCTCCAGTCATCTCCTCCAACAGATTCCTCAACCAAATTCCTTGACAAACACCAGTAGTGGATGCTACATACTCAGCCTCGCATGAAGACAATGCTACTATTTTCTGTTTTTGTGACATCCATGTAATGGGACTCTTTCCTAACAAGAACAGAATACCCGATGTACTTTTTCTATCATCAACATCTCCTGCTAGATCACTATCAGTGTATCCAACTAACTTGAAATTTTCAGCCCCACCTGCTTCATACACACAACCCAAATTTAAAGTACCTTTGATGTACCTCAAGATTTGTTTTACAGCAGGGAAATGTTTCATGCATGGTCTTTCCATGAACCTACTTACAACTCCTACTGAGAATGCTAGATCAGGCCTCGTATTCACCAAGTAACGTAAGCTGCCAATGATACTGCGATACAACGTCGCGTCTACAAGTGGGTTATCATCATCTTTGCATAGTTTCATGCGTGAATCCATGGGGATTTTGCATGGTTTACAATCCTCCATATTCACCTTCTCCAATATCTTCAAGGCATAGCTTGACTGACATAAACTGATGTAGCCTGGTCTCTGAAGAACTTGAATTCCAAGATAATAACTCAATAATCCCAAGTCACTCATATCAAACAATTTCTTCATCTGTTGTTTGAACTCCAGAATTCCTGCAAGTCTTGTACCTGTGATTATTAGATCATCTACATAGACCCCAACAATTTGAGTTTCATCCTTCATACGTCTCTTATACAAAGGATGCTCTAATGGACATTTCTCAAATCCAAGTCTTTGGAAACACATGTCTAGCTTAGCATTCCAAGCTCGTGGAGCTTGCTTCAGGCCATAAAGAGCTTTTCTGAGTCTCAAAACCTGATTTTCCTTTCCTTTCTCAACAAATCCCAGTGGTTGTTTGACATAAAATTCTTCTCTCAGATCTCCATTCAAGAATGCTGATTTGACATCCATATGATGCACTTGCCATGAATATTGAGCAGCCATAGCTACAATCACTCTCACTGTTTCCATTCTAGCAACAGGGGCAAAAACTTCATCAAAGTCAATACCTTTCTCTTGAACATATCCTCTGGCCACCAATCTAGCTTTGTGTTTCACGACTTCTCCATCTGGATTCTTCTTTACTTTGAAAACCCATTTCAGACCAATAGCTTTGTGACCCCTAGGAAGATCTGCAAATTCCCATGTAGCATTCCTCTTAATCGACTGAATCTCCTCTCTCATCGCATGATTCCAGTGTTCATCTGTCGTGGCTTCTTCATAAGTGGTTGGTTCTTCAGCAGACAGTAAAATCACATCATCCTCTCGTATAGATTCAACTTCGATTTCATTTGTTTCTGCATATATTTCTCTTAATGACCTAAACTTTTTAGGTTCGTCCGACGATTCATCAGATATTGTTTGAGAATATGATTCTTGATTTAACACAGGATGTAGATTCTGATTTACATCCATACTAGGTTCAGGAGTCAATTCTCCGTCTGAGTGAGAAAATTGATTTTGTAATTCTGGTTCTCCTAAACGGGGCGAAACTTCTTCTCCTTCATTGTACTTTATGAAATCCTGGACAGATATAGTGAATTTGTTTCCTTGATTTTCTGCCAAGCTTCTATCCTTCATTCTATCCCAGTTCCAAGCTTCTGATTCCCGAAAAACAACATCTCTACTAGTGACAAGTTTCATAGTTTCTGGACAAACAAACCGATATGCCTTTGCACCAGATTCGTATCCCAAAAACACCATTTTTTGTACTCCGATCTTCCAATTTTCTTAAGTGTGGTTTCACATTCTTGACATATCCAATGCAGCCAAAAATTCTAAAATACCCAACAGCAGCTGTTCTTCCAAACCACACTTGGTATGGAGTTTTCCCATTAACTCCTTTCGTTGGACATCGATTAAGGATGTGAAGTGCAGTACGAACGGCTTCTGCCCATAACATTGGTGGCATATCCTTCTCTTTCAGTAGACATCGTGCCATTTCAACAACTGTTTGATTCCTTCTCCCTACAACCCCATTTTGTTGAGGAGAATAGGGAGCGGTGAACTGTCTTTTGATTCCTTCTTGCTCACAAAAATGTATGAATTCATTTGATAAAAATTCACCCCCTCTGTCTGATCTAAGCATTTTTAACTTGTTACCAGACTGCATTTCAACGCTGATCTTCCACTTTTTAAATATCATAAAGCAATCACTCTTCTGCTTAATGAATTCAACCCACATATATCTACTATTATCATCAACAAACAAAGCAAAATAATTATTACCTCCATGAGTTGTTGGTGAGATTGGTCCACACAAATCCACATGAACAAGTTCCAAATTCTCTTTTGCTTGATACTCAGTCTTCTTTGGGAATGATGTCCTGTGTTGTTTGCTGACAGTGCAGTTTTCACATGTCTGATCCGTCACTTTAACTCCGCTCAAGCCTCTGAATAATTTATCCCTTTCCAGCATCGATAAGGCTTTGTAATTCAGGTGTCCAAACCTAGCATGCCACAAAGCTCCTGCAGTCTTTTTCTGGATCAACAAACAGTCATGATTTGTGACATAAAGTTTCAAGGTGTAGAAGCGATTTTCTGCTCTCGGAATCTTGGCGATCATCTGCTGTTTTGCATCAAGAATATTCAGAAAGCCTTCTTTAATGGACATTCTAGCACCAACTTCATCTACTTGTCCAAGACTAATGATATTACTTTTTAAACCAGGAATGTAATATACATTCTGCATCTTCAATAATTTGCCAAATTTTCCTTTGAATGTAGTATCTCCTCTCCCTTGTATTTTAATTTCAGATCCATCTCCGAATTTGACTGCTCCTTTAACGGAATTGTCGAAGTTCGTTAGCCAGTTTCTTGATCCTGTCATATGATTACTGGCTCCACTATCAAAATACCATATTATCTCTCCTAGCATGTCATTAGATACCATATTTTGTTCTTCATTTTTAATCAGTAAATTGTTCTTTTCTGTTTTTAAAGTACATACCTTGGCTATAAGCAACGTAGCGTCATCCTCTACTTCCTGAATTAAGTGAGAGTTTTCTTCTTTCTTTTCCTTACAGTTTGCAGCAAAATGACCATAGTTATTGCAGCTGTAACATCTTGCCTTTTTTATATCGAAGGTGGAGTTCTTCTTCTGTATGTCACCTTCTTTTCTATAAATATTTTTTCCTCGACCCTTACCTATGCCTCGGCCTCTTCCATTTCCTTGGCCTCTTCCATTTCCTTGGCCTCTTCCTCTGTTACTTGAACTGCTTTGATCACTGTTTTGTACATCTGCCTTTGCGTACAAGACTTTTTCAACACCTTTTTTATTCTCAAACTTTGTCATCTTATCTTCAAAGGCTTTTAAAGAACCTATTATTTCTTCCAGAGACTTTGAGGAGATATCACCAAACTCTTCAATAATCGTTGCCACTGATATGAATTTTGACGACACCGATCTAAGCAATTTTTCGATGACATAATTGCTGTCCACATTTGCTCCAAGAGACCTTATCTTACCGACTATCATGGTCATCTTTTTGGTATATTCATCAATAGATTCATTCTCATCCATGTCCATGTTGTAGAGTTCTCTTCTTAGCGCTTGAGTTCTGACTTTAACAGCACGATCTGCTCCAACATGAGTCGCTTTCAACGCATCCCACACTCCTTTTGCGGTGTCTTTATCCAGAATTTGATATAGTGTCTCTTCATTCAAGCCTTGGTAGAGTACAACGAGTGCAAGTTGGTCCGTCTGTGTGTCAACCGTTGACTCTACTGCTATCCAAACTCCCTGAGTGCGCATGATAATTTTCATCTGCATAGCCCATACTTGGTAGTTTGTATCGGACAATTTCGGGTACTGTAAGGATAAAGATTTCTCCCTCGGGCCAGATCTACCTCCAGAAACTCCTGCCTGCATGCTCCCACTTCCTCTCACCACACTTGCGTAAGTATCATCACGTCCTGGCGTATGCGACATTGTGGCTCTGAGTGCGTGAAGCAGTACTCTGACAGACTTCTCAGCATAGCCAACAAGGTGAGATTGCTTGGGTCTGAATTAAAAGACTCCAGGATTGTTGAAAAGATATTGGTGACGGTTCCAGAGAGGTTTGAAGCAACCATTACTACTTTGGAGAACACCAAAGATCTGTCAAATATCTCTCTTACAGAACTCTTAAATGCCTTGCAAGCACAAGAGCAGAGAAGGTCCATGAGGCAAGAAGAGGTGATTGAAGGTGCAATACCTGCAAAGCATCAAGACAGCAACAGGTATAAAAAGAATAAAACTTTCAAGTCAATGAATGGAGATTCATCTAACAATTTTCAGAAAAGAAAAGAAGCAGATGCTAGAAAATCCTACCCGCCTTGCCGTCATTGTAAAATTAAAGGTCATCCACCACACAGATGTTGGAGGAGACCTGATGCTAAATGCTCCAAATGTAATCAAGTTGGACATGAAGCTGCAATTTGTAAAGTAAAGGGTCAGAAGCAGATGCAGGAAGCAGATGCACGTGTAGCTGATCAAGAAGAAGAAGATCAACTGTTTGTGGTCACTTGTTTTTCAGGCAGAGAATCCAGTGAAAGCTGGTTGATTGACAGTGGGTGCAAAAATCATATGACATATGATAAATAACTCTTTGAAGAATTAAAAGATACCGAAGTCAAGAGAGTGAGGATCGGAAACGGTGAACACCTAGAAGTCAAGGGGAAAGGTACGGTAGCTATAACGAGCTATAGAGGTACAAAGTTTATTTCAGATGTTTTATTTGTACCGAAAATTGATCAAAATCTGTTAAGTGTTGGTCAATTGCTTGATAAAGGCTACAAAGTATTATTTGAGAATAAGCAGTGCCTCATCAAAGATGTTAGCGGCAAAGACTTGTTCAATGTTGAAATGAAAGCAAAATGTTTTGCTCTAAATCCAATGGAAAAGGAGCTGTCGACGATTGTAAAAAATAAAACTTGGGAGTTGGTTGATCGACCTCTTAACAGAAAAATAATTGGTGTAAAATGGGTTTTCAGAACAAAGCTAAATCCTGATGGTTCAGTTAACAGATTCAAAGCAAGACTTGTTGTAAAAGGATATGCACAAGTGTTTGGAGTGGACTATTCGGAAACATTTACACTTGTTGCTAGGCTTGACACAGTAAGATTACTGCTTGCTCTTGCTGCTCAAAATAGTTGGAAAGTGTTCCAACTTGATGTTAAATCTGCGTTCTTAAATGGAGACTTGCAAGAAGAAATTTTTGTTGAACAGCCTGAAGGTTTTGTAAGCAGAGGGAATGAAGATAAAGTCTATTTGTTAAAAAAGGCTTTATACGGTCTAAAACAGGCTCCACGAGCATGGTACAGCAAGATTGATGATCATTTGGTGGGTCTTGGCTTTCGCAAAAGTCAATCTGAACTCACATTGTATGTTAAGAATGAAGGTACAAATACCTTAATCATTTCTCTTTATGTAGATGATTTGTTAATTACAGGAAACAACCTTGACCAAATTAATCAGTTTAAACTCGAAATGGAAGAGGTTTTCGAAATGACAGACCTTGGTTTGATGTCATACTTCCTCGGAATTGAGATCAAACAAAGCCAAGATGAAGTGTTCATATGTCAAGGAACGTATGCAAATCAGATACTTAAAAAATTTCAAATGGAAGATTGCAAAGCAATGAATACTCCTATGAATCAAAAGGAAAAGCTGGTCAAAGATGATGGTTCTGCTAAGGTTATTGAAGATGAGTTCAGGAGTTTGGTAGGTTGTTTGATGTATTTGACAGCAACCAGACCGGACATATTAAATGCTGTAAGTATTCTCTCCAGATTCATGTTTTGTCCTAACGAAACTCACATGACAGCAGCGAAAAGAGTTATCAAATACGTAAAGGGGACTTGGAATTATGAAGTTAAGTTTTTGAAGCAGAAAGAGATGAAACTAATTGGTTTCTCTGACAGTGATTGGGGCGGCTCGATTGATGATATGAAAAGTACATCAGGTTACTGTTTTTCCCTCAGATCAGGCATATTCTCTTGGAGTTCAAGAAAGCAGGAAACAGTAGCTCAATCCACTGCTAAAGCAGAATTTATAGCTGCTGCAGCTACTGTTCATCAAGCTCTTTGGCTAAGGAAACTTCTAGTCGATCTAAACATGGAGCAAGAACAAAGAACTGAAATTCTAGTTGATAATCAGGCGGCCATTGCGATCTCAAACAATCCGGTCTTTCGTGGAAAGACTAAGCACTTCAATATCAAGCTATTCTTTGTTCGAGAAGTTCAAAAGAGTGGTGATGTGAGTCTGCGTTACTGCAAATCTGAAGATCAAATTGTAGATATTTTCACTAAACCTCTGCCACTAAACAAGTTGGAAGATTTGAGAAAAAGACTTGGAGTTTGCAGCTTCTAAACAAGGAGGAGTGTTAGAATTATTTAGAAGCTGTTATTTTATGTTAACAGTGTGTGTTTTTTGGTTGTCCTCTAAAGCATGTTTTACTTTACTTGTATCTCTTATTTAACTTGTGTCAGTCACTTAACGTGTGTTAGTGACTTTTATATGTATTTAAAACCAACATTTCTGTTGAATGAATTAAGTCATTTTCTTTTCACATTCCAGTAACTCCTCTGCCTCTCTTATTTTCATTTACTCTCACCATTAACCTTTGTCTTCTGCACTAACACGAACTGCATCTATATCAGTTTTACCTTAACTGATTTTATCTGTCAAAGGCATGTTTGGCGTTGCTATTTTTCCAAAGTTTGGACTACATAATTTAACGTGACAAGAAACACATACAGAAGAAGAATTTTCGCATGTTCGTTTGCAGTGGCGGATCCAGGAATAAAATTTAAGGTATGCCCAAAGATGTTATGGAAATTTTCATTAAAATATAAATATTCGAGTATTGATAAAAATATGTAAATATTCTAGTTACAATTCAAAATGAAAATATATTCTAGTCCAAAAGTAAATGCATTCTTCTCTTACTCATGCTTTGAAAGCGTTGGATAATATCTAGATCATCAACTGTAGAAAACACTTCTTTCTCCACAAATGTCACTGAACAATCATTAAGCCGTGAATTGACCATTCTATTTCTCAACTGATTCTTCACCAATTTCATACGAGAAAATACTCGCTCAAAACTTGCGGTAGCAACCGGTAAGGACAAAACTCGCTTCAAAAGTCTGTAAACAAATCCAAATATTTAGTGTTTTTTTTTGTACAAATAAAAGTCTTACATATATCCGAGATAATTTTCTTATAGAAAGAAAAACTATGGTTTGAAAATTCCCAATTTTTTGGTGATTTGTTGAATCAAAATTGAAGTAAAACCAAATAGAAAATTTTATTGCTTTGTTGAATGAAAATCGAAGTAAACTTCAACTAAGGAAAAATCTTACAATTTAGCAGGACAAGATATTACATCAAGCATCTGCAAATCTTCGTGTTCATTAATCATTAACCTGCAATGAAATATGTAATCAATTTGGAATGAATGATTAACAACCATGCATATCATATAATTTTATTATAGAAAGGAAAACTAGGGTTTGAAAATCCCCAAATTTTTCAATGATTTGTTGAATCAAAGTTGAAGTAAGTTTGAAAATCCCCAATTTTTTAATGATTTGTTGAATCAAAGTTGAAGTAAAACCCAATATCAAATTTTACTTCTTTGTAAATCGAAGTAAACTCCAATGGAAAATTCATTAACTGAATCAACTTAATATTTTATTTCTATAGTTTTATGTTACTTTTATTTGAGAGAAGTTGGAAAAGAGACAGGTACGATTAGAGAAAAATAGAGTAAAATAGAAAGTAATTTTTTTAAAAGAAGTGAAGCTTTTATTTGAGAGAAGTTGGGAAAGAGACATGTACGATTAGAGAAAAATAGAGTAAAATAGAAAGTAAAAGAATTTAAAGAAGTGAAGATTTTATGTGAGAGAAGTTGGGAAATATAGTAAACATAAAAAGTAAAAGAATTATAGAAGAAGTGAAACAAAAGAATTTAAAGAAAAATAGAGTAAAATAGAAAGTAAAAGAATGTAAAGAAGTGAAATAAAATAATTTAAATAGAAAGTAAAAAAATGTAAAAAAGTGAAATAAAATAATTTAAAGAAGTGAAGCTTTTATTTGAGAGAAGTTGGGAAATATAGTAAAAATAAAAAGTAAAAGAATTATCGAAGAAGTGAAATAAAAAAGTGGGTATCCAATAGGTGTTGAACCTAGGACCTGAAGTTTGGAAATATAGTAAAAATAAAAAGTAAAAGAATTATAGAAGAAGTGAAATAAAAAAGTGGGTATCCAATAGGTGTTGAACCCAAGACCTGAAATTGGGAAATATAGTAAAAATAAAAAGTAAAAGAATTATAGAAGAAGTGAAATAAAAAAGTGGGTATCCAATAGGTGTTGAACCCAAGACCTGAAGTTGGGAAATATAGTAAAAATAAAAAATAAAAATAAAAAGTAAAAGAATTATACAAGAAGTGAAATAAAAAAGTGGGTATCCAATAGGTGTTGAACCCAAGACCTGAAGTTGGGAAATATAGTAAAAATAAAAAATAAAAGAATTATAGAAGAAGTGAAATAAAAAAAATGGGTATCCAATAGGTGTTGAACCCAAAACCTCAAATATACTACTTGAGAAGTTAACCACTATACTAAATTTATTTTCCTCATTTAGTTGTCCCGAGCATACCTATCTCCCCTAAATCCGCCTCTTACCGACAGGAGGGGTGTATCGTGAAGCTTTCGAGTTTTATTGTCTGAAGGGTATCCGGTGGAGTTTATTCTGATAATTTCATGTCCCCTTTTGTGATTAAATCTTGTGCTGGGTTATTGGATTTGAATGAAGGATATAAGGGTCACGGGAACTTAGTCAAGGCTGGGTTGGATCACGATGTTTATGTTTGTAATTCCCTTATTTTTATGTAAATGAAATTCGGCTTGTTGTTGATGCAGAGAAAATGTTCAATGAAATGCCTACTAAAGACTTGGTTTCTTGGACATATGATTTGTGGATACAGTACAGTAGCAGATGGTCTGAATTCACTGATGTGTTTCTGTACAATGCTCGAGATTGGATTAAAACCCAATACATTAGCAGTTATAAGTGCACTCGGGTCTTGTTATCTATAATGTTGTCTAACAGGAATGGACATTATGGTTCACATATCACTTGTGGACATGTATAGTAAGCGCGGTAAAGTGGAGTCAGCAGAGAATTTGTTTAATCAGATATGATTCGAGGAATATTGTGTCTTAGAATGCTGTGATAGAAATGCTCGATATCTGGATTCATTTTTTCATGCTTAAAAAGAATGTTGGATAAAGGAAGAAGTTGCAAACCCGACCTCATAACATTGATAAATTTGATTCCTGCTCGTGCTCGATTGCGATCTTTACGAACGGGTAGAATGGTCCACGGATACGCCATCAGAAAAGGGTTTTTACCTCATTTAGTGTTCGAAACTGCTTTGATTGAAATGTACAGCGAATGCGATAAATTAAGATCGGCTGAGATTACATTTGAACAAATCACTTGAAAGAGTTTGGTGACATGAAACACAATGATTGCTGCTTACGTACAAAATGGAGATATGGCAGAAGCCTTATGATATTCCATAGAGCTATGGAGATTGCATCTGGAACCAGATGCCATAACAATAGCAAGTGTATTACCAGCTTATGCCGAAGTAGCATCATTGCTCGAGGGTGCACAACTCCGTGCGTACGCCATAAAATCGGAGATGGGCTCAAATACCATCATCTCAAACTCGATAATCTACATGTACTCAATGGATAAGGAATGCATAAATATGCAAGTCCTAAAGATGAAGAAAAAACTTTGTTCTAAGCAGCAGTCTCAAACGCACCTTCAAAGCGAAAAACTACTTCTGTATCCAAGCTACAAGGCTGTATCTGTCTCTGATCCTGATGGACAAGCCATTGAACTTTCTAAATTATTAAATTCAAGACTTGGAGGAAACTATTGTAAATTTGACTCAGGTATTGATTCTAGATTAGAGTCTCCATATCGAGTAATAAATTCCAGTGCATCATCGTTTTCTGAGGGAAGGTTAGTATGCTCAAAGGAAAAAGACAGACTTTCTCTTAAACAAGTTGCAGAAGAGAATCTGAACACCCAACTTACAATTAACAGTGTGCAAGAAAAATCTACTGAAGCATTAAAACCAGAAAAAGAGTCAGTGAATGATTTCTCATTGTTAGTTGAAGAGAAATTAATTCCATATTTTTATTTTTATTCCGGTCGTACAATTGTACTTTGTAGTTGTCGTGTATGTGCAGGAGGTTGAGAAGCTTGAGATAGGCAAATTGGAAATTAAGTTGAAGAAAGCAGAGAATTACTAGGATCAACAATCAAACAGGGCATTTCAACGAAACCAGCGAGGCATGTGGTCAGTATGAGGCTTTATTGGAGCAATGTAAAATTGAGGTTGGACAGGGAAAATTCAAGAAGCTGTAAATGTTTTCAAAAGGATGGATTTTTGCAGTTGTGAGCCAACGGTTTGGTCATATAACGCGATCATGAGTATATTAGTCGAGTTGCATATTTCAATCAAGCCCATCAGGTTTACTCAAGAACGAAAAGACCTATGCTGCTTTAAGGCTTCTTCGCAGCATGGCTTTGAAAGATGGTGACGGTAATGCAGTCGCTTTTTGTACGATGATATGTGGGATTTCCGAAGAAAATTTACAAACCCAAGGGTATGAGGTGTTTAATTAGATGGTTGAAATTGGTATTTCTCTAGATGTTACTACGTTTAACAAGCTGATACATGTTCTTTGTAAGAAAGGGAATATCAAAGAATGCGCAAACCTGTTCGGTAAGGTCTTTAAGAGAGGCTTGTCGCTAAATTTGTTTAACAATATTTTCATACAAGGGATTCGTAGAAAAGGGGATCTTGAATTGGCTATCTGCACTTTAAATAGTCTTGTAAAAGAGAGTTTGACTCCTGATGCGGTAACTTACAATGCATTAATAGGAGGTTTGGGTAAGCATGTTAAGCTTGTGGAAGCTGAGTGTTATTTAGGTAAAATGGTTAATGCAGGGTTGCAGCTTTATGGATTTACCTATAATATGATAATCGATGGGTATTGTAAGTCATGGATCGTACAAAAAGCCGATAAAATTCTTAGTGAAGCAACTTTTAAAGGGTTTGTTTGTGGTGAGTTCACATATTGCTCCCTGATTACCGGACTCTGTCGAAATGGTGAGAGGGATCGTGCCCTACCTTTATTTGATGAGGCGGTTGGTAAAGGATTAAAGCCGAGTCTTGTTCTTTACAACACACTGATCAAGGGGGTGTCCAAACAAGGACTAGTTTTAGAAGCCATTCAGATTATGAAGGAGGGTCTGAATAAAAAGTATACAGAAGCGGTGGCCAATCTACAAAAGCTACAAAGAAATTCTTCCATCTAGAATGAATTGAAACAGTGATGATGATTTTGGAATGTTAGATTCTTTGGGTACGAATCTTGAACCACGAGAAGAGATTTGAAAGATCTAGGTCGAAGAATATAAATTTACACATCCTATTGATGATGGACCGAATTATTTGAAGGGTTTTTTTTTTCTGGAAAATGGGTTATTGGATCGAAGTTTTTTTTATATAGAGCTGTTATCGGGTCGGGTCGGTCCGGTTTGGACGGGACTGAGACCGAGACCGATTCGTTAAGTTATCGGATCGAGCCGGACCGTTAAGTAAAGGGAGCCGAAAATGATGGACCGGGACCGGCTCGTTAAGACTCGAGTTGGTCGGTCCGACTCTTAACGACGAATTTGTTAGTTTATCATAATTTTTTTAGGATTTTAGTTGAAAATATACATATATTAGAAAAAAAAGTTATATATCTCATTTACTAGGCTGGTTACCGGGCGGACCGGTCCAAACCGGTAAAAGAGTCGGTCCAAAATTTTGGCTCCCAATCCGCTCCTTAAGTTATCCGGACGGTTTCGGACAGGACTTACCAGTCCAATACCGGACGGGTTAACGGGTTGGGAGGCCCCTAACCGCTCTAATCTTATATTATGACGTAAGGTGTAGTAATAAAAGCTATTTTACATAGTAACCAGCTTTGTTGATTTTTGAGCTTGGATTAATATAAACCCATGCACCAAGTAAGCATGCTGGGCTCGTATTACTATAAATAGTCTCAAATTGTATTTAATGAAGTCTGAAGAAAATTTACTTCTTGTCCAACCTGTCAGAATGTTTTTTTTAAAAATATATTTCATTGCAGTTTAATTATTCTTTTACAATTCATCCAAAAATTAATTAGTTTTTCAACTATTATTTGAACACCATCAAAAAATTTTAGACAACAATAACGGTGACAACAGTTGGAGAATGTAGAGGTACTCAGATAACACCATCCTAAACTTGCTTTCGTACTTTATCTAAGGGTGGATCCTAAAATGACCGGGGAGTCATGATCAAAGAGGGATCAGGCTAAATAATGTACGTGAATGATGAACAAGAACAATTCCTTATACAAGAAAAACGTGACCAATTGAGAGGAGAGGTTGAGGCATTGAGATCCCCAAAAAAAAAAATGATAACACCACCGAGTAAGGTCCGATTAGAAGTCCAAAAACCAGTTGGACAAATAGGGTTCCGAGAAAGAGGTTGTCGACCTAGATGCTCAACACAGTCACGAGAAATACTCAAGAGGTAGATCACGTAAAAGTCACTATGCCTCGAAAAAGGAACGTAAGACCAATTATCTGCACAGTCCTTCAAGATCTAGTGAGTTTTCTGTGTTTGAGTTCAAGGATTCTTCGTATTCTTCGAATAGTGATTACTGTCGCAAAAATAGAAGAAATTATGACGGTAATCGCTACTAAAAAGGCATTTTCATGGGCATCAAAATTGAGAACGGGAGAAAAGGTCAAGTAAACAACATGCTTCCTCAAATAAGCAAGGACTTAAAAAAGGTAAAGAATGAACATAAATTGAGGGAAATATAGTAGGTTCGAGAAACCACAGTGTTGATTACCAAATGAATGATCAATTTGCCACACAATCCGAACATAAAATTTTATGCGAAAATTAAAGAGGGTCACCAATTTAGTCAGGGACGTAATTGGAGGGAGTCTCGTCTCTCTATAAAGGTTCTCTATGAGCACCTGCCCAAGCGATTCGATATTTCTAAGATGGAAAAATTTGATAGGAGTAAAGATTCAGATAACCATATCAAACATTTCAAGAACTTTATGATAAATTACGACGAAGATGATAAGTTGTTATGCTGGGATTTCTCCAAAACTTTCAAAGGTAGTGCTTTGAAATGGTATAATCGGCTTCCGCGGGGATCTATCAATAATTTTGATATGTTTTGGATTACTTTTCGAAGGAAGTTTGTGCAAAGCAAAACAATATGTGTAAATGAAGTTTCAATAATTCAGTGCACCAGTTGTTTGGGGAAAGTTTAAAATATTACACCAAATAAGACGGTGTTGAACCCGATTTATCAATTTTCAACCATGCGATTATTGTTTCGATAAAGGCTAATAGATTGGATAAAGCACTTAGGCTTTTAGAACATATGCAACTCGTCGGAGTAACATTTAATGTCGTGACATATAACAACTTGATCAAGGGATAGTGTGATTTGTATCGTGTTGAATGACAGGAAATAGACGCACAAACAAATTCTTTTTTGACACGAAATAGACACACAAATGAAATCTTCTTTCTTGTATGAAATAAGATTAGAGATAATGATCCCAAAAAAATACCTAAAGTATGTATGAAATCAACGCAAATAACACACAACACTCTTTACATGGAAAACCTTCCTAGTCTAGGAAGTAAAAACCACGGGACTGATTTTAGAGTCCAACCAAATATTCACTATCAGAAGACAGGTTAAAAAACTATTATCTAGATAAAACTAGAGCATATACTACACAAAGTATGAAAACTTCATATAAAACCCCAATATACAAGATAGTAAACCGAAATCAGAAAACTCACTGAAATATCCCCAAAACACTCAGTTAGAAGAAGCTGATCGAAAATATACTTAGAAGACTCCAAATACCAATCCCTCTAGTCAGATTGTAGAGGACAAATAGATGAGCTTGCTCCTTAAAATCGAAGCCGATTGGACCACGGAAGACAGTTTGATTGAATGCACAAAGTTATACCTCGAATTATTTTTTCTCTCAAAACTACACTCCTCAAAACACTGTATAAGTTTATATTTATAAAGAAACCAAAATCCTATATGTTACCCTTATTTGTCCTTAGCCCATATGATAATTATACTTCCATATAAAAAGAGCCCAACAAATCTCCCCTCACGACTATGTGGGAGGATTCACCATCCCGACGATCAATCTACAATGTTCAAGCTTTCCCATAGGCAATGCCTTTATCATCATGTCAGACCCATAATCATTTGTAAAAACTTTATCAACCTCCATTAGTTTAACATCAAGAATATCTCAAATCCAATGATATTTCACATCAATATGTTTCGACTTTGAGTGAAATAACGAATTCTTCACAAGATGAGTAACACTCTGATTATCACATAAAATATACCCGTGTTGCTCAAATCCAAGTTCTCTCAAGAACTTCTTCATCCATAATAGCTCTTTACTCACTTCTGTCACAGCAATAAATTCAGCTTTGTCGTTGCAAGGGCAACACACTTTTTTAATCTTGTTTTCCATGAAACAGCGCCACCATAAAACTTAATCAAATATCCAGAAGTAAACTTGCGAGTATTAACATCTCTAACCAACTCTGAATCAGAATAAGCCAACAACTCAAGTGTATCCATCCCAAAACTGAGCTTTAAATTAGAGGTTCCTCGCAGATACCTCATAATATATTTTACGACTTCCCAATGCTCTCTATCCGAGTTTGATAAAGATCTGCTTCCAATAGAAACACTATGAGCTAAGTCAGGTCGAGTACATACCATGGCATACATGAGACTTCCAACTGCAGATGCATATGGTATATTAGCCATATATCGTTTTTTTCATTAGTTGAAGGATATTGTTTCTTGCTTAATTTGAAATGAGTGGAAAATGATGAGCTAGCCACTATAGCTTTGTCCATCTTAAACTTTTGAATAATTTTCTCAATGTATTTTTTTGTGACAATAACAACTTCTTCGAATCTTTGTCTCTAGTAATTCGAATACCAAGAATCTGCTTTGCTGTGCCTAAATCTTTCATTGCGCAAGACTTACATAACTGTTTTTTCAAAGAATCAATCTGTGAAGTATTCTTCCCAACAATAAGCATATCATCCACGTAAAGTAAGAGGATAATAAAATCATCATTAGCAAATTTCTTCGCAAATACACAATTATCAAAAGAAGTCTTCTTGTAGTCCTACTCTCCCATAACTAACATGAATTTCTTATACCACTGTCTCAGAGCTTGCTTCAAACCATATACACATTTCTCCAGTCTGCACACATAATATTATTTTCCTTCAACCACAAAACCTTCAGGTTGTTTCATAAAAATCTTTTCTTCTAAGTCACCATGCAATAATGTTGTTATTACATTCATTTTCTCAGTTTCCAAGTCTAGACTGGCTGTAATGCATAGAACTACATGAATATACGACATTTTTACCATTGGAGAAAATATTTCATCAAAATAAATCCTTTTTTCTAACCAAAGCCTTTGACTACCAATCTCTTTTTGTATCGGGGTTGCAGAGAACTATCATCTTGCTTCAACCTATACACCCACTTGTTACTCAAAGATTTTATCCATTCAGGTAGCTTCACTAACTCAAATGTGTGACTTCTCATGAAGTGATTGCATCTCTTCATTCATTGCTTCAATCCACTGATATTTACATACACCACTAACAAACTCATCATAACACTCAGGCTCACCTACATCGGTCAACAAAATATATTGGTCAGAAGGATATCTAGTAGAGGGTTGTCTATCTCTAGTAGATCTTCGAGTTGGAACTTCAGGTTGTTCAACCTCTTCTTCATTTTCTTGTTTATCCACAAAATCATTATCATGATCAACAGTACCAAAAATATGTGAACCTCTTGAAGCAGATGAGTCACTATATGAATTTTCTTTAACTTCAGTAGGAGTATGTGCAAGCGGAATATACCCCAAATCTACCAAGTTATTGTCAAAAATAGGTACTGAATTCTGGCTCTTATCAATATCATGAACTATCTGATCTTCCATAAACACAACATATCTTCTCTTAATAAGCTTCTTATTAACTAGATCATAAAATCTGTAGCCAAAATCATCAAGGCCATATTCAATGAATACACATTGTCTTGTCTTCAAATTAAGTTTAGACCTCTCATCTTTAGGAATATGCACATAATCTTTGCACCCAAAGATACACAAACGATCATAAAAAACATCTTTACCTGTCCGAACTCTATTTGGGATATCTTCATCTAAAGGTACAAAAAGACTAAAATTCAAGACATGTACCGTTATATTCAAACCTTCACCCCAAAAGTATTTAGGGAGTTGTTATTGTGAAATAAGACATCTCACTCTTTCAATTAATGCTTGGTTTAGTCTCTCAGTTACGCCATTCAACTGAGGGGTTTTGAGAGGTATCCTTTGATGTCGAATACCTTGCTGATTACAATAATCATTAAAATGACCAATGTATTCTCCCCCATTATGACTTCTAACACACTTCAATTGTTTCCAAGTTTGTCTTTCAACTGAAGCTTGAAACTGCTTAAAGACATCTAACACTTGATCTTTTATTTTCAAAGTGTAAGCCCAAACTTTTCTTGAATGATCATCAACAAAAGTAACAAAGTACAGAAACCACTAAGTATTCTGGTTTTGGAAGGACCACAAACATCAGTATGTATCAAGTCAAGAAAACTTGGTTTTCTTGAAGGAGCTGAGCTCTTAAAATACACTATATTCTGCTTTCCAGCCAAACAATGTACACATTTCTTTAAATGAGCTTTATGTATCCCACAAATGTATTGTTTCTTCCTCAGAATATCTAATCATTTTCACTAATGTGTCTGATAGTTTTATGCCACAAATAAACCATTGCTTCATTATTAACAACATTGATTTTCTCAACAGGAACCTTTGTAGACATGATGTAGAGGGAAAAACATTTCTATCTTCTTTCCACAACCTACGAGCCCTTAGTAATTCTCCACTGTCCATTCACAAAAATAACTCAATAGCATTCATCATCTAGCCTCCATGTATAGATCAAATTTAATCGAAGATCGGGTATATGTTTAACACCCTTCAAAATAAATCTTGTAACCATGTTTGTTTCTAGATAAACATAACCAATACCAACCACTTTAGACAAATCGTTATTTCTCATCTTTGCAGAACCAAAGTCACCAAAGGTGTAAAATGAGAAAAAATCTCTACGAGAAGTGGCATGAATTGTAGCACCGCTGCCAACTACCCAACCACTTTCATCAGACACAAAATTCACAACAACATCATCAATAACAATGAAGTAACACTCTGAAACCGCATCAACATGTTTCTTGTCACCACTTTCATCATATTTTTCTCCTTGTACTTTTCTTCCTTACCATTGTTGGATTTCCCCAAATTATAAGTCTTTCTCAACTTAGGAAAAAAATTCTTAGTGTGCCCGATCTCATGATAGTAGTAGCACTCCCAATCTACAAATTTATTAGACTTGTTCTGACTTTTTCTTATACTTTTACCTCTAGTTTCCAATCGTGATTTTCATTTCTTCCACGTTTCTCCAACGACTAGAGTTTCTGAATGTGAAGAGAAACCAACTGGTTTTCTTCTCATATATTCATTTAACACACTAATTTTAGCGAATGCCATTAAAATATTACCTTTAGGAGCTGAATTATAAAGAGACATTCTCAAAATATCCCACGAATCTGGCAGCGAACCAAGTAATTATAACACCAAAAACTCATCATCAAATTTGATACCCATAACAACCAACTGATTAATTAAGCCTTAAAAGGTATTCAAGTGATGTGGAAGAGGTGATCCATCTTGATACCTCAAATACATCAACTGTTTAAACAAAAATAACTTACTTTTTCCTATATTCTGATGATATAACTCATCAAGTTTACTTTACAAAGTCCTTGCATATGTTTTGTCTACAACATGATTCAGCATATTATTATCAACCCATTTCCGAATAAAGCCACAAACCTGTCGATGAATATTTATCCATTATGCATTAGACTTATCTGTAGGTTTTTCATCACCGAAAAATGATTAATGAAAACCTTTAATATAAAGAAGATCTTACATATTTAATTTCCATATATGATAATTCAAACCATTCATCGTCACCATTGTACTTTTATTCACCTCCATATTTGATACAAGACAAATACACAACCAGTATCTCTGATACCACTTTGACAGGAAATAGACGCACAAACGAAATCTTATTTGACAGGAAATAGACGCACAAATGAAATCTTGCCGCTTGTATCAAATATCATTAGATATAATGATCCATAACAAAATACAAAGTATGTATGAAATCAACACAAATAACACAGAACACGTTTTACGTTGAAAACCTTCCCAGTGTAGGAAGTAAAAACCACGAGACTAATATCATAGTCCAAGCAAATATTTACCTATAAGAAGACGGGTTACAAACTATTCTATAGATAAAACTAGATCAAACACCACACAAATTATGATAACTTCATACACAACCCCAATATACAATATAGTAAACCGAAATGAGAAAAATCACTGAAATATTCTCAAACACAGTTAGAAAAAGCTGATCCAAAATATACTTAGAAGACTCCAAATCAAAATCCTTCCGGTCAAATTATAGAGGAAAAATAGACAAGACCGATCACCAAATCGAATCCGATTGGACCACAGAAGACAATCCGATTGAATGCACACAGTTCCGCCTCGAATGGTTTATTCTCTCAAAACTGCACTCTTTAAAACATTGTATAAGTTTATATTTATACAGAAACCAAAATACTATAGGTTACCCTTATTTGGCCTTAGTCTGTATGATAATTAGACTCCCACATAGAAAAAACCCAACATTAAAGACATCATTGAGTTGATAGCCGTAATGTCTTGTCCATCGGATAAAGTTAGTTATTATAGTATGATAGGTTTTCTTTGTAACGAGAAAAGAATAACCAAAGTTAGAGATTTAACAAATAAGATGTTGAAAATTCATAATTTAGTACAATATCAAGTCACGCACAATACTCATATTCATATGCTCTCAAAAAATTATTACACGAACGAGGCTTTTAAAATTTTAAGGATGCAAAATAAGAGGTTCTAGATCGATAAGGTTGGGCAAAGTGAAATTGTTAATTCATTTTGCAAGACATATTAGATTAATGAGGCAAAAGATATCATTAATGGAATATTTTCAATGGGTTGTATTCGCCATGTTTTGACTTACACTAATGTTATCGATAGTTTTTAGATAAGAACTCATCAAATTACAGAGAAAAAATGAACTCGTCAAATTGAAAATTGAAGTGAAGCAAGACTCATCTATTTGAAAATGGGTTTGTCGATATGATTTTGTTAGTTATTTCTTAATTGAAAAAGATTTTGTTTATAAAGTATCTTGTAATAGTTAACAATTGAAATGAATTCTTCAAATTGGATTTTGAATAATGATACTTGTTGGTTATTTGTCAATTGAAAAGGGTTATTCGAATAAACAAAGAAAATGAGAAGGTAAAATGCAAGTGTTCTATAGGGTAAGAGTTGAAGTAGCTCGTCAAATTAAATGCTCATCAAATTCAAGTGTCTTTAACAATTATTCCTCCATTGAAGAGATGCTCGTCAAATTAAAAGCTTGTCAATATTCAAGTGTAGTCATCACCAGGTATTGGCATTCGGTTCTTCGGTTCGGTTCAGTTTTTGGTTCTTTCGGTTCTTTAAAACTAGTACCCATTTAGGAACCGATTAAAATTCGGTTCGGTTTGGTTCTCGGTTCTTTCGGTTCTTTAAAACTAGTACCCATTTAGGAACTAATTAAAATTCAGTTCGGTTCGGTTCTTCTCGGTTCGGTTCGGTTACATTCGGGTTTCGATTCCAAATGGTTACTTTCTAACCAAATGGATACTTTGTAACTAGAAGAACCATTTGGAATCGAACCTGAAAGGAACGAGATGGTTATTTTCTAACCAAATGGTTATTTTCTAACCAAAAAAACTGTTTGGAACTGAACCCGAAAAGAACCAAATGGTTATTTTCTAACCAAACGGTTACTTTCTAACTAAAAGAACTGTTTGGAACTGAACCCGAAAAGAACCAAATGGTTACTTTGTAGCCAAAAAGTTACTTTGTAGCCAAAAGAACCGTTTGGAACCGAACAGAAAACCATAGATATTCAAAGGTACTATTGTTTATTCAGTTCTTTATGGGTACTATTCGGTTCTCGGTTCCGAACTGAACCGAACCGAGAACCGTGGGTATTTAAGATAAGGAACCGTACGGGTATTTATAAGGAACCAGAACCGAAACCGAATCCGTTATTTCAGTTCGGCTCGGTTCTTCAGTTCCATACCCATATGCCCATGCCTAGTCATCACCTATTTGATTGTTGAAGAGCAACTTGTCAAATCAAAATTTATTCATTAGTTATTATTTTGTTGAGAATCAACTCGTCAACTTAAAAGCTCGCTAAATATGGATCACCTTGTCAATTGGGGTTCAAGTGGTCAGATAGTTACGTTCTTATTCGATAGAGCGATCAACTTCAACTATGGAAAACTGATGTTTGACAATCTTGAAAAATCGAACCCGTGGTCATAAATTTGTGGAGATAATACTGTTACTATAGTATTAGACGGTGTTGGTGATTTTTTTAAATATTAACATAATAAGGTCGCTCCTCAGTTTGACATCATAAATATTTTTGGAGGATTCGTCAACAATATAAAAAAGTAACTTTTCGTGAACACCACAAATATCTAGTATGAATTTATCAAAGGATATTCTAATAATAATCTTTGGTCTTCATCAATGGTCTCACGTTATATCTCAGACATCAAAATTCAAACTACAACATGGAGGCTATAAGCCAAAGTTTGTCATGAAAAAAAAAAGGTTGTGCAATAAGCCCTCAATAATAACAATTGTCATGTCATTGGCCAAGTGATCTTCCTGATAGAAAGACCATAATCCAAGTGAAATTCATAATATAAAGGTTATAATTCAAGTGATCTTCATGATAGAAAGTTTAAGCCAAATGATCTCCATGATAATAAGACTATAAGCCAAACGATCTCCTGATAGAAAGACGATAAGCCAAGTAATCTCCATGATAAAAAGGTTTTAAGCCAAGTGATTACCATGATATGAAGACTATAAGTCACATGATCTTCATGATAGAAAGACATTATACAAAGTGAGCTCCATGATAAAAAAGCTATAAGCCAAGTAATCTCCATGGTAGAATGGCTATAAGAAAAGTAATCTTCGTGATAGAAAGGCTATAAGCGAATGGATCTTCATGTAAATGACGACGTTTAATAATTAGCAACCAAAAAACAGTTATATAAATAGGGTCATATATAATGATAAGTAAGCGAACATGGTTAAAGACCATGCCTACAGTTGAAAGAGCACGAGGTTACACAAGTGACCATACTGAGCTCTGACTTAAAATGTGAAATTAGTAAAAATGGTTAATAAACGAAGCCCATAAGTTTACATAAGTGACTGTACTGAGCCCTGACATAAAATGTCAAATTAGCAAAAATGGTTAACCAACCAAGCCTATAAGGCTCCACAAGTGGCTATACTAAGCCCTAACTTAAAATGTCAAAGTAGCGAAAATGGTTAATAAACCAATCATAAGTTTCATAAGCTCTAAGGTTACACAAGTGGCTATACTGTACCCTGACTCACTAGTCGAATATATATTCGATCCCCATGATGAGAAATAAAGTATAAATATATTTCCAAAATAAGCATACTAGAAAAATAAATATGAGGTTATGCAGAAACAACTTGTTCAGATAAAGAACTTCATTTAGTAACAATTTCACCAACATGAGAAAATACATTGATAGAAAATAACTTGAGAGAATTTGATTTAGCATGACGACCTAAAGCATGACAACATGAAGCATGACGACTTGAAGTATGACGACCTAAAGTATGACAACCTTAAAAATATTCATTTAACGATATGAAAAACATTACACTTAATAATTTAAAAGATATTCAATTCAATAACTTGGAAGACATTCAACTTGACGAATGCGATCATATTTAAATCCACATACTGATGAAATTTGAGTTAAGTAATTAAATCTAAAGTATATATTTTCATTCATATACAAGGTTAAAATATTACCATGGTTTGTTATACGAGAATTTGATGAGTATATAGGTAATATAAACATATTTGAGCATTTACCATCAAGATGAAGAAAATGAAGGCAAAATAAATTCAAGTAGGAATCTAAAACATTGATAAGACAAGTAGCTGAATGTCAAAGCTTAGTCCTTACTTCATGCTTCAGCAAAGACTAGGGGCTACTCATCCATATCCAGCAAAAAATCAAAGTGGCCCGAAGAAACATGTAATAACTTAGCAACCTATGAATTGTTAGTTGTACTCTTTTTCCTTTGGAAATATAATGTTTTTATTCTCAAGGGACATTTTGTCCAGCAAAGGGTTTTAATAAGACATGAACAGTTAAGTACAAACGAAATTGGAGACGTCTATGATAAGAGTTCAGTTAGGAAAATTAAAATAAATACGCCTTAAGACTCTTAAGAGTCTAGCCGACATGATCGTCATAATTAATTTTGCTTGAAATACGGAGTTTCAGAAAAAGATAACAACTTTAGCCATGAAGACAAAGTTATAAGATCAGAACTACAAACTTTAGCAAATGACAAGTGGTGTCCCGAAAATTAAAGGTAGTCATCATTTGATACTCAAGCAAAGACTTGCAGATTACACTATCCGGACATTATATTTGACTAATATTTAGTTTTCCATAACGTTATACTCCAAATCAAGGACTAGAATAAACCATAATGATGATATAATACCTGGATACTAATAAAAATGGAAGGATATTTATGTAATTGTATAATATATAAGCATGCACTATATATTAAAGGTTAAATACCCATTGATAATAGTATATTATACTTTAACCCTAGTAAGCACTTATAATATATATATATATATCGATAAGAGAACCAAAAAAGAACTATTCAGATTGATAATAAAACATTTTCTCTCTCTAGTTCGTCTTTTAAAAAAAATATATATTTATTCTCTCTCAAGAATATATATTTTGGTATTTGATTATTTTTTTGGCATGATCAATCATGATACTATAAAGAGCAGTGATAAGCCAAAGTGACTAAAGATCATGATGAAATAACTGAGTTATCTAAAGATGAATGACACATGAATTCTTACAAAGCAACCGAAGGGTTATACGTTTGTTTAATGTAAAGATATATTAGAGAGGAAGAAATGTATTACCAATGTTTAGTTATCTCGGTACAAAGCTAGGTTGGAGGCTAAGGACTTCAAGAAAAAAAATATGATATCAATGAAATTTTCTCACCAATTCTGAAACAAACCCTCGTAGACGTTTTGATGTCAATTTTTTTCCAGATTTGTCTTGAGTTAAATCAAATAGATATTACGAATTCCTTCATGTATGATGAACTGAAGGAGATTATATACATGATTTAGCCTCAGGGTTTTTAAGAAAGGAATGAAAGAGATGTGTGTTTGTTAAAAAAAACCCTATATGGGTTAAAATAGTCGTTAATGGAATAAAATATGTGATTCTCTTATAATGTCCATCAAGTATAAGAGAAGATGTTATGATAAATATGTCTATTGTAATCGGAAAATACATATTGAGAGACATATAGTGTTGCTTCTATATATAGATGTCATATTGATAACTAAAATGACCGAAAGATTATTGAAACGGTGAAAATTTAGCTAAAATGAGAGTTTGAGATAAATGATATCGGAGAGGCTAAAATAATACTTGGTATAGAAATCAAGAGGAACAAACTGCGAGGAAATCTATCCTTATCTAAAAACGTTCTTAAGTAGTTTAGTATATCTGAATCACGAGAGGTTGGAACTCTCATGATGATCATTTCAAACTTAGTACCACTCAAGCACAAACCAAAATAAAAGATAAGAAGTTTATGCAAGATATAACCATATTAGTGTCATTGGAAGCACTATGTACGCAATAATATGCACGAGACCTGATCTAGCATACTCAATTAGTATTTAACGCAAATTTATGTTAATCCATGAAAATTTCACTATGAAACACTCAAATGGCTTATGAGATACTTGAAGGGTTTGAATAAATTTGGATTGTGTTATAATCAGGACTACAAGGCTGATATGATGATGATGAGGCATGTTGACTCTGATTATGCAGATTGTCTTGACACTCAGAAGGCAACTTTGAGTTAGTTTTACTATGCTTGGAGGAGTAGTTAGCTGTAAATTATGTCTTGAAAATGATGTTCTCTTATCATCCACAGAATTCGAATATATGGTTGTTCCTGAAGCAATGAAGGAATCTATGCATGAGAAATGATTGTTAAGTGAAATCACTAGTATATAACAAGAAACGACATTATTATGTGACGATACTAATGCTCTTTAATGGATAAAAAAATCCAAAGTTTTGTGAGCAAATTAAGCTTGTAGATATCAAGCTTTACTTCAACCAAGATGTAGTAGAGAGAAAACATGTGAATGTGGCAAATATTACAAGTTTAAGAACCACGTTGACTGGATGTCTCAAAAGAGTTGTTGGAACATCGAGAAAATATTGATTGAGTTACTATAAGACCAGGTGGATAATTTTTAGATGTATGCTAAAAATTACTGAAACAGTTATGCCGAGACTTAAGGATCGAGTCTTGAGCTGACCGAGATCTTAAATTAGGAACTGTAGGGACTTTAAAGAATGAAAAAGACAGGAGCTTATTCGAGACTTAGATGCAAAGACAAATGCTGAAACCTAAGATAAAAAAACGTTTTACCAAGACTTGTGAATAAGTAGCTCATGTAACCAAAGTGCATGATCATTACATGTTTTAACTTCAATGCATGCACTTTATAACTGAGGCTTCTGAAGATACTTCCGTATTCCTAGAAAAAATTTGGTTCACTATCATGTGAAGCATCTGAAAATGGGTAAAATATCCTCAGTCGTTGATTATATGATTTAATCTGAGTGTCTTGTGAAGGGAGACCACATAATACTGGTATTAGGGGATTATGCAACTATTTTCGATATTATACATGCCAATACAAATGTGAGGGTAACAACTACCATTACTCATTGATTGTTTGTGAGAACAAGATGAGAGCTGTTAATGTGAACATGACATATTATGTCATCGGTCCTTGTTCTATATAAAGTGGAAGATAATAATAAAATTGTCGGCGTTAGAGCTGAAGTATTGCTAGAGCAAAAGAGAAAATGCGAGTTTTTCTCGTTTTAAAGAGAGAAGAAAAATTAGAAAATAAACACTAAAAGAAATACTGCGATCCGTAGATTCTTGTGTCAGTTTGAGAAACTTTAAAATTAAAAAAATAGCAATTTGTAATTTTTTTATGTAAGCTTAAAAAATTTTAAAACAAAAAAAATGGTGGTGTTAATTATGCTTGATTTTTTTTTTTATATAATTGTTTTTCTAGGTAAAATTTAATGTCTCATCCTAGGTAAGTGTAAAAGACTGCCCGGAACGATATTAAACCTTATATGTAAGTGTTTTATTTGTATTTGTTTTTGTTATTAGCTTTAAATTTGAAAGTTACAAAATTGAATCACTACTTTCGTAATCGTATTTGTAGAGAATAAATCACTTATGAATTAAGGTTCGGTCATTTACTTCGGCCTACTACCAAAATCGCACCCGTTTGAACACAAACTAAAAATCTTAAATATTATGTCTAATGTTACGTTGCTCTTTGGTCTTGTGTTGATTATGTACAGTTTGTTCTGACGCAAAAAATAAGAAGAAGAGAGTTCAATTTCATCTCCTCCACACACCCAAAAATTATATCCAAAAACTATTTCTCAATGGCTGCCACATCTTCTCTTCTGATTAACCAAAACCTCTCTTGCTTCTCCTTCTTAACACCAAAACCGAAGCCATGTTAATAAACTTCTCTTACTCTCCACCTTCATCTTCTTCATATATCTTCACCAGATCAACAAATCTCAAATCGCCCATCTCAGATTTCACTCTAAAATCCAAAACCCATTTCCCAAAATCCAATTTCCTTTCAGTTTCTCACAGAAAAAACCATTATTCTTTGTACAAACCAAAAAACAGGTTCGATTTCACGACCCGGGCTGTTTCTGGGTTTGATTTGGGGAATATAGAGTCTATTCTTGAAGCTATTTCAGTATTAACAGCAATTATAGTCGTTCATGAAAGTGGTCATTTTCTCGCTGCTTCTCTCCAAGGAATCCATGTAAGTAAATTCGCAATCGGATTTGGTCCGATATTAGCTAAATTCAATGCTAAGAACGTAGAGTACTCAATTAGAGCTTTTCCTTTAGGTGGGTTTGTTGGGTTTCCTGATAATGATCCAGATAGCGATATTCCTGTTGACGATGTCAATTTACTTAAAAACCGCCCGATTTTGGATAGAGTTATTGTCATATCAGCCGGTGTTATTGCAAATGTGATATTTGCTTATCTTATAATTTTTGTTCAAATTATATCCGTTGGATTACCTGTCCAAGAAGCATTTCCCGGTGTACTTGTACCGGAAGTAAGAGCCTACTCAGCAGCTTCGCGCGACGGTTTACTTGCCGGAGACATAATCCGTGCAATCAACGGTGGTGATCTACCCGAAACCGGGTCTGTTGCTGTTTCTCAAGTAGTTGATATCATTAAGAGAAACCCTAAGAGGAACGTAGTACTTAAAATCGAAAGAGGAAATCAGAATTTCGAAATCCGAGTAAACCCGGATGAGAATTCTGATGGAACTGGTAAAATCGGAGTTCAATTATCTCCAAATGTGAAATTCACCAAAGCTCGACCCAAAAATATAGGGGATGCTTTTAGCTACAGCGGTCGCGAATTTTGGGGTCTATCTTATAATGTTGTCGATAGCTTAAAGCAAACATTTTTAAATTTCTCGCAATCTGCTAGTAAAGTTTCGGGTCCTGTTGCTATAATTGCTGTTGGTGCTGAAGTCGCAAGGTCGAATACAGATGGTCTTTATCAATTCGCTGCTTTGCTTAATATTAATCTTGCGGTGATAAATCTTCTTCCTTTGCCGGCTTTAGACGGTGGGTCTTTGGCTTTGATCCTTATAGAAGCAGCGCGAGGAGGTAGAAAACTTAATTCGGAACTGGAACAAGGGATCATGTCATCTGGGATTATGCTTGTTTTGTTCCTTGGCTTGTTTCTTGTAGTAAGGGACACACTTAATCTCGATTTTATTAAAGACTTGTTGTAAATTTCAGATTGATCTTATCAGGTAAAATACTTTTAGGCTTGATCGAGGGATGATACTGATTATATTATCGGTTCGTGTTTGGTGGATCTTGTTGTAAAATATAGTTCGATTACAATGGTGATACAGATATGAGTTGCGATATTTCGTTTCTCCTCCAAATGACGAAAGTTTAAGTGTTTTTTTGTTTTGTTGATGTCTTGAAGTGAATATGTTGCTTGTATTCATTTTCTTAATTTGGAGATGAATTGCAGGATTTGGTGCAAAGCTCTATAGGATCCAGAAAGAACACAATATGTGATTGTAGATTTTTTGTCTGAAAATTTTGAGTTAGAACAAAAGATATATTATCTGATTCGGATAAATTGGCCAGTTTAAGATATCATGTGATATTTTGTCAATCAAGTGGCTCTGCTGATGTAACATATTTTTATAATCCATCTGTTCAAGTTATTGTGATAATGAGGTCACATCGAGGGTACAAAGGACAGCGAACTGGACTGGAAACTATAGCCTAAAAGAAGTAACGATTTTTTTTTTTAAATGATGTAAAAGAAAAGAAAGTACTACTAAGGATCAACCTCGACCTCATAGTGTTTAGAATGAAGAATAAGTTCAATAAAAGTGTGGACATCGATCTCATTTTCATCAATCAAGAGTTAGAAGATATAACTGTCTTGGCAAGTTGGCATAACGCCCCTACTTGTTTCGACTATTATTGGAAACTCCTCTAATGTAAGTTTGCTTCAACTATGGCCCAAAAAGGTGAATGTTGGAGATATGTAATTTTAGTTCTCTCAAAAAGTTGACTTCCGAAAAAAATTAGGTATTTCATTCTTATTCTAATTCATGTTTTTTTTATGTTAAAAAGAAAGATATGGCTAAAAAAAACTATGTTTTGTTAGATTTTTCATCTTACCTTCCTGAATTTGAAGTTGAAAACTTCAAAATAAATTTTTTAGTCTTTCTATTTACAAAAAAGTCATTGACTTACAAATTAACCTAAAATCTGAAGAAAAAAAACCCCAAATTTTATTCTAAACCATAAAATTTTACTACTCTTAAAATTACCAAAAAAAACTAAACACCAAATAGTTATGGAAGACGAGGAGATGAGCAACTTGGTAGACGAAGAAAACGAATATCGAAGGGAGGTAACAATTTCAACTTTTGTTTCTGTTTTGATATGAACCGCAGGATTTATACGGTGAACTATATGCATTTCGCATAGAACGCGGGACCAGAACCCATATTTCACAATTCTACATGTGTCGAGAATTTTTTCGTCGCATTCCTTCACGCGACCAGGTAATTCTGGTCGCACATTCTGTGTGAACAGACTTCAACTTTTTTTATTGTGCGACTGATTAAATATTAGTTCTTCTTAACATATTGTTATTCGATGTAGGAGATACCAGACAACCACCATATATAATGGCTTATTACGCAAAAATCTTCACAACCAATAGGTTATTCGCGAAGCTGAACCGAAGAAGATTAAATTCCTCACCATTAAAAAGCTATATGATAGTGTGAAATGGGGAAGAACTCCTAGATTAGAGTACGTCTGCGAGAGGTACAATATTTTTGTATAAAAAACGAGGCCGAAAATTTTGAGAAAATGAAAGTGTACGACGAAAAAATGTAATTGTCCCTTTCAATTAAAAGGGCATCTGATTGACGTCCTAACTATGCAATGGTGTTTGGAAATTATAAACACTAAACACAATCATGAACCTTATGTTTGCTTAGATGGCAATTCCCTCGCTTGTAGGCTAAAACCGAATGAAGATGAACTAGTTCGTAATTTGTCTTTCCTTGGTTCGCGTCTTAGGAAGATATATAGAGGTTTGAAGAATAATAATCAAAGAATCTTTGAACATGCGTACAATCTATAATTATCGCCAAAAACATCGGGATGTTGAGCACGGGGGACAAACTTAAATGAAATATTTGTTGGCTAAATTGAAGGATCATGATTACTTAACGTGGGAGCGATTAAAATACCAATCAAAAGTGATCACTGATTTTCGTCCGCACATCCTATGAGTATAGACTCGTTGCATACATTCCATAATGTGCTTATCATGGATTATACGTACAAAACGACGAGGTATAAGATGTCGTTGTTAGAGATTATTTGAGTAAATTCGACTTCAATTACATTTATCGATGTATGTGTTTATGAGCGGGGAGAAGATACCAAATTATACATACAGTTTGGGTGTTCTTCGTGGTTTGATGATGGATAATGAATGTGAATTTTCGAGCGTTATTGTTACCAATCGAGAGTTAGCTCTCATGCGATGTATCAAGAAAATATTTCTAGGCACGACTAGGTTGCTATGTACGTGGCATATTAACAAGAAAGTTTTTGGGACGGTTCAAAAATTAATGCGCGATGATGTGATTGCGAAACAATTTGTTGAGTTTTATGGTTACGTTGCCGGAGCAAACACAGTCAGGGGTTACGAAAAAAACCTAGCTACATTGGACGAAATATTCGCCTATTACCCCAAGTGTATTGAATATGTTATGTTGGCATGGAGAACGAAATATGGTGACAAATTTCTTCAACATCGAACAATATCAAACATTACGGCCAAACAACAACGAATAAGGAAAATTTCATTTGTTCTCGTTTTTTATAACACTAAAAATATACCTCTTAATTATCTACATTCTCTATAGGTGTGTGAGTGCTCATTCGACCCTAAAATGATACCTTTGGACGAACCAATGCAATTTTGAACTTTTCTGGGAACAAGTTCACAACCTTCTAACGAAGCAGCATACGGGGATCCTCGAATCTTTCGAGCGAAGTAAGTTTCGTACTTTACGTGGTTTTGATGATAATTTGACCAATGACCTAGTCGGTTATGTATCCTATATGGTCTTAAACGAATTGATGCATACTATTATACGTTAGAGATATATAAGCGTAGATCGGGTAGCAGGTGGCAGACGCGTCCTTAAGAAAACACAAGGGTTACAATACATATGTGAAATTGAATCAATAACAAGAGAATATAAATGCATTCCTAGGGAAGATGTAGATATATATTGGACACGATTTGATATTGTTCATAGAGATCCCACTTCGTGTGAAGATTCCTTGCAAAAACAACTATCCATCATATAATATCGTGGCTAGATGTGGCCCAAACTCAGCGATCTGGTCATATCCCTAAGGATCAACACCTCCTTGAGTGTGCACCGGAGGCCCTTCACCAACATACGTATCATCACCTATCAAAGTCGGATTTGACAATATATACCACATATTCTTCATAAACCAAACAAGGTACACCGGGTCCGTATTATCTTGCCCACCCTCCTATAACGCACCTAAAATGGTGAAAATACGGTGCTGTCAATTCACCCACAACAAAGGATCCTAAGCATAACTTTAAGTAGGTTTCTTAACTACTTTTCTGGAAGCAGTAGGACAAATCTGGAACAATATTAGCTTAATGTGACCCATCTCACTCGTGACGTGATCCGGGTAATAAGGCACGACTATGTCAAATGACTTGAGCATAAGCTCAACCCAGCTTACCGTCTGGAACAAACGCATACCCCGTAGATTAACATATAGAAGAAAAATCACCTGAAACACAAAATATACTTAGCATACATAAATGATACAAGTATTATGTTTATTAAGACAAAATATATGTTAATGCAAGTTAACATTAAACTAAAATAGTACAACTTACATCTAGTATGCCCACATCGATAGTGTGTGCCCTAACTCTGAGCGAACCACCTTCGAATAATAAACTTTATATGGCACGTAACGGTAGGTATGTGGTGACGCTAAAGTGTAGTCGCTATACAAGGGCGCACTAAACGACCTAAAATGATGAAAGATATAAGTTTCTAACATCCCATTAACCCCGCATATACCACTCGTACCATGCATAGACCCCTAACTGAGGGAGTAGTAAATCTGTGCCACTACCATCTAACCCCAATTGTACCAATCCATAAACTGATACTAGTTAATGAGCTGTAGGTAATCTAGGGAAATATGATTGCCAGTTTTGTTAGCGCAAATAGTGGATCCTAAGAGGTATAATATATAAGCTCACATAGCGTAATCAACCCTAACATCAATAACCCTACTATCACTGTATCGCTCATGTGTGAAAATTGTACGTAACCAATTTAATGTTAAACTAGTACTGTTCCTAAAGATTTTAACCAACTTAGATGATCGTACACCAAACATATTAGTTTTTGTCATGCACCTCTTCGTTTTATCCTCAAAAGACATTAAGTCAAAATCCATATATATAATCCGCAAATCGGTGATGACGTGGACGTCTTTAAGAGTGACAGTCATCTTACCAAAGAATAAGTAGAGTGAAGATGTCTCCTGATGCCAGTGCTCGATAAAAACCTCTATTCCGTGGGCGTTGGTATACCAACGAGATAATGCATCGATAATGAGGGAAGAAAAAATCCCCGTAACCTTTTCCGGTACCCGAGTATGATGCCTTAAGTCCCACATTCAAAGAATTTCGTACATCGAGAAGCACGTAAGTTGACTATCGCCTACAATATGTATCCAACACAAAAACCATAAATCTAGAAGTTCTTTATTAAGATTAAGTTAAAAGTAAACCAAAAAGTTGTTTATTAAAAAAACTTACATCTCCGTGGTATACACTGTACGCCTCGTATAGGGTGTAATCGGGATAAATACCAGGGATTTAGGGCAAGACAGCGTCGAACTCCACCTCCGCCTCATGTGTGGCCTGTAAAGATGAACCTGCACCGTTGCTGCTAGCCGCAGCCCAACCAGCGTGATGGTTGGTATCATTCGCTACACCACCACGACAAAAGCGTCGTTTCGTACGAGTTCCCGGTGAGAGTTCCTCTGCAGGGACAATATCCTTCAGAACAGGTGTATGGGGGTATCTCATGACCATGTTTCTTCTTAGCAATCGTTTTAGTACGAACCATCCTTCAAAAAAAAATACTAACAATGAAACAAATAGTAACAATACCAACAACATGTAATAAAACAAAATTATAATGATATAAATTTTATATTTAAATGTAAAAAGTTAGTGTAATTAGACAAAACATGTAAATGGCATAAAAAATCACGTAGTTTTATAAAATTTTGCACAAAATGGTAAATACTGGATAATCTGTCGCATACATATATGGGTAAAGTCAGTCACATGCGACCATGGGCAATACTGTCGCATGCGACACTCAACTTCCCTAATCGCACGACATATGTGATTAACACCAACCTGGTCGCACATGTCATGCGGTGAACACCTGTCAAACACTGAAACCCTAGATCCCGAATTACTGCACCATTCTCCTTATAATCAAAGCCAAAACACAGATTCACATCTAGCAAACAATCCAACGCTATCAATTTAACATAACAACAACTACAATCATGCCAAAATCCAAGTTTTTTTTAAAAAAAAAATATAAAACCTACTATTCTAAAAAATATCGACAACGAAATTGAGAAACAAAAATTAAAGGTTGGAAGGTTGTATGTATGAAATACTTCTATCTTGTTGTGATCTCGAATTATTAAAAAAGCTTCTTAATTTTCAGGTGGTTTAGGGTTGTTGAGAGGTTTTTAGAGTTTAAGAGAAAAAAATAAAAAAATAAAAAATGGGAAGATCTATCAATTAGCTTATATACTTTGTTTTTCTACGATGAGTTTATTTGTCGAAACTTTAGTAAGAGATCTATCGATTAGATATAGGATTCCATGGTGTAAGATCCAACAAAATATGAATTTGTTTAGCCCACCTCTTAAAAAAGGCCATGAATAGTAATTTGGTTTTGTATGAATTGCAAAAAAGGAATGGTTAAAACAAAATCTAAAATTATTTTGTAAAATGATATTTTCAGATTTTTAATTACATATAAAATTATGTTTGATTAAAATATTTTTTATTTTTTATTTTTATTTTATGTCACTATTTACTTATTATTGTTGTATATCATATAACTTAATAAAACCTAACATTTTTTCAACTATTAAAAATAAAAAATTATGACAGAAATAGATGAAATATATGTTCCTTTACAGATCAACATGAACATGGAAATGATATACTCTATTATCTTTTTATGTTTTATAAAAGTCGTTTAAAAAAAGTCTGAAAAATGAAAATTTCGCATATCGATGGCGTACATGTGGTGTTCATCACCATAATATTGGCAAAAAAGATGGTAGTTCCACCAAGAAGATGGCGTATGACAGCACATTATCGCCATCGTCTTCGTGAAATATTTTGAAATTCTACCAAGACAAAGGCGAAATGAGCAACAATTCCACTATGGCAATGTCATAATGGTCGTTCGTAATCCTGTTTTTAGGTTTGGTTGATTTGTTTATTTTAAATGCATGCATGAGATTATTCAAGGTGAAATATCAGCTATAGCTGACTATGCATTGCTTCGACTTAATGTCTGTGTGGGTATAAGACACTTGGATTCTCGCTTAAATTATGGTGTATGAAAAAGAGAAAAAGAGGAAGAGCACCTAAAATAGATGTATGAGAGAGATTCATTATCTTTAGATCAAAGATGTGAGGGTAGGTGGAAGGCATGCAGCAATAAAAAAATCAATTTTCATTTTTGTTTGATTGATAATCTGGTTAAATGTGGTCATACGTGGGTCTTAAGGGTAACTTCCGGTAAACACAACCATGTTTTAATTTTATATTTAAAATTACATAAGGAATATAAGAAGTTATTTTGTCAAAGTTTTGATGCCTTAAAAAAAGGTTGATCCGAAAAATACGTCCAACATCCATCGCGTATACAATCACCGTCGAAGAACAAGTTTTGTTGATAAGAATGGTCGGTTGGAAACGTAGTGCTTATAAGAAAACTGAAAAATGCACAAATACATTCAGTTGCATCAGACGACCATTGAAAAATCTAATATTATAAACAAATGTTTTTGCATACCCAATTAGCATTAATTGACTATGAACCTTCCATCGGTTGTTAATCATGGATAGAACTTACAAGAGGATTAGATATGAGATGTTGTTAAAACTAGTCGGGGTTACATCGATTTAATGAAAGTTTTTGCATTACATTCTCATTCATAGTCCACGAGAAGAAAGATAACTACAATTAGGTTTAGAGATGTTTGAAACGTTTATAGAAGAGAATAATTCTAAGTTTTCTTGTGTTATATTTTATAATGGTGTGATTTATTCGAACCGGATCGGGTCGGTCAATTTTGGATCGTTTTGTCCAAACATAAACCTTGTAATGTAGAATAGCATAAATATGTAATACTTAGGGTATATGACGTAATAATGAGTATATGAGTAATATTAGTAGAATGAAGGGGTAGAATAATTATAAGTGGGTCATCCATGTGGTTTTGGGCCCACCACATTTACTATATAAACAAGATTCATTTTTAGAAAAAGTTAAATAATTAATATTCAACAACCACTTCTCTCTCAATTTTCCCATGTTTCTTTCTCTAGACTTGGTTCCAATAACATATCGCAGTGCAATCAGTTTCAGATATATCTAAAACCATCATTGGTGATCACAGTGGGAGAAGATTGACACCCGAAGCTGTTTTCTCCTAAATCACTATTTTGATTACGAGCTTGTTGAGAGAGATGAATACAAACATATAAGAGGATCTCACTGTTAAGGTATAGGGTAAGATGGTCAGATATGAATCCGAGAAACATCACTTTGAGTAACACCAAATTGAAGAGCAACATTACAATGACCAGTATGCCGAAGACCAACTAAAGCAATCTACCTAGGTGTTATTGAGAAAGAATGATCCTGAAGAAACAAACAGAAATGGCCAAAACAATATTGAGGTTGAAATTCCGAAGAGAACGGTCCCCGGATAAATTCTAATAGAGGATGGGTATGGTCTCACGATCATGGTGGCGAAAGGCACCAGAGCCGTTACTCGCCAAAGAAAGAAACACAATCCAAGTGTCGTTACGACTCATGTGAGACGAATGATTATTCCACCTACGAATCTGACGAGTCTTCTTCCTAGGACAGAGAGTATCGATGCGGGATAAAAAAAAGAGTTCGAGAAAACGTGCTAACCAACGTTGAGTTTCTCAACGATCTACGGACTCGAAGAAGAAGATGAATAACTCTGACAAAAGGTCCCCCATCTCCGTAGATAAAGATAGAAGGGTAGCGGTTAGAATAGGAGCAAATGATAGCCCACGTTCCGTTCCTCTTTGGAAGTCAGGGTCTCATATCATATAAGTAGTGAATTCGTAAACCCATCCAAATAGGATATATATGCGGCCCCAATTCTTATAACGGGGCACAATTGAAGGTCGTCTCCAATTCTTTTTGAGATCATGTTGAGGCATATGCCAAAGCGCTTTAATATCTCTAAGTTAGAAACATTTGACGGAAAAAAGGATTTGGACAACCATATAGAGCTGTTAAAATTTTTTATGATAAATTTTGACGACGATAACAAACTGTTGTGTCGCACGTTTTCATAGACATTCATAGGTCGAGCTTTAAAATGGTACAACCGTTTACCACTGGGTTGTATCAAGAGCTTCGATATGTTTGGAATATATTCTGATAACAATTTATAGCTATTCAAGAGCCTATGGCGTATGTGGAAAAGGTCCTTATTCTTGCTAAGAAGATTAACCTATCTGAATATACATGTTAATGTCAATAATAAAATATGGGTATTATGGAATGTAGATTATATTGTAGAAGTAATGGCCAACCAAGATCAACTTATTCATCTCAAGGTTAAATATGTTGCTCTAGACAAATAGTTTTGGGTCACTGTAATATATGCAAAGTGCGTTAAAACTCTTAGGCTTGAACTTTTGGATTACTTGAAGGATTTATCTAGAGATATGTTAATGAATGGATGGTGCTTAGAGACTTTAATGTTATCCTTAACTCCCAAGAGCAACTCTCATGTTTACACTTTGTTATATAAGTATGTATTAATGATTACCATCTAGAAGATGTTGGCTTCACTGGTTCCAAGTTTACTTGGACCGACAATAGGAAATGGAAACGGTTAAACATAATTCTTTATAACTCTGTATGGTCTTATTATTTCATCATCATAAAAGGGAACCATCTTCCAAGAACACACTCAGACCATTCTCCCTTAAGTATATCTTTGATTTCAAAACAAATACATTATAAAGCCTAATTTAAATTCCAGAATATGTGAAATTTACATCCAAACTTCTTAAAGGTTATGGACGACAATTGGATGGACAATATGGAGGGCTCTTATATCCAGATATTTTAGAACAAACTAAAGATGTTGACGCAGAAGTTAAAATTTTAGAATTGGGAAGAGTTTGGAAATATATATGAGGCTATAACTCACGCGGATGAAGTGAGATATAAAGAATTTTATATTAAAAACTCTGAGGATCATAAAGATAAAATTAGTTTATCAAAAGCTCAAGCTGGGCTGCTTCAACTATTGGTTAAAGAAGAAGTATATTGGGTTCAGAAGAGCAATATAAGTTGACTAAAAGATGGGGAAAAAACTCTACTTGCCTTCAAAATTATGTAAAAAGGAAGAGAATGAAAAATAAAATTCACGAAATTATGAGTGGTGGTATCTGGATTACTAATCAAGCTGATCTCGGAAAGTGATGCCTTCGAATATTCTAAATCTCTATTAACTAGTCAACCTAATAAAGTTGATATTAAAAGACATCTCTACTTATATTCCTAAATTAATCAAAGAGGAGGATAACAACATGATTATGACATTAACTTCAGAGCAAGAGATCCATGAGGTCATTTAATCTCTTTGTCCTACCAAAACTTCTGGTGTTGATGACTTCAATTACAATTTTTTACCAATGGTGTTGGCTTATTATTAGAGCGGACCTATGGAAAACTATTAGTGCCTTTTTCCTGAGTGATGCAGTTTCTTAAGGGATCTTTGCTTCTGCTATCTGCCTCATCTCCAAAGTAGTTTCTCTTAAACTCTAGAAATATTACAGACATATTAACATATGTACTATGCTAAATAGGATAATTTTAAAGGTTATAAACAATAATATAGCTACTATTCTCCCTAGAATTATCTCTTATGAGTAGGGAGGATTTTTTAAAAGAAAAAACATTCATGATAATATCCTCCTTGCCCAGGAAATATTTTAAGATCTTAACAGAAAAACAAAGGGGGGGGGGGGGACATGATGATAAATATTGATATGTCTAAAGCCTTTTACAAGATCTGTTTTGGCTTTTGAATTACAATTTTCGATAGTTTTGGCTTTAATAATAGATGCTCAGACCTTATTCTTATGTGTATAAGCACTGCATACTTCTATATCATTAGAAATGAGAGCTTCATGGCTATTTTAAGACTACAAATGGGGTTAGACAAGAGGATCATTTATCCTATACTCTTTTCATAATTGCAAAGGAGTATTAAATCCGAGGGTTAAAGAGGTTATTTGAAGCAAATCAAGGTTTAAGATACACGTCCAGGAGTAGCTTGATCATACATTTTCTAGAATACGCTGATGACTTTATAATATGTAACAATGGCTCTATTCCAAAACTAAAGTTTCTTAGTTCATTCTTGCTTCAATATAAAAAACTTTATGGTCCGACAATAAATAAATATAAAACCAAGTTTATTACTTCTTTAATGCTATATTTATCAAGGATCAAGAATATGGAGTCAACCACTCGATTTACTCATGAACTATTACCATTCAAGTATCTTGGGATATCAATTCATACAAAAAATAGCTTGAGTCTATTTGCGGAGGAATATTTACTTAGGGGGTTAAAGAGGTTCTTTAAAGAAAATCAAGGTTTGAGATACAAGTCTCGGAGTAGCTTGTGATGAGTCCGAATTCGAAGTGCTCCCCGGAAGGGCAGCCCAATGCAAATCTCTCCGTAAACCGGACAGGACATTTAAACCGGACAGGTGACTTCGAACACTGTGAGCCTAAGGCTGTTCGAACTATGACTAAAGTACTAAAAAACCTAAACACTTCTTGACTAAGCTACCTGTCCTCCTGCTTAGAACTCATGGGTCTTTAAACATGACCCGGGTCCATTAAACTTGACCCGAAAGCCCATAAGGGCCCAAATTTCATACTATAAATACCCAACCACCAGCATTAACTATGGGTAACAAAATTTACTGCTGCCAAGCTGGTCAATTCTCTCTCCACCTTGAAACACCTTGAAACACCTTGAAACACCTTGAAACACCTTCACACCATCCTGAAACACCCTTACTCCGTTTTGAAACTCCACTTGAAATTACCAGCCTACCCTCATGCTACTTTTATCCACACCAAATTGGCGACCACAGTGGGAGGCGACAGTGCCTGAATCAAGTATTCGAAACCAAGTAAAGAAATTCTGTCCGAATGAATCCGGATAATCTAGAGCTTCCACCAGCTTTGCTCGAAGTGGTGGAAGAGAACGATGAATATACTGTCAGAGAGCGCGACAGGTTAAAACTTGAGATAGAAGCTCCGAGGGCTGAAAAGGCCAAGATGGGCGTGAAAGAGAAATCCAAAGCGTCAGCTGCTCACCACACCGATAACCCAAGAGAGCATGACGTTTCCAAAACTCATGTGAGCACTAAGAAGACGCATACCAGCTCTAAAAAGTCTCACCGGTCCAAGCCTGTGGAGAGTTCTGACTCGAGTTCAGAGTCTTCGGACAGCTCTTCGGACAGTGAGGGAAATGAGAAGTCCTTGTCCTCTAGCAGTGATGAGGGACGAACCAGGAAAAAACAAAAACAAGTTAAGAAGTATTCCAGAAAAAGAGATCACCATGGAAGAATGAAGAGGCATATTGGAAAAGGGTCATCTCACAACCGGAGGCATGTAAACCGGATGCTGATGGATCCTTTTGCCTTCCATGATGAGCCAGGTATCTTTGCAACTCCTAATGAGGATACTGCGTTCAGTCGTGGGAGAAATTGGAGGCAATCACCATTGTCCTCTAAAATACTGTCCGGAAACCTCCCCAAGAGGTTTGACAACACCAAGATGGAGAAGTACGATGGCAGTACTGATCCGGACAATCATCTGGAGCAATTCAAGAACTTCATGATGAACTTTGATGATGATGATAAACTACTCTGTAGGGCATTCTCCCAATCCTTCACGGGGAGTGCTCTGAAGTGGTACAACAGCCTGCCTCAGGGTTATATCAGAGACTTTGATACTTTTTGGGTGGCCTTTCGAAGGCAATTTGTAGGGAGTAAGGAGCTAAAGGGTAATGGAGATACCATAATCCATTGTGCCTAGGAACCAAACGAATCATTAAAGGAGTACATAAGTCGCTTTGTAAACACAAAAAACGGGTTGGCTGATTGCTTTGAACAGGTGGCAATAGCATCCCTGAGACAAGGTTTGAACCCAGGCAACCTGGCCGATTCGGTGACCAGGAAGAAGGCCATGACCTGGGGAGGATTGCTAAACCAAGTTGGCAAACAAATAAATGTTGATGAAACAAAGAAGACCAGGGTGCACAGACAGGTGAGATCCACCCCGGTGGCACCAACTCCAAATCAAAACCAGTCCGGGAACAAAGCAAGAGAAACCGGACAGGGGCATGGAAGGGGAAAAGCTCAGTCTCAACCAGCTTCTCCTGCACAAAGCCAACAGTCTAGAAACAAAAGGGGGCCATGGGTCCAACCGGAGTGGTTTGCAGAACTCAAAGAAAGTGTGGCAACCATTTTCGATAAAACAAAAGATGAAGTACACTACCGGAGACCAGCAACCCTGCAGTCTCCCAGAGAACATCGAAACAATTCTTTTTGCCAATACCACAATGATATTGGCCATACTACTGATGATTGCATAGCATTGAAACAAGAGGTTCAAAACTTGATCGAAAGGGGAAAATTGGGTGCATACGTTAAAAGGAGAGGAGGCAACATGCCTGACAACACTCACCGGGCTGGTCCGGTTAATGCTGCCCCGGAGGGGGCTATGGTAATAATTGAAAGGTTTGATGTGGAATCTGAATACTTGGATCCTGATCCAACAAGGAACAGAGTGGGAGCTATAGATGAGCGTTCTAGATCGGTCTCCGGGCTCATTAAATTCTTTGAGTCATTGACAATTTTCGGAGGGGACACTGTAACGGCTCCTACCACTTCATCAAGAAAAAGGCATGTTCATAATTTGGCTTCCTAACTAGAAGGGGGGATGACATCCTATCAATCTCCAAACTCGTTCCCATTCATAGTCTTCGATGAGGATGATTTGAGAGATATTGCTGGCCCTCATGAGGATGCTGTTGTTATAGGAGCATCTATAGGGGGCAATGAGATAAGGCGAATTCTGGTAGATACTGGGAGTTCTGCCAATATCCTTTTCCTAGACACTTACAAGAAAATGAAAAATCCAGCTGTGATTCAAAAGTCGGACAGGTCGATCGTGGGCTTCACGGGCAGCTCAGCCGATGTAATCGGAGAGTTTGAAGAAAAAGTGTTGTTGGGCAGGGGCCCTTTCAAGAAAACGGTCAGAATATTCTTCATTGTGGTGGATTGTCCCACTTGCTACAATGCTATTCTAGGGAGATCTTGGCTCTCTAGGATGCATGCAGTGGCTTCGACAGTCCATCAGTGTCTAAAATATGCTGTTCAGGGGCAGGTTGGGGTTGTCCGGAGCAGCCAAAAAGTTGTAAGAGAATGCTATGCCACTGCCTTGGCTCCACGAACGCTGGGGGCAGTCCGTATAAATGACCAATAGCAGTTTGAGGGCCTTTCTGGGGGTGAGGGTGAAATTGATGACCCTAGAGAGACCCCCGGAGTGTTAATTCCGATTGAAGAGGTTGAGACACACTGCTTGGAAGAAGGAAAAAGCGTCAAGATAGGGTCCAAAATGCCACCAATGCTGAAAGAAGAAATGTTGAAATTCTTGAAAGACCATCAGCATGTTTTTGCTTGGTGCAACGCTGATGTTACTGGAGTTCCATCAGAGGTGATTTCCCATCACCTATCTGTTCGGAGAGATGTGGCACCAGTGGTACAAAAAAGGAGAGCTTTCTCAAAAGAAAAGGCTGATGTCATTGTACAAGAGGTTGACAGACTCACAAAGATGGGGCACATTAAAGAATCTCAGTACCCTTTGTGGACTGCCAATCCTGTCTTGGTAAAAAAGAAGAATGGTAAATGGCGTATGTGCATTGACTTCACAGACCTCAATCGAGCTTGCCCAAAAGACTTGTATCCGGTTCCCCGGATAGATCAGTTAGTAGACTCTACTTCTGGGAACAAGCTACTCTCCTTCATGGATGCCTTCTCCGGGTACAATCAGATCCAGGTGGATCCAAAAGATCAAGAACATACCACTTTTGTCACTGATAGAGGTTTACACTGCTACAACGTGATGCCCTTTGGCTTGAAAAATGCTGGGGCTACTTATCAAAGGTTAGTCAACAAGGCATTTGCTGATCAAATTGGAAGAAATATGGAGGTTTACATTAACGATATGATGGTGAAAAGCGTGGATGAGCAGTTGCACTTGTCCGACCTCCAAGAGACTTTTGCCAACTTGGCCAAAGTGAATTTAAAATTAAACCCTGAAAAGTGTGTGTTCGGAGTGCAGTCCGGGAAGTTCTTAGGGTATATCATAAGTGAGCATGGAATACAGCCCGACCCGGACCAACTCAATGCTTTGTTCCAAATGGAGCCTCCTCGAAACATTAAAGAAGTACAGCGATTAACGGGGAGGTTGGCAGCCTTGAACAGATTCATCTCCAGGTCTTCGGACAGATGTGCTCCATTCTTTCAAACCCTGAAGGGTGCAAAGGGGTTTGAATGGACACCACAGTGTGATGAGGCATTCAATGAAATCAAGAAGCATCTGTCCTCTCCCAAGACTTTGTTCAAACCAATCGATGGGGAGACTCTCTTTGTATATCTGGCTGTTTCAAGTTGTGCCATCAGTGTTGTGTTAGTAAGGGAGGTTGATGGGTATCCTCACCCAGTGTACTACATCAGCAAAAGCTTGATTGATGCTGAGAGGCGTTACTTGAAACTTGAAAAACTAATATTGGCCTTGGTGATAGCTGCAAGAAAAATGAGGCCTTACTTTCAGGCTCATCCTATCGTTGTCCGGACGTCTTACCCTTTAAAGAATGTCCTTCAAAAAGCAGACATTTCAAGCAGAATGACGAAGTGGTCAGTAGAGTTGGGGGACTTCGACATAGACTTTGCTCCTCGGACAGCAGTAAAAGCTCAAGCTGTGGCTGATTTTCTGGTCGAATTCCATTCTGATAGGGATTCAGAACAACCTGCTGATTCAAAAGACAAAAAAGTGTGGATTTTCCGAACAGACGGAGGATCCAGTACCATGGGATCTGGGGCAGGAATATGTCTCACTTCCCTCTATGGGGACAACATGTTCCAAGCTATCTGTTTTACTTTCAGGGCATCCAATAATGAGTCCGAATACGAAGCAGCTATAGCTGGGTTAAAATTGGCATACATCTGTGGAGCAAAAAGGGTCAAGCTACTAAGTGACTCCCAATTGCTTGTCCACCATGCTCTAGGCCTGTCAAAGGCTAGAAAGGAACAATTGGTCAAGTATTTACTCCTCCTGAAAAATGAGGCGTTGAAATTTAAAGCTGTTGTCTATGAGCACATCCCCCGGGCAGAGAATGAGCTAGCAGACTCACTGGAAACGATAGCATATACGGAGTCCTACCCATGGATCCATGTGCTCGAAAGCCCTTCTATTCAACTCGATAAAGGTGAAAAAGAGGAAGTCTTTGAAATACAAGTAAATCAGCCTCAAGATTGGAGGTCTCCACTTGTGCAATATCTGTCCGATGGTATCGTGCCCTTGAATAAATCACAAGCCAGAACATTGAAGCACAGGGCTCGTGGTTTCATTATGATTAGAGAAGTCTTGTACAAAAAGTCCTATAGCAAACCTCTCCTACGCTGTTTAGGGGATCATGAGTCACAAATGGTTCTCTCCGAATTGCACGATGGTGAGGGATCAGCCCATTGTGGATTTAGAGCTTTAACAAGAAGAGTGCTTCTCTCCGGATATTATTGGCCATCAATAATGAAAGATGCTAAGGAGCTGGTAAGGAGGTGGGACCCATGCCAGAGGTACAGCAATGAAATTCATGTACCAGCCATTCCTTTGGAGTCGATTTCTGAGCCCATCCCTTTTGCTCGATGGGGATTGGACTTAGTTGGGCCTCTCCCTGTGGCGTCCGGAGGGCGTAAAACTATAAGTGTGGCCATTGACTACTTCTCGAAGTGGGTAGAAGCAGCCCCCTTGGCAGGGACAACATCAAAAGCTGTTATAAAGTTCATTCTATCCAACATATGTTGCAGATTTGGTGTCCCCCAGAAAATAACAACAGACAATGGGCCACAGTTTGACAACAGAGAAATGGAAAGCTTCTGTGCCTCAAGGGGTATTCAGCACTGCTTTTCTTCACCTTTCCACCCACAGGCCAATGGGCAAGTTGAGGTGGCTAATAGAACAATACTGTCCGGTTTAAAGAAAAATTTGGAAGGGGCTGCTGGGAAGTGACCTAGTTATCTACAAGAAGTCTTGTGGGCCTACCGGACAACACCTGGGGCTGCAACACAAGAATCGCCTTTTGCCTTGGTCTATGGAATGGATGCAGTAGCCCCCATAGAGAAGACACTCCCCTCCTTTCGAGTCCACAACTTCTCCGGACAGGCTAATGAGATGACAATTAGAAATCAACTTGATTTAATTGAAGAAAGGCGAGTAAAAGCTCATCTTAGAATGGCACACTATCAGGGCTTGATGAGAAGCAGGTTTGCTTCTAAAGTTAAAAGAAGGGATTTTCAGCCAGGAGATAAAGTATTAAGAAAAGTTTTCTTGCATACTAAGGAAAAGCTCTTCGGAAAGCTGGCCCCAACTTGAGAGGGTCCGTATACTGTGGTTGAAAGAATCAAGCCTGGGAAATACTGGTTGGAAGACAAAGATGGCAGGGTTTTAACTCACCCTTGGAATATTGAACACCTTCGAATGTACTTGGAATAAAACTTATGTAAATATTTACTTGGCCACTTCCTCTCTTCGGCGCCACGGAGAGCTCTCAATGAAACTTGATGCCTTCTTCAATAATTTTCTAAGTTTTTGCAAAATTCTGTTGCTTGTCATACTACCCGGACTGAAAGGTCTAAGGGCTACTTAAATTCTAGCCAGAGAAACTAAACACTCTCACAATACAATAACTCAAAACTACTTAAACTCCAGCTATTTAAAACAAATTATGAAAGAAGAGGACTTTTTGAACAAGTTTGGGCACAGTACAAAAATCTGTCCGAATAATACAGACACCATCACAAAAAAGGTGCATTGGCCTTCCAAGGACTTTAGTTCAAACAAAAGATAAACAAAACAAATTATAAATTAAGGTTGAGCCTTTGAAGATGGCTCACCCTCATCTGCTTTCTTGCCTTTGATGTCGCTCTTCTCCTCGACAATTTTCTTACCCTTGGGGTCAATCTCTTCCTCACCTGGACTCTTTCCGGTTTCCTCTTCATCACCAGACGAGGACTCACCGGAGTACCCCTCATCAACCATGGTCCAGTATGGGAGATCATCGTCATCTACATAGCGCCATAAGTCCCCTAGTCTCCTTTTCGGGAACTTCTCGTGAAACAGGAGGACCATATCGGACTTCACTTTTTCAATCATTAATTCTTCACTCCGTATCATCTCCCTGGCATAAGCGTTGATTTTGTCCTTGATCATGGCCTCTTGATCCTTCACCAAAGCAGCTTTCTCTTCAACAGCCTGAGTCACTGCATTCTCTAAAGCAAGTTTGTCAGTGGTCAGGTTGGTGACAAGCTTCTCCTTTGCTGCAGTTTCTCCTCTTGAGGCTGTCAAGTCCTTCTCCAGTCCGGACAGCTTAGCCCGGGGATCTTTTACGGTCTCTTCTAAAGAAGCAACTTTTGTGTTGCTTTCATTTTGATTCTTCTTTAGCTGTTCGTTCGACTCCTTAAGCAAATCAACCTTAGTAGCAGCAGTCCTGAGGTCATCGGACAGCTTTTCCTTCTCAGACTTGAGGTCTTTGATGGTGTTTGCCTGACTTCGGACTTGCCTTTCCAAAGTAAGTACTGGCTGCACGTTGCTAAGGAGAGAATGGGCTATAACGTCCCTCTCACTAGAAACCATAAAAGTCCTACCATTGAAATTCACTGTGTTGGAACTACTTGGGGGAACATATGGCCCTGCGAACTCATCTCTGGACAGGCCAAGGAAATAATCACCTAGAGCACCTAGACCGGTGACGTCCACTTCATCCATGCTAATCTCCCCCCTTTCAATCTCATCAGTATGGAATTCCATTGGAATCCCTTCATTAAGATTTCCTGGGATCTCTTCGGCTAACGTCGGATCGGTTGGGAAAGTGGGCTCCGGATCCCGGAGAGCGAGCTCTTCTCCTTGGGAAGTCTTTTTCTTTTTGACTTCCCTGTCAGCACTGTCACTTGCTTGCTTACGAGCCCGTTTGGAAGCCCTTGAAGGTTTTGGGGGATTCACTCCTTGTTTCTCGCTCTCCTGTTCTACCACTTGTAGAAGGTTTGCATCAACTTGAGCCTGGGCTGGCACCTCTGAGTCTGTTGGGGCCTCTTTCTCAGTATCCTCTACCGCTTTCCTGCCTTTCTTCTTCTTGCCCTTCATTTTACTTGGGGCTTTGGCCCGGGCAGGAAGGAAGAGGGTCCCATCCAGTTCATGAGACCTTCTCAGCACGATGTCTTCATCAGGTGGGGTGGAGAACTCCTCCCAGGTTAAGTCTCTTCGACCTGTGGTGTTCCACAGGTGAGACCTCGCTAGGTTCCCAGGAGTGAAGGCTTTATGAAACCGGTTCCCCCAGTTCTCTGCGGCCCAAGCGTTGATTTTGCCACAGGTGACCTGCCCGGCCTTCAGATAGTCCCCGAACTCCTTTGGCAGCTCTGATAAAACAAAAGAAAAACTGATTAGTATAAACTTAAAGGAAAGAGAGATTCGAACAGAAACTTAAAGTAAAAACTTACGATCGCTCCTCCATCTACTTCGAAGTAGGCTAGGATTCTCCCCGGTTTTGATTTTCTTGCCATTTTCCCATGAGCCACTGACAAACAAGAACTGGCTCCTCCATTTACTCTCCGATTCCAGGAGATCATCAACAGCTTTAAGATCGTTCCCCATGTTGAAATGATAGAAAGGGAACTGATGATGTTTGCACAAACTAGCCACAGCTGCAAACTCTTCCATAGGAAGAGGAATTCCAGATAGCCTAGACGCCATAATACATGACATCAAGGTGTACCAACCGTTAGGGCTTAGCTGTGTTGGACATAGTTTGACCAAGTGAAAATAGCGCACTATCTCCGGGTCCAGTGGGAACCTAAGTCCCCAATTGAATAGCTCCGTAAAGAAGACTATCTCATTTCTTTTGCAATCCATCGGGGTCTCTGGATCGATGGGAATTCGAATCTTTACATTCTCAGGGATCCCCCACTTAGTACGCAATCGTCCCAGATCTTTAGTATGGATGAACGCATACTTGGTCTTTAACAGAGATGAAAGATATTTGAGCTCGACCTTATGAAAACATGGCCCTACTCTCCCTTCGAGGCTCTCCGGCAGGTCCGGATGCCTCAGATATAAGTCTTCTTTGCCTTTCTTGACAGCAACTCCAACAGTTTCAGCTTGTCCGGAGGACTCGGACTCAAATCTAACCTCCTCGGTGGAGTCCTCCATCCTCTCCTCCATTATTGTTGGGGGAGCTTCTGTAGAAACAGCCCGGGGAGGGTTGAAGCTTGGCATAACTGATCCTCCGGACTGTTGACCCTCTGAATATTTTCGACTTATCACCTCAGTTTGAGTTTCTGAGGTTGAAGTTTCTTTGGGAGGTAGAGGACTGCTAGCCCCCGGACCGGCCGGCCTTTCCCGGAGAGTCCTAATAGTTGCCCCGGACCCTGATTCGCTAGTATTTTTGGAAGAAAGCCCTTTAACCAACCTACTTGGCCTTTTCATGATTAGTTTATCCGGGGAATGGTCGGAGTCAGACCCCATAGCAATAAAAGAGTGTTTTTTCCTAACACTTGTGGCTGTGACCCCCGGTTCAACAATAGGAATCGACTCTTGAACTGAAGAGCCGGATACTATGGGGGAGAGTGTTGATTGAAAGAGTTTTTTAGGTTTTGTACCTTTAGAAGAAGATGAACCTCTGTCAGATTCTTCGATTGAAGGGGCTGGTTTCTCAACAGGCGACGCTGGAAGCCCTGCTGCAAGTCTTTTTTCCTTTTCAACTCTTTGAGCTTTCTCCAATTCTGAGAGGTTAAGCCAACCGCCCTTGATCAGTGCTGTTCTTGCTGTGAACATAAACAGCTAAGGAAATTTTGAAGTTTTAGAGAGATAAAGCTTTGGGTAAAATGGCAGAGTGAAAGAGATAGTGAGGCTGTGAAAGGTGAATAGGATTTATAGTAAATGTGAAAAAAGGAGTTGATTCCTAGGAGAATCCGAAAAGTTGGCAATGATTAAAAGACGGCGCTGATGTCATTAATGACATTTAAAAGAGGTAACTTTTTCGAGAAAGTGGTGCGAATTTCAAGGTGAAAAAACGGCTAAAGTGACCAACAAGAGAGTGACACGTGTCCCATTAACTCTGGCAAGAACCGTTTAGAATTCGTAACGTTCGGTCTGTCCGGGTTTATCCACAACTCTCTCCGGATTGAAAAACCACTTCCTATATTCGGACTGTTTTTCAGTTCTTTGACAAGGACACTTGTTCAAACATCTAAAAAAGGGGCTCCTGATGAGTCCGAATTCGAAGTGCTCCCCGGAAGGGCAGCCCAATGCAAATCTCTCCGTAAACCGGACAGGACATTTAAACCGGACACGTGACTTCGAACACTGTGAGCCTAAGGCTGTTCGAACTATGACTAAAGTACTAAAAAACCTAAACACTTCTTGACTAAGCTACCTGTCCTCCTGCTTAGAACTCATGGGTCTTTAAACATGACCCGGGTCCATTAAACTTGACCCGAAAGCCCATAAGGGCCCAAATTTCATACTATAAATACCCAACCACCAGCATTAACTATGGGTAACAAAATTTACTGCTGCCAAGCTGCTCAATTCTCTCTCCACCTTGAAACACCTTGAAACACCTTGAAACACCTTCACACCATCCTGAAACACCCTTACTCCGTTTTGAAACTCCACTTGAAATTACCAGCCTACCCTCAGGCTACTTTTATCCACACCAGCTTGATCATACCTTGTCTGGACTGCGTTGGTGAATTTATAATCCTTAAAACTGGCTCGCTTCTAAACCTCAAGCTTCTTAGTTCATTCTTGCTTCAATATAAAAATCTTTATGGTAAAACAATATATAAATATAAAACCAAGTTCATTACTTCTTCAATGCTATATTTATCTAGGATCAAGAATATATAATCAACCACTGGATTTACTCATGAACTACTACCATTCAAGTATCTTTGGATATCAATTCATACAAAAAATAGTTTGAGTCTATTTGATGATTTGGTTACTAAAGTTAAGAACAAAATATCTTATTGGGATGCGAAGTTACTTTTATTTAGTAGAAGGCTTAAATTAAATCAATATATCTTACTCACCATCCTATCCTGTCATAGTTAAAGTCTTTCTATCCCCAAAGAAATCAGTAGCATAATTAAAGGGCTGTGCAATACGTTTCTGTGGAGATAAAATAGTTTCAAGATGGCAATCAACTGGTCTAAGTGGTTGCACTTGTGCAAGACTTTTGAAGAAGAGGGACTAAATTTTAGAAGATTAGAATACCTACAATTATCTTACTCTTGTAAGGTATGGTTTAAATTCAGAGAGAATAGATCACTTTGGACTAGATACATAAAGTCAAATTACTTCCCTTACATTAATCATATACTAGTCCAAGCTATCAATAAGGATTCTAAAACCTGGAAGAGGTTGATAAACATCAGTGATCTTGCTGGAGGTTTTATATTTTTGTCTATTGGTCAAGATGACGTAGAAATTTGGCTTGAGAAGTGCTACCATCCTAAATCTCTAATGTATCTTTCAAACAAAGAATGGAACTCTTGGTATATTGAAAATAAAGTGAAGATGTTTTGGGAAATGGATCACTGGAATTTAAAGTTGCTTAAGAGAAATGTTTTGGCTTCAGACATTAATAAAATATTAAAATTATCTATTAAGGAAGGTGTGGAAGATACTCTTAACTCGTCCTTATCTGAATTAGGATCTTATAGTAGAAAAGAAACCTGGAACTCAATCATGTACAAGGGAAACAAGTCTACTTATTCAAAAAGGTTTAGAACTCCTTATCTCATAGGAAATGTTCCTTCTTATTATAAGGGGTTCTAAACAAGTGGATTCTAGTAGACTTTATCCGACAAAGAAGGAACTAGTTTATGGCTTCAAAATGTCAATTTTATGAGAACTATGAGTCAATACAATATATTTTTGTTTAATGTGACATTGCTTGGGAAGTATGAAAATATTTCGCAGGCCTCTCTGGTACTCTTTTAACAGGAAAATATCTTTCCCTTCTATGATCAGAAGCTGATTCTGGTCAACCAAAAAGGATGTACACGTAAGGAAAATAATTTATTCTATCATATTGGGTGACGTAGCAGTAAAAAAACAAAAGAAAACGTGAAAACTTGTATCCTTATGTCAATTCAATTTTGCCTCACATAAAATACATTATGAATAGTTTAGATCAGGCCAAACTTCTGAAAAGAGTTCACTTGTTTCATGATTTAAATATTGACTTAGAGTTAGGGTATATTCATCATCTTGATAAACCAATGGCGTGTCTACTTCTTAAATAGAAATTACCTATAATTGAAAATTCAAGCTCAATATAGATGGGGCTTTTAACCTTGCATGAGAAGCTTGTGGGGGTGGATTAATAAAGGATTCTAATGGGGTTTTGGTTGCTGCCTTTGGTTGAATCCATGGGAAACAAAACCCTCTAATTCATGAGTAACAAAGGCATTAATGCAGTTGATATTGAGACAGACTCTAGCCTTATAATACAAATGATAGCTAAAGATAAGTCCCCTTGGTATCAAATTTCTCTCCTATCTTGTTGTAGAAAGATTTTTTACTCAAACATGAAAGTTAGACATATTAATAAATATCAAATAGTGCAATTGATTGGATTATTAAATTGACTCTTAAATTCAAGGAAAATTTAGAATTCAGCCTTACTCAAGTTCCTACGACACAAAAAGCAATTACTCTTCTAGAAGGTCTAGAAATCAACTACATTAGAACTGAAGGAAACTAGTTTCAAGACTGCATATAAATTTGAAATTTACTTTACAATTTCTTTACTCTTAACATTTATAACTTTTCAATAGCAGGTGTTACCTGATTACTGTATAAATTTTATTATATGTTATTGTTCAAATTGACAATTCGACAACAACAAGAGCATCATACACCAATGAAGGGGATGAAAAGTAAGATTCAAACAATGATTAAAGATTCTTGATTCTTGATTAGTACCTGAGATTCCACAGTAATAGTCAGCCTTTTGAGTCAAGCTTAAGGCAAAGAAACACTGAATTATAACTCAATCCCAAGTTATAGTTGCTCTCAGTCTATGGCTTTAATAAAAATCCCACTTTGAATCTTGAACAGAGAAGCATATACCAAGGAAAGATATATTGACACAAAAGATATGAGGAGTAAGATTCAAACAAAGACTGAAGGTCTCTAGATTCTAGATGAGTACCTGAAATTTTACAATAGTAGTCAACCTTTTGAGTCAAGCTTAAGGCAATGAGATACTGAGTTATAATTCAATCTCAAATTATAGTTGCTTTCAATATCTGATTATAGTAATAAATACCATTTTAAATCTTGAACATAGAAGTATGTACAAAGAAGAAAGATATGAAGTAAGTATTAAGCAATAATTGGAGATCTTTTAAATCCAAAGAAGTACCTAAAATTTTCTAACTTTTTTAGTTGAATTTAACCTTCTAAGCTAAAATTAAGAGATGAGAACTCAACCGAGAACCAAATATTATCATCGCTCAATGCTTGGCTTCAATCAAGAAATTACATAAAAAGACACAAGTTTGAGTGAAATGATATTCTTTGGAAAAAAAAGTATCAGCTAAAAGAAAATTCTTGCTTGTTAGAGAGATAAACAAAAATATTATTTTAAAACGGAACTCTCTGAACCATAACGTTTCCCACAATTCTCGACTCAAAATTAAAAAACGGTTAATACAAAAATGAAAAAAAGGTTAATGGATTTTATATCCAAATCAAAAGAAAGTTAAAAATTACAATAATCTAAATTTTTATTATAAAAAAAACTATTAGGTGGACCACATTATACTCTCGTGTAACAAACTTTCCTTAAATGATTCATTTTTTAGTTTAAAATAAAATAAGAAAATAAATTATTAAAAACATATATTGTAATTCGAAATAAGTTGAAACCATATTTAATAAATGGTAAAGTATCATTTAAGACCCTAAACCCTAACTATTCTCCATTTAAGACCCATATTTTCATGATTCTTCGAAAAAGATATGTTTTAGCCAAATATTTACCATCTAAGACCCACTATTAACCTAAATACCCATACTTAATTATATAAAATGAATTAATTTTTTTCGCTCTTTCTTTTCATCCACGAGCAGAGCTCTTTATGTTCCCATTTTTTAATATTATTTTTTTCTTCGAAATAATCCGTACCTTGATTTGGCCGATGAAGACCAATAATGTTGAGCTTAATTCTATACTGGAATTTGTCACCAATTGTAGTCCCAGGCACAATCCCAGTTATATGTTTACCTACGTTCACAAGTTTATGACTTTGCCTTAAAATCTTACTAGCCTCCAAATCGATCCTCCTTTTAGACTTGGAAGATCCTTTTTTATCTGCTTCTTCTTCCCACGAGAGCTTCTTACATAGACTATGAAATGATTTTATAGACAACCTGTGTCCAGTTTAAAAACGTGACAGGTTGTCTTTTTCTAAGAAAAACAAATATTTTTTTTAAAAAAAAATTCAAAACATATCATGAGTGGCACTAGTTTTGTTCGTCTTAAAAAAACAAAACCAACAGTATTTTCGGATGTTTTTCTTTCCGAGTTACGGTTTAAAATATACAGACTTTTAAAAAATTTCAATTTAAAGGGTAAACAAAGAAGATGCGAAACCTTTTTTTATTTTGATAGATGCGAAACCTTATTTATTTTTGATAGATGATAAACTTTCTTTATTTTGATAGATGCGAAACCTTCTTTATTTTGATAGATACGAAACCTCTTTATTTTGATAGATGTGAAACCTTTTTTATTTTGAAAGATGTGAAACCTTCTTTATTTTGATAGATGTGAAAATTTATTTATTTTTGGTAGATGTGAAAATTTCTTTATTTTGATAGATGTTAAACCTTCTTTATTTTGGTAGATGTGAAATCTTCTTAATTTTGATAGATGCTAGACCTTGTTTATTTTGGTAGATGCGAAACCTTCTTTGTTTCGATAGATGCTAAACTTTATTTATTTTGATAGATGCAAAACCAATCACTAGATGCGAAACCATATAACCGAGAAACGTGTGTGAAATATATATATTTAAAAAAAAATTCAAAACATATCATGAGTGGTACTGGTTTTGTTCGTCTTAAAAAAACAAAACCAATGGTATTTTCGGATTTTATTTTCTGAGTTACGGTTTAAAAGATACAGACTTTTAAAAATTAAAATTAAAATTAAAAAAAGAAAAGAAATTGTTACTGGATTTTATATGGAAGAGTATTTAAGGTATAAAGTCTCTTAAAATTTTTAAGCCTTTATCCGTAATAGGTTTGTTTGATGGCTCTTAAATAACAAGTCCCCCTTTAATAAATAAGCTTAACATTCTTCTCAATATATTTGGTAGTCTAAGTGAGACTCTAATGGAGCTCCAAGATTTCAACTCTTGCCCTCCTCTGTTTCAGTAATCTAGCCCAGTTTCAAACTTTTTTTGATTCCTTGGCTGCTTGCCATGGAAGATCAGAACAACAAATAGATAAATGATGAAGAGTTCCACTCTCTTCCAACTAGATTCAACTTTGAAGATCTATCTAGACAAATCAAAACCAAAAAATAATTTATTGATCTTTTCAAACCAATAAATTATGTTATGAATGATAATCTTAGACCAAAATTCGTGGAAGAGGCTGCCGATCACTTTTCCGTTCAATACTCAAAGGAAGCAAAAGATACTCTAATTCAACAATCTAAAACTACTCTTGTCGAGATATTCAGTAATGGTATTCCCAATATATTGGTCTTGAACATTTTCTTGAAATATTTCAATTCCAGAGGTCTATTCAGCGTGTAAATAATGGACTCGCGCCACATTCCGATAGAATTTGGTTTGAAGGACGATGTTAGTTCTCTCTGGTCAAGAAATGTTTGGAACATTGATGGAACATTCATGAGATTGTTAAGATGGAGCCCTGAATTCAACAAAAATAATGAAAATCCTCTATCACTGATTTGGGTCTGATTCGAAAAGCTTCCATAATTTCTATAGAAATCTACGATAATGAATGATTTTGCAGCATCAATAGGTACTCCATACAGAGTCTCAGTCCTAAAAATAATATGGCTCACAAGTTGTTACAGTCAAACGGAAATTGATATCTCTAAGAAATTGAAGCATAACATGTAGGTTGGTTTTGGATCTAATGACGGATGCTGGATTTCTTTAAGCTATAGAAATGTTCTTATAAACGGTGATAATTGCTTCCATATTGGGCACAAATATTCTGAATGTAAGAAAACTAAAAAACTTGAACAAAATAAGGATAAAACTGAAGATGAAAATGATATTCACAGAATTGAAAGTCAGAATGTTGAACATCAAAAGAAGTCCTTGACTTAAACCAATCATAATCAGTCGAAAAAAACAAGCTCAAACCAACAAACATTCAACAAAGTTTACACGAGAAAATTAAAGTCAGTTGTTTTTAAAAAGGATCAAGATTCAAAGAATGATGGCATTCAAATGCAATCTCTGCAAGATAAAAGCATGCAAAGCCAAAGTAATCTGAATCATAATGTTCAAATATTAAACACCCAATCTATTGATATAAGTACAGATTTTGCTGCTAACAAAGACATGTAAATAATTGAAGCTCTTCACAAGCTTGAACAAGGTTACACTCAGAACAACCATCAAGATGATACTAATACTCTATCTCCTGAGTATGAAAACATAGGAAGCAACAATGTCTCCCCAACCAAAAGATGCACTACACCTGATCATAATTTTAGCACCATATTAAACAGAAAATTGAAGTCAACCATGAAAGGAAGAAAAACCAACAAACTTGTTATCAATTCTCTGAAGAATACAGATAACAAAAAACAACAAAAATCTTTATCTGATAATGATAAGGATAATTAGCTGGAATGCCTGAGGTATTAACAACAAACCAACTCTTAGGAGGATCATTTCCATGATTCAAGCTAAAACAAATCAAGATTATGGCTCTTCAAGAACCTATAGCTAAGTTGGATAAAATTGAAGGTGTGGCTAATCAGTTGGGGTTTAAAGATTATACCTATAATATTTCCAACAAAATTTGGGTTTTTGTGTATGAGGATGTTAAGATGAATATCAAGCAAGATCATGAGCAGTTTACTCACATAGAGGTTTAGTACCCTGGTCTAGAAGAGAATTTCAACCTGACTACTGTTTATGAGAAAAGCCAGAGAATTGAAAGAGTTGACCTGTGGGATAACCTGAAGATTTTTGCTAACACAGACAAAGCATGGATTACTGCTGGAGACTACAATGCCATTATCAAGTCTGAAGAGCAGATATGATGTACTTCCAATGATCAAAGCAACACTGACAATTTTAATGATGCTATTAGAAGCTGCAACCTTGAAGATGCTGACTACGTGGGTTTTAAATATACTTGGAATAGAAACACTCACTGGAAAAGATTGGACAGAGCCATGGTGAATGACAAATGGTTTGCCATCTTCAAGGAAATACAGGTTTTTCACAGGGTCATAACTTCTTCTGACCATGCTCCTCTCTTAATTTCTTCTAACTATAAATTGCCTAATCATGTTAATAACAAAAGGAAAAGCTTTAAATTCATGAATATGTGGTGCAATGATGATCAATTTTTAAGTGTTGTAGAGATGAACTGGAATCTTAGCATCAAAGGCAACTCTAATCATATCTTTTGGTATAAGATTTTCAAAGGCTCAAGAGATTTCTAAAGGATTGGAATAGTAAGCATTTTGGTAATATCTTTAACAACGTGAAATCCTCTAAGGAGAATGTGAAGGTGAAGAAAATTCAGCACTACAAGGAAAACTATCAAGCTTCTAAAGTTGCTCTCTCTAAGGCTAATAACTTATACATTAAAGCTCTTAGAAATGAAGAAGATTATTGGACGCAGAAGTGCTACAAAAACTGGTTAAAAGATGGAGATGACGACAGTAAATTATATCATTCCTATGTCTCTAAGAAAAGAAGAAGAAATACGATTAAAGGTATTAAAGAGGATAACAAGTGGATTCAGAACCCTGAAGACATTGTAAAATCAGCTGAGGAATATTTTAAGAACTATCTTAATTTTGACCCCTATAAGAACATAGAGGAAGAGAAGAACTGTATGAAGGACAATATCTTTGAAAACATCCTTAGACTTGTTACTACTAAAGATAATAACTCTCTTCTCAAACTATCGAATCAGGAGGAGGTGTGAAAGGTCATCAACAATATGAGCAATGACAGTGCTGCAGACATTGATGGTTTCAACATTTTCTTCTTCAAAATCTGCTGGAAAATTGTTAAAGAGGATTTGTGCAATGCTATAAACTCGTATTTTCAAGGTAACATCATCCAAAGAGGTATTTTTGTAACTGGTATATATCTTATACCTAAGACTACTAATCCTACATTTTGGAACAACTACAGACCAATTAGTCTGTGCACGATGATTAACAAAGTACTGTCTAATGGTATAAACTCTAGATTAGCTAACATTATGCCTAAAATAACATCCAACACTCAGGGTGCTTTTGTTAAAGGCAGGTTTATTCACGATAATATCTTGATTGCTTAGGAGCTAATCCATGATATCAACAGAAAACCAAAAGCTGGTAACATAATGATCCAGCTTGATATGAGCAAAGCATTCGACATAATGTCTCATGCCTTCATATTTAAAGTCCTTTACTCTTTTGGTTTCTCTATTGATTTCATAAACTTAATAAACAAGATGATTTCAGGTTTTAACATATCTATTCTAATCATTAGTGATATGATAGGCTTCTTCCACCAGAAGAAATGTTTAAGGCAAGGAGATCCTTTATCTCATAGCCTATTCATTCTGGCAGAAGAAGTTCTTATCAGGGGCCTCTACAATCTTTTTAGCAATGATAAAAAACTTAAGTATGCTTCAAGAACCAATTACCTGGTGCCTTGTCTAGCATTAATGGATTATATTCTTATATTTACTAATAGTTTAGATTCCTCTGTAGATAAGTTAAGTAGGTACCTGGACAATTATCAAATAATTTCAGGTCATGCTATTAACAAGGAGAAAACCAAGCTGATAACTTCAACAAAAATTCACAAATCAAAGATCAACAACCTGAAGCTTCAGATTACTGAAGCTGCTACCTTGGAATCACTCTCTTGGAACAACAACAAATGGAAGAATTATAATCCTATTATTGACAAGGTCAATGAAAAGATTACTGAATGGGACACTAAGCATCTATTTTTTGGGGGAAGAATGAGTCTCATTGTTTCTGTTTTATTGTCTATAACCTATTACTAGATGAAAAATAGTCTTATACCTAAAAGCATTCTTAAAAGACTTGTAACTACCTTTAATAAGTTCCTTTGGAGGTCAAAGTTCAATGAAAAATCTATTCACTGGACCTCTTGGAACTCGATCTGTAAGCCTTTTGAGGAAATAGGGCTGAACATCAAACGACTTAATGACATTCAGCTCACCTTCTCTCAAAAGTTGTGGTTTCATTTTAGGAAAAACTCCAATATTTGGTCGATAATAATGCATAATATATAATGTAACAATGTTCATATTTTAAAGACTAAGTTCAATAAACTTGGTTCCATGATTTGGAAGAGATTGACAGGAATTAAAACTCAAACTGAGTGAAATATTAAGTGGATTTTGGGTCAAGGCAACATGGAATTTTAGCTCGAGGAATGGCATGATCTCCCACGTTTATCTAATCCTAACAATGATGGAAATAGTTGGTTCATTAAAGCTAAAATTAAAACCTTTATGAAGAGTAGCGCTTGGGACTCTCTCACTATAGAAACATTTCTTCCCCGAGATCGAATCAATCACATTGCTAATTACAAGATTGATCATAACAAAGAGGACATTCTAGTATGGAGGCAATCTAAAAACCTCAATCTCAATACCAACCTTAAGTATGACAGTATAAGGACTAAGCACACAAAGTCTAGCCTATTCAAAAAGATTTGAAACTTCCTATTTATTCTATTCTTATGAAAAGGCATCTCAATTGCTTCTAAGTGCCAGTTCTGCAACCAAACTGAGGATAAAAACCATCTTTTTATGAGTTGCATCTTTGCTTGTCAAATCTGGAACTATTTCAGCTCTTTGTTTAAGATCAAAATTGGTAGACACATGGTTTTAACTCACATAATAAGAGTATGGTTTTGATTTTTGAATAGAAAGTTTCATGTCACCCATATAATTCCCCAAATCATTTGTTGGATTATATGGAAGAACATAAACAAGTCTAAATTTTTGGGCAGGCACGACTCTGTGGCTTGTTCAGTTGATAAAATCACAAGAATTACTATTGGAATTAATATGTCTAACAAGATGAATAGCAAGCACTGGTCAAGTTTTATTGATGTAGGAACTGCTTTAGGTTGTTCTTCTATTGAAAACAGAAACAAGAAGCCAAATTACCTCAAATGGATGGTTCCTGCTAAGGACAGATTAAAAATGAACATCGATGGCGCTTGTTCTCACAATGTGGAGTCCAGTGGAGGAATACTCATCCGAAACTCGGACGGTGATATAATTCTTGGCACAGGTATCACATTTGGTAAACTAACTCCCCTTCTTGTAGAGGCTCGAGCTCTTCTCAAAGGGCTGATTATTTGTAGACAAAACAACTGAACTGAAGTGGACATAGAATATGATAACTTTCTGTTAATCAACCTTCTTGCTGATGGTAACCCGGTTTGGTACCTCGATTCTCTTATATCTATATGCAGGAAACTTATTCATCTTAAGATGATCCTCCAGCATATATCCAGAGTCCAAAACCAAGCCTCAGATTGGCTTGCGAAATGGACTCTGAATTGCAAGCAAAACGAGTATTTCAATCACCTTAATGCTCTAAATAGTTTAATGGCTATTGTTTTTCTAGCCTAGGTTTGGGCTATATTACTTGATTAATGTTTAGTTTTTCTATTATCAGTGGCTCGATTGCAGAGTTCTATGGAGTCTTTAGATTCAACATTTAAGTTGGAAGTTGAATAAATCGTTTGAAGAAGAAATGTTAAAATTTGAAGAGGCACTCCATTAATGAAGTTGAAGCTCTGATTCTTCGAAGATGAAAGCCTGATTGAGGAAGAAAATCCAAATGTTTGGCGCATTTCTCAATCAATTTAAAAATATCCTATTTATAGACATATATTTTGTAACCTTACAAATTGGGTCCTTTATCATTAAATAAAAAAATCTTTTGCTTACAAAATAAAAAAAAAGCTTAAATAATTTTAAGACTATATATTATTTGTTTTCCAATAAATGTAGCAATGTCCTAAAACCCAGGTACCAGTACCAGACCACTAAAACGTTATTATCTTTCTCATCACAAGAAAAATGTCTTTAAATCACCCAAATAAAATTTAGAACTCCAGCAGGCCCCGAATGAAAAGACCATATCTTTCCAAACAACAAAAGAAACAAACTGTAAATGAAAATGTAAATCTATTAGCTAAATAATCGTATGCAATCCGACAATCTATGAAATTCAAAAATTTTAAAAACCTGATCTGAGAGTATGGATGATTCCATGATGGAATGACGCCCTTTTCTATAATCATCATTTTAAGGCAATTAAACGTGATCCGAGTATAAACTCGATTTCAAAAAATGAAAAATTAGACTATACGAAAATGTTCTCTCCTCTCTCCTCTTCTTCGAAAAAATTCAACGGTAACTTCTTTTGGTTTTCGCTTGAATCTCCCTTAGCTACCTTCTAGATTAAAGGTCTTCAAATGCTATGATTGAAAGATTCCTCTGCTTTCTCTCTTCCGGTGATGGCTTGCGGAAAGGAGCTTTTGGAAATCTCTTCTTCCGAACCCATTATGGGATCATCCTCTCACCATTCATTTATGTCCCCCTTCACAGTCCTTCTTCCCTTATAAAAGATTCCTTAGCAAGGTGTTTCTACTTAATCTCTCTTTCTCTCGGAATGTGCTAATGGAGAATCATCTTTCTGCCAAAGTAACCTGTTCAAATGCTGAACATGGATCTTATGACCAAGGTTTGGAAATTTTTGGTCCAATTACTATAGATCATCCCCTCCCTGTTGATTCATCCGTTCAAGCCCCAATCCACCTCTGTCTGAGAATTGCATCCCAATCTTTCCGATGTCAACCTTCCTTTTACTGCGGTAAAAGCTCTATTTACTTCTTAGTTAATATGTTTCTGGTTTCTAAAGGTAACTTAGTTACCCTAACCAAACTCAGTTACCCCAATGGTCAAATGTTTTACTCCAAACACAATCCTTACTTTCCTTCTCATTATAAGAATGCTAATCTCTCTCTTTATGTCTCTCTCCTGCTTTGGGTAACCTGTAAACCCTCTTTCTGCCTAGTTTTATACCCTATCTTTTTTTCTATCCTTTTCCAGCTTAAGCTTTTCAGGCCTCCCTCTAGATACACTGTGACCTTCCCTAATCACCCTCTATCCTCCCTCTCCTCTATATCGACATTAGGGCTGCTGCAATTCTCCATGCCTAGTCCCCTAGTCACTGCCACAATGAATCAGATTGTCTCCTGTACCTATTGTGTCTTATTGACCAGGGTTCCTATCCTTTTTAAACAGACCCTTCCCCATTCTCTTAATACTAAGCTATCAAAATTTGTTATGAAAATCAAAGCCGCAACCCTCTCTCAATCTACCTCTACTTTTTTTTCTTACCTCAAGCAATACCTTATGGTGTCCTCTGGCTCTCTTCGCCCTGCAAAGCCTCTGGGGAAGACTGATTCTTTCTTCCCCATCAGAACTGGTGCCTTCTCATCCTCCTTGGCGTCGTTCCCTGCTTCATCCAACCTGCCTATCCTCGAAGGTAATCTGCCTGCTATTATGCCAATGTCTGTATCTTCCTCGAATCACCCGGTCTCCTCCTCTATGGTCCCTTGCCACCTGTGAAATTATCATGAATATTTCGTCAAGAAAACTATGGCATGGAGTCTGGCCATGGACAGATCCTCTTCCAAAACTTACCGTCACCGGAGGTAAAATGGTACCTTCCGTCGCAAGACAATCCTCTCCCTGCGATGCCCCGTATCAAATTCTCCTCTTATTCTGAAGCTCTCCTTCCTCCTCCTCTGGGTGACCCATCTGGCAGTGAAGGAACCATGGCTGTTTCGACAGGATTCTATGAGAACCTGGTTGCCACCTTGATTGAAAACCCTTAGGACAAGTCATCTAAGCTTTCTAGAGGACTTGTCATCCTGGTGAAGGTCCGTTCCTCTGTCCTTACTCCTTGCCCGGAGTCGAGCATCTCTCCCTCTCATCCAAGGACCATAGGCAATTCGTCAGCTTTGGTGGTCTCCCCGATTTTCCCAGAGGTAGGGCAGCAAAGGTCGAATATCTCTTCTCGTCCGAGCTCTCATCCGACATTGTCTACTGATTATGGCAGTCGGTTCACCAGATAGGAGGGCTCCAACCAAAGGATCTCGTCGTCGATCGATAACAGCTTCACTGAAGATCTCGCCGTCCGAACTCCAAAAAGGGGTCTTCTTTCTGGTTCGACAGCTTCGCTCTTCCATATAGATATGCTTCACAGCCATCGAGTCTCTATGGCTTTGATTTAGGTCTAAATCGTCTGGGAGATTCTTCTGTCCACGAACAGGGAGAGAAAATCAATCAATCCTCGTTTGTTTAGCTTGCCTCGTCTTTGAACCATATATGATTTCAATCTACTGGGCAAAGTAAAGGTAAGGTACTACTGGAGAATTTGTCGTCGAAGGATTCTAGGTCTGAATCGTTAAAGGGTGGGCAGTTGTCTCCTGGTATTCGAACTAAGGCTGGCATTAATACGGGCTCGGGTTTTCTTGCTGGGCCAGTGGGTCCAAGTTATAAGTTTGAGGCGATAAACGGCTTAGCTGGTGTTCGAGTTAAGGATGTCCTTAATTCGGTTTCGGGTTCTCCTACACGCCCTTTTCTCTTATAAAGAACTTCGATAATGCTGGGAAAGGCCCAAAGGGGAGAAAGTTTCTTAATAAATTGGCCCATGCCAACAATCCCATCCCGTTGGCTCAATCCTCGTTGGGTAATGCAAATTCTAAGGTTTGTCCGAAAATTTGCCTTCTTCTTCATATGCTAGTATAGTAACGGACACCTTGATAATCGTTCTCCCTTGGTTAACCCTATGGATCATGACAGATAGGATTTTACTTTGAATGAATCGACTATGGGATCGCCGGATTTATGGAAGGCTTGCTTATCGGGGTATTTCCTAACTCAACCTTAGAATTTTACCCTTTTGAAAGCAAACGTTGAATCTATGTGGAGAAAATTCGGTCTCATGGATTTCAAGCCTCTCCCTGAAGGATATTTTGTCTTCATATATGGCTCTGAAGATATAGCTAAGAAAGTATTGGAAATGGCCCCTTGGTATTTTGGAGGTAACCTAGTTATTCTAAAGAATTGGGCACTCCTCTCCACCCTTAACAAGGAAGTCCCCATTTGGGTCAATGTTTTCAATTTACTATTGGAATTATGGACTGTAGAGGGTTTCAGTAAAATTGGTTCGGTTATTGGTACTCTCTTATATGTGGATCGCCAAACGGAACGAATGGAAAAGCTTCGATTTGCTCGTATCTGTATTATGATCTCGGCGGGAAAGGCTCTCCGTTCTGAGCTTACTTTCAAGATTAGTGGCAAATATATCTCGGTGAATTTTGAATACCAAGGGCTTCCATCTCAATGTGCTAATTATAACATCTTTGGCCATCCTATTCGCCTTTGTAAAAAAGGTCATTTGATGGTTTCACCGGAAGAATTTGATCCTTCAAAGATGGAGCCGGAGCAATTGAATGGCCAGCTGCTTGCCTCTCTTGAAGAAGTTGAGGATGTGGAAAGTGGTGAGGAGGTAGATTCTCCTCTTAAAAGGCATTGTCCCTCGTTTGCTAAGGACAATGGTATTCTGGACTTGTCCTCCGACAGGACCATCGACTAGAGCTCTATAAGTCTTCTATTTCATGAAAATAGCATCTTGGAACGTTCGGGGTCTAAATGACCATGTTAGACAAAAATACATCACTGATTTTATTATTAGTAATAGTATCATTGTGAATCCCGGTAGAAACTAAAGTCCAATTTTTCAAAGTAGAATCTATAACTAGGAAGATGGTTCCCTTTTGGCATGTCGTTATTAACCACTCTGATCACCCGCTAAGTAGAATTTGGATTGTTTGGAACCCTAGTGTAATAACTATTACTAAAGGTTCCCAATCCCCGCAATTTATCGACTGCTTAGCTAAATGTCATAATATTGCTGCCTCGTTTCGTTTTACTGCTATTTATGCTTTTAATGAAGCTTGAGAGAGAGTTCAACTCTGGAATGACTTGTGTACTATATACATGGTAGATAAGCATATTTCTTGGGTCTCTCTTGGAGACTTCAATGTCATCCGTCACCCGGATGAGTGTTTAGGTTCCTCTGAGAATTGGACTTCGGCCATTGATGACTTTAGCTATTGTTGCTTCCGTAGTGAGCTTAGCGACCTTAGATTTTCTGGATTCCTTTACACGTGGATTAACAAGCAGCCTGAGAATCCCATTCTCTCCAAACTAGACAGAGTTATTGTCAACCCGGTATGGGATGACCTGTTCCCTATGTCCTTTCCCCATTTTGGTTTCCTGCATACCTCTGACCATACCACGATCACGCTCAACCTTGGTTTGCTTCGTCAAAAGCGCAAAAAGCCTTTCAAATTTTTTAACATGTGGCAAGCTCATCCGAAATTTAAAAATATTGTTTCGTCAAATTGGAATCATCCTATTGCTTCCTCTGGGATGAGATTGGTTACCGATTTTTTTTAAGATTGCAGTCTGAACTTATTGGTCTTAACCATACAGAGTTCAGTGACATTAGCTCCAGAGTTTCGATTGCTCAAAATAAATTATTTCTGGCGCAGTCTAACCTGGCTATTGATCCGCTTAACCCGATTCTTCTTTCGGATGAAAGTGAAGCCTCTACTTCCTTCATCTTTTTGAGTCGAGCCGAAGAGTCATTTCTTAAGCAAAAATCTAAAGAAAACTGGATAAAGATTGAGGATAAAAATACTAATTTTTTTCATAATAGTATTAAGGACTGACTTTTCCGAAATAAAATCATCTCTATTAACAATGAGTTTGGAGTTACTGTCTCAACTCCAACCAGTTTTGCCAATGTTTTTGCGAGATACTTTTTAAAATATCTTGGTTCGAGACTTTCTGATGGTTATCCAGGTCTGGAAACTGTCTCCTCCCTTCTTTCTTCTAAAGTAACCCCCTCTGACCAGGTTTCGATGATTCGTGAGATCTCTTGTGAAGAGATCAAATCCGCTCTTTTCAGTATTGACAACAATAAATCTTCGGGTCCTGATGGTTTGAACTCCTCCTTTTTTAAATCTCATTGGAACATTGTTGGCCATGACATCTGTAATGGTGTCCTCGAATTCTTCCGTACATCCTCTCTAGACCCATCTTGGAGGTCCACCTCTATTGCTCTTATCCCCAAAAAGGAATCCCCCTTGGGGCCTGCCGATTTTAGACCCATTGCTCTTTGTAATGTTCTTTACAAGATCATCTCAAAATTCTTAGCCAATAGAATTAAAGATTCTTTCCCCTATGTTATTGATCATTCCCAATCGGCCTTTGTGGCGGGTAGAAATATCTCGGATAACATCCTTTTATCTTAGGAGCTTCTCCGCGGGTACCATTCTAATCGTAGCAACAAAAGAGTCACTCTCAAAATCAACTTAATGAAATCGTTTGATAATGTCATATGACACCTCATTCTAGATATCCTTATTGCTATGAATTTCCCCGAGAAAATGATCAGCTGGATCATTAAATGCATTTCCTCTCTGTCGTATTCCATTAACATTAACGGAGACCCGTATGGAAATTTTAAACGTCGGAAAGGATTGAGACAATGAGATCCTCTCTCCCCCTTTCTTTTTGTCCTTATCATGCAAGTTGTGTCCATCATTTTCAAGAAGAAAAGTAAGGATAAGCAGTTTTGTTTCCATTGGAAATGTCAAAAGCTCAAAATAATTTACCTCTGCTTTGCCGATGATCTCATAATCTTTTGCCATGGCAACATAAAGTCACTCTATCTTATTAAAGAGGCCCTTGGCGAGTTCTGTTCCCTTTCTGGTCTCAATGTCAACCCATCCAAAAGTCACATTTACTTTTCGGGTATCAAAGATTCCCTTCGGGTAAAACTTCTTTCCATCTTGGGATTCCCGGAAGGCTCTCTGCCCGTTAAATACTTAGGAGTTCCCCTTCTCACCACTCTCCTCACCTACTCGGACTGTCGTCCTCTCCTCCACAAAATTACCTCTCGTATTAATTCCTGGACATCTAGTCATCTTTCGTATGCCGGTAGACTTCAGCTTATTAAATCCGTCTTATTCGCTGGCCAGGTCTATTGGTATTCCATTTTCATTCTCCCTTCTAGAATTCTCAAAGAAATTTCCCAAAATTTTCGTCGTTTTCTTTGGTCGGGTACTGCTATAAAAATCTATGGTGCCAAAGTTGCTTCGACTACAGTTACATTGCTCATGATGGAGGGCGGCCTTGGGATTCTGGATCTAAAAATATGGAATCAAGCGGCTGTCCTCAAGAGCCTTTGGTATATCATAACTAATAATAATCATTCCATCTGGAGTGATTGGATTAAAATGGAAAAAATAAAAAATGGAAATTTTGGGACCCTCCAAAGAACCTTTATTTCTTGGCTCGCTCTTTTAGACAAGCTTGCCACCAAAGACAAGCTTATCAGCTGGGGTTGCAATATCCCAACTGATTGTGCCATGTGCCACTCTGAACCTGAAACAATATCTCATCTCCTCTTTGAGTGCAGTTTCGCCGAGAGTATCTAGACTTACACTAGTAATAAACTAGGTTTTCCCTTTTTGAGTAATAGCTGGAAGTCTTGGATTTCTGAAGCATCCACATGATCTAAATCTCATAACCATCGACTCTGGAATGCTTGCTTTGTTGCGGTAATTTACCACGTCTGGAAGGAGAGGAACTCAGGAGTCTTTGGTTCCCCTCCAACCACCGCCTCCTTGGTTTCTTACCGTATATTTTCAGATCTACGATATAGATTCCAAGGTACCAAGACTAGCTGGCCGATATAATATCTTTCTAATTTTTTATATTTATTGCAGGTCCTGTCCTGGCGTGTGCAGCTCGAGTAGATCTATTGTAGACGTTTGGTAGCTGACACAGACGGCCATTTTGTAGGACCAGTACACTTCTACTTTGCTAGTCTGATGAACTATTTTCTATTTGATTGTACCTTATGTTATTTCATTTAGTCCCCCTGACTTTATGCGATTGTCTACTCGGGGTATGCCCTAGTTTTCTTGTATGAACCCTATTTCGATTAATTTAAAGCTTTATTTCACAAAAAAACTCGATTTCAGCCTTCTCAAACTCCAATCGACTTTACTTTCTTACACAGACTGCGATTGAGTTTGGGTTTTCGATAAGAATTTTGGTAGAGTTTGATCGAAGTGTAGTTTTATAAAGGAAGAGGGTGCTCCACTATTTCATTCTTTTAACATTTTAATATTTTTCTAATAGTTTATAGTTTTAGTAATGAGATATTATTTATATTATTTTATTTTCCATTTATTACAATTGTGATTTATTATAATTGTGTTAAGAGTGCGTAATAATCTCTTGTTTCTATTAAAATTAGATTGCTATTATTGAAAAACAATTGGAGATATAAAGATTATTTTGTAATGTTATAAGAATTCAAAAAAGAATGGTGAATATAGCCACGACTCAAAAACAGGGCTAGTGTTTCAGGGAGAAACAGAGCCACACTTTTTCCTTCGAGAACATGATTTGAACCATCTTCAACACCATTCATCCAAAACTTGAAATGCTAAGATACCCAATATTCAAACTTTCTAAAACCGTGATTGATTTCAGAGAGACAGGAGCATCATCTTTATTGAAATACATCTCCTTACCCTCTTTTAAGGTTTGCCTTGCAATCCAATCAGCCCCAAAGTTCTGTTCGCGAAATATGTGGTTGAGGTTCATTGAAGAATGAATGAGATTCTTGCAACAAATGAGAAAAGGATCGAGATACCATATTGATTTACCAAATAACAGAAGGTTTACAAGAATTTTAGAGTCAATGTCGATGTCGACATTAACAATTTGCAGCAGATTACAAAGTTTAAGACCGCCATAGAGTCTCCCCAAGACAATGATGATAGTTCCTTCACTGCTGCGAATTAAGACACCACACCGGTTTCATTGTTGTGATCATAAGACCCGTTGACATTTAACTTGAATTTGTTAACTATACGATTCTTCCACCTTAGGAAGAGAAGCTTGGTGAAGGTTTTTATATGGTTGACGCAACCCAGTGACAAATATGCTTTAAAGTCACTTCCCCAGTGAGAGTTATTTAAGACCTTAGCAGTATCAAGGTTAGAAAGAATGAACATAACGTGATTGATAATGGTGGAGGAATTCACATTGAAGTCGAGGTGTTTCTTCTTGTTTCGAGTTCCGCAAATAGCACAAGTGATAATTGGAGGGAGAATGGTGTCACACTGCTTGTGGGTAGACCAATACCATATTCGAACAAGATGGGCAAGATTCATGTGAGGAAGGATCTGGATCTTGAACATAGTACTAAAAAATACCCAAACAGACCAGAATTGCGAACATTGAACCATCGAGTAGTGTGTAGTTTCAATGTTGTTACAGAAAAGACACTTCGAAGCTAGATGAAATCTCTTCCTTTGCAAGACAGAATCCGAATGAAATCCAACTGAAGAGAGCTCTCCAAAGAAGCTAGGAGAATTTCTTTGGTGTGACTGCATTCTATATTTTAGCATACATATTGGATTTTTGTTACTTTTCTGCCTGATGAAGTTCTAGGTATCATTATAGTTAAAAGCTCCATCAGGTGAAAGAGACCAGAGGATCTTATCAGGATCATCTCTTAAAGAAATGGTTTTAATTTTGTTGATCTCAGTCTCAGTTACTAATGTTCTGAGTTTGTCAAAATTCGTAGTACCATTCACCCAAAAGTCGTTAACACTGTCTCCATTAGTGTCCCACAACCAACTCATGTTGTCAGTATATCTGAACTGAATAAAAGGCTTTTCAGAACACCAACGGTCGAGCCAAAAGTCCATTTTACCATAACCCGGATTATAGAAGATGTGGTTCTCAGTAGTATATTAACTTTGATGATTCTGTCCCAAATTTTCAATTTCTTTAAAGAAGAGGAGGCAATGACAGGATGAACGTTGTTGTTGCAGTAGATAGAAGCAGTTAATTTAGCCCAAAAAGATTTTTGTGTTCTAAAAATGAACCATAGCTTCATAGAGTAAGTTTGTTGAATATCCATTAGTTTTTTAAAATTGAGACCTCCCTCATCTTGAGTTTTGCATAATTTCTCCCATTTAGACCAGGTAATAACATTCTTACTCTCTTTGTTTCCCCATAAAAACTTATTGAAAAGGATCTCCATTATGTTGATTACAGTGTTGGGAAGGACAATATGCTGGAGTAGATAAGTAGGATAGACTGCTAAGAGTGACTAAAATAACGTGAGCCTACCAGCAAAGAAAAGAGCAACTTTGTCCCATTCCAGGATCTTGTTTCTAGTTTTGGTAATCAAATCCTCATACTTTGAAATTCTGGTGGAAGCAGCAATGGTGGAACCCAGATATTTAAAAGGTAACATCTTGTGCTTGAAACTCAGAATTTTTTCAATGGTGGAAATTCCATGCTTCTTCATGTTGCCAGGCACAATGATCTTTGATTTGTTATTGTTGATTAGCTGACCCGAAATATGCTGGTAGTGGTTTAAGAAGTTTTGAATAACCTGTATAGATGATGCTTCACCATTGCTGAAAACCATGAAGTCATCAGTGAATGCAAGACAAGCTATACTGATATCACATCTGGCCTGGAATCTGGATTTAGGATTCTCGTTCGAGATTTTCTTGATGCCCCTGATTAGATACTCTTCAGCCAAAATGAAGAGACTAGGAGACAGTGGGTCTCATTGTCTCAGGACTTGAGTAATGATGAAAAAGTCATTCATTTCTTCATTGATCATGATGGAAGAGTGCACCTTGTTAATACAATTTTTAAGTAGAGAAATCACATTAGAATTGAAACCAAACAATCCAGAATATTTAATATAAACCTGTGATTAGGATAACATTGACACCTTTGCATTTAGAGTTTAAATAACAACAAAGCTCATGAGCAATTAGAATGGTTTCATAGGTACTTCTACCCTTGACAAGTGCACCTTGCTCTTCTGATATTAGGTGAGGTAAAATCTTTGAAAGTCTGTTGTTGATGATCTTGCCAATTGATGAGTCCAGAAATATTTGACACTCACTGTAGAATCCAGACAAAGGCAATCCGGACAAAATTCACCCACTGAACCATCAGGACAGGAGAAAAGTATTAAAACATTATACACCTTTTGACTAAGGTAGTAACTAATCTGCTTAATAAACTAATGAGTTTTTGAACTCAACCCGACCCGAAAGCCTATCTGGCCCATAACTAAAAGTATAAATACCCAACTACTTTCATTAATGAGGTTAATGAAAATTTAATACAACGAGGCAGCTTAAATATCTCAGTACAAAACACTTAAACATTTAATACCCTTGAAACACCACAAAACATCTGACCAAATTACCCTCAGTCGAAAACATTCAAGTTCCTAAATCTAGCATTCAAAACCAGCAAGAAAAACCAGTTCGGATGAATCAGGACGAGCAAGAAGTGCCACCAACTTTGGCTGAAGTGGTGGGAGAAAATGATGAATATACGATCGAAGAGCGAGACAAGTTGAAAGCTGAGATAGACGCCTTGAGGGATCCTAAAAGAGTAGAGATGTGTTTGAAAGAAAAATCCAAAGTGTCAGCTATTCACCACACTGACAATCCAAGGGAGCACCCATCAGCAAAGACCCATGTGAGTACTAAAAAGACTCATGCTAGCTCAAAGAAGTATCATCGGTCTAAATCGGTGGAGAGCTCAGATTCGGAGTCCTCTAGTATCTCCTCGAATGAAGATGGAGTTGATAAGTCCCTGTCATCTAGCAGTGATGAAGGCAGGTCTAAGAAGAAGCAAAAGTTGGTCAAAATATTCAAGAAAGAGGACATGCATAAAGATTGAAAAGGCATCTAGGTAAAGGGTCATCTCATAGCCACAGCCATGGCCAGAGACATATAGACCAGCTATTGATGGATCCTTTCGCTTTCCATGATGAACCAGGTATATTTGCAACTCCCAATGAAGATACTGTGTTTAATCGTGGCTGGAATTGGAGACAATCTCCATTGTCTTCCAAGATACTGTCCGGAAACCTTCCTAAGAGGTTTGACAGTACTAAGATGGAAAAACACGATGGGAGCAAAGATCCAGATAATCATTTGGAGCAGTTTAAAAACTTTATGATGAACTTTGACGATGATGATAAGTTGCTTTGTAGAGAATTCTCTCAATCTTTTACGAGGAGTGCTCCGAAATGGTATAATAGCCTGCCACAAGGCTGCATCAGAAATTTTGATCCCTTTTGGGTGGCCTTCCGGAGGCATTTCTTTGGAAGTAAGGAGGTGAAAGGCAATGGAGACACTATTATCCACTGTGCCCAAGAACCAAACGAATCATTAAAAGAATATATGTCACTTTGTGAACACCAATAATGGATTAGCTGATTGCTTTGAACAAGTAGCAATAGCTTCTCTAAGACAGGGTTTAAACCCTGGAAATTTGGCTGATTCGGTAACCAGGAAAAAGGCCATGACGTGGGGCGGTTTACTGAATTAGGCGGGAAAGTAAATCAATGTGGATGAAATGAAGAAGACTAGGGTGCACATGCAAGTGAGATCGGCCCCAGCTGCACCAAACCAGAACAAGAACCAGTCCGGATACAAGGCTAAGGAAGCCGGACAGGGTCCCAACATGGCCAAGGCTCAATCTCACCCAGCACCAGCTCAGAGCCAGCAATCCAGAAATAAGCGGGGGCCTTGAGTCCAACCGGAGTGGTTTGCCGAATTGAAAGAAAATATGGCAACCATCTATGACAAAACAAAAGACGAAGTACATTTTACGAAGCCGGTTGCGCTTCAATCTCCCAGGGAGAGTCGTAATACTTGTTTTTGTCAATATCATCATGATATTGGCCATAACACAGAAGATTGCATCGCTTTGAAACAAAAGGTGCAAAATTTGATTGAAAGAGGAAAATTGGGTGCTTACGTTAAAAGAAGATGTGGGAATAGGCCTGATAATGCTCATTGGACCGACCCAACAGCAGGGACGTCGGCTCCGGACGGGGCCATGGTAATTATTGAAAGATTCGATGTGGATTCAGAATATTTAGATCCTGATCCAGCCCCGAATAAGGTGGGCGTTATCACAGAACACACTAAGTCGGTGTCTAGGCTCATAAGCTTTTTTGAGTCAATTACCATATTTGGGGAGGGGGGGGGACACCATGACTGCACCAACTACTTCTTCAAGAAAGAGGCATGTTCACACCCTGGTTACTCAGTTGGAAGGAGGCATGGCCTCCTATTAATCGTAAATTCCTTTTCCCTTCATTGTTTTTAATGAAGATGATTTGAGGGACATAACTGGTCCTCATGAAGATGCTGTGGTGATAGGAGCATCCATTGAGGGCAACGACATTAGACATATTTTGGTGGACACTGGCAGCTCAGCCAATATTCTCTTTCTAACTTCCTACAAACAAATGAAGAATCTAGCAGTAATCCAACGTTCGAACAAGTCTATTGTGGGTTTCACTGGAAGCTTTGCGGACGTAGTTGGGGGGTTCGAGGAGGTTTTGTTGGGCAAAGGCCCTTTCAAGAAGATGATCAGAGTACTTTTTGTTGTGGTGGATTGTACCACATGCTACAATGCCATTTTGGGAAGGTCTTGGCTCTCCAGAATGCATGCTGTGACTTCAACAGTTCACCAATGTTTAAAATATGTTGTGCAAGGACAAATGGGAGTTGTCCGGAGTAGTCAAAAGATAGCAAGGAAATATTATGCAACAACTCTGGCCCCTAGAACGTTGGGGGCCCTTCGGATCATTGAAGATTAGCAGTTGGAGGGTCCCTCTGGGGGGGGGAGAGGGTGAAATTTATGACCCCAGAGAGACCCCTGGTGTTTTAATACCGATTGAAGATGTTGAAACTCATTCTCTGGCAGAAGGAAGAAGTGTCAAGATCGGGTTTGAAATGACATCAAAAATAAAAAGCTAAGTGTTATCTTTTTTAACAGACCATCAGTATGTGTTTGCTTGGTGCAATGCTGATGTAACCGGAGTGCCAACAACTGTTATATCACACCAGCTATCCATCCGAAGAGATGTAGCACCTGTTGTACAAAAGAGAAGAGCTTTTTCTAAGGAGAAAGCTGATGTCATAGTTCAAGAAGTTGACCGGCTTACTAAGATGGGATACATAAAGTAATCTCAGTACCTTTTATGGACATCCAATCCAGTGTTAGTAAAAAAGAAAAATGGGAAGTGGCGTATGTGCATCGATTTTACTGACCTCAACAGGGCTTGTCCAAAAGAGCTATATCCAGTCCCCCAGATTGATCAGTTAGTGGACTCCACATTTGGGAACAAGTTGTTGTCCTTCATGGATGCCTTCTACGGTTATAATCAGATTGAAGTGGATCCAAAGGACCAAGAACACACTACTTTTGTTACTGATAGGGGCATTCATTGCTACAAGGTGAGCCTTTTGAGTTAAAGAATGCTGGGGCTACTTATCAGAGGTTGGTGAATAAAGCATTCGTTGATCAGAATGGAAGAAATATGGAAGTCTACATTGATGACATGATGGTAAAGAGTGTGGAAGAAGAGTTACAATTGGCAGATCTGCAAGAGACATTTGCCAACTTGGTAAAAGTTAATTTCAAATTAAATCCTGAAAAATGTGTTTTCGGAGTGCAGTCCGAAACGTTTTTGGGGTATGTGATAAGTGAGAAAGTGATACAGCCTGATCCAGACCAACTTAATGCTTTACTACAGATGGATCCTCCTCGGAATATTAAAGAAGTACAAAGATTGACGGGGAGGTTAGCTGCTCTAAACCGTTTTATCTCAAGGTCTTCAGATAGGTGTGCTCCGTTTTTCCAAACTTTAAAGGGTGCCAAAGAATTCAACTGGTCTCCACAGTGCGACTAGGCTTTTGATGAAGTAAAAAAACATTTATCCTCCCTCAAAACCCTGTTTAAACCTATTGATGGAGAAGCGTTGTATATATATTTAGCAGTCTCTGAATGTGCCATAAGTGCGGTGCTAGTTAGAGAGGTGGACAATTATCGACGTTTGGTGTACTACATCAGCAAAAGCCTGATGGATGTTGAAGAAAGGTATTTAAAACTTGAAAAGCTAGCACTGGCATTAGTAATTGCTGCTAGAAAGATGAGGCCCTACTTTCAGTCTCATTCTATTGTCGTCCGGACGTCTTTTCCCTTGAAAAATGTTCTTGAAATGGCAGACATATCAAGCCGAATGACCAAATGGTCAGTAGAATTGGGAGACTATGACATTGATTTTTCCCCTCGAACTGCAATCAAGGCTCAGTCTGTTGCTGATTTCCTAGTTGAGTTCCATTCATACAGGAGTGCTAAACAAGCTACAGGTGAAAAGACTAAGAAGGTATGGGTTATCCGGACTGATGGTGGATCAAGTACCATGGGTTGTGGTGCTGGGATATGTTTAACCTCTCCGTATATATCTTTTGCTTTCAGGGCTTCTAACAACGAGTCCGAATATGAAGCTGCTATAGCTGGTTTGAAGTTAGCCCTGATTTGTGGAGCCAAAATGGTCAGGTTAATGAGTGATTCTCAGCTTCTTATCCATCATGCCCAAGGTAAATTTGAGGCCAAGAAGGAGTAGTTAATTAAATATTTATTCATTCTTCAAGAGGTGGCAGTTAATTTCAAAGACATCACCTATGAGCACATACCCAAAACAAAGAATACACTAGCAGACTCCTTGGCAACCATATCATACTCTGAGTCCTACCCATGGATTCATGTGCAGGAGTGCCCATCCATTTAACTCAATCAGAGCAAGGAAGAGGAGGAAAGTTAAAATATACAAGTGGGTCAACCTAAAGACTGGAGGTATCCTCTTCTTCAATACATTTCAGATGGTATTTTGCCTCCACAAAAAACAGTAGCAAGAAAAATGAAGTATAGGGCTCGTGGTTTCTTAATCATAAGAGACATCCATTAGAAGAAGTCTTTAAGTAGACCTCTCTTGCGATGTTTTGGGATTGAATAGTCCCAAATAGTTCTGTCCGAACTACATGATGGTGAAGGGTCAGGACACTGTGGTTATGGAGCTTTAACCGAAGAGTCTTGTTGATCGGATATTACTGGCCCTCCATAATGGAAGATGCCAAGGAATTGGTAAAGAAGTGTGATCTATGCCAAAGATATGGTAATGAAATTCGTATCCCACTTGTCCCTTTGGAGTCAATTTCTGAGCCAGTACCTTTTGCTCGTTGGGGGCTGGATCTGGTAAGACCTCTACCTATGGCGTCCGAAGGGTGCAGAATTATCATTGTAGCCATTGATTATTTCTAAAAGTGGATAGAAGTTGCCCCCTTGGCAGGAACTACTTCAGAAGTTGTTATCAAATTTATTTTATCTAACATAGTGTTGAATGGGAGATTTTCGTACTCCACATATTTCCATAGAGTGCCAAGCGTCCTCTTCGGAAATGTTCGATGAAAAAGTAAGACCATGTCAGATTTGACTTCGGCATACCTTTCTTCTTGGGAATCTATCACCTTGTTGGTGTATGCATCGATCTTGGCCCGGATTGTCTTCTCCTGCTCCTTTATCAAATCCTCTTTCTCCTAGGTGACTTTAGACACAACATCTTCAAGAGAAGTTTTGTCACCGGACAGGGTTTGAAGTTCTGTGTTAACCATCTCCGAAGTGGCCAGCTTGGTGGCCAAGTCCTCTTTCCCCCTTTTCAACTCCTCGATCTCTTTCCTTAATGCCTTAACACTCTGATTGGCGTTAAGGAGGTCATTAGATAAGCTTTCTTTATCTGCGTTGAGTGTGTTGATAAGGGTAGATTGGCTTTGCACTTGCCTCTCTAGGTTGAGCACCGGTTGAATGTTGCTCAACAAGGAGTGGGTCACCATGTCATTCTCTCCTGAAACAGAAAAAGACTTACCATTGAAGGTAACAATATTTGAGGAGCTTGGAGGAAGGTAGGGGCCAACAAAGTCATCATTCTCAAGGTCATCAAAGTAGAAACCGATGTTTTGGAAGCCACTGATGTCCACTCCATCGATATTTAAAATCCCCTCCTGTACCCTCTTCGGCATGTAGACCAGTTGGGATTTGCTCTGCCAATGTTGGGTCTGTTGGGTCGGCCGGAGGAAGAGGCTCCGAAGACCAGAGAGAAACTTCATCCCCCGAGGAGATTTTCTTCTTCTTGGCTGCCCGATCTTCACCTTCTGCTCTCTGTTTTCGATCCTTTTTAGGATCCTTTGGAAGATTTCGAGGTCCACCTGCCTCTTTGATACTGTCATCTTCAACCACTTGAAGTAGAGTAGCATCGATTCCCCCTTAGCCAAGCACTTCCTGATTTGCTGGGACAATCTCCTCACCACCACCTTGAGCAACCTTAGTTGCAACCTGCTTCTTCTTACCCTTCTTGCCCTTCATCTTACTTGGGGATTTTGCTCTGGCAGGCAAAGCCATCTTGCCATCCTTCTCCTCCGTTTTCTGGAGGATGACAGCCAAAAGAGGTAGAGTGGTTAGCTCCTCCCAAGTAAGATCCCTCCGGCCTGTTGTGTTCCAGAGGTGGGACCTCACTAAATTGCCGGCGGTAAAGCAATTATGGAAATGATTCCCCCATTTGTCAGCAGCCCAAGCATGGCCATGAGGGTGTACCAAGCATTGGGAGCGCCTAGAGGCCATAATGCAGGCCATGAGGGTGTACCAAGCATTGGGACTCAACTGACTTGGACATACCTTTATCAGATGAAAGTATCTGACAATCTCTGGGTCCAAGAGAAATCTGAGCCCCCAGTTGAACAGCTCTGTATAAATAACTATCTCGCTCAGCTTCCACTCCATTGGGGTCTCCGGGGTGACCAATATCCTCACCTTGACAGACTCAGGGATCCCCCACTTTGTTCGGATCCGGCCTAACTCAGCAGTGTGAGTGTAGACATAGTTGATGTTCTGCATGGCCACCAGATACTTCAGACTCACCTTGTGGAAGCAAGGTCCCACTTTTCCTTCCAGGGACTCTGGCAAGTCCGGGTGTTTCAAACACAGTTTCTCTTTACCCTTTCCTTTTTTTTCGGTGGCAGCTTCCCCTGTCTGTCCGGAGACGTCGGTCTCAAATAGGGCTTCTTCTATGCTGTCCTCCATCACCTCTTCCATCACCGTGGAAGGTTTGTCAGTTGTTGTTGGTGGGAGAGTGCTGGTGGCAGGCTCTGTAAGTTGTCCTGACGGTTGCCTCGCCTAAGGTTCTGGTATTCGGCTGGGGCTCAGGTCCGGAGGGCTCATTTTGAGAGCTAGTTCCAGTGGCCTCCGGACCAGAGGATTTATCCTTTGGGACTCTGATAGATGCCCCTGATCCTGTAGCTTTGTCCTTGACCCTGGACTTAAGAGGCCCTGATTTTGGGGACTTAGATTGTGAAACAACAGCTTGACCCTTTACTAAACGGTCTGTTCGGCAAACGGTAACCTTTTCTGGGGATTATCAGCATCTGACCCCATAGCTATAAATGGAGAGGGTCTCCTTGTGCTTGATACGGCTATTTCCTGTTCAACAGTGGGTTGTGACTCCTGAACCGAGGAGCCTGATACAATGGGAGAAAGACTTGGTTGAAAGAACCTCCTGGGTTTGGAACTTCTAGCAGAAGATGAGCCTCGATCAGCCTCTGAAGATGGTGTTTCGGGCTTATCGTTTGGAGAAACTGGAAGACCCGCAACAATGCGTCTCTCTCGCTCAAACCTTTGCGCTTTTTCTAACTTCGAAAGATTAAGTCACCCGCCTCTTACCAATGTGTTTTTTGCCTCAAACATAAACCTACACAAGAAGAATTTTGAGAAGAGAAATGAAAACTTTGAAATGAAGAAATGAGAGAGTGATGAAGTTGGTAAAACATTGAAGATAAGTAATTTATACTAGTAGAAGACGAAAAGACAAAAGTAATGATTGAAGGCGGCACTGACGTCATGGGTATTAAATGAAGAGGTTGATTTTTGGGATTAGTGGGAGCGCCATTCTAGGAGGAAAAGGGCTGGTGAGGCAAATCAAAAAATGACACGTTAAGAGGATTTTTTAGGTCTTGCCAAATGTCTTCGACAAAACATAAAAAAGGGGCTATTGATGAGTCCGGAAATATTTCCCATTCACTGTAGAATCCGGACAGGGGCAATCCGGATAAAATTTACCCACTGAACCATCCGGACATGACAAAAGTATGAAAACATTAAACACCTTTTGCCTAAGCTAGTAACTAAACTGCTTAATAAACTAATGGGTTTTTGAAGTCAACCCGACCCGAAAGCCCATCTGGCCCATAATTAAAAGTATAAATACCCAACCACTTTCATTAATGAGGGTAATAAACATTTAATACAACTAGGAAGCTTAAATCTCTCACTACAAAACACTTAAACATTTAATACCCTTGAAACACCACAAAACATCTGACCAAATTACCCTCAGTTGAAAATAATCCTCACCACCAATGACTCTACTGATCATAGTAGTTAGATATATTGGCCTGAACTCTTGTCAATTGTTAGGATGCTCCACCTTAGGGATAAGGCATATTGATGTGGCTTTGATCCCAGGAGGAAGAGTGTATCCTTTGAAAAAGCCCTGGATAGCATGACAAAGATCAGTGCTGATAATTGGCTAGCACTTCTTGTAAAATTCACCATTAAACCATTTGGTCCTGTAACACAAACAGAACTGAGGGAGTAAACAGTACTAAGTATTTTATTAGTTTCAGGAATAATCAGCAATCTATTGTTGTCCTCATCCTTTACTAGCTTAGGGATTACATCGATTAGATCAGAAGTATTTTCATCATCCAGAACACGAGCAAGAAAAGACTGAAAGTATTGGACAACAGATGAACTAATCTCATCCCTTGAGGTAAGACACACATCTCCCTCTTTGATTCTTTCAATTCTGTTCCTTTTGGCCCTATTCTTCACGAAGCTGTGGTAGCCAGCAGTGTTTTTATCGATGTCCTTAAGCCAGAAAACATGAGACTTTTCTTTCCAATATAGATCTTCTCTACCAAGTATCATAAAATGATTCTTTTTAACCTCCTCAAGCAAAGCTTTATTTTCAGCAGTTAAAGATGTTTGAAGATTGTTTTCTGTGAACTTGATTTCTTCTTCAGAGGTCTTTATAGAATAAAAAATGTTACCAAAGGTCTTCTTAATCCAATCTCTCAGGTTAGACTTCAATATTTTTTGTTTAAACCAGAAAGTCTTTATAGGGTTGCCATCAGTATATTCAATTCCAGAAACCCAACTATCTTCCACAAGCTTCATAAAACCAGGATAAGAGACCCACATGTTCAAGAACTTAAAAGAGGGCTTAACTTTCTCAAGACTTGAAGAAATACTGATGGAAATTGGACAAAGGTCAGAGCAGTTTCTTGTAAGGTGATTCACAGTAGTAGACTCAAAGTAACTCATCCAAGAGTTGTTGATTAAAACACGGTATAACCGTTTCTATTTTTTACCATTAGACCAAGTGAATCTGCAACCAGTGAATCCCGCGTCTTGAAGGTTGCAATCCATAATCAGATTATTAAATTAATCCTTCCCTCGCAGGTTATTTTTACAACAAGAAAGTTTCTCCTGAAGGTCGATAGTAGAATTGAAATGACCAAATATTATCCACTATTTTAAAGGGTTGTCAAGCAATCTAAAAGTTTCCCAAAGAGACAACCTAAGCTATCTCTTTCACTTGGAGTAAATCACTGAAACCATGAAGTCTTTATCAAGATAAGGGTGATGAACTTTAAGATGAAGGATCTGATCTCCATAAAAAATAGCTTCCACCTTGTAATCCTGCTTCCAGAAGCTTTGAGAAAAGTTTCCCATATTTTATTGTTGATGTTACTCATAAAGCTACCGAAGTTTAGTTTATTAAGAATAGTTTGAAGATTATTTGCCTTGATGAAGGGTTCATAAATGGCAATAAAATTTGCTTTGGTGGATTTGATAAGGGATCTCAACCTTTGGATTGTTTGCTTGTTGCCAAGGCTTCTGGCATTCCAATTCAAAATAGCAACAATTATTGGTTAGTTGAAGTTTTATTAGCTCTTTTGAGCTTGATAAGCTTAGAAGAAACTGGACCATTAGTAATCCAGATTTTAGTCTTTATGTTTTTCTTTATCTCAATCTTCTTAAGATCAGTATCTGTTTGATCTTTTACAAGAGAACTCATGAGGCTACCTACATTTTCTAGAGAGTAATGGTCTTCAACATCAACATGCTCATATATAGTCCTTCTTTCGATGGTCTTCAAGGTATCAATGATCTCAGAGTCCTTGGGTAAGGTAGTGGAAGCAGACATGATAGGATTTGAATAAGCTTCTTGATTTTCTTGGATAGGATCATTATAAGACCCATTTGTACTTTCAACTTCAGATGTGCTTTTGTTTTCATTGATATTTTCTTTGTAGTTAGTTGCTTATTTGCTGACAATGATCGACTTGAGCTTGTTACTAGTCTCGCCATGTTTAGTAGGGCTACTGCTTGGGATTAATCTGGTTTTAGCAGCTTCTAAAAATTGTTTTTTTTGCAACTTTCATTAGAATGACCAATGGGAAAACACTTTTTACAGTAGTTGGGAAACTTGTCATAATTAATGTGAACCCAGAAGTTATCCTCTTCACCAAACTTGATCATAAACTTATATGCCAGGGGCTTAGAGATGTCGATTTCGACCCAGATTCTGCAGCAATTCTGTCTAGCTCGATTGATTAAAGGAACCCAAATTTGTAAAAGAGTTCCAAGAACTTTAGCAATTTTGCCTATAGTAGCTCTATTAAACATAAATTTTGGGAGGTTGGGCAATAAAACCCAGATAGGAGTGAAGTGGAATTCAAGATTGGGGTTGAACCGTGGTGTCCACTTCAAAAGACGCATGGTTTTACTGCCAAGAACCCAGACATTCCTAGACAACAACTTCTTGAAGTCTTCAAGATCATTAAACTTAATAAAAATGTGTCGGTAACCCTAGAGAGAGTCAATGAACTTGTTTGAGAACTTAAATTTCCCCAAGAAATTTCTGATAATTTCCATAGATGGTTTCCTAGTGGCAAACTTGCCAATAAGCGTGTGTTTGATAGATTAAGGAGGGATTCTTTGTCTTTTGCTTCAAAGGTGATGATTGGGTGATCATCTTTGTGAGAAAGTGTCACATGATTTTGTTTAATTCTTCGAAGGTTGAATTACTTATTCTATTAGCCTTCTCACCAATTAGCCAAGGTGATTGACTTCCATTGTTAGATGAAGAAGCATTGAAGGGTGGATTGAGAGCAAATTTCCTAAGTAGAGGAAAATCTCCATCCGACAGTAATTGCAATTTCTTAGCAATAGGGGGAATTGCGACCAGGTTTCTTGGTGAAGATGGTGGATTAATAGTTAGAGAAACTTCTTCATCCTCCATTGAGCAGAGAAGAACAGTCTGATAAGCCTTACCGATCGCCGGAATCAAGAATTGACTATGTTCTTGAGAGAGAAGAACAGAGCCATTACCATCTATCTCTACGGAACACCTTCTACCTAGTGTGTAATAATCTCAAATACATCCAAGAATTCAATTAAAATCCACTATTAAAAAATACATGTTACAGATATCTATTTGATTATATTCTTTTTTATAATTTTTTTATTTTATATCAAATTATCAAATATATGTATTTTTTATTCAAATAGTTATACTTTCATTTTTTTAAAATCGTAATTTAAAAAATAAATTCGAAAATAGCGTTGGTTTTGTTTTTAAAACCAACAAAACTAAATCCATAAATATATATTTTTTCGTAATCGGAGTTAGCCTTGGTCTAGTATGTACTATTTGGGTCTCAAATCTAGTATCTAAAAACTAGTTCTTACTTATATCATTTATCACTCGTCTTATATCTAACATCTAAACTTTAGGTCTTCCATCTATTATCTAGCATCTAGGTCTCACATATACTATTTTTATTTTACACTCGTCTCGTATTTCGCGTTTAAAATTTAGGCCTCACATTTATCATCTAGTATCTAATATTTAGGTATCATGTCTATACCAATTTTATTTTACATTCCTCTCGCATCTAGTATCTAATATTTAGGTATCATGTCTATATCTATGTCTCACATCTAGTATCTAACATATATGTCTCACATCTAACATCTACGTCTTAAATCTACAATGATCTAGCATTTAGGTCTCAGATCTAGCATTTAGGTTTGCATCTAGAATTCTTATTTTACCTTCATCTCGCATCTAGCATCTTGCTAGATGTGAGATGCAAGAGAGATGGCACATACTTCATCTTTCATGGAAATAGAAAAACATTAAAACAGAACGAAAACAAAAATTGCTTTCTTTTTCCAATCAATCCATAATCCTAAAACTCGAAACACATTCCAATTCTAATTCTTCACTTTTATCCCTTCGGTCACAGTTTCTCTGTATATAGTATGATTTCATAACTCAAATATACACTTAGAAAACTTATACTTTATCGTTTCTTTTGTATCGGTTTACAATTTATCGACTTTATGTCGATTTTTGTTTTTGATTTTACTGAGAATTGAGAGAGGAGAGAAAAATAATAATTTGTCGAGACTGAGAGAGGAGAGAGATACTTACGAATAAGAAAAAGAGAGAGACCTAATTTATGTTTGATGAAAATATCTAATTTGGTAAACGAAATAGCATTGCATAATCAGTAAAAGTTAGGATATTACACAAAAGAAGGATAATAAGTAATAAATAACAAAGTTAGCTCAATCTTTGATATAAATAAATGATAATTAAGATAGTAAGTGGAGAATAAGTTTACTTTTGGGTAGTTATTGGTATTTAAGCCTTAATTTAAATTGTTTTGGATTTTATTGAATTATTCTGATTTCTAAAAATATTAATTGAATATTTATATTTTATCTTTTAAATTTGGTTTATTCTTCTAGAAAAAAATTTATTTTTCTTTTAAAATGTTGATTTCTAACCCGAAACAGAATATCGAGCGATAAAGACCAAAATTGATAGTGACAATTTATTTGAAAAAATATATTTAGGTTGGTGGTTGAGTTTTTAGCAAATGAATCTTGGTAAAAAAAGATAACTAAAAATCTATAATTTTTGTTTAGTTTAGTTTTATAGTGAACCGGACTACTCCTGGGGCTGCTACACAAGAATCCCCATTTTCCTTGGTATATGGTATGGATGCAATAGCTCCTATAGAAGTAACTCTTCCTTCATTTAGAGTCCACAATTTTTCCGAACAGGCTAATGAAGTGGCAATCAGAAGTCAACTCGACTTGATAGAAGAAAAAAGAGTTAAGGCTCACTTCAGAGCCACACACTATTAGGGTTTGATGAGAAGCAGGTTTGCTTCCAGAGTTAGAAGAAGGGATTTTCAACCAGGGGATAAAGTGTTGAGAAAAGTCTTCCTACATACCAAGGAGAAGTAGTTCGAAAAGTAGCTCCAACTTGGGAAGGACCCTATGTGGTAAGTGAAAAGCTTAAACCCGGGACATACAAGCTTCAAGGTAAAGATGGAAGGATCTTGAATCACCCCTGAAACATTGAACACCTCCGGTTGTATCTAGAATGAAAATTATGTAAATATTTACTTGTTTAAGGTCCATGTAAATATTAGGGGGCATACTCTTTCCTACCCTAGTGGCGCGGGGAGGTTTTAATGAGGTGTCCAGGCTTTTTAATGAAATTCGATGCCTTCTTGAAAAATTTGGAGTGTTTCGATTGATAGCTTCTTTGAAACTTTTTACAGTATCACTGACAGACCGGATTGATTTCGTAGAATAATGACCATTTAAAAATTTGTCATCAGAGAATTTAAATACTCTCACTTTAAAATACTTGTAAAATAACTAAGGGTTATTTAAACATTGGCCATCGAAATTGGGTAACTATAAAACAATGCAAGAATTGTGTAAGATAAAATTGCCCGGCTAACACCAGGGAGTGATATTAAAATATGTAAAGTGCCTTGGCCATCCAAGGACTTTAAAGTTTTAAATGAAAAAATTTATCTGGACAAGAGCCGGACACGGTTACAAAAATACCTTGGCCATCCAAGGACTTTAGTCTAACACAAAAATTGAAGAAAAATAAAAAGATAGTTAAAACTTTAAGGCTGAGCTTCCTTTGATGTTCCAGCCTCATCTGGTTTCTTCTTGGGGTCTTTGGTTTCCTCGTTAGGGATCTCTCCGATCCCCTCATCTTCATCAGTAGTATCATCCCAACCACTGGAATAGCAATGCTTATCACCACCGGCCATAGTGTGGTGAGGAAGGTATTCGTATTCCACAAATCGCCATAATCCTCCGAGTGTCCTCTGCGGAAATTTTTGATTAAAAAGCAAGACCATGTGTGATTTGACTTCAGCATACCTTTCCTCTTGAGAATCTATTACCTTGTTGGTGTATGCATCGATTTTGGCTTGGATTGTCTTCTCCTGCTCCTTTATCAAATCATCTTTCTCCTGGTTAACTCTAGACACAACATCTTCGAGCGAAATTTTATCATTGGTTAGGGTCTGGATGACATTGTCTATGGCCTTCACCTCCTCTTTTCAAGTGGAGAGATCCTTCTCCAAGCCAAAAAACTTAGATTGGAGTTCTTTGTTAACCCCCTCCGAAGTAGCCAGCCCGGTGGCCAAGTCCTCTTTCCCCTTCTTAAACTCCTCGATCTTTCTCCTTAATTCCTCAGCATTCTTGTTGGCATTAAGGAGATTGTTGGATAAGCTCTCTTTGTCTGCGTTGAGTGTGTTGATGAGGGTGGATTGACTTTGCACTTGTCTCTCCAAGTTGAGCACCGGTTGAATATTGCTCAACAAGGAGTGGGTCACCATGTCCTTCTCCCCTGAAACAGAAAAAGACTTGGGTCACGATGTTCGAAGAGCTTGGAGGGAGGTAAGGGCTAGCAAAGTCGTCTTTCTCGAGGACTTCAAAGTAAAGGCCAATCCCTTGAAGGCCACTAATGTCTACTCCATCAATGTTAATATCCCCTCCGGTACCCTCTCCGGTGTGAAAATCACTTGGAATTTTCTCTGCCTGTGTTGGGTCTGTTGGGTCGACCGGAGGCCGGAGAGCTACCTCATCCCCCTTGGAGATTTTCTTCTTCTTGGCTTCCCTATCTCCACCACCTGCTCCCTGTTTTCGGTCTTTTTTAGGAGCCTTTGAGGGTTTTAGAAGTCCAACTGCCTCTTTGGTACTCTCATTGTCCACCACTTGAAGTAGAGCAGCATCAATTCCTCCTTGATTCTGCACCTCCTGGTTTGCTGGAACGATCTCCTCAACACCACCTTGATTGACCTCAGCTGCATTTTGATTTTTCTTGCCTTTTTGCCCTTTATCTTACTTGGGGCTTTAGCTCTGCCCAACAAGGCCAGCTACCCATCCTTCTCATATGTCCTCTGTAGGATGACACCCGGAGAATTTGGTGTGGTCAGTTCTTCCCAAGACAAGTCTCTTCGGCCGGTTGTGTTCCAGAGGTGGGATCTCACCAGGTTGCCGACATTAAAACAATTGTGGAAGCGATTTCCCAATTTGTCAGCAGCCCAAGCATTAAGCTTGGCACAAGTTGTCTACCCCTCTTCCAAATAGTCGGAGAACTCCTTCGGCAGCACTACCCAAAGAAGAAGAAGAACATTTAAGTAAACGAGCTTTTTATAAGGAAAGAAAAACAAACATAATGAAATATTTACCCGTGCTTTTCCATCTGCTGGTAAGCATGCTTGGGTTGACATCAACTTTAATCTTCTGCCCATTTTCCCAAGCTCCACTAATGAACAAGAATTGGGTCTTCCAATTCTTCTGTGATTCTAGCAGATCATCCACCACTTTAAAATTATCACCCATATTGAAATGGTAGAAGAGGATGACGTGATTCTTGCAAAGGCTGGCCACAGCAGCGAATTGCTCCATCGGAAGCGGAATTCCGGAGAGCCTAGAGGCCATGATGCAGGCCATGAGGGTATACCAAGCATTGGGACTGAATTGGCTTGGACAGAGCTTTATCAGATGAAAATATCTGACGATGTCTGGGTCTAAGGGAAATCTGAGCCCCCAGTTAAACAATTTTGTGTAGAAAACTATCTCACTCAGCTTGCAGTCCATTGGCGTCTCCGGATCGATCGGTATCCTCACTTTGACAGATTATGGGATCCCCTACTTCGTCTGGATCCGGCCTAATTCAGCAGTATGAATGAAGGCGTAATTAATATTCTGCATGGCTAGCAGATACTTTACACTCACCTTGTGGAAGCAAGGTCCCACTCTGCCTTCAAGGAACTCCGACAGGTCCGGATGTTTTAAACACAGCTTCTCTTTACCCTTGCTCTTCTTGGCAGTGCCAGCTTCCCCCGTCTGCCCAGAGACATCAGTATCAAAAGGGGCTTCTTCAACGCTGTCCTCCATCACATTTCCCATCACCATGAAATGATTGTCAGTTGTCTTTGGTGGAGGAGTGCTAGTGTTTGGTTCAGTAAGCTGTCCGGATGGCTGAGCATCGCTTTCTCTTTGTGGTCTGGTGGCCGGCTGGGGCTCAGATCCGGAGGTTCATTTGAAGGCTTGTTCCAGTAGCCTTTGTACCAGACGATTTATTCTTAGGGACTTTGATGGGTGCCTCTAACCCTGTAGCTTTGTCCTTGGCCCCAGACTTAGGGGGCCCTGATTTCGGAGACTTAAACTGTGGAACAACAGTCTGGCCTTTTACTAAACGGCATTTTCGTCGAAGGGGCTGGTTTTATGGGGAATTTTCAGCATCTTATCCCATAGCTATGAACAGAGAGGGTCTCTTTGTGCTTGTAACAGCTTTTTCCCGTTCCATAGTGGGCTGTGAATCCTAAAGCGATGAGCCTGAGATGATGGGTGAAAGACTTGGTTGAAATAACCTTTTGGGTTTGGAGCTTCTAGCAGAAGATGAACCTCGATCAGGCTCTGAGTTTGGTGTTTTAGACTTGTCGATTGGAGAAACTGAAAGACCTGCAGCAATGCGCCTTTCTCGCTCAACTCTTTGTGCTTTTTCTAACTCCGAGAGATTAAGTCACCCACCTTTTACCAGTGCGTTTCTTGTTGTAAACATAAACTTACACCAAAAGGATTTTGAGAAGAGAGATGAAAACTTTGAGCTGAAGGAATGAATGAGTAATGAAGATGGTAAAACAATGAAAAATGAGGTAATTTATAATAATGAGACAAAAAGATGCCAAAAACCTAGGAGAATACGAAAAGACAAAAGTAATGATTGAAGGCGGCGTTGACGTCATAGGCATTAAATGAAGAGGTTACTTTTTGGGATTAGTGGGAGCGACGTTCTAGGAGAAAAACGGCTGGTGAGGCCAATCAGAAGATGACACGTGTCCCACGAACCATGGAAAAAACCTTTGAACTTCTGAAGAGTTTTTCAGTCCGGATAAGTCCTTTACTAAACCTTAAATCCGTCTGGAAAATGTCACAAGTGCCCAAAGGCGATTTTTTAGGTCTTGCCAAAGACCTTCGAACAAAACCTAAAAAAATGGCTACTGATGAGTCCGGAAATTTTCACCACTCACTGTAGAAACCAGACAAGGGCAATTCGGACAAAAACCACCCAATAAACCATCCAAATTGGACAAAAGTATTAAAAGCTAATCACCTTTTGACTAAGCTAAATGCTAATCTGCTTAATAAACTAATGGGGTTTTGAACTCGACCCGGTTTCATAAGTTTGACCGGAAAGCCTATATGGCCCATAATTAAGGGTATAAATACCCAACCACTTTCATTAACGAGGGTAATGAACATTTAATACAACCAGACAGCTTAAATCTCTCACCACAAAACACTTGACCAAATTACCATCGGTCGAGAATAATCCACACCAAACGTAATTTGCACATATGAATACCAAAACACATCACAAAAAAGTCAACCTATCAGACAACGAGGGGACTTAGACAAATTCCCAACCTTTTGTTCTGGAGTCTCATATTGTACTTGAATATCTTACTATAGAAAATTGTAAGAGCTTGTGTTTCTTGACAATAGGGGACTCTAGTTCTAAATCTTCGCACAAAAATGATTCACAATATGTAAAGATAAACTTTACCGTTCTGTTGTCAAATCACGTGCCAATACTGCTTGACTCCCAAGGGATTATGGAAATCCCAAGGATCCAAAAAAAGAAATCATGCTATCTATGAAGTTTAAAATCCAATTATGATGTCAAGATTAACCCCACATCCGCTACCTTCCTCAAGGGATTGGTCAAATCTGGGGGCTCAAATGGAAGAAGTGGACAATCCATGAAACTCAACAATCCACCTCCAACGTTCATGTCTAAAAATATTGGGAACCATAGCGAGGGTAAAGAGCATGCTACAGAACCAGAAGGGCCGACCACTGAAGCTGATGAGGTGCTGCCTTGGAGATTTCTCAAATTCTGGGAAGTAATCTCCATGGGTTGGAGAAACAACACATGCTATAATTACATATTTGTAAGCATCTCAACTATGCCGAGGATGAGGGTTTGGAGTTGAAGGCACAACATAGAATTCCAACCTTTATCAGCATACGTCTTCTTGCCATCAGAGATACACCCATTTCTATAAAAAAAAGGAAATGATAATATTTCCCAACATCTTAAACTAAGGACTTTGCTTGCGTTTCGATCCCTTAGTCGTAATGTATTTTGAGCTGGTGGGGTTGTGCCCTAGTCAAGCTAGCCCTAACGCTTCCCATATCTAATGTTCTACATTATATGTCATGGAATCACGCCAATAATAACCCTAACTCTTCCCAAGTCATAAGGTATTCTTGGATTGATTGATGATCAATTTTGAATCATATTTGATACAAAGTACCTTAACGCCACATATATGGGCTAAACTCATTCATCTAATGACCGCATCATATACTACCACATTGTTGATGAACACAAAGCTAAACTGTAACTCTAATATCGTGCATCATGGTGTCATGCCTTTCCCAGATCCAGATGTGGATGGAAACGTTTGTAGCTACTACCACTCTATTACAGGTTCTGAGGCTATCCTTCTTCTACGTCACCTTTGGAAAATACTACAAGATTTTTGACGTTTTTTGGAAGAAGACAGAACCTGTAAACCACTTTTTATGTTCATCAATGTAGCTTGGGAAAAAAATCGATCGTAATCCAACACAAACAACCTGAGGCGACTTCCGAGGAAGTGGACATGCAAAGATAAATATCTTGTTACGTTTTTTTATCTCTTGACTTCGGGTATTAAAAGCGGTACTTGTTATTAACACCTCCAAAGGTGTTGCTACAAACTTTAAGGAAGGAACATCTAAAAAGTGTGGATAAGACTTTCACGATTTTGAATGCACGGGCTGGAGAAAACTGGGATAATGAATCAATTGATGTCTCCTTCCCGCTACCATTATGGAGAGGATAGCCCCCCCCCCCCCCCCCCCCCGAAGCACGAGTTACACTTCATAATCGGAAGAGAGCGCCCAATTATCGAGTCTCAAAGAAGTAATCTGTGGAGGGTCCTGTCCGTAAGAAAACAAAAGTTGTGCTATCAACGTAGAAAAAGTAGCCACAAGTATTGATGTTGTTGTCGCGCGGGAAACTGTTGAGGCCAAAGCTAACAAGAAAATTGAGGCCCGAGGGGCAAAAAGCAAAAAATAGAACCGAGAGTGAGGTAACCAAAAAGAAAAACGTGACGAAGAAGAAAAAACTTACATCTATTGAAGATCCCCCAAATGAGAATCCTGCTAACGATTAATAACAAATCCTACTTGGTTTGATCAATACACTACCTCGGACCCTCAAGAAATGAAAATAGTTTTGTCAAAGATAGGCTCAGCAACGGTAATAACTAGGTTGACGAGGACAAGGATCAAGCCCGAAGTAACCCCATCGAGAGACAACCGAACTTAGATGTCGACGGGAACTTAAAAGAGATAAATTTAGGTATCGAGGTTCAGAGCCCTATTTATAGTATGCTTATCAATATACCAGGGTGCTCAAATTAAGTTTTACCTTTACTACCTCTCCCGATTCTAGATAACCAGTTGCCCGTCCTCTCGAGGGCCCGTTTAGAAGGTTTGGTTGATCACGAAGCATTGTTATATTTTCCCATTCGAGGTGTATTTGTTAATATTTATTTTAATCTTTGACTGAATACTTTGGTATTATTTTTTAATTTTAGACTTCTCTTTTATCTTTTATTGAAAGTGATTAGTTTCAAATGCAAACATAAACCATGTACACGATGGTTAAAATAGATATATATGTCAATGAAGTTAGAAAATATATCAACCAATGTTAGAAAATCCCTCAGATCTAAATTAAAAATTAATAGATATATATCAATGAAGTTAGAAGACCCCTCATGTCCAAAATTAAAATAAATATTGATCAACCAAAATTGGAAGAGCCCTAATGTTCATAATTAAAATAGATGTTGACCAACCGAAAATGAAAGACCCCTCAGGCCGAAAAGTAAAAAAATATGTCGTGCAAGACATATAAAAGGCAAGGATTTATATTTATAAATTGGCTAAGTTAGTACTTCATTAAAAGCTTCCCACACCACCAGGGTAGGAAAGTGTGTGTTACCCACAGATACATGCAAAATTAAGAGAATTATACATCATGCAAACATTTATTTTAAGTAAAACTTCAAATGTTTGATATTCCATGGGTGTTAAAGCGGTATCTCATCTTTATCTCGTAACCTTTACATCCCGACCTTCACCCTTTCGATTACAGTGTACGCGCCTTATCAACTTGGAGCGAAATTCCCAAACGTTTTTATTTGGTATGCGAAAACACATTTTTGAGAACCATATCTCCCACTTTGAACTCTTGTCCTCTGAACTTTGATGTATAACTACTTCTCATTCTAGTCTAATAGTGTAAGGAATATAGTTTTGCGCGTTTCCGCTTATCCTTAATCAAATCAAGATCGGCTCGCTAACCCTCATCATTATCCTTTTTGGAATAGTTCTCAATACAATACGAGGGGGGCATAGCCTCAAATGGGGTTACAATATTCATCCCATAGACCAGTGCATAAGGTGAGTCCTGACTTGCGGTGCGAGGAGTTTTCGTTATGTCCATAATACCTCTTATAAATAATTTGGCTAGTTTCTAACTTTTCTTATCAATGTTTCTTGAGTCTATCGATAATCAATTTATTTGTCACTTCGATATGCCCATTAGCTTGTGGATGAGAAGGTGCAAAAAATATCGTTGTATTCCTTGGGAAGAACATAAAGCTTTCATGTGCTTATTTTCAAATTGTGCGAAATTTTCCGTGGTTAATCTCATGGCGATACCATAACGACAACAAATATTTAACAAAGTGAATTTTATCACATATTTCGTCTTTGTTCATGGAAACGGTTGTGCTTCGATCCTTTGAAGAAGTAATCCAATGCGAATACGATTGGATTCAAGCGGTACCACTGCCATGTGAATGGAATTGGAAAATCTTTGACAAGTGTCACACCTTCTGACTAGTTCTTTGACAATCAATCATAATCGTGGGCCAATTATAGTTTGCTAAAAGAACTCTTCTTGTCAAAGCCTTAAACCGGAAATGTGACAACCCTCCCCACCATGAAGTTCACACAATATCATTTGTGATTCATTGTCTCAAAGGTAACATAACACTTTTCTACTTAAAGATTTTTTGTAAATTATTCTTCCAATAACAACAAAATAATACAGTTTAAATCATAGCTTCTGAGTCACTACACTGGGGAAAATATTATTAACCAAGAATTCTCTATATCATACCTCCAATACTTATGATTGTTCGTTGAGATCAGAAAGGCTTCATCGGAATTAATAACTTGGTCCAAACGTTTTGTTACACTGGGGAAAATATTATTAACCAAGAATTCTCTATATCATACCTCCAATACTTATGATTGTTCGTTGAGATCAGAAAGGCTTCATCGGAATTAATAACTTGGTCCAAACTTTTTGTTATTAATGGGCTCTCATGCGTGAGTATCCATGGGTCACCCTCAGAATACGCCATGGTACTAAGGACTCAGCCATTGCATTTTCAACCCTATGGATATGATTATGTGTAATAATTTCAAATACCACTGTGGAAACCTTCAATTTTTGCAAGTATTTTACTAAATGATCTTTTCTAGCCTCAAATTTCCCCGACGCATGATTGATTAGAAGTTGCGAGCCGCTTATAAATTGAACCCTTCTGGCACTACAAATATATGCAAGTCGTATCCCTGCGAGAGCAACCTCATATTCTGCTTCATTGTTTGAGGCTGGAAATTTGAAGCGTATAACATGATACAATGCTACTCCCAACCGAGAAATTATTTGAATTCTTACCCCACAACCCGACGCACTTGCCCTTCCGTCAGTCCAAATGGTCCAAATGGAACTCAACTACAAAATCTGTCAACGCTTGATCCTTGATTGTTGTTCGAGGCTCAAAATTGATATCAAAATCACCTAGTTCTACTAGCCACTTGGTCATCCGCCCCGATATGTCAAACATATGCAAAACATTTTTAGGAGGAAAAGATGTTCGAAAAATTATTGAATGTTCTTAAAAATAAGGTCTCATGCTTCAGGCCGCGATCACCGACGCAAGAGAAAGTTTTACCAATTTTAAATACCTCTTCTTAGCGTCTAGGAGGCTTATACTGATATAGTAATTTATCTGAGCATAATTTTCAGCCTCATGAATTAACATTGCACTCACTGCATGATCGGGCTTGGCTTCGTTAAAATCTATGGAGAAAACAAATATTCCTTGGTTTGGACAAAATTCTTAGTGCACTATGAGGTCTTGTTAAAATATTTTGTATCTCCGAACACTTGTTCATATTTGTCCGAAGACCTAAATATGAATCTGCTAAAGAAGGACAATCTTCATGTCAATATTTGTACCTTCTTAATAAACCGATAAACCGAGAGAGGTCTATAATATTAAAGCATCTAATTATACCAGGTCAACTTTTGTCCCTCTATTAGTAATTATGTAGGCCACACATTTACTAGACCAAACTCCAAACGTACATCTCTCTAGAATTCAATTTTAAGTTTATCATTTTCAAGTTACTAAACATTTCTTCATAGTTTGAGAAGTAGTCCTCGTACTTATTGTTTTTCAGTAGCATATTATCGTATACACCTCAATATTGCGCCAGATCTGACCGTCAAAAGTTTCGTTCACTAATCGCTAGTAAGTCGCCCCATCGTTTTTAAATTTGAACGACATAACCTTGTAGCAATGCAAGCCCCTCCCGGTTATGAATGGCGTGCTATTCTGGTCTCACAGATCCTGCTTGATCTGATTGTAGCCCGCATAAGCATCCATCAACGACAATATTTTATTTTATGTTGTGGAATCTATACTTACCATTCTTATTTTTTACCAAGACCGGTTTGAGTGTCCACAGTGGGTACTGATATTCTTGGTTATGACGCACTTTCGATATTCTATCCACCTGGGCCATGATTTCCTTGGATTTTTAATAAAATAAAAACCTTCTCTTTTGAATAATTAGACGCACGTTATGCCAGGTAGCCAAATTGTGACAAATAATCTTCTTAAGTACCCCCGTAACGTCGTTGGTACACTTTACAACCATAATTAACTTTGTTGAAAAAAAATGAATTAACCTTTACCTCACCTCCGAAGATAACATAGTTCCAATCTTTAAAACCTGGCCACTAAGAAAAACAAAATTCTTGAAATTTTTGTCAGGATTAGAAACCCGAATGGTCTCCCTCGAAACATCAACGAGGTTAGAAATCAAAGTTAACCCCATTAACTGCTAGATTTTCTTTGGTTCGACCCCCCTAATTCTCATTGGGGCCAAAGTTGTTTGATAATATCCCTCTCCATCTTCAGGATATTTTAAATGATTCCCAACTTATTTTCTACCACGTATTTCAAGCACTGGTGAATTGTCGAGTGACCACTTTCATTCTTCCTATCCAAGACCTGCCAAATATTGGGTTGTACAATATCAACGTGTCTGTCGTAATAAATAATAATGTGACCTCCTTCCCAAATGGTCCACAACCCAATTCTATGATCCTTTCGAACTCCCTAACTGTTTTGACAGTTACGCCCCGTAAAACCCATAATTCTTAAATTAACCGGAGGATAATTGCGGATGGGGAATTACTATCTTCTCGTACATTGTTATAAACAAAATGTTGTTTAACTACCTATGTCAATCAAAACATTTTGGTCTCACCAAAATCTTAGCTCCTGTGAAAGCTGATATAATTACCACTACATCGCGTGCGGTCCTTCAAACCTCTCTTTTATCATCATTGTCAAAACATACCCACAGATATGGGTTTTTATACAGATATGGTGACGCCTCTGCCTCTAATTGGGTTTTTGTAAATAATTTTCTTAAGTTAGTAACCTTTTCTTTTGCTTCGGGCTCTTATACCAACATGCCCACTCTTTGGTTAGGCTTGAGATCTAAATATTCCAAAGACAAATTTATTAAATCAACATACTACAAAGTCATCAAGGTGTTCTCTCGCTTCGAGGCTACGAAAATATCCCTCCTCTTGGATTCTGGTGAGAATGCTTCTTAACAATCATGGTCAACTTTTCATTTTTAATTGGTAGTTGGATTTCTTTCTTTAGTACTATTCAGTTTTTTGGTTTCACGGCTAATATCGTTATGATACTTACAATACCTGTTGGTTCTAACTTCCTCTAGGTTTGGAACAGAGGAGGTTTTTAAAACTATACATGATTTTGGGATTTGTCAAATTTGGTAATCACACACTCAGTTAATTCAAAAAAATGGGAAGGCCTTATCCACTTGTTAGACATCAGTCTGGCTGAGTGCTGGGTAATCACAACCTGCTGACTCCTCGACCTTTGTGGAATTTAGTTTGGTACCCTAGATCAGAAACTGGTTGGCAAGTGATAAGTCAGAATAGGTTGCGGTTGAGGAACATGTGTAGATGCTTATTGGTAAATTAAGGTCGGAGACTATAAGCTCTCCTCTTGCTGAGCCACATAAGCCACCTCTGACGCTTGACTTTCTTCCAATAAATCCTCTTTTCAAAATTGAACAAACAAAGCTCCGGACGTCATAGCATGTTTTTTACAACATTGTCCATTAAAATACCAGGCATAAGTCCCATTATGAAAGGTGCGCACGCCATCTTATCTTTTTAACCTTCCAACTCAGTTTTCGTCTTAACGAACCGCCTCGTATACTCCCCTAGGCTTTCTCCAACTTTCTTCCTAAAATTAATAATTGTATCTCTGTTTGCACGAAACTTCTTACTTCCCATGAAATATTAACAAAAAAGGTTCCAGAATATGTCGAAGATTTTAATAAATCGCTGAGGTAAATGTTTCTACCATTTCGCATCACGATCCTTAAATGTTTGAGAGAAATCCATGCACAACAGCTTGTCATCGTCATCAAATTTTATCATAAAGTTCTTGAAATGATCTATGTGGCTATCTGGCTCCTGAGTCCCATAAAACTTCTCCAAGCTAGAAATATCGAAGCACTTCGTCATATTTCATAACAAGATATTTATGGACAAAGAAGATAATCTCAAGTTACGTCCAGTTTTATATAGACTGCCCATGGAGCCTTCATTCACAACCATTTATAAACCCTAATTGGAAAGGTTTGAGAATTGATTACTTACACGATAGCCAAAAATATGACTTCGAGACGGGAATTGGACGTGGGGCGTTGCTTGCTCCCCCTTACCAACGATTACTGTCATATCCATATCCTCAGATACATGTGTCCTTATGTCAGATTTGCTTCTCTTCTTCTTTGGATTTCTGATTCAGTGATATGCTCGAAGGTTACCAATGTGTCTTTTCGAACTATTTTCCCTAGTATTCCTCGCGCGTCGGTGCTCTCTCTTCAAGGAGGAAGATTCATTCAAGTTGTAGACAGAGTAATCACTAGACTCCGTAAAATTATACTGACGCCTAGATTTTATTTCTTTCTTCTAAGAGTAATGACCTCAACTTCTGTATCCATCGTGCTTACTGTTGGATTGATGGAAATCCTCGACTTTGTTTTCCTCCAATAATCGTTCTCTTTGGACCTACGATCCGAGCCTCTTAGCAGCCACTGTTGTGTTTTTCTCAGAATTTAACTTAACAATATCTTCCAATAAAGTTTTTCTTAGTATCACTAAAGCAGACCACTCGAATTGCTCCTCGGTGAACTAATAATTGTAATGTTTCTAATCGGTTTGTTGTTCCTTAAAGTGGTGATCATTGGGTGTAACACCAGTCAACAAACCTCATACCCCAACCTCGGGTTCCTTTTGTATAGTTATGTTCATTTCTACTAAAAAGCTTAAAACTGAAATACTGATTTTGGAGAAAGATTCCATGCACCACATCTCTCCTATTGTGGTCGGCAATGATGGTTCCAAAATATCTAAGGTAAATACACCTTTCGATAATCCTTTGAACCCTTTGTAGAGAGCTAAACACACGAAGTAGAGAGAGAAAATTCCAAAACTGGTAATAGTATAATAATTGTTCACCCTTCCATAAAAAAGAAATGCTGCCTTATATAGTAATAATGATGAGTCCAAAACCACATGGTAGACTCCTTTAAGGTTATTCCATCCCACTATTCTACTAATATCACATGTAAACTTTTATTATTACATCATATACCCTCAATGCTACACCTTTGTACTAGTTTTATTACAAGATTTGTATTAAACCAAAACCATTCAATATACCTGCAAAGTCAACACATATATGGCACTTTCCATTTTTATTTTTTTAACCATTGTTGGGTTTGTTGTCCATAAAGGGTATTGAGATTCTCGAATATGCCCTACTTTTGTCAACCGATCCACCTCTTCAATAATGATTTTACATTTTTCAGGAGTAAATAATTATTGTGAATCCTACTATCGTTCTATTTGACTTGAGTATGATTAGAGGGTTTTTCATCTGTTTGTAAGTAGACATAAAAAATACTTTATGAACTACCTATCTCAATTAGGATCCTTTAAATCTAATCCCCTCGACTACCGCTCGGATCACTACAACATCTTCATGCGGCCCAAAAATATCTCTAAAATCACCACCATCCAATATAATGAACGACATTGAATCCTAGTAAAGATGGGTATAATGTTTTCCTTATAACTCGGTTTTCATACCTGATAGCCTTGGTACTGTATTTCCCTCAAATATAGTTAATCACTCGGAAACTTCATACAAGTATTTTACATTTCCTATCTTTTGAGGCTCATCTATTAATTTGAAACTGCCTCGGTCAAGATCGGGGTTAAGATATTTCAAATTCACATCAAACTCATTATATGGTCATTTTATAACCATAGTATTTTTCTACTTGCAGGCAGGCTATGTTGCCTCTCTTCAAACAATAGCTTGACCGATAACTAAACCTTGTATCCTGCCTCCCGATTATGATTTAACAGATGTAGTGAATTTTTTATATTCGATTAAAGTTTAGATTTCTTTCTTCAGAGCATTGCAATCCTTCGTATCATGGCCTACATCATTGTGATACTTACAAAACCGAGTATTGTAACTCTCCCTTAGAGTTTAAATGAATGGTGGCCTTCTAAACTAAACAAAATTCTTTTTTTAGTTTATAGGCTCTAACTGTGGTCCTCAGTGATAGTATCAAAGAAATTTGGAGGGTGTTGAGTAATAACCAAAAAAATTATTTTAATTTTAGATGAATTGTAGAGAGAAAATTAAGGTGTTTAATCTAATTTTTTGAAAGGTAAGCTCTAACAAGTTAGATGAGAAGTACATGCTTTTCACCAAGTTTCATCAAAGGCTCTAAAGACGTATTTATAGGTAAATTTTCCCAATTAACTTATACAGTCCACGAGCCCATTTGGGTAACAAAAGCCCATTTATACTCAAAACTCATTATTATGTTACATAAATCTAATTACTACATTTTATCATATCAATATACATCAAATAAATTTTTGTTTAATAACTCATTTTCTTGATTTTCCCTTCAGATAATTAAATCCTCATCAGCGATAATAAGACCTTTTTATGGTCGCGATGAACTAGAGCCAAATTTTAAAAAACAATCAGATAATTTTCATTGATTTTACAAATCCTAAGACTGAAATTAATTTTTCAAAATGTTTTTTCAAATTGCAAAACAATAATAACTTTTTTGTCTTATATTTATCCTTTTTTCTTTCTCAAATATATTTATCATACCTAAACTGTAACCGTCATTGATGCAAAATTAGTGCTCCACAACCAAAATAATACGACCATAACTTCTTCAAACAACTATCGATAGCCTATTTTGCTATATATACCATCATTTTTTGAATTTTTAAAACAATTTTGAAAATAATACCCACAAAAAAGATATAAAATTCATCCTTCAAGTTTCCAGTATGATGTAACAAATTAATAATGTTGAAAACCAAGTACACAACAAACTGTTTGAGCCAATTAATCGAGACAAATACAATTTTAGATCGAGAAGTTCTAAAATAGGACGATTAAAAAAATAAGACCCTACCCAACCCTTATATATATATATATATAATAGGTTGATCTATATCATTGATTGCAAGCTAGGATCAACAGCTTATAAGTAGGATAATCATTTCAACTATTGCGAAAACGAAGCGCAAATCATGTCGCATCAATGATAAAGAGATATCCCTTAGATAAGTATATATTACTTATTATGACGAGGTAAGTTCATATTAAGTACTAATAATGAGGATAAGATGTAGGTAACAAAGAAAATGTTAGACGAGGGTCACCAAGAGTATTTAGATAAAAGACATACGAAAATAGCTAAACAAGAGTTACCAAGAAGATTCCAGACAAGGGGCATACAGAAGGGGATACACAAAGGTGACAAAAATATTTTCAATGAAAGACATAAGAAAGTGGTTAGACGATGGTCATCAAGAAGAAATTAGCCGAAGATCATGAAAATATGATTATACGAAGGTCAGCAAAAGGAATTTGGACGAGGATCACAATAAAACGGTTAAACAAGAGACATATAGAGGCGAAAAGACGAGGTTTATCTAAAATAATTTAGACGATGACCACATAGAAGCTTTTAGATAAGGTTTGGAAGGAAGATGTAAGGCGAGGTAAATAAGCGGGAAAGATTGTTCAAGCAGTCCAACTAGAAAACACAGATCCTCATTTAATAAGTCATCAAGATAGTTTGTTAAGCTCTTATTAGACGTATAAAGTGATGATTGGAAGAAGGAAAATTGGCATCAGTATAAATAAAGGCTTAAGTCTCCATTTGGATAATACGCACTGAATATACAAAAAAGCTATTATCATTGAATTACTTTTATTTTATAATTATCAAACATTATCTTGGTATTAGATTTTAGAAGGAAAATCTCTTATTAATCAATTCACAACTTCGATTGACATATTGATATTGGCCAGATCTAACATATCACATCAAGAACTATCAAATCAACAACATGTCAACAACAAATAAAACGTCACAATGTTCCTTCTTCCTTTGGCTAGCATATGAGTTTTCTTGAGTTAGAGAAGAAACTCATGTACTTAATAAAAAAATTAATCCTTAAATGAATTTTTATGTTTGATTCAAGGACTAGAGAAATGGTGGATAAGAAAGATATATCATGTGATACTCATGTAACATTATCGGTATAGGTAATAAGTTATATTACATGAACCATTGGGTATATAATGTCATAGAACGTATGTAATGTCATAAAACACAAATGACGGGTGAGGTACTTCATATGACATTTTCCATCATTAACCAATATAAGTACAAGGCTTTGTTTAATCTCTTCGTGCAGGTCAAGACCATATCAAGCTGGTCACGTCAACTTTACCTTCATCGCCATAACAAACTATATGAGATACATTCCTCCTCGATTCTCCCAACCATAAGAGATTTCAGCTAGCATGAACGTCTTTAGGAGTATAAAAAATTGGTTCAATATTGCCAACAAACTTATGCAGTTAAGCCTCAAACGTTTGCATTACAAACAAAGTAAAATGACTAGTTGACGATCAGAAGATAGAAAAGTATAACGAATGCCTACCACATATATTAAATAATATGTGTACATTCGATATATCTAAAATTAATTGTATTATACATATTTCTAAGATTTATTATAATATATATATATATATATATATATATATATATATATATATATATATATATATCATCTTTCGTATCAAAGGAAGACAAAAAAAACTATATAAATAAAACATATCTCCACATGCTCCAAGGGATAGCCGAGTTGGTTAAGTAAGGCATGCTTGTGACCAAAGGTCATGAGCTCGAGTCCTTCTACATACGCTTTCTCGGGTGAGCCTGTCACCTTGTGTGGTTTACCTTCTGGCATTAGTTTACAAGCTATTGCGTCAGACTGAGGGTTTACCCTATGCGCACTCATTGCACTCTGAGTAGCGGCTGCGGGTTCCCTCCGAAAAAAAAACATATGCTTCCGCACTAACATAGGCTCATTTCATCATTACGTTATATTCTGAAGACAATTTCTATTATCCCGACTAGGGCTGTCAAAAAAATCCGAAAAATCAGATATCCGACCAAAATATTCGATATCAAATCTGAATAAAGCGGATAATATCCGTATTCAAAAGAAAACGGATAATATTCGTATCCGAATTCGTATCCGAAAATAGCGGATATGGATATAGTCATATCCGTATTCGAAATATCTGATATCCGAATTTTATAAATAAATATATATAATTTTTTTATATTTAAGCATATTTTTTTAGCTATCCCACATTGTAAAAAGCAAAACAAATTACTAACAAAGTTGGATATAAATATAGAGGATTTCTTATTTAAAAAATTTATCCTATCCCACATCTAAAGTTGGAAAAAAGAGTTGCTACCAAGTTGTTTATAAAACACATGGTTGCTTTTCATAACAAGTATATCTTTTTTAGTCTTGTAACTCTTATCCCACATTTAAAGTATGGAAAAGAAATGCTACCAATTTTTCTATAAAAGACATGGTAGCTTTTCAAAATAAGTATATTTTTCTTAGTCTTATCCCACATCTAAAATGGGTTATTTAGTGGAAATTCGGATTCGGATATTATCCGTATCCGGATAATATCCGTCGGATACAGATTCGGATGTTGTTTTTTATAATACTTCGGATTCGAATTCGGATTCGGATAGTGATATCAGATTTCGGATTCGGATTCGGATATAAGCATATTCGTATCCGAAATATCCATTTGACAGCCCTAATCCCGACATGTCAACATTGAGTGAAAGATAAATTAATCTATATAGCAATATCATTAAAAAAAAATGGGTTTAAAAGAAATAAACTCTCTAATAGCATTTTAGTATTATCTCCAAAATTTGTGGTGTAAAATAAATTTGAAATTAAAAAATAACATAAATGGTTTTGAATTAAAAAAACAATAATTTCATACGCAAACTATCTATCGCACAATTTTGTCTCATTACCAAATAACAAAAAATATCATTTCAATACCAAATAACATTTTTAACATTTTGTTACAAATATAAAAAAAAAAACCATCATTTCACAGCATATAAAATATAATTTCACATCACATCCAATAAATACAAAAAAAGCCTATTTCACAAAAATATATTACAGTTATAAATAGTAATAATAAAATATCTATGCGTATAGCAATATTTTTATTATATCAATTTATAACTAAAAAAACGAAACACTTAAGATAAAGAAAAAAATGTAAAAGTACGAATCCATGATAACAACGGTATGAATAAAAAGTAGTAATAACCTATATATACCCATTTTGATTAACTGGAAAGTATCGGAGAGATAGTATATACACTTAATTTATAAATATTTTGAAAAACAATAAATTATAGTTCTAAAATTTATCCAAAATTTATTAAGAATCAATATATATATATAATTAATTGATAATTACTATATATATATATATATATATATATATATAGTTGGTGTATATTGTATACTATAATTATCTTTTATACACTAAATACATGTACAAATGTGTAAAATATTGCTAAAATATTAAATTTCAGATAATATGATGAGATACAGGTAGTTCTATTCAAAATATTTCTATAATGTTAGATAATAAAAATACTAATCAAATTCTCTTTTCCATAGTCTTATATTTAAATGGCTTTAGTCAAAGGGAACAAAATCAAAATTATATAATAAATAGATAGCATTTTGAGGATCCAAATAAGGAATTAAATGCTAATAATAAATTATATACATTTTACTTCTGGTAAAACCATTACCCCATATTCCTTATAATTAATACAAAATTTAAAGTCAAATCAATATTAAAAGGAAAGTAGGGGTTCACATAAAAAAACTTATACTTTGTCTTACTTTTTTTTTTTAATAAATTCAAAATCTAAAATTTCAAGCTTGACTCTCTTTCTTTGTTTTGTCACAATTTGAGTTATATGCATGCATTTAAGCTATATGCATTAGTTCTATTGAGGGTCTATTTATGAAATATAATAATTTACCTATATTTTAAAAAATAAACTAAAAATAATAAAATTCTTAGATAAAAACAAAAGTAGGTGAAGAAATAAAATTTTCATCCTTACTTTAGGTCATTTTTAGAACACTATATTTTTTGTTTATGGTGTTTTTGTTTATAATTGGAGTTTTATTTTTATTTTATGTGATTAAATTATTACAGAATTTTTTAAATAATATATAATTTTTATACAATGCCTTTAAATGAAATTCGTGTCCTTCTGTGGTAAATTACACAATATAGGTTTCACAAATGTTAAATTTCAAAGGTTGATGCATTTATTAATGGAACCTTACATTATAGAATTAAATTATATAAAATATCAATTACTTTCTTTTGGTGGATATGCATTCGTGATAGGAATGACCTAAAGTAGGGATGAAATTTAATCGTATTGATTTACACCCTAAAAATGATCATATTACGTCCTTGCATGATAAGCCATGGTTATGTTTTTTTATATAAAAATTAAATATAAATACATAAATAAATAAAAAATAATTAATTAAATAGTGCCACGTAAGTCGTCTTTCTTCTTATATAAACCATACTAGAAACCTAGAAAATGCACATCAGCAAAACATACCAAACCTTATTTTCTCTCTCTCAAGCAGCTCCTATAGGAATCCTAGCGTCTACCATGTTTATCTGGTCTAGAATGTAGGACATTCCTTCGTCTAACCATTTGTCTATCTATGTATTTGCATTTTCTATAGCTTTTTTTTTTCTTTTTTTTAAAATTGTTTTTCTCTCCCTAAAAAATAGTCGAGAATTCAGGGAAGCTAAAACATCATTTAGACAGAAAAAAAGGGAGACCTTTTTGAGGTTTAATGGTCTCTTTCTCTCTCTAACAATCGTCTCTTACATTGGAAGGGAGAGAAGTCTTTGAAAAAAAAACACAAAAAAAAAAACAAAACCCACATAAATATATATTGAATTACATAAAAACAGCTACAAAAATCATTTGGCCACCAACGTTTTTTTGCTCCTTCATATATAAAAACGTACCCCATATCATTTCGCAAGAAAGAATCCGATTTGTTTTGCTTTTCTTCATCTTGTTGCTGAAACTGAAAGTATAGTTGCTTTGTCTTTTGTTTTCAAGGAGTATGATCAACAACGGTGCTGTTTCTCCATCGGCACCAACCGTGGATCTGAAAAAAGGGCCATGGTCCAGGGATGAGGATGATATGTTGAGAGCTTACGTCGAGATGAACGGAGAGGGGAATTGGAATTCGGTCCAACGGAATTCCGGCTTGAAGAGATGCGGGAAGAGCTGCCGGCTTAGGTGGGCCAACCACCTACGAGGGAGTCTTAAAAAGACTCCTTTTAGTCCCTATGAGGAACAATTCATTGTCGAACACCATGCAAAGTTCGGTAACAAATGGGCTCGAATGGCAGCTCAGGTATACATATATACATCAATCTCTTTATTATATGTTTGCATGTAAGTTTATATGGTTTTCAGTTGTGCAGAAATGAAAACGTTAGAAAATGTAGATGTTCTTGGTTTAGGATTTGTTTAAATTGTCTTAAAGTGATTTATTGTTCGAGTAGGTGTTTTTAGATCTGAATAAGTTTGATGATTTTCGTTAGGGGTTGGATCTTAGAAACCAAACACTTGATGGGTGATTTTTGTTTTTGATCATGATCATGTATGAGCATATATACATATATGTTCTTTGGCTTTGTTTATGATTGTTTATGAATCTTCATTTATCTGCGGTTTTGGTTGTTCTATGTCAATGTTTTTATTTATCTAGTAATGTCGTTTTGTTATATAATTGTTCTTCAAAGAATGATGTAAGACCTTTAGAGTTGATACATTTATATATTCCAGTGGGACGAAGGCATGTCCTTTTTATTACTTAAGATTGGTTTTGTAATTCAAACCATTAGGTGTATCTTAGTCTCTAACTTGTACGTGTATTTTCGTGTGCTATATATTAGTTACCGGGTCGGACGGACAACGAAATCAAGAACTTCTGGAATACCAGACTTAAAAGGCGGTTACGAGCCGGTCAGCCGATATACGACATGGTGGTGCCGGACATGGCGAACATGCATCAGCAACCAATCAGGATCCAGCCACATCTGCAGCCACAGCCCCAGTTTCAACAAACGGAGTCGAGCTTCTCCTCTTCTTCATTTTCGTCTCTTCCCTACACTCAAATGCTTGGGCCGTATCAATCGAGCCATAACAATTACGAAACATGGACGTTTCAAAATCCAGCAGGTTATCAATCGAACCGAGAGATGAACATGAGCTACAGCTCGATGCTTATGGGGTCAGTTGATTCGGTAAGCTTCAATTCCGATGACCCTATCTTAGATGGGTTTGAAGGAATATCACCTTCTCAAAATGGAACGCTGGAGGATATCTTAATGGAGTCACGGGCTCGTGCAGCAAAAGCTCAAGAGAAAGAGAAGGAGGAAGCAAAAGTTGCTGCAGCACAAGTTAGCAGTGGCAGTGCCAGTGACCAATCTTCCGTTGGTAAGATTTATACGGTTTTTTTATATATATATAAAAAAGTCCATATGTTAATATCAATTGCATTTTATATTACGAAATTCAGACTCGATCAGGTTTACAGTTTGATATTTTTGTGTGTTAAGATATTTGTTTTGGATTTTGTTTTAACAGGCATGTATCAACCAGAGATGGCCCTCAACTGTGAAGATGATTTGGCATCTATGCTGCAGTATCCAGGGTGTCATGAATCTATCGCCGGACTATTCAACTCCACTGGTACAGAAGGTTTTGCATATGAGAGCGAAAGTTTCAATGAAGTTGTTCCTAGTAACTTATTTAACTGGTAAAAATATGTTTTTTCTCTTATAATATTTCTAAGGTCCTATAGTTATTATTATTATTATTATTATTATATATTTTTGTTAATGATGTTATTTTTTGTTTTGGTTGATAGGTAAGCATTAGGGGAATATGGAAGATGTTCGGAGAACAAGGAAGGAAGAGATTAGTCTGGTGGGATTTGAAGATGTTTGGAGAATTGGAGATGTTTTATGTTTCTTTAGTAATCGTTTAGAACAGAATAATTAGTTTATGGTTGGCTTATGGTTGTTTATTTAGTTTTTGAACTTCAGTTTTATTTCGTTATTTGGTTTAAACCTTCGTTATTTGGTTTATGGTTTAAGACTTGGTTGTTTAATTAGTTTTTCGTTATTCGGTTTATATTTTAAGACTTGGTTGTTTAATTAGTTTTTCTCTATAGTGTTCTTTTATATGGTTAATTATTCTCCTTATTTTTTATTTTCTTTTAACCGTAATTATAGACCGTGTGGTGTATAACTTGGCGTAAGAGGCACGTAAATTAAGCGAATATAATTTCTTAAGTAATTTTAAAACTTCTTATTAGTTTTATCTTTGAAAGCTAAACTTATTTTCTTTACATAGCTTGGAAAAGCTTAAAAACTAGTAGTTTTCATCTTTTTCGATTTTCTTAATTCTGTATGCGTCTCGAACAAATTTTAAAACATTTTTCAAAATTAATTATTTGATTTGATAAGAATCACTATTTTCTTTTCTGACGTGGATTATCTAGATAACTAAAAATAAAACTAAACTCACAACGTTTCTTTCTTAAAAACAATCGAAAAACATGTTTTTATTAATAAAAGTAATAGTTCTCGAAATAGAGAAAATGAAATCAAAGATTCATAGTATTTTTTTGTACCCAATGGGCTCTGTACAAATAGTTTGTATATAGTTTTTATAGTAACGATAACCCTAAATTTAGAAATTCAGATGTCTAGTTTTCATAGTATGATTGATTAAGGTAGTCCAGATAGAAGATTTTTGATACTCAAGAGTCAAAAATGAAACGCTCCAAGATTATAAACTCTGTTCTTCAAGAACAGAGTCATGAATTCTGATCTTTGATTCATTCTTTGAATCAGTTAATTCTTCTTTGATTATTGCTGATTATTCTGTCATTAATGTCGATTGAAGATTTGGATGAATTTCCTTTACTAAGGAATGAGGTACAATTGGAAACAGAAAGAAACAGAGTTATGAAAGAAACAGAGGAGATGCAGAAAGAGGTTGGAGAAAGAATGAATTTGGCGAAGGATTGTAAGGTTCTGCTAAATCCAATGTTTGAGGAATCTGTGCAAGCAAATCAAAATCATACTAAGGAATTAAAGAAAGCTTCTTTTGCTGATCTTTTGAAAAATCAAGAACCAGAGTTCAAGCATTTGAATGTTGCTGTCTCAATGACCAAGGAGTTTCCTACCATTACTTTTCAGATTGAAGATAAAGAAAGATTATTAAAAATGTCAAAGCACACTCTAATTGCTAAGTTTGCTTCAGGGAAGCCTTCAATGGATGTGTTTAGAAGCTTTTTGTCTAAATTCAAATTTACTGGAAATTATAGTGTCTCTGTGTGGGATTATAGGCACATCTTCGTTGAATTTAATGAAGTTGATGATTTTAAAAGACTATGGTCGAAGAATGTTTGGGTTTTGGGTGGTAAGGTCCTCAGGTTGTTAAAATGGACACCGGATTTTGATCCACTGTTGGAATGTCCTTTCACTCCGGTGTGGGTGTCTTTGCCAAGATTACCTGAGTTTTTGTTCAACAGGGAGACTATTAATGAAGTGGCTAAGGTTCTGGGGACGCCTTTAAAAGTCTGGGTTCCTTCTGTGAATAGAGCAAGGCAAAATTGTTGCCGTTTTTGGGTTGAGATTGATGTATCGAAGCCTTTAATCAAGAAGGTGCAATTGAAATTTGGAGAAATGGATACTTACTGGGTTGATCTGGTTTATGACCATGTTCCTCTTTATTGCAAACAGTGTGCTCATATAGGCCACTCTGAAGATTGTTGTAAGAAGATCTTGTTGGAAAAAGATGGTATAAAGAAGGATTTAAAAGAAATGAATAAAATGGAGAAAGTCTTAGATGGTATATCTGATGCAAGCTCTAGACCTTTGAATAGCATTAATAAATCTGAGGATGTTGCTAAGTCTTGTGACCAAGAAATTGATTCTGTTGGTGTTCGAAAGGGTGGTGTTGGTCAGTTAAGGTCTGTGGTGATTAAGGATGTGTTGGATATTGAGTCTGGAAAAAATTTGACTTTAGTTGCAGAGGGTGAAAGTGTTGATAGTGCTATTAAAGAAGAAGAGATGATTGATGCATTAAAGATTTTGGAGAGGAGAAATATGTTTGATGTTTTCAGTGATAATACTCAAAGTTCACCAAAGCATATTGGCAGTTTGCCTAATTCTCCTGTGAAAGATAGATTGGATAAAGGAAGAGTGAAAAAGAAGGATGTTCAAAAGTCTTTGAAGATGCCAAAACTGTGGGAAGCTAAAGGGCCAGTTTCCTCTAAAATCATGAAGCTCAAGAGAGCCCATAGGCCGCCATCTGATCAATGACTATTAGTTTACTGAATTGGAATGTAAGGGGACTGGCTAATAAAGAATCTATTAAGAGGTTAAAGTCTTTGATGATCTCTTTTAAAGTCAGTTTTGTTGCAATCCAGGAACCTTTGATTAAGGTGGAAAATTTGAGTGTGATAGCAAAGAAGTTAAAGTTAAATGGTTTTACTTGCAATGTGAATAACAAGATTTGGCTGCTTTGGCACCAGGATTATAGTGTTCAGGTAGTTCTTGATACTGATCAACTGCTTCATATAAAAGTAGTTCATTCTGTCATTAAAAAGGAGTTTCATGTTTCGATTGTGTATGCTAAGTGTACTCGTGATCAGAGGTTAATGTTATGGGATTCTATTAGAAGATTGGATGTTTCTCATGAGAATTGGTTAGTGTTTGGAGACTTCAACGTTGTCTCTAATGTTCAGGAACAGATTGGTTGTTTGATGATTAATCAAAGAGCCATGGATGATTTTAACAATCTTATAATGGACTGTGGTCTAATTGATGCTGGCTATAGTGGATCTCATTATACATGGTCTAATGGTCGAAAGTGGAAACGTTTGGATCGTGTTATGTATAGCTCATCCTGGTTAGAATATTTTGATGTCACTTCAGTTTCACATTTGGCTCGTAACTGCTCAGATCATTGTCCTATGGTGGTGAAGCTATCGTCTACCATTGATAAAGCTAAGTCTTCTTTTAAGTTTCTTAATATGTGGGGTATGCACACGGATTTTTTGAGGATGGTTGCTGAGAGTTGGTCTGCTGATTTGGATGGTGTTAGAAATCCTGTAATGTATTTTTGGTTAAAGCAACAGAGATTGAAAGTTGCTTTAAGGGATTGGAATAAAAGCACATTTGGTAATGTTTTTGATGCTATTAGGAAATCTGAGGAAGACATTAATGCAATGGAAGTGAAGCTTCAAACTCAGTATAATGAAGATAATAAGGTTGCTTTAGTTGATGCTAAGAGGAATCATTCTATGCTCTTAGACAGGGAAGAGATGTTTTGGAGACAAAAGGCTCATGTTTCTTGGCTAAAAGAGGCTGATAGAAGCACAGCTGCTTTTCATAATTTTGTTAAGAAGAGAAATAAGAAAAACAGAGTGGATAGAATTAAAGTGGATGGTGTTTGGTTGTCAACTAAAGAGGATATTGGTAGATCAGCTGTGGATTATTTTAAGTCTTTACTTGCTCCTGATATAAGTGTTGAGAATGATTATGATCTGTTAAATGTTATTCCTACTATAATTACTGAGGAGGACAATGGAAGTATGACTTGTATCCCTGATGTTGAGGAGATTCATGGGATTGTAAAGTCTTTAAAATCCTCTTCTGCTGCTGGCCCTGATGGCTTTAATGCCAAGTTTTACAAGCTATGTTGGGGTATTATTGGAGATGATTTGTGCAAGGCTGTGAGGGGTTTTTTCAGTGGTTGTGTTCTTCCTAAGGGGGTCAGAGCTACTACAATTTGTTTGATTCCTAAAGTAGAGAATCCTTGCAGATGGATGGACTTCCGTCCTATTAGTTTAACTACTGTATTCTCTAGAATCATCAGTAAGCTTCTTAATAACAGAATTGCTAAAGTGTTGCCTAATTTAATTTCAAATGAGCAGGGTGGTTTTGTGAAAGGAAAGTGCATTCATGATTCAATCCTTATGGCTCAAGAGCTTTGCTTTGATATCAACATGAATAGAAAGAAAGGGAATGTGGTAATAAAGACTGATATGACAAAGGCTTTCGACAAATTGAATCATGGTTTTCTCTTCAGGATTCTTAAGCAGTTTGGGTTTAATGATAAGATTTCTGCTCTTATAAGAGGTTGTGTAAGTCAGGTTTGGTCTTCTGTTTTGGTTAATGGAGAGTTAACTGGCTACTTTGCTAATACAAAGGGTTTAAGACAAGGGGATCCACTCTCCCCTAGTCTTTTTATCATGGTAGAAGAATATTTGATTAGAATGGTTAAGAAGGTCTCTGATGATAATGCTTCTTTCAGGTTTAAGAATAGAAGTTCTCAGAATGTGGCTTGTCTGGCTTTTGCAGACGACTTCATGGTGTTTTTGAGTGGAGATATGGAATCAATGAAGACTATTAAGGCTACAATGGACCACTATCAGGCAGTATCAGGTCAACAGATCAATCAAGCTAAGTCCAAAATCATTGTTTCAAAGAAAATGCCATTACATCAAATTTCTATTATTGAAAGTATCTGGAATATAAGTCATACAAATTTGCCTTTTAAGTATTTGGGGGCTATCATTACAATTAACATTAGAGTGGCTTACTATGAAGACTTAATCCATAAAGTCAGATACAGGATTATGGAATGGGATAGACTTCATCTGTCCTTTGCTGGTAGAATGTTATTGATTCAGACAATCCTGGTTGCTTTTCCTAATTACACTCTGCAGCATGCTAAGCTTCCTGTTGGTATTGTCAAGAGATTGGAGAGCTTGTTTAGTAAGTACCTGTGGGGAACCAAGGAAGACAAAAAAGCTATTAGTTGGGCAAAGTGGAGCAAGCTGTGTAAGCCTTTAAATGAAGGTGGTTTGAATTTTAAAAGTCTGAATGATGTTCAGAGGGTTTATGCATTAAAGTTGTGGTTTAAGTTTAGAAGTCAGCAGACATTCTGGGCTAGATACATGTTGTCTGTTTATTGCAGAGACAGAATTCATCCTTCTCTTGCTATTTCTCCAACCAGAAAGTCGAAGCCCTGGTCTAGAATGATTGGGATTAGAAATAGTGCAGAGGATCTTCTTTTTTGGTTACCTGGTTGTGGTAATATAAATTTTTGGTATGACAAATGGTGTTCTACCAAGTCATTTATCAGAATAAACAATGATAATGACAGGAGACTACTCTGGGACAGTGAAAATGTTTATGTCAAAGATTTTTGGATTTCTAATTCCTGGGATTGGCAAAGGCTTAGCTATACTGTCACAAGCTCTGAAGTTAATAAGATCAAAGAAGTACGTTTATCTGAAAAGAAGGACATTCTTTGTTGGTCTCTTTCTAAAGATGGCTTGTTTACTTTTAAAGAGACCTGGAATCATACAAGATGCAAAGGAAGTAAATCAAGAATCTATGATATGACATGGAATGCTATTACACCTAAAAAGTGTTCATTTTTCCTTTGGAGGGCTCTACATAATTGGCTTTCTACTGATTCAGTGATGCAAACTAAAGGTTTCCAGATGGCTTCCAAATGTGTTCATTGTAACAATGTTGAAACTACTCATCATGCCTTAGTACAATGTTCTCAGGCTTGGTCTGTTTGGCTACATTTCAGCCTTATGTTCAAGGTAAATATTCAATCTTATATGACTCTGCCTCACATTATTATGCAATGGTACTGGTCTGCTAAGGGTAAATGCAACATATATTCTATTCTACCTGGTATTCTAGTCTGGTCTATATGGACTGCACGGAATAAGAAAAAGATGTGTAACACAACTACTAGTGCTGCTACTATTATTCAGCATGTTATCTACATCATCACGAGCCTGGATCAGGCTAAGATTTTAACTAAAAAACACTGGGCTGGTTTTGGAAAAGAAGGCACGATTCTTGGATGTGTGAATCAGATTAGTGCTATGAACAAGCCAATGTTTCTGAAATGGAAATGTCCTAAACGTGGAAGATACAAGATTAACATTGATGGTGCGTGTACCTTTGAGCATGAAGCAGGAGGTGGTGCATTGGTGAGAAACAGCAGTGGTGGTCTGATTCTGGGAATTGGAAGGCTTTACGGTAAAGCAACTCCTCTGATTGCTGAATGTCGTGCATTGTTTGACGGCTTAAAGCTTTGCAGACTTCTGAATCTTAAGAATGTTGATGTGGAGGTTGATTCATCTGTAGTTGTCAATCTTCTTCTCCATGGTTGTTCAATCTGGTATCTTGAACCTCTCATTAGTTGTTGTAGAAGATTAATTGATTCAAGAATGATTGTTAAACATGTTTACAGAGAGGAGAATAGTGGGGCAGATTGGTTGGCTAAAGAAGCTCTAAAGGCTCAAAAGGATATAGAGTTTAATGAAGATGATGTTCCGCCAAGTTTGAGGGCAATTTTGTTGTTGGAAAGTTTGGAGATTGGATACTTAAGAGTCTGATTTAGGGTTTGATATTTTGGGGCTTTTTCAGTGGAGGGAAGGTTGAAGACGATGGAATTTTTTATTATTTTTCAATTTGTTGTTAAATTGAAAACAAGGGTCTGTATGTTTTGATGTTTAATAAAAAAGCCTTTGATTAAAAAAAAAAAGGTAGTCCAGATAGACTATTCATATTTAAAAGCTAGCCGATATGTAAACCCATATAAACATTCATGGATATCTTATTAGATTAGTAATTTTTTATAAGGTGATACTACTAATCATTCTATCAAATTTCAAAAACTAAACCGAAAATATGCATCAGATGAATAATAGGAAAGGTGTTGTCATGTTTGATATATATATATATATATATATATATATATATATATATATTTAACCTATAAAAAATAAACAAATTTTATATTAAATTCCTAGATAATTGAAAGATAAAAACTATTCGTAATAATGTTTACTTTAGGAAGCCAACTTTTAAAAGTTCAAAAGAAATTTGTTTTATATTTGAAGAACAGAGATAGCGTAAGTGTCAGATTTAAATATAACATACAAATGCCTAAATATGATATCTACTTCGTAAGAAATAATTAAAATTTAACCTATAATATTTGATTAGTTAATGGAATATGCGACTCCAAATGCGAAATTATATATGCCAATGCAGAAGACACCTACATATACCCTAATAGATATAAGGCAAAATATGTAAGACTCCGCTCTCTAGAAATAGACAAAAAGGGTTTAAACATTTGTAACGGTAAATATGTAATAACGTGTGACGTCAGCCTTACGTAACCTTGCCTTGAGTCACAAGTTCAAAGAAATGTCATATGTTAGCCGTAGACCTAATTTGTCTACTTGTAAGAGGACGTAAAAGTTTAACTTGCTACTAACTATTAACTTACGAGTAACTATAATATACTCGATACATCTTTAATATAGATATTTAAGAAGTACAAAGTCACCATGTTATTAAATGTTATTATATAGTCACATTGAAAAGTAGCTTACTCCGTTTCTAATAAGTTAATCAACATTTTACAAACAAATGTATATATACGGTACTATTATTAATGTCATTGTACGGAGCATTATAGACCGTTTACTTCGGACCTAGTCAACATATTATTAATGTTATCCTATTGTCTAGCCAAGAGTTCACTCCCCATATTTTAATCATTATATATTGATTTATAACTCATAAATTACCAAAGCCACTCTATATTTATTTTTTTGGCTTTTCAAAATATTGAACTTATAAGCATGTTCTTTGTTCTTTAGAACCGCGAAAAACTATTTTATTATAAAAAAGTTAACATGATTGTTTATTCAATTCAATAACATAAACCTTTTATTTATTTTAAAAATATTAAAAAAATATTTAAAAATAACTAACCAAAATTACCAGATCTGCTGGACCGAAATAAAATATTAGTTAATCGGAAAATAGAAGTTAAAATTATCTAACACAAATGAAGATGGATTTTTAATTTATAATAGCTTAAAATATGCTTACATTTGATTATGAGTTTTCTAAATATAATTATTTTAAATTAATTATTCTAGTGGATATTTTAAGTTAGAGTTTGTATACGAGTTAATTTATATTTTATTACTAATATTCAAGATTTCGATTACTATATCCAAAATTGTTTTGGAAGGTTTATGTGAAAATTTAAAATTTAAAATCATATTGAATCGGTATGTAACTCAAATTATTCATTTAGAAGCAAGATGTACATTAAACATAGTAAATACACACGTCTAACCTTCATAATACATCGTGTTATGGTGTAAAAAAGAAGTTAAATTGTATCGATATTTGTATCCGGACCAATGCGTCTGTAACGATCGTATAGATCTTCGTGTAGGACGTGTTAGGACATTATTACTATTTTGGAAAAGACCGACCACATAAAGAAATGAGACAATAAACCGATATGAGACTATGTAATCATAAAAAAAATTGGACTAATATCGACTTGAGGGTGACTAACCATGCTAAAAGGCTGTACTATAGGTTCATCTTAAGGGTGGTGGTCTATACGGAGACGAAGTACTGAACCTACCTGAGGGCGCTTGACTGATTGAAAAGGTCGAGCATGGGATCTAGTTTACGCTCAAACGATCGTACATAAGGTCCTCATCAAAGGACCAAGCTGAGGTGGTTAACCTAACGGAGGGTCTAAATTGGAAGTCTAACATGGGGAGGCTAACGGTACATAGAAGCCGACTTTGTGACCAACTTGAAGGTCATTGATAGAGAAAGAATTATCAATTCAAAGAAAAACGGATGAACATCATAACCATGTGTATAAGAAACTTCACAAGTTTAGAAAAATAATTAAATTCAACAAAAACCTAGCATTCAGGTTGGAGTTTAGAACGCGTTAAATAAGAATCATTCATAATCCTAATAAAAAAATAAAAATATAAAGCAACAATAATAACATCAAATCATATCAAATCCGAACATAAGTACATTTGGTTTGTTATTTTAATTAAATTATAAAACTACAAAACGTACTAGAATAGAGTTTCATGTCCACAAAACCTAGATTTTAGGAATCAAACATTGTGACAAGGCTCTCACGTTCCAATAGTTCCTAGGCTCGGCGAGATGTCAAATTTGAGTACCAGCTTTGAGAAATAACATCTGCTTCTGTAACGACATCATCCTCTCATGTGAGAGGAATTCACCCTCAAATTCTCATCATCAACAAGATTAACACTTTTCAAATACAATCGTAATATAAACTATTTTTCACGAAAAAACATGTTTCATGGTGTTGAGTTATCCATACGAGCAAGAACAAATAGAACATTTTCATCATACCGAGAAGCCAGAATAACAGTTTCTGATTTCTCAACTGCTTTAATATCTAGTGTGTCTAAGTGAATTATGAAATACTTCATATTTTGTAGTCCCACAATTACTTGTCAAGTGTGGAACTTCTTTCCAACTCCTAGGCAGTTTTTGACTCAACCAGTTTACAGGCTTCTCATATTCTTTCTCATCCTGCAAGATCCACAAATAATAGCTCAATTTTTTTTCTAACTGTGTCACTTTTATTTTCTTTTATGTATTCCTCATTTTTGTTGGAAGGCCCCAAACTATTTAAAAATCAAGGATTATTTCAAATCATTCAAAATATTTACAACCACATTGTATTTATCATGAACTTCCACACTGGGCTTCTCGCTAGCAATTGCACCAATACATTCTACATTGTCTAAACTCTTCAAGGTTTCAATTGAAAATTTATTTTTTTCTTAAAACACAACTCTTTTCCTTTATCTTACATAAAAGCCACCCTTATTCTTAACTGAATAATTCGCTTTAATTTCAAACCCTAAATTTTTCTTCGCCAAACTAGGTTTATAAGCATAATCAACCAAAATTTTACCATTTTCTACATTATAAGATCGACCAGAGGAATTATAATTGTTTTTACTAATTAGAAAAAGGAGAAATTATTTTCAATTGCTCATTCATTCTTGTGGTACGCCGATTTCGAAGAGATAGTTAACCATAAATAATTATCATAATACCTTTACTTGTTAAACATAGCATTCTTAATCGGCCATGCCTATTTATAATTGCGGTTAGGTTTGGATTTGGTTACATGGGTTTTTGCTTAAAATTAAAGGGTAAAAACGTAGCCTTAAGATATTTCACAAACTTAACCTAAGTTGGTATATTCGGTTTACCTTATCTCAAACTAGTCTGTTTAACCTGCTACCACCATGATGCAGCCCGACCTTGAAATTTGCTTGCGACTAAAATGGTTATGTTGTCATCCGGAATGTCGTTAAAGTATAAAAATTCTAACACCACCGCAATCCAATCTATAAACTGTTCAGGTTGAAGACCCTCATTTTAGAATCTCAAGTCTAAACCGATTGCTTGTGTTCTGATAGTAATCATGATCTGGAAATTGTTTGAAGGCCTATTTGCGACGATTTTGAGGAGGAAAATATCCACTACTGTACTCTCTCCTCAGAGCGAACAAATTCTGATCTCGACTGTAATCTTCTTCAGAACCCGACGGTAGGTTATATGGTCCCATAACCCGGATTCTAGTGGTACTTATCCCCTGCATCGCTTTTTGTATTTTCTTCATCTGATTTCTCAGCATACTCAGTCGCTGAGAATTATCTTGAATTTCCTAGTAATCGCGTGCTTAATCAAGCTGACATGATGGTCCAGATCTTCTCGATCGTAGATCTCAAAGATGGATGCAGTATTATTTAGATCTCAATTTGTTGATATGATAACAAAATGATAAAGACAGAATTATCAAGTGAATGTAAAACAGATAAACGTAACCCTAGGGTATAAAAAACTTCACAAGTTCAAATAAATAATTTAATTCAAAAAAAGTTAATCGTTCAATCTAGGGTTTAGAATGCCTTAAATATGAATCACTCAAATAGTTGCACCCATATCCGCTTTGCCCAAATCTGATATATGATTGATAAATAAAGTCGACTTCTGTAATAACATAAATTGTTGCTTGACCAAAGTGGTCAGACTATACTAGTGAAAGTTGTAAGCATTAGAGTGCAAACGACCATCCAACAGGACATATCAAATTTTATGCGGACCAATATGCCAACATTCATTACAACGTGCTCTTTATTGGGTGAGATGAAATTTTTTCGATATGAAATCTAAAATGTCCTTACCTATAGCGGCCCTACGTTCAACCTTTTGCCTACATGACCTTCATTCCAACTAATTAGACTTCGACATATTAAAAAAATTAAAATTAGTAGTTAGAGACAGGGCTGTAAAAAAACTCCAAAAAATTTGACCGAAATATTCGATATCGAATCTGAAGAAACCATATAATATTTGTATCCAAATTCGTATAAAAAATAACGATGTGGATATAGCCATATCCGTATTTGAAATATTTGATATCCAAAATTTTGTATATATATAGATAAATTTATTTAAGCATATTTTTAGGTATCCCACATTGTAAAAAGCAAAACAAATTACAAACAAAGTTGGTTAAAATATAAAGTTGGTCATAAATATAAAAGGTTGCTTTTGAGCCGATAATGTTTGTACTTTGTAACTTTGAGGTAAACATATGCTGATACATGGTGTGGTTAATTTTCGTCTGAGGGTAAATTTGTAATTTGTTTTAGAGTTTTTGGAGGTATGTAGGTGTTTAATGTTTGAGTAGAGAGTAGAGGGAGAATTAAGCAGCCTAGTTGTATTTAATTTTCATTACCCATATTAAATGCAGGTGGTTGGGTATTTATACCCTTATATTTGGGCTTTATGGGTTTTCGGGTCATGTTTAATGGACCCGGGTCATGTTCAAAGACCCATGAGCTCTAAGTAGAAGAGCAAGCTGCTTAGTCAAGAAGTGTTTAGGTTTTTAAGTACTTTTGTTATAGTCCGAACAGTCCAATGGGCTAGGTGTTCGAATTGCCATGTCCGGTCTGGTGATCTTGGTCCGAACTGTCCCTGTCCGGAGAGGTAGCAATATTCGGACTCATCAGGAGGCCCTTTTTTAGGTGTTTGTTCAAATGCCTTTGTCAAAAACCAGAAAAACAGTCCGATATCAGGGGCAGTTTTACCCGGACAGGTCTTTCGACTTGTGTTATGGGTTTATCCAGACTGAAAAAACTTTGGGAATCCAAACAGTTTTTTGCCAAAGTTCATGGGACACGTGTCACTTTTTGGTTGGTTATTCCACCCGTTTTTTCACCTTGAATTTCGCACCCACCTTCTTCGAAAAGCAACATCTTCATTAATGAGGGTGACGTCATCGCCGTCTTTTAATCATTACTAATCTTTTCGAATTCTCCTAGGAATCAAGACTCCTTTTTTATATTTACTATAAATTGAAATACTTTCTACTGTTTCACCATCACTTTCATTTTTACTCTCAAAAACAAATTTCTACTCATGTCGTTTATGTTCACGGCTAGGAACGCTCTAATCAAAGGTGGGTGGCTCAACCTCTTTGAGTTAGAAAAAGCGCAAAAGGTTGAAAGGGAAAGGCGCATTGCAGCAGGCTTACCCACTTCCCCTATCGACAAACCAGCAACTTCAGCCACAGAGTCAGACCAGGGCTCTTCTTCCACAAATGGCATCAAACCGAAGAGGTTATTTCAAACCAATCTCTCACCTATTATCTCAGGTTCTTCGGTTCAAGAATCGAAACCCGTCGTCAAACCAGGTTTAACAGTTACAAGCTTTAAAAAACCCTCCCCTTTCTTAGCCATGGGGTCAGATGTCGAAACCTCTCCTCATAAGTTAGTTGATCGACGCAAAGGTCGGCTGGTCAAAGGGCAGGCTTCTAAGGGCACCCTTTCGAAATCGGGTGCCAAGGACAGTAGTGCTGGGTCAGAAGAACCCATTAGAGCTCCCAAGGATAGGCTGTCCGGTCCGGAGGGCACTACTCAAGTCCTCGAAGAGAAATGTCCATACTAGAGCCCCAACCAGAGGCCAGGAATCAAGAGTATACTGAAGCGCAGCAGTCCGGAAGTCAAGCTGAGCCAAATCTGAACCTCCCTCTCACCGCTACAACTGAAATCCCTTCCTCAATTATGGAGGAAATAATGGAGGACTCTATTGAAGAGGCTCCGTTCGAGTCTGAACCTTCCAGACAGAATAGTGGTGCTGTTGCTGCTCAAAAGGACAAGGGCAAAGAAAAGTTGTGCTTGAGGCATCCGGATCTGTCGGAGTGTCTCGAAGGAAGGGTGGGACCTTGTTTCCACAAGGTCAATGTTAAGTACCTCATTGCCCTGAAAAAGATCAACTATGCATTCATCCACACAGCTGAGCTGGGCCGGATGCGTACGAAGTGGGGAATTCCGGAGAACGTGAAGATAAGAATCCCTATAAACCCCGAAACTCCCATGGACTGCAAGTTGAGCGAGATCGTCATCTTTACGAAGCTGTTTAACTGGGGGCTCAGATTCCCCTTGGACCCAGAGATCGTCAGATACTTTCATCTGATAAAGCTCTGTCCAAGCCAGTTGAGTCTCAATGCTTGGTACACCCTTATGGCCTGCATTATGGCCTCTAGGCTCTACGGGATCCCTCTACCAATGAAGGAGTTTGCTGTTGTGGCAAGCCTCTGTAAAAACCACCACATCCATTTCTACCACTTCAATATGGGGGACAACTTCAAAGCTGTGGATGACCTGCTGTAGTCGGAGAGGAACTGGAGGACTCAATTCCTATTCGTAAGTGGGGCTTGGGAAAACGGGAAGAAAATCAAGGCCGGAGTCAACCCAAGTCTCCTCACCAGCAGATGGAGGAGTGATCGTAGGACTTCTTCTTTATATTCTTATCTCTTCTTTTATCAAATTTTCTTAAATTGACTGTTCTTATCTTTTTTCTTAGCAGTGCTACCCAAATATTTTACGGACTACCTAAAGTCCGGACAGGTTACTTGCACGAAGATTAATACTTGGGCTTCTGAGAAATGGGGAAACCGGTTTCACAATGCTTTCACGGGGGGGGGGGGGGGGGGGCAACTTAGCAAGGTCTCACCTCTGGAACACTACTGGCCGGAGGGACTTAACCTGGGAATAACTCACCACTCAACCCCCTCCGGACGTAGTGCTCAAGAGGACGCACGAACCGGATGGGACACTTTACTTGCCAGGCCGGGCCAAGGGCCCGAGTAAGATGAAAGGAAAAAAGAAGAAAGGCAAGAAAGTGGCAGGTGAAGCGGACCCTGCTGAGGTGGAGGAAGCTGTTTTAACCAATCCGGAGGGGCCACCCCCAAGCCAGATTGATGCTGCTCTCTTGGAAGTGGTAGAGCAGGAAAGTGTTAGGCAAGAAGCTCACTCCCTAACACCCCCAAGGGCTTCCAAAAGAGACCGTAAACGGGGAGCTGAAAGCAAGGATAAGGAGGCGAAGAAGAAGAAGACCTCTAAGGAGGATGAACTTTCTCTCCGGCCTCCGGAGCCTCTCCCCAGGTTGATCCCACTGACCCAAGACAAACAGAAGAGATACCTGGTGACTTCCAAAGTGATGAGGTCGAAGGGGGAGGTCTTAGCATTGATGGGGTAGACATCACTGGTCTTGGTGGGCTTGGTGAGTACTTTATCAACCTCCCTAAAGACGATTATGCGGGGCCTTACCTCCCTCCGAGTACTTCAAACACTGTCACTTTTAATGGTAAGACTTTTACTGTTTCAAGTGAAAGGGACATTATAGCTCACTCTTTATTAAGTAGTGTTCAGCCAGTGCTTGCGCTGGAGAAGAAAGTTCGAAGTCAGGCCGACATTATCAAAGACCTCAAGTCTGATAAGGAGAGGCTGTCCGATGACCTTCTCACTGCCACTCAACATGCTAATATTTTAAAAGGGGAGAACGAGGAGCTGAAAAAGAACCAGGAGGGGTGGACCACCAAAGTTGCTACTCTCGAAGACACCATCAAGGATCTCCGGGAGAAGTTTTCCAGAGCAGAGAGAGATCTCAACTCTTTAAAAGAGGAGACCAAGGCTAAGGACCAAATTATCAACAACTTGATTAGTGACAAGATTGCGCTCGAGAACACAGTGTCCAAGGCTGCAGAGGAGAAAGCTGATCTGCTAAGGGAGCAGGAGGCCAAAATCCAAGCCAAGATCGACGCTTATGCCAACAACATGATCGACACTCAAGAGAAAATGTATGCCAAGGTGAAATCAGACATGGTCCTGCTCTTCCATGAGAAGTTTCCGAAGAGGAACTTGGGGTGATTTGTGGCTTCACGTAGAGTATGAAGACCTTCCCTTCCACACCATGGCTGACGGAGACTTGCATGACTACTCCAGTGCTTCTTCTTCTGACGAGGCAGAATAAAATGCCGAGGAAGGTCCTCCTGAAGAGAAAGACGATCCCAAGGGGAAGAAGAAGATGGATGAGGCTGAGCCATCTTCAAAGGCTCAGTCTTGAATTATGAATTATTTTTTACTTTTCATGTTATCTAAACCAAAGTCCTTGGAAGGCCAAGGCACTCTTTTTGTTAATGTGTCTGGTATCTGACCGGATAGATCCTTTACTTTGTTTGACAATTTGGAAGTTCTTGGAAGGCCAAGGCACTTAAGTTATTTCAATGGATATCCTTGTTTTGCATAATTTTCGCATCCTTTCATAGTTTGTTTCAATTTTGGTGGCTAGTGTTTAAATAGCCCTTAGTTATTTCATAAATAGTCTAAAGTGAGAGTGTTTAAGTTCTCCGATGACAAATGTTTAAGTGGTCATCATTCTTTTACTTCAATCCGGATGGTGTGACAAAAAACAGAGTAAGAACACTTCGGGAATTTTTTTTAAGAATGCATCAAATTTCATTAAAAAGCCCGGACACCTTATTAAAACCTCCCCGTGCCACCAGGGTAGGAAAGAGTATGCTCCCAAATATTTACATGGATGTATAAACAAGTAAATATTTACACAGATGCTACTCCAAGTACGTCCGGAGATGTTCGATATTCCAAGGGTGGGTCAAAATTCTTCCATCCTTGTCTTCTAGCCAATATGTTCCAGGTTTAAGCCTTTCAACAACCATATAAGGTCCTTCCAAAGTTGGGGCCAGTTTGTCGAGCAGCTTCTCCTTAGTGTGTAAGAAGACTTTCCTCAATACCTTGTCCCCTGGCTGGAAATCTCTTCTTTTAACCCTTGAAGAAAATCTGCTTCTCATCAAACCCTGATAGTGTGCACCTCTAAGGTGACCTTTAACTTGTCTTTCCTCTACCAGGTCAAGCTGACCTCTGATCGCCACTTCGTTAGCGCATTCGGAGAAGTTGTGAACCCGAAATGATGGGAGAGTCGCTTCTTTGGGAGCTACTGCATCCATCCCATAGACCAAGGCAAAGGGTGACTCCTGTGTTGCAGCCCCAGGTGTTGTCCGGTAGGCCCACAAGACCTCTTGTAAATAGCTGGGGCACTTCCCAGCAGCTCCTTCCAGATTCTTTTTTAAACCGGACAGTATAGTTCTGTTAGCCACTTCAACCTGACCATTTGCTTATGGGTGGAAAGGTGAAGAGAAACAGTGTTGTATACCCCTTGAGGCACAGAAACTCTCCATTTCTCTATTGTCGAACTGTGGTCCATTGTCTGTCGTTATCTTCTGCGGAATACCAAATCTGCAACAGATGTTGGATAAAATGAATATTATGACAGCTTTTGATGTTGTTCCTGCCAGGGGGGCTGCTTCAATCCACTTCGAAAAGTAATCTATAGCAACAATTATAGTTTTGCGCCCTCCGGACGCCATAGGGAGAGGTCCCACTAAATCCAACCCCCATCGAGAAAAAGGTATAGGCTCAGAAATTGACTCTAAAGGGATGGCTGGGACATGGATTTCATTACTATATCTCTGGCATGGATCACACCTTCTTACTAGTTCTTTAGCATCCTGCATGATAGATGACTAATAGTAGCCGACCAGTAAAACTCTCCTTGTTAGAGCCCTGAATCCACAATGAGTTGATCCTTCACCATCATGTAATTCGGAGAGGACTACTTGAGATTCATCATCCCCCAAACAGCGCATAAGTGGTTTACTGTAAGACCTTTTATACAGAATGTATCTTAGTATGATAAAACCACGAGCCTTGTGTTTCAGTTTTCTTGCTAATGATTTGTCCAGAGGCAAGATGCCGTCGGAGAGGTATTGCAGGAGAGGAAATCTCCAATCCTGAAGTTGTTTCACCTGCACTTCAAAAATTTCTTCCTCTTTACCCATAATAAGTTGAATGGAGGGGCTCTCCAGCACATGGATCCATGGATATGACTCTGTGTAAGCTATAGTTGCCAATGAATCTGTCAGCTCATTTTCTGTTCGGGGTATATGCTCATAAACAACGCTTTTAAACTTGAGTGCCTCATTTTTAAGAAGAAGCAAATACTTCACTAGCTGCTCCTTTTTAGCCTCAGATTGACCTTGAGCATGGTGGATAAGAAGCTGGGAGTCACTCATTAGCTTGACCCTTTTAGCCCCACAAATATAAGCTAACTTTAAACCAGCTATAGTTGCTTCGTATTCGGACTCATTATTAGAAGCCCTGAAAGCAAAACATATAGCATGGTACATTTTGTCACCATATGGAGAAGTTAAGCACACCCATGCACCACATCCCATAGTGCTGGATCCACCATCCGTCCGGACGACCCAGAACTTTTTATCTTTCATCTCAGTAGTCTGCTCCGAATCTCTATCAGAGTGGAATTCAACTAAAAAATCAGCCACAGCTTGGGCCTGGAATGCTGTTCGGGGAGCAAAATCTATATCGAAATCCCCCAATTCTACCGACCAATTAGTCATTCTACTTGAAATGTCTTCTTTTTGGAGAACATTCTTCAAGGGAAAAGATTTCCGGACGATAATATGATGAGCCTAGAAATAAGGCCTCATCTTTCTTGCAGCTATTACCAAGGCTAACGCTAACTTTTCGAGTTTCAAATAACGCTTTTCTGCATCTATCAAGCTCTTGCTGATGTAGTACACTGGATGGGGGTAGCCATCCACCTCTCTCACCAACACAGCATTGATGGCACAACTTGAAACTGCCAAATATACGAAGAGTGTCTCTCAATCAATTGGTGTAAATAGGGTTTTGGGGGAGGACAGATGTTTCTTAATCTCATTGAAGGCCTCATCACACAGTGAGGTCCAGTTAAATCCCTTGCACCCTTCAAAGTTTGAAAAAACGGGGCGCATCGGTCCGATGACCTTGAGATAAATCGGTTTAAAGCAGCTAACCTCCCCGTCAATCGTTGCACTTCTTTAATATTCCGAGGAGGCTCCATTTGGAATAGAGCATTAAGCTGGTCCAGATCGGGTTGTATCCCTTGCTCACTTATTATATAACCTAGGAACTTCCCGGATTGCACTCTGAACACACATTTTTCTGGATTTAGCTTTAAATTTACTTTTACCAAGTTGGTAAAAGTTTCTTGGAGGTCAGTTAAGTGCAATTGCTCATCCACACTTTTCACCATCATGTCATCAATGTATACTTCCATATTTCTTCCAATCAGATCAGTAAAGGATTTGTTCACTAATCTCTGATAAGTAGCCCCAGCATTTTTCAACCCAAATGGCATTACCTTGTAGCAATGAAGACCCCTGTCAGTGACAAATGTGGTATGCTATTGATCTCTCAGATCTACTTGGATCTGTTTGTATCCGGAGAAAGCATCCATAAAGGATAGCAGCTTATTCCCAGAGGTGGAGTCTACTAGCTGGTCAATTCGGGGAACTGGATACAAATATTTTGGGCAAGCTCTATTGAGATCTGTGAAGTCAATATACATACGCCACTTGCCATTTTTCTTTTTCACCAAGACCGGATTGGCAGTCCACAAAGGATATTGAGACTCCTTGATATGCCCCATCTTTGTGAGCCTGTCAACCTCCTGCACAATAACATCAGCCTTTTCTTTGGAAAAGGTTCTTCTCTATTGTACCGCTGGTGCTACATCTTTTTGAACAGATAGGTGATGTGATATAACATCAGCTGGAACCCCAGTAACATCGGCATTGCACCAAGCAAAAACATGCTGATAGTTTTTCAAGAACTTTAACATCTTATTTTTCAGGGCGGGTGATATTTTAGACCCTATCTTGACACTTTTCCCTTCTTCTAAAGAATGTGTTTTAACCTCTTCAACTGGTATCAATACTCCATGGGTCTCTCTGGGGTCATCAATTTCACCCTCAACCCTAGAAAGCCCCTCAAACTGCTATTGTTCGTTGATACGAACTGCCCCCAACGTCCGGGGGGCCAGGGCTGTAGCATAACATTCTCTTGCAACCTTCTGAATGCTTCGGACAACTCCCACTTGTCCTTGAACAACATATTTCAAACATTGGTGGACTGTCGAGGCCACTGCATGCATCCTAGAGAGCAAAGACCTCCCCAAAATAGCATTATAGCACGTGGGACAATCTACCACAATAAAAAGTATCCTGACCATCTTCTTAAAAGGGCCCTTGCCCAACAAAACTTCCTCTTCGAACTCCCCGATCACATCTGCTGAGCTGCCAGTAAAGCCCACAATTGATCTGTCTGAACGCTGAATTACGGTTGGATTTTTATTTTCTTGTAAATGTTTAAGAAGAGGATATTAGCTGAGCTTCCCGTATCCACCAAGATTCGTCTTATTTCATTGCCCCCAATGGATGCTCTTATAGCAACAACATCTTCATGTGGGCCAGCTATATCTCTTAAGTCATCTTCATCAAAAACAATGAAGGGGAATGGAATCTGCGATTGATAGGAGGTCATGCCTCCTTCTAGCTGGGTAGCTAAAGTATGAACGTGCCTCTTCCTCGAAGAAGCAGTAGGAGCTGTCATTGTATCCCCTCCGAAAATCGTAAGTGACTCAAAAAATTTAATGAGCCCGGAGACCGTTCTAGAACATTCCTCAATAGTACCCACTCTATTTCGAGTTGGATCCGGATCCAAGTATTCTGATTCCACATCAAACCTTTCGATTATAACCATGGCTCCCTCCGGAGCAGCATTACTTGGACCAACTCGGTGAGTATTGTCAGGCCTATTACCTCCTCTTCTTTTGATATAAGCCCCCACCTTTCCCCTTTCAATCAAGTTGTGAACTTCTTGTTTTAAGGCTATACAATCATCAGTGGTATGGCTAGTATCATTGTGATACTGGCAGAAGGAGTTATTGCGATGTTCTCTAGGAGATTGCAGTGTGGCTGGTCTTCTATAGTGTACCTCTTCCTTTGTTTTATCATAAATGGTGGCCACACTTTCTTTCAATTGTGCAAACCACTCCGGTTGAACCCAAGGAACTCTCTTATTTCTGGATTGTTGACTCTGGGCAGGTGCAGCTGGCTGAGATTGAGCTTTAGCCCGGCCATGCCCCTGTCCGGTCTCCTTTGCCTTGTTCCCGGACTGATTCTGATTGGGGTTTGGTGCAACTGGGGAAGACCTCACCTGCCTGTGCACCCTAGGTTTCTTCATTTCATCAACGTTAATCTGCTTTCCAACCTGATTCAGCAACCCTCCTAAAGTCATGGCTTTCTTTCTGGTCACTGAATCAGCCAAATTCCCAGGGTTTAAGCCATGTCTCAAAGATGCTATTGCTACTTGCTCGAAGCAATCAGCCAACCCATTCTTGGTGTTCACAAAACGACTTATTTATTCTTTCAATGATTCGTTCGGTTCTTGGGCACAATGGATTATTGTGTCCCCGTTGCCCTTCAACTCTTTACTCCCAACAAACTGCCTTCGAAAGGCCACCCAAAAAGTATCGAAATTCTTGATGCAGCCTTGTGGTAGGATGTTATACCATTTTAGAGCACTCCCCGTAAAGGATTGGGAAAATGCTCTACAAAGTAGCTTGTCGTCATCATCAAAGTTCGTCATGAAATTTTTAAATTGCTCCAAATGGTTATCCGGATCAGTACTGCCATCGTATTTTTCCATTTTAGTGATGTCAAACCTCTTAGGGAGGTTTCCGGACAGAATCTTGGAAGATAATGGAGATTGTCTCCAATTCCGACCACGACTGGACACAGTATCCTCATTGGGAGTTGCAATGATACCTGGTTCATCGTGGAAGGCAAAATGATCCATCATCATCCGGTCTACATGCCTCCGGCTGTGAGATGACCCTTTGCCAATATTCTTCTTCAACTTTCCATGTCTATCTCTTTTCCTTGAATATTTTTTGATCAGCTTTTGCTTCTTTTTAGTTCGGCCCTCATCGCTGCTAGAGGACGATGACTCTTCCACTCCATCTTCCTCCGAGGAGCTATCAGAAGATTCTTAGCCTGAGTCAGAACTCTCCACTGGCTTAGACCGGTGAGATTTTTTGGAGCTGGCATGAGTCTTTTTGGTACTCACATAAGTCTTTGAAGGCTCATGCTCTCTAGGGTTATCGGTATGATGGGCAACCGATGCTGTTGGTTTTTCTTTCATGCCCATCTTAGCCTTTTCTGCCCACAGAGTTTCGATCTCGCCTTTTAACCTATCGCGCTCCTCGATGGTGTACTCATCGTTTTCACCCACCACTTCGAGCAAAGCTGGTGGTACTTCTGGGGCGTCCAGATTCATTTGGACTGACTTTTCTTGTTGGTTTCGAATGTTTGATTCAGGCACCTTCGTGCTCCCACTGTGGTCGCCAATTTGGTGTGGTTAATTTTCGTCTGAGGGTAAATTTGTAATTTATTTTAGAGTTTTTGGAGGTATGTAGGTGTTTAATGTTTGAGTAGAGAGTAGAGGGAGAATTAAGCAGCCTAGTTGTATTTAATTATTAAATGCAGGTGGTTGGGTATTTATACCCTTATATTTGGGCTTTATGGATTTTCGGGTCATGTTTAATGGACCCGGGTCATTTTCAAAGACCCATGAGCTCTAAGTAGAAGAACAAGCTGCTTAGTCAAGAAGTGTTTAGGTTTTTAAGTACTTTTGTTATAGTCCGAACAGTCCAATGGGCTAGGTGTTCGAATTGCCCTGTCCGGTCTGGTGATCTTGGTCCGAGCTGTCCCTACCCGGAGAGGTACCAATATTCGGACTCATCAATACATACAACAACTCATATTTTAATTGTAACCCGTAAAATCTCTCGTGACCAACTATAAAGAGCCTCGTGGCTTGATATTATAAAAATACATACCTTGTTAAAACCGTCGTCGGTTAAAACATCAATTGCGGAAAAACAATCTTATTTGCGGAAAGAAAAAGAGTATAGACGAGTTTTATTTTATTCAAAAATCAATATACCCGATTGGTGAATGTCCATGAAATATTTGAGCAGTCGAGGTTTTTTCTTGGTTCTGTATTTTCATGTCTGTTGCGGTAATCTCGCTTAATCCTTGCAAACATATAGTTATATGAATAAAAAAACTAGTAGATTGACTTACCTTAGTGCCAAGGTTTTACATCTGAACTCTTGTACCAGCTCGTCTTTTTAATGAAAGTTTAAGCCTTAAGAAAGAGCTTGATTGAACTTTATGTTTAAGTTGGATTGTTTGACTTTCTCTATATAAATTTACTTTGTTGGTCAAACTAAAATGTCCAATAATAGAATACACTAATAAATCATACCAAATGTGGATGACAATGGATCCAGTTTAGGCCGACATGTTTGGGTCTGTTGTTTTTTATTTGAACCCCAAATTCGGTTCGATCCTTAGCGAGTTCAACATTTTTGAATTCGAACCCACCTTGTTTATGTTCGTGGATCAGCCCGAACCAATGCGAAAACATTATTTTTACTATTTGGATTCTTCGAACCGGTTCCATCCGTCCGGAACAAATCTCAAATTTGACTATATTTTTAATTTAAACAAAAGTTTAAAATATAATTTTTTAACCAAATCAAATATAACTAAGAATATATATTAGTTATATTTTCTTAGTATATAACTAAGAATATTACCACCATCGCGTTCTGTCTGGGCCTGGCGCTCTGATACCACGTGTTGGGAATATGGGCGTCTGGTCCACATATTCCGCCTCCGTATATAAGGAAGAACACAACCGATCTCAACACTAGTATGATATTGTCCGCTTTGGCACCCAAAGGCCCTCACGACTTTGCATTTGGTCCACTGCCAAAAGGCCTCATACTATTTGAGATGTGTTCTTACTTATATACCATTGATCCTTCCTCTGTTTAACCGATGTGGGATGTGGGATTTTGGTCGCCACCCTAACACACCAAATCACATATATAGTAAAAACTAAAGTGTAATGGATCTGCAAGGAAACAAAAAATTCAAGACAAAAGATCATATAAAATTTATAGCAAAAATTGTGAATTGGATATGATGCAATATTATAGTACACAATTTTATTATATTAAAAAAATATAATTTGTAAAATACTATGCATGAATATGACTTATCATAGTTGATTTTAATCACATGAATCACTTGTAATTATTAAGTTTTTTTTGTAACTTTTGATTTTGAAGGTTCTTTGGTCATTATGTTTTTGAGTTTGAGAATGTTTCATTTTGGTTATCACTTTTTCAAATGTCAAATTGTTTTAGTTTTCGAATCTCAAACGTTTTTTTGGTCGATAACGATTGTATCAAAGTTTTAAAAGGTATTTTAGTAATAACAAATATAACTAGACTTTGTATAAATTGTAGGGAGATAATTAAGTTGCTTAATAAATATAGAGAGAAGCTTAGGAAACAAATAGTTGGGAAGTAAAATGTATATTCTTTCATTAATTTCAAACACATGTATATAGTGAAATAAACCTAGTCGGGTTACAAGGTCATGTGCCCATTTTGGAACCCAAGTCTAAATATAATTTAATCCCATTACGCAAACCATCATTAATCATTATAATTTATTATATCAATAATATAAAACAAAATTTGGTTTAGTGACTCATTGGTCCGACTTGCCATTCAGAGAATTCAATCCTTATCCGATAGAGCATCAAAGTTAAGTTGATTTGGTGCTTGAAAATGTTTTTTATCCATATTTTGACTTTGTGAATTCTTTTGTCCTTACTTTTGAGTTGAATGTAACATGCATTTGTACGAGTTTTTCACTGACTAAACGATGGTTATTAGTTGAACTTCAACTGACCAAGTTCTTAATATGGGCATAATCTTGATTATTCTTAATAAAGGTATCAAATTCACCTTGCAATGGATTATATAGTCGTTGAAATGAGCATTGTGCAATTAACTAAAAAGCAGGTTAGAGTCGAGTCAACATCAGGTAGCCAAAGCTTCGACAAAAATTGACTAATAGTAGGTACGAAACTCGTATAAACAGTCAAAGTGAAGTCGAGATTTGATTAGTTTGAGCCAAGGTAAATACTTGCCTTGAAATGGGTACATAACCCGTAGGGCGACCGTCGATGTGAAAATTGGTATGTCGATCATTTATGAGTGATCTTGTGTAGTTTTCTCTTTGTGCAAACCATTGATGTAGAATATTTCTTATAATTTTAATTTGATGCTCAAACATATTAAAATGTATTAAAGTATGAAAACAACAAATGAATATGTAACTTAACTATTTCTGTAACATAAATTGGTTGTGTTTGGTCGTATCGGTAAAAATGTTAAAATTTCAATGCCGGAATAACAATCTTATTATCATTATCGTTAATCAGGCTTCATTAGTTTTTATTAATATCATATAACTATTTACAATGGATAGAGATAAGGCATATGCCTCTTATAGTAGTCTTCTGATTGTGAATTTATAACTATCCAAATAAGGGTGATGTCCACCATAGTCCTACTTTTTATGTTAAAATTCTTAAATGATATAAAATTAATAATTATACACTTTTATCTTTAATAACAAGTGCTGCATGAGATAGATGTTAACGTTTTGATGCTGTAATATATCATTATTGTTAAGCAGTCTTCATTAGTTTTGATTGATATCAAACGACCTATATATTATGGCTAGAGATAAGGCATATGTCGTTGATTATGAACTTATAACCATCCAAATAAGGGTGATGTCCACCATAGTCATACCTTGTTTATGTTAAAATTCTTAAATATTATAAACTTTATAGCTATATACTTCTATTTACAAGGTCGAAATGCTTGTATCAATAGTACATTAATGATACACTTAATCATAAACTATTTGGTGTTCGAGTTTGGTAATCATGGTTGATTGTTTATGATGCTCGTGAACGTCCCTCATATTTGGTCACATTGTTTTGTGTTTGGCTAATCAACATGAATTGGCATATAAAGCTTATCGTATGAGGACTCGTTCTTTTTTGGAAAAATATATGTTTAGATTAATGAACATTAGCCTACATAATGATTGATCACTGAATGAAACATTCTAAATATTATGATATTCATTTAATTGTTTTTATAAGTAAATTTGCTACATATCGAGAAAATTAATGTTAACATATGTCTATATTTTAACCGTGTGATAGTAGGAGGTGATATACATCGATAATGATTTAATAGAGAAATAATAACCAAATAAAATTGTAATTGTTTATTCTTTGTGTATATAAGATGATATTATATGATGAAATAGTTTGTATAAAGTATTTTTGAAGATTTTAAAGAGCTTAATACATTATTTACTTTTCAACCACCTTGATTAGACTTTCTCCATCTATATTTAATATACTAATATGCTCAATTATCTTTCTAAAGTCTATCAGAAGTTTATTTATTTCATTCTCTTATTATGAAAATACCCTCCAAAAATTCATTGACATCATGAGTGACGACCACATGTCGTGGGTCAAATACTTATATGACACGTGCACGAGAATCAAATTACAAATAGCCATCTCCAAAGCATATTAATAACTACATCCAAATCAACTTCATGATGAATCAAAATATCCTTTCATTGTGCGTTTGGATCTAGTACATAAATAACGATATTTAAAACTAGAAAAATAAATATTGGCTATAGTAGTGGAACCGCAAAAAACGAGGTCATATTTCTAAGCCCATTCTATTACAGTTCAAACCTCATCTCCATTTACGAATATGTTGAAAAAACAGATGTATCGGGTATGATGACTAAATAGGAATTCGAGTTAGGAGAATATGAGATCAAATTGAGCCTCGAACGATAATTTAGGCAGAATCTTTAGCAAAATTTCTAGTCGAGTTTTATTCCAAACAACCTAAGCCTCGACCAGATATTGATGAGCCTCGGAATGAGTGGATAGTTCGAATTGATATGAGGGATCAAACATTTTGGGTTGTGGAGTATGAGTTCAGTTGATATCCCCATTTAGAGACTCAATATACCAAGCAATAAAATTTGGTTTCAAAACATCAAATAAAAAGGCAGAGTACGAACCAACTTTCATAGGATTAAGGTTTGCACAAATTTTTGGTGATAAGAAGTTCATCTGATATCTGATTCAAAACTTCATATTAATCATTCCTCGGGTCAGTCTAAAATAAGAAAAGATCATTGGGTGAAATAATTAAAATAATTAAAAGAGGCAGCAAATTGCTTTGAACACATCCAATACGAACACATTCGTTGGACCAGAAATTCACTAGTTGATTCCTTAGCTACTATTGCATATATGAAAGGATATTTATGAATAATGGTACAAGTGTACCCATTAATAATGACAAGTTCCAAGAAAAATTTAGGCACGGGAGAAGCATTCCATATTTTGACCAACTTGGAGAAATATTAGAGGTATAAGATAAAAGGATTTATAAGTAAATAGACTATTTTAGTTGATCAATCATTGGCTAAAAAGCCAAGGTTCAAAGCATATGGTTTCATAGTACTTGGGGATATACTCTATAAGAATCCTTTAATCCGCCCATTATTGCGGTGCCTTAAAATTAATTAATCAAAAAAGATATTATATGAATTGCACGAGAGGGAGGGATCTACCCATTGTGGCTCTAAAGGATTGACAATAAAGGTTTTGCTTGCTGGATATGAAGGACCTTCTAGCATGTCAGATGCCAAAGATTTTGTCCTAACATGTGATCCATGCTAATAGAATGCGAATACAACACATGTACCAGTTGTACCGCTTGAGTCAATATTCAAGGCAGTGCCTTCGTCAGGTGGGTGTTGGACTTGGTCGGACCTTTTCGTAGGGATTCTCAATGAAGACAACCATCATTGTGGAAGTTGATTAAATTTCTATGTGGGTGGAAGTAAAGACTATGTATGGAACTACGACTAAATATGTTATTAAATTCATCTTATCTAATATATGTTGCAGGTTCGAGATTCCAAGAACAGTTACCATAGACAATGGCCCTCGGTTTTAAAATAGAAATATGAAATCATTTTGTTCCTCTACGGGCATTCAAAACTGTTTCTAATCACCTTTTTATTCTCACGATAATAGGCGAGTAGAGGTGATAAACAAAATCATCTGCAATGGATTGACGAAAAGTTTGGAAGGGGCTGCCAGAAAATTTCCAAATTAGTTACAAAAAGTATTATGGGCTTACAAAGTACACCTAAAGCAGCGTTACAAGAGTCTTCTTTTGATTTTTCCAATAAAATAGATGCGGTAACACCAACTAATTCTACCCTCCTATCTTTCCCAATACCAAATTACTCCAAAGTGAGTAATAATGAGGGTCGAAGAGCTGAGCGAAACCTAATTGAAGAAAAAAGAACAAAGGAGTATCTTAGATCCCTTCATTATCAAACTTTGATCAGAAATATGTATTTGTGTAAGGTCTGAAAATGGTCTTCCTATATAATAGAGATAAAAGATTAGAGAAATTAGCACGAAATTATGCAGAATCGTATTTGGTTATTGAAAGGGTTAAGACTGGAACTTATAAGCTGGCATATCAACAAGATAAACCTTTTTAACACCCATTGAATATTGAGCACCTAAGACTTTATCTAGAATTATTGTAAAAGAAAAACCCATATGCATATTTTCTTTAATTTCATGATGTAATGTTCGAAGACTCACTGTTTCATACCTTGGTGGCATGAGGTGTCACAAGAACTTATCTTTTATAAATCATTTTTCGTACTATGGTCACAATTGTCTTTGGAATCGTCTCCATCTGCTCGACCAATGTTATTGTTACGCTTGGGATTATTTTGTTCTTGATCTTCCTCCGAACTTCCATATTCAGAATCTTAAGAAGACCTCTCAACGCTCTCCCTATCCAGGATGGTGTCCAATTCATCTGCAAATCATATACTAGTATCCCTTTTACTTTTAGGTACCAGGTCCCGAAAAGATCCAAGATTGAGATCCAATTTTTTTTTTTATGAAAGTCCATAGGTAATTCAGATTATATTAGCCTCTCACTTATTTAGGGAGCCTAAGCATGTTTCAGCATGCGTGTCGACCGCATCATATTGGTTCTTCGTAACTTGTTCCTATAATATTGTTAGATCTTTCTCAACTTTTTTAGTAGCAACTTTATGCTCATCCAATATTTTCTGTAAGAGGTACAATTGAACATTATGATCGTTTTCTATTCCTTTTACTTCAGAGTTTCCTTTGACCAACCTTTATCCCAGAAATCTCGGTTTCATGAGCAATGTTTTACCTTCCAAGCTCCTGTTCAGCCTGTGAATCAGGCTTTCCAGATTTTTTGCACGATCCATCTGCTCATCGGACGTTTCTTGTGAATATCACATTCGTCTTGAAGGGAGAAAGTGATGTCCTTATACTTAACTACCTTTCTTTCCAGTTTGATAATAAGCCTGATGAAATTAATCATACTAGATGCAAGGTTGTCTCTGCTCTCGAGCTGGAAGGGAAAAACTTCAACATACTTATTTTGGAGATGTTTCCTCCGGGTTTACTATATCTTGATCCTTCAGACTTTCTATTGGGCTGTGATATTTATGTACTTCTCGTTATGTTGCCTGTATTACTTTTCAGGGTGATCTTTTTACCATTCTCTCAGCAGGTGCTTATGAAGAAAACTTGTAACTTCCATACTTTGTCTACCTCTAGTAAATTACTTACTACTTTATACTCATTCCATAGAGTGATAAAGTAAAAGAGGATTCGATAATTCATAGGTAGCTAGATGATAGCTACAAATTTATCCATCGATATTTTGATTTTAGACAGCTTGAATATCATGATACATAACATCAAAGTAAACCAACTGTTCTGAATGTCTAAACTTGGACACATGCTAACCAAATTAAAGTATCGAACTACTTCCGGTTAAAACAAAAATAAGAGCCCCCAATTTAGCACGTCGGGATAGAAAACCAATTCTTTCCGAGCACAACTCAGTGGTGTATCTCCTAGCTTTGATAACCTTATTTCCACCTCTTTCGGGATTCCCCATCTAACTTGTAGATCATCGATATCTTATTCCGAATACTAATTATACGAGATTCCGTGAAAAGAAATCAAGCATTTATTACTAACATTTTGGAAATTAGGCCCAACATATTCGGCTACCGAATAGGGTAATTCAATGCCTGCCTTTTTTTGCCACATTTAGACTTCAAAGCTTTCCCTTTACATTCACATTCTTTGGGGATTTCCGCTTCCCTCTCAGCACTACCAACATCACTATGCTCTTCTACATCGTCTACCAATTGCATCAGATTTCCTCCAGAGGTTAGCAGTCTACTTTGAAGTTCGTATTATATTAGGGACATCAACCGTTTCAAAGTTCAATATTTACTTTGAGAATTGTTTAAATTTGAGGGACATCAACCATTTCAACCTTGAATATTTCGTCTAACCAAAGTCTCTTAGGGGACATCAGTTATTTCTAAAGTATGATTAGCTTGGCTTACAGGAAAATTAGAATCGTGCTTTGTTTTTAATGGATCAGTTTTAGATTTCACCGCAAGTGACGTGTCTTCGGTATCTGAAACCCCAAAAATTTAAAGAATGATTTGCATTTACTGCTAGTATTTCTTTTGGAATGGCCTAGCTTAGGATCCTAATCTTTCTCTGATGAGGACTGAGCGGAAGAGGATTGAAGATCGACTTAAACGGAGTGCATGTTGTAAGGATACTTGCCTCCATAATAAAAGGTTTGTACAATAAATTTTTGCCCTTGGGTTTTTGGAAGTTCAAAACAGCTCTTCTGGCTACTCTCTATAGTTTGGATTTATCTGACAGACACAACCAATCTGTTAGATTGGTTAACAACACAAAACATACAAGTCCAAAGAAAACACTTAGACGTTCGCCGAAGAAGGATTTATACGGTGGCTATGACAGTTAAAGTTGAGGGTTGTGGTGGTAGAAATGTGAACCTTCTCTCTCGATCTATAGAAATTTTTTAAAGAATGAAGTGATACTGAGAGATGGAAGTAGTATTTAAAGAAGTTAATAGAGATGTTCAACAATTACTTTTTATAGGCCCAATAAATGCAAGTGAAGGGAAGTGGCAACGTCTCCCCCAATATTTTTTTTCTTAACAAGTGAAATTGTTCAACAAACTTATCAAGATTCACCATTTAGAGGGTAGATCATGGATCGAATATTTCTATGATACGTATACAAGAGTAGAATTAAACATAGTCATCTCCGAAGTACATAAAAAACTGTATCCGAAGAGACTTCATGATTAGTGAAGTCTATTCTTCCAAGATGTGTTTCGATCAACCACAATTGGTGAAAAGTGCTAAGTGTTTGTGTGGTTTTATCTGAAATGCTAAGTGTTTGTGTGGTTTAAGCCAAAGCAGTTCCAAGTTTTAGTCATTTCAAAGGATATTTGAAAAGACTAAGTGGCTAGTGATAAGGACTGATCTTTTTGAAGCGCAGGTTGGACCACCAAAGAACTAGATCTGGATTAACTTGTAATAAGTATAACAATTAGAGGTATTTTATGTAATAATGGGTTTGGGTTATATGAGTTTGAGTTACCCAAATGGATACATCGATCATGTAAGCCCACTTGGTCCAAATATGTACCTAAAACTTTGTTTAGGGTTTTAAGAAACGTAATATAATATTTACTTCTCAACCACCTTAATCAAACCTTCTCTATGTAATTAGTGTACTACTCTGATCAATTATATATCCCAACCCTATCCAGAGTTTAATTATTTCATTTCTTTATTACGCAAAACCATAAAAAACATATTTGACATCATTAGAATCTATTGTTTATATATGTATAAGTATCTATAAAAACAATACCGATCTACATATTGGTGTGGATAATTATCACCTGAGGGTAGGCTTAGTAATTTTGTTGGTGTTTTATAGTAGTGTGTGGGTGTTATGTGTTTAGAGTAGAGAGTAGAGAGATAATTAAGCAGCCTGGTAGCAGTTAATTCTCATTACCCACACTTAATGCAGGTGGTTGGGTATTTATACCCTGATGTTTGGGCCCTCATGGGCTTTCGGGTCATGTTTAATGGACCCGGGTCATGTTCAAAGACCCATGAGCTCTAAGTAGGAGAGCAAGTAGCTTAGTCAAGAAGTGTTTAGGTTTTTTAGTACTTTTGTCATAGTTCGAACAGTTCTATGATTTGAGTGTCTGAAGTGGTATGTCCGGTCCGGAGGCCTTAGACCGATCTGTCCTTGTCCGGGGAGCATGCAGAATTCGGACTCATCAGGAGCCCCTTTTTTAGGTGTTTGTGCAAATACTCTTGCCAAAGACCTGAAAAACAGTCCGACATCAGGGGTAGTTCTTATCCGGACAGGTCTGTTAATTTGGGCAATGGGTTTATCCAGACAGATAAAGCTTCACGAATTCAAAACGGTTTTTGCCAGAGTTCGTGGGACACGTGTCACTCTCTGATTAGTTGTTCCAGCCGTTTTTTCACCTAGAATTTCGAACCCACCTTCTTCGAAAAGCAACCTCTTCAATTAAAGGTGGTGACATCAGCGTCGTCTTTTAATCATTTCTAAACGTTTCGAATTCTCCTAGGAATCAACTTCCTTTTTCAGATTTTACTATAAATACAAACTCATTTTCTACTGTTTTACCATCTCCTTCAAATTTACTTCTGCAAAAATCTCTCAAAGCTTTCTCTCTCTAAAGCCAAAACTTTGTTTGATAGTTTATGTTTACAGCGAGGAACGCTTTTGTCAAAGGCGGGTGGCTCAACCTTTATGAGTTAGAGAAGGCTCAAAAAGTCGAAAGAGATAGACGGATCGCAGCAGGGTTACCCACCTCGCCTGTTGATAGACCAAACACCTCTGTTTCTGAGTCAGATCGAGGCTCTTCTTCTTCCAAAGGCACTAAGTCTAGAAAACTATTTCAAACCAACCTCTCCCCCATAATCTCTGGTTCCTCAGTTCAGGAATCGGAGCCTGCTGTCGAGCCAGGAGTTACAGCCACTAGCCTCAGAAAACCTTCTCCCTTTATTGTAATGGGATCAGATACGGAGCACTCTCCTGAGAAGCTGGTCGACAGGAGGAAAGACCGGTTGGTTAAAGGCCATGGGACTAAAATACTCCCTCGAGGTTGGGGGCAAAGGATAGCAGCACTGGGTCAGAAGTGCCCATTAGAGCCCCTAAGGACAGGCTGTCCGGACCGGAGGGCTCCAATCCAAACCTTCAACCAGAAACTTCTGTTCCAAACACTCTACCGGAGAGCAGAAATCAAAGGGGCACTGAGGCCCATCAGTCCGGAGATAAGGCTGAGTCAAGTTTGAACCCTCCCCCCACTACAGCTGCTGAAATCCCTTCAACAATCATGGAGGAAGTGATGGAGGACTCTGTTGAAGAGGCCCCGTTTGAGTCTGATCCCTCCGGTCAGACCAGCAAAGAAATAGTTGCCAAGAAAGACAAGGGCAAAGAAAAACTGTTTTTGAGGCATCCGGATCTGCCGGAGAGCCTCGAGGGAAGAGTGGAGCCTTGTTTTCACAAGGTCAGCGTTAATTACCTTCTCTCCTTACAAAAAAATCAACTACGCATTCATCCACACTGTTGAGTTGGGCAGGATGCGTTCGAAATGGGGCATTCCATAAAATGTAAAGATCAGGATTCCTATACATCCGGAGACCCCCATGGACTACAAGTTGAGTGAAGTGGTCATGTTCACGGAGCTGTTCAACTGGGGGCTCAGGTTCCCACTAGACCTAGAGATTGTCAGATATTTCCATCTGATCAAACTCTGTCCGAGCCAGCTGAGCCCCAACGCTTGGTATACCCTTATGTCATGCATCATGGCATCAAGGCTGTCTGGGATCCCTCTGCCCATGGATGAGTTTGCTGCAGTGGCTAGCCTGTGTAGAAACCACCATATCCCCTTCTACCACTTTAACATGGGGGATGACTTCAAGGCGGTGGATGATTTGCTGGAGGCAGAGAGGAATTGGAGGACCCAGTTCCTATTTGTCAGTGGTGCCTGGGAGAATGGCAAGAAGATAAAATCCGGAGAGAACCCAAGCCTCCTCAGAAGTAAGTGGAGGAGTGATTGTAAGTCTTCTACTTTATCTTTTTGTTTCTCCCTTTCTTATCTAACGCAGTTCGAACTAATGGGTCTCACTTTTGCCTTGGCAGTGTTACCCAAGGAGTTCAGTGACTATCAGAAAGCCGGGCAGATAACTTGTGGCAAGATTAATGCCTGGGCTGCTGAGAATTGGAGGAACTGATTCCACGATGCTTTCACTAGTGGAAATTTGGCAAGGTCTCACATGTGGAACACCACAGGTCGGAGAGACTTGACCTGGGGGGAGCTCACCACCCAGCCTTCTCCGGACGTTGTACTTAAGAGGACCCATGAACCAGATGGGACACTCTTCTTGCCAGGCCGGGCCAAAGCCCCGAGCAAGATGAAAGGCAAGAAGAAGAAGGGAAAAAAGGTGGTGGGTGATGCTAACCCTCCTGATGCAGAGAAGGATGCTCCAACAGATCCGGAGGGGCCAGCCCAGAGCCAAATTGATGCTGCTCTCCTGGAAGTGGTGGAGCAAGAGACTGAGAAACAAGAAGCGAACCTCCCAAAACCTCCAAGGGCTTCTAAGAGGAATCGTAAACAGGGAAGCGAAGGCACAGAACGGGAGGCCAAGAAGAAGAAAACGTCTAAGGGAGACGAGCTTTCTCTCCGAGCTCCGGAGCCTTCTGTCCATGCTGACCCTGCTGACCCAACACATGCCGAGGAGATTCCGGGCGACTTTCATACTGACGAGGTTGAGGGGGGAGATATCAACATCGATGGAGTAGACATCACCGGTCTTGGTGAGCTTGGTGAATACTTCCTCAATCTCCCCAGAGATGACTTTACCGGGCCTTACCTTCCTCCAAGTACCTCCAACACAGTCACTTTTAATGGTAAGACTTTTAGTGTTTCTAGTGAAAGGGATGCTATAGCCCACTCCTTGTTAAGTAATGTGCATCCCGTACTTGCGTTGGAGAGACAAGTTCGGAGCCAGACTGATATCATCAAAGATCTCAAGTCTGACAAAGAGAAGCTGTCCGACGACCTTCGCACTGCCACTTCCAATGCTGATATGTTAAAGGAAAAAAACGAGGAGTTGAAGAGAAACCAGAGGGAAAGCACCACAAAAGTCGCCACTTTAGAGGAAACCATTAGAGATCTCCGGGAGAAGCTGTCCGGTCTGGAGAAGGACCTTAACACCTCAAAGGGAGAATCCAAAGCCAAGGATCAAATCATCACCAACCTGACCAATGATAAGATTTCCCTTGAAAATACAGTGTCCAAAGCAGCCGAGTAGAAAAATACTTTGTTACAGGAGTAGGAGGCCAAGATCCAAGCCAAGATCAACGCCTATGCCAACCAGATGATCAAAAGCGAAGAGCTATTGCTTGCCAAGGTGAGGTCTGACATGGTTCTACTTTTCCATGAAAAGTTTCCGAAGAAGAACCTAGGGGACTTATGGCTTCATGTTGAGCCTAAAGACCTCCCCTACCATACGATGGCCGAAGGCGACAGGTATGGCTACTCTAGTGATTCCTCAGATGGTGAAGAGCACTCTGGGAGAAAATTGACGAAGAGAAAGACGATCCTAAGGGAAAGAAGGTAGATGAAGGTGAGCCATCTTCAAAGGCTCAACCTTAACTTATGATTTACTTTGTTAACTTTTTATTCAAACTAAAGTCCTTTGAAGGCCAAGGCATTCTTTTTGTAATTGTGTTCGGTATCTGACCGGATAGGTTTTTTGTTCTTATTTTGACTATTTAAAAGTCCTTGGAAGGCCAAGGCACTTTAAGTTATTTCAATGAATGTTTCTGTTTTGCACAAATCTCATCTTCTTTCATTGTTTGTTCCAATTTCGATGGCTAGAGTTTAAATAACCTTTAATTATTTCATAGTGAGAGTGTTTAAGTTCTCCGGCTAGAGTTTAAATAGCCCTCAGTTATTTCAATCTGGATAGTGTGACAAAGAACAAAATTTAAAACATTTAGAAATTTTTAAGAAGGCATCGAATTTCATTTAAAAGCCCGGACACCTCATTAAAACCTCCCCGTGCCACCAGGGAGGAAAGAGTATGCCCCCAAATATTTACATGAATGTTTAAACAAGTAAATATTTACACAAACGCTATTCCAAGTACATCCGGAGATGCTCGATATTCCAAGGATGAGTCAAAACCCTTCCATCTTTGTCTTCCAACCAATATGTTCTAGGTTTAATTCTTTCAACAACTATGTAGGGACCTTCCCAAGTTGGGGCCAGCTTTCCGAAAAGCTTTTCTTTAGTGTGTAATAAGACTTTCCTTAATACCTTGTCCCCTGGTTGGAAATCTCTTCTTTTAACTTTGGAACCAAACCTGCTCCTCATCAAACCCTGATAGTGTTCAACTCTAAGGTGAGCTTTAACTCGTTTTTCTTCTATCAGATCAAGTTGACCTCTGATTGCCACTTCGTTAGCGTGTTCGGAGAAGTTGTGAACACGAAAGGAAGAGAGAGTTGCTTCTATGGGAGCTACTGAATCCATCCCATAAACCAAAGCAAAGGGTGATTCTTGTGTTTCAGCCCCAGGTGTTGTCCGGTAGGCCCACAAGACCTCTTGTAGATAACTAGGCCACTTCCTAGCAACCCCTTCCAAATTCTTCTTTAAACCGGACAGTATAGTCCTATTAGCCACTTCAACTTGCCCACTTTCTTGTGGGTGGAAAGGTGAAGAAAAACAATATTGTATACCCCTTGAGGCAGAAAAGCTCTCCATTTCCCTATTGTCGAAGTGTGGCCCATTGTCTGTTGTTATCTTTTGTGGGACACCAAATCTGCAACAGATGTTGGATAAAATGAACTTTATAACAGCTTTTGATGTTGTCCCTGCTAGAGGGGCTGCTTCAATCCACTTCGAGAAGTAGTCTATGGCCACAATTATAGTTTTACGCCCTCCGGACGCCACAGGGAGAGGCCCTACTAAATCCAACCCCCATCGAGCAAAAGGAATAGGCTCAGAAATTGATTCCAAAGGAATAGCTGGGACATGAATCTCATTGCTGTACCTCTGGCACGGGTCATACCTTCTTACCAATTCCTTAGCATCTTTCATGATTGATGGCCAATAGTAACCGGAGAGTAAAACTCTTCTTGTTAAGGCTCTAAATCCACAATGGGTTGATCCCTCACCATCATGTAATTCGGAGAGGATTACTTGAGACTCTTCATCCCCCAAACAGCGCAGGAGAGGTTTACTATAAGATTTCTTGTACAACACGTCTCTCAATATGATAAAACCACGAGCCTTGTGTTTCAAAGTTCTGGCTAGTGACTTATTCGGAGGCACAACACCATCAGAGAGATATTGCAGGAGAGGAAACCTCCAGTCTTGAGGTCCTTTCTCTTGTACTTAAAACGTTTCCTCTTCTTTACCCTTACTAAGTTGAATGGAGTTGCTTTCGAGCACATGGATCCATGGATATGACTCTGTATATGCTATGGTTGCCAATGAGTCTGCTAGCTCATTTTCTGCCCGAGGAATGTGCTCATAGACAACACCTTTAAACTTAGGTTCTTCATTTTTAAGGAGGAGTAAGTATTTCACAAGCTGCTCCTTCTTAGCCTCAGATTGGCCTTGGGCATGGTGGATAATAAGTTGGGAGTCAATTAGTAGCTTGACCCTCTTAGCCCCACAAATGTAGGCTAAATTTAAACAAGCTATAGCTGCTTCGTATTCGGACTCATTATTAGATGCCCTGAAAGCAAAACAAATAGCCTGGTACATTTTGTCTCCATACGGGGAAGTCAAACACACCCCTGCACCACACCCCATAGTACTAGACCCACCATCTGTTCGGACGACCCATACCTTTTTATCGTTTATATCAGTAGTTTGCTCCGAATCCTTGTCGGAGTGGAATTCAACCAAAAAGTCTGCCACAGCTTGGGCCTTGACTGCTGTTCGGGGAGAAAAATCTATGTCTAAGTCCCCCAACTCTACTGACCACTTAGTCATCCTACTTGAAATGTCTGCCTTTTGGAAGACATTCTTCAGGGGAAAAAAAGTCCGGACGATGATGGGATGAGCCTGGAAATAAGGCCTCATCTTCCTGGCAGCTATCACCAGGGCCAATGCTAACTTTTCGAGTTTCAAGTAACGCCTTTCTGCATCTATCAAACTTTTGCTGATGTAGTATACTGGGTGGGGATGTCCATCGACCTCTCTTACTAATACAGCACTTATGGCACAACTTGAAACTGTCAAATATACGAAGAGTGTCTCCCCATCAACTGGCTTAAACAAAGTTATGGGGGAGGACAGGTGCTTTTTGATCTCATCGAAAGCCTCATCACACTGTGGAGTCCAATTGAATCCCTTTGCACCCTTCAAAGTTTGAAAGAAAGGTGCACACCTGTCCGAAGACCTTGAGATAAATCTGTTTAAGGCAGCTAATCTCCCGTTAACCGCTGTACTTCTTTAATGTTTCGAGGAGGTTCCATCTGAAATTGGGCATTAAGCTGGTCCGGGTCAGGTTGTATTCCATGCTCACTTATAATATAGCCCAGAAACTTCCCGGACTGTACTCCGAACACACACTTTTCTGGGTTTAATTTCAAATTCACTTTTACCAAGTTGGCAAAAGTTTCTTGGAGATCGGACAAGTGCAACTGCTCATCCACACTCTTCACCATCATGTCATCAATGTACACTTCCATATTTCTTCCAATTTGATCAGCAAATGCCTTGTTGACTAACCTCTGATAAGTTGCCCCAGCCTTTTTCAAACCAAATGGCATTACTTTGTAGCAAAGAAGACCGCTGTCAGTGACAAATGTGGTATGCTCTTGATCCTTTGGATCTACTTGAATCTGATTGTATCCGGAGAAGGCATCCATAAAGGAAAGCAGCTTGTTTCTAGAGGTAGAGTCTACTAACTGAGCAATCCGGGGAACTGGATACAAATATTTTGGGCAAGCTCTATTGAGATCTGTGAAGTCAATGCACATGCGCCACTTGCCATTTTTCTTTTTTACCAGAACCGGATTGGCAGTCCACAAAGGATATTGAGATTCCTTGATGTGCCCCATCTTTGTGAGCCTGTCAACTTCTTGCACAATGACATCAACCTTCTCTTTAGAAAAAGCTCTTCTTTTTTGAACCACTGGTGCTACGTCTCTCCGGACAAATAGATGATGTGATATCACCTCTGATGGAACCCCAGTAACATCAGCATTGCACCAAGCAAAAACGTGTTGATGGTTCTTCAAAAACTTTAACATTTCATCTTTCAAAATGGGTGACATCCTAGACCCTATCTTGATACTTTTTCCTTCTTCCAGACAATGTGTTTCTACCTCTTCGATCGGTATCAATACTCCAGGGGCCTCTCTGGGGTCATCAATTTCACCCTCACCCCCAGAAAGACCCTTAAACTGCTATTTTTCATTAATACGGACTGCCCCCAGCGTTCGAGGAGCTAGGGCAGTGGCATAACATTCTCTTGAAATCTTCTGGCTGCCCCGGACGACTCCAATATGTCCCTGAACAGCATATTTCAAGCACTGGTGGACTGTTGAAGCCACTGCATGCATCCTAGAGAGCCAAGACCACCCTAGAATAGAATTATAGCAAGTGGGACAATCCACCACAATAAATAGTATTCTAACCATTTCCTTGAAAGGGCCCTTCCCCAATAACACTTCTTCTTCGAACTCTCCGATCACATCTGCTGAGCTGCCTGTAAAGCCCACGATTGACCTGTCCGAACTATGAATTACAGCTGGATTTTTCATTTTCTTGTATGTGGTTAGGAAAATGATATTGGCTGAGCTTCCAGTATCCACCGGGATTCGTCTTATGTCATTGCCCCCTATAGATGCTCCTATGACAACAGCATCCTCATGAGGGCCAGCAATGTCTCTTAAATAATCTTCATCAATAACAATGCAGGGGAATGAATTTTGTGATTGATAGGAAGTCATGCCTCCTTCTAGCTGCGAGGCTAAAGTATGAACATGCCTCTTCCTCGAAGAAGCAGTAGGAGCTGTCATAGTGTCCCCTCCGAAAATTGTAAGTGACTCGAAAAACTTAATGAGCCCGAAGACCGACCTAGAATATTCCTCAATTGTACCCACTCTGTTTCGAGTTGGATCTGGATCCAAGTACTCAGATTCCACGTCAAACCTTTCAATTATAACCATGGCTCCCTCCGGAGCAGCATTACTTGGACCAACCCGATGAGTGTTATCAGGCCTGTTACCCCCTCTTCTTTTCACGTAAGCCCCCAGCTTTCCCCTCTCAATCAAGTTCTGAACTTCTTGTTTCAATGCTATGCAGTCATCAGTGGTATGACCAATATCGTTGTGATACTGGCAAAAATAGTTATTACGATGCTCTCTGGGAGACTGCAGTATAGCCGGTCTCCGGTAATGCACCCCTTCCTTTGTTTTTTCAAAAATAGTGGCCACACTTTCTTTCAACTCTGCGAACCACTCCGGTTGCACCCATGGCCCTCTCTTGTTTCTGGATTGCTGACTTTGAGCAGGAGCAGCTGGCTGAGACTGAGCTTTTGCCCTGCCATGCCGCTGTCCGGTCTCTCTTGTTTTATTTCCGAAATGATTCTGATTGGGATTTGGTGCCACTGGGGTAGACCTCACCTGTCTGTGCACCCTGGTTTTCTTTGTTTCATCGACGTTTATTTGTTTTCCAACCTGATTCAGCAACCCTCCCCATGTCATGGCCTTCTTTCTGGTCACTGAATCAGCTAGATTGCCTGGGTTCAAACCCTGTCTCAGGGATGCTATTGCTACCTGTTCGAAGCAATCAGCCAACCCATTCTTGGTATTCACAAAACGGCTTATATATTCTTTCAAGGACTCATTTGGCTCCTGGGCACAATGGATTATTGTGTCTCCATTGCCCTTTAGCTCTTTACTCCCTACAAACTGCCTTCGAAAGGCTACCCAAAAGGTATCGAAGTCTTTAATACAACCCTATGGCAGGCTGTTGTACCATTTTAGAGCACTCCCCATAAATGATTAGGAGAATTCCCTACAAAGTAGTTTATCGTCGTCGTCAAAGTTCATCATGAAGTTTTTAAATTGCTCCAGATGGTTGTCCGGATCAGTACTGCCGTCGTACTTCTCTATTTTGGTGCTATCAAACCTTTTAGGGAGGTTTCCGGACATAATTTTAGAAGACAATGGAGATTGCCTCCAATTTATTCCACGACTGAACACAGTACCTTCATTGGGAGTTGCAAAGATACCTGGTTCATCGTGGAAAGCGAAGGGATCCATCAGCATCTTGTCTACATGCTTCCGACTATGAGATGATCCCTTACCAATATGCCTTTTCATCTTTCCTTGTCTATCCCTTTTTCTTGAGTATTTTTTAATCTGCCTTTGCTTCTTTCTAGTTCGACCCTCATCGCTGCTAGAGGATAATGATTTTTCAACTCCCTCACTGTCCGAAGAGCTATCAGAAGACTCTGAACTTAAGTCAGAACTCTCCACTGGCTTAGACAGGTGAGACTTTTTGGAACTGGCATGAGTCTTTTTGGTGCTCACATGAGTCTTCGAAGACTCATGCTCTCTGGGGTTATCGGTGTGATGAGCAGCTGATACTTTGGACTTTTCTTTCACGCCCATCTTGGCCTTTTCTGCCCTCAGAGCTTCTATTTTACCCTTTAACCTATCACGTTCTTCGATAGTGTATTCATCGTTCTCTCCCACCACTTCGAGCAAAGCTGGTGGTACTTATGGATTGTCCGGATTCATTCGGACAGATTTTCTTAGCTGGTTTTGAATGCTTGATTCAGGCACCTTCTTCTCCCACCGTGGTCGCCAATTTGGTGTGGATAATTATCACCTGAGGGTAGGCTTAGTAAATTTGTTGGTATTTTATAGTAGTGTGTGGGTGTTATGTGTTTAGAGTAGAGAGTAGAGAGATAATTAAGCAGCCTGGTAGCAGTTAATTCTCATTACCCACACTTAATGCACGTGGTTGGGTATTTATACCCTGATGTTTGGGCCCTTATGGGCTTTCAGGTCATGTTCAAAGACCCATGAGCTCTAAGTAGGAGAGCAAGTAGCTTAGTCAAGAAGTGTTTAGGTTCTTTAGTACTTTTGTCATAGTTCGAACAGTTCTATGGTCTGAGTGTCCGAAGTGGTCTGTCCGGTCCGGAGGCCTTGGACCGATTTGTCCTTGTCCGGGGAGCATGCAGAATTCGGACTCATCACATATAATTAGGAAAATATATGTATGTGATTCATCATTTTGATTTTAGAAGATAATATGCATATTATGTTATTCTAAGGTCGGTAAATTAGACAGAGCGCTTGAGTCGTTTAACAGAAGGACTCTTTTATGTCTCGATGTGATTTTTTAGACTTGTATGGTGGTGTATGCACATATGAATCAGACGAATGATGTTTTGCGCTGCTTCGAGGCATATTGGTATAAAATATAGAGTTGAATGAATTTGGGTTGCCTTTTGTGATATCTACTCGAAGTGACCTCAAAATAGGTGAGGGGATTTACCATTATGTTATTTTGCATGGTTGTTATTCTGTTGTTGTTTGGTCACAAAAACTAGTTGATATGTGAAAGATATCAGACATATTGGTATGTATGTTTGGTGTATTAGGATGAAAAATATTATAGAGGATAATCCAATCCTTGTGAAGTTATATGCTTGTTTACCCGAGTATCCTGGTGGACTTAGCATTGCCATACAAAGACGATTGTTAAGGCGCACATTGTCTGACACATGGTTATACTATATATGTGAGCACTATTTCTAATGGCATAACATTGTGTGGCTAAGAAAAACTAAATTGTTCGAGTGTATATTAGTCAGAATTTTGTTGGTTAGTGTCTTTGTTGTAATAAAGTACATGTACAAGACTAGAAAATTAAAAAAAAAAGTCATAAGATGCAACTTTTGATAATACTTTTTACTAGTCTAATGTTTGAGAATAATGGATTTATTAATGCAAAAATATAATATATCAATATTAGGAAATAATAAAATGGATGTACTCACGGAAAGAAGTGGTACCTATTGTTAGGGAATTTAACGAGGCAGAAAATGCGTACATGTTTAAATTTTTTTATACGAGGGAAAGTGGAGAACTCAAATAATATCAAATCCTAGTTCATGGTGGTATAGAACGAATCCGAGCTCTAGTCATATGTCTTGGTAGGGTAGTGCATTTTCAACCATTGGAAGCTTCATCAGATGGACCTGAGTGCAGTATCATAGTCATGACCAAAATATTACGGTGTTTTAGATTTAAGGTCGTGGATTATTGACCACCGGAACATGTGTTTTTGGAATAACTTCTTCATTTTGTGTTTTTTTTTCTTCAGATAATTTCATTAATTAAACTATAGACATTTGGATTTTCTCTTTTATATTAAGGAGTTATTTTAAAATATCTATGCATAATGCCAAACAAAAAAACTCAAATCAATAATAAAATTCAAACTTAGCAATTCAAATAGAAAGAAGATTATGACTTATCCACATCTATGTTTTTTCAAATTAAACTCTATAACTCTATATCTTAAGAAAAAACATAAATCAACTATTGTAATCTTTGAAACTAGTGAACAATAGCATAAAACATAGAGAAAAACTTCAATTTTGAGAATTAATATCACAATTCTGAATATCTTTAAAATTTAAAATTAGATTCAATAATTTAGAATATTTAAATTATTTCTAATTTCTAACATTTTTTATATTTAAATTTAAAAATTTAAAATAGTAAATTATAACTTATGAATATTTATAGTTAGTTTTTAGTGGTAACTTGAGAATATTTAGTATAATTTTTTTTATTCACGGTAACATATAATATAATTGATTTAACAATCGTAGATTTATAATGAAGCGTTATTTTTCTAAAAATTCAAAAGAGTAGTGTTGGTTTTTAAAATAGCCATAACTCAATTAATAATAGTGTAATTTCTCATAATCCGATTATTTCTGACAGTGGAGACCATGAGAGTCCTATTAAATGGTTAAAAATTTGAATAAATTTTATAAAATTTTCTTTAGTCTTTTTTATTTCGATTTCTAATTCGGCCATTTGATATGTTTTTAACGACGTTTTAAATTTATATTATTTTCGATACAAAATTATTTCAAAAAATACTATATTAGAGTCACACGTTAAAAACCGACTATATACAATAAAAATTTAGTCAAGTTATAATATTAAGACTCATCGTATATCATAAAATTTTAATCAAAATATAATATTAAAACTAGTAATATGTATTTATATATTTACATTAGTTTAGTTGACCAATAGCAAAAATCAAATATTTTAATTATTCTAATTTAACATAATTATGTCCCCAATTTATTTTCCATAATTATTTGTTTAGTATAACTAGAAATATTTTACAATGGTTATAATTTTTCATTCTCTAACCATGCTACATAATATATTCTGTTATGGTAACTTTTTAAATAAAATTGATGTAATTTAATTGAATATAATTATCATAATGACTTTTAGAATATAAATAAAAGGGTAATGACCTCATAAATACATACTTACAAACTATACTAATATCTAATACCCAAAATATAATTTATGCTTACTTAATAGCCATCTCACTAGAAGTAACTCTTATTCAATACCAATAATTTGTTTAATACCATAATTATCATCTCCCAACTATGTAAGTCTTTTTATTGGTGGCTAATGTTTTTACCTAATTAGATATTTTAAACATTTGAATTTGTAAGTAGCTGACTCTGTCTCTTTATACCCTAACAAAATATCCTTTTTTATAAAAAAAATCCCATACTTAAATAAATCAATTATATTGATCATTTATGTGAACGTTTAGTCTACCTACTACGATAGAGATTAGTTCATCTCTGATTTCAGACCATCGCGAACCACCTACTAACAATCAGACTTTATCTATGGCTCTGAATGTTGGTTTCTTGATTTCAGCTTATTTTTGTATCGTTGTTTCTTGGTTTTGACTTGTTTAATCCTTTATCCAGATGGTTTCATCGACAAATATTTTTGTCCATGTGATTTTTAGTAAGGTGAGGGTTCTGTGTACGGCGACACTCTAGTTATGTCCTGTTTTCTTTGTTTTCCTAAACGGATTTCCTAACAACACGATTTTATGTCTATATGTTGATTGCTAAGTTATAAACAGGCTGTATTATGTATTTAATTCACTAATTATAGTTGTTTTTTGTGTGGTTGACTTTTCGAGGAGCATGTATCTAGTTTTTAGTATTTCAGGGTGAGGATGCGATTGCAGGGGTAGAGGATATATTTTAGAACTTTTGAGCATGAGTAATCAGTTTACGACTATGCGTGATTAGGGTAGATTTTAAAATGGTGAACATGTGATTTACGTGTTGAGTGTCATTTAGATTCTCGCCAATCTATAATGTGCGATTTCCATACGTTATATATATATACAGCAACAACAAATATATAACACATAAATCGTAATTGCAATTTACGTGACATAAGCATCCGCAAAGTTGCACGTTATGCATTTATTCTAAGCGAAATGTGATTGTTGTGAAAACTAATGGTGTGTGTTACTATTTTCATTTAACAGACCAAACCCCTGTTGCAATTTATGCCAACAAAACACATACATTCACACCACCACTATACAACAGTGCGTGTTATTCAATAATCAACAACATAGGATGCGATATACGTTGATAAACAAACAAACATGATCCGATTTACCACAAAAAAACATATGTACGTCCATCAAAATCCATATTTCAATAGAATCGTACCCCATACAACTTAATAATCATCGTTCAACTTATATTCTGAACAACAAAGCCTAAAAAAGAAAACAGTTTGAGCATCTACAAAACCCTAACAACTACGACGAAATGTAAAATCAATCCAAACCAAAAAAACGAATGTTGATCGACGATATAACTTTTAACCTGTACATACACCAACCAGAAGAACATTTTAATAAAAAATAACGACCCTAACCACAAACAACCACATACTAAACTGGATAATCTAACATCGAAGTACTCTAAATATAGTTTTCTAATTAAAAACCAAGTACATGTGGTGGTTTATCGAATGACAAAAATTAATTTCAGGTACGAATGGACTTGACATGTCAATGATAACCATCCTTAGATGTTTTCAACGCCTCGCTGGAGATGTCAACGGTGGATGTTGGGGTTTGCCGGAGTTACTAGACGGTTGGATTGGTTGCACGAGTTACGGGGTTTGCTCTTGGGGTTTACTATTTAAATTATGCTTCTAATTTAGGGAGAGAATTGTTAGTGAAAAATCTATCTTAGAAGAGAAAAAAGAGGTTCTCAACCTCAATGAGACTTTTTATACAATCGAGGTATTTTTGTTCATTTTCTAGGTCCAATATATTTTACTACTATCCTTTTTTGTAGTACCACATGGTAATAACATAATTGAGAGTGTATTAAAGAGTAATTTTCTGTAAATAAAAATAATATTACCAATTTATTAAAATGTGTGAATTTTAGAGTTTAATGTTTTTCGCTAAACCAAAATCTATTCAGAATTTTTATTACTAAATATATTGTATACATAAAATAGTGGTTTGACCTAGTTCTGTGTCGGTCTGAGTGACATCTATAGTGACCTAATTAGGCCACACGACACACGATTTTTGGGGTTGATAAGAATATCTTCTTGTTTAAACCGTAAGATTTGATAATAAAGGTTTGGTCTTGGCTAAATCCGGTCCCAAAATTATAACCAGCCCCAATTTTAAGTAGCCATATCCGAATTTTAAGCATCCCCATTTTTTTCTAAAATACCCTCACTAAGCTATAACCCTATTTTCTAACTATCCCCAAACCAATTCAGCCCCAATTTCTTCTTCCCTCTCCCTTACCAAAACTCTCAAACAAAAAAATTCAGAGATCTTATATTTCGGCAAAAAAGAAGGTTCTACAACAACTTTGTACTACTATTATCTACTTAGAAATAACAAATGGGCAAGGGAAACAAGTAAGAATCTATTTTAATTACTTTTTTTGGTTATATTTAGTTTTTTTATGGTTTTGTTAGATTTATGTCATTTAAGGTGTTAGAATAGATAAATACATTATTATTTAGGTGTTGCTAGTTGTATTTTGATGTTAGAAGGCTGGATTTGCGTTTAATTTTTTACCCCGGTGGTTGAAAATTACCACACCGCTCGGTCATAAACATTACGTTGGAGACCATTTCCTTTATGTATATGGTCTTTGTACCCGTTGGTGTAACAATTCTCACCCGACAGGGGAATTATCACCCGTCGGTTGAGAATTACTCACCCGCTGACTGATAACGTTTTAACCGACGGGTTATTGTTTTTTTAAGTCTTTACAGTACTTTGTTTCATTCCCGCCAAAACTTGTCTACCCGACAAAACTATATTTCATTCCCGCTAAGTTTTTTAGGGAATTCCTACTAATTGTTTTAGGGAATTCCCGCTTACTACCCATCTATAAGTAGTAGAACCACGTTATAACATAAATCATCGAAATAATAAGTATGGGTGATTATACTTGGAACGTGCACGGAGATGCACACCTCCTATATGCATTTGAGTTCGTCGAAGGCACGATGCGGGTGGAGACTCCTGGCTTTGTCGATGCTGCTTAATGCAGAATGTTCTTCAACCACGATAGGGAGGCATCGTGTCCGGTAGGTAGACATGTTAGCTTATTTAAACACTGTGGCTATACCGATTGAGTCACTTCCTTACGAAGTTCGAAGCGAAACCCGCAATATATTTAGTATAACATTTCAACGTACTATTACGCAAGAGATTGTGGAACATGTGATGCAGGAAATGCAAGCGAGAGCGGACGCGATAGATACCCGTGTTATAATTAAACCAACTCCTAAAGGAAGAAGCGATGATGTAAAATATATTTTCGAGAAACGCTTCGAGCGTGGATGGAACTATCCGTCCCCATGAAGCTGAGTCTGATATGTCAACTCCATACTACTATCTATCTATCTATTTCCGTTGTTTGCATTTGTATTACTAATTATGTAGTATCTTAAATTAAAGAGTAATGTCTTAACTTAATGTGAATCACAAATTAAGAAGTGAAAGTCTAAATGTTTTTACGATAAATGTCATCATAAACTATAATACATTAATTTTTTAAAATTCCCAAATCATAAATATGTTACAATGACCTACTCATGACCTAGTGCTTAAACAAAGGCGGATAAATCGATTACTTCGGTGCTATAACTTCTAAACTCTTGGTATCTCTTGCAACGAGAGATGATCGGTAATGCCTAACCTTCTGCTTCTAGTGAACGCAACTTTAAGAAACAGTGATGTATCCTCACACATGGGGCCTCCGCCCTAAACCCAAGCTACAAATTGAAAACACGATAAAATAGATGGCTTAATATTTAAACAAACCGTCAATGTAAATAAATACTTACGTTCACAAAGTGGTTGGAGTTAACCCAACCCGATTCGATTTCCAAGCGGTTAGAACCTGAGAGGGTGAACCTCTTAACGAAAGAAAAAAGAAGCAAACATCCATACTTCAGTATTGTTTTCTGAAATGAAGTATGCAATTAAACGCAGATGCGGTTGCGACTCCTATCTTGGTCATGGACATCCAATGGTCCTTAGTACCCACATTACTAGAGAACTTCACATGCTCCAGAACATTAATTAAATCCGCATACTTGTAAATATCTTAACATACACGGATATGTAATCCATAAGCTCGTTGTAAAGGGTATCCCTAATCAACCTCCACCCATCTTGTTTCCCGTTCAAAGCAAACGTTATCGAGCAGTACCCATAATGGCCATCCGATTTGACGTCGCTGATGGACAATACAAAAGGTCCAACATAGATGGGGAATTGGGTTAAGTATCATCTGGGATCAACCAAAGTTGGCTTAGCGGGCATTGTAGAACTGACCTACAACCGACCATTCCACTAGAAATCATCGTCCCACTTGTTTGCGTCAGAATAACGCTACATTTCTTCGAAGCGGGGGCGCTTTCCCAAACACGTTTTGGTGAGGTTGCGGTCAGAGGTTGGAAGGTTTTAGGAAACGAGGGTGAACTAGATTTTTTTGGAATCTAACACATGCTCGTGTATAGATTTTTTGCGTTTAATGGATGATTTGGATGTGGTAACAGAAAACTTATCTTTGGAAGGTGGACGACTGCGTGCTTTTTGCTTCACCAATAACTCCAATGGGGAAGTTGTTTTGGGATGGACGACGATAAATCATTTCTTATAAACGTTCTCTATGCGTGCTTCGTCATTGGATTCTATGACATCGCATACTAGTTTCTTGATTTTTTTTCTTTCAATTGCTCGATCGTCATGAGATTGGTACAGACTGATGAGTCCAGATATTTTCACCACTCACTGTAGAAACCGGACAGGGGCAATTCGGATATAAACCACCCACTGAACCATCCAAACTGGACTAAAGTATTAAAAGCTAATCACTTTTTGACTAAGCTAATTGCTAATCTGCTTAATAAACTAATGGGTTTTTGAACTCGACCCGATTCCATAAGTATGACCCGAAAGCCCATGTAGCCCATAATTTAGGGTATAAATACCCAACCACTTTCATTAATGAGGGTAATGAACATTTAATACAACCAGGCAGCTCAAATCTCTCACTACAAACCACTTAAACATTAAATACCTTTGAAACACCATAAAACACCTGACCAAATTTCCCTCAGTCGAAAATAATCCACACCAAATTGGCGACCACAGTGGGAGAAAAAGGTGCCTGAATCTAGCATTCAAAACCATTAAGAAAAACCAGTTTGGATGAATCCGGACGAGCAAGAAGTGCCACCAGCTTTGGCAGAAGTGGTGGGAGAAAACGATGAATATACGATCGAGGAGCGAGATAGGTTAAAAGTTGAGATAGAAGCTTTGAGGGCTGCTAAAAGGGCAGAGATGGGCTTGAAAGAAAAGTCAAAAGTGTCAGCAGTTCACCACACTGATAATCCAAGAGAGCATGATCCATCAAAGACCCATGTGAGTACTAAAAAGACTCATGCTTGCTCAAAGAAGTCTCACCGGTCTAAACCAGTGGAGAGCTCTAATTTAGACTCAGAGTCTTCAAGTAGCTCCTCGAACGAATATGGAGTTGAAGAATCCCTATCCTCCAACAGTGATGGTTGTTCTATGAAGAAACAGAAGTTGGTAAAAAAATATTCAAGAAAGAGGACAGACATGGAAGGTTTCAGAGGCCTCTGGGTAAAGGGTCGTCTCATAGCCACAGCCATGGCCGGAGACATGTAGACCGGCTATTAATGGATCCTTTCACTTTTCATGATGAACCAGGTATATTTGCAACTCCCAATGAAGATACTGTGTTTAGTCGTGGCCAGAATTGGAGACAATCTCCTTTGTCCTCCAAGATACTGTCCGGAAACCTTCTTAAGAGGTTTGACACCACATAGATGGAAAACTATGATGGCAATAAAGATCCGGATAACCATCTGGAGCAATTCAAAAAATTTATGATGAATTTTGACGATGATGACAAGTTACTTCATGACTGTGAAATACATGTTTAGAATATGGTTTTGATCAGCACCAGTCAAGACACACATCAAAACAATTCGGTCTACAATCATAACGTGGGTGATATGGAAACAGCGCAACAAAACAAAATGAATGATGAATCTATAACAGTAAATTCATTATTTAACTACATAAAATACATGATGATGAGTCTTGATCATTCTAACCTTTTGAAGACCAAGTATTGGAAACAAAATTATCAAGAACCAGTAACTCTTGGGTGCATCAACCAACTCAACATCAAGAATAAAGTATCCTACTTATCTTGGATTTCTCCTGCAAAAGGTAGATTCGAAATTAACACAGATGCAAGTTGTTCATTCAATGGTAAAGCAAGTGGAGCAGCTATAGTCAGAGTCAGTGAAGGAAACTTTATCTTATGATATGGCAACAACTATGAAAAACTATCAACATAAAGGCTGAAGCTAGAGCTATCTATGATGGACTTCAATTGTGCAAAATCAAAGGAATGAGGGAAGTTGATATCGAAACTGACTCTGAAATCTTAGTCAATTTGATTTCAACTGGAAACCATCCAAATCAGCTAAAATATATACTCATTAACATAAAATCTCTAATAACCAACAACATGATACTTCATCATATATATAAAGAACAAAATCGAGCAGTCGATCGACTAGCTCGGTGGACTCAAAAATGCAAAATGAAGATGGATTACAGAACTTTCATGCCCCCACCTCAAATGGAAGCGATAATATTCCTGAAGAGTTTACAAATAGGTTATATAAGAGTAGACTAATCTTTACCTCTGTGAAATCTCGGGTATCCAGGAAAAGCTCTATAAGCTGATGGAATAATGGAAGGCTCGATAAAACTACCAAACCAAGCTGGATGAAATGCGACGAGCATATATGAAGTGATTCTTACCTCGAGTTGTAACTGATTCAACGTCTGAGAAATATGATTGATGTTATTACTCTACTTCCCAACATTTGCTAAAGAAAGTTGGCAAAACCAATTTCTCTCGATTTCAAAGAAAAGAAACAGAGTTAAGAAAAGAAAGTTGTTAAAAATGAAAATTCTCGTAGAAATTTTTTTATCCAGAATTCAAGCTTAAAGGAGGAAAGAATTTTCAAAAAAATTGATACCTTTGATCCAAATTTGTTGTCTACATTAAATATATATATCTACATTAAGATCTCCTGCTTTATGAACTTTCTAAATGAGGGTCTATAACTTTATAAACGCTCTCCTCAATTTTTAATAAAATTCATCTTTAGATTAAAAAGCCATCATAACCTTCAAGTGAATTCAAGGTACACGTATTCCATATACATTCTTGACATGTCAAGATCAATACTTTCAAACTGAAAGTGGTCGGAAGGGACAATAACGGCACTGCTACCATCGTAGTCTAAAAAAATAGAAGATATATAATCAATCATTTTAAAGGACTGCTACCATCGTAGCCTAAAAGAAAAAAAATAAATTAAAAGATATATAATCAATCAATTTAAAAGACTACATATTCTATGCCAGATCGGATTCGTCATGAATAGTCTTCACCACACCTAACATATTGTCAATACAAAACCAAGTAGATAATATAATAACTTGGGAATAAGAGTGAGAATCACATGCAATAAAAGAAAATCAACGCGTGTCTTTGTCTACATTTACATGTTGTTAAAAAAAAAGTAAGCCTGTATAGTTGAAACTAATTACTCCATGACATAACATAAAACTAATGCAAAACTGAGTTCGTTTTGTACTCGTATTCTACCCATATAACTATGATATGTGTATGAACGACTAAAGTTGTAACTGCGCATCGCTAAAGCATCGAATAGAAAAAAATATTATTTCTTATAGTATTTTAAGCCATGGCTAAGAGATATAACTATATACATGAAATTACAAAAATATTGTATAATAACATTGTGATAACATGCGTATATGAGTTGCATTGTGCTCAAAGAAACTTATAATAAAGGGCAACTAATTAACATGCTATACAAAACTATACCATGAATAAAAAATGTGTCATTAAGTTTTTTAAATTTTTTAAAACAACGTTAGTGTACAAAACACATGTTAGTAAAATAAAATCAAGAATACATCGATTAAGATGCAGCAGATAGATAAATCTTTATATTACACATTTGTGAATGCAAGATACAGGTATATAACGACATATAACTGATCAATTACACTATAATATAACATAAGAAGTAGACAAATAATGACATCGACATGTACAACTGTGGCAACTAGGATAAGTTCAAAGACAGGCATGAAAATATTACAACATAATAACACGTGTATTATTTGCTATATAAATTACGGGTATAAAATTTCAAAATAGGTACATCACATATGTAATATGTCAAGAACGATATCTTGGTGAAAGAAATGACTATAATGGTTGTGGCTATTACAAGAGAGAAACGAGATGAAAGCTGAAGTGATGTTGTTAAGGTTTCACTAAACTTTAAACGCATCACTTTACTGACTTTAAACGCAAATGTCTGTAACGTTTTGTGTATCGGATTTTTCATGCTGCGCTCAACACTATTTCTAAGACTCAAATCCCATGCTTTCCCAATCAGGCAACTACACTTAGAACTACAGCTATTTCTATAGTGAAACACTAATCTCAACATAGAAGAGAATATTCTAACAAACTAAGAACTTGTATTATACTCTGAATATTCCCTAAATCTGTTACATGCTTTGCATATATATATTATTAATACAATATAACACGTAGAGAAAAAAATATACAGAATTATCAATTTCAAAAATCAATCTCTCTATAATTTCTTCTTGGTATGAGAGCCGCAAAAGCCTTCAATGGAAAATGTTAGTGAATCTTTAACCTTCAGCATAGACTCTATACTATTTGTTATGCCCAACATTTCCTTCAATCCTTCAAAGAACATGCATTTAAACACAATAAATAATGTCAACAACATCATACTTGAGAGACGTAATTATCTTATGTGGAAAACTATGGTATTTCCCATGGTTAAAGGAAACAAGCTATAAGGTTTTTTGACAGGTGAGAAAATCTATGCTCCTAAGCTAATTACTGACTCTTAGGGAAATGTCTCTGAAAATATAGAGTATGAGGACTGGGTAGCCAAAGACCAATTACTACTTTTCTGGCTATACTCTACAATGAGCCCAGAAGTTGCGGCTCAGCTAATGAAGGAAGATACCTCCAAAGCTCTTTGGGATGCTGCAAGCAAGTTGTCTGGCTCACGGACAATAGCCAGAGTCACCTATTACAAGGGTGAGTTTCAGAAAACTCGTAAAGGGCCTTCTTCAATAACTCAGTATCTAAATAAAATGAAGTCCATCTTAGGAAATCTAAAGCTAGCTGGGTGTCTAATATCCATGGAAGATCTCATTACACAAGTCCTTGAAGGACTTCATTCATAATATACTTCTATAGTAGTCAGTCTTGCAGATAAGGAGGACTTAAGCTGGATTGATCTACAAACTAGTGTGCTTACTTTCGAAAGAAGACTAGAGCAGCTTAACAGTCTACAAACTTCCATTGCTAACATAAACCTATCTAACATAAATTTCACACAAAATATTGACTCAAAACAACAATACAACAACTCAAGTCACAGAGGTTCAAATGGCCAATTCAGGGGATCAAACAGAAATAACAGGGGTCGAGCTACCTATAACACCAGAGGGAGAAGCTACTCTTATAGAGGGAGAGGTGGCAGATTCTCTAAAAACAAGCCAACCTGCCATATTTGCAACATGTATGGCCATTTTGCCTTAGTTTGTTATTATAGGGACGATTCATCAGTCATGGGATCCATAAAGTCTGAGCAAAACACGTCAGACAGTGAACATAATGCTTTTCTTGCAACTCGAGACACAACTGGAAAAAACGTATGGTATGCTAACAGTCGTGCTTGTCACCATGTCACTGGCAACTCTAACCTTATGACTCAGAAAACTGAGTATTCAGGTAACACGAATTTTTTAGTTGGTAGTGGTGAGAAGCTTTCCATTTCTAATATAAGTCAATCAAGCTTAATTTCCTTAACCAAACAGCCTATTCATAATAAACCTATATCACTTGCTCTTAAAATCAACAAAAACATGTTATCTATCTCTCAACTTAACAGGCACGATAATGTTTTTGTTGAATTTTACAATGGGTTTTGTTTTGTGAAGGACAAGGTAACAGGTAGTATTATGCTCAAATGGACATCTAAGGATGGACTATATTAGATGGATTACAATCCTAAGTCACTAACCAACAAGATATCGTCTAGTCCTTAAGTTAATCTATGTCATGTAAAGTATCCTATTGTTTTAGCTAGTACTCTTTCCAATTCCTTGAAAGATGAATGGCATAAGAAGCTTGGACATTCATCCAACAACGTCTTATCTACCATCTTGAGAATGTGTAATCTATACTCTGTTCTAAGCAATTAAATAAGTTTTTGTAAAGCTTTCCAATTAGGTAAGTCTCATAATCTTCCCTTTCCTAATTCAGATTCACATGTTAATCTTATCATACACTTAATTCACACTGATGTGTGGGGTCCTTCACCCATACACTCTACATCAGGATTCAAGTATTTTATGTTGTTTCTTAATAATCACTCAAGATAAACTTGGATATATCCTATCAAAGAGAAAAGCCAGGTTATCAATGTCTTTAAGAACTTTAAAACTTTAGTTGAAAAATAATTTAAAAGGTCAATTAAAGTTGTGAAAAGTGATTAGGGAGGAGAGTTTAGACCATTGGCTCCCTTAGCTAAGGAAAATGGCTTTGTTTTAAGGCTTTCATGTCCGCATACCTCAGCCCAAAAAGGTAAGGGTGAGAGAATACATCGACATATGCTTGAAATTGGTCTTACTCTCCTAGCACAAGCTAATCTACATTATAAATTTTGGATTTAAGCCTTTGAAACCAATGTCTACTTAATTAATAGACTTCCTACAGCAGTGCTAAATAACAAGTCTCCCTTTCAGGCCATCCATCATAAAATACCAAACTACCTAGTTCTTAAAGCCTTGGTTGAGCCTGTTATCCTAGTCGACAACCTTATCAAACACACAAATTTCAGTTTTATTCTCTAAGATGTGTTTTTCTTGGGTATAGTCAATGTCATAAGGGTTATAAATTTCTAAGTTCTATGGATAGGGTTTACATTTCAAGGCATGTGGTGTTTAATGAAAAAAAATCTTTTAAAACAAGTTTTCTCAATTCAAATCAGATATTGTGTTTCTCCTGTCAATCTATGGCTGCCCAATTTGTCTGTTGAATCAGTGACACATACAATGCAGACAAGAGCTAAAACTGGCTCCACAAACCCAAAAATCCTTATATTGGTTCTCTTATCACTACTAACGAAAATTATTTTGCACCTACCAAGTTTTCATAGGAAAAGGGTAATCCTAGTTGGGAGACACCTATGCTTGCATAATACAATGCTCTAATGGCCAATAACACATGGTATTTGGTACCAACATCTCCTAATTTCAATATTATTGGTTGTAAGTGGGTCTACTAGGTGAAATAAAAGCTAGATGGGTCAGTACAACGCTACAAGGCAAGATTAGTTGCCAAGGGGTTTCATCAAACCCATGGCATTGAATTCTTTGAGACATTCATCCTTGTTATAAAGGCCTCTACAGTTAGGTTGGTTCTTACTATTTTTGTATCCAAACAATTGGAAGTCCGTCAACTTGATATAAATAAATCTTTCTTAAATGGACTTCTCCAAGAGGATGTGAACATGATACAACCATAGCATTTTCAGGACAATGCTAAACCTACTCACGTCTGTAAGCTTCATAAAGCCATCTATGACCTTAAACAGGCACCCAGAGCCTGGTACTCTAGATTCAGGGACATGTTTATTACATGGGGCTTTCAAAACTCTAAACCTGACTGCTCCTTATTTTATTTTATATCTAAGTATGTGATTCTCCTAATACTTATCTATGTAGATGATATTTTAGTTACATGAAATCACATACAAAGTCTCAGCCAATTTACACAAAGACTGAATGCTACTTTTTCCCTAAAAGACATGTGATCACATCATATATTCCTTGGAATAGAGATTCATCGTGATTCAACATGCATGTATCTCACACAACATCAATATATTAAAAACTTTCTTAATTCGCAAGGTCTCTCACCGCGACGTTTTAAGGGGATGTCAAGAATGAAACCTTGGTAAAAGGAATTGCTATGGAGGTTGTGGTTACTACAAGAGAGAAACAAGATGAAAGTTGAAGTGATGTTGTTAAGGTTTCACTAAACTCTAAACGCAGCACTTCACTAACTATAAACTCAAATGTCTATGATGTTTTGTGTATTGTATTCTTCATGTTGGGCTCAATAATATTTCTAAGACTCAAAGCCCTTGCTTTCCAAATCAGACCACTACATTCAAGACTACAACTATCTCTATAGCCAAACACTACTCTCAGCACAGAAGAGAATATTCTAACAAACTAAAAACATGTACCATACTCTGAATATTTCCTAAATCTGTTACAAGCTTTGTATATATATATATATATATATATATGTTATTGATACAATGTAACAGGTAGAGAAATGAATATAAAGAATTATAAATTTCAAAAATCAGTCTCTCTATACTTTATTCTCAATAGATATCCATAGATGTTTCTCATTCTTTATTAATGAAAACCTAATCACCCACCACGATATAAATAGTAATCCATGTTACCATGTCCAATAAAATAAAAAATAATATGTCAAATAAAAAAATCATGTATATAATAAAGTAATACTGGCTTATCGGTGTTTAACCAATAAGAGTGTTGAAATGACATATGCGGCGGCCTAGTGTAAATCAAAAGATGGTCTAACCCAAGGTGGGTGGTACTCAAGTCGGTTTCCAGTTCATGTATAATGATGCATCTTTAGGGACTAATAAGGAATAACATTCTTAGAGTACTTCCAATAGTTACCAAGGATAAAACAACATAATAAGTTACAAGAATAGTTTCAGTTTTATTATTTGTGTTAACATATTGTATGTCCTCCAACTTGAGGTTATTCTTCTATTTATATTCTAATTAAGTATACGATTTTATGTATGTATGACACGTTTTTAAAGTACGTGACAAACATTATTACAAATAATACTAAATTATTATTTGACCATTTATGATATTTAACTAATATCAACTAGCTATATAAATGCTATCTGACCAATATGGAGATTGGTCTGATCATTATGGAGTTACCAAAATGGAGGACAAAGGTAATACGATACATGGTCAACATAATGCAAACGACCAACAAAGTAGAAGCTTGGAGCCTGATGCTATGATCCTAATTATTCTTTATGATGGATGAAAAACTATTATGCAAGGATAACTTCAACCTCTTCTAAAATTCCTACCACTAGCAGAAGCTGAGTATTTCCTCAAGCAATCCACATAGGGTAAGTCAATTACTAATGAAGGTGCGATGTGTGTGGTAGTGTTTGTATGTGTAGATATAGGATTTTTTTTGTTGGTTATTTGATAAAATATTATGCGGTAGCTGTTTGTGGTGATCTTTGTTGTTGGTGTCTTGAAGATAAAATATGTTGCACATAGTCGCTAGGTTTCTCCAATAGAATATGAAAATACATCTGTCAAATTAGGGGAACCACTTGAAAGATATTCACTAAGAAATCTAGACAACCAACATGACTTAGGACCTGTTTCAGATACTTTTGAATTTAGAAAACCCAAAAAACAAGAAAATTCCTACTCATTACAAATAACATTCTTTGACACCTAAGTTCTTTCACTAGATCTAAGACATTTATAGGCTTTGTGAATATCACTATACCCTAGGAAAACACATTAATTAGTGGAATTAAAACTTATTAGGCTGATAAGGTCTTAAACACAGAAAGTAGGCACACCCAACAGTCCTTAGGAATATATAATTAGATTTTGTACTAAAAAATCCCAAAAAGTCTTAAGTCTTGTAACACTATGGTAGGTAACCTATTGGTTAAGTAAACATCAGTGTGAAAAACCTCGGGCGAGAACTTATAAGATAGGTTAGACTGAGTTGGAGAGTCATGCTAGTTTTAACAACATGCATGTGCTTCTTTTCGGTTCTTACATTTCAAGCAGAATCTAAGGACGAGATGTTATGAGCTGTATAGCTGACTCTTTAGTTATTGGTAAAAAGTTTTAAACTCATCCCCCAATCAGATTGGAAACGTTTATATTTCTATCAAATTAATTTTCAACTAATTTGTTGAACTCTTTTACAACAGTTAAAGATTCATTTTTATTTTTCAAAAGGTACGGCTAAGTGTACTTAGTATGATCATCGAAAAACAATATATAGTATTTATAGCCTGATTAGGATTCTAAAGAGGTTGGTCACCATATATCTGAGTGAAATAGATCTAATACATTTGCTGAATGAAACGAAGAAATATGATGAGGCAGTGAATATGATTTTCTCAACTAGTAATTATCACATAATATTTTTCATTTACTTACAAACAAAGAAGATTGCATTGCTTTATAAAAGTAGACATGACTTTACTGGAAGGATAACCTAGTTTCTTGTGCCACGATTGCTTTAGGGAATTTGAACTACTAGAAAATATGTGAACATTAGACACATTAGGTTGAGAATGAAGGATTTTATCTTTAAGAGACCGAAAATAGGTGGTTCTCCAGTTTGTAGAGCATATTTTCAATTCTCTCTGTAAATAGGGTATTCCTTGTTAACTTTCCCTTTAAAAAACACCCAAGGTTACAAAATTCAAGAAATGAAACATTATGTAAAGTTAAATGGTAAACAGATATACGGTTTTCATAAATCTGTAGAACATGGAAACTGTTATTTTGGTTGAGCTGTCTATTTGTTTTGGTTGGAATAATTTATTTCCATAGTTGTTTTATACTCATTCATGTGATGGTCACTAGGAACTTGTCCCATTACATTAAGATCGTCCCTGAAATAAAAATAGGCACCACTGTTGAGGTCTCTTACCTTATTCCTTCTTATAACATGTAAAATTATAGTTTTCCAAAATAAAACATTATTACGATTTAACCTCGAGTTGTTCAAATTAATGATTTGATTTATTTGCAGGTTTTTGTTAGTCACAAGACTATCAACTAGAGAGTACCCGGGACCTGCAGACTCTGAGCTAAACATTGGAGAATCTACATTTTCCATTGAAGCAATATTGCTCTGATACAAAGTGAAGTAAAGAGAGAATAAAGAGTTAAATGTTCTGAGTATTTTACTATTATTCATTCACTGAATTGTTACAATATTTATAATGTAATTTATACTATTATTTTAAAGGTAGTGGAAAGTTTTTACAAATGTAATAACATTTACAAGTTTGTTACATAGCGCATGTTTTTTAATTTCAAAACAAACACAGTGTGAGAGGACCTATTTATAATAGATGTCTAGTGGATAACTTTTTGGGCTTGAATGATTCCACATACTGACCCGATTCTAGACCCGAAGTATAAAAACTTTTGAGATTCAGACAAAAACTTAAAGTCACAACTTCATCTTCTTTGTCTTAAATCGAAACCCTAGCCACTACACAGTCTTTCTCTTCGCAATCACTACCTCCACTTCATGAAGCTTAATTATTTACTTCCCCCATCAAAACAAGGGGAGGAACGATGAGTCAGAGTTTTTCCTGCATAAATTTAAATCGAGCTTGAGACATAAGTTTAACTAGTAGATCGATTTTGATCATGGGAAGGTATGTACCGGATATCCAACAACCCTTACATCGCCTGATCGCATACAAAATAAAATCCAGAAAATAACAAATTAGTAGCCAATGAAGTTTCCCCAAGGTTATCACACCAGATAACCGGGGAACAATTGAGAGCAAAGCCAATTTATCATACCACGGACTTTAGCCAGATCAACTCATACGAAATATTAACCAAAGAGCAGTATTCAGAATCTGTACTAGAGTGTGAAACGATATTTTGTTTCTTGGAAGACCAATAAACTAGTGAATCACCAAAAAAGACACAGTAGCCACTTACTAACCAACGATCATCCAGCAAAGCAGCCCAATCAACATTTGCAAACCTAGTGAGTTGAAGATCAACACCGAGTTTATATGTAGCCCCAATAACGCAATACCATATAATTAAAGAATATTCTTCTTAACACATTGTACATTTATATTTGTAGGGCGTTGCTGAAATTGGCTCATTTTAGTTACTAAAAAGGAAATGTTCACACGAGTATGTAGCAGATACTATAAACACTCTAAAAATACTTTTGTATCTTGTAGGACACATGAGAGGTTCACCATCAGATTTAGGGAGTGAAGGACTTATATGCATTGGATAAGAGCAGGAGTTTGCAGTGGAGAGACATTATCTGATAACTCAATGCCTACCAATAGTCTGAGACAACCTATATCTTTAAGAGACAACTCTGAGTTAAGCCTTTAAATGAACCTGTGCATATAGGAGGGTACATTACCGGTAACTATAATATCATCTATGTAAACCACCCGGATAAAAAGGGTATGTTTAGTCATAAGAAAAAACATAGAACAATCTGCTCTGGAGTTCTTAAACCTCCATGGAAGAAGTGTATCCTTTAGCTTAGAATACCAAGCAAGAGGGGCCTACTTCAACCCACACAATGCTTTGTATAGACGGTAGAAATAAGAGGGATGTTTTGTTTCCACAAAACCTTTAGGGTGTACCATAAAAATTTGTTAATTAAGGATACCATTTCAAAAGGCATTGTTAATGTCTAACTAGCTGACAATCTAGCCACATCAAGAGTTAGGACAAGCCTGATTGTACAGGCTTTAATTACTAGATTAAACGTCTTAGTGAAGTCAATATCAGGTGTTTGATAGAAACCCTTAGTCACAAGCCTTGCTTTATAATTCTGAACAGTACATCATTGTTGTATTTTCATTTGTACACCCACTTGTATCCCACTTAGCCCATATCAGTAGTATAGGGAACCAAATACCAAGTATGATTTGTTGTGAGGTAAACTCAACCTTCATAGCCTAAGCCCAGTTAAAATCAACCATAGCCTCAAAATAAAAAGTAAGTTCTTTATCCAAAACTGTAGGAAAGGTAGTGATACCTAAGTACAAAAACTTCAGTTTAAAAAATACCTACTTTAGCTCTAGTTTTCATAGAATGACTCGTTCTTCAGTGTGTAACTTGGGTTGTAAAAGGGTAGGTCAATTACTAAGGAATGTGTGATATTTTTAGTAGTGTTTGTATGTGTAGATAAACGATTTTCTTGTTTTAGTTGTGCGATCTGTATTTGTTGGTTGATAAAATATCATGTGGTACTTGTTTGTGTATATAAAAAATATTTGTATGTGGTGATGTTTGTTGTTGGTGTCTTGAAGATGGAATGTGTTGTATAAAGTCACTAGGTTGTCCTGATAGAGAGTCTGAAAATGTATCTATTAAATTAGGGGAACCACCTGAGTAACTTTCACAAGGAAATCTAGACAACCAACATGACTAAGGTTTGTTTCATATATTTTTGAATTTAGAAAACCCGAAAAATAGGGAAATTCGTCCTCATTAAAAATAGCATTCCTTGACACATAGGTTCTTCTACTAGAGCTAAGACATTTGTAGTATTTTTTGGCATCATTATACCCTAAGAATACCCATTTAATAGAGTAGAATTGAAACTTATTAGGCTGATGAGATATTAAACATGGAAAGTAGGTACACTCAAAAGTCTTTAGGAATAGATAATTAGGTTTTTGACCAAACAGTTTCTCAAATAGTGTTAAGTCTTGTAACACAATGGTAAGTAACCTATCGAGTAGATAAACAACAGTATGAAAATCCTCAAGCGAGAAATTATATGTAAGTTAGACTGATCTAGAAGATTCAGACCAGTTTCAACAACATGCTTGTGCTTCCTTTCTACTTTTAAGCTCTAAAACATGGAAAGTAGGCACACCCAAAACTTCTTTGAAATTGATAATTAGGTTTTTTACAAAATAATTTATCAAATGGTGTTAAGTATGGTAACACAATGGTAAGTAGCCTATTTATTAGGTAAACAAAAGTGTGAAAATCCTTAGACAAGAACTTCTAAGGTAGGATAGACTGAGCTAAAAGAGTCAGGTCAGTTTCAACAACATGCTTGTGCTTCCTTTCCACTCTTGAGGTCCTAAAAACGGAAAGTAGGCACGCCCAAAAGTCCTTTGGAATAGATAATTAGGTTTTTGACGAAACAGTTTCTCAAATGGTGTTAAGTCTCGTAACATAATGGTAAGTAACGTATTGATTAGGTAAACAAAAGTGTGAAAATCGTCAAGTGAGAACTTATAAGGTAGGTTAGACTGAGTTAGAAGAGTTATGCCAGTTTTAACAACATGCATGTGCTTCCTTTCTACTCTTTTATTTTGAGCAGAAATATGAGGATAAGATGGTTTGAGCTGTATACCTGACTCTTTAGCTATTGACACACAAGATCTAAACTCCCCCCCCCCCCCACCCTCCCGAATCATACAAAAAACGTTTTATTTTTCAATCAAACCGATTTTCAACCAATGTTTTGAAGTTTTTAAAAAATATTTAACAAGTCAATTTTATTTTTTAAACGGTACACCCAAGGTACATAGTATGATAATCCAAAAACAAGATATAACATTTCTAGCCTCATTGGGTGTCTAAGGGGGCTGGTACCCATATATCTGAGAGAATTAGATCTAATTCATTAGCTGAGTGAGAGGAAGAAATATGATAATACAATGAATATGACTTTCCCAATTGGGAATCATCACAGAGTATTTTTTATTTACTATCAAATTGGGTATATTACATTGCTTTAGAACAATAGACACGACTTTACTAGAAGGATGACCTAATTTCCTATGCCACTCTTGCTTTAGGGAATTTGAACTACTAGAAAATATATGAACCTTAGACGTATTAGGTTGAAAATAAGGAATTTATATTTAGGAATACTAGTAATAGGTTGTTCCTCAATTTTGTACAGTCCATTTTTAACTCTCCTTGTAAGTAGGGTATTCCTTCTTACATCTTCCTTCACAAAACACCAAAAAATATGAAATTCAAGAAAGCCAACATTATGTAAAGTTAAATGGTAAACAAATAGAATGTTTTTGTTAACATGTGGAACTTGCAAAATTTTATTTTGGTTGAGTTGTTACATGTGTAGTATGGTTTTTGACTCCTTCATCCTCATGAGCTAGTGATATGGTGACTACCACCACTGTCAACGTACCATTTATTTTTACCTCCTCCAAGATCTTGTGATGCCAGAAGAGAGTTATGATCCTGATCATCCATGTGCTGGTCAATATGAGCTTGTCCCATTATATTAGGATCATCTTTAAATTAACAATAGACACCAGTGTGCCCATATTTGCCACAAATTTGGCGAGTAGGTTTGCTATTATTTAACTTACCTCGTTTGCCTCTAAAATTATCTCTACCTCTATAGTTATTAGGGTAATAGTTCCTTCCTCTGAAACCTCTGCTTTGTAAGTTGCCATTATTTCGATTCCTTGAGTTGTTATAGTTATTGTTATTAAAGGACCTTGGTCTAATCTATTTACTAAGGTTAGATTCATGTTAGCCATATAAACTTGTAACATGTTAAGATGATCAAGTCTACTCTCAAAGGTTAAGAGAGTAGCTTGAAGATGTGGCCAATGTTTTACCTCATTGTCAGCTAGATGAACTGTTATGGGGATGTACTTAGTATCCAAGCTAACCAAGACCTATAAGGTAAGGTCATCCAGAGTAATATGAGATCCAGTTAGAGTTTGACTATCAGCTAGATGTTTCATCTTCCCTAGGTGGAGTTTCTTTTCCTGGTAGTCTGAAACTCTAATTTAAAAAGTATAATTCTAGATTTTGTTTATGAACCTGACAGTCTAACTATGACATCCCCCATTCGTTTGAAGGTTTCTTCCTTCATAAGTTGGACTGCTACTTATGTTGTCATTATGTTGTAAACCCATCAAATAAATAACTTACCCTAGCAATCCAATTATTATACTCTAGATTTCTAATAATGGATCCATCTGTTTCATTTATCAGCTTTGGAAGACATGGGTTTTTACCACTAATGAAGTCTCCCAGCTTATTCCCTTATGACAGGTAAAATCATAGCTTTGAAATGTAAAACGTTATTAAAATGTAACCTCAAGCTATTAAAATTATTGATATGATTTATTTGGACGTATTTGTTAGTCATGGACAATTTTCTAAGTATTTTCTGTGTAATTGATTTACTGAATTGTTACAATATTTACATTGTAATTTATACTATTATTTTAAAGGTTTTGGAAAATTGTTACAAATGTAACGATATTTATAAGTTTGTTACATATCACATGTTTTTGAATTTCAAAACAAACATTATGAGAGGACCCATTTATAATAGAGGTCTAGTGGCCAACTTGGGCTTGATTGAATCCAAAGCTTTGACTCGTGTATTCAGTTGCTAATAAAATTTAATATATTATTGATAAAATTTAAGATAAATTTATAGCATTTTAGTCAAATTAATTTTTTTATTATAAATAATTTTTAGTTATAAACTAATAAAAATTGTTTACTTAATTTTTCTTTCATAAGATTTAAAGCCGATAAAAAATGTTTATTAAATCCTTTAGACAAAAATACAAATTAAAAAAAAAACTTATATATATATATATTATAAATAAATATATTTAATTTTTATTAGTATTCACGTGCAACCGATTCTACCAATGAAAGTCGTTTCACATTCCACCCTCTATTCAATACAATAAATATTTTTTTATAATTATTGTTAAATTTGAAGTTTGAATTATACCCCAAATTCTCTTTACATACCGTAAGTTATTTATTCATACCTTTCATTGTCATCGACATTTTTCCGTGACACATGTGACTCCAGCGAGTCCGTCTATACAATAAATACCTCATATGTACGGTTCAAAACCACATATAATCCAATTTAACGCATAAACTTCTGTATGGATAAACTGACTTTATCAAGTTTAAGCTCGTGAATTCGTCTTAGAACTCATTCACCTACTATAATGCTCTCCTTACCCCCACTCTTAAACAACCGACTACAAACACCCATTCACGCTAAGTTTAACTCATACACTTGTTTTTGTTCGTTTTAACAAAATATTTTTTGAAAAAACTATAACTGCTCTGTCAATTTCTCTAATCCAACCTCTAATATAATTTTTTATTATGTACCACAATTTTTTTATGTTATAGAACTTTATATTGTATTGATTTCAATTCCTGCAACTTTTATCCAATCTTGTATGTTTTACTCTATCCGATTTAAAAAATTTACTCGACTTTCATTTTTTTTTTTAATATTGCAAGAAAAAAACTATATGTTAAAAACATTTAATTGATTGGTAACTTCATGACATGGATTCTTGAAAGCAAAATAAGGTTTAACAAAACATGAGTGTTAGAAAATTGTCAATATAGAGGTATCATTATTCATTACCATTAGCTTTTAAAAAGAGTAAGCCATAAATTCTTCAAGATAAAAGAGAAGATTTGTCTGATGGCTTAAAAAGTAAAGTAGTAATATTAAAGTATTTTAGCCACGGTTAAAATAAAAATCATAACCTTAGTCTTTTTTAGTACAATAAAAAAGAGAAGTTCATTTATATTTTATAAATTTAGGAAAATATAGAAAATAAAGTAACCAACACATATGCATATATATAATGTGGTTTATGTACCTCATCTTTTATAAAATGGTAGAAATTATGATTTTATTGTAAATAAATTGTTACTTTGTGTTCTTTATATATATAAAAATGGTTACGTTGAAGAAGTACACAACGTATAATATTCGTCAAATTAGAAGGAAATATCCAGTTAATTTATTTTTTGGTTGTATTTAATATTTTGGTTGTAGTTCATTTTTAATATCAATATTTAAAATTCAGACTACTTTTAAAATCAAATTTTAAATGATAATTTTATAATGTTTCTATTATCATAATATATAATGTATTCTATTTTAATTGGTTTTTAATTGTTTTTAATTTGTTTTAAAAAGATTCAAAATATAAATAACATAATAATAATGATAATGTTAAATATGTTTCATTTAATATTCTGAAAAACTCTCATAAAAAATATTATAAAACTCCGTTTTCGTTAAAACACAAGGTAAATAAACATTTGACGAGTTGGTTTGCAATTGTAACCAATATCAGAATTGGATAAGTTTTAAAAATCTATACTACTTAGTTTGGAAAATAATCTTATGTTATAGTATTCGTTGGGAAGAACGGGTTACTATAACTCTATAATCCAGGATGAAAATTGTTGAATCTGAAAGGGTTTCTGAGATGGAGAGCTCCAAGAAAATAGACATCGTTGCCGGAGTTGATTTCTCGATCAATATTCCATCTATCTCCGGCCATGGAGATTTATAATAATTCCATGTTTGAAGAAAACGAATTTCCCAACCTTTCTTCCACAACCAAAATCCAAAATCAGAATTCACTATCGTATGTTGAGGCTTTAACCAAGAAATCTTCTTCAAAACCAGAGTTGAAGCCTGAAACTATTTCTTTCAAAGATGATCACGTATCGTTTCAGTACTCTCACGATATCAAAGATTGGCTCGAAGAGAACTCAAAGATCACATTAATCGGTAAATTCAAGAATGGAATTTCTAAAAGAAGTACCCTGTTATCTTTCCTGGACAAGTTCAAGTTCAAAGGCCAATATAACTTAGAGATTTTTTATTCAAGACATATCTTTTTTTAATTCAGTTTCAAGGAAGATATATGCAGAATTTGGTCTAAAAATATCTGGATTTTTGGTGAAAATGAGATGAGGATTCTACGTTCGACACCAGAATTCCATGTGAGGAAGAAGAGTCCCCTGTCTCTGGTTTGGGTTAAGTTTGACAGAATTCTTGAGTATCTCTTTAATTATGAAACTATAAATGATATGACTTCTTCTCTTGGTGCTACCTACAAACTAGTTACCCCGGATAAGAACAGAGCTAACAAGAATTGTTGCACTACTTTAATTAAATCGATGTTACTCAAAAGCTCCATAACAAGATTAGGATGGGTTTTGGCGATAACAAGGGTTGCTGGATTTCTGTTTTATATAAAAACCTGTTGTTCTATTATAGTTTATGTAACCATACAGGTCACAAAGAATCTGAATGCAAAAAGAGGAAATCTCAGATTCAAACTGAGGAAGATTGTTCAGATAAGAAATATCAAACTCAAACAAGAACAAAATACAAATTTATGTCCCAAAGATCAGATTGATTGTTACACAAGATTCGAAAGATCTTGATAATGATCAAAATGAAGAAAATTTATTGCAACTTGAAGAAAGGGAGGTTATAGAAGCGATCAAGACATTAGATCAAGTTTTTGCCCATAATGAGTCTCCTGAATTTGACATCCCAAATGAAGATAATATTTCTCCTGCTAGAAATACAAGCTGTAGTACTCCCGGTGATCAGATTTTGAACCCATCATCACCTGAGTTCAAAGAAATCCTTGTAAAAAAACTAAAACTGAATAGAAAAATCAAGAAGCCAAACAGGAAGGTTATCAAGTCTATAAGTTATAAAGAGATAAACAACAAATCTTATTCAGACAATGACAAATTGATTAGTTGGAATCTGAGATGTATCAATAACAATCCTACAATTCAGAGGCTTAAGGACATGATTATCAACAACAAAATAAAAGTTCTTGCAATCCAGGAACCTTTGCTGAAAGTTGACAAGATCAATGAGATTGCGCTAAAGCTGGGTTTCAGTAACTACATTGCTAATCAATCTAATAAGATCTTATGTTTTTGGATGGACAAGATTAAGATTGATTTACTTATCAATCATGACCAGTGTTTACATCTTGATGTTCAAAATATTGATTCTGATATTATGTTTAATATATCTATCATTTACGCTAAGTGAAATACGAGCGAGAGAAGGGATCTATGGAGTTTGCTTAATTCTAATGTTGCGACTGAGAAACCTTGGATGACTGTTGGAGACTTTAACAACATCTCTAGCTCTGATGATCAGATTGGTTATTCCTCTCTTTCTGTTAATATCATGGAGGACTTTAATGACTGTATTAGAGATTGTATGCTCGAGGATGCATGCTATGGAGGATCGAGATACACTTGGAATAGGGGAACGAGATGGAAGAGGCTCGATAGAGCTATGATTAACAGCAAATGGCATGCTACTTTCAATGATACTCAGGTTCATCACATGGTCAAATGCCCCTCTTTTAATTATTATTATTATTAATAATGCCTTTAATCATCAATAAAATTACTAAGAAAAGTTTCAAATATATGAAGATGTGGTCTAACGATGATTCTTTCTTGAATATTGTTGAAAGCAATTTGAATCAAAGAATTTCAGGTTATCCTAATTAGGTGTTTTGGTTCAAGTTGAAGAGGCTCAAAACCTGTTTGAAGGAGTGTAATACCAACTGCTTTGGGAACATTTTCAATAATCTAAAAGAAGAAGAGAAAAATGTAAAGAAGATGGAGGATTTACACATAAATAACTACAATGACAATGTTAAAGCTGACCTGGATAAAGCCAATAGTCTGTATATCAAAGCTTTGAGGATTGAAACGGATTACTGGAAACACAAGTGTTATAATGATTGGCTGAAATATGGAGATAAAAACTCTAAGCTTTATCACTCTTTTTTGAATAAGAAGAGAAGAAAAATGAAGATTAAAAGTATTAAAGAAGGAGATACCTGGTTGGCGGATGAAGATAGCATTGGCAGGTCTGCTGAGAACTTTTTCAAAGACATTCTTTCCACTGAGTCTTATAACAGCAAGAAGGAGGAGGCTCTTTTGATGAATGATAGAATTTTTTATGGCATTCCTCATCATGTGACTATGGAGAACAATAATTATTTGATGAAATTAACAACTTAAGATGAGATTTGGAATGTTATTTCCAACATGAACGTTGACAATGTTGTCGGTATCGATGGGTTCAATCTGCATTTTTACAAGTCCTGTTGGAACATTATTAAGAGAGACCTTTGCATCTCTCTTAATTATTTCATTCATGGCCAGTACATTCCCAGAGGCATTTTTGCTACTGGGTTATGTTTGGTACCTAAGACAAAAAATCCTACTTCTTGGAATGAGTACAGGCATATTGGCCTCTGTACTATGATGAATGGAATCTTCTCCAAACTCATAAACACTAGGCTCTCTATCCTCTTGCCCAAGATTATCTCAAAAAACCAGAGGGGCTTTGTTTTAGGAAGATTTATTCACGATAACATTCTAGTGGGTAAAGAGATGATATATGACATTCCAAAACTGGAAATATTTTAATACAATTAGATATGTCGAAAGCGTTTGACAAAATGTCGTTTTCATTTATCTCTAATGTTCTGACAAAGTTTGGTTTCTCTCAAGAGTTTATAAATCTTATTGGCAGGTTGACAAGGAACATTAACATCTCCTTACTAATTAATGGAGGTTCTTTTGGCTTTTTCAGCACCAAAAGTGGCCTGAAACAGGGAGATCCCCTGTCTCCTAGACAGTTTATTATCGGAAAAGAAGTGCTCCTAAGAGGGCTTAATAAACTCTTTGAAGCTAACATAAAGATGATATATAACACAAGGTCCAATCTTTTAATTCCTTGTCTGGCCTTTGCAGACGATATTCTTGTATTTACTAACAGTTGATAGGAATCTGTTAACAATCTCATTAATTTTCTTGACAAGTATCATTTGGTTTTAGGTCAAACAATCAACAAGCAAAAGACTAAGCTTATCTCCTCATTTTCTCTTCATCAAAGAAGGATTACTTGCCTTGAGGCCAAGACTGGTTATAAGATTCAAATCTTCCTCCAAACTACTTAAGAATCTTCTTAAACAACAATAATAAAGCCAACCATTTCATCAAAATTATTGACAAAATAAATGATAAGCTGGCTGATTGGGACTCCAAATATCTTTCTTTTTGAGGTAGATTGGTGTTGATCTCAAATGTATTAATGTCTTATCCTTCATACTGGTTTCAGAATAGTACTATTCCAAAAAGTATCATCAATAGGATTGAGAAAATTCTGAATAAATTTCTCTGGAGATCTAAGCTTAATGAAGTAACTACTCATTGGGCTAGTTAAAGTCTTTATGCAGAACTTTTGAGGAGGGAGGGCTGAATATCAAAAGCCTTTCTGATATTCAGCAAACCTACTCCTCCAAGCTCTGATTTACTTTTAGAACAACAAAACTACCTGGGCTAACATGATGCATTGCAAATATTCAAATAAAATTCATCATATGTATACTAACTTTAACAGGGCAGCTTCTCATACATGTAGGAGGATTTCTAAAATAGGGCAGGAAGCTGAGATGAATATTAAATGGGTCATCGGGAAAGGTGGGATGGATTTCTGGAGAGAGAATTGGCACAACTACAACCCTATTTCTGAAATTCAGCCCGAGATCAATTACCTGGAAGCTAAAGTGAATTTTTTCTAGAGAAATGATAATTGGGACAATAATTCCTTAGCTTCTTTCCTTTCTCCTACAAGATTGAGTATGATTCAAAACTTTAAAATGGACTGAAACAAAGAGGACATCATGCTTTGGAAATGCTCTAACGATACCATGTTTAACATAAAGAAGACTTGGAGTATGATCAGAAAAAAAATCAAACTACTCAAGAATTTTCAAGAACATTTGGAGTAACATAATTCCCAAGAAGTATTATTTTCTTCTCTGGAAAATTATGATGAAGTATATTCCTATAAACTCTATTCTTCAAATAAGACACTTACAACTTGTATTTAAGTGTCAGATTTGCAGAAACACTGAGGACATTACCCATGTTTTCGTAAATTGCTCTCAAGCCTGGCATATTTGGATTCATTACAGCAGCATTTTGAAGATAAGAGTGAAAATATTCATGGTCTTATCTCATATCATCAAAAATTGGCATGATTTCAGCAAAAGCAAGACTCACATTACGCATCTAATTCCTGCTATAATCTGCTGGACCATCTGGTATAATCGTAACAACTCTAAATTCAATGGAATTATTAATAACACTACAACCTCTATCATTTTTATTAATCAAATAATTATCTCGTTAATTGCTACTGTCTTAACTAGCAAGCACTGGTCCAATACTAAACTTGCTAGCTTTCTTTTGGGTTTCTCTGTTGTTAAAATCAAGCCTAATTACATTACATGGAAGGCTCTGATTGAGGGGATGATTAAACTTAATATCGACGCCTCCGTTCTAAGGAATGCTGAGGCCAGTGGCACTGGTATTTTCAGAAACCATCGGGGAGAAGTTTTGCAGTGTTTTGATAACACTTACAGGAAACTATCGCCTCTATTAGCTGAGTCTCGAGTGCTTCTCGGTGGCTTGCTAATCTGCAAGCGTAATCGATGGACCAATGTTGACATTGAATCGGATTGTCAGACTCTTATTAGTATGCTTGCTAGAGCGTGCTAGCCGCATGGTCTCAACCGACCAACCGGACCTTTAAGGGTATAATGGAAACTTTGGTGACATGGCCTTAAGCGACCAACTAGTCTCTTAAGGCATAACATGTCATCTTGAATTATTGGCCCTAAACGGCCAGCTAACTCTCTCAATCTAAAGGAACAATCCTTAGTATCCCTAACTAAATTGGCCAAAGCTCATCTAATACATCGGTGTGATCCGAAGACGTATCGTTGTCTGATAAAGCATCTGGAGGACCAAAAAAGGTTGCACCAACAAGGAGTCAACAACCAAAGGCCCTCTAACGCAAGACCTCTAAAGAGAATAGTAGAAATAGAAAGAGATAATATTTTGCAATCCGTATAAAAATATAATACAAATGTTCTTCGAAAAATTATTCCAAGTTTTTTTTAATTTAACGGTTGATCTTTGTTTGTCAAAACTATCCAAGTGTCATAAGTTTAAATGATTTGTATCTCACCATTTTGGTTTCGTTGCTAGGAACGACACAACCATGGATCCTAACTGATCAGGAAAGAGTAACGCTGAAGACCACCTGAGAGGTCATACCGTTATGCCCCTCTATAAGCAAAGACGATGGCAGGGTTCTGGAAAGAAGGATCGTTAGTCGCAATGAGCCGCCATGAAATCACTCTAGAGAAAATAAGATACTATCCTACTTGACAAGACTATAAGAGCATAGTATCTATTTTACTCAAAAAGACTTTAAAGGATTAACTAACCCTCGCCTGGACATCATACTAATAAAAGTATACATAGAAAGAAATAATATATCAAGAGTTTTCATAAAATAGTCAGCAACATTAAACTGAATTTTCATTCCCCTCAAAGATAGACACCCTTTTAACATCATCCTTCGTGTTACTCATTAATTCGATATAGAGAGACCATGGGAAATCCATAACCCCTTGGGAAAAATAATAGATGAAATTTTGAGAGAAATTGGGATATGGGTGAATGTTTATTACTTGACTCATTATCCACTACAACCTCTATGATTGCTTGATTTAGATGACATCATTTATTCATACCATAAATGTGTAAAGTATGTAGTAGCATACGAAGTAAGAGGAATCAGGGGATACCATGGGGTTACATACAAAGAAGCATGAGAGGATCTACATAACTTCAAACGGTCTTGATAACTTGTAGACACTAGCACAAGTGGGAATCTTCTAGCCTACTTCCTCAGATACTCCCCTTATCGTGGACAATCCGATAGAGCACCAATCCGAATTCAAAACAATAAAGGAATTATTAGAGGTATGTTTAGGGGAAGGACTGACTAGTTAGCATCAGCACAATACTTTTACTAAAAATTCACGAAGGTGTGATTGTATGGGACAACCGAGAGTGTTGAAACAAAGAAAAATATCAATTGTTGGAGTTGAATTTGGATACAAATATTATAGATGATCCAAAAGAGACTCGTAGTTTGGTAATAATTGATGAGGATCTCGAAGTATATACTTTTCTTAATGGAAATAAGTTTTAAGATTGGACTTCAATTACCTATAATCATAAGGGAACAATTGATATCCTTCTTGGAAAAGAATTTGCACATGTTTCTTGGTATACCAAAGATGTAACAGGGGTCCCTACTAGTATTATATGTCATAACCTTGTAGTAAGACCAAATGCACACCCCATTATCTAGAAACATATAACTTTTTCTACCAAAAACCCTAATCAAGTGTGACCAAGATAGATCGATTATCAAAGGCGGGGCATATTCAAGAGTCTCAATACCATTTATATACATCAAATCCGCACCTGGTCAAGAAGAAGAATGGGAAATTGTGCATGTATGTTGACTTCAGAGATTTAAATAGGGCTTGCTCGAAGGACCTTTCCTTGTCTCTATAATTTCCCAGTTAATAGACTTGAGTTCGTATAATAACCTTTTATCGTTTATTAATGTTGTTGAAGAGTATCACCAAATATAAATGGATCTGAGGGACCAAGACAACACCAAATTCATAACTAGTAAGGAGCTCTATTGCCACAAATTAATATAATTTTTCTCAAAGAATACTAGGGTTACTTATCGACTCTTTGTAAATAAGGTCTTTACTAGCCATAATAAGAGAAATATTGAAGTTTATATTGATGATATGTTAATAAACAATGAGAGATGAGGATCACTTTTTGAGTTGGAGGAAACTCTTTATAACCTGAAAGCCATTAATATAAAGTTGAACCCATAAAAATGCATGTTTGGTGTTAGATCTGTGTATTATTGGGTTATATAGTATGTGAAACATGTATTCAAGATGACCAAATATACTTAAAACACTTTAATCACCATGGATCCTCCAAGGTCCATCAAAGAAGTCCAAATTTTAACCGTAATGTTAACAACTTTAAACAGATTTATATCAAGGTCTTCAGATAAGTGTGAACCATTTATCCAAGTTCTAAAAAATAAAATATGTTTTGTTGGAGAAAATATGGTTCAGATATTTTGACAAAACTAGCTGTGGAAGAAAATCTATTTATCAACATAATAGTTTCACATTATATAGTAAGTGAAATTTTTGTCAGGGAAGTTGATGGTTTGGCTGTAGTAGTTTTTATATGAAAATGAGGACATATTTCTAAGCCCATTCCATTACTGTTCAGACTTCCTATTCACTTAAGAATGTATTGAAAAAACCTATAAATATCGGCTCTAATGAATAAATTATCAGTGGAATTAGGAGATTATGACATAAAATTTTATTTTCAAACAACAATTAAAGCACAAGCTTTGGTAGACTTTCATTTTAGGCCACGAGAGCCTCAGTAAAACATTGCCAAGCCTCCAAATTAGTGACAGTTTGAGTATTTGGCGGCTGAAGCGTTTCAGGATGTGGATTAGGGGTTCATTTTGTATCCCCTTACTGATATTCAATGTACCAGTTAATACAATTTGGTTTCAAAGCATCAATTAGCACGACAGAGTTTGAGGCATCCTTAGAAGGGATAAAACTTTCACAAATTTATGGTGCTAAAAGCGTTCGTATGATAAATTATTTGAAAGTTCTTATTAATCATGACTCGGGTCAATCCTAAGCAAGAAAATATCCCTTGGTAAAATAGATAAAAGCATTGAAAGAGACAACGATATTCTTTGAACACAATGAGTACAAACACATTCGTTGGCTCAAAAACTCAATGGTTTATTCGTTATATACTATTTCATATACCTTAGGATATCCATAGATACTGGTATAAGAGCACTTTTCGATAATATCAACTTCCAAGCAAAAGTTAGGTACTGAAGAGTAATTTCAAATTTTGAAAATCTTGGAGAAAAATTGGACATATAAGATTAAAGAATTTCTAGGCAGATGGACTTTTGTAATTGATAAAGCGTTGGCCAAAAAGTTATTATTCAAGGCACATGGTTTCATAGTCCTATGACACATACTGTATAAAAAATATTTAAGTTGACCATTGTTGCGTTCCCTTAGAACTAAGAATGTAAGTGTTGTTATTCTAACTGCGCACCGGGGATGAATTTGGACATTATGGTTATAAAATATTGATAATAAGTATTTTTTTTTGTCTAGATAGTACTGGAATTCTGTCATGACATATGCCAATACGTTAGTTTGAAGATGTGATCCATGCCAAACAGTTTATGTATACAATACATTTACCATTTTTACTGTCTGAGTTAATACCCGAACCATTGTCGTTTGACAGATGATGGTTGTACTTGGTAGGACCTTTTCTAATGGTCTTTGCGGGATGTCAAACCATCATTGTGGATGTTGGTTATTAATATAAATGGGTGGAAGTAGAGCCTATGTACGGAACTATGACTAAAACTATTATTAAATTCATCTTATCTAATATATGTTGTACATTCGGAATTCTAAGAAAAATTACCACATACAATGGTCCTCAATTTGAAAATACATACATGGAAGCATTTTTCTCCTCTGTGGGTATTCAACATTTTTTCTCATCACCTTATCATGGATAGGCTAACTGGAAAGTAGAGGTGATAAACATAATCATTCTCGATGGCTTGAGAAAAAATTTAGAAAGGGCTACCACGATATGGTTGAATTATTTTTAAGAAGTATTATGGTGTACCAAACCACACCCCGGACAGCAGCTTGAGAGTCTCATTTTCTTTGGTCTATGGGATGCATGCGGTATGCCCAACTGATTCTACCCTCCCATCTTTCCAAAAATAAATTACTCTGAATCGAGGAATAATGAAGGTCAAAGAGCTTAGCTAGAACTTATTGAGAAAAAAAGAGCGCATATAAAATGTTATCATTATCAACTTTGATGAGAATAAGGTATGCCTCTTAGGCCTGAAGAAGAGAATTTAAAATGTGGGACAGATTTCTAAAAAAAAGTCTTTTTTACATAGTAACGATAAAAGATTGGAGAAATTAGCAAAAAAATAAAAAAGATCGTATGCGGTTATTGAAAAGGTTAATCTTGAAACTTATACGATGGTAGATCAACAAGATAACCGTTTTCAAAACCCATGGTATACTGAGAACTTAAGAATCTATCTAGATTAATTGTAAGAGAAAACATAACTCTATATATTTTCTTTTATGTCATAATGTAATGTCTGAAGACACATTATTTCTTACCCCGGTGGCGCGGGGAGGTTTTAATGAGGTATCCGAATAATTTAGTTTTTATAACTCATTTTTGTTAGAGATATAAGGCCTATGCCCATTAGCCCATATAGTTTATCTATATAATAGCTTTACACTCTATGTAATACACTACTTTCGAATAATGAGAAACCTTAGCCGTTTTCCTCTTTCTTTATTTTGTTCATTTGTTAACATGGTATCAGAGCTATCATTATAGTAAAGAGCAATGAAGTCCTTCACGAGTTTGGCGATGGTTCTGTTTATCTTGTTTTCATTGTCGGAATTGAAAGAGATAGTCGTGGGAGGGACACCGGATTTGTGGAAGGTTCCAGATTCTTCTAACCCGAACATTCTCAGTCACTGTGCTGGGAAGACAAGATTCAGAATCAGAGATTCTCTCGTGTTCATCAGAGATTTGGTTCTTGAAGTGACGAAAGAATATTACGAAAGTTGTAATGCATCGAAACCCATAAAACAATACAAAGAAGGAAACAATACGATTGCTTTGGATAGATCTGGTCCGTTTTACTTTATCAGTGTGTTGTCGGAAGCTGCAAGAAAGGACAAAAGATTGCTGTCGTTGTTTTGTCTATAAAACGTTCTGTTATTCCTCCGACAGAAGCTCCGGCGGAAGCTACGGCTTCGACCCCGGCTATGGCTCCGGCTCCCGATGCAAGGAAGAATTCCGGTGTTCGTGCTGGGTTTGGTGGTACTGGATTTTGTGGGTTGTTTTTGGTTTTGGTTTTAATTTTAGTTTAAGAGAGTGATGATTTGGAGACTGTTGTGTTGTTTGTTGTGTTGTTGAGTGTTGTGTCGTACTGTTGGTTATTTTAATATTTTCAATTCGTCGTCGGTTTTTTTTTATTTCGTGCACTATATTTTTTTCTTTCTGGTTTCTGGAAAGAAAAAGACATTGGAAGGAGTATAGTTTGGATTGCTCTTAAAAAAAATTGATCGGAAATTAGATTTGAGATTGGATTTGTTTGGGTATTTGGCATTGAGATTTCGTCTGGATTTCGTTTTGGTGTTTAGATGTCGTTCTTCGTTTATAGATTTAGTTTTGATGAGTCTGAATTCTGACTGCCCACCGGACAGGGACAGATCGGACCTAGCCCTCCGGACCGGACAGACCACTTCGAACACTTAGCTAATGGGACTGTTCGAACTATGACAAAAGTACTAAAAAACCCAAACACTTCTTGACTAAGCTACTTGCTCTCCTACTTAGAGCTCATGGGTCTTTAAACATGACCCGGGTCCATTAAAAAACATGACCCGAAAGCCCATAAGGGCCCAAATGTAAGGGTATAAATACCCAACCACCTGCATTAAATGTGGGTAATGAAAATTAACTGCAACCAGGCTGCTTAATTCTCCCTCTACTCTCTACTCAAAACATTAAACACCTATAAACCTTCACAACACTCCAAACAAATTACAAGTTTGCCCTCATACTAAAATTAACCTCACCAAATTGGCGACCATAGTGGGAGAAGAAGGTGCCTGAATCAAGCATTCGAAACCAGCAAGAAAAGTCACTCTGAATGAATCCGGACGTCCCGGAACTACCACCAGCTTTGCTCGAAGTGGTGGGTGAAAACGATGAGTACACTATCGAAGAGTGCGATAGGTTAAATGGTGAAATAGAAGCTCTGAGGGCAGAAAAGGCTAAGATGGGCATGGAAGAAAAGTCAAAAGCATCAGTTGCTCATCACACCGATAACCCCAGAGAGCATGAGCCTTCAAAGACTTATGTGAGTACCAAAAAGACTCATGCCAGCTCTAAAAAGTCTCACCGGTCTAAGCCAGTTGAGACTTCTGACTCAAGTTCAGAATCTTCTGACAGCTCTTCGGATGATGAGAGAGTTAAAGAATCCTTGTCCTCTAGCAGTGATGAGGGTTGAACTAAAAAGAAGCAAAAGCAGATCAAAAAAATTTCGAGAAAAAAGGATAGACATGGAAGGATGAAGAGGAATATTGGCAAAGGGACATCTCATAGCCGGAGGCATGTAGACCGGATGCTGATGGATCCTTTCGCTTTCCACGATGAACCAGGTATCTTTGCGACTCCCAATGAAGATACTGTGTTCAGTCGTGGTCGAAATTGGAGGCAATCTCCATTGTCTTCTAAAATTTTGTCCGGAAACCTCCCCAAGAGGTTTGATAGCACCAAAATGGAAAAGTACGATCGCAGTACTGATCCGGACAACTATTTAGAGCAATTCAAGAACTTTATGATGAACTTTGATGACGATGATAAGCTACTTTGCAGAGCATTCTCCCAATCATTTACGGGGAGTGCTATGAAATGGTATAACAGTCTACCACAAGGTTGTATCAAGAATTTCGATACTTTTTGGGTGGCCTTTCGAAGGCAGTTCGTTGGGAGTAAAGAGCTAAAGGGCAATGGAGACACAATAATCCATTGCGCTCAGGAACCAAATGAGTCCTTAAAAGAATACATAAGTAGTTTTGTGAACACCAAGAATGGGTTGGCTGATTGTTTCGAGCAAGTGGCAATAGCATCCTTAAGACAGGGCTTGAACCCTGGCAATTTGGCTGATTCAGTAACCAGAAAGAAGGCCATGACCTGGGGAGGGTTGCTGAATCAGGTTAGAAAACAGATTAACGTAGACAAAACAAAGAAAACAAGGGTGCACAGGCAGGTGAAATCTGCCCCGGTGGCACCAAATCCCAATCAGAATCAGTCCGGGAACAAGGAGAAGAAGACCGGACAGGGGCATGGTAGGGCTAAAGCTCAGTCTCAGCCAGCTGCTCATGCTCAGAGTCAGCAATCCAGAAACAAGAGAGGGTCTTGGGTTCAACTGGAGTGGTTCGCAGAATTGAAAGAAAGTGTGGCCACCATTTATGATAAAACAAAGGAAGAGGTACACTATAGAAGACCAGCCACACTGCAATCTCCTAGGGAGTATCGCAATAACTATTTCTGCCAGTATCACAATGAAACTGGCCATACCACTGATGATTGTATAGCTTTGAAGCAAGAGGTTCAGAACTTGATCGAAAGGGGAAAATTGGGGGCTTATGTCAAAAGAAGAGGAGGTAACCGGCCTGACAATACTCATCGGGTTGGTCCAAGTAATGCTGCTCCGGAGGGAGCCATGGTTATAATCGAGAGGTTTGATGTGGAATCTGAATACTTGGATCCTGATCCGACTCAAAATAGAGTGGGTGCGATTGTAGAGAGTTCTAGGACAGTCTCCGGCCTCATTAAGTTTTTTGAGTCACTTACAATTTTCGGAGGGAATATTATGACAGCTCCTACTGCTTCTTCGAGGAAGAGGCACGTTCATACTTTGGCCACCCAACTAGAGGGAGGCATGACTTCCTATCAGTCACAAATTCCTTTCCCCTTTATTGTTTTTGATGAAGATGATTTGAGAGATATAGCTGGCCCTCATGAAGATGTTGTTGTCATAGGGGCATCTATTGGGGGCAACGACATAAGACGAATTTTGGTGGATACTGGAAGCTCAGCCAATATCCTTTTCTTAACCACATACAAGAGAATGAAAAATACAGTTGTAATTCAGAGTTCAGACAGATCAATTGTGGGCTTTACTGGCAGCTCAGCAGATGTGATCGGGGAGTTCGAAGAAGAAGTTTTGTTGGGCAAGGGCCATTTCAAGAAGATGGTCAGGATACTTTTTATTGTGGTGGATTGTCCCACTTGCTATAATGCTATTTTAGGGAGGTCTTGGCTCTCTAGGATGCATGCAGTGGCTTCAACAGTCCATCAATGTTTGAAATATGTTGTTCAGGGACAGGTGGGAGTTGTCCAGAGCAGTCAAAAGGTTACAAGGGAATGTTATGCTACAGCTATGGCTCCCCGAACGCTGGGGGTAGTTCGTATCAACGAACAATAGCAATTTGAGGGTCTTTCTGGGGGAGAGGGTGAAATTGATGACCCCAGAGAGACCCCTCGAGTATTAATACCAGTCGAAGAGGTAGAGACACATTGTTTAGAAGAAGGAAAAAGTGTCAAGATAGGGTCTAAGATGCCACCCGGTTTGAAAAATGAGATTCTAAAGTTTTTGAAGAGTCACCAGCATGTTTTTGCTTGGTGTAATGCCGATGTCACTGGGTTCCACCAGGTGTAATATCACATCACCTATCCGTCCGGAAAGACATCGCACCAGTAGTTCAAAAGAGAAGGGCTTTTTCCAAGGAAAAGGCCGATGTCATTGTACAAGAGGTGGACAGGCTCTAAAAGATGGGGCATATCAATGAGTCTCAATACCCTTTGTGGACTGCCAATCCGGTTCTGGTGAAAAAGAAAAATGGCAAGTGGCGCATGTGCATTGACTTCACATATCTCAATAGAGCTTCCCCAAAATATTTGTATCCAGTTCCCCGGATAGACCAACTAGTAGATTCCACCTCTGGGAACAAGCTACTATCCTTTATGGATGCTTTCTCCGGATATAATTAAATCCAAGTAGATCCGAAGGATCAAGAGCATACCACATTTGTCACTGACAGAGGTCTTCATTGCTACAAGGTAATGCCATTTGGATTGAAAAATGCTGGGGCTACTTATCAGAGATTGGTAAACAAAGCTGTTGCTGATCAGATTGGAAGGAATATGGAGGTATACATCGATGATATGATGGTAAAGAGTGTGGATGAGCAATTGCACTTGGCTGACCTCCAAGAAACTTTTACCAACTTGGTAAAAGTGAATTTAAAGTTAAATCTAGAAAAATGTGTGTTCGGGGTTCAATCTGGGAAGTTTCTAGGCTATATTATAAGTGAGCATGGGATACAGCCCGTATGGTGACAAAATGTACCAAGCTATATGTTTCGCTTTCAGAGCTTCCAATAATGAGTCTGAGTACGAAACAGCTATAGCTGGATTGAAGTTAGCCTATATTTGTGGGGCTAAAAGGGTCAGGCTACTAAGTGACTCCTAGCTTCTTATTCACCATGCCCAAGGTCAATCTGAAGCAAAGAAGGAGCAGCTAGTGAAATATTTACTTCTTCTTAAAAATGAAGCACTTAAGTTTAAAAGCGTTGTTTATGAACATATACCCCGGACAGAAAATGAGTTAGCAGATTCATTGGCAACCATAACATATACAGAGTCGTATCCATGGATCCATGTGCTGGAGAGCCCCTGCATTCAACTTGGTATGGGTAAAGAAGAAGAAATTTTTGAAGTACAAATGAAACAACCTCAGGATTGGAGATTTCCTCTCCTGTAATACCTCTCCGACGGCGTCGTGCCTCCGGATAAGTCACTAGCAAGAAAATTGAAACACAAGGCTCGTGGTTTTATCATGCTGAAAGACATTCTATATAGAAAGTCTTATAGCAAACCTCTTCTGCGCTGTTTGGGGGGTGATGAGTCTCAGGTAGTCCTCTCCGAACTGCGTGATGGTGAGGGATCAGCTCATTGTAAATTTAGGGCATTAACAAGGAGAGTTTTACTGCCGGCTACTACTGGCCGTCTACCATGAAAGATGCTAAGGAGCTGGTAAGGAGATGTGACCCATGCCAAAGGTACAGCAATGAAATTTATGTCCCAGCTATTCCTTTAGAATCAATTTCTGAGCCTATACCTTTTACTCGATGGGGATTGGATTTAGTGGGACCTCTCCATATGGCGTCCGGAGGGCGCAAAACTATAATTGTTACTATACACTACTTTTCGAAGTGGATTGAAGCATCCCCTTTAGCAGGAACAACATCAAAAGATGTCATAAAATTCATTTTATCCAACATCTGTTGCAGATTTGGTGTCCCACGAAAAATAACAACAGACAATGGGCCACAGTTCGACAATAGGGAAATGGAGAGTTTCTGTGCCTCAAGGGGTATACATCATTGTTTCTCTTCACCTTTCCACCCACAAGCAAATGGCCAAGTTGAAGTGGCTAACAGAACTATTCTGTCCGGTTTAAAGAAGAATTTGGAAGGGGCTGCTCGAAAGTGGCCTAGTTATTTACAAGAGGTCTTGTGGGCCTACCGGACAACACCTGGGGTTGCAACCCAGGAGTCACCCTTTGCTTTAGTCTATGGGATGGATGCAGTAGCTCCCATAGAAGCAACTCTTCCATCATTTCGTGTTCACCACTTCTCAGAATGTGCTAACGAAGTGGCAATCAGAGGCCAGCTTGATCTGGTGGAAGAACGACGAGTCAAAGCCCACCTTAGAGTTGCACACTATCAAGGTTTGATGAGGAGCAGATTTCCCTCTAAAGTTAAAAGGAGAGATTTCCAGCCGGGGGACAAAGTATTGAGGAAAGTCTTCTTGCACACCAAAGAAAAGCTGCTCGGAAAATTGGCCCCAACTTGGGAAGGACCTTATGTGGTTGTTGAAAGGCTCAAACCTGGAACATATTGGCTGGAAGACAAGGATGGAAGAATCCTGACCCACCCTTGGAATATCGAACATCTCCGGATGTACTTGGAGTAGCATTTGTGTAAATATTTACTTGTTTAAACATCCATGTAAATATTTGGGGGCATACTCTTTCCTCCTTGGTGGCACGGGGGGAGTTTTGATGAGGTGTCCGGCTGTTTAAATAAAATTTGATGCCTTCTTAAAAAAAATTCTGAAGTGTTTTAGTTTTGTCTTTTGTCACACCATCCGGATTGAAATAAAAGAGTGATGACCACTTAAACATTTGTCATCGGAGAATTTAAACACTCTCACTATGAAATAACTAAGGGCTATTTAAACTCTAGCCATCAAAATTGAACAGACTATGAAAAAATATGAGAATGGGGAAAAACAAGGATATTCATTAAAACAGAACAACTTAAGTGCCTTGGCCTTCCAAGGACTTTCAAACCAGAGTAAAGGACCTGTCCGGTCTAATAGCGGACACATTAACAAAAAAGAATGCCTTGGCCTTCCAAGGACTTTAGTTTAGATAACATGACAAGAAAAAAGTAATTCATAAATTAAGGCTGAGCCTTTAAAGATGGCTCAGCTTCATCTATCTTCTTCTTCCCCTTGGGATCATCTTTCTCTTCGTCTGGGCTCTCCCCGGTGTTTTCCTCAGCATCGGATGAAGATGCACTAGAGAAGCCAATCCGTTTGCCTTCGGCCATCGTATGATATCGGAGGTCTTCAACCTCTACATGAAGCCATAAATCCCCTAGGTTCCTCTTCGGAAATTTCTCATGGAAGAGTAAAACCATGTCTGATCTTACCTTGGCATACATCTGCTCTTGAGTATCGATCACATTGTTGGCATAGGCATCGATCTTGGCTTGGATTTTGGCCTCCTGCTCCCTTAGCAAACTAGCCTTCTCCTCGGCATCTTTGGACACTGTATTCTCAAGAGCAATTTTGTCATTGGTTAAGTTGGTGATGATTTGGTCTTTGGTCTTGGATTCCCCCTTTGAGGTGGCAAGATATTTCTCCAGTCCGGGCAGCTTCTCCCGGAGTTCTGTGATAGTGTTCTCTAAGGTGGTGACTTTTGTGCTGCTAGCCGCTTGGTTTCTCTTCAACTCCTCGTTTTCTTCCTTTACGATGGCAGCATTTGAAGTGGCAGTGCGAAGGTCATCGGACAGCCTCTCTTTGTCAGACTTAAGATCTTTGATAATGTCTGCCTGATTTCGAACTTGTTTCTCCAACGCAAGTACAGGCGGAACATTGCTTAATAAAGAGTATGACATCCCTTTCACTTGAAACAATAAAGGTCTTACCATTGAAAGTGACTGTGTTTGAGGTGCTCGGAGGGAGGTAAGGCCCAGCAAAATCGTCTCTGGGAAGATTGATAAAGTACTCACCAAGCCCACCAAGACCGGTGATGTCTACCCCATCAATGTTGAGATCTCCCCCTTCGACCTCATCGTTATGGAAGTCACCAGGTATCTCCTCCTCTTGGGTTGGGTGAGTAGGATCAGCTTGGGAGGGAGGCTCCGGAGCCCGGAGAGAAACCTCGTCACCCTTAGAGGTCTTCTTCTTCTTGGCCTCCCTATCTTTGCTCTCACCTCCCTGTTTACGATTTCTTTTGGAAGCCTTTGGAGGTTTTGGAGGGTGCACTTCTTGCCTTTCAGTCTCCTGCTCCATCACTTCCAAGAGAGCAGCATCAATTTAGCTGTGGACTGGCCCCTCCGGATTTATTGGAGCATCCTCCTCCGCCTCAGCAGGGTTAGCTCCACCCACCACCTTCTTGCCTTTCTTCTTACCTTTCATCTTGCTTGGGGCCTTGGCCCGGCCTGGCAGGTAGAGTGTCCCATCTGGGTCATGCGTTCTTTTGAGCACCACGTCCGGAGGAGGCTGGGTGGTGAGCTCTTCCCAGGTTAGGTCTCTCCGACCTGTGGTGTTCCAAAGGTGAGACCTTGCTAAGTTACCCCCTGTGAAGGCAGCATGGAACCGATTCCCCCACTTCTCAGCGGCCCAAGCGTTGATCTTGGTGCAAGTGGTCTGCCAGGTTTTCAAATAATCACTAAATTCCTTGGGCAGTTCTGCTGAGGCAAAAGTAAGACCAGTTAGTTTGAACTAACTCTAAAAAAAAGACAAAAAATATAAAGCAGGAGACTTACGGTCGCTCCTCCACCTGCTTCTCAGAAGACTTGGGTTCACTCCGGACTTGATTTTTTTCCATTCTCCCAAGCACCACTAACAAATAGGAACTAGGTCCTCCAATTCCTCTCCGCCTCTAGCAAATCATCTACAGCTTTGAAATTATCCCCCATGTTGAAATGGTAAAAGGGGATGTGGTGGTTCCTACAAAGACTGGCCACGGCAGCAAACTCCTCCATTGGCAGAGGAATCCCGGAGAGCCTCGAAGCCATGATGCATGACATGAGGGTGTACCAGGCGTTGGGGCTCAACTGGCTCGGACAGAGTTTTATCAGATGGAAGTATCTGACAATTTCTGGGTCCAATGGGAGTCTGAGCCCCCAATTGCATAGCTCTGTGAACATGACAATTTCGCTTGATTTGCAGTCCATGGGAGTTTCTGGGTGTATGGGGATCCTGATCTTCACATTCTCCGGTATTCCCCACTTCGTACGCATCCGACCCAGCTCAGCTCTGTGGATGAATGCGTAGTTGATCTTTTGCAAGGCAAGGAGGTACTTAACACTGACCTTATGGAAACAAGGCCCCACCTTTCCTTCAAGACTCTCCGGCAGATCTGGATGCCTCAAGCACAATTTCTCTTTGCCTTTGTCTTTTTTGGCAACAACAGCACTACTGGTCTGACCGGAGGGCTCAGACTCAAATGGAGCCTCTTCGAAAGAGTCCTCCATTACTTCCTCCATAATTGTTGAAGGATTTTCAGTAGCAGTGGCAGGGGGAGGATTCAGATCTGGCTCAGCTTGGTCTCCGGACTGCTGGGCTTCAGTGTTCCCTTGGCTTCTGGCCTCCGACTGGGGCTCTGAGGCAGAGGTCTCTCTTCGAAGACCCGGGCTGCTACCCTCCGGACCAGACAGTCTGTCCTTAGGAGCTCTGATGGGCACTTCTGACCCAGTGTTGTTGTCTTTCGCACCCGACTTTGAAGGAGTGCTCTTCAAACCTTGGCGCTTGACCAGCCGGCCTTTTCTCCAGTCGACTAACTTTTGAGGGGAGTTTTCAGTGTCTGACCCCATAGCTAAGAAGGGGGAGGGTTTTTTGAAGCTGGTAACTATTACTCCTGGCTCCACAACAGGTTCTGATTCCTAAACCGAGGAACCAAAGATAATCGGAGAGAGATTAGTTTGAAATAGCTTTTTCGTCTTGGTACCTTTTGAGGAAGAAGAACCTTGATCTAATTCTGTGGCTGAAGTCACTGGCTTGTCGATGGGCGAACCAGGTAATCCGGCTGCAATACGTCTTTCTCTTTCAACCTTTTGCGCCTTTTCAAGTTCAGAAAGGTTGAGCCACCCACTCTTGATCAAAGCGTTCCTCACTGTAAACATAAACTATTTGGGTAAAGTTTTGCTTTGGAGAGAAAAAGCTTTGAGAAGTTGCAGAGTAAATATGAGAGTGATGGTGAAACAGTAGAAAGTGTTTCAATTTATAGTAAATCTGAAGAAAAAAAAAGAGTTTGATTCCTAGGAGAATTCGAAAAGATGGTAATGATTAAAGACGGCGCTGATGTCACCATATTTAATTAATAAGTTACTTTTCGAAGAAGGTGGGTTCGAAATTAAAGGTGAAAAACGGCTGAGGCAACCAACCAGAAAGCGACACGTGTCCCATGAACTCTGGCACAAAACCGTTTGGATTCATGAAGCTTTATCAGTCAGGATAAAACCGTAAGACAAACAGACCTGTCCGGATCAAAAACCACGCTGACATCGGATTGTTTTTCAGGTTTTTGACAAAGTTATTTGAACAAACACCTAAAAAAGGGGCTCCTGATGAGTCCGAATTCTGACTGCACACCGGATAGGGACAGACCGGACCTAGCCCTCCGGACCGGACAGACCACTTCGAACACTTAGCTAATGGGACTGTTCGAACTATGACAAAAGTACTAAAAAACCCAAACACTTCTTGACTAAGCTACTTGCTCTCCTACTTAGAGCTCATGGGTCTTTAAACATGACCCGGGTCCATTAAACATGACCCGAAAGCCCATAAGGGCCCAAATGTAAGGGTATAAATACCCAAACACCTGAATTTAATGTGGGTAATGAAAATTAACTGCAACTAGTCTGCTTAATTCTCCCTCTACTCTCTACTCAAAACATTAAACACATATAAACCTTCACAACACTCCAAACAAATTACAAGTTTGCCCTCATACTAAAATTAACCTCACCAAGTTTAGCTTCTTTTGAAGTTGTTTGGATTCGTTTTGGCTTCGTGTGGATTTGTTTGGCTTGGTTTGGCTTGCTTTGGATTTGTTTGGATTTGTTTAGCTTTGTTTTGGATTTGTTTAGCTTTGCTTGGATTTGTTTGGCTTCGTTTGGTGTTCAGATTTAGATTGGATTTTGAAGATTGGATCTTGAAGATTGGAGTTTGGAGATTGGAGATTGGAGTTTGGAGAAATGATTTCGATTTTGGTGTTTTGTTTTGATTTTATTTTTTATTTTGTGTAACAAACTCTAAATGCAAGAATAAGCATTGCGAGTTTGAGAGAGGGTGTTAGAGATATAAGGCCTAGGCCCATTAGCCCATATAGTTTATCTATATAATAGCTTTATACTCTATGTAATACATTACTTTCGAATAATGAGAAACCCTAGCCGTTTTCCTCTTTCTTTATTTTGTTCCTTTCTTAACAATTTTATCTATTATATTCCTATATTGATATTGATTGATTCGTATATTTTTAACTCACAAATTTAAAAATTAAAAAGTAGCAACATTAGTTCGTCAAGTGTAGTAATTGGCCAATTATAAAGCTTCAAACATTATTTGGTCACAATTAAAAGGTTCCAACATTAGTTGGTTAAATGTAAAGGTTCTGATATTAGTTGGTCACAATTAAAAGGTTCTAACATAAGTTAGCCAAGTGTAAAATTTATCATCTCCTTCATCTCGACTAATGTTTGTGTTACCATCGAGATTCTTAGCTTGGTTATCATGTTATGAACTACCACATTTGGAGCCCTTACCTTTATTCCTAATCTAGCATGTGTTATATTTGTCTTCCGTTTCTAGTGTGATTTCTAACCCACCGGTAAAGAAAAGATCAGCAGGTCATTTCCCTCCCGGTAACCAGGTCCAAAACAATTCGAGATTAAGATCCGAGAATCCTTTGAGAAAACTAATAACCAAGTCGGATTTAGTCTCAGCGTCACGCTTGTTTAAGGAACACAAGAACTTCTCGAAAGATGCATCAACTGCATCGTCTAGGCCCTGTGCATCTTGAACTTTAAATGCATATAACTTCTCCCTGACTTTCTTATTGGTTGTTTTTTGTTCGTATAAGATTTTATATAAGAGATCTACTATATTTTTTTCTCCTTTTCTTGATCTTTCTATTTTCAAGCTTTATTTTATACCGGATTTTTTGAGAACAATGATCTTAGCTTCATACTCGTATTTTTTTATTCATAAGCTCTTCGTCATCCAATATGACACAACTTTTAGACTGTTAACAAGAACATTTTGCTCTTCAAAAGCATTTTTACGAAGTTCATATTATTCTCGGAGGAGGGCGATGGTCCCCCTCTATATTGTTACGTCATTTTCCAATTTGTTAATGGGATTGAGAAAGCCCACTAGACAAATAGAAAAAGTGTTCCCATTCGCAAGCTGAAAGGGCGCAACTTCAACAAAATCGTTTGGACATGGGGACTTCTGTCGTAAGTTCTCAATACCCGGCCTCTTTGTACTGTTTATTGGACTCTTAACTTGGTCACCTTGTTCATTTTCCTTCTGAAGTGATGAGGTATGATTCTCAGGTGTGTGAGCAATGTGGAGCTCATACATTGAAGGAATTTTATCTCGACCGATGACACATACATTTCTTCCATTTCAAGGTCAAAGGATCTTCAAGTGTTTTTCTTACTTCATCATAAAATTCAATAGTTTATTTCAATGGTTTGTCGGATTGACTTACCTCTATAGCACTAATAGATACTTTCATCGGGCTTGAGCCACTAATATCATTTTCCACCATGTCGCTTGGAGCTCTCTTCCTAGTCAGAAGGTATACATTGCCATCACCTGTGGTGAATTTGTGAATTCCAAAATTGCTAATGCACGTGGTAAAATTGTGAATTCCTCCCATGTTTTTCTTGTGTTCCCCAGAAGTGCCAACGAACCAGATCGTTCGGTGTCTAGTAGTTAAGGAATCTATTCGACCAGTTCTTTGTAGCCCACTAGCTTAACTTTCTAAATGTCTCATTGGCAGCTTCCAAATGCTACTACTGAGACTTTAGTATAACTACAAAAAGAATAAAAATATTATATAAGATTCAGACGTGCAAAGGTAACAACGGTTAAAAATATAATAAAACAATATATGATATTACTTGCTCTTCGCCGACCTCTGTAGTCTGCTCTAGTTGTTTTTCGGAGAAATATTTTTACTCTCCCCCCATCATCTACTTATGAAGAATAATTATACCTTCTACGCTTGCTCTACCTCTAACAAATCACTTACTACTTTATACTTATTCCCCAAGGTGATAAAGTATAAAGAGATCTGAGGATTCCTCGATAGCCCGGTTATGGCTACAATTTGCGCCAAAGACATCTTGATATGTGACAACCTGGATTCCATGACACATAACATAAAGTAAACTAGTTATTCTGACTATCTTGAATCGGATATAGGCCGCCAGACTGAAGTATCAAACAGCTTTTGAGTAAGGTAGAAACCGAAGCCCCAAGTTTAGTAGATGGGGGTAAATAACCAATTATTTCTTTGCACAACTAAAAGGTGTCTCTCCATGCTCCGATAACCTTATTTTTACGTCATTCGGGATACCCCATTATCCAGAGGTCGCCTGCATCCTTCTTCAAATAGTAATTATACGAGATTTCATGAAGAGAAATAAAGTATTTGTTTCTGAATATTTCAATATTAGGCCCAACAACCCCGAAAATCGAGGAAAGCAATTCAACATCTACCTCTTTGCTTTTGTTAATTTTTTTCTTCAGAGCTTTCCCTTTTCTTTTCTTAGGGATTTTTAATTTCCTCTCAACATTATCTTCGGATTCTCCTGACACCCTAACTACTGAACCTACGTTAATTTGTGGTTCGGTTGCGTCGACCAACTGCATCAGATTACCTATAGAGGAGATCATTTGCCAATAATGTTATCTTTCATTATAACCGTGATAGACAAATGGTTGATGCTATTAATGGAGGGAGATCCATTTGAAAATCTCTAATCATTCAAAGGTACAATAGTAGAGTCATTTCTCACTTCACTTATATCGACCAACATAACGCACACTACAATTTTCATACTAAGACCTTCGAGCCGTAACATGACCTCACAGGGATAAAGTGTTAATCAATATTGAGTTGTCCGACGTTGAGGTCGCTCATGTCATGATATATACAATGAGATTAACAAACATCTTATATGAAATCATATATGATCGGATGAGGGGCACACCACCATTGATCTATTTCCAAAAAGTTCTCATAAATTTATAGGATAAAATGTAGAGCCCGTATGAGAATCGAACATGGATGTGACATATAAAAGTTGAAGAGGAAAGTGTAATGTTTTTTCATAGTAATAGAAGGAAATTCATTTTACAAAGTGATCGTGGAATGTTCATGGTTTGATGAAATGCATGCAATAATTTTCACGGTACACTTGCGTTTGAAATACTCCAAATTCTCCTAGATGATATGGAGGATCTCAGGGATCACTCCTCCTCCCACGTCATTAATCATAAGGAAGTGATTGAGACTATATTGATAGAGTTTTACGGCTCAGCGCAAAAAAAAAATCCCAACAAACCTCTGACGTAAATTTATTGACCTATTAAAAAAAACCTTGATTTGTTTACTTCAAATGTAAAAAATGCGATGAATGTCTCAACCAAAGTAATATTTTTTGACTTGGTTCGGACTATTGATGTGTTAGTCTTTTGTAAGCGTACATCCATATTATTTAAAATATGGCCTGATAAAAAATAAATGTCACAATTTTTTAACTTGACCAACAAAAAATTAGATGTCATAATATATCCGGTTTTTGAAGAAGATCGTATAAAGGAATGAAGTTCGGAGTACTATTAGGTGGCTTTGAAAAACAGATATATATTTCGTACGAAGAGGATCAACAAAGTGGCCTTTGAAATAAAGACGGATTTTTCATGCAACAACCACCGACAGTAAAGCTAGTTCTTTCAACTGAAAATGACGTCGTACACAATCTAAATTGGTTTATCTTTTTCACGACTAAAGCTGCACTCCCGCATGGTTTGGTACCGTTATATAAAGATAAAATTCATCTTCGGCAGTTCGGGTTACATAAAACGGCTGATTTACCGTCTATGTATGACATGTTGAACTGTTTGAAACATCTCCTATTACAAATCGAAATTTTAACTAATTTAAAAAGGGTTCATGCTTAATTACATTGCCTTAACATCTGCCGAATCCCCTCTTAAAATGCTTGCCAACGCATATTAGACTGATGTTAGTGAAAACATAAATAGGAAGAGCCGGCTTGTTTAATGTGTGTGATCGTGAAAAACATGTGTCATGTCATCTTTTATTTTTCCTAATTTCATGTCTTTTATTTTACAAATGAACTCTATCAATGCCTTGGAAACAGCTGGTAAAACATGTCATACTTGTTTTGCCGTGTTCCAAGGATCCTTCCAAGTTTCTTACAAATAACTATATAAATTTTTTATTGTTGGGTCAAGATTTTTAGGTAATTTATGAATAAATTTAGTAATTTATGATTTCAGCTATGAATTTAGTATTGTTTGAGTTGTCTGCGAGCTCTTAAAAGGTTTTGATTAAATTTGGTGCTAAAAAAATGTTAATCAACTTCAAAAATATATTATTTTTTAATTTTTATGTTTTTATCCCGTTTGTTTATTCGTCGGATGAGACCTTTTCACCCGTTAACCTGTTTATTTTCATCCGGTTCGAAGCTCTACGCTGGTTGAGAATATCTGTCTCCACAAAAATAAATAAATATATTTTTTATAAATTTAAATTTTAAATTTTTTTGGAGGTAGTCATTTTTTTTGGCTCCGGATTTAATCATAACGATATTAAAATGTAAAACAATTACCGTGTTTAGCAAGAATGTTTAAAAGATTTATTTATGAAAAGGTTCATAAAATTGTGCAGTCTTCAAGAACACTTTATAGTGACGCGTATACGAATTTCAAATTTTATTTGACTGAGCCGAATCAAACTGGGTTAGAGAAATGATCCGAGTCGTTATAGAGGCCATGTTTATTGGAGGCCCAATTGCTTGACCTGACTGAAACAAAAAGGTCGACTCAATTTACATTTTAGACCTAAAATCCAAGCCCTTGTTTATTTCGTATCAAAGAATATGATATAGACTCGAGCTTTATATCCTTTGGAAACACTCTAACATTGGAAGTACTCTCTATTTTTCAGATTCTTCTTTTCCCATATAATTATCCATTTATTTCTTAATCTAGATTATATTATCCATTTATTTTTCAGTCTAAATTTACTTTTTTAAAAAACTTTTTAGTCTCTTTATTTATTTATTTATTTATTTTGGTTTTAGTTTAACATTGAAACAAGTTTTTTTTACATTAATTCAAATTTAAAACGATTTTTTTAAAAATTTTGAAAAACAAAAGCTATTATTTATTTTTCAAAAAATATAAGTATTTTATTGCATACATGGGTTTTGTATATTAAGCAGCCGATTTGGTCTGGGTTTATATTGTTCCATCTACGAGATGATGGATAGATGGGTTTATTTATTGTTAGGTGCATCTTACTAGTAACTCGTCAACAATGGTATTGTCGTATGATTATATGTGTGTTAAATTTGTCGTTATATGTATAGGCAACAACCGTTACTCTCTGAAACATGGACCGTGTCTTGCAGAAATGTCTGGTGAGCCTAAGGGTTTAGACAAATTGTAGAAGATTGGTATATATTAGGTTGAAATAAATATGTGTTGTGTCGAAACAGGCTGGCTGCAACAAGGGTGATCAACGCAAATTGATTAGAAGCACCACTCATATCAGAAGCGAAAGGCTGTAGCACATGTGCCAAAGAAAAGTATTTTATTTAATAGGTCTCTCATGTTAATTCAGCTTTCCTAATATTAATGGAGTATGACTTATTTTATTCTTTTATTAATGGGCTATAATCTTGAGTGTCTCATAAAAAATCAGGATTTCCTTAAACCTATAAATATTATAAGATATATGCAATGTGTGATGTGTGATGTAATGTTGGTGTAAGTGTAGATATACAATTATATGAGAAGATATTTCATAAGAGAGAGAAATAACTCAAGGTTGTTTAAGAGTTAAGTGAGGTGAGAGATAAACATTGAAAAAAGGTTTTTTGTTCGTCGCTTTATCTTTTATTACAAAGAGTGATTGTGTCCTTTAACTTTTGAGAGTATTTATGTATCATACTTATATATAAAAGAAAGTTTGTTGGTATTGGATGTAAGATTTCTTCACAATCCGAACCACGTTAAATATCATCTTTTGTGCTTCGTTTTATTACGCTTTCTTTTATTTGTTGTTATTCGATTACATGGCAGTTAGATCGTTCTTTCGTAAGTTCATTCAATCGTTTATCAGTTAATGTCATGATAAATCGTTGTATTGGTTTAACCCTCCTCCCTCATCAACAAGTGGTATGGTGATCATGGAGCAACATTATAAGGAGTAGATCGATCGCGATTTGTAAGTTGGTGAAGTGGACCTCTCATAGAAAACGAGAAACCCGCAAAATATAAGTTCGAAGAAGCTTATCCTAGAGTAATTTGGAGGATTTGATAATTTTAATCTATGGAGAATTAAGGTTAAAGCTTACCTAGTAAAGAAAGGATTTGCGATGCTATCGACGATAAATCTACACAGGTTGATATTATGGTATTGTCTATAGATCATAGTGACCTCATATTGAGCTTGAAAGATGAAGTGCTACGAGAGGTATTTGAAGAGCAAACAACTTTAGGGAGATGTGAAGTTGATGATGGATCTGAACGACAAAGTGAAGGTGGTGAATCTTCTACCAAAGAAGATTTTGTGCTTGGTTTCGCCTCGAGTCGTACAGGGGTAATTCGTCGACTGCGCGAGTCTGAAGTAGACCGGAGGCCGTTGTACTAGGGCCTCAAGACGATTATTTAATAAGTATATGCAAGGGATAACTTATGCCAAAATTTAATTTTTAGGATTATGTATGTTATGATTTGTATGAAGACTAATCTTTCCTATGTTGTAAGGTTTTTTAGCATACGCTTTTTGAATCTATAGAAGCTGCATTGGCATGCACTCAAGTGGCTTATAATGTACTTGAATGGCTCGACCGTGTAGGGTTGGTTACATTCATAAGGATAGGAATTGTATAGTTCTAAAATGGTATGTGGACTCCAATTATGGAGGCTACGTCACACAATGATGTATACTTAAGCTTATATGTTTACTTCATTTAGAGATTTTGGTTAGCCGGAAGTCTTTTATATAGAAGGTCGTTGCGATATCGTCTAACAAATTCATGGATATGGTAGCTACAAAACAATGAAAAAAGAAGTTATAGTAGAAGAGATTGTTAATTGAAATCACTCGTGTGGAGCAAGATGTGGTTTTGTTCTGTGATAACACGACTTTGATTTATTTGTTGAGAAATCCAAAGTTCCATGAGATAACTAAACATGTATACATCAAGCTGCACTTCATCAGAGACTTGGTAGAGAAGGAGGAAGTGAAGGTGGTTAAGATTTCAAGCGAGGAAAATCCTTCAGATGATTTGACCAAGGTATTTCACGTGTAAAAGCTCATGAATTGAATAAAGTGGTTCAAGTATGAGATGCATGTGAGCTAGTCTCTAAAGAGTAGACACATTGGGTCCAATGGATACTAAAGTTACTAGAAACCTAGATAGAGAATTGTTAGGTGTAGTGTATAAGTAACTCGTCAATAACACTATTATCATAAGACTACATGGGTGTTGGAATTGTCGTTACATGTGTACATAAGAAATTTAGAAACGTTTTCAAAGGTTAAACTTGGCTTAGTTGAAGAGATATTTGTTGAATCTATGAGTTGAGATAAAATATTGAAGATTGGTGGTCGTTGGGTTGAAGAAAATATGTATTGATTCCAAGAAGGCTGGGCGAGACAAGGGTGGTCGAAGCAAACGGATTAGAAGCATCACTCTGATCCGAATTGTTGGACGATAAAACTTGCACTGAAGATAAATATTATATTTATTAGGGCTCCTACGTTAATTGGGATTTCCTATATTAATGGAGTAAGAGTTATTTCACCCGATGGTCTTTCCACACTTTAGATAGTCCTGATGCATCATTGATCAAGAGTCGATAATTACTTACCACACGAACGTATTTAGCACCACAAATTTTCTTTAAGCACAATCTTCACAAACCTTGTATTATTAGATGCTCTAAAACCAAGCCATATCACTTGATACATTTCTCTTTAGTTGGAGTTATTAGTTGAATCCTTGGTCCACACCCTGAAATTTTTGAACCTATATCAGGTCGAATAACCCATATATCTTTCAAAGCATTAGATTTTATCATTTTTCTCGGCTATAAAGCGATGTCATAATCACATAACTCCATTGAGGATTCGGTCATCTGCCCATAAATGACAGGCCTCAGAAGACCATTTTTTAATATGAACAATTTAGTAAACTTGGAAATATGGTCTCGTTTTTTGGGTTGCGACAACAAAGGCCAAAACCAAAATTTCTAGCTACAAGTATATTTGTTCGGGTCCATCAGGTTTTTGCTCACATATTATATCGGGCGATAATAACTTGCGTTCTCTCTGACTAGTGCTACGATGCATTCATAATCTAATACTATAATAGATAAACAAAATTTCTCCCATACTTGGGTTAGTTAAAATTTCGAGAGAGAAAAAATGTTCTTTTATATTTTCTAAGGCTTTGTCACACTCTGATGTCCAATTGAAATGACTTACTTTTCTTAGGATGTGAAAAAATAGAGCATATTTTTCGAGCGAGCTCAAAATAAATTTGTTTAAAGCGGGTAACCCTTCCGTTGAAATTTGTACATCATTGATGGGTCTTGGTGAATCCATGGAGTTTAATGATTTTAATTTTATTGGGTCATCTTTAATCTCTTTCGCCTCACTATGTAGCCCAAGAATTTTCTTAACCGTATCACAAAGGTACGTTTTTTTTATTAAGCTTCAGATTTATGGGCTTCATGTTTTGGAAAGTTTTTTCTATATTTGAGAAATGATCTTCATCTTTGGCAGTATTTACTAGCATATCATCGATATAAACTTTGATGTTTCTTACGATTTGACAAGAAAATATTTTATTTAATAATAATTGGTAAGTCTCTCCAATATTCTTCATGCCGAATGATATTAATTTGTAACAATGGGATCCCCCTGACATTTATACCCAATATAAAATCATGTACCCGAACTTAAGTCTACTAGCTGATCAATTCTTGAGAGTGGGAAATGATTATTCAAATAAGCCATATTTTAATCTGTGAAGCCAACACACATCCTTCGTTTCTCATTATTTTTCTGTTACGATGACAAGATTTGTTGTCCATAGTGGGTACTAGGATTCTCGAATGTAGCCTACTTTTGTTAACCGGTCCAAATCCGTCATAATTGTCTCACATTTCTCAACACAAAATGATTTTATTTTTTTAATTTTTGGTCGCGCGTCTAGTTTGTGACTAATAATATTTGCAGGTACGTCGATTACGTCCTTGGAATACCATGCGAACATATGTAGGTTTTTTAGATAAATATTTTATCATTATTTCTTTAACTAGTGGAGATAACGAAGTGCCATTTTTCATACACTTACCATTTGGAAACTGATATATTTGTACATTATCATCAAGAACCAATGAGCTAGGGTTCTCCTTTGAGTCTTCTAAAACATATAACTCTGAAGCAGGCCCTTGTAACTGTGATTCTGGTTTTGTTCAAATACTCTTAAATATTTTAAGAGGCAACTGCGTGCATTCATGACAACAATTACCTTTCGAAAATAAAATTATATGATGTTGAAGCATCTACCACTATGAATAGTACTCTAACCGTCTTTTTAAATGGCCCTTAGCCTAGAAGCACATAACATTCAAATTATCCAATAACAAGAGGTTCTTTAATTTATATATAAGTTGGTATAAATAAGATGTTAGAAAAAAAATACCTATATCAATTAGAAACCATTGAATTTGAGTTCCTTCAATACATACTCTAATCACCACCGAGTCTTTGTGAGACCTGATGAGGTCAGATATTTTAGACATTATATCTTGCTCTTATCCGGAGGGTTGTTTGGACATAACCATAACTATAAAAAAAAGTGAACAGGACAAACTTAATGGAGTGTGACTAAGCTAGGTGCTGGTCGCTTCATATCTTGGGCTAATGGGTCTTTAAAATTAACCCGACTCAACGATCCGACTCGATAGGCCCATGTGTTATTAATTAAGTATAAATACCCTAACCACTTTCATTGATGAGGGTAATCAAAATTTATTGATGCACACAACTTAATTATCTCACTACTCTCTACCCTAAACATTATATTCTCAAAACACTTTACAAAATTACCCTTACACAGAAATAAACCAGACCAAGACCCAGCTACCTCTATCAACTCATAATCATAAAAAAAACATGTAGGGCATAGGATCTCATTATAGATGGGTCAATATATCCTCCAACTAATTACGCCCCGAAACTTATTATATGATTTTCTTAGAACAATTTATGATTCGCGAAGAAGTATCTCATCCGCAAAATAGTCAAAGATTTTAAGTACTCATATAAACATTTTACTTTGTCATGTTCTTTAACTTTGTCGATTATCATAACAAATATTTGGTTGGGTTTCAGATCAAAATACTCTACAAATATATCTAACTCATTATATGGTTTTATGATGATCATGGTATTTTATTTCTTCCGAGCATTATAAAATAACTCTCATTATAGCATTGTGTAGTTTGCCTTTGGAACCTGATGTTGAGCCCATACCTGTCTTTTAACAAAAAATGTCAATTTTCCATCATCGATTAACATTTGGATTTCTTGTTTCAACACTATTTAATCCCTCGTATCATGATCGATGTCATTGTGATACTTGTAACACTTTTTTCTCCTATATTGTCTATGATTTATGATGTGAAGGGGTTTTATGAACTGGATATGCTTTATAATTCTATCAACTGAGTACAATAGTCGGGTCTGACTCATTGATTTTCCAACTCTGATCTTGTACCTGTAACGATTGGCCTAATCTTGATCTATGTTGTACTTGAGTCAGACCCTTTGCTTGAATATATACTTGTGGGTGTTGAAAAACTTGAACATGTTAGTAAATTGTAGCTTGTGGGAGTTATTAAGTTTGTTTGGGGAGGGGAATAATTTTTAATTGTTTAGACTCTTTCACTCAAATATTTTCCTCAACCTAAGAAAAAGTAGTGAAAGTCCTAGCTTTTTTCCTTGTAACTTCTTCAGCAAAAACTCTTGGGATCAACCCTTATCTGAAAGCGTCGACATCGACCTACTCGAAATAGTCATCCAAACTTGTCTTTGGATTGACAAAATGCTTTGTTTAATCTTATAAACCCTCTCAAACTAGATGTCTATATTGGATGATAGTATCTCCATTTTCTCGCAGTTCTTTACTCCTTACAAATTGTCATATAAAAGAAACCTAGAACATATCAAACATTTTTCGAACCTTATGGAAGACACCTTCTATAATTAATACAAAAAGTCTTCATTACCAGTATTTAGCGGAGTGATATCCTCTAACAACAGGTTGTCTCCGCTCATCTAATACCACGTACTCCTTGAATTGTTATTAGTCGGCATACTGTCATGTTCTTCAAATTATTGATTTGCGATCATTATGTTTATGTTGCTACCGTAAATTCTGGCCGCGTTTCACTAATGTCTATCAAGGATTTAAAATTGAGTTTAGTAACTGTTTGGTTTTAGGTGTTGTATCTAGGTACCAGTCTAAGCTTCCACAATGGTCACCACTGATGACTTATAAAAATATAAAAAGGGTAAAATTGTCTAAGAATATTTTTAAAGTTACTAAGATGGTTAGAGAGAGTAACATGTGAATTCTAGAGAGAGAACTTTCTATATATAGTAATATAATAATGATTATTCGCCCTATCCTATAAATGATATATTGTTTATATAGTAACGATGGTGGGCCTTTGGGCCTACATAGTTAGTCCATTTTTTGTTATTCTACCCCATTATTGTATTAAACTAAACATATTTACTACTAATTACAAAAAATATTATCCATAATACACATTTGTGAGGCATATTTTACATAGTAGACTCTTGTAGAAAATCAACGCAATATATTTTGGTTCGACCCACGATTTGGATAAATATTTCCATTATCAACCCATATATAACTGTCAACCTTTAATCAATCAGAATAACTCATATTTTATAATCATCTTCCATTCTTTTACTTCTCTACTCCTTTACATTATAATTTTCACACCAAATCTTAAACACAAACTCATTTGTACTACGATCAGTCTCTGCTTTGACTAAGCCTAACAATAGAAATGTTTCGAAATAAATTGGTGTCGTCTGTAAGAACTCAAATTTTTTGTTTCCATTAAGAATAAAATAAATCAAAGAAAGATGTCAAACAATATTAAAAGCACTAATCTACTGTCAAGCAATGAGGAAGGAATGGAAAACCCTTTAGACGAACAACTAGAAACTTGGGAGATTAGAGAGTTAATGACTGGAAAAATCATGCAAAACCCCCAACAACGATAAAAAACCTGATCGAATTACTAAAAAAATACACATTCTTTATAAAGAAAAAATTATTAATGTAGGTTTATAAATCCAAATGGGATGCCGATACAGAGTGCAATGCATGCGAATACGACTTAGTCCATCAGGAAAAGAGAAATGAACTTGAAGAGAAATTTAGAAAAAGAAAAGAAAAACCTTTTAAGAGATCGTCCCTCGGGGGATACAGGACAATCAAAGGTTATCATCAATTTAGATCTTATGGAAAAATAAACTCGTGACAAAAAAGCCCAATATATTAGAAGTTTTTGGAGAATACATATACAAAGAAGGTCATTTAGACTATTACGGAAACTAGCCTCATATGTTGAATGAAACATTCTTGTAAACATCATGAGCTTCTACTTTCATCATATATTCGTTTAAGGACAATAATTTGCAGAGTAAATATTATAGGTGAGGCGATCTCCAAGATCATGTTCCACAATTTAATGATAACACATCAAAATAAGATATCACTAATATAACAAAATTCCAACTCTTCACCTCAACTCTAAGAGGAAGAGCAATGCGATGGTTCAACGATTTTCTTGAAAGACTGCACCAAAAATTATGAAATAATTTTTAAACGTATACATATTGATCTGTAGTGCCTAATATGTTATTTTTATACATGGATTATATAGTTTTTTATAAGCAAAGACTTGAAGAAAGACTTCAAGAGTACACCAAAAGGTTTATAATGATTAAAATATAAGTTACAAATTTGCCACGCTAAAGTAGCAACTTTTAAAATGGGGGCGGAAAACGGAAATATCTCAGACGATTCTTAAGGAAGTATGTGCTTCAAAGAAGGGCTTCATCACGAAGAACATAAAATTCAAGTGGAAGAATAAACTTTTAACAAAGAAAATGATTTAGTACGCAACAACACAGAAATCAAGAAGTTAAGGTATTAAATTACCTCTGCATCAACCGAAATAAGAATAAAACAATATCAAATGGAAAAAACTAGAATGAATTACTATTAAAACTTTGATAGGTGAGGCAAAAGTCAATCAAGCGAACTATCTTTAAGAAAAATATCAATAAAGACAGTAATATACAAACCTTAAGTAACCGAGTCCCGAGCGACTCCGTGAGCAAAACAAATTATAATTGGCATGCAAGGAAAGTAAGAGAATGATCTAAATTCAAATCAATAAGGGAGAAATACCGAAAACAAACTAAAATTAATTTCAGAATCTTAACAAACAAAGTGATCAACCAAGAGAATTGGCATTAGATGGGAAGATACAGTTGGAAGACGATATTCATCATCAATATTACGTTAACATATATATTTATGTGATAATGACCTTGATAGGGTCGGATTACGTTGGCTGAGATAAGCAGTAAAGTGGGTCAGATTTTTATTAGAGGGACAATTCAGACCGGACAACTGAATTCAATGAATAAGCAGTATGCTTAGTGACTCCGCTAGGTGGCTTATTTATCTAGCAGTAAAGTGCTTACAACATTAAATGGGTTGAACTTCTTTCCCTCTCTATTAAATACAAGCAACCTATTTATCTTTCGCAACTCAATAATCTATGATAGAATCATCAAAGATTTGACATTTTCGAACTCTGTCTGTAACTCACTATAGGCTTGGGAAACAAAGAGAAGATGTGTACAAACAAGATATACAACAACAAAAAGAAGGAAAGTGATTGAATAGAAGAACTCCCGAACATTTGGCGATCTTAGATGTGTCAATATCGACGGTGGCTCATTATTTCGATGAATCTAGCTCTCACCAAAAATTTAATATTAGTCAAATTTAACAACTTCCAAAACTTCCCTTAAACTTGATTTTACCATCACCAGATTAACGACCACAGTGGGAGCATGAGGTGCCTGAATATCTATATTCAAAACCATACTTTCATATAGTACTCTGGGATTCTTTGAGACATGGATTCTAACATGGAAGAAGTTCCCAATCTTGACGATGGGGGTTTAGAGGTTATAATGAGCATGCTATTATATTTCATGTTAATCATAATACAAAAGAAAGACAGTTCGTGCAAGAAGAGTGTGATCAGCTAAGGGATGAGATTGAAGCTTTGAGGGCCCAATGGCAAGCTGAAAAAAGAATAAAAAGAAAAGTTAGTTGTGGGATGTATTGTCACAAATAAGATAAAAGTGATCAGTCCACGAAGACTCACATAGGTTCAAAAAAGAAACATCGGGCTAAGCAGTTGATGAACACATCAGATTCTATTAGAAACTCAACTACAGAATCTGACTTAGATAATTCTTCTTCCTCATCAAGTAGGTACCACAGACGTCACAAGAAGAAAGAGAGGTTAATTAAAAAAATCTAAGAAAAAAGATAGAAAAAGAAAAGGAAAAAAAAGAAATATCAAGGGAAAGTAAAGGCAATGGCAGATTATGGTATCGATCATCTATTAAGCGATTAGTTTGTTATTCAGTCTCAACTAGGTATCTTTGCCACTCTTGATGAGGAGAATATGTTTAGCCAAAATTATAACTGGAGACAATCCTCTTTGTCTTCAAATATTCTTTATGGATATCTACCAAAACATCTGGATAGTTCTAAAATGAAGAAATATGATAGAAGTAAATATCTTGACAATCACATTGAACAATTCAAAAACTTCATGATGAATTTTAATGATGACGTTGATAAACGCATCTCTATGAAATCCCAGCTCTTTCATTATCTTTGATGAAGATGACCTAAAATAAATTGCAGGCCTACTTGAAGATGTTGTGGTAATAAGAGCGTCAATTGAAGGCAATGAAATCAGATAAATCTTGATTGATATATGAAGTTTTAAAAATATTTTGTTTCTACCAACGTATAAGAAAATGAAGAATCCTTCAGTCGTCCAACGATCAAACAGAACCATAGTGAGGTTTACTGGCAACTCAGCTGATGTAATTGGGGAATATGAAAGAGAAGTATTGTTAGGGAAAGGACCATTCAAGAAGTTGGTAAGGGTTTTGCTGGTAGTGGTTGATTATCTGACGTCTTACGATTCTATATTTGGTAGGAATTGGCTATCTAAGATGCATGAAGTAGCATCCATTGTCCATCAATGTTTGAAATATGCCATGGGAGGTTAGGTAGGCGTCTCCCGAAGAAGCTAAAGAGTGGCGAGGGAATGTTATGTTATTGTTCTCGCTTCAAAACCGTTGGAAGCGATGAAAGTTGGAAAAGAATAGCAATTAGTGAAGTCTTCTTCCAAATCAAACGAGATATATAATCCAAGTGAGGCTCCTTATATCCCATCTTAAGAAGTTGAAATCCATTACTTGGCAGAAGGAAAGAAAAGGTATTATCTTTTTTATCTAGTAACATACATGTGTTTGCATGGTGGAACGAGGATGTAACTGGGGTACCAACGAGTGTAATTAGCCAAAAAATATATCTTAGATCTGATGTTGGACCAATGGTGCAAAGAAGGAGAACGTTCTCCAGGGAATATTCAGAAGCCATAGTTCAAGAAGTAGATCGGTTAACTAAGGTATGACATATCAAAGAATACCAGTATCCTCTTTGGATTGCTAATTCGGTCCCGTCATGAAGAATAATTAGAAAATGGAATATTTGCATTGATTTCACAGATCTTAATAGAGCTTGTCCTATGATCTATTTCCAGTACCCCAGATAGATCAACTAGTAGATTTAACATCGGGAAACAAGTTGTTATCCTTTATGGATGCTTTTTCTGGGTATAATAAGATACATATGGATTTGAGTGATCAAAATCACACTACTTCCATTACCAACATGCGCTTCACTACTAAAAAGTAATGCCTTTTGGATTGAATAACACGGCCCTTTATCAATGATTGGTTAATAAAGTGTTTGCTAACCAGATTGGAAGAAATGTAGAAGTTTATATCGATGATATGATGGTAAAAATCCCTAAAGAGAAGGATCACATCTCTGACCTCCAAGAAACTTCTTCTAATTTGGAAGCTATCAACTTGAAATTGAATCCTGAGAAATGTACCTTCGTTGTTTGATCCATAAAATTTCTAGGGTACATTATAAGTGACAGAGGAATTCAAGCTTATCTAGACTAATTGAATGGTTTGTTGGCTATAGATCCACCTTGGAATACTAAAGAAGTTCATATAATGACCAGAAGATTTAAAGCATTAAATAGATTTATTTCAAGGTCATCACAAAAGTGTGCTCAATTTTTCCAAGTTTTAATAAATGCCAAATACTTCAATTCATCCTCAAATTGTGACAAAAGTTTCCTTGAAATCAAGCGACATCTATCTTCACCTAAAATATTATTTAAACCTGTAGACAGGGAAATATTTTAAATATATATAACAGTATTGAAGTATGTTGTAAGTGCAGTGTTGGTGCGAGAAGCTGATAATTATCCCTGCCTCGTTTATTATATAAGCAAAAGCTTGTTAGAAGCTGATAAAAGATGTTTAAAATTAGAAAAAAATAGCATTAGAATTGGTAATAGCAACCAGAAAAAAGAGGTCTTATTTTCAAGCATACTTTATTACGGTAAGAACTTCATTTTCCTTTCAATAATGTGTTACGGAAAGTAGATATTTCGGGATAGATGACCAAGCGGTCAGTTGAGCTTGGAAATTATGATATTGACTTTGCCCTCTGAACTCCATCAAAGCTCAAGTTGTAGTCGATTTTCTAGTTGAGTTTCACTCCAAAATGCCTAATGAATAAGCTCAAATTAGTAAGTCTAAGAAAGAATGGGTAATTCTAACTGATGGTGGATCCAGTACAATGCAATGTGGAGCAGGTATTTGCCTAGGTTCCCCATTTAGGGATTCGATGTATCAAGCAATACGTTTTGGTTTCAGAGTATCTAACAATGAGTCAGAATATGAAGTGGCAATAGTAGGATTAAGATTGGCTCACATATGTAAGGCTTAAAGAGTTTGATTGTTAAGTGATTCACATTTACTTATTTATGAAGTACAGGGGAAATCTGAAACCAGGAAAGATCACCTGATAAAATATCTAAGGGTATTAAAAAAGATCTCGACCAATTTTAAACACGTTAGGTAGAACGTGTTCCAAGATCGGAAAATTCAATGGTTGATTACCTAACTATTAAACTTTATTCTGAATCGTATCTTTGGACCCTTCTACAAGAGTGTAATTCCATAGTCACAAATCAAAAATAAAAGATGATGTGGGAGAGCATTTACATGTATCTATCATGGCTTCTCAAGATTTGAGAGATCAAATCCAAGAGTTTATCACTAGTGGGGTTTTATCTCAAGACAAAACTTATGTCCAAAAGCTAAAATACAAATCTTGTGGATTTGTAGTTCTAATAGGTGTTCTTTATAGAAAATCATTTAGCACGCCTTTGTTGCGCTACCTTGGATCCAACAAATCTCAAAATTTCCTATCGGAACTACATGATAGGGAAGCATTTACACATTGTGGCTATAAAGATTTAACTAAAAGATTTTTGTTGGCATGGTATTATTGGCCTTCTATTATGGTAGATGCTACAGATTTAGTACAAAGACGTAACCCTTGTCAAAGGTATGTAAAAGCAATCCATATACCAGCCATCCACATAGAATATATATCTGAAGCAATGTAATTTTATAGATGGGGGCTTGATCTAGTTGGACCTCTTCCAATGGTTTCTGAAGGTTGTCGCACTATAGTTTTAGTAATAGATTACTTCTCCAAGTGGGTAGAAGCTGCACCTTTATCTGGGAAAACTTTAAAAGGAGTGATAAAGTTTATTCTCTCCAATATATGTTCAGATTTTGTATTCTCGTGCGTATTACAATAGATAATGGTCCTCAATTTGACAAAACGACATGGATGCATTTTGTGCATCAAGAGGGATTCAACATTGTTTCTCTTCTCTTTTTTATCCTCGGACCAATGGACAATAACGACATGGATGTATTTTGTGAATCAAGAGGGTTTAAAAAGAATTTGGAGGGAGCAGTTGGGAAATGGCCAAGTTATTTACAATAAGTATTGTGGGCCTACTGAACTACTCCTCACACAGCCACACAAGAATCTCTATTTGCTTTAGTATATGGGGTGGATGCTATTACGCCTATATAATTCGTTATTCCTTCATTCAGAGTTCAAAATTATTTCGAAGAAAATGATAAAATAGTAGTAAGGGATCAGTTGGATTTGATTAAAGAAAGGAGAGTATATCGAGGCTTGATGAGAAGTAGATTTGCATCTAATGTAAGAAGAAGATCTTTACAAGTTGTAGATAAAGTTCCAAAAAAAAGTTTTCTTACATACAAAATCGTTCCAAAGAAGTTTGGAAAGATGACTCTGAACTTGGAAGGACCATACATTCTACATGAGAATGTCAACAAGGAACATACAAGCTTTTAAACAAAGAAGCCAACCTTTTGATGTACCCTTGGACTATTGACCATCTAACGTTATACTTAGAATAAACCTCTCTTGTAAATATTTACTTTGTTCTATCTCCATGTAAATATTGAGGTGCATACTCTTTCCAACCCTGGTAGCGCGTGGAGTTTTTATTGAGGTGTCTGAATCCTAATTAATCTATTACTTTTTGTCTTTAAAAGTGTCTTTACTATTTTGGTTCAGATTAAAGTTTTTTTTGCCTTCGAATGGATTAACTTCGAATAGCTTGGCCAAATTAAAATTGTGTTGCCTTCGAATGGATTACCTTCGGATGGATTGGTGGGATTCAAGTTTGATACTTCAGTATAATTGTTCCATGTTTTTAGTCATCCTTGAATAAAAATACTTAGCTGGGATCAGATATTGATGGAAGCAAGACTATATATTAAGACATAAAATAAACATAAAATACCTTTGAAAAAATATAAAATCCGACCCACACAAAAAAAATGCCTTGTATGCAACAATGACTTATGCAAACAAAGTTACTAAGTAATATGATCTAAGAACAACAAAATTCCTTGCACACATTAAGGACTTCAGTTCAAAACAAATACACATAAAAATTGTTAACCTTAAGGATCGTTCCTTTCGATTTTCTTCTCTTCAATTTTTTTCCCTTTTTTTCCTCCTTCTCTAAATGCTCACCATCTGAATCTTCTTCTGCTTCATCATCAGAGTCATACTCATCAGAGTCATCTGAAGAAATGTTTTATTTATCACCTGTATACAGATTATGGAAAAGAATCTGGTCGGCTGGCACATACTTCCATAACTCCCTAAGAGACCGTTTAGGAAATGTATAATGAAATAATCAGATTTGGTATATAAATTTTTTGTACTAAACATTTTTGCGTAATCGACCATCGAACATGACGGTTGGTCATTTTCCAACAAAATACATGTAATAATTATATCAAAATATACTTAATTTTAATTACTTATATCAAAATCTGCTTAAATAGAGCATATAAAAAACGTATAATAATTATATCAAAATATGCTTTGATAAGGAAATGGAAGTTCAGGGATTAAAAGTGTAAAAAATAAAATGTAAAGTGCAATTTACGTTTTTTATGTAACTGTTTTCGGTTGTAAGCTAAGTCGTTGCGCCTTAATATAAAGATCAAGGCTGAACTAATACAGGGGTTGGATTTCTGAGTTAGAACACTTGCACACTTTAATTTTCTATCTCTAGAATATATTTCTCTCTTTAAAACTCTTCTTCTCAAGTCTACTAAGGCAATTCTAAATAATTAAACTCACCAAATTAGCAAGTCCGCTGGGGAATATTGACAATTAGTATCTATTCTACGAGTTTGAATTTTATTAATCTAGAAAAACGATCTTGAAAATTTGCGATGAATCCCGAAAACAACCCGTTGGATCGATCAGATATCGAAACATTAAGAGAAGATTTGTAGAAGAATGAAAATAGACCAGAAGGATTTGTTCTAATCTAAAATCAATCTGATATAGAATTGCGAATAAACCAACTCTTGAATGAGATAAACGCATTAAATGAGAAATATGAACAAAGAGAGCATGGAATTCACTTTGATAAAGCTGAAGTCTGAAGTGAGACAAATGAATGAGCAAACTTAAATTGGAAACTAATCTGATCGATCTTTCATTGATCATAATATCAGGAATGAACAGAAAAAGACGTGTTTCGAAGCTCCAAAAGAGTGTTATTCTTCTCGAAAATGAAAGAAAGATAAACAAAAGTGTGTCACATCTAGTGACGAGGAGGTTGAGAGCTCTAGCTCAGGTTTTAAAAGGTATATGGGTTCTTTGAAAGAAGAGAAGGAACAACCTCGAAAATATAAGAAATAGCACAAATCTAGGGGATATAGTATACTTCGGTGTTAGAGGGACTCTAATTGGTGTGAAGGGAACACATCGAATCAGTATGATGAGGCTGATCAGAATTTATATGCAGTCATGGGGACTGAAGATCAATATGTTCAGGGTGTCGATTGGAGGAATTCTCCATTGACAAGTGAAATCCGATCTATTACGCTTCTGAATCGTTTTGATATCGCAAAGGTTGAATAGTTTGATGGGATGCAAGATCCAGATAATCACTTCAAACAATTCAAAAATTATGTGATGAACTTTAAAGATGACGACCGACTGGTGTGTCGTGTTTTTTCACAAACTTTTAAAGGAACAGCTATGAAGGGGTACAACTGGATTCCAAGGGAATCTATTTCGAATTTTAATGATTTTTATCCTGCTTTTCAAAGGAAGTTTATTGGAAGTAAAGAGATGAGGGAAAATGGTGATACAGTTATCCAGTACAAGCAAGCAGCTAAAGACAATTGAAGGATTACACGAAACGCTTTGTTTTGACAAAGACAAGTTTGGATAACAGTGAAGACTCAGTGGAGATGGCAGCATTTTGCCAGGGGTTATTGTCAGGGCACTTGGTTAATGAGACAACGAAAACGAGGGCTTTTACTTTTGGAGCATTAATGGCTCAGGTTTAAGATCAAATCAAAGTTGAGGAATCAACTAGGGTCCGAGGAGGAGCGGTTAACATTTCAAAACATTCTGGACATGTGTCTCATAACCAAGGGCAATCTTCAAATGCTAACCAACAAGCGCGTCCGAGGAATAACAGTTTACCATCTCGAACCAGGGATATTCGAATCAAGCCCCATCCTACAACAACTTCAATAGGTCGAAACCGAATAAGTAGATAAGGCCTGAATATTATGCAGACTTGACTGAGAGCGTTGCTGCAATGTTTGACAAAAATAAGAGCTTCGTAAATTTCAAGAAGCCAGCTCTAATTAACAGGCCACGGGATGAACGAAACAACAAATTGTGTAGATATCACAATGACATTGGTCATGACACCAATGATTACATTGCTTTAAAAAGGAAGTCCAAATTCTGATTGAGAATGGAAAGCTACTGACTTATGTGAATTCACAAGGAAATGTATCAAAAAATACAGTATCGAATTTGCAGTCAGCCAACCCAAATACGCAAGCTGACTTGATGATGTTAGATTCAAAGGCTGATGAATTTGATGCTGCCACATAATATTTGGATACAAATCCAGATAGATTAATTTTGATGAGTCTAGAAGAGCTAATAAATAAAGGGTATATTCGAATCTTTTATGAGTATTTCGAGTCCTTGGCAATTTTTAGGGGTGATTCGATGGCTGGTAATACCGATAGTTCGAGGAAGAGACATGTTGTCAATTTGACAACTCAGATTGAAGGGAAAATGTCCAATCATTTGTATATAAAGAAGGAATTTCTTTTATTTTGTTCGATGAGGATGATTTGCGAGGTAATGTGGGGCCACATGAGGACGCAATAGTTATTGGGGAAAACGTTGATGGTGTTGAAATTAAACGTGTGCTTATAGACACTGGTATTTCTGCAAACGTCCTTTTTGAAGCAACGTATAAGAGGATTTGCAAACCTCCTCGAATTTCTCAGTCAGAGCGAACCATCATTAGTTTCACTGGTGTCACAGCATAGGAAATATGAGAATTTAAGGGAGAGGTAAGTCTGGGAAAAAGACCCTTCAAAAAGAAAGTTCAAGTACTCTTTATGGCGTTGTGTCAACAATTCATGAATGTTTTAAGTATGTAGTCGGAGACCGTGTGGGGGTCGTTCGAAGCAACCATAAAGTTGCAAGGGAATGTTATGCCAGTGCACTCTAGATTCGAGGATCTATAAGTGGAGATGTGAGGAATGAATATCAATCAGAAGAGTAGACCTCGGATACTGATGAGAGGGTTGACGATTCGAAGGAAACCCCAGGGTCCTTAAAAGTAAGTGAAGAGATTGGGGAGTATACGTTTTCTGAGGGAAAAGCACTCCGTATAGGAACCTTACTGACCCCGGTTTTACGTCAACGATTGTTCCAATTTTTGTATTATAACTTGGATGTTTTCGCTTGGAAAACATAGTGGTAGGTGTACTGATTGAAGTAATCTGTAAAACTTTCTCTGTTAATCTGAGGGTGAAGCCTGTAATTCAGAAAATGCGGGCATTTTCATCAGAAAAAACATAAGAAAAACTATTTCCGAGGTGGATCGTTTATCTAGGGTCGGACATATAGGGGAATCACAATATCCTTTATGGACGATGAATCCAGTAGTGTTCAAGAAGAAGAACGAAAAATAGAGAATGTGTGTGGATTTTACAGACATAAATCGAGCCTGTCCCAAAGACCCATTTCCTGTTCCTCGAATCGACGAGCTGATTGATTCCACTTCGGGAAACAAAATATTAACTTCCATGGATGCTTTTGCGGGATATAACCAGATTCACATGGATCTGAAGGATCAAGAATGCACTAATTTCATTACTGTCAAGGGTTTACACTGTTATAAGGTTATGCCTTTAGGATTGAAAAACGTCGGAGCTACTTATCAGAGGTTAATGAATAAAGAATTTTCTATTCGGATCAGAAGAAACATTGAGGTATACATTGATGACATGGTGGTAAAGAGTTTAGTGGATAATGCACACTTGGAAAATTTAGAAAGAGATATTTTTTAATCTAAAAGCAATAATGCTAAACCTTAATCATGAGAAGTGTACTTTTGGAGTTCGATCAGGTAATTTCTGGGGCTATCTTATCAGTGAAAGAGGGATAGAAGCTGACCCAGAACAATTGAAAGTTGTAGTAGCAATGAATTCACCTCGAACCATCAAAGAAGTGCAAGTTTTGAAGGGAAGGTTAGCAACACTTAATATATTTATTTATAGATTTTCTGATAAATATTATCCTTTCTCTCAAGTGTTGCGAGGGCCAAAGAAATTCGAATGGACTTCGGATTGTGAAGCAACGTTTATAAGTATCAAGAATTTATTATCATCACCAGATATTTTATCAAAGACTCGAAATAGAGCACAACGTTTTTTATACAGTGCGATATCGGATTTTGAAGTAAGTGTGGTATTGATAAGCGAAGATTTAGGAATTCCAAAGACAGTGTATTATGTTAGCAAAAGTTTGGTGGCAGCCGAAAATAGATATTTGAAGCTCGAGAAGTTAGCATTAGCATTGGTGGTGGCTGCTCAAAATATGCGCCTTTATTTTCAAGCCCATACTATTGAAGCTCGAACTTCATTTCCCTTGAAATTGTTTTTGCAACGTCCTGATATTTCGGGAAGAATGACCAAATGGTCAGTGGAGTTGGGATATTATGATATTTTTTTCACACCTCGAACTGAAATTAAAACTCAAGCTTTGGCAGATTTTCTCGTCGAATTTCATTCGAGCAGATCAGACATAGAAGATAGCAAAGATTTTTTACAAGTGCATTCGATGTGGGTTATTCGAACTGATGGCGAATCTGGTATTTTCGGATGCAATGGTGGAGTTCAGTTAGTTGCTCAATCTGGAGAAACAATGCTTCGGTCTATCAAGTAACCTCATTGCGATTAGAGACAGATTCTCAATTAGTAGCTAATCAAGTATCTGAAAACTCTGAAGCAAAAAAAGATCACTTACTTTTGTATCTTCGAAAGCTTTGAAATTTGATGCTATTGTTCAGACATGTTGTTGTGGCACATATAAGTCAAGGAAGTAACACAGTGGCTGATTCATTAGCAAATATCGCTTATAAGGAAGAATATCCTTGGATTTTGCTGCAAGAGAGTCCTTCGATTTTAACCTAGTCAGACCAATATGATTAGATGGAGGAATTGTTTGTTACCACAAATGTAGTCTGAGGCGGTTGGAGAACTGATATTTTAAATTTTTTGATTCAAGGAACATTGTGTGACGATGTAAAATTGGACAAAACATTGCAAAGCAAGGCTTTTGGAAGAAATAGTTTTGGATGAAGTTTTGTATAAGAAAGCATTGACTAGGCCATTACTGTGATGTTTGAATAGAAAAGAATCACATGAAGTTGTATCAAAGTTACATGATGGAGAAGGATCAACACATTGGGTTTAAGCCATTGTCTCGTCGAGTTTTGCTTGCAGGGTTTTACTGGCCTTCGATCATGGACGATGCCAAGAATTTGGTTCGAAGGTGTGATATTTGTCAAAGGTTTGCTAATTCTATTCATAAGCCGGTAGTTCCACTTATGTCTATTACCGAAGCGATACCGTTTGATAGGTAGAGAATTTATTTAGTGGGCCTTTGCCGATGGCATCTGGAGGGCGGCAAATGATAAATGTTGCAGTAGATTATTTTACGAAGTGGGCAGAAGCATAACCGTTATCTGGAACGAAAGCAAAGGATGTGATTAAATTAATTGTAAACAGTCTTTGTTGTCGTTTTGGAGTACTTCAAAGAATTACTACGGATAATGACCCTCAATTTAATAATAAAGAAATGACTTCATTTTGCACCTCGAAGAGGATTCAACAATGTTTTTCAACACCTTTTTCATCCCCAAGCAAATGGTTAAGTTAAGGTGACAAACAAATCTATTTTAGAAATTTTGAAGAAGTATTTAACAGGGGCAGTATGAAAATGGCCAAACTATTTACAAGAAGTGCTTTGGGCTTATCGAGCAATGCCTAGGGAAGCTACTAAGGAAACTCTTTTTCTTTAGAATATGAAATGAATGTTGTAAACCTTATGGAATCTACGATGTCATCTTTTAGAATAACCCAATATTCTGATAAATCCAATGACGAAGCTAAAAGAGTAAGTTTAGATCTAATTGATGAGAAAAGAGTTTGAGCTCATCTAAACGTAATCCATTATCAAACTCTTATGAGGAATAAGTAAAATTCGAGGTTAAAAAGAAGGAATTTAAAATAGGTGATAAAGTATTGAGAAAATTATTCCTGTATACCAAGGAGAAGAGCCTCAGAAAAATGGCCCTGAATCAGGAATGACCGTATGTGGTTGTTGAAAGGTTAAAGCCAGGGTCTTATTGCCTTGGTGTAGTCAATGACGGATGCTTCAACACCCGTGGAATATCCAACTTCTGAAGTTATACTGGGAATAGTTATGTTGTATTTTGAATTTGTTTCTTTTGGTTGATTAACACACTCTTTCCTACTCTGTTGGCCCAGTTGGGTTTTAACGAGGCGTTATGTACATATTCAAAATTATCAATAAAATGCATGTTTGGCCAATGATTATTTACTAGTGTTTATTTAAACTATCTTGGTAACTGATCAAAGACTGATCATCTTTGAGGTTGATGAAGAGTAGAATGTTCCAAAGTGTTGAATACACTATTCGAAGAAACAATCATATTCGAAGTGCTACGTTCAATAAATGCACAATTAATTTCGAAGTGCTAAATTCAATAAACACATTGTGATGTTCGATGTGCTACGTTCATTCAATGTACTATAATATTTGAAGTGTTATGTTTAATAAACGCACTGTAATTTTCGATGTGCCACATTCATTCAATGTACCATAATATTCGAGGGGTTACATTTTGTAATAATTACTTAAAGTATCTTATTATGTTTTAACTTCAAATAGTTAGTATAAATAAAGGTTAAACGCACACATAACTTAATGAAACTAATGAAGTATAACCAAAAATGTTGTCATTTAGAATAATTCGATGGGTACAAGGGTATGGTACTAATATGAAAAATACAAAAAATAACATAAATTCAAAGGATAATAAAATTATTCGGACAACTCTTCTTCGGATGCTTCCTCTTCAGATGATGAACTTGGGATATGATCGAAGGCTTCTTTGGGACGCCGTTCAACGAGAATATGATTCCTGAAGCTAGAAAGGTTTATCTTGGGATACGTAGTGTGAATTTCTCGAAGAAATATGATGGTCTTCTCTACTTTGCCATTGTTGATATCAACCAACATATCTTGGGTGCATTCATTTTCTGCAGCAGTGAGAACAAGCTGTTTTTCCTTCTCAAAATTAATCTTCAATATGGCTATCTCATTGATTAAGTCTTTATTTTCTGCTTCGTTTTTGGTAAGAGAAGTTTGAAGCTCATCGGATTTTTTCTTCTCAACAGCCAAGTCCTCAAAGTGTTTAGTCTTGAGTCGATCCATCTCTTCCTGATATGAAGTGTTTAGATTTTATTTCTCAATTTGATGATGCTCTCATAAATTCACTTTGACAAATATGAGTCCTCTGATAAGCTCAGACCTTGCCATTTTAAATCCATAATATTGATCTACTACATGATTGCAAAACTTTTCACTCAACTATTTCTCAACTTTAGAAATTCCTTTGTAGCGAACCATATTTTTGACCAGTCGTTTCAGATTACTTTGAGAAACTTTGATTTCTTGAGTAAGCCTTTTCTTTGTAGTTTTGAGATCGGAAAATGGCTGAAGTGTAGCAAGGAAGTTTGGTTTTGGTGCAACACGAGGAAAAACCATATGACTAGGCCGAGGAATGAGATCCAAAGATGTTGTAGGAGTAGTATAAACAATAATTTACGGAGATACGTCAGAGGCAGATGTTGCAGATCTTCTACCAAAATTATATAGATGAGTCTGAACCTCTTTAATAACAGGATCCTCTTCTCCAATAAGCTCTTGTGATTCATTAAAATTGATGAAACTGTCGGGATCAAAGTGATCATCATTTTGATTATCTTCTACAATAATTATAATATCTTCACCAGTTGTTTCTTTTTCCTTTTGAGGACTTTGCTGATTTGCAGCAGCTATGACTTCGTCGTCATCAAATGCTATGTCTTTGATAGTCACAATTGTCTTTTTCTTCCCTTTCTTATGGGGACTGGAGGAATTTTTATTTTTCGAAAGAATAACAATTTTCTTCTTTTTTTGAGAAGGTTCTCCCTTTGGTCCTTCTTTGATGGTCGAAATTGTGCTTTCCTTTGTTTTTCTTTTTGAGAGATTAGGCTTTGGGATTTGTTGAAGGGCCAACACCAGATGTACTAGCTACGTTTTTGTTCTTTTTTTCCTTTTTTTGAGGTAGGTGACTGTTTGATTTGTTGCGGATGGGTAAGAATACCTTACAATCGGGATGGACAAATATTTTGCAAGCTCGACGAGGGTTGGCCTGTTCCATCAAATTTTCGGGAGAAAATACTCCAGGCGTGATCGTAAATAAATGAATGTTGAGGAAATTATTTGGTTGGAAGGATGTGTGGCAAGCATTGTTACACTCTGCTTCAGCCCAAACGACAAGTTTAATGAATGTTTCTTTGTCTTTTGCTCGACGAATGGTGTACTGCCTCAGAATTTATGATAGGAACATATAAGTTGACAGTGAATAACGGTAACAACGTTTAAAAAAATATTTTAAGAAGAGCAGTATTATAATACTTACAGCCACTATTCTAGACAAGATTCAGTCTCCACCGATTGGATTCAGATATTTCTTTACCGTTTTCCCATGCTCCTGAGATGAAGATGAATTTTTGCTTTCAAAACTGGTCTGCTTCCAGAAGATCATCGATGATTTTTAAGTTATCATCTAATGTAAGATAATAAAGTGGACGTTTTTATTCCTTGGATAATTTGGTCAAAGATATGAAATATTTGATGCTGATCGAAATCTTGGACAAGCGGGAGGCCATGATTACAGAGAGAAGGGTGAACCTTGGTTTGATGTCAGTTCGGTTGGGCACAGATCCAAGAGTTCAAAGTAATCAACTATCATGGATCTAATGGGAACCGAAGCCCCCAGTTGATGATTTCCGGATAGACTACCAGATCATCTTTTTTAGAGTCTAAGGGTGTTTCCTCCTTTTTGGGAAGACGAAGGGTAATGTTGTCTCCAATTACCTATTGTTTTTTCAAATCTAATGCTTGGCCTTCTTCATAATATATGCAGGAGACACTTTTCAAAGCAACACTATAATATGCATCGAGAGATCTTAAATTCTCACCAACTGCTGCTCTTTCTTCCGCGGATATAGTAATTAAAGTTTTCTTTTCTCTTGGTTTGCATATCTTTTTCTGTGTGGCATTCTTAGATTTCTTTGAGGTTTCCTCATCGGTATGAGCCTCATTGTTTGATTGAGTAGTATCAGAATCAGCTTCCTCTGTTTCTGACCCTTCGTCTCTCAGTTGTGGAGGGTTCTTCGAGGGATTTTGTTGAGATAACGAAATTGTCTCAAAAATTTCCTTCGGGGGAGGAGATTTGGTAGAAGGATTTGGCGTAGCATCAGCATCCTCTCCCATAACTATAAAAGTTCTTTTTTAGAAGCTCGTGGGGGATAATTTGAGGAATAGGTTGCTTCGGATTGTTTCGAAGAAGATCTGCTTACTTCACCACTAATTCGAGGCGATGATTTAGGAAGAGAGGTTGAAATTCGAGGTATTCTAAGCGTTTGGGTTTTTGAAGACTAACTTTCTTCTGTAATAGGCGAATGTGAAAAGACACAAACTTTAGACGGATCGAAATTACCGTAATAAATGACTGAAGTGGACGTTCAACGAGGAGTGTTTCTAATGCATAAGTAATCATAAGCTCTGAAGACAAGGTTGTTTTCTGGTGTTGGGGATTTAGGTTTTTTAGGAATTATAGCTTTGGATCTTCTCGATTTTGGGTGTTTTCTCATAAACTGATTGAAGGTTGATCGTAAAGTATGAACTTTTCGGTGGAGATAGCTAGAAATTTTGAAGAAACCAGTGAAGGTAACAAAAGAGTTGGGAGGTTCTCTGCTTCTCTCTCAAGAAATTTTGCTTATGGATCAAATAGTGAACTGCAAAATGAATTTATAGGAGAAGGAAAGACATGTTCAGATGTAGAAAAGGCTTTGTGTGATTGGGAAGAATTTGAAACGGTTGCGTGGTTATGGGTTTGACATCTACGATACTAGGGGCCTAGGTGTAGATTTAGTACTTAGGGGGTCATGATTTGTTTTGAAATAGACTTGATCTTTAAATTTATTAGTTTTACTTCGAATCTGATTCAGGGGATGATAATCAATGGATATATTTCGATGCACCTGGAATGATTAATGGTGTAACAGAATGATTGGTTTGCTTCGAATTATGGAAGAGGAAGTTGTCATTGCTTTTGGCTACATTCGAGGTCAATTAGTTCTCATTCAATTATTGACATAAGAACTAAGGGGGCTACTGATAAAGAAATGGAAGTTCATGGACTAAAATTGTAAACAATAAAATGCAATGTGACAGATGGTAAAATTAGAGGAGGAATTTGGAATGTGTAATTTAGTTTAAGGACTCAAAGTTCAGTTTACCCTTTTTATGTAATTCTCTTCAGTTGTAAGCTAAGTCTTTGCGCCTCTATATAACGGTCAAAGTTGAACTAATAAAGGGGTTGGATTTTTGAGTTAGAACACTTGCACACTTTAATTTTCTCTCTCTAAAATCTATTTCTCTCTAAAACTCCTCTTTGTCTACTTAAATAGTGCATAGTTGTGCATGTAAAAGACATGTAATAATTATATCAAAATATAATTTATTTTAATTACTTATATCAAAATCTGGTTAAATAGCGCATAATTGTGCATGTAATTGAACATGATCAAGTGTATAAGAAACTCAATTACCTGTGTATATCGCGAACACAGACTTCGTAATTTTGGAAAAATCACGAAGGGATCATACACGATTTTGTCAAAATAACGGGGTCTATTTTCGCGATTTAGACATGAACAATAAGCTTATATTCATTCATTTTCGCACGTATTGGGTGCGCATTTCATCCATTTCAGCGCGCGATAAGTGCGATATTTGTACTGAACTAAAAAATATAACGAAATTACCTCAACTTGTAAATCCAGATGGTCTGTTAAAGACTCCTCTTCTAATGCAAAATCATCCAGATTACAAGAAAAATCATCAGGTAAATCACTCAAATCCATAATGTAGGATGAATTTGGTGTTTTTTTAGTTTTAGGTTAGTTTAGAAGAGGTTTGGTTGAAGAAGAAGAAGAGAATTTTTTTTTGACTTTTATATAAGAGGGGCAAAATGGTCATTTCACGAAGAAGAAAAATAACTTTGATTTGGATGTCTCATTATAGTCAAATTAGGTCTCAATATAACTTTGTCCAGAAAATATTGTTGATGTTATTCACAAAGTAAAGGTTCGACTTGCTGCCGAGAGAGCTGAAATTACTATCAAAAGGCTAGAGTGCTCTGAGACGGCTGCCAAGTATCTTGCTACCTTATTGGATTTGGGTGAAGCAGCCATATGAATATAAAGTTAAAAGCATGTTGCTAATTGATTTGTAAAAGTGTTATCCAGATCTAGATTTGGAGTCAAACTGAGCTAGCTTCGACCTTCGAATTTGTCGCCTTACGATGGCCTTATGGGCTTATGACTATATAACGGAGGTAACATCAAAGTTGTGTTTGAACCATCCCTAGCAAAACAATATTAGGAAAATGCTACCAACAAAGAAGAAGTTTTTTCTTTTATTGTATTATATATATATATATATTCTTTTTTTCTTTTTTAAATCACTTTACCAAGTCCTTTTTACGGACAAATTTATGTTTTTGTTGCTTCATGGAGCTATGTCCATGTTTTGGGAAATTAGATTTTTGCTTTAAATTACTAAAGTATATCATTTTTTTATTTATCAATGTTCTTTGCTTTGGTTAATTTTGGTTTCCGCATGTATAGATTTGTGGATATTTTGTTATTTTATATTTATGACGATTGCTTTTCTCCTTCATGAGAGGTTTTTTTGTTCCAAATTATTTTATATTGTCTCACATTGGTTGCATATAAATTATCTAACTAATATTTTTTTTGATGAAAAAGGTCATGTGGTCTCCTTCAACATTGGATAGGGAATTCTTGACTTTCTCTTTGATTCTCGTTGCCACTCCAAGCCAATCTACGCAAGACATTGTGCGTGATCCAGTCTTATCATTTATTTTGTTGTGTTGCATCACATAATATCGTAACATTTAATCATGTTGCAATACGTCGATGTTGTAGACTACATTTTCATCCTATTTTCAGCCTTATTGGTAGATTCTGAGTGATTTAATTATTAGCCCTTCTATTTTATAAAAAAAAGAATGGTGAGAGATCTCAATATTTTCCTTTATGATATGTATATTATTTCCAAAAATGATCCTGGTAGATCTATGTATTACCCTTGGAAAATGAATTTTGTAATGTTTGGACAAAAATAATGCAATGCTGGTTTTTGAAACTCTACACCGTCACTTACCCAAATGTCGGTGCTTATAGTGGCGTTCTGACTAAAATGGTAAAAATATAGCGAATGGTATAGCATGAATATTGTATTAGGTAAGAGGGCCTCATTAAAATATTTTTGGTACCACTACGTAAGAAAGTGCAAACCCGGAAAATACATAAGTAGGAAACAAATGGACAATAGATAAACACTTACAAAATATGGTAAAATTTTAAATGATCCACATATCACGAGTAACAACGCTGGTTGGCCTTTTTGTCAAGAAGCTGATATGTTCATGGCTTTACTTTGGATACAATTGTGTATGACCCTTCTCAGTTTGGGACAAGCTTGCACAAACACTTTTTATTTGTGTCTGATAACAATCTTCTTAGAACTGTATCTTCGTGTTCGAAACTTCAGAATCACACTTTAAATTTGTATCAATTGCATAGATTATAGTTGGGATTTGATTTTTTTATTCTATAATAATGAATTCGTTCATTCTTATAGTATCATTGGCTTCAACTATTCAACATAAAGTATTTTCTTTTGGACCATACTCTAAAGGTGGCTTTGGACCAGGTGGACCGAAGTAATGCAGTTGTGAAATTTGCTTGACCAGTTTTCTCTGGCCCACTTGCTCAGTTCGATGAAAGTCTTCTCAAAACAGTTTCGATGTTATTGTTTGGACGTAAATATTTCTGTAAAATAAGATCATGTGAGAAAATAAAAACGAAAATTTCTATAATAATTTTAGACCGGTTCAGCATTACATCAGGCTAACCTATACTCTTCAACTTTCTCGGAAGTCGACTAAGCTTTTTCTTCTTTAACATTTAGTTTCCTTTCTCCCTACAACCACTAATAAAGAAGAATTATTTCTTTCAACTTTTCTCTGCTTCGAGAAGATCATCCACCATATTGTACTTATTCCCTAGGGGAATTAAGTAAAATTGTATAAGTGATTTCATCGAAAGGTTAGTAAAAGCCATGAGCTGCTCCATGCGAACTTCGATTCCAATAAGCCTTGATGTAATGATAACACACATGAGACTGAAACCTGCATTATACTAGCTTCACTAGGGAAAACTTTCAGCAGTTCGAAGTACTAAAAGATAACAAGGTCTAAAGGATAAATAATAAGTTAACGCATCTTGACAGACAACGACATCACTCCAGCCTTAGGAAAACAGATTTGAACCGAGTCTTGAATTCCTCATCCCGTGTGGATTTTTAACTCGTCCATGTGAGAGAATTAATTGTACTTAATTTTATATAGAGCTATAAGGTATCATTTGTTGACTTTATGAAGGTTTTTATCGAATACCTCATATATCTCACGGGGTAGTTCGACTTCAACTTATTTTTTTTTCTTTTTATTTGGCTTGAGTGTTTTTTCCCCGGATCTTAATATCATATTCCGAACATCGGTGACCCTCAACATCATCTCTATTTTTATTTGAACTACCAATGTTTGACCCAAAGTAATTTTGACCCTCAGCTTCGTTATCAAGTTCATCATCTAATCGTAAAATATTTTCCTTGACAACCAATGTTCTATTGGAGGCCTAGAAGACTCCTCTAGAGGTATAGCTTGACCTAAAAGAACCTTCTGTAATCTTGTGGGAACTTTACCTCTGAACCCAGTCGATTCATCCAGAGAAGTATCATGGTTTGTAAGAGTCATTCTGGGCATCTTGTATTTATTTTTATGTTGATTGGGATAACGTATTCTTTTCTCAAAAAGTAATGAGGGGTTTTTTAGGAAGGGGGGATGTCTTGAGAACGAGCTTTTCTATGAGGATAACTATTTTTGTTGATGGGTGAATATAAGGGTTTTAAAAGAGACGAGGGGCTAAACGGTTCAGTTTATTTTCTTCTTGATGCATCGGCTCAATGATCAAACACTTGAAGAGTTTTTTCGCCTATAATTCTGGCACTTCTTTTCTCTTGGGATTTCTCAAAGATTAACAACCACTCTAAAAGAGAATTGTTGATGGGAAACATATGGAGAAATTAAGCTTGGGAATAAGGAAGTTACCTCAAATAATTTATCCAAATAACTCTGCAACAGTTTGTGGCAACAAATAGTAAGTGAAGGAAAAATTATGTTGGAAACGTTTCTTCGACGGTGATCAAACTGGAAATTGGGTTTTGCGGTCACATGAGTTTCTTTCTCTATCTCTAGAATCAGTAAGAAGTGATAATAAAAAAATATGGAAAATTTATTTAGGGTATTTCACAGGCTCAACTGACACCTATATTAGGGAGTGGAAAGACATCTTAGTTATCAATTAACACTTCAACGAATACTTACATTTGGGAGTAGAAAGGTATCTTCCCCACATCTTCAAATTTCATCATTAATAGTCTATTGTTAGATCGAATGCTTTCATTACACGTGATGCATAGTTCACGAGGCTAATGATTTCCATAACAACGATAATTAGAGACAAAGATATCTGACCCAAACAATATCGAACCACAAGGTTGGTTGTAGTCTAGAGAAAAGGGACATATGAAATCTAAAGCAACAACAAAGCTATTCCTCCCAAATAATCTTTGTAATAAATAAGGGGCCTACTTATAAAGGTAGGATATATCCGACCTACATGTCGAACCGGTAAAATATTAGACCGATATTTACCTTGTAATATGAATCCAACAAATATGTAATATTAAGAGTATTTTGTGTAATAATAAATAAATGGGTTTAATATTAGAGAATCAATACGATGAGAAACAGTTATTATTTTATTACTACTTTTAGCAACTACTATCTCTAGAATTCATGTTTTAAATTTCCTATCTTACTTTTGTGTGACTCTTCTCAAACTATTATGGACATATTTTCCCTCATATATTTATGGAGTCATAATTATTATCATTCAACTCGGTGAATGGCCCTTATTGAGGACGGTTATACCTTTGGTTGTTCTCGCGATTATGGTTCGTGTTCTTGTTGTTGCAATACCTCGTGGTTGAAATGAAATACTTTTGCTTGCAAGATCCTCCGGTGAAGCTTTACATGGTGGAAACATGTTGATTTTTAGAACTTTTTTGGGCTATATTTAATGGATTTTCACCGTGTAGCGATTGGAGGTAAGTGTAAGTTATCGTTCCACCCAAATCCATTGTTATAATTGCATGCTCGGTTCCATCATATATGATATAATGCTCTACTTGAGTGGAGAAATCTCTGAATTCATATGTATTTTTCATCATGATAGACTTAGATAATGGTCCTCTCAAAATTCCTACCTATATGCCACAAATACCCTATTATCCAGGCAGTCCCATAGTTGGTCTCTTGTTTAGATAAATCTCTACGCATAGTGTCGCAAACTTTTGCTCTACCGTTTTTTGCAGTGTATTATTGATTTTAAATCTCTTGTGATGGATTTCAACCTTAAATACTGTTTACATAAAATAATTCAAAGTTGATTGGAGGCTCAAATACTACCCATGGGTAAACCGTTGAACCCGATGAAAGTTGTCATCTTCGATGGTATATCAAATTCCTTGCACTTAAAACTATAGTTTGTTTCCATATATCTTAGAATTTTGGTTTGTAATTTATCCATTCCGGGATCAGGGTCACCCTTGCCGATGAACTTACCAATTTTATATGTTAAAAGTGATGGGTAGTAGTGCGTGCATGGTGTAAATGGTGATTGTTGTTGTGTCAATTTATTGTGAATATCTTATTTTATTAATATTGGCCCCTCATGCATGAAGGCTACCTGTCTAACCTTGTGCTTATATCTGTCAAAGTTTTGTTTTTATAATGAAGGGGCGCAAATTTCCCTATGAAGATAATAGTCGTGTGCCGAAGGCATGTTTGGATTTCATACATGTTGTGGTTGTTTCCCCATATAGGCTGACGGAGGCCTATATAGTACTTGATGGTTGGTCTAGTTGAGATGAGCGGATAACCTTATGGAATTTGAGAATTAGCCAATGAAACTCCAAGGGGATAATTTTATTGAGTAGATGGAACAACAACATATAATCGATAAATAGTACTAAGGTTAGGTCTTATTTGAGGAGTCAAAGCTTGATAGTGGAGGAATTCTACTAGGGGGAGCCTGATGGAGCCAATTTGAAGAGATGGGGTGTTTGTTGGTACTGTAGGTGGTTCAGATCAATGTTGGAGAAGACATGATATTAGTCGGCGGGGTCAGTTTATCCATTCTCTTATTTTTACCGGCAAGTTTCTCCATAGGAGCATTTGTACCTCATTGTTTATCGTTCTTTGGTCGGGATCCCGAGATTTTTCCCTCCTTATTTTCCTACGATGTTGGTGCTTTCCGTTTTTATCTAAGGACGCATGATCTATCTGGTCGCATTTTTCTATATTTATCAAAATGGATTGTATACCTGTTTGAGGGGCTATCCATGTCGTCCTTTTCTTCTTCGTCTCTTTTTGTGTGTTTCTGGATCTGGGATATGATATTTCTTTGGGGGGTTTTAGAAGTACCGCCATGTAAGTTCAATCATCTCTAAAGTGTTCTCCCGAATCTCTGTTTCCAAAGTATAAAATTGTATTTCTAGGATTGCTCTTTCATTGGTGGATGCATCGATTTCTCCACTCGTTTGATTGGTTTTGCTAGTAAGTTCGGATGATATTTTTTCATTTCATATTTCAACCATTTTGTTTTAGTTTAGTGTCTGATTAATTTTTTGTATTCCTTGTTGTTGATCTTTTTCTTACATTCTATGCTTTTATGGCCTAAATGATAACAAATGTCACAATAGTGAGGAAAATTCTTATAGCTTAACGATATCCAACAGCATCGTTCTCGCCAAACCCGATCCACATGATGTATTTCAGAGGTTTAGTAACATCTATTTCGACTTGAGCGTAGCAAGCATTGTTTCTGGTGGTTTCAGGAATGGTTACTTTATAAGGAGTGTCAATTGTAGCCGCAAGATCATGTATAATCGAGGAGTTATACATGAATTCTGGAATCTTTTCGAAACGAACCCAGAATAGCGAAACAGGGTTTTCATATTTCTTACTGAAATTAGGATCCCACCTAAGGATTCTCATAGTTAATCCATCAAAATTCCATACACTTTTGGACCATATTCTACTGACATCATCTTTTGAGTTGAATTCCATGAGTATATGTCTTAAATCAATGGTTTCATATCTGTAAGAACCAGAAAACTTAAAAGAACTGAGAAATCCATCAATAGAAATTCTTTTAGGAATTCCATTACTGAACTTTCCTACAAGCATGATTCTAGATTGATCAGGTCTTTGATTTCTTTGTTGTACCGAACAGAAAAGTGGCCCTCTGTTTTTTTGACCAATTCTGGTTTAACTTCTTGAAACAGAGGACGGTACGACTTCGACATAAATTTTCTTGATAGTGCCTTCATTGGGTTTTGATAAAGAAAAAGATGGGAAGTCTATAATGTTGTTCATCGGAGAAGATGACATCAAAATTCAGAGAGTAGACGCAACAGAACCTAAACCAGAAAAAACTGAATCGGTAATCTTCAAAAGTTTATTAATAGGGCCATGCTAGAAATGTTACACATTTTGATAGATCTCTCACCCTACTCCCTTCTTTTTTCAAACTCAAAGTTGAAATTCCGAAATTGCCCTTCCTCTCTCTAGATTTTTACATTGATGCCATTTAGTCTCCAAATCGGACGAAACACTTAAATCTATCCGTTATTACACTAGATCTACAAGCTTTGTACTAACATCTAGTCATCTAAACCCATTAAATCGAAAAAGTTAGCGTTTTTTACCCAAACCCATCAAATCCACTTCGAAAAATCTTGAATCGGAGTATCTATGGACAACGAAGAGATGGGCATTTCTATGGAAGACTTACTGAACGAGGAGGAATCTTACCGGATGGAGGTAAGAACCGAAACTAATTTATTCGGATTTGAGGCCTGTAGCACGTTGTTCGTGCGATGAACAGCATCGTCATCGCACGAACAGCAGGCGACAGGCCTGAATAACCGTCGCAGGCCTAAAATGAGACGGATACAAAAGAGTGTCTCATTTTGGGCCTGCGACGCTAGGCCAAAAATTTGGCCTAGTTTTTCACACATAAAGTATCTGTCGCAGGCCCAAAACGAGACAACATTTGGGCCTCGTCTCATTTTGGGCCTGCGACTGAACTTGAGACATGTCTAGTGCGGCAACTTGTATATATAAACTCATACTTTTAGATTGTATATTTTGCAGGAGGAACCTGCCCAGCCTCCATTTATGGATGCCGATTACAGTAAAATATTCAACACGGATAGATTATTCACTAAAGACGAATTAGATGCTTTCGTGGAGATTGAATCAAAGAAGATCAAGTTTGTCACAATAAGAAAACTCTACGATAGTGGGAAATGGGGAAGGACTCCTAGGTTAGAGTACGTTTGCGAGCGATATGGTGTATACGTTTCAAAGGCAAAGCCGGAAACTTTGAAAAAGAGGAAGACATCGACGAAGAAATGTAATTGTCCGTTTGCGCTAAAAGGTCATCCGATCGACGTACTAGCCATGAAATGGCGTTTGGAGGTGATAAAAGGTACTCACAATCATGAACCCTACGTCCGCCTAGACGGTCATTCCCGCGCTTGTAGGCTAAAAGTGGACGAAGAGGAACTAGTTCGTAGTTTGTCTCACCTAGGTTCGCGCCCTAGGGAGATATATAGTGGTTTGAAGCACCAATATCCAGAAAACATTTCGAACATGCGTGCAATCTACAATGTCCGCCAAAAACATCGGGACGCTGAACACGGGGGACAAACCCAAATGCAATATCTATTGACGAAGTTGAAGGAGAATGGATACTCGACGTGGGAGCGTTTGAAAGATGATACAAAGGTGATCATTGACTTTTTCTTCGCACATCCTACTAGCATAGACTTATTACGTACATTCCCGAACATGTTATTCATGGATTGTACGTACAAGATGACTAGGTATAAGATGTCGTTGTTAGAGGTTGTCGGTTTAACGTCCACTTCCATCACATTTACCGTTGCGTACGTATTTATGAGCGGAGAGAAGATTGGAAACTACGTATGGGCTTTGGAAACTCTTCGTGGTTTGATGATGGATAGCGTTTGCGCATTTCCATCCATTATTGTTACCGATCGGGAGTTAGCTCTCATGCGTGCGGTTGATAGAATTTTTCCCGGAACGCACCATTTGTTATGCACGTGGCACATTAGTAAGAACATTCTTGGGGCGGTTCGGAAGATATTGCACGATGATGCGGTAGCGAAACAATTTGTTGAATTTTACGGCTACGTTGCGGAGGCGAACACGTTTGAGAGTTACCAAAAGAATCTGGATACACTTAAGGAGATGTTCGCATCTAAACCGGAGTGTTTTGTGTACGTTATGGACTCGTGGATAACAAAATATGCTGACAAGTTCCTTGCGTACAAAACGAACACGATTAAGCATTATGGCCAAACAACTACAAATAGGTTAGTTCGTGTATCCTACTTTTCGTTGAGTTATTTTATTTAAGTTCAAATAAGTTGATAATTTATTACTTGTACTATGTAGGGCGGAGGGTGCACACTCGTCCCTAAAAAATATATTGGGACGAATCAATGCAACTTTGAGACTTTTTGGGAAAAAGTTCATAACTTGTTAATGAAGCAGCATGCGGGTATCGTCGAATCATTCGAGCGAAGTAAGTTTAGATCAATTCCCAGCTTCGATGGTGTTTTGACCAAAAATCTTAAAGGTCATGTGTCACATGCGGGGCTAAAGATACTGATGGTTGCTATTGTACGTGCTCGGAATATAGGAGTAGATCGGGTGGCATGTGGAGGTTGTTTCCTTAGGAAAACGCATGGTTTACCTTGTGCATGTGAAATTGCCTTTATAGCTAAAGAAGGTAGGTGCATCCCTTTAGAAGATGTGGATATTTTTTGGAAAAGATTAGATATTGTGCACAGGGATCCTACCTCTCGCGAAGAGGAATTGCAAAAAAAGATTTCCTTAATTGACAACTTCATTCGTAGTTTCTGCCCCGACCAACAAGACCACATTATCAATAGGGTAATGCAAATATTGATGCCCGAGACAAGTCATATTCAAGATCCTAAAGAAGCGGTTAGAGCTAAGGGTAGACCAAAGGGAGGCGTTGATAAATCGACTAAACGGAACCCTAGTTCGTGGGAATATCCCATTGAACAAACCGCTAGTGCTAGTACTCCGGCTAACTCGGTAGGTAGTACACCCGTAAACACGTTAGGGAGCACGGCCGCATCCAAAGTGGTTCCCATCGTACCACCCAAACCTCCATTAGCAAAAAAGAAGGTTGGAAGGCCTAAGAAAATTGTTAAGGATGGGAAGTTAACGTTATATCCGGATTGCATCCCGGCCTTTCTACACACTTACATTTTAAAATTAGTTGACATTCTTCCGGACGGACAATGCGGATATCGTTCCGTAGCGCATTAAATATACAACGACGAAGATAGATGGGAGGATGTTAGACGCGAGTTGTTGAAGGAGTTGCGGGACAACCGTGCATGTTGGTTGGATGTATATGGTTCGGAGAAGGTGTTTGGCGATTTGATACAAAGGTTAGATTACTTCAAGCCCAATCCTAGTAGCCACTATTGGATGAAATTTCCGGACATTTGACTAGTCATCGCGACAAGGTATCAATGCATGGTATACCATGTATCGCAAGCAGCCTCGTTAACGTATCTACCAATACGTGGAAAGCCACCCGTCAACAATTCGACGATCATAGAAGTTGGGATAGCTTTCGTGCATGGATGTCACTTTGTTAATGTAAGTATATTTCGTTTCCAATCAAAATTTCTTACGCTATCATTACTAATGCATTCGTTTATTTTATTTCCTTGTAGATTACTACTCCACCCGATGGACCGTTGCCTCCATTATACCCGTGTTGGGCCGCTTACGCAACCGAAGAAGCGAATCAATGGGCGCATCCATACTACCGGCGGTTGAACAAATTTACACAGATAATGCCCGCAAGGAAAATCAACTTGAACGAAAAACCCCATGTCACAGATTTGACTAGAGACGACGACATTTCAAATGTTTGAAATGTTTTTGTGCAACATTTGTAGTTTAAGTTAGTTAGTTTTCCTAACATCTACTGTAACATATGTAATTTTAATGTAATTTTAATGTAATTTTGATATAATGTAGTTTAAGGTGTTTGACGATTTCATACAAAGGTGTTTGACGATTTTAAGTTTAATGTAAGTTTCATTGCAAACACATATCACATATCCACTGTCAAAATTTGGCCTGGTATCTCAAACATAATGCATTTATCGCAGGCCCAAAATGAGACGTCATTTGGGCCTCGTCTCATTTTGGGCCTGCGACGCTAGGCCAAAAATTAGTTTTTCAGACAGAAAGCATCTGTCGCAGGCCCAAAATGAGACGCCATTTGGGCCTCGTCTCATTTTGGGCCTGCCACGCTAGGCCAAAAATTTGGCCTAGTTTTTCAGACAGAAAGCATCTGTCGCATGCCCAAAATGAGACGCCATTTGGGCCTCGTCTCATTTTGGGCCTGCGACGCTAGCCCAAACTTTTGGCCTAGTTTTTCAGACAGAAACTAGGCCTAGTTTTTCAGACAGAATGCTTTTTTCGCAGGCTTGGACATTTGTTGGAATAAAATACCAGCATAAGGGAGAAAACAATAAGTACATTTTGAAGAAGTACACGAAAACAACAAGTACATTTTGAAGAAATACAAAAAAACAACAAGTACACTTGAAGTGGTTACAAAAAGAGGAAAACATTAAGTTAACACTTTTAACTTAACGAAACATAAAAAAAATAATTAAACACCGAAATGCCAACAACCAAAATGCTCAATCATCGAAGTCATATCCCAAGTTGTCGTCAGAATCAACCCCCTGCTCCTTTTCCGCAATCCTATCCTGAAGATACACCACCATATCCCTACTGATGTAGTCTACCACCGTCATGTTGAAGACGGCGGCCGCTTCTTGCTTAATTTTATACGGCTAAAACAACAAACGCTGGAGCGGTTGGCAAAAAAGATACCTCTGCTTGATTTGCTCACGGTTGCGCACGAGGAGACCTCCTGTTTGTAAACGGCCGTAGTCGTAGTACATCTTACAAAGGAACCGATCAAAAAAAGCATCACTAGTATCTTCCCCCATCTCTCGGCGGGCAATCCTCGCCGCCAGAAGCAAATGGTAGTCTTCATGGGGAGTAAACTCCATTTGTTGAACTTTCTAAGTTTGAGAAGATTATATGAATGTAAACGGATTTGTAGTCCCTTTATATAGTGAAGTGAATTTAGGTGGGACTTTATTTTAGAGAATGAGAGGGAGTTTAAGAATTTAGAGAATGGGAGGGAGTTTTGATTTTTTAGAAAGAGCGGGATTTTTTGAATTTTCGAGAATGAGAGGGAGTTTAAGAATTTTGAGAATGGGAGGGAGTTTTGATATTTTAGAATGAGCGAGATTTTTTGAATTTTCGAGAACGAGAGGGAGTTTTTGAATTTTGAAAATGGGAGGGAGTTTTGATATTTTAGAATGAGCGGGATTTTTTTAATGTTCGAGAATGAGAGGGAGTTTTCGGTTTCTTACTTTACACGTGTTACATTTTCATTTGAATGTTTTTCTTATCGGTCCGTCTATAAATAGAAGCTTCATGCACATTAAATTGTAAATTAGTTGATAAATCAAGCTGAAAAATGGGTTCATGGACTGAGTTGGAAGATCAGTATCTGATGAGGGCATCAGTTGAAGTTGGTAATATGCACATTCCAGAGGGTGGTAAAAGGTACTGCGAGGCATTAGTATGCTAGATGTACTTCCTGTACGGAAGGGATGGTGTTCAGCCGCCTTACATTTCAAGGCGTGTTGATGAAGTGCGAGCTAAGTGGTCGGTCTTGGTCACATCCCGTCGACATCTAGTTTCTGGCCTCACCGAATTGGAACGTCGTGTTGCGGGTAACCGGTTCAACTGTCAGGTGACGGATTATATAACAGAGGACCAGCTGGATACGGTCCGCTCTGACATTATTGACATCCGGCTACAGGAAATCAGTGACTACAAAGATGCGAAAGAAGAAATGAGGTTGATGAAATGGAACTGGCCTGATAGATAAGTATGAATGAGTGCGTGCTTCCGTTTTAGTATGAGTCTATGTTTCATTTTAATTTTGCGTGTTTATTTCTGTTTGAGTGTGAGTTTCAATTTAAGTATGAGTGTGTATTTCTGTTTGAGTGTGAGTTTCAATTTAAGTATGCGTGTGTATTTCTGTTTCATTCTAATTTTGAGTGTGTATTTCATTCGAATGGAATCGAACCGATAAACATGATAAATTCAAAGCAAGCATACAATAAATTAAAATACAAAAATTAAAAGCAGTCATACAATTAACCGATTACAAAATATAGTGTTGATGTCCAAAAATCTAACAAAGTTATGCTGAGAGTAATAATCAGTGCCGTCGGTACCTCTCAGCGATCCTACACATCTGAAGGGCGGTCTCTAGAAGATCAGGGTGATCCATAGTAGGTAGCGATGGAGCAAACCTAGCAATCTGCTCGTATCCTGAATAATCAGCACCACCCTGCGGCTCCAACCGAGGACCTCTCTCCGGCGCAGGACGACTGACGATGTACCATAGCCTCTTCCTCGCCCAAATGTAGTACATCGGGTCAGCACTCGGTCCACTACCACGGTACGCCGTGCCAGCAGGAGTGAACACGTGGTTTTGCCATGTCTGCCACAAGTGATCGTCCCATTTTAAGCTACTAACCATCTTCTTCCCTACTTTTTTCGACTTAGGAGGGCGTATATCCTTATGAATTAACTGTACATACCCCATCTGTCGAACGACACGGTCTGGGTAGTACGGCACAACCACGTCGAACGAACCAAGGGTCAACTCAACATAAGTCACCTGCTGGAACGGAAAGTGGTCCTGTAAATGTATGAAGGGGAGGAACATGACCTGTAAATAAAAAAATTAACAACTTAGACCATTTATATTAGTAAAATTACTCATAATTAAAATAATTAAAACGAACGAATATGACTTACATCTGCCTCGGTGCACGTCGCCAGTGCGTGTCTCATCTGCATGCGCACCTCATGGGAGACACCAATCTTCTGCGGCGCATGTCGGCACATATGGGGCATGGATACGTCGTAACCGGGAAAAAGTGGAGCTCGAAGCTGAACAAAGTGTGCAAAAATCCACGACTCGAGCAACGCTAGAAACCCGCAAATGCCTCCCGTACCATGGAGAGATCCCTGACTAAGGGCGTGGTACAGCTGCGCTAAAACCAACTGACCGTTGTACATATGCATACTCTGGTACTGGTTCACGAACTGGAGGTAATCTAATGGAATGCTGTTGCCGGTTTTGTTCGCACATATAGTGGTACCTAACAAATATAGTATGTATGCACGGGTGGCATGATCTAAACCCTCATCAGTGATCCTCCTATCACTATACTGAGAACTACTAAAAGTACTCCGCAGCCACCCTAGGTTCACACTACTAGCATTCCTAAGGTTTTTACTCAGCTCTGATTGTCGCACACCTAGCAAGGCAGCATAAGTACCAAGCCTCTCAACGTCAGAGTCAAAGGGTAGAGCTTCGAAGGACCTACCTACAACCGGTAGTCCAGTGATGATGTGGATATCGTCCAACGTGACTGTCATCTCCCCGAACGAGAAATGGAAAGAAGAAGTCTCATCATGCCACCGCTCTAAGAATGCCTCCACCAAATGGAGGTTCGTATGCCAGCGGGTGAGTGCATCGACGAGTGGACCAAATATAGTCTCCATCACCCTTGCCCGTACCCTGCTCTGCTTTGTAATGTCCCATCTCCGGAGACTGTCATACATAGCGAAGCATCGCAAGGTGACCCTATCCTGCAGTATGTATAAAATATGTAAATTCGTAAAAAAATAATAATTATAAACATGTGTATCGAACACGTAATAAAATGATAAAACAGTATAAAGGTGTAGCACTTACATCTCCGTGATAGACGCTATAAGCCTCGTGCAGGGTGTAATCCGGGAAAAGTGCCGGAACATGCGACAGCACGGAATAAAAATCAAGATCCTCACCCTCAGGTGAGTGGGATGCTGCCTCTGGCGCGTGAGGTGCATCGGCCTCTGTATAGTCCGGTACATGAGATGTATCAGCCTCCATATACTCCGGTGCATCTACATCATCATCGTACTCATCGTTAGGGGGATGCGACGTAGAAGTTGCTGCCCCTGTGGTACCATCAGCAGGAGTAGGAATATAATCGCCGTAACGACGGAGACGTCGTCTACTACGTGTACCGGGAACATGTTCCTCGCTGGGAGCAGCCTCCTCGGCCTGGGACCGCGCTCTATCCGCTGCTGCCTCCTCCTCCGCCCTAAGTTTCTTGAACGGATTTTTTACTTTAGTCTTGAATCGTACCATCCTACAAACACAACGCAAGAAAATATGTATTAGTCACAAAACACCAAATAAAAAAAATTAAACAACTTTAAAGAGACGTCATTTTGGGCCTCATCGCAGGCCCAAAATGAGACGTCATTTGGGCCTCGTCGCAGACCCAAAATGAGACGTCATTTGGGCCTCGTCGCAGGTCCAAAATGAGAAGCCACTAGGGCCTCGTCTCATTTTGGGCCTGTGACGAGGCCCCTTCTTCTTCGCAATTAAGGCCTGCGACCAGAACGGATCTGGTAGCACGCTGTTCGTGCTACCAGCAGCAAACTCGATTCAAAAACTCAACACCACCAAAACAGCCTCATTTCTAACAAAATCAAGCACCAAAACATAGATCCTAGCAATACTAACAACAATACAACACTAATCTAACAAAACAACACCTAAAATCATACAAAAATCGAACTTTTGGAATCGAAACCAAAAAAATTAAAAAACCTAGATTCGACAGTTTAGACCGAATGAAATCAAAAACAAATTACACCATGATGTTTGTATCGTTTACCTTTAACTTTTCTTCACTTTAGATTCTTCAACAATCGAGTTTTTGAAATGGACGCTACCGGTGCTTGAGAGTTTTCTAGAGAGAGAGAGAAAGAGAGGAAAAGAAGTGGTGAGAAATCTATCAAACGCTTTTATACCTAGGTTTTCTAAAAAGGGTAAAATGGTCAAAAATTAGGTGCGAGATCTATCAATTAGATATAAGATCTAGCGGTTTAAGATCTATAAAAATGTGTAATATTTCTAGTCTAGCCCTTATTAATATTAATATTCCGTATATTAATATGCAGTTCTAAAAATTTATTAGTTTAAAAGAAATATCTACAAACAAACCTATTTATATTTTAAAATATTTTTAATATCTATATTAATAAAACTTTATATATTAAGTAAATTTTATATTTTACCTTAAGCTTTTGAAAACTAAAAAGTCATAAAACCATAAAATTAAAGAGATAATAAGAACAGAGGGAAAATAAATATGGTAAATAATATATATAAACAAAATAAACAACTTTTAGCACATTTGTCGCGTCAATCTGCAACCGAAGCACCTTTAAATTAACTCAACCTTTTAAGTTAACTCATATATAGAAGTAAACCATCTGGCTGGGATTTTTGTGTTAAAGAACTTTGGTTAGTCATCTATAAAAAAATGTCACTTATGTTTTTTTTTATCAAAACAGTCTTTTTGTTGATTTCATTTTACATATGTAGTCATTTTTGTTTGTCTTGATTTGCATTTGTAGTCACCTGCGAGTGACCACGGATGTAACAAAAAGCCAATATAACCGTTTTAATAAAAAAAAAAAACATCAATGACATACTATACACGTGACAAAGTCTGGGACTAACCAAGATTCTTAACCGATTTTTGAGATATTAACTGTCAACTCCATAACTAGCTGTATGAATCACTGTATCTTGAAAAGGCTCTTCTGTTTCACAACCAGTATCCATTCTTCTTTAGACAGCTCCTCCCTATAGTTCTCCTTCAGTACATCAATTGAAGCCCTTGTAATATGGCTTACAAGCTCATCCGCTTCATCAAAATGCCTACCAAACGTTATCTGTTGTTGGTCAGCATTGCTGCCAACAATCTTTATAGCCACCGTATCTCCTTTCTTAGCGGTGTCAACATTTTTGTGGTTATTTTCGATGGATGCGATGCGCCCAATATCAATAAAATCTCTCTGAGGAATACATATTGGAGTTCCAACCTTGAGTATTCCCTCTAGAATATCAACTCCAAGGACAATCGGATCTTTCTTGTTGAAAATGCAGTTGGGTAAGATCTTAAGAACACACGGAAAGACAGCTTCCTCCGCAGCGTCTTTCTTCTTTTCTTCCTTGATATTGTCAATGTAAGCTTTAAATTGATCGAATAAATGGTATATGATATCAGCACAAAAAATCTTGACTCCTGACTTATCTGCGAGCACTCGAGCCTCTGGAGTCACTTTGACATCAAATGCCAAGATAGTAGCATATTCCTTTTTCCTCTCAAGCATTACACTGGCCTTCATGACGTCCTTCTTGTGTACAGGGCCAATGCCGATACCACTAACAGGAATTTTCACTGCAGGAGATTTCAGGAATTCAAGTAACGCTTCCAAGGAGCCTAAGGTAGAAGCTTGTACATAAACTCCTTCCCCACTTTTGTCAATTCTATTCATAACAGATTTCATATCTTCATCTGCCAATTCAATGATATCATTCAATATATCATCAACGCCCACGACATATAGGCTAGTGCCCGCAATGGCATGTTCAAGGCCCTGTGCACTGATCTTGATACCCTGTGCAGCCTTGATTTCTTTATGATGTAGATATGTACCCTTCACTCGAAGTTCCTTCATTGGATGAGGTGTCAACAGAGCTCTTATCGTGGTCACAATGGCTCCCTGCAATCCACTAACAACGATTTCATCTCCTTCCTGAAGTATACCATTTACTAACACAACATCAATTGTTGTCCCGTGGCCTTCAATAACCTTGACCTCCAGGACCGTACACTGCACTTTGTTGCTGAATGTAAGTTTCTCAACCATTGTCCTCTGAGTCCATTGAACCAGTAGCAGCAAGATATCAGGGATTCCTTCCCCGCTAATAGCACTTGTAGGTACAATACTGTAAGTTTCTCCCATTTCCCTATTTTTATAGTATAATTTAGTATTTAACCCTTGCTCCTGGAACTCTGTGATAACCCCAGTAAGCCTATGATTGAATTCATTAATCACATCTTTAGATTGCTGTCTAAAAGCATTCCTTATGGGGGCATTGCGACAAGTTTTCCAGCCGTAAAGTCTGTCAACCTTGTTCAAGGCAATAATGAACTCTGTGTTCCTCATTTTCAAAAGATTGAGAGATTCTACAGTCTGTGGCTCCAAACCATGCATAATATCAACAACTAGAATTGCAATATCGCATAGCCCTGATCCTCTTGACCGTAGATTAGTAAAAGATTCGTGACCAGGGGTATCAATAACCAATAGGCCTGGAACTTTCAACTTTGCGTCAGCTTTCAATTCCTTTGTTCTTTCGCGGATATTTTCAGCAGGAAAGTATGTCGCGCCAATTTGCTGTGTTATACCCCCAGCCTCACCTTCCTGCACATTTGTTCCTCGAATACAATCCAGCAGCTTGGTTTTACCAGTGTCGACATGGCCCATAATACAACAAATCGGAGATCGAAGGTTTCCCTCCCCCTGCTCAGGAACCTCAATTGAGACTGAAGCTTTTCCTTTTGGATCTTTTCTTTTATCTTTCACGAGGACTTCAGGCTCGGGCTGGCTTTCCTTATTTCCCACATGCTGAGCTTTCTTGATTGCAATAGGGGCTGTATGGCTAGAGCTGGGTGCAGAACTCTGTGTCTCTTTCTTCACCACAGGTAGAGGTTCAGCCTCAGAATCAACTTCCTCATCATCAAAAGCACCCTTGATGTTAAGATTAACATCATCCCAGCTCTTTGCATCCCACTCGTCTTCTTCATCATCTTTCTCACCTTGAGGAGTATTATCAATTTCGGCTTTCTCTCCCACATTTACTGATTCCAACTCTTGGATACTCACTGTTCCCATGCAATTTGCCTCAAGCTCTGGTTGTTCTATTTGTTTTTCCTTTTCATCTATATTTGTCTCTACCTTTTCAGGGGCAGCACGATTAGCCTGATTATGAACTTGTTTCGGCTTCTTAGTCTTATAAATGGGCCGTTTTGATGGAGCACTTTCTTTATCAAGGACAGCCATATCTGGGGCACCAGCCAGTATCTGGTTCCTCATTGCCTCTCGTCGACGGGCTTCTTCCTTCTGCTTTCCTGTTAAAAGTTTGCCTTCTAGCTTCTTCCTCAAGAGCTTTTCTTTCTCACTTTCCTTCTTTCTGCGCTTGACCTCCTCTGCTTGCCTCTCCAGCTCCTCTAGCCTAAGCCTTTCCTCTTCTTCTTTCCTTAACTTCTCCTCTTCTTCTCTTTTCTTCTTCTCTGCAGCTTCTTGTCTCCTAGCCATTTCCTCTTGCTTCTCCCTGACATGTTTTGGAACTTTCTTCTCCGCTACTTTACTTTTCGGATCATTATTTTCCAAACCTGTTGTTTCAGTTTTTGCTTCAGCTTGCACTTCCTCCTTTGTCTCTGAAGCAGCTGCTTTCTTCTCTTTCTCTCTCTCTTTCTTCTGTTTCTCTCTCTCTTTCTTCTTTCTCTTCTTCTTTGCCGCTGCTGACTCAACATTCCCACCTACTCCTCCCTTCTCACCTACATTGTCATCGTCCTCCTCTGCATGGTTATCAATCAATTCCCCTCCATTAGCATCATCATCAATTGCATCGAAAGCTGATGATGTGAACGAACTACCACCTTTCTTACCCTTCTTGGACGGTTTCTGGGTACCTGAAAAGCTCAAAACTGGCTCATCTTCTTCAACATCTAGATTTTCTCCCTCCTCTTCACCGTCCTCATCAATCAATCTGAAAGCAGTTCGACTAAAAACAATACCTGCCCCATTCTCTTTTGATTTTGACTTCTTCTTACCTGTAAACTCCGGCACTGACACATCAGACACATCATTTTCCTCCTCTTCGTCTTCTTCTTTCCCAGGATCATCTTTTTTGTTCCCCGTCTTACCTTTTTTCTTCCCACCCACTACCACCTTCTCCACCTCCTCGATTTTCGGTTCCACACTCAACTCCGTGCCTACAGAGTATTCATCATTCATCGCACTCTCTTTAGATTCAGTACCACCTTCGGAAGCAGCAGGAGAATCGTCGTCCTCTCCAACCCGAGAGGTAGGCTTCTTTCCCCCCATTGAGTGCTTTAATAGCTAAGATTACGTGTTAAAAGAAGGCCTTTCAAACTAGGAGACCTTTTGAGTATAAAAGAGATAACTTGAAGTACCTTAATCTTTGGCGCCACACCTGAAAAGTAGACGGAAAGTGAAAACGGAATAGCAGGAGGCGTGTTTCAATGGAATCTCGATCAAATCTATGAAGGCTATACAACTGGCTATCTAGGGTTCCGTTAGGAGTCAGAGACGATCGAGACGAAGATATATTTATAATATTTAACTTAAAAGTATGTTATTTACCAAAATATTCAGCATAAATATTTTTGAAATATATTAAAAATATTCGATCAAAAATATGTTTCCTTTTTATGTGCTAAAATACATAATCTATTTGAAACATTCAGTTAATGAGATTTTTGGTCAAACGGATACACAAATATCTCCTAAAAGTACGGAACAATATTTATTTAAAATACTTTGTTCCTTTTATATATATTTTTTTTCATCAAAGGAAACATTTTATTAGCTAACTGAAAAATTACAAAATTAAGAGATCAATAGTTAATTTTCCCAAATTTTAAAACGAAAATGAATTTGGAGTCAATATTTTCCTCCAAAATCAATGAGATAACAAAATGAAAGAAAGGAATCTTCTTCTATCTTCTCTAGCACAAGAATCAGCAAAGAAATTCAGCACCAATCTCAATCAGCAACTCTTCTTCTGCAACCATCTTGAGATTACATTTCTTGAGCTTCAAACATTCTCTTGCTTTCCTACAAAATAAAAACCCTAGCAGTATCCATAGCTCAAGTTTTAATCACTTTGAATATAACCCAGCCCAATACTTTCAAGAAATGAGATTGCAAGTAGTTTTGGTGGAGCATTGGGCTGCTGAAAATTAAGTTTTAGCTTACACTTTAGGATCCATTTCGCAAGCCAGTCGGCTGCTTGGTTCCGGACCCTAGAGATGTGCTTTAAGCTCATATTCTTGTTAAGAAATTTACGGCAGTAGCTTACATTAGGGTCTTCGAAGTCTGAGTTTGGGTTGTTTGTGAGCTGCTTGATAAGAATTAAGGAATCAGACTCAATGTCCACATGAGTCCAGTTGTTTTTGTAGCAAGTCGTTAAGCCTTGAAGCATAGCCATAGTTTCAGTTTGAAGGGGAGTAGCTTTTCCCAAGAGATTACCATAGGCTTGAATAATATCTCCATCGTTGTTTTTAAAAAGAACACCAGTTTCAGCTTCACCATTTGGAGCACAAGAACCATCAACATTCATCTTCAGACGGGTTTGAATAGGAGGAGTCCATCTCAGGTATAACATCTTAACCTTCTTTTCAATTGAACTGCAAACCAATTCCATATATGCCATACAAACGTACAGTTAACAAACAAGTGATTATTTCCTCACAATTATCACAGAACACACACTTAGAAGACATACTAATATGCTTATTCATCATAATGGAGTCTAAAGCAATAAAGTTATGCATAAGTTTCCAGGTTATAAAAGAGAACTTCCTGGGGATTATCGAGTTCCAAATCTTCATATATAAGTTTGAGAAGTTGTGCTTAGTTCTTATGCTCTCCCATGTCTGCTTCGAGTTGAATTTTCTGTCTTTAGAAAGCTTCCAGCAAATGATATCTTCATTATCAGTGATTTGAAGCTTATTGATCATCTGAATTCTATTATTGTCAATACTTGCCTGCATTTCATTTAGATTCCAAAATTTATTTTGCCAAAAGGAGTTAACCTTAACATCAATATACTAGTTAATGTTGTTTTCAATGGATTTCAGGAAGAGTGTGCCAATAATCTTTCCAGAAATCAATATTGCCTCTGCCAAGGATCCAGGTAACATTACTGTCAGCTTGCTTTCTTATATTGCACAATCTGTTCCAAACTATGTTTTTTTAAACGTAGACATCCACTTATCATTGACCAGAGCACGATCCAGCCTTCTCCATTTGTTGCTTCTTGACCAAGTAAACTTAGGACCACTATAACCAGCATCGTTTAGGTTGCAATTTCTTATAGGAATTTGAGATTGATAGGAATTCATGCCTCCTTCCAGTTGGGTGGCTAAAGTATGCACATGCCTCTTTCTCGAAGAAGTCGTTGGTGCTGTCATGGTGTCTCCCTCAAATATTGTAAGTGACTCAAAAAAGTTGATGAGTCCGGACACCGTCTTGCAACGCTCTGTGATAACACCCACCTTGTTTCGGGTTCGTTCGGGATCCAAGTATTCTGATTCAACATCAAATCTTTCAATTATTACCATAGCCCCATCCGGAGCCGATGTCCCTGCATTGTTCGGGCCAGTTCGAGGAGAATTATCAGGTATATTTCCACCTCTTCTTTTAACATATGCCCCCAACTTCCCTCTCTCAATCAAATTATGTACTTCTTGTTTCAACGCGATGCAATCTTCAGTGGTATGGCCAGTATCACGATGATACTGACAAAAACTGTTATTTCAACTTTCCCTTGGAGGTTGTCTCCAATTCCGGTCACGACTAAAAACAGTATCTTCGTTGGGAGTTGCAAAGATACATGGTTCATCATGAAAGGCAAAAGGATCCATTAACAAGCGGTCTACGTATCTCCGGCCATGGCTGTGACTATGAGACGACCCTTTACCCAGATGTCTTTTCAACCTTCCATGTCTGTCCCTTTTTCTTGAGTATTTTTTAACCAGCTTCTGTTTCTTCTTAGAACGGCCTTCATCACTGGTGGATGACAGGGATTCCTCGACTCCGTCTTCATTTGAGGAGCTGCTGGAAGATTCTGAGTCTGAATCTGAGCTCTCCACCGGTTTAGATCGGTGCAACTTCTTTGAACTAGCATGAATCTTTTTAGTGCTTACATGAGTTTTTGAGGGCTCATGCTCTCTTGGATTGTCAGTATGGTGAACTGCTGACACTTTTGACTTTTCTTTCACACCCAATTCTGCCCTTTTAGCAGCCCTCAAGGCTTTTATCTTAACTTTTAGTCTATCTCGCTCCTCGATAGTATATTCATCATTTTCTCCCATCACTTCTGTCAAGGCTGGCGGCACGTCCTGCTCGTCCGGATTCATCCGAACTGATTTTTCTTGATGGTTTCAAATGCTTGATTCAGGTACCTTCTTCTCTCACTATGGTCGCCAATTTGCTATGGATTATTTCAGTCTAGGGGTAATTTGGTCAAGTGTTTTGTGATGTGTCAAGGGTATTTAATGTTTAAGTGGTTTGTAGTGAGAGATTTGAGCTGCATGGTTGTATTAAATGTTCATTACCTTCATTTAATGAAAGTGGTTGGGTATTTATACCCTTAATTATGGGTCTCATAGGTTTTCGGGTCAAACTCATGAAACCGGGCCGAATTCAAAAACCCATTAGTTTATTAAGCAGGTTGGTAATTAGCTTAGTCATAAAGTGATTAGTTTTTAATACTTTAGTCCTGTTCGGATAGTTCAGTGGGTGGTTTTTGTCCGAATTACCCCTGTCCGGTTTCTACAGTGAGTGGTGAGAAAAACCGGACTCATAAAAAATGATCTTCATCGTGATTGGCGAATTCGATATGAACATCATGATTCATATCTTTGCTGCTTTCATTCTTTTCTTCTTCTTGATCCTTTTGAGTAATGATTGATTTAAGTTTTCTTCTATAAACTTTAAAAACATTCATATTTCTTGTTTCAGTAGTATCAACAGATGGATTTTCCTTATCTTCTGTATCTTCTTTAACTTCATCAGTTTTGCTGTTTTCTTTGATTGTAGCAGTTTCTTCAACTTTCTTAGGAGCTTTTTTACATTCAGAAGACTTGTGCCCTATATGATAACAACAGTTACAGTATGATGACACGTATTTATAGCTGATTGAAATCCAATATCCATAATTATTTCTAAAACCGATCCACAATTTTCTTTTCAAATTTTTAGAGATGTCCACCTCTATTTGTGCATATCAAGCATTGGCATGGGCTCGATTTTTATAAGGAACAACAACCCTATAGGTTGGCCCTATAGCTGCAACAATATCATTCACCAAACCAGTATCATATAGACATTCTGGCAAATTTTCAAAGCGAACCCAGGTTAAGACAGTAGGGTTGTCGTACTTTTTATTAAAATCTTGATTCCATCTCAAGATTCTCATAACAGAATCATCAAATCGTCATACATTTCTTGACCAAATCTTTGAGACATCTTCATTTAATTCAAATTCGAAGAAAATGTGATGAGAGTCCCATATCTCATAGTTGAATGGACCCCTGAATTTCAGATTAGCCAAGAAGCTATCAAGTTTCAGTTTCTTAAGAACTTCATTACTAAATTTTCCTATCAAAGTGATTCTAGTATCTGGTGTTACTTTTTTTTTCTTTTGAATTTGGACGTGGACGTGAATGTGGATAGAATTTTAGTTTTAAAAACTTGTGAGATGTTTTTGGGTCGGAAAGAAATCAATTTGTTTTGTTTTTTTTTAAATCTATTATGAAGTAAATTATTAATATATTAATACTTATACATAAAAAGAATATAAAATTTATATGGTATAGTTTTTGTTGAATGTGAATTGAAAAATCATGTGTTAACTCTGAATTAAGAATTAAAGGTTGAATGTGAATCACGAACAATTGGTTAGATGCTAGAGTTAAATTAGAAATAAGAATAATGTACTAAAAAAACTATTATGAATTTGTGTGTTAAATCGGAACCGAAAATCAATAGTTGAATGTGAATAAAGAATCATATGTTAAATTTGTACCGAGAATCATGGGTTAAATCCAAACTTAGAGTCAAGGGTTAAATGTGAAATGTGAACCATGTGTTAAATCTAAGGTGAAAATCATAGGTTAAATCCGAACCGAGAATCTGAGGTTAAATACGAATTGATAATCGTATATGTAATTCAACCTGAGAATCATGATTTAAATGTCAATTAAGAATCACGTGTCAAATGCGAATTGAGATTCATGCGTTAAATTCGGACTAAGAAAAATGAGAATCATTTGTTAAATGCAAATTGTCAATCATTTATTAAATATGAATTAAGAATAAAATGTTGAAAATGAACTGATAGTCAATTGTTAAATCTGAACTCAGGATCAATGGTTAAATGCAAACTGAGAATCATATGTTAAATCCAAATTGAGAATAAAAGTTGAATGTGAATTGCGACCAACTGGTTAAATGCGAACTCAAAACAAAGGTAGAATGAGAATTGCAAATAATGGATTAAGCGTGTATCGAACAAAGTGTTAAATTTGTATTAAGAATCAATGGTTAAATGAGAACAAAGAATCGTGTCTAAATTATGAATTGAGAATCGTGAATTATATGCAAACTTAAAATTATGGGTTAAATTCAAACTAAAAATTATGTGTTATATTTAAACTATGAATTATGACTTAATTCGGAGAAATTATGTTAGATTAAATGAATCGTGAATCATTTATTAAATATAGAAATGAGAATCAATGGTTAAATACGAAGTAATAAACACTTGGTAAATTTGAACTGAGAACTAAATGTTAAATGCAAAGTGAGAATTATGTGTTAAATCTAAACTAAGATTCAATGGTTAAATATGTAATGAGAATCATGCGTTAAATCCAGTTTAAGAATCAATGATAGAACGTGAATCGTAAATAATGGATTAAATACGAAATGAGAATCAAGTTTTAAATATAAACTTATATTAATGTGCTAAATCTGAACTTAAACATGAATCATGAATCATGTGTTAAATTCGACATGAGAATCAATGGTTAATTAAAAGTGAAAAATCAAATGTTAAATACAATTTGAGAATTGTATGTGAAATCTGAATTGAGAATTATGAGTTTAATCTGAACTGAGAATCATGAGTTAAATATGAACTAAGAATCATGAGTTATATTAAAACTAAAAATCATGTAGTAAACAAGTATTGCAAATTATATCTTAAATCTGAACCAAGAGTCAATGCTTGAATGCAAATTGAGAATCATATGTTAAATCCGAACTGAGAATTATGGGCTAAATTTGAAGTGAGAATCAAACGTTAAATATGAACTGCAAATTATGTCTTAAATTAGAGCTGTTTATCCTGGATTAAATCTGAGCTAAGAATCATGTATTAAATGCAATTGAGAATCATCTATTAAATCCTAAGTGAAAATTATAGGTTGAATCCGAACATGGAATCATGTTTTAAATACCAATTGAGAATCATATGTTAATTCAAGATGAAAATCATGCATTAAATCGGAACTTAAAAGTAAGGGTAAAATACGAATCATAGATAATTGTATAAATACGAAATGAGAATAAAATATTAAACAGAACTTATAATCATGGATTAATATACAAATTGATAATCACGGGTTAAATACGAATTGAGAATCATAGATGAAATACGAATTGAGAATCACAGGTGAAATACGAATTGAAAATCATTTGTTAAATCTGAAAATAAGAATCATCTCTAAAATTAGAACTAAGAATTATGGTTAAATGTGAATTTTGAAACATTTATTAAATATGAATTGTGAATTAATGGTTATGTCTGAACTAAGAGTCATGTGTTAAATCTGAACTGAGAATAAGGCGTAAATGTGAATTGACAATCATGTATTAAGTCCAATATGAAAATCAAGGGTTGACCGCGAAACACAAATAATTAGTTGAATATGAACTGAAAATTAATAGTGGAATGTGAATCATGGATAATAGATTAAACATAAATCATGAATCAAGTGTTAAATCCACACTGAGAATCAAGAGTGAAATGCAAACTGAGAAATGGTGTGTGAAATCCGAATTGATAATCATAAATTAAATGCAAATGAAGAATCATGGGTAAGTTCAAACAAATAAATATGTGTTATATCTGAAATGATAATTATGTGTTATATCTAAACTAAGTATTTTAGGTTAAACGCAAATCACAAATCGTGAGTCATTTATTAAATTTAAATTTAGAAATAATGGTTAAATACAAACTAAGAAACATGTGGTAAAATACAAGTTGAGAAACAAAGGTTAAATGTGAAGTGAGACTCATTTGTTAAACCAGTACTAAAAATAAATGATTAAATTCAAACTAAGAACCATATGTTAAATCTAATTTGAGAATCAATAGTAGAATATGAATCAAGTAATGGGTTAAATATGAATTGAGAATCACGTGTTAAATCTTACCTGAGAATCATGTGACAAATCTGAACTTAGTATCATTTTTTAAACACAAATTACGAATAATATGTTAAATCTGAAATGAGAATCAAGGGTTAGAGTCAAACTAACTATCAAAGGTTAAATGCGATTTGAGAATTGTGTATGAAATTCGAAGTGAGAATCATGAATTACAAGTGAACTGATAATCATGGGTTTAATACGAACTAAGATCATGAGTTAAATTAAAACTAAGAATCATCTAGTAAACGAGTATCGTAAATTAGAGAATAGTTTTATGTGGTAACGAGAAGTTTGGAGGATAAAATTCTAGAGAGAGAAACACAAGAAAATTAAAGAGAACTAGGAAAAATGTATTAATGATGTAAAAATGAATCACCATTCCCCATGAGAGGAGGTGTCTTTTTATAGTACATTTAATGGGTCCCACAAGTCTAATAAATAACTAATTGTGGTCCTCCTCCTCCTCAAAATTATAACTAATTACAAATAGATCCATTAATATTAGACCATTGTCATACTTTCCTATGAGGTTTTATTTACACCAAATTACTCTTTTATTTTGGCGATCTCATTTTCCACTCATATGATTTTTCCTTTATCAGTTGCCCCCCCAGTCCTTGTTAAGATGTTCGAGAAAGGATGGTAGCTTGCCAATACTTTCATTTATCCAACGTTATTTCTCTCATCATACTTATCATGTTGTTGCTAACTTCTCCTCGGATTTTATTGGCATTATTGTCAAAGAATTATTTTTGTTATTTAGCATCTGTCAGCAGGTTTTGGGTGTGACATCAAAACTCTCTGACATGTAATACATTTTTGGGTGTGACAGTCAGTGTAACATTTTTTGGGCGTGATATCAGTTGGTGATTGATAAGGTCGACGCGTGCCTTTTGATCTGACATGTAAGCGACTTAAAGCGGTGGCCTCTTATCTTAGTCATTCATTGCCTCTTATCCTAGGCCTTTTTCCCCTATGAAAAAATCTCTAGAAACGTTTCGAATTAAAGTTTCTTCAAGCCCCAAATCCTTTTATAAATACCCTAACTCCTCTTCATTGTTTTTACTTAGAACTTATTAGACAAAGAATTTTCAAAAAATTGTTAGAGATAGAAGTGTTTTGGGCTACTTGCAAATTCTCAAGGAGTTCTTCCAAAATTTTCTTCTGCAGTTTATGCCTAGAGGCTTTCCCATCTTATAGTGGTTTTCTAATAGTAAAAAAGTCGAGGAGAGACAAATTGTTGGATTATATACTGAGCCAGAACCATAACCAATTGTTACTACGTATTATGGTAGGTGGCGTTCAAACAATAACTCACCTGACGCGACTATCCTCTCAAATATTCTTCCTCATCCCCCATTTACACTTTCTTGGCAATCATCAAGGGTGACTACAATACTCCAATAGGTGATAAGAAAAAGGACGTTGGATCCTTAAAAGGTGATGCTTCAAAGAAAAAACGAATCCCTAAACTTGTGGAAAAAACTCATACCAAAACCTCATTAGATGTTTCGACTACTCCGTCTACTACACCACAAACCACTCAATGTCCTACTCCAAAAGCCCCTCCTCGGAGGTTAAAGAATACTATGATTGTGGTTCATGCAACGAAAATATCTTTCGAACCTATTAAAAAATAGAGTCAATTGCTTCAACTGATAAGCCTGTAAATGTAGACCCAAATATTGCCAACACCACTCAATCCGAAGAAATTGCTGATGTTGGGAATCCATAGTACCACATTTTGGTGAAGAATAGTTAGTAGTCTGGAGCCCTCGAAATTCTGGGGAAAGCTCTCCTCCGAAAAATAAATCCAAATCGAAGGAACATCATATTGAACTTCCTTCACATATCGACTCTCTCATTGATAAAAATCTTCAAGTTGTTAAAAATAAACATATTTTTAGCCTTGTATAAGGTGAAATATAAATGTTATGATGCCTCCGCGGAGACTAAACTGAGTGGCCGATTGGGAATTCCTACTTGAATCACCATCCGATTTTCGACGGTTGGGAAGACCCTTTTTTCAGTTCAAGATTAAGAATTGATTGTATATCTCAAAATTTTGAATTGGAGGCTCCGATTACCTCTAAATTCCTTTTCTAGTCGAATATTTTGAGATGTTCGACCTGTGTCTGATCCAAGTTAAGCCCAATATGTGATTTATATGATGGCTTGTCTAATGGCCTATAGGATTTCCGAGGTAGGGTTTTCAGTGGAACAATTCATCGGTCTTACAAGTTACAAAGATTCCTTATTTTATATTCTAATCCTCAACACTTAATAATATATTCAAAATCGTGGGCGACCTGCTTGAAGCTAATAATAAATGGAACCAACTATTTTTCTTTATCTTTGTTCCTTCGGAGACTGGATCTGATGCAACAACCACTAAATTTCACATATTGTCCCTAAAATTGACAAACCGAGGTACTTTATTCTCAATTTTATTTATATTATATCTCTCTTCTTTTAACCTAGTGTCTTTTATTGTTAAAAAATAAATGATCGGGGTGTCCAAACCATTCGTAGAGCATGTACCCGAAATGACACGAGTTTTTGATAAGCTGAGTAACTACGCTATGACTTCTTGGTCCAATGGATTTCATCGTTGTTATACTCTAACCAATATAACTAAGAGTCATCTTTGAAGGGTTGATCCATCCAAACGTATATCTTTACAATAACTCATGGTTCCTTCTACTCAGGATGAGGTGTTAAATAAATTAGAAGCTAAGAAAGTACTTGTCTTTCTACATGCAAAGGCTAAAGCTGAGAGCCATCGCAAAAAGGACAGTAGTGATGTTTTGAATGAGGATTAAGCCCCACAGACTTCTCGACCGGTAGCCCAGGATACTGATGTTGACGTTTAGAAAACAACTGTGATGGGGAAAAAAGGTTCCAAAAGACCATTTCAAGGTCATGTTCCCAAAAAACATCTACGAAATAAAAAGAAGATATACAATCACAATAAAGAAAAAATCGTTGTATATGAACTTGTTAGTCATAACATTGTATCCCCGGAAAAAGTTATCATTGATTCAGGTTTATCTCAGATTCCAAATAATGAGCTAGTCGTTCAAGAAAATGAAGGTAATATTTCTCAAGAGGATAATTGATCGGCGGTTGGCTCGCTCGAAGCTGGTTCCTCGTCCGATTTTATTCCAAATCCTTCTCGACGATCTTCTCCCTTCGAATCCATAAACTTCTTTGATCCTCAGTTATCTTTGGAAAGAAAGTACGGTCTTTGATAGATATGAAGAATTATTATACATCAGAGGTTTTTACATCCGAATTAAAGGTCGAGGAACTTTAACAAGAACTCTCCACACTTCAAAAACAGGTTGACGCAATATACGAGAAGCTCACTTGTGTAGAAGATTATATCATGATTTCTAACATGTGTTGTCAAAAAGAAAGAGATCTTTACTCTGAGAAAAATACCATGAGGCATTTGCTTATCAAGTCTTACAATGAGGGGTATGAGAATACCGCGTCACACTTTGAACAAACTGTTAATGATTGGGAGAAAGCCTTATAAGAAAAATAGGTTCTTCAAGTCCAAGCTGAAATTTATCAAAAACAACTCTTGACGTCTATGCTGCAAAATGTGTTCCTAAAGTGGATGCGAGGGACACAAAAGTCAAATCTTATTTAGTTTTGAATAATTAATGAACGTTACCCTAACTTGAAGTTGGACAGTTTTTACAATCTCGTACCCTCTGAATTTCGTCCTATAGTAGTTTCTTTAGATGATAATGATGAAAGTTCTTCACAATCCTCCAATGATGATCCCTTCGAATCTCTTTTGAAGTAGAAAGTTTCAAGTGTTTTCATGTTCGAACCATGTATTTTGTGAAGTCCTCGATTTTATTCGAGGCATTTTTTTGAATTCCTTACTTTTATTTGAGGCATTTTTGTGAATGATAATCAAATCTTTCTTCTTTTTGTTTGGTTCAAAATTAATAATTAAATACCAACTTTTGTTGGAAGACCCTTTAGGTCCAAAATTAAGAGTTTAAAGACCAACCTTTTTTGAAGACTCCAAAATTAATAGTTAGAGACCAAATTTTGTTGGAAGACCTTTTAGGTCCAAAATTAATAGTTAGAGATTAATTTTTATGAAAAGACCCTTTAGGTCCAAGATTAATAGTTAGAGACCAACTTCTTGGAAGACCTTTACGGTCCAAGATTAATAGTTATAAACTAAATTTTGTTGGAAGACCATTTAGGTCCAAGATTAATAGTTAGAAACAAGCTTTTGTTGGAAGACCCTTCAAGTCCAAGATTAATAGTTAGAGACCAACTTTTGATGGAAGACCCTTTGGGTCTAAGATCAATACAGAATTTCTAAGATGGAAAAATAAATTTATATATATGGATCAGCTAATAGGGAACCTCGTTAAAACCTTCATGTGCCACTAGGGTAAGAAAAAATATGCCACTAATATTTTACATGTTTCAACATATGATTTTTACATTCCATGGGTGTCCAAGATTTCTTCCATCATTATCCTTGATTCAATATGTTCTCAGCTTTACTTTTTATGTTACCTCATATGGGCTTTTCCAATTAGGTCCTAATTTTCCGTGGTGTGTTTCTTTTTTATAGAGAAATATATTACTTAAAACTTGGTCTCCAATTTTGAAGTGTCTTTGTTTAACCTTTGAGTCATATTTGCTTTTCATCAATATTTGGTAATGCAACAAATTTAATGTGTGCACCTTCTTTTTTCTTCAATTAAATCCAATTCAGATCGTCTTTTTTTTATCATTAGTGTCCTCGGCATACTCGGTAAAGCGATATTATGGAAAAATGGGTTTAGAAAGTACCACCTCGTCCATCCCATATACTAATGAAAATGAAGATTTTAAGGTTTCTGTTCGAGGAGTAGTTCGATATGTCCAAAGAACTTCTTGCAAATAACGCGGCCACTTCCCGATTTTCCCTTCCAAGTTATTTTTAAATCCATCAAGGATTGTCCGATTAGTAACCTCAACTTGACCATTCACGTGAGGATGAAAATGAGAAAAAACAAATTGTTATATTCCTCAAGAAAAACAAAAATATTTCATATCTTTATTATAAAATTATAATCAATTATTTGCAGTAATCCGTATCGGAATCCCAAAACGACAACATATATTTGAGACTATGAACTTAATTATATCATTGGATTTTTTTCTAGATAGTGGCTTGGCCACCCACTTTGAGAAATAATATACTGCCACAATTATCATATGTCGTCCTCCAGATGCCATTGGTAGTGGTCTGACAAAGTCTATACCCCATCGATCAAATGGTAATGCCTCAAATATGTTTTAAGAGAGACCTCTAGTTTATGAATTATATTTAGCAAACCTTTGGCAAATGTCACATCTTGTAACCAATTATTTAGCATCGGAAGAAATTGTAGGCCAATATTATCCATCCAAAAGTACTCTTCGTATCAGATTTTTTATCCGCAATGCGCAAACCCTTCTTCGTCGTGTGATTCTTTTCAAATCGTATGATAAAATATTTTTTGTATAAGAACCCTCTTGGGACCACATAACCAGGAGATTTGAAACATATTTTATTAGACATCAATTTATCAACTGGCATTACATTATTGACTACAACTTCAATGAAATCGAACGTCTAATCATTTTCGTCACTAGTTGAAATTTGAAAAGCTTCATTATTTCCTTCAGTCTTCTCTGAACCTCTTATAATTGAAGGATTTTATTGTGTGATGATCCATGGATACTCATCGGAATACGCAATTATAGCTAACAAATCCACTATAGAATTATCATCCATATGATCATGTTCGTATTTGATGCTTTCAAAAACCACTACCAAACATTTTAATTCCTTGAGATATTTGACAAGATGATATTTCCTTGCCTCAGAGTGACGTGATGCATAATTTATCAAAAGTTTTGAGTCACTTACTTAACCATGCCAAAGCCACTTCGTATTCTGCCTCATTGTTTAATCTTTTGAAACCGAAACATATGGATTGATACATTTTTGTTCCATATGGAGATATTAATTGGACACCACACCCGGCACCTGAATCACTTCATCCCCCACTGGTCCAAATTGTGCATTATTCCTGTGATGTTTTATCATCAGACTATATATCAGATCGTTCAGAATGAAACTCTACCAAGAAATCTACCAAAGCTTGAGCTTTGATTACTCATCACGGCTCGAACTCTATGTCAAAGTCACCTAGATCCATGGAACTTTTAGTCATTCTTCCAAATATATCAGGTCTTTAAAACATATTTTTTTAAGGAAAAGAAGTTTATATTGCAACATTATAAGCTTGAAATAAGGTCTTATTTTCCGAGCAGCTGTAACCAAAGCTAAGCTAACTTCAAATATCTTTTTTTCAGCATCCAAAATGCTTTTATTTACGTAATGCACTGGCCGATGATAACCATCCACTTCTCGAACTAACACAGAACTGACATCGCAATCTGATACTGCTAAGTAAATGAATAATTTGTGACCTGTATTAGGCTTTGGAATAACTTCGTAGTAGAATAAAGATACTCTTTAATTTGTTCAAAATATTCAATGCACTCTTGGGTCTATTTAAAGAATATTTAAAGAAACTTACTTGTGACAGGGTAAAATTCTAGCAAACGCCAAAAACATTTGTGGAGGAAAAATAGAGAACAAAGAGAAAAGTAGTATAAAATATTTTTGTATGAAATATTGGTCCAATTACAATAACGGTGATAACCCTTACTTATACATGTAAAAATGAGCCCCGTATTTATTCTTGTCTGTTACATGTTTGACGTAATAAATAGAGAATAATATTTTATTAGTAAAAATGAGCCCCGTATATATAAATTTGTGTTGTATGAAGTATAACCTTATCAGGAGTTCTCCTAGTCCTTGAGTTTGAGCGTAACAAAACTTTAGGACTAGAAAATGGTCGTATATAATATTTGAATAGTGTAATCTTCTTGCTTTTCTTTGAATTTTAGGGAGCTTATTTGTTTCATTTGGTCAATTGTCGTAGGTTTGTCTTTATTTATCTTTTGTATTGAGGTGTAGTTGATTATACCAAAAAAACTGTGTCTACCATATTGTCTAGACTTCGAAAAATTCTTAGATCTTCGTTATATTTATTTTCCTAACCGAACTATTATCGGAGACGTCTCTAAATTGGTTCGTTCTTAATAGTTCTTGCCTAGTTAAAAACCTTTGCCACCCGAAACCTTCAGGATAAAAATCTCTATTTTTCCAAAAGAAAATAGTACAGCTAACAATTAGTAGGCTGCTATGATGTTACCTTAGTCATTATTTCCTCAGAAAAGGCCTTCTCTTTTGAATTATCGGACGCACATTATTTTTTATTGCTAATATGTGACAAATAATTTCCGCAGGTACATTGGTCTTATCTTCGGTACACCATGCAAACATGTCTAACTTTGTAAATAAAAATTGAATTAAATTTTCCCTCATGTTTGGAGATAATTGTGTGCGAATATTCAAAGTCTTGCCATTTGGAAAAATATAATCATCACAACTCTCATTGGGGACCAAAAGAACGGGGGTTTCCCTCAGATCATCAATAGGATCAGATTTCGAGGAAGGCCCTATTAATTTATATGCATTTTTTATTCACTTCCTCGAATGTGCTTGGATTTCAGGGCAATACGATAACACTCTCTTGTTCTTTTTTTGTTACTCCCAATTGTCCTTACATTATTTCCCACAACATATTTCAATCATTTATGGATACCAGAAATTACCGTGTGCATTCTCGATAACTAAGATTTTCCAAAAATAGTATTATAAGACGTTGGTGGATCTACAACAATAAATAATAGGGTCACTTATTTTCTTAATGGTCATCAACCTAACTCCATAATACTTTTAAATTCTCCGACGACTTCCGCAGTTACTCTTGTAAAACCCAAAATGGTCCAATTTGATCGATGGATTATTCGAGGATTAGCAATATTTTTATACGTAGTTATAAATAAAATATTGTCAGAACTATGTGTGTCAATTAAAATTCATTGTACTTCATTTCTAGTTATTCTTGCTGCAATTACCAATTCATTTTTCACGCGGTCCTGACATATCTCTTATATCATCGTCCTCAAAATAAATTATAGGAGAATGATTTCACTATAGACGTGTTAAAGCACATGCTTCTAATTGAGTAGCTAAACTTATTATATGCCTCTTCCGAGAGTAGTTTGAATTTTCTAAAACTATATATCCCCAGAAAATTTTCATTGATTAAAAAACACACACAAATCACTAACCTTTCTCTTTGAAGTGAGTTCTTCAACAATATGTATATTATGCTTCCCTTCTTCTGGATCTAAATATTATGTCGTAATATCAAAAGAATCAATTGTCTCAGAAATTACTGATGTATTTTCTTGCTTTGAAGCTCTTACAGTTTCCCTGGCTATTGGATCTCGCCGAGAGCGTTTCTTCATAGATATGGTTAAATTTCCATTCTCAATCAACTCTTGTATTTACTTTTTTAATGTTACGCATTCCCTCGTATCATGTCCAACATCATCATGATAATTACAGTACCTATTATTTATATTATCTCTCGAAGTTTGAATTGGAAAAGGTTTATGGAATTGTACATGACTTTGAGCCTTATCAAATATTATTGCTACACATTCAGCTAATTTCGCATAGTGGGTCGGACGAATCCATTTGTTTTACATTTGCCTATTATTTTGTTATGTATTTGTTGTTTGATGATTTACTTTAGGCTTCAGAGGTACGTGGGTGGATACATATGGTTGAATACTTGTTGTCGGAAGATGAATCATATTGAGAGATCATTGTAGTTGATTCTGCTCCAATTGAGCCATAGAAGCTATTTATAATGCTTGTGTTTCTTATACTTAAATATTTTTTTCAACTTGATTAAATAAATACTCAAATTTCATAGCTTGCATTTTTTCCACAGTATATTTCAAGACTCCTCGGAGAACCCGCATCTGAAATGTTGCAAGAGCTACAAGGTCCACGCAATATTTCAAATCTGTTTATACTTTGATAAAACGGTTGGTGTTATCTTTCAAACTTTCCCCAATTTTTTTCCTATAATAAATTATAGTATCACCATTAGCTCAGAACGTTTTACATAACACGAAGGATTGATGAAAGATATTCCAGAGCGTGTCAAAACATCTAATGCAAACCTGCAGTGGCTAATTATACCACTTTGAAGAATCACCTTTGAATGTTTGGGAAAACGCCCTACAAAGAAAATTATCATCCTCATCATAATTAATCATAAATTTTTGGAACTGTTCAATGTGACTGTCTAGATCCTGAGGTTCCATCAGATTTATCTAGCTTTGAGATTTTGAAATACTTTAGTAGATTTCCTAAGAGGATTTCCAATGAGAGAGGAGAAGATCTTCAATTGTGGCTAACCATATAAACATTTCCCCTGGGACCTTTGTTTGCCATTGTATAAAGACCTTCTTCGGATGGAATCTTGAACTGGTTACTCACCTGATATTCAGAGTTTTGACTCTCGAAAGAATTTGGACCGTTACATTTTTTTATCTTTCCATGAACTTAATCCGACGAGACATTCGATAATTGTTTTTCTATATTTCCTCTAATATTTATTCTTATCATTTCTTCCCCGTTTACTTGCCCTTTCTGGGGATGATAATTCACTTGAGTCATAAAATGAATAGTGGTTAGATTCAAATGACCCATAATGACGCATAGGTTTCATTTTCATCCTTCAAGAATAACAACTACGCATTCGATACTCATCTTGTTTATCACCAGTTCGATGGTTGTAATCCATCTTATCTTTCTTTATCACATATTATCTTCAAACCTCTGATCTAACTTTATTGAAAGTTAATGCAATATTCCTCTCAGAATTTAATTTTTCAATTTCCTCTAAGAGTTCTTTTCTTCGTGCCACCAAAATGGAGTCTTCTAATATTATTCCTGCATACTGATCATCATGTTGTTGGTCATCTCTCATCTTTTCTCTGGTGGGATTCCCCTCAGATCTTCTTTCGGTTATAAGATTATTTTCAATATTTGTCTCTCGTCGGACTTCAATGTGCAATTCTTTCAAAGTATTTGACATCACAGTAATGGTTTTAGAAAATAAGTTCGGATACCAATATTTTCCCACAGACGGCGCCAAGGATAGTTCGAAACGTTATTTAGAGAATAGTTTTTTGTGGTAAAGAGAAGTTTGGAGGATTAAATTCTAGAGAGAGAGAAACACAAGACAATTAGAGAGAGAACTCCGAAAATGTATTAATTAGGTAAAAATGAATCACCATTCCCTATGAGAGGAGGTGTTGTTTTATAGTACATTCAATAGGTTCCACGCGTTTAATAAATAACTAATTATGGTCATTTCCCCAAAATTATAATTAATTACAACGATATCCCTGAATATAATACGATTGTTATACTTCTCCTATGGGGTTTTCTTAACACCAAATTACACTTTTATTTTGCCAATCTCATTTTCCACTGATATGATTTCTCCCTTATCAAAATTGAAACCGAGAATTAAGCGTTGCTTGCGAATTGAGAATCATATGTTAAATCCGAACTAAAAAGCATGGGTTAAATTTAAACTGAGAGTCGATGGTTAAATATATAAATTAAATCATGTGTTAAATCTAAGGTGTGAATAATTGGTTAAATCTTAGCTAATAATCAAATGTTAAACTCGAACGGAGAACCGTATATGAAATCATGATTTAAATGTTGAACTGGCTATAATTGGTTAAACACGAACTGACTATCATATGTTAAACACGAATCACGAATCATGTGTTAAGTTAAAAATAAGAATTAAAGGTTAAATTCAAATTAAAAATTAAAGGTTAAATACAATTTAAGAATCATGTGTGAAATCCAAACTTGGAATCAAGAGCTGAATGCAAACTAAAAATAATTGGTTAAAAATGAACTAAAAATCATGAGTTAAATTATAACTAAAAATCGTGTAGTAAATTAGTATCCTGAATCATATGTTAAACCAGAACTGAGATTCAAGGGTTTAATGCGAATTGAGAATCATGTGTTAAATCTGAACTGAGAACCATGATGAAATCTAGAGAGAGAAAGAGTTAAAGATTTTTTAGAGAGAGAAAGTTCAAGTACAAATAAGTTCGAGAGAAAAAAGTGTTCAAAGCCTTTATTAGAGTAGCCTTGCCCTTCATATAGAGGAGCCAAGACTTTCGCAGTTACTCCTGTAAAACCCAAAATGGTCCGATTTGATCGATGGATTATTCGAGGATTAGCAATATTTTCATATGTAGTAATAAATAAAATATTGGCAGAACTACGTGTGTTAATTAAAATTCGTTGTACTTCATTTCCAGTTATTCTTGCTACAATTACCAATTCATTTTTCATGTGGTCCTCACACATCTCTTATATCATCGTCCTCAAAATAAATTATAGGATAAGGATTTCAGTATAGACGTGTTAAAGCACATGCTTCTAATTGAGTAGCTAAACTTATTATATGCCTCTTCCGAGAGTAGTGTGAATTTATAAAACTGTATATCCCTAGAAAATTTTTATTGTTTACAAAACACACACAAATCACTAACCTTTCTCTTTGAAGTGAGTTCTTCAACAATATGAATATTATGTTTGCCTTCTTCTGGATCTAAATAGTCTGTCGTAATATCAAAAGAAGCAATTATCTCAGAAATTACTGATGTATTTTCTTGCTTTGAAGCTCCTACAGTTTCCCTGGCTATTGGATCTCGCTGACAGCGTTTCTTCACAGATATGGTTAAATTTCCATTCTCAATCAACTCTTGTATTTACTTTTTTAATGTCACGCATTCCCTCGCATCATGTCCAACATAATCATGATAATTACAGTACCTATTATTTATATTATCTCTCGGAGTTTGAATTTGAAAAGGTTTATGGAATTGTACATGACTTTGACCTTTATCAAATATTATTGCTATACATTCAGCTAATTTCGCATAGTGGGTCGGACGAATCCATTTGTTTTACATTTGCCTTTTTTTTTTGTATTTGTTGTTTGATGATTTACTATAGGCTTCAGTGGTACGTGGGTGGATATATATGGTTGAACACTTGTTGTCGGAAGATGAATCATATTGAGAGATCGTTGTAGTTGATTGTGCTCCAATTGATCCAAGTAAGCTATTTATGATGCTTTTGTTTCTTATACTCAAATATCTTTCAACTTGATTAAATAAATCCCCAAATTTCATAGCTTGCATTTTTGCCACAATATCTTTCAAGAATCCTCGGAGAACCTCATCTGAAATGTTGCAAGAGCTACAAGGTCCTCGCAATATTTCAAATCTGTTTATACCTTGATAAAACGGTTGGTGTTATCTTTCAAACTTTCCCCAATTTTTTTCCTATAATAAATTATAGTATCAACATTAGCTCAGAACTGTTTACATAACACGAAGGATTGATGAAAGATATTCCATAGTGTGTCAAAACATCTAATGCAAACATGCAGTAGATAATTATACCACTTTGAAGAATCACCTTTGAATGTTTGGGAGAAAGCCCTACAAAGAAAATTATCATCCTCATCATAATTAATCATAAAATTTTGGAGATGTTCGATGTGACTGTCTAGATCCTGAGGTTCCATCAGATTTATCTAGCTTTGAGATTTTGAAATACTTTAGTAGATTTCCTAAGAGGATTTCCAATGAGAGAGGAGAAGATCTTCAATTGTGGATAATCATATAAACATTTCCCCTGGGACCTTTGTTTGCCATTGTATAAAGACGTTCTTCGGATGGAATCTTAAACTGGTTACGCACCCGATATTCAGAGTTTTGCCTCTCGAAAGAATTTCGACCGTTACATTTTTTTTATCTTTCCTTGAACTTAATCCGACGAGACATTTGATAATTCTTTTTCTATATTTCCTCTAATATTTATTCTTATCATTTCTTCCCCGTTTACTACCCCTTTCCGGGGATGATAATTCACTTGAGTCATAAAATGAATAGTGGTTAGATTCAAATGACCCATAATGACGCATAGGTTTCGCTTTCCTCCTTGAAGAATAACGAGTACGCATTCGATACTCATGTTGTTTATCACCAGTTCGATGGTTGTAATCCATCTTATCTTTCTTTATCACATATTATCTTCAAACCTCTGATCTAACTTTATTGAAAGTTAATGCATTATTCCTCTCATAATTTAATTTTTCAATTTTCTCTAAGAGTTGTTTTCTTCGTGCCACCAAAATGAAGTCTTCTAATATTATTCCTTCATACCGATCATCATGTTGTTAGTCATCTCTTATGTATTCTCTGGTGGGATGCCCCTTAGATCTTCTTTCAGTTATAAGATTATTGTCAACATTTGGCTCCCTTCGGACTTCCATGTGTAATTCTTTCAAAGTATTTCACATCACAGTAATGGTTTTAGAAAATAATTTCGGATACCAATCTTTTCCCACAGACGGCGCCAAGGATAGTTCGAAACATTATTTAGAGAATAGTTTTTTGTGGTAAAGAGAAGTTTGGAGGATTAAATTCTAGAGAGAGAGAAACACAAGACAATTAGAGAGAGAACTAAGAAAATGTATTAATTAGGTGAAAATGAATCACCATTCCTTATGAGAGGAGGTGTTGTTTTATAGTACATTCAATAGATCCCACGCGTTTAATAAATAATTAATTATGGTCATTTCCCCAAAACTATAATTGATTACAAAGATATCCCTTAATATAATACGATTGTTATACTTCTCCTATAAGGTTTTCTTAACACCAAATTACGCTTTTATTTTGCCAATCTCATTTTCCACTAATATGATTTTTCCCTTATCAAAATTGAAACTGAGAATTAAGCGTTGTGTGCGAATTGAAAATCATATGTTAAATCCGAACTAAAAAGCATGGGTTAAATTTAAACTGAGAGTCGATGGTTAATATATAATGTAAATTATGTGTTAAATCTAAGGTGTGAATCATTGGTTAAATCTTAACTGAGAATCAAATGTTAAACTCGAACGGAGAACCGTATATGAAATCATGATTTAAATGTTGAACTGGCTATCATCGGTTAAACACGAACTAACTATTATATGTTAAACACGAATCACGAATCATGTGTTAAGTTAAATATAAGAATCAAAGGTTAAATTCAAATGAAAAATTAAAGGTTAAATACAATTTAAGAATCATGTGTGAAATCCAAACTTGGAAGCAGGAGCTGAATGCAAACTGAAAATAATTGGTTAAAAATGAACTAAAAATCATGAGTTAAATTATAACTAAAAATCGTGTAGTAAATGAGTATCCTGAATCATATGTTAAACCGGAACCGAGAATCAAGGGTTTAATGCGAATTGAGAATCATGTGTTAAATCTGATCTGAGAACCATAATGAAATCTAGAGAGAGAAAGAGTTAGAGATTTTTTAGAGAGAGAAAGTTCAAGTAAAAATGAGTTCGAGAGAAAAAAGTGTTCAAACCCTTTATTAGAGTAGCCTTGCCCGTCATATAGAGGAGCCAAGACTTCCGCAGTTACTCCTGTAAAACCCAAAATGGTCCGATTTGATCGATGGATTATTCGAGGATTAGCAATATTTTTATACGTAGTAATAAATAAAATATTGGCAGAACTACGTGTGTTAATTAAAATTCGTTGTACTTCATTTCCAGTTATTCTTGCTGCAATTACCAATTCATTTTTCATGTGGTCCTCACACATCTCTTATATCATCGTCCTCAAAATAAATTATAGGATAAGGATTTCAGTATAGACGTGTTAAAGCACATGCTTCTAATTGAGTAGCTAAACTTATTATATGCCTCTTCCGAGAGTAGTGTGAATTTATAAAACTGTATATCCCTAGAAAATTTTTATTGATTACAAAACACACACAAATCACTAACCTTTCTCTTTGAAGTGAGTTCTTCAACAATATGAATATTATGTTTGCCTTCTTCTGGATCTAAATAGTCTGTCGTAATATCAAAAGAAGAAATTATCTCAGAAATTACTGATGTATTTTCTTGCTTTGAAGCTCCTACAGTTTCCCTGGCTATTGGATCTCGCAGAGAGCGTTTCTTCACAGATATGATTAAATTTCCATTCTTAATCAACTCTTGTATTTACTTTTTTAATGCCACGCATTCCCTCGCATCATGTCCAACATCATCATGATAATTACAGTACCTATTATTTATATTATCTCTCGGAGTTTGAATTTGAAAAGGTTTATGGAATTGTACATGACTTTGACCCTTATCAAATATTATTGCTATACATTCAGCTAATTTCGCATAGTGGGTCGGATGAATCCATTTGTTTTACATTTGCCTATTATTTTGTTGTGTATTTGTTGTTTGATTATTTACTCTAGGCTTCAGTGGTACGTGGGTGGATATATATGGTTGAACACTTGTTGTCGGAAGATGAATCATATTGAGAGATCGTTGTAGTTGATTGTGCTCCAATTGATCCAAGTAAGCTATTTATGATGCTTTTGTTTCTTATACTCAAATATCTTTCAACTTGATTAAATAAATCCTCAAATTTCATAGCTTTCATTTTTGCCACAGTATCTTTCAACAATCCTTGGAGAACCTCATCTGAAATGTTGCAAGAGCTACAAGGTCCTCGCAATATTTCAAATCTGTTTATACCTTGATAATACGGTTGGTGTTATCTTTCAAACTTTCCCCAATTTTTTTCCTATAATAAATTATAGTATCAACATTAGCTCAGAACTGTTTACATAACACGAAGGATTGATGAAAGATATTCCATAGTGTGTCAAAACATCTAATGCAAACCTGCAGTGGATAATTATACCACTTTGAAGAATCACCTTTGAATGTTTGGGAGAAAGCCCTACAAAGCAAATTATCATCCTCATCATAATTAATCATGAAATTTTAGAGCTGTTCGATGTGACTGTCTAGATCCTGAGGTTCCATCAGATTTATCTAGCTTTGAGATTTTGAAATACTTTAGTAGATTTCCTAAGAGGATTTCCAATGAGAGAGGAGAAGATCTTCAATTGTGGCTAATCATATAAACATTTCCCCTGGGACCTTTGTTTGCCATTGTATAAAGACGTTCTTCGGATGGAATCTTAAACTGGTTACGCACCCGATATTCAGAGTTTTGCCTCTCGAAAGAATTTGGACCGTTACATTTTTTTTTATCTTTCATTGAACTTAATCCGACGAGACATTCGATAATTGTTTTTCTATATTTCCTCTAATATTTATTCTTATCATTTCTTCCCCGTTTACTACCCCTTTCCGGGGATGATAATTCACTCGAGTCATAAAATGAATAGTGGTTAGATTCAAATGACCCATAATGACGCATAGGTTTCGCTTTCCTCCTTGAAGAATAACAAGTACGCATTCGATACTCATGTTGTTTATCACCAGTTCGATGGTTGTAATCCATCTTATCTTTCTTTATCACATATTATCTTCAAACCTCTGATCTAACTTTATTGAAAGTTAATGCATTATTCCTCTCATAATTTAATTTTTCAATTTTCTCTAAGAGTTGTTTTCTTCGTGCCACCAAAATGAAGTCTTCTAATATTATTCCTTCATACCGATCATCATGTTCTTAGTCATCTCTTATGTATTCTCTGGTGGGATGCCCCTTAGATATTCGTTCAGTTATAAGATTATTGTCAACATTTGGCTCCCTTCGGACTTTCATGTGTAATTCTTTCAAAGTATTTGACATCACAGTAATGGTTTTAGAAAATAATTTCGGATACCAATCTTTTCCCACAGACGGCGCCAAGGATAGTTCGAAACGTTATTTAGAGAATAGTTTTTTGTGGTAAAGAGAAGTTTGGAGGATTAAATTCTAGAGAGAGAGAAACACAAGACAATTAGAGAGAGAACTAAGAAAATGTATTAATTAGGTAAAAATGAATCACCATTCCTTATGAGAGGAGGTGTTGTTTTATAGTACATTCAATAGATCCCACGCGTTTAATAAATAACTAATTATGGTCATTTCCTCAAAAATATAATTAATTACAAAGATATCCCGTAATATAATACGATTGTTATACTTCTCCTATAAGGTTTTCTTAACACCAAATTACGCTTTTATTTTGCCAATCTCATTTTCCACTAATATGATTTTTCCCTTATCAAAATTGAAACCGAGAATTAAGCGTTGCGTGAGAATTGAGAATCATATGTTAAATCCGAACTAAAATGCATGGGTTAAATTTAAACTGAGAGTCGATGGTTAATATATAATGTAAATTATGTGTTAAATCTAAGGTGTGAATCATTGGTTAAATCTTAACTGAGAATCAAATGTTAAACTCGAACGAAGAACCGTATATGAAATCATGATTTAAATGTTGAACTGGCTATCATCGGTTAAACACGAACTGACTATTATATGTTAAACACGAATCACGAATCATGTGTTAAGTTAAAAATAAGAATCAAAGGTTAAATTAAAATGAAAAATTAAAGGTTAAATACAATTTAAGAATCATGTGTGAAATCCAAACTTGGAATCAGAAGCTGAATGCAAACTGAAAATAATTGGTTAAAAATGAACTAAAAATCATGAGTTAAATTATAACTAAAAATCGTGTAGTAAATGAGTATCCTGAATCATATGTTAAACTGGAACCGAGAATCAAGGGTTTAACGCGAATTGAGAATCATGTGTTAAATTTGAACTGAGAACCATAATGAAATCTAGAGAGAGAAAGAGTTATAAATTTTTTAGAGAGAGAAAGTTCAAGTACAAATGAGTTCGAGAGAAAAAGTGTTCAAACCCTTTATTAGAGTAGTCATGTCTATCATATAGAGGAGCCAAGACTTAGTCTACAACTGAAATCTGTTACAAAAGAGGATTAATTGCTGTTTAGTCCTTAACAATTATACATACTTACCAATAATCTCTAAAACTTACAGCAAGTACAATTTAAGGACGAAACTTCATTATTTATGATTAAATCCTTAAATTTAAATTATTTATAATTTAATCCTCAAAATCCTACTTCCATATCAGAAGCCCCGCTAATTCGCATGTCAGTAAATGAATGAGAAATTAAATATCTTTGAATTCTTCCATATATCCTATAATCTCTTATAAAATAAACTAAAAGGTGTCATTCGAAACGACAACTAGAAGAAACCATTTGAAACAATCATTCGAAGCGTACACACAAAGTAATCATTCGAAGCGTCAACTATGAGCGATCATTCGAGGCGTGATAAAAACAAATACCAATTAAAAGTAACAGTAAAGTCTAATAACCTTTCGAAGATAAAAAAAAATCTCTTCGAAACATTGGAAATAAAACTGCCAAAAAATATCTTCGAAACTGCCAGAAAACCTCTTCGAAACAAGTGAAACTTTTAAAAGTACTCATCGAATTTTATCCAAACAACATACAAAAGCAACCATTCAAATCCATTATAACTCTATAACTTTTAGATCCATAGCTAGATATCTAGCCTGACAAATGTCGATCATCTAATTATCTTACCGCTTTGTATTCTAACCTATCACCATTAAAGTATTTCAAACTTCACACGTCTTCTTCTTTTTCTATAAATTCAATTAGTAACCTCATTTTCATTTTGACAATACAAATCATTTGAAAGAGAATTCAGGCGCTTGGCTACCTTCATAAAAAAAACCAATCTTTCTGGTCAACCTTCATCTTCTCTGATCAATCTTCATCTGGTTTATGAGAAACAAACCAAGAACCAGAATATCTAAAGCTAACATACCCAAGAAATTGAAATCTCCTGAACCTGACAACAATTGGTCTTTGGATTTATCGACTACTTCTGCATTACTCAAAGAGCAGAAGAATGTAGAGCTGCATGATTAATCAATAGTGCACATGTTGGAACAACCAACAAAACAACCTATTATGGAAATTTTGATCCAACTAAAGTTTATGTTATTCCTCCCTCTCCTTTATTCGAAGAACATTATTCATCCAAAATTCAAGGTCCTAAAACACCTCGAGCCGCTTCATCTCAAAATAACATTTCTCCTTTGATTAGTGAAGAATCTTCTTTAAAACAAAATTAAAAAACTCCCTCTTCGAATCACTCTTCAATAACCAGAAGAAGAAGAACTTTTATTGCCACCTCAAGATCTAATGTCAGAACCCGATCCGAAGATAGTCTGCAAACGAATAGTTCAACTCGATTGCAAAGTATTTCTTCCCATTTGCAACAGATCAGAGAATCATTTGCCAAAAAAAGAAAGAAAAAGATATCAAAGAAAAAAAGTAAAAAGACAGCTAACACATCTGGTGCTAGCCCTTCAACTCCATCGAAACTAAAGCCTCGAAAAAGAAAAACCTGCTAAAGAAACCCTCTCACCCATTGAAGAGGGAAAAAATCAAGAACCATCTTCAAAGAAAAAGAAGGCTTCTTCTGGTTCCCATGGAAAGAAAAAGAAACAAACGAGAATCACTTCGTATACATTGGTTGATGAAGATGAAAACACTGATGCTAGAAACCAACAAAACCCACAAAACCCTTTGGTCGAAAACAGCCAACCATAGACAACATTGTGATTATCATCGAAGATAGTTATACCAACGGAAATCATGCTACTACAAACTTCGATCCTGATATGTTCATTAATTTTGTGAACACTGAAGCGCTTACCGGTGAAGACGATCTTGTTCTTCAAGTCATCCAAAATCACATGCTTAACTTTGGGAGACCAACACCAGCCAAGGAATCTCCAGACATTATATATCCTTTTACTCCTATCAATTCTCTAGATATGATTCAACGTCTTAGCTCATCGGAAACATATTTTTCTCTTCCTCCCCAAACCCTGCAATCGTTGTTGCACTTCTACCATTTACCGATGTTGATATTACATCAAAGGCCCTTGCTTCTCAAGTTGAATCTTCTAAAAACAATCTAAACCAATTGGTTAAAGATATGGTTTATTATAAAGAATCTTACGAGGCTGAGAAAAAATTTAGAAAAAAACTTGCACGGAAAAGTGGTTGATCAATTTCACGTGTACGAAGTAGCAAGGTCTGAACTCATAAAAGGTGCCCTCTGCATGAAGAATCATCTGTGAATCACACACATAGTTGAGACATGATTGTTGATGAACTCTCATGAGAAGGAAATGAATAAGCTCAAGATTGATCCTGCTATTGAACTGGCCACTGAAATATCCAACTCCAATGAGCTACAAAATTCTCTTACTCTTTGTGAGACAAAAAATAAAGAATTGATCGAGGAGATAACTAAACTGAAGAAAGATTTCGAAGTGGAAAAAACTGCTGCTATCGCTGCTGCCAAGGCTGAACTTTCCAAAGACATGCTGACTGCTATTAACATCGGAAAAGAAGATGCAACCATTCTCCTCCTTCGAGAACTTCACGCTACTTATCCAAAGATCGACCTCACAAGTTTTTGGAACGACATTCCTATGGAGAAACTTCCAAGTGAAGCTTTCGATCCTATCCCCGATTCGTCATCCGAAGATGAAGATGAAGAAGAATCGTCTGAGGAGGAGGAGCCATCTGATTAACTTTATCATATTTTTTATGTCTGTCGGGTTAAAAATTGATTTTTGTACCTCAACGAATTAATCTAATTGACAAACAGTTTCCTTATTTTATTATTCTCTTCATATATTATTTGATGCTAAATTTTAAAAACAAATATAATCATAAAATGTAAACTTACCACCTTAAATACCTTAACGAAATTGGTGAATATGGTAGCTCTTCGAAAAATTCTCAGTGTGTAGTTAAGCTTTGGTAGCTCTTCGAAAAATTCTCAGTGTGCCATTAAGCTTCCACTTCGAAAAAATTGTAATGTGATTATTAAACATGGTTGTTTCTTTGAAAATTATTATAAACACTTCGGAACATTATACTCTTAACCAATCTCAAAGATGATCAGTCTCTGATGATTTGTTAAGATAGTATTCAAACATGTGTAAACAACCATTGGCCAAAAACGAACTTTATTGAGAATATTGAATATGTACACGACGCCTCATTAAAACCTCCATGGGCCAACATGATAGAAAAGAGCGCGCCATTCAAAAGTAAAAATTCCAAAGTACAAAAACATATATACTCCCAATAAAGCTTCAAGTGTTGGATATTCAGAACCTTCCCCTCGAAATCACAAAGACAATAGGACCCCGACTTTATCCTCTCAACAACCACATAAGGCCCTCCCAGTTCGGAGCCATTTTCCAAGGTTCTTCTCCTTTTTGTGCAAGAAAATTTTTCTCAACACCTTATTACCTTCATTGAAATCTCTTCTCTTCACCTTCGAATCATATCTATTTCTCATATGAGTTTGATAGTGAATTACATTCAAATGAGCTCGAACTCTTTTTTCCTCAATCAGATCCAAATTCGCGCAATATTGAGCTATTCTAAAAGATGACATTGTAGATTCTACGGGGCTGACTGCATCAATTCCATATGCTAAAGCAAAAGGAGTCTCTTTTTTAGCCTCTCTAGGAGTTGTTCGATAAGCCCAAAGTACCTCTTGTAAATAGTTTGGCCATTTTGCTGCCCAGTCAAATTCTTCTTCAAGGCATCTAAAATTGTTTTTTGTTACTTCCACTTGCCAATTAACTTGAGAATGAAAAGGTGTCGAAAAGCATTGTTGAATTCCTTTAGAGGTGCAAAATGAAGCCATCTCCCTGTTATTAAACTGAGGGTCATTATCTGTTGTAATCCTCCAAGGAACTCCAAAACGACAACAGATGTTGTTCACAATAAATTTGATCACGTATTTTGCTTTTGTCCCTGATAACGGTTCTGCCTCTACCCACTTTATAAAATAATCCACCGCTACAATTATCATCTATCTTCCTCTAGAAGCCATCGGTAAAGGTTCCACCAGATCAATCACCCATCTATCAAACGGTATTGCCTCGGATATAGACATAAGCGGCACTGCTGCTCTGTGAATAGCATTGGCAAATCTCTAACAAGTATCACAACTTCGAACTAAATTCTTAGCATCATTCATGATTGTAGGCCAATAGAACCCTGCAAGCAAAAGTCGACGTGAGAGAGTTTTGAACCCGCAATGAGCTAACCCTTCACCATTATACAACTCTGATAATACTTCTTGTGATTCTTGTCTGCTTAAACATCGTAACAATGGCCTGCTCAATGCCTTTTTATACAATATTACATCTAATATTATATATCCGAACGCTTTACTTCTCAATTTTTTGGCCAATTTCGAATTATCTGGTAGTATTCCTTGACTCAAAAAGCTAAGAATATATGATCGCCAATCGCCTCGGATTGCATCAGTCGTAACAAAAAATTCCTCTATACATTCACATTGGCTAGATTGAGTAACAACTGAAGGATTTTCTTGTAGCAAAATCGAAGGATATTATTCCTTGTAAGCAATTTTTGCTAAAGAATCAACCACCATGTTACTCCTTCGCCCAATATATTACACAACAACGTTGTTAAATAGAAGCATTAAATTCTGAAGTTCCCGAAGATATAAATTCAAACGATCCTTTCTTGCTTCGGAAAGTCCAGATACCTGATTTGCTAACAATTGAGAATCTGTTTCCAAGCGCACTGAAGTTGCCCCACAAATGTTTTGCAATCTTAAACCTTCCAAAGCAGATTCGTATTCATCTTCATTGTTTGAAGCGTGAAAACCAAATTTAATAGATTGAATCATTGTCTCTCCCGTTGGAGCTATTAACTGAACCCCATCATTGCACCCTGAAACACTAGATCCTCTATCTATTCGGACAACCCACCTCAAATTTACTGAAGTATCCTATTTACTTTCTTCCTCATTCGATAGGCTTAAATGGAATTCAACAAAACAAAATCTGCCAATGCTTGTGCCTTTATTGTTGTTCGAGGTGTAAACAAAATATAATAGTCCCCCAACTCCATTGACCACTTGGTCATTCTCCCTGAAATTACAGGTCGTTGTAAAACTTTTTTCAAAGGGAATGAAGTTTGGACTTCAATAGTATGAGCTTGAAAATATGGATGCATCTTCCTAGCAGCAATCATCAGCGCTAATGCCAATTTTTCTAATTTCATATATCTCTTTTCTGCTGCCACCAAACTTTTACTAATGTAATACACCGGCTTCGAAACTCCTGAATCTTCATTGATTAACACTGCGCTCAGTGCAAAATCCGATACCGCGATGTATAAAAATAACTTCTCCTCATTACAAGGTTTTGACAAAATCTCTAGTGATGACAACACACTTTTAATATTTGTGAAAGTTGCTTCACATTCTGATGTCCATTCAAACCTGTTGGGTCCTCGTAACACTTGAAAGAAAGGAAAGCATTTGTCAAAAAATCTAGAAATAAATTGATTAAGTGCTGCTAACCTTCCTGTCATGATTTTTCACTTCTTTGATGAACCGAGGAGAATTCATTATTATCAAACCTTTCAATTGTTCTGGGTCAGCTTCTATTCCTTTTTCACTGATGACATAACCCAAAAACTTCCCTGATCGAACTCTAAAGGTGCATTTCTCAGGATTTAATTTCAACCTGATTGCCCTTAGATCCAAAAAAGCTTCCTCTAAATAATCAAGATGCACTTCATCCATGAGATTTTTACTACCAATTCATCTATATATACCTCCATATTTCTTCCGATCTAAGTAGCAAAAGCTTTATTCATCAATATCTGATAAGTGGCTCCAACATTTTTCAATCCGAAGGGCATCACCCTATAACAGTGCATGCCCCTAACAGTTAAAATTTTGTTTCCTGAAGTAGAGTCAATCAACTGAACTATTCGAGGAACAAGAAATGAATCTTTGGGACAAGCTCTATTCAAATTTTTAAAATCCGCACACATTCTCCATTTCTCATTCTTCTTTTTTACCATAACCGGATTTGTCGTGCACAAAGGATACTGTGACTCACATATGTGTCCGACCTTAAATAATCGATCCACTTCAGCAACAATCGCTTCTACTTTTTCTGAGGAAAACAATCTTCTTTTCTGAATAACCGGATTAACCTTTGGATTTATAGCCAAGTTGTGACAAATTACCTCAATTGGTACTCTGTTACATCCTCTGTCCTCCAAGCAAAGACATTCAAATTTTGAGATAAAAAATCCAGCATTTTTTGACGTAGAAGCGGGTCAATAAAGTTCAATTCGAAGTACCTTCCCTTCTGAAAAAATAAACTCCTCTATATTTTCACTCACCGTTAAAGACCCTGGGGTTTCCCTCAGATCGTCAAACCTTTCTTCCAAATCGGAGGGTACCCCTTTTAACTGCTATGTACGTATTAAGTCTCCACTACTGGACCCTCGGATCCGAAGTGCAGTGGCATAGCATTCCCTCGCAACCTTCTGATTGCCTCGAAAAAACTCCAACTCTATCTCCAACCACATATTTAAAACACTAATGAACTGTAGATACAACCTTGTACATTCTTGAAAGCCATGATCTTCCACAAATAACATTATAACTTATGGGACAGTCCCAAACTCACTTGACCCTCGAATTCTCCAAGAACACGAGCTGTTACACCCGTGAATCCAATAATCGTTCGATCCGATTGAGAAACCCGAGGTGGATTTGTCATTCTATCATAAGTGAATTTAAAAAGGACATTAGCATAACCGCCAGTGCCAATCAAAACAAGTCGAATTTTGACGCCAGCCACCTCAGCTCCAATAACCACAGTATCTTCACGTGGTCCTGCAGTACCTCGTAAATCATCTTCATCAAACAAAATGAAGAGAATATATTTATTTCCATACAGGTATGTAGACATTTTCCCTTCAATTTAAGTTTTCAAGTTGACAACATGCCTCTTCCTCGAACTATCAGAATTACCATTCATTGAATCGCCTCCGAAAATGGCTAACGATTCAAAAAACTTGCACAGCTCCCGTAAACGTCTGTTTTTTATATGCTCTTCGACTGTTATCAGAAGCAATCTGTTCGTATCGTTTTCCACATACTCAGAAGAAGCATCAAAAGGCTCAGCATGTGAATCCAAAATCATCAAATTCTCAGCTAGTGGTGCAGCCTTCAAAGTTGATGCACCATTGTTTTTCCATGCGCTCCCTTGCGAGTTCACATAATTCAGGAGCTTCCCATTTTCAATCAAAAATTAAATCTATTTCTTCAAAGCAATACAGTCATTTGTATCATGCCCAATATCCTCGTGATATCTGCAAAACTTGTTATTCCTTTCCTCTATTGGCCTGCTACTTGGGGATGGCTTCCTAAAATTTATGAAGCTCTTGGTCTTATCCCAGATCACAGAAACATTATTTGTTAGATGAGCTTAATATTCTGGTTTGACCCATTTATTTGGTCTAGGCTTGTTGTAATTGTTAGGTGGAGCGTGATTTGAATAACCACCACTCTGAGGAGGCAAATTATTGTTCTTTTGTCTCGACTGCTGATTATCATTTCCATTTCCATTCGAAGGTTGCCGCTGATTATTGGCTGTCTGTACCGAATTCTTTGGAGTGTTGACTGGTCCGTCTTGGACTCTAGTCCACTCCTCAACTTTAATCCGATCCTCAATTTGAGCCATCAAAGCTCCAAAAGTTAAGGCTCTTCTCTTTGTCGTCTGATTAGCCAAATCCTCTGGCAATAACCCTTGGCGAAAAGCTGCCATTGCCACATTTTCCTCATAGTTTTCCAAACTAGCTTTGGTCAAAACAAATCTCTTTGTATAATCATGCACATTTTCCCAAGGTGCCTTCTTACACTGAATAATGGTATCAGCATTTACTCTCATCTCTTTGTTTCCCACAAACTGCCTTCGGAATGCAGTATAAAAATCTCTAAAATTTGAAATGGACCCCCTTGGAATCCGATTTTACCATGTAAGAGTTGTTCCCTTAAAAGTCTATGAAAATGCATGACACACCAGCCGGTCGTGATCTTCGAAGTTCATCATATAGTTCTTGAATTGTTCGATGTGATAATCGGGATCTTGCATCCCATCGAACTTCTCCACCTTCAAAATGTCAAAACGCTTCAGAAGCGTCATGGAACGAATTTCACTTGTCAACGGTAATTTCTCCAGTGGACACCCTAAACAAACTGATCATTTTTTCCTATTGTAATATATAGATTGCAATCAGTTTCAGCATACTGATTCGAGGTGTTTCCTTCGTACTATGTAGAATGAGGAACATTATCCCTTTTAGATTTACTCTCCATTTTATGTTTCCTCGATTGATCTCTGTCTGATTCCCCTTTCGAAGAACCTCTGTATCTCTTAAAGCCCGAAGCTGAACTTTCTACCTCATCGTCACTAGAGGCCATATATTTCTACTTATCTTTTTTCTCTTTACGAGACAAATATCGCTCTTTAGAAGACACAAAATGTGTTTTTTGTGCTCAGATTTAGCCCGTCGATCATCAAAAGATCGATCTGACTAACCTTCCATCTCAGTCTTTTCTATTTCCTGTCTAACCTCGGATTTAAGCTTTCCCGAGTATATCTCTGGTTCCCTTCGTTCATACTTCTCATTTAATGCATTAATCTTGTCTAGGAGCTGGTCCATTCGCGCTTCAATATCAGATTGAGCTTGGATCAGAGATAATCCATCAGTTCCGTTTCCATCCCTCAGTAAATCATCTTTCAAAGTTTCTATCACTGACCGAAGAGTGGGATTGTTCTCATATTAATTTTGACCAGAAAATATAACAAGATTGTATTAATTTCGAACATAATAAGCCACTGATTTTTCTTATTTAGTCCCCAGTGAAGTCGCCAATCTGATGAGTTAATATTTCGCCTTAGTAAATTGTTAAGAGAGAAATCTAGAGAGAGAAATAGTTGGATAGTAATAATTGATTAATCATTGGCCCTTTTCCCCAAAAAGGAATGTCCTTTACATAGTCAATGAGGTAGATAGTAAAATTACATGATTACTACCGTAAAAGTGGATTTCTCACCCCACTCTTTTACTCTTCACAAACAAGTTCTAAGGGTATAGAATTTAGCCCCTCTATCTTTTGTGTTTGCTTTAATTTAATCCTTAATCACTAAATACATGAATATAGTCTTTATATTAAATATAATAAACCTTGTTATTATCTAGTCCTTGTGAAGATATCTGAATAAGGACTGACTGGTGAATGTCATTATTCCTTCCTTTCGAGCCTCCTCAAACTTTATGACACCCAAACTTCATTGTATGATCTTCTACACTTCTTCCTGGATTTCTCTTACCTCACGTTTTGATCGAACAACTTCGTTACTTGTGTTCCATAAATAAATTTATTTATGGAAAACCCCTCAGATAATGTGGTAGGAGACTTGTTCGAATTTATGACCTCAATAATTTAGTTTAATTTTGCGTGTCTTTGCGTAGCCGTTATTCTGTTAGAAATAACTTAGACAATAAAGTCACTTATGGCCACATGTCGCATATCTACCACTGCATGCCAGTGCGCTATTTGAAATGGTTTATGAGAGAGGTAATGTGTCAAAGAAATCTTTGAAACTAACGATTCACGGCTTTACTGTAAATACCCTGGTTCTAAGTTTACAACTTTTATTTCAGTTTATCCCTAAGTAGAGAACGCCTGTTCTAGAAAGAGAAAAGATTATCTTTCAAACCAAATTATTTTCGTGTCTTTCATATCTAAAGAGTTTATCAATCTCGAAAAAATATGAACTTTTGAGGTGGTTTAATATCTCAAACAAAGTTGTTACACGTAGAACTTCCGGTGGTAGAGGATATCCAACGCATGTAGACATTTTTTAGGCAAAATTTTGTGATAATTGGTCCGCTCACTGGGAATGCATTTACCTTGCTGCTTAGCCCTCCAGTCATGCTTGTTCAAGAAATGACGAGGTTGACCCTTCTTCATCTAAACCTACTCGCAAATTTTCTCATTTCTTAACGATCAGCAATGAAAAAGAAAAGTTTCGTGAAGTAAATAAAGGAGAACATGCTAAAAGGAAGAGATCCTCGGACCCGCCTACAAAGTCTATCCGAGTTAAAATTTTGTCTTCTGCTGCGACCGCTAAGGTAATTTTTTAGGGGTCCCCTTAAACGAATCCCTAAGTCAGCCCCCATAAATCTTCTTCAAGGAATATTCGTTTCGAACAAGTTTTAAAATCCACCATGAGCTAACTCTTTACACCGAGATTATCAATTGGGGCCTTCGTTTGCCTCTCGATCCTGCTCTAGTGGAGTACTTCAATCTTATCTAACTTTTCCCCTCTTAAACTAGTTCTAACATGTGGTATACAATCGTGGTCTGCATCATAGCCTCTAGGATTTCTGAGGCAACCTTTTTCATGGAGCAACTCATCTCCATCTTAGGTGTAGCTAAGAACTCTCATTACCCATTTTATTCTCTTGGTTTTACAAGGCAATACAAGGTGACCAAAGATTTCTTAGAGGCTCACAAAAAAATAGAAACATAAATTTATTTTTATCTCTAGGCTATGGGAGACTGGTTTCGAAGATTTTGAAGACTTTCCCCATTGGTTAAATTTGAAGTGGTTTGTGCGAGGTATGCATCTTCATACTTTATTTTATTTTAATTATTAAGATTGTTTAACTTAAGGTATTTATTCTATATATTTATGAAGGGAATTGCCAAACCCTTTAAAGATTATGCGAAATCTGCCAACAAAATCTTCAAGAAGCTAAGTATTTGGACTCATGATAATTGGAGTCATAAGTTTTATCGGAGCTTCATACCAATGAACTTGGTAATAAGTAATCTTTGGAGATACGATCATGGTCAGAAAAAAATCCATGTCTGAACTGATGGTACCCAACACCCTCGGAAGATGCTATTCTCAAGAGTCTGGAAGTCTTTGATAATATGGTTTTTTCTTCCGAATCGGGCTCGGGCTCCCATTCACCAAGATATTAAAAAACCCAAAAAGAAAGATGAACAAACCGAGGAGAAAGTAGGCTCAAAGAATGATGTCCATGAAGAGCAAAGGACTGAAGTCCAAGGGGACCAACATAATGAAACTCAAGAGGAAAGGCCAACAGACACCCAACCATAACAACAAGATGATATCCGGGTGAATCCTTATGCTAGTTTCCATGGAGAAGACCAGATGAATGATGATAACAAAACTTCAGTTGAAGTAAGACCAGTTGGGAGAGCAGGAGTTGTGAGGCCAAAGAGGCTCACTGCGGAGGAGAAGCAAAAGAAGGTAGTCGATAGTGAAGGGGAAAATGATAATAAAACTTGTCTGAGCTTACCCCTCGTAAAGAAAGTTGTTATAGTCGACTCGGATTCTGGAGGAGAATTTATCCTTCAAAAGAAGCAAACTGCTGGTCAAGAAGAAATTCTTGAGGAAGGTGAACATCTTTCCCTTGCGTCAGCTTACTTTGACGTTTATGAAAATGACTTTATTGCCAACGAGTTGAACAAATTGATTCATTCTTCTACTCTACTCAAAAGGAAAGCTAATCGCAAAGATCGTTACAAAAGTGAGGTCCTTCAAAGAAAGGGTGAAGTAAAGAGATTGACCAATGAGGTAACCAACTTGAAAAATGAGGTGGAAAGCTTGAAAGATGAACTTGTCAAGGAGAATAAGATATCTTCCCAGTTGAATAAGGTTGAGGATGAACTTACTCAGGAGAAGAAAAAGTTCGTTGATCGCTTATCTAGTATTACTTCCTTAGAGACTAAACTCTCCGAGGAAAAAATAAAGTTTGACGATGAGAGGGAGTACTTTATCACAAATGATATCGAAAAGAACACTATTGTTGACGGTCTATATGATTCTTTTCAAATGACTGAGTCGTATTTTTAATTGAGCTGTCATAGACATTGAAAAGCTGTCAAAATCCCATGGATCGCTGAAGACGGAGTTTGAAACTGAGAAGAAGAAACGTTTGGATGCGTATGCCAGTATTGCGTCTCTCCTTGAAGAAAATGATGCTAACATTAAGTCCGCTCTGGTGTTAGAGATGCACGAAAAGTCTCATGACATCAAGTTAGGTAGCCTTTGGCATTATGTTATTGAAAGACACCGTCTGGTAGGTGTCTCTATGGAAGACTTGGAGACTAGCAGTGATTCAGAAAGTTCCTCCTCTGCATCTGGCTCTTCAGAAGACAGTAAAGAAAATACTGCATCCGAATACTGTTGTTAAACGTGCTTTATCTTTGTTTTGTTGATCATCTGTAAACGTAAACCTGTGGGACTTTATTTTGTATTGATGGTGTATTTCTGTTTTTCAAATTTATTCTCATATTACAAAGTTTCCCATATGAAAATGTTCGACTTGAAAATATTTTACCCATGTTCTTCCACGGATAAATAGTTTCTTAATATGAAATATTTCTATAACTCTAATTTTGGTAAAACATCCTATATATTAAAAATGTATAATATCGACTCATTTTTTAGGTAAAAGATCTTTTATGTGAAAATGTTTGACTCAGGTTTAAAGCGATGAAAATTTTGTTAACCACTTTTTTTGTTCAAAATAATGAATGTTTTCTTCGGATTATCTTTTGGGTTTAAAAAGATGAACATTATTGTCCAAACCTTTCTGGAATATCTTTTAGGTTTATAAAGATGAACATTATTGTCCAAACTTTTTTGGTGTGTCTTTTGAGTTCAAAAATATGAATATTATTGTCCAAACTTTTTGTGGAGTGTTTTTTGAGTTAAAAAAGATGAAATTTATGCGAGTCATTTATAAGATGACAAAGGGATTTTATATATAAGTCGGATATTAGGGCACCTCATTAAAAACTTCCTACGCTACTAGGGTAGGAAAGAGTATGCCACCAATACTTACATAAGCTCATAAAGAAAATATTTACATAGCTACTCATTCACTTTATATAAATTTTGAGCTACTCATTGGCCTTTTCCCCCAAAATGGAATGTCATTTATATAGTACATGAGGTGGATAGTAAAATTACATGACTACCACCGTAAAGTGTATTTCTCACCTCACTCCTTTACTCTTTTGCTTTAATTTAGTCTTTAATAACTAAATGCATGAATCTAGTCTTTATATTTAATATAATAAACCTTGTTATTATCTATATTTTCCTTCCATTATCAAATCATAGGTTATATTCCAAATTTAGAATCATGTCTTTAATACGAATTTAGAATAATATGTTAAATCATAAGTGAGAATCATGGGTTAAATCTGAACTTAGAATCATTTGTTAACTACGAATTAAGAATCATGTGTTAAATGCAAAACGAGAATCATCTGTTAAATTTGAACTGAGAATCAATGGTAAAATACTAATCGTGAATATTAGTATAAATGCAAAATGATAATCAAGTGTTAAATACGAATTGAGAGTCATAAGTTAAATCCAAACTGAGTTTCATGGGTTAAACATGAATCATAAATAAAATGTCAAATTTGAACTTGGAATCAAACGTTGAATATGAGTTCAAAATTGTGTACGAAATCCAAACTGAGAATCATGAGTTAAACACGAACTGAGAATTATGAGTTAAATACCAAATGTAAATTATGTGTTAAATCTGCATAGAGAATCATTGGTTAAACGTGAATCATGAATCATTTATTAAATCAGAACTAAGAATCAAAGGTTAAATGCAAACTTAGAATCAAGGGTTAAATACAAACTGAGAATCAAGGGTTAAATCCAAACTCAGAATTATAGGTTAAATCAAAACTGATAATCATGGGATAAATCTAAACTAAAAATCATGGGCTAAATGTAAATTGAGAATCATAGGCTAAATATGAACTAAGAATCTTGTGATAAATCCAAATTAAAAATTATGGGTTAAATGTAAAATGTGAATCATGTGTTAAATATGAGGTGTTAATCAGGGGTTAAATGCGAACTGAGAATCATTTGTTACATATGAACTTAAATCAATTTTATATGAATAATTATACACAAATGAAATGGAACACAGTGTGATGTAGACTATTTGGGAAATATAAATGGATCTGTAAGAGGAAATTGATTTTCAAAGGGTTTGTTTAAACTACACACCAAATGACTGATGAAACACATGTATGTCGGTGGATGTTTTTTTTTTCAAAAGATAGTATGAAAATATATGTTCAAGAATACACCATATCTGTTAAAATTTTAATACACGAATCTTTGGTGGATATATATTTTCAATGACTTTCTCCTGCTTATGAATGAACATTTTTTTTTGTTTATGAATGGATAATTTTTTGTGCTTATGAATGGATAGTTTTTTATGTGCAGATGAATGGTCTATAACCAGCAAAAGACAATTCATCATCATTTCATATATTGCTTTTGTTTTTTCATTGTTTTTACAAGACCATCGTCGATTTGGGCAGCGTGGCTATCAATATCTCGATCACTTTTTATGCTCGAGATGTATCAATCTTTCTCAAAAAGTGTTGCGAGTCTTCATGTAATGGCATAGCAGAAATGATTATATCAATGTAAGTTCTGAGTATTAACTTCTTGTTGTATTTGAAGGTTATATAACTTGATGTAAAGGCTTTTATTTGGTTCTTCTATACTATTGAAATAATCTTATAGATAAAGGGCATATGATAATCTAAATACCAATGAATTTCAATGTATTAGCCCTTTAAGCTTTTATGATGGTTATATTCACAGGTTCTATCGAAATTATAATGGTTACAATTCAGTTTTTGACATAAATATGTTACATGCTTTAGCACAGCAAGGTAGGTTTGAAGGTAACTAACTTTTATCTAGTTTTTATGTTCAATTTTTTGTTTTTTTTCCTTACTAGGGAGAATATGCTAGTTGTTGGTTTATATTGTGGTTTAGTTTATGTTTCAGCGTCTTATTGACTTTTTTTTAATGTATCATATTTCTAAGTTTGCATTTATTGAGTTATATGTTATATGTTGACATCAACCCTTCCCCTAGGGCTAACTTATTCACTTGTTTTTTCACATTGTTTATAGACTTCATGTATGCTCTATTCTAATTGTTAATCTTATGATCTAGTCTAGTTGCTAATTCATTAAATGATGTCTACAACTGACTTGTACAACTGACTTGTTAGTCTCACTATAAGGATTGAGGGCGGTATGCTTGGATATTAGCATATAACTTAATAAGATGATGTTTTTAAGTTTGCATTCATTCATTTTCTTGTTTTCTATCATCTTCACTTCGTTTAGCTAATTTATTGGTGATAAAGAATAATAATGATGTGTTTTATTATATACATTCATGTTTCTCTTCTTTTGTTTTTTGCAATATATTTTTTTTTTTGTCAAATGACAATACAATTTCATCTACTAGTTTGTATAAATTTAAATTTCTAATCGATTAATGAAAAAAAAATTAATTTATATAAATTTTATTATTTTAATTAATTAAATAAAAATTAATATATAGCATAAGTAAATTTGTTGCTAGAGAATAAAACAAGTTGAAATACAAATATTAATTTTGAATAGTATTATTTATGTTGCATAAAATTACATTTAACAAAAACATTTTTTTGTTGTTAAATATAATGTTATACCGAGCATAATTTACAAAACAATTAAAAATGTATACAAAAACAATTATTGCAATGTATTATAACGAAAACAAAAATTATTCCAATCTATGTTTTTTTACAACGACAAATAAGATGATTTCAATACATGTTTTTTACAACGATAACTATATTCCCCGTTGCTAAATATTTTAAGCATTCCAATCTAAAGTAACCAAACACTTGGAACCAATTTTTTTTGTTGGTAAAACTTTTAACAACGAATAAAAACTTTTTGGTGACAAATATTTTTTTGTTCCTCATATAAAATATTCTTGTAGTTATGTGCTTATGGTTAAATTTTAAAATGTCAAAAGATAAATGGCAAAATTATTCCAAATTAAAATGTACATCATCACAAAAATTTATAGTTGTAGCGCAATATTAGAATAGTTTTTCTTTAAACGTATTCCAAAACTTTAAAAGTTCTAATTTTATATTTAAAAAATTCCAACTTTAAAAAAATATAAAATTAACAAAGTAAAATAAAAATTATAATAGAAATCCTGGAAGTTATTTTTTTTATACCCAAGTGTACCCACATTACAGAACAAAAACATTTTAGTTGCACCAAAATTTAAATTTAAATTGAAAGAAACAAATAGATTAAAAAAGTTAAGTAGGTTGAAATTTGAATAATATAAGTTTAAAGAATTATGAAAAAACCACTGACAGAAAATAGAGAGCCACTAGATTTTGATAGTGCATAATATTTAAAACATTGAAAGTAAAGCAAAACCTCAGTGAGGTATCTAGGAATGGCGGAGCCACTACATTTGGATGATGCAGAATATGGAGACAAAACAAACAACCAGTCCTCTATCAAGATGAATGATATTAACTATCAAAATATTTGACTAAATATTGGTAATAGTGATTATTTTTAGGCAGTCTATTAAAACTCTTAAATTTTATGTAACATGTTTATATCTTATTATGCTTTTTAAGTTTAAAATTAAGCCCGAAATAATATGTTTTTATTTAATATGTGTTGGTTAAGACGATTTTTGAAGTTAATAAACATATAATATATGGATAAAGACATATAGCATGTTGATGAATTTTAACGTAAATTTATTTAGTGCTTTTAGTCTCATTTAACACTAACGAAGTTATGGGTAAAAGGTAAATCCGATCCAATTTATATATGAAAAGATACACTTCTATGGAATGAATCCACTTGTGTTGTTATACATAGGCTTATGATGTTGTCTTCGGAATTGTAAATAGTAGAATTTTTTATTTACCGCAACCATTTCATGTTTATAGAATATTTATCTTTGTATGCGTGATGACATGAATAGTTTAAGTTTCTTCCTACTAAGTCTGACTATAGTTACTTGACTAGGATGACTTACTTCCTAGCGAGGCCAGTAAGGTGAAGCTAGTAAGATTCATTAGTGGTATCGGTTTGTAGGAGTAGACTAGTACCGATATAATGTTTTTTTAAACCATTTATCAAACTTACTAGTTAGTTTACATCATACGTGACTTATTGGAACACCTCGGTAAGGTTGAAGCTCCAACAGGGGATCTGACCGAATTCTTGATTAGATATCAATATAGGTAGATGAGGTTTGGGAAAGAGTTAAAAATATAAAGGCGTCAAGTTCTCTAGGTCTTTGGGTTTAATGGTATTTTTTAATAAATGTTGGTTGATAGTTTGGGTTGATCTGGTGACTACAGTTCATGAAATTTTTTATGGTTCTAAATTGTCTAAAAGTTATACGTCGTCACTTCTTACACTGATCTTTAAGAAGCAATAACCATCTTTTATTAATGATATGCGTCCAATAATCTTGTGTAACGTTTCATACAATATGATTTTTGACAGGTTTTCTTTTTTGCTTCTTATGATTATTAGAAAATAATGGTTCTATTTCATTACATGTGGAGGAATTCATGACTGTATTTCATTAGCTCATGAAATGAACATGATCTTGATAAGAAGATTAAAGATGGAAATATGATTATGAAACTAGACATGGAGAAAGATTATGATCGATTGTCTTTGGGAGTTCTTATATGCTTCTCTTCAGCATTTTGGTTTCAATAATTAAGCCAAAATATTAATAATTGTAAGTATTCTTTGGATGTAGAAGGAAAACAATACCGGTCATTCAAATCTTCAAAAGGGGTAAGACAGGGAAACATGATATCTGTTTCTTTTTTATCTTAGAATTATAGAGTTTTTCAAAGAGATGAAAAATGTTGTTTGAAAATAAAGAGGTCATGCCTTACAAGTGCGTCAAATAAACGATGCATGTTTCACATATTCTTTATGTATATGGTTTTCTTTTATCTTTGAATGGAGGATATTCTAGTATTAAAACATTAGAGACATTACTAGAGACATATCAGGTGTTAGCAGGTCAAAAGGTTAATAACAACAAAATATCTATATTTTTGTACAAATTTATCACTCGTCATAATAAGGAAAACATATTTCGTCTTACTCGTATGAAAATTGGGATTTTGCCAACAAACATCTTTTGCCCTTATTCTTTCTCTTGCTGGTGAAGTTGTTCTTATCAACTCTATTTTATCCTTGATCCTTATTCATACTCTCTCAGTTCTTCATGTGCCCAAAAGTGTTTTGATATATCTTAAAAAATCATGAAGAGTTTTATATGATGGCTTGGTAATAATAGTCATAAGGGAAAAGCTATTTCCCCCATCATATTTATTATTTCCTCCATGATTTAAATTTTAAAAAAAACACTTGAAACATGTTATTACTAGATTACCCTCCGAAATTAAAATAACTTGTTAACAAACGAAACGGTTACAAGGATAACATTCGAAAACAAAACATGTGATTTATTAAAGAAACAGAGGGAATGCATCTGATTCCGAGTGGCCATCTCGGAATCAGGTGCATTTTTTTGACAAATTACATCTGATTCCGAGATGGCCACTCGGAATCAGATGTAATTTGTAAAAAGAAAATTGCACTTGATTCTGAGAGGCCAGCTCTGAATCACATGCCTTCTTTTTCACTGAAAAACATGTGATTCCGAGACATCATCTCGGAATTACATGTTTTTTAGTTAAAAAAAAGCATGTGATTCCGAGATGGCCTCTCGGAAATACATGTTTTCGTTAAAAAAACCAAAACAGTCAAATGGTCACAAAATCGAACCAAAATCAAAAACCCTAATCAAAACCTAATCGAACCCTAATGTTCTACCAGTTAAGAACCCTAACCTAACCGAACAGCCGTAGCCAACTTACCTCAGTCCTTGCCTTGCTTCAGTCTTTGGAATTGTAGGTTTTTTCTTTGGAATTGTTACTAGGTAGGTTAATAGAGGAGAATAATAAGGTAAGAGTAATTTAGAAGGTGGTTTGATGGAAGGTAGGAAAGTGGGAGTTAATGGATTGATGGAAAAGTTAATGGTGTTCGTGAAAATGAAAGAGGTAGAATAAATGGGTAGAAGGACAAATGTGTCATTTCCTTTATGGAGAAAATAACAACATGGATTTTTTTTTCAAATCATGGAGGAAATAACTTCACCCTAGTCATAATTGGGTATTATGTACCACAATGACAAATCCTAAAAACGAATGTGGACTTGGTATTACTTTTTTGTTAGACGTGATGAAAGCTTTAGTTTGTAAGCTGGCTTGGAAATTCATGAAATTTCAAGTTCTATACACTGAATTTATGAGCAGTAAGTTAGGAATGTGAGAATTGGCATCGTATTCCGGAGTATCTAAACAAATTCGTGTAATACCTAATCATGCTGATAAAGTATTTGATTTTTCAGTTTTGCGTTTGGGTAAAAGCGATATATCATTTTGGAATTCTTGATGGTTGTCTAATAAAGTAAAATATGAGGAGGACAATTATTTTTGGGAGTTTTGGTCAAATACATTTTAAGTCACCAATTTAAATTAAAGCAAGTTTTGTCACATATTTCGAGCCATTTACATCATGAAGTATATAACGGTCAACCTCGACTTCGTTCAGATAGAGAAGATACGTTAATAAAGACTTTGGTCCCATGATAAGTTTTCTACTCTTCAAATAAGGTTGAACTTGGAAATATGATGATTTTCTTGAATTATAGTATGATATAGACACATATTCTTCCTCCAATAGTTTCTTTTTTTATTTAGAAGTTGCTTTATTTTAAAATCTCAACGGATGATCAAAATAGTTTTCTCTTGGACTTCCACTTAAGTAAAAATGTGTATGTTGTAAGAATCCACAATAGGAGACTTTGAATCATCTTTTTGTTACAAAGTATCTTTGCTAATACTTTATGTGTTTACTTTACTTATTTGTTACTACCCCCAACATTTCCTTCGGGTTTTTCAGATTTCATTGCGACAAAAATAAAAGTCAACGTCGTCTTTCTATTATTACGCGTTCTTTTCCTAGGTTTATCTCTTGGAATGTTTGGAAATGGAAGAATCAATGAAGAAAAAATATGAGAAACATTTTGTGAAACCAACATGTGATAAATTTAATACGAAGAATGTTGATTGATATATGTAATAGAGTGAAGGTGATTGATACTCTTAATTTTCACTATGAGATAATATTTATTTCACTTAAACTAAACCTCTGGAAGAACATTTAAAATTTAATTTTGATGTTCGTGTTGCAATGGAGAATATACTGCTGGGGCATAATAGACGTGATGCGAATGAGGACATGGGTGTTACTTCTACTTCGTTTATAGGAAATAGAAATGTTTTACGGGCTGAATATCGTGCTTTATTTTTGCGGTTGGAAATTTCTTACTCTTTATATTTCGTGCTACAATGCTTTATAAGGGAAATTTTTTCTATTAATGATGTTGAGCTAAAAATTGGTATATGTAATACTTTGTCGTGTTTGAGATCTTTTTGAAATGACTAATGTTCTTTATTATCATATTTGATTTGATTTATAGTCTATATGATTTTCACTTGTTTGCATGTGATTTTGTTTTGAGTAAACAATATGACTTCAAAACTTTTTGTCATGCATATCGCTTCATTAGATGTCGATGTTCAAATTTACTTACATTCCATGCAATCGTCTATGGAGCATGAGAACTTGAATTCTCTCAATTTACTCTATTAATGTTTTTAGGGTTGTTATGACCCTATTTTATATATCTATCACTTTTTCGACTCCAACTATTATTGGGTTGTTATGCTTCACGAGACTTTTACTTCTCCACACTTTACTCTATTAATGTTTATAGGGTTGTTATGTCTCTATTTTACATATATATATATATATATATATATATATCCATTTTTAGACTCCAACTACTATAGGGATGTTCTGCCCATTTATTTTTATATATTATAGAGTCTATGCGAATGTGTCTGCAAGTAATTATATTGTCTCTTGTAGGTGGTATGTTGAAAATATAGAAAGGTCATATTCGATTTTTCTTTAGGATCATTTTGAGAGTCTTTTACCTAATCCCCTCTCTCCTTTATAATATTTTTCTTATTAATAAAATTATACTCACATTGACAAGTTTTATAAAAAATAAAATATATAAGTTGAACCCATGCTACTAAGATAACTAGCCTTCGCGGTCTAGTAGAGAATATAGGTCTGATATCTCCAAGGCTACAATATAAGGCTAGGAAGGTTAACACCAATTAAGAGTCTCGTTACAGAGTTTCAAAGTCACTTAAGAGGTTCTGAGCTTAGGGAACTCCAGAGGCCCATTGAAGAGGGGATCAGTCTTAGAACCAGTGTCCCTCGTAATTTTTAGTCAACTAATAAGTCTTTCGACCTAAGCTGAGATTTCGAGTCCCTTAAAAGTAGTCGGCAATAATGCTCACATTGCTGGAACCATGGCAGAGCTAGGGGTCGGTATAATCAAGACATGGATCATACTCGAATATCTAAGACAAAACAATCCCAATCTTGTACACTAGAAGTACCACTTGAAGTCCCATTACCATTTAGAGTTATGATGCATACTCCTCAACTACAACAATATCATTTGCAACATCAACCAACGCAACACACTAGATCCTCCTCTATAGATTTTCTACCCAACTAAAAGAGCATCCTTATGAGTTGGGTAGTCCCAGCCATACCCATATGGTTAACCATCATACATCTACCCAGCCATACCCATATGGTTAACCATCATACATCTCAAATCCGTACATTTTAAAACCTAATGATATCCATTCAGAGATCTTCCAAAGCTCCCTTCAACATCTGATGTCGAACGACGTCATTAAGGGTTTTTATTGTTGTTAAAGGTATCACACGTCAATGGCACATTCAACACCTGTGATTCTACAAAAAGACTTGCCTCATAGGTTTGATTAGTATAGTATGGACAAGTAAGACGAGTGAAAGATTCATATCATTATATTGTGAAACTCATAATTTATTAGTCGAAGTTCACACGATAACATATTACTTTGCATTATTTCTCAATGACTTTCAAAAGAAATGTTTATACTCTTTTTAATAGGTTAGCCTCTAGATTAGTATGAAGTTTTGATGTGTTATTATCTTTGTTCAATGGTAAGTTATAATTTGAAATGAGCTTTTTTTATTTTTGATATCATATTGTTAAGAGTATTTTATAATTCTGTTAAATTATTGTTAAAATCTTATAAGTAAAATAGTAAAATATTGTTAAAATGTAATGTTTTGAAACAAAACGTTATTGAAGTTAGTAATTGATATTTTAAAATTAGACTTATTTATAAATAAACTATATTTGTTTTGGTTTTTAAATATTTTGTGTATGTATTATTTAGTTTTGGGAGAGGTTAAGTTTTTAAATATATATATATAAATCGAATTATAATATTAAAATGTCAATTAAATATGGATTGGACTTTTAATATTATAAAAATATGTGTAACAATTATTTAAATAACTAATTTTAGAACCCCTCGTTTAAGATGAATGTCTCTAAGAATAACTATTAGTTGAGATAATAAAAAATAAAATTTGAAATTATTTTGTTGATGTTAGTAATATTTTTATAACGGTTGCTGCAATTTTAAATTGCGTTATATAAATATATTTTTAAGTCAAGAACACTGCTTAACTTTATTTTTAATAATAAAATTTATTATAAATTTTAAAATTATTTAAATATTATATTCGTTCAATTTAGAATCCCTCTCTTGTCAAGTCATAGGTCATAAGCAAATAAACTTATCATTGTATAACAAAAAAATGAATAAAATGAAAGCATACCATAAGAAAACATAATTAAACAACTAAACAATTTAGCAAACCATAAGATAAATAACCTAATGAAACTAAAATTAAAAAATTATATGAGAAACCATGTTTTTAAAACCAAACTATAATAGATTTTGAAGTAAGCATGAGAACAAGAATCTCCAAGAATCAGAATAAGAAACTCCAAGAATCAGAACAAGAAACAGTTTGAGGACATTCTTTCTCTAATGCCACTAATTTGATTTCATCGACGACCTCTGAATTCCGATTAGGGTTTGATCTCTTTTCCCTGATTAAGTAAGTAAGCATGATATAACAATCAATCGAAGTAATCAAGGAAGCAATTGTAGAAGATTTAAGGGTTGTGTAGTGATTTGCTTCTCCTTGTTCATTGGCAAGGCTTAAATCATCTCTCTTGATCGTAGTCTGAGTTGCGTTTATTGTTCCGCCTGTTTGTTTGCCTTGATCCTCCTCTTGATCGTGGTCTGCTCTCTTCTTGATTGTGGTTTTGCAGTAGTTTCATCTCTATCGATTCATGGATCAAAACAGTCAGCAAGATAAAAATACAACAAGAAAAAAGAAGTTTGTTGATCTATTCAAGAACAATGTAACTGAAAAGAAAGACTTCAAGCCTGATTCTATTAGCTACAAGAATAACCATATATCGCTTAAGTTTTCAAAGGAAGTCTTAGATACTTTGTTAGAATCATCTAAATTTACTCTTATTGGAAAGTTTTCTGAAGGAATACCGAAAAGACAGCTTCTTGACAATTTTCTTGCTGAAAGAAAGTTTAAAGGTGGTCTAAGTCTCTCTACTAGAGATCCACACCATATTCTTTTCGAATTCGATTTGAAGGAAGACCTTAGAAATCTATGGAGTAAGACAGCATGGACAATCGGCACTACAATTATGAGAGTATTAAAGTGGTCCCCAAACTTTGATCCTAAAATCGAAAGTCCTATTACCCCTATTTGGACAAGAATCTCCAAGATTCTATAATATCTTTATAATCAATCTATGATTGATGCAATGTTCAACTCTATTGGTAGTCCTATAAAGACTTGGTTTCCTAACCAAAATAGGGCTTTGTTCAATGCTGTCTATGGTTGGGTGGAATTGGATGTTACATGTAGACTGCAACATCAGATGTGGGTTGGGTTTGGTCTAAATGATGGTTGCTGGGTGGAAATTGCCTACAAGAATGTTCCACACTATTGCAATTTCTGTAACCATATTGGACACAAGATGGAGAATTGCAAAGAGAAAGCTAAAAAGCATCAACATAATGACTTTCCTGTTCAGGTGAATCATGATGGTGATAAAGAAGTTGTAGAAGGCCTTCAATCTGAAACTCAAGTTAACCAAAACCTGATTATAGTTCAGCCACAGGACCTAACAATCAGACAGCAGAAACAGAAACTTAAATCAATAATAAGATCGCAGCACGACAGTGAGACACTAAACCATAGCAAAGAGGCTATACAAATGGAGAGTAACTCTGAGGACATAATAGAAGCGATAAAGGATCTAGACCAGGACTCCCCAGCTATTTCTAAGCCTACATCTGGCTATAATACACCGGATCAAAACAATATTTGCAGTTTACCAACAACGCCTACGCTTAAAAGTAGAGAAACCAGCAAGAATTTTCAAAAAATCAAAAATCAGAAACTTAAAGAAGCTAGAATCAAGAAAAGGAACACTTCAAAAGTTACCAAGTCTCAAGTCAGGTGTCTTCTTCAATTGCCCAATTTCATCACTGATGAATAAGCTTATCAAGACTTTGATGAAGCAGTTGATTAGCAATTCAGATCAAAGCTCGGCAAATTCGTCGCCACCCTTTGTCAAATTGTTGAAGTCATGTTGAATTCAAAATGAAACTATGCAGATTTTTTTCCACCTTAAAAGTATAGCTGATATTTAAATCTCTACCTCTGGACGATATGCTGGCTGATTTCATTTCCACCTTAAGGAAGAGTCTCAAGATGCAAAACCCTGCCTTTTGAAAAGAGAATCAAATATTGCCTGTGCATATAACAAAGCTTCGCTTAGAAATGGAATGGAGCTCCGTATACACCATGAAAAGGAGCCTATTGCAGGAAATGGACAAAGCGGAAAGTTCTTGTCCATAATTGTATTATTTGAAATAACAGTCCGTATTTGAGGTATTTGAGAGAAAGGAGTACCGAAGAAAAGAGTTCAAAGCCTATCAGAAAATGTCTCTGACACCCAGCACCTAAACGAATGTGAGGAAGAAGACATACAAGCCCGCTGGCTACACTGATGAGGCACGTCGAAGAAGGGAGGACAACTGGTGGAGATCAGAAAAAGCAAGCGTGATGATAATCTTCTTAAAAAGAGAAGAGAAGGTTTATTGATTGTCTCATCTGCAGTCGACGGATGCTACTCTAAATGCTGCCGCAATCGAAAATAAGTCGGAAACCATACCTTTAATGGTACTAGGAGCGACTTCTGGGGATCCTCTGCTGGAGCTAGAAGCCACTGAGTCTGCTCGATGAATGAGCATTTGGTTGCTGTTTGGATTTTTCTTCGAAGTTTTTTTGCAGAGCTCAAATCGATTTTGATTGTTGGAGTCTGTTGATAGCCCTCAATTGATGTTTAGAAGTCTCTGATTGAAGCTCCATTCATGTCGTCTCCTCCTATCCCTTTGTTTGTTAGATTATCGTCTGATTGCTCGAAATGGTGATGGAATCGATAGGTTTTGAGAAGAAATCCCTTATCTTTATCGCTCTTGGCATTAATCAGCTTCAATCTTGCTCAATTTGATAAGGCTTCCTTTATTGTAGGTTTAGTTAGCTGTGAGCGATTATTACTTTGTTTGTAGAACTTTAGAATTAGGGCTGATACTATAAACTTTTCCAATTGATTTAATAATACTGGTGGCTGCCTTAAAAAAAACCAAACTATAAACTAATTATTATGTTATAACCAACTATAAAGAAACATAAAACATCTCGAAAAATATTGTAATCCTAGGAGATCCTATATTTTCTTTTGTTCTCAGGCATCTTCAGACCTACCATTTAACTAACATAAAAAAATTAAATATATTAAAAATTAATTATAATTTTATATATATTCGTATGTAATTAAATATTTCATAATAATAAAATATATATGTAATTGGTAAATAGGTTTTCGAGAACAACTTCAATAAAGCTTTCACTCTAGTACTTAGATCCTCATAATACAAAACCTACCCACATACAAGAGCGGATTTAAGGGGTAACGAATATGTCATGGCATACTATAAACTAAAAAACAAACATTAGTATAATGGTAAAGTTTATTTCCTCATAAACCCATTTTTTATATATTTTTCTTTTTATAGTTCCCCTTATACTTTAGGTTATGAGTTCAAAACTCATAAATCCCAAAAATATTTATATTTATATTTTGTATAGTTTACTTTTTCAGCATGATTGAATCACAAATCTTGATTCTCACCTCAATTTATTCTTTCCTCTCTTTTTTGCTTTCAATTCTATTTTACTTCCAATTCAAATGCCCAAATTTAATTAAATTAATTGTATTAAGTGGTAAGGGGAGGCATCTATGTATTATATAGTATTTGGATTGTGCCTTTGAAAGAAATGTTATAGTTAAACATATACTTATTTATTTATCAAATTTATAAATTCTATACATTAATGATTTATAAAAGCTTATTGATTATATTTTGAAAATTTATTAATGGTTTAATAGTTACACATATTATTGTTTATTTCTTTTTCTTTATAAATTTTGTACATGAATGATTTATACAAGTTTATTAATCATATTTAGGTAATTTATTAATTTTATTGAAGTAATAATTTTTTTATCGAATTTACTAATTAAACATAAATTATATTTAAGTAATAATTTTTTATACCAAGTTTACTAATTAAATAATTATAATTAAATAATAAGATAATATAATAAGATTAAAGTTTAAATAATAAAATGTGTTTTGGACTGATTTGATTACTAATTGTATTTAAGTTTTTAAATGACCTGGTTACTAATTTTATATTTTTCTCATATTACTAGAGTTTTACACCTACCCCTTTGTTTTCGGAGTCTAATACTTCTATTATCGAACATGAATCAACTCAAGGACCATCCAAAAAAATTATTTCTACTCTTTTGCCAGACGATCCATCATCTTACAAAAATATTTGGATTTGAATCTTGAAAAAAGAACTCAAGTTCTAAAGTATCACTTAAATGATCAAGGTGAGATAAGAAGAGTTTATCTTGTAATTGAAACATTGATATATTTTTACTATGTAATACTCAAATATTTATTTTTTGTTAAAACAAAATTCATTATTTTTGGCGTACTCTTAATTTTAGTTCTGGACCCGTCCCTGCCTACAAATTAGAGTTAAATAGTTCGTGAAACAACTTGGGATACCGGTCAAAATCAAGTATAAATGTCGAATCATTATGAGATTTTAGTGTCATCTTTGATTGATACGTCTTTGTTAAAAAAAATCAAACAACATAACTTAACGTCATAAATATATAAACTTGGCAACCTATCTTATCTAAAAATTGGTTAAAAATTATTTTTAGATTTAAATTATCAATTATTTTTTACTATTTTTTAATTATTTATAAAATTATAATCTAATCTTAACATGAGTTACCAGTTAGGTTAAAAGTAAACTTTTATTTTAAAACATATAATAAATTTTGTATGTTAATAATTATAAAATAAATTTTAATATATTGCATTTCATGTGCTTTAAATTTGCGTCCTACTAGGGTTGAGTTCTTTTTATAAAAAAATTGGATTTTTAAGAATTTTGGAATAAATTCTATGAGTAACTATGCTAATATTGTGCTAAAACAATAATTTTTTAAGTTGTACATCCTATAAGTTTGAATATCTTCAATAACTAGGCTAATATGTTTTAACCTCACGACAGTAGAGTTGAGTAGTTCAGCTTTGTACTTATATTATGCTCTGGAATCCGAAGTCTGGATGTCAAATTATCTTCATAGTTCAATACCATTTTTTGGTTGATACATACTCATTGAAATAAAATCCAAACAAAATATCTTAACACACATAAAATATATTGAACTAGAAACCAAATGTATCGTTAAATTATATGTTTGAAAGACTTGGTCAACAGAAGAAGAATGTCCTCAAACCGTTAGGTTAAAAAAACAAGTAAGGTATTTTAATTATGTCCAACAAAATTTTGTCTTAAAGAGATACCGAATAACGTGGTCAACCATTAAAGATACATTCTTAAAATGATATTTTTTTGCCCCCAACGAGGTACAATGCATTGTCCAACATAATGCTAATTTTAGTAAAAATTGGCTTAAATGACAGCTTAGGTATATATATAGGCACACATGAATATCGTTATTTCTTTGTTATAATAATATGTTTGCGTGTATATTTCTAGGTTATTAAATCCTATAGAAATTAAAACGGTTAAACTATATACGTTACACATAAGTTTAAACTGAAAAAATCTTTTAATATATATATATATATTATAGTTCTTATGTTTTTTAAATAATTTATTGTATGAGATGGTAAACTAAGATTTTTACAAGTTTGATAATTTTTTGTGAGGTTTTCGATTTTAAAAACCCCAAACTTTACAAAGTTTTTACCCATCAATCTATTTTACAATTTCGTGCTTTTATTTTATGATTTCATACTTTGTCGAATCTTTGTAACAAAGTTGAGATTAGTTAGACGATAATTTATACATTTTTATAATGAACATGTATTGGTATGTATGTTTATTTCTCTTTGTTTATGATGGTTTATGAATCTTCATAATTATTCATGTTTTATTGTTCTATATGTTAATATTTTTATTGATCAATAATTTCACTTTGTTATAAAATATTGTTTTTTTTTCTTTTAACTTCTATGTAGATCTGTGTGTGTTATGTATTAGTTTAGAGGTCTGACTAACAACCAAATCAAGAATTTATTGAATAGTAGACTTAAAGGATGACAAGTAGTTGATCAACCGATATACGACATCATGCATGCTGCCAGACTTGGTTAACATCCAACATCAACCAATCTGAATCCAACTACTATTGCACAACTTGGGTTTCAACTAATATTATCAAGCTTCTTATCTTCCTAGTTCTCGTCTCCCATTTTACTTCAACAATATTCTCTTATCCATTGAGCCAAGAATAATTCTGAAATGCTTATTTAATAGTACAAAGGTAAGCCGCTAGATTTTGAAAAATCGTTGTTTCATATTTATCCGGGATCGACGGATACCGAAGAAGCTTTGGTATAAACAAATATACGAGCACGAAATAGGCGAGAAGTTTGAGTATGTTCATTTAAAACAGAGAAGTTGCTGAAAAAATAGCTAGATCGGGATTAGTCTATTGGATGGTAACCAAGCAGGTGAGTATCATGTGATATAGCAGTTGACCGGCTCGTTGCGTTAACTAAAATATAACATAAAAATATACATAATAGTTAGGGAAAAATAATATAAATAAAAAAGTAATATATAAGGTTAAATGGAAAAATAGAATTATTTGATAAATATAAACATTCGCATAGAACAATAAAAACTGCAGAGTTAGGAAGATTAGTTAATATTCATAAACAAAGGAAAATAAACATCTATGGACATGAATGTTGATAATGAAATCGCTTGACGGATAAATATTTGAAAGCTCTTTAAGTTTCTTGGTTGGTGTTTGGCGTTTGGTAAAGGAAAGAGACTATTTTGGAATTCTCGATGGTTGTCGGAAAAATTAAAATGTGAGGAGGATAATCCTTTCCGGGATGTTTTGGTCAAATTTTTTTTTGAAGTTACCAGTTTAATTTACAGTAGGTTTTGTCACGTGTTGAAAGAAATTTACATGATGAAGTTTATAACTATCAATCTCGGCTTCGTCCGGAGAGAGAATATACGTTAATACGGAATTTCGGTTCCTAAAAAGAGTATCTATTTTTTCAATTGAGGTTGAACTTCAAAATCTAATAATTTTCTTGAATAATAGTAGAATATGCACACCTATTCTTCTTCTAAATTTTTTTTTTGGAATTTACTCTAGTCCAAAATCTCAACGGATGATCAAAATTATTTCTATTAGACTACCACTTGGGTTTCTAATGAATGAATTTATTTATATTCATGATCTTAGTTTCGGGGCTCAATTTCGACATGTTGGTAGAGAGGCCAATGAAGTTTCTAATTGGTAGGCTAAATGAGGACGTTGAGTCTGTAAGGATAGGGGCATTTTTTTATTGATGATGTTAGTATAAAAAGTTGTATGTAATCATTCGTCGGGTTTGGGATCTTTTTTAAATTACTAATGTTCTTTGTTATCATATTTGATTTGGTTTACAAGCTATAGGATTTTCACTTGTTCGCGTGGTATTTTGTTTTAAGTAAAGAAGATAACTTTAAAATTTCATATTATGCATTTCTCTTCATGCGATGTAAATGTTAATATTCACTTTTACTTCATGCAATTATTTATGGAACATCAGAACTTGACTTCTCCTTACTTTACTTTATTGTTGTTTTTAGGGTTGTTATGTCCATATTTTATATATCTACCGCGTTTTAGCCTCCGACTAATATTAGGTTGTTCTGCTCATTTATTTTTATATTTTATGGAGTCTATGCGAATGTGCCTGCAAGTAAGTATATTGTCTCTTGTAGGTGCGTACGTTGAAAATATAAAAAGGTAATGTCCGTTTTTTCTTTTGGATCCTTTTTAAAGGCTTTCGACTAATTCCTTATTTGGTTTGTGATTTTTATTTTTTTATAAATAAAATTATACTCGCATTGACGAGTTTTATTAGAAATAAAATATGTACATTGAGTTCGTGCTACTGTGATAACTAGCCTTCGAGGTCTAGTTGAGAATATAGGTCTGGTAGCTACAAGGATACTGTTTAAAGTTAGAGAGGTTATTAATGAAGAGTCGCGTTATGGAGTTTCAAAGTCACTTAAGAGGTTATGAGTTTAAGGAACTCAAGATGCCCATTGAAGAGGGCATCAGTCTTGGAATCGACATCGCTCATATTTTTACTTAGAAGTTTTTTACCTATGCTGAGATTTAAAGTCCTCTAAAAGCATTCATCAACAATGATGTCGCTGTTGGCACCATGACAAAGATATGAGTGTGTATAATCAGGACATGGCTCCTACTCAAAGATCTGAGGCAGAGTAATCCCAAGCCTTTGCACTAGAATTACCACCTGAAGTCCGATTACCATTGATAGAATTGATGTATCCTCCTCAACAATAACAATATATTTTGCAACGTCAACCAACACCAGAATATAGATCCTCCTATTTTGATTTTGTACTCGGCTAAATGAGTGGCCTTACGAGTTGGGTAGTCGCATCCATACCCATATGGTCAACCATCGTACATATCAAATCCTTCCTTTCCAAAACCGAATGAAATTCATGCTGAGATTATCCTAATTGACGCCATTAAGTGCCTTTCGAACTGTTAAATTATCACATGCCAATGCCTCATTTGACAATTGCAATTCTTAAAAGAGACTTTCCTTATAGGTGTGATGAGTATAATATGGAAAAGTATGATGGGTGAAAATATTGGTATCGTTATAATGTGCAACTCATAAATTTATTTCTCAAAGTTAACAAGATAACATATTACTTTGGATTCTTTCTCAATAACCTTCGAAAGTAGAGCCCAGACTCTTTTCAACATGCTAACCTCCGGATCAGTCCGGAGTTTCTATGTGTTATTATCTACGTTCAAGGATAGAGTATAATTTCAATGAGTTTTCTTTCTTTTTAGTATTGTATAGTTCAAAACAAATTATCAGATTTTTTAGAAGTATTTCATAGTTATGATTTGAATCTAGAAACAAATATTACAAGTTCACCGTTCCAGAAATCTTTAGAGGAGGTTTTCTGAATAAAACAATATTTAGAGGACTAAAGTGTTGTTCAGATTAGTCAATATTTTAGAGAGAGAAAGACGTGTTTCTAAAGAGAGAAAGTCAATCTAATAATTGCTTAATCATTAATCAATCACACATTTCCCAAAAAGGGAGGGTCTATGTATAATACAAATAGTAGGTCCCACAAGCTTAACAATTTAATAATTGTGGTTTTATCGTCAAGTTTATAGTTTGCTTTACATTAGTCATTTTTCTTTACATAATTGACAATTTCTCGTAAGAAACTTTCTTTATTAATAAAACACCCCTATATTTTCTAGATCTTTAATCTTCCCTTATCATCAGCCCCCAGTCCTTATGAAAATGTTTTAGACAGGGACTGTTGTATACCTATTAACTCCATCTGATTTTGTACAGTGCTTTCTCATCGAACTCTAGCTCTTTGAAATTTCTGAAATTATACACCTTTTGATTCATAAAAAATTTCTCTAAATTTTTTACATAGATATTTAATCCTAGAATTCTAAAATGAATCCAATCCCCTCGAATTTTAACCAAAACTTGTGTTACCCATACCAAATGTTTCTCAGATCAAACTGTGACATCACACCTTTTGCTGACACCACCAATGAAAATTCTTTTCTATCATGACAAATGTTAGCTAACAAACCTTTAGCGTGCTTCTTTTCTTGACACAACATAGTCTATGGGTGGTGTATCAGTTCCCTAGGCATTCATTAGGCCTATTCTGGAAAATTTGCCCCCTAGGAAAACGACTCGTCAAATCTCTGGGCCTCGGTACTTTCAAGCCCATCTTTTCTTCATAAATACTACTCGTTCATCAAAACTCTCCCATATCACTTTTAGAGACAGAAAGTTCGAACAGATTATTCTAGAGAGAGAAATAGTTGTGTATGCCAAGAAGTTCCCGCATACTGGAGTGGATAACTATTAGCCAAAAATTCTAAGAAAGAAACATTGTTGGTTTATACAGTGCACCAGAGCCCCAGCCCCCAAAAGTCTTTTACTACGGTACTTAGCCTCCCATAGAAAATTCAACAGCTATTATTCTATCGGAAATCATGGAGAAAAATAAAAATTCAAAAGGATCTTCTTAGAAGAGAAAGAAGCACCATAAAGATAACAAACACAAACATTCAAAGCATCCCAAATAATCCCCATCTGACGTTCCCTCAACGCCTTCTGCTACCTCTCATGGAACTCCAAGGCCAACACCTGAGATTCCTCCGCAAAAATTGACACGAGGGAATGTTGCCCGGATGACCAATAAGCCTTTTGAAGCCAATCCAGCAATTAACTTCTCAAAAAAATAAAAAGACCATACAACTTCTGAAAATAAAGGAACTCATATTTCCGAACATAACCCAACCACTGCTGCTGTTGCTTCAATATCTGATGAAAAAATTGTTGCTAAACAACTTCCTAAAGAAGTACCGCACTTTGTTGTTCCTCGCAATATTAAAGAAAAAATCACTACCGTAGACTGCCTCGAAAATACATCTGATGCTATTAATTCCTCCCCAAAAAAGAAAATAAAACCGAACGAAGACGTTCCCTTGCCCCTAGAAATCTACGCCATGGTAGGAAAAAATCTGAAGGCCATCGAAAATAGGAATTTGCTAGCCTTGCATAAAATCCAATATAAATACCTCGAGCCTTCCGACGAGGAATTATTAAGGTTTCGATGGGGGATTCCTGAATCAATCTCCATTCTTTTTCCTACCGTCGGCGAAAACCCTTTGTCAGTCAAGTACAATGAATTGATTGTTTACACTAAAATATTAAATTGGGGATTTCACTTTCCATGAGACCCCTTCTTCGTCGAATACTTTTCAAGGATTGAAATTTGTCCCACCCAAGCGGGTCCTAATACGTGGTTTACCCTTATGGCCTGCATCGTGTCCTCTTGGATTTCTGGGATCCCCTTCTCCCTAGAAGAATTAATTGGTCTTTCGGGCTTGGCTAAAAATCCATATTTCCCTTTCTACTCTCTCACTTTTGGGCACAGTCACAAGGTAGTTAAAAATCTTATTGAGAGAGAAAAATAATGGAAGCAAAGCTTCCTCGTTTTCTCGGGACTTTGGGAGACCGGATCCAAGGATACTGCTGATAATGCTCACAAACTTACCCTAATGTGGACCAACAAAGGTATGTCTTTCTTCATATCTTTCATCACAATTTTTTTTTTATTCCTATACTAAATTTATACTTTTTATGACCAGCGATGCGTGGTGTATCAAAACCTTATGCTGACTTTGTTCCTCATGCCAAAGCTAGTTTATCTGAAGTGAGCTTATTTGCTAAAACTGATTGGTTTAATAAGTTCCTACTCATTTTTACCCTTTCAAACCTTGCTAAAAATATTTTATGGAGGTTTAGTTCATCGGAGAAGCTGTCATTAGAGGAGCTTATTATTCCCCCCTCGAAATAAGATATGCTAGACAGGTTAGACAAAAAAGATGTAATCCTTTATCTTCTGACGAGAGAAAGAGCCAAAATTCATCTTGATGAGGATTTAGATATTCCCTCAGAAATATAAGAAGCCTCTGAAAAAAACTCAAGAAATGGTCACCACTAAAGGTTCATAAGAAAGGAATGCTGACAAAGTCACCAAGCTTTTGAGTCCCTCGAAAAAGAAACCTTCCACTCAGGCTTCACCCAAAAATAAAATTCAAAGAAAGTTGAAGACTATTGCCGAGAATATCCCAGAAGCTTCTAATGATATTGTCTCCCTGGAAACAGTGAATGATAACTCGATCAATGCCTCAACGTAAAAGGTAACTTTTATGCCCAAGCTTAATCCTCTTCCATCGGCTAACCAGCCTTTCCAAGCACTTCAAGAGAATCTTCAACCCACTGTATCACCACCAATGAATAATTTCGAGGAGGGTTCTCCATCTAGCTCCTTCGAAATTTCTATACAAGATGGATTTTTTCTTCGAATTCGAAGCTTTCTTCACTTCTCTGTTTCCATCGCGAAACATATACAATATCTCAAAGATCAAAGGATCCATTATAAATCTGAAATTTCAAAAGTCAAGTTAGAACACGAAGAACTCAAATAATAACATTCTACACTTGAACGACAAGCTGATGCATTTTTTGAAAAATTTGTTGCAGTTGAGCATTACATCATGCTCCTCGAAAAATATTGCCAAGAAGAAAGGGATCTCTTCACACAACTACTAAGTAAAAACTCATTGAACTTTAGAAAGATTCGAATGCCTTAGCCATTGATGGTTTTAGCAGATGTTTTAAATATTTTAAAAGGGTTGTAAAAGAAAATCAAGTTCTTTTAGACAATGCGGAGAAGGAAAAATACAATGTTGTTGATAATTATGCTGCCAAGGGTGTTGACAAGCTAGATTCAAGGGATGAAACTGTCAGATGTGCATTGGTAGAATAAATTCATAAGTACTATCTTGACCTCAATTTGGGATGGTTTTGGGAGCATGTCCTTGCCAAATTCCACCCTCCTGGCATAAAGTTAAATGTAGTGAAAATGAAAATTCTGAATCTGAAGACACTAACTCCTCTGAATCTTCGGAGTAAAGAAACTCTTAAATCTCATAACATTTCTATTTATTTTTATAAAAGTCCTCATGAACTTCAAGGAATTTTTGTAAAAAAAACCTAAAAATCCTCAAAAAACTTTGAGGAATTTTTGTAAGAAATCTACTTTAATTTTTATAATGTTTTATCTTTTTTCTTGTTCCCTCAAATAATTCAAACCATCCTTAATAATTGTAGGCCAAATATTGTTGGAAACATAATAATTGTACTCCAACTTTCGTTGATAATATAATAATTTTAGACCAACTTTCGTTGGACATATAATCGTTGTAGACCAACTTTCATTGGACATATAATCGTTGTAGACCAACTTTTGTTGGAAGACCTACTAGGTCCAATCATCAAAGTTTTTATATATATATATAAATCGGCTTAAAATGGCACCTCATTAAAACTTAATGTGTCTATCAGGGTAGGAAAGAATATATATATACATTTTTACAGTCTCTCTAAATACAATTTAAGATGCTCTATATTCCGAAGGTACTTGAGATTTCTTCCTTCTTTGTCATTGATCTGATATGTTCCAAGCTTCACCTTCTCAGTTACTGCATCGGGGCCTTCCCAATTAGGACCTAACTTCCCAAGATGTTTCTCTTTGGTGTGAAGAAAAAAATTCCTCAATAATTTATCTCCCACTTTAAATTCTTTGTTTTACACTGGAGGCACACCTGCTTCTCATCAAAGTTTAATGGTGTAACGATTTAACTTGTGCTCGTCATCTTTTCTCTTCAAACAAATCAAGCTCAATCGCTCTGTTTAAATCATTAGGTTCCTCAAAATATGTCATAACCCGATAGGACGGAAAGACTGCCTCAGATGGTACAACAACATCCATCTCGTAAACTAATGATATAAACAGAGCGATTAAGCTTGATTTTATCAAACTGAGGCTCATTATCTATAGTAATTTTCATTGGAACCCCAAAAACGGCAACAAATATTTGTTGTAATGAATATGATTACATATTTTTCCTTTGTTCTTGCTAGTGGCTCTGCTTCTACCCATTTAGAAAAATGATCAACTGCCACTATTATTGTCTGTCTCCCCCGGAAGCCATTGGAAGAGGACCCACCAGATCAATACCCCATCGGTCAAATGGCAATGTCTCTGATATACTTTTAAAGGGAACTCCTGGCTAATGAATTATATTAGTAAATCTTTGACATGTATCACATTTTTAACCAAATCCTTTACATCAGATGATACCGTGGGCCAATAATACCCTGCCAAAAATACTCGACTAATCAATGATTTATACCCGCAGTGCACAAATCCTTCCCCATCATGAAGTTCTGATCATTCCAGAAATCTTTGGAGGAGGTTTTCTGAATAAAACAATATTTAGGGGACTAAAGTGTTGTTCAAATGACTTAGACAATATTTTAGAGAGAGAGAGAAACATGTTTCTAGAGAGAGAAAGGCAATATAATAATTGCTTAATCATTAATCAATCACCCATTTCCCAAAAAAAGAAGGACTATTTATAATACAAATAGTAGATCTCACCAACTTAACCATTTAATAATTGTGGTCTATCCTCAAGTCTATTGTTTGCTTTACATTAGTCTTTTTTCTTTATATAATTGATAATGTCTTCTAATAAACTTTTTTTTATTAATAAAACACCCATATCTTTTCTACATCTTTAATCTTCCCTTATCACAAGTGAAATATTAAAACATTGTTTAAAATATAGTATTTTAAAAGTATAATATTATTAAAGTTTTTCAATGATATTGTAAAAATCGAAACATTTATAAATAAACTATAATTTATTAGTTTTTAAATATCTTTTGCTCACTACTTACTTTTCGAACATGTTAGAGTTTAAAATATTATAATTTAAATATAAATAGAATTATAGTATTAAATTTTTTAATTAAATGTGGATTGGACTTTTAATATTATATGAATATGTGTAATCAATATTTAAATAACTAACTTAAAAACTACCTATTTACAGAATTCTCTGTTTCAGAACCCTAAAAAACCTACATAAAATAAAAAATAAATGACTCTAAAGATAACTATCCGTTGACATAATAGAAATTAAAATTTGAGCCCCCAAGGGGGTAGCCGAGTTGGTTGAGTATGGTATGCTTGTGACCAAAGATCATGAGTTTGAATCCCCCTACATACGCTTTTTCGGCTGAGCCTGTCACCTTGTGTGGTTTACCTTCTGACGTTGGTTGAGTAGCGGCTGTGGGTTCCCTCCTTAAAAAAAAGAAATTAAAATTTGAAATCATTTTGTTGATGTTAGTAATACTTTTACCAGGGTTAAGATATTTGTAAATGGCATTATATAAAGGGTACGGCTATATATACCCAATTCGGGTTTAAGTATACCCAATTTTGAGTATACCCATAGGTGATCTAAGTATACCCAAATTTTGACAAAAATACCCTTTTCTAGGTATATAAGGTTTTTTTTTTTACTAATCTTATCCACCTCATTTTTTCTCTTACACTCTCTAACTTCTCTCTAAAACCTTCAAGTTCTCTCTAATTTATCCGGCGAATTAAAATCCGGCGAACTAAAATCCGGCGAACTAAAATCCGGCGAACTAAAATATAAAAACTTAGTCTTAGTATCAAAATTTAGGGTTATGGTTGAATTGGGCAAAAAAATCAGAATTTTAAGGTGTTTGGAGGCCATTTTCCGGCCGAAATTCGACCGGCAAATGGCCATTTACGAAGGCAGCGCGTACCGGTCGGTACAGGGGGGCGTACCGACCGGTACACCCCCTGTGTACCGATGGTACAGAGTGTACCATCGGTACAGAGGGGGTGTACCGGTCGGTACAGACCCTCTGTACCGATGGTACAGGGGGTACGCACCGGCTGGTACGCCCCCCCCCTGTACCATCGGTACAGAGGGTCTGTACCGACCGGTACACCCCCTTTGTACCTATGGTACAGATGGGGTGTACCGGTCGGTACGCCCCCCCTTAACCGACCGGTACGCGCTGCCTTCGTAAATGGCCATTTTCCGGCCGTATTTCGGCCGGAAAATGGCTTCCAAACACCCTTAAATTATGATTTTTTTTAGTAATTAAATTTTTAATTTTTTTTTAAAAAAAAACAAGTTTTGATTTTGTGTTTTCATTAGAAGAAGTTTAAAAAAATTAAAAAGAGTTTGAATGTTCTTGAGGCAACTTTGAATGTTCAAGAACAATTTGAAAAATTTCACAAAATTGTAGTAATATGGGGTTTGATCTAGTAGAGAGTTGTGTTTTTTTGGGTATACATAACCAAATAGATTGTTTTGTGAATTGGGTGTATATAGGATATACTTAGTGTTTTTTTTTTACTTAGTGGCAATTCGGATATTAAATGAAAGTTCAAGGGTTTTTTCGTCCTAAAAAAGTCAAACAAAAGTCAACTGCATTTTTTGGGTATACTTAAACCCGAATTGGGTATATATAGCCATACCCTTATATAAATCTATTTTCAAAGTTGCAGTTATTTAATAAGTTTAGTTTTTAATAATAAAATAGTTAATAAATTTTAAAATTAGTTATATATATATATATTCAAAACCTCATTTCTAAAATCTTTTAAAGTCTACCAATTAACCAAAATAAAATAAAATAAAATAACGAAGATAGTGATAATAATATTATATATTCGTATGTAATCATATATTTCATAACAATAAAATATATAATGTTTAAATAAGTTGTCGGGAACGAAGTACTTACATCCTCGTAATACAAAATCCTCGCATACATTAGAATTAAACAGTTCGTGAATCAATTAGTGATGTCGTGCAAAATCAGATATGGATGTCAAATCATCCTGATATTTTAGTGCCTGATATACGTTTGGTAAAAAATACAAACATTAACTTAACGCCATAAGTATATAAAACTGGAAACCTATGTTATCTAAAAAATGGTTAAAAAAATTAAAATTTAATTAATCAATTATTTTTTATAATATTTTTAATTAATTAAAAAATAAATAATATAATCTTAACATGAGTGATGAGTTAAAGCCAGAGTCCAAAATCGGCACCTGCTCTCTCATCTGGAAGAAATCAGAATTGCTTTATCGGACCTCTTCCCCCTTCTTCTGAGGAAGATAGCTTCTTTTGGATCCCCAACAAATCCAAACCCCAATTCACCATCAGCAGCATCTACGCGGCAATCCGCCCTTCCAAGGCGAAAGTTATTTGGAGTTTCCTGGTCTGGAACAAATACTCAATCCCTAGGCACTATTTCATCACCTCGTTGGCCATCCAAAACAAGCTATCCACGCGCGACAAGCTCATCAGTTGGGGTCTTGATTCCCCCCGGATTGCATCCCTTGCACAAATTCGCCCGAAAACATTGACCACATCATGATCTCCTGCCCTTTCGCCTCCTCCATCTGGGCTAACATTTGTGCTAAGCTCCAGATCCCAAGTCAACCCTTTACTTGGAGCACCTGGATAATTGAAGCCTGTAACTGGCAAGCTTCGAACCCAACACCCATACATGGTGTACGGCCTTCTGCACTACGATTTACCACATCTGGCAAGAACGCAATAAGAGAATCTTCAACAACAACCACTCCCTGGCCTCTAGCATTGCTTTCAGGATCCTTTGAGATATAAGATACAGATTCTATAACACTGGCATCTCATTTCTTGTATAACACTTGTAACTTATGTTCTAGCAAACTGAAATATGGCCCTGACCCACCAGTCAACTTTGTAAATTTTGTTTTCATTAATTTAATGCTTTTTATACCCAAAATAAATGAATTTATATTTTAAAAGAACATAGTAAGTTTTGTATGTCAATAATTATTAGATAAATGAGATAAATTTCAAGAATAAAATTTAGTTTGCTTAATATATTACCTTTCATATGTATAATTTTCACAATATTTTTTATAGCTTTTTATTTGTAAAATTGATAAGGAATATGGACTTTTTAATCTATTTTTTTGTGTGTTTCTAAGTGTTCTAACTCTTTGATTAATTTGTATGACAATGTTTCTAGTATTGTTTTTATCGTTAGGCCCAGTTATACCTATAACTCTTTATATTGAATAAAAACTTAAACTTTTTTGATTCAATCTTCTGAATTTATTTATTTATTAGTATTTTTTGGAAAAAATAATAAATACTTTTTTGTTTTTGTATTAAGCCTATTCATTATGTATTTTGGTGAGGATTATTTTAGATGAAGGGTAATTTTATCAGATGATTTGTGGTATTTTAAGGGTATTAAATGTTTGGGTGTTTTGGAGTGAGAGATTTAAACTGCTTGGTTGTATTAAATGTTCATTACTCTCATTAATGAAAGTGGTTGAGTATTTATACCCTTAATTATGCGCCATATGGCCTTTCGGGTCAGACTTATTAAATCGGGTCGAGTTCAAAGACCCATTAGTTTATTAAGCAGATTAGCAATTAGCTTAGTCAAAAAGTGTTTAGTGTTCTTAATACTTTTGTCGTGTCCGGATACTTCAGTGGGTAATTATTGTCCGGATTACCCCTGTCCAGTTTTCACAGTGAGTGGTGGTGAATAATTCCGGACTCATCAGTAGCCTTTTTTTTAGGTTTTGTCAAAGGTCTTTGGCAAGACCAAAAAATCCTCTCAGACAATAGCAACATTCCCCGGACTATTTATGTATTCCGTTCAGGGTTTATCCGGACTGAATACTTCTCAGAAGTTCAAGAGTTCTGCTATGGATCGTGGGACATGTGTCATATTTTGATTCGTTTTTCCAGCCGTTTTCTTCCTAGAACGGCGCTCCCACTAATCCTAAAAAGCAACTTCTACATTTAGTGTTTATGACGGCAGCGCCGTCTTCAATCATTACTTTTGGCTTTTCATTTTCTCCTAGGTATTTGGTAACCTTTTTTGCCTCACTAGTATAAATTACTTCCTTTTACTGTTTTACCATCTTCATCACTTAGTCATTTCTTCTTTTCAGAGCTTTTTACTTCTCCTCTTAAAATATTTCTTGTGTAGGTTCATGTTCACGGCGAGAAACGTTTTGGTGAAAGTTGGTTGGCTAAATCTTTGAGAGTTAGAAAAAGCGCAAAAGGTTGAGCGAGAGAGACGTATTGTTGAGGGTCTTCCAGTTTCTCCAATCAGTAAGCTCGACACACCATCTTCAGAAGCTGATCGAGGATCATCATCTGCCAAAAGTGCCAAACCTAAGCGTTTGTTTCAGACAAGCCTCTCGCCCATTCCGTCAGGCTCCTCAGTTCAGGAGTCTCAGCCCTCTGTTGTGCAGGAGAAAGCAGTATCAAGTACAATAAAACCCTCTCCGTTCATCGCTATGGGGTCAGATATTGAGAAGTCTCCAGAAAAAGTTAATCTTCGCCGGACAGGTCGTCTAGTAAAGGGTCAGGCAACTGGCTCTCAAACTAAGTTCTCAAAGTTAGAGCCTTCCAAGTTGGGGACCAAAGATAAAGCCTCCGGATCAGGGGCACCTATTAGAGCCCCTAAAGATAAATCCTCTGGATTGGAGCCACCAGAATCAGTTCTCAAACTGAGCCATCCGGAACTGAGCCCCTGTCGGACACCAGATCCTTAAGAAAGGCTGATGCTCAACCGTCCGGACAACCTGCTGAGCCAGCCACCAGCACTCTCCGATCAACAACGGTTGATAAACCTTCCATGGTGATGGAAGAGGTGATAGAGGACAGTATAGAAGATGCTCCATTTGAGACTGATGCGTCTAGGCAGACTAGGGATGCTACATCTAACAAAGGAAAAGATAAAGAGAAAATCTGCATGACTCATCCGGATCTGCCGGAGAGTCTGGAAGGAAAAGTGGGGCGTTGCTTCCACAAGGTTAATGTGAAGTATCTACTGGCCATGCAGAATATCAACTATGTCTATACTCACACCGTTGAGTTAGGCCGGATCCGAACGAAATGGGGGATCCCTGAATCTGTAAAGGTGAGGATACCAGTCACTCCGGAGACCCCAATGGACTGCAAACTCAGCAAAATAGTCATGTACACTGAGCTGTTTAACTAGGGACTCAGATTTCCCTTGGATCTAGAAATTGTCAGGGATTTCCACCTGATAAAACTATGTTCAAGCCAACTGAGTCCCAACACTTGGTACACCTTCATCGCCTGTATTATGACGTCAAGGCTCTCCGGAATATCACTTCCAATGGAGCAGTTTATTGTTGTGGCCAGCCTCTGTAAGAACCATCATATCCCATTCTACTACTTTAATATAGGAGACAATTTTAAGATGGTGGATGGCTTGCTTGAGTCAGAGAAAAATTGGAAGACCCAATATTTATATTCATCAGTGGGGCATGGGAAAATGGGAACAAAATCAAGGCTGGTGTCAACCCCAATATGATCACCAGTAGATGGAAGAGCTCAGGTAAATATTTTATTATGTTTGTCTCTCTTACTTTGTAAAAAATTCGTTTCTGAACTGCTTTTTTTTTTCTTTGGTTAGTGTTGCCGAAGGAGTTCTCCGGTTTTGTGGAGGAGGGGAAATCCACATGTGTTAAATTAAACACTTGGGCTGCCGAACGCTGGGGAAATGCCTTTCACAAATGCTTCACATCAGGCAACTTGGTGAGGTCCCACCTCTGGAACACAACAAGTCGGAGAGACCTTACTTGGGAGGAGCTGACCACTCCACCCCCTCCGGCTGTCATCCTCAAGAGAACAGAGGAGAAGGATGGAAAACTGGCCTTGCCTGCTAGAGCTAAATCTCCAAGCAAGATGAAGGGCAAGAAGGGCAAGAAAAAATAAAATGCAACAGAGCTTGGTCAGGGTGCTGTTGAGGAGAGCACTCCGGAGAATCAGGGAGTGCAGGCCCAAGAGGGAATCCATGCTACTCTACTTCAAGTAGTTGAAGATGGGAGTATTAGGAAGGCATGTGGACATCAAGATCATCTAAAGGCTCCTAAGAAAGACTGAAAACGGCGAGCAAATAGTGAAGAGAGGTCAACCAAGAAGAAGAAAGTCTCCTTGGGGGATGAAGTTGCCCTTCGGCCTTCAGAGTCTCTTCCTCCGGCTGACCCAACAGACCCCACTTTGGCAGAGCAAATCCCAAGTGGTCTACACACCGGAGAGGGTACCGGATGGGATATCAACATTGATGGAGTAGATATCGGTGGCTTCCAAAACATTGGCCTTTACTTTGATGACCTTGAAAAATGACTTTGCTGGTCCCTACCATCCCCCAAGTTCCTCCAACATGGTGACCTTTAATAGTAAGTCTTTCACTGTTTCAGGGGAGATCGATACGGTGACTCATTCTTTGCTGGGCCATATTCAGCCAGTGCTCAACTTGGAGAGGCAAGTACAAAGTCAGTCTGCCCTTATCAACACACTCAATGCAGATAAAGAGAGCTTATCCACTTACCTTCTTAATGCCAATCAAAGTGTTGAAGCATTGAGGAAAGAGCTCGAGGAGTTAAAGAAATGGAAAGAAGACCTGGCAACCAGGCTGGCCACTTCGGAGATGACCAACACAGAGCTCCAAACCAAGTGTTCTGTCTTAGGGAAGGATCTCTCCATTTTGAAGGAAGAGGTGAACACCAAGGACAATGTTGTCCAAGTCTAGTGACAAGACTTCTCTTGAAGGCGTTGTGTCCAAAGTTACCAAGGAAAATGAGGATTTGATAAAAGAGTAGGAGAAGACAATCCAGGCCAGGGTCGATGCATACACCAACGAGGTGATAGATTCCCTAGAAAAAAGGTATGCCGAAGTTAAATATGATATGGTCTTGGTTTTTCATCAGACATTCCCGAAGAGGATACTTGGTACTTTGTGGAAGTACGTTGAATATGAAGATATCCCATTTCACACGCTGGTGGATGATGATAAGAGAAACTATTCCAGTGGTATTGATGATAATACTGATGAGGAAGAAGGGGCCAGAGAGTACTCCAGTGATGAACCCAAAGATCCGAAGAAGAAATACGATGATGCAGGAACATCTAAGGGAAACCAGCCCTAAAGTTTTAACTATCTTCTGTTTTTTTATATCCTTATGACAAACTAAAGTCCTTGGATGACCAAGGCATTTTTGTAATTGTGTCCGGTTTAAGTCCGGTCAAGCTTTTCCTTTTGAACTTAAAGTTCTTGGATGGCCAAGGCATTCTTTATGTTTTAATATCATCCTCTGGTGTTAGCCGGATAATTTTACTTTGCTAAATTCTTGCTTTGTTTCATATTTGCCCAACCTTGATGGCTGATGTTTAAATAGCCCCTATTTATTTTACAAGTATTTGAAGATGAGAGTGTTTAAATTCTCTGATGACAAATGTTAAATGGTCACCGCTTCACCAGATTAATCTGACCTGTTAAAGATACTTAGAAAGTTTTAATGAAACTTTGGATCAAAACACTCTGAATATTTTAAGAAGGCATCAAATTTTATTGCAAAACCCAGATACCTCATTAAAATCTCCCCGCACCACTAGGGTAGGAAAGAGTATGCCCCCTAATATTTGCATGGACTTTAAACAAGTAAATATTTACACAACTTTCATTCTAGATACATCGAGAGGTGTTCAATGTTCTAAGGATGGTTCAAGATTCTTCCATATTTGTCCTAAAGCCTGTATGTTCCAGGCTTAAGCTTTTCAATGACCACATAGGGCCCTTCCCAATTTGGAGCTAGTTTGCCGAACTGCTTCTCCTTAGTATGTAAGAAGACTTTTCTCAATACTTTATCCCCCAGTTGAAAATCCCTTCTTTTGATTCTGGAAGCAAACTTGGTTCTCATTAAACCTTGATAATGGGTAGCTCTAAGATGAGCCTTAACCATTTTCTCTTCTATTAAGTCCAATTGACTTCTGACTGCCACTTCATTATCTTGTTCAGAAAAATTGTGGACTCTGTATGATGGAAGCGTTACCTCTATAGGAGCAATTTCATCCATCCCATATACCAAGGAAAACGGGGATTCCTGTGTAGCAGCTCCAGGAGTAGTCTGGTAGGCCCATAGTACTTCTTATAGATAGTTTGACCACTTTCCAGTAGTCCTTTCTAAATTCTTTTTGAGACCGGACAAAATGGTCCTCTTTGCCACTCAACCTGACCATTCGCTTGTTGGTGGAAAGGAGAAGATAAGAATTGATGAATGCCCCTAGAAGCACAAAAATTCTCCATATCCTTGTTATCAAATTGTGGCCCATTATCTGTGGTTATCTTTTGTGGAACCCCAAATCTGTAACAAATATTAGATAAGATAAATTTTATAACAGCTTTTGAAGTAGTTCATGCCAGGGTGGCTGCCTCTATCCACTTTCAATGGCTACAATTATAGTTTTGCACCCTCCGGACGTCATCGGTAGAGGTCCCACCAGATCCACTCCCCAACGAGCAAAATGTATTGGCTCAGAAATCGATTCTAAGGGGACAACTGGGATATGAATTTCATTACCATATCTTTGGCATGGATCACACTTCATTACCAATTCCTTGGCATCTTCCATTAAGGATGGCCAGTAGTATCCAGCCAATAAAACCCTTTGGGTTAAAGCTCTATAAATACAGTGTGCTGACCCTTCACCATCATGCAGTTCGAATATCACTATTTGGGACTCTTTAATCCCCAAACAATGCAAGAGAGGTCTACGAAAAGAATTCTTGTAAAGGATGTCTCTTATGATTAAAAACCAACGAGCCATATACTTCATTTTTCTTGTTACTGCTTTTTCCGGAGGCAAAATGCCATCTGAAATGTATTGAAGAAGAGGATACCTCCAGTATTTAGGTTGAACCACTTGTATACTTAAACTTTCCTCCTATTTCTTGCTATGATTGGGTTGAATGGATGGACATTCTTGCACATGAATCCATGGTTAGGAATCAGAGTATGCTATGGTTACCAAGGAGTCTGCTAGTGTGTTCTCCATTTTGGGTACGTTCTCATAGCTGATATCTTTGAACTTAACTGCCACCTCTTTAAGAATGAATAAATATTTAATCAACTGCTTTTTTTTCCTCAGATTGACCTTGAGCATGATGGATAAGAAGCTGAGAATCACTCATTAACCTAACTCTTTTGGCTCCACAAAGCAAGGCTATCTTCAAACCAGCTATAATAGCTTTGTATTCAGACTTATTGTTAGAAGCCCTCCTAGGAAAACATATAGCCTGGTATAGCTTGTCGCCGTACAGAGAGGTTAAACATATCCCAGCACCACAACCCATGGTACTTGATCCACCATCGGTCCGGACAACCCATACCTTCTTAGTTTTTTCACCTGTAGTTTGTTTAGTACTTCTGTCCGAATGGAATTCAACTAGGAAATTAGAAACAGATTGAGCCTTGATTGCAGTTCGAGGGGCAAAATCAATGTCATAGTCTCCCAATTCTACTGACCACTTGGTCATCCTGCTCGATATGTCTGCTTTTTTAAGAACATTTTTCAAGGGAAAAGACGTCCGGACAACAATAGAATGAGACTGAAAATAGGGCCTCATTTTCCTGGCAGCAATTACCAAAGCTAGCGCTAGTTTTTCGAGTTTTAGATACCTTTTTCAGCATCCATCAGGCTTTTGCTGATGTAGTACACCAGACGAGGATAATTGTCCACCTCTCTTACTAGCACCGCACTTATAGCACATTCTGAAACTGCTAAATATATAAATATAATGTTTCTTCATCAATAGGTTTAAACAGGGTTTGGGGGGATGATAAATGCTTCTTTATTTCATCAAAAGCCTGGTCACACTGTGGAGACCAGTTGAAGTCTTTAACACCCTTTAAAGTCTGGAAAAACGGGGCACACTTGTCCGAATACCTTGAGATAAAACGATTTAAAGCAGCCAACCTTCCTGTCAACCTTTGCACCTCTTTAATATTCCGAGGAGGATCCATCTGTAATAAAGCATTAAGATGGTCCGGATCAGGCTGTATCCCTTTCTCACTTATCACATACCCCAAAAACTTCCCGGACTGTACTCCAAAAACGCATTTTTCTGGATTTAATTTTAAATTAACTTTTACCAAGTTGGCGAAAGTCTCTTGCAGATCTGCCAAGTGTAATTCTTTTTCCACACTCTTTACCATCATGTCATCAATGTAGACTTCCATATTTCTTCCAATCTGATCAGCGAATGCTTTGTTCACCAACCTCTGGTAAGTAGCCCCAACATTCTTTAACCCAAAAGGCATCACCTTGTAACAATGGAGGCCCTTATCAGTACCAAAAGTAGTGTGTTCCTGGTCCTTCGGATCCACTTGTATCTGATTGTAACCGGAGAAGGCATCCATGAAGGACAACAACTTGTTCCCAGATATGGAGTCTACCAGCTGATCTATCCGGGGGACAGGATACAAATATTTTGGGCAAGCCCTGTTGAGGTCGGTAAAGTCGATGCACATATGCCATTTCCCATTTTTCTTTTTCACTAACACTGGGTTAGTTGTCCATAAAGGATATTGAGATTCCTTTATGTGTCCTATCATGGTAAGCCGGTCAACCTCTTGAACTATAACATCAGCTTTTTCTTTAGAGAAGGCTCTTATTTTCTGTACAACGGGTGACACATCTCTCCGGATGGATAGTTTGTGTGATATAACATTCGCAGGCACTCTAGTTACATCAGCATTACACCAATCAAAAACTTGTTGGTGGTTTGTTAAAAAGGATAACACTTTGCTTTTTAGTTATGATGCCATCTTAGATCCAATCTTGACACTTCTTCCTTCAGCCAAAGAGTGAGTTTCAACCTCTTCAATCGGTATTAAAACACCAGGGGTCTCTCTGGGTCATCAATTTCACACTCTTCCTAGAGGGACCCACCAATTGCTAATCTTTATTTATCCGAACTTCCCCTAAAGTTCTAGGGGCAAGTGCAGTTGCATAACATTCCCTTGCTATCTTTTGACTACTCCGGACAACTCCCACTTGTCCTTGAGCAGTGTACTTTAAACATTGGTGAACCGTTGAAGCTACATCATGCATCCTAGAGAGCCAAGATCTTCCCACGATCACATTTTAGCAGGTGGGACAATCTACCACAACAAAGAGTACCCTTATCATTTTCTTGAAAGGGCCCTTACCCAACAAAACCTCCTCCTCGAACTCTCCGACTACGTCCGCAGAGCTTCCAGTGAAACCCACAATAGACCTGTTTGATTGTTGAATCACTATCGGATTCTTCATTTGTTTGTAAGAACTTAAGAAGAGAATATTGGTTGAGCTGCCAGTGTCCACCAAGATTCGCGTAACGTCATTGCCCCCAATTGATGTTCCTATTACCACATCATCTTCATGAGGACGAGTTATATCTCTCAAGTCATCTTCATCAAAAACAATGAAGAGAAAAGTAATGTGGGATTCATAGGAGGACATGCCTCCCTCCAATTGAGTAGCCAGAGTGTGAACATGCCTCTTCCTTGAAGAAGAAGTTGGGGCAGTCATTGTATCTCCCCCAAATATGGTAAGTGACTCAAAAAAGCCTATGAGCCCAAACACTGTCTTGGTATGTTCTGTTATAACACCCACCTTATTCCGGGCTGGATCAGGATCCAAATACTCTAATTCTACATCAAATCTTTCAATAATTACGATGGCCCCGTCTGGAGCCGATGTTCCTGCATTGTTTGTCGGGCCGGTCCGATGAGCATTATCAGGCCTATTCCTACTTCTTCTCTGGACATAAGCACCTAATTTTCCTTTTTCAATCAAATTCTACACCTCTTGCTTCAAAGCGATGCAATCTTCTGTGTTATGGCCAATATCATGGTGATATTGACAAAAACAAGCATTACGACTTTCCTTTGGAGATTGAAGCGCATCCGGCTTCCTGAAATGCACCTAATCTTTTGTTTTGTCATAGATGGTTGCCACATTCTCTTTTAATTCGGCAAACCACTTCGGTTGGACCCAAGGTTCTCCCTTATTTCTAGACTGCTGACTCTGATCTGGAGTTGGGTGAGATTGAGCCTTGGCCATGTTGGGACCCTGTCTGGCCTCCTTAGCCTTGTATCCGGACTGATTCTGGTTTGGTGCAGCTGGGGCAGATCTCACTTGCATGTGCACCCTAGTCTTTTTTCTTCATCTACATTGATTTTCTTTCCCACCTGGTTCAATAAACCGCCCCACGTCATGGCCTTCTTCCTGGTTACCGAATCGGCCAGATTGCCAGGGTTCAAACCATGTCTCAGAGAAGCTATTGCTACTTTCTCAAAGCAATCAGCTAATTCATTCTTTGTGTTCACAAACCGACTTATATATTCTTTCAATGATTCATTTGGCTCTTGGGCACAATGGATAATACTGTCTCCATTGCCCTTCACCTCCTTACTTCCAACAAACTGCCTCCGGAATGCCACCCAAAAAGTATCAAAATTTCTGATGCACCCCTGTGGTAGGCTATTATACCACTTCAGAGCACTCCCCATAAAAGATTGAGAGAAGGTTCTACAAAGTAACTTGTCATCATCGTCAAAATTCATCATAAATTTTTAAACTGCTCCAGATGATTATCTGGATCTTTGCTCTCATTATACTCTTCCATCTTAGTATTGTCAAACCTCTTAGGAAGGTTTCTGGACAGTATCTTGGAGGACAATGGAGATTGTCTCCAATTCTGGCCATGATTGAAAACAATATCTTCATTGGGAGTTGCAAAGATACATGGTTCATCATGGAAAGCGAAAGGATCCATCAATAGCTAGTCAATGTGCCTCCGGCTATGGCTATGAGATGACCCTTTACTTAGATGTCTCTTCAACCTTCCACATCTATCCCTCTTTCTTGAATATTTTTTAACCAACTTTTTCTTCTTCTTGGACCTTCCTTCATCGCTGTTGGATGACGAGGACTCCTCAATTTCATTCTCGTTCGAGGAGCTACTAGATGATTCTGACTCTAAGCTCTCCACCGGTTTAGATCGGTGAGTCTTCTTTGAGCTAACATGAGTCTTTTTAGCACTCAAATGAGTCCTTGCTGATAGGTCATGCTCCCTTGGATTGTCAGTGTGGTGAACGGCTAACACCTTTGATTTTTCTTTCAAGCCTAACTCCATCTTTTTGGCAGCCCTCAAGGCTTCTATTTCGGCTTTCAACCTGTCTGGTTCTTCGATTGTGTACTCATCGTTTTCTCCCACCACTTCTACCAAAGGTGGTGGCACTGCTTTCTCGTCCGGATTCATCCGAATAGATTTTCGTGCTGGTTTCGAATGCTAGATTCAGACACCTTCAGCTCCCACTGTGGTCGCCAATTTGGTGAGGATTATTTTAGACTGAGGGTAATTTTGTTAGATGATTTGTGGTATTTTTGAGGGTATTAAATGTTTGGGTGTTTTGTAGTGAGAAAGTTAAGCTACCTGGTTGTATTAAATATTCATTACCCTCATTAATGAAAGTGGTTGGGTATTTATACCCTTAATTATGGGCCATTTGGGCTTTCAGGTCAAACTTATGAAATCGGGTCAAGTTCAAAGACCCATTAGTTTATTAAGCAGATTAGCAATTAGCTTAATCAAAAGGTATTTAGTGTTCTTAATACTTTTGTCATGTTCGGATACTTCAGTGCGTAATTATTGTCCGGATTACCCCTGTCCAATTTTCACTGTGAGTGGTGGTGAATTATTCTGGACTCATCATATTCAATTTTTGAATACTTAATATTAAAAAGTCTATTATTAATTTTGTTTACGAGTATCCCGGTCATGTTAATTATGATTGAGTAATAACATTTGTTTTTGTATTTTTCCACGAGTGCGTATTATATGATATAGATGAAGACCTTTAAATACTAATTATATTTTAATCTTTCTAAATATCTATCTATTTTATAAAAATAATTTTAATATTCTAATTCAAAATAAGAGTGTTTTTTTTTCAATTTGTCAAATTATTCCTTCCCACGGTTATAAAACCTTTTTCAAACTATCATTCAATTTTTAATAAACAAATAAATCATTAAAAATTATAAGAAAAACCAGGAGAATAAAAAAAAGAACCATAAAATTTGAAAATCCATCAACTTCTATTAGTGTATATGTTTCATATATCAATCAATAAACACATACAAATTATGATTCAATATTACGATTGTGTAAAAATAAATCATATTCATTTATATCTTTATATATTTTATAAGTATCAACTGAGGAAGAGATTAAAAATGGCTTTCTTGATCTTCAATAAATGTCCAAGAAGATTCATTGATCTTCATCACCTTCAAGCCTTCTTTGTCCACTGATCCTTTCCTTCTCATTCTCTTGATCTTTGCTGTTATCATCTACGTTGTTTGTCCTCATGCAAATTATCTCATGGAAATCTTCAACAATGTTGTATTTTGAAGAATAATATTTTCCAAATCTTCAATAAAAAACAATGCAATGAAAACCAACATGTCAAATGGAGAAGAAACTTATAACAAGACTTACACTGATATTGTGAGGAAATATTATATCCAACTGCATTCAAATCTGTCAATGTCATGGAGAAAACTGAACACATTTCTTTACAGTACTCTCAAAATTTTAAAAAATTAACTAACCTTGACATCAAAACATACTCTTAATTGTAAATTTTCCCAAGGTTTACCCAAAAGAAGATTGATGAATCGGTTCCTAGACTCTCTAAAACTCATAGGAGATTATAGTGTTTCGGTATGGGATTCCAGGCATGTTCTATTAGAGTTTGACATAAGGAAGATGTCAGTAAAATATGGTCAAGGAATGTATGGACAATTGTGGAGGCATTAATGAGACTATTAAGATAGAAACTTGATTTTAATCCAAAATACGAAAGTGCAATTATTCTGGTCTGGGTAAGAATAGAGAAAAATTTATAATATCTCTATAATGACAGTATAATAACAAAAGATTCATATATTGGGGACCCTTTAAAGATTATTGTTCCACAAAAGAATGAGCCTATACTAATGCATGTTATGCATAGATTGAAATAGATTGTATTTGGTGATAATCAAGGTTGTTGGCTATCAATTAGCTATAAATATCTTCCAAAATACTGCAAAAATTGTTTTCATCTCGGTCATAATCAAGAAAGGTGCAAGAAAGAACCTAACAAACTTAACCACTCAGCGGAATTGTTAAAAATGGAAATTGTAAACAATGAAAAAATGATCTACAAAACAACATAAACACCAGAGCCACGGAAACTCATTATGTCAAGGATCATCATTCAAAAGTTAAATCCATAATAATCAATCCAGATCAAAGAATGCAGAAGGAAATAAAAATAATCAACTTAAAGAAAATCCTACAGCTGCTAAGAATACAGCAACAAAAAGGAATCAATAGACTAAATGAACTTCAACTAGTAACAGTTTTCAGGATACTCAGAACCAAGATATAAAAACTTCTGAAGAAGAGGAAATAACTGAAGCAATACAAGTATTAGATCAAGGCTACAACCAAATCAACTCTCAAAAGTATGAAAATCCTATATCAGGCAATGTTACTGCCAACCAAAAAAACATTTGCAGTGTTCTTAATTCTCCCACTCTTAAAACAAAGGAAAGTGCTATTATATTTCATGAAGTTATTAACAAGAAACTAAAATATACTAGAAGAAGGAAGAAACCAAAGAGTTTGATAATTAAATCTTTGAGATACTCAGGGACAACCAAGTCTCATTCAGCACTTACTGATGACGATAAAGATAATTAGTTGGAACATGTGTGGCATCAACAACAATTTTTCTATATGAAGACTTAAATATATAATATTCAAAGAGAATATAAAATTACTTGCTATTCAAGAGCCTTTAGTCAGTATTGAGAAGCTGGAAAGAATTTCTACCAGACTTTGTGTTAAGAACTATACTACTAACACTCTCAATAAGATATGGTTTCTTTGGAGTGATGAGTTTACTAATAATACTCTTATTTATGCAATGTTTACATCTGGAAATCTCATATTCTGGTCTAGATAAAAGCTTTTTATTGACTATTTTGTATTTTAAATATGAGAGACATGACATGAGAGAGATGTGGAATCAACTCAAGAACATAACTACTACTTCAAAAGAATAGCCTATCATTGGAGATTTAATTGTCATTACCATATATGAAGAATAATTAGGATGTTCTACTTACTGTCACAACAATATTGAGGACTTTAATGAGGTTATAAGAGACTGTTATTTAGAGGATGCATGTTTTGCAGGTTCTAAGTTTACTTGGACCAACAACTCCAAGTGGAAGAGGTTAGACAGAGTCCTTTATAACTCTGCCTGGTCCAACTACTTCACCAATACACAGGTTCTTCACATGTCCAGAACTTGTTTTGATAATGCTCCTCTCTGTGTTACTATATCTACTAATAACTTAATTAATAAAAAAGCTTTAAGTTTTTAAACCTGTGGATTCTTGATGAAAAATTTCTTACTTTTGTTGGGAAAATTTAGAATCAAAATATGGATGAATATCCTCTCTATATCTTTTGGCACAATCTAAGAAGACTTAGAGATGGTCTAAAGGATTGGAATAACAATTACTTTGGTAATTTCTTTGATAAGGTGCATGTAACTAAGGAAGAAGTCAAAAACTTGGAGATATAACTTACCATTATTAACAATGCCAAAACTCAAGTTGAACTAGCTAAAACTAATGGTCTTTTCCTTCAATCTTTGAGAATAAATAAAGCATTTTGGCAGCAGAAATGCTATTGTAACTGGCTCAGGGATGGAGATAGAAATATAAAAGCTTATCATAACTATGTCTGCAAAAAAGAAGAAAGAATACAATAAAGAGTGTTAAAGAAGGAGAAAACTAGTTTCTTGACTCATAAAATATTGGGAATTCTGTTGAAACATACTTTAAAAAAATCCTTACTAAGCAGCCTTACATCAACAAAGAAGATAAAGCTAAACATTTTAGGATAGTATATTTAACAACATACCTAATCTGATAACCAATGAAGATAATGCTTACTACTATTGCCTCCTTCTGAAAATAAAGTTCTTGAAATCATCAACAACATGAATCTCTCGAGTGCAGTAGACTTAGATGGATTTGAAAATTATTTCTTCAAAACATGCTGGAATATAATCAAATATGATCTTTATCAAGCCATGTCTTCTTTCTTGCTGGGTCATAATATCCGTACAAGAATTATGACCACAGGTTTGTGCATAATACATAAGTCTATCAATCCTACTAGTTGGAATAGTTTTAGACTTATTAGCTTGTGTACTTTTCTAAACAGAATTATGTCTAAAATTATCAATAATAGACTCTCTAATATTCTGCCTAAAATTATATCTAAAGCTCAATGAGGTTAAGTAAAAGATAAATCTATCCACGAAAATATTCTAATAGCTAAAGAATTAGTTTATGATTTTAATAGGAAGTCTAAATCTGGAAATATTATGATTCAATTAGACATGTTTAAGGTATTTAACAAAATTTCTCATTCTTATAGCTAAAGTCCTATTATCTTTTGGATTTTCTAAAAAATTGTCAACCTAATTGATAAGCCTATTAGATATGTAATATTTTTATTTTTATTAATGGAAATATTATTGACTACTTCAATACTAATAGAGGTCCAAGACAGGGAGATCCCCTGTCTCCAAGCCTTTTTTATCATTGGAGAAGAAGTGCTAATCATGGGAATACATAGTTTATTCAGCTCTAACAAATCTATGAAATTTGCTTATATGACTGATTTCCTCATCCCCTATTCAGCATTCAGTGATGATATTCTCATCTTTACTAATAGTCTTCAATCTACTATTGACAGTTGAATCATGTTTTTTCAAAAATATCAGGATGTTTCAGGTCAATCCATTAACAATTACAAGACTAAAACTATTGTTTCTAACAGATTTCATCAAAGCATGCTATCTACTCTTGTTGGACAAACAGGATTCCTTGTTTATCATCTACCCACTGACTACTTAGACATCACTTTAAATAACAATAATAAGACTAGCAACTACAAATCAATAATTGACAAAATTACCAACAAGATTCAAGATTGGAAAAGTAAACATCTTTCTACGGGGGCAGACTTGCACTGATTACATCAGTTTTGATGACCATCCCTCTTTATTGGATGCAAAGTTGGTGTATCCTTAACTATATTATTAATAAACTTGAGAAACATCTTAACAAATTTATTTGGGGGTCCACTGCTATTAATCACAACTTCACTGTTCTAAGTGGTCTTCTTTGTGTACGCATTTTGTTGAAGGTGGTATGAATATCATGATACTTTATGATATTCTAAACACTTTCTCTCAAAAGCTCTGGTTTACTTTCAGAGAAAAAAAATTTATTGGGCTAAAATCATGCATAACATTTACAGCAAGAATTCTCACTCTCTTAGGGTATACTATAAATTCATTGGTTATTTAACATGGAAAAGATTAGCAAGTACCAAAGCTATTGCTGAGCCTAATATAAAACGGTTGTTGGAAAAAGGAGAGATGGATTTCGAGCTAGACAATTGGCATGATCACTCTCCAGTAACCATCCTCAATGATAAAGAAGACAACAACTGGTATCAAACAACAAAAGTCAATACCGTTTGGCAGAACAATACATGGGACATCAACAGATTACAAGGCTTTCTATCCCTAAATAACATTAATTTTATCAAGAACATAAGCATGAACAACAACAAAGATGATATTATGATATGAAAGATCTATTCAGACAAAAAAATCAACATCAAAGAGACATGTAACAACATTAGATATCATCATAGTCAATCAAGCTTGTTCAACAAAATGTGGATGCTGTAACCCCCGGGAAGTGTTCTTTTATTTTATGGAAAAATATATACAACTACATACCTATAAACTCAATCATGAAAAAAAAAACATTTTAATTTATCATATAAATGTCAATTTTTTAACCACTATGAAGACACTAATCACTTATTCATTTCTTGCAGTTATCCATGGAACATATGGAGACATTTTATAAATTTGTTTAAAGTCAAAATAAAGAGATTTATGAATGTTACTCATGTTACCAATAATTGGTTATGTTTTTCAGATAAGAAAGTTCATGTAAGTTATATTATCCCTAATATTATTTTCTGGGTTCTCTGGTAAAATCGTATAGAGCTAAGTTTAAAGGAACTCAATGCTCCTCTTAGTCTTCTATTAAACATGTTAAATATATTCTTTGTGGTTTAGATAACTCTAATTTATTGAAAGTTATCCACTAGAGTAATGATATTAAGGTAGCATTAGAGATTGGTTTTTAATCATCCACAAACTGGAAAAGAAAGCTTACGTACCTCAAATAAAATGCCCCAATTTCAAACAGAATTAAGATGAACACTAACGGATCAAGCCTCAAAAATGGAGAATCAAGTGGTGATGTTATAATTCAAAATAGTCTGGGACAAATTGTTCATGGTTCCAGCAATCTTTACGATAATATATCTCTCTTAATGGCCGAATCTAGATACTTGCTTGATGAGAAACTTATCTGCAAAAAAATGTGGATGGATTAATGTTGACATTGAAACTGATTCATTAATTCTCTTTAACTTGTCGGCTAATGGTAGTTTTCCTTGGTATCTTGCTCATTTGCTTAAATGTTACAGAAATTTAATCTCTTCATCTATGATCATTAATCATATTTTCAGAGACCAAAATAAGGTAGCTGATTGGCTAGCTAAATGGACTCTGAAATGCAAGATGAAATTATATTTTACCCATCTTCAGGTTCCTAAACAAATAAATAGCATTGTTCTATTGGAAAGCATGGGTATAAGTAGCAACACCAATTGATATTGTTCTCTACCTCTGTCTATTACTAACAGAAGTTTGACATAAAAAAAATAGTTAGCATGAGCTTTTCCTAACTAGCAGTTTTAGTTCGTAGATATTATTCTTAGAAGTTGCAAGTAATGGAAAATAACCTGACATATTCTTCTTGAAGTGTTTCTCTTTCTTTCTTAAGATAGAAGATGCTCCTTCACATAATCTGACTATTGCAAGACCTCATTGTCGATTGATTGCAATATCTTTATTAAGCAGCTTCTGTGCTTGTTGTGCTCTTAGAATTTTCAAAGAAATTTTAGAAATTAAAGCTAGTTGGTATCTTGCATAATCTTTATAAATAGTTGAGTTCACGTATATTGTTTCCACCGTAGATTGATGTTGAAAGTGTGAAAATGAATTTTTTCTCTAAATTTATTTTTCATACAAGAGTTACGAAGCGTGAAGAGTCAAAAGGTACAGGAAGAAGAAAGAAAACTCTTCATTTCTGAAATTTTCATTTTCATTTCATTTAGCGCTTAACTTTGGCGCCTTTTATTAAGTCAAGATTGTATTCTTTTTACAGTTCTTTAATAAAAGATTATTTTTTATTAAAAAAATCTTTATATATTTTATACTATAAATAAAAATATTAAAATTTAGTAAAAACAAAAATTTAAAGTTTATTAGTAATTTTAAATGATTTTTCTTACATAATTTCATTAATTGAATCTAAAAACAAAGATTACAAAATGAAATAATAAAACATGGTTACAATGTAATATTCAAAACAAAAATATCAGATTAATTTTTAATCGATATTGTGAAAATTGGAATATTTATATAAGATTTAGAATAAACTATAGTTTTATGGTTTTTAAATATGTTTTTATTTTATTTTTTTATAAAACTAAATGCGAGTATAATTTTGTTTATAAAAAATAAATATTACATACTTGAGAGGGGATTAGTCTAAAGTCTCTTAAAAAGATCCTAAAGAATCGGACATGACCATTTTATATTTTCACCATACCCACATGTGAGAGAATATAATTACTTGCAGACAACAACCTATAGACTCCATAAATATTTTTAAAATGGATAGAATAACCCTAAAAGCACTAATTGAAGAGTCCGGATTACTTCATCAATGCCTACTGATATTTCCGAACAGGGGCAATTTGGACATAATCTTGCCACTGAACTATCCGGACACGACAAAAGTAAAGAATGACTAAACACATTTTGACTAAGCTATATGCTAACCAACGTAATAAGTAAATGGGTCCTTAAACTTGACTCGGTTCCATAATTTGATCTGAAAGCTCATGGGTCCATAATTAAGGATATAAATACCCCAATTACTTCCATTAATGAGAGTAATGAACATTTAATACAACCAGACAGATCAAATCACTCACTACTAAACACTCAAACATTTAATACTCTCAAAACTTTTCAAAACACTTGACAAAATTACCCTCGGCTTGAAATAAACCTCACCAAATGGTGACCGCAGCGGGAGAAGAAGGTGTGAGAATCTAGCATTCAAAACCAGCAAAAAAAACCTGTTCGGATGGATCTGAATGAGCTAGAAATTCCACCACCTTTGGTGGAAGTGGTGGGGGAAAACAATTAATACACTACCAAAGAGCGAGATAAGTTGAAAGCTGAAATAGAAGTGTTGAGGGCCACCAGAAAGGCATAGATGGGTTTAAAGGAAAAGTCAAAAGCGTCAACCATTCACCATACTGACAACCTAAGGGATAATGACCCATCAGCAATGACTCATTTGAGCACAAAAAAGACCCATGTCAGCTCCAAGAAATCTCACCGGTCCAAGACGGGAGAGAGCTCAGAATCTGAGTCCTCTAGTAGCTTTTCGAATGAGGATGAGCTTGAGGAGTCCTTGTCATCAAGCAGTGATGAAGGGAGGTCCAGGAAGAAACGAAATCTAGTTAAAAGATATTCAAGAAAGAGAGATTGGCATGGGAGACTAAAGAGGCATCTGGGAAAAGGGTCGTCTCATAGCCACACCCATAGTCATAGGCATGTGGACCAGCTGTTGATGGATCTCTTGGATTTCCATGATAAGCCAGGTATTTTTACAACACCTAATGAAGACACAGTTTTTAGTCGTAGTCGGAATTGGAGGCAATCGCCATTGTTTGCCAAGATACTGTCCGGAAACCTTCCTAAGAGGTTTGACAGTACTAAAATGGATAAATACGATAGGAGCAAAGATCCAGACAAACCTCAAGCCAGATACACAAATGGGTCCGAGAATGTCGTTACTGACTAAGTGAATTTTTTTAGTCCTGCCAAAGATTTTTGACAAAGTCTAAAAAATGGGCTACTAATGAGTCCGGATTACTTCACCACTGCCTACTGAGATTTCCAAACATGGTCAATTCGGACATAATCTTGCCACTGAACTATCCGGACAGGACAAAAGTAAAGAATGACTAAACACCTTTTGACTAAGCTATATGCTAACAAACTTAATAATTAATGGGTCATTAAACTTGACCGGGTTCCCTAATTTGACCCGAAAGCCCATGGGTCCATAATTAAGGGTATAAAATCCCAACTACTTTCATTAATGAGACTAATGAACATTTAATACAACCAGGCAGCTCAAATCTCTCACTACTAAACACCCAAACATTTAATACTCTCAAAACTTTCCAAAACACTTGACAAAATTACCCTCAGCTTAAAATAAACCTCACCACTAATAAAGTAAAGTGAGGAGAAGTCAAGTTCAGAGGCTCCACAAACGATTATATGAACTTAAGTGAATTTGAACATCGACATTGAATGAACCGAAACGCATTACAAGAAGTATAACCTGCAAATCAAATCAAATATGATGATAAGGAACGTTAGCCATTTCGAAAAGAACTTAAACCCCACAAATCATTCCATATACGGCTTTTTAGCCCAACATCATCAATATAAAAAATTACCATATCTCCACAGACTCTATTTCCCCTTTTATTCAACCAATCAGCAACTATATTGGCCTCTATACCCATATGTCCCAATTAAGCCCCAAAACTAAGATCATGAATATCAAAAAATTAATTCCTTGGAACCCTAGACTTTGAATGAGATTTTGCAGCATTAATCACAAATTGAGAATCCCCGTCAATAAAATCAGCAACCAAATATAAAGAGTAAGCAATTTGCAACCCCAAAAGTAAAGCACGACATTCAGCCCATAAATCACTTTCATTTTCTATAAACGAAGTAAGCAACAAAAATGTCGTTAGTTGCATTACGTATAATTCCTCCAACGGTAAATTATCCATTGCAACAAGAACCATCAAAATTAAATTTAAAATGTTCTTCTGGAGGTTTAATCCATCGCACCAACTATACATTTTACTCTAAGGTTGAACTATTGGTAGTTTAAGTGAAATCCAGATTATTTTAGAGTAAAAAATAAGGAGTATCAATCACCTTCCTTCCATTACATTTATCAATCAACATCCTTCGTCTACATGTATTAATCAACATCCTTCGTTTATTAAGTGATAATAGAAACTTGTCATTGACTTTTGTTTTGCGCAATAAATTCTGAATAATTATAAAACTGAATAGCATATCGGGCATTGTAACCAATAATAAAAGTAGTCCCATAAAGTATTAGTAAAGTCACTTTGTGCAAAAATATGATTTAATGTCTCATGTTGGGGATTTTTACAATATACACATTTCGACGCAACTCAAATTCCAAGATAAATAATTTGATCATCTGTATGGAGTTTGGAATAAAGCAACTTCCAAATAAAAAAATAAATGTTAGGAGGAAGAATAAGCGTCCATATTCTATTATAAGTCGTGAAAATTATCGCATTTCAAAGTTCAATCTTAAATTGAAGACGTAAAAAACTCCTCATTGGAATCTAGAGTCCATATTAACGTATCTTCTCTATCTGGACAAAGTCGTGATTGACAGTTATAAACTTCATGATGTAAATGAATCAGAATATGTGACAAAACTTGTTTTAATTTAGACGGGTCACTTAAATATATTTGACCAAAACATCCTGAAAATGACTATCCTCATCACATTTTAATTTATCATACAACCATCTAGAATGCAAAAATGATATCTCGCCTTTACCCAAACGCCAAACCAAAACGTCAGAAACTTTATCAACATGATTAAGTATTATGCGGCGGTTTCCAGATACTCCAGAATATGATACCAAAACCCACTTTCTTAATTTACTTATCATATATTCAACGTATAGACGTTGACCTTTCATGAATTTCTAACCCATCTTAAAATGCAAAGCTTTTGTTGTGTCAAAAAAATATGTAATACAATTACCTTTTTTTAGGATTTGTCACTATGTCCATGATATCCAATTATGGTTGTTATTACTAGACCTCCATAAAAACCTTTTTATGATTTTTTCAAGAGATCTCAAAACACTTTTGGGCACATGGAAAATTGAGAGAGGATGAATATGGAATAAGGATAGATCAGAGTTAATAAAAATAACTTCACCAGCAGGAGAAATCATAGCAACACCCAACCTTCCAGGCGAGGTTTAACGATTTCAATAAGGTTAAAAATATTAGATTTTAGCCCGACCTTTAAAAAAGGGCACCCAAGTAATTTGTTGGAAAAATTACAGTTTTCATACTAGTAAGATGAATGATGCTTTCCTTATTACGACGAGTGATGGATTTTAAAAAAAAAACAATATGAAGCTTTTGTTGTTATTAACTTTTTGATCCGCTAACACCCGATACATCTCTAGAAATGTCTTTACTTTTTTAATACTATAATATCCGTCATTCACAATAAAAGAAGATCATCTTCATTTCAAATATGAAAAATATGTATTTTTATTTGACGCACTTGTAAGGCATGACCTATTTAGTTTTAAACAACATTTTCTATCTCCTCGAAAAACTCTCTAATGCCAAGATAAAAAGAGAATGAGATACCAGATCTCCCTGTCTTATCCTTCTCGTAGATTTGAAGAACCCATATTACTTGTCTTTTACATCCAATGAATATCAACCATTATTAATTTATTTTGAAATCATATCTATGGCTTGGTTATTGAAACCAAAATTTTGAAGAGAAGCATATAAGAACTCCCAAGACAATTGATAATAAGTTTTCTTGATATCTAATTTTATAATTAAATTTCCACCTTTTATCTTCTTACCAAGATCGTGTGTCATTTCACGAGATAATGAAATATAGTCATGAATTCCCATCTCTTTAATGAAACCAAACTATTCTTTCTTAATAATCTTAGGGAGCAAAAAGAAAAACCTCTCATTTAAATATTTTGAAATAATCTTGTAGGAAAATTTACAGAAGTTAATTGGATGGATACCATAAAAGATGACGGTTTTTGCTTCTTATGAATCAATATAAGAAGTGACGACGTATGATGGTTAGGTCATTTAGTACAAGAATAGCTTCCTGAACCGCAACCACCACATCAACCCCAACCATCAACCAACGTTTATGTAAAAACAACATTAAACCCATCAGGACCCAAAGATCTTAATGCCTTGATGTTTTTAACTCTCTCCCAAAATTCATCTTCCGTGGGGGTCTGAATTAGATCAATACCCTCCTGATCAGAAATAGAACCCCCAGTATACATAAAATCATTTAAATCCTGGGTGTTACCCTAAACGATAGAGGGACCCAAAAAATGGGAGTAAACCTTTCCCCCCTGATTACCCAAATCGTTAGACGAGATTATAACACCATTTACAACAAGTTTAAGAGATTATTTCATAAGAGCTCTAACTTTAAGAGTAGTATAAAAAAATTGGAGTTTCGCAACCTTCTAACCACATTATCCGTGATTTTATCTCTAAAAAGGAGATTCCTCCCGCCTAAGAATAGTTGTATGTAAGTTCTAATAAGAACGAAGCGGCCCAACTTCCATATTATCGAGCACATCCTCACGCTTGTCTAGGGTTTTGATTTTAAATTAAACTTCTTCCAAATGTTTGAAAACATTCCCAAAAACATTCCAAATCCAATCTTTCAAACATCTACAAAGCCTTTTGATTTTGATCCGCAAATAAAGCATCGGGGACCCAAAACAAGGTTGTTTCCATGAATTTTTAAACGTAGACATAAATGATTCATGCTCCAGCCACATGGATATAAATGTGAACCTAGAACACTTTTTAATACTATGAGCACATTAAATCACCAAAGAATTATAGTCACGTTGTTTTCTAGATAAATGAGAGACATTAATGTTAGGGATTGTAGCAAGCCATGTATGATTCAACAACACTATATCCAATCCACAACAATTTTAAGCCTCTTCTAAACGATTATTATACCATATAAACGGTGGATCAGTAAAACCAGCATCAACCAAGCCACCATAAATTCCACAAAATCATCAACATCACCTATAGAAATCCCACACTTACCTTTTTTCTCCTTTGCTTTGAAAACAACTTTGAAATCTACCTCAACCAATCAAGTCAATAACTTATTCCCACTTATATATTCAAAAGCTCATGCCATAATATTTTTCTTAAATCTCTATCACATTTTTCATAAACAAAACTAGCCACGAAAGACTTTCGTGCCACCTTTATTAAACATGTAAGTTGTTGCAAAGAAACATCATATCGTGAAATTTGGAACTATCCCATGAAACCCATATGTAAGAATTAACATCTCCACCATCTAAGTAACTATCAAACTTAAGATGTCTAGCAGTAGTAGAAATCCAAACCCGACTTATGTTTATGTTCAGGAATTACAATAATATAAATTATATTTTTTTAATACATTTTAAGTATGGGACTTTTTCTTTACCTTTGATCCCCTTTGCATTCCAAATAACCGAGCTAATCATTAAGAATTGAAGATGAATTATAAGACCTTTGGTCAGCTTGTCAAACAATGAATGAAGCACACATGACTTGATAAACTCAGATTCCAAAATATTCAAATAATTATCCATACTATTGAGCTTCTATTCAGAGTTTATATTGCATATCTGAACATTACTTTCACAATTCAATGAATAATCGGTTGCAGTATTGATTCTATGACAATAAGCAACGATAGTCGTGGTATCTATCTCTTTATTCGTACCACAATTATCAAGTTGGATATTTTTATGTTATCATTACATAGTGTATTCTTGACATATATATGAGGCATACTGTGTTTAGACAAATCATACAATTTCAAGTGTTTTTCCTCCCCATAACACATAAATTTTCCATTGATATCAAAACAATCATTATAATAACATAAAGGCAATTCAACGTTTGAAACTCTAATACCATGAAATTCTTTAGATTCTAAAAGAGTTGGTGTAAGATGCTCTCTTAAAGAAATAATTTCAGTTTCTGAAAGAAGAGTCGTATTTTGTTTTATTTTTGTTTCAAATTGACTCGTAGCTAACAAATTTGCAGCAAGACTAATCGTATCGAAAAACCGTACCACCTCACTATAAATATATTTCTCTCCTCAAGAATCATTACTTTTATCTAGATTTGAAAGAACGCTAAAAACATTAAAAGCATTAGATATTGGTACCTCAAAGTTGGTAGTTTTCTTTCTCCGCCGTTGAAACGAACATTTCTGCACTTGCCAGGCAGTAGCTTTCTAGTCCATCACCTATAGAGACTGATTTGTAGTTGTATTATAACTTATTGCAAAATTGAAAAAAAAAATCGATTAACTCTATTATCCACCTTATTGATATTTCTCCGACAAGTCTCAGAATATGCCCATGTATTCCACATTTAGAAAAATAATTGAAATTAGACTCATATGTAGAAATTCAAAATTTATCAACTCTAGGCATTGTTACCTCTAACTCAACACAAATTCGTGATATGACAAATGATTCAGAACCAAAGTAACCATCAATTCATAAAAAATCTCATATCGCATTCTCAAACAAGGCTAACGTTTAAGCATTAAACATTCTTACCACAAGTCTCGGTACGAATCCATATGAATGTACGAACTGATTTACGTTTTGGATCAAATGATGGAGTCCATCTAAAAAATCGAAACAAGTAATAAATAACTTTTTAAAAATCCCTCGTTAGAGCTTTTTACAATCCTATTGTGATTGGATGAATTCCATTACATGACGAGTATCGGTTAAACTAATTGAAACTTCTGAAATTAGATTTCGTTCACTTTTGATGATGTATTTTAATTTTTCCAACGAACATCTTCCCATTGAAAAAATTTAAAATTAGAGGATTAATAAATTGCTCATCCATGACTTTGAAATCTTTAGAAATGAAAACAAATAGTCCGATACCCATCTAAAATTTAACAAATCCACAAATAAACCGAATTTAAATTCAAATCACTATTAAAACCATCCTTACAAACCGAATCTAAAGTCAAATCACTTTTAAAACCATCCTTACAAACCGAATCTAAAGTCAAATCACTTTTAAAACCATCCGTACTTAGTATTGAACCAAACAAACATATAACCCCACCAACATTTTCCATATACAATTATAGGTTCACTTCAAGAATCCAGAGAAACTAATAGCGAAAAAAGAGTACTCTATCACAATTTTTTTATAATTAAAACACAGAAAAATAACCTGCAGATTTCTTCAAAAGTATTACATAAATTGTTTTGCCTATTTTAGTTATGGTTACCTTTGGTCTTTTAAATAAACTTAAATCTCTTTCTGCCTGCAACTGTTTTTTAGAAGTAGAAATTGGGGATTTTAGATTGAAATACATATATGTAATTCAATGTTATAGAAAGATTTATATCAACAAAAGAAAGGGGTAGACTCGTGATTATGCAGGTAATGCAAAGCTATATTTTGTCTATATAGTAGGATCCATCACTATAGCTAGGGGTGTCAACGGTTTCCGGAACCGAGAACCGGACCGGGACCGAACCGATAAGGACCGGAACGGTCTGGTTCTCGGTCCTATTCTAAAAACCGAAAACCGATAAGGAATCGAAACGAAAAACCGGTTAGGAACCGAACTGATAGAACCGATAAACCGATAGAACCGATAAGGAACCGAACCGATAAAATCGATAAGACCGAAGGAACCGATACGGAATCGAACCGATAAAACCGATACACCGGTAGAACCGATAAGAAATCGGACCAATAAAACCGTTAAAATCGATTATTTATTATTATTATATATTCTTTTATAAATTATAGTACCAAATTAATAGTTAATTACCAATTTTTTAAGAAAATGATAGATCAACTTATAAATTTTAGTTTTTATATCATTTATTTTAATAAAAATAATAATTAAAAATCAATTTTAATTGATTTTATTTTTTTAAGTGGACCGAAACCGGACCGAAATGGGACCGGACAGAACTCGGACCGAACCGAAACCGGAACCGAACCGAACCGGACCGGACCGAATCGGACCAAACCGAACCGAACCGAACCGAACGAAAGCTTAGCGGTTCGGTCCGGTTCCAAAAATTAGAACCGAAAGCATAGCAGTCTGGTCCGGTCCGAACCGATAAACTTAGCGACCCGGTCCGGTTCCTTCAAAACCCGGACCAGTTTCTCTCTCCCTTCTCGGAATGCTTCTCGAAGCCGTTTTCAACTAGATTTTTTATGAAATTTATATTCATGTACGAAACGTATAAATGTATACATATATCATTTTAGGCCCTAATGTGTTACCTTTAGACAGGAAATATATAGTATGCATTAAGCAAAGATTTGAAGAGAGCCTTTCGGAGTACACCGAAAGGTTTATCAGGATAAAATCTAAGTTATAAAATTTCCACGCTAAAGTCGTAGCAGCAGCTTTTAGAATGGAGGCGGAAAAGGAAACATTTTGGACGAACTCTTAAGGAAGTATTTATGCTTCAAATATGTTCTTCATCATGAACTAAATAGGATAACTTTTCCATGAAAAAAACAAATCTTACAAAGCTATACAGAAAGCTATAAAAGTAAACTAAAATAAGATATATTATTGGAAAACATATAAATTTCACTCTTTTAGTAATTCGTGCGTAAATTTTTTAGTTATACTACTACAAATTTACAATAATTATTAATATATATTTTTAATTTTTATATATAGTTTATATTTGCAAGCCGGGTTGGGTTGGACAAATTAAAAATCTATACGGACCCGATCCGTACGGGTCATAATTCATATTTCCGTACTTGATTCGTTAAATGTTTGGGTTGGACAAAACCGACCGGATTAAATCGGGGCCGGTTTGACCAACATTCCCCCCTAAATATTAGTCTAAAAAAGCAATGTCTCCCCACTACACCAGTGTTATCAAATTTAAATGAAAAAGAAAAAATACTCATAAATTTAAAAGAGGAGATTTAAAGAAAAAGAAATTATACCTTGGTCTATTTGTTAGAGCCAAAATAAATTTCCATATTTATTCTTCTATCCATATCAAATATTCGTTCTTCGTTCTTTTTATCGCCAATAATCACGTGTAAAAACAAAAAATTCAATTAAAACTCAATCAAATCTTCTAAATAGGGAAAAAGTCAAAACTCAAAATTCATAGTTACTACACTTAAAGGAAACTTGTAGTAAGAAAATTATTATCCAAAAACTTTTACTTTTTTTTTATCGATAAGATTTTTTTTTATAGTTTTTGTTGGATTTGAAAATTTGGACGCCGTTTCCGAAACATTTTTTTTATAGATTCTTACATTATTTTGGAGCATATAACAAAATCAAATCTAAACCTAATTCTATTCTTATTCTTTCTAATAGGAACATATAAGAGATTTAAAACATAAATAAAATTACTTGAATAAATATCCTAGAAATGCTCAAAATGGTACAATAAATTTTTGAAAAGAATTGCGGTAAGAGAAATTTGATGGTTTAATGAGAGAAGATAATAAAATAAAATTGAATAAGATAAGATTTCCTAAATAAAAAACATCCTACATGTGGCTGTATAACGTATAAAAAAATGCATTGTCATATCTACGTGAAAAATTGTTGTCACGCTGACTACCATTTATATAAAAGCACAGTTTATGATTAATATTTTAGACGAGCATGACCATGAAAATCCTAATGTATAAAAATAAAACCATTATTATTAATATTGAATAAATATAGAACTGTGAGATAGATAGAAAGAAGTTTCTTATGTAAATGAAAGGGGCAAATGAATAAAACACGTGTAGTGTTTTATTGTTTTACTTTATTATATATATAATTATGTTAAGTTCAAGTGAAATAAAGAAACATAATTTTTTTTATATAGTTTTACCACAATATTGACACAGTTGCTCGCTAAATCTATTCATAATCTTTAAAAAGTCTAATTTGATAAAGAAAAAACTTCAACCTCGAAAAAGATACAGTTTAAAACTAATATAAAAATAACCTGGAGGGATATTTGGACTGACCAAAATTTTAAATAAAATTGAAAGAAGCTCACTGATACAAAATGTTAAGTAGTTTTAAATTTTAATAATCTAAACTTACTTGTTGAGATTTATATAATAAAAAAATATAGAGACAGACCGCCAATGAGATAGATTCGAGACCCACTAAATCGGGAGGATAAAGAATATCGAGAGCCACTAGAAGTGGATGGTGAAAATATAGACACTGTAAAACTAAAACCTAAAAAATCAATGGTATCAATGGTCTATCGAAAAGAAAATGGTGGTTCCAATTTTCATGTAACCCTCCTATTGGAATGGCCTATGTCCCAAAATATTTGATTCAATATTGGTAATACTCTTTTTTTTTTGTCATTTATCCAAATCTTTAAATTCTATGTAGCTAATTTATATAGTTTGAGGTTTTTTTATAAAAAAAATTAAAACTAATTGAGCCACAAATAATATGTATTTTTTGTTATAAGTCCGTTAGTATGATTTTTATTATTGTGATAAATTTATTTGAAGTTTTCTTTTTGTTGTATGTTTTTAGAATAAATAAAATCTATAATTTAAACATATATATGAATTTAATGTTTTGGGTCTAATTCAAGAATATTAATCTATACATGTGTTAGGTTCGTAGACCGAATGATACAAATCTTGTCCAATAGACCATTTATATTGTGATATATAGGTTTATGATGTTATATTAGGAATAGTGAATAATAAATATTATTGTTTTTAGATATAATGTTATATATCTAACTTCGAAAGTCTGGTTGAGAATATAGGTTTAAAACCTCCAAGGTTGTGGTCTAAGGTTATGCAGGTTAACAATAAGGAAGAGTCGTATTATAGAGTTTTAAAGTCACTTCAAAGGTTTTCAGTTTAATAAACTAAGGATACTGTTAACATGCACATGTTTTACGTAGGATCTCAGTTGTTGTCTTTGTTAAAAAAACAAAGAGAGAAGTAGCCGCAGGAAGCGGCTAGGGTTTTGTGTTTATTAGAAAATGTTCTTTTTTGTTTTATTGATGCATTTGAGATGTAATTCAAGAATTGACCAATAGTAAGGCTCTCAATATATAGAGAACTTAGAGGCCTATACAAGGAAACTTAATACACTGAATATTCTAACAGATGCCCATTGAAGATGGTCTCGGTTCTGGCATTGGTGTCACTCGTCTTTCTATCCAACTAAGAAGTCATTGGATCTTGGTTGAGTAATGAGGAATTGCTCATACTCAAAGATCTAAGGCAGAGTAATCACAAACCTAGGCATCTGAAGTACAAACTCTAGTTCAATTACCATACATAGTTTTGATGTATCATCTTCAATTATATTAATAGTTTTTGAAGCCTTCACCAATGTAGGAGCTTAGATAGCCTCCTCTCATGATTTTGAACCCGGCTTGAGGAGTGGCCTTGGGAGTTAAGTAGTTGCAACCACATTGCTATGGTAACCTTCCTACTTCTCTTACTCTCTGAAACCTAATCAACCTCATGTCGAAATCCTCTAAAGTTCCTACCAACATCAGGTTTGTAATGACGTCATTGAGAGCCTTTTTTTTAGCATTAAGAGGTTTGTTTCATTAGATATTATTAAGAGACTTGCTTCATAGTTTTTATGAGTATAACACGGACAAGTACGATGAGTGAAGAGGATCATATCATCATATTATGCAACTCGAAAATTTATTGCTCATATTCGGGGGATGACATATTAATTTTTCAGGCCTTCTCAATAATATTCTGAAGAAGTGCCCTAACTCTTTTTAACATGTTACTCTTCGAATATGTCCGGAGTTTGGAAGTGTTATCATATTTGTTTAGAGATATGTTTATCGGTAGTAAGATCATTAAAGAGAAATTTATTTCCATGTGTTACAAGCAAGGATTGAATTAAATTCCTAGCGGCTATAATCGCCTATTTTTGGAAACAAATAATAGACTTGAAGATTTCCATGAAGCTTTAATATGTGATTTTTTCTTATAATGAATTTTGTTAGTATTGTAAGAAAAAGACATAGTGAATGAGAAGACCCTAACTTTTTGGTTCTACTAGCAAAAGTCAAATTAAAAATTATGGTATAGTAGTAAATGTGTTTGAGGGTTAAGTAAAATCGATATCCTCTCACTCTTTTAAATCAAGCTTCAACGTGATATCCTAACATTTATGTTGTGCTACCTCTCACAATCATACTTTTCTTAATCGAGCACTCAAGTGAATTTAACTTCAGCACCTACCAATCTAAATCCCTCATATCTGGAATAAAATAACTTTTCAAAAAAGACCGAGCAAAACGGTGATAACTATGTTGAAATCAAAAAATATAACTACAATGAGCTAACATAGAGTATAGCCACTATCTATGATTTAATCAGATAAAAAATGAAAATTATGTCCTTGTCAATGATAAAACCAAAAGAAAAAAACAAACCCTGAGTGCATATGCTTGTCTAAAACTTATAATCCTAGATTTTACGATTTGTAAATAAAATCAAAGACTAGAAGCCAAAGCTGTAATAAGGACATAAAAGTACATGTCATTATCATTTTCTCACAAATTCATAATATTTATTAAGAAAGTTAGTCATCACAAAAATAAAAAATAATGAATACCTTAGTTGAAATATTTTCCAAGCCTAACAACCTTAGGATATGTTCTCATGTTAACGAATCCGTCTATCGTATATTTGACTCATAATATCGATAACGAATATCGCACATCTTTATATTATAGATGTAACTCTCAGTCCTGAAATTGAATATTGAAAAAAAAAATATACCAATTAGTTATTTAACTTTAACTTGGAGTGTAACTTATTTTTTTTATTAAATACTAATCATTATTTTTATATGAAAATAAATTCTTAGAGAGTAACGTGACATCTAAAAATTGGTTTAAAATATTTTTAGATTTAATTTATCAATTATGTTTTACGAATATTATTTTCTTTTAAAAAAATACAAAAAATATATAATTTCAACAAGAGTTATGAGTTAGGGTAAATTTTCTATGTCAATAATTATAAAATAAATATAATAAAAATAGTTGTGTGGAGTAAGACATGTTTGTGACCAAAAGTCATGAGTTCGAGTCCCTCTACAAACGCTTTCTTAACTGAGCTTGTAACTTTATGTGGTTTACCTTCTGCGTTGGTTTGCAAGTTATTGCGTCAGACACAGGGTTTACCCTGTGCGCACTCGTTGAGTAGCGGCTGCAGGTTCTCTCCACAATAAAAAAATAGTTATATAATATATCTTTGCTATCATAATATGATTTAAATGAAGTGTTTAAAACTCTATTTTTGTTTTAATATGTTTTAAACCCTAGTTTTGTTTTAGCCTTTTAGAATATGGATCTTTTTTATAAATGTAAATTTTAATATTCTAATTTAAAAGTAATTATCCTTACTAATAGTATAATAGTCAAGTCTTAATTAATAAGTTCAATCTTATTTAAACATGTAAATATATAGTTAAATTAAGTCAAATATATTTTTAATAAGATATTATAGTAATTAGAAAAACATCCTCCCCTTCCGCCCATATATATATATATATATATTCGAGAGAGATTTTATTTAACACGACCTATATAAAGGTACAACTTCAACGTATCTTTATTATTATCTTCATTCTCTACTCACTACTCGTTCTTATCTTAAAAAAATATTCAATTCACTAATTAGTTCTGATAGTATTAAATATTTTTTAGGGGTATGTGTCATAACAATGTTCGTATGCAGCTATCTGTTACAGAATTGTCGGTGCGATAGTATTTTAGAGAGAGAAATGAGATAAGTAGAGAGAGAAATAGATAAATATAGTTTGAGATAATGATTTATTAATGAATGGACCCTTTGGTCCTTTAAATACTACAAGTAGTATGTCCTTAATTTACATATTTACCCCTCCTTATGTGAGTCTTTACACCCCACCAATTTACTAATTCTAAACATAAATATTAGTTATTACATAAAGCTTCCTTTATATTACATACGTGTCAAATTTATACTTAATAATTTATTATACTAAATTAACTCATTTATTAATCTAATTTTGCTTAATCTTCACAATATGTCCTCTCCTTATCAGTAGCCCATAGTCTTTGTGAAGATATTCGAACAAGAACTAGTTCATGGAAGCGGATTTTTCTTTCTCATGTGTCTCTTTGGACTATTCTTTCACAAGGTTACCTCAGACTATTCTTCCCCAGGAACCTCATCAGATATCCCTTCCATAAGTTCCTCCTCGGACTCATGACTTTACTATTGGTGATGATGACTTCATATTCATACGTCATTTGTTTAGGTTGTGTATTGGGGCAGTTTCCGATAGGTGGCGCGCATGCTACACCCTATTTATGTGTCATAATTCTTTTAGATTGGTGATGTCATTTGATCCATGTGTCGATTACTTCTCGACACAAACATCCACGCCTTCCAAAAGGATTTATTGGTAAAATGGTGTGTCAGAAATCTTTCACACTTCTCAATACGTGTGTATTTTAAATCATAAGTAGAGTAGCTACCTCCTAAAAAACATTTCATATTTCCAATGAATCCTTTATCTAAGAAAAACCTTACACCTGTTTGGGGCTTAACACCTGTTGGAAGCCCACATCTTCACTATAAATGCTCCATTCTTTTTACTATTCTAACGTTACTTAATTTTCACCACTTCTAGAGAGATAAAGTAAGGTTTTTTAGAGAGAGAAACAACTTGCTTTACTAAAAGCTTCCTTCTATCTTTTATGCCTAGAAAACCTGAGGGTCTTGAGAAATATAAGATTTGGGAGTGTTTCAACATCGTAAACAACGCTGGAAAAAATCGTCATCATAGAAGAGGATTTCATGCCCCTATAATGTATTAGGGTCATTGGCATCCTATATAGAAGTATTCTGAGGTGGCATGAACTTCATACCAACTCAAGAATCTTCTCCCCTTGAAGCTAGGACAATCTTTCTTATCCACCAAGGGAAAATTCCCAAAAGAAGAAAAAAAATCTCACTAAATTTCTCTCGAGCTTAGAGGACATTTTAGGGCACAATCTCCGAGGAGTTGAAGCCAAAGATTTGTTAGAGTTACACAAGATAAATTAAAAATATTTACGTCAATCTTAAGAAGTTAAACTCAGGGAGCAATGGGCAATTTCGGATTCCATCAAAATTTGGTTTCCTGAGGTGGGGGAAACTCCTTTGTTTGTTCAAGATCATGAATTGATTATCTACACAAATATTTTGAACTGGGGTCTTCGACTGCCTCCAGACCCTGCTCTAGTAAAATACTTTGATTTAATAAATCTATGTCCGAGCCAAACCGGCCCCAACATGTGGTTCACACTGATGGCCTATATTATGGCCTCTCGAATTGCCCATATCGTTTTTTTAATGGAACAATTTGTTGTGTTACAAGTATTGCTAAAACTTCTCATTTTTCCTTATACCCGTGGACTTTTGGGAGAAAATACAAGATTGTAAATGATCTATTAAAGGCTGATAAGAAATAGAAGTGAAGACCCATCTTGGTCTCCGGATTATGGGAGACATGCTTTGAGAACTCTGCTGAGATGCCCCATCGGCTTACGTTGAAATAGACCAGCCGATGTATTTATTTCTACTCTTACTTAATCTTTACTTACTCAATTTATCTGTTATACTAAATTTTTCTTTGGGGTCAGCAATGAAAGGAATCTCCAAGCCCTTCGAGGACCATCTTAAATCAGCTAGTCGGATTTTTGCACAACTGAGCTATTGGGCCAGCAGTATTTGGTCCCATCAATTGCATAGATGTTTTACTACTTCAAATCTGGCCAATGGCCATCTTTAGAGGATCAATCCAACTAAATAGAAATCCATAGAAGATCTAATGGTGCCTCCTACGGAAAATGAAGTAATTATGTGGCTTGAATCCTAGACACACTTGTCTTTCTCCTCATTAGGGCTAGGGCCCCAAGTCATCGGGACCCCGAAGAGGATGTGGTAGAGTAAAAGGATGATGATGGTGACGTTGGTTCAGAGACTTAGGTCAGGGAGAGGCATGAGGTCAATGTTGAACGTGAGGTTGTGGCAGAGGTGAGATATGTTGGGAAGGATGGTGTTGTAAGGCTACCAAAGAGATATTCTGCCAGAGATAAAGGTAAGAACAATATTACTGATGAATAAGAGGATAATAATACCACAACTCCGAGCTTGCGTACTCCTAAAAAGGTAGTCATTGGTTATTCGGACTCTCCTAGAGATTTTGTTTCTCAAATGAGGCATGCAAACAATATTACTGATGAAGAAAAGGATAATAATACCACAACTCCGAACTTGCTTACTCCTAAAAAGGCAGTCAATGGTTATTCGGACTCTGCTAGAGATTTTGTTTCTCAAAGGAGGCATGCAAATCATAAACCAACTGGTCAAGAGAGCTAGGAAGAAATTCCAGGGAACACTGAATCCATTTCTCCTGCCTCGTTCTACTTTGACGTTTATTTTAATGACTTTGTAACGAACGAAGTTAATAGATTGCTTCATGTCGCTGCTCTTCTTGAGAGAAGAACTTTCATTTGAGAAGAAAATTTCCACTAAACATTTGGCCAATATTGAAGCATTGAAAGCTTAATTGAAGAAAGAAAAAAAGACTTCGACGATGAGCCAGAGCGGCTATTTACTAAAGATATCGAGCGTAATTCCCTTATTGATGGCATCTTCAAATCTTGTTCCCAAGACAAAACATACTTTGAGAATGTTGTCAAAGAGATTGAAAAACTTCTTGCTGAGAAGAAATCTCTTAGGAACGACACTCAAAGGTAAAAAATATATTTTTCATGAGGAGTATGTTGCTGATTGTGTCTCTCGTTTGGAAAAATAGGGATGCAATGATCAAATCTGCTTTAATAGTATAAATTCATGAATGTTTTCCTAATTTGAAGCTATGAAGTCTTTGGGAGCATGTTTTAGAGAAACATCATCCAGAAAGTGTTCCTTTAGTAGATGAAGAATCATCCAATGGTTCTGAAAAGTCAAACAGTTCCTCCTCAAGAAGTAGTTGGTCAGAAGAGAATGAAGAAAGTAGTCCCCCAGAGTAGGATTGGGGTATGTTACTTAGTTTTTATTTTCAATATTTTTGTGTAAACCTTATGAACCAATTATGCTATAGGCATGTTTTTGTTAAGTCATTGTGTTTTCAGTAGACACTTTTCACTATGAAAGTTCTTAATGGAAGTGTTCTTTGGTTATATGTTTTAGATAAACCTTTTCATATAAAAATGATCATTTCCTATTTTTTTTATAAAAGCGCTTCAAGTTTCTCTTCCAAACTTTTTATATGAAACTAAATAATGCCTTAATTTTTATAAAAGACCTCCAAAAAATTTCATATGAAAATATTATAATGCCTTAATTTTTACAAAAGAGTTTCAAGTTTATCCTCCAAAATTTGTCATATGAAAACACTATAATGCCTTCATTTTTATAAAATACCTCTAAACTATGTCATATGAAAATATTATAATGCCTTAATTTTTAAAAGAGAGCTTCAAGCTTCTCCTTCAAACTTTTTCATATGAAAACATTATAATGCCTTAATTTTTATAAAACTATTCTCGTTTCAGTGGATGGAAATTGTTGACCAACATTCGTTGGAATAATCTTCTCATCAAAAAAGATAAAAATTATTGACCAACATTTGTTGGAAGACCCTTTTGGTCCAAAAAACTAAAAATTGTTGACCAACATTTTTTGAAATACCCTCTCGGTCCAAAAAGATAAAAAGTATTGACCAAACTTTGTTGGAAGACCCTACGGGTAAAAAAATAAACATTGTTGACTAACATTTGTTGGAAGACCCTTCCGATCAAAAAAGATAAAAATTGTGAAACTTGTTTATGTTAAAGAAATATTATATATAAGTCAGGTATGAGGGAACTTCATTAAAACCTTTATGCGCCACCATGGTAGGAAAACTTGTGCCACCGGTACTTACACCAATTTTTAAAAATATATACAAACTTATACATTCATTCCCAGTACAATTTGGGGTAACCAATATTCCACAGGTCACGAAAATCTCTTCCTTCTTGATTTTTAAGTCGATATGTCTCTGACTTTACCTTCTTAGTTACCATATTCGGACCCTTCCAATTACTCCATAGCTTGCCAAGCTGTTTTTATTTCTTATGAAGAAATACTTTCCTTCACATCTTATCCCCTTAATTTAAACTCCCTTCTCCTAGCTTTGGAAGCATATCGACTTGTCATAAAATTTTGATAGTGTAACGAATTCAATTGTTCTCTTCTTATCTTTTATTCTATTAAATCTAGCTTAGTACGTTTTCCCTTATCGTTGGCTTCCTCAAAATATTCATTGATTCCATATGAAGGAAATATTACTTCAGATGGAACATCAGCATCCATCCCGTAGTTCAACGCAAACGGTGATTCTTGGTTGGCTGCTCGAGGAGTAGTTCTATATGTCCATACGACTTCTTGTAAATAATCCGGCCATTTCCCAGCCTTGCCTTCCAAATTCTTTTTAATCCATCCAGAATTATTCTATTAATGACCTCAACTTGGGCGTTTTCTTGTGGATGGAAAGGTGTCGAGAAGCATTGTTGTATTCCTTTAGTAGAAAAAAAGTCTCCATCTCCTTGTTGTTAAAATGTCGCCCATCATCCATTGTAATTTTCCTTAGAACCCCAAAATGACAACAAATATTGAAAACAATGAACCTAATCACATCCTTAGGTTTTGTTCTTGCCAATTGTTCATCTTCCACCCACTTAGAAAAATATTCTACCGCGACAATTATTGTATGTCTTACCCCTGATCCATCGGTAATGGTCTGACCATATCAATGCCTCATGTGTCGAAAGGTAATGACTCAAATATTGATTCAAGAGGAACTCCTGGTACATGAGTTGTGTTAGAAAATCTTTGGAAAGTATCATATTTTTGTACTAACTCATTGCCATCACATGTGATTGTAGGCTAGTAATACCCTTCCAAAAGAACTCTTCGTATCAAAGTTTTATACCCCCAATATGCGGATTCCTCTCCATTATGCAATTTTGACAATATCATTTGTGATTCATTTTCTTCAAGGCATCAAAGTAAAGGCTTGCTAAAATACTTTTTGTATAAGATATATCTGAGGACCATATATACATATACCTTAAACTGTATTCTTTTGGCCATTAATTTATCAGCAGGTAAAACATAATTTATCAAGAATTCTTTAATTTCACTCCTCCAATCTTTTGTTGTGCTTGTAGAAATTTGAAAGGCTTCGACTGATCCTTCTACTAACTTTGTTCCCTTAGTTATTGAAGGATATGTTTGTGTGATAATCCAAAGGGACTCCTCAAAATATGAAGTAGTAGCCAAAGAATCAACCACATAATTTCCACCCAAATGAACATGTTCGTATAGGATGTTTTCGAATACTAATGTTCAAGCCTTTAACACCCTCAAATACTTCACTAAATGATCTTTTCTCGCATTGGATTTTCCTGACGCATGATTCATAAGAAGTTGAGAGCCACTTATTAATCTAACCTTTTTAGCCCCACAGAATTGAGAAAGTTTCAATCCTGCCAAAGCGCTTTTATACTCTATTTCACTATTCGATGCTTTAAACCCAAAACATATAGATCGATACATGGAAATTCCATCTGGAGAAATCAACTACACCCCTGCTTTGCATCTAATTACACTTGAACCCCCATATATACGAATTGTCCACTCTGACTCATAAATTTCTTCATGAACCTTCATATCTGACCATTCTGAATGAAATTCGACTAGGATGTCTGCTAAGGCTTGTGTTTTGATTACAATCATAGCTTAAAATTCAGTATTAAAATTTCCTAATTCAACCGAACACTTAGTCATTCTTCATGATATATCAGGCCTTTGTAACATATTTTTCAATGGAAAAGAAGTTTGTACGATGATGGAGTGAGCCTGAATATAAGGTCTCATTTTCGGAGCAACATTTGCTAGTATAAGAGCCAACTTTTCTAACTTTGAATACATTTTATCAGCATCCAAAATACTGTTACTGATATAATACACTGGTCTTGGGCAATTATCTTCCTCTCGAATCAAAATAGACTCATGGCATAATCCAACACCGCTAAGTAATATAATTTTTCCCCTAGATTTGGATTTGTCAAAATTTGTGGGGAAGAAAGATATTATTTAATTTGATTAAACGCCTCAGAACATTCTTTGGTCTAGTTAAAACAATTTGCTTGTCTCAACACTTACAAAAAAGGAGCACACTTGTCCGATGACCGAGATATAAATCTATTCAAGGTTGTCAATCTCCTTATCAAAATTTGTACTTCTTTAATCGTTCAATGTCGTTACATAAGATCACCTTATATCCCCCGCTCACTGTCAAAATTTCTGGACCATACTTTTAATGTACATTTTTCTGGATTCAGTTTTAAATTTATCTTTGTCAAGTTAGTGAAGTTTCTTCTAGACCTTCCAAGTGGTCCTCGTACCTCGTACTATTCACTAATATATCATCAACATATACATCATCATTTCTCCTAATGTGAGTCTCAAAATATTTTTTTATTAAGCGTTAATAAGTTGCCCCATCGTTTTTTAACTCAAAAGGCATAACCTTATAGTTGTGTAAACCTCTTCCAGTGATGAATGTGGTACTTTTCTGATCTTTTGGATCCATTTAGATTTTATTGTAGCCATCATTTTCATCTATAAATGAGAGTAGACGGTTCCCCGAAATAGAATCCACTAGTTGATCTATCCGTGGAACCGAGAAGGGATATTTTGAAAAACTCTAGTTAGATCAGTGAAATCCACACACATTCGCCATTTCCCATTCTTAAAGGATCTTGTGACTCTCATATATGTCCAACCTTTGTTCCGTGATCTACCTCAGCCAAAATAGCCTCAGAATTTTCTTGGGAAAATATCTCCTCTTGTGAATGATCGGACACACATTACTTCAAACTGCTGACTTATGACAAATGATATCTGCGGAAACCCTCGGTACATATTACTACACCATGCAAACAAATGTAATTTTATTGATAAAAAATAAATTAAATTCTCCATCGCCTCCGGAGATAATTTTGTGCCAACTTTTGAACTTTTTCCGTGAGAAAAAACGTGATCCTTAAAAATTTCATATGGGATCATAAACCCGGAGGTCTCCCTTAGACCATCTATTGGGTTTGGACCCCGAGAAATGCCTCATTGATTGTTATGCTTTCTTTTACTAATCCCCTTTAATTTGATTTGGGGCCAGAGTCATTCGATAACGTTCTATTGCCATTTTTTTATTGCTTTTAATTTTTCTAACATTGTTTCTCACGATATATTTCATACATTGGTGAACGATTGATGCTACATCATGCAATCTAGCTAGTTAAGACCTTCCAAAAATGAATTATAAGACGTAAGAGTATCTACCACGATAAACAAAACCGTCAATATATATTTAAATGGTCCCCGGACTAGTTCCACTCATTCCTCAAATTCTCCTAGCACTTCAATTGTTAACCCAGTAAACCCTACTATAATCTAATCTGAACAAAAATTTGTTGGTGGATTTCGTATCTTGTTATAAGTATTCATGAGCATACTGTTGGCAGAACTACCAGTATCAACCAATACTCTTCGTATGTCGTCCCTGGAAATTCTGCTACAATAACCACTGCATCTTCATGAGGACAAGTTACATCCATCATACCATCATCTTCAAAACAAAGTATTGGAGATGGATTTCTATACAAATGTGGTAAAGCTCATTCCTATAATTGAGTTGCTAAACTAATAATATGTCTCTTTCGAGAATAATTCGACGTCCTTGCAATAATATCCTCTCTAAAAATTGTTCATGATTCAAAAAATCACATAATTCACTAACATTTCCTCTTACAACCGATTTTTCCACCATATAAACGATGTTCTTATCTGGTTTCAGATTTAAATATTACGCGGAAATGACAAATACATCAATAGATTCTGAAATCACCATATTGTTTTCTTGCTTTTTAGCGATGATATAATTCTTCTTCACAAACGTTGTTAGCTTTCTATTCTCCCTCGGAGTTTGTATTAGAAATGGCTTACGGAATTGTCCATGCAGACGTGCTCTTTCAAAAATCGTTCTTACATACTCTGTAAGCTCGGTGAAATATGTTGGTCGAATCTATTTGTTAGATATAGGATGGGTATATTGATGTGTGTTCACAACCTGTGTATTCACCTTTGGCTTCAAAGCTACTTGAGGTTTTGTTTGCACACGAGCTCGGAAAACAGTTGTTGGATGTGACTTATTGTGCGCTGCCATCGAACTATGATGGAACTAATTGTCCCCAAAACGTGCCAAAGAATTCATTTCTGGCGCTTGCATTTCCTTAACCAGAATTCATTTCTCCATTTTATCCAATAATGCCCCAAATATCATAGCTTGCATTTCCGCAATGTTATCTTTCATTATTCTGGGGAGGATTCTCATTCGGAAAGTAGCTAACGCCACTTTATATTCACAAATTTACATATCAGACTTAGCCTTAATAAAACGATTTGTATAATTCTTAAGACTCTCTCTCACTTTCTGTCTATAGTAGATAATCGTATCACCATTCGCACAGAATTGTTTCCTTCCCACAAAATGCTAACGAAACATATTTAGTAAACATATCAAAACATTTGATGCAACCCTCAGGCTAATGACTGTACCACTTCGAAGCTGTGTTATTAAATGTTTGGGAGAAGGCTCTGCATAACAATTTGTCATCATCATCGTAATTGATCATAAAATTATTGAATTGTTCTATATGGGTGTCTGGATCTTGTGTTCCATCTAACCTTTCTAGCTTAAAAATAAACAACTTAGGAAGATACCCTGAAATAATTTTCAGAGAGAGGGAAGATGATCTCCAATTATGACCCACTTTATACGCACTTCCCCTTGGACCTCATTAAATGTATCTTATAAACCTTTTTCAGATAGATTTGTGAATTAGTTGCTCACAAAATATTCAAAATTATTAATTCTAGAAAGTATTTGCATATGGGGAGTTTCTTGTTCTCATCTAAGTATATTCAAAGCCCTATCTTGATCTTTGGAGCCAAGTCAATTTCCCTTGCTCAACATTTTCTCTATTCGAACCTTTGGCTCTATGAAATGTCTAAGGACTATCTATTTACCTCATCGAATATTTCATCTTGTAAATTTTTAGGTGTCTATTATCCCTCGGTGATGTCATTACACATGGGATGTTGATGAGAACGTTGGAAGATCTTGGCATAAAGTTTATTAGGTTTCAAAATTAAGGATTTTAGAAGTACGAAAGTGGACCATAAGGGTGTGGCTACAAGTACCCAACTCCAAAGGTCGTTTTTTTAGCCAGGTTCAGAATCAATAGATGAGGCTATCTATGCTTTTTCATTTGTTGAAGAAGATGTTGCAAATTCTATTGTTTTGTTTAAAGAAGATACATCTAGAATATATATGATAATCAGAGTTAAAATGCTGTTTCTAGTTCTATGGTTGGGATTACTCTGCCTTAGATCTACGAGTATGAGCTCTTCCGGGTTAGGCTCAACCATGGTGCCAACAACGAGAGCACCGTTAAAGATTAATTTTATGGGAATTTGAATCTAAGACTATATATACATCTCATTTGATTAAAAAGACGAGCATCGGATGTGTCAGGATTAATGCCATCTTCAATGGGCATTATCATGCACTCTGAAACTCTATGATGAGCCTTGAAAGACTCTTTGTTAATGTTAACCTGCCTAACCTTAGACTGTAACATTGTATGTATCAAACCTATATTCTCAACTAGACATCAAAAACTAATTATATCAACTGTATGGGTTCATTATACTTCTTCAAATGTTCCTGAGAGAGATTAGATCAAGAAGCCTACGAGGTCCCTGGTACATTTTGGTCTTTATTGGAGCTTCGACCGTTTTGAGGTTTTCCATGATTCAAGTATGATGTAAAAGTAGCTTGCAATTATGTTAATGATTTTAGAAAGATACTATATCGACACCAGTCTACTCCCACAAACCGACCAACTGCTGAATCTTGATTTTGAGAACTACTAGCTCAACCTTACTGGCCTAGTTAGGAAGTAACTTTTCCTAGTTAGACAACTATCTCAATCTAGTCGGACTTGCTAGGGAGAAACTCAAGATAATCATGCCACCGCGCATAAGAAGATAAATATTATAAAAACGTAAAATTTTAATTCTGTAAAGCAAAGAATTTATTGTTCAGAATTCCAAAAAAACATTATAAAACTATTTATGATAATACACGTGAATTTGTGCAACATGAAGTTCATCTTTGGGTTCATGGACCTAATACATGTGAATGTGTAGATTTAGTCGGACCAACCTTTACCCATAATTTCAATAGTCTTAAAGAATGTTCAAACATTAAAAAAACTTATCTTAAAATTCATCTATATGACATATGAAATTATTGAAAAATTATAATTTCAATAATTTTAAAGACATATGGAAGCAAAAACAAATTTATCACAATAGCTGAAAATTATTTTAACCAACAAATAATAAACAAATAAACATTATTTATGGCTCAATTTAAATACTTACAATGAGAAATGATCTAAAAATATAACTAAGCTACATAGCACTTACATTATTTATCACTTGTATGATCTCATTCCCAACAAGTAAGTTTAATTATTCAAGTTTTAAACCACTTAACTTTTTGGATGCGCTAATTTTCTTCAATTTAAAATTAAATTTTGGAGCAGCCGATGTTCGTGTTTAATAATGTGGGTACCCATAGATATGACTCAAGAATACCTTTCCTAAGTTCTAGGGTAATGTTTATTTTAAGTTTTTAGTTTTAATCTTTTTTTTAAGTTGAAGGTTTTTTAAATACAACTGGGGTTTCTTAGGATTTAAGAATAAATTCGGTAACTATAATTTTTTTAAGTTGTGCATCTTAATTTCACTAGAACATGACATAACATAGTCCTATTTTGGTTTTAACTCTTAAGATTTATATCTAATAATAAACCTCATGCAAAAGAAACAAATGATAAACTAAACTCATATTCACACATATACTAATATGAAATAACATCATAATTATATTGTTCATATATGATATTTCTTGAAATCAAGAAAATCTCAATCTTTAAAGATTATATATTTATGAATAAAACCATGATTTAAAATATTATCTTCATTATCTTTACTATAGGTGTCTAAATACGAAACATTAGATTTTTCGCGTGGACGACATGGTTGTAGGTACGGTTTTAACCTGAAAACGGTTCGCAAACCCGCGCAGATTCACGAGCCAGTCTCAGAAAACCTAAAGCACAACGTATTTATGGCCCATGCATGTGTCTGGTTAGGTTATGGTAACTGTGAGAGTACTCGCTACTTAAGAAAAATGTGATATCGTTTTTTTACGCGTTCAAAAAATCACAATAATTTGCATTATTTATTCTTTAAGTTATATGTGACAAATGTTTTCATAGCTTGATTATAGTATTGAAAGTACTAATTATGCTATGATGGTTTGCATTTAGTTGCACTTGTAATAATAGGCTAGTCGATGAATTTCATGCAATTATATATCTATAAGCGGTTGTACTACTCATCGTGGCCTAAATATCAATATTAATAGCGTTACAGATGCAATTTAAACATCTGTCATAGAAGTAAAATTAGGTTTGCATATGCCTTACTTTACTTTAATATTCAACTTTCAACATTAGTCTATCCTAATTATAATTGGTGTTAAGAGTTAGGTCTTTATAATTAGAAGATTTAGTTAGCCTATAAAATAATGGTAGACCTTATCTCGTTAACAACAAGAGTATTATTAAATTATAATTCTAATAACTTTAAATACATGCCACAACATAACACATAATAAATAAACATATATTATTTATGGCTCAATTTAAAAACTTGAAGAGAAAAAAGACCTAAAATAATATACACATGCTACATACCATTAAATAGTTTAAATAGATTCCAAAAACAATAATCATTATTACCAATATTTATTCAAACATTTGAACACTTAGTGTTTGTTTCATCTCCAACTTTATCACCACCCAAATGTAGTTGCTCCTCATTTCGTAGATAGATCACTCAGTATTTTTTTTTACTTTTAGTGTTTAAAATATTATGCATCGCCCATATCTAGTAGCTCTCTCTTTTATGTTAGTCTGGATCTTTCCATAATTGTTTATGATATCATTCTGAACTAGTAAGCTTACATTATTCAAATTTCAAACTACTTAACTCAGCTAAGATGTTCTTGTTCGGTAATGTTGGTATCCTTGGATATACACCAAGAACACCTTCGCAGACCTCCGTGGTAATTTTTATTTTACTTTTTTAGTTTTCAAATTTCTTTTATTAAAAGTTGAGTTTTTTTAAAATATAAAATAGGGAGTTTTAAAGATTTTAGAATAGACCTAGGGAGTAAATATTCTAATATTGTGCTACACCTATAATTTTTTATAAAGTACATGTTAAGTTGGAATAGTTTTAACTATTACATTGTTTAAGTTGTTGTACCTCTTGTCGTTTGGCATTTTGAGATTTAACCTGATGAGCATAGCTGTTTATTGTTTAGATGATTCTACGTAATAATTAATATTTTAGTCATTTAACGGTTTCAGATTACTTTATTACTATGATCATAATGTGTTTATAAAATAAAACGATATTTAAAAAGATTAAAATATAATTAAGTATTAAAATGCTTCATCTAAATCATATAATACCCACTCGTGGTAAAATACAAAAAAAATGTTATTACTCTCAATCATAATTGAAACATATAGAAAACCTAACATTGAAAATTGTAATAAATAAAATTCATAATATACTTCTTAACATCAAATATCCAAAATTTGAACATATAATAGATAGACTTAATTGGAAAAAAATTATAATTTTTTCCAACACACCAACAAGAAAAAGTAAATTCAGAAGATCGAAGATGAAGATTCATCCATCCGGTTTCCTCTCTTCACTGGTGTTCATATAGCAAAAAATAAAGATTCTTACATTTCTAACCTAGTGGAAAATCTACCTCCCGCCTCCAACCATCGGTTAGGTCATAATGTGGTTATAGCCTATCTGAATACTGATCCATAGAATCCAAAATTTAGCTTTATTAATAGTAGTATTGTAAAGCCATAGAATCCGGAATTTCTTGAGGATTGGGATGTTTTTGAGTCCACTTTGGTGCAATAGATTATGAATATTATTGATGAGTCTTAGCAGAAGCTCCTTCTGTGCTATGAAGAAGCTAAACCTGTATGGGATATGTTACAACATCGTTATATTGTCACTAATGTTCAACATAAGTTGGAGTTGAAATGTGAATTCGTTAAGTGTAAAAAACTGAGATTATGTTTGTTATTGAATGTTGGTACATTAGATAAATTAGGGATGATTTTGGTGTCTATACTTGTAGAGTTTCCCAAGGTACTTCGTATGAAAACATCCACTAGAATATTCTTTAAATTTCACTACTTCATCTGAATTATGCTAAAAATACAGGAGAAAATTCATTCATAAGACATCCTTCTAATAAAAAAATAAATAAAAATGACTAGAGAATAACATCATTGTATCCAAATTCAACATTAATTTAAGGATGATTTTTCTTTTTTACGACGAACATGTATGGTCATATATGTTTTTCCCTTGATTTATGATTGTTTATGATTTTTTGCACATTCATAGTTTTCATACGTCAACGTGTTATTTATCAAATAATTTCATTTTTTATATAATATGTTTTATTACATTTTTATTTATATTATTTTTCTCTAACTTTTTTTAATTTATTTTAATGTGTTATATTTTAGTTTACATGTCGAACTGACAACCAAATCAAGAACCTCTGAATTGCCAGATTTAGAAGACGATAACTAGTTGGTCAACCTATAAATAACATGGACTTGTTTAACATCTATCATTAACCAATCCGGATCAGCTACTTTTACAGCCACAACCACGGTTTCAAGAGACATAGTCAAACTTCTTATCTTTTGTTTTGTATCTTTCTTTACTCCAACGTGGATGTCATATCTATCGGGCCAGAACAATTATGAAAAATCGATGTTTCAAAATCTATTAACTTATATTTTGAACTATTAAATGAACATGAGCTACGCATCCATGCTTCTGAGGTAAGTTGATTTGATAATTCTTAAGTGTAAATTCTAATGACCTTATCTTAGATGGACTTGAAAAATATCACATTCTCACAATTGAAAGTTGGAGTATGTGTTAAGGGAAGCGCAGGATCGTTCGAATAATACACAGCAAAAAAGAAAGCTGAAAAGGAACAAAGAGTTGTTACAGCATACATCTACAGTGAGCCTTTTACTATTGGTAAGATTTATATAGCTTTTCGAAAAAAATAATAATATGTTAGTATTAAGTTTATTCTTTGATATTTTTCTTACGTAAAACTATTTTTTTAACAGACACACATCAATCATAAATGACTCTAAACCCTGAAGAGGGCATCACCAGTTGATCCTGGACTATTTAACTCTATTATTTTTGGAGGTTTGTATCACTTGCATCGAAGTACTAGAGTGAAAACTTTAATAAGTTGTTCTCAAAAAATTATTTAAGTGATAGAATTATGTTTTATATTATGAAATATTCAATAATTTAATAATACTATAATAATTTTATTATTATTATTATTTGTGTTGGTTAAGTGGTAGGAACTAAAAGAATTTCGAGATGAGCTTCGAAAATATTTGGGGAAAAAGGAAAAGATAGGGTATTTCCAGGATCAATAGATATTTGGAGATGTTTTTTATTTGTTTAGTAATTGTTTAGAACAAAATAGTTAGTCTCCGGTTTGGTTTGGTTTCAACACAAGGTTTTCCAATACAATTTGAATATTAGTCTCATTAGGTTATTTAGCTTATAGTCTACTATAAATTTTGGTTTTCTAATTAGTTGTTTCATTAGGTTATTTAATTTAGCTTATAGTTTTTTTTTGTATTATTTAGCTTATAGTTTGCTGCACCGTTTCGTTGTTCAATTAGTTTTTTTATATAATATGTTTTAATTTGATTTATTTTTATTTCTATTTTATTATACACGGATAATAGCATGTGTTTGAGGTGTATAAAATTTAGTAAAAATAATATTTAAATATGTTTAAAATTATTATGAATTTTTTATATAATTTTATACATATTCATCCTCCATAAAACTTATCATTTATGAGGTTATGATCGGTATGTTATGAGCATTTTGTACACTACTCCATAGATCTTATCCTAACAAATTATTATTCACTTATTCAATTTTTCACATTTGGTAAAATTTCAAACTTTAAAAGCATGTTTAAGAATTGGAATGACGGATTTGTACATCAAAAATGGTTTTAAGCTATTTTTAAAAATATAATCATTTTAAAATAAAAAATAAAAAATAAACACTCATACAGAATAGAATAAAATAAAATAGAACTAATAAAAAATAAAAATAATTTAGTTCAAATAATCAAACATCGAAATGAATGCATCTAAAGTCAAATTGTTTTAAACTACCACCAAGCCCTCTAGAGTAAAATAATAATAATATCAACTTTTCTGAATAAATGCACAAATGTAGATTAACTCCAAATTGACGTTAATATGTCATATAATTAAAGATAAAAAAAATCATTCTACCAAACATTTAACTATTCATTTATATATTCTACCGAACATTTAGTTGTTTCTTCAAGTCATGTAATTATTTCTTTAAACACGTAGCTATTACAAACATTCATTTAGTTGTAAAAAGCAAACAGTATATCTATAGTAATTTTGTATGTATGAGGATATACCAAAATTATTATAAAAAATAAAATTCAATAATAAATAAAAAAAATCTATATATATATATATATATATATATATATATATATATTCTTCGAAGATCATAAATTATTTGATGAAAGAATAAAAACAAAATTTGGTCTTTTCGGTTGAATTGAAAAACTTGATGGTTGATTATTTTTATAGTAGAATTGAGTATTGGATATGCCAATTGTTGATTATTTTTTTTAGTAGAAGGATAAGATGTAAATGACTTCAACCATATTATATAAAATCAATTAAATGATTGAAATTAAAAATTGCATATTGAATTGAAATATATTAAACAATTTAAACACATCAAACAAATCAATTCAATAATATGAACAAATTCAAAAAAATCAATTATATAAATTCAAACAAATGAAACAAATATATTAAATAAATTTAAACAAATAAATTAAACAAATTCATACAATTCAAAATACAAGTAAAAAGAATCAAAATAAAAAATCAACTAAACAAATCAATTGGACATATTCAAACAAATCAATTTAACATTTTTTCAAACAAATTGAGACATTTGAAACAAATTAAAACAATTCACTCGTTATATTTAAAAAACCAAACAAATCAATTTAAAACAATTAATTAAATTCAACAAATAAATTAAAAATATTCAAACAAATCAATTGAACAAAATATTCAAACATATCAATTTAAAAATCAATTAAACAAATTCAAATAACTCAATTTATACCATTTGGAGGATTCCAATTCTCTTATTCAAAGAAGATCTTTACCATTAAATTAAATTTACATTTATATTTTTAAAAGTGCTCCATATTATATATATATATATATATATATATATATATATATATATATATGGTCACCCCTATATGCTAGTATATTTAATTGTAACATTATTTTTTCAATAATTTTTATTTATTATAAAGATCTATGTTTGGTTGACAACTATTTTTTTATTAGATAGAATTTAAGATTTATGTTTGAAATCTACCGTTGACAACTATTTTTTCCATGCGATATAATTTAAGATTTTTTATCATTTTATATTATTGATTAAATCTATATTTAAAGTTAATATTTATTAACGATTAAATATAATGACACATGTATTATCTTTTGTTAAATATGACGGTTTTAATTGTCAGACTCCGATCAATATTTTATAATTGTTTACACTTTCATCGGTATATTATGAGTATTTTGTCCATAAATTTTATTGCAAGGTAATGACAAATTAATATTCAATTATTATATATAATATAATATATATAATGTCAAAACTCTAAAAGCATTTAAAATTTATAATAATGATTTGAATTATTTTTTTGAAATAATCATCTAAAAAGGACTGGTACAAATAGAAAAATAAAATAAAAATAAAACTAATAATAATTTTCTTAAAAAAAACTCAAACAATTAGAATATTAGAAGCTTGAGAGAATGTATGTAGAATAAATAGTATATTCATAAACATAATCGCCCTTTAATATGGACAAACGCACTGCTCTTTCTCAAGGCAGATAACCCCCAGATTGATGTCAATGTGTTAAAGTGTCTCCTCCTCTAGGCTCTAATCAATTACCTGGTTTTTGGTGGAGAATCCTTGTTTTTACAGCCGGGAAAGCTCAGCTGCCATGCATTTCAATTACATTTCACGAGTCCAAAATCAAGCCGCGGATTGGCTGGTTAAATGTTGGTTGGCTAAATGGAATTTGAGATGTAAAATATGAAACCTGATTTTGCCAATTTTGTTATTCCAATCTGTCTCCAATCCATCATTTTCTTGGAAAATTTGGGATTGGGATACATTTCTTTGACGGAATGATATATTTTGTCCATAAATTTTATTGCAATGTAATGACAAATTAATATTCAATTATTAATTTTTTTAATTTACTATATAACATAATATATAATGTCAAAACTCTAAAAGCATTTGAAAATTATAATAATGATTTGAATTATTTTTTAAAATATAATCATCTAAAAAACACTCGTACAAATAGAAAAAAAATAAAAATAAAACTAATAATAATTTTCTTAAAAAAAACTCAAACAATTAGAATATTGAGAGAAATATTGAGAGAGTGTATTTAGAAAAAATAGTATATTCGTAAACATAATCGCCCTCCCTTTCAAATATGGACAAACGCACCGCTCTTTCTTAAAAGAGATAAACCCCAGATGTCAATGTGTTAAAGTGTCTCCTCCTCTATGCTCTAATCAATCACCTGACTTTTGGTGGAGAAGCTTGGTTTTTACAGCCGATTTTGAGTATTTGCAGGAAAGCTTTATCTGCTGCCATGCATTTCAATTACATTTCACGAGTCCAAAATCAAGCCATGGATTGGCTGGCTAAATGTTCGTTGGCTAAATGGAATTTAAGATATACATTTCTTTGACTGAATGATTAAAGACTTTTGAAATTGTCTATCAGACTTCTAGAGAAGAAGAGAAGAAGATTATTATGTAGCTGAATTTGGGCTTAATCGAGTGGATATCATTGGAAAGAAGAAATCGAAGAAACCTAAGGTTTATTTGAGATCAAATTTGGGGCTTTTAAGGTCAATCGTCTTATGTTTCTTTTCGAGCAAATTAATTTCCAATCTCGGCAATGGAGTTCAAGCTCGAGATCAAGAGCGAGCGCTATCTGACCTTTATTGTTAAGTTCTAGATTTTATTTTAGAGTCACAATTGACTCTTTAAACTTTTATCTTTTTATTAATTGAGTAATAAAAATTGTTTTTGCTAAAAAAATCAACATTTTTCTCAGATAGTTGAAACAAATTAAAACAATTCACACAAATTCGTTATATTTAAAAAAACCAAACAAATCAATTAAAAACAATTAATTAAATTCAATTAATTAAATTAAAAATATTCAAACAAATCAATTGAACAAAATATTCAAACATATCAATTTAAAAATCAAATAAACAAATTTAAACAACTCAATTTATACCATTAGGAGGATGTTTGGTTGAAAACTATTTTTTCAATAAATAGAATTTAAGATTTATGCGATATAATTTAAGATTTTTTATCATTTTATACTATAGATTAAATTTAAGATTTAAAGTTAATGTTACTAATGATTAAATATAATGACACATGTATTATCTTTTGTTAAATATGACGATTTTAATTTTCAGACTCCGATCAATATTTTATAATTGTTTACACTTTCATCGGTATATTATGAGTATTTTGTCCATAAATTTTATTGCAATGTAATGACAAATTAATATTCAATTATTAATTTTTTACGTTATTATACAACATAATATATAATGTCAAAACTCTAAAAGCATTTGAAAATTATAATAATGATTTGAATTATTTTTTAAATATAATCATTTAAAAAACACTCGTACAAATAGAAAAATAAAATAAAAATAAAACTAATAATAGTTTTCTTATTAAAACTCAAACAATTAGAATACCGAGAGAATGTATGTAGAAAAAATAGTATATTTGTAAACATAATCGCTCTTTCAAATATGGACAGACGCACCACTCTTTCTGAAGGCAGATAAACCCCAGATTGATGTGAATGTGTTAAAGTGTCTCCTCCACTAGGCTCTAATCAATCACCTGGTTTTTGGTGGAGAACCCTGGTTTTTACAGCCTATTCTGAGTATTTGCAGGAAAGTTTTATCAGCTGCCATGCATTTCAATTACATTTCACGAGTCTAAAATCAAGACGCGGATTGGCTGGCTAAATGGAATTTTAGATATACATTTCTTTGACTGAATGATTAAAGACCATGTTTTCTTTGCGGGTGGTGAATAATTGAATGGTGTTAGGATCAGATAAGTTGAAGGAATCTTTTGGAATTGTCTATGAGACTTCTAGAGAAGAAAATGAAAAATCCATATGTAGATTTGGGCTTAATCGAGTGGATATCATTGGAAAGAAGAAATCGAAGAAATCTAGGGTTTATTTGAGATCAAATTTGGGGCTTTTAAGGTGGATTCAAATATTAATCGTCTTCTGTTTCTTTTCGAGCAAATTAATTTCCAATCTCGACAATAGTGGGTGTGGTTGAAGGTGGAAGCTTTGATAAGTTTGGAAATGGAGTTCAAGCTCGAGATCTCGAGCGCCTGTTATCTGACCTTTTCTGACCTTTATTGTTAAGTCCTGGATTTTATTGGATTTTATTTTAGAGTCACAATTGACTCCTTAAACTTTTGTCTTTTTATTAATTGAGTAATAAAAATTGTTTTTGCTAAAATTTTTTTAACATTTTTCAAACAAAGTGAAATAGTTGAAACAAATTAAAACAATTCATACAAATTCGTTATATTCAAAAAAGCCAAACAAATTAATTAAAAACAATTAATTAAAATTCGACAAATAAATTAAAAATATTCAAACAAATCAATTGAACAAAATATTCAAACATATCAATTTAAAAATCAATTAAACAAATTCAAATAACTCAATTTATACCATTTGGAGGATTCCAATTCTCTTATTAAAAGAAAATCTTTACCATTAAATTAAATTTACATTTATGTTTTTAAAAATGCTCCATTATATATATATGGTCACCGTATATGCTAATATGTTTAATTGTAACATTATTTTCAATAATTTTTATTTATTATAAAGATCTATGTTTGATTGAAAACTATTTTTTCATTAGATAGAATTTAAGATTTATGTTTGAAATCTAATGTTATTACCGATTCAAATTTATTGAAAATATAATGACACATGTATTATCTTTTGTTAAATATGACGGTTTTAATTGATCAATATTTTATAATTGTTTACACTTTCATCGGTATATTAGGAATATTTTGTCCATAAATTTTATTGCAATGTAATGACAAATTAATATTTAATTATTAATTTTTTACGTTACTATATAACATAATATATAATGTCAAAACTCTAAAAGCATTTGAAAATTATAATAATGATGATTTGAAATATTATTTTAAATATAATCATCTAAAAAACACTCGTACAAATAGAAAAAAAAATAAAAATAAAACTAATAATAATTTTCTTAAAAAAAACTCAACCAATTAGAATATCTAGAGAATTGATGTAGAACGGCGGAGTGGTTTCCTTTTTACTTATAGTCCTAATACTCATCCTACTAAAGCTAGTTGTAAGGTCACTAATTTTGTTCTTTGGAAGAGGCTTCATGCCATTAAAAATTTGGCTGAGCAGCATATTAGTTGGGTTCTTGGCAAGGGCAGTGTTGATTTTTGGCTAGATGATTGGCATGATATACCTCCTATTCTATCTAGTCATAGTGCTAACAATAGTCATAGTGCTAACAACTGGTATTTATCTGCTATTGTGAAGTCTTTTTGGAAAGGGAATTGTTGGGACATCCTTGGCATTCCTTAATCAGGATCAAGTTAACCATATTAATACTTTAAAACTTAATCCTCATCAGGATAATTTGGAAGTTATCTAAAGATAGAAATTTTAACACAATGACCACTTGGAACATCATTAGAAACAATAACAACAAGTCAAGTTTTCTCAGAAAGATTTGGAGCCATTTTATTCCAAAAAAAATTCTTTTTTGTGTTGGAAAATCATTAAAAAAATTGTCCCCATAGACAGTATCCTTTCCAAAAGACATTTTGTCATAGTTTCTAAGTGTCAATTCTGTTGCAGTTTTGAATAGAAAAATCATTTCTTCATCAACTGCAACTATTCTTGGCTATCTGGAATTATTTTGGGTGGCTGTTTAAGGTTCATATCTGTAGATATACGACTCTTAATCATCTTCTTCAGACTTGGTTTTGTTTTACGAACGGTAAATTCCACATCACTCATTTAGTCCCTCAAATTATCTGTTGGATCATCTGGTACAACAGAAATTGTTCTAAATTCAACAACATTCATGATTATTTCAAGAGTGCTGCTGATAGAATCTGCAGAATCATCTTGGCCATAGACTCAGGGGATAAACTTCATTATAAGCATTGGTCTTTTGTTTGTAACGCAGGTTCTGCGTTGGGTTGTAAATCGATTAACAGAAGAAAGAAAGGAATTACGTACCTGAAATGGCTTGCTCCACCTCCTGGTAGGTTGAAGGTCAATATCAACGGCGCTTGTCATTCTTCTGGCGAATCCAGTAGAGGCCTTATAGTCAGAAACAATAGAGGAGACATCTTGCTGGGAAAAGGGTTTGTATTTGGGAAGCGTAATGGTTGGGAAAATGTCGATATAGAGTCAGATTGTCTGGCTCTAATCAACATGCTTGCAAATGGCATTTCTGCTCCTTCTCTCGAGCCGTTGGGCATCATTTGTAGAAGTCTAATCCACCCAAGAATGACTCCCCGTCACGTATCCAGAACTCATAATCAAGCTGCGGACTGGATCGCGAAGAGAGCCATCATTGCTCGTCAAAATCTTTCCTTTGAAGGTTTAAATGTCCCTTCTTCTCTTCTAGCCATCACAACGAAGAGTTTGGACATTGGTTATGTCGACTTTTGTTAAAGCTTTGGTGTAGCTGTGGTGAAGCAGTTCTGTCGAGTTCTAGGGTTTTCTTAATTTGGGAATTTTCATTAAATTTGTCGATTTGCTCTCTTAAGTCTATTTTTAGTCTTTGTTTTCATTTTGGTCCTCAATGTTTGTAAAACTCTTTATTTAGTTATAGATCATTATATTTGCTTAAAAAAAAGAGAATGGATGTAAAAAAAAAAAGTAGATTCGTAAATATAATGGCCCTTTCAAATATGGACAAACGTACCGCTCTTTCTCAAGGCAGATAAACCCCAGATCGATGTTAAAGTGTCCTCTTTCTCAAGGCAGATAAACCCCAGATCGATGTTAAAGTGTCTCCTCCTCTAGGCTCCAACATCAACCGACATAGACGATGGCCACTCCTCCTGTGAAAACCCAGATAAAAGACCATTCTACTTCTCACGATCATCTCGCCGTAGACAAGCACCTCGTTTCTGGTAATCCACAACTCTTAACGATCTTATTACTTATTCATTTTTTTGGATTGTAGACTCTATCGATTATTAGGTTCCATATGAATATTTCAATTCATTTTTGCATCTACATAAGAAGGGAGCTTGAGGTCTATGTTAATGAAATAGTCTGTGTACCATATTGGTGATCCTGTTTTCGTATCATACAAAGATTACATAACTGTTACTTCTACAGCTTCTGGCTGCACACAAAAATGTTTTTGTTATGCTAGTGAAAATACATCAAAGCACGTCTATTGTATAGAATTAGCAGCTAAATTACCAATTTATCAGTATAAACCAATTTATCAGTATAAACCATGTTTGTTTAAGTACTCATTAGCTTTCTCCTTTTGTAAGCAGCTGACCCTATTATGAATCCACCGTCTAGTGTTGCGGCAAGTTTATCTACTCTGGGGCCTCCAGGGTTTACGCGAGTTCTTCCCAGACGTACTGTTAATTGTGATTCTTCTGCCGTAATTATAGATAGCCCTCTTAAGAAACCGAGGACTAAGCGATATCGGCCGAAATATAAAGAAAAGCTTAGCAACGAAATTGTGTTAGCTCCTCCTCTCGACGATGTAGATCTCAATATTTTACCTCCTTCACATGACCCTGGCGCTAACAAAGCGACGATGACTGATCACGAGGGATGCTTTCACGTAGAGGATGTAACAAGGGGGGCTAAGGTTGAAGAAGCTAATGGTTGTGATATTACGGCTGAGCCTATTTCTATAACTCAACCAACCGATCCAGTGGCAAAATCTTTCGCACCCCCGAGTCCACGTTCTTCTTGTTTGACACAATCGGGTCTTGAATGGTTTCTAGATCTTTCGAATTCATGGCTTCATCACACAGCTGATGCGAGGAGTAGCTTTGGTGTCGTTGACAGACCTCAAGTTGATAGTTACTTGTCGCTTTTTAATGTGAGTTTTTTTTATATAAGCCAATGTTTATGGAGAAATAAGTTAATTTTAAATAGTTTTTAGGTTAAATTTAAAGTTAAAGTGATGAGTCTCGGATTCTAAACCCCAACCATACGTATTTTTTATGTATGGCTCGGATTCTAAACCCCAACCATACGTATTTTATTATGTATGGCTCCGTTCAAAGGTTTTGAAGAAAAAAAATGGAGAAATGAGTTAACTTTAAATAGTTTTTAACTTAAAATTAAAATTTACAGTTAATGGTCAAATGTTTAACTGTCAATAAATAAACTGTAATAAACTAATTTTAGAACCTCTCAATCGTAATTTAAACGGCTTGAAACATGAAAGCCACACACTATATCAGACTATACACTATATCAGACTAAGCATTACTAAAACATGAAAATACACACTAAAAATGGATATTTAGGTCAGGCCAAGAATCCACAGTGTTTATAGCATTTCTTCTATTTACATTAGTGTCGGAGGATCTCCTCAGTTACAACTGAGGGAAGCTACTTTTAGACGAAGATTTATAGATGATAGATCATAAGTTTTTTAATTTGTTTTTGTTTTGTTGACATCATATGAAATAATTTTTACTCTTTTTCATTAGAGTACATGTGCCATATGTAATAATTGGTGCAATCTAGGGCATTGATTGAAAATCTTGGAGATTGAATGCTTATGAGATGCAATTTACATTAGCTATAACTATATAGATACTTATTCTTCCCTTAGTACTATGCGAGATAGATACGATAATATAATTGGTTCCAGGTTGTTTCTCGCTTAGTGTTGGATGTTGCCGTTAAAGAAGAGAGCCATGCCTTAAAGAAAAAAGTGTACGAGCTCGAGCAGAAGATAAGTCAGGTCACATCACAGCTCCGAGAGAAGGAAATCGAACTGAAAGAGAGAGCTGCAGAGAAAGAGGCGCTGATTCAAGAAGCTAGCGAGGGTAGGAAGAAAGACTTACAAAAAATAGAGAGTCTGCAGGCCCAAGCCCAGGAAGCTATGGCTGCTGTACAATCTGAAAGGCTGACTGTCGGAGATCTATGGGCGGATCTGACTAAGGAGAGAGTTGCAAGAGTTAAAGCAGAAAGTGAATTTCTTAAAGCATCTGCGGCTTGTAATAGCGCTGAAGATGCACTTAAACTAGCAGAGAATAACTTTAGCTCCTGGAGAGAAGAGTCGACAAGAATTTTTAAAGATGTCGTTATTCTTAAAAAGTGAGAAAGAAATACGATAAAGTAGCTGATCACGAAAGGAAGCGTCAGACTTGGAGTCTTAGTAGAGAATAGTTTCAACTTTTACTTTTTTGCTTCAACTATGGTATCATATGTATATAGATGGATTGCTTAGGCTTTGTTTGTATCACTTATCTACCCCTTGTATCATTTGCTATATTTTCTTCCTAAAGTAGTTGGTTAAAGTTATTATCATTACTCCCTCACCCGAAGATCAAAGATGACAGCTCTAGTCTCTAGGAGACTGGTCTTGTGTTGATTTTCCTAACTCGAGGGAGTGGTACATTTGATATACGGGAGATTAGTTACTCGAAACCTGGAAAGTTGCAGGACTGGTGTTTATAAAAGCTTAAATCCGCAGCTATGACTTTAATTTGGTGTTCTACTCAAATCTGAATGTTTTTATTGTTCCTGTCTTGTTTGGGATAATGAGGACGAACCATTGTGAGTTTGGCGGAGATGACTTGCTGTGTTTTCTCCATCAATGGGCTCCTCCTACTTCATAATTCGACAACTTCTGATACACATGTAAGAGTTTCTTGAGATATTCAAGATACAAAACATGTTTTAATTAATTTCTTTGTTGAAAGGAGTGAAGAATCTGACCAACTGCATGTTTTTAATATCTGTCTGCAGGATTAAACTTCTACCACTGGTACCGGAACTATTGAGCAGGTAAGTATAACAATCAATGTAGAGCTGTTTTCTCACATAATGCTCTTCTGGACCACGCAACCGCCAACTGGGACTCCACTTTTGATTGTCTTGCAGGCTAAGTTTTGTCCGCAAGAAAGGCATACGCTGGGCCCATTCCTCTTTTCTCTAGGAACACGAACAAGGTTCGTATTTTACCTTTTCTGTCAACTTTAAGTTAAAATGAGTCAAGATTTAGCAGCCCAAACAACCATTCTGGAAACATGAATCTTAGTCTCGAAATGTGAAATGTGAATCTTCTTTCTACGGTGATGGAAACTGATACAAATATTAAGTATCTTTGTAGATCAAACATTGAATTTCTTTCCTAATCTGTACAACTACATGCTTTAAAGTGACGTAAAATCTGTTTGTGGTACCATTTTTTCGATTACTCATATAAAAAGCGTACTTTGGTTTGGACACCAATTCGGAAATTGAATTATTTAAAACATGAATGTCATTTTCAAAGAGCCTTTTTGTGTGTTTTGCAAGTGATTTCCCCACCTTTGGAAGCAACACAAAGATAACCAAACACTTTCCTTTATTGTCCACCCTTTTGCTTTGGAATCATGCCACTACATTCTGCACTAAAGTGAGGAACTGGCATGCGGGAATATAAGGTTGAGGAGTTATGTCCATATATATGTTTTCACATTGGTATATCTTATCCATGTTCTTTAAAGGATTCCTCAACTTAATGGCTATATCTGTTCTGGTTAATGCCAGAAGAATTCATACGTTGATAATAATGAAGACGGGTCTTTTTCCTACTCGGTGAAGCTAGACCTTATATTTGCGACATGCTAGGGGAATCTGGCATTCCTGGTCCGATCTACTACTAGTCTTACGTGTGCTTATCTTCTTGTTTAATTATATTTTCTATGATCTCGATCTTGATCTTTAGTGGCATATTGTTTACCTTTAGTGTCCATGTGTTAGGACACCAATGGTAGCTAGTGTCGTCTAACTATCTAAGCCTATGTGTTTCTTTTCTTTTGTTTATGTGAAGCAGAAATGTTAGCAGGGATGAATAATGTAAGAACATAGCGATTATTATGCTTCTATTATTTACTTTCAGTTTCTGTTTTTTTCTCGTCCTATCAAACAAATCCAAATAAGAGTAGGTAAACCCAGACTCTAACTTCGATCTGGATTTTTGGTTGCGAATCCAAATCCGGTTTTAATTCTTAATTGGTACCAGTCAGAGTGACTGGATTCAACTTGCATTAGATTGATTATTAATATTGTTTAAGAAAATTTATTCGCGTGCTTTTTTTTGAAACTTGGAAGGAATTTTGTTTTTGGTATAAAAAGTTGTAAATTGCATTGATAATAAAAGATTTACAAAGGTATCAGGAGGCACATGGCCAAATTACATTTAGAAGAAGTTGAGTGGCTACACTACACATAGAGAAAGTGTAAAAATTACAATGGGGAGGTAATTTTAGTTCCATGAAATCGGTATCGGAGGTCCGAGAGGATGCAGTGAGCGACATTCGAGCTTAGGGTAGAGGTATTATTGAAAATTCACGTGTTTCTTCTGTCCAGATATGGTATATGATGGAACAGAAAGTAGCAAGCCAAAGATAAGATGAGTTGTTTGTGGTGGTCGTCCAGTTGCAGGCTTCCTCAAGCCAGGAGACCCAGACGGTGGGGGTTGAAGGGATTAAAAGCTTCATACATATGTTATCCCAGATGGAGAAGATAAAGGAACATGAGATGGTGATGTGCTCAAGAGTTTCCGGGGATGTTGAGCATAGGACACATTCGGGGAGGGGGATCAAAGCCACAACTGATGAGCTTGTCGTGCGTGGATAGTTTATTTTGGATGACCATCCAGGAGATGAAAGAGTGTTTCGGAATAGAGTATTTGTTCCATAGGGACCCCATGAGACTTTGGCACTGTTAGGTCGGATGGCAGAGTAGGTGATGTTGATGGTAAAGTGGGGCTTGGAATTGTTGGGGATCCATAAGAAGATGTCGTCTGAGTTGCTGGGGGTGGAAGGTTTGAAAGTGCATTTCTGATTTCGGTTAAATGCGATAGCATATCTCTATTTTGTGCCCTGGCATGAGGAGGCCAACACCAGGAGCTGTTGTGGATGAGGTCCGAGATATGGGAAATGTTGCGAAGGCGAGTTAAATTTGAAATGTTGTTGTCGTAACAGTTGATAAGGGAAGGATGGAAACAACCAGGGGTCATACCATATGGAAGTGTTGGCACCATTTCCCACCTTGACCATATATAGACCAGATGCTTGGGATCTGAGCTTAAAATTATTTCTCCAACCCCAACTGGAGTTGGATGGAATGGGGATGGTCCAAAAGTTTTTGTTTTTTATTTTCTCAGTGATGGTCCATTGAGTCCATATTGAACTATGGTTTTTAGTTAATATGGACCAGAAGAATTTTAGGTCAACCTCATTCCAAATTTTTAGGTTTGAAATCCCAAAGTCACCCTCCTCTTTTGGAAAAGTGAGCTTGTCCCAAGCAACTGTTGCCCCGTGATCTTCATATGCGTACCCGACCAAAGGAATCTTTGGATGAGCTAAGAGAGTTCTTTTAGGACTCAGACCGGAAGGATGAAGATAGAGGACCAGTATACTGGACTAGCGAAGAGGACAGACTTTACGAGCTGAAGGCGACCCGCGTACGAGATGTGCTTCATTGCCTAAGATTTGATGCGGTTGGTGATCATCGTGAAGAGAGGTTGGAAGTCGTTGTACGTGAGTCTTGAGGTGATGAGAGGGACCTCTAAATAGCAAACCGGGAGGGTGCCCTCGCTGAAACCAAGGAGGTGCAGAATTGCGTTTCTCGTGTTGGAGTGCTTTTATTTAGGTCGAGGTGGAGACCGGACAACGAGTTAAACTCCATTAAGACTTCGTGGATAAGCTTGAGGGAGTGGGCGTTGGTTTTACTGGAGATCATGAGAACGTCGGCAAAGCAGAGGTTGATGATCTTGAGCGAGTGACATTTCCAATGGAACCCAAAATTGGGGTTCAGGCTTTTCTCTTGGAGGATGCGGGAGAGGACCTGCATAATAATAACAAAGATGTATGGGGAAAGAGGATCTCTTTGTCTAAGACCTCTTTCCCCTAGAGAAGAAGCTAGTGGGGCTTCCATTAATACGTACAGCAAACGAAAGGGTGGTAATGCAGTGAATAATCCATCCAATCATCTCAATAGGGAACTCCATAACATATAGATCATCAATGACGAGCTCCCATCGGATGTTATCAAAGGCTTTCATGAGGTCGATCTTAAGGGCACACCTAGGGCCTTTACGGTTGGTCTGGTAACCATGCATAAGGTCTTGGGTTAAGAGAATGTTATCCGCAATGGAACGACCCGAGACAAAAGCAAATTGGGATGGGTCAATGAGGTAGGTAAGGGTGGGTTTTATTCTGTTTGCAAGGATTTTTAAAATGATCTTATAGATAACATTACAACAAGAGATGGGCCTGTAATCCGAGGGCGAATAGGGGGTTTAATTCTTCGGGATTAGAGCAATGAGAGTTTTATTCCACTCATGGTCCATTTTTCCATGGTTGAAGAAGTGCTTAATGGTCGTACAGATATCAGGACCAATAATAGACCAGCAGGTTTTGAAGAAACCAGCACTATATCCGTCAGGCCCAGGGGCCTTATCGCTATCAATATCAAAGAGAGAAGCTTTGATTCAACATCTAAAATGGGCTTTATCATGTTGGTTTTGTCCGAGAGGGAAACAACTTTATTGAACAGGGATCTGACCATGTTAAGGCCCGGGTACCCATCCGGGCTGGGAGAGCCAAAGAGGTTTTGAAAGTGGGAGAGGAAAGTAGATGAGATTGTTCTAGGGTTAGAGCTGGCCCTGCCATCCTGGGTGGTGATCAAGAAGATTTTATTGCGAGCTCTACATGCTTTTATGCTATTATGGAAAAACTTGGATTTTTTGTCGCCCAACTTGAGCCAGGTTTCTCTAGATTTTTGCTTGAGGAAATATTCCTCCGCGCGACTGAAGAAGATATAATTATTCGCATTATCCTTCTCTATCCTTAATAGAGAGGGGTCAGTCGGGTTTGACGCAAGGGTTTGCTGAGCGGGGGAAAGGGTAGATTGAGCATTGTCAACTCTATGACTGATGTCGCTAAAATCTCTCTTTTAAAGGTTGTCAAAGGATGGGGCAAGGCGGGAAAGCTTAATTGCAATGGATTTCATAGGGTTTTTGTGACCGGGGAGAGACCAACTATTGGAGACAATGTTAAGGAAGCTTGGGTGGAGGTACCACATGTTAAAATACTTGAAGATCTTGGGTTTGGGGATGTAGTGCGTGGTTAGGAAGAGAATGATAGGGGTGTGGTCAGAAGTGCGAGGGAGGTCGAGGTGGGCAAAGGAGTTTGGGAAAACGTCATCCCAATGGTCGCTGACCAGGGCTCTGTCCTTTCGGGAGGAGATGGGGTTGTCAATTTGGTGGTTGAACCACAAAAATTGAAACCCCATGGTACGGAGATCGTCCAGGTTATAGTTATGGAAACAGTCATTGAAATCTATGATAGAGTTGTTCCATCGGGTATCACTATTCGATCTCTCATGGGAACTACGAATAGCATTGAAGTCCCCAAGAACAACCCACGGGGAGGAGGATAGGGTTTGGGCGATGGAGAGCAATTCGTTCCAAAGTGGAGAGCGCTCAGAAGGATCATTGAAACCATAGATTACACTGGTGAAAAAGTTGGTGTTAGTGGAGATCCAAGTAATTTTGAAATGCATGAGTTGGGAAGAGGATTGGTATAAGTTAATGTTAAAGACCCTTGGATTCCAAGCAATCAAGATACACCCATAGTGGTGGCAATGGTGGTTAGTGAGATAGTGAGATAGTGCCACCAGGGAAGTATGGTTTTCATGATGTGATTAACGTTGTCAACATTGACTTTCGTTTCGAAAAGACAAATTATATTAATACTATTAGAGAACACAAAATCACGGACGTCCTTTTGGCCACGGACATTCCAACAAACTAATTTCATAGATAAAACTTAAGAAGTTTCAAAAGAAGGAATTGAAAATTAAACATTAAGGGGTGGGACCCATACATACTAGCATTAACATTTGGATAAAGATTACCTTTCCCGTGACTTTGTCCCACTTACCGTCTTTATCCATGGTGTGACCACCAGATGAGTAGGTACAGGTTCTCATAGGGCACCTTAGTCTACAACGCCAAACCACCCAACCTGACTGCATCACCATCTTTCGGTCTTCAACACTCTCCAAGTACCATCATTCCATCATTCCAACGATATTCTTTCGCAATCCTACCAACTCCGGAAACATCGAAACCCGAAAGAAAGACGCAAGCCCTTGAAGAACCCTCCAAATGCGAGATACCGTGCAAGACTCTACGACGGGAGAGAATTTCACATCGAAAGATTCGAAGTGTTTCAACAGATTTAAATAGTAAGCAGTGTCCGAAAGGTGGGGCATTGGCATCGAATCGGCGTCGGATTTCACTTTGATCTCTCGTTCGTCTTGTTCGATGCGGCTGGTGATCACCATACTTTTGCTTTATCCGGGAAGGATCGTCACCGGAACGAATTTCAAAACATTTTTTAATCATAACACAAATACGAATAAACCTACGCTTTTCATTTTTCTCGGTTTGTTTTCAAAATTAAACTTAAAGCTGCGGTAATTTGCAAATAAAACTACAGAAGATAGGACGCGATACCACATTTAAAATTAAAATAAATAATATTAAAAAATCATTTACTCCATTTAAAGCAAAATTAATTGATATTAAATTTTTTATTTAAAGCAAGTGCAACTAAAACCACTATCCTACATTTAATGTAAGCAAAATTAGAAAGAGATTCACTACATTTACATTTAAAGTTACTGTGGTTGCTTCCTGTGGTATCTGAACTATGTAAGCACTTGTTACACCTACCCCGTGAAGGTGACGCCTATTTCGAAAATAGTAAACGTTCGTACCCCCAACACTTTACCCAAAGTTTTCGCCTCCTTTAGAGAAAGTGCCGACCTGAAACCAAGTTGTAGCACCATTATTCGAGCTGCACCGTTCTAATTGCCCCATCAATCCGGCATCGTTGGATATTTATGCTTTTAGAGTGATTTATGGATATGTAACTTTTATTATTTCCAATAAATTTTAACATTTAATATATACGGTAGAAGATATATATTTAAAATTTGTGGTGGTCAACTATTTTCCATTAGATATAAGTTAATATCTATGTTTGAAATCTATGGTTGACAACTATTTTTCATTAGATATAATTTAAGAGTGCTTTTATGTTGTAGAGCGGAAGGAATGACAAATATGTTAATAATACTAAATATGTTAATAATACTTAGTTATTATGAATATAGTTATTCTGAAGGAATATTTTTTTTATGAATATGGTCAGATTAATTGTTAGATTATAGAACCAAAATTTTATAATGGGTCAAGCTATATATACCCAAAACTGGTTTAACTTTACCCAATTTTGAGTTTACCCACTTTTGGTATAAGTTTATCCAATTTTAGACGAAAATGCCCATTTGGGGGTATATAAGCTTTTTTTTCTTTTACTAAATCTCTCTACTTCATTTTCTCTCTAAGACTCATATTCACTCTTCATTCTCTCTAACATATCTCTCTCTAAATTTTCCGGCGAAGTAAGTATTTTTTAAATTCAATTTCTTGTTTAATAATGGATTTTTTATTGTTTAGACTTTAATTTTTTGATTTTGTTAGGATTTTAGTCAAAAATATAGATTAGAATTAGATTTAATTTTAAATAAGGTAAAAAAAAGTCAAATTTTTTTGGCCATTTTCCAGCTCGGAAAATGGCCGGCACCGGTGGGGTGAGCCAGGCACCCCATCGATACGTAAGCCCAGTACCGACTGGAAAATTGCCAAAAAAAATTTACCTTATTTAAACTTAAATCTAATTTTAATTCACGAGGTTGAAAAAAACAAAAAAAATCATTTTTACCTTAATTCGGGTTGATTCATGTTTGATTTTGTGTTTTTATTAGAAAAAGTTTAAATTTTTTGAAGAGAGTTTGAATGTTCTTGAGGAAACTTTGAATGTTCAATAACACTTTGAAGAACTTCACAAAATTGTAGTAATAGGGGGTTTGATCTACTAAATTAAAGTGTTTTTTTGTAAAGATAGTAAAATATGTAATTTTGTGATTTGGGTATATTTAGGATATACTTAGTGTTTCTTTTACTTAATGTCAGTTCCGTAATTAAATGGATATTTGAGGGTATTTTCATCTTAAAAAAGTCAAACAAAAGTCAACTAAGTTTTTTGGGTAAACTTAAACCACATTTGGGTATATATAGCCATACTTTTTATTATTAAGAACCAAATTTTATTAATTATCTTGACTTTAAAAAATAGATTTGTATAAACACAATTCAAAAACACTAGTCATTTTAAAATATTACCAACATCAAAAAATTGATTTCAAATTTTTATTGTTTTTCATCTCAGTGTCTTTTAACTTAGTTATTTAAATTTTGGATATAATTACTTATCTAATACTAAAAGCTTAATTCTGATTTAATTGATATATTATGGTTGCTCATGTGATCGGACCCCTCTGGGTGGGACTTTGGGTTAAAATCATTTGGAGGGCCGATCAAGTGAGTGACCCTCATTTGAACAAGAATTTGGGTCCATAATATTTGGAGCAGTCGCTCAGAATATTAAACCCCATTTGAAAGGGCTCTCAGTCCTCCTATGTAAAAAGAGTTGCTCAGTTGAGGGTCCGAAGACCTAAAAAGGGCCACTCATCTAATAGAACCTTTTTTTACTAAAGTTTGTGTATAAGGACATATGCGAGATTTCTCAAATGAATGACCCTCATTCTTTTTACAAGTAGTCGATATATTGGGCCTAAGGGGTTGCTTAGATGGACGACACCCTATTTTACTAAAGTTTTGAGGTTTGAGGACCTATGAGGGATCGATCATCTAAGTGATCCTTCTTTGACTAAGGTTTTTAGTCTGAGGACCTAGGGGGATCACTTATCTAAGTGACCCCTATTTGACTAATATTTTTGGTCTAATGACTTAAGAATGGTCACTCATATAAACAACCCTCCTTTGACGAGGGGTTCTCATGTTTAGAGATGTAGAAGGGGTTTCCCAAGTGAGTGACCCCCTTATAGATTGGGTCTTTAGACTTTTTGGCTTAAGTGGGCTTTGGAAATTGATTTATCTAGTTGGGTCGATCTGCTGAGTGAACTTCTTACGGACTTAAATAAGCTAATCGGCCTCATAGGCTGGGTTGTTAGGGTGAGAAAATTACACATACCTTAGATATCACAACCAGTTATGCTCGCTCATTTGTAGCATTTACATGATCATTTGAATGCGCCGTTTTATCTCTTTCCATGTTGTATCATCTTTAATATTATATTTTTTATGGGGTATACAAACACAAGTTAGATAACCAGCTTAGTCGATAACAAATAGACGATGTTATGTGTGCTTATCTTTTATGATGTGTTTTTTTTTGGGGATCAAAGAAACTGACCTATATATCCTATTAAACTATAAAGTCTGTATTCAAAATATTGGTCGCAACAGGAAAATAAACTAAATGTTTGAGTGACCTATTCCGGGAAATAAAATTCATTTTAAATAAAAATATGACAATCCAAATACACAATAATAATAAATATACTTACAGTAAAGCCTACAATGATATTTATAATGAAAAGTTTAGATATATAAGTATGAGAAAAAATTTTGTTAGAGAATATATTTAAAGTGGAATCATGTTAGTCTCTTATGTACATTCCAATATGAACATGTTAGATCGTTTACCTAAGTATTAGTGCAAAAATTGGTAAACTTAAGATATGGAAGGATGCGACTAAAACTATTATACTGATATTATGTAAGTAATAGTAACCCAATTCGACTATAATAACCTACACAGAGAATTTTCAATGGATAATAAGATGTTAATTATGAAATTATTAAGCATATAAAATTTGTTTACATCTCCGATATGTGATATATGGTAGTTGTTTCCGTGAGTTTGATAATTTTGAATAACTTTTAACATAATTCACTCTAGGTATAATATATGTTTCTAAAGATAACAAAAAATACTGTAAAATTATACCTATAAGAATTTAGACGTAGTACCGTCTCTTATGAGAGAATGAGTTTCTCTCAAGTTATGTTTCTTGAAACACGTGGATCACACGATAAAAGTGGTGGTAAGTCAAACTGGAATAGATATATTTGTAAAGAGATCGTGTATGTGATAATGACGGTTAGACCACATGAGACATTAGTCTAAAGTTACAACTACTAACACTTTCAACTTAACTTTGTTGTTTTTAGACTAAGGTTTAAATTTAAATCAAAATATAATTTATGTTATACGTAAAATATTTTTTATCTTTAATCAAGTGAGATACTATTAGAACAGTGATTAAAAAAATTGTTCATAATCAGTCTAAAAATAAATGTTGATTATTGGAATGAACCGAAGTTCGGATAAGAAAACTAGGTGGTTAGTGAGGTATATATCCAAGGTAACTAGTTATATTAAGGCTTTTGTCGCCTCAAAAAAAAGTAAGGCTCTTCGCGGCGACATGGGGAAATACTAAAAATTTGAAATTATAAGTCTATCGTTGTGGTGACCTAAAAAATTCAGACAATCATTGTAGCAAGGATATAGCTTGCCAAGATGCATGGGACCATGCTTATTCTTGAGGGTATTTCATTAAGGAAAGCATGTTACTAATCAAAATGACGAAGATATTTTACTGCAGTGACTAGACTAGTCATCGTGGTGAAGGTCACACTGATTGAACAATGATTAATAAATATTGGCTAACCATATTAAGCCTTGTTCATTGTTGCGACCAATATATTTAGGTGCATTTTCAAAAAAAAATGAATTGATATTTTTCTGATCATGTGTTGTTTTTGTAAAGTATTGTTTAATCTTATATAGATTGTTAGGTTAATTAATGGAAAAAACATCTAATTATCATATATAGTCTTTAAGTTATTTATTCCTCATTTATCATAAGTTTGGTAATTTAACTGTTTTTATTTCCATCTGTTTGTATCAAAATTCAAAAGACTTGTTATCGCGTGAAAAAACTTTTTTTCAAAATTTAAGGAATATAAAAACGAAAAATAGTTTGTGTTGGACCAGATGGAGCAGACACGAGGACTATAACAAGCATAGTTTTTAAATATGATACAAAAGGAAGGAGAGTTTGTTTCCATCACCTTGAAAATAGTAGTTGTTTCTCTCAACAACCAAAATCCCAAGAGCATACATCTCTTTTTATCCAAATTGTCGCCACCCACAGCCTCGAAAATCTTTACAGAATATTTATGTTAGCCTTTAGCATACCCATAAGTGTTTATTTAACACAAAAATATGATCTTTTACCAGAAAAGTTAAAAAATATTTGGCAATCGAATTGTATGCTTAAAAAATTTCATAATAGACCTCCTTACAGAAGAAAGCTTCACATTAACCTTTTTTCTCTTGGAGTAATCAGTCTTTTAAGGGTTGAGAAATTGTGGCTGCATTTAAAGAATCCATAAGATGATGACTTCCTTCATCAGTTTCGGTCTTGGCTGGTCCACCCAAAACCTAACTTGCAGCACCGATAACAATTTAAGGCCACAACCCACTCTTTTTTAAATTCTTACACACGAAGATGGCTTTGTGATAGTGCTAAAATACTACACCTTTTTAAACAAGTCTGATATAATTTTTGTGAGCATCAAGGATCCGTTCTTTGTGGAAAATAGATCAATTGGGAATAAGTTTTCTGAATAAGGAAGAAAAATATAGTATACGCATATATTGAGGAGAAAACACTTACGCTCAGGCATCCGGACGTGAAAACATATATGTTGCTCCATCTATTGACATGTCTCCCAATCTCCCAAAACATAGATAAATTCTTCCTTCATTTCTTCTCATAGTTATGAAGATTTTCAAGAATACTACAACTTACGGCCATCATAAAATAAAAGAAAACAATATTTTTCCTAATAAACGTTTTGGTCATAGCAACAATTTTGTGAACTCTAAACCACCCACAGATATGTCGAGACACAAGTTGGTTTAGACATATCTGAGCTTCTTGATATTTGTTTTGCAAGTCCTTACTGAATAGGAACTGAAGCCCAATATAAAAAATAGAAGTGAAAAATATTACTTATCCACAAAAAGCTTCTAAAGTTATCACCTCCGACATAGTAAATAAGATATAAACACTAGAGAGGAATTTTGAGTCTTATTTTTTTTATCAAATAGTATTATTCTCGTATAAATATAATTATCTTTTATAAGAACCATGGCTTTTGCATGGTGTAAAAAAATCATCACTAAAGTTTTTCCCTCAAGTATATCATTATAAGAACTTTTGGCTTTTGCTGAATTTGGAACATAAGAACTTCCTCATATAGGATGAATAGGATTATTGCAAAAAAAATGGGGATACTACCAATGGTAGAACAACAACAAGTATATGAGCTGTAGAAGAAGTCCCAGGAGGAGTAACGGGAATAGAGAAGGCATAGGGTTTCTTAGAAGGAAAACAAGACCTTGTAACTTATTTAGAAGATTCATCATCTTTAATTGAATCACTAATATAAAACACCTCAAATTTAGGACTAATGCTCTCACTCTCTTTTTTTACTCAGGGAACCCGCACCCGCTACTCAAATGGGTGAGTGCGCACAGGGTAAACCCTCAATCTGACGCCATAGCCTACAAACCAACGTCAGAAGGTGAACCACACAAGATGACAGGCTCAGCCAAGAAAGCGTTTGTAAAGGGAATCAAACCATAACCTTTGGTTACAAGCTCTACTTACTCCACCAACTTGATTAGCCCTTTTGAGGAAATGTTCTCACTCTGACTATTAGACTGTTCAACATCCTCATCCATATAAGGTTTAAAATTTGTTGCTCTAACCATTTTTTCTGTAACAAAGATAAATGAAAGTAACAAGCTAAGTATAGAGAAGAAGAGAGAAGCTTAAAATATCAAGCGTTAAGAAATTCAATAAATTTGAAATGAAAGCAACAATATAAGTAAAAACTTCAGAAAATAAAAATAAGGAAATTTGTAAAATATTTAAAATTAGAAAAAATAATATTATTTAAAGAAAATACTAGTAAATCATAATGTTCAAATTTTTAATCAACGCGCAATATTGTTTTTTTTGCAGATTAAAGGCTAAGACCAAAAGTAATCTAATGGTTACAATAGAAGAAATAAACATGCAAACACGCGTGGGATAATAGTAATATAATTGCACGCATACGATATGTATCAAACAATTCGTGACTCTACAAAAAAACATGCAAATATTTTTCTTCAACAATTAGTTTTTCTCCATGCAACACAAAAGTTTCGGCAAAGCATACACTTCAAATGGAAAAATAGCAACAATACTAACAAATAAAGAAAGTATTGGAATTTTCAAAACATGAAGTCCCAAAATTCCTACTCAACAACTAAAGTAAAGTCACTAGTGTTTCTTTCATACTTTGCAAGTAGTAGAGGGCTACTATTCTATATCTACATGCATTCTGATAAAAGAAAATATATATTTTTTAATTTCTAACAAATTTAAACATAATAATGTATTGGTTTACTAGATTTCCAAAATAAATAAAATACTACTAATACTTGTACATTTTTTCCATGAGATAAAAATATTTTTTCCGTTAAGGGAAGGTTGGGATGGTGAAGTGTTTTCAATGAAGAAAGTATAAGGCTAGCAAACCTTAAAACTTCCACGGGTCCAACCATAATTGGCTCGATAGTTCGGCTCGAATACTATCAATTAAATATGGGCATCTTATTTTAAAAGTTATAACAAAAGAAATCTTTAAAAGCATCATAATAAGCAAAATCAACAAATGCCCCAACTAATGAAAAACACTTCAAGATTTTATTCTTTCTTCAGTTCTCTCGGCACAGACTAGACGAACTAATAAGTGTAAAATTTATAGAGGCTAAAGCCAATTTTAGTTTAATATATAACTTAAGCTTTGTCCTAGTTATCATACTTATAAGGCTAAGAACATTAAATTGACAATGTACCACAAAAGATATTTAAACTAAAATCCTATAACGTCTTTTAACTAAAGTCATTGCTTATAAATAAGACTCAAGTCATTTCTTATAAATAACACACGGATTCTCATTAGGGAATTACTTGATTCTTTAATAACAAATATTTTTGCTATAGTTTCGTACATCTATCTCTTCAAATAAAATCTAAAATATTTTATTCATTAACTAATTTTGACTTTCAGTCTAACAGCCTAATCTTTCTTTCAGTTTATTCTCCAACAACTTTAAGTCATTTAGTTCACCATCAAAAGCTCCGTCTGGAATCTCTTAAGTCTCGATTAATCTTTGCATGTCTAATTTAATTAATTATTTTTCCTCCTAATGTCAACTATTCAACAATTTACACTTTAATGTAAATAAGAATCACAATATTTAATTTGAAAATTAAAATATTTTTATTATCACTACACCTTTTACAGTGTTTTTTTGCTTATCCCTAAAATTGACAAAGACATTTGGTTTAGTTTTTTTTTTCGTTTAATGCTTTTGGATATGAGGGTAAATCAATTGATGTTTTATTAAAAAAATTAGATAGGGAACTACTTTTATTTTTAGAAACTTCATTCATCAACCTAATCATTTTATTTTCTTTAAATTGATCATGTTCAACACCTTTCTGTACATACTATCTTTATTTATACCGCAAAATAACAAACATTCTCTTAAATCTCATTTTTTGTAATGCCCTCAAGTTGGAAATATGTATTTCCAAAATGTTGTTCTTTCATCCATTAATATTTTATTGGTGTAAGTCCGACTTGGACCCATCTTATGATGTGGTTTTGAAGGTTCTGAAAGTTTAGAAATCTTGAAGGGTTTTTTCACATAATAAAACTAAAAGTAATAAGGATCTTATTTTTTAGTGTTTAGCCATAGTTTTTTCAACTATATGTAAATGTTTGGTTTATGTGTTGTCATTTTTTTAATACAATGTTATATTATAAGATAGTATTATCGACTTGTCTATATAGCAACATCAATTTTGTTATCTAAGTCGTTTTATCGGTTATAAGTATAGATTTTTGATGAAGGAGGACAGGAGACCGGAAGGGAGGCCATATTATTTGTGGTGATGGTGGTCTTAAACTTGATACGAAGTACATGAACATGTAGATACGAAAAAAAGTCATCTAAATAACTAAGTATCCTAACGTTAGCTAGTTGAATCACCCAATTCAATAGAATGGCGTATATGAATTTATTTTTGGTAAGAATCTATCTCGCATCTGTTTGTTTGAGACAAACATACGTGAATCGACAACTAAAATCATTATACATTCGGTGGTACCATTTTGGTATATAAATATGAACAATGAGTGTCACTCGTTATGAATAATTTGGGTTGCTTGGAACCCAAGTATGACCTGAGTTTTGGTCATATTCATTAGTGACTAATCTATCAATTGTGAGATCAACTATCAAAACATTAACTTGAATTTTTGTACTTTAACAGTTTACGCTCATAATGATATTATTAACAAGATATTTTTATACTTGGCCTTGCATAATGACTTTAGGTTGGCATTTAGTCTCTCTTGGGTATCATGGATAATTTAATTATTATTCATAAGCCAGATGATCAAAAGGCTCACACTAACCTTTGGTCTAACTCTATTTTGAATTTTAAAGAACATTTTTTATGTTACTTGGTTGACTTAAAAACTTTGGGCCAACAATTTACGTGGTATGATAAGAAACATGATAATTATATCTGATCTAAGATATAAAATATGATAAGATTGTGATTATAACGAATTATTCGCAATGTATTTTGCTTATTTTTGTTGTTAGCGTTCCTCATAACATATCACTATGACCCTAAACCTGGACGCCCAATACCCCAAACAAAAAAAACCTTCTAGTTTTTTTACATATAAAAATCAATTCATGTCTACTATTGATAAATATTAGAACTCTCATTCTCTGAATGAGGAAATACACAAGATTTTCGATAAACTTCACAAGTCCAATTCTCTTTAGTGACAATAGCATGAGACAATACATTGATATAAGTAATTAGGATAACATTATCCAAAATATCCTTTTTATAGCCCAAACAATATGTTTAAGTATTCTTTGAATGTTTTCTTGTAAATGCGAAGTTAATGCAAATATATCTTATATCTATCTCGGTAGGGCTAAAGAAGACAAACGTTTTGTGATTTGATTATAGTTAGACGATTGTAATAAAAACTACTTCCACAATAACATTAAGTCTGACTTTCTTATAATATATTATATATACTAAGAATAATCAAGGTATTCATATTAGCTCCCCAAAATGGATATCTATAATTTTATGAGCTATTTTGAAAATTTCATGAGTAAACTAAGTGACTCAAACTATAGAGGTTATACTCGCGTGACAGACCTAATTAGCAATAAGGTTAAGCCAAATGATTGTGCTAAAATAACTCCATGATGAATGCCAGTAGTCAATTTTTTAGTATTGACAATCAATACATAAAATGTAAAATAAAAGTACTATTACTCTCATTTCAAATTTCAATATCCCTTCCAAAGTATTTGACTTTACAACCATAGTGTGTTGTAACATAACATATAAATTTATATCAACAAATTTAGATAATAGAATAATAGATTGCCTCCCATATTTTATAGATACATCATAGACGGTTTTCATTGAGATAAATAAAGTTGAACAATATATCCCTATTATGACGACATATGATAACATCGAATGATATTTTCTTATTGAAGTCGTACTTCTTATGGACTTTTCAGATCAAATAACTTTATGAATCGTCAAATGTATGTCTACCCCATCATATGCGGATCGAATTAATGATGATAAACATAACTTCAAGAGCCAATAAGGTTAGTTGTCAATGGGATACAATCTCACTTTATTTATTTTTTATCATCATTATGCAAGTCCTAACAAATATTTTCAAAGGAAAAAAGGAACAATAAGAACTTTAGATACCATTAAAAGTGTCAAAAATTGAAAGTGGGAATATATGTTTTACAGGTGATCTTATGATTTTCTTCAAAGGTGATGTTAATTTCGTTAGGCTGATTTATGATATCCCATTTTCAATTTAAATCCTTATTGACGAGTTAACTTGATAAGAGTCATATGATTATGTCTTATATATGAGACTCATTTTGAAACTGAGCTTGCTAACATTTTAATTTTAAAACTGAGCTCGCTAACGCCTCTTGATTGCGGGTAGACTGTCCTACATGAATTGTCTCTTAACATGCCAAATGTTATCTCAAATTAATCTTAGACGTCTACGCACCTATTTTATGTTGGACAGCTCCAACTTATTAACCCTATTATTTTTGTTGGTTATATTTATCTGTTTTTTAAATCTTTTTTAGTATGGTTCCTAAAGATATTTTCCGATATTTTAATATATTTTTATGGTTGGGGAAATAAACGAAATCAAGGGTGTTAAATTTGTTTACTTCATATTTATCTTGCATTATATTAAGGTAACTTTGAAATTTTAGACTTTGAGTTTTAGAATCAAACATCTGTCTTTAAACATTGAGAATATTATAAGCAGCACCGACTCTTCAAAACGATATGACTCTTCAATATGTAATAACTTGATCAAATTTGGAAAGAAACTTAAATATCGACATTTATTTTTCCTTTTTTTGAAGAAAACTTTAAGAACACTGTTTTATTGCATATAAGACAACGCTCGATTAATACATGTTTTTCAAAACTTGTGTCATATTTTAATTTTTTAGGCAATTATGATAAATATATTATTAACATTAATCTATAATAATTACTTGAATCGAGATGCACTCTTATTCCATACACATTTAAAGAGAGTATTCAAGTTTGGCTTCGGAATCCACGTTACATTTTTACTCTATTATTAAACTGTGTATCAATCTCTTCACTTAAAAAATCATGTATTAGTTTGTGGTTAATTTGTCTAAACCAAAACATTGAATCTCCTAATATATTATTTTATTGGTATCCAAAATAAACTTTACAAAAAAAAACAAGCTCATATGGATATCTTTTATGTTATGATAATAGAATTTGGAGTTTATAAATATTTTTCATTAATTTTGCGTCTAGTATTTGGAATGTATGTAAAATAAGACTCCATGCGGAGGATTCTAAATTGGGTATGGCTAAATTTGATCCCAAATAATGTTAACCAGTTCTAAAAATTTTGGAATCTTTTTTACTTATTAGGCTTTTACTCTTTTTCCCTTTGACCAAGTAGTTTTTTTGTCTTGTATTGGTTTTTGGGTACACTTAGCCTAAACTTAAAAACATAAAATTTTCTCCCCCAATCTTTTTCTTCTACACAAAATTTCACAAATTTTAAAAAAACTCAAAAAAAAAATCAAAAAGCTCTCAAAAGTTCTAATATATAATCCCACGAAAGAAGTGGTTTTCTTCTCTTATCTAATCCCATTGTGTGCTTTTAACTACATTATTTCGAATTCGGTCTAATGATGCTTGGGTTCGACAAATAATTATGCAGACTACATTATTGGTAGACACGAAGTGAGCATAAAATCTACGATCATTCTACATATACTAATTCAATATTGATAACTTTTGATCATTTTTCCTGCAAATAAATCGACAAAAAAGAAAACAAAATGATATTTTTTATAAAACATCAATACCTTATGCCTCTACTGCTACCCACCCCCCCCGGTCACAGTAGCTAACTACTAGCTTGTTAAGCTGCCATACACATCTATGCGCCATCTAAAATTCAGACAAGACATGTCAATAACCATATTTAACAAGATGCGGGGTGTAAACTGTAGAAATCCAGTTTGTGAAATTGAAAAGGACCGAAATTTTACAATATTAGAACAAAACCTTTGTAAGAATATTAAATCTTGATGTAGAAACGATGGAAGATATCAGAACCTTTTTTATCAGTAATGAAGCAAGTATAAAGAAAAATAGTGAGAATGAGAACCTATGTAACTCTTGTGATGTGAAGTCTCTCTTTCCCTTTCTCGTACTCAAGAGTGGTTTTTTAGTCTCCAGTTTCGGCTCAAGCGTTAAACTTTAAAACTCGTAAATCAAATCTTACATTTTAATTATCAGAAATTTTCATTATCCGTCGGTTGTTATTGTTTATTAGATTATAGTACTCCGGAGTTGTTGAAGAACCTTTTTTAATTAGTCGAAAATTTAGGTTTTGTGATTTTGAGTTTTGAAGGTTTTGGTAAAGAGAAAGAATGAGATAGAATTTGATTTAGAGTTACTTTGTTCGACAGATACTTAGAGTTTACGACTTAATAAATCTGTCATGGGTACTTTTAGTAAAATGTCAGGGATGGTTAAAATTGCAATTGAACTATTTAAAATTGGGGACGGTTATCATATTAGACCAGATTTTGCCATACTTTTTTAGATTTTGTTATACTAAAATGATGGAGCTAGGTTACGGTTATTTTCCGACAAAAAATATTATTGAAGTTTGTTATTAGTGTGTTGGTCTATAATATTTGAAGTTGACAATATGTTTTAAGGAATTTTGGTACCAATACTTTTTGTTTGGTTTAATACCGGTTGGAATGAATGTGTTGGGTCATATTTAAAATACGACTTATTGAATTTCCAATTTAGCGTACCATTCTAGTTAGTAATAAATTTTGTTTTCTTTATCCAACTTTCAAATTTTATTTTATACATATATTTTGCTATTTTAGTATTTTTGTCAAGAATAATTTACGGTTCGATGTATTTGTTGTGTCCGGTGTCTTATTTTGTTACCGTAAATCAAAATATATATGTCTACTTGTATTTAAACATTTTATTTTAAGTAAAAATAAATTTGAATTAAAATATAATTAAATTTGATACACTGAATGTGCCAAAGCCAAATAAAGGGCGCTAAAACTGAAAAAACAAAATTACAGGGTCTTCATCTTCAACTTTCGATCCTTTTTCAGAAACTTTCTTGAGCTCACTACATTGATTTCAAAACTCAATAAATTTGAAGGAGACAATTCTTTTTCTTCTTAGAGAAAAAGATGATGAATTGAATCTTGAAATAGTTGCTCTATTTCAAGGAGAAATCTTCTTCTTTGAACATAAATCCTCTCGAGAAGCTACTCAGTAAAGTTATAATCCTGTATAAATACTTTCTGCCAATTTTTGAAGTTAGGCAAGCCTGCTTAAGAGAGCAACTAAAACTGGAATTAGTGAATATGAGCATTAGTAATATATGCTAGCCCAAGACTCTCTAGAATTAAGATTGCTTTAAGGTTGGATGGAGCATAGTTGAATTGAAATTCTTGTCTCATTTTTCACTTCAGAGTCCAGCGAGCAATACAGTCGGGTGCTTGATTCAGGTCTCTGAAAGTGTGATTAATACCATTGATGGAGCAATTAGTCTCCTGTTGCAACTGAAAATGGAATCTAAAGCCCACATGAATTTATCTTGGCTCTGAAAATTTACCAGTAGCATATAATTTGTTTCTATATCAATCTTTGTCTAGTCTTTTTCTTTGCAGATTTTGAGACCATCAAGTAAAGCTCAAGCTTCAGCCATTAGGGAAATGAGCTTACCATATAGAAATCCAACTCCATGAAGTAAGTTACCCTTACTATCTCTAACAATTATAGCTTTGCTTGTTTCATCATTTGATTGACAAGATGTGTATGTGTTTAATTTCAATCTTCCAATAGCAGAGTGATTCTATTTAAGAATAGCATGCCTCACCTTAATTTCTTGAATATGATTGAAACAACCTAATTCTTTAGCTGCATTAAGATCTTCAAAGCACTACTTAGATTTAAAAGAGTTAGAATAGTCAAGACTATTTAGAACCCCAATAACATCTGAAATTTTCTTTTGATGAGAGACAACTTTACCTTTAAACTTAGCTTGATTTATATAAAAGGGATTGTATGCCTTACATGAGTATCCTTGTTTGTTGACCAGAACCATGTCCTAGACATGTGGGTTATAGTCATGTATCTGTAAATTTGTAAACTAAAATTCCTGCAAAATGGTTTTGTATCGTCCAAGCGAACTCACAAGCAATAAATAAGTGATTAGGAGATTCATAGTTCATACAGAATTGACATTTGAAAGCAAGAATCATATGCTTCTTCTGCATAATAGTATCAATAAGGATGAAGTTATAAATCAACTTCTAGTGAAGAAATGCATGCTTTCTGGGAGTGAGAGAGTTCCAGATTTTACCAAAAAGATTAGATTTATTGTTGTGATGTCTAATATGGTTCCATGTATCCTTTAATGTGAATTTACCACATTTAGATAGATTCTAGATTAAGATATCATCACATTCAGGCTTAATAGTACAAGTAGATATTCTATTCATGTCACTAGGATCTAACAAATCTTTAATCGATTTAGGTTTCACTGATTATTAGACCTATCTATATTGACCATTTCAGATTTCAACCATTTATTATCAGTCTTATCATCAAGAATTAACATAGGTTTATGGTTGGACCAGTTATCTAGCAAAAAACCATTCATATTTGAGCCAAATTTCCAGGTGATATGGGTAACTGCATATTGTTTGATATTGACAAGTCTTTTCCAAACCATAGAGCCAGGTTTGTTGGAAGATACCTGTAAGGGGTGTAGATTTTTAAAATATATATTATGCATTAAGTTAACCCAAATAGTTTTGTTGTTCCTGAAGTTGATCCACATGTTGCAAGATAAATAGTCTTGAATATTAGACAGTTTTCTGATATTAAGACCTCCTTCCTTAAAAGGTTTACAAACATAGCTCCATCTACACCAGTGAATGTTTTTATAAGTATTGGTAGAGCCCCCTAAAAATCTGTTAATTTTTTTTTTTCGATTTTATCTATTACACATTTAGGAATTATATTGCTTTACATCCACTAAAGAGTAATACTCATAAGAACAGAGGTTATAAGAGTTAACCTCCATGTAAATGAAAGGTACGTTGATTCCCAGTCTTTGATCTTGTTGTTTATTTTGCTGAGAGTAATTACTTGATTTGTTGTTAGTGTTGATGGTAATACCCAGATATTCAGTAGGTAATGTACTAGTACTGAAACCAGTCTGGTTAGTAAGGATATTAATCTTAATAGGATTCATCCATAAGCAATGATCACTTTCGTTTTGTCTTTTTTTTATCACTTGTCCTAATACATCTTGATAAGTCTGGAGATAATTGCTAAGAGACACTAAAGTCTAGATTCCTTGCTGTTAGTGAAAATAAGTACATCATCTGTAAAAGCTAGGCTATGAATGTACATATTGCTTCTGTTTTTATATTTCATGTTTTTATTAGATTCAAAGAGTTTATTAAGACCTCTTAATAAGACTTTTTCTACAACAATAAAGAGTCTTGGAGAGAGAGAGAGAATCTCCTTGCCTCAACCCTTTAAAAGTTTTGAAAAAGCCTATGGCCTCTCCGTTGACAATTATAGAGACATAAACAGAAGAAATCATCTTATTAATGAGATTAATGAACCTTTTTTGAAAACAAAATTTGCTAAGAACTTTAATTATGAAGCGGTGAGTCTTTTTGTCAATACCTTTGCATATATCAAGATGAATTAGAATATTCTTGTCTTTGACATTTTTGTTTAAATCATGTAAAAGTTCCTTAGCAATTAATAAGTTCTCTTGAATACAATTACCATGCGTAAAGCCACCCTGAGTTTTGGAAATGATCCTGAGAAGAACTCTAGTTAGCATATTATTCAGAATTTTGGACATGATTCAGTTTAATAAAGAACATAGGCTTATAGGTCTGTAGCCTTTCCATCTACTGGGATTTCCAGACTTAGGAATCAAACATATTCCAGTAGCTAGACTTCCTTTAGGAATATTTTTACCCATGATGAAATGATGCATAACTTGAGTGAGGTGTTTCTTTATTATGTTCCAACAAGTTTTATAGAAAAACTGATTGAAATCATCCATACATGTAGCACTTAAGGAATTCAAGTTGTTAATGATATCCTAAATATCCTATTCACTTGGAGGCAGTAATAAGTTCTTATTGTCTTCCTCAATAACCAGAGAAGGGATGTTGTTAAAGATAGGATCAATCATTTTTATTTCCCATCCTTCTCATTGATGTAAGAGTAACTAGTAAGAGCTTATTTAAAATAAGAGACAACAGAAAGGCCAATTGTGCTTCTGTCTGTGATCCAAGTATTGCCTTCTTTAATTCTATTTATGCATTTTCGCTTCCTTTTCTTTGTAACGTAGTTGTGGAATAATTTAGTACTTTTATCTCCATCAATAGTCCAGTTGGCATAGCATTTTTGGAGCCAATATAACTCTTCCATTTTGTGTGCTTGAAGAAGAAGGGCATCTGTTTTAGAAAGGTCAGTCCTTCTATTAATGTTGTTTTGATCTTGATGCTTGATTTCTAACATTTGGACCTCTTCCTCGAGTGTGTGCACTTCATTAAAGATATTATCAAAATGCACCTTGTTCCAAGTTTTAAACCTACATTGAACCTTTTTAATTTATGCCAGAACTTCATCAAGGGGTCCTCTTCTATGTCTTGGTTCCAATTGTTTTCAACAAAAGAAATTAAATCACTGTCTAAATACCAAATGTTTAAGAATCTAAAACTTTTTGTTGGACTAGGATTGTCTTTAGAAATAGTGATAAGAAGGGGCATGTGGTCTGAACAAGTTCTAGCTTTATGAATAACTTTAGTTTCACTAAAGAAATCACACAATTTGTTGTTGATGAAAACTTTGTCCATATGTTTCCATTTAGATTTGTTGGACCATGTATATTTAGATCCAGCAAACCCTGCATCTTTAATTCTGCATTCCCAAATCATCTTATTGAAATTATTAGTACTATTCTGACAAAAGAAGAACAACCCAGTTGATTATCAATAGTAGTAACAACATTAAAATCACCAAATATCATCCATTCAAAGTTAGTAAAAGAGATAGTTTTCAGATTGTTCCAGAGATCAACTCTATTGAGTCTCTAACATTTTGCATAAACCACAGTTATAAGAAAACAATGATTAAGAGAAGAGTGTCTCACTTCAGAGTGAATACATTGATTATGGTCTATTATGACATTGATAGTGATATCATATTATTCTTGCACTTAACATCCTTTGTTTTCTTGTCAAATATTTCTTTGAAACTAGTGTCTTCATCTTCTCTGTTGAAATCTGGAGAGCCTGGTTTAAACTCATAGTTGTTTTTCCTACCTGTAGAAGATGACTATTTGCTACCAATGTTACTCGGTTTGGGAGATGAGTTGTCTGAAACCAGATTTTCATAATCAAGGTTAATGGATACATTGTATCCATACTCCAGGGTTTGTATTGCTTTTATGATTTCCCCTTGTTCTGGTGTTTTGAACCCTTCTTTGTCTTGTTCAGGATTGTTTCCTTGAAACTCACTTCCTTTGGCTTTATGGATTTTCTTGTCTTGTTCAGCAGGAATATTTCTCTCTTTTGGTATGATTATGACTAATTTGATATGCTTCATAGTTGATCTTTAGTAATCTCTCTTTTTCACTGTTGTATACTAGGATCGGTTACTTGTGTTTCAGTTCCATGATTTTTGTCAGTATTTGGTTGAAGTTCTGTATTGTTTTTCTTACATTGTTGAATGTTGTGACCCAGATAATTACAGTTCGTGCAATACTTTGGGAATGTTTAAATTATTAATTTCCGTCCAACATCTTTAATTTGATCCAAAACCAATCCAAACATCATTTTGAATATTTCTTTTTACATCCATCTCGATCCAGGCGAGGCAAGAATTATGAAAGACTATGTATTTATCTGGCACTTTAATGATCAGGGGATCACTTATAGATGAGACAATGGTTTTGATTATATTCTCATGGAATAGGTGTTCAAGAAGTTTTTCAACCATGATCCAGACTGGTGTGATCGAGCATTCTTGATTGACATTGAAAGTTTTAGTTCATTTTAATAAGCGCATCATTGTGTTGCCAACAGTCCAGACAGATCTGTGCCATATTTTGCATACATCTCTTTTTTAGTCGAATTCAATCAGTATATGTCTTGAGTCTCAAATCGTGTATCTGTAGTCTACTTCAAATTTTAAGGATTTACAGAATTGGATAAGAAGATTACGTTTTGGCAGCCCTTCAGCAAACTTCCTTACTATGTGAATTTGGATATAGATTTCAGTTGATCTTTTACTTCTTTCCCATATTGAATCGAAATATGGTCTTGATTTTCCGTGATGCTGTCTGGTTCAAAGGAATGATCTTGGCTCTATTTTTTGTTCTGGAGAGCCTCAACATACGTTTTATCTTGATGTTCATTATCTGTTGTGAACAGTTGTTGACTTTCTTTGCTCTGTTTGGTTTTGCAAGTTGTGTTTCGGAAGGATGAAAATGGATCAGTTTATTCTTTTGGATGAAAACTAATTACGGTGAGTTACGGTGAGCGTTGTATAGAACTAGGGAAGGAAAATGGTTAGAATGAAAAAGATTTCCTTGATGGAAAATGAATTGTCTTTCTTTCTTAGAGTTCAAGAAAGAAAATGACATCCTCAAAAATTCTTAGATTTCATTTAATTTTTAAAAAATAGTAGAAAAAATCTCTTCCAATTGTATTTAAATGGTCTAATTCAATATGAAGTTGTAATTATTAAAAAAAAAATTATTTGAGCCTATGACCTCAACAAACAATTGTGGAAATTAGAATTTTCGTTTCATCACGCCAGCCAGCCACGAGCTCAGAAAACGTCCACCACACAGTTTCCGCTGAAATGTAAATTCATCACAGAGATACGAAAAACCCGAATTCGACCATGTTCGTCCTCCAGAAAATGGTTTCTACACTCTCTCTATCTTTCTCTCCTCACCAACTCCTCTCTAAACCTCATCCTCTTAAACGACTCGTTTCAGTCTCACCCCGACTCGCACCAGGAACTGAAATCGGTAAAAAAAACCACAGTTTTTTTACCGTCTCCGCCGTAGCAACCGAGTCAACTCCCTCTGAAATCACCCATGACACCAAGGAATCGCCGGAGAAGAAAGTGGAGATCGAGAGAGTCGTTCTCCCTACTAATCAGTCGTCCGAGAAGCTATTGAGAATTCGCCACACTGTAAATTTCTCTGATTTTATTTTGTAGCCTTGTTTGTTTCCTAGGAAATTGGGAGCCAATTTGGGAATCTACTACTTTTATTGCCAATTGGCTTCTTCTATATCACGTTGATATCTATTGGGCTCGAATTGGTTCTTCTGAGTTTGCAAAAAAATTCAATTCTTTTTATGAGTTCGAAAGCTAGTGCATTTTCTTCAAGTTTGTTCCATGCAGTTTTAATGTTAAAAAAGATATGAATTTTAAGCTACTGGATTTTCTTCAACCTTATAATTTAGACCTTGAGTTGTTATGGTGAAGAACTGTTTATAGTCCTACTTGTATGTCAATTATACATATATAAATTAAAATTTCAGACAATTGTTTGTTTAGCTATTAATTTCGCCTCCCAACACCCACTTTAGTTTACAGTTCTACTAATAAGTATTGTTTCTCAAAGGCTACTTCTTAAGATGTTATGAATCAGTTCCCTAATATCTGTTGGATGGTTGTTAAAATTTGTTGGAAATGATGAGCTAAACTGTTTAATTTGCTTGCTGGTCTTTCCTTTGCTAAATCGAACCATTTTAATGAAGTACAGTGTGCGCACGTGATGGCGATGGCTGTTCAAAAACTTTTCCCTGATGCGAAGGTGACAATAGGACCGTGGATTGATAATGGGTTCTTTTACGATTTCGATATGCCACCTTTGACAGATAAAGACCTCAAGAGGATTAAGAAAGAGATGGTGAGTACTTGTGTTACATGGTACATTTAAGAAAATGTTATTGTTTTTCGGTGAGTAAAACTTTCCCTTTCTATTATCGAATGTAGGATCGTATCATTGCTCGAAATCTACCACTTACAAGGGAAGAAGTTTCGAGAGATGAAGCTAAAAGAAGGATTTTGGCTATGAACGAGCCTTACAAGATTGAAATATTGGAGGGCATCAAAGATGATACTATCACCGTCTACCATATTGGTAAAACTTGAATCTCTTAAATTTTTATCAATTATTGATTATATTGTTCTTTATTTTTAATTTTTTCTATAATTAAAACTTGTTTATAGGGGATGAATGGTGGGACCTTTGTGCTGGGCCTCATGTTGAAGCTACTGGAAAAATTAACAAGAAAGCTGTTGAACTCGAGTCTGTTGCTGGTGCATACTGGAGAGGAGATGAAAAAAGACCTATGCTTCAAAGGATCTACGGAACAGCTTGGGAAAATGAAGAACAGTTAAAATCGTACATTCATTTTAAAGAAGAAGCTAAACGTCGGGATCATAGACGCATTGGTCAAGATCTTGATTTGTTTTCAATACAGGTATGTTTACATACGCAGGTCGTAAGGCTTGTTTGGTGCCATTTTTTGGATATTCCTTTACCAAAATGAAAATATACTCACTTGTAGGAAGAAGCTGGTGGAGGCCTAGTCTTTTGGCATCCTAGGGGTGCCATTGTTAGAAACATTATCGAAAATTCATGGAAGAAAATACATACTGAACACGGTTACGATTTAATATACACTCCCCATGTAGCTAAGGTGGACCTTTGGAAAATCAGTGGTCATTTAGACTTTTACAAAGAGAATATGTACGATCAGATGAAGATCGAAGACGAAGATTACCAACTTCGACCAATGAATTGTCCGTACCATATTTTGCTATATCAAAGAAAACGCCAATCTTACCGAGATTTGCCTATCAGGGTTGCTGAGCTTGGAACGGTTTACAGATACGAGTTGTCTGGAAGCTTACACGGTCTTTTCCGCGTCAGGGGTTTCACCCAAGTAAGCTGAGTTGTGTTTAGCTCTTGAAAAGTTGGCATTCTTGTTTCCCTTTCACTCAAAACGGAAACTGATGTGAAAAAAATGTGTGGTTGCTGAAATTACAAATTATTTTCTAGAAAATTAAGAACTGTCAAACTGACATTTTTACTGTGTACTATAATGTGAAAACGGTTTTCTATTGTACATAGACACTCTGTGTAATAATTATTATTAAAAGAATATATATTACTGTCTGTAAAATACCAATTTTAATAAAATGAAAGAGCTTTCATTTTCATGAACCAATTAGGTTTCCCTTTCTTTTAGAAAGTGAAAATAGTTTTTACAAGAATTTTCACTAAAGGCGAAAACAGATTTGTTGTCGTGATTGCGAACCAATCGAACCCTAATTGTTGTTTCCTAAAGACGGAAACAGATTTGTCGTCATGCGTTGTCTGGTCTTCACTGTATTCAATATGTATATTAAGTTTACTATTTTCACAGGATGATGCACATATATTTTGTTTAGAAGATCAGATTAAAGACGAGATCAGAGGCGTCTTAGATTTGACGGAGGAGATATTATTGCAATTCGGTTTTGATAAGTATGAGGTGAACCTATCGACTAGGCCAGAAAAGGCAGTTGGAGGTGACGATATATGGGAAAAGGCAACATCAGCTCTTAAAGATGCTTTGGACGACAAAGGGTGGAGCTATCAAATTGATGATGGTGGTGGTGCATTTTATGGTCCCAAGATTGATCTTAAAATCGAGGATGCTTTAGGAAGAAAGTGGCAGTGCTCAACTATACAGGCAAGTAATCTCAGGTCATGTTTGGAACACTTGATAGTAGAGGAGATAATATAAAATAGGTAGGATTATATAGGATTAAAATGAGAAGAAGTCATTAGTCTTATCCAGTCTCAAGCTTCCCTATGGTTGTGTAGAGACTTATTTAATGATTTGCGTTAGCACTAAGGGTTTGTTTGGTGCCATCAACTTATTTTGCTATGATAAGCAAACGTGCCGTTTGGTTTATTATCTTTTTAGTCTAAAAAGATTAGCATTCTTAAAATTATTAAATAAAAAACATAAAGCTAAACGCCAAAAATAAAATGCATTTGGCTTTTAACCTTTTTTTTCTTAATATTTTATTTATCTTGATCCCTTGTTATACATATTGTATGTATACGAAAAACACATTTTTTGAAAAAAATTAATTTCGTTTTTCATTTTATACAGAATTTTTTCAATGTTGTCTTTTTTTTTTGTTAAACACCAAACAACAACCTATGAACTTTTCTTTTTAGTTACTTATTTTAAGCTTGCTTCTTGGGTTATAAGCTGGCTACCGAACAACCCCTAAACACTGGATTGGACTAAAGTAGTCTAGTACAATGCGGTTACACTTACAGTCCTATACATCAAACCTGCCTTTATAATTTATAGAGCAGTAACGGGTGGCTCGTACTCAGCAAAAATTCTAATTTGTGCAGGTTGATTTTAATTTGCCGGAGCGGTTTGACATTACGTATGTCGACTCAAACTCAGCAAAACAACGACCAATAATGATTCATAGAGCAGTTCTAGGATCGTTAGAACGCTTCTTTGGTGTTCTTATAGAGCATTATGCTGGCGATTTCCCGCTCTGGCTTTCTCCTATCCAAGTTCGAGTCTTGCCAGTTACAGACACACAGGTATATTACACATATTTTTCATATCTGATCGTTAGTCACTCTTTATTATATTAACTTTTTTCATACACATATTTGCTCTATAAAGGTTGTTAAATTAGAAAAACTGTATTATGGTCTCAGCTAGAATACTGTTACAAGATGACTCGTGAGCTGAAAGCTAGAGGCATTCGAGCTGAGGTTTGCCATGGTGAGCGACTGCCAAAACTCATTAGAAATGCAGAGAAGCAAAAGATTCCGTTAATGGCAGTTGTGGGTCCCAAGGAAGTTGAAACTCAAGAAGTCACTGTTAGATCGAGATTTGGAGGGGAGATGGGAACTATGAAAGTTCAAGACTTTATCAGTAAAATCGAGTTTGCTGTTGAAAGCAGAAGCTCTTTGTAAAAGCTCATACCTTTGTAGTGAATACTTTTGCAGAAAGGAAATTACAGGAAAAAAAATAAGAATAAATTATTCATTAGCTTTGCTAGATTCTTTTATATATATACTCATCTTTGTAAATGAAGAGTAGTGAATTTTCTTTTTTGTTGCTGCTGACATTGACTTGGATGTGATTTTTTTTTACTTTGGATTCGGAAATTAGTTTTTAAAATAAAACTGTTTTAGTTTTTTAAGATAAAAACCATCAAAACATTGTTAACACCAACATGTATTTCGGATTCGGAAACTAGCCTTGAAAAGTAACTATTAAAATATTGGAGCGCTAGTATATAGTAAAAAAAATTGTGCAAACGTCCAGCCAAACTCGCATTGGCGAACTATGAAAGAAATTGTAGTTACTTTGGACTATAAATATGAACGATGTTATTTACTTTTTTATTTTATTATTGGTAGGTCTAATAACTATAGATTAATTATATTTTAGCAATTAAATTTAGAGAAAAGTATCACTAAATACCCGCTCAAGTATGTAATTATCCAATTATCCGGTAGTACTTAAATTTCGGATAGTATTATTTAGTACCTTCACTTAAATTTTGGACAAAATTACCTCCGACTATATATATCCATTTTTCACTTTAAACACATTTTTTCCTCTTCTCACTACCCTAAACCAACCCAAACACGTCTAATTTTTTTAGAAACCACCAGAAAAGAAACTGTTCGACTTCCATCATCTCTCTCCAACCAGAAACCCTTCGAGTCTCTCTCCAAATCAATCGTTCGTCGAACCCTCACCGGAATTGTACCGGTCACCATCTTGTACTCCGTCAAGCGATTAACCACCTTCTGTTGGAGAAGTCACCGTCAAGTGGTCGCCGACCGGTGAAACTACAGTGTTTTGCGGTAACCATGTAAGCATTCTCGTGGAAAATGTATTTTTTTTTGCGTTTTTATGACTTCGAACCACTTGTTTCCGTTATTTCGCGATCGACGTTGCTTTTTTTACCGGAATCAAGTATTTAGTGATGACAGTTGCTCTGTTAGTTTCTGGGTTTATCGTCGAACCCAGGGTAGAAGTTAGGTTGCATGTAATGTTAATACTTTCCTGAGAATTGTGATGTATGTTAGATGTGCATTAGGTAGTTGATTGCACTTGTTGATTTTGGTGTTGTTTCAATATTTCCCAGATCCCTGCAATGTGCATGTAAAAAATAGAACAGTTCGCAGCCTGTACGTGTGCGTTGTAGTACAGTTCGCATCTTCATCACGTAGGATGCAAACAATTCGCAGCTTCATCTTTGTTTATATTTGCAAACAATTCGCAGCTTGATTGAATGTGTGTATCATACAGTTCGCAGCTTATATTTGCAAACAATTTACAGGCCAACCTGCAAATTGTTTGCAAAATCGGGCTGGTAGATAGGCAGTTCGCAGCTTGTCATGCGAGTTGTGTGATATTCCAACTGATGGATAGACAGTTCACAGCTTGTCATGCGAGGTGTGTGACACTCCAACTGATTTGTGTTTGTGCAGGAAGTATGACAACAAAACCAAACTATTACAGGTCAGGATTGGTGAGCTTTCTGAAACTGTTGAAAGAGAACCGTATTACCCGTGCCCACACGAAGCTGCAAGAAACACACCCTTCTACACGCTTTTGAAAACGGCTTTCGAAATCCGTAATGTGGCAGAGCTGCCGAAGAATAAATTATATTCGATCATTCAGTATGTTGTAGAGAGGTTCTCCATCGATGAAGACATCTTCTTTATTGGCTCAAATTTTGTGAAGCTAACGGCAGACAATGTGAAGGTCATATCCGGGATGAAGCATGGCACAAAGGAAATACCGTTAACAAAATCTGGAGCATTTCACAATAGATATGTAAACGACAAGGATGACGAATCGAGGATGATGAAGAAATAATTCATTGGTCAAACGTCTAGGAAGATAGGACCGACAATTACTAAAACCATAATGAACGCCATTTTAAAGGTACCTGTAAAATAGACTTCATCTTATAAAGAAGGATCATGTATTTTACTAACATAGTATGTTGTCGTGGGTTTTACAGGCAGGTATAGAAAGAGCCATAAGCGAAAGGGGGAGCATGAGTTGGAAGATGTTGCACGACTGTTGATACTGTTTTTGTGCTCAACCCTATTCTACTCCGTATCTGGAGATATCATGGGTTAGAGTGTGCTTTATGGTTGAAGACCTCAACAAAATAAAAAAAATTACGACTGGTCCGGATCAATAGTGTTCAAGCTTCTTCAGTCTATCAGGAGTTGCTTACCTATCGGAAAACTTGATAGAGTCTTCGGCTGCATCACCCTTCTAATTGTAATATTGATTTATTCAGTATAAATATTAGTTATGTACAGAGCATCTTGATGATAATACTTGACCCGATTCAGCCCTTCATCATGGAGCACTAAACAATCGGGCTAGAGGTAGTAAAGCGAACCTTGATCCCAAGGTTTTTCAAATGGTTGGGATTAGAGTGCCAAACATCTACCGTGTCGCTGCTTGTTAGAATACCCAATCTGAAAGATGATCAGGTATGATGTATATAGGTATTGAATTAGGGTATCAAACAATTCACAGACCATCTTGAGTTTTGTTTGGTAGTCTATTAAACTAAGGTATCAAACAATTCGCAACCTACCTTGAGTTTTGTTTGGTATTCTATTAAATTAAGGTATCAAGCAATTCGCAGCTTATAATTTACAAACAATGCCCAGCGAAACCTGAGAGATGTTAGAAACCTAATAGGTGATAGAGTTGCAAACAATTCGCATGGTATCATGCTAGTTGTTTGCAACTCTATCACCTATTAGGTTTCTAACATCTCTCAGGTTTGCGAGCTGTTTGCAACTCCAAGCTGATAGAATTCCAAAGAACTATCACGATATCATGCGAACTGTTTTAAAAAAACAGATAGTCTATATTCTGATATTTTCCAAACAAACCGCGTGCAGCTATTTACTTTCATGTTCCTCGATTGGTAGGTTTTGGAAGGTCCACTATGTCTTACTTAGGCTGAAAGCGAAGCTTTGGAAGGAGAAATAGGTAGTGGAGATGCAGATGCTGAATCGATTTCACCAGAAGAAAGACCAAAGAAAAGGAAGAAAAACACAGCCCCAAAACCAAGGAAACGGGCATCACAAAAACAGAAAGAATCCAATCAGGTGATATCACTCAGACCCCAACCACAAACAGTCCCCCAGCCAATGATTCCACCAACGCCGATCGGCACATCCCGGCAGGAGCCCGAGGACGAGGGTACCATTAGTATGAGTGACACAATCGGTAATTTTATCCTCAAACGCAGAGCGACTACTCCAAATAAGTATGGAACTGTAGGGGAATCGAAGTGTTTGAAGACGTACACTGATAAGAACAAGTACCAGAGGAAGATAGAAAAACAGGCGAAAGAAGTAAGTATGAAATTGAGCCTTACATAATCACTTTAATCAGCACGTAATATGCTATAATACGTCCGGTATTACTTTTTCAGCTGGAAGAATTAAAATTGAAGATAGCGGAGCTTGAAGCACAACAACTCCACAATGCTCTCTCTCAGCCAATTTGCCAGATTCGAAGCCCTACAATTGAGAAGGTACCTGGACTACCAGCATTATCATCTGAAGCGGTGTCCACTAAATTTTAGGCATCTGTGCCAGCTGAAATTCAGGATAAGGACCCAAATCAGGACTGACAAATGCAGGATGCTGAAAAGCATGATGGAGTACTACCAGAAGAGAGGGATGATGATGGGAACCATTCACCCGTACCAGTACCATCTGGTAAGATACAAGAAATGTTGTTGGTATCCACAGAAACGGACACCACCGAGAGACAGACAGACAAGTCTCCTCCTACACAGGAGGCAGCGACAGTTCTGACTCCTTGAACGGAGAAAGAAAGACACGAGTCTCTTTTGAATGACCAACAACTCGTACTTCACATAGCAGAGAAGGTAGGCTGCGAACAAAACAAAGCTAAGGAGGTAGAAGCTCGTGAGAAGGAAGTGGCAGCAAAAAAATCTGGACGTACAGACCCAGATAGCCGTGAAGATGTAAGTGGATCAAAAGTACACTAAGATTCAAATATCTTAATTTATTGTTGTGATGAAATTGTTTCTATAATAATGTTTATTGTTGTATACATATTCAAATAAAATCAGTGTATGTATTTAAAACAGTCATGGGATTTATCGTTGTATACATATTCAAACAAATCGAATCAGGATAACTTTCAAACAAATCTCAAGACTATTGTGTAGTACTGTCCAAACGATTCTCTGGATATCCTGAGACTTGTTATATATTATATTGATTTGGGTATCACACAGATCTCATGTTAGCATGCGAGTTGTTTGATATTCTGATCTCAAACAACTCACAGGTTAGCATGCGATTTGTTTGACCTTCTGATCTCAAACAATTCTCAGGTCAGCATGCGACTTGTTTGCAACTCAGACTGCAGTATGCTTACCCCTCCACCTTTTTATTTTGAATTTTGTATGAAAAAGCAGGCCGAAAAACAACAACAACAACAACAACAACAATAGCAGCAACAAGAACAAAAAAACACCCACAAGAAGAACAAGAACAATAGAATCAAGAAGAACAACAACAACAACACATAACCGTGGCAAAGAGAGAAAAGCTAACACAAGACGTAGCTCCGAGAGAGTCAGAATCTATCAATCTCTGTGAGAAGCAGGAACTACTTAGCTAGAGAGGAGCATCGTTAGAAGACCAGAACCAAGACGGAGATGTACCTCAAATACCAACACTGGCCTACACAAAGTCAGAATTACTAAGCCAAGGTCAAATTGTAGTACCACTACCGAATCAACCAAAAGCTCCAAAATCGAACGATAACACATTATGCTTACCTGATGCTTCTATTGATGGTATTTACACTCAAGTTTCATAGATATTTTTAAACAAACTTGATAATGTTGAATTCGATGGCGTAATACAACGGTCTTTGGAGAATATGTCGGAGGATGACATAAATGATTTTTGCCGACACGATCCAGAGATTATGCCAAACCAGCCAACGACACTGGTTGTTGCTGACCCTATGGTAAGGGCTATTTCAAATAATTTCGCAGCATATCATGAGACTTGTGTTGATGTATTTTACGATTTACAAACAAATATTAGGATAACCTGCGAATTGTTCAACATTCTATTTTAGTGGAAACTCGAACAATTCCCCTGATATCCTGATAGTTATCCTCTATTATATTCAACTAAAACCCAAACAATTCGCATGTTATCATGCGACTTGTTAGGGGAAGTTAATATTATAATGTCTGACACACTCTTTTAATTTTTGTTATTTTATAAGCTCAAGTCAAGTAAAGAGATAGAGGAGCCTATTTTTAATCTACTGACACCAACACAACATCCAGAGGCAGAGGAAGAGGAGAACGTCAACTCCCAAAAGTAACATTCACCGGCTGGCCAAAGAAAACACGGACAACTGATCGTATCGATGTCGCAGAATACCAAAAAATACAGATATTTAAAGCCAGTGAGTATGACACCATTGATCCAGTAGTATGGAATTTACCATCGTCCAAATTTGCCTACGGAATTAGTATGCAAACGAGTGATGTGTTGGCGCTACATTTCGAACTAGAGCTGGACGTAAAGGTATTGAATTGTCAACCAATTCTCTTTTTAATGTTTCAAACAAGTCTTGTATATTTAACGTAAATAAACAACTCGTTTCATAGGTTTTGGACGCTTGGATTAGAAAGATGCTCGTAGAAGTAAATTTGAAAGTTCTATGCAAAGCTGTTCCAGGAGTGAATTATGACTGCGTACTGATTTCGTGCATGACTACGGTAAGTTTAGCTACGGTAAATTTCAAAGTTCCTCGCATGTTCTCGTTGTAATATACTCTTGCTTGAATGCATCATAATATATAATTAGGGTGGGAAGTAACAAATTTAGTCGACACAGTTTTTAGCAAAGCGCCTAAAAACTCCAACCTCATCATCATTCCAATATGCAGCAAGACGAAGGACCAAGTAAACCATTGGACGTTGCTCGTCATTGATGTAGACGGCAGGACGGTAACAAACTACAACCCACTGCTGCCTAAACTCAAAGCGACAGACCACACAACAAAGACACCGACACAGCTGGTAAAACTCCTAACTGCTACAATTACTTTTAAACACATTTTAAAAATAATGATCAGGATATCATACGAACTGTGACCAAGTCAGTTGTATTTATATGCAAGAAATTCCCATGTTGTCCTGAGAATTGTTGGCAACTAGACGTCCTGATATTTGTTTGAAAATGTAATGCGTTGGCGTTTCATTCAATTCGCAACATATCCTGAGAGAATTCGCAATATAGGCTGCGAATTGTTTGACATCCACATTTTGGACTGGTTTGCCAAACAATTTGCAATATAGGTTGCGAATTGTTTGACATCCACAGTATAAGTATTTGTGCTAATTTCTGACACAAATTATTATAACCAGATTAAGGATTTACTGGATAAATAATACCTACCTACTACAAAGACAAGGTGAAAGGTGAGAAATAACAGAAAAATTCCACAACAAAAACCTGGCACCCTTGACTGTAGTATTTTTGTCTGCCAATGCGCTAGAGATATTATCCAACATGGATGTGCGCATGACACTTACGATAAAGATTGGTTCCCGACTTCAGAGCAGAAATGTTTCATTTTTTCCTAAATGATGATGACACCAACTCGTACTGGAAGTAATATAGTTTTTTCTGTATGATATTATAATTTTTTTTGTACATATATTCCTTGTAATTTTTTTGGTGTATATACAGTTTTTTTGTTTCAGAAATGTGCAATGTATGAGATTTTCAAACTAACATTAGAGAACAGTTGGTATTTGAACAATTCCCATCATTCCCTGGTATATATGGAAATACAAGATTCTTATCAAACAATTCGCATGCTAACATCATATATAAAGATCAGTTGTTATTCGAACAATTCCCATCATTCCCTGGTTATATATATATAAAGACAAGATTCTTACTAAACAATTCGTATGCTAACCTGATATATGCTGAGAAAACTACCACATCAACAACTACAGGCTGGGAAACTACCACTAAAAAGTTCGCATCGTATCCTGATATGATTAAATAATTTAAAATCATCGTTGAAGAATATGAATAGGCTATGGCATCTACCTTGGTAAACGTTAAGTGCATTGAGCACGCAAAAAGCAATCTAATCACCACAACCCATTAATTGTTGATTGGACAAGGAGGCTATGTAATGATTAATATAGTCACACCACCTCATAAGCTCAGACTCCCTCCATGCCTATAAATAACACTAGTAACCAAACGCTAATTTAAAAACAAACTCTATATTTTCTTAAAAAACACCTCTGGTTCTCTTCAAATTCCAAACATCATGTCATTTTCCACCACCACCACCTCTAGGTCTCTGGGTGACTCCTGGTCATCCATAACCACCAACTGGAGCTCAGACTTAATCACTTCGGCGGCACCACCAAACAGCCCAGTTTCTGTCATGGATTTTTACATTAAGGACTACTTTTCTGCTGACTCTGAACCAGTGGAAGTGGTTCCCCTAATTGTTGCTGAACCTCAGCCAACAGAGGTTCCAACTCAGAGTGCAGAGGTTCCAAACAAGAAACAAAAGAGGGAGGACGATGTTGGTCCATCAATGACCAGATTTTTAAGCATAATGGACGTAGATAACGAGGAGGAAGAGCACAATGGAAAGACTGATGATCAACATGAAGAGGAGAAAGATGGTGAAGAATCCTCTAGTGATGACTGATAGTGTTTTTTTTTGTTTTTTTTTTGGAATGCAACTAACAAACACTAAAAGGTTGTAGTGATTGTTTGAAACTTGTTAGTGCATGAAGCATGTAATCCTTTTTTTGGAATCCATTTTTTGTATAAACTTTTAATCATATGTGAATATGTTATACTATGTGTGAACGTGAAAGAATTCCCAAAATCCACACCCTATTACTACTTACAAACAACTCACATCTTAACCTGAGATGTTGTTTATTAATACTACTCTTATACAAACAATTCGCATGCGGACCTGAGAATTGTATACTTTGTAGTTCTATAAAATTCGCAACATATCATGAGATTTGTAAGCAACTAAAATTCCTGCTATTTGTATGAAAATAAAATTCGTAGTATATCATGCGATTTGTAAGCAACCAAAAGTCTTGATATTTGTTTGAAAATATAATTCGCAGCATATCATGAGATTCGTAAGCAACTAAAAAGTTATGATATTTGTTTTAAAATACAATTCGCAGCATATCATGAGATTTGTAAGCAACTAAAAGTCCTGATATTTGTTTGAAACTGCAATACTTTGAAGTTCCACACAATGTGCAGCATATCATGTCATTCGTAAGCAATTATAGTCCTGATATTTGTTTGAAAATGCATTACGTTGGAGTTCTATACAATTCACAGCATATCATGAGATTTGTAAGCAACTAAAAGTCCTGCTATTTGTATGAAAATACAATTCGCAGCATATCATGCTATTTGTACGCAACCAAAAGTCCTGATATTTGTTTGAAAATATAATTCGCAACATATCATGAGATTCGTAAGCAACTAAAAAGTCCTGATATTTGTTTGAAAATATAATTCGCAGCATATCATGAGATTTGTAAGCAACTAAAAGTCCTGATATTTGTTTGAAAATGCAATACTTTGGAGTTCCACACAATTCACAGCATATCGTGTGATTTGTAAGCAACTAAAAATCCTGATATTTGTTTGAAAATGCATTACGTTGGAGTTCCATACAATTCGTAGCATATACTGATAGTTGTTTGAAACACTTTTGGATTTGTTTGCCAAACAATTCTCAGTAGGCTGAGATGCAAACAATCCGCATTCTGGTAGAGTTTCACACAACTCGCTATCGAGATATTGCACACAATTCTCAATAGTGAATGCAAAGTGTATGCAACTCAAACACTTAGCATTTCTTTACTGTAATACAAACAAAAAAATGTGTAAATGAACAAACAACTGTAAAAAATGTTTAGTTTGTTGTCCACAATAATAACAACATTACAAATCAATGTGGCCAACGAGAATTGTCCACAGCACGAATTGTGTTTAAACTAGAACATCACAAGTCCTCCTGTTATGGCCTGATTTCGAACAACGGCCACACCTTAAATGTTTGGTTGAGGTTTCTCCTCTAGATGGGATTCACTTTGTCTTAGGCCTTTCGGAGCGTCTTTCAACGTTCAGAGGCAGAATTTCAACAAACGAAGGATCGTTAGCGCTGGACCCTTCCCCAAAATCCGTTATAGCTGGTATGCTGAAAGAGTAACTTTCCATGTAATTCTTAACAGTAAAGAAGGGATCTATTACAGTAAAGGGATCTTGGTCGTTATACTATATTGCCGCTAAAGCGTGAGGACATGGAAAACACTATTGTTGCCATGATCCGCAAGAACATTTAAAATCCAACAAATTAACAACAACCATAGGATTTGAAAAGACTTCGAACATGGCGGTAGATGACTTACGTACTACCCAAGTTCGGCACATGTCAACATTCTGCTTTAGCTTCTTCTCATACTCGGGGACCAAATTAGTACTCTAGCTTAACCCTTCTTCGTATCTTCGTGAAACTTGAGTCATGAGCAAGACTATAATCTAGTTAATAAACTCAACAATGGGTAGGCCGCAATATTTTTTGATCTGATTGTTAAAAGATTCTGCCGCAGTAGAAGCCAGAGAGCTGTATCGTTTCCCTTTAACGTAAGCCTGTGCATACCTTTCCAAGGATAAATTAGCAAGAAAATCACTCATTCTGTCACCACTTTCACATAGAAAATCTGTTAGTATATCTTTAAAAATATCTCGACTGGGAGCATAAGCAAGGCGATAGAATAAATTCAACATCCTTTTTTATAGTTTCTGTTAGTATGTTCTAATTTTGCTTCCAAATTCTGCATGAGATGGAAATAACAGTGCGCATGATATCAGTTTGGATACAAGACAGAAACAGCATTAACGATACCAGAATGACGGTCTGAAATAAATGTGATTTAGCGCTCCAACAAATGTGGTTTCAAACACCCCAAAAACCACATCCAATTGTCACAATCTTCAATGCTAACTATACCAAGAGCAACATGGAATAGTCCTGGAAAAAGACACCTCAAATGAACAATACAAATATCACTCAAGCATATAAAAAATATAAATAATTCGCATTCTTTCCTGAGAGTTGTTTTCAAATATAGACTGAGAATTGAGTACAACCATAGGGTGTAAATTGTTCACAGTTTTATGGCTACACTAGTCTAATTCGCATCATCCCTTACGAATTGTCTGCAAATCAAGTTACTGCCCAATTCGCATCCTCTCATGCGATTTGTTCTAAAATATCAGGATTTCGTGAGAGTTGTGTGCTACTATAGGATGCGAATTGTTGACAAAATTTCAAACAAAACATCATAATCATTCAGATTAAATAGTTAAATGTCGTCCTTTTCTACGACAGTAAGCAAGGTACCCTTATACTTTCCATATAAGTGGGTTCCATCGACAAAAAACATTGGACGACATGAATGGAAACCCTGAAAGAACGAACCGAATGCTACAAAACAACGCTTGAAGCCGTTTCTAACTGATAACTCCAACCGGCAGTCTGTAGTAATATCGCGGCTCTTCAATCGCTTGAAGTACCCGCTTAGTAAACTAAAAGAACTTGAACTATCTCTGAAAACTCTCATCCTTGCCTTCGCTAAAGCATTCCATATCAAACGGTAAGAGATGTCAAGACCGTAATTTTGTTTGACAGTCGATTGTATGGTTTTGGCTGTCAACGAATGTCAGGTCCGGAGAGAATCCTAAATTTCCTCCGCAAATAAATCTAATGTCAAATGCCTATACCGCTTATGCTTTTGGGAGAAAACGGGACTACAAGTATGGTGTGGAACATACTTCTTGATCGTCAACAAGTCGGTGCTAGAATCAATAGATGCATAAAGCGTCCATTTGCATCCGCTTGTGAACTTATTTTCACAATAAGCAGTGATCTTGGTTGCTGTGTTGTGCAGGTATTTGCAAGCAAAATCATGCTCTAAAGAAAACTTGAACAAAGATAACCTGAGACATGCAACACCTTCTTCAAAAGCTTAACTCACTCTTGTAATAGCATCAGCCCAACCAGCATTAGCAATTTATTTTTTTCTCTCATCAAAATTAACTGAACCGTTACTACTCTCCCTGCTAACTAGTTGATTAAGAGATGGTTCTCCCAAACTTATGCTACGCTCTTTACGTTTTACACCAGAACCCTTACCACCAGAGCTCTTATCACCAGAACGTTTTTTACCGAAACACTTATCACCAGAACCCTTACCACCAGAAATCTTTTCACCTGAACACTTATCACCAGAACCTTTATCGCAGACGTATTGTTCTATGAGAAAACTAACCCGTTTTAAACCTCCAAATCAAGATATAACACCAACCCAACAAAATCCTTATGGTTATTAAAGAAACAATTATTGTGATCCCCGCAGGAGTAGGTAATTAGGTAGTCACCTGTGACAAACTCCTCCCATGTGTTCTCCACATAATCTTAGATACTTTGAAATCTTTCAAACTCCATAAAAGGCACAATTGCGGTTTGGTGACCATGTTTAAAAATACAAACTCGTGATTTAGACATATCTTATCATGCACTGAACAAGCTATTAGTTATTAATCCCAAAAAAACATTGCAAGTTATTAATTACTGCACTGAGAAACTCGTATCTTATCATGCGATTTGTGTATAACTATAAGCTGCAAACTGTGTATAGTTTAAGTCTACAATTGACCAATTCGCATCCTCTCCTGAGAGTTGTTTGAAAATCAAGTAGTACACTCACACTAACCAAAATGTAAACAATTCGCAATTGTACCTGAGATTTGTTCTCAACTATTGAATTTCCTGAGAGTTGTTTGCAACTCTTGGATTTCTTGATATTTATCTGAAAGATGATTAGGTATGATCTATATAGCAATTCGGAGCATATCATGTGCTTCGTAAGCAACTAAAATTCCCGATATTTGTTTGAAAATACAATACTTTGGAGTTTCACGCAATTCGCAGCATATCATGTGATTCGTAAGCAACTAAAATTCCTGATATTTGTTTGAAAATGCATTACGTTGGAGTTCTTTACAATTCGCAGCATATACTGATAGTTGTTTGAATTTTTTTTTGATTTGTTTCATGAAATTCGCATGAAACCATGCAAATTAGTAACACAATTAGCATCTTCCTCATTGTATACATCACACAATTCGCATCTTTTACGTTAGAAAATCATAAAACAATTCGCATCTTATGTCGGGAGTTCTTGGACAACTAATACTCATAGTCTACACATGTTTCACGTTCCAAATCAAAATCTAATACACTAAAAATGAGTATATAACTTCATAAACAAGGATTAACGATAAATATTAACAAAATAAGCACAGATCACTGGAACAAAAACAAAAAAACTAGAGAAAAGCTCGAACAAGATTTACTAAGAATAGAAACAGTAGAATAACACATATTCTAACTCATAAATCAAATAAATAATTTTGAAATTGGTAGTTAGATAGGTTACCTAAAAGCAACACGATTACTCAAAAACCACAGATTCCAACAATGACGATCAGTTTCTGTACGTAAAAAATAGTGGTTCGATAGGTTTTATACATAACTTACAGAAATAAACAGACCTTCTAACGCTCTGATCACCGGATTTGTTCTTTTAGTCGGGCTTTCATGATGGTTCGTAGGGTTAGGTGGTTAGAGCGGCTAATAAATTCAATTCTTTAAAAGCTAGAAAAGTAGAAAGAAAACATAAAATTCTGCTTATATGATGGGTTAAGGGTAGTTATGGTAATAAACTGATGTTAAGTATTAAGTGACAATTAGGTAGTCGAGTTAGGTATTAAGTGATAATTGATCAAATCTTGGGTACTAGATGACAATTGAATAGTTGAGTGGGTATTATAGGTGCGATTTCCCTTAAATTTATAAATAATTGATTCAGATATTTTGAATTTGTATACCACTAATTATTTTCATTCAAAATATTTTTTTAATCTCTTATTTAGATTATTTAGATTATTGTATGAAAATGTATTCGCTTATATTTGTACTATTTTCAGCTCTGTGATAATGTATAATGTTGTTCCAATAAATAATCCAAATTCAAATATAATTGCATTTTCGGTTACCATTTAAATGAATTTAGACTTTTAATAGAGTACGACATATAAACGATAAATTTTGTAATCATATCGATTCTCAGTTAGTCATACTTTATAGAATTAAGATTATATAAATTTAAAGATTAAAAACAAAATTAACCATTGTATTATTCAAATAAATATATCCATACTATCTAAAATAATGATACAATATTAGATCTAAATAAAAAATCTAAAATTTGAACAATATCTAAAAATAAAACTAATTTTTGAAAGCTAACTAAAATTGAAATAACATTCCAACTCAATCTAAATACCACTAAAGATAAGGACGGCCACATGAATGATGTGCCCATGAAAGACATCGTATATATGATAATTTATTTTATTTTATTTTATTTTTGGAAGGAACCCGTAGCCGCTACTCAGAGTGTAATGATTGCGCACAGGGTAAACCCTCAGTCTCAGGCAATAGCCTGCAAACCAACGCCAGAAGGTTAACCGCACAAGGTGACAGGCTCAGCCGAGAAAGCGTATGTAGAGGGACTCGAACTCATGACCTTTCATCACAAGCATGCCTTACTCAACCAACTCGGCTACCCCCTTAGGGGCTAATTGAGAGATTGTAAGGATATTTTAAATTGGAATGTCCTATTACATGTAGATTCCGAATATCTAAGTATGTTGTTATATAAGTTTAATTATGGAAATGTAATCAACCTATAGTTTATTGGATCCATGAATAACAAGATATTGTAGTATCACGGATCTTTATACTGCGGGTGCGTAATGTAATCAACCTTAGTGTCTTTGCAAGTAACTTTTTTTTTCATGTAAACAAGTTAGTGATAAATTTAGTTTTTTTTGTCCACTTTGTTCCCCATTTTGATGCAGAAACGTCCAATGCTTTGGTTGGATGTTTGCACAAAATCCTTTACTACGTAATAGTTTTCTAGAAAAAATCAATTATAATGATTCAAATCAACGTAGCGTCTCGTCTCGTCTCATCCTATCTCGTTTAAATCAGTCGCGCAGTGACTAAAGCCCCACCGCGATCTAGTCACAATGTCATTGACATAATATAGTCATGTCATGGTCTAATCCTAGTGTGACTAATTTAATTTATTCGATATTTTTAATCTCGATGTAACTAATTTATTTATTTATTATTTTTAGATATTTTTAATAGTTTATTAGATATTCTAATATATTTTTATTAAAAAACTATTTTTTATGAGTGAATCTAATTACATGAACTGAGATATTTATAAAAAAAATTGAAATATAAAAGACAAAAAAATATAAATAAAATTATTTTTATAGAGTATATAGCGTGACGAGTATAAGATATTCATACATATTAGAAATATATGGACAATTATGTAATTAATGTATACAAGTATTTTATTTCCTTTCTAAGTTTAAAATACTTTTGGTATGTTTGATGAAGGTATTAAGCCTCGTTAATGGCGTCGTCTATGGGAAAACGTCTTGTTTTTCATTATTTTAACCAAAAGTATTTTTCAAAAAATTAGAAAGAGAATATTCAAAATGTTTATTTGTTCCTAGTTATGGTTATATTCCCGTAGTTAAATATATATTTTTAAATTCATGATTAAACTCGAGTAATATAACCATATCTTATTATGATAACTTCATTATCATCTTTTATTTTATCTCGCAATTCAATTAATCAATAAACACATCTTTTTCTTTTGTTGTTCCTTGATTTCTAATATAATTCATGTTGTTTAATGTTTTTTTTGTTATCGATTAAAGGCCTTTTCAGTTTAGGTTCATTGCCGATGATGATAACTTCATTATCATCTGTTATTTCAGCTCAGTCACAATTCAATTAATCAATAAATACATCTTCCTCTCTCGTCATTCTTTGATTTGTAATATAATTCATGTTGCTTAATGTTTTTTTTTGTTATCGATTAAAGGCATTTTCAGTTTAGGTTCATCAAATTAAGGAAGCGTGAAATAATTGGAGATAAAATTGAGTTTTCAATTCATATTTGTATCACGAAGCAAGAATTGATAAAGATAGTGAAGCTTTTCATTCTAATTTAAGATCAAAATCAGTTTTGGATTGGCATACGAATAATCTAGTTCGTGATTTGGATATGGTATGAGTTCCCACCATCAATATTTTTATGTTATCGTTTTTTTTGTTGATTTCGGTTATGGATTTCAAATTTGGCTTTCTTTCAAGATCATTATGTTTTTACTTAATTAAATGGACGATTTATATCGACTAATAATAATGTGAGTTTATTATTATAGTTGATTCTTTAATATTAAATGTTACGATTTAGATCAATCAAAATCACTTACAAATTCTTTTAAATGATGAATCAATTTGATAAAACATCCTAGTTATTATTTTCAAATTTTCTTTAAGATATTTAATTTATGAGTGTTGTTTTTAATTTCTAATTTTTAGTTTCTTCAATTGAATCGAATTGTTTGTTTTATTCGAGATAAAGTTATGGTGTAATTTTATTTTATTTATGTTATCTGTTTTGATAGAATTTGAGTAAAAAAACTCTAAAATATGTTGAAATTGAGTTGTGTAAATTAGATTATGGATTTGAAGTTGATGCAGTTTTCAGTATGATTGAATTGTGCACTTTACGTGAAATCTTGTAAGAAAATACTTTATATTAGATGAATCTTTTAAGTTCTTATGGTAAATAATTTCTAAAGTGTATGTAAATGGATGTGATTTATATTAAATGATCTAATTATCATGTGTTTTATGGTTTTTTATGATATATAAATAAGTGGTAGACAATTGTGTAAGTGAATTATATATGTGTGTTGGAGTAAGTATATATCTCGTGCTTGAGTATTACTAAGGTGTGTGAAGTAAATTTGAATAAAAAATTAGAGAGTTTCGTGAAATTTGTTTAAGTATTTCTAATAATATATTGCATAGTAATATTTAAAGTGAAGTTATTCCTAAGTTTCGTGTATAGTGTTCGAGTTTGTGTTCTTACCTTGAAGTGTGTTTTAAAAAATGTGTGTCTATGATATGAATATTCTTGAAGCAAGCGTATGGTGCACTATAAATAGCTTATGTAGTAATAAATATTTTTGAAGCCGTGACTTTAAAGTTTTAAAAAGTTTCAGTTAGTGTAAATCATTTTATAATTTGACATATTGTTTTTATTCTTTAGTTTTAGTTGTTGTATATTTTAGGAGTTTTTTTTATAGTTAATGCAATTGATTCAAAATGGTGACAAGATAATGTTTGGTTTATTCATCATATTTTTTCTCCTAGTCCATTTTCTTTAGTGTAAAGCATTGTCAATTGATTGATAGATGAATCATAATGAGTAGTTGACAAATATGGTGGTTGTTTTCTCTTTCTCTATCCACACATATTGTGTCTTAAATTGACCATAATAATAAACTAGAGTCCATTCTATAAATTAGATACTGGATCTTACATGTCCCTTCGTCACAATGACTGAATTTTAAAGGTTAAGGACTTTGAAGTATATTTGAGCTAATTGTTCTAAAATCTACAAAGTACATTTAATAAATCCATTATAAGGTTCCTGATTGTTGTAACTCAATAAGAAATGTTAGTTTCCCTTTTTCTTACTTACGACTACACTTGCTAGAAAAAATCAAGTATATGGACATTTGAAATAATTTTATAACTTGAAGCAATGGTCTTAGATAGTTCATTTTTAATAACAGAAAAAAAAATTATATTTGGTTGTAGATAACAAGATATAAAGGTATAAAATTCTCATATATGGAATATATATATCTTTATATATGTTTGACCCACTAAAGCCTCGAAACCGAATTAGAGCCAAATTTAGGAAAAACATCCCTAAATGAACTTATTGTTAAGTAAGTGAAAAGCCATTAACTAAAATTTATGCTTTATGATGATTTAGTTTGCTTGATATCTTTATTTCTAAATTAGTAATAATTTGTTATACATATTATAAATTTGTGTAATATATAAGATTCTTAAATTTGTTAGTATCAATTAGTTGACAGTTTGTTATATAATAATTGACAATAATAAGATCTTACTTATTGATAATGTTGAGGCCTTGGTAGTTGAAGATTCACATGCAGTTCCTTTTTATGTTGGATAAGTTCTCTTCATAGACAAATTGACTTCCAATAGTTATATACTGAGTACCATCTATGAATTTCTTATAAAGAAGTATCGTATTACGGTCTGCGATATGCTTTATGTCATTATTTTATTTAACAAAAATAACAAGCACATAAAGTTAAATTAATATAATGGTTATATGATGTTGGAAATAACCAAGACAAGTTCTGAAATTTGTACACATTCATTCGGGGAGATACTAAAAGAGGGTAAAAACATTAGAATTCTCCATCGGTTAGTGGTTCTTTCGTCTGAAAGTTAATCATATTAAATATCATGTTGGTAAAGCTGAAGTAAAATTCCATCAACCTCTATTTTAAAAACCACACCTAGTTTGAAAATAAGAGTTATACTAAGTATTTTCCAACAGAGAGTTCTCCTTAGAGACTTCTCCTTCAAATCATGCAAATACCAATTGAAGTTGGTCTTGGTCGTTTTAATTTAAAGAATAGTATAATATAAACGTAGACAACGATGGTACAACTTCTGTTTTCTCAAGAAAAATATTATTAATTGTTTTGATACATCTTGTATAACATATGGTGATGTATGAAATTCTTGCTAGATATTATTATAAGAACCAATATCCAAATTTAAAATCTTAGCAACAAGGTATGCAGTTCTAGAAGAAATCTAATGGGGTTTAAACTAGAGTCACATTATCTTTAATATTATATAAATCTATAGACTCTGAGTTGCGGGGCAAATTTTTTGGATTTTTTGGATCATTTTCATTATCTTTCTTGTATTTGTCTTACGGAGAAAAGACACTTTAAAATAGAGGTAAAATTGTTTGAGACGTAAATTTCACACTGAAGTGAGGAATAAAAAGATTAATAGAAAGGCAACAAAGAAGATTGAGTATGCTAAAATGGAGATGAAATATACTGTTATGGATGATGCATCCTTTCAATCACATCTGAAGAAATATTTTGATTGTTGGGTAGCAAGCCACATAATGGAAATCCAAAGCTATGTGGGTAAAATTTCAATTTATTTCTTTATCAATAACAATGAGCATGAAATTTTATTTGGAACTTATGGAATTAGTTGTGGCACAAGTAAAAATATTTATGTTTAAGAAAATATGTTTAGAATGGCGTGATAGTGCGATAAAATTTCTTATTTTTTTTATGTGTGCCAAAGAGAACGTTATTACTTGCTGGGATACAAATATTTAATGGTTTCATGTCGTCAAAATTTGGTTCGACATTGGGTGTTTTAATTTTGGTAAAATTAATTATTGTTCTTGTTGATAAAGTGTCTTCATGTGGGTATGATTTTATTTTTAATCCATAAAATCTAACACTAGGTGATCATCTTCAACGCAGAAATTGAAAGGATACTGTTATAGTTTGTGTCAGTTTTGGTATAGTTTTTTTTCCGCAGTGTTTAAATAAATATATGCATACATCAACCATGAACAACCTAGCATCAGTGATTGCCATCAAGGTGAAATCTTTAAAAAGATGCTCTTCTTGTATTATGAATAGTCGACACGAAACAAACAAATAGGAGGGAAAATATTATCAAAATGGAGTTGACTAAATTTGAAGATCGAAAGCCATATACACTACTTGATTTAGTAGGGTTTAATGTGCTACTTAAAGGGTATCTTTCAAATGGAAAGATAGTTACACTTGGAAGATATTTTTGAAGAAATTTTGTATTGTTGTCAGCAAATCGAAAGTAGCACATCTGATAATGCATGAAGCATTAGAAAATTATTTTTGTCGACGAGTCATTTCTCGTCAAATTACTTCAGTGTAAAATTTATAATATCTTCGTCAACAAAATTGATCAAAAAAAACTTTGCCAACAAATAATGGTAATACACAACTCCATCTTCAACATTAATAATCAGAAAGCTTTGTCACTTTATCAATAAAAATTCACATGGAAGGTATTTCTTATAGCAAAATTTAATTATCAAGTAATATGTGACTTTTATTGATCGGTTAATATGATAAAGACATAATAATTATGCATACATAAGCACGCGAGATAAAAGAGTATTTGAATATGGATCGAAAAACCAAATCAATTGAACAATACTATTTCACACATGAAAACTAAAGTGAACTTCTCAATTGTTTCGAAAAAATATTAAAGAGATAGAAATAAATAGACTAACATAAGATGAATTGTCGAATGGCTAAGCATGGTCTTACCTGCAACCTTGTAATAAGAAGCGTGCAATGAATTCAATTGATTGAAGATATGCCTAATATGATCAGATCCTTTGATTTCTTCTCAACAACAACAATCGAGATATTAGTATTGACAAACCCATATGGAAAAAGACATATGAACCAAACACAATCCAAATATATCAAAAGATCTTCAGTATCTTGAGATCGGAGGGGAGATAGTAACCGCATAAGAGATATCGAAAGAGAAGAAGAGATTATCCAATGTCAAACTAGAAAAAAGATTAATGTATATCTCGCATCTGAGAGAGATTTAAGAAATTAAAGATAATTTTACCTTAAAATATTAATTTTTAATTAATAGATTAATTAAGACTTAGTTTGATATGAATAAATAAATAGAATTTAAAATGGGACTTATAAACCTACTATTTTTTAAATTTATTTTGATAAAAATAAAACTTGGTTTGAGGGTATTTTTGGTAAGTGTTTAGGTGATGTATTAAATGTAAGGTGGAAGGTAGAAGCTAGAGAGATAACTCAGGTGCTTGTATTCATGTATAAAGATATAAAATCTAACTTTCTTAAATGTTTTCCTTTTGAGTCTTTATAGATTAAGTTTAGTAAGGATGGCAATGGGCCGCCTACGGGCCACTTTCAGGCTCGCCCGCCTGAACGTGTTTTTTGGACACTTGAGCTCGAACCCGACCCGACCCGCTCCCGGACTTATATTTTCAAACACGAGCATATCCGTGCATGCCCGCCGGTCAACCCAGTGTGACCCGTGACCCGCAGACATTAATTTTAATATTTTTAATTTATTTCAAATATATTAATTTATTATCCGTGCATGCCCGCCGGTCAACCCAGTGTGACCCGTGACCCGCGGACATTAATTTTAATATTTTTAATTTATTTCAAATATATTAATTTATTATATATATATATAATACTTTTTATAATTTTCGAGCCGGAACGGGTCGAACAAATTAGAAACCCGATCCCTGCCCGACCCGGTTGCGGGTAACAATTTCTTAACCTGAACTTGACATGTTCTATGTTCGGACTGGACAAAATACGGCGAGACCGGGTCGGGCCGGACAATACCCAAATTGTCATCCTTTAAGTTTAGATCCATAAGCCAACCGGTTCAGGTCACGAATATGGATCACATTTATCAGCCAACAAGCCCATTAACTATTGTTTATTATATATATTTTATAAATAAATATGTAGCTAGTACACAGTTGAGTCAGTATGATATTTATATCGGGTTTAAATTTCCCCATCGAATAAATATGATCATCTAGTTGATAATCGCACTCAAATAAATCCGACTCTATCAACTGCCCCATTAGCCTTCTCAAAAGTATTTTGGGTGAACTAACTAACACATACTCAAACCGTATTAAGGTTACACTTGATTATTCCTCTAACTCTCATTTCCCAATACTCTTTAACTGAATGTAAGTAATTAACATATCTGAATCCCATCTGATGGAATCAATCAAAAACGGATACTACCCAAAGGTAATAGCTTTTAACTAGTTATTTTTATGACACATGTCATCTTTTAATTAGAGCCACAAAATTTTTTTACCTAGGTTAAACTAACCAATAAAAAGATAGATGGTTCCACTCATCTAGATCCCCTGACTACCAATGTTGTTTCCACTTCTCTAATATGACACACAAACGTTTCTTAGTATCTATTTAAACTTATTTTTATTTTTTACTATAAGGTATTTTTAGAGAGAGAAAGAATTTGAAATCTAGACAGAAAAAATCTTCTTTATTGATATTCAACTTCTTTCCTATAATATTTCCCTTCATCCACCGCGTTAACCACCACAAATTACTTTTCCAAAATCATTTTGGTGTTTGTATGTTCACCACCAAAAATGCATTAACCAAAGGTGGTTGGCTGAATTTTTCCAAACTTAAAGAAGAAAAGAAGAAAGATAAAGTTGTTTGTTGGGTTGCATGCATCCTCATGTACGATTTTTGTAACCCGATCCATCGATTATTGGGGGGGGGGGGTTATCCATACAAGAGGCAGAACATTCCTTCTGAACCCTCTTCAACCGCTCGGTCTTTCACATCAATAAGTCGTTCTCCTGAACCTCTCAAATCATCCCAATCCCAAGGAGCCACCAGCCGTTGAAACCCTTCTTCTTTCAAAGCAATGAGATCCGACTCTGAGGAGAATGATCCACGTAGATTAACTAGATTATCTAAAACCAAAATCAAACACTCTACAAAAAAAATTAACAAGGAAACAAGCCCCTGCTAGTAGTCCCCCATATTCCACAAAGTTCGTACATGGGATAAGACTCTGTAACTATTCTAGCCAAAATTCTATCAAATCCGAGTGGACGAGAAAATCCTATAACACTGGTTGTTGAGTTTTCTCATCCTGAAGGATACAATTAATAACTCAGCATATTGAGCCTTCGGGATCTAGTCCCCAGGTTATGGAGGAGAACATGGAGGATTCCAGTGAAAGACTCCGCCCTCGAGACATCTAGTCAGACCGGGGAAACTTCACTGCCAACAAAGAATAAAAATCAGAGGTGCAACAAAGTGGTGATGGCAAGGGCAAAAGAAAAGCTCCACTAAAATAATTTGAACCGCTTCTTTCGCGTCTAGTCGAAAGTGCTGTGTCCAATTTTACAAATGATAGCATCAAATGTCTATTAGCCATAGACAAGATAATTATGTTTATTTTTTATGAGTCTTAATTGGAGGCCGTTCGAGCCAAATGAGGTTCCCCAAAATAGTGAAAGTTAGGCTGCCCAAACCCGAAGAGACTGCGATGAGCTGCAATGCTAGGGAATTATTAGTTTACACTGACGTACTTAACTGGGGCCTTCGGTTTACCTTGTATCCTGAGATGGTGATATACTTTAATTTGGTAAGATTGTGCCCAAGCCAAACAATCCAAAATGCATGGTTCTCGTTGATGGCATGCCTCATGGCTTCAAGACTGTCTAAGATTCCAATGTTGATGGAACAACTGGCTTCCATTGCAGGATTGTCTCGTAATACTCATATCCCATTTTATTATTTTAACTTAGAGAACGACTACAAAGTGGTGGATGATCTGGTAGAGGCAAACAAAATTTGGAAAGCTCAATTCATTTTCATCAATGGTCAATAGTAAAATGGAAAGAAGTGCACCTCCCAGTGGAATCCGAGCTAACTCACCAGACACTGGAAGAATACTCATAAGCCTCTTTGGATTTATTTTCATATTTCTATCACCCCAACCAACTTTGTTCGAACTCATCTCTGGAGGAATCTTCCCGAACTTGAGCTAACGCGGGATCAGTTTTGCATTCCTCCTCAACCTTCTACCGTTTTCAAAAGAGAACTAAGGCTTTTGATGGTAAGTTATTATTTCCCACCATGAATAGAGCCCTAAGACATCAGAATAAGAATAAAAAACAAAAAAGGCTCATCAAAGTTTGTTGCCAAAGTGGGAAATGAAGGGAAGCCCGATAAGATTGACTCATCCCTGTTAGCTGTTGTTTTTGCCATAGTTGAGGGAGGTGAGATGCTTTCAAAACCTTTAGTGCTTAAGAAGAATAAAGTACACAAAATGGGAAAAAAATTCAGTTATAAGAGAGACAAAAAGAGGAAGAAAACTTTGACTAGTTCGTAGATAGTCCTTCGTTTAGAAATTCCTCCTCTAACAGTCGATATTGTTGATCCTCCAACAACCAAAATATTTGACCCCCCCTTCTTTACTACCTCTCCCTTCTGAGAGATAGTATTTTGGATATGTCAACCCAGTTGAAGGTATGAGGTTTTTCAACTTTGAAGCCTTCGAAAGTGACTTTCATGAGTCTACAAGCATCACAACCTCTATGGTGTTCGAAGAGGTTCCCTTTGAATTACCAAAGGAAAATGATGCGTTATGGTATTCGTTCATGAGCTATGCACGTCATATTGTTGAACTGGAGAGACAAGTAAGGTCACAGGTTGAAGAAATTACTTATAATTGGGATGAAAACAAGAATTTAAAAACTTCAATTGAAGATGAGATGACCAAAGCTAATAGCCTATCCGGAGAGGTAATATTTATCAAGGATGAGCTGGTCAAGGTGAATTCCAATCCTGAAAATCTACAAGTTGATCATATAATTCTGCAATCATCCAACTCTGATGAGATCACTTCGTTAAAGAATTAACAAGCTGACGATAAAGCCACCATCGAGCGTTTGTCGGACAAGAAGAAAACCCAATAGGCTCTTATAAAGAAGTAATATGATGCAATTTATTCTCTCAAAGATAAATTCAACCAAGAGCCAATGATGTTATAGATGTATATGCCGATGCGGTGATAGTCTCCTTACAAATGAGGGATACATCAGTCAAATCGGTTATGATGTTGGAGTTCCATAAAAAGTTTCCCACACTTGCCCTAGAATTTTTATCGGGTCTGGTCCTATAAAATTTGTAGCCTTCTGATATATCCATAGCTGATCAGCTTGGTATTTCTGAAGATCTATCCGATGGCGGTTCCGATAATAATGATGAAGAGGGCTCTGATAGTAAGAGTTTTGAAGAAAGAGAAGAAGAATATGTCGGTGGGAACGAGCCCTAAGGCCATTAGGTTTCTATGTAGTTCTTTTTTTGCAAGACCCTGCCGCATATAAGGAATTTTGTTGTTTAAATTGGATTTTTATGTACAACTCCTTGGCATGGCCAAGGAAGTTTTGTATTATTTCTCCCCGGAAACTGTTAAGTCATTGGGTTACCCAAGGTATTTTATACTTTATCACCTTGGATTATTTCCTTATACATACTTATCTTATTTCTTATTTGAATGTATAAAAATATATTTAATATTAAAACAAGCCATTTAAAGGTCATAAAAGCTGATGCACACAAGCCATTTGAAGGTAATCCATTCAAAGGCGATAAAAACTTGTCATACATATGTCATGCGAAGGTAATCCGTTCGAAGGCCATAAACACTTAACATAAATAGGCCATTCGAAGGTAATCTATTCGAAATTACTAAAAACTTAACACATAGAGGCCATTCGAATGAAATAAAAACTTAACATACACAACTAATTGAAAAATAATCCATTTGAAGGAAATAAAAACTTAACATACGCATTCTCAAAGGCAAAGATTGTGGATTTATAATGATTTGGACACCTCATTAAAACCTTCCCACGTCATCAAGGTAGGAAAGAGTATGCCCCCAAATATTTACATTGAACAAAAAACAAAGTACATATTTACAATACAAATTTACTCGAGTATAAACTTAAATGTTCGATATTCCACGGGTGCCTCAAAGGATTTCATTTTTGGTCAACTAATCAATACATTCCTTGTTTGATCTTTTCACAGTGTATGATCATTCTCAATTATGATCCAACTTCCCAAACTTTCTGTCTTTGGTGTGCAAAATTAATTTTCTTAAAATTTATCACCCACTTGGAAGTTCTTTCTTCATACTATATACGCATATCTAATCCTTTTTAAACCCTGATAATGTGTCATTCTTAAATGAGCCTTAATTCTCTTTTCGTGGACCAAGTTTAGCCGAGCTTTTATTGCAGCTTTATTTTCCTCTTCAGAATAATTTTGAACCCTCAAAGAGGGAAGAGTAGCTTCAATTGGTGATATTGCACCCATTCTATAGACCAAGGCGAAAGAAGATTCTTGTGTGGCTATATTTGGAGTAGTTCAATAATCCCACAACACTTCTTGTAGGTAAATAGGTCATTTACATGTCGCTCCTTCTAAATTCTTTTTGAGACCCATCAAAATGGTTCTATTTGCCACTTATATCTGTCCATTGGCTTAGGGGTGAAAATGCAAGGAGAAACAATGGTGAACTCCTATTGATGCACAAAAAATCTACATATCTTTGTTGTCAAATTGAGGGTCATTATCTACAAGTAATACGTCTAGGAATTTCAAGCCTACAACAAATATTGGAACAGATAAACTTGATTACCGCTTTGTAAGTCGTTCTGGAGAGGGGTGCAACTTCAATCTATTTGAAAAAATAATCCATTGCCAAAATAATAGTTTGACACCCTCCATAAGTCATCAGAAAGGTCCAACTAAATCAAGCCCCCTATCAAAAGGTATTGCTTCAGACGTTGACTCCATATGAACTGCTGGTACATGTATTGCATTTTCATATCTTTGAAAAAGATCACATCTTCTAACTAAATCTTTAGCATTTGTCATGATATATGGCCAATAACAGCTTGCTAATAAGACCCTTCTAGGCAAAGCCTTGTAGCCACAAAAAGCAGACCCTTCCTCATCATGTAACTTTGATAAAACTGCCTGAGAGACTCATCGGATTCAAAGCAGCGCAATAATGGCTTGCTAAAAGATATTTTATAGAGGATCCCTCTTAATACCAAAAACATGTGTGCTTTAAACTTTAGCTTCTTATCTATGCTTTTGTTTTCGGGAAGGTTTTCTTTAGTAATGAACTCTTGGATATCAATTTCTGTTTGAAGGGTTGTTGCTATTGAAGGGCACTCTTATACCAAAATCCAAGGGTACGCCTCAGAGTACGCAACAGTGGCTAACGAGTCGACCATCATTTTTTTTTATCTTGGAACATGTTCATATTTTACATATTTAAAGCATGCAAAAATTTCTTTCAACACTTACAAATACTTCACTAATTTTTCTTCCTTGTTTTGGATTGTCCATGTGCTTGATGTACGCGTACCTACAAATCAATTAACAATCGGATCCTTTTGGCACCACATATATGAGCAAGCCTCAAACTTGTTATAGTTGTTTCGTATTCTACTTCATTGTTTGATACCTTAAAACCAAAGCATATAGCTTGGTACATCGAATCTCCAAAATAAGAAAGTAGACAAATTCCTGCCCCACAACCAATTATAATCGATCCTCCATCTCTTTGAATTACCCATTCTTTGCCATGTTGTGAACAAAGGATTCTTCATAGGGTCTGTCTAAATGAAACTCAACTAAGAAGTCTGTAATAACCTGAGCTTTGACCGTTGTTCGAGAAATAAAATCAATATTATAGTCTTCCAATTCCACACACCACTTGGTCATTCTACCTTATATATCTGGTTTTTATAATACGTATTTAAATGGAAAGAAAGTTCAAACCGTGATAGAATACACTTGATAATAAAGACCCATTTTTATAGCTGTTATAACCAAGGGTAATACCAATTTCTCTAACCTGAAGTATCTTCTTTCAACATCTAACAAACTTTTACTAACAGAATAAACTGGGCGAGGATAATTTTCAACCTCCCAAACCAGTGCCACACTCACAGCATAGTTTGATACTGCTAGATACACATAAATTCTTTCTTTGATAACTGGTTTGAATAGAGTTTTAGAAACCGGTAAAGGTTTCTTGATTCCAAGAATATTTTATCATAATTTGAGGACCGCTTGAATTCTTTGGCATTTGTGAATACTTGGAAGAACTGTGCACATTTATCTGATGATCTCAAAATAAACTAATTCAAAGCTGCCAACCTTCCAGTCAATATTTGAACTTTTTTGGTGGTCCAAGTAGGGTCCATAGTAAAAAAATGCATCTAATTGTGATGGTTTAGCATGGATCCCTTTTTTCATTAATGATGTACCCTAAAAAAAATTGGATCTCACCCCAAAGGTACACTTTTTGAGTTCGAGTAAGTGCTTCTCCTATATTGGACTTTTTACCATCATGTCATCAATATAAACTTCTACATTTCTTCAATCTGACTGGCAAATGTTATATTCACTAGACATCGATAAGTAGCTATAGCATTCTTCAGGCCGAATGACATTACCTTGTAACAATAAAGCCCATGTGTCAGTGATAAACATAGTATAATCTTGGTCCATTGAATCAATTTGTATCTGATTATACCTAACAAAGGCATCCATAATGATATCAACTTATTTCCTAAAGTTGAATCCACTAACTGATCTATTCGAGGAACTAGTAAATGATCGTTGGGACAAGTTCTCTTAAGATCTGTGAAATCGATACACATTCGTTATTGTTCATTCTTCTTTCTTACAAGTACCAAATTTGCAGTCCATAGTGGATACTGAGATTCCTGAAAATATCCTGCCTTGGTCAATATGCCCACCTCATTAACAATGACTTTAGATTTATCTTTGGAAAAATATCTCCTTTTTGGATTACTGGGCCCGTATCTAATCACATAGATAACTTGTGAAAAACGACAGTAATTGGTACACAAGTCACATCTTCATTGCACCAAGTGAATATGTGCAAAATTTTAGATTAGAAAGATAAGAATTTTTTTTTAATTTCGATAGAAATCTAGCTCCAACTCTAATATTTTTCCCATATACTAAACTGTGTACTTCGACTTCTTCAATTGGGATAAATGCACTAGGAGTCTCCCTTGGATCATATATTTTACTCAGATATGAGGAGGAATCAAGTAATTTATATTCCTTTTTGTTTGCTATATTATCCAAGGACTTTGGATCTAGAGTAGTGACGTAGCATTCTCTAGCCAATTTTTGGCTGCTCCAGGCAACCCATACTTGACCTCCAACAACATATTTCAAACACTGATGGATTTTTGAGGCGTCCGCATGCATCCTTGATAGTCAAGATCTACCAAAGATGGTATTATAAGGGACCGGACAGTCCACCACCACAAACAATACTCTAACAATTTTCTTAAATGGTCATTTGCCAATAATTGCCTCCCTCTCGAACTCCCTAATAACAATAAAGGAGTTATCTGTAAACCTCATTATGGTTTTGTTTGATCGTAGTATGACAAATGGTTCTTCATCTGTTGATAGGTAGACATAAACAAGATATTTATTGAACTACGTTGTTAATCAAATTATTCGGATCTTCATGCCCTAAATATATGCCCTATGACCATAACATCCTCATGTGGGCCCAAGATATTTCTTAAGTCATATTCATGAATACTATAAAGGAAGCATGGTTCTGGTAGAGATTTGATGATATTTTCCCTTCTACTTGGATGGTCAAACTAACCACATGCCTTTTCCTGGAACAATTTGAAAGTGCAGTCATTGTATCTCCTCCGAAATTACTTAACGATTCGAAGAAGTGATACAGCTTGGAAACCTTTCCAATATTTTCAGCCACCATATTCACTCGACCCAGATCAAGTTCCAATTACTCTGAATCCAAATCGAATTGCTCAATAATTACCATCGTACTCTCTTATTTTGGAGCTTCTGTATGTTACCTTTGGACAACAGGTGATGCAGTGTGAGTCCCACTTGTACTTGGTTCTGGTATGTTACACATTTACCTATTCACTACTCGTGACTTAACAAAAGTAGTTAATTTTCCGTTCTCGATTAACGATTGTATCTATTGCTTTAAAGCAATACAATCCTTAGTGGCATGCCCCACATCATTATGATACCTGCAGAATCGTGTGTTTCGATATTCTCTCGGAGTTTGGGTAGGTTTAGACCTTTGTAATTGTAGGACGTTGTTGGCCATATCATCAATTATTGCCATATTTTCAATTAATCCTCCAAAATAACCATGTTAGACGCATTGATTCCCTTTTGGCCTAAATTGTTACCCCTGATTAAACTGCCTTTGTCTTGGCCGATAAGTTACCTACTCGGAGTCCCTCAGACGATTGCTAGCTGTAGCCTGTGAATGGCTACTAGCTTGTTGAAGAGGGGATGATGGGGTAGGTTTGTACTAATGAGGTTGCCTCAGTCTCTTGGTTTCCTCTATAATGATTTGCTTCCCGATATGGTTCACCCCAGGTCATTACGTTTTTTAGAATCACTGAATTAGCCAATTCACCAACTAACAACCTTTGTCCATGTGAAGCTATGACCACCTGCTGAAACAATATGCCAATCATCTTTAGTGTTCACAAAACAGTTGACGTAATCTTTTAAAAATTCCTTTGGAATATGCCAACAATATATTATCGTATCTATATTCGCTTCAAGTTCTTTACTTCCCACAAACTACCTTCAGAATGATATCCAAAACATGTCAAAATTCTTGATTAATCTCTGCGATAATCTGTTACACCACTTCAAAGCACTACTTTTAACGATTTGAGAAAAAACTCTGCACAATAATATGTCTTCATCATCAAAGCTCATCATGAAATTCTTAAATTGTTCGAGATGATTAACAAGTTCTTGGCTCCTATCATATTTATCTATTTTCGAACTGTCAAAATGCCTATGTAGATGTCTCGAGAGAATTTTCGAAGACAACGACAACTGACTCTATCTATATCCTTGACTAAATATGTGATCTTTATTAAGAGTGACAATAATAGCAGGCTCGGATTGCACAACGAATTGATCACTTAACAAGTGATCTATGTTGTGGTCTGATGACCCTTCATTTTTCCCTGATACTCTTTCTTTTTTTCTTACCTTTTTGGTCCATTTTCTTCCCTGGTTAATCATGCTTACTAGATTTGTGATACTTCTTCGATTGTTTTTTAGCTAGCATCCTTTTTTTATTATAGCCATGATCACTACTCGATGAGGTAGATGAAAATTCCGATTTTGATTCTGTTGTTGAGTCCTCAGCAGACTCTGAGGTGCTGAAACTATATTTAATCGGATGTTCCTTTTTAGATTCTTGGTGGGCTTTGGGGGACTGTTCATTCAAACCTTGCTTCAGATTATGACGGGGGTTATTATCTGGGTCACCAGATTTAGGATACTCTGACGAATGTTTTCCCTTTAGATCATTTTCAGCCTGTCTTTAGGCTCTTAATGCCTTAATTTTTGCTCGTAACTGACCACGTTCGTCCTCTATAAAAAGCCTTTCCTCAGTATAATGATTTACACGAGACATATGCACATGCTCCTCTTTGACTATGATATCTTTATTTTTAAGAAAGGGATCTGTTTACATATCATGGCCCATGTCTCAAAGAACTTCGAAAAAAAGTTTTATATGTTAGGTATGGATAATGATATCTGAGTACCTTCCGCTCCCACTATGATCGTCAATTTGATAAAGGTAAAACTTGGTTGAAGTGTATTTTTGGTAAATGTTTAGGTGACGTATTAAATATAAGGTGTAAGATAGAGAGATAACTCATGTGCTTGTATTCATGTTTGGAGAGATAAAATCCAACATTCTTAAATGTTGTCCTTTTGAGGCTTTATAGATTAACTTTAGGCATGGACCAATCGGGTCAGATCATGAATATGGGTCACACTCATCAACCTACAAGCCCATTAACCATTATTATATATATATATATATATATATATTATAAGTAAATGTGAAGCTAATACATATCAAAGTCATTAATTTCGAGTCTAAATTGGCCCCTCGAATAAATCTGATCCTCTTGCTGATAATCACACTAAAATAAATATGACCCCATCATATATATTGTTAAAACCCCCTTTAAAAATCACATACTAATGTCCGTTTCATTACACAACTACCTTATCTACAAGACCAAAACCATTACTATTAAATAAATAGGTAAAAATTCAATATTGGTCTCCTATGCTTCACCATTGTATCAAACTAGTTTATCATCTTCACTTTTGTCTCCCACTCATCCCCATCTTTCAGAAATTTGCATGATCAGTCCCTCCTGCACATTTGAGCCATGAAAATTTAACACGTGACATGCTAAAGATCTAAGTTTTGTGTTACTATTTGTACTTTATAATTCTGCTCAATTATACCCCTTTATTAGCCTAGTCAGCAGCCCAGTTAGTTGCGACCTATTTTTACTATATACCCATTAATTTACTAAACTTACCTAAAAATTAAATATTGAACTCCTAATTACTACTCTCAAACCCTAATCCATCGATCTTCTTCCTATCTAATACCATAACTCAAATAATTCTTCCTAAATCTTCAACTTTCTCCATTGTTATCATCCCACCAAAACCTTCGAACCCTAAAAGAAAAATATATTACTCCAGCTATTCAAGAGCCTCTATTAACTCTGTTGCTGGTGGTATTTGTGATTGCAGGTTACTCAGTGTAACCCACACTTCTTGATCCGACCCAAATTGTAGTAGAATAATCACTATGTGTAGTAATATTGGGGTAAGTTTATTTTTCATATATGTTTTACGAATTTAGTTGGTTAATATATTCATCTAAGCTATACTTTAGTAGAGAGGAAGACGTTGTCGTTATTTTCGGTACATTGATCCTCCAATTTACAACGGTTCACAAAGCGTTATTAATAGATTGTTGAAGAGGGTTTCATATTGGAGGCAAATTGTGAAATAAAGAAGAAGATTATTAATTTTTTGCCTGAGTTGGTAATGAGTTTACTTGTATTTGAATTTATTTCGTAAGTTTAGTTAACTACTGTAATTTTTATCAGTTGAGTTAAGTATTGTAATAGGTTTAACATAAATTGTAATCAATTGAAGTAATTATAAGTTTGATGATAGTGTTTTGTATGATTTCACATTATTTGGTGACCTGTTTTTGTATCTTTATAATGGCTTGTAATTGTGACCTGCTGTAATTCTTATAATTGTTGTAATGGCTTGTTATCAGGTTCAGTAAATGGCTTGTAATGCATGCAACTCATTGCTAATACAACAATTCTATGTAACCTTTAATGGAATGTTATAACTCTTTAAATGCTTGTAATGAAGAGTAATTGTGACCTGTAATAGGTATGTTTCCAGAGGCTAAAAATAAAATAAAATATTAAGGCTCGTAATTGGTACGTTTAATGCTTGTAATGACTTTTAATTGTGACCTGCTTGTATGCAAACTTCGAGAATAAATCCTGAATTAGTAATGAAAAAACTATAAAAGAAAAACTGAATAAAACCTTGAACTCTTGATAATAAAAACCATTCCTTACGTCGTAAATAACCAAAAACCACATCACAACATTCATTACAAATTTTATGCTAGGAAGCAACACCATTCACTGATTACAAAAAAAACACTAGTAGCAACATCCATTAATTACAAAAAACAACACTAGTAGAACCATCCATTGATTACAAAAAAGGAAGCACTAGCCTAGCCACCCATCCATTACAAAAATTAGCATTAGTCTAACCATTTATTCATTTATTAAGAAAAAATCATTATGATAGCTTTCTTTTCTTATTTTAGTTGGAGTTTGTTGTGCATTTTTGAATTGGTGTATTTCTCATGTTATTTTCTAAGAGGCGTGAGGATAAGTTATGCTATCTTGAGAGAAAAATATAGGAGTTTCTTCCTATTATATATATTATAAATAAATTTAACAACTAGCTGAACCACTTACAATACCATATCCAAATAAACTTTAATAATGCAAGTATGGAATCTTACAGGATGGACATCCTTTTGGTTTTCCAAATGCCAACCACGTGAGTGGCCTGCTCTATCAACATAATAGAAGACACTATCTTGCAAATATTTAGCAAACATTAATATTACCATAAAACCAAATACACTAGCAGAAGGGACCACAAATAGAACTACACACAATCAACAACCGCATTGCTTCTGGGCTCCAATTTGGAATTACTCCACTTGAAAAGTCCAACTCTATACTTAGGTGTGCAATATAGAAAGTCTCTAGTGAAGCCCATTTAGGATTTGTAACTCACTGGTTTTGTGAGTGCTTTGTAAAATATACAAAGCAAATGACTGGTAACAATCAACAACCACATTGTTTGCACATCAGATTACTCAAAGGTCTCATAATTAACCAGCACAATATTACTCAAAGGTCTCCTAATTAACAAGCGCATCATATTACAGTATTTTAATATTAGAGTTCCATCATATTGACAAATTTTAATACCAAAGGTCCATCATATTTTCAAATTTTAATACTAGAGATCCACCATATAGATAAATTTTAATACAAAACAATAACAAATGAATGGTAACAATACAGGATAGTAACAATACAATAGAATTCATAACAAATTTAAATACAAGATAATAGACAGTAACAATACCAACAATAACCAAATTATAGTATAGAACCATTAAACAACCAAATTACACTAAACAACCAACAGTAAAGCAGAATGTACCATACTTACATCAGCTATAACAGTTTGATTCCATATTCAGTCCATTCTCACCTGTTATAAAAGGGAGCATACCTTAGTTATTTACAACAATGTTAAAAGAAAAATATAGTAAAATATTAAATTAGGAAACACTTATAGGTATTATATTATAATTTTACCTTTCAGCTGATGGATTGTTGCTTGGAACAACTGCAGTATTTACTGCAGTATTTGTTGGAGCTGCTGGAAAGTTGCTTGAAGTATTGGTTGGAGCTGCTGAAAAGTTGCTTGGAGTAACTGGAGTATTGATTGGAGCTGCTTGAGTATTGGTTGGAGTTGCTGGAAAGTTACTTGGAGTAACTGGAGTGTTGGTTGGAGCTCCTCGAGTATTGGTTGGAGTTGTTGGAGTATTGGTTGGAACTGCTATAGTGTTGGTTGTAGCTAGTAAAAGATTGGTTATACTTGTTTCAGTGTTTATTAGACCTAGTTCGGTGTTGCTTGGACCTACGCGAGTCTTGCTTGGATATTTACGATGATTTTGCCGAACTCTCTTACAAATACTGCATCTAGAGGTGTTATGTTTCCTCGAAAGTTTTGATTTACTTAGTGAAGCTGCTGATGGTGGTTGGAAGTATTTTTGGATGGATCTTTCCTTCTCGCAGTTTGACATCTGCCTCGTACTATTTTATCTGTTGGAATTGTGATAGGTTCATAAGAGTTTGAAAGGCATTATATATACATGTTAATGGGGTTAATGGTGTGAGCATATATTCTTTATTGGGTTGTAACATGAAAACAATCAGACACGTAATCAACCGGATCACACTCTGATAAAACAATAGTTGCAACAATATGGCAACAAAAAATTCCAAATAGTTGTCATTTTCTACACGCACACACCCGCGTATTGAAATTGACCACAAAGTAGTGAGGTCCCTCTCTAACTTGGTATTTTGGGTCACCAATTTCTTCAACATAACAGTTTCCAGCGATATTTATAATCATGTTGAGCTTGTTTTGGATCGTCGTACAATGCCTCTTATCCCACTTGACTAGTTGTTTTCTCTTCCTAATTATCATACTAACTGTTTGTTCTTGAATCCCTTCCAGCAAACTAATCACCCCTAACTTCTGTAATTTATGACATGATAGTATGCTCTTCTCCCATGTGAGAGAGGTTTTTCTTGTAGCCAATCATATGCAGTTTGATTACATCTTCTCATTTCCTCCATGTGGTTTTCAAATTATTGATCATATGATGACCTAGGACATTTCCAGAACAGGTTATGTTCTTGTTTACCAAGGAGACTCCTTTTCAGAATAACATATAGATGTATGGCACAAAGTTTGTGTTATGAATTTGGGAACATTGATTATAGTGCTGGAACAAGAATTGTTTTTGTCCGGCATACAAGTGAAGCTCCCTCCATTTTGGATGTTTAGATACTCCCCAATAAGTTGCATCCCAACTCGATCTGGTTTTTAGATTCCACAATTTCTCAAACCATGGGATGCGTCTGATTATTAACATCCATCGCAATCGCAGCTAGTGATTGTCCTTCAAAAGAACCTTTCAAAAATATTAATCCAAGACAAGAAAAGGTCTGCAATTGTCGTATTTTTTGGTATTGGATCATGTCATCTCTCATAATCAGATTAATAGCCCTTGTTCTTGCCCTATAAGCCTTGCGTCTACCATTTTGACCATATATTCTTTATTTACAGTCGCGATTAAGCTCTTAATCGACCAATCAGAGTTTGTTTGTCACATACTCATGTAGTTTTTACAAGCCAATGACTTGTTATATTCTTATTCTGGTTCTTTGGCACACATTGGTGTTCATCTAAAAATGTTTTGATCCTCCATACAGGTTTGCAACCTTTGTTACTTTCATAAATAGACCACTTGCAGTTTATTTGAGCATATTTGAAAGAGCACCGTTGTTTGTCATTCTTGTAGATTTTGATTTTACGTCTCTATTTTAATCTATACCATCGAAAATCTCTTTAAACTGCTACGATGTACTAAACTCAAGGAACCTTATTTATTTTGGAGCCTTGAAACTTCTTAACCTTTGTTTCCTTTTTTTATTATCTCCGAAATCATATGCAGAGTCTTCAGGACCAGTCAAATTTACTCTTCTTCTCAAGTAATATCATTATTTATATCATTGCTCGCGTAAGATCCATCAGCATCGTCTCACTTTCGCTATAGGGTTCTGGATCATAAGTACTGTATTCACTGATAGTATTATTATGATCGCCATCAGCTGTTTCAGGTTGTTTCGACTGAGACACTTGAGTATATTTTGTGTGAGTTGCTTCAGGCTGTTCAGTAACATCAAATTATGACATGTCAATGTCAACAAAGAATGACTCATCGATTTTGTAAAATGTTGCTTCAGTTTTGTCACCCTCAACATCATCGGTAGCATTAGCATCTATAACAACTTCAGCATCAACTTGTACACCAGTATGAACATCAGCATGTACACCATCGTTGTCATTACCTTGTAAAATATCATGACCTTCTACATTATTTTTTACACTATTAACAACATAAACATGTACACTATATATACCATCCCCATCACCCCCATATTTTCCCCATCATCCTTTACACTCTCATGTTCATTGTCAACCTATACACCATCCAAATTATCCTTTACACTATCACTCTCAACATGTACAATGCCATTAACATAAACTAAACGCTCAGCTACAACTATATTGCTATCACCTTCAACATCCAATATAAGAATTAAAGTTTTTTTTTAGAAAACTTCTAATGGCGGTATTCTGTCTAGATATGTTGATTAACCTATCCCTACCAAGATTTATTATTACCTCATAAAAGTTAACGTGTGTCTCTATTAGATTGATTGAACTACTTGAACCCGACAGTGAGTAAGCAAAAACAAAATAGCCTCCCGTTTACGCTGCTTCTGTTAAACCATGGATGACATGGAGTTCGAAAATAGAAAATTTATCGGGGTTTATGAAGTTGATGATTGCTGAGCTACCCCACATTGTACTTTAGTTTCATTTTATCTGATAATTTTCCATCGTAGTGGTACTTTATTCAAACCTCAAATACATAAAATAAATCATCAACATTCAACCCAAAACAAAATTATCTATCTATCTATCAAAATAAAACTATCATCAATTAACTTACCTCTGTAATACTGTTCTGCCATGGTGGAATGATGGCGAATGGCAAAGATTGTAAACAGACAAGTAAAATTGTGGATGATAGCAATAGAGAAACTAGTAAGGAATGAGAAAGGTTTGGGAAGAAGGCTTTAGTTATGGTTGTTGATTTAGTAGAGAGTAGAGAGAGTCAATATAAAAAGGAAGAAAGCTCAATAACTTTGGTTTTTCCTTTAGTAATTGGGAACTCATTATTTGAGTTTCGAATTTGGGTATATTAATGGATAATTCAGCTTTGAGTATTAATGAGTAATTCGAGTTTGGGTAAATTAATGGGTAATTTTCGCTTCAGTATTAATGAATAATTCGAGTTTAGATAAAGAATGAGTAATTTGGATTTAATATTAATGGGTAATTCTGATTTGGATAAATTAATAAATAAGTTGTGTAGAATTTAATCCCGGTCCAACCCAATTATAAATAATGTTTAAAAACAAAATAGAATGGTAAATGATAAAATTGATATAAATAGTAAGAATAGCCTCGAAAAAAAAAATAGAAGACTAATTTAATACTCGTTAAAACATGAGAACTAGATTTTTATAGCCTTTTAAAAAAGAACATTGAAATTTATCAAACATTTCATCAACGAAGCCACCGGTTTCAACATTTTGGCCGTCCAGAACCAAAAAGCCACCGTAGTCAACCCAATTTAGCTAAACCCACACAAAACCCTATCCTCTTTTTCTCTCTCTTCAATGGCAGAGAATTTAGCTCTCCCTCTACTATTCCCAAACCCACCGCCTTCTAAACCCTTCGTCCTCACCCAAAACCACCACCACCAGTTAAATTTACCTAAGTCACCATTCTCACCACCTCCTCCGCCACAGACGCCGCCATCACCGACAACCCCTCTTGTCCAAGATTCGTTCTCTCACCAGAGCCACAGTTCAAGACCGCCCATCAACCCGCATACACCAATAACCCGAAACAGAACCCGAATCGGCAGGCACAGTGACCCTAACCGTGGCAAACCATGGTCCAACCACCGGCTATCTCCTCTAGGTCAGAAAGTTCTCGAATCCTTAATCAACCCAAATTTCGATTCTATTGATCTTGATGGTGTTTTATCTTCGTTGTACGATTATTATAAAGAGAGCTCGGAATCAAAAGTAGCATCTTTCTCTGCTGATATTCTGGGTATTGTAAAGGGTTTAGGCTTTTACAAGAAATGTGACACAGCGTTAAGCGTGTTCAATTGGTTTAGGAATATTGGAGTTTCGAATTTGAATAACTCTCTTGTTGCTGTAGTTATTAGTATGCTAGGAAAAGAAGGCCGTGTTTCGGCTGCTGCCACTTTGCTTCATGATTTGAGTAAAGATGGGTTCTGTGTTGACGTGTATGCCTATACTTCATTGATTACTGCTTTTGCTAGTAGTGGAAGATATAGGGAAGCTGTAAATATGTTTAAGAAAATGGAAGAAGAAGATTTGCAACCTACTCTGATTACTTATAATGTGATTTTAAATGTGTTTGGGAAAATGGGTATGAATTGGAATAAGATTATGAATCTTGTTGAAGGAATGAAGAAATCCGGGGTTCCGCCTGATGTTTATACTTACAATACTCTTATAAGCTGTTGTCGACGTGGGTCATTGTACGAAGAAGCAGCTCGGGTTTTCGAGGAAATGAAAATTGCGGGTTTTAGTCCCGATAAAGTGACGTATAACGCATTATTAGATGTATACGGGAAATCGCGACGCCCAAAGGAAGCGATGGAGGTTTTAAAAGATATGGAGTTAAACGGGTTTCCCGCAAGCATTGTGACTTATAACTCGTTGATATCGGCTTACGCTAGAGACGGGATGTTAGACGTAGCAATAGAGCTCAAAACCCGGATGCTCGAGAAAGGAATTAAGCCCGATGTTTTTACTTACACTACTTTGCTATCCGGATTTGAGAAAGCGGGGAAGGATGAATCAGCTATGAGTACTTTCGAGGAAATGAGACGTGACGGCTGCAACCCTAACATATGTACGTTCAATGCGCTTATTAAAATGTACGGTAATCGTGGAAAGTTCACTGAAATGATGAAAATTTTCGAAGAAATCAAATTATGCGGTTGTTCACCCGATATTGTTACGTGGAACACATTACTAGCAGTGTTCGGGCAAAATGGAATGGATTCAGAAGTCTCCGGTGTGTTTCGAGAGATGAAAAGAGCTGGGTTTATAGCCGAGAGAGACACTTTCAACACATTGATTAGCGCTTATAGCCGGTGCGGTTCATTTGACCAAGCAATGGATGTGTATAAGAGAATGCTCGAAGCTGGGGTTACACCAGACCTTTCTACATACAATGCTGTATTGGCTGCATTAGCTCGAGGAGGAATGTGGGAACAATCGGAGAAAATCTTCGCTGAAATGAACGATGGGCGGTGTAAACCTAACGAGCTGACTCATTGTTCTTTACTTCATGCTTACGCCAATGGAAAAGAGATCGACCGGGTTCATGCTCTAGCCGAAGAGATATATTCCGGTGTGATTGAATCTCATGCAGTTCTCTTAAAGACTCTAGTTTTGGTTTATAGTAAAACCGACCTTCTAGTAGAAACAGAGCGAGCTTTCTACGAATTAAAGAAAAATGGGCTTTCACCCGACATAACGACTCTAAACGCAATGATTTCTATATACGGTAGGAGACAGATGGTTAATAAAACAAACGAAATCTTGAACTTCATGAAAGAAACCGGGTACTCGCCTACACTAACAACCTACAACAGCTTAATGTACATGCATAGTAGGTCTGATAACTTCGAAAGATCTGAAGAAATTTTAAGGGAAATTTTGGCAAAAGGGATAAAACCCGATAAAATATCGTATAACACTGTTATTTTTGCGTTTTGTAGAAACGGTCGTATGAAAGATGCATCACGGATATTTTCAGAAATGAAAGGATCAGCGACTATTCCTGATGTAATTACTTATAATACGTTTGTTTCGAGTTATGCAGCTGATTCGATGTTTGTGGAAGCTATTGATGTTGTTCAGTATATGATCAAGAATGGGTGTAGACCGAACCAGAATACTTATAACTCCATTGTTGATGGATATTGTAAGCTTGATCGTAAGGACGAGGCAAAGTTGTTTGTGGAAAATCTTAGAAAGCTTGATCCAAGTATCCCTAAAGATGAGGAATGTAGGTTGTTGGAGCGAATAACAAAGAAATGGCCGTAAGTGTTTTTAAGAACTGGACTGAAGCTATCAGTTCATATGATCTTTTTGCTCGAATGATCCATGGGGGTCCTGGGTTGGCTGGTTATGGAGATGGGCAGGAACATAATGTTGTACATTAGTCGCATCACAGTGATGCGACCTAGGTCGGGGATATGACTATGAAACAAAAGGTGGATGTAGCCCGCTATCAGTGCTATGTGGCATACAAGAATCTGCTTTGTAGGGGTTGTTTGTTGCCATGTTTGGTTGGTTTAGCTTTTTAGTCTTAAGAAAATATTAGCTTTTTACGCATATACGATCAAAAAGCCAAAAGTTAATTATGATTAGCCTTTTTTCATTTTTAAAATACTTTTTTAGCTTTTATTCTTGATATTTCTTTGCCCAATCCTTGGCTTTATCAGTTTTCATTAAAGTACATTTTTATATTTTATAAAGATTTTGTTTCTTATTTTATTCTGTCCTTTTTTACTTTAAAAGTTAGATTTTTTTATTGGTAGACACCAAACAACTTGGTAACTTTTCTCAGAGCCCGTCTATTTTTATTTATTTTCTAAACTTGTTTTTTTTTTTTTTTTTTTTTTTTTGTATTTGCTGGACACCAAACAACCCTTAAGTGTCAAAAAACCAAGTCAAATAATTTTTCTTCGATATTCATTTGCCAAAATACAAATATACTCACTTGTAGGAAGAAGCTGGTGGAGGCCTAGTCTTTTTGCTGCTACGATGCATTGTTGGAAACAATATTGAAAATTCATGGAAGAAAATACATACTGAACACGGTTGCGATTTAATATACACTCCCCATGTAGCTAAAGGTGGAGCTTTGGAAAATCTGTTGTCATTTAGACTTTTATAAAGCTGAGTATGTACACATTTGATGAATTGTCCGGGCCATATTTTGCTATTTCAAAGAAAACTCCAATCGTAAAGAAATTTACCTAACAAGGTAGCTGAGCTCGGAACGGTTTACAGATACGAGTAGTCTGGAACCTTACGCGGTCTTTTCTGTGTCAGGGGTTTCACCCGAGTAAGCTAAGCTGTGTTTGGCTCTTGAAAAGTTGTCATGTTTCCGTTTCACTCAAAGCGGAAACTTATGGGAAAGAAATGTGTGGTTGCTGAAATTGAAAATTGTTTTCTAGAGAATTCAGAAATGTCGAACTGATATTTTTAGCGTATACTATAATGTGAAAACTGTTTTAAATATAGGTCGATGTTATGTAGAATTATTATTATTAAAAGATATATAATATATACTTCTAATATTGTAATTTAAATATTACACTTTGAATATATGTTATATTAGTTCTATACTCTTTAAACGGACATCCGGAATTTGGATCGAAGGCATTGAGCAAGGGGTTTATCATACGAGGCAGAAGTACAAGTGCGGACGAAATCAATGAAAACATGAGAAAAATTGGTGTGAGGGCTAACAAAAGAGAATTGCCAAATAAAAAATGGGTCAAGCCATCAAACGAGCTGGACCATGTGTGTTAATATGGAACTAAAGTGGGCAACTTTGACAATTTTAGAAGTTAAGTGATAAAGCAACGAGAACAATTTTGACAATTTTAACAAAGTCATGCCAACTGAAGGCTAGTTAAATGGTGGAGAATGTGAGTCAGTACGGTGTTGCAACCAGCTATGGTGGGTTAAGGACGCAAATTTGGGTGTTAAAGGATAGTGTTAAATCATAGAAGGTGATGGCCGCAAAAATGTCGGTGGTGGTACGTGATGTCGCGACGGAATAGAAGAAGAAGTAACGATAGATAGATGAAACCCTAATTCAGGGTAAAAACCCTAATTTAAGGGTAATAAAGACTAAAATTTTCAGAGATAAAAATATATTATTCCAAAAATTTAAAATAAACTAAGACATATGAGGCTTTATATAAGATCTTTTCAAAACCCTAAATTATAATACAAGGAAATAAAATAAAATAAAATCAAATCTTAATATACTTTATTTAAATAAATAAGGTATTTGAATAAAATAAAATTAAATTAAAAAGGCTTTTGTTTAGATTTTTTGGGCTACATCATCCTCTCCTGGTTGACAAGAATTTGTCCTCGAATTCACAGCACCGTCACCATCAAGAACCCAAATTATTTATTTTATTTTATTCAATCGTTACATTATGAATTATAATTGTTGACCTTATAGGAATAAGATAAATTCTTCTCGATTGTTCCTTATTCGAAGTAACATTGAAGCCATCCGGTTGATGAAGAAAAAAATAGAAAACATTTTCATAGCCTGAAGACAACATCCCCATGTCCAGTTGGTGAAAAAAAGATGGTTTTAAATTTTTTTTCATAGCATGAGACAGCATCTTGATAAGCAATTTTTACCTTGATTCGACGATTAGTAGCCAATTTAAACACCTTCAGTAACCGATCAATACGATCGTCATTGAAACTGATGGTATGTCCCCTCATACTCAAACGATCTTCTCGATCTTCATGACATTGTGTGTTGTTCTCTTCTTTAAACCTTGAATTAGAATAGTCAGGCTTTAGAAACATGCTTCCCTATAGCAGGAACTGAGGCTCTGATGCCAAACTGATGTCGCGGCGGAAATAGAAGAAGAAGCAACGATAGATGAAACCCTAATTCAAGGGTAACATGATGAAACCCTAATTTAAGGTAACAAAGACTGAAATTTTCAAAGATAAAAATATATTATTCCAAAAACTTAAAATAACTTAAGGCATGCGAGGCTTTATATAAGAGCTTCTCAAAACCCTAAATTATAATACAAGGAAATAAAATAAAATAAAATCAAATCAAATCTTAATATAATTAGATTTGATTTAAATACATAAGGTATTTGAATAAAATAAAATTAAATTAAAAAGGCTTTTGTTTAGACTTTCTGGGATACATCAGTACAATATATTAGTCAATGTGGGTTGTTGGCTCGCAGAGTGGCGTCATTGGTTAAACACTTTGCAGCCATTGGCCAGAAAATGAGACCATAATGAAAAAATGATTAAAAGAACTGCCTCAAATAAGATTTTTCGTGGGCTAAAGTTTCATGAACGTGTTTTATGGTATATTTGAGCTACTAGTCCAAAACACGAATCCAAAAAAGCAGGAGAATTGATGAAGCCTCCAACGAAGATGATCCAAGCCCATGGTGAATAGTACAAATATGGGCCGTTTTGAGTTGGTTAAGTGTAATGGAAGAGCGGGAAACCGCTATCGAAAACTGATCCGGAAGAAGTGGGATGTGGCCAAAAATGGCACTGAGGTAATTGCCTCTTACCATACGTTGGTACAGTTTGAATGACCAGCGACGCGCCAATTTCGGAATCTTTGGCAGAATTGATTTTTGCTCGAGCCATTAACCACTCAAAGTATAACTGTACAAAATTTATGTTGAGAAGGTTCAAGTCAAAGGAGGACGCTTAAAATTCAATTTTATTTTCTAGTAGGGGTTACCACTTGTTGGTTACTTTTTGTAGCGCATATATATAATCACAATTGATTTATAACATTGTTCGACAAGTTTGAACCAATTTCACTTATTATAAGCGACAACTAAAGTGGTTGTCCCAAATAGTTTATCTCGATTGATTGTGTTTCTAATTTCTTTAGTAAATTCAGATTGAGGCTTTAACTTAATATGAGTCGTTTGGTTCAAGATAGTATTTTGGAACTGCACTATATATAAATTTTCTTAGTGAATTTCAACCTTCATAGCAAGCCTCAAAGGAAGATGCTCCAAGTCGATGGTGAGCAGCACAGATCCTAATGATCATGACGGTTTTGAGTTAGTTAAGTGTAACAAAGGTGTGTGAAGCAACTACCAAAATCACCAAAATTTGGCCGGCAAAAAATGGGACGTGGCCGGAAAAGACAAGGAGGTAACTGTTTTTTGCCACACGCAGCACAGTTTGAATGACCAGGAGGCGTCAATTTGGAAATCTCTTGCTCAAGCCATATTTTGACAATTCAAAGTATAACTGCACATAAGTTACATGGAGAAGTTTGCATTCAAACAGAGCAGATTTGCCCATCCAAATCCATCACTCAAGATGCTGCCAACATGCCAATTTGGTTTTCTTGTAGGTGGTTGTCACTTGTTGGTTACTTTTTGTAGCCTATATTAGTGGTTTAGTTTATTTTGGGTTGAGGGTAGTTTGGTAAAGTGTTTTAGTAAGTTTAGGTCTAGAATTCTCAAATTGCTAGTGTAAGGTGTAATCCAATTCCACTTATTAATATTAGTGACCACTGGAGTGATTGTCCCAAATAGCTTGTTTCGGTTGTGTTTCTGATTTCCTTAGTAAGTTCTCCTAAACTAGATTACGGCTTTAACTTAGTGTGAGAAGGCTGATATAAGAGAGTATCTTAGGGCCGCACAAAAATATATATTTATTTAGTAGATTTCAACCTCGTGACAAGTGGTATCAGAGCATAGCTTGGCTATGTAGGTTAGATTTGAGTGGTGTTCAAATACAAAATAGTAGCAACAAGATGGATTTTCGTAGAGAAGTACTAAGAAATCGCAGGATAAACATAAACAAAGTGTTGGAAACTCCTAATAGAAATGAATCTATCCACAGTAGCACGAGACTCTCATCAAATTGTGTTGCTTTGGTGGATTGTCAAACTGATCTTCGTTTGGAAACTCTTAAAATAGGCCGTGAAATGTCTAGGCTTTAGAATAGCGTAAAAACATGAAAAAAACTATCTATATCTGGATAACCTATCTTGAAAACGAAATATCTAATGCTCATTTGGTTGTAAGAGATCTTATACATGGCCAATAGCAGCCTAGTTGGGAAAATGTAAGACCGATCATAAGATCAGCCTGATGTGGGAAAGACTTAAAGATTTTTATTATAAACCTAGAACGGACGTTCGAGATTCTAAGGGTTAAGAAAGAGGATCAAGTGCCATCAACAGTTTTGAATATGGGTTTGGAAGCTAAGAACTAACTGAAGAAAAGGTGGGATAACTAAAGGCTGCTTGAAATTGAAATGCAACACAAGTCAATGTATAATACTTGGGAGAATTCCCGCCAAAAATAGATCACGCTCTAGCAAAATGGGAGCTAAAACAGTTAGAGCATACAAGGATTAAGAGAGAGTATATTCATGCATTTGATTTAATAATGCTCGAGTTGATTGACTTTCCACGGGATGACAAGTTTCGTAACTTTGTGGCATGATTAAAATGGGAGGTTCAAGCGAAGTTATAAAAGGACTAAAGGATTTTGGTTCTACGAGGAATACACCCTTATAATTGAACTGTCTAAGAGAAGAAGAGCCTATGAAAATGAAAGTTATCCTCGAAGGAAAAAATAAGATTCGAGATGGGGAAGAGAAAGCTAATAAGAAGAGAATGATAGTGTATCATATGTCTTACACATGATGCGTTATATGTAGTGGCCCACGTGAGGCAAGAATATGCCCACACGGTCCATTATACTGAGAGCTGGAGCGCTATGTGGGTCCTCACTTAAATATTCTAAGATTGATTCATGTAAAGGCTCGAGAAAGAAGGTTGATGAGTAACTGACCAACGGAGGGCGAGCCTAAAACCAGGGAGGGTGGACGAGAAAAAAAGAAAAACAAAAGTTGATCTTAATATTTGCTTGTGTTGTAGGTTAAAATAATTCAGGGAGGACAACTAATGGTGATACTTGGGAAGTATAATGGAGGCTGAATTTAAAACAACATCGAGAAAACACAATCTAGATCAAGGAAATCCTTAAGAAACCAAGAACTGCGTGCTTGATGCGGACATCAAGAATGTTTGTGAGAGAGGTTTGTAAGACCCTACTAAAGGGATACAAAAATTTGGATTAAAGGCATTGGGAAATGGGTTAAGCAAATGAGGAAGAGGTACAAATGTGAAGGAAACCAATGAAGACACGTGAGAAATTGTTGTTGACGCGAGCAAAAGAAAATTATCGTAGAAAATGAGCCACAATATGAAATGGGCTCGGGAATTTTATGTTAATATAGAGCCAACGTGAGCAACTTTGATAATTAAATAATCTAAGTGACAAAACAACGAGAACCAATGAGGGTTGGCGTAGAGAAGGTCAATTGTAAGGTCATGACAACTGAAGGCTAGCTAAATGGTAGAGAATTTGAGTCAATATGGTGTTACAAAAATCTATGGTATGCTAAGGAGTAAAATTTGGGTGATAAGGGACAATGCTATATCATAAAAGGTGAAGGCAAAAAAATGGCACAAAAAAAGTTGAAGATGATACAATATTTTAGTCAATGTGGGTTGTTAGCCTACAGAGTGGCATCATTAGCTAGATAGTGTGCGATCACCGACCATCCAGACTATGCCAGAGTGCGGCCATTGGCCATAAAGTAAGGCCATAATGACAAAATGATGAGAATGTTCGTGCCACAAAAGACTTTTCATGGGCCAAAGTTTTCTTAACGGATTTTATTGAATATTTGAGCTACTAGCCTAAAGCACAGATCCTAATGATCCGATCAAGGAGGTTTTAAGTTAACTAAGTGCAATACAGGTCTGGGAAGTAGTTGTCTTAACTTGGCCCGAGAAAAGTGGGACGTCACCAAAAAAGGCACTGAGGTAACTGCTTCTGGCCACATACTGGCACAGTTTAAGTGGCCAATGTTGTACCAATTTCGGAATCTCTGGGCAGAACTGATTTTTCTCGAGTCATATTATAACCACTCAAAGTATAATTACACGGAAGTTACTTGGAGAAGTTTCAAGCCAAACGAAGGAGATTTTCCAAGCCAAATCCAACGCTCAAGATTCTGTTAACATGTCAATTTAGTTTTCTAGTGGATGGTTTACATTTTTTGTTACTTTTTGTAGCCTATATATGTGATCATAACTAATTTATAAAACTTCTCGAAGAGAGTTCAAAGATAGAGGTAGATCTTGAACTCTCAACTTGTTAGTGCAATGTGTAATTCAATTCGACTTATTAATATAAGTGATCATGGTAGTGGTTGTCCCAAATAGCATATCTCGGTGTGATCTCCTTAGTAAATTCTCCTACACTATGATAAGGTTTTAACTTAGTATAAGTAAGCTGATTCAAGAGAGTATCTTGGAGTTGCAAGGGATAAAAATTTCTTGAGTAGATTTCAACCTCATGAAAGGCCTCCAAAGAAGATGATCCAAGCCCATGGTGAGTAGCGCGGATCATGATGATCATATCAGGGCTATTTTAAGTTTGTTAAGGTTAATAGAGGTGTGTGAATTAACTACCGGAAGATATTCATGGGATGTGGCCAAAATAGACACATAGATAATTGCTTCTAGCGACATGCTGACACAGTTTGAGTGGCCAGCGATGCACCAATTTAGGAATATCTAGGCATAACTAATTTTTGCTGAAGCCATATTTTAACCACTCAAATTATAATTACACATAAGTTACCTAGAGAAGTTTCAAGTCAAACATAGGATATTTATCCAGCCAAATCTAACGCTCCAGATTCTATCAACATATCAATTCAGTTTTCTAATGAGTGGATGCCACTTGTTGGTTACTTTTTGTAGCCTATATATATGTGTGTGTGTGTGTGTGTGATCACATCTGATTTATAAAGCTATTCGAAGAGAGATGAAGATAGAGCTATGTTTATAATTATTAACTTTCTAATGTAAGGTGTAATCCAATTCCACTTACTAATATAAATGACCACTAGAGTGGTTGTCCCAAATAGCTTATCTTGGTTGTGCTTCTAATTTGATTAGTAAATTCTCCTAAAATAGACTAAGGCTTTTAATTAGTGATAGAAGACTAATTTATGAGAATACCTTGGGGTCGCACAAGATAAAAAATTATTTTTTAGAATTCAACCCTGTGACAAGTGGTATCAGAGCATAGTTTGGTTACCTAGTTTAGATTTGAGTGAAGCTCGAATAAAAACACAGTAGCAATAAGATGAATTTCGGTAGAGAAATACTAAAAAACCGTACGACAAAAGAGAGTACATAGTGTTGGAAACTAGTAATAAGGAGGAATCAGATTGTAGCAACACAAGACTCTCATCAAATAGTATTGGTGTGGTGGACTGCCAAACTAATCTTCGTTCGATTGCTCTTAAAATAGACAGCGAGATGTCTACGCTTTGGAATATCTTGAACAACATAGAGAAGCTAGCTAAATGTTGGGGAATGTGAGTCAAGATGGTGTTGGAACAAGCTATGGTAGGCTAATGAAAAAAATTTGGTTACTTAGGTATATTGTTATCATAGAAGGTGATGACAAAAAGATGGCACCAGAAAATAGTAGATGGCACGGTGTTTTAGTCAAGGTGGGTTGTTGGCTCGCAGAGTGGCGTCATTGGCCAGACAGTGTGCGGCTACTGGCCATAAAATGAGGCAAAAATGATGAAATAATGAGAAAGGTCGTGCCAAAGAAGACCTTTCGTGGGCCAAAGTTTCCTTAATGTATTTTATGGTATATTTGAGATAGTGGCCAAAAGCATAGAGCCAAAAGAGATGGAAAACTATGAGGATTTCAAGGAAGATGATTTAAGCCCATGGTGAGTAGTGTGGATTTTATCGGGAAGTTTTTGAGTTGGTTAGGTGTAATAGAGGTGCGGGAAGCAACTTCCGGAGTTTGTCCTAGAAAAGAGGGACGTGGCCATAAAAGACACGGAGGTAACCGCTTCTTCCCACACGTTGGCACAGTTTGAGTGGCCAGCGACGCACCAATTTGGAAATCTCTAAACATAACCAATTTTTGATCAATCCATATTCTAACCACTCATCGTATAATGCACAGAATTTAAATGGAGAAGTTTCAAGTCAAACATAAGATATTTTTGTGTCCAAATCCAACGCTTAAGATTCTGCCAACAAGCTAATTCGGTTTTCTAATGCGTGGTTTTGACTTATTGGTTCTTTTATGTAGGCTATATATATGTGTGATCACAAATAATTTATAATTTTTTCCGAAAAGAGTTTGAAGAGAGAGTTAGGTCTAGAATTTTAAACTTGCTAGTGCAAGGTGTAAATCAATTTCACTTATTAATATAAGTTACCACCCGAGTGGTAGTCTCAAATAGATTGTCTCGGTTGTGTTTCTGATTTCCTTAGTAGATTATTCTAAACTAGACTAAGGCTTTAACTTAGTGTGAGAAGGAAAATTTCAAAAGAGTATTTTAAAGTCGCACAGGATAAAAAATTCCTTTAGTAGATTTCAACCCCATGACAAGTAATATAAGTTATAACATGTATACGAGATAAAAAAAACATGGCTAGTCCCATGTTTAAGACTTGTTCACTTTAGTTCCCATTGTTTCAAAAAATATAGCAAATTAGTCTTTATGATCGTAACAAGTGATTGACCATCCACACCAGCTTCAATTTAGAACGTTGTCGTGGACGCGGTATTAATTAAAAAGTTACCATTAAATTTTTATCCTTATTAGTTACCTTATATATAATCAATACTCAACCCAATCCATAAAGAAACCTGGATTATATCCATAATAACCCCATCCAATCTAATATCCCGAATCCAGTCTCCAAATAACATGAATCATATCCCTAATTAGGTTTGCAAATCAAACAACAAATACCTTTGATTATCTCTCAACCATTACCCAAAAACCAAATATCAGGAACTCCTTTTTATTCTTATATATATTAGTTTGTTTAGAATTAATTTTCTTTCATTTGGTTGGTTATTAGAAATTTCGCATCAATATTTGACAAATGTAAAAAAAATTGAAATTTTTCAAACAATCAATAAAATCATACATACGCAAAAAACGACAGGTACAAAGAACTAGAGCCTCATAAGATGAAAAAATAAAACTCAAGAACTGAATTTTACACTTTTGGAATATTTCTACATGAAATCTTGATAGACGAAAATTAGGAAATAACTGTGGAAACCTTAAATTATGAATTTTCCTTTGATGGGGACGATGGTTGTTTTACAAGAGATGATGATGTAAGTCTCTGATCTGAAGGTGTTAAGAGGGGTTAGGAGTTCAATGGAAGAAATACTAGTTCTGGTGTTGAAACTTGTGATGGGGTGTTGTGCTCCGGTTTTAACGGTTAAGCATATTATGGAGGAAGTGGTGAATTAGTTAGAGGAAAATAGACAAAAAAATAAGGGTGTTTTTTATAGTCCTATTGAGACAATTAGTAAAACTAGTACAATATTTTGAGGTGCTTATTATTTATATACTATTATTTACCGGATTATTAAGTTTGGTTTTGTTTGATATATTGTTAAGTTTTGTTTCTCATAGATTGTATTGGAGAATTTATAATCATATTTTTATGGAATATATTTTTAAACTTAATCTATTGCAATTTAGGGAACAAAAATGTCGTAAGTTAATTAATAGTTTTTTACATTAGTTTGTCAAATTCCGGCCATGTGTGTTACTGACCCATGATAAACACATATTCATATTCGTAAAAAATAGTACAAATAAAACGGTAATGCACCAGTCGATAATCAAACTGGATCTATACCATGGTAGGGTACTATTCTATTACTAGACCGCTAGTGCCTTTTTATTAGTTTTGGTTCATAAAACTTTAAATCTTGTAGTAAGCATAATAAAATCTTGCACACCTTGATAAAGTTCTCTATGATATCTTAGACTGATTATGTTGTGCCAAAATAATGAAGTAAACCCAGTCCAAACAAGAATCAATTCTGGTAGAATTTTGCATAAGCAACATAATAAGACCAATCTAGTTTGGAAAATGATTAAAGAAATGATATGTGCATATAATTATCAAGAATATATAAAAAACAATTGAAATATGGAGTACAATATTAAAAATTCAGCCTTTTTTATTTATTTTTACAAAAATAAGACAAGATCGATAACTCTATGGCATATCTTTTAAATGAGGCCAAGATCGGTCAACAATAACTATTACACGTTAAGTAACATTTGCATAGGTCAATTTTGAAAAATTTAGAAAACAAAAATTACATTTGTCAAATCTTGATGGTAAAAAAATAATAATAAATACTCTAATGAAAGAAAATTAAATTTAAACAAACTAATAGATACAAGAAGAAAAATGAGTTCATGGTATTTGGTTGTTGGATAATTGTTGATAGATAGTTTTTCAAGGTATCTGTTGTTTGATTTAGATCTAATTAGGATATGGATTCAGGTTATTTGGTGGTTGGATTCAGGTTATTAGAGATATGGGTCAGGTTTGTCTATGGGCTAGATCTGATATGTTAGAGATAAGGTAAATAATTAGGATGAATAGTTAATATAATTTTTTAATTATTATTGTGTCCACATCAACATCTTACATGGAAGCTGACGTGGATGGTCAATGGACAAAATTGGACATAAAAAGTTGTTGAGATCATAACTGACTAGTTTGTGGCATTTTTTGAAACGTTGAAGACCAATTTATTACAAAATTGAATGCTTGAGATAACGTAAGATAAGTCTCAAATGTTGAGGACTAGCCATGTTTTTTAGTCACGTATACATCAAACTAAGAGTTAATTGCTACATCTACCAATCCAAAATATTTTAAGATTTTATATATTGAAAACTATTTAATCATGACAAAAATAACGCTTTATTAAACAAAAAATCGAATAGAAGTTTAGAGGGTGTGATTTTAGTTTCATATATATAATATTAATATGAATTTATACATAAAAATAAATTTTATAATATACTATTCTAAATAGAATAATGACTATAATATAAAGTAAAAATAATGATTGTATGTCGATTAGTCTTAATATTTCCGATCCCATAATATATATATAAAAGAATATTAAAATTTTAAAAATAAAGAAATAATTTTTTATAATTTTTTAAAAGAATAACGTATTATATTTATAATAACAATATTCGTTTAAAAACTTATCGAGCGAGTTATTGCAAATGTTTTCCATTGGGTATATTATATATCCATTGACAATTGATATATTTATTAACCTAATAGAGGTTATAACTAGCCTTCATAGTTCTTCTGAATTAGCAAAGAAAATGTAAATGGAAAGAACTTTCAACATTAAAGCATCGTGATTAATTTATTTATACAATTGCTCAGGATCTCAAATGGTGTTATAGACATGTGTTTTGAACTATTGCTAAAGCTTAAGGAATCAGAAGATACTCAGATGACCGGTCTGACCCATTTTGGACGCTAATCACCCAATAAGGCTTCATATTATTTACATGGATGGCTCAATTGAGATCACTTCAAAAAGGCATCAGGATTTCTAAAATATTTTGATAGTCGAAGAAAAATAAAAATATCTTAAAACTTAGCTTTTTAAAGATTATATTTTGTTATGCATTCTCCTTTTCTCTCATGTGTTAAGTTATGGTCAATCTTCGGAAGTACGCCTTTTGATTAAAAACATTTTAGCTTTTAATACGTGTTTTTTGGGTTGTCTTTTAGGTTCTCGATATTCATGTACGTATATGAAAAAAATAAACATATCAGCATTAAAGAGGGTATACTTTTTCTATAAATACTTTGCATCTTACTCTTTCATACTTCACTATCGTGAGAGATTAAGCTTCGATTCTTAGAAAGAAAAAATGAGAGTTTTTATCAAAACTCTGGCCCCGGTAAACTCTTTTCCGATTTCCTGAACCGTCGCCAAACCTATCTCAGTTCTTAGTTAACACGTTAGTTCTGATTTTTGCCTCGTACTTTTCTTTGTCTAATATATTATAAATTATGAAGATTATCTCATATCTAAAATGAAATAGAAGATACGTTTTCTATTTATCTATGTCACATTGGAAGAATAAGAAGCCCGTCAATGAAGATAACTTAAGCTTACTCTGTTGTTCGTGAAAGAAATTTAGTAAGAATCTTCCTTAATCTTGTAGCAAAGACTTTATATCGTTCCCAAATCATGTTTACTATGTAAGTGGGAGCTTGTTGGAAACATAGATTACATATTTACAGCTTGATAAGTTGGCACTATCTTTGATTGTCCGTTACGAGAAAAACTAGAGCTTATTTCAATGTCATTTTCTTTTGGTTTGGGCTTTCCACTCTGGAGTATTCTTCAAAATCTTGGTATTTCAAGATATTCAACATGGTGTTCAGTGGAGTTGAGACTTTAATATAACTTTTTAGACGATGAATGTTATAAAAGCTTTGGCTCTAGCTGAAGTTTTAATAAAATTTCATACGTGAACCTTAACTTGAAATCTCTGTGCTGGAGTGGTTGCTCCGAACATATGTAAAATCTAGTGTTCCGGGGTGTGGAGTAAATTTTCAATTAGTGGCTCATTTAGGTGAAGTAATACATCAATACACTTGTTTTGGTTTGTATCTAACAATGATGTAGACTATGAGATAGCTACAACGAGGATTCGTTTAGCCTATATATGTGGAGCAAAATGGGTGTGTTTAATAAGTGATTCATAACTTTTGATAAACAATGCCCTAAGACAGGCCGAGGCACGTAAGGAATACGTGGTGAAGTATCTTAAAGTCTTTAAGTATCATGCAAAAAAATTAAAAGTTTTAACCCTAAACAAGTCCCAATGATGGAAATGTTTTTGCCATATTTGTTAACCTCAATAATTTTATATGCATATGTGGGTCATCCTATAAGACCTCCATCAATTAACGCAGAACATGAACCAATGGAAGAGAAAATGTTTTCTATTGATTCAAATGATTTGAGAACTGAGATCATAGAGTTCATAACAAATGATTCTCTCTAAAGCGATAATATATTGGCCCATAAGTTAAAATTGAAAGCTACCAGATTTGTGTTGCTATGGAGGATATTATATAAACATTAATACACCTTTTATTACGGTACCTCGGTCGTCATGTATATTTTATTAAAGGAATTCCACAACGGGGTCGGTTTTGATAAAGACTAAATTATCTGTCCCGCACATCGGACCGGTAGAATATTGGACCAGAGTTTGGTTTGTAGTACCAATCTAATAAGTATATAATATTATAGGTATTTTATGTAATAAGTAATAAACATATTTAATATTAGCGCATTAATGGGGTGGAATATCCCATTATGGGTTATCCACAAAAGCCCATTAACATGTAGCTCAATGGTCCAATATCATTACTATCTAAGGCCTCTTACCTAATTTGGGTTAGAGGAGAGTTTAATGAAACCAACTACTCTTCAACTAAATTTACTTTCTCTCTATAAGCATTCATACGTAAACTTATCTCTCTAATGCCAAAATTAGTGAAAAATGAGACACATACCAACTTTTTGCTAACACAATTCATAGTTTGGTTGTGTCGTGTCGTTTGATTTAATATTTGAAACTTTACCTTTTGACAAATGAGGTCTAGACATAGTCGGTCATTTACTTAATGCTTCAAGAGGACGCCTACACATTATGTTCGTTATTGATTATTTTTAAAAATGAGTAGAGGTTGAACTATTCTTGAGGATAAGATCTAAATGCTTATGACATTTTATCTAAGCTAACATTTGTTGTAGGTTGGGAATATCAACGACAATCACCATTAACAATAACCTTAAGTTTAAAAAATTCGGACGTCATTTCTTTTCTTTTTAAACCATAAGTATAAACACATTTTTTCAACACCATTTCCCCCTTAAGAAAATGGTTAAATAGAGGTTACCTACCAAATTATTCTAGATGGTTTGAAAAAGAACTTACAAGGGCTTGTAGGTAAATTGATCAACTTTCTTCATAAATTTTAATGGGCATGCATAACAATGACTCAAACTACTATTGGCGAGAATTCTTTTACTTTATATGACATGGACGTTGTCGTTTCGACGCATACTGTTTTACCATCTTTTAGTGTGGCCAATTACTCCAAATATGGGAATGATGAGGGAAGAAGGGTTAATTTGGACTTGATCGAAGAAAAAAAACTAGGCTCATTTAAGAGTTCTGCATTATTGAAACTGATGAGAATCATATATGTTTTGCATGTTTGATCATCTGAGTTTAAGGTAGGAGACAAGGTCTTTATAAACGTTTTCCTCCATACTAAAGATTTTTGGTTTGAAATGATATGACCAAATTAGAAATGGGCTTACATAGTGTCTGAAAATATCAAGGTTGTAACATATAATATTTTGGATAAAAAAAGAATACAACTCTAACACCTATGAAATATTGAGCACCAAAGGCTTTACTCATCCTAAATTTTAATTTTTGTGTAGTTTTTTAATTAATTTTTTTTGTAAATTTTATGTAATTTTTGGTGGTATACGTTTTCCTATCCTGGTGGCGAAAAAAGATTTTAACGAGGTTCCTACATAGTTGTCTCATTAATATATTGTTTTTCATTTAAATTTTACTGTTCGGTTTATGAAGGAACATCATAACCAAAAAGGGTGCAACCATATTGAATCATTGGATGAACAAAATAAGTGTTCCAACCTTAGTTGGTTAAACAGTAGTTCAAAACTCCCAAATCAATAAGGTGGTATCATCCAACTGAAGAAGTTAAGTGTGCCAAACTTAATTGGTCAAAATTTGTATGACACTCTAAGTTGATGGCTTGGATAGATCCAATCTATGTAAAATATTAAAATGTTTCAAACTTAATTGGTTAAGAAATTTGTGAAGTTATAAGTTGGTAGCTTGGTTTAATTCATCTTATGTAAAGAAAACATAAAGTGTTCCAACCTTAATTGGTTGAAGAGTTGTCTAAAGCTCTAGCATTAATAGCCTATATTGATCTTACTGAAATCTGAATTAGCTGAATTTCACCATAAATTATTATCCTACCAGAGATTGATCACCTATTGGTTGGATAAAGTTACATAATTTCTTTGATTAAGAAATCGTAAGAAGGAAATAACGAGTATATATTCCACATAAAAATCCAAAACTCAAACCAATAAAATTACTAACCTTCTACGTAATTTAATCTTCAACGAAAATAATACAACACAAGAAAAAATCGTAACATTGCATGAGCTGTCCGATTAAAAAAATAAAAATTAAAGTGAAGGGAAAAAGTAACAAATTAAGCACTATAAGTCATTTATCTCAGGTGACATTTCCTAGTATTAATTTGTCCAATTGGGATTATGTTCCATGTCTTCATCTTCCAACATCTCTTCCTCTATGTTTATCACTTTTGGACTCTAATCCTCGGGAAATGTCTCTCATAAACTACCAAGTACTAAGTAATGAAACTTATGATGGACCCTAAAGACCATCCTAGAATTTAGAGTTTCTGCCTGAACAAAAGCGACCATCGTTAGTTTCTTATTTTGAAGTGTTAAAGTTGTGATCTTAGAAACATTAGCGTATTTCAAAGCTTGTTCTTTATAAGAATCCGTCTCCAATACTTTCTTTTCCATGTCTGCCACTTTGTCAGTTTCAGTTTTCAGTTCCTTAGCTTTCTTCTCTAAAAGCTCCATGTTTTAATTTTCGAACCTTTGATGTCAAGTTGAGTGGACCACAAACTCTTGAGCGCCACTTCAGACTCCTCATCATCTAAAACGTGTTTGATATGATTTTTCATAAAAAGTAGAAGAATTCATGAAGGCTAAGGTGATGCTCATACGCAAAGTTTTGAATGATCCTAAAAATAATTTTTATAGTATAAAAAATTAAAACCATCATGGTGAGCCATTTGATTAGTGATCAAAAGGTAAGATAGTAATCGGAGTTTAATACTCGGTATGATCATAAGTAAAGTTAAGAGTAATACCTTGAGATGAAGGGAAATGTTCCACATATAGACTTCAATGAGGTACTTAGTTGTAATATTTATAGTGAGCATTGCAACAGTAGCATAATGAGAAACAAATGCACATCTATACGAAGAACCTTCTTTTTGGTTTTATCATCATTTACCGTTGTGCTATAGTTTGAGCCTCAATTGGCTGCCAATCTTCCTATGTGACCCTCCTAGATAAAGCTTCTCGTTCTGAAGGGCCCACATATATGCAAGATAATTTTGTTAAAGGTAGACACATAACAGTATTTACATGGTTTTTCTCTAAAATATCAGCGTCATATGGGTTAGCATAGAGAGTGAGATGGTTTTTCATGACCAATAATCAGAGCGAGAAACATTTTATATAGTGAAAGAATGGTAAAACATTTTCTCTCAATGCTTCTTAGCCCACACATTTAGTTCCAAGAAATGTTCATCTCTCTTGTATTTGGCTGAAGAAAAATGTAAATCTACATCAAACATAGAGGTGTTAAAATAAATAAATATGAATTTGAACTAACACAAATATTAAATCAAATAAAGTCTGCATCATTCTTAAGTAGATGGAAAATTAAATGACAATAGGAAAACTTGGTAGGCTTCAGATCTTTGCTACATTTTCTCCAGGAATAAAAAATTAAGCTAGGATTCTCTTTGATGATGGGCTTTTCATTATTTCAAGCCCCCTCGATAAAGATAAAACTTATAAGCCCCTCTCTTTCAGATTCAGGAAGTTCGTTTAAAAAATTGTAAAGATTAGACAAAGAAATATACTAAAATAAGATAAATTTTTATGTATAAATTAAGCTAAGGGATATGAGCTCTTCCATCATAATATTTATCTTTGATAATTTGAAAGCAATGATACAAGACATAAGAGTTCTCCAAGTGTCCAACCTAACTTTAACAAAGTTTCAGTAGGGAGTAGAATTCAACGAGATCAGGGTGGAAGGAAATCCAAAAGTCTAAGTCGAGCATCTCAGTATACAATACGAGTTCATTCTCTTGAGGCAATGCATGCGTTTCTCATGAAATTAAAATTCAAATAAAGATGTTATTTGGGGTGCCACATTTAATTTAAAGACTTCCCAAATAGTTCGGTTCAAAGTATATATACGTTATCATTTTGAAGCCATAAGAGGATATTTCTCAAGATCCATATTAAGAAAAATGATATTTAAGTTAAAATCTCTCTCGTGTGTCCTACATACTTAATTCTTAGCTTGTTAAAAAGAACCATTGTAATCATTTATATTAGTATTCATCCGCTTCGACTTAATTTCAAAAAAAAATTGTAATTTTTTATAAATTTTAGGCTTTAGGGTTGAAGATTACCTATAGAGGATGTTTCATGAACATGTTGCAAAACTGCGTTTAAGATTAAAGAACTTATAGAGGTAATTGGGGTTGCGGATTGCCTACTAACCAAAAGGGTTACACTAGATGTTCCATACGAAGTAAGACTACGGCTGTAGATCTTTATACCGGTTGGAACAGTTTTTGATATTTTAGCTTTGGACGGTTTGCTAACCTCTTAGATCTCCTTAATCTCTAAGACCTCCTCGAGATCTTGAAAATCACATTCTCTTTTTCCACTGAAATAAGAGAGATAATAGAATGGTAACCACTAGAGAATGAACATTTATTTCCATCATCCTCAATCAAAAGAAGGTGATGATCCTTCTAAGTTTCTTTATGTTTTCAAAGTATTTTCTATTTTCCACAAGTAACTAAAGAAAAAAAGTAGGAACATGAGTTTACATTGATAAAAAAATTATATATATATATATATATATATAATATGACTGGAGTATTAGATTCTAACTCTGAAGAGAGACTGCTGGATGTATAAGACGAGAAATCAAAATTATGATGTTAACTAAGAACTGAGAAAGGTTTGTTGTCTTTTCTAGAAATCAGAATGAAGATTGGGACAATGAGAGTTTATGATAAAATCTCTCATCTTCCTCTCTCTAAGAAATCAGATTTTAACATCTCAAGATAATGGTATGAAGAAGTTAGATGTATATATAAACAAAATGTTCCCTTTTCAATAAAGATATATTTATTTTTTCTTAAAGCACGTGCAGGAACATCGGGAGCCCAAAATACAACCTAAAACATGTATAATAAATTAAACATTTCTAATCATAATACTTACTTTATATGTCTGACAAGAATTTAACACATGATAGAAGAAAATAACACAATATAAAGGTAATCACTAAAAGATTAAGTCTTAAAGGTTTTTCCTTTGATTTGACTAACACTTCGAAAATCCCAATCTCCTTCTAAGATGACCTTAACCATATAATCCATGTAAGCGACATAAAGCCTTATAGGGTCGTCGGCTCCAAAAATGGTTTGGATCAATCATATGAGTCTTAGGCTTTAAGAATAGCTCAAAGCACAGGCTCAAGATATCCATCGAGGTCCATATCGACCACATCGACAAAACAATCACGATGCTCTAATGTTAAAAGCTTTTTTTTACTCTTTCCTCAGAATACTCACAAAGACTAGGAAGACTACTGATAAGAGGTTAAATAACTGGTCCAAGTAGTATTGGGTCTATAAACCCAATACTAATGAATGTGTGACATGCCCAATAGAAGACATATTGTAATAATTAGCCCAATAATCCTTTAGGTCCATATATGTTATTATGATTATTAGTTATCACTCTCCTAGAAGTGGGTGAACACTCATTATTTTAAACTTGTAGTAGTTATTCTTCACTCTATATATTTCTTCATGAACCGGATCATACATATACGAGCCTCATCATATACAAAACAGCCCATTAATGGAAATCTCTCAAAGTGCAAGCCCTTTTTTTTACTTTGGAAGCTCTAAAAAAATAAGAGTACCAATTCAGTCGTAGAATCGCACAAAAAAAATCAAGATTGAATTCAATCAAAAGAGAAATTTCCAACTTATGTTTTTTATTTCCTTTTCACTTTTTATCCATCACAAACTTATTCAATTCCTCCTCTATTAATAAAAAAAATCTACAATGAATTATGGGTACCAAGTCGTGTATCAATATCGACTTCTGTTATGTTTGTATTTTTTTATGAAGGTGAATATTTGCAGGTACCGTAAAGTTCATGCCCATTTACAGAAGAGAAGAATTTTATTAGACTTGTTACTATATGTATACAAATATTGAGAATGAAAAAACAAAATTTCGAAATGCATAAAAACCCCAACAAGACAAGGAGAATGAACCAGAAAACAGAATGAACAAAAAGGTTGTGATTTTGGGTTAAATGAAATGAAGTTAATTATAATTAATTGAATTTGAAGGGAAAATAAATTATAGATTGGATTTAAAACCTTGGATCAATAACTTTATGTCAAAAGTATGAGCTTGGATTAATTATTAGGTTTGAGTTTGGATAAAGAAAAATATTGATCTAGTCACTCTTTTCAGTAAAGGTAAATTATGAAGGTAAAAAGTAAAAGATAAATAGATAGGGTAAAAGTACTTGTGTGGCGTTTATGTGGATGCTGAAATGGTTGCCGCTATAATAGAGTTAATAATTTGGAACCAAAAATGCAACAAAATGGTATTTTTAAGCCGGCATCTCCTTGTTAATCTCATGCACAAAAGATTAACAATATCATAATAGAAACACACACAAGTTTAATACAAAAATAAAAATAGAGGATCAATTCAACATCGGCCAAACATGAAATATTAGCAATTATTTTACCTTATATTATATATAAAACGAAAATACTCTTCCATAACTTATAGACACTTGTTCAAATAGTGTGATTATCGTAATTTAGAATATGAAAATTCTGAGAAAAGATAAAAAATTTCTAGATATGATTAGATTATCTTCGAATATTATAGTTAATCTATTTTTTGGTAATTTACCGTTTTCGATATGGAATCTAAAACCATAAAAATTTAAATTATATATATATATATATATAATTATTTTCAATAACTAACTAAAAATAAAAAATAATTAATTTTAAAATTTAACAAAATCCGATTAATGAAACTTTATTAATTGAAAAAGAAGTTGTTTTCTTTCCAAAAAAACAAAATATGTACCTATATTTTCTCAACCATATAGTTTCTATCTTGTACCAGCATTGCAAGAGATTAACCACCACCAGAAGCTCCTTTGAACCAAAATTTTGATGGTGGAAAGCTCTCATCCAAACCATAACTACAACATGTGACAACACTTATCATCATGAACAAATCTAAACAATCTCTCTCATATCAAAATACAAGCCAACAATCAGAAATTCATCATTCTTGTGGCAAAGAAGCTCAAGATGACTCAAATCGTGAATATCCATCGTTGAATCAAGCATACATTTTACAACCATCGGGAAATCCTACCTATAACCCTAACCAATTTTCAATCTTGAGAACCAATCTAATTTATGAGAAAAATCATACAAATCATACTACACAAAACAAATCCAGCCACATAATCCAAACAAACCTGTCAAAACATAAGTTGATGTTACAAAATTTCAACCTAAACGAATCTTTCATGACAATATAAAGATACAGTATATGGAGGGTAATGTAGCTATTGAATTTAGGAAAAAAGGAAAAACACATCTTGGAACCCATGGCCAACATTACATTGATTGATAAAAAATTGTTGGAAGACCTCTTATGTTTGAAATCCATAAATGTTTTAGAACTTTAGGCTTTAAAGAAAATATTAGTCTATCACTTTAGGATCATCGTCACCTAATTACTGCAATAGATCTAAAAGAAATATTATAAGGATTTGGAGGCGTAATGTTTGGACAGTAGGGCACCACGCTATGCACATTTTAAAATGGAATCCCAGTATGATCCTAAATGGGAGTCTCTCATAATCCCTACCTGGATATCATTTACCAATATCTCATCTTATATGTACAATGAAGATACCATCGGGATAATTTCTCAAGCCTTAGGTACTCCTAACGATATTTGGGTCCCTCACAAGAACAACACCATGTACAACTGTTGTAAGGCCTAGATTGATTTGGACTTATGAAAGAAACCATTGACCAAAATATGGATTAGTCTTAGAAAATATGATGGCTACTAGCAATATAATCCTATTGAGAAAGACATAGTTATTGTGCATCATGTTTTTATATTGGACACAATCAAAAGGACTATAGAAAGTTAGGTCAAGATAAGAAACTTTAAGAAGGGAATCACCAAAAGAATCAAGCCACTTTAAATACCAAGCAACCTAAACCTACTGGAAGAGGGATGCCAAAATTAAAATTAGTAATTATTAAGGAGCCAACACAAGAAAATATAGATAACAACATCAAAAATCAAATAATACAATGTAATGTAGTCCAAATACCATCCTAAGATTCAAGTGATCCTCAATTACCATTTACCAATCCTAAACTCCCTAACTTCTCTAGTGAAGCATAGGCTAGGAAACCTTCAAATCAACTGATTACAAACAGTCAAATGCCTCATATCCATGAGGCTGAGATAATTGAAGCATTGCATTCTATTAAAATAGGAAACATGCTAATAGAATCCAATGGCCATGAATCACCAACCCCGACAACCCTTCTCATAAAACTCGAACCACATAAAGCCTACCCTCAACGCTTATAATCACAACCCAAGAAAGTAGTCAATTCAATAAATTTCTAAGTAAAAAAACTAAAAACGTGAAGCTTAAACCTCCCAAATGTCTAAATATAACTAAGGTTATTCACTTCAAATGGTATGTCATGCCTCAAATTGGCTCCTCAAAATGACAATATTAATTATGTGCTTGAATGTCAGAGTCATATGTAACAAAGGTACTAGACGCATGATTAAATCCATTACTAGATCAGAAAAGATAGACTTCCTTGCAGTTCAGGAACCTATGATTGTTGGCACTCATTTAAACAATATATCTAAAATACTAGGTTATCAAAATATTATTGTTAATACTTGCAACAAGATCTCGATCTTTTAGAATAATGAATTTGAAGTTTAAATTATATTTGACCATGAACATATTCAGTATTTAAAGGTCACTCGCATCACTCATGACAAACTGTTATTTATGAAAAATGCATAATGGATCAAATGTTAACTCTTTGGAATACTCTTAGAAGTGTAGCAGACGCAACTATGGAATGGATAATGATGAGGGGACTTAAATGTCATCACCAACCCTTCTGAGAAACTTTCATGCTAATCTTTATGCTTAAGAAGCATAGATGATTTCAATAACAAATCAGTGATTGTAATCTCACAGATGTTGGATTTATTGGTTCCAAATACACTTGGACTAACTCACTTAAATAGAAGTGTTTGGAAAAAAGTGTTATTCAATATTGCATGGTCAAACTACTTCAAAAGCACTTTAGTAAAACACATGGACAAAACAGGATCTGACCACTCTTTGTTGTGTATCACTATAGCAGACTTCTTTAACAAGATCAAGTCTTCTTTTAAATTCTGAAACATGTTGTTTTTTCATCCAGACTTCTCAATTATAGTTGAGAAAAATGTAATAAAAACCGAATGGCTTGTCACTTCAGGTCTTTTGGAAAAAACTGAAAAAGACTTTAGTCACTCCTTAAAACTTGGAATAAGAAAACCTTTGGCAACATATTCAGTACCATTTCTGAAATGAAGAATAATTAAGGTTTTATGAAAACTACTTTGCATAATCTAAGTCTCAAGAAGACAAAATAAAATTGGCCAAAGCCCAAGCAACCCATCTAAAGCTATTGGCCAGAGATAATTCTTATTAGGAAGAAAAATACTATGCTAATTAGACTAAAAACGATGAGAAAATTACAACAGCCTTCCACATCTATGTCAAGAAGAAAATGAGAAAAAGTAAAATCATCAAAATAATGGACCATAGTATTTGGATTGAGAATAATCAAGAGATTGGTGTCTCCTTTAAGAATCACTTCAAGACACTACTAACTGAAAAACTCTCTATCGAAAGATATACCTGATCTCCATAACATTATCCCCAAGATTATTACCAATAAACAAAACACTAACCTTATAATTCCTCATTCATATGAAAAAATCCATACCTCTATTAAAGCCTTGAACTCCTCAAGTGTGGCTGAAGTGGATGGTTTTAACACCAAGTTCTTCCAACACTGTTGGCCTTTAATAGCAAAGAACCTTTGTGTTTCTTTCAGATTGTTCTTTAAGAGAGACTATTCCCCATCGGACATCTATGATATAACAATATGCCTCATCTTTAAGAAAGACACACCAAAAACATGGAATGACTACATGCCGATAAGTCTGTGTATTATCTTCAATAGGATCTTGTCTAGAATCATAAATGATAGGCTCTCTATTCTTCTACCTAAACTTATTTCAAAAAATCAAAGTGAATTTGTAAGAGGAATAAATATACAATATATCATCTTACTGACTCATGAGATTTCTTATGATCTAAACAAGAAGACTCGTTGAGGCAATTTGATTATTAGAATTTGACATGGACAAAGTCTTTTGATCTGTATGAATATTTTTGGTGGAGAAAAAGAGATCTAATAAGAATTATTGAGGGAGTTCTTAGAAAGAGAAATTATTTCAAGCTTTAGAGATAGTGATCAAAAGTCTAAAGTGTTCAAATCGTCAATCCGTCTTATTCTTAAAACAAGTCCACCTATTTATAGGTGTGGTGGTTACATGTAACATAATTAGTTTGTGATGTTGATAGAACACCCAACTTTACTACTTAGTACAAACATAGTCATTACATATTTAGTCATTTATATTTACACTTTATACCAAATCTCTCTTTTACCAATAAAATACTCAAGTAAATAATACTCCTCAATTATTTATATCCTTATCAGTAGCCCCCTAGTCCTTGCGAAGAATCTTGAGGAAGGACTAAAAACTACTGTGTATGGGTATATCTTTATCTCCTTGTTATAAAAATTCTCTAAAAACCTCATCGGAATCACTCGAAGACGTTGTTTAGACAATATTAATTACGCCTTTTAAAATTACCATTTCTCATCGAAAAAACACTCCAAATTAGTAGGCCCTTAAAATTTATAAGGAGTATAATAATAAATTTCATAGAATGATGTTGAAGGTTACATAAGCTTCTAGGTACGTGTACCGCTTCATTCTAACACGTTACACTTGTCAACCTACTTCGAATTGTATTTACTAGGCACTCGTTATCTGTCAAATCAAATTCTACCCAATAGACGCATGTTAAACCCTTAAACTCCACGTTCAAAAATCCAATACTCATTTTCACAAATCCGCCTATAAATATACCTTCATTACTCGTTTTTCCTATCACCATTAAGTTCTAGAGATTGATATAGAAAGTTCACTGATCTATTTGTCTCTCCACCGTCGTCGCCGTACTCAACCCATATAGATCGTGTTTGATCTACTTCTGATCCAATCTTGTTCTGTTTATGTTTAGACTAGCCAATTATTGGGATTGGCTTGCCATTTCTTATAGAGTCGTTGAAAGAGAAACAGACGGTATTATTGATGATAAACCTCGTTGAATCATTCAAACATTTACATACGGTCTTTAGCCTCATATCAGAAAGTCATCACCTTCTATAGCCTTTGAATATCTTCAAATAACCCCTCTGATCTAACTCCAAAGGCTTGTTCATAAGAACCACCTCCAACAAAGCGACATAAATTACCTCGAATAAGCAAAAAAATACATCATCGTAAAAACCGGTTAATTGCTATGGGAGACTCTGAAGAGCTCAACACTACAATAAATATTAAAACAAAAACTACTACCTGGCCTCTTCCCTCGAAGGGAACGACTGTGACAAACAAGACATCAATTGTGATCTATTTAGAAAACACCAAAAGATCATCCTCGAACACACCCAACAGTTTACAAACTATGCTTACTACATCAAAATCACCCTCTCATGATCAATGGTAACGCACCACCACAACTTCCCCTCCTTAACTCCGAGATGAAATCTCCGAGGAAGCTCCTGAATCAAAATCAAGGATTAAAACTGATTCAGAGATCCAAATACTTGATAATACCCCTTATTCTGATTCTGAGGAAGAGGTTATAAAAAAGAAGGGGAATCCGAAGAAGAAGAAAAAGAAAACCAAGGAAATTGTCAGATTGTGCGAGGATATTGCTACCAATTTGAATATCAATCTCAAAGATGTCCCCCCCCCCCCGAATATCTTATTGAACTAAACAATATGCAATAAAAAAATTCAATCAATCATACTCAAAGGTTCTTCGTAGGCAACGAGGGATTACAGAGAATGTTACCCTTTGGTTTCCATCGGTAGAAGAGACCCAACTTTCCTGTGGCGAATACGAACTGATGATATACCTAGGGATTCTGAACTAGGGTCTTCAGTTTCTATTGGAACTAGTAATGGTAGACTACTTTGAAATAATTGACCTCTTTCCAAGCCAAATAACTCCCAACCTTTGGTTTACACTACTTTGTAGCATCATGGCGTCAAGATTTCCCAAAATTCCTCTACCCATAGAACAGTTCATAGCCAAAACCGATCTCTCACAAAACCATATTTTTCCATTCTATTCTCTGAACCTCGGAAACTCATCGAAGATAATCGATGATCTCCTCGAGGCAGATAAATCATAGAATCATAAATTGTTTTTTATTACTGGCTGCTGGGAAAATGACAAGAAGATTAAAACAGAGAATCCATCAAGATTGTCTCTCAAATGGAAGAGCACAAGTAAGTTGGATGATTCTCTCATTCATTTTTTCCTGAATCATTACTAACTTAATATTCATTATACAATTTTTTTGAAGTGATATCAGATTCACTGTGTAGCTGTCGAGGAGATATGTGTTGAGTTAAGTAAATTGGTAACACAAGAGTGGTCAAATGAATTCCACAAAAATTTTAACCCTCTGAACTTTGTCCAGATTCATCTATGGAAGATCTCTCCGGACTCTGTTGTGGTTGCAGATAAATTAATGGCAACCCCTGGTACAGGAAATGTTGTGAAAAGATTAGATGCTCCAGATGCACATGTCATACGTCCTGGTCAGAATAGGGCCCTGAGCCATAGACCGAGGAAGAATTTTAAAGAAACAATCTCAATGTGCTCCGTCTAAAAGGAAAAAAAAGGCGAGCCCAAAGAATAAATCGAAGAGAGAGACTGCAAAAGTTATTACCCATGATTTTGAGCAGTCTCAAACGTCCAAAAAGATAAAAAAATGTAGTTCCTTCAAAGAAAAAGAAACGTTTCTCTTCAAAAACACCTACTGAAACTGCTCCAGAGGATGTTGTTGATGTATTCTCCCCAAATCTGATACCGAATACTGAGGGGGAAGAAAAAGAAAATGGAAATCAACATTTAATCTACACGGAGCCCCAACTTCAAGAGCTTGAACCTTATGTTGCTGATATGGGAAATGAGGTTGTCGAAATAACCCCAAAAATGTAAGAAATAATCTTCCAGATAATTAATTAGTATTGGTTGACACTCGACCTACACTGCGTCAAACACATGGTCCACCTTGTCCTCTGGGCACTCCTTCTGACACTTCTATCCTGGAAAAATGTTTTACTCATCCAATGAACCATTTGAAGAGGTTCGAAACTCACTTCTTCCTTTTATAAGTGAATAATTTTTATCCGCTCGAAATTAGTTGGTGAAATTTGCAACGGATGTGGTGTAGTGAAAGAAAACAAAGTTTCCCATAATAAAAAATAGGCTGAGAATTCTAACATAAAACTGATTGAATAATTTCAAGCCTTTCGAGAGGACAGGTCGGAGTTTCATAGTAGGGTTATCTAGATAAAAAATCACTTGACCTCTAGACATGAAAAATAATTGGAGCAAAAGACTTTGAAACACAAATGAGAATTAGACAAAGATCATGCCAACCAGATAGCACTCAACAAACCGCACGAAGAAAGTGAAAAAGGAAAAAAAACCATTCAAGACTTAGAATTCTACAAAGCTGAATCTGAAAAGGACAAAGCTGTTGCTATAAAGGCTGTTGTGAATGTCAATGCAAGTGATTGTCTTAAAGCTTTAAAGACCCGCGAAGAGAAAGAAAAAATTTCCATGATCCTTGACTTTCACCAAAGGTTTCTGAGGGCAAACATGAGAGACTATTGGTACTTGGTGTGGATAATTATTGCCTGAGGGTAGGCTTGTAATTTGTTTTGGTATTTTATAGAAGTATGGGGGTATTTTATATCTAGAGTAGAGAGTAGAGAGATAATTAAGCTGGCTGGTTGCAGTTAATTCTCCTTTTTTATACTTAATGCAGGTGGTTGGGTATTTATACCCAAATGTTTGGGCCCTTATGGGCTTTCGGGTCATGTTTAATGGACCCGGGTCATGTTCAAAGACCCATGAGCTCTAAGTAGGAGAGCAAGTAGCTTAGTCAAGTAGTGTTTAGGTTTTTTAGTACTTTTGTCATAGTTCGAACAGTCCTTTGGGCTAAGTGTTCGAAGTGATCTGTCCGGTCCGGAGGCCTTGGACCGATCTGTCCTTGTCCGGGGAGCATGAAGAATTCGGACTCATCAGTACTTAGTGCTAGAAAATAGATGCCCTAAATAAGCCTTTGTTACTATTAATAGTGATTTAGAGGAGTCTGAATCCAAAGAAAATGGAGACAACAAATCTTCCTCGTCGGATAATGAGGATTTGAAAAGTGATGGTAGCTCCTCGGATGACAACTCGGATGGCTCGCCAAGTTATATTCAAAGCAAATAAAAATCAGTTGTATTTTTGTGTTTATAACTTGTATTGTTTTGTATTGATGACTACCACATGTCATCCTCAGAATTTATGTATGTGTTTATCTTGTTGGAAACTTTTATTTTACTTGTAAGTGTTTATCACATAGCATGGTTTGTATTCGTAAGTGCTCATGACATAGTAGAATTTGTTTTAACTATTAACGGTTGTTTCCGTTTTTCAACTTGTCTTAAAAAATTATCTCGCCTCTCACATTTGGCACTTTGAAGTATGCTTTTAAAGATGTTAACACTTCGAATTATACTACCACCCACATTGGCACTTCAAAATATGATTTTAAAGACGGTAGCACTTCAAATTATACTACCACTCATGTTAACACTTCGAAATATGCTTTTAAAAATGTTAGCACTTCGAATTATACATTTTTCCAAATTATCTTAAGGGTGATTAGTCCTTGTTAATATATAAAATGAAAATTTATTTTCTTTCAATAACCTTTTAACTTCATAGCTCAGATAAATTCTCATATATACAAATTCTATACTCATAAATGTTTCGGCATAAAAAAATGATTGTTGGAAGGTTTGATAATCTGTAGGCAAAACAAGTGGATTGAAGTAGATATTGAATCAGATAGTTTACTTCTTATCAATCTTCTTGCAGAGGGAAATGCAGTATGGCACCTCGATTCCATTATCTCTTTATGTATGAAGCTTATTCATCCTAAAATGTCAATCAGACATATCTCAAGAGTCCAAAACCAAACCTTAGATTGTCTTGTGAAAAAGACTCTAAACTGCAAGCAAAATCAAAGATTTAATCACCTCAAAGCTCCTAATGGTCTGATGGTTATTATTCTTTTGGAAAGTTTAGGTATGGGTTATATCAATACTGAATAATCCTTTTCACTTTCTCTTTGAAATTTTTTTCCTCGAATCTGTTCTAAGTACTAGGTTATTACAAGCTTGGAAGTGGTAGAGAGTTAGAAATCAAATGGATCAGCTGAAAGATAAAGTGATGCAGAGAAAATATTGGAGTTGAAGAGTTGCAGTTTTTGTTTCTTTTCATTAGTTGAAGAGTCGTTCTTTAGAGAGTAAATTCGTATATTTAAAGTAATAAAAACGAGGGAATCCAAATTTAATCTGATTTGGGCGCACCTTCTATTTTAATTTTGAAATATTTCAAGGCCCATATCATTTGTATCTTGTATAATTTTGGGGATTTCTTTTGTAATCCTTTATTTTGGACCCTTTTCTTTCTAATAAAGAATTTATTGCTTAAAACGTAACAAATTAATACTCTAAACAAACATAACATGTGAAGATTTATATAAGTTTACACACATATACACAAAAACTACCTAGTTCCTAATAATAATAATAATAATAATAAACAATTGGACTGTTAAGCACATTTCTAAATACAATACGATTGGAGCCAAACACAAATAAACTAATTACCAACCCATAGTCTTAAAAGGAATCACTAAAAAACAGCTAAAACTACTCCGTAAAGTGCCATAAATTTTTAAGGATTTTAGAAGTTTTTTAAGGAATATTAATTATATATTTTTTTGACAAAAACCAATTGTATTACTAAATTGTGAGAAATACAAAGAGTTTCGGAGCTAATTAGCTAAATATACAAAAATGAGGGACTAGAAAGCAATTTTTTCCAAATTAACTTTCAGCCAAGAGAAAGCTTCGCGAAGATGAATCCACCATGACCAAAACTTCAACCTTTCACTCGAGAGAGAGAGAGAACAACCATAGATGCAAAGTCAAAAAACTCAACCAAAAAAAATTAATGTTTTGATCCACCAAGCTTTCCAAGAACACAAACAACCCCAATTCCCAAATTTTCAAACCTTAGAGATATCATAGATCCTCTAGAGCTTCAAATCTGAAGGCAAGCGAACGAAAGACAAAATCCAGTCTTAGAGCCCCCAAATACATGAAAGCCTTTAATCTCATGCTGAAATCCATTCGAGAAACATAATCCTTGAAGAATCGAAACTCATCCCTCCCTTCTCTGGTCCAAATTGAGACTTCTATCTCCAAGAGACATCATAAATCCATTTAATTATCTTCAATCTGCAAAGAAATAAACCGTACACCAACATCATCGAAAGCATTAAGATATACAAACATAACCAAGGCCAATGGTTTCCAGAAATACAATCGAGAGGAGAGAATTTGGAGCATTGAAATGACTTCTCTTTACATTTCAATGCCCATTTCGTGAGCCAATCCACTGCACGGTTTTGGTCTCTCGAAATAAAGGATAAAGACATTGAGGGCAGAATCAAATTTCTACAGATGGTGATAAGAGATTTCAGGTACCAAGGGTTTTTATTTTTGTTCATGATATTTATTAAAGTTAAACGGTCAGTTTCTATATCCATGTTTACCCAATTTTTCTCCTTGCAGGTCAAAATCTCTTCCAAAAGAGCTCTGGTTTCAGCCACCAGTGAAGTGAGTTTCCAAACATATTCGAAGAGGCATGAACAATTATGCTCTCATGATTTCTGATGACCATAAAACCACAGGAATCGCCATTAGTCAGACAGGATTCATCGATGTTCATCTTCATCCTACCATTTACAGGAGGCAACCAGTTCAGATAAGTGACTTTCATGCTATTTTTTTCCTGGGATAAACATCCTAAATACTGACCAGCACCACTGACATTCAACCAGTGATTGCTCGTTAGTACTTTAGAGATATCTAGGCCCGTTATGATTTTATTAATCATAGTAATGGAAGTATAAAGGCCTATACTAGTGTCTTTATACTTCTCATTATTACGACTTTTCCATATCACCCAACATATTAAAGTTGGAATGCAGTGGGTGATATGGATCTTTTGGTTGGAGAACCAAAACCATTTATAAATAACATGTTTAATAGCCATGTGTCTTTCAACCTTGACATTAAACATATTGCTATAATGATACCAAAGACTCCATGAATAATGGCAACTAACAAATAAATGATTAATATTCTCACTGTTATTGCAAAATAAACACTTTGATGCTACGTGAAAGTGTCTATTTTGTAAAACAGAGTCAACTGGTATGAAATTATGCATTATTATCCAGAGTAAAAAAGAAAACTTCCTGGGAGTTATAGTTGACCATATTTTCTTGTTGAAAGTAGAAGTACTTTTGGAAATTCTCACAGAATTCCAAGTGCACTTAAAATTGAAGGAATAATCAGGAGATAGCATCCAGATCATCTTATCATCTTTATCATTGTTGATTTTACACTTCATTAATGCTCCTTTCTATTATCAGGAATAAAGCCCATCAAATGATCTAAGTCCCAAGTATTGCCCTTCCAGAATGTGTTGACCCTGGCATCCAAAAACCATTGATTTGTTGGCAAAATGTGATCAAGAATTGGGGTCATCTCATGCTAATTCTCAGTCCAGAAGTCCATTTCGCCCATGCCAAGAAGCCATTTAAAACTTTTTTCAGCTTTCCCTTTTATATACATCAGGCGTTTCCAGGTATGAGAACTACTCTTCTTATAGTTAACTTTTAAAGGATGCACATTTCTATTATAAATATCATGCATCAGTAAAGCCCAAATAGAGTTTTTTTTCCTATAAGTGAACCAGAGATTTTGAGATTAGGTGGTTTGAATATCAGCTAATTTCCTGATATTGAAACCCCCCTCAGCAAAGGGAAAACAAATTTTATCCCAAGATGCCCAATGAATACTTTTTTCATTTATGTTGGTTCTCCAAAGAAATTTATTAAAACTGTTTTCCAATCTTTTTATCACAGAATTTGGTAACACAGAACTTTGCATCCAATAATAACTAATAGGCATTAGTATAGTAGAAAATAGAGATAATCTTCCCCCGTAAAAAAGCTGCTTTAAGTTCCATTCCATGATTTTGCCATTTATTTTATCCACTAAAGAATTAATATTTTGAGTTTTGTTGTTGTTGTGCAGGGTGACCCCAAGGTAGCAAGTAGGTAGATTATCTATAATGAAACCAGTGGAGCTCTCCAAAATGCTAATTCTGCATTGGTGCAGCTTCTTTGAGGTAATAACCTTAGTTTTTTCTTTATCTATAGACTACCCAAAGACACTTTGGTATTTATCTACAAAAGAACTTAGAAGGTCAATAAATTTAGGTAAGCTGTTAGTGTAGATAATAATGTCATCAGCAAATGCGGTACAAGGAATTAGAATTATAGTCCTGGTAGCATACTGCATGTCACAATTAGATACAAACAAATTATATAGACCCCTAAGAAGAACTTCCTCACCAAGAATGAAGAGGTTTGGAGACGGGGGATCTCTTTGCCTCAAGCCTCTTTTAGACTTAAAGTACCAAAGGTATTACCATTAATGAGAATATAAAGGTTCACATTCCCAATCATACTGTGAATCAAACCATTGAACTTACTAGAAAAACAAAAAAGAGAAAGAACTTTCATAATGAAAGAAATGGACATTCTGGTCGAAAGCTTTTGACATGTCCAATTGCACCATAATATTTCCCTTTTTTGGTTTTCTATTCAGGTCAAAATCCATTTCTTTATCAATGAGAATATTCTCATGAATCGACCTATTCTTAATAAAAGCACTTTGAGTATTTGAAACAATGTAAGGTAGAACATTAGAGAGTTTGTTGTTTGAAAGTCTAGAAATTTTTTTGTTGAGCATAGTACATAGACTAATTGGTCTATAGTTGCCCCAGTTAACAGGATTAGAATTCTTAGGGATTAAACTTATACCAATAGCAAACATACCCATAGGCATATTAAAACTATCAATAAAGGAATTGATAGAATTGCAAAGGTTTTTTTAATAATATTCTATCATGTTTTATAAAAGGTGATGTTGAAATCATCCAAACCTGCTGCACTATCTTTTTTCATAGTGCTAATAACATCCCAAATTTCTTCCTCATTTGTAGGCTTCATGAGACACTCATTATCCTCATCAGAGACAAGATTTGGGATAACATCCAAGATGGGGTCAGACAGCAGATCAACCTCCTCTATATAGCTGTCATAAGGACTAGAAGACAGATAAGTAGAAAAATATTTTACAACAAATATTCCTATCTCATTTTCATCATAAATCCAATCATCCCCAATTTTTATTCCTTTAATATAATTTCTCCTTCTTTTCTTATTAACATATGCATGATAAAATTTAGTATTGTTATCAACTTCCCTTAACCAAGAATTATGACATTTATGCTTCCAAAAAGACTCTTCAATTCTAAGAGATTTAAGATGTATAGCAACAGTCTTTTTAAGATCAACATTAGTTTCACTGTTATTACTATTTTGATGAATAATTTCCAATCTTTTAACCTTATCTTCAGCTTCCTTGATGTTATTGAAAATATTACCAAAATGGTTTTTATTCCAGTTTCTAAGACAGTTCTTTAATCTTTTCACCTTGAACAAAAAAATATCATTAGTAGCAGCCCTAATACTTAAGTTCTAATTCTGATCAACTATATTTAGGAAAAAGTCATCATAAATCCACATGTTTAAAAACTTGAAACTCTTCTTATTATTCATATGATTATAGTTATTCATTGAAGCATTAATAAGAAGGGGAGCATGGTCAGAACTTGTTCTGACCATGTTGATAACTTGAGTATAACGGAAGGTGTCAGCCCAGTTTGTGTTGAACATCACCCGGTCTAAACGTTTCTATTTCAAATTTTTGTTCCAGGTGAACTTGGAGCCTACAACACAAGCATCCTCCAGGTGACAATCAGTAATAGCTTTAACAAACTCATCATGTTGTTTTGATACAGTTCAGTGCAGCCAATTTGCTCCTCAGCATAGGCCACAACGTTGAAGTCTCCCCTGGTAAGCCATATTCTATTTTTAGTAGAGATTCTTTTAAGATCATTCCACAAATTCCTTCTCAAAACCTTATTACACTTAACATAAATAACAGTAATAGCAATGTTATTAGGGATGCCAGGATAGCAAATATCAAGATGCAGATACTGATAATTATTAGCAAGGGTGCTAATATTGATATCATCAGACCAAAATATCCAAATCTTATTAGTGGAATTGGCACAAAAATTAGGATAGCTAAGCCTAACAACAACATCCCATTGGACCTCAACATTGATCATAGGCTCTTGAACAACTAAAAACTTCACTTTTTCCTTAAGAATAACGTCTTTCAACCTCCCAACAGTAGGATTATTGTTAATGCCACAAACATTCCAGTTTAGAACCTTAATCATTATCTGAAAACAGATTTATATCTCTTTTTTATCCCTGAAAATTGACTCTTTTACTTGGTCTCTTGCCTTTATTAACCGACTTAAGCCTTTTTTTCAGAATGTTGTTGAAGCCTTGATCAGTGGGAGAGTCCAAACTTATCAGCTTAACAGGAGAGGTACACTCACTTCCTATATTACCTTTTGTTGGAGAGTAATTTCTAGAACAAAGGTTACTGGATTCTTGAGAGAGTTTTGATTCCATAATTTTGTTTAATATCTTGTAAAGCATCAATGACTTCTCTTTCATCTGCAGGATTCTTAGGATCATTATTCATTTGTTGTGGGTCAGACATCTTCTTGAAGGCTTGAAGATCCTGAACAAGATTTGTTTTGTAGCTCAAAACCTCATTGCCTTTCCCATCAACAACATTCGAGATGGAAGCTGAAAGATTTCTTTCCACTACAATCGATTAGTTTAGCAACATAATTCAAATTTGTATCTTTTTGGATTTCCTTTTGAACTTTCATTCTTGTAAACGTTCTCTTTGGATATTAATAAATCAGAAGTATCATTTCTAACAGATTCTTGATTCTTATCCTTGCCTTTTCCTTTCTGTGTTTTCACACATTCACTCTGATTATGCCCCAGGTGATAACAAACAGAACAGTATTTAGATAGATTTCTGTAGGAAACATATAACCAACACCCGTCATTATTGCCAAATCCAACCTAAAGTTTTTAATGTATCTTTTGCGACACATTCATTTCAATCAGGACATAAACTGCATTATTGTAAGCCCTATTCTTTTCTGTGAATTGAACTTTGTAAGGGTAACCAATTGTAGAAGCAACTTAAGTTATAACTTGAACATCATAAAGAAATTCCGGTATTCGTTCCAGTCTGATCCAAACCAGAGCAAGAGGGCTTTCATATTTGACATTGAAGTCAGGTGTCCAACGTAATACCCGCATCATGACACTTCCTAGATACCAAACTCTTCTTGCCCAGACCTTAGCAGTGTCTTCCCTAAGATAAAACTCGATGACAATATGCCAAGAATCCCATTTGAAGGAGCTGCAACAACCCCTTAACTTTAAAGAAACCATAAAATTATCAATAACAAATTTCTTGGGGAATCCTGATGAAAACTTTCCAATCAAAGTAACCTTTAACGATTTAGTCAAGCTTTCATTAACATTACTTGAATACTGAATTGAGATATTATTTTCTTTATAATATACTAATTCCAGTTTAATTTTGTTGTTAGGTACCTCCATTGAAGCTTTAACTGTCTCAGCAAAAGACTTGCTGATTTTACCGATTTCTCTTTGATCTTTGTTTCTTGAGGAAAGAACTGGAAACTCTTCTTCGAAAATGGCATTGTTATATATCTCCATGATAGAGATATAGACAACAATGAAAAGGAAATAAAAGGAAAGAAGAAGAATCTTTGAAGAAAACCACCATTAATGGCAGATCCAGAGGTTATTGGAGCTTTTCTTCTCCAACATCCATATGCTGATAGATACTGATACAATATTCTTCAAGATTAATATTAATTTTGTATAAAACATAAATAAATAGGATAAATAAAATTCTAAATTTTTATAAAAAAATTAATGAATAATTGTTTTTATAAATATTAAAAATATTAAATATACCACCCCATGAAATAGTCTTAACAATTATTTTAGCAATTCCTTTTAACTTTTTTTTTTCTTAAGAGATTAAACGAAGCTTAAATTTGAATAGGCAATTCCTTAGCTTAAAACCAAACAAACAAACCCCACAACTTAAAAAAAAATATTGATTTTACCAACCTAAAAAAAAAATTTACGAACCTAACAAAATGGACCCAAACGGCCCAGTATCATGGGCCTTATTACTCATATATTTCTAGTAGGCCCACGGACCAATGATATTAGTTATCATCCATAACCGACCTAACTGGGAAAAAGGAGGAAGACGAAGACCAGGAAAGTAGAAACTAGGAATGGAGGTCAAAATCGCCATAACCATAGCTTCATTAGCAACAATCTCAATCTTCTTCTTCACAATGCAATACCGAAAACGCCGCAACCAAAAACAGAACTGTCATTTGAGCTCTTCGTGTTACTTGCACCTCGACAACAACCACCAGAAACCACAGTTTAATTTCAAGCGTGTTTTGGCCGATAACTCATACTCGACGTTTAAGCATTTACAGAAGACTGATTCTTCTAAATCGGGTGCGTGTTGAATCGAATTTTGTGTACTCAACTCACTGTATCTTCCTATTTCTCTGGCGTTATGTTAGTATGTTTGGATAATTTTATTATTTAGAAATGTAGTTTTCATTAAGTGGAGAGCATGGTAAGTGCACACTGACAGAGCTTGATAGCATGACCGGAAAAGAAGAAATTAGTATAGTAGTGAATCCAGGTTATCATAAAGAAAGGAAACATCCTGAAACAGTAAAAGTTTGAACTTGTTGTTGACAATCTAATAGAGATGTTGAGAAAATTTTGTTGAATTTATTGCAGAGGAGACCTTGAATCCTCATCCGTATGAAGGAGAGATCAAAGAGTTGATAGAGAATCCTCGGTCTGATTTTAACTTCCTTGAGAAAGAATATGATTTGAATTTGAGTGATTCTTATGTTTGGGTTGAGACTGAGTCGCAGTTAAAGGAGCTTGCAGATGCATTGAGCGGAGAAAAGGTTTTTGGTGTTGATACAGAACAGCATAGCTTGCAGTCTTTTCTAGGCCTTACCTGTCTTATCCAGGTAGTCTATCTCTGGTTTTAAGATTGTGTGCTTTTATATTCTTTATCATTTTCTTCATTTCAACTGATTTGTATACATGTACAGATTTCTACTCAGAAGGAAGATTATTTGGTTGACACTATTGCCCTGCATGATAAAATGGCTATACTCCGCCCTGTCTTTGCTGATCCAAGTATTTGCAAGGTGAGCCACTTAGTTGAGTGTTTCATGTTACAAGAGAATGTGTTTTTTACAAATTTAACTTCGAGATTCTTATATCTATTATGGGTTCCTGTACATACTTTATAGAAGTAAAGTTGCAAACACACTTTTTCTTTTTGTACAAGGCTGAAAATCAAACGGGCAAACAAGGTGAACTAGTATCTATATTTTAAGCTTGAGAAGTATATATTTTTGTATTTCTTGTAGAAGATTCATTCTGAACTTAATAAAATTGTCTTTGGATGTAGGTTTTTCATGGAGCCGACAATGACGTTCTATGGCTGCAAAGGGACTTCCATATATATGTTGTTAATTTATTCGACACTGCAAAGGTCTGTCTTTGATAGATTTGCGGTGAATAGCTCTTGTAGTAAAATGTTATTAGAATTATTACGTATATATCCTGCCATACTTTAGTCATAATATACTAGCAGGCAAGTGAGTTTATCTTATGAATCCTTTTTGCAGGCATGCGATATGCTGTCAAAGCCACAGAGATCACTTGCATACTTGCTTGAAACTATCTGTAGTGTATCTACTAACAAGTTATTACAGGTTGGTGATTGAATTTTCTGACCTTTTATTCATCTCTCTGATTCAAACTACATTACTATCTTTTGGGTTTTCAGTTTCTGATATATGAAACTCAGAGCACAGCTGGTTTAAGATGTATTATTATTGCTTAACCTCTTTAATATGATATTATGCAGCGTGAAGACTGGAGACAACGCCCTCTACCAAAAGAGATGCTGCAGTATGCTAGAACCGATGCACACTATTTGTTGTATATTGCTAAAAAGTTGACCGCTGAGCTCAAACTACAGGACAATGGTATGCTTCTTTTTAGTATTAATGTTCTCTTGAAGGCTGTGTTTTCTTTGTGCTGAATACTGATATCATACAAGAGGAAAAGCGATAAATCATGAACATCCTTAGTTAAAAATACGATACTGACAATCAAGATACCAGTCATCAAAACTCTACTCGCAAGACAATTAGTGTGGGAATGGTCACATCCATGTGAATGACACTCAATCCACTTTTTCCTTGAACATCAAAATACTAAATGTATAATTGTATCAGAAAAATCATCTTGCCCCGATGACAAATTCCATTTTCTTCTCGAGGCTAGTCGGCGTTCAAACATGACTTGCTTACAACTCTACACAAAAGATGTTGAAGCTTTTCCTGGAGATGCTGCTGCATCATCAATACTGTCCCGCCATTTAATAAATGGTAGTGGAGGGGTTTCATTATCTTTTTGTGATTCCAAGGTATGCTACTTTCCATATCATTATAACCCACTGGCTTATGGGATTGTATAATTAGATAATTTTCAACCGCTGCTCGATTCAGTTTCAGGATCTTGTGAGACGACTTTGTGCATGGAGAGATTTAATGGTTAGTCGTAGTCTTTTCCCTGCTAATATAAATTTTATCAACCTTTTTCTATGTCATGCATGTAACAATTTCTTTGTGTACAAAAAGAAGCCAAATTTTTAATCTATTAGTATACTATCTCTTTCTTTTGTTGAAGTCCAAAAGTTGGTCTTCTTTTCAGCAATCAAGAACTATAAGACAGAATGGCCGACTGTTAAAGCACTGTTAAATGATGCTTATTAATTGTTCTTTTTTTTCAGGCACGTGTTCATGATGAAAGCTTGAGATATGTAATATCCGATCTCGCAATTGTTGCTCTTGCAGAAAAACGTCCAACTACACTGCAAGATGTTTACGACACTGTAGAACAAGCAGATTCAAATACTGAGTCTTTGAATATCAGTTCTTTGCTCCCATCTCCATCTCCTGTTGTTTGTAGTCACTTGGGAGATGTCTATCAACTGGTTAACAGTAAATTAGGCAATCTTGATGATATATTCCCCGAGATTCTCCAAAATTGCCTGGGTCAGAATGGGAGTTGCCCATTGTCTGTATTCAATTATGCTTTATTGTTCAAATATAACACAAATGGAATTAATAAAACGATTTTTAAACAAAACGGGGTTAGAAATTCAAAACGAATTTCTAGAAAGGCTTCAAGAGATCTTTTCGTGAAGAAATTCTCCTGCAAATCTCCCGTTTATCATAATTGTAGGATCTATGCAAATGATGGGAGATTGCTTTGCTATTGTGACAAGAAGAAACTCGAATGGCAAGTTCTTTGAGTTTTGTAACTTATATTACTCGTGCAAATGCAATTCTTGATTCTTGACTGGGTAAGTGTATATGTGACAGGTATCTTCATCGCAATCTAGCAGAAGTGGTTGAAGAGACCCCACCTGCAATAAGACTTTTATTTGAACCCAAAGGTCGTCCAGAAGATGAGGGTAATGATTTTTATATCCAGAGCAAGAGAAATATTTGTGTTGGTTGTGGTGAAGGAAATCATTACTTACGCTATCGGATTATACCCTCATGCTATAGAATCCATTTCCCTGAACATCTGAAAAGCCATCGGTCTCATGACATTGTCCTTGTATGCGTTGATTGTCATGAAGCTGCTCACGCTTCTGCTGAGAAATACAAAAAGAAAATTGCTGAAGAATTCGGAATTCCACTTTTTGTTCATAAAGTTGTTGATTCAAAAGAAAACCAAGGTTTATCCACTGAATCATCAGAATCAGCTGCCAACAATGGGGAAGGTGGTGTATCTCCGTTACAATTGAGAACAGCTGCTATGGCTCTTTTGCGCCATGGACCTAGAATGCCTTCCAAACGCCATGAGGAACTGACACAGGTATGTTGCTCAAAGCTATCTTCTCTTTTTTCTTAGTCTATTTATTATATGCCGTAGTTATTACCCTTTTAATTAGAAATGTAAAGGTTAGATATAATATTTGGCTCTTTTATATCTTTAGACAAAAAATTACTAATTGCTTTTAGATTTGCAAGTGCCAAAAGCTATAAAAAATTTGAACAATGAAGAACATAGATAAAATCTGGTTTTTGAGTAAAATTTGTGATTTTGACAACTCCTATCAATATTTTATAAAAGTTTTGAGTCTTAGAAGCTATGTGGATTTCCACAGTAACGAATGCTCTTCTTTCATCAGTATTTTCTTCCATTTTTTCAAATGGGCTTTATTACTTTTTCTGAGCAGACCGTCATGAAGTATTATGGTGGAAGGGAGATAACTGAAAAAGATTTGGAAAGAGCTTTGTTAGTTGGCATGAGCCCTCACGAGAGAAGAAAACTCAAGAAAAAGAAAGGTGTGTCCTTAAAACATTATAAAGAGACTGTCCCTGAAGACAAACCCGAGACTGATAAGACGATGTGCGTCGATTCAGATACATCAAAAGCGAAATCTTCGATTGAAGAAGAAACCAAACAGCCTTGTTCCGCAACAGAAGTAGACATAACCAATCACTCTGTGAATCCAGAAAGTAGTGAAGTCTTTGAGACTCAGAATTTTAATGGTGACGATGTTGATGATGATAACGAGGAACAAAGCACGTTACAAGTTAAAAGGGATGGAAATTCGCCGTCTCTACATAACTCGAAGTTGTCCCTGTTAGGACATGGACCACATGGAAAACAAGTTGTGGATTACTTGTTAAAGGAATTTGGCGATGAAGGAATTCGGCAGTTCTGTCAAAGGTGGAGACAAGTCTTCATTGATACTGTTCATCCTCGGTTTTTGCCAGGTGGCTGGGATGTCCAACATAGGTATGTCCGTCTATGATGTTTTAGCCATTAAAATGTGATTGTCATCTGCTCGCTTTATCTTTTGCGAGATTATAGTCTTTAACTCAGGTATCTTAACAGCTACAATTATATAACTAGGGTACTCTCATACTCTGATAGTAGGGCTGGCTAACTATTAAACAACGAGCTATTCCAGCATAGTTCGAAAACAGCTCGAACGCACGTAGAACCTCGAAAGTCGTATATACTTTGAGTCTATTTGAACTGAGATCAGGAGGTTCGCAAAAAGTAAAATAAAAAACATATATAAGCTGTTTAGACCTAGCAATTTTGCGGGTAGACAACATATATGGGTGTATACATGAAATTCAAAGTTAGAAACCAAGTCATGTTAGATCTAGAGGCTTGATTATAGTTTAAGATGGTATATATAATATACCCATCACTTTTGAAATACAAATAATTTTAGCACAGAAACGATTTGCTTTACCTTTCCCTATGGTTTGATTGATATTTTGCAGTGGCAAAAGAGAGTTTGGTGATTACAGCGTGTACAATCCAGAAAAGAAAGTTTTGGTTACTTGACAAAGATTGAAATGAATGTTGGTGCTGATTTTCTAAAACAATGCTGATGTACTTGTAGGCTTTTAAGCTATATTGATTGATTACTTGTTGTATGTTGTTTATCTATAATATTAAGTAGAGAAGACCTTTTGGCGTTTGTTTCCATTTGCCAACTTCGATACATTACATTATTTTGATTCTCCTATTGTTTTGATTTTCCTATTTTCCGTATCAAGTATGAAAAGATCAAACCCGTAAACAATAGAAAACTATAGTAGAACTAAAATTATGATAAATTTTGGAGAAAAGTACCTGAAAATACCCACTCAACTATCTTATTACCCGGCGGCACCCGCTTTTAACATAGGTTTACTTAATACCCAGACTAATAAATTGGACAAAAATACCCTTCCACTATATATACCCATTTTTCAATTCCATCCCACTTTTTCGACCCTCCTATCACCCTAAACAAACGCAAAATTCTAATTTTAGAAACCACCAGAAAAAAAACCGTTCGACTTCTTGATACTCTCTCTCTCTCAAACCCAGAAACCCTACAGCTTCTCACTTTCGTCACTATCGCACCGGTCAGCCTCTTTTACTCATACAGTCACTAACACCTTCAAATCTCATTCGACAAAGTTGTCGTCAAATCGTCTCTGAAAACTTCTATCTCGTTCTCCGGCCGGTGAAATTTAACAGGTATGCATTATGGTGGAAAGCGTACTTTTTTTTGCGTTTTTTTTTGAATCTGAACCACTGTTTTCAACAACTCCACGATAGCATTGCTTTTCGTAGTAGAATGAAGTATCTACTGACGATAGTTGCTCAGTTTATGGGTTTATAGTCGAAGCCAGGGTAGAATTTTAGTTGCATGTAACACTGATACTCTACATCGTTCATTATGTATGTTAGATCTGCATTAGGTAGTTCATTGTTGATTTTGGTGTTTGGTGCATAATTCCCAGATCCCTGCAACGTGCATGGAAAAAATGTAACAGTTCGCATCCTGATCACCCACAATGCAAACAATTCGCAGCTCGATTGTATTGTTATACTTATTTACAAACAGTTCGCAGCTTGATATACATAAGTCGCATCCTGTTATAACTATTTCGCAGCTTGTTTGTTAAGCCAGTATTTATATGTATGCATTTCGCAGCTTGTGATGCGAATTATTTGTGACACTCCAACTGATTGTGTTTGTGCAGAAAGTATGACAACAAAACCTAGCTACTACAGATCAGGGTTGGTGAGCCTTCTGAAGCTACTCAAAGACATGCGTATTACAAGGGCCCACATTGAAGCGTGTAGAAACACACCCTTCTACACGCTTCTGAAAACGGCGTTTGAAATCCGTAATGAGGCAGAGCTGCCAAGGAAAAAATTCTACACAATCATTCAGTATATCCTCGAGAAATTCTCTCTGGAAAGAGACGCCTTTAGGATTGGCCACAAGTATGTAAAGCTAACTACAAACGATATCAAGATCATATTCGGGCTGAGGCATGGCACCGAGAAAATGGAGTTAACAAAAACCGGCGCTTTTCACAACAAGTATGCAGACGGCGAGGAGGACGAATCAAGGATGATGAAGAAATACTTCATGTCAAAAACTGGCAGGAAAGCATCAGCTAGTAATACCAAAACAATAACAAATGCCATCATAAAGGTACGTCTAAAATGGACTTCATCTTTATAAAGCAAGATTCTGTACATTTCTAACATAGAATGTTGTCATTGGTTTTACAGGAGGGTATAGAGAAGGCCATAACCGAAGGAGGGGAACATGAATTGGAAGACGTGGCGAGGCTGTTGATACTGTTTTTGTGCTCCACGCTATTCTACTCCGTATCTGGAGATATCTTGGGCTGGAGCACGGTTTATTACGTTGAAGACCTCAACAGAATAAACAATTACGACTGGGCTGGATCCATTCTGTTCAAGCTTCGACAGTCTATCAGGAGTTGCTTAGCAGTAGAAAGAGCCGATAAAATCGTCGGCTGCGTCGCCCTAGTAGTTGTAAGTTTGATCTATTCATTATAACAATTAGTTATGTACATAGCATCGTGTTTGATAAAACTTGTCCCCATGCAGCCCTTCATCATGGAGCACACAACAATCGGCCACGAGGTAGCGAAGCCAACCTCGATACCAAGGTTCTTCAAATGGTTGGGGTTAGAGTGCCAAGCATCCACCATGACATATCTTCTTAGAACACCCTCGCTGGATAATGACCAGGTATAAGCTTTATATATGTATTGAACTGGGGGTGCATACAGTTCGCAGCATATGATGCGAACTGCTTATAAAAATATCTCAAACATTTCGCAGCCTGATATGAATTTTACTTCGCAGCTTCATGTTCAACACAGTTCGCATCATATGTTTAATACTTAGTTCGCATCATACTGTCCCATAATCATATGTTTAATACTTGGTTCGCATCATACTGTCTCATAACCATTTCGCAGCTTAACATGCGAAATATGATTTAAAACCACACCGTTCGCATCATATGATGCGAACTGCTTGTAAAAAACAATTTGTTTGTCTAAAACCTCGTACTTTCGAAACAATTAATTTACTTACATGTGCATCTGTTGGTAGGTTTTAGAAGGTCCATTACAGCTTACCGAGGCTGAAATTGAAGCTTTCGGAGAAAGAGAAGATGATGAAGATGGTGAAGATGCAGAAGTAACGGTACCAGCTTCACCGGAAGAAAGACCTAGGAAGAGGTCGAAAAGCACAGCATCAAAACCAAAAAAAGGAGACGAGCATCACATAATGTAATAAATAAGATGATGTCTCCCACACTCGAACACCCAACACCACCCGAGCCATCGATTCCACCAAAAAGACTCCCCAAGAAAACAATTCCACCACAACCCAAAGGCAAATCCAGGCAAGAGCCCTCCGACACCGACACAACCAATATGAGTGAAACGATCGGTGATTATTTATTCAAACGACACAACCCTAATCCCGATATTGCTGCTCAATCAAAGCGTTTGAAGACGTACGCCGACAAGAACAAGTACGAGCGAAAAATAGAAAAACAGGCCAGAGAAGTAAGTATGACTTGAACCTTAAATAATCACTACAATCAGCACTTAATATGTTTATAAAAAGTTTGCTATCATTTTTGCAGCTGGAAGAATTGAAACGCAAGATAGCGGAACTCGAAGCACAACAACTCCACAATGCTATCTCTCTGCCAATCTGCCGTACTGAAAGCCCAATAAAGCAGGTACCAGCAGCACTTCCAGAGGGACAAAAATCCACTGATCAGCAAGCATCCGTGTCTAATGCTGATCAGCACCATGCTGATGGAGTATTGCCGGAAGAAAGGGATGATGATGCCCACAATTCACCCATCATGGAGACACAGACAGATAAGGTACATAATGTAAGTAGATGATATGATGTTATTAAACAAATATGAGGACTATTGTGCTTAAGATGCAATAAACTGGGGGAATTTATAACATAGATATCAGGTCAGGATGCGAAATATGTACCAAACTGGGGGAATTTATAACATAGATATCAGGTCAGGATGCGAAATATGTACCAAACTGGGGGAATTTATAACATAGATATCAGGTCAGGATGCGAAATATGTACCAAACTGGGGGAATTTATAACATAGATATCAGGTTAGGATGCGAACTATGTAATAAACTGGGGGACTGTATAACATAAATATCAGATCAGAATGCGAAATAGGTAATAACGGAGTGAATGTATAACATAGATATCAGGTCAGGATGCGAAATATTATTACACGATGATTAACATATGTTTTTTTATGAAATAGGAGACCGAAAGACAACAACAACACCATCAGAAACAGAAACACCAGCAGCAACAACAACACCCCCAACAACAAGGAGAACAGGAACAACAGCACCCCCAACCACAACACCCCCAACAACAAGGAGAACAGGAACAAGAAGAACACCGCAAGAAACAACAACAAGAGCAAACAGAACAAGAAGAAGAACAACAACAACACCCCCAACCACAACAGGAAGAAGAAGAAGAGCAACAACAAGAAGAACAACAACTCGAAGAACACCAGACGCCACAGGTTCAACACGAGGACCGGCAACAAGAGCAACAACAAGGACAAGAAGAACAACAGCAGCAGCAACAGATAGCCTTGGCGAAGAGAGAAAGGCTAACTCAAGAGGTAGCACCTCAAGAGTCAGAACCTGTCCATCCCGGTGAGAAGACAGAACTACTCACCCAGGAAGGACCATGCTTAGAAGACAAAACCACTTCTTCGGTGGAACTTCAAAGACCAACGGTGCTGTCAGCAAAGACAGAATTGCTAAGCCAACGTCAAACTGTAGACCCGGTAACAAATCAACTCGCAGCTCCAGAGTCCCACGATAACACAGTAGGTTTACATGATGCTTTTGTTGATGGTATTAGTACTCAAGTTTCACAGACATTTTTAAATGAAATTGATAATGTATATTACGATTCTATAATACAACGGTCTCTGGAGAACATGTCGGAGGATGACATTGTCATATAATTCGCAACCTGAGGATGCGAATTGTATGTCACCAACTTTTTTGGTTTTTGTTTTTGTGAATATTCCTAACATTAATTACTATACACAGATCAAATATTTGTTGGATAGAGAATTCCTACCCAAAGATAATACAGGGTGGAAGGTGAAGGTGGAAAGAGGATTCCCACAACAAAAGCGAGGCACCCTGGACTGTGGTGTCTTCGTCTGCCAATATGCAAGGGATATTATTCAGCATGGAACAGTGCAGAAAAAATACAATGCAGATATGGTAACTGCCTTCAGAAGAGAAATGTTCCATTTCTTTTTAAATGACAAAGACACCATCACATATGGCTGATTTGTGTATTGCTTCTAAATAAATTTGTTACTTGTAAAATACAGCTGTTGTAAATTTAGTTTTTTTTGTTCATATTCCTTACCTTATGTTTCGCATCATATCCTGATATATAATGGTTAGTTTTGAATATTCCTTATCTTATATTTAGTTTAGTTTTGAATATTCCTTATCTTATATTTCGCATCATAACCTGATATATAATGGTTGATTATGATCCTTGTATGTATGAACAGTTCGCAGCATACCCTGATATATAATGGTTAAAACCACACCGTTCGCAGCCTAACTTATATCAAATAGTTCGCAGCCTAACCAGATAGATGTTTATCACTACACACCCAATTCGCAGCCTGGTGCATAAATAAAAAATTCAAAATATAAAAATCAAGAATACGAACAGGCTATGGCGTATGCCTTGGTAAACGTTTTCTCCATTGAGCACACAAAAAACTATCTAATCACGTACAGAACAAGCTTTCCCATTAATTTCTGATTGGACATGGAGGCTATGTAATGATTACCTCCTTTCCCTATAAATAACACTAGTAAACCAGAGGCTATTTTAAAACAAACTACACATTTTGCACCAGAGGCTATTTTTTAACAAACTCCTTTCCCTCTTCTCTTAGAATTCAAAAAGTCATGTCTTTTTCCACCACCACAACCACCACCTCACTCTCAAATTCTGGTTCAATCGGTTCTCTGGGTGACTCCTGGTCATCCTTAACCGTGAACTGGAGTGATGACTTGATCATGCCAGCAGCACCACCAAACAGCCCAGTATCTGTTTTTGGGTTAGACATATATGATGACTACTACTCAGCTGACTCACAACCATTGGAAGTTGTTCCACAGCTTGCTGCTGAACCTCAGCCAGAACAGGTTCCTGCTGCACCTCAGCCAGAAATGGTGCAACCTCAGCCGGCAGAGGTTAAAAACAACAAAAGGAAGAGGGAATACGAAGCTGGTCCATCGAGGACAAAATTTTTAAGCATGATGGACGTTGATGTTGAAGCTGAGGATAAAGAAGAACATCACCAAGATGTTGAAGCTGAGGATAAAGAAGAGAAAGAGAAAGAGAAGGAGAAAGAGAAAGAGAAAGAGAAGGAGAAAGAGGAAACAGTTGGTGATGAATCGTCTACCAACTGCTAGAGTTGGTTTTAGTTTTTTGGTATACTGAAATGCAACTAACCAGCACCAAACGCTTGTAGTGATGTGTGTAAACAGTTGTTAGTTTCTGGATATATTTTGTAATCCTCCATTTTGTAATCCAAATATATTTTGTACATCATTTCCAACATTACTGAATGTTACTCATTTTCAACATTGCTGAATATCCTGCTATTTTTTTAAACAACAATTCGCAGCTTATCAAAAAGCAAATATCAGGACTCCTAACTGAACTCAATTCGCATCACAATTTTGTTCCTAATTCGCAGCCTAACATGCGAAACAACAATGCTGAATATCCTGATATTTTATTAAACAACAATTCGCAGCTTATCACATAACAAATATCAGGACTCCTAACTGAACTCCATTCGCATCAAAATTTTCTTCCTAATTCGCAGCCTAACATGCGAAACGTAACGTATGCTAAATTGTTCATCTGATTTACCAACGATTCGCATCCTGTTAAATTTTAACTTAATTGTTCATAGTTCGCATGTAATCCTGATAGATGTTTGTAGTCCAACTTGTAATCCTCCTTTCAGCCTTACTGAATATACTGTTATTTTTATTAAATAACAATTCGCAGCTTATCACATGACAAATATCAGGACAACCTTAACTGAACTCCATTCGCATCACAAATATAGCCCTATTTCGCATCATACCATGCGAAACGTAAGGGTATGAACATGTTTGATGTGGTTTTACATATGATTCGCATCCTGTTAAACTTTCACATATTTGCATATAATTCGCATGTAATTCGAATGTACAAATGTCTAGTTTGCTGTACAGAACAATAACTATTCAAAAAAAATAAATGTCCTTAAACTGGAACATCACAAGTCCTCCGGTTATGGCCTGATTTCAAACATCGGCCACACCTTAACTTCTTGGTTGAGATTTCTCCTCTAGAAGGGATTCGCTTTTTCTTAGGCCTTCCGGAGCGTCTCTTAACGTTCGGAGGCAGAACTTCAACGAAAGAAGGATCGTTAGCGCTGGACCCTTCGCCAAAATCAGTTAGAGCTGGTATGCTGAAAGAGTAACTTTCCCTGTAATTCTTAACCGTAAAGAAGGGTTCTATTACAGTCAATGGATCTTGGTCAGTGTATTGTAATGCCGCTAGACCGTGAGCACATGGAAAACACTCTTGTTGCCATGATCCGCATGAACATTTGAAATCCAGCAGATTAACAACAGCCACAGGAGTCGAAAAGACTTCGAACACGGCAGAAGAGGACTTACGTACTACCCAACTTCGGCACATGTCAACATTCTGCTTTAGCTTCTTCTCGTACTCAGGAACCAAATTAGTACTCCAGCTGAGACCTTCTTCGTATCTCCGTGAAACCTGAGTCATAAGCAAGACTCTAATGCAATCAATAAACTCAACAATTGGTAAGCCACAATATTTTTTGATCTGATTGTTAAACGATTCAGCTGCGGTAGAAGCCATAGAGCCGTATCGCTTCCCTTTTACGTATGCCTGCGCATACTTTTCAGGGGGTAAATTTGCAAGAAAATCACTCATTCTCTGACCACCTTCACATAAAAAACCTGTTAGTATCTCTTTAAAAAGCTCTTGACTGGGAGCAAAAGCAAGACGGTGGAAGAAACTCAACATCTTTTTTTTATACTCCCTGTTAGTATGCTCCAGTTTGGCTCTCAAATTCTGCATGAGATGGTAATAACAGTACGCATGATAGCAGTTTGGATACAAGACAGAAACAGCATTAACAATACCAGAATGACGGTCTGAAATAAATGTGATCTGGCGATCCAGCAAATGTGGTTTCAAACACCCCAAAAACCACATCCAATTGTCCCAATCTTCAATGCTAACCACAGCAATAGCAACAGGGAATAGTCCTGGAAAAAGGCAAATCAATTAAACACTACAACAGTATGCAAACGTTTAAAACTTGTAAACAATTCGCATGCTGGCACACACATTTCGCAGCTTGTCATGCGAAATGTGTGTAACGTTTTAATTGAGCATGCAAACAGTTCGCATCTTGTTATGTGAATTCGCAGCTTCTGGAAACTTCAAATAATACCTAACTCAAGCTGCGATGTAAGTACAATTTATACAGCATAATACATAATTCGCAGCCTCAACTGCGAAATGTGAGGATCACAACCCTGCTTAATTCGCAACACATGCTGCGAATTACATCAGCATTTTCACACAAAAACATCGTTCATTATTTAGATAAATGTAACTAACCGTTGTTTCCATCCTTTGCTACAGCAGTGAGCAATGTACCCTTGTACTTGCCATATAAGTGGGTTCCATCGACAAACAACATTGGACGGCATGAATGAAAACCACTAAGGGACGAACCGAATGCTACAAAACAGCGCTTGAATCGGTTTCCAGCTGACAACTCCAACTGGCAGTCTGAAGTAATATCCCGGCTCTTCAAGCGTTTGAAGTATCCGCTTAGTAAACTAAAAGAGCTTGAACTATCTCCAAAAACTCCCCTCCTAGCCTTCTCTAAAGCATTCCATGACAAACGATAAGAGATATCAAGACCGTAATCTTGTTTGACAGTTGATTGTATGGTTTTGGCTGTCAACGAATGGCAGGTCCGGAGAGAATCCTGAATTTCCTCTGCAATCAAATCTGATGTCAAATGCCTGTGCCGCTTATGCTTATGCTTTTGGGAGAAAACAGGACTGCAAGTATGGTTCGGGAAATACTTCTTTATCGTCATAAGGCCGGTGCTTGAGTCAATAGATGCATAAACCCTCCATTTGCACCCGCTTGTGAGCTTATTTTCACAATAAGCAGTGATCTTATTTGTTGTGTTGTGCAGGTATTTGAAAGAAAAACCATGCTCTAACGCAAACTTGCACAAGGATAACCTCAGACCGGCAGCACCTTCTTCAAAAGCTTGACCCACCCCTGTAATAGCATCAGCCCAACCAGCAGTAGCAAGTTGTTTTTTCCTCTGATCAGAATTAACTAAGCCGTTACTACTCTCCCCACTAACTAATTGATCAAAAAATGGTTCTACCAAAACCAAGCTACGCTCTTTACGCTTACCACCAGAATCCTTACCACCAGAGCTCTTATAAACAGAACTTTTATTACCAGACCCCTTATCGAAGACGTGTTGTTCTATGAGAAAACTAACCCGTTTTAAACGCTCCAAATCAAGATATAACACCAACCCAACAAAATCACTCTGGTTATTAAAGAAACAATTATTTTGATCCCCGCAAGAGTAAGTAATCAGGTACTCACCTGTGGCAAGCTCCTCCCACTTGTTCTCTACATAAGCTTGGATACTTTCGAAGGTTTCAAACTCCGTGAAAGGCACAATTGCAGTTTGGTGACCATATTTAAAAATACAAACTCGTGATTTAGACATCTCTTAACCTGGACAATACAAGTTATTTGTTATTAGTCTCAAAAAGTAGGTACAAAAATATTTACTACTGCATCAAACAATTCGCATCCTAAGGTGCGAATTGTGTTTACCTAGAACTAGCAATTCGCATCCGGTCCTGATATTTGTAGGTAACAAAGTCCTGATATTTATTGCATCATCAAACAATTCGCATCCTAACATGCGAAATGTGTACATATATATAACAATTCGCAGCCTGGCTTGATATTTGTGTATATCTGCATATACCTATTCGCAGCCTGTCCTGATATTTCTATGTAACACCGATCCTAATATCTGTTTCGAAATACAATACTCTAACTGATCAAACAATTCGCATCCTAACATGCGAAAATGTGTACATATATATAACAATTCGCAGCCTGGCTTGATATTTGTGTATATCTGCATATACCTATTCGCAGCCTGTCCTGATATTTCTATGTAACACCGGTCCTAATATCTGTTTCGAAATACAATACTCTAACTGATCAAACAATTCGCATCCTAACATGCGAAATGTGTACATATATATAACAATTCGCAGCCTGGCTTGATATTTGTGTATATCTGCATATACCTATTCGCATCCTGTCCTGATATTTCTATGTAACACCGGCCCTAATATCTGTTTCGAAATACAATACTCTAACTGACCTAAAAACTCGTAATCTACACATTACCCACAACCTAAAGCACTACCAAATTAGAATATAACATCAGAAAACAAAGACGTAACTATATAGCGAACAATATTAACGAAACAGATCACTATAACCAAAAAAAACAGAGAAAAGCTCGAAATCAGTCAATGGCATCTAAAAACAGTAGACTATAACCTATTTCAACAGAGAAAACGAATAAAAAACTTCGAAATCGGTAGGTAATTACCTAAAAAGCTCGCAACACGATCACTTGTAAGCTACAAGATTCCAAAAAGTCGTGATGAACTCCTGTACGTATAAAACAGAGGTTAGACAGGTCTAACACAGCAACTTACATAAAGAAACAAACCTTTAGCAGCTTCCGATCACCGGAAAATGTGATTTAGACCCAGCTCGTGGTGGTTGGTAGGGTTAGGTGGTTAGAGCGGCTAACAAATTCAAATCTTCAAAAAGCAAGAAAAAATAGAAAGAAAACAGAAAATAACGTTTATATAGTGGGTTAAGGGTAGTTAGGGTATTAAAATAAAGCTAGGTTGTTAGTGACAATAAGGTAGTTGAGATGGGTATTAAGTAACAATTGATCAAACCTTGGGTGGTAAGTGACAATTGAATAGCTGAGTGGGTACTTTAAGTACAATTTCCCTAAATTTTAACACTATCATAATTTTTCCCATCTCTATAAAGTTAAATTTTATTATTTCTGAAAATATATCTTTTTTTTTCCCAAACTTAGTCCTTTATTCGTAACTTTCAAATATACAAGGGGCGAATTTGAACAAAAACAACAATTAGAAAGAACAAGAAATGCGTCTTTGCTTTGAAGGTTTTCCGACTCGTTTTCCGACTCCCAAATTCATGTGAAGTCACCCAAAGGCTTCATCAACCACGGTCTCACACCACAATCTTCCCACCACCGGAAACCCAAATCAATCTTCATCTATGTTTCTGATGTAGCCTAGTCTGATACTTTCGAGAAAGACAATCACTCTCAACGGAATATGAGCAGAACAATGATCGAAAATGATGTTTTTTCTTTGAGCGAGAGTCTCCTTCGCAACCCGATCATAGGCTTTATTTTGCTCCCGGTAAACATGCTTGATCACCATACTTGAAGTAATGAAATTTCTACAGTAATTTATAGTGGTTTCCAAGTACCAGATAGTTTTCCCCCTTCCAATTAGTTCCACCAAGATGCTCGAATCGACTTCAATCTCGAGATTAGCAATACCCAGAGACTTACATAACAACAATCCATCCACAAGAGCCTTTGCTTCATTAACAATTGCACTGCTCTTCATGTAAATTCTACCAAACCCTTTGATGATAACTCCTTCACTGTTTCCGATGATCCCTCCGCCACTAGCCTCACCAGTTGAAATTGAAGCACCATCCGTGTTAATTTTATACCGATTAAGCTTTGGGGAATTCCATTTAAGGGATAATGGAATGCAATGCTTAATTTGGTGAACATCACAGCCCATGAGGATAGCAACTCTGGAGTCTTTCACCCACTGCTTTTTTCTCAATAAGTTCGATTTGTTTAAAGCAGTAATTATGTAAATCACCTGATTGATTAAAGCTGAAGAAGTGACATTCTTTTCTTGATGCTTTCTCTGATTTCGAGCTCTCCAGATAGTCCAAGCAATGATCGCAAGGATGATGGATCTCGTACTTTAGAGTTTAGCAGAATACCAGTACCAGGTTCGAATTAAATGCTGAATCGTCATGTTTCTTGTGAGCTTAATTTCCAGAATTGTACTAAAGTAATTCCAAACTGTCCAAGAAAGGTTACAATGGACCATAACATGTTTGATGGTTTCCTCATTGTGACAGAACTGGCATTTTGAGGCCAATTGACGCTGCCTTTTCTGAAAATTGGTTTCTGTTGGAATCCAATTCATCAGGACCCTCAAAAGAAAAAAGGAGCATTTCTTTGGAGTTACAACATTCCATGTTTTCCTGTACAGGTTAGACTCATTCCCTTTAGCTCTAACAACATTCCATGTTCTCTTAGCGTTAAACTTCCCATCATCAGTCAAGGCCCACATAATTCTATCAGGGCTGTTGTTCAATTTAATATTTAGGATACTAGAGACCACATTGTGGGGGACAATATAATTTACTTTATCCAAATCTCAACATTCATTAGCCCAATATGTATTGATTATTGTACTTTCATATAGACTTCTATTATCATTTCCGTTGAAGTAGATTAGAGCCTTCTCAGTACACCACATGTCCAACGAGAAGTCTATCTTCCCACAACATGGTATCCAGAAGATATGCTTATCTGCTCTGTCTCTAATCTCAATTATTCTGGCCCATACTATGGACAATCTAGTAGGAATTGGTGGCACAATTGGGTTTTTATTCTTAGAGTTATAGAACTCATTAACTTTGACTAAAGAGTAGAGTTAGCTCTTAGATTAAACCAGAGTTTATAAGAGTAAGTCATCTGCAAGTCTTCAATCTTCTTCATATTAATACATTCCTCAGCATATCGCCTGTTAATCCTATTCCATGAAGCCCAATTGATGGTTTTAGTCTCAATTTTGTTGCTTCATAAGAACTTGTTGTATAAGTTCTCAATCATTTGGATTATAGTCTTGGGGATAGTTGTATTCTGAATATAATACAAGGGAAACCCCCCAGATATTTGAAGGGCATAAGACTGTGTCTAATGCCAAAGCATCTCTCAACTTCATTTAAACATGACGATGTAGTGTTATCAGCCACAATTAACTTTGATTTGTTGTTGTTGATGATCTGACCAGAATTGGTTTGATAATTTGACAAGAATGAGGAGATCTTTGAGCAAAAAGAGGCTGAGCTATTGCAAAAGATGGTTTAAGTCATCAGCAAACGCCAAGCAAGGTATTAACTGATTACCCCTTGCTTTGTATCTGATTGACATGTGATCTTCATTAAGCTTCTTATGACCCCTTATGAAATACTCATCAGCTAGAATAAACAAGCTTGGGGACAAAGGGTCCCCTTGTCTTAGACCCTGATTAGACCTGAAAAACCCTTTGTAGCTCCATTATCAATTACAAAAAAGTAATTGTTAGTAATGTTATGCTTAATAATCTCAATGAAACTCTGGCAAAACCCAAAAGACTTAAGGATTGAATGGAGAAACCTGTGAGACAGCCTGTCAAAGGCTTTCTTCATGTCAATCTTCAATATAATATTGTTGCTTCTCTTAGTTTTCAGCTTTAGATCATAACAAAGCTCTCTTGTTATAAGAATATTCTCCTGGATATTTCTATTGGCTACAAAAGCACCCTGTTCTTCAGAATTGAGCTTAGAAAGAAACACTTCCTCCCTTAAAGACATCTTTGATAGCATCAAAAAGATCATCACAGATGATATGCCAACATAACTGTGACATATTACCTTAGATGGAACCCCTACTACCCCTCCGCTTTTCAAGCAAAAACATCAAAGTTTAAAGACAAATGCTTAAACAATTGGTATCATACAGTAGGTGGCAGTGATATTCCTATCTGTAAAGTTTTCCCATTTGAAAACATATACTCCTCGACATTTTCTCCCACAACTAAAGGACCTGGGGTTTCCCTCGGATCATCTACACCTTCCTCATCAAAATTTAACCTTCTTAATTACTATTCAGTCATTTGATCACCGTAAACGGTCCTTTTAGAATGCAAAGTTGTTACATAACATTATTTTACCATTTGTTGATCACTTCGAACTACTCCGACGTGATCACCAATTATATATATATCATACAGTGGTGGACAATTGAAACAACATCATACATGGGTTCACATGTGAAAATTGTTGGGACATACATTTTAAATTTAAGTAATGGTTTTAATTTGTATTTTAAAAATGATATTTTTTGTACCAGGTTTCACTAGAAACTTGATTTCAGTTTCAAGACTTGTACCTTCAGGAATTTCCTTTAATATTTCGAATCCAGGTTTTAATATTCTCAAAGATTATTGGTTATGGTATTTTATCTGATGGTTTATATCGTCTTTCTTTGCAAAACAATATCACTCATAGTTATATGTATGTTAATACTAGGTTAAAAAGATGTATTATGAATGAGGATTATTCAGTTTTCTGACACTGGAGATTGAGAAATATCTCTATTGATAAAGTTAGGAGATTGGTAAATGATAAGGTATCTGGTACTTTAGAATTTACTGATTTTGATACTTGTGTTGGTTGCATTAAGGGAAATCAAACTAACAAACACGAAATTAGTACGAAAAGAAGTTCAAAAATATTAGACAGTATACATAAGAACATGTGTTATCCCGATACGAACGCTAATGATCTGAAATAATTTATCACCTTCATAGATGATTATTCATGATATATGTATATTTACTTACTTCGTTCTAAAGACGAAGCTTTAGAGGATTTTAAACTGTTTAAGGCTGAAGTAGAGAAACAATGTGATAACTATATTAAGATTATGAGATCATATAAAGGTGGAGATTATTATGGTAGATACACCGAGAACGGACAAGCACCAGGTTTCATTTGCAAGATTTCTTTGGAAGCATGGGATTGTTGCCTAATACGCATGTCTGGTTCTCTATACCAGAATGGTGTGGCCAAATTAAAATATCAAACTTAAATGAACATGGAGAAGTATAAGAAGTAATGTTAAACTTTCATCTTTTTTATGGGTAGAAGCTCTTAAGACGACAATGTACATACTAAACCGGGTTCCTTCCAAAGTCGTCTTAAAAATACCTTTTGAGGTGAAAGTGTACAACCCACAAGAGAAGAAGCTAGACCCAAATACCATTAGTGGACATTTCATTGGATATGCTGAAAATTCTAAGGGTTATAGATACTATTGTCCGGCTCATAGTATTAGAATTGTGGAATAAAGAAATGCTAAATTTATTAAAAATGATTTGATTAGTGAGAGTGATCAATTTCAGGATATTGTTCTTGAAAATAAAGATGGTCAAATTCCACTTGTTGTTTCAAGTGATAAGTTAATTGTCATTCACGGATCTCAAGCTAAATTGTGTTGTAGACAACCAACTATTAAGGTTCCACAAGTTGAAAATAATCTAATATATCGTGATGATAATGAGGAACAAACTGTTCATTATGAAGATAAACAAGTTCTATTGAGGAGATCTACTAGAACAAGGAGATCAACTATTTCTAGTGACTATTTAGTGTATCTATAAGAGTAAGATTATGATATTAGAATCGATAATGATCCTATGTTATTTTCACAAGCCATAAGTTCTAAAAATTCAAAATTATGGATGAATGTCATGAAAGATGAGATGGACTCAATGACATCAAATTGAGTTTGGGATCTTGTTGAGTTTCCCAATGGTGTAAAAGCTATTGGATGCAAGCGGGTCTTTAAAACAAAGAAAGACTCAAATGGAAACATTGAGAGACATAAGACTAGACTTGTTGCCAAAGGATTCACTCAAATAGAATGAATCGACTACACAAAGACTTTCTCTCCTGTATCAAAGAAAGACTATTTCCAAGTTATGATGACATTAATAGCTCCTTTTGATTATAAGCTACATCAAATGGATGTGAAAATTACATTTGTTAATGGTAATTTAGAGTAAGAGTTTACATAAAACAACCTAAATAATTCTTCTCTAAAGAGGGTGAACACTTAGTTTCTAAGCTTAATAAATTCATATACGAGTTTAAACAAGTTTCCCGACAATGGTATATGAAATTTCATAAAACTATTACTTCATTTGTATTTGAAGAAAATGTTATGGATCAATGTATATACCTTAAGGTCAGTGGGAGAAAAACTTGTTTCCATGTATTATATGTGGATGATATTTTGCTAGCAAGAAATGATAACGGATTTCTATATGAGGTGAAACATTTTCATTCAAGTAACTTTGATATGAAATATATGATAGAGGCATCTTATGTCATTTGCATAAAGATACATAGAGATAGATCTCAAGCATTTTGGGTTTGTCTCAAGAATCCTATATCAAAAAAGTATTAGAAAGATTTTTTTATGAAATATTTTTCACCAAATGTAACACCAATTGTGAAATATGATCGGTTCAGCTTGGACTAATGACCTAAGAATGACATTGAGAGGGAGAAAATAAAAAATATCCAATATGTTTTAGCTGTTTGTAACATTATGTATGTTCATGTCTGTACCAGACCCAACATTTCATATGTTGTTGGAGTATTATGAAGATATCAGAGTAATCCAGGCATCAATCACTAGAAGGTTGCGAAGAAAACTCTGAGGTATCTTAAGAGTACTAAGGATCATATGCTTATATATAGTATGACAAAAAATCTTGAAGTGGTAGGCTACTTCTATTTTGACTTTTAAGGCTGCAATAATTCACAGAAATCCACATCAAGATATTTATTCAGGCTAGCTGATGGTTCAATATCATTGAAGAGTGCCATACAGACCTTGACAACCACTTCTCCAATGGAGGATGAGTTCGAATCTTGTTGTGAGGCTACCTTACACGGTGTATGGTTAAAATGATTCATATATGGGCTAAGAGTTGTTAACTCTATTAGCCGACCAATAAGAATGTATTTTGACAATTGAGCTACTGTCTTCATGGATAAGAATAAAGTGAAAGTCAAAGTAAACACATCAACATAAAATATCTAGCAGTGAAAGAACATGTGCATGGAAAGAAAGTGATCATTGAACACATTAGGACTGAATTGATGATAGTTGACATCTTGACTAAAGGTATGCATATTAAAACATTCAAGGATCATGTTGATACGATGTGACTTGGTTCCATCATGTAATACATTTATTATGTTTCTAAGAAACTTACATTTAGTTTGTTTATTTCTCATTTGAAATTATGTACGTACATACTTTGGTTACTTTACGGATAAATATCATTAAAGTTTGACCTAGAGTAAACATATGTTTACTCGTTAAGTTAAGTGTGAGTGATGAAAGACTAAATATATTATAATACATAGAATATTGATTCTTACTTTTAAAAAGGATTAACTGCCATGATTTGTATATGAAGTCTCTCTCGATAAATGGATTAAGTGGGAGAATGTAAGATTGTTTTACATATGTGATCCATTTAATGGGAAGTTATCTGATCAAGATAACTTCCCATAACTATCTTCCACCTTTAAGAAACCACTTACTCATTATATCAAATAACTACTTCTATGATGGCTAGAGTAATATAAATAGGGATAGGCTAAATCTGAAAAAGATCACCAAATTTACTATCATATAAGTTATATACACCAATTAAAAATGAAAGGAGAGTTTGAAATCGAAATACAAAACGTTTGTTTGATTATATGGAAAGGCAATTTAATCACTTAAATGACAATGGCTGGGGATACACATAATCGGTCTTATTTATCACTTCTATTTTCATTCTTGTATATTCATATTGTTGTTAGAATATACATGAAGTAATTTAAATATTTTTTTTTGAAATTCTTCGTAAAAAAAATTAGCGATAAAAATATACAAGATGATGATCACTAATGGAGAATTTACATCATTCTGACATAATGCATGTAACCTCTCTTTTTATGGTATATCACTTTAAAATATGTTCAAATGTGCGACATGAATTACATATATTATTACTTTTGGATGGTAAAATGCACGCAGCTAATGTTTAGGACTCGATTGTGTATTTTTAAACTAAATGGTAAAATTGAAATTCGCGATCTTGGTCACTTTGAAGATTTAATATACTTAATTTTATTCCAAATAAATGGGATGTGTTGGTTAGTCCGATTATGACGCTTTTGCAGCAACCTCAAGAATTGCCCCTTAAGTTATGATGATGATTTCGTTAGTATGTTACAGATTGTTGATACTTCAAGTTATTCAATTGTTACTATTGACATAAAATTGATGTTGTTGTTAAATAAAATATTATAATTTTTTTTTTAAGTTTAATTGAAGCTTCAAATGAACCTTTTGTTAGTGGGAAAGTAGTTTTGTATTAGTTTTTTTTGTCATAAAACAAACAACTTGGTATTGTTTGTTGGATTAATGAAATTAGCGGTGTTGGGAAAGTTTTTGGATATGGTGTTATAGAATTAAGACTAAATATATCTCGTTCTTCTTAATAGTAAGGTTTTACCTTCAAATATTTGCATAGTAATAAATAATAAGTATATGGTTGTTGCGAGAAAAAAGTTTCATAGGGATGCAGATGGAGATTTTATACATCACTTAATGCATCTACTAGTTTTATGGATTTTAAGAAGTATGACCAAAATCACACTTTGGAATTGGGTTTTGTAAAGAAAATAAGAAGCATTTCATATCATATTGACATGTGATTGTATTATGACCAAAGTTGATATTACGACCAAAACGGTAAAATCATTTGTTGAAAACGGTTACGGTTTAGATATCTCGTATCGCTTTTCATGGATTGCTTTAGAGAAAGTTAAGATGGATGTTTATGAAGATAATGTATATCGTTTAAACTATATTAAAGATACTTCAGATCATTGAAGAGTCTTAATATTACAAATGACTATTCAGTGGAGTATACTCCAGAAACCAATTTCTTAAAGCGTTGTTTCATAGCATTAGGTTCTTGTTTACAAGGTTTTCATTTTTGTCATCCATTTTTATGATATAATATTTTTTTTATAGGGAAACATAAATGAGTATTGCTATCTATCATAGCTAAAGACGGTCATAATGGTGGCTTTTGTTGTCTAATTTTATTAATTGGAAAACATGATTCCTTCTTTGTTAGTTACAAAATACGAGACCTCTCATATATTAGATGCAAATGTGAGACCATGCATATATTAAATATGAAATGCGAGTGATGGAAATATAATAGATTTGGAATACGAGACAATGCAATATATTAGTTAGCATAACAATACCATATTATATTATAGACGTGAGATGTGGGACCAACTCAAACAATAGATGTGAAATAAAATTTATAGATCATAGAGTAGACGCAAGATGCGAGATAATACATATAACTATATGTGAGATATGATACGCGAGACCATGTAAGACCAACTTCATGAAAACTAATTCATAACCAAATACATGCGAATAGTGAGATGTGACACCATATATATCACAGTTACGCGCAATGCAAGACTACATATATAATAGACATAAAATACGAGACCTTACCATATAATAGACGCAAAATGTCAGACATTGTATAATTTATAATTGTGAAGTACGAGACCTGACTATATATTTTATGCAAAATGCGAAACCATATCACATCTTAAGTGTGATACACTAATAACAGCATGATTTTTATAGTTCTTCTTTTATAATTGTACATGTTTTTTTTATCTATTGTATTTACTATTATTGGGTCTAAATATTGTGATGATTGGTTATGGTTTTTAGAGATGTTGAAACTCCACTTGTTGGATCATCAAATCACATTTATTTTGGATTATCACTTAGGTATAGTTAATGTTGTTACTACATTGTTTTCTAATAGATATCACGCATAATGTACATTTCATTTATTGGGAATTTACAATATGTTTTGAATGATACACCCGTGAAATTTAGGTCTAAGATTAATAAAATATGTCCTAAATTTATTATTTTTTAATATAATTTATCTCTGAATAAACATGCATGTGTTTTTATCAAATGGAAGCATCATGGTTCCATGGCCTCTACTCTAGGTGAGTCCTTCAATAATCATATTAAACATAATTGTAGTATACCTATATTGAAGTTAATGACAAGATTAAAATTTTACTTATGAGTCAAATTTCAAGACGTCATGTGGATGGGCTAGGCTGGACTAGTGATTTATGTTATGACTTTGAAAAGAAGTTTAAACGAATATGGAAATACGTCATCTATAAATAGTTTATTTGTCTTCACGTATTTTTCATTAAGATTTTTTTAAACCTATTATGGTTTTCAATCTTATGGGTTTTAAATGATATTGTGGTATATGGCAAACTGATTGTTTTCCATACCCTCATGTCAGTGGTAAAACTAGGAATAAAAACATGACGGGATAGGAGCGTAGTTTTTAATGGGGCTGCCACGGAACTTCAAAGCAAAGTTACAATGCATCAGGTTATGCAACACACCTCAGTCGATAAGATGAGCACTGCAGCGGTGCCTCATGCTTGTGGCGAAGTGCATATGCTTCCTAACTATTCAAATTACCGACAATACCACTCACCACTTAATAAGTATCTATATTATACTATAATGATCAACATTGGGGTAAGTAGGGCAGTGGCCCCCCTTTACCCGAAGTAGATTTGTCACTACCTCATGGTTTGGCTGCAATATTTTATATTAATGAAAATCGTATAAAATATGTTGAGCCATTATATTTCGTAATCTCTTATAAGGAAAGTTATTCATATAGCATACACGTTTTAACTACTTTTGGTAAAACATATACTTTTACACATTCTCCTAAAATGTTTCCTCTCAAATTGACAAATAGAGTTGGAAGACCTAAATATAAACGTATTATATCTAGAGGAGAAATAATTATCCTAAAGATAAAGTGTATTTGTTGCTCAAAAGTCTTTTATAATAGAAGATAAGCCAAAAATTATTGTAAGATTGATGCAATTTGATATTTTTGGTTATTAAGGATTTTGCAATTTAATATTTTTTATTGCATTATTTTTTTTGAATTTATGTTAGTGTTTTTTGGAATTGTTATTTTTTTATGATTGTGAAATGTGAAACTAATATGAATTGTAAATGCAATTAGTGATAACAAACTACATGAGAGTTGCGAGATACGAGATGTGGTATATGGGACCTGTCATACATGTGAGATACGAGATAAATTCATAATTAACTTGATGTTAGACTAAACTACATGTGCGTTACAAGATGTGAAATGCGGTATGTGAGACTATGCTTAACTAACTACACATAAGTTGCAAGATGCGAGACCAATTCATAATTAACTTTATGCAATAGCAATTCATAAACAACTCTATGCTAGTGGCAAGATGCGAAACCACTTCATAATTAATTTTACACGAGGACATTTCATAAAAAACTATACAAGAGTTGTAAGATGTGAATCTAATTCATAAACAATTGTACGAGAGTTTTGAGACGTGAGGCCAATTCATAATTAACTTCCCGTGATACCAATTCATAAAAAAACTACATGCGAGCTGTAAGATGTGAGATGGGGCATGCAAGATCCGATATAACTAACTACATGCGAGACCAATTCCTAAATATGAGACAAAATTCAATATACGAGAACACATAAAATAACAAATGGGTTTTGCTGGATACAGAGTAATATTCAAATTTAATATTTCAAAAAGTTACAATATACATACAAATACCAACGCTACATAAGGATTTCACCAGTATCTGATTGTGTTTATATCATTAAGGAAAATGTAAAACAAATCTACTCTCCCTAATGACTCAACTGAATCAATAAAATCTCTAGCATACTAGCAAACCAGTACGTTACAATTAGTAGATCTATTTTTATGGGATATATTTTTGGACATTTTAATTTTTTTTTAGTTTTGTTTTAAAACAATTATTACTAACAAAATATTCCAGCTACAAGTTATAAGTTTAATCCAGATACAAATCTACAAAGTACGTGCAAAATATGATTCCAGATATATCACACAAGCAGAATGGGAAATGTGGCACATTATTAAACTGAGATACAAGACAATGCATATGACTACATGCAAGATGCAGGACCATATATAACCAACTTTATATGACTAATTCATAACCAACTACATGCAAGACATGAGACGTGAGACAGTGTATATCCAAAATTATGCGAGACCAATTGATTACCACCTACATGTGAGTTGAAAGATACGACATGCGAGACCATATATAACCAATTTTATGTGAGACTAATTCATAACAAACTACATGCGAGACCATGTATAACCAAATTCACGCAAGTACAAATCAATACCAACTACATGAGAGTTACGAGATGCAAATTACAACACCAGAACTGCCACAAAATTGGAACCATGTAACATTTATAAATTTTTCTATAGTCTTTTGTGTTTTATATGTTGTGTTTTTGCAATATGGTACCAGTGGGTTTAAATTTATTGTTGCTCTATTTTTTATGTTCATTATCATTAATGTCCAATGGTTGATTCCACCTTATGGTGCTTATGTCAGAGCTAGAATTATGATAAAAAATTTCTTTAAAGTTGTGTAATACATTATCAAGTATTAGTGTAACATCATAACCTCTAAGAACCAATATTTATATTTCAATAATACTTTATAAGTAATTTTTGTTTACTAATCCATCCATGTTGCAAATATGTATGACTCTTACTAGTGCACATCCCAAAATGGCTAGTGCTTTAACATGATATGTTAGGGATCCATTAAAGTTTGGAGAATGTCCTTTTTTAAAGCCTCCAATATACATTCGTCAATAACTTATGTAACGAAAAAAAGAACACGTAACAAGTTAATTGCAGAATGGTAAATCATGCATACAAGTAAATAAAAAATAATATTTACCTTTTAGTACAACTGGTTTTCGGTTATATTTGTCATATTAATTACACTTATATAAAGTGATAATTTTAGAACTAACCATATAGACGAATCATTATAATTTTATCTTCTTTTAATCCTGCCCAATTTTTGGTCTTCTTTGATATTAATTAATTCTCTTGTTTTGTTATGAACTTACCAATTATTTTCATTGATGTTTATGTCAGGAACTTTCCCAAATGTCTCACATTATGTTCATTATGGCCATCAGTTCGTCATTTTGTTTTTAGCGAGCATGGGTCGCTTGTACAAATGAGGCTTTTGTACATCAGTCATTCTCGTATACCATGAGGGTTCTCTACATCAGGATAATCATAGACATAAGTTGTATATTTACAGTAGTATAAATTTTTACATTAATATGATCCTGCATAAAAATTATATTGTTCACAGTCGGAAAGACATGTACATCACTAGGATCCTGCACATGAGTTGTATTATTTACAGTCGGAGAAACATGACATTTGTAGGATCTTCTATAAAAGTTTTATCTTTTATAATATCATAGATTTTTGCATATGTACAATCTTACACAAAAGTTGCATCAATAAGATCCCGAATATTTTGCTAAACTTGTGAGTCCAATTCAATCTCTACTTAATCTTGTATTTGAATACATATTTTTTATAAGGTAATCCATTCACAATAGATGTTCTCATATCTAATCCTTTATATTTTTTAAAATTTGATTCTTCCATATCTATGTTTTTTGAAATATTGGCAGTGTAAGTGTTTCTTATATACTATATTTCTCCAACTCTTTCTTCATAACTGATATGACCATGTCTTTGTTAATAATCGACTGTTTTAGTTCATCGATTTTTTTTTACAATTACTATTCGCAACTGTCAATTTCTTTATTTGGTCTAATGTAAGTAAGTCAATACTTTGTCTAGACATTGGTTTAGATATGGATATAGTTTTCAAGTTCTTTACCATAAGAGAACATGCAAATACTAAATAAGAGAACTTTCAGAGAAGATGGATAAAATGGAGTAGAAAAAAGTTTTAGTTGGTACCCTCTCATCCACTACTCATCTCTCATCTTTCAAATCAACTTCTGCTTCTATAATACGATCAAAGTTCCAAATTCGATCAATTTATTCATCATCTCAGTAGATTTACTAATAAGTTTGATTCATGGTGGATTATTGGTGATTAAGAGCTCGATAGACTTTATTTATTCTTTTAATTGGCTTATTGTTTGATATAATTTATTTCATATTACTAGTTGCTTTAATGAAACCAAAAATGGTATTATGTTAATAATAAACCTAGTGATTCCCGATTTATAGACCTAAATTATGTTTTTAATATTGATCAACACATTCACGTACTTTATGTTTAATAATATCTTTACACTGTATGTTGAATTTTATCTCACATTATGGTTAATATTTTATTGTTTGTCCTAAATTTTATATACGAGTGGTGCATCGCGCATTATGTGCAACATAAATCTTATATATCGGACATACTATATGATGAAATGTTAAATTTTGGCTTTAAAATTATTTCCAAACATTAAAATTGCATGGTATGTACGATATCCAGCTCATACATCACGCATTTCGTGCGATCTGAGGTAAATTTTTTGCTCTAAAAATATTTATGAGCAATGAAATTTCATGGTATACAACCCATACATCGTATTCGAATATAATTTTTATTTGCGCTAATTCTATGAGGGACATTAGATAGTGGGAAATATGTGAAAATAATCGCATACAACGCTTCTATATGCGATTAAAGACAATTTTTTATCCCTTAAATATTATCCAAACAATAAAAGTGCGACATAAAAATTTAGCCTCCCCTTATTGAATTTTATATCAATTTTGTTCATAAAATTAAATAAAACGGATACAAGATAATAAAAAGAACATAAATATATAATAATATCATAAAAATCATAATAAGATCTTAAAATTCATATAAATTACGAACAATAACATAAATATCATAGATAGTAAAAGTCATAACAAACCACAAACAAAATATGTTTATGACCTTGATAGTAGTTCATAATACAGTATCACTCATCTATTAATTCAAGCAATCTAGCAATATATTAGTTCGTACAAATTTATGTATCGTTTTATGCTCATAAAACCAATGTTAAAAAATAATAACACAACTTAAAGTATTGTAACAATTAAAAACACAGTACACTCTCACTCACAATAAGTAGCACGAGACAATAAGATACACTTTGGTACTTCATAACCTAGAACTAAAGCAATAAGATTGCCAAATATCTGTATTTCCTAATTAAATTTTTAATATCTAAGATCATTCATTAGTTTCATAAAATGTCAAAGAAAACTATTTCCATATTCTGAAAAAGTGAAAAATGGTTTATAAAAACGTCAACCCTGTAAGAACTTTTACATGTCATTTTAGGTCTTTTTAACCGTTTTACAACTTTCTTATTTATATTTTCTCCTCATAGAAATTTATTTTATAAATTATTGTATCTTCTGTAGCTTTCAGTTTCACATGTTTAAAAAATATTTCATATTTTCACTATAAATCATAAATAACGATTAAATATATTTCGGTGAACAGAGTATTAATTAACTTCACTTTGAGCATCCCATATTTCTTAAATCCGAGTTTTGACCATTTAGTTTGCAATTACTTTTGAAAATAATGACAAACAAAATTTTCTTCAATGCTTTCCAATATTTTTTTCTTAATGGAAGTTCTTAATAAACGTCAGCATTTTCCACAAATTTGATCAAAACTTTTTTTCCCATGTATACATACTTTTTGTTTTGGGTTTTCTACGTTTTTTCCTTTCACTTTTTCCACTATTGTTTATTTGCCTTCAAGACCATCTATATTTTTCAATTTTTCATGTTTATTATGATATTTAACTCTACACCTTCAACACCATATATAATGTTTAATTCTTCATTACGAGAGCAATCTTTGTTATTTAACTATTCATCTTCATAATAACATGTGGTGTTTTAATTTTTTTATTGTCAACATCGTATTGTTCAATTGTTTAACAAACTTTGGTATTGTTGACAAATTTGATTTAAACTTCTTTATGCATGTTTAAAACTAATTTATATTTGGATTTCACATTTTTTTATTTCATGTATGACAATGTTATTTTTTCACATTTTAAACCACTTATATTGTTTAATATTCACCTTGATAATGACGTGTGATGCCTAATTTTACACCGTCAACTCACAATCATGAAAAACTTTGTATTTAAATTCTTTACATTTATGATGTAGTTTTTTGTTTAATTTTTTCAACATTATATTTAATGTTTAATTCTTTAATATTAAGACTAGCTTTATCAATACCTATTTTCTTTCATGGTGATTTATTAGACTAAATTTTATATTGTTAGCATCATGTTTAATATTTTAATACTTCATTATCACCGTGGTTTTTTGAACTCTTCACTTTTATGATGAAATTTGTTGTTCAATTATTTGTTGTTAGCACCAAGTTTGATGTTTAATTATTTATTGTCAATACGGTTCTGTTGTTCAACTATTCTTCTTCATAACTATTTTTTTTATGTTCACTATATATTTTCCTTGTCAAAATTAAGTTGATAAAAAAGTCAAAATTATCAACTGAACAAAAAAACGGTTCAGGTGGTAACTCAACTTTGAACCATGCAATTGTGCATATAATATAATATAAAAACTTTAAACTTGATAAACATTTTAAAGCTAGTTTATCATAAAGTTATAAACGTACATTATAAAATATTTTTCTTACTACATTCAAACATTACGTAAAGATAAAAACTCTAACATTATAATAAAATAAAATATTGACATTGCAAATATATTAAATAAAGACTATTTGTTAATATAAAAAAAACGCAATGTTTTAAAACTATATTTAAAAATAAAATTTGTGTTATCAAAAAACTTATTGTGTAGAGGGCATTACTCGCAGTCGTCGTCGCCGCCGTTAGTCAGAATGCCTTCCCACAAGACATTCATCATCAAGAAGAAACTAGCAAAGAAGATGAGACAAAACAGGCCTATTCCTCACTGGATTCGTCTCCGCACAGATAACACTATCAGGTATACCTAATAAAGTTTGTAAGTCATTAGAACTTGAGAAAGGTTTCACTAAATCTTATTATATCGAAAGAGAATAATCTTAATAATAAAAATTAGATGTTAGTGAATATATGGGATCTGAACATTTTGTAGCTGTTATGATTATATAATAAAATATGCAAAGAGTACACATTCTTAAAAGTAAAAATTTAAATTGTTAAGGGGTATTATAAGACTATAAATATTACAAAATTATGAGAATATTTAATATTTAATAAAATATTAAATTATTTATAATATATTTTTAAATTGAGAACTTTACATGTTCTCGATTGGTCTTTAAACCAACGACGACGTTAAAGACTTTAAAAATTCTCTATTGGTCTTCAGCCCACTAACATTATTAAGAGCAGTACAAATTTTAATTTTGGTCTACTAATTAATAACATTGTTAAGAAAGTTATACTTTCTCACATAGTCCACAAATAGTTACATCATATTTCAAAATATTATAAATGTGGTAGCTTCTTAATACCTGGCATATCAAATCATAAATAAGCTAATAATTCATAAGTTTTGGATATGTTCTCAACTTAATAACATTGATACAAACTTATAACATCTCACATGATCTACATACATTTTATCTAATTTTATAATTTATTGGAAACAAAATCAAAGTTCCTCAAGTTTTTGATTGGTGTATACAATTAATATCAATTTCAAAACATTACAAATTCTCAATTGATCATCAAAATAATAATATTTTTAAAAACATCACAAGTTCTCAACGTGTCTGAATATGCAAATACATTTTTATTAAATTTATATAACTTTTCATATGATCCACGATTCACTACACATTTAAGAACTCATATGTTTTTAATTTAAAATCAATAACATAGTTAATAAATTTTTCCATAATAAGTTGCGTCAAAATTCTAAAATTATTTATAATAAAGCAAAGTTCAAATGAAAAACATTTGTTATAGTGTTTGTACATATATTATACTTGATAAATAAATAAAGTATAAATAATAATTTAAATAATAAAATAACATATAATATACTATTATGATACTTATCCAACTACATTATTATATATGATTGGTTTTAAGAGTTTTCACCCCTATAATTAAATATTTTCTTATTTGCTTCTCACGTAGCTTCTGAAATTTTGATGGTAAATAAATATAAATTATTGGTTACATTGGGTTTGTTGACCACTGCAATTAACTATATTAGCATTGAATACGAGCTAGACATATAAAGTTGTTAATACAATAAAATGGGTTTGTTTGTGCGTATTATAAGACACACGCCGAATGAGAATACTAAACGCCAGAATAGTATCATATACAACAAGAACAATAATATGTTTCAATGTTGACTATATAATTTATATATGATTGAAGTGGTTGGCGGATAATTACAAACAAAGCATGTCTTTTTCTGCTTGTATGATTACACTTGTTAGCATCCCATAGTCGATTACACATTGGTCACACAAGCTTCCATTTTACATTGTTGATAATTTGAACAATAGGGTAAAACACACACTCCTTAACTTGATAATTAAAATATGTTACAACATTAGATGTCATATTTCCATAATGAGCGCCTATATAAAATATGTTTAAAAAAAATAGTTGGTAATATTGAGATATAATAAACAATCTTGTTACGATTTCTCTTGTAAATATATTTCATAACAATATGTTAGATTTTATTGTTTGGGACACAAACATATTGACAAAATTATAGATCGATATGCTAATGATATATTTGGTCATTATTATAAACCAATATACTTAACACGTAATCCGATTAATTATATTAATCGTATTAATATATATTGAACAAAATTAGACTTATACGTGATAACTGATTATGAAAGTAGTATGGAAATCATGTTAAATTTGGATTTTGTGTAGGATTTAGCCCAATTATCAATATTTAAGACTGAACTGATAAGTTCATAGATTTAATTGACAAAAATCAATTAAGATGGTCGTAACTTTGAATACAAAGTGGGTTGTAGAGGTTGTAATTCAATTGGGCTTGGGTTTTAACCCAATTGAATTGTTTCATAAATAAGTGATATATGTTATGGATTTATTCACCTTAACGTATATACGTATCCCGCTTTTGTGTTAGAAGATTCATATAATTTCTAAGCTAAATTTTCTTCCTTTTCTATATATACTATTTCCTTGCATAAGTATTTTCTTGATTTACCAATGAAGAGTTCTACAAGATTGGATGAACTCTGCTGCAAAGAATTAAAACTTACAAAATGATCAATTTATTTTAATGTATGTAATAAAACTATTGAGCGATTTAATAATATTTATCAGTTGGTCTCAAAGAATATTATACTTTATGATGAAGAAAATGACAATTTTTTGTTTATATATATTTTAAAATTAATTGAAAGCATTTTTTTATTGTAAATAAGCAATACCAGTCAGGATTATGTGTTTATTGTCGTAGTTAAAGTATGAATTTATGGGTTTTGGGAATATAATGTTGATTATTGATTTATTCGTAAAAACATAATTATGGCTATTTTTTAAATAATATATAATTATAATTAAGATTTTGTTTAATTTAGAATTTTTTTGATTTTTGAAAATATTTCTCCCAAATTTTGGAACAAATAAACTATTAATTAAATGAATAAATTGAACATGACTGAACAATTGCTAATCAGAGGAGTAACCCCGGTTGTTACTACCAACTAAAGATTGTCCAACGATGTTCATTATGGCCAACAACACACTGCAACTATGCAGGAACGTTGCAGTTCACAACAAGCGAGCAAACTCGTTGTTGTCATGATGACAACCACACAATGTTGGTCGAGTCGTTGGCCTAATGACAACATGTTGGTTGGGACGAATGGTCCAGAAGCCCGCTGCAGTGAAAATTTCATCAATGCAACGCCGTGATTTGATTTGATTATTTTTTTTGAAAAAATTAAAAAAAATTAAAGGTATTCGTTCACTTTATATGACCTTGACCACATGATTTGTGTTTGGAAACGCTGGATATATATGTATATATAGTGTGAATAAGTTATATGTTTATATGTTTGTGTAGATATGTTTGACTAAGGTTTCAGATTCCAAATGGTGGATAATAAAATTAATTAAACGATCCAAAGTATAATTAATGTTTGGAATACTTAATCATGAACTAGAGAAAATTTACTGAAAATTAATCCTTGAGCTTATTTTAATCAAAGTAGGTGAAATAAACCCATACGAGGATTTCATCGGACTTGGAAATTCAAATATTAGATCAATATTAACTTATTTAACATTCATAAATACATATTAGTATAGTTTCCCAATGTATCTTATTATCAGTGTATGTTATGTTTTACATGCATACACCACATTTGAGCACATCCAAATATTATATGTCAATATTTATGTGCTTATTTGTTGTGTGTTAGATGATTAAACAATTGGTGTGGTTGGTTACAACCTGATGGGGGTATAAACCCTCTATCATGGACGGGTCGAATTTCAACCAATGGAATAAAGATGTTGAGTTGTATATGAAGTTTCATGATTATGATCGAGCAGTAATGGTTCCCCAAACCAACTCCTCTTACCCAATAAATTAAACATGAGAAACAAAAATATTTGGAGAACTTGGAACGGTCCAACCGGTTGTCCTTAGCTCTCATGCATCAAAGGATTCCAGCTGGTCTCCACGGAGAATTCTTAGAGGAGATTACATCGACTCTGATTTTCTAAAGATGGTTGAGAAATAATTTTCTAGAATTAAGAAGGTGAAAATGCAACATCTCAATACTGAGATTTTTTCCAGAAAGATCAATGGAAAATATGCTATTATGATGCACATTATAGGGAGGTCTATAATTGCTGATGGTCCTAAATATTTTCGAAAGGTATTTCAATAATAAATGAAGAACTAATTAAATTTTAGGTCATTTATAGTGAGACAATTGAGCTATTTGGTATTATTTAAGAGATAAACGGTCTAACAAGGTAGTTGAGGAGTATAAGTTTCTTAATTTTCATTTAATGTTAATAAGGCTATATATAGTCAAGTGGTCTTAGTGGGCTTACATCGTTCATGAGCTCATTTTGGTAACCAAAGACCAAATAGACCCGAAGCTCATTACCATGTAAAATACCTCTAATTATTACAATTTATTACATCATAATAAATAAAATAAACTTTGGTTTAATAATTCATTTGTACGACCTAACCTTCAGATAATTTGGTACTTATTAATCCCACCAACGTAAGGATAATCAAGGTAGACCTCCCAGATGAGTATGTTCCATGAATTATATTTTAGTCTCTCTCGGTTAAGTACAATCATTTTAAAACCACCTAGAACTGCATGCGGGAAAAGTAGACGATTAGTGAACTTATTGCACACGCTGCACAAGAGGAGAAACGACTGAAAGAATAATTTGTTGAGGCAAGCATGGTAATCTCCAATAAGGAGCCAGGTCAGAAACATAATTTTGATGGAAACAGATTTAAGTCTAATCCTTGTAAGAAAAATAATCTAAAGTAATCGATCGAGGTTTGTTGTTTATGTTTGGAAATTAATCTTATTTATGTTGCAAATAATACATGGTGGGTTGATATGGTTGCGGTAACTTATGTTTTTATTTTCTTAAAGGGTTAAAAAATGATTCGCATGCGAAGTGATGATGCAAGGTTCATCTTCACAATTGAAGGAAACTCATGTCAAGTTCTGGCATTATGTGATTTCATTTTAAAATTTATACTTGACATTTATTTTTTATTAGAAAATGTTATATATGTACATTATATTCGAAGGAACTTGATTTATTTTCCAATCATAGCCAATGATGGATATTCTTGTCTTTCTGGAATTATCGGTTGACTTTTTCCTTTAATGACATGGTTGTTGGTACTAGTAGTTCAATAGGGATGATAAATTGTATTTATTAGATATTTTTTACAACGAAAATATAGTCATGAACATACAAGTAATAAAGAATAAACTGAATAAAAATGTATTTATTAGATATTTTTTACAACGAAAATATAGTCATGAACATACAAGTAATAAAGAATAAACTGAATAAAACCAAAAAATAATCTAAACAATGGTACACATGCTTAGGTCATATATCTAAAGTTACGATGTATAAGATTATCGTTGAAGGTTTTATGGGTCCCTAGATTACACGAATTATGGTATTTGTATTGAGTGTATGAAAGGGAAACAAACCAAGACTTAAAGGGTATGGGAAAATAGAGTGACTGAAAATTTAAAAACTAATTTATAATGATATATATGGACTCTTTCCAAATAAATTATGGAACGGACAATATAGTCATGACCACTAATGTCTTATTTTTGCAACTATTTTCTTCTTATTTCCATATCTCATTTGCACGTAATTCCGCAATAAGAACATAGTTGTTTTTCACATCACAAATATATATAATTCCACACCTAAACACATTTATTTTTTCGCACTCTAATTAAACGTAGTTTCATAATTGGAACACAACTATTTTTTCTAGACTAATTTTGTACCACAATGACACATATTTTCGCACATCAACTCATTCCAATTTTTTTAAAAGTGTTTTCAACACAAAGATGCACATATGTTTGCAACTACAGAAAGTTACTTATTTAAAGTTAAGTTTGTATTTTGTTTTTTCCTATTTTTGCAACTACTTTTTTCTTAGTTTCACACCTCATTTGTACGTAATTCAACAACTGGAACACAACTACATTTTTGCACCACAATTACGCATAATATCGTACATGGAACATAATTATTTCTTCACACTCCAATTACACGTAATTCCGTAAATAAATTACATTAATTTTGCACCCGAATTACACGTATTTACGCACTCGAATGCAATCCCTTTGTTTATAAAAAGATATTTTATGGATCTAGTTTGGTTCGTCTTAAAAAAACCAAAGATACTTTTTTTTTAATTTTAGATCTATAGTTTATGGTTTGAGATATATGGTATCTATCTTAAAAAAAAGAGTTAAAGGTATTTCAATTATGAAGTGATTATAAATATTTTTAATTCAAAATGAGATGATTTTTAATAAGTAAAATGAATTATAAACAATATAGTTTTTTGAATATATCTAATTTTGGATACTTATTTTAATAAGTAATATTGGTATCATAGAATTATTGATAAATTATTCGATAATTATATATTTTGAATCTAATCTATATATTAATTTGTATTTTTAAATATCAAAAATAGATTTGATCGGGTACCTATCCAATTTAACGCAAATTATCTATTAAAATAAAAAATTGATGATTTATAAAATTATATAAAATAAAATAAATGAAATGACAAACACTAATAAGAAAGATTTAGAATCCTCGCCATATATATATATATATTATAAACGAAAATTTTGAGAATTTATTCGCAATATTAAATGAATTTATTCTGTGTTTAATAATTTTAATTTAATACATTTAAAAAAACTCATTTTACATATATATTAAAAACGAAAATTTTGAGAATTTATTCCGTGTTTAATAATTTTAATTTAATACATTTAAAGGAAAAACTCATTATATATATATATATTATAAACGAATTTTTTGAGAATTTATTCAAAATATTAAATTAATTTATTCTGTGTTTAATAATTTTAATTTAATACATTTAAAAGAAAAACTCATTTTACATGTAAAAAGTTTTAACTTTTTTTAATGAAACGTCCACATGAAACAAACCATAATTTGAGAAGAGGCGTTAAATTTGAGAGAAATGGGTTTCTTCTCTCTCAAGAAACTCTTTCTTGATTTCTAAGCTTCCTTCTTCTTCGTCATGAATTCAACATCAAAGCAAAAAAATTTCTGAAGAGTATCCCGCTCTTCATGGTAATGGTGATACAGATAAATCAAATAACAAGAGGTCTTATGCTGATATATTAAAGCCATCATCTTCAAAGTCTGATATCAAGCCTGAGTTTCGTAAAGAATCGGATGACCATTTCACAATCCAATACACGAATGATATCAAAGATTTACTAGTTTCTCAATCTTCAACTACGATTATTGGCAAGTTTACAGTTGATATACCAAGGAAAACTGTTTTATATGGTTTTCTTCAAGGCTTCAAGTTTCAAAGTAGTTATAAGTATTCTACGTACGATTCCAGGCATGTTTTCATTCAATTCCAGAGCAAAGAGGACGTCAGTAAGATCTGGTCGAAGAACTTTTAGAGAATTGATGAGAAAATAATGAGAATCTTGCGATGGGAGCCAGATTTTGATAAGAGATATGAAAGCCCAAGAGCCCTGGTATGGATTCGGTTTGAACGGCTTCCAGAGTTTATGTATAACGAGTTTGTTATAAATGATTTGGCCTCCACTATTGGTCCAACGTACAATGTTATCATCCATGATAACAAAACCAATATGAACGCTTGCTTTGCTCATGTGGAAATTGATGTTTCGCTGAGATTGAAATACAGAGTTTGGGTGGGTTTTGGCTCCAACGATGGCTGTTGGATTAATGTTAGTTATAAGAATATTGCTCCATACTGTAAAGCCTGTTACCATATAGGCCATAAGGATGAGGAATGTAAAAAGGTTGAGAAGAAGAAACAGCAGGTTAATGATTCTGAAAAGGCTGAAAAAGTTGGGAATAATGAGGAATGTTCAAATGCCAAGATCGATTCTAATGATGTTGTTGATGAGTTGGTTGTCAAGAATGACTTGAATAAAAAACAAAAGACTCAAGATAGTTCAAGTAATGCTCAACCTTTTATTAAAGTGTATCGAAGAAAATTGAAATCGGTTATAACAAGAAAGGATAAAGATTTGGATTTAAAAGACAGCAATGATTGTGGTCAACAGAGCAACACTGATAGCAACATGGAGGTCATTGAAGCGTTACATAGGATAGATCAGGATTTCGCGTAGAGTAACTTTAATATAGAAGAAAACAAGACCATAGAATGTGAAATTATGGGTGGTAGTTGTGGGGTTTCACCTAAAAACTCTGATTCCAGTAGTGATTTTGGTTATATTATAAGCAGTAAAATTCGTTCTGAGATGAGAAGAAGATCAAAGAAACTCACTATTAATTCTCTGCTCAAGAAGGGAGAAAAATTAACACAAAAATCTCTATCAGATAATGATAAAGATAATTAATTGGAATGCTCGTGGATTGAATAATAAGCCTACCTTGAGAAGGCTCATTTAAATTGTTAAAGAGAGTAGGTCTAAGATTCTGTCTATTCAGGAGCCCATGGCTGATGTGAGTAAGCTGCCTGTTGTTTCTGTGGTTCTTGGTTTCAAGCATTTTGTTTCAAATTGCTCTAACAAAGTCTGGTTTTTTTGGGATGAGGATGTGGATTTGAATGTTGTTGTTGACCATGATCAACTACTTCATATGTCTGTGGTTTATCCTGCTTGTAATGATAAGTTTTTCTTCACTTCGGTTTATGCTAAAAGTAATCGAATGCTAAGATTGGATCTTTGGGACCAGTTGAAAGCTATTGCTACTAATGAGCTGCATTGGATTGTAACTGGAGATTTTAATGCAATTACTTTCTCTGAGGATCAGGTGGGCTGTTCTACTTATGATCATGTTGGCTCTTGTGACTTTAGTGATACTATTAAGCAGTGTCAGCTTGAAGATGTTGGGTATATAGGCTCTAGGTATACTTGGAATAGAGGAACCCGTTGGAAGAGATTGGACAGAACTCTTGTTAATGATATGTGGATCAATAAGTTTAACAACACTAAGGTTTTTCACATGGTCAGGACTGGCTCTGACCATGCTCCTTTATTGATTCAGTCTAGCCTGATGGATGGTGTTCAGAATTGTAAGAAGAGCTTTAAGTTTATTAATTCTTGGTCCAATGATGATAGCTTCATTAGTACGGTGAGACATAGTTGGAATATGGCTTGCAAGGGTAATGAGGGGCAGGTTTTCTGGTTCAAGATGAGGAGATTAAAGAGCTGCTTAAAAAAGTAGAATGTTAATACGTTTGGAAACATTTTTAAGAAGGTGAAAGATTCTGCTGAGATGGTTGAGAATATGGAGGCTTTTCATTTGCAAAATAATAGTTCTGATTCTAAAGCTCTTCTCTCTAAAGCAAACAGCTTGTATATTAAGGCTCTTCGAAATGAGGAAAGCTTTTGGCACCAGAAGTGTTACAGTGAGTGGCTTCGTGATGGTGATGGGAATACGAAGCTTTATCATGCTTATGTTAACAAGAAAAGGAGAAGAAACAACATCAAGGGGATCAAGGACAATGGTGTCTGGATTGATAATCCTATTGAGATTGCAAATTCAGCTGAGTCTTTCTTTAAATCTATCCTTTCTTCTAACTCTTTCAATAGTATGGAAAATGAATCTCTTTTGATGTAGGATGACATCTTCTCTAACATCCCTAGTCTTGCTAATATGGAGGACAATAACTTCATTACAAGGCAGACCAGTATAGAGGAAGTGTGGAGTGTTATTTCTAAGATGAAAAATGATAGTGCCCCTGGGCTTGATGGTTTTAACATATTTTTCTTTAAAACTTGTTGGTCCATTATAGGCAGTGATCTTTGTAAGGCTTTCAACTTCTGTCTTTCAGGCAACAGCTTTCCTAATGGGGTCTTTGCAACTAACATCTGCTTGATCCCAAAAGTTTCTAATCCTATTGCTTGGACTAACTACAGACCAATCAGTCTGTGCACTATGTTTAACAAGATTTTTTCTAACCTTATTAACTCCTGTTTAGCTTTTATTTTGCCTAATATTGTCTCTAAGATGCAGGGGGCGTTTGTTAAAGGGAGGCTAATTCATGAGAACATCTTACTCACTAAAGAAATGGTTCACGATATTGACAGAAAGCCTAAAGCTGGCAATGTGATTATTCAGTTGGATATGACTAAGGCTTTTGACAACCTTAGTCATGCTTTCATTCTGAGAGTTTTAGCTTGTTTTGGTTTCTCTGAGAACTTCATTGCTTTAATTAAAAACATGATTACTAACATTCATATATCAGTTATAATTAATGGTCAGGTTACATGTTATTTTAAGCAGTTGAAGGGGCTTAAGCAAGGAGACCCTTTGTCTCCTAGCCTGTTCATCTTAGCTGAAGATGTTTTACTCAGAGGTTTATACAATCTTTTTAATTACAATAAAAGCTTGCACTATGCTGCTAGTTCGAGTTTTCTGGTGCCCTGTCTGGCTTTTGCTGACGATGTTCTTATCTTCACAAACTGCAAGCCTTCTTCTATTGCTATCCTGAGCAAGCTTCTTGATAAGTATCAGGCCATCTCTGGGCAAGCTGTTAACAAAAACAAAACAAAGCTTATTCTATCTAATAAAGCTAAGCAAGCAAACAAAAACACCATCAAGATCAACACTAGTTATATTACTGACTCTATTCCTTTCAACTACTTGTGTATAACTATTGCTCGAAATAACAGAGGGAAGTACTTCACTAGTCTTCTAGATAAAACTCAGGATAAGTTTAATGTTTGGGGATTTGAATAATTTGTCTTTTTGGTGGTAGATTAACCTTGATATCCAATGTTTTAATACCTATTGTCTACTACTGGATGCATAGTACTGACCTTCCTGTTAATATTATCAAAAAAATTGAATCATGCTTTAATAAGTTTCTTTGGAGATCTAACTATCAGGTTAACGCTATTCACTGGTCCACTTGGAATCGTCTCTGCAGGCCTTTTTCTGAAGGGGGTTTAAACACTAAAAGCATTGGGGAAATTCAACAAACATTTTCTTATAAGTTGTGGTTTCTTTTCAGGAAGGGAAACAGCTTATGGTCTACATTGATGCAAAAGCTTTACTGCTCTAACACTCATGCTATTAAAGCTCCTTGTAAATCTTCTGATTCTAGTGTTTGGAAGAGGCTGTTTCTCATCAAAAGGTCTGCTGAAAAGTACCTAAAGTGGAAGCTTGGTAAGGGCCTCATGGATTTCTGGCTTGAGGACTGGCATGACATGCCACCATTGATAAGTGACTCTAACTTTCAAAACTGGTTTCTTAGTGCTAGAGTTAATACTTTTTGGAACTGCAATAGCTGGTCTCTTGACTGTCTTCATAACATTTTGCCTAATGATAGAATTAGTCATATTTCTAAGTATAAAATTGACCCTAATAAGCCTGATCAGATTATTTGGACTCTTTCTAAAAGCCAGACATTTGATACTAAATGTACTTGGGATGCTATCATGAAACCTTTCACTAAGTTTGGTATTTTCACTAAGATTTGGAGTTCATTTATTCCTAGAAAATTTTCTTTTCTGTGTTGGAAGATTCTGAAGGGCTATATTCCTATTGATGCCTTAATTATGAAGAGACACATTCAAATGGTTTCGAAGTGTCAATTCTGCAACAGTTGTGAAGACAAAGATCACCTCTTTGTCAACTGTTGCTTTGCTTGGCAGCTTTGGAACTTTTTTGGCTGTTTGTTTAAAGTTAAGGCTGGTAGACATATGACCTTCTCCCACAATCTTCATAACTGGCTCTGGTTTTCGAAAAACAAAAAACATATTACTCATATTATCCCCCAGGTCATTTGCTGGGTTATATGGAGGAACAGAAATCGTGCTAAGTTTCTTGGTCATTCTGACTCTATTAATCAGGCTATTAACAGATGCATTTTCATCATTAAAAGCATGGATATAGCTAACATGTTCTCTTATAAGCTATGGACTAATACTAATAATGCTGCTATATCTCTAGGGTGTAGTTCCTTCATTAACAGCAAGAAAGGCCCGACTTACCTTAGATGGTTGACTCCAAATCCAGGGAGAGTCAAGCTGAATGTCGATGGATCTTGTAACAAGCATGGTGAGGCTAGCACTGGAGTCTTGGTCAGAAATTCAGATGGTGATATTCTTCTAGGCTCTGGCTCGCTTTTAGGCAAGCTAAACCCCCTTTTCGCTGAGCTTAGTGCCTTAACTGAGGGTTTGCTGATCTGCAAGAACCAAAATTGGACGAACCATAAATTGTTTCTTGTTTGGCCCCCTTTTTGGCCCTTCTTGTTTCTTATTTGTTCAATTTTGAACCATAAATTGTGTATCTTTTCAATTCAGTAAATAGAATATTTAGTTGCTTAAAAAAGAAAAAGAAAAACAAAAACAAACCATAATTTATTTGAAACAAGCCCATTTTCAAAAGTAGATGACGGAATCACCCTTCATCTCTTCCAACAATTCCATCAATATAATTTTATGTTCTTTGGGAAAACCTGTTGCTCAAGTCCCTTTCTCGATCTCCACATTGTATACATCTTTTTTCTTTTCTTTTCTCTATAGTTAAACCAAAATTAACATCCACCAGCCCTACGAAAAATGGAATGCGTTTTCGGTTTAGTCGGCAATGGATTCACAGTGGTGTGCGCCGATACATCGGCTGTGAACAGCATACTTGTCCACAAATCGAACGAGGACAAGATTATGGTCCTCGATTCTCACAAGCTGATCGCCGCTAGTGGAGAGGCTGGCGATCGGTAAGTATCTTGAGCTTCTCTCTCTAGTTTTCTCTCTTTATAAATGTCTTAGATGTTTGAGATTCACTTTATTTTATCGATACAGAGTTCAGTTTACGGAGTTTGTGCAGAAGAACGTGGCTTTGTACCAGTATAAGAATGGAATCCCTTTGACCACTGCTGCTGTTGCTAATTTCACTCGTGGTGAACTTGCTACTGCTTTGAGGAAGGTTCGACTTTTTCTCCCATTTTATTGTTTCGATTGTAACTTTCTTCTGGCTTTTCAAGCCTTTTGTTTTGTTGAAGGTGCAATCTTAGGGTCTAGACGCACTTTGTTCAATCGGTTAGCTTGCTTGAATGTTAGGGTTTCATATGATATTTGTTTTGAGATGATGGGGTTTTTAAGAGCTTATATTATTGCTGTTTTCTAAAATCTTAAGAAGATTCTATTGAACAATGTGATTTAGGAAATCTTTTGGTGGAGAATGGTTTTTAATGAGCTACTTTGTGTCTGACTGATGACTAGCTCCTTCTTTCCTTCCTTTTTCATGAAACTTCATAAGATTTTGTCACTGTCTGGACTGTGTACAGGAGAACCTTGATAAGCATACAATCGGTCATTAGTATCCATTGATTCCATCGAGAGTCCTAAAAGTATTGTGCTTTGAATAATTTTTTTCTATACATTATGAAGCCGAAATTTCTATGTGCTGTTCAAAGTATTGTCCCCAAGGGACTAAAATAATTACTTGTTTTCGCACACAGTTTGTTAAAAGTTTTGAACATTTTTATCCTTTAGAATTGAAAATTTCTCTACTTTTTCCATTGGTAATAAATCTTGATATTTAACATTTGGAAATCAGTAAATATAATCCTCTTGCATCTACCTTTATCTTGAATTCTAGGAGTTGCTACACTTGTAAAAAACAATATGTATTGTAATTAGTCATTGCTATACATTTTACTTCTCCTAACATATGTCATAAATTAGTCAAGGATTTCAATTAGTTTGGGGATTAACAACAATTGACATGGCTTACAGAATTTGTGTTGGGTATGTGTAGTGAACTATCTAAGTGAGGTAATTGATTTTGGGAAGGTAAAGAGTTGTTTGGTGTCCATTGGCTTTTGCAATAAGAGTGTTTGTTTGCTCTAGTTTTGAAGGCTTGAATAAAATTAGTGTTTGAAGCTTTTTGGTGTAGAAAAACATTTCTTATCTATTATTCGATATATCTTTACTGTTTTTGGTGGCCAATGGTTCTACACGAAATCCTTAGTTTATGACTGATGACTAGCTTATTCTTTCCTTTATAACTCCATGAAAATTCGGAAGACTTTCTTACTGCCAAAATTTTGTACTGGGGAATCTTGAGAAACATATAATGGGTCATTAGTCGGATGCAAGTCTTAATGAAAGTTCTTTTTGAATAACCTTTTTCTGTGCATTACGAAGCTGAACTCTCTAGGTGTTTTTTGAATAATTACATGTTTCTGCATACCTTTGGTTAACTCAACTGATTCGATGGTTCATGAATCTTGATGTTGTTGGTTACATGATGGAAATCAGGAAAAATAATCCTCTAGCAGCTAGCTTCATCTTAAGTTCTTGGAGTGGCTAAACTAATAAAAGCTAATATGTATAATGGTGCATGGACTATGAATCACTTTTGAATATGATTATTTATTGTTTCCACATAATATCTCATTACTCATTCTTTAACATCCCAATAAATTAGTTAAGGACTTCAATTAGTTTGAGGTGTAACAATTACTGACATTTTAAAAAGTATTGTGTTGGGTATCAGTTCAAACTTATTTGTGGATTTCAGAAGTGGGAGTAGGAGTAGGAGTAGGAGAAGGATGAAATTTATTTACCAGAAATAATTTTGGGAAATTGTAAAGGCTTGTTCGGTGTCCATAAACAAATTTGTTTGGTCTATAGTTTTGTAGGCTTAAACAAAATTAGTTTTCGAAGTGTTTTTGTTTTTAGAAGGCTATTAAATATTTTTTTGCTTAAAATAAGATTAAAAAAAGGCTTAAAAGTAAAACTTACAAGCTATTCTCTTAAACCTTTTGTAATGATGTATGTTTTGTCTCTTTTTTCCATTATATTTTCACAATGACTATCAAATTCGTCTATATCAAGTTTCGTCAATTACACATTCTTAACGTTACTCAGTTTATATTTTTTATTTATCCATGTTTTACATTCTTATCGGTGTATCAACTTAAAAGTAGCTTTTCCCAATGAACCAATACACCAAACACCATTTAGCTTTTTCTTAAAATTTAACCTTTTTATTCCTTACATATGAAAGGTGGTTAGTTTATAAGCCATGCACTAAACAATAGAGTCTCTACACTAACATTGTTTTTGTCTGTGTGACATTATGACTATACATACAGTTGTACAAAGTTTATTATATAATGTGAGTCTAGTGGCAACAAAAGTGACTATCTTTATATTATATGTAGTAGCTGTATTAATTTTCTTGATATTACTTAACTAATTTTGAGTTTTGATGTTTCAGAACCCATACTCAGTAAACATCCTACTGGCTGGTTATGACAAAGAGACAGGTCCATCCCTCTACTACATCGACTACATTGCTACCTACCACAAGGTTGAGAAGGCTGCATTCGGTTATGGTTCCTACTTTTCACTTTCCACAATGGACAGGCTGTATCGCAGTGACATGTCAGTGGAAGAAGCAGTTGATTTGGTTGATAAATGCATAGTAGAAATTCGATCGAGGCTGGTTGTGGCACCTCCGAATTTCGTGATCAAGATTGTTGATAAAGATGGGGCAAGGGAATACGCATGGCGCGAATCAATTAAAGATGTCTCAGCTTCAACGGTTTGAAGTTTCTTGAGTTCGACTTTGATATTTTCTCTCTTTTGTTACTCTAATTTGTATTATATTACTGTTTTAACTTCTAAAGAACCTGTATTGAACCAGTTTCTCTAGATATATGGTTGAAATTAAAAAGTTGTTTTGTCTCTTTATCTATAATGGTATGAGTTATTGATATTTGAAATATAATAAGTTATGTGATCTATAGTGAATTTTTGTGCGGGAAATGTTAGAACAAACTGCCAAAATTACTTTGTGGAATGGTAATAAGAAAAGAGTAAAATTTATTGTATGAAATTATTAATTTTGATATTTTACTTTTAAATTAATTATTACACCTTGAAGTTACTATTTTTTCAGAAAAGAAAAGTCTTCCCTTGCTTTTTGTCTATAGGCAAACGATTAAACTTAAGGTCAAGCTATATATACCCAATTGCTGTTTAAGTATATCCAATTTTGAGTTTATCCAAAGGTAGTATTATTATATCTAATTTTTTCTAAAAATACATTTTTAGGGGTATATAAGCTTTTTTTCACTAACATCTATCCACCACTTTTTTCCTATAACATTCTCTCACTTCCATCACTTCTCTCTAAATACTTTTTTCTTTCCAAACCTTCCACCTCCCTCTACTTTTTTCGGCGAACCACCACCTCTTTCCCCCTTCTCCTCCTCCTCCTCCATCATGGTGAAGAACAAAAACCCACCACCAACTACATAAGTTCCCTAATTTTAATTTGTAAATTATATATTTAGGATTGAATTTAGTTAGGTTTTTGTTAGATTTAGATTTAGGGTAGATTTTAGGTTTGAAGTTAGGATTTAGGGTAGATTTTAGGTTAGAATTTTGAATTTAGGGTAGGATTAGGTGGCCATCTACCAGCCCGATTGCTGGCTGGAAAATGGCTGGCAGCACACCGATGCGTAAGCCCAGTACCGGCTGTACTGAGCATACGCACCGATGATACCCGGTTGTATCGAGCGATACAGCCCTGCGTACCATTGGTACAGACGGTTGTGTTGGATATTTTAGTGTAATTGGATTGACTAGTCGACCAATGCAGTCGTAATGTATTATCGAACAAGTCGGAGAGTGTGGAGTACACGTTTGTTAGAATATATTATGATTAGTGGGTCCAAGGGACGGCTCCTGTCTGTGGTTAAATTTATTTTAAATGATAAGGCTATTGTAAATATTCATGGAAATTTTGAATTTGGAAAATTAATTCAAATTTGAATTTGAATATTTTTGCCCGTTTTTATCATTTAAAATTATAGCCGTTATTGGACTTACTGAAATTTGGTTGAATAAATAAGTATGGTTATGTTGAAGAAAAAGAAAACAACAACAAAAATCCATTCTCGTTGTTCAAATGCATACGCTCTGATTTTATCCGGTTGAAAATTTTGGAGAACCACCAAAATAATTTCAATCTGAAATTGTTAAAACAAGATTTCAGAGTTTATCCTCTAAACAAAATTCCCAACAAAAGATTGAAATTATTTTTTCTTGTTTTATATAGATTGAAATGATGAGATTGGAGTACACATCTGGACGATTTATCCTTTGAAGAAACAATTGGCCCCACCGGCGTTCAATACTGGTTTTGTTCTTCGAAGGAGTCCACAACTGCTTCTTCTCTGTTCTTATTTTAATTAAAAAAATTATATTCATCAATATATTAATTAGTTTTGGACGTTTTTTACTGTTGTGAAACGGACCTCCTTGATCCTTGCTTTGTTCTTTTGCAAGGTTTTTCTTTGTTATCTCTTACAGGTCTTGTTTTATGTGATGTTTCCTTTTTAATCCATGGAGGAATCAACACATGATAATGTCCTGGGATTTCAAAGTGACAATCAGACAACCGATAAGCAGAAGCCCGATAATAAGAGAAGAAGGAATGTCTCTAAAGTTTCCGGTCACACTCTTGTTTGTGCTCTATCCTCCCCTAATGCAATAGTCTCGTTCGACCCATCAGTTACCAGAGAGATGTTATTCGACGATAACATTTGCGATGACGAACGAACAAGAGACTCCTACTGTTAGAAGAGATGAAAGTCATGTCGTATAGTAATCGGATAGACGATTCGGTTGGGTTTGTTCTCTCTTCTCCGGCGACTATGGCTGGTGAGGATTCCCTACTCAAGAAAGGAGTAGGATCTGTTCGCATGAAGTCTGGAAGGCGGAAGAAACAGAAAAGCCATAAGCCGCCTCCGGCGACTGAGACACCCCCTCTGGAGCAGACTTTGGGAATCGAAATAATTTCGACGATACCACCGACAAACGGATCAGTTTTCGGACGTCCCTCCGGCAACCGGATCCTTCCTGCCAGCCTTCATGGAAAGTCTCACAAGCAGCCGTTGGGAACCGAATTAACTATGTCGAACTCACCACCGCAAACGGCGGCTCAATCAGTTTTCGGACATCCCTCCGGTGACCGAATCTTTGCTGGCGGCGTTTATGGAAACTCGCCAAAGCATTCAAAATGGCTGTCCAAAAGGCGTGACTTTTCGAAACCCAAAATGGCTGCATTGAAGACCGTAGAAGAAGCACGCGTCATTAATGCCTAAAGAAAGCTTGACCAAATGTGTATTGTTACTACTAACGGTAGAATCCATTCTACCAGGATCGGCTGATAAAACAAACTTACGGTTACACTCATTTTCAAATTCAGGTAATCCTCCACCGAGACAGTTTTGTCTGTATATGCTGCAGTTTTATTATATAGTGGAAAACTGCATTTAATAAGTGCATATTGCATAGTTTAATTTGATGTAGATTTCTTTAGACATTAACTTTTATAAACTTTATTCATAAGTTCTAGAAAAGTCTTCAACCTAAAAAGTTCACATGCAATTGTTAGAGATAATAAGAACCTGAAAAGTTCACATGCAATTGTTAGAGATAATAAGAAACTACATGCACATGGAGTTGGCAGGAAAAATATTAATTAAAAGGCTGTAATTTAATTATTAAAACTTTGCATGATATTTTTGTCTAATTGTTTCGATTTTACATGGATTTTACATGAAATTACAAAGTTGAAATTTAATTATTCAAATATTGAAAACACTTTATGGTTGGATAACAATGTTTAAGTCTGTGTATTAATATGTCAGAGATATTTGTACATGTGCATTTAGCAAATGGTATGAAAATCTATGGAAACATTTGTAAATGATTTAAGCACTGAAATAGTAAAGGATTTTACGCATGTGACATATTACTTAATTAAAAAACCATAGAAAGAAGGACAACGGATTTTACACATTTTACAATTATGCTTTGTGTTTGAGACATATTATTTAATCAATTCAGAAGGTTTTATCTTATTGTGGTTTATACCTATACATTTGGCATATTTCCATATTCCAACCAACTTGTCGGATAAGCATGCAAGATATATTTATCTTTAAGTTTTGAGATGAAGGATTTGGAGGAAGCTGAGAGGCTTCTTGGTATATGTATGTCATGACTGGCACTAGGTCGGATACTGGAATTTGTTGTTGGAATGCTTAGTAGTATATTCGGATGCAAGTTATATTTTGAATATGGAAGTCCACTCCTTTACAAGTGGATTTGTATTTCTACTTGGAGGACTTGTTATCTCTTGGGCATCTAAGAAACAAAGTTGAATTACTGATTCAACAATTAAATCCGAGTTTGTGGCATTAGCAACAACTAGTAAAGAAGCTGAGTGACTAAGAAATTTAGTGTATGAAATTCCGTTGTGGCCCAAAAGATATCACCTAAATCTATCTGATGTGATAGTGAAGTTGCCTTGGCTAATGTAAATAGACAAGTTTACGAAGGCAGGTCTAGACACTTAGGTGTTAGACAGAGTATGATTCGTGAGTGCATCACGCATGATGTTATTTGATTATTTAACCAAAACGTTGAGTAAAGATCTTGTGCACAATCGGTTATTGGGATGTGATTAAAGTCCATTTGAAATCTCTCATGTTAAGATACCCAATTCCCATCTAATATGACGTTAGGTGTTGAATTCAATGTGGAAAGCTTAACATCTAGAGATTGGAACACATTAGTAGTATTATCCCAAATTATGTGTTCAGTCATGCAAGTTGTGGAGGTTGAAGTTTATCTTCTTAATAGCTCTTTTGAAAAATTGCATATGCATGTGAAAGAGTAAAAGATCTACCTATTTAAGCATGAAGTTTAGCCGCTTCAAGAAGCTAGGACTTGGCTTTGATATGCTTAAGAAGGATAAGGACACAAGGCTAGTAAAAGATAGTGTCAAGTAAGAACATTTGAGAATGAAAATTTATGTGTATATTATCTTCGAGTATTCATTATGGATAGTAAAGGTTCAATCCTTAGTGATACATTGATATTTGAATATTTGGAATGTGTAATATACTAATATGAAATTCAATCGTTACGATATTTCATTTATGCATAAATTTGTTATTTGTTGTGAGTTTGTTTTAGTTAATCATGAATTGCACTAAAATGGGGGGAGATTGTTGGATATTTTAGTGTAATTGGATTGACTAGTCGACCAATGCAGTCGTAATGTATTATCGAACAAGTCGGAGAGTGTGGAGTACACGCTTGTTAGAATATATTATGATTAGTGGGTCCAAGGGGCGGCTCCTGTCTGTGGTTAAATTTATTTTAAATGATAAGGCTATTGTAAATATTCATAGAAATTTTGAATTTGGAAAATTAATTCAAATTTGAATTTGAATATTTTTGCCCGTTTTTATCATTTAAAATTATAGCCGTTATTGGACTGAAAACTGTTTTACAGTTTTTGAAATTTGGTTGAATAAATAAGTATGGTTCTGTTGAAGAAAAATAAAACAACAACAAAAATCCATTCTCGTTGTTCAAATGCATACGCTCTGATTTTATCCGGTTGAAAATTTTGGAGAACCACCAAAATAATTTCAATCTGAAATTGTTAAAACAAGATTTCAGAGTTTATCCGGAAATCTCTAAACAAAATTCCCAACAGTGCACCTATGGTGCACAACCGCAAAAAAAACATTAACTTTTTTAAAAGAAAATTATTATTTTTTTCAAATTTTTAATGTTTTTTTTAAAATGAAATGTACGTCATATGGAGTTTGTATGTAGGTTTATGTTCAGTTTGTAGATTGTTTTTTGAGTTTATGGATTGTATCATATGTTATTAACTTTGTTTGCATTTTGTTATTATTTCAGGTCTGATGTTGTCGAGCCGCGACCCCTTCCTTGGTCAAGGGCAGTTCCCCCAGGATTGAGGGTGACACACCCGGGGAAGAATTTGAAGACGGTACGGGCTATCAAGGATGAAAGGGTCCGCGAAGCTAAGCGCAGACGAGCTTCATCGGAGGACCTTGAGACTAGACATCTGATGGAGGAGGAGGAAAATGTCAAATCAGATCGGTCTTTGCGCCAAATAAACCATGGTAAAAGGAAGGAAAAACTGTTGAAAAAACAGTCAACGACAGTAGAGGTGGATGCTCCTCACGCCTAGAGACATCACATGTACAATGATCACCACCTCCCGTTACCAGTTCACCACCCCATGCGCATATTATTACATATCCGCCACCTGTTAGTGAGAGAGTGGATGCTACGGGGGACCCTGGACAAGATACGATTGAAGATGAGCATATCGATGCCATACACACTGAGGAGCAGCGGAAGGCGTTTGCATTTCTAAAATGCAACAAGATACCCCTATTTCCTGACTACAAAGAACATGAGGCATACCACGTCTTCATCGAGCATGTAAGTATCAAATTATTATATGGTATCCTATGTTTTACTTTGATTTATGTTTGACTTAGTTTATTATTTATAGGCTCGTACTTCACTAGACATACATGCACATTATAATGTGCTTCGTATGTGGGACCTCAGTGCTCAACAGGAGGTGCAGCAACACTTGTCATAAACTCCTTTGAGTCCTCTGATAGCTCACTTGCCTCAATAGTTCACGCATTTAGTACTTGATGAGGTTTTTGTTGAGCGTTGGCATCAGGAGACCAACACGTTTTATTTCACGTTCGGGGAGATGATCATTACTCTGGATGATGTCAGCTGCATTACAGGTCTTCTTTTAGTTGGTCGGACCGTGGATGTAGTCATGGCTCCGCATGATGAGGCATACATATGCTAGTAAGTTGGGGTTGAGTGTGGATGAGGTCCGTTCTGAGATACAATCCACTAGAGGCGTTGGCTTCAAGATAAAATGGTTGCGGGAGACGTTCACCAGGGGTCGCTCCATTGAGCAGACTGACACAGACACTATCGGCCAGGTATCACGAGCATACCTGATGTTCTTATTTGGTTGCAGTATTTTTGCGGATACTAGTCAGAAAAGCGTCAAGGTTGACTATTTATACGGGTTAGAAAATGTGGACTCTGGTTTATGGGACATTGAGTGGGGTACGAGTGCATTGGCATTTCTGTTCCGTGGTTTAGGTGATGCTTCGACAACATCGAAGCATGACCTTTACGGTTTTCTGGTCTTCGTCACCCACTTAATCAATAATTCTTGTGTATAAAAATCAGTGGTGAAGAACAAATGATTGTAGTCAGTAGCGAAAGCTTCGTCAGACCCATGGGTGACATCCATCCTCTGTTATACAACAACAAAACACAACTCACAATTAGGTATAATAAAAAAAGGTAAAAACCTTTTTTTTTTGAAAAATTAGCACGCACCACCGGTTCGAGGCCTTAGTACCAGTCGTAAATTTATCCTACTGACAATTTAATTATAGTTGTTTCAACTTAATTGAAACAACCTACTCCGTAAAAGGAAGAGAGAGTTTTTTTTTACTTTCACCTAATAAAGAAGACGTTTCAGTCTAAACTTGAAGATTTGTAGGAGAACCCGAATTCAAAGAGAGAATCTGAATTTAAAACATATTTTCAGTCCAAAGTTTACCTACAGAGAGCCCGGATTTGAAGATTTGTAAATCGAACTTGAACCATTTTATTCAGCAATTTGTTGAAGACTTGAAGTCTGAGCCCAAATTTGTAATTTTGTAAATCGAAATCGAACGATTCTCATTCAGACTTGATGACTAATACTCTCATGCACATCATTCGCACCGGTAAGTTAACTAGTATTTAGGTTTTTCGTTAAGTTAGGTTTGCTTCAGGGTTAAAGTTATTTAGTAGATAACTTCGTACTGCATTTTAGTTTTTAGTAAGGTTAGATGGTTGGTTGTTAGGTCGATTGTTGGGTTTTTATCTGTTTTTTAAAAAATGTTTTTCGCCAAACACGGACGTAAAACAGATCTCCCGCGCTAGATGATTGATGAGTTTTAAAGTTCGCATCAACCACTTGGCGGATTGGTAATCTTTGGCGCTAAACGTTTGTTATACGGTTGGTATCGATCATTTATGGTGATCGAAATATATCTGTCCCGGTTTTATTTTGTTTGGCTGGTTGTTTTGGTTATATTTGTGTTATTTGTTTTTAAAATAGCTTATCGTTTGACATTTTATATTTTTAAATAGTTTACACATATTTTATATTTTTTTTCAAAGATTATGGATTCAGGTCATGATCAGGGTCAGGGTGATGATACGTGCACAAAGAGAAAACAATTGATAGAAAAGAAGAAACACCTCTGAACAACGAATGAATCCTTTTACTGTTTCTTATGGAGTCACTTCTGCTTATATTACCACCTCCTTCATACGGTTCTACACCTCCTCTTACCGGCTCTACATCATCTAGCATTGCCCTCAACCGACTATTGTCTGTTCCTAGTCGAGGTCCGCCTCAAGCTGTGCCCCACGTTTGATTACATATTTTCTTTTGTGACACGTTCGCAAAACATGTTGTCTAATATGTTTGGCAAAAAAATGTAACTTCATGATTTATTGTTAATATATATATATATATATATATATATATATATATTCACTATGTTTTTCTAACTCTAAAATATTATTTGCAAAAGCATAAGATGCAGTTGTACGCCTATTACACTAGTTATAAGAGTTAGATTCTGGTAGCTCAAGTTTGGGAAGTGTTGGATGCCACGCATTTCGACAGGCTTATCGACCTGTTAGCGTGTATGCATCCGCAGTACACCATGAATAAGATATTCTTAAAGCGTTGGCATCATGAAACAAATAGTTTCCATTTTAGTTTTTATGAGATAACTATCACCTTCGATAATGTGCATACCATATTGGGGCTTGAGGTTGGAGATGATGTTGCTACGCTTTCGGTTATAGATGACAAGTTGCAGGCTATGCGTGAGGTTGCTCTACTATTCGACATTGATTACGAGATTTTTACTAGTTGAGATCGAGTTACGTAAACGTATTGGTTTGAGCCTCGGTTTTCTTTAGAGTAGGTTTAACGGAGAGGTTTACCACGAAAAGAACGCTTCACTCACTGAAAATATGGTCCATTAAGTCGCGTGTGCATATATTCTCTATGTGTTCGGTTACAATCTATTTGCTGACAAGAGAAACGCGTACGTCAATTTCATGTACATGTTTCCATTACAAGACTTGATCGTGCAGGTTATGTGTTATGCTTGAGGCACCGCGGTGTTGACGTATTTGTGTAATCATCTTGAAAAGGACTCTTTTTAGGCGACGAGGACTATGGACGGGTGTATCACTTTTCTTGACACGTGGATACAAGCTCATTTTGTTTCAGGTTCGTCTGGTTATGCGTGCGAGTTACACAGAATGTATGCCGACTATTGTTCAATGGGACAGAAGTGTATCTATTTGCGATACCTGGACCAAATTGAATTGGAGGATTACCTTCCACAATCTGCGCAATAACGATGTAAGTTTTACATTTTTCTAATATTTAATTGTTTAAGATATATTACGTATGAAAATTCTTGTTTAATACATTATGATAAATATATAATTTTAGTATTATAAATGTAATAGAATGAGTATATGTTTAATATATCAGTAGCAAACTTGTTAGACTCATTTTGATACTTCTAGGATTTATAAGACTAAAATAAACATCTCTAGGTTTGATATTTTGTTTTTGTTATTTCGTTGTTGGTTGTGTGGTGTAGATGGTAACAATTTAAAACTTTATTTGTGGTATTTTTTATTTCTTTAATTTTGTAGATCATTTTATAGCTTTACCACCTCGTGCGCGATCATTTCCCATTAGATGAAATGGCTTGGTTCGGTCCTATCATCACCGATGTGGAGCATACCCAGGTGTACTATCCCGATCGAGCTTTGATGCAGTTCAGACACGTTCAAGGGTGTTCACCATTTCAGTTGTACATGATGCAGAACAAAATCAAAAGAAAACCCAGGTCGATGGCATATGCATTTTATCATAAAGATTGAGAGTATTGACGTACTTATATGCTAGTTCCTTTGTTGAGGGGCCCTACTATTAAAGATCTAAAATAGTTTTGTACTCCGGAGTATCTTATATCTCATTAGTTGGTTAGTTGGTATAATCTCGTTAACACAATGATTTACTCATTAGATGATTATGTGCACGAAGACCACAAGTGTGCTGTTATATGATATTTGCGTGTGGGCCTGTATAGGACGTCATTATACATGGAGTTTCCGAGTTTGATGAGGATTTCGAGCAGACCACTGAAACGTACAATGATGTTTTATATATCAGGAGAAGATTATGTTAGACACTATGGTGTTATGTTTGTTTATACATATTTATATTTTTTATTTGTTATTTTCCGCTCTTTGGTATCATTTTTGTTTGAAGACATTACGTAAACATTGTCTACTTGTTTTATTTATTTCGTAACAGTTATTGTTTTCACTCATATTCTATTAGACTTTTTGCATTTTTTTCCTAGTTGTTTATTGTTTATCTATATGTTCGATGTCTGTGTACTAGTTTTAAAGTACTCAAACTAAAATAAACAAACAGACAAGTACTCATACAGATATATTCAAAATTACACCAAAAACACATATAAGCGTTATCTCCTTTAACTACCTAATTGTAAAAATGCATATGTTTCATCCAGTTAACTTCAACACTTTTTCGATTCATTTTATGCTTCAGGATAGGTTAAGTCGAATCATTCAGAGCCTTACCTAATTCCTCTTTTCATGTTAATAATATGATTATAGTTGAATATGAGCCTGCCAAACCACCAACAAAAACGATGATGGAAGAACCGTTGAAGATTTCAACGGAAGCACCAGGTAAGTCACCAGCAGAATCGCCGAAGAAATCACCATTGACATCACCAACAAAAGTGCTTTTCAGACGTTGAATTACTAACCACTCCCCATTCAGAGATGGATCAACTACAGTAGTCTTGGCTACAAATTTTTGATGCGGCTTACGCCTTTGAATTGCCCTCGACAATGGTTCCAAATCGTGTTGTCGTACTATAGCATCAAGCCGCTTATACTAATACATCAACGGTATCTACAACTACAGCAACAGTTTGTCAGATCTGGTGCTTTAATGCCACATATGCAACCATCGACCCAACATCCGGTATAGTTCCCGAATTCAAACGCAATCTTCTTCTAGTATAACATCGTCCTGCAACGAGATCTATTCCGGTAACCCTGTACAATTACCTTCCCAGCAAAAACATCAATTGACAGTTCAGGGGTTGAGTCGCAACCCTCAATCTGGCTCTACTGAATCAATTGGAAACCAACGATACCGACATCAATTTCTACAGTTTGGGAGACAACATCCTTCTCAACGGAAACCAATGCAGTCTCAGCACCAGAATCGCCACAGACTAACGATATTAGAAGACAAGATCTCGTCGTAGCTATAACTAAAGTCAGTGGCATCAACTTCTCAGATTAAAGTTATACAACTCACAAAATTCGATTTATTCAGCAATAGTATGCCTCCCACCATCGAAACAACTCACATCAAATGCAAACCTTGGTGAACTCACTGGAGAAAAGGCAATAACGCAACACCGGAGCAGAGGCAACGACTTACCACCGACAAAAAACTGGCCGAAATTACCCAGAATCTTCTGTGCATTTCATCGAACATCCTCTACGCATTTCACAGAACATCTTCTGAGAACTCTCCATTTCATAAAACATGTTTTATCTTTACAACTTGTATCCTAACTTGATGATCTAATGGTAATGGAATCTCCACATATCGATCGATACCAGTAATTTGGCAAACATTGTTACAGAGATCCTATTGGTCTCCTACCGTTACTTTTCATTCATTGACTACCGTTACTTTTCATTCATTTAAGCCTTAATTGATGTCCGTTTCGTTCTCTTTATTTATGACTCCAAAATCTATATGTAAGAGAGATAGGAACTCCGAAAAGGCATAATCATAATTTCAAGTTATTTTATCTTCCTCTCTATTGTCTAATTCATATACTCATTCAAGAGAATTTATGTTCTTAGAGGTAATCTTCTTACTTACAGTATTATCTCCTAGTCCTTATTCTACCATTCTTCGAACCTTTCGTCGGGTTTCTAGTTTGGATTTATCGTGCCTAACGAGTCCTGTAACATTGGTATCAGAGCCATCGATCTTCCGGACCCGGATTTTTTTTTTCTACTTCAAAATAAACAGTCATGGAAACTAGGGCACAAACTTTGATCGAGGTTAACAAGCAACTTGAGGAGATGAAGCAAGTTCAGGCCGATCAAGCCAAGCAAAATGAAGAAAATCGTGTGGCTCAACTCAAACAAAACGATCTATTGAGGAATGAGATGACTGCTCGATTCAACGATATTAAGAACATGTTTGCGGAGCTACGCCCTATTACACAGAACCCTGAAAAACGTCCGCTGGTTGACGACGATCCTTCACATTCCGGCGTTTTCACGACGCTTCCCCGAACATTCTCTCCGGAACCACCTGATTCGCTGAACCTTGTCCCCGGTTCGAATCGTGGAACTAATCAGGAGCCTCGTACGACACCAACAAACGGTTTGCTCACCCGCCTTACTAAGGTTGGGTTTCCTATTTTTGATGGATCCGACCTACGCGATTGGGTTTTTAAATGCGAACAATTCTTTGCGCTTGACAGAACGCTAGATGAATCGAAGGTAAGACTCGCTACTATCCATATGACAGGAAAGGCATTGCAATGGCACCACAACTATATTGCAGAACGTTTCAATCGATACCCACCCTGGACAGAATATGTTCTTGCAATTTCTACTCGCTTTGGAGGTTTGTATGTTGATCCATTATCAGAGTTGGTTAGCTTACAACAAGAGACCGATTCGGTCGAGGTGTTTCATGATAAATTTGAGTGTAAACTCACACGGTTATCCCTACCACGCGCCCATGCGTTAAGTATTTTCTTAACTAATCTAAATCCACATTTGCAGCTTCATGTGAGACAGTTCCAGAATGTAAACTCTGTTGCCGAAGCAGCAAAAATAGCTATGATGCATGAATCATATTTACGCCTACTCCTCACAAACCACAACGACCCTCATTCAAACCCAACACCTATTCTTCTTCAAACGCCTATCAAACACCAAAATATCCGAATCAAAACACCAAGCCACCGCTTTTACCCACTGCCCCTAGCAACACACAAACACATCAGACGCCAAATTTTACCTCAAGAAACAACAACCAAACACCCCGAAAATTTACTTGGCAAGAGATGCAAGATCGCAAACAAAAAGGTCTGTGCATGTATTGCGATGAAATCTTCACACCCGGCCATCAACAAACCCATCGCAAGGCTCATATATATGTCATGGAAGGTGATGCAGAATCTGAACTTTCCGATGTAGATGAGGTTCATGACTTCGCCAACACGACGGCTGTTGAGTCAGAGCAAACACAACCGCCTATGATATCGCTACACGCACTGACGGGCAACACAACCTTCAATTGTATGCGTTTGACAGGACAAAGTGGTAAGCGAAAGATCCACATTTTGATTGATCCCGGGAGTACACACAACTTCTTGGACCTAAAGGTTGCTAATGAAATCGGTTGCCCTCTCGAAGCGACTAAACCGATGGTTGTTTCCGCCGCCCTGGGAAGCACAATTGTTACAAAATACAAGTGTAGCAATTTTTCTTGGAAAGTACAAGGCTATGATCTCACCACCGAGGTAAGAACTTTAAACCTTGACTGTTGTGATTTTGTGCTAGGTATTCAATGGTTGCACACCCTCGGTCCAATTCTATGGGATTTTCTCAACCTCCGAATGGAATTCAACCTTAATGGTTTGAAGCATGTGCTGCGTGGGAATGTTAACAAGGGTTGTAAGGCGATCAACGGAGCAAGTTTGAACAAGTTAATGCTTCAAGAACCTCAGATCGCATTGTTGTTTGGCCATGAGATAACAGATGACGTTTTAGACGACTTAAACCCAAACGCTCTTTTGTCTCATATTTCGGCGACCAAAACAGAATTTTCTACAGACTCTACGCTGCGTGAGTTGATCAGTTCGTACTCTGGAATTTTCATCGAACCCACAACTTTACCGCCTTTTCGTGAAGGGTTTAATCACAAAATTCCTTTGGTAAGCGGTTCTAATCCCGTTAATCTCCGACCCTATCGCTACTCATCCCTTCAAAAGGATGAAATAGACAAGATGATAAAAGATATGCTAAACCAAGGAATAATCGAACATAGTTCTAGTCCGTATGCTTCCCCAATTGTTTTAGTAAAGAAGAAAGATGGTACTTGGAGGTTGTGCGTTGATTATCGCGGGTTAAACAAACAAACCATCAAAGACAAATATCCTATTCCACTGTTAGAAGACCTGTTAGATGAATTGGGTGGGGCTGTATACTTTTCAAAATTGGACCTCCGTGCGGGTTTTCACCAACTACGAATGTCACCCGAAGATATCTATAAAACAGCATTCAAGACTCACTCGGGACACTATGAATATGTTGTTATGCCGTTTGGTCTCACCAATGCACCTTGTACTTTTCAGAGCCTCATGAATCACATTTTTAGTGAAGTTACGCGAAAGTTTGTACTCGTTTTTTTCGACGATATCTTGGTGTATAGCTCTACTTGGGAAGCACATCTCACCCACTTACAAACCGTTTTCGAGATCCTCCGCCAACAACAACTTTACCTCAAAGAAAGCAAATGCATTTTTGGAGCAACCATAATTGAGTATTTGGGACACTTCATTTCAGCAAAGGGAGTTGAAACCGATCCGGGTAAAGTTGACAGTGTTACGCAATGGCCTACACCGACCACGCAAAAACAGTTACGCAGTTTTTTGGGACTTGCTAATTACTATCGGAGGTTTATCAAAGGATATAGCGTGATCGCTAGGCCCATGACCAACTTGTTAAAAAAAGATGGTTTCGAATGGAATGATGAAGCAAACGCGGCTTTTACAGCTTTAAAAAGAGCTTTATCGTCTACTCCTGTTTTAGCCTTACCGGATTTTGCCAAAACTTTTATCGTCGAGACTGATGCTTCTAACGTCGGGATCGGAGCAGTTCTTATGCAAGAGAATCATCCGATATGCTATATTAGTCGAGCTTTGGGACCTCGACACCAACGACTTTCGGTTTATGAAAAGGAGTTACTTGCGGTTGTGTATGCAGTTCAACAATGGCATGCTTACCTTGCTCATGGCTTATTCATCATCAAAACCGATCAAAAGAGTATCAAATATATGATGGAGCAAAAAGTTACTACTCCTTTTCAACACATGTGGCTTTCTAAGTTGATGGGTTACAATTTTGTTATTGAGTACAAACACGGAAAAGAAAACCATGCTGCCGATGCTCTATCACGGGTTTCCGGTTCACAACTCCTTAGTCTTACGTTGTCTACGGTTCATTCGGGTTTTTTTGATTCCATCCGGCTTCTTTGGCAATCTGATCCTTCCCTCAAACAAATCATCGACGATATTGTTGCTGGTACGAATGTTCATCCGCACTATACGTACACCAATAACGAACTGCGCAGGAAAGGAAAGCTAGTTATCGGAAACCACAAAGACACCAAATTATCAATTCTTCAGTGGTTACATGATTCAGCGGTTGGAGGTCACTCGGGTCGTGACTCTACTCTTCATCGTGCTAAAACTCTATTTTATTGGCCGAAAATGAGTACGGAAATACAAAATTATGTACGGAACTGTGCGATATGTCAACGAAACAAATACGACAGGACAAAACGACAGGGTTTGTTACAGCCACTGCCTATACCGGACGGACTTTGGGAATCAGTTAGCCTTGACTTTATCGAAGGACTTCCAAAATCAGCCGGGAAGCATTGTATACTTGTCGTTATCGATCGGTTAAGCAAACAGGCGCACTTCATCGCCATCTCGCATCCATATACCGCTTTTGATATTGCTCACATTTATCTCGATAATGTCTTCAAACACCATGGTATGCCGAAGGAGCTTATTAGCGATCGCGACCCTACTTTTCTAAGCGAAATTTGGCAAGAACTTTTTCGAGTACATGGAGTGGATCTTCGCCATTCTTCCGCCTATCATCCACAAACCGATGGCCAAACAGAGGTCACCAATCGAACACTTGAGACTTATTTACGCTGTATGACAGGTGAAGCTCCAACCACATGGTCCAAATGGCTTTCCTTAGCCGAGTGGTGGTATAATACGACCTACCACACCGCTACACGCATGACGCCGTTCGAAGCCGTCTACGGATACCCGCCTCCAACCCACCTGCCTTACCTACCCGGAGAAAGCAAGTCACCCACTATCGATAAGACTCTACAAAAGCGGGAAGATATCCTCCGGATGTTAAAGTTTCATTTGAATCGTGCCCAACATCGAATGAAGCAAACTGCAGATTTACACCGCTCCCACCGCGCATTCAACCTAGGCGATTATGTGTACCTCAAGCTCCAACCATACCGGCAGAATTCGTTGAAAACAAACAAGGTACCGAATAAGCTTGCTCCGAAATATTATGGTCCTTTTCGTGTTACAGATAAAATTGGGAGCGTTGCCTACAAGCTGGAGCTTCCGGCCACCGCAGCTATTCACGATGTCTTTCATGTGAGCCAACTGAAGTTTTGCCCTAACCCACCGTCAACAATCTCTGCTCTGCCTCCATACCTCGTCGACTTGGGAAATTCTAAAGAACCCGAAGCAATCTTAGAACGCAAAACAGTCAAGCACCGCAACGCCGCTGTCACCAAAGTTCTCGTTCAATGGAAGGGTTATCCATCATCGGCTGCTACTTGGGAGTTTTACCAAAACTTCGCCGCCAAGTATCCAAATTTCAATCCTTGAGGACAAGGATGTTCCGAAGAATGGGGCAATGTTACAGAGATCCTATTGGTCTCCTACCGTTACTTTTCATTCATTGACTACCGTTACTTTTCATTCATTGACTACCGTTACTTTTCATTCATTTAAGCCTTAATTGATGTCCGTTTCGTTCTCTTTATTTATGACTCCAAAATCTATATGTAAGAGAGATAGGAACTCCGAAAAGGCATAATCATAATTTCAAGTTATTTTATCTTCCTCTCTATTGTCTAATTCATATACTCATTCAAGAGAATTTGTGTTCTTAGAGGTAATCTTCTTACTTACAGTATTATCTCCTAGTCCTTATTCTACCATTCTTCGAACCTTTCGTCGGGTTTCTAGTTTGGATTTATCGTGCCTAACGAGTCCTGTAACAAACATCTTATATATAATAACTTATAAAATAATGAGAGAGGCACAAGTTCCAATCCTAATTCCAAGAATCGTGATATGCTTTACATGAGCAAATAAAATTTTAGTTTATTAGTTAAGACAGAATTAAAAAAAATAAAAAAAAAAATATTTTCATAATGGTAGATACATTATCCTCATATAATATTATACTACGCCGATCATGGCTCTTGCAAATGCATGCCATAATATATACGGTTCACTAGTGTTTAAGATATTTTTTGTAATGGGAACAAAAAAACATACACATAATAGTATGCAACACCACTAGCTCTTTAAGCATTGAAACCAGAAAGTGAATATCTCATTACAGAGGGAGTAAATTACCTCAGAGAAGGGACTCAGCTAGTAGATAACCTGATAACCAATATCTTCATTATCGAAAGCACTATCTAACTTGGTATGCTCACCTATAAATGTTTTAGCACTCTAAGACACCTCAACAGTTGATCCATTACCAGCTTCTTTACAAGCTAAAACAACAACCCCATGATCAGAAAAAAGAGCTAACTTCGCAACACATAATCTATGATTGATAAAACTCTTTGTTTTTTTATAATTTGAGAGAGGAAAATCATATTACGATCTCGATTAATAGATAATAATATCTCGAGAAGAGCCTTTTCACTTAAAGAATCAAAATCAAGTTTTGGAAGATCCTTAACTATCATTTTTAAAACATTATAGTCAACAAGACTCATTCAGTTTAAGTTCTGTGAAATATAAAATAAATATCGATCATAATCGAAGATAGAAATCCCATACTAAGCATTAGAGTCAACAAGACCATCCGCTAAAGTTGTGAATTACATGGAACCACACTATAGAGAGAAAGATGCATGAATATTATCATCAACAACCTCTACATCTTCTAAAGGGTTAAAATAATTATTTGGTAAAAGAGTAGAAGGAGATACATTAGTTGAAGATAAATTTTACAGCTTTTCAATATAAAACATCGGTAAACAATTTTAGACTCAAACATGTATCTATTTTAAATAACTACAAAATATGCTAAACATTACATAGAATCTCCAAACACTTACGCCATTTAGAAGGTGGTCATTCTTCTACTTCATCGATGTCATCCACTTCAGCAACAAAAGAAAGCAAGTTGGGGTTTTCGAAAACATAATTTTTGGAAACATTCGATGCTCGAAGAACAACATTTTAAGAACCAGGCGATGCATTTTTTGAAGTATATTCCTTCATACTACTATGAAGTTACATTTTGGAAGAAAGATTCCTAATTCTTGGTTTTCAATTATTATTATTTTTACCAAAAATCCTCTATTTAGAAAACTTACTACCCGCATTTTCCTTCGAGAAAGAGATGTCAGATAAATTTCTGCTCACCTCTAGGAAAGACAAAAATTTAGGAAGTAAAGTATTATTTGGGCACCAGAATGGCAGAACAATAGTAAGATAACTTTTTAGATTCTTGTACCTTAGTAGCATAACTTGCCCGTATGTTTTCTAACCTATTGTTATATTGATAGAAAAAGTTAAAACATAAAAAACAAATATAAATAAAAAATGAAATATTAATAAATATCAAACTTAGAAATATAAGTACTCACGATAAAAATTCCAAGTAAGATTAATATAACAGTGAGCACTCTCAACCTTTGTAACCGAATTACTACTGATAAAATCAAAACCATCTTCATAATCCGCCATAGAGCTCGGGAGGTCAATAATAATATCTACAAACAATTCCATTTTGACCGAGAATAAAGAGTTTTCATTTTGATGTGTAAATTTGATAACAGTCAAGAACTCATTTAGAGAAAAGTACGAAAATTAATATCTTGATAAAATGATAGTTGAGAGTAGCAAAAACTAACATTGGAGAATCAAATGGGCCGGAAAAATATGGTGAGTTTGGAAGAACCTAACAATATCAGTATCTAATGAAAAATAGAGACCATGATCTAGTAGATAATTTAAGAAAATAATACAGTTGTCACAAAGATCAGAAAAGTTTATCTAACTCATCATATCTTTTATAATACTCACCACCTATATCTAATTGTATGATTTTGACTTTTCTATTTAATTATCTTTCAACCTCGATAATGCACACCTCAATAATGTGAGAGCTTGAGACTTTTAATGTATTAGATATATGCAACCATATCATTTAAATAAAATAATTAAATAGTATGATTTATTAGACAACATAAATATAGAAATTAGTGAAACTATAAAATTTTAGATTTAAAGAGTGAATATATTTTCCCAAATTTAAGTTTAGGGTGAGGATATACATACGCAAAACCAATCTAAGTTTACCCAAGAAACGTTTTTGACTAATGTTTGACTTTTTTATACCAAATTAACCTTCAAGTTCATTTAATTACAGAACTGTCATTAATGAAGGAAAAACATTAAGTGTATATTAAGTTCACCCATAGCCCAAAGCCCAAAACAACCTAATTTACTAACCTTACCCATTAAAACACTTTCATTTTGTAGATTAAACCTCATATTATTACAAACTTCTAAACTTATTGAAAAGCTTGTTGAACATGTAAACATCTTCAAGAATAGGTTTTTAATAAAATACATAAAAATGAACACATAAAAAATATGTTTTTTAAAAAACGTCAACATTTTTTTAAACTTCAACACTTAAATAAATACTACTAACTATATATTAAGCTAATATTTCAACAGATAAAAAAATTAATAATTTTTTGAAATGATTTATGATACAAAAAATTTAGTCTAAAAAAATACTAGCACCATAGGTGCTCAGCGTTGTGCACCATAGGTGCTAAGTGCACATCACCTATGGTGCACAGCATTGAGCACCTATGGTGCATGCCATTACGTACTATAGGTGCTAAGTATGTAGCACCAATGGTGGACATCACCCATGGTGCGGTCCTTACATATTATCGGTGCGTAGGTGATAGTGTTGTTTTTTATAAAAAACTAAAAGTTTACTTAGAGAGAGAAGTTAGGGTTAGGGAGAAGTGTTGGAGAAAATAGGGTGGATGTGGTTTAGTAGAAAAAAAACTCCTTAAATATCCCCAAAAGGGTATTTTGGTCCAAAAAAGACTGCACTTGTACCAAATATGGGTAAACTCAAAACTATGTAGAGTTAGATTGGTTTTGAGTATGTATAACATGACCCTTAAGTTTGTATAGTGTTGTTACCTTGATACTAAAATATTTATTATAGACTTTTTTATCTAAAAACTGATTTTTAAAAAATTTAGAGAATTACAAACCAAAAACCTAATTTAGAAACTAAATTTTGGTATGAAATACAAAAGCCCAAAATCTATGTTTCTCAAGGCTTTTAGATTGAGAATTTTCCATTTTGTCGTGAAAATCACATATGTTCAACTGCGTGTTGTTTTGGATTCTGAATTCTTTCTTACCAGGATGTTGACGTTGAATCTTAATATTCTTTGAGCTTGGGGGAACAAAAGTTTCTATGGATATTTTCATTCAAATCGATGATCAATGAAGATTCTCTAAGGTATTCATTTTGAGTTCTTTCTTTTTTTTAGTTAAATTTCCATGAAAATATTGTTCTCGAGACTGGTATCTGTGTTTGACTGTGGAGTTTTTGGTTAAGTTCTTGTCTTTTTTTCTTCACTAAGCCTTTGTTTGGTTCTTCTTCATGATAAACACTGTGTGTTAAGGCCAATGTATATTGAGGTAAGATTTATTCTTCCAATCTTAGGTAGTATATTCCTAAGCTTTATAGGAATGAAATAGTACCCATTTTGGCAGGAATCGTGTCTTTAGTGAAGTCGAGTCTTTTTTATGTACGAGAGATGCAAGCCAACCAACTGATTGATTTTGTTCTCTATAGATATGTTATATTGACATACCAGTTTTGTGTAGTAATCTGTAGTTTTCATTCATGATACATGAACCAAGGAGTTTTTCGGGTTGCAATCATTGCCATCATAATTATAGAGTCGCTTTTAATAGGTGATATCTTTAATATTACGTATGAGCAGTCCATCTAATAAATCTCTACGTTATGAAAGTAAGGCATATTATTTTCCGTATAATCTACCAAAACCAAAAAAATATTTTTTTTATTTGTTGTCTCTTAAGATCCCACCCCAATTAATGCACCTATTGATGAACTTGAACCATAATTATTGAGTTTTATTCAATTTCCACAAGTCAAAGACCATTTAACTAATATATTAACATATGTCTTCTTGTTGTGCAGATAACATGAGAGGTTTGAGGCAATGTTTATGTCTCCTATCTACTAGTAATCTTTGATCAGATTTTTATTGTCTAGCTTGAAGGTTATATAGATAATTTAATGAATTGTTGATTGAGGAGAAGTGATAATTATTTGATATTTTTCTTTATTTCCAGCTCTCCTTCTCTTTCTTTGTAAACCAAAACTAGGTTCTTATAATGTGAGTAACTGTCATATGTTTAGATGTGAATATACTAAATAATCCAGAAAAGTGTTTCAAAGCCAACGCAAAACTACAATTAACAAACAAATGTTTTAAGGATTCCATTTCTTTGTAGAATTAACATTTGGAGGCCATAATGTAGTGTTTTCTTTGCATGATAGATTTAATAGGTAGCCATCCTTTAAGTAGCCTCCGTAGCAAAAAAAGAGAATTTCTTGGGGGTTGATGTTATTCCATAGCATTTGGCATAGTTTTATTGATATTTTTTATATGTTATTTCAATCCAAGTATTCTTGGTGTTGAAATCCTTGTTATCATAAAATGTCCATCTAATTTCATCAACTACATTCATTTGGAGTCTAAATCTAGATATATTTTCAATATTTAAGGGGAGAAAAAAAAGTCTAAGCTTTTTCAAGGTCCAAATTACCATCTTTCCGGTAATTCTCTATAGATTCTGCAAAATTTGCTAAGGATGAAGAGAAAGGGATGGAAAGTTGCTTGTCACTCTATATTTGAGCCAAAAAACCATCTTTTCTTTGGCAACTTTTCAGAATATATAGCTTTCTGCAGCGTCTATGATATTCATAAAAAATTTCCATATTTTAGAACTGTTGGCAGGTTGTAGAGATAATAGAGGATGATAATCTATACAATAAAGAGAGAGAGTGTAAATTTAGCCCAATTGGAACTATTTTCTTTGAATGTGAACCAATGTTTACACTAGAAGATTGTTTGTAATTTCTCGATGCTTTTGATATTAAGTTCATCTTTGTTATAAAGTTTACAGAAAGAGCTCTATCAGGCCCAATCGTAGGGAATTTTATCTTCTTTAGAACCCCAAAGGAACCAGTTGCAAATTGTTTCAAGTCTTGTGATAACGGTCTTAGGATGGAGACAAATTTGAAGGTAATAAATTAGGATAACCTCTAACAATGATTGAATTAGAATAAGTCTTCCTTTAAAAGAGAATATCTTACTGTCATAATTATGTACTTTTCTTTTGACCTTGTCCACTAACTGATCATAAATATGGTCTTTGTTAGTATAGTGAAGAAGGATCCCAAGATATATAAATATAGGTTTTCCATTATTGAATTCAGTATATCGCGAGATGATTATTGGCTCTTGTAAGTGACATTTTGGTAGAAGTTATTATAAATTTTTTCTCATGGTTTATTCTTTTGACCCGATGAGGATTCATAATGCGTAAGAAAGTTACAAATTTTGATACGATTATTTATGGATCCATTTATGAATATAAGAAAGTCATAAACATATGCATGAAAAAGAATAATAATTTTACTCCTTGTGTTATAATGTAAGTTACTTTCTTTTAACTTTAAACCCCTCAACATGTATTCTTCATCCAAAATAAAGAGACTTAGAGATAAAAGATCTATTTGTCTTACACCATACATGGACTTGAATTAACCATTAAGAGCTCCATTTACAATGATTGAAAAACATGTTGAGCTCCTTCAGTTCTCAATCAACCTATCCATTTTTTTGTCAAAACCAAAAACCTCTAAAATTTGGAGGATGAAACCAAAGGATATTATGTCAAATGCCTTAGCCATATCAATTTTTTTCATGGCATTTCATCCTTTAACATTTTTATTTATCTTGTTTGTAAGTTCTTAAGTGCGTAGTATGTTCTTATGGATATTTCCACCTTTGACAACTACACTCTGTTCTTCTAATATAAGTTTAGGAAAAAGTGTAGATAATCTATCATTGAGAATTTTAGATAAATTTATGTTGAAGATATTGCATAAAATGACGATTCTGTAATCTTCCCATGTTTTAGGTGAATTAACTTTTGGAATTGAGCATATAGATGTGGTATAGAAACCTTGAGGGACTTGAGAGTATTGAAAGAAGGAGGTGATTGCAGTATAAATATATTTGGAGATGATACAGCGAAATTGGTAGAATTTTACTACCTACATAATTAAAGTTCAAGTATTTTACAATGGTAAGAATTTCTTATCCTCTAGGTGTAGTTAATAGTATTATATTTGTTAGAATATTTAGTATATTAAGTTTCCTTGTATAGGCCTTTAATTTCTCTATATATTGAGAGCCTTACTTGGGTTTGCATTATAAAAAAAAGATTCTCTAATAAACACAAAACCCTAGCCGCTTCCTGACGGCTACTTCTCTCTTTGTTTTTAACAGAGAATAAGAGCAGTTGATTCTTGATCATCCCCCATGGGAGGAGAATAAGATATATAAGCTCAATATAACAACCATTTTAATTATCACAATATTCTTTGTTTTTAACATGGTATCAGAGCACGTGTGATTCTGGGAATTCTGAACATCCTCAATAAAGATGGCTGACAATGAAGTCATAGTCAGTCAGATCCCTGATGAATTAACAATGGAGATTTCTGCCATTCTGAGAAATGGTCTCGGAACACAACAACAAACAACTAACCCCGAGAATTTGTCCCTATGGATTCAACTCGGTGGTGACAAATATGCCATATGGGCAAACCTAATGAAGAAAGCAATTGGGGGAAGGGGGAGAGGTTCTCACATTACAGGGGAGCCGACACCTCCATCTAAAACTGACAACACATATACAAGGTGGGAACAATATGATCAATATCTTTTCACATGGATTATCCAGAATCTTGAATCCAGCTTGGTGAATAATGTCTCGCAATATCCTACTGCAAAAGCCCTCTGGGATGGGTTAGCCACCACATACGGTTCTGGTACAGATTCGTTACAGGTATTTGACCTTCATAAGAGGGCTAATTCATTAAGGCAAGGGTCCGATACACTAGAAGACTTGTGGAACAAACTGCAGAACATCTGGATGTCTATAGATAGGTGAGATCCGAACCATATGAAAGACCCAGAAGACATTCAGATCTACAATAAGAAGACTCAAGAACAAAGACTCTATCAATTGCTAATGGCGATTAATGACAAGCTAGAACCAGTCAAGAGAGATTTCCTGAAAAAGGATCATCTTCCTTCCGTGGAAACAGCATATGCTACAATACGAAGGGAAGTGGTCAGGCTTAATATACTAAAATCAAGTTCTTCTAATAGTGACTCGATTGAAATTGGAATGGGTTTGGCTGCTAAAGATTCTGCACAGAGGTTTAAATTCTGATCCAAAGAGAAAGAAGATAAATCCAAGTTGTATTTCACTCATTGTGGGATGAAGAAACACACTAAAGAGAATGTTTCCAGCTGGTTGGCTATCCAGAATGGTGGGAGGACGGTCATATGGAGACAAATAACCAGTGTTTCAGATCTAATGTCAAACGGGCTTCGTCTACAAGTGGCGGTGAAGATCCGACTAAAAATGAGCAAGGAAGTGGCTGGTTTTGGAGGAATGGCGGCGAACTCTTATGAAAAACTTGGAGGTAAAGGGTTTGAGAAATCAATGAATTGGATCTTTGATTGCGGGGCTACGGACACCATGTCTTATGATCCTAAAGACTTTGGTGACATGTCATCTCCAAAGAAGTCCCATATTGAGACTGCTAGTGGAGAAAATTGTGAAGTCAAAGGGGGAGGTTCAATTATTTTTTCGGAAAAAATGGAAATTAAAAACTGCCTCTACATTCCTTCACTATCCTTAAAGTTATTATATGTTAGTCAAGTGACAAAACAACTCAACTGTGTGGTTCTTATGTATCCATTTTTTGCATTTTGCAGGACATTCGTACGAAGGAGATCATTGGGCGTGGTACTGAACAAGGAGGTCTCTATTATGTTGATGAGGTAGTTCATAAGGGACATGTCATGCTTGCTCACAGAAAAACCGAAAGGCAACTTTGGTTATGGCACCGGCGACTTGGTCATCCTTCTTTTAGCTATCTTAAAAGTTTGTTTCCTAATCTTTTTTTTGAATAATTTCATTCATGAGAAATGTGAAACTTGCATTCTTGCAAAAAATTGTAGGGTCTCATTTAATCAAAGTAATACTAAAGTTGATTATGCTTTTTCGCTAATCCTCTGATGTTTGGGGTCCAGCACCAAGTTCCACTAACAATCAAATCAGATACTTTGTTTTATTTGTGGATGATTTCTCAAGAATGACTTGGATATACTTCATGAAATATAAATCGGAAGTACCAGAAATATTTGTTTGTTTTTACAAAATGATTTTGACTCAGTTTGAAAAAAATACAGATTCTCCATTTTGATAATGGAACAGAGTTTGTCAACCAAACAATGCATAATTGTTTCAAAACAAATGGTCTTATCCATCAAACCACTTGTCCAAACACACCTCAACAAAACGGTACTTCAGAACGAAAAAATCATACTTTACTTGAAAAAACTCGTGCTATTATGATTGAATCTAGAGTTTATCATTCTCTTTGGCCAGAAGCTCTTGCTACAGTCACGTATCTTGCAAATCATCTACCAACCCGATGTATAGGAAATAAAACTCCATTACAAGTGCTTGCCACCCAAGTTACAATTCCATCTGTTATGACCTTACCAGCTCGTGTCTTTGGTTGTTCGGTGTTTGTTCATATCCATAAACCTAGTCGAAACAAACTTAATCCGTGTGCTGAAACGTCTGTATTCGTTGGGTACGGTGTTCATCAAATGGGCTATCGGTGTTACAATTCGTTTACTCGTCGAATCCATGTCACCATGGACTGTGACTTCTTAGAATCCGATTATTTTTTTGTCCACCAATCTCGTGCTCAGGGGGAGAAAGTAAGTGAATCACTCGACTGGTTGCTATATGAAAGTTACTTTGAGGATGTGCCGACAGATTCGGTAGATGGCGCCACTGAACACACCTCTTCCAACATAAAGGAGACTGGCGAGGCAGTTCTTACCACCAATGACTCTCCTGAAGACAATGTCCAATAAGAAATAAATGTCATGGATACTACCAGCGAATCAGCCGAAGAAAATGTCCATCAAGAGGTAAACAATTTACAATGTCATAATTCACAAAATACTACTGACCATGACATTTCAGGAAGTTCATTTGTTAAAAATCAAACTCCGGTTCTTCCCCCAAAAAAAATTGAGGGGTTCCTTCTGACCAGTATTCACTGGAACACGTTCCTCGTGCTTCTACATATCCGGTAAAAACGAACAGGAAAGGAATGACGAAGATTGCAAAGGCGTTTTCAGCTACTATTCTCTCTGAACAAATCCCTAAAACAGCTCAAGAAGCTAAGAAGATGACTGGATGCCATGAGGTAATGAATACCAAAATGGAAGCTCTAAAAAGGAATGGTACATGGGATAATTGTGTGTTACCACAAGGGAAGAAAGCAGACGGGTATAGATGGGTGTTTAATATAAAATATAAATCTGATGACACCATTGAGCGACACAAGGCAAGATTGGTTGCCAAAGGATATAAACAAACATATGGTATAGACTTCTCTCAAATGTTCTCTCCAGTTGCAAAAATTGACACTATCAGAGTTTTACTTTCAATAGCCGCGAATAAATATCGGCCTCTTCATCAATTTGATGTAAAGAATGCTTTCTTACAAGGAGACTTGGAAGAAGAGGTATATATGGAACCCCCACCAGGGTTCTCTGATGTTTTTCAAGAAAATGAGGTATGTAAACTAAAAAGGCATTATATGGGCTCAAACAGTCTCCTCGTGCTTGGTCTGGGAGATTTACAATGGCAATGAAGCAGTATAGCTACAAACAGAGTAATGAGGATCATACCTTGTTTTACAAAAAGAGAGGAGAATTAGTCACTTGTCTTATAATATATGTCGACAATATGATTATAACAGGGAATGACGAAGAAGAAATTAGCTCTCTTAGGAAAAACCTCTTCAAGGAATTCGAAATGAAAGACCTTGGGGGATTGAAGTATTTCCAAGGAATCGAGGTTCTTAGGTCAAGAGGAGGGATTTATATCTCCCAACGGAAATATATATTGGATTTATTAGCTGAAGTTGGCATGGTGGATTGCAAACCAAATGACACTCATATGGTTGTGAATCACAAACTAAAGATAATTGAAGGGGCCAGACCAACGAGTAAAGAAAGGTACCAAAGGTTGGTGGGAAAATTGATTTACATGGCTCACACTCGACCCGGCATTGCATACGCGGTGGGAGTAGTTAGCCAGTTCATGCATCATCCTCAGGAAGAGGCATAATTTTTAAGAAAAATAGACACCTTGATGTTGAAGTATTCACAGATGCTGATTGTGGAGGGAATCCTAACGACAAGCGATCAACTGCTGTTTACTTTACTCTTCTTGGAGGTAACTTGGTGACTTGGAGGAGTAAGAAACATAAAGTAGTATCACTGTCAAGTGCTGAATCAGAATTTAGAGGAATGGTTAAGGGGATTACCGAGATACTTTGGTTAAAGAAGATATTGAAATAAATCGGATCCCCTCTGAAGTGTCCAATTCAGTTAATGTGCGATAATAAAGTTGCGATTAAGATTTCAGAGAACCCGGTACAGCACAATAGAATAAAGCACGTTGAAATAGATAGGCACTTCATAAAGGAAAATATTGAAGATGGGACAGTTGAACTTCCATTTGTTAGATCCGAAGACCAACTGGCAGACATCCTGACAAAAGCGGTTGCTGCAAGAACATTCGAATCAGTTTTATCCAAGTTGGGTATTGGTGATCCCACTACACAACTTGAGGGGGAGTGTTAAAATATTCAGTATATTAAGTTTCCTTGTATAGGACTTTAAGTTCTTTATATATTGAGAGCCTTACTTGGGTTTGCATTATAAAAAAGATTCTCTAATAAACACAAAACCTTAGCCGCTTCCTAGCGGCTACTTCTCTCTTTGTTTTTAACAGAGAATAAGAGCAGTTGCTTCTTGATCATCCCACATGGGAGGAGAATAAGATATATAAGCTTAATATAACAACCATTTCAATTATCACGATATTCTTTGTTTTTAACAATATTATCATATTTAGTAACTAAATTTGGGATTATGTCATGAAAGTTTTCTAACTCCAACAATTGAGGTTGTGCATTTAAGAGAAGTTTAAAATGCTTCTTAGTTGATTTACAAATTATTGATCAATTCCATGATCCAAATGCCTTTATCTAAAATACCATGGATTTTATTTTTGTTTCTTCTTTATTCATACAATTATGAAATAATTTGGAGTATCTATCTCTATTTTTCAACCAAGTCACCCACGTTTTGTTTCCCAAAATTTATTCTATAGCCAACAACTACAAAGTATAGCTTTAGTTTGTGAGTATTTGAGTTTATCTTCTATGATTAGATTTATTTCAAGGAAATATTCAAGATATTGGACCTCTTCATCTCATGGCTTCAAATATATTCTCAAAGATGTCACAGTTCTAGTCTTTTAGCTTATGTTTGATTTTTTTTAATTTGTTCTGAAAGACATATAGTGGAGAACCAAATATTTCTTGTTTCCAGCTTTGCTCTACAACCTTTAGAAAATCAGGATGGTGAGTCCACATGTTTTGAAATTCAAATGATAGTTTTATGTGAAGCTTTTTAATATATATATTGATGCTAAGTGCGAAGTGATCTGAGTCAGTCCTTTCCAAGTGGTTGACTTTAGTGGTGTCAAAAAAATCAAGCGAGGTATAATTTTATAGAACTCGGTCTAGTATTTTCCATTTGTGATTATTTGACTAGGTGTATCTAGTTCCTATTATCGAGCATTTATAAGCAACCAATATTTTATTATGTTGTTAAAATCATCAATGCTTCTCTTGTATGAGGTTTAGTAAGATAGAAAAAATTATGAACTAAGGATAACATTAAATTCTTCGATGATAATCCAAGGCTAATGTGATCTGATAATTCTCTTAGACCATTCCACAAATCTTCTCTTAAGTCTTTTATGTGTTTAACATAAAAAACTGTCACTAGAAATTACTTGTCAAAGAAGGAGTGGCATACATTTAAGTGTACGAAATTTTATAGTCTGAGGAAATTTCTACCTTGAACTCATCTTGCCAGGTTTAATAAATTTCTACATTTAAAAAGGAGTGGCATACATTTAAGTGTAGGAAATCTTCTTAGAAGAGTTGGCAAAGCTATGTTGGAAACCAAGTTTTCTGGCTAGGTTTATTATTTATCTTCCTGAATCTTATGTTCTACAATTATGTTAAATTCAATCTTAGCAGCCCTATTTAATGACATAAGTCTTCTGATTATCGTTTTGGTCCTCACTCCCCTCATATTCCAATTAAGGATTTTGAGTATTATATTAAATTGAGCTGGAAAAGGCTATGTTGGGCTTTTAAAGTAATTTGTTGAGGACATGGTTTGTTTGTTTTTTTCCGATCACCTAAATAAACTCTTTAGATTGTTAATATTCCTTAGTGATGGAGAGGCAAGGAGTCTTCCAATTGTATGTTTTTTAGAAGATGATTGGTTTGTTTCAGTATTATATAAACCACATGATAGTGAAAATTGTGTTGTTAAGTCAATAGATTTAAGAGCATCTATAATTTCTGCATTTGTTTCTTCTGCATGTAAAATCACTGTTTCTAAATCACTTTTGAGGTTCACGGTACTTTTTTTACTCAAGTTTATTGATGTCTGGTGGACTTGAGTATGCTCATTGAAGTTTGAGTATTTAACGATTGCGGATTCTATTTTTAAGACCCAAGTTTGGACAAGTGAGGAAGGTAAGTTGTATTGATTATTTGGGGTGAAATTTGGTTTATTTAACTGGTCTTCTTGTTGGTGGTTGTGGTTTGTTGGCCAATTTGATGGCCTTCTTAGTAGTATGATGGAATGTCAACATAATGTATTTCTTACCAAAATCAATCATCAACTAGAGAGGTTGATGAAGCTCTAAATTCAATCCAGATTTGAGGTATTAAAGAGGTTGATACATCCATGTCCACCAGGACTTTACAAACATGTAATCTTGTTCTATTTTTAGGTGGAACCAAAACTTTTAATGGCTATCCTAATACTTTGGCTATTGATGTGGTGGCAGCCTCATTGTACATAAATTCAGGTAAGTTGGATAGTGTGATCCATACAGGGGTAATGGTTGGTTTAGGTCTATAGTCAAATTTAGAGTTCCAATTAAGGAGCCTAATATGGAACTTATCAGTAGACCATACTAATCTTTTCATTTTCCATATTTTTAAGTGATCTTAAATTTTATCCAGTTCTATCATTATCTATCTATGATTCTATGATGAAATACCAAACTCTCTTACAAATCCAAAATTTTGAAGGAAGTGCTGACCTACCTAGAAAAACTTACTTATGCTGGAAAATATTATTGATGGTTTTTCGTCTTTTTATTGAAAGAGCGGAGATATTGCTGTGAGAACCATAAACTTTGAGTTGGTGACTTCTGCGAAGAATCTAATGTGATTAGTTCTGTTCTGTATGATGGAGGACAAGGTTAAGTGTGGTATATGGTGGAATTTCATAGTGGGTAGCATTTAAATCTAATGATAGTTAAGGAAGATGGTGAAATCCTGATAAGGTTCAAGGGTGAAAAAAAGTTAGTGGCTGCAGAGGTTGAGAAGGGCTAGAGTTTCTGTCTAAAGAAAATTGGGAAATAGATTTATGATTAGTGAAGGTTTTATATGTGGGATCTCGTAGTTGATTGGGTCGACATTAGGCATGGGCATTTTAACCGGAACCGAAATAACTGAACCGAACCAAACCGAAAGAACCGAACCGAAGTAGATTTGGTTCTTTCATAATACCCGAATGGTTCCACTTTTCAATTACCCACAGTTTTCGGAACCGAACCATACCGAACCGAAGAACCGTGGGTATCCGTTAGGAACTGGACCTATGTATTAACCCTTAATTTTAAATTGTTTTAAAACTATATTTTCTATTTTAAATTTAGATTCCCCTAAATGTATCTTTTATCATTGATCTCTAATTATGTTCTCTCGAATAAATGACAGCATACTTTATTAAAGTGGGAACATATTTACAAACTATTATGCGTATAAACAAAATGTCAAAATACCGACTTTTATATCATTTAATAAACTTGATATCCTCTCTTCATTTTTTTATATTGCTAATATTATTCTTTAATATATTAATTTTGAATATTTTTTATATTTAGTATTTTTTTCTTACAATTTAACATAGTTTTATTGTTTTGAAGTGTAAAAAAAGTTTTATATACGTTGATATTGCAAAGCATTTAAAGTATCCAAAATTATCCAATTGGAACCGAGTTAAGTACTCATACCGAACCGAATTAAGAAGAACCGAACCGAACCGAACCGAAATTTATTCGGTTCCTAAATGGATACTAGTTTTGAAGAACCGAAAGAACCGAGAACCGAAAGAATCGAACCGAACCGAAGAACCGAATGCCCATGCCTAGTCGACATATATAACGGGTCCTGTCCAAAAACTTCGGCAGATTTATTACTACTGCTTATAATAAATGAATAACATCTGTAACTATACTAACAATATATGTAACTAAAAGTTGTTAATTGCTACACATTTCAATTTTATATATATACTTGTAATACATCGAATGATAAGAAAAGTGATCCATTCCGGATTGACCGAATTGGTACGAAAGTTGTAACATTCTTTATTTCCTTGTTAAACTTGACTATGATAACTCGGAGTATTCAACATTGGATTGGGGAATAGTGGTTGCTCTAGAAAATTGAGGGAATTGATTTGCAGTTAGAATATGATATTTGCTTAAACTTGGTTGGGATTGCTTATCCTTTGCGGAAAGATGGTGGGAGGTTGGTGGGTGTTGGAATGTGGAGGACGTGCCACTTCCAAATCATCTCGACGATGGTGTGAAGGTGGGCCGGTGGAAGTCTGTGACCGTGGAGTACCGAAGGTGGCTAGGTTAAATGGCAGTTTCAAAATATGTTTTTTTTTCATTAAAATACTTATTATAAAAAAGAACAGCTAACTTCGTAGTTGGTTTATTAATTTTGAATCGATTATCTTAAACAAGCTAGTATTCTGGGATTTTTAATAAATATGAAAATACTAATGTAAACAAATATAAGCTTCAAATGCTTAAGAATCAAATAAACTTCCATATTTATAACAGAACCATGGAGCTGTATGAAAGATAAAAAATGATAGATATTTTCAAGTACCAAAGAGATAGGTCACAACCAAGGTTTGATATTATCATGCTTAGATTTGTTTCTAGCCATCGAAATAGACCAACTTATTATTGATGGTAAAATTGTTCTAATGTGAACATCTTTGGAGAGGATTAAAACCAGATTTGAATGATATGTTTGATTTTCATATGGTTTCTTAGTAAATCCCAAATAGATTGGCATAGTGTTGCCAAAATATCCTGGAAATATGGCATAAAACAAATAGGTAGTCTCATGTTTCAGAGTTTTCACAATTTTAGCACTTTGAATGTAAGTGAAAACCTTTGCGTTGTAGGATTGAATCCACTGAGATCAAATTTGTTTAGAGTGCTAGATTTTTTTATCCTTTGCTCTTTTTTCATTCCATGTTTGTTTTAATGATAATTTTCCATCAGAAGATATTTTTTGAAGGATTGTATCATTCTGATGGCTATTAAATGTAATGTTTTGGATTCTGTTAATATTTTCTATGTTCCAAGCATTGTTAAGATAAAATTCATGTACTTTAATTTTTATATACCACAAGTTGTTTTCATTATGAGAGAGGGTGATCAAAGGGTTTTTGTAGCTCAATTTGTCCAACCGAAAGTCAATATTGCCTTGACCAGGTGACTACTATATGTATTTTTCAACTATTTCTCTTCATTTTAACATCATTTTCCATACCTTAGAGTCTCTTTTTTATCTGTTTGTAAAGGATGGATGTTAGGGTAGTATATTGATTTCATTAGATTAGCCGATAGAGATTTATTACTTCTCAAAATTAGCCATAGCTTACAACTTAGAGTTATTTGGGTATCTTTGAGGTTTTTAATGTTTAAATCATTTTCTTTAAATGTTTTACACAGTTCTGACCATTCTGACCATATGATTGTGTTGTTATTTTCTTTGTATCCCCATAAACATTTATTTAAAACTACATTGATTCTAGTTATTACATTGTTTGGAATTAGAATACTTTGCATATAATAGTTTGGAATGGCTAAAAGAACTGATTTGATTAGAAGTCTTCCACCAAATGATAGTGTTTTATGGTTCCAATTTGATATCTTGCATCTGGTTTTGTCAATCAGATCATCAAAATAGTTTGCAATGTGTTTGAAGTTTATTTGAATTCCTCGACATTTAAAAGGTAATTGTTTATGTTTGAATCCTAAGTTGTTTTCGAGAGAAGTAATTTTAGTTATGTTAATTCGATTGGATGAAGTAAATGTTGTTTTCTGTTTGTTTACTTGTTGACCATATATCTGTTTGGTAAATATCAAGAAAACCACATATTTTGTTGACATTATTGAGTGATCCATTGGTAAATACGATCACATCGTCTGAGACATGGGATAATAGATGAGCCTCTAGATTTGTATTGCAATGAGTTATGTTGTTGGTTTAATTTTTTGATTCCTCCTAGAAGGAATTCCTCAGCAATGATAAACAGGGTTGGAAACAGAGGGTCTCCTGGCCTGATACTATTTCTAAAGGAGAAATATTCTAGTGGTTGACCATTAATCAGTATTGAATAATGTACATTTTTTATGCCCCTTTTAATTAAGTTAATGAAATTATTACTGAAGCCAAATGACAATAAGATATTGTATATGAAATTGAATGCTAGCTTATCAAAAACTTTTGACATGTCAAGATTGATAATAATATTTCCTCCCCTAGACTTTTTATTTAGGTTATGTGTGAGTTCATGAGTTATTAGAATGTTTTCCCGTATACTTCTATGTTCCACATATGGACCTTGTTCATTTGATATTATTTTGGGAAGGAGATTTTAAATTCTGTTATTTATCAGCTTTGACAGTATTTTGTTGAATACTATACAAAGTCTGATATGCCTAGACTCTTGCCACGTTTTTTGTGAGATTGATTTAGGAATTAAGCATACTTGATATTACATATATGTCTTGTGGGCATGAAATGTTATTAAACTAAGTTGTTATAGCCTCAAACAAGTTTTGTTTTATTATATTCCACCAAGATTGATAGAATCTAGAGTTGAAACCATCAACTCTAGAGAGAGTATAAGGATTGAGGCTTTTAATTTTTGATGAATTTCATTCATTGATGGATTAGTAGTTAACAATAGATTATCATGGTTTGTAATGATCTTTGATATAAGGTCATTAATTAAAGATAAATAATTTTGATTAATTGAGTGAATCTTTTGGCCAATTAAAATTTTCATGAAATGATTAATAGATGATTCTCCAATTAAGTTTTGGTTTTCAATCTAATTTCCATTTATTGTAATACCATTGATTCTGGGTTTTTCCTTCCCTTCTTAAGCCAGAGGGATGCATTTTTTTGTTGCCTATAGATTTATTCTATGGAAATTGTAATTGAATAACTATAGCTTTGGGTAGTTTTGTTTTTTCCAAAATTTTATGATTGTTCAAGTATTTTTAGCTATTTTCACGTCTTCTTCAGCCTTGGCAATACTATCAAATATATTTCCAAAGACTTATTTGTTCTAGTTTTTTAGGAAGATTTTGAGTATTTTCTCTATAACCTCCAAATTCTCTCTAAGTTATCCGGCGAACTAAAATCCGGAAACTTAGTGTTAGTATCAAAATTAGGGTTAGGGTTGAATTAGGGAAAAAAATCTTAATTTCAGGGTGTTTGGAGGCCATTTTCCAGCCGGAATTTGGCTGGAAAATAACCGACAGCGAAAGCCTAGCGTACCATATATACAGGGGCTGCATACCGCCTAAAGTTAATATTTTTTTTAATAATTAAATCCTTAATTTTTTTTAAAAAAAGTTTCCAAAAAAAAAGTTTTAACCTTTATTTCGGTTGATTCATGTTTGATTTTGTGTTTTTATTAGAAGAATTTTTAAAAATTTGAAAAGTGTTTGAATGTTCTTGAGACAACTTTAAATGTCCAAGAACAATTTGAAGAACTTCACAAAATTGTAGTAATATAGGGAGTAGGGAGCTGTGTTTTGTGGGTATACATAGCCAAATAGATTGTTTTGTGAATCAGGTATATCTAGGATATACTTAGTGTTTTTTTTACTTAATGGCAAATTGGTAATTAAATGAAAGTTTAAAGATTTTTTCGACATAAAAAAGTCAAACAAAAATCAACTACGTTTTTTGGGTAACCTTAAACCACATTTGGATATATACCACCATACATTTGTTTTTTAAGTTTTATCCTATGTTTTTTTGTTTTAGGATTTTCTATATTTAAGTATTATAGATGAATTTATTATATTTATATTTATTATTTTAACTAATCCGGTCGTGCTTGAGTTTTAAAATTAGATATAAAAACATGTATTAATGTGTTTTACACCTGAACTAGAATGAAAACGATAAAACTGATCAAATTTTGTTTATTTTAAGATTCATTATCAACTGAGTGTGATATATTCCAAACTTTTGTCAACCACATAAGAGAGAAACAATCATCTTTAAAATTACCAGAAAAGAAAAAGCGCCCACTATTATTTTAGTGTTAAAATAAATCAATCAAAAGTAAAAGTGCAAGTTACAATTTTTACGGAGCATTTTCCATATGTGATGTACTAAAAGAATACAGTCAATGTCGATTTGGATGGTCTTATAATCAAGAAAAAAAAAAGTTAAGACATTAAACAACCCTAAAGTAAAAAAAACATCCAATGAGCAGTTAAAGGGTGCATCCGCAAAATGCTCAAAGATTTAACAACACGTAAAAGAATTTGCAAGATCATTTATGGCCTAACAAAATAAATTAGCATAGTTATTAAAAATCAAAGACAAAAGATTTTCGTATGGTGAAATTTGTATTGGTGATTGTAGAGAATGAAATGACATATGGCCGACTCAAGCGAGCTTGAGTAAATGAGGATCTTTGTGTTCTTCTCCAATCACAGGTGATAAACCACCATAAAATACACATCAAAGATTTCCAAATACCATGGGGTGAGATTGAATAGCTAGCAGAAGTCAAAAGATCAAGTTGGAAATAGAGTATGGGAAGTTGTGCTTCGTTGTCACACCAGTCCCGTACAAGTTGGGAGAATGGTCAATCCACTAGCAAGTGATTAGTGGATTCCAAAGAAAGGTTATAGATAATAAAGTCGTTGACCGTGTTGTAACCTCATATGACAAGCTCATCCCGCGTGGTAATTTTTTCATAGACGGAAAGCCAACGATAAAAACATGTTTATGAATGTTGTACTTGTTCCAAACAAGGTTCGACTAAGGGATTTTAGGCCATGAGATCCTAATATGGTGATAGGTAATGTTTTTCATAAAATATTTTTATTCTTGATTAAAAATCCAGACTTTGATATCCTCATAACACGATTGGGGCGGGAGCATAGGTATCGCGTTACCGATTTTGATCAACTGAGTCTGGTAATAACGCCTGCCCGAACGGATCTGGCTAGGCCATTTACACGAGCCATTGATAATGTTAGAGACTATGTTATTGATGTGTATTATAGTATATCAAATTATACTAGGACCGTAACGGTCGACAAAAGAGTGATAGAAAAGCCAAGGGTCATACTAGAAAGAGATGAAAAGTCTGTTACCAACCAAAGTATTATCGATTTTGCAGGCCATGGGGTTAAGATTAAGAATATTTTTGGCACCTCAAACTATTAGAGAAGTTGGGTAGAGATTCTATAGGGTTTTTCCCTTAACCTTTATGGTCAAAAGAGAAGTGATTAGGGGAACGCCAAGGTATCTGATAAAAGGGTACCCTCCTCAAACCCAAGTGAAGAGATGACGTAGTGGCGAGTGAGGTTGATGACTCCTGAAAGGAATATTTTACTCTTGTTTTTCATAAGATGTAGGCACGAGAAATTCTCAAAATCCTCGGGGCCCATCTTGATGAGGTGGAATAAGTCGGTGTTAGCTCGACAGAAGATCACAAGATCATTCGTCAAATAGAGATTAATGATCTTATGCTTTTGGAATTTCTAATAAAGGCCAAAGTTAGGTTGGAGGATTTTTTTCGTTAAGAATCCTAGTAAGCACTTGCATAATCAACACGAAGAGGAAAAAAGAGATAGGGTCCCCTTGACAAAGGCCTTTTTTACCACGGAGTGAACCAAAATATCTCTCATTCATTTTGATTGATTAAGAAATGGTAGAGACGCATTGGAGGATCCAACCGATTATCTTTGTGGGAAATTCATGACCACGAGTAAAATCCAACAAACATTACTGAAGGCTTTCATGAGATCAATTTTTAAGGCTGCTCTAGGATATTTTATGTTGGTGTGGTAACCATGTAGCCTCAGATAAAAGAATGTTATCAGAGTTACTTCATGCATGAACGAAGGCCGACTGCATAACATCAATTAGATATGGGAGGGAGTCATTGATCCAATTAATGATTATATTGAAGGTAATCATGGAAATAATATTGCAACAAATAATGGGTCTGAATTTGGAAGGGGAAAAGGGTTTTACGACTTGGGGATGAGATCATCTAGGGTCTTGTTCCATAGATTATGTACCGCGTTGCATAGATCAAGGCTGATAATCAAGCAATAGGTTTCAAAAAAACCTGACGTTGAATCTGTTAGGGCCGGGTGTCTTGTTGTTGTCCAATACTGAAGAGATAACTCTTTACCTCATCGTCTGTGAGGGGGTGTATCATAGTCAGTTTATAAGATTCAGTGATTTAGTTCGTGATTAGACTCTTGACTCTGTTAAGACCATGGTAGTTTTGTGAAATGGTTAACCAATATGTTAGCAACAATGTTTGAGTTCTTGACAATATTGTTGTCTAGTTGTGATGGTGTTGTGGAAGAAATTTGAGTTTGAATCCCATAGTTTAAGTTAGTTTTCACAAGATTTTGAAAAAGTTGATAATCGAGTCTTGATCCTGATTAGGGCTGATAATCGAGCAATTGGTTTTGAAAAGCTGGCATTGATTCCGTCAAGTCCATGTACCTTATGACTAGCAATACTGAAGAGATAAATTATTTTCTTATCGTCTGTGATGGGGCATATCATATTCACTTTATCAGATTCAGTGAGTCTGTTTGTGATTAGACTCTGTTAAGACCATGGTAGGTGGTTGGGGGGAGTTGACCTATAGAAGTTTTGTGAAATGGTTAGCAAATATGTTAGCAACAACGTTTGGGTTCTTGAATATTATCTTAATGGCTAAGAGGTGGAAATCATTTGTTCCTAACTGTTCTGGTTTTGATGATGGTGTGGAAGAAGTTTAAGTTTTGGTCCCCTAGTTAAGCTATTTTTGTAATATTTTTACTTGCAGAAAACTTCTTTAGCGCGCCTGAAAAATATGCAGTTCTTGGAGGTGTTATTTTCAGCATTAAGAAAAGTAAGGTTGATAGGGTCACGACGTAAGGCCTCTTGTGCCAGAAGAAGGGTAGAGCAGGGTTCATCGACCCTTCACTTATGTGGCTGGATTCTTTCTTGTTAAGGTAATAAATAGAGTTTTGGAGGTGGTAGATTTTGGAAGAGATGGTTTTAAAGAGGGCATGCTAATCAGGGTACGTTTGCGACATGGTGAAGTAGCGGAAAGGGTTTTTGAGAAGTGGCGGGGTTGTTAAGGAATAGTGTGATTGGAGTGTGATCAGATGTGCACGGGTAACCATAGTGAGCAAAAGAGTTGGGAAACCTGTCATCTCAATTAGTGTTGACAACCGCTCTATCAATTTTCGAGAAGATAGGGTTGGATTGTTGTTTATTCGATCAATAAAATTTGAAACCAATAGTGCAGAGATGCGTTAGGTCGATATTGTAACAACAACAGCTGAATTCATTAATTGAAGAGATCCATATGTCTGATTACTCATTCAGTCCTCTTGTTTCCGGATAGTATGTAAGTCACGAAGATCAATCCAAAGGATTCCTTAGTGAGGGATTAATAGGGCATGAGATTAGAGGAATCATGCTATACACTACTTCCAAAGACAACACTTTAAAGAAGATAGTGTTGGTTTAAGTCCATATATGAAAATAACAAAGCAATATATATCGGGCATACTTGACTATCTCACGGTATACGAATGAAAAAATTAACATTGGAAACTAGTTATGTATGAGTATGGTGCATGTAAATGCAACAGTTACATCATGCATCGGGTTGCTCAATGATACGACATAAAATATCCCTAAGTGGGGCACGACCAAAGCCAGCTAAGGATCTACAACATGAGCCTTGTATGATTCATTTAATCCAGAATGACCCCAACTTGGTATAATATTCAAACACAACTCAAGCTTGCATTGAGACATGGCCAAGCTTGCCTCGATACCTAGCCAAGCTTACTCTGAGTTGTAGCCAAGCTTACTTCACGAATAAATCTAAGTAAAGTAACCAAACAAAATACCAATTTACCAAACCATGCTACATCGGACAACTAGAAGAATCTTAACCGAAAGACCAAATCCAAGTCCCAAAAGCTCGGTCTAGGTGCCACCTGGTCGTTTATGCCAACTTGGCCATGCTTGACTTGGGACATGGACAAAATTGTCTCGATGGACAAAATTATCTAGATGGCCTGAAGCGACCAGTTCTTCGCCTAAGGCCAAGCTTTTCAAAATTGGCCAGATTTGGAGGAATCCTCCTCCAGAAGCTTACTCGACTTAGCCAAGCCTCATCTGGTTGCTCGTTGCAATCCGAAAAAGTGGCTCGTGAACCCACACAATAAGATCACAACGAGCATGTGTTTGGTGCCTCCACGATCATTTAGCCAATCAACACCTCCTTCATTTCCACCTCTCCCAGTGTTGTCGAAGTGCACGGAAACCGTGTCTGACAACATACCGAAGACGTGTCTGAAAACATACGGAAGACGTATATGACATTTTATGATAAAGGAACTCCCAAGTACGTACATTCATCTAGAAAGCAACGCGAGAGACAGAAAAGGTTACACTAGTGAGGAGGTAACAACAAAAGGCTCTCCAAGTCAAGACCACTATATATAAAGACAGTGTTTAATTCGTAATGTCAGGTAAAGGTTAAAGAGAAAACAGTAGTAACCAGAAGAGAATTTGCATTTTTAATTTATATTTATCAATAAAACACAAGTGTTCTCCATTCCATAGTTTCAAGTTATTTTATTTTTTAGTCACATAGTATTATTTACTCAAACCACCACAGTTCTTTAGGTTTGGATGAATTTTCCTCTATAATCTTTCTTCCATTGTTGGGAAACGAAATCAGAAAACTATCCAACCTACTCACAATCACAAATTTTGAAATTCAAAATGCTTGAATCTAAGGTGCGGAAAACTATCCACCATAGGACCAAGAATATCAGCGCTGCAACTTACCGCACCCCAAAAGGTAAGCATTGATGACCAACCACTCCGCCCGTCAAAAAAGAAAATCCTCTACACGAAGAACAGCCTGTTGCCTTGTCTGTTACTTCCATAGACTCTGTCACTTTTATTTCCTCCGACAATGACGGGGAGGATGATGATTCCATAATTCTCACTAACAGAGAATTTATGACATAGCTCTGCAAGTGAGGGAGCTCGTACAAGTCGTCAGCAGCATCGCGGTTATCCAAGAAGCGACCAGACGACCGTGTCCTGCACCCGCCCATTCAAGAGAGACTCATCAGGGTATTACCCAGAATGACATGGCCCTAGAGAAACATCACTAGACTTGACCTCTTTTATTTGAACCCGACTCCCAGATAAAGAGCATAGGACGGAGGCATACCCAACAACAAGTAGAAAGACAGCCTCGAATTATGGGCCAAGTTCATCGTATGGTGTTCATAGGATGACAATATGAAACCAAATATAGCTTCGTTGGAGCTTAATCATATATCATAGTGAGATATCAAGACGCTATAAGATGGATCCATAATTGCGGCTAGTGTCCCATTGAGGGTCATGTCATCATACCATCCTATAGTCATAACATTTCACCAGGAGATGAAGATGACAGAATTCATAGTACTTGGTTGGACACCCTATTCACAGCATCATCTTGGGCCGACATAGTTGCTTCACTTCAAAGCAGCACCACCCACTTACAGAAATGCGTGAAATACGTGGTGGGAGACAATGTGAGGGTCATAAGGGGATACCCCATGGTAGTTTATGAAAAACAGGTGGAAGACTCGTAGAACTTAGCCAAGCTTGCCTCAAGACCTGAGTGACGTCAAGACCTGGCCAAGTTTGCCTCGAAAAATTGCCAAACTTTCCTCAAGACTTGGCTAAGTTGGCACAAGCAGGAGTTCATTAGTTATCTAACGATTTAATCCCCCTCATTGTGGACTACCCCCGAGAGAAACAATTAGAATTCTGTGCAACGAAAAAGTTGGAGGAAACATACTTGGAATAAAAGGTTTCCCAATAGTGAGCATCAAGACGAATTTGAGTGAAAACATACCTAATTCGCCTACAGCCTGAGAAGGAGAAGGCCCTCTGAATATTTCCCTAAATGAAAAGTGGCACGGTCCTACGAAGGAAGGTACAAAATACCATCGTTTTAGTTTACATATAGAATTTTAGAGAGTCGTTAAACCTCAAGGAAATGTGCTTCTAAAAACTCAGACACTATCAGACGATGCCAAAGTACAACCTATGGAAGCCACCAACACAAGAGCAATGTCAACTCAATTGTTGGACATGCATGACATATTGAAAAAAATATGTATTTCACAATTGATCACACACGTCATCCGATTTAGTCAAATATGGAGTAGCCGTAATAGTAACCGACTGGTAGGTACTTGATAAAGTATGTGGTGCACCACTGTTGGCTGTGAAATAGTACCCATCTCGAAGGAAATATATGAGAATATGCAAAAATTTCTTATTTTACCACTCGGGGGAAACTCAAGAGAAATATCAACATAAGCTAGATCATTATTCTTTAAAGGATTCGTTAGGGTGTGGATAAAAATACTAAAATAAACTCGTTCACCATATTCGACCTAATAGCCCGAGCTAAAAAATGGGCATGGAGGAGAAGATTTCTTTCGAAAGGCATATACGGTGGCATTTTCCAAAAATACCCTAATGCCCAGACGAGCAAGTTAACCATTCATTGTTAATCGTATTTGATGCCTACTTTTAGGACCAGAATATAAACGCCGACCTTCTAACCCATCCAGAAAAATGTCCACATAACATGTAACATAAAATTACACCAAACGATCCAAATATCACAGAGACCGCGGCCGTACCATGAAGGAATGTCGAGTTCTACAAGTAGAGATCCAACAATGGACTGACAGAGATAATCCGAAGGAGTTCAGCAAACAACTCGACGGACGGTAGCAAAAGCGGCCACACAACCCTTGAAACGGGCCCCACATCTCCCAATCCCAAGGTAAGCAAGCATGAGATAAATTGGAGCGGCCTGAGATTCGTTCTGAGGGAGAACAATATAGAAGCGAGAACCTTAAAACCTACATCTGAGATTTCTATTGAGGCACCCACCAGACGGGTTACACACATAGGTTCCGTAAACGTTACATCCAAGGGTTGACTTCTGTCATCAACACACCATGGGTTAACCTAATTAAAGCATACACACTCCACACATCTACCTCTGACATTTTATTCAAAGAAAAGGATCTCGAGGTCATCGTCCTTCCACACAATGATGTCTTTAGAAGCTTAAAACCTACCTCTAAGATTTCTACGGAGGCACTAATCAGACGTGTGCTACATACTGTGTTTAAGTTCTGTCATCAACCTACCAAGGGTTAACCTAATCAAAGAACAAGCCCTTAGCATATCCACCCTCAACATTTTCTTCACGTACGAGGATCTTGAGGCGTCATCCTTCCACACAATCATGTCTCCTCGATCACACCCAAAGTTTGACAGATTCTGGTGAACATGAGAGCAATGGAAAACATGTTATTCAATTCAACCATGAAATAATTCTTCTTCAATACCATCTCATACCCAAAATTCTATTCAATAGTAGGTTCAAATGGCCCAACCACCATGAATTTTGAATCAACGTCGTTGGAAGTGTTAATTGAGATGGGCAGATAAGCAAGCCTCCAAGAATTTAAAAAAAAGACCCCTTAAACCTTACTCTTGCGTTTTATTATTTTCTAACTCATCTTGACAATCATTGGACCCAATTTATTTTGGTAAATGAAAGCACATATTTTGTTTAGACTTTTCACAACTAAGAGTTCGATATGTCACATGTATAGGAATTATCATGACCTCTAAACCATAAGGGAAATAAATACCGTTTATTATATAAGTTCTCCCCCACCCCGTTATCTAGCCAACATCGAGTATAAGCTAGACCGATAACTTGCATGATATATAAATGATCAAATTTGTAGAGTAGGAGCAAGCTTACAAGCACACTAAGCAACGAGATGTGAATTTATACACATATAAATAAAGGTATAACATATTTGAATATTTTACTTACTAACAAGAATTTAATGAATATAACTTGGTTGAAAAAAAATAAAGCTTATATTACAACGAAAAAGTGCCACACATGCCCCATAAAATGAATAAAAGCAAAGGGAACTATTCCAACATTACAATGAAAAGAGCCACATATGCCCCTAAATTCAAGCATCGATGAAAACTTTGATTGCTATGATTTATGATAAGTTATGGGGAGTGGGAATGTATGAATGATATATAACTACCGACGAGTTGAGCAGCTTGATCCATGTCACTCTATTCAGCATTCTTGAAGCCTAAAGTAAAATTTCTCAAGTTGTCCCAAAGAGAACAGAAAATTAATTCCACAGATATGCAACTGGATAATCAGATGCGAATAAGTAACATTGGTAAAACAATGAGATAATGAGAGGTAAATTTGTCCGACAAAGGCCATTAAAGATCTTTTAGTTTAAGGAAAGTCACTCGATACCTATAAAAAGTTATTTGGACGGAAAGAAAGGATCCTAACTCGACGTCACTCAAATATTAGCTTAACCTAACTCGACTTTAACACGACATAAGGTCATCCTGAGGTTTCTCAGGCTCAGTTGGAGGTTATATACGAGCATCTCACGCAAAATCCGTTCGCTCAATAAAGCTCAACCTCGGTCGATCTCAACTCGACATCAGCTTGACCTTAGCTCGTTATCGACTTTATCACATTAATGAAGCACTCTCTTAAAATAAAATAAAATAAATACTTTTAAGCAAAGAGTAGCTTACTCAAAAACCTCTCACCAAGTGAAGCAAATACACAGCATAACCTTTGTTTCGAGACCAAGGGCTACAAAAACACACACCCGTGAGATATTAGGATCAGAGCATTCCAATCACTTGCAAGCAAGCAACAGAGTGGGTGGAGTTACTGATAAAGAATTAAATATCATCTAAGTGAGGTACGACCAAAGCCAAGTAATGATCTACAACTTGAGCCTTGTATGATTCATTTAATCCAGAATGACTCTAACTTGGCCTAATGGCCTAACCCAACCCAAGCTTTCCTCAAGATGTGGCCAAGCTTGCATTGCGACTAGCCAAGATTTCCTCGAGAAATGGCCAAGGTTTTCTCAAGCTTTGGTCAAGCTTGCCTCATGAATAAATCTGGGTAAACTAGCCAAACAAAAGACTAAGTTAAATAACTAGACTACATCAGAGAACTAGAAGAAACTTGACCCTAATCCCAAACATGAGTCCCAAATGCTCAACTTCGGTAGCCACATTAGCCATTTGGCCTCGGGACACGACCAAAAGTTTTTCGGTATTCAAAATTGTCTCGATGGCCTTAAGCCACCAACTGGTCGATTAAGGACAATCTTGTAAAAATTTGTGTGATATAGATGAATCCTTATGTTTAAGCCTAACCAACTTAGCCAAGCCACATCTGGTTCCTTGTTTCCATCCAAAAAGAGAGACTCACGAACCTGCCCAATAAGTTCGCAACGAGCATGTGTTTGATGTTTCCACGATCAGTAGCCAACAAACACTTAGCCTTCGTTGTACCCCATCGTTTGAGTGTTGTTGAAGTGTATGGAAACCGTGTCTAACAAAATATAAAAGATTTATCTGAATTATACGATAAAGAAAACCCTGAGGACGTACCTTCATCTGATAAGGTATCTCAAGAGACATAAAAGGTTGAACCAATAAAGGGGCAACAACCAAAGACCATTCCAAGTCAAGAACAATATATAAGAATATAATGTCTCATTTGTAGTATTAGGTGACAGTTAGAGAGAAAACAATAGCAACAGTAAGAGATTCTGCTTTGTAATTCATATTATCAATAAAACACAACTGTTTCTTATTCTATAGTTTCAAGTTCTTGCGATTTTTAGTTATAAATTTTTATTTACTAAAACCGCCACGGTTCTTTAGCTTCGAGTGCTTTTTTCCAACCACTCAATATTGGGATAAATGTGAGGTAGTATTCTGTATGGGCCAACCTACACTCATACTAACCTATCTTTAACTTTGACCCCCAAACCTCGTTCTTTCATGACTCATTTTGACCGAGCCCACACAAGTGGGATGACCGTCTGCCAATATAGTTACATCGAATGGTCCCATGAAGTGTTCATTTTTTAAGTCATACAAACGCGGTTGAAGTGTCTAATTAACTGAATATACTTTTATTATCTACAATTCATTACATCATGAATATCTTAACCAATTGAGATGTGAAATATCATGTCAAATGCTCATAAATATGAAGAAATGTTGATTTTATTAAAACTCCAAATTTGAAACAAACAATATTTAGACATACATAACATCACTTTGTACATCCTAAAGTCTCGGTGCTAATGACAATTATCAATTATATTTTATCTCGAATGGCTACATTCGCAATCATGGAATGTTATCCAATTCACAAATAGATGGGTTGCATAACTGTAAACCCCTAGATACATAGCATTGCATCCACACATAGCAACACTCCTAAATAAATCATCTTATTTGTAGAAGTTCTATACATACTTAAGATATTGAATTGAGAAACATAGAGTCAAAGTCAAAATTTCTTATAAATTGAATTGTGTTGTTACAATAAACAAAAACAAAAAGAAAAACACAAACAAATTCATCATACATACATGAGTGGCTCGTCGCGATAACAATAATGGTCATCGTGGTAAAAAATCTAAATGTTATGGTTTGTCGTGGAAACAGTACTGTATGTCACGACGAATTGGGATTCTTAATGTGGTTTAACGAGGCAACGGGCGAGTTTATCGCGACAACCACTCTGAGATCCAAAATCAAAACCCTAATTTGATTCTAATTGGGGTTGTCCAATTATTTTTGAATTTATGACTTGGAATTTTAGTCGTTCGTTATAATTAACCAATTGCATGCTTTTGATTGCACCAATTAGGCCATAGTCATTCATACTACATTCAATAATCACCTATATTCTTGGAGGTGACAAAATAATAAAATAATTTGGGGTTTTTCCCAATATAGATCAATTCATGAACTTGGTTTTGAAAGATTGAATTGAGAGGTATAGTGAGCTCCAATCATAAAGAAATTAGTTGGCTCTAATACCAATTGTTAAATAAAATCTCCATAGGTCAGAGACCTTAAAACACGAATGAATGTATTCCGTAATTTGAGAGACAAACAAAATGAATGTGAATATGAACTTAACGACTTACAAATCTTCAAGTTTTATTTCATCTCGTCTACGGTGTAAGTATTTTGATCCGAGCTCTTGCAGAAGAGCAGGTTATAGATCGTCTCGCAGTTTGTAACTTGTTATAGTTGTTGCCTTTGAAGGACAAAAATAACAACACTGAATGGAAGATAACTATCTAGAACTCTCGATTAGAATTAGAGAAGAAAAAACAATGAGTTATAAAGCGACTATGATTTCTTTTTTGTTCTAAAGAATACGATAACATCATGGTGAAATTAAGGTTTTAGAAAATTATTTACATTATTACCTTGTGAACACCCATAATTAATTAGCAGTTCTTGTAGTTTATTAAAGTTTTTAGATACAACCTACTAACTATTCTCTTTAAATCACCACATTAATTGATTCTAAATTGATGCAGTCCTGATGTACTCGCCACTACAGAAGACCACAACATCTAATAAGCTTTTTAAAGCACAATAACGAAAATGTCAAATTGATGTCTCCCTTAAAATCTACATCAACTCAACTCGTATACACTCTGTAAACTTACATGATACTTACCATATTATTATATTTAGATCTAATATAATATAGATTGATTGTATTTATTAAATTGGACATATAACATTAGGATTGGATACTCTGAATCTACATACAATGAAACATATCAAATTTATAATATATTTACAATATATGCATCAATTTCATCGCTCAAATTTTGAATAATTACCACATGGTTATATATAATTTTGGATCATTATGTCGAAATCATGCTTTAAACTAACATACAATTGTGACATAATTAACTCAAAATAAATGTTAGATTACAACATGTGATTTCGACACATTAATCAAGATCACATAATATTAGATGACATATAATTTCAACTAAAACGATAAAATTTATATGTTAACCGTGAAAGTTAAATTTTAAAAAATAACAATTCGCTTCTAAAATTTTTAGTTCGGATTATAATAATTGAAATCGAACCCGTAATTTTTCATCTATTTTTAGGTTATTTAGTTTAGTTTTTTTTAATATTTTTCAAATAAAAGTTAAATTTATGTTAGATATATAGTTTGGAATAATTATCCAATTTGTAGTAAAATTAATTTTGAATTTTTGTTGGTTATTTTATAAATAAAACTGAAACTTAATTTCTTTATATACTATGAGTGTTGATTAAATATTTCTGCTAGAAAATGTATTCAAGAGAATTAGTTTGAACCTTATTCACATTTAATAAATTATAAAGAAACAAAATAATACAAAAGTTATTTCCTCCATCACATTTTTTATTTCCTCTATATTTAAAAAAAAGACAAACTTATCATTTGTTTTTACTATCTTAACTTGACTTTACTTTCTAATTTATAATTTGATGCCACTAACCACTACGAACCCCTTATACTAACAAACACATTATTAATACGAACACCAATACGGAAAAATCCCAAAACAACGAACGAAGATTCATTAAAAAAAACCAAATCAGTTGATGGTATAAACAAAACGAACCACGATACCTAAAGAAGAAACAGAAAAAAAACACCTAGAGTTCAATATAAAATTTTATTAGGAGAATACGGATAAGATAAGTGAGGAAAAAGGAATGAAGACCGGATATGGCTGGATATTTACGGACTCTATTGCTTCATTTCTTCTACAAAGAACTTTGGTTTTGGGGAGGAACTTGGGTACCGGTAAAAAAACAAAAAAAAATGGAAAACCTAAAATAGGGAACTACTTTGATTTTAAAGAGGATCGTTGATTTTAATTTTTAATTTAACATGTGAAATTTTTATATTAATTTGTTTGAAATTTTTATTTTTTACTTAATTTTTATTTTAAAATAATTTTTAATTTCCAGTTTACAGAGCTTATGTTATAATTTATTTCTATAAAATGAAATCGACTATTTTTTAACAAAATAAAAATTTATTAGATCAAATGAAGTGGACGAGTGAAATGCCTAAACCGTAAGTCTAGTCAAAGTCCGAGCTTTAATAAAATGAAAATAATAGCACTATATTTTCAGATTCGTTACCTTCCAAAATAATAGAAAAAAATTCAAATCAAACTCTTCTTCTTGCATAAGCACCAACAAAGATGTTTTCCCATTCACGTTATGTATGAGTGACGATTTGAGGAGCATAAACATTAAAGGATAAGCAGTTGGATTTGAAATTCTCCAAAAAAAAAATTGTTTGTTTTACATCCTCTCGTGACTTAACTTTTTTGAATTTTATTAGGATTGATAGGGCAGATGGGACTGAGTTTGTGTGAAATCTGGGTCAGACATTTTGAAGCTTGAAGGTAATTGTATTGATGTAGATGTATTATTTGAGTTGATTCGTATAAACAAAGAAAATCGGCTGAAACTTCTTTTACTACACCATCAATTACTTTACCTTTGATTCTGAGCTACCCTTTTAACAACTTTATATGATTCTAGTTGCAAGTACATAAATATCAAATTTCAAGACTTCCCATAAAAGTCATGACAGATAAATGAGCATGAAATGTATCTTATTGTAATCTAATGTGTGTCTCTTTATAAGAGCTTTTTTGGCTAGCCAATCGGCTATTTTATTATGTTCGCAAAAAATATGTATGATAGACGTTCATGGTTTAATGAGTTGCCTGCAATTGTCTATAAATAAATACACGTACCATGAAAATATTTCATTATAATGATTTCTAATGGAACTTTTGAATCAGTTTCCATATTTAGATTTGTGATGTTTTTTTGCATTCCATATAATCAATCCATTTATCAATGCTCTTTATTCAGCTAAGATAGCATTTTGCGTCCCATAAATTCTTTTATAAGCTAAAATATTCAACCATGTAGATTGAAATATAAAGTAAGACAAGTGAAGAAGAAGTACGATATGGACAGTCAATCTGATTGATCTTGCACAACTCGTCAAAATCAAAGTGAGCAGAGGAAAGCACGTTTTGAATCTGATAAACATCATCGTACTTCACGAAAAGAGAAAAAAGACAAGCATAGGTATTTTGCATCCACTGGTGATGAGTTTGACAGTTCGACATCTTAACAAAAGAGATATCGGGGATGTTCGAAAGAATAAAAATGACGGTCTCGAAAATCGCATAAAGACTATAGATAAAAAAAAAGATAATGTGCCACGTTATTTGAGGGAAACATAATGGTGTGAAGGAAATACATTGAATCAATATACATGTTTAGATGATCGAAATTTATACGTCGTCATGGGAATATGAGGATATAACCAGTACATTCAAGGAGTTGATTGGAGAAATTCTCTTTTAACAATTGAGATAAGTTTTATTTCTCTTCTGAAGCGGTTTAATATTTCTAAGGTCGAGAAATTTGATGGGATGCAAGATTTAGATGATCACATCGAGCGATTCAAGAACTATATGATGAACTTCAAAGATGATGATAGGTTGGCATGTAGAGCCTTTTTCGGACATTTAAGGGCACATCATTAAAATGGTACAACAGGAATCTGAGGGGATCTATTTCCAATTTTAGAGATTTTAATATAACTTTTTTACAACAATTTGTGGGAAGTAAATAAATGCGAGCAAATGGTGACACTGTCATACAGTGTAAGCAGGTTGTGGGAGAGAAGTTAAATGATTATACAAAGTGTTTTATGTTAACAAAAAGCACGATTAGATAATTATGAAGAGTTTGTAGCTATGGCCACATTTTGACAAGATTTATTACCAGGTGATTTAGCAAATGAAAGAACAAAGAGGAGAGCTTTGACTTTGAGAGCACTGATGGCTCAAGTCTAGGGTCAAATTAAAATGGAGAATCAACTAGAGTTCGAGGAATGGTTGGACTTAGTCAAAAGAATTCAGGATAGGTGTCAAATAATCAAGCAAAATCTTTGAAAATCATCTCGTCCAAGAATTAACAATAGTTTTCCTCCTTGAACTTGAGGGTACCCAACGCAAGCTACAGGGTATCAATTTCAAAAACCAAGGCCAAATTAGTGGATAAGGCCAGAATATTATGTTGATTTAACTGCATATGTCTTTTTGATTTATGAAAAGGCTAAAAGATATGTGAGCTTTAAAAAACAGCTCCAATAAATATACCAAGAGAAGAGCACAACAACATATTTCATAAGTATCATAATGACATAGGACATGATGCCACATATTGTATAGCTTTGAAAAAGGAGGTGTAGATTTTAATTGAAAATAGAAAATTAGATACTTCTGTTAAAGGGTAGAATAGTGGGCCAAATGATCCAAGTGCATCAACTTCGCAAGCAGTAAATCGGAATTCAAATGAAGAAAATCTGATGATTATAGATTCTAAGATCTATAAGTTTAACGCATCTTCAGAATATTTGGATACAGATCGAGATCGGTTAATTTTAATGGTTATGGATGAACCAGTAGAGCAAGAACGAGTTCGAAGTTTATGTGAATGTTTTGAGTCCTTGGCAATTTTTGGGGGAGATTCCATGACTGATAACACTAATAGCTTCAGGAAAAGGCATGTGGTAACTTTAGCTACTCAAGTAGAATGAATGATATCTACTCATTTGTATGATAAGAAATATTTTCATTTTATTATTTTCGATAAAGATGATTTGAGAGGAACTGTAGGTTCTCATGAAGATGCAGTGGTTATCGGAGCAGAAATAGTTGAGATTGAAATTCGACGTGTGTTGATAGATACAAAAAGCTCTGTGAATGTTCTGTTCAAGTCAACATACGATATGATGTGTAATCCACCTCAAATTTGTCAGTTAAACCGTACTATAATTGGGTTTACAGGTATGACAGTCAGGTGATTATAGAATTCGAGGGTGAAGTGTGTCTGGGAAAAAGGCCTTTTGAAACAAAAAGGTTCAAGTTTTATTTATGGTGGTGGAGCGTCCAACCAGTTATAATGCCATTTTTTGGAGATCTTGGTTTTCAAGGATGTATGCATTTGTATCCAATGTTCATCAATGTTTAAAGTATGTTATCGGAGACCGTGTTGGAGTGGTCTGAAGTGATCAAAAGATAGCCACAGAATGTTATGCAACAACTCTTCGTATCTGAGGTCCTAATAGTGAAGATTGAATGGCCGAATAGCAATCAGAGGGGTTGACCTCGAAAGAAGAAGAAGGAATTGATGATCCGAGGGAAACCCTGGGTTCCCTAACAGTAAGTGAAGACATTAAAGAGTATTTGTTTACCAATGGAAAATTCTTTGAATAGGGACATTATCACAAACTTTGTATCAATAAGTGTTACAATTTTTTATTGCTAATTTTGATATTTTTGCTTGGAAAACAGAGGATGTAATGGGGGTTCCATCTGATGTTATATGTCATAGCTTGGCTATAAATCCGAGGAACAAGCCAGTTATTCAAAAAAGATGTTCTTTTTATGATGAAAAATCAGAGGCTATTGTTGTAGAAGTGGATTGTTTGTTTAGGGTCGGACATATTAAGGAGGCACAATATCTTTTATGGATAGCAAATCCAGCTTTAGTTAAAAAGAAGAAAAGGAAATGGAGGATGTGTGTTGACTTCACAGATTTGAATCGAGTATTCCCTAAAGATCCATTTTCAGTTCCTCGAATATATCAACTAGTTGATTCTACTTTACGAAATAAAATTTTGTCTTTTATGGATGTTTTTGCAGGGTATAACCAAATTCAGATGGATCCAAAATACTAAGAAAGCATTACATTTATCAATGATCGAGGCTTACATTGTTATAGGTTTATGCCTTTTGGGTTGAAGAATGTTGGAGCAACATATCAAAGGTTGGTGAATAAAGCTTTTACTTCTCAGATTGGGAGAAATATGGAGGTATACATTGAGATATGTTGGTTAAAAGTCCAGCTGATGATAGGTACTTGGAGGATTTAGAGGAAACGTTTTTCAGTTTAAGAGCTATTCGATTAAAGCTAAATCCTGATAAATGTACTTTTGGAGTTTCTGACTTTGCTATGAGTGTTGTTTTAATAAGTGAAGATAAGGGAATTTTGAAGCCATTTTACTATGTTAGTAAAAATCTGTTGGCATCAGAGAAAAGGTATTTGAGATTTGAAAATTTTGCTCTAGCTTTAGTGCTGGCTTCTAGGAAAATGCGCCCTAATTTTCAAGCTTATACTATTGTGGTTTGAACTTATTTTCCACTAAATAATGTGTTACAACGCCCAGACATTTCTGGAAAGATGACCAAGTGCTTAGTAGAATTGGGAGATTTCGATATCACTTTGTTTCTTCGAACGACCATCAAGGCTCAAGCTTTAGTTGATTTTCTTGTTGAATTTCATTCAAGCCGGTCTGATGAGGATACAGATAAAGAGACCTTTCCAGAAACATCGGTGTGGATAGTTCGAACAGATGGTGGCTCTAGTATATTGGGGTGCAGCGCATAAGTCCAATTGGTTGCTCCTTCTAGAGAGTCTTTGTATCAAGCTATTCGATTTGGGTTTCGTGCATCGGATAATGATTGAATATGAGGTTGCGTTGGTTGGTTTAAGACTTTCTAATATATGTGGAGTAAAAACAGTTCGGTTGAAAACATATTCACAATTAGTAGTAATCATGACATGTGTTCTGAGGCTAAGAAAGATCATTTAATTTTATACATGCGTGAGCTTCAAAATTTGGCTCTCCTATTTGATAAAGTGACTATAGAACATATTAATCGAGGTGATAACACAGTTGCTGACTCTTTGGAAACAATTTCTTATACAAAATAATATCATAGGATATTGTTGCAGGAGAGTCCCTTCATTTTAGCATGATCAGAGCAATGTAAATATGTTTAGGAGGTATTTGTCACTCCAGATCATAGTTTTAAGCGATGTGCGACACCCTGCGACGACGAGGGGTCAAAAAGTTGCTGCGACGCGACGAGAGTTGCGGCAAGAATTATTCGGTTTACCAATATTATTAATTAAATAATATATAATATAATAAAAAATAAAATCTAAAAATCAATAAAATTATTATAAAATATTAATTTCAAATGTTTCAAGATATTTTAATGCGATTAAACATAAAAATACAGTTGAAGAAGAAAAAAGCAACGTGCAGTAGAAGAAGAATTTTTTTGAATTAAATATAAAAATACAGTTGAAGAAGAAGGAAGCAACGTGCAGTAGAAGAAGAGATTTTGTGTGTGGCAATTCAATATTTAGTATAAATCTGAATAGATTTTATCAATATAAATAAACTGATTAAACATTTAAGAAATGAGTAATTCACTATTTAGTTTACATTTAAGATAAGTTAGTGCTTTCGAGTTGAATGGTTCGAAAGTTGAATAGTAATCGCTGCTTCAGAATGGATTTACTTTACTTTATATAACGTTACAGTTCAATTATAGTAGTTTAAGTAATTAAAATTACTTTATATATAATAAAAACAATAATAGATGTAGTCAGTGGAATAACGCTCCTGACGCAATGTGACGTTACGGTTCTGTAACGTCGCCGCGACAGATATTTTTCCGTTTAGACCGTTACGTGTCTCGCCGTAATGATTTTTGAGTGTTACAAGCCGGCGCGCGCTGCAGCGATATTTTTTAAAACTATGCTCCAGATATAATTCGAGGTGATTGGAGATTTGATATTCTTAATTTTTTGCTAAAAGGAATGTTGCCTCAAGATCCACAGTTGGCTAAAAAGTTAAGATATATAGCTCATGGCTATGTTATATTGGATGGACTGTTATACAAGAAATCTTTGAGCGGATCATTGCTACGCTATTTGGGAAAACAAAAGTCTCAAGAGATTTTATCTGAGATTTTAAGTCTTTGACACGTCGGGTTTTGTTGTCATGGTATTATTAGCCTTCAATTATAAATGATGCTAAAGTTCTAGTTCGAGGTCGTGATACTTGTCAACGTTTTTTCCATTCTTTCACAAACCAACAGTACCACTTACGTTTGTTTCTGAAACTATTCCTTTTGATAGATGGGGAATAGACTTGGTAGGACCATTTCCTATGGCTTCTGGAGGGCATCGGATGATCATTATAGCAAATGATTATTTTTCGAAGTGGGCAGAGGCTGAACTATTGTTTGGAACAAAGGTAAAGTATATTATTAAGTTCATTATGAATAATATTTGTTGCCATTTTGGGGTTCCTCGAGAAATTACCACAGATAATGGGCCTCAATTTAACAATGAGAAAATGACTTCTTTGGTGCTTTGAGGGGAATCACACAGTATTTTTCTATGCCATTTCATCCACAAGAAAATATTCAAGTAGAAGTGACCAATAGATCTATTCTAGAAGGTTTGAAGAAGAATTTAATAGGTGCTGCGGGAAAATGGCCTAACTATTTACAAGAGGTCTTGTGGGCTTATCGTACAACTTTCGAGAGGCTACTCTAGAAACCCCTTTGCATTGGTTTATGGTATGGATGTTATTAGTCCTGTAGAATCTATTCTACCTTCTTATTCAATATTCTGAAGAGGTGAATGAAAATGCAAAGAGAACAGAGCTAGATTTGATTGAAGAGATAAAGGTTAGAGCTCATTTGAATATGGCTCATTAAAACGATGATGAGGAGCCGGTACAATTCGAAGGTGAGAATGAGGGATTCTAAAGTATGAGACGGAGTTTTGAGAAAATTATTCCTTCATACAAAGGATAAATGCCTCTAAAAGATGGCCCCAAATTGGGAGAGTCTTTATCTGGTTATGGAGAGGATGAAGTCGAGTACATATCACCTTTGTGATGAGCAAGGTAGGATGCTTCAACATCCTTAGAATCTATAACACATGAAGTTTTATTGAGAATAATGTTTTGTTTTGATTTGTTTTTAATAATTGGCACACGTTTTCCTACCTTGTTGGCGTAATGAGCTTTTAGTGAGGTGTCATGTAAATATTCAAAAATATTAATAAAAGTCTTTTTTTGTCAATGGTTGTTTAGAACATAAGTATTTCAATAATTTTGGTTACTAGTCAAAGACTGATCATCTTTGAAGTTGTTGACTAGGAGTAATCAATCCAAAGTGTTACATGTTTATTATTAACATTTTTCAAATAGACAACCATATTCAAAGTACTACATTCTCTAAACGCACTGTACATATTCGAGGTGTTACATTCTCTAAACGCATTGTACATATTGTAGGTGCTACATTCTCTAAACGCACTATATATATAGTGTTTACATTCTTTAAACATACCATTTGTTATTCGAGGTGCTACGTTCTTTAAACGCACTTTTAAGGCACTATTTCTTCGAGGTAAAGATGACTTTGTTCTTAAAATTATAAGTTTTTGTGATAGGGAAAATGAATATAGAAAAAGGAAAACTATTAATTCATAAAAGACAATATGACTTCACAAAAAGATATTATGGATGCTAAACAGCTAAACATTCATTAAAAATAAATCATCACACAATATCGTGTGACTTGGAACAAAAAAATACCAAGGGGAAAAAAATAGTTATTTGTCTTTGGAATTTTCTTCTAGAGGATCTCCTTCATCTGTTTCATTTTCTTCTGATTTCGTCTCTTCGGAGGAATCAGTGGGGACAGGATCAAAGGCTTCGTTGGGTTGGTTGGCTATGGGGATTAATTCTCATAAGCTAGACAAATTTACCTTGGAGAATGCTGCGTGAATTTCACGAAGAAAATTGATTGACTACTAGCAGCCAATGTGTCTTTCCCACACTCAGTTTTGGTGGCCTCCATAGCGATTTCCTCTTCTTTCCCAAAGGAAGTTTTGAGGTCAGCCATATCACTTGTCAGCTTCTTCTTCTCTTCTTCAATCTTCTTTAACGATTTTTGTATGATAAAGTATTTTTGTGCTCCTCGGATAATTCCTTCGCATGCTTGTTCTTAAGTTCTTTTATCTTAGCCTCATGAGAAATCTTGAGCTCCTCTAGTTTTTAATAATGCACGGAGGAAATGTGACATTTAAGTTGGATAGCTTGATGGATATATAACGACATGTCTATTTGGAATACGCGAAATTGCTCCTCGATATGTTTCCTAAAACTATCTCTCATTTTTTTTCTCTGCAGCAACAATATTCTTATATTGAACCATCTCTTTAGCCATGTTTTCCAAATGGCTTCGAGAAGAATTTACTTATGTGCATAATATTTTAGCTGCTGATTTGATTTTGGAAAAAAGTTTCAGAGCAAGTAAGACTTCCTCAGATTGCTCATGGGCAGGGATAAACCTTTCGTTGTTGTAAGGCATGATACTAGATGAGGAAGCCAAGTAATTATCTGAAGAAGGTAGGAGTTCCTTCAAGAGAGGAGCAATGATTTGATGGCCAATTTATCGAAGTCGTTCCTAGATTTCTTGAACCTTTGGATATATATATATATATATATATATATATATATATATATATATATATATATATATATATATATATATATATATATCCTTATAGAGAGCTTGAAGATCTTCTTCACTAGCAAGCTCATCCGGAAAAAATTTGTCATCTTCTCAATAATGTTATGACGCCATTTATCCTTGAGTATCTTCTACTTCAACTCCTTCTCGAAGATTTTCTGTTGGAGTCTCCTCAGCTTCGGTTGGAGGAATACTTAAAGCAATTAACTCAAGGGTATTTTCTACTCTTATTGATGATGAAGTGTTTGCAGCTTTACTTTTCCTTGTGGTAGAAGTCTTCTTCTTTTTTTAAGAAGGTTCAACCTCGACTCCCTCCTTGATTGTGGGCAAACTAACTTCAGTTGCTTTACTTTTACTTTTGGCTCCTTTTTTCTTTTGAGGGCTTTGATTTTCTGAAGGTCTAGCATCAGATGTACTAGCTATTTTTTTCTTTTTCCCTTTTTTTTGCGGGAAGTATCTGTCAGATATGTTCCTCACAAGAAGACTTGCCTTACCATCAGGTGCTACCAGTCTCTTCACAACCAAAATTTGGAAAGGTCATCACCTAAGATGATCCTCCACAAATGGTTGTTGGTAAAATTTATAAGCAGAAAAGCTGAGTGTAATTCATTGCCCCATTTTTTCTGCCTATGTGGCCAATTTTACAAAGATGTCTTTGGCATCTTTCTTCTGACCCTAGAATCTCTTCAAAATTCTTGAGTACGTAAATAATATATATATAAAAAAAATTAAGTATAAATTATGTAGAGTAAAGAAAAATATGGAAAGATGAAAATATTATTGTTGCTCCTCTAGACGAGGTAGAGTTTTGAAGGATTCTCCTCGGATATTTCCTTTCTATTTTCCCAAGCCCCATAAATGAATAAAAATATTTGCTTCCACAATTTGTCAGCTTTGAGCAGATATTCGATTATTTTGAAGTCATTTACAAGGATTAGATAGTAGAAGGGCAATATCGGCCCCTCTAAAAACCCAGTCATTGCAAGGAAATCTTTGATGAAGAGGGGGATTTGACTTAGTCATGAAGCCATATTTACTTATAGAATTGTGAACCAAATATTTGGTGTTTCTTATGTGGTGTGGATAAAAGTAGCCTGAGGGTAAGCTGGTAATTTCAAGTGGAGTTTTAGGGCGGAGTAAGGGTGTTTCACGGTGGTGTGGTGGTGTTTAAGGGTGTTTCAAAGGTGGAGAGAGAATTAAGCAGCCTGGCAGCAGTTAATTTTTCTTACCCATAGTTAATGCTGGTGGTTGGGTATTTATAGTGTGATATTTGGGCCCTTATGGGCTTTCGGGTCAAGTTTAATGGACCCGGGTCATGTTTAAAGACCCAAGAGTTTTAAGCAGATGTGCAGGTAGCTTAGTCAGACAGTGATTAGGTTTTTTAGTACTTTAGTCATAGTTCGAACTGCCTTATGTTTGCAGTGTTCTAGATCATCTGTCCGGTTCAACCAGTGCTGTTCGAATTGAAGTCATGGAGTCTGTCCGAATTTACGGGGTGATTTACTTTGGACTACCCTTCCGGGGAGCTCTTCGAATTCGGACTCATCAGGAGCCCCTTTTTTAGGTATTTGAACAAGTGTCCTTGTTAAAGAACTGAAAAACAGTCCGATTGAAGAAGTGGTTTTCCAATTCGAAGAGAATTGAGATAGGCCCAGACAGTCCAACCGTTACGAATTCCAAACGGTTCTTTGTCAGAGGTAGTGGGACACGTGTCACTCTCTGGTTGGTTACTTTTAGCCGTTTTTTCACCTTGAAAGTTGCACCACTTTCTCGAACAAGTTACTTCTTTAAATGCTATTGATGACGTCAGCGCCGTTTTTAATCATTGCCCAACTTTTCGGATTCTCCTAGGAATCAAACCCTTTTTTACATTTACTATAAATTCCATTTGTCTTTCACAGTCTCATTTTCACTTTTACTTTGCCATTTCACTCAAAACTTCATCTCTCTAAAACTTCAAACTTTCCTTAGTTGTTTTATGTTCACAGCAAGAACAGCTCTAATCAAGGGTGGCTGGCTCAATCTTTCAGAACTAGAGAAAGCTCAAAGGGTTGAAAAAGAGAAAAGACTTGCAGCAGGGCTTCCAGCATCGCCAGTTGAGAAATCAGCCCCTTCAATCGAAGAGTCTAATAGAGGTTCGTCTTCTTCGAAAGGTACAAAACCTAGAAAACTCTTTCGATCAACACTTTCTCCCATCGTATCTGACTCTTCAGTTCAAGAGTCGATCCCTATCGTTGAACCGGGGGTCACTGTTACAAGTGTTAGGAAGAAATCCACTTTTATTGCTATGGGGTCCGACTCCGACCATTCTCCAGACAAACTGATTATAAAAAGACCAAGCAGATTGGTTAAGGGACTCTCTTCAAAAAATACCAGCGAGTCAGGGTCCGGGGCAGCTGTTAGGACTCTCCGGGAAAGGCCGGTTGGTCCGGAGGCTAGCAGTCCACTACCTCCCAAGGACACCTCGATCTCAGAAACTCAAACTGAGGCGAGAACTCAAAAACATACATCTAGCCAACAGTCCGGAGGATCAGCTGTGCCAAGCTTCATCCCTCCCCGGGCTGTTTCTGCAGAAGCTCCCCCAACAGTAATGGAGGAGAGGATGGAAGACTCCACTGAGGAGGTCAGGTTTGAGTCCGAGTCTTCCGGACAAGCTGAAACTGCTATAGTTGTTGCCAAGAAAGGCAAAGAGGACTTGTATCTGAGGCGTCCGGATCTGCCGGAGAGCCTTGAAGGGAGAGTTGGGCCCTGCTTTCACAAGGTAGAATTTAAGTATCTTTTGTCTTTGTTAAAAACCAAATACACGTTTATTCATACTAGAGACTTGGGACGGCTTCGCACTAAGTGGGGGATCCCTGAAAACGTAAAGATCCGAATTCCCATCGATCCGGAGACCCCGATGGATTGCAAGAGAAACGAGATAGTCTTCTTTACGGAGCTACTCAATTGGGGACTCAGGTTCCCATTGGATCCAGAGATAGTGCGCTATTTCCATTTAGTCAAGCTATGTCCATCACAGTTGAGCCCCAACGGATGGTACACCTTGATGTCATGCATTATGGCATCTAGGTTGTCCGGAATTCCTCTTCCAATGGAAGAGTTCGCCGCTGTTGCTAGTCTGTGCAAACACCACCAATTCCCTTTTTATCACTTTAATATGGGGAACAATCTGAAAGTCGTCGATGATCTCCTGGAGTCGGAGAATAAATGGAGGAGCCAGTTCTTGTTTATAAGTGGCTCATGGGAGAATGGTAAGAAGATTAAGGTTCGGGAGAATCCTAGCCTTCTTCGAAGTAGATGGAGAAGCGATCGTAAGTTCTTTCCTTAAGTTTCTGTTCGAATCTTCCCTTCTTTAAGCTTTCACTAACTAGTTATTCTTTTGTTTTGTTAGAACTGCCAAAAGAGTTCGGAGACTATCTGAAAGCCGGACAGGTCACCTGTGGCAAGATAAATGCATGGGCCGCAGAGAACTGGGAGAACCGGTTTCACAAGGCTTTCACTTCGGGGAACTTGGCGAGATCTCACCTGTGGAACACCACAGGTCGAAGGGATTTAACATGGGAGGAGTTCTCCACCCCTCCTGATGATGACATAGTGCTGAGAAGGTCTCATGAGCTAGATGGGACCCTTTTCCTTCCTGCCCGGGCCAAAGCCCCAAGTAAAATGAAGGGCCAGAAGAAGAAAGGGAGGAAAACAGCAGCGGATACGGAGAAAAAGGCTCCAACTGACACAGAGGTGCCAGCCCCGGCTCAAGTTGATGCAAACCTTCTTCAGGTGGTAGAAGTGGAAAGTAAGAAACACGGAGAGACTCCCTCAAAACCTTCAAGGGCCTCCAAACGAACTCGCAAGCAAATAAGCGATAGTGCTGACAGAGAGGTAAAAAAGAAGAAGACTTCTCAAGAAGAAGAGTTTGCTCTCCGGGATCCGGAGCCCACTTTCCCAATTGATCCAACGTTGGCTGAAGAGATCCCAGAGAATCTTAACGAAGGGATTCCAAGGGAACTCCATACTGATGAGATTGAAAGGGGAGAGATTAATATGGACGAAGTGGATGTCACCGGCCTGGGTCCTCTAGGTGATTACTTTCTTGGTCTGTCAAGAGATGAGTTTGCTGGGCCATATGTTCCCCCAAGCAGCTCCAACACAGTAAACTTTAATGGCAGGACTTTCTTGGTTTCCAGCGAAAGGGACGTTATAGCTCATTCCCTCCTTAGCAACGTGCAACCAGTACTTACCTTGGAAAGGCAGGTCCGGAGTCAGGCAAAGTCCATCAAAGAACTTAAGTCTGAGAAGGAGTCACTGTCCGAAGACCTCAGGACTGCCACTACTAAGGTCGACTTGCTCAAGGAGTCGAACGAACAGCTGAAGAAAAGTCAAAATGAAAGCAACACAAAAGTTGCCTCTTTAGAGAAAACCCTAGAAGATCTCCGGGCTAAGCTGTCCGAGTTGGAGAAGGACTTGAAAACCTCAAAAGATGAGACTGCAGCAAAAGAGAAGCTTGTCACCAATCTGACTACTGACAAACTTGCTTTAGAGAATGCAGTGACTCAGGCTGTTGACGAGAAAGCTGCTCTGGTGAAGGATCAAGAGGCCATGATCAAGGCCAAAATCAACGATTATGCCAGGGAGATGATACGGAGTGAGGAATTATTGATTGAAATGGCGAAGTCCGACATGGTCCTCCTATTTCACGAGAAGTTCCCGAAGAGGAGACTTGGGGACTTATGGCGTTACGTGGATGACGATGATCTCCCATATTGGACCATGGTTGATGAAGGGTACACTGATATATCCTTATCTGGTGACGAGGAGGAAACCGGAGAGAGTCCGGGTGAAGAAGAGGCTAACCCCAAAGGCAAGAAGGTCATTGAGGAAAAAAGCGATATCAAGACCAAGGGAACAGATGAGGGTGAGCCATCTTCAAAGGCTCCACCTTAGTTGGTAATTTGTTTTGTTTACTTTTTGTTCAAACCAAAGTCCTTGGAAGGCCAAGGCACCTTTTTTGTGATGCTGTCCGTTTTAACCGGACAGATTTTTGTATTGTACTCAAACTTGTTTAAAAAGTCCTTGGAAGGCCAAGGCAACTTTAAGTTTATTGAATGAACGTTTTATCTTGCACAACCTTTCTCTTATTCCATAGTCTGTTTAAATATCTTGGAGTTTAAGTAATTTCGAGTTATCGTGTTGTGAGAGTGTTTAGTTTCTCTGGCTAGAATTTAAGTAGCCCTTAGATCTTTCAGTCCGGGTAGTATGGCAATCAACAGAACTTAGAAAATTGTTTAAAAAGGCTCCAAGTTTATTGAAAGCTCTCCGTGGCGCCGAAGAGAGGAAGTGGTATGCCCCCAAATATTTACATGGATGTTTAAACAAGTAAATATTTACATAAACTTTATTCTAAGTACATTCGAAGGTGTTCAATATTCCAAGGGTGAGTTAAAACCCTGCCATTTTTGTCTTCCAGCCAGTATGTGCCAGGCTTGATTCTTTCAACCACCGTATACGGACCCTCCCAAGTTGGGGCCAGCTTTCCGAAGAGCTTTTCCTTGGTATGCAAGAAAACTTTCCTCAACACTTTATCTCCTGGTTGAAAGTCCCTTCTTTTAACCTTAGAAGCAAACCTGCTTCTCATCAAGCCCTGATAGTGTACCATTCTAAGATGAGCTTTTACTCGCCTTTCTTCAATCAAATCAAGTTGATTTCTGATTGCTATTTCATTAGCCCGTCCGGAGAAGTTATGAACACGAAAAGAGGGGAGTGTCTTTTCTATGGGAGCTACTGCATCCATCCCATAGACCAAGGCAAAAGGTGATTCTTGTGTGGCAGCCCCAGGCGTTGTCCGGTAGGCCCACAAGACTTCTTGCAAATAACTAGGCCACTTCCCAGCAGCCCCTTCCAAATTCTTCTTTAAACCAGACAGTATTGTTCTATTAGCCACCTCAACTTGCCCATTGGCCTGTGGGTGGAAAGGTGAAGAAAAGCAGTGTTGAATACCCCTTGAGGCACAGAAGCTTTCCATTTCTCTGTTGTCAAACTGTGGCCCATTGTCTGTTGTTATTCTTTGGGGGACACCAAATCTGCAACATATGTTGGATAGAATGAATTTTATAACAGCCTTTGATGTTGTTCCTGCTAAGGAGGCTGCTTCTGTCCACTTCGAAAAGTAGTCAATGGCTACAATTATGGTTTTACGCCCTCCGGACGCCATAGGGAGAGGCCCAACTAAGTCCAATCCCCATCGAGCAAAAGGGATAGGCTCAGAAATTGATTCCAAAGGAATGGCTGGTACATGAATTTCATTGTTGTACCTCTGGCATGGGTCACACCTTCTTACCAGCTCCTTAGCATCTTTCATTATTGATGGCCAATAATATCCGGAGAGAAGCACTCTTCTTGTTAATGCTCTAAATCCACAATGGGCTGATCCCTCACCATCATGCAATTCGGAGAGAACCATCTGTGACTCATGATCTCCTAAACAGCGTAGGAGAGGTTTGCTATAGGATTTCTTGTACAAGACCTCTCTAATCATGATGAAACCACGAGCCTTGTGTTTTAAAGTTCTGGCTTGTGATTTATCCAAAGGTACGATGCCATCGGACAGATATTGTATAAGAGGAGACCTCCAATCCTGAGGCTTATTTACTTGTATTTCAAAGACTTCTTCTTTTTCCCCTTCATCAAGTTGAGTAGAAGGACTTTCAAGCACATGGATCCATGGATAGGACTCCGTGTACGCTATTGTTGCCAACGAGTCTGCTAGCTCATTCTCTGCCCGGGGAATATGCTCATAGACAACAGCTTTAAACTTCATTGCCTCATTTTTCAAGACAAGTAAATATTTAATCAATTGTTCCTTTCTAGCTTCTGATAGGCCCAAGGCATGGTGGACAAGCAATTGGGAGTCGCTTAGCAGCTTGACCCTTTTTGCTCCACAGATATAAGCCAATTTCAACCCAGCTATAGCTGCTTCGTATTCGGACTCGTTATTGGACGCCCTGAAAGCAAAACAAATAGCTTGGAACATGTTGTCCCCATAGGGGGAAGTAAGACATATTCCTGCCCCAGATCCTATGGCACTGGATCCTCCATCTATTCGGACAATCCACACTTTTTTGTCTTTTGAATCAGCAGGTTGTTCTGAGTCCCTATCAGAATGGAATTCGACCAGAAAATCAGCCACAGCTTGAGCTTTTACTGATGTTCGAGGAGCAAAGTCTATGTCGAAGTCCCCCAACTCTACTGACCACTTTGTCATTCTGCTCGAAATGTCTGCTTTTTGAAGGACATTCTTTAAAGGAAAAGATGTCCGGACGATGATAGGATGAGCCTGAAAATACGGCCTCATCTTTCTCGCAGCTATTACCAAGGCCAATGCTAGTTTTTCAAGTTTCAAATAACGCCGTTCAGCATCAATCAGGCTTTTGCTGATGTAGTATACTGGGTGAGGATACCCATCAACCTCCCTTACTAGCACAGCACTGATGGCACAGCTTGAAACAGCCAAATACACAAAGAGAGTCTCCCCCTCGATTGGTTTAAACAAAGTCTTGGGAGAGGACAGATGCTTCTTAATCTCATTGAATGCCTCATCACACTGTGGCGTCCACTCAAACCCCTTTGCACCCTTCAAAGTTTGAAAGAAAGGAGCACACATGTCCGAAGACCTTGAGATGAATCTGTTCAAGGCTGCTAACCTCCCCGTTAACCGTTGTACTTCTTTAATGTTTCGAGGAGGCTCCATTTGAAATAAAGCATTGAGTTGGTCCGGGTCGGGCTATATTCCATGCTCACTTATAATATACCCTAAGAACTTCCCGGACTGCACTCCGAACACACATTTTTCAGGATTTAACTTTAAATTTACCTTGGCCAGGTTGGCAAAAGTCTCCTGGAGGTCGGACAAGTGCAGCTGCTCATCCACACTTTTCACCATCATATCGTCAATGTAAACCTCCATATTTCTTCCAATTTGATCAGCAAATGCCTTATTGACTAACCTTTGATAAGTAGCCCCAGCATTTTTCAAACCAAAAGGCATCACCTTGTAGCAGTGTAAACCTCTATCAGTAACAAAAGTGGTATGCTCTTGATCTCTTGGATCCACCTGGATCTGATTGTACCCGGAGAAAGCATCCATGAAGGAGAGTAGCTTGTTCCCAGAAGTAGAATCTACCAGCTGATCTATCCGGGGAACCGGATACAAGTCTTTTGGGCAAGCTCGATTGAGATCTGTGAAGTCAATGCACATTCGCCATTTACCGTTTTTCTTTTTTACCAAGACTGGATTGGCAGTCCACAAAGGATACTGAGATTCTTTAATGTGCCCCATCTTTGTGAGTCTGTCAACCTCTTGTACAATGACATCAGCCTTTTCTTTCGAGAAAGCTCTCCTCTTTTGCACCACTGGTGCTACGTCTCTCCGGACAGATAAGTGATGGGAAATCACTTCTGATGGAACTCCAGTAACATCAGCATTGCACCAAGCAAAGACATGCTGATGGTCTTTTAAGAATTTTAACATCTCTTCTTTCAACACTTGTGGCATTTTGGACCCTATCTTGACAAATTTCCCTTCTTCCAAGCAGTGTGTCTCAACCTCCTCAACTGGGATCAACACTCCGGGGGTCTCTCTGGGGTCATCAATTTCACCCTCACCCCCAGAAAGGCCCTCAAACTGCTATTGGTCATTTATACGGACTGCCCCCAGTGTTCGTGGAGCCAAGGCAGTGGCATAACATTCTCTTGCAACTTTTTGACTGCTCCGGACAACCCCAACCTGCCCCTGAACAGCGTATTTTAGACACTGATGGACTGTTGAGGCCACTGCATGCATCCTAGAGAGCCAAGATCTCCCTAGAATAGCATTGTAACAAGTGGGACAGTCCACCACAATGAAAAGTATTCTGACCGTTTTCTTGAAAGGGCCTCTGCCCAACAATACTTCTTCTTCGAACTCACCGATTACATCAGCTGAGCTGCCCGTAAAGCCTACGATCGATCTGTCTGACTTTTGAATCACAGCTGGATTTTTCATTTTCTTGTAAGTATCTAGGAAAAGGATATTGGCAGAGCTCCCAGTATCTACCAGGATTCGCCTTATCTCATTGCCCCCTATCGATGCTCCTATGACAACAGCATCTTCATGAGGACCAGCAATGTCTCTCAAATCATCCCCATCAAAGACAATGAATGAGAATAAACTTGACGATTGATAAGAGGTCATGCCCCCTTCTAGTTGGGTAGCCAAATTATGAACATGCCTTTTTCTTGATGAAGTGGTAGGAGCCGTTACAGTGTCCCCTCCGAAAATTGTCAAGGACTCAAAGAATCTAATGAGCCCGGAGACTGTCCTGGAACGCTCCTCTATTGCACCCACTCTGTTCCTTGTTGGATCAGGATCCAAATATTCAGATTCCACATCAAACCTTTCAATGATCACCATAGCCCCTTCTGGGGCAGCATTAACCGGAGCAGCCCGGTGAGTGTTGTCAGGCCTGTTGCCTCCTCTTCTTTTAACGTATGCACCCAATTTCCCTCTTTCAATCAGGTTCTGAACCTCTTGTTTCAAGGCTATGCAATCATCAGTAGTATGGCCAATATCATTGTGATATTGACAAAAAGAACTGTTTCGATGTTCTCTGGGAGACTGCAAGGTTGCTGGTCTCCGATAGTGTACTTCATCTTTAGTTTTATCAAAAATGGTTGCCACACTTTCTTTGAGTTCTGCAAACCACTCCGGTTGGACCCATGGCCCTCTTTTGTTTCTAGACTGTTGGCTTTGTGCAGGGGCAGCTGGTTGAGACTGAGCTTTTCCTCTTCCATGCCCCTGTCCGGTTTCTCTAGCTTTGTTTCCGGACTGGTTTTGATTGGGAGTTGGTGTCACCGGGGTGGATCTCACCTTCCTGTGCACCCTGGTCTTTTTTGTTTCATCAACATTTATTTGCTTGCCAACTTGATTTAGCAATCCACCCCAGGTCATGGCTTTCTTCCTTGTTACTGAATCGGCCAGGTTGCCCGGGTTCAAACCTTGTCTCAGGGATGCTATTGCCACTTGTTCAAAGCAATCAGCCAGCCCATTCTTTGTGTTCACGAAACGACTTATGTATTCTTTCAACGATTCATTTGGCTCTTGGGCACAATGGATTATGGTATCTCCATTACCCTTGAGCTCCTTACTCCCCACAAATTGCCTTCGAAAGGCCACCCAAAAGGTATCAAAGTATCTGATACAACCCTGAGGAAGGCTGTTGTACCACTTCAGAGCACTCCCCGTAAAGGACTGGGAGAATGCCCTGCAGAGTAGTTTATCATCATCATCAAAGTTCATCATGAAGTTCTTGAATTGCTCCAGATGATTGTCTGGATCAGTACTGCCATCGTACTTCTCCATCTTGGTGCTATCAAACCTCTTGGGGAGGTTTCCGGACAGTATCTTGGAAGACAATGGCGATTGCCTCCAGTTCCTCCCACGACTGAACGCAGTATCCTCATTAGGTGTTGCAAAGATACCTGGCTCATCATGGAAGGCAAAAGGATCCACCAGCATCCGGTCTATATGCCTCCGGTTGTGAGATGATCCTTTCCCAATGTGCCTTTTCATTCTTCCATGGTGATCTCTTTTTCTGGAATACTTTTTAACTTGCTTCTGTTTTTTCCTGGTTCGCCCCTCGTCACTGCTGGAGGACAAGGACTTTTCATTTCCCTCACTGTCCGAAGAGCTGTCCGAAGATTCTGAACTTGAGTCAGAACTCTCCACAGGCTTGGACCGGTGAGACTTTTTAGAACTGGCATGTGTCTTTTTAGTGCTCACATGAGTCTTTGAAGCCTCGTGCTCTCGAGGGTTATCAGAACGATGAGCAACTGATGCTTTGGATTTCTCCTTCATGCCCATCTTGGCCTTTTCAGCCCTCAGAGCTTCTATTTCAACCCTCAACCTGTCACGCTCCTGGACAGTATATTCATCGTTCTCTTCCACCACTTCGAGCAAAGCTGGTGGAAGCTCTGGATTATCCGGATTCATTCGGACAGAATTCCTTTACTTGGTTTTGAATGTTTGATTCAGGCACCGTCGCCTCCCACTGTGGTCGCCAATTTGGTGTGGATAAAAGTAGCCTGAGGGTAAGCTGGTAATTTCAAGTGGAGTTTTAGGGCGGAGTAAGGGTGTTTCACGGTGGTGTGGTGGTGTTTAAGGGTGTTTCAAAGGTGGAGAGAGAATTAAGCAGCCTGGCAGCAGTTAATTTTTCTTACCCATAGTTAATGCTGGTGGTTGGGTATTTATAGTGTGATATTTGGGCCCTTATGGGCTTTCGGGTCAAGTTTAATGGACCCGGGTCATGTTTAAAGACCCAAGAGTTTTAAGCAGATGTGCAGGTAGCTTAGTCAGACAGTGATTAGGTTTTTTAGTACTTTAGTCATAGTTCGAACTGCCTTATGTTTGCAGTGTTCTAGATCATCTGTCCGGTTCAACCAGTGCTGTTCGAATTGAAGTCATGGAGTCTGTCCGAATTTACGGGGTGATTTACTTTGGACTACCCTTCCGGGGAGCTCTTAGAATTCGGACTCATCATTATGTAGATGAGAGGTTCATAATTTTGAAATATTCCACTATCATCGGATCTAATGGGCATCGGAGACCCAATTGATGATCTCTGGATAGACCACCAGTTCATTTGCTCCATAGTCAAGCGAGTCTCCCCTTCTTTTGGCAGTCGATGGGTAATGTTATCTAAGATTCCCGATTGTTTTTTAAGATGATCAGCTTGAGCTTTGTTATATTATATGTATGGTGCATTTTTCAATGCCATGACATATTCAAGAATAAGTGGTTTCAGGTTTACACTAATGGAGGCAGCAAAATCATCAAGAATAACAACTTGAGCTTTTCCTTATTTTTATTTTTAAACACTCTTTTTAGATGTATTCTTCTGTATCAGACACATCTCCACTTTCTTTAATACCACTGATTGATTAGGTAGCTTTTGAATCAACTTCTTCATCAGAAGCTTCATCTGTTACTCGAGGTGGTTTGGAGGTTGAGACTGGGGTTTCCTCTTGTGTATTCGAGGGAGTTTGTAGTGACTCAGTGATAGTCTCAACAATCTCCCTTGGGGGAGGAGATGGTGGTGTAGGGTTATCTACAAGGTTTTGGGAAGTATTTGGTGAAGTATTGACAATGTCGATATCTCATATGGTTATGAATGTTTTCTTTTTTACAGCAAGATTCAGAAGGATATGATATTTCGGTTGAATCTGGGGTGTTTCTTTGCGTAAGGTCTGAAGTGGATCAACACTGATAGGTGATGCAACTTATTCTGATTGTTTGTGAGTAGATATGCTCTGAATAACTTTACGATTGTTCCGATGAGGTGCAGTTGATTGAAATCTGGACACCTCATTAAAACCTCACTGCGCCACCAGGGTATGAAAGAGTATGCCCCCAAATATTTATATTGAAGTAAAGCAAATGATACAAGATGGGTTTACTCTAAGTATAACCTAAGATGTTCAACGTTCCAAGGATGCTTCAACAAATTGCGTAATTTATCTTGGAGTTTGTATGTTCTTTGTTTAATTCTCTCACATATGATGTATGGTCCCTCCCAATTCGGAGCTAACTTTCCAAACTATTTTTCCTTGGTGTGCAGGATTAATTTTCTCAACACTTTATCTCCAACTTGAAAATCCCTTCTTTTTACCTCAGAGGCAAACCTACTCCTTATAAATCATTGATAATGTGCAATTCTTAAATTTTCCTTCACCTTATTTTCTTCAACCAAGTCCAACTGAGCCCTCATAGCTATCTCATTCTCGCCTTCGGAATAATTTTAAACCCTGAAGAAAGGGAAAGTTGGTTCTATAGGTGTATTTCCATTCATCCCATTAACTAAAGCAAGTGGAGACTCTTGTGTGACTCTATGTGGAGTAGTTCGGTATGCCCATAGTACTAATTGCAATAAACTTGGCCATTTTCCAGTAGCTCATTCTAAATTCATTTTTAAACCTAACAGAATTATCCAATTTGCTACTTCAACTTGCCCATTAGCTTGGGGATGAAAAAGAGAAGAAAAACAATGTTAAATTCCTCTAGATGCACAAAAAGTATCCATGTCCTTATTATCAAGCTGAGGTCCATTATTTGTTGTGATGTGTTAAAGAGAATAAATTTAATAACTGCCTTAGAATTTATCCCTCACAAAGATGCAGTCTCTGTCCATTTAGAGAAGTAATCTATTGCCACAATTATAGTTCGACAACCCCCTACAACCAGTAGGAGGGGCCCAACTAGATCAAGTATAGGTTCAGATATTGATTGCATGGGTACTGCTGGCACATGAATGGCATTTTCATATCTTTGACAAGGATCACATCTCTTCACCAAACCTTTAGCATCTACCATGATGGTAGGCCAATAATATCCTGCTAGTAAGACGCTTCTAGTTAAAACCTTATAACCATAATGTGTTTCCCTTCTCCATCATGTAATTCTAATAGAACACTCTCAGACTCATTTAATCTAAGGTATCTTAGTAGAGGTCCACTGAAATATTTTTTATAAAGTACCCCCCCTCAAGACTAGGAAACCATTAGCCTTATATTTCACTTTCTTAGCCAAAGCCTTATTTGGAGGCAAAACTCCGTTAGTAATAAACTCTTAAATTTCAGTTCTCCAATCTTTAGAGAACGCATCTGATACGTGCAAGTTTCCTCCAAATTCTATTTTACTTTCTGTAGTTGTATCTATAGAAGGACATTATTACATAAGAATCTAGCGATATGCTTTGGAGTATGCTGTAGTGGCTAGAGAATCTGTCAAGGCATTTTTCGATCTAGGGACATGCTAATATCTGACGCTTTTAAAGCCAATAATGGCTTCCTTTAACACTCGTAAATATTTTATCAAGGGTTCTTTCCTGGTTTCAGATTACCCTTGAGCCTAATGGATAAGAAATTGGGAATCACTTATTATTTGGACTCTTTTAGCCCCACATATATGAGACAACTTTAACCCAACTATTACCGCTTCATATTCTGACTCATTGTTGGATACTCTGAAGCCAAAACATATAGATTGGTACAAGTTATCACCATAAGGAGAAGTTCTGTAAATTCCAGCTCCATAGCCCATCGTACTAGACCCACCATCCATTCAGACTACCCATTATTTTTTAAACTTTGTAGCTTCTGCTTCTTCACGAGGCCATTTATAATGGGATTCTACTAAGAAATTAGTCACAACTTGAGCTTTGACTGTTGTTCGAGGCACAAAATCAATGTCATAATCTCCAAGTTCAACTGACCACTTAGTCATTCTTCTCGATATGTCAGCATTTTGTAATACATTTTTCAGGGGAAAATAAGTTTGAATTGTGATTGAATGTGCTTGAAAAGTAAGGTCTCTTCTTTCTAGCAACTATCGCCAATGCTAAAGCTAGATTTTCTAATTTTAAATACATTTTCTCAGCTTCTAACAAACTCTTGCTTATATAGTATCAACTTCTCATACTAGCACTATACTTACAGCATACTCATATACAGCCAAATACATATAGAGTCTCTCTTCATCAACAGGTTTGGACAATGTCTTGGGCGAAGACAAGTAACTCTTAATTTTAAGAAAAGCTTGATCACGGTTATGAGACCAATTGAAATCTTTTGCATTTCTCAAGACTTCGAAAAATTGAGCACATTTGTTTGACGATCTTAAAATAAACCGGTTTAAGGCTGCTAATCTTCTAGTTAACCTCTGGAATTATTTACTATTCTGAGGTGGATTCATAGCCAACAATGCATTTAACTGGTCCGGGTCAGCTTGAATTATTTTCTTACTTATTATATAGCCCATAAATTTGCATGATCGGATACCAAAGGTGCATTCTCCGGATTTAATTTTAGATTGATGGCCTTTAAGTTAGAGAAAGTTTCTTGGATATCAGAGATATGATCCTCTTCTTTAGGAATCTTGACCATCATATCATCAATATAGACTTCCATATTTCTTCCTATCTTATTAGCAAATGCCTTATTCACCAATCGTTGGTAAGTAGCTCCCGCATTCTTCAGCCCAAAAGGCATTACCTTGTAACAATGAATCCATCTATTATAGATGAATGTAGTATGGTCTTGATCATAAGGATTCCTTTGTATTTGATTAAACCTAGATAAATCATCCATGAAAGACGACAACTTGTTTCCTGATGTAAAGTCCTCAGGTTATGAAGAAGTTTTCAAAACCATTTTTTTCATCAACTGGACATGGGGACGTTGTCTTCGGGCTATGAAAATGTTTTCGAAACCATTTTTTTTCATCAACCGGATGGCTTCAATGTGACTTCGAATAAGGAACACTCGAGAAGAACTTATCTTATTCTGATAAGGTCAACAATTATAATTCCTAATATAACAATTGAAAAAAATAAAATAAAATAATTTTGGTTGTTGATGGTGATGGTCCTGTGAATTCGAAGACGAATTCTTGTCAACCAATAGAGGATGGTGTAGCCTAGAAAGTCCAAACATAAACATTTTTTATCTTATTTTATTTTATTCAAATATTTTATATTATTCAAATCAAATCTATTTGTATTAAGATTTTATTTTATTTTATTTTAGAATATTTATTTTACTTTCTTGTATTCTAATTTAGGGTTTTGAGAAGCTCTTATATAAAGCCTCATATTCCTTAAGTTATTTTAAGTTTTTGGAATAATATTTTTTATCTCTGGAAATTTCAATATTTGTTATCCTTAGATTAGGGTTTCATCATGTTACCCTTGAATTAGGGTTTTATCTATCGTTGCTTCTTCTTCTATTACCGTCACATCATCAGTTTGGTATCAGAGCCTCAGTTCCTACTACGGGGAAAACATGTTTCTGAATTCTGATTTCATCTGATTCAAGGTCTAAAGGAGAGAACAACATCTATGGTCATGAAGATTCTCAAAGATTGTTTGGTATGAGGGGACACACTAGGCGTTTTGATAGAGGATCATATTGACCAGTTACAGAAGGAGTTTAAATTGGCTACCAATCATCAGATCAAGATAAAACTTTCTCATCGAGATGCTGCCTCAGGTTATGAAGAAGTTTTTAAAACCATTTTTTTCATCAACTAGACATGGGGACGTTGTCTTCGGGCTATGAAAAGGCTTTCGAAACCATTTTTTTTCATTAACCGGATGGCTTCAATGTGACTTCGAATAAGGAACACTCGAGAAGAATTTATCTTATTCCGATAAGGTCAACAATTATAATTCCTAATATAACAATTGAAAAAAATAAAAGTAAAATAATTTTGGTTGTTGATGGTGATGGTCCTGTAAATTCGAGAACAAATTCTTTTCAACCAAGAGAGGATGATGTAGCCTAGAAATTCCAAACATAAACCTTTTTATCTTATTTTATTTTATTCAAATATCTTATATTATTCAAATGAAATCTAATTGTATTAAGATTTTATTTTATTTTATTTTAGAATATTTATTTTACTTTCTTGTATTCTAATTTAGGGTTTTGAGAATCTCTTATATAAAGCCTCATATGCCTTAAGTTATTTTAAGTTTTTGGAATAATATTTTTTATCTCTGAAAATTTCAATCTTTGTTACCCTTAGATTAGGGTTTCATCATGTTACCCTTGAATTAGGGTTTCATCTATCGTTGCTTCTTCTTCTATTTTTTGTCGCGTCATCAAATATACTTAAGTCCCAAGATAACATGCGGCCTAGGTATGAAGGAAGATTTTTTTAAGTGCACATATAATGCAAATCTGGAGGTTTTTTTGTATTAAAAGCATCAACATAGATGCAGCAACCAAGGGTGATGACGCGACACTTCATGTCGTTGTCGCGAAAACATTAAAGGTTGTCGTGGTAAAAACCATTGTCATGTTTATGCTTCATATTTGACTTAATGTGTTGGGGCGATGTTTGCTTTGTCGGGATAATCTGATCCCAAATCAAGTTTAAAACCCTAAATTTTGTCTAAATTCATGCTTAATTTACAAGACGTATGAGTATAACATGATTTATCCTAAGAAAATCAAACAATTATACAATTTCAAGCCCTAAATCCAACTATATCTACCAAATCAATCAACAATCAATTCCCAAATATTAATAATTTACTGGAAAAAAAATCACATATTTTAACAATTTCAAAAGGGTTACTCTTACATCAATTTTTAGAGTTCATATTGTATGAATTCTAAGCCCAAATATGAATAATCTCGTATCAATATGAAGTCTTCCTTATATGTCGAATAAGAAACTTACAAAAATATGTAGACATCTCCTATTTCTTTTGTTATTGTTATTTTATTTGCTCATGATTCACTACATATTTTTTCTTAAGCAATGATATCAAATGAAAAATCAATATTCTATATAGGTTATGAGCTTTTAATCAACACTAACATTATAATTGTGTACGCTAGTCTACTAAAATAATAAAACATTATCCTCTTCATTAGATACGATTGCAATCAGGGTTTTATCTTAAGTCCAAAGTGTAATTTCATCCCGTAATTCTATTATTATGATCAAGGATCATACCATTGACTACTTTCTATTATTTACAAATTAGTTCATAAACTTTATGTTTTAGATTTAAGAGTCGATGTTAGAAAATCATTCACATAATCCAAATTCAACCTCGTATCTACACAGTTACGTCCATAACGAATGTTTGTCTATTAATCTTATTTTTTTTATGTACTTTTATTAGTCAAACGATTAAGTAATTAGTACACGAATAAGCATATAATGATCAATTCAAATTAAAAAAATCGAACATATTGTCTTATAAAAGATAGATAAATATCTATTTTTGAAATTCAAAACAAATATTAAATGACAAATTACCATCAATCTATTTTTTTTAAAATAATAAATATATATTCCAAACTATAATAATAATAATAAATTAACATATATAATAAATTAATCTGTAAAGTAAAAAACGAATATTAAATGGCAAATTTGTTTGTTTTGAATATGAGCTTAATATATATATATATATATATTAAGAAAATGGATGTTGGCCTCGCGAATAATTGCATAAAAACAACATTGTATTACTGAAAAACACTCCAAGAAATGTCTTCTTCAAGTCTCTTCTTCTTCATCTGGATTCCTTCTCTGAATTACTGATTGTTTTTCATAGAGGAAGGAAAATGCTTTATATTAGGATGTTAATATAATAATCACCTTGATGTCCAATTTCCTCCACTTCGCACTCTCAATGGTGAATGTCTAAAGATTATGAATAATCTCACATTTGAATCTGTTACAAGCAGAGAGTCGAAATTAGTTATGAAGAACTATGATATGCCTGGAAATAAAGTTAAGTCTTTTGCTGATATATTTAAATCAAATGTTGCAAAGATCAATCATGAAAATGTTTCAGTAAGAAACAATATATCTCATATTGAGATAAATTTTGAGGCTAGAGATAAGAAGAAGTTGCAAGTCATCTCAAAACATACAGTTATTGGCAAGTTTGCTTGAGTTCTCGCTAATTTAAGATCTAAAAACGTTATGGAGAAGGAATATATGGTCAATTGAAAATAAAACTTTGAAGATTCTAAAATGGAGTCATCACTTTAACCCAAATTACAAAATATTATAACTCCAGTGTACATAAACCTACCCAATCTTCCAGAGTTTATGTACAATGAAGAGAAAGTCTTTGAGTTAGCTAACTGTTTGGGTACTCCTATGAATGTTTGGGTTCCTTCTAGGAATCGGGCTAGATTTAATTTCTGCAGAATTTGGGTTTAGATGGATGTATCTAAAATTATGCCTAAGAATATGCGGATTAGATTTGGCAAAGAAGGATTCTGACAAGACCTACTGTAACTATCGTTATCACATGGGGCACTTTGGAAACATATGTAAGAAGCACTCTCCTCTTCAGCTTTCTGAATCCAAAACAGAGAAACTGATGGTTTATGATCCCAAGTCAGGTGAGAATTTGATTAACTCTGAAGATGGGAACGTCATAGATCAAATATTAAAGTCTGTTATTATCAACAAAGAAAATTATATTGTAAAGTCTAGATGGAAATCTTGATAATCATCAAAGTTCTATAGATAATTTGTCAGACTCCAATATAAAACAGAATCACATACTTAAGGGTGTAGGAAATTTTGAAATCATAGAGGCTCTACACATGATTGAATTGGGATATTCTGATTCCAACTTAGTGAGCATTGATACTGATTCTGTATCCCCAACTAAATATACCATGGGTAGTTTGCCTTCATCTTCTAGAAACAGAACAGTTGGTGATTTTTTAGCTTTTCAAGAACCTATGGTTAATTGTTCTAAGTTAGATGCTATCTCTAAGAAGCTAGGTTTCAAAGGTTATACTCATAACCTATCTAACAAAGTTTGGGTGTTATGGAAGGATGATTTTAATGTTGATATTATTTCTAATGAGGAGCAATACATTCATTTACAAGTAAATCATAAAGGGTTGAACAAAGTTTTTAAGGTTTTTGTGATCTACGCCAAATGTACAAGAAGTCAGAGATGTATTTTGTGGGATAATATGAGAACTTAGGACGACAGTGAGGTTGAGTGGATAATTATGGGGGATCTAAACACAATTTCTAGTTCTGATGAGTAGATTCATTGCAACACTAACTGTATTGCTAGTATGGATGATCTTAACAGCTTTATACTAGACTGTAACTTAAATGATGCATGCTACTGTGGCAATAAGTTTACTTGGACTAATGGTAGGTATTGGAGGAGGTTGGACAGATTTCTCTACAATAATAAGTGGTTGAATAGCTTTGAAACTACTAAATTCACTCATTTTCCCAAGACTTGTTCATGCTCATATTATTGTTTCCATTTCTATTAATACTAACAAGTTCAAGTCAACTTTCAAGTTTTTAAATATGTGGGTTCTTCATGAATAGTTCTATGATTATGGGGAGTCAAGTTGGGCTATTTATTGTTATGGATCTCCTATTTTAAGATTTTGGTTCAAGCTAAGAAGGTTAAAGGCAGATTTAAAGGGTTGGAATAAAAGGGTTTTTGGTAATATTTTTGATTCAATCAAGCTTATTAAAGAAGAAACCAATTATAAGGAAACTAATTTCCAAAACTCTAAATCTACTCAAGATATATTACTTCTTGATGAGGCTAAAGAAACTCGTCTAAGGATTTTGGCTAGAGAGGAAGAGTACTGGGAGTCCAAAAACTCATACTAATTGAGTTAAAGATGGTGAAAAAAATACTTCTTTTTTTCACAGCATGGTTAAGAAAAGATATAAAATGAACAAAATTCTAGAATTTGGGATGGCTCAGAATGGCTTGAAGATCCTATTGTTATTGGAAACTCTGTTGTGGATTTCTTTAAAACCTTATTGGCTGACTTACATAACCCTTAGAACTCTAATATTTTGGTTGACTTCATTCCTAGACTAGTTGAAGACGAGGAAAATGTTTTGTTGATGTCTCTCCCTACTGAAGATGAAATATATGTTATTTTTAAAAGTCTAAAACCTAATAGAGCTGCTGGTCCGAATGGATTTAATGATAAATTCTATAAATTTTGTTGGCTTGTCATAAAGACAGATCTGTGTGATACTATCATGATGTTTTCAAGGACTACTATATTCCTAAGGGTATTTTTCCACTTCTCTGTGCCTTATTCCTAAGAACACTTCTCCTAAAACCTGGAAAAAAATTGGATCTACCAGTCTTACTACTTTATTTAACAAAATCATATCAAAGATTTTAAACTACAAACTGTCTATTATTCTACCTAACCTAATTTCTGAGGAACAAAGGGCTTTTATCAAAGGGAGATGCATCCATGATAGTATTATGACCGCTGAGGAGCTTTGCTATGATCTTAACATCAAGACTAGGGGGAATAATATAATCCTAAAGGTTGATATGGATAAAGCCTTTGATAGGTTAGACCATACTTTTCTCTTATGTGTTCTAGCAGCTTTTGGGTTTAATGCAGAATTCATTAAGCTCATTAAGAAGAGTATTGACAATTGTTACTTCTCTGTAATGGTTAATGTGGAAGCTAAGGGTTATTTTAAGTCTAACAAAGGTCTTAGACAGGGTGACCCCTTGTCACCCAGTCTGTTTATTCTAGCTGAAGAATATTTACTAAGGGGCTTGAAGAATCTATCTCAGATCAATGTATCTACAAAGTATAAAAACAAAAGTAATACAAACATACTATGCTTGGGGTTCGCAAATGATCTCCTCATCTTCTGCAACACTTCTTTTAAATTTGTCACTGAAGTCTTTCATATGTTGCATCATCACGAAGAAAAGTCAAGACATCAAATAAATAACGACAAGTCTAAAATTATTATTTCAAATAAACTATTACCTCACAAGATTCATCAACTGAAGTTCATCCTTGGTTTCAATCACAACAAGCTCCATTTTCAAATACTTGGGGTCTACAGTAAACAACAATAATAAAGTGAGTAATTTTGAAGAAATTGTTAATAAAGTCAGGAAAAAAGTTGCAGAATGGGATTCTACAATGCTTTTTTTGGAGGGAGATTAATCCTTACCAAATCTTTGTTTTTAGCATACCCTATTTTTACTATTCAGAACTCAATTATTCCTAAAACTATGATTTAGAGAATTTAGTCCATCTATAACAAGTTTGGATGGGGCTATAAAGAGAACAAGAATCTAATCTCTTGGTCTAAATGGTCTAGGGTTTGTAAGACATATGATGAAGGGGGGCTTAATGTAAGAATAATTAAAGATATCAATTACGTTTTTTTCTTATAAACTATGATATAATCTCAGAATGCATAAGTTTTTTGGGCAAAATTAATCAATACTACCTATTGCAGCAACTATCACCCAATAATTGCTCCTGAGTCTGCTAAATATTCTAAAGTTTGGCTCATGATTCAGAAAGTCAGGGAAGATACTACGAAATTTGTAAGGTGGCATCCTAAAGCTGGGGACATGGATTTCTTTCTTGATAAATGGTGTACTTTACAACCATTTGTCAGGCTTGTAACTGATGGAGATATGACTAGGTTTAATGGATGTAAAGTTAAATATATTTTAGAGAATGGCTCTTGGAATCTTATTAATCTCGAGAATATTTTGAATCTTGTTATTATTCAAAGCAGTCTCAAGGTTTCTCTTACTGATAATGGGAATGATTCCAAATTTTGGACAGTTAATATTGATGGCCATTATGATAACAAAGATACTTGGAATGTTATTAGGAGAAAATGAAATCAGTCAAACCTCTATATGAAGTCCTGGAATTCTGCAACCCCAATAAAATGCTCCGTTATTATGTGGAGAGTTCTTCATAGCTGAGTTCCTGTTGATACAATCCTGCAAAAGAAAAATATCTCATAAACATCTCATTGTCAAAACTGTGAAATTCAGAATCAGTTAACCATGTATATGTGAGTTGTCAGAAATAATGGGAGGTATGATCCTTCTTTGCATTATTGTTCAACATATACATTACCTATAACATGACCTTCTCCTATTTGATAAGATCATGCTGCTGGTCTGTTAATAAAATAGTCCATTTGAGAACAATTATCCCCCCTATTATAACTTGGGTTATATGGTATGCTAGAAATAAAAAAAGCACGAGAACATATTTCTAAGTCATCAGGAGATGATTCACTTCATTATTCAGATTCTTACTGATTTGGACAGATCAAGTTTACTACAAAGAAAGCACTGGGGCTCTGATGGGAAGATAGGTCATGATATGGGGTTTATTACTCATTTTAATAAGCCTTTATTGCATATATCTCTAAAGTGGGCGAGCCCTGAGCTTGGTAAATTTAAGCTCAATTTTAACGGAGCTTGCAATCACTCAGGGGAATCTAGTAGAGGACTTGTGGTGAGGGACAATGAAGGGAATTTAATCTTTGGTTATGGAAGACTTTTTGGTAAAGGAATCCTTGTTGTCCCTGAAAGCAGAGCTCTTTTGGACGGGTTACAGCTCTGTTTCGCTAAAGGAATTTCTCAATTGGATATAAAATTTGACTCTCTTATCCTAATTGAGATGTTCATTCAAGGGAAAAGCCCTTGGTTTCTGAATTCGACTATTCAATGTTGCAGAAACCTATTTTTTCAAGCATGAATTTAAAACATTTTTTCCGAGAGCCGAACAAAGCTACAAATTGAATAGCCAAAATGACTCTTAAATCATATAAATGTATGGATTTTGATATGAATGAGGCTCCAAGTCATCTCAGAGCCATCATCTTTCTCGAATATCTTGGAGTTAGGTATTTAAGATCAGATACCAACTCATAATATCTGTAATAAAATCTTGATTTCAAACTCTTACCTGGTTTTCCTTGAAGCAGCCCATCGATTATTGTCTTCCCCAAATTTATTGTTGAATTAATTCTCCTGTAGCTTTCAATTCGTTTTGCATGTTGGATTTTCTGGAAGCTATAGCCATTTTAAAGCTAAATAGAGTGTTTATCGGTAGGAATTGGCAGGATAAGAGTTTGTTGGCTGTGTGTAGCTACTGGTTGATAAGGTGAGGAAGAAGAAGGCATTTCTAGGTTTTGATTAAGGTTTCGATTAAAAACAGGTTTGGCTTTTTGTTTTATTTTGCAATCATGTTGGGTTGAAGCGTGTAAGATCTCAGTGGACCTCTTTTGTACTTTGTACTTAATTGTTATGAAATAAAAAAAATCGATATATATTAATAAATATTAATAAATAATTTTTAAAATAAATATTTTTGGCTGAATTATATTAAAAATTCAGACCGAAATTTAGTTTTGGAAAATAATTTAAATCTGGAGTTTTATATGAAGAAGCCACCTAGATACCACCAGATCATAACATTCCACCTTTATTTTTTGGGGATGAATTACGTATCATTTGGTTAAGGTTGCATACTTAACCATGGAATATAAAATGGAGTTAGGGATGAGTGATGTCCTCCGGGTCAAAGAAAGAAAAGTCATCATTCTTATACACTTTTTATATGAAGCCTTATTTTGCGCCCTAGATTTACTTAATCGCCCGATAGGCATATCTTTAACCGTCGATTACGAATAATAATACTACTTGGCTGTATTAGTTAGTAAAATATTTTATCCTAATGGACCACTGTGATTGATCAGTCATGGGCGCGTGCTGCCATATGTCCAATTATAAATAATGGAGAATACTATATAGAACGCCGCCTGAAGCTTCATACACAATTATAATATTCCCATACAACAAGGTCTACTCTATTATTGTGTATCGACTCCAATTTTATTACACAAAATTGGGATTCAGCTGAAGCGTCGTTATTAAAATTTATATTAATCGTAAATATTGTATTACAACAGCCACAAATGTGATGTCTTTTGTTATTTTAATGATCCATCCAAACATATACTCCTTTCCTCCTAAAATACACGTTATTTTAAGAAATAAGTTTTATCCAACAATATGTTTTATTATTATTTATTAGGTTCCACCAATTAATCTTCTTTTTTACTTTTTAAATAGTTATTATATGTTTTAATACCCGTACATAATTTTAAATCGGAAAGAGTACTAACCATCACTTGATAAAAATTAAGATATGGTTTAGGTAGACAGTGAAAATATTTGGGCCATCTCGGACGGTTATATGTTTATAAATATGGACACATGTTAATTGGCATGAAATAGCTAATATTTTTTTGTTAATTTAATATGTTTTTTTTAGAAATGTAGTAATGGTGAGAGTTCATAGTTTTTTTATACGACAAAAATATTTTTTTTAATAATAAAATTGATAATTTATAATGTATAATTTCTAATAAATTAATAAAATTATTTTAAAATTTATTATTTTAAAATAATAATAAATTTAAATAATAGATGGTTTACAAATCTAACCGAGTATCTTCCGAAATAGATAAATAGATAAATATAAATTTTAGTAACACACAATTTCATAAAGAATACTAAAAGAGAAAAAGTCTACAACAACAAACCCTGATCGAAATAATAAAGTATAAAGAATTGAGAGTGTAGCAAGAGATAAAATAAATCCCGTGTTCGGAAACCAAGCAAGATGGATCCAACTAAAACGAGTTGACTTGAGAAACAAACAAAAACAATAAGGAAAATTAGTAATGGTTAGCACAACCATCTTTGAGTCGTGAAATTCGCAGCGCGTGTCCAAGAGGATCCGATGGAAGATTATCGAACCCGAAAAGAGGAGTCCGATAAAATTTAGAATTTCTCTTTTGCCAAATATGATACTACAGAAAGTGGTACGTTAAAGATGGCCCAAACCATTAGGAAATGAGGTGCATGTGCTGGCAGTATGTAGCAAAGAGGGACAGTCGGAGGTTGAGAGTGAACTTAAGCTTCATGGAAAAGGCCTTCTAGACAAGTTGAGTGAAGCGACAATCCACCAAAACGTGGTTGATGATTTCCGAAAATTTGTTGTACAAGACACAGTCAACTAATTGTAATGATGAGTACTACTAATTGTGAAAGAGTTACTATTTAGGTTAGGGATCCAAAGCTTAACATCTTCCCTACCTTATCGGTCAGGGAGAAGACTGATCGCATTACCAATTCCAATCAGATAATATTGGTGAGACCTTATAACATAATGTATATGAGTGAGTCAACTCCAAGAGCCAGTGTTGGTCATATCAAAAACCATGATATTGTTGTACACTATAGCATAACATATACTTAGACCATATTGGTCAACTAGTGAATTAGAAAAAAAAGTTATGGGTCAAACTAGAGGAAAGTAGATAAGTCGTTATCGACTTTCACCTTGTAGAGCTTGGCGGTAATGAGCATTGTGTTAATGATTTTCCTTCATCATCAACTAGATGATTAGCCAATAAAGAGGTTACACATGCTATTATATTTTAATTTTTCGGTAATAACCCATTTATACCAAATTGAAGAATAATTAACGCTCAAAATTGATTAGAATTACTTGAATGTGATTGCCTGATTCCAGACCCAGAGGTCTAAACTACCAAGGCTACCCTCATATAAAGGCAATTTAATTTTAGACCAAACAACTTTTGAAACGAATATTTTTATCTTGTGTGCCGACCACAAAAATGTATGAAAGAGCTAAGAAATATCCATTAGGACACAAACGAGAAGAATAAACATTGAGGACCAATACAATTCTCTGACGAATCGAATGACCTCCATTAGTTGGAGCATACTCGTATAAGATATGTGCTTGGAAGTCTAAGAATTGATACAGTTGATGATTTTATAGAACATTGGCCTACAATCATTGTATGAGAGACATAAAGTGATGAAGGGGGAACCTAGGTAACAAACAATAATGAAACCTTCCTCAAAGACCAAAGAGGTGATGATAGAGATACTAATCAAGTCAGAACCCCATAAAGAAAGATTGTCCTCTTGTTAGGATTGAGATAGAGGCCCGATAGGTTGGTGAACTTATCAAATCCTTATTTAACGAGGTTAGTGAAGTTAATGTTTGCACAACATAAAATCATTAAGTCATATGCAAAACAGAGATTAATAATTTTGCGTTTATGGCACTTATAATGGAAGTTTAACGAAAGGGTATTGATTTTTTTCTTTGAGAATACTAGAGAGAACTTCCAAAGAATGAAGAGGACATGAGAGAGACGATCCACTTATTAGAGACCTTTTTTTACCACGTAATGAACTAAAATATTACCATTAATGTTGATCAAGTAAGAATAAGTGAAGATACACTAGATGCTCTAACCAATCATTGGGTTGAGGAATCTCATGGTGTAAATGATGACCAGAATGAGACACCATCAAATTATCGAATGCTTTCATTATGTCAATCTTAAGGACTCGTTGAGGTCCTTTGTTGTTGGTGTGATAATCGTAGAACACCTCCTATGAAATGAGAATGTTATCACAAATTTTACGACAAACACCTATTAAGATGGATCGATCGGAAATGGTAAATTCTTGAATCATGTTGGTAAAGATTTTGGAAATTATGGTTAAACTTTTAAGTTTAAATAACATATTTTTTTAAAAAAAACATATTGATAATATTTGAATTTTTTTATTTTTAGAAAATGTTTTAAAAGATTTATTGTAATAACTGATTTTAAAACTCGAAGAAAAAAACAATATTATAGATATTATATTCATTTAAAAATAAAAATGATTTTTTAATTTGTTTGAAACCGTTTTTATAAATCGATTTAACAAATAATTAGTAGTTAAATAAGTTTTTTTTAAAAAGAATTTAAATAATAACAATTGCATTTTAAATTAATTTTTTATTTAAAAATAATAGTTGAAATTTTATAAAAAAATATTATTTTGACATTTTCCAATTATTAAAATATGAATTTTGAAATTTAAATATATTGATGTGAGTTTTGTTTAAATTGAATTTATATATTTTGTGTCCAATAAAATATTGTTTGATTATATGTACTCGAACCATAATTATAAATCTTAAAAATCTATCCATAATAGTTATTTAATTCATTAACAAATGTTCAAAGTCATCTATTAGCATTGTCCTATAATTATTATATAAAATTTATATTATGAAATTTGAACCGATTTATTTGTTTACTTTCGGATGATTAGTATTTTTATTTACAAATGTCTTGACATGATCAATTTCTATTTAAAAGTTTAGTTTTAATGTTATATATTATTGTATTAATTTTAAATTGTCAATTAAATGTCAATGTTAAAAAATAGATATTCAAAAATTAATCATAGTTTACTCATAAAATATTTATAAAAAAATTAAAAATAGCTAATTCGTGATAAATAACTAATTTACTAACTCTAGTAATGTTGTTAGTAATGTTGTTAATGTTTCAAACAAACATATCGAATGGGATGACAATTGACCCATTTCGTACGGAAACACTTGAGCCCGACTTTGTTTCTACTTGAATCTTAACCAGACTCGACGCGCTGCGAGTTTAATATTTTTGAGTACGAACCCAAACCGCACGTGTATGTGGGTCCTCCCGACCGGTCCGCAAATAATATTTTTATTATTTGAATATTTTTGTTCACGTATTTCAAACATGATTTTATTTTTTAATTTATACAAAAATTAAAATGTAAACTTCTTAAACCAAAACAAATATACTTAAATAAACCATTAAATAAACTATTAAATGTTACTCAAATAAAAAAATATAAATCTTTATGAAACAAACAATCTAAAACATGTCTTAAAAAAATGTGAAATAAAACATTAAAATAAACATAAACATTTTTTAAATTTCTTATAATATCAAATAGTATCATCAATCATTATTACCATTTATGAGAATGTTTTCATCTTCATATTCATTATGTAAAATTCATCAAGAAAATTTTGAAATGTTGCATTGTTTTTTTGTGACAAACTTAACACATTTTTTGCCCTCAAGGGGGTAGCCGAGTTGGTTGAGTATGGTATGCTTGTGACCAAAGGTCATGAGTTCGAGTCCCTCTACATACGCTTTCTCGGCTGAGCTTGTCACCTTGTGTGGTTTACCTTCTGCCGTTGGTTTGCAGGCTATCGCGTCAGACTGAAGGTTTACCCTGTGCGCACTCATTGCACTCTGAGTATCGGATGCGGGTTCCCTCCGAAAATAATAATAATAATAATAATGTTAGATTAAATAATAAAGACTCAGTAAATTTATATTAAAATAAATTAATAACTATAATAATTTTAATACTATTGATGAAATTCAGTGGGAGAATTTAATTACTAAATATATTAATGAAAATAATATTTAGTAGAAGAATCTAATTAGTAATTATTAGAATTACAAAATTTATATATTATTGGAAACAAGTTTTTCGTGTCGACCGATATATCATCCAGTAAAACCTTACAAGTAGAACTCTTTGAGTCAACATTTTAAACCCACAATGAGCCTAACTGCCCCCGCAATGGAACTGTGTGAGATTCCTTAAGTCCTAGACATTGAAGCCAATACATACTTAACCTTTACTTATAAAATATTCATACCAATAGGGTTCTCTTTACCTTGAACCTTAACATTGTGGATGCAAATTTGCCATTCGGGAAAAAACCACCCTTCATAAAGTTTAGAATTCATATCCTCTATTTTATAGTTTCATTAACATTCACCTCAAAGTTTTGCTACAAATTTGGTTCGTGATCTTTATCAATCGTGAGATATTCTTGCACAATGATCCATAATTCAGTCTTAGAGCAAGCTATCGAAGCCAAAAAAATCCGTCATAAAGTTTGACCCTCGACAATTGGTCAGACTAAATACTTTCAAAAAGTCGTGCCTTGGTTTTCAGTTCCTTAAGGTACTTAATCAAGTGTTTCATGTATGCATATGCTTATAAAAAAGCGTCATTTATCAAAAACTGGATGTCATTTATTAATTGTACCCTCTTTTCCCCGTATACACATGCTAACCAAAGTCTTATAGTTGTGACTTTATAATCAGCCTTATTGTATAATGCTTGAAAACCAAAATGGATGGTATAAATCATCGCTTCTCTAAAAGGAGCCATGATGTAGATTATGGCTCCGCATCTTGATATATTTGACCCTTTGTTAGTTCAGACCAACCACTTTGGCCCCAAACTTTCGAGAATTTATGCATAGAACACTATCAAGAAGTCGGTCATAACCTAAAATTTGATATTTTTTATTAGATCATATGTAATATAAAATTCTCCCAACTATACCAAATTCGAGTTAACCTTCTTGAGATGTCAGGTTTTGTAAAATATTTTAGAGCGGAAAGGAGGTCCAGACCATGATGATGTGCTATTAATATTAAAGTCTCGTCTTTCTTGCTACAACTGTCAAAGATAGAGCCAAAATTTTGAATTGGAGGTATCACGTTTTTATGTAAATAAGCTTTTACTCACATAATAAATTGGTTTCGGACAAATTTTATATTTTCTTATCAGAACCACCCTTACATCATGTTTATATATAACTAAAAATACACATAATTTCCATTATATGAAAGTCTAGATAACATATCTAGAATGCTAGCCTACTTTATTTTATTCAATGCTTCGTTATGTTAGTAATATTGTTGAAGGATGTTAGCTCATTGAGTACTGCCAGTCTCCCTAACAAAACTTGAACCTCTTTAAGCGTTAGTGGTGGTTTTATGGAGACTTAATTGTGATAGATCTACCTCAATTCCCTTCTCTCTAAGTAAATAACCAAAGAGCTTCCCATATCGAACCTCGAGCCATTAGGTTCTAAAAGGTTTCCATAAGAATAAAGATATGCCTTGAATCTTCCTTATTTTTCACCGTCATGTCATTAATGTATATCTCGATATTCATCTGAAATGAGAAGTAAAAGCCTTGTTGACCAACCTATGATAAGTTGCATTTACATTTTTAATTTAAAATGCATTACCTTGTAACAATGCATGGCTCTAGTATGTAGCAAATATTATGCTTTATTGATCCAAAAGATGTATTTAAAGTTGGTTATCGACATAATAAGCATTAATGGATGACATGAGTTTATTTCCTAAAGTCAAGTCTACCAACTGGTCCACCATCAGAACTAGGAAAAGATCATTCGAGCAAGATCTATTTAGATCAGTGAAATTGATGCATATCCTATAAATCATATTCTTCTTCTTCACAAACACTAGGTTGGTCGTCCATATAACATGTTGAGATTCCTAAATATGGTATACACTTGAAAACCTATCCACTTCGATGATTATGGCTGCAGATTTATCAACATAAAAATATCTCATATTTTGTGACACTAGCCTCAAATTCGGGTTGATTGATAATTTGTTACATATTATGTCAGTTAGAACTCCATTAATATCTTTGTTAGACCATGTAAAAACATCCAAGTTTTCTGGCAGAAACCCAATCAACACTCCTCTTAGTAACCTCGATAGCCCAATATCGATCCTTACGCTTTTATATTATTTGAAATAAGGCACCTCGACATACTCTATTGGTATGAAAATATTGTAGGCATATTTGAGATCATTTACAACTCTAACCCCACTAAAGGCCATAACAACTATTATTCATTTTTCAAAACTTCATTCAATTTTTATTTTCTATCTTTATTTTTAGTGCTAAGAACGTTACATAACACTTTATAACCGCTTTTGTTACTCCAAATAAGACCACTATCGTATGTCCTTTCACATAATATGTTTTATGAATTTATAATATTTAGTAGGGCTTTTCGAATCTCATTTCCTCCTATAATTGGAGTTATCAAGATAACTTCCATATGAGAGTAATGGATACCTCATATTTCATCATCCTAAAAAATAATATGGAAGGAGAGAGAGATGTAAAGAAATCGAGAGAGATGAGGTGATGTTCTTCACTGGAACTGGTCCTTGATACTTTTGACATGTCTATTTAAAGACGAGCTAGTGATCCCTGAAATGGAATCTCTACCAGATATTGTAAAAAGAAAAAAAATCACATCATCCCATTATGAGATGGTACATATGATGTGGCGGTTTAAGTAAGAGTCTATATACTCACTCAAAATATCAAATATTTTTACTTCTTGGTTGAAGATTACCATATCGATATTTTATTATTTGGGAGCAATTATTTGATTCCCGGTCCAATAGCTCCAGCAGAGTCCAATGCATTTCTTACGCTCATCTAGTTGCATTGTTGTTATTCCTCACAAACTATAATAACTTTTTGTTACCAATCAATCTTTGAATAACATCTCTCAAAGTTATATAGTTATTGTTTAGTGTATGATATCATTATGGTAGTTGTAAACCTTATTACTTTTATCCTCAGAGGGTTAGTTATCAGTGGAGGCGATATATAATATATGTAGTCCTAAGTATTATTGGAGATTGCCTTTATACTCTCAGTCAGTTTATAAAGTTGTCATGCCTTACCCATTTATTTATTTTGTCTTCCCGACCTTGAAATATTGTTGCACTTCAACCCATAAAGATTTTCCTCTATCTCTGAACACCCTGGTTTTGAGTTTAAGTTTGAGGAGGACATGATACAAATAAAGTAACAAGAGATAAATGGAGAGAATAACTGATATGTTGTTATTGATGTACTTATATTGCTTGGCCCACAACCGAGATGATTACTAAAATCATAGTGAGGAACTGGTAGTTATGTTGAGGCTTTCCGTTGTGGAACTAACGGAAGTCATATGGTATTTTTAATTATAATATGCGAATTTATTTGTGCAAGTAAGGCCCCAAAATGCAACAATATTATCCTCATAACATCTTCAATCAATGTTCTTATGATAAGTATCTATCTAAATGAAGCACATGCTACATCCTCGTTGTAGTACTCGAGAGTATTCTTTGTTTTAACAAAGTATCATGTATAGTCCATGCGTATTTTCTATGAACCTTTGTCTATTTACTTCCCAAAAAATGATGTTTTAATAGGGTCCACAACATATCAAAATTGGAATCGATGATAAGACAAATTGACTGAATCACGTCAAGTCACGAACCTTGAAGGTCATAAAAAATACTTGACTTAAAATCGACCATAATCATGGAAACTCATCATAATGTTCCCAAATTTCTCGATGTGGTGTTCTAGATCACCACGTCTATCGTACTTTTCCGTTTTAAAGATGTTGAACCTCATCAATAACTTAGTAGCCGAAATTCATGGGGTTAAAAGGAAAAATATTATTCTGTAACCTTGCCTATATAAAAGGTTATTCACATCCCTGCTCGGAGCTGAATATAGGTCCACATGATACCGTGACCTTCTATGATACATTAGAGGGTTGATCCTAAACCTCGGAGGCATATACTGATAACCATTACGGTTATGGCTCGAAATCTAAATACCGATATGCATAACAAAAGCTGGAATATATTCCTGATGATGAGCACCAAGATGAGGAACCTGATGAGCATATAGTTAATTTCTTGGATCATGCTCGGTTTGCTCTGCATCTACAACCGCAGTTAGGGTGTCTCACACTCCCCTCTTAAGCTTAATATTGCGGTCTTTATGAGACTTCATTCTGTAATTATTTGCTTCTCTATACTATGAATTGTATTTTCATATGGTACGCTCATGATCTTTCCAACGATGTATTCGCCTGAGTGGAGATGAATATTCATCTTTGTCACCATTAGTAGGAGATAGGTAACAAATCTTATTATATAGTCTCGCCTCAATGAGTTGTAGCCTCGGTCTGATTTGTATGGCCTCTTGAACTCGAGGTCCTCTTCCCCCGTCGTCTATTTTACCGTTTTGACATAAAATTCATATCATACGCTCAAATGCATGTTACTCAAAACATCCCTCTTAACTCGGAGAGAGACCATTTTGGTCAATATTCTCAGCCTGAAATGCTGCGAATTCTGCGTCTACTTTTGTCAATGATTTATTAGTTAAGAATACAAAATAGCCGAGTCGAGAGAAACACTCTCATAAGACCTCACTCCCTAGATGAGAAATACATACCCTTAAATGACCATACTATTGCGATATGCTAAACGAACAACAAAAGATGAAAGCTTGGTCTATAAGTATGATTTTTATAGAAAAGCTTCATATATCAGTCATTGTTATTTTGCATAATATGATTGCCACTGATGAATTCAGAAGTCATCGTAATATTGGATAATGAATATAAAAAAACTAAAATAAAATGTGAATCCTAAAACACAGTTGGTCCATTTATACTTTACAACTGGTTTCTGCCTAATCCTTAAAGTATAACACCCTACTAACTGGAAACTATACAGACCAACAGCCTATGCTCACTAATGAATAGAATCATGTCCAAATTATTAAATAGTAGACTTGCTTTACTTCTGCCCAAAATGATAACTGAATCCCATGGGGCTTATGTTAAAGGAAGAGTCATCCAAGATAACATATTGGTGGCTAAGGAACTTATACATGATCTAAATATGAAAACTAAGGCCAACAACATAGTTATCAAAGAGGATATGTCGAAAGCTTTTGACAATATCTCCCACGATTTCATCTTAAAAGTTATAAAATGTTTTGGATTAAAAAACAACTTTATTAATCTAACAAGTAACATCATTAAATCAGTGTTTGTATCCATTCTAACTAATGAGCAAGCTATATGATTCATCAAGTTAAAAAGATGTATTAGGCAAATGGACCCTCTGTCCCCAAGCAAATTCATACTAGCTGAGGAAATTTTACTTAGAGGATTATATAATATGTTTGATTCAGATAGAACATTAAGATATTCTTGCAGAGGAAATGTTTATATACCTATACTTGCATTTGCTGATGATCTGCTTATTTTCAGTAATGGTCTAACACATATTTAAGAAAAATAAGAGAATTTCTATAGGAATACCAAGAAGCCTCTGGTCAAGCAATAAACAAATATAAAACTGAAACCATCATAGGCAGGTAGATGACTGAAACCAGAAGAAACTCTCTTACCTCTCAAACTAACACTAAGGCAGTGCACCTTCATACACCTTACCTTGGAATTACTCTCAGTACACACAACCAATATGTAAACTTCATCCCCCTTATAGATAAGATTAAAGAAAAGATCAACAATTGGGAATGAAAAATGCTTTCTTATGCTGGAAGACACATCTCGATTAACACAATTCTTATGCCCATACCAATGTACTGGCTACAAAGCTGTTGGCTGCCCACTTCAGTCATCAACAACATAAAAAAGATAATGAATAATTTTTTATGGGGCTCTAGTTTTGAAATAAGGAAAATTAACTGGTTTTCATGACAATCGATTTGTAAACCATTCAAGGAGGGTGACCTTAATGTCAACAACCTACAGGACATCCAAAAATCCCTTTTTTGTAAGTTATGAGTTAGATTCAGGGAGAACTTATCTTTATGGTCCAAGCTTCTACATATTATCTACTGCAAAGGTGGGCACCCTCTTCAACTCAACTACTTAAAACCTGGATCTCAAACCTGGAAAAGATTAACAAGAATTAAAGGCTTTGCTGAAGGAAATATTTTGTGAAATATTGGCAAAGGTGATGTTAAAATTTGGTTGGACAACTGGTATGGGATAACTCCTTTAATTTCTCTCAATTAAAATTGCAACAATTCATGGTTCAAAGGTATGAATGTAAATTCTCTATGGAGCAACAATTCATGGAACATAACTAAAATGGTTCCATTATTGACTGAGTACAATATCAGTCTTATATCTAAACTTAAGATCAATGATCTTAAACCTGATACTATAGTATGAAAGCTTTCATCTAATGAATCATTCAACATCAAAGACACCATTAAGGCTTTAAGATCATCTCGTACCAGATCTTATCTATTTGAAAATATATGGAATCAGATTTCTCCTAAGAAATGTTCATTCCTATTATGGAGAATCCTAAAAAACTACATCCCGATTGATTCAATACTTCAAAGAAAACACATTACTTTGGTGTCTAAATGTCAGTTTTGCCAAAATTCTGAAACCATAGACCACTTGTTTATTTCTTGTAATTTTGTTTGGAGGATATGAACTTATTTTGCAGGTACACTAAAGGTGGATATAAGATGCCTCATGACAACCAAGAACTTAATTAAAAGCTGGTTTTGGTCTGCACCAATTAAGACTCGCATCAAAACTTTATTCCTCCTATCATTATGTGGGTGATATGGCAACAAAGAAACAAAGTTAAAATGAAGAATGATTCTACATCAATCGTATCAGCTATCAACTACATCAAAAACATGTTGACATCTCTAGACTACTCCAACTTATTGAAACCTAAGCACTGGAAGCAGAATGAAGATGCTGCTATAACTCTGAGGTGTGTTAATCATATTAAAACCAAAATGAAAATCTGATATCTAGCATGGACTGCTCCAGCTAAAGGATGTTTCAAAAATCAACACTGATGCTAGTTATTCTGTCAATTGTGAGGCTTATGGTGCAGTGATAATCAGGGATGATGCAAGGAAGTTTATAGATGGATACTGTAATAACTATGGAAAGTTGACAACACTAAAGGCAGGGGCTAGAGCTATCTATGACGGACTTCTTCTATGCGGAATCAAAGGATTAAGGGAAGTGAAAATCAAAACTGACTCTGAAATTTTAGTAAAATTACTTTCAATAAGATCATATCCTAATCATCTGAAATCTATATTTATAACATCAAGTCCCTTATATCAAGTTCTATGTCGATTCAACATATATATAGAGAGCAAAATCGAGCACCCGATTGGCTGGCTCGATGGAATCAAAAATGTAAAATGAGGATCGATTATTAGACCTCTGTTCATTCTCCTGAATTAAACGTAATAATATACCTAGAAAGTTTATAGATTGGATATATAAGAGTTGAATAATACTCACTTGAATTTCAGGTACTCCCCAAAGGCTATTTGATGTACTCTGTCTCAACCATCATCTGTCAAAGTAGCCCGTAACTCATGAGCAATGAAATCGAGAAGAAAACTCCTAATGGACTAACGATGAAGCTGTTACTGAAGACAAGAAAGCAATAGAAGCTGGAATGATCATATCAAAAACTCTAGTGAATTCAGAACTCTAAAAAGATGAAGGCAAAATCTGGCGTCATTCAAGGATCTTATTTCATTAAGGGCAAATTTCATTTAGCCATTAATGTTTTTGTTTTCTTAAAAATAAGTCACCAGAATATGTACATTTATTAGTTACCCCCATTAACTTTAAAACCCAAAATCTGGTCCTTAAAGCCTTGTAATCCTAAAAAAAAGTCCCTCAAATTCTAATAAATTGTTCGTTAGCAAAAAAATTATTGTTAATTAATACAATTAAATCTAATATAAGATTCACTCAAAGTAAAAAAAAACTTTTATAAATTTTTTAGTTAAAATAATTTTACAGTTATTGAATATTATCTTAAATAATAAAAATTAATTCAATAAAATATCTAGATATTTGAGTAAGCAAATTAACCAAAAATATTAGACCCACATATCTTTATAACTAACCACTACAATCAAACTAAATGGATTAAAACATGTCGCATATTAATCTACTTTTACATACTCTTAGTTAGAAAAATGCAATCAAAATAAATAAATTAAAATAAATAAAAAGAAAAATGTAATCAAAATAAATAAATTAAAATTAATAAAAAAGTAGACTAATTATGAATAAATTATTTTGTACGATTTATATGCATACGTAGTGTCACCCGACTTTTCCAGTGGACAAGCTAACATCTACCTCTACGTGCTAGTCTAGATGTGCTCCTAAAGCCTGCCAGTACTAACAGACGTCTACATAAGCGCACCTTACGGCACAGGTCAGGCTTTCCCATGTGGCATACAAGCATGTATGATGGTTGGATGAGAGGGATATAATATAAGTACCTGTATATGAAGACGTCTGTTAGTACTGGCAGGATGTAGGAGCGTATGAAGACTGGCACGTAAAGGTAGATGCTTGCTTGTCCACTGGAAAAGTAGGGTCGTGACAGTAGTCTTGTTAAATTTCAAATTTGTTCCTTTTATAAAATTAAAATTACATTGGATTGGAAATGAATTTAATTTTAGTTGTAACTTTAAATAACTATTTTATTTTTTTTTAATTTCGTTTTTGAAAAGTAACCTGTCTTTTAATTAATATCGTTAAAATTTTAAAACACGATTATATATTTTTATAATAATTAAAATAAAATAAAATACAATTTCTCATTTTATGGAAAGTAAAAAAAATCATACTATTTCTTTTATGCAAAATAAGATCGAATTACTAATATGAAATGTTTACAAATAAAAGGGCTTCTCAAAGGAGTTCAATAAAATTGAGGGACTCAATTGAGAAACCTAGAAAGAAAACCCTAGGAGGCCAAATTAGTAACCCTAATTACAATTTTCCCCTAATCAAACAGGGAGGCACAAAAGCTTTGATGAAAAAGTAAACTTCTCTATGAAGAATCACGAAGCAACAAACATCACGAAGGTCGAGGCAGCTACCATAAGGTCTTGGATGCATCAAACTAACCGAGATCGATATATCATATTCCAAGACTTTCGAGTGTTACAATCGCAAGGAGAGGAGTCGGGGCGTCGATGTTAGAGAAAAACCGGTTTGTACGCTCAAGTAGGATCCATTCCGTGATCCGATCAGCAACAGCATTATGAGTGCGCGAAATGTGACGAAGACTCATGGAGGGGTGAATTAGACTACGGCATATAGTCGCAATTGGAATATACACAATGTTAATAGTGGCCATGTTGTTGATCAGAGTTAGACAATCTGACTCTATATCAACATCATGCCAGCCATTCTTCTTGCAAAGGATGAGGGCTTCCAGCAATGCTTTACTCTTAGCCTGGAGTGGACCCATTTTGCCAAAAACAAAACCAGCACCTGCAATTATGTTGCCAAACTCTAACCTGACAAGAATTCCACCAGTTTCTTCACCAACAAAACTGCTAGCTCCATCAACGTTGATTTTCAGTCTTCCTGCTGCAGGGGCTTGCCATTTCAGGTACTTCCTTTTGACGTTGTTGATAGTTAAGCATCCTAAAGCAGCACCTGCGTCAGTCACACCAGACCAATGTTTAGCTTTAAGGATGTTTTTAGAGTCAATTCCTAGAATGACATTGTTGATTCTGTTAATAGCACTAGTGAAGTTATCATGAGTGCTATTAAACTTGCTGCAATTTCTATTAAACCAGATTGTCCAACAAATGATTTGTGGGACAATGTGGGTTATATGAAACTTGTTGGAAGAATACCAGAACCAGATACATGTGACTTAGAGTCATAAAACGTCTCACATGAATTTTAAAAAGAATGCCAAAGTAGTTCCATAAAGACCAGGCAAAACTGCAATTGATGAAGATGTGGTTTGTCTCTTCATAATTGCAGTAAAACTGGCATTTAGAGACCATAACAAAATGTCTTTTAGAGAGAATGTTGTCAATATGGGCAAAGTTTTTTATTAACTTCCAGCTTAAAAAAGGATAATTTTGATGGTATGAAATGGTGCCAAATTTTTAAAAAAAGAGAGAGCTTAGTGTGTTTATTTCTGATATTTTCCCAAGTAAATTTAGTGTTAAGCTCTTTGTCTTTAGAGAGCTTCCATTCAATTTTGTCTTCCTGATCATGAATGATCTTAACACAGTTAATGTGATTGATTCTATCATGAGGCAGGAAGGTAAGAAGAGTGGGAGTATCCCAATTGTCCTCTTTCCAAAATGAATTAACTTTAACATGGAGATACCAACTGTTAAGGTCATGATCACTGGTAATATGGGGCAGACCATGCCACGAATCTCTCCAAAAGTCAATGTTCCCTCTACCAAGCTTCCAATAGACATTTTGATCAGCCTGAACTTTAATAGAGTGGAGTCTTTTCCAAATAATAGAATCATACGTTTTGCAATTAGCATTAGAAGGGTGGGTGTTCAGGCAATAGGTTTTGTGAATGAGGTCAGCCCAAAGGGACTTTCTTTTCCTGAACAAAAACGATAACTTGTAAGAGAATGTGAGTTGAATATCAGACAGTTGTTTGATATTCAATACACCTTCTTCAAATGGCTTGCAAAGGTGACTCCAGGCAGACCAGTGAATAACACTATCATTAAACTTAGACCTCCACATAAATTTATTAAGGCAAAGCTCAATTCTGTTAATGATAGTTGTTAGAATATTCAGTGTATTAAGTTTCCTTGTATAGGCCTTTAAGTTCTCTATATATTGAGAGCCTTACTATTGGTCAATTCTTGAATTACATCTATAATGCTTCAATAAAACAAAAGGGGACATTTTCTAATAAACACAAAACCGTAGCCGCTTCCTGCAGCTACTTCTCTCTTTGTTTTTAACAAAGACAACAACTGAGATGCTACATATAACATGTGCATGTTAACATGGTATCAGAGGACGTGTGATTCTGGGAAATATGAACATCCTCAACAAAGATGGTTGGCAATAAAGTCGTGGTCAGTCAAATCCCTGATGAATTAACAATGCAGATTGCTGCCATTCTGAGAAATGGTCTCGGAACACAACAACGAACAACTAACCCCGAGAATTTATCCATAGGGATTAAACTCGGTGGTGACAACTATGCCCTATGGGCAAACCTGATGAAGAAAGCAATTGGGGGAAGGGGGAGATGTTCTCACATTACATGGGAGCCGACACCTTCATCCAAAACTGACAAAACATATACAAGGTGGGAACAAGATGATCAATGTGTTTTCACATGAATTATCCAGAATCTTGAATCCAGATTGGTGAATAATGTCTCGCAATATCCCACTACAAAAGCCCTCTGGGATGGGTTAGCCACCACATACAGTTCTGGTACAGATTCGTTACAGGTGTTTGACCTTCATAAGAGGGCTAATTCATTAAGGCAAGGGTCCGATACACTAGAAGACGTGTGGAACAAACTGCAGAACATCTGGATGTCTATAGATAGGCAAGATCTGAACCCTATGAAATACCCAGAAGACATTCAGATCTACAACAAGAAGACTCAAGAACAAAGACTCTATCAATTGCTAATGACGATTAATTAAAAGTTGGAACCAGTCAAGAGAGATATCATGAAAAAGGATCATCTTCCTTCCATGGAAACAACATATGCTACAATACGAAGGGAAGTGGCCAGGCTTAATATACTAAAATCAAGTTCTTCTGATAGTGACTCGATTGAAATTGGAATGGGTTTGGCTGCTAAAGATTCTGCACAGAGGTTTAAATTCCGATCCAAAGAGAAAGAAGATAAATCCAAGTTGTATTGCACTAATTGTGGGATGAAGAAACACACTAAAAAGACATGTTTCCAGCTGGTTGGCTATCCATAATGGTGGGAGGACGGTCATAAGGAGAAAAATAACCAGTGTTTCAGATCTAATGTCAAACGGGCTTCGTCTACAAGTGGCGATGAAGATCCGACTAAAAATGAGCAAGGAAATGGCACTGGTTTTGGAGGAATGTCGACGAACTCCTATGAAAAACTTGGAGGTAAATGGTTTGAGAAATCAATGAATTGGATCTTTGATTGCGGGGCTACGGACACCATGTCTTATGATCCTAAAGACTTTGGTGACATATCATCTCCAAAGTAATCCCATATTAAGACTGCTAGTGGAGAAATTTGTGAAGTCAAAGGGGGAGGTTCAATTATTTTTTCGGAAAGAATAGAAATTAAAAACTGCCTCTACATTCCTTCACTATCTTTAAAGTTATTATCTGTTAGTCAAGTGACAAAACAACTCAACTGTGTGGTTCTTATGTATCCATTTTTTGCATTTTACAGGACATACGTACGAAAGAGATCATTGGGCGTGGTACTGAACAAGGAGGTCTCTATTATGTTGATGAGGTAGTTCATAAGGGACATGTCATGCTTGCTCACGGAACAACCGAAAGGAAACTTTTGTTATGGCACCGATGACTTGGTCATCATTATTTTAGTTATCTTAAGAGCTTGTTTCCTATTTTTTTTAAATAATTCCATTCATGAGAAATGTGAAACCTGCATTCTTGCAAAAAATCGTAGGGTCTCATTTAATCAAAGTAATACTAGAGTTGATTATGCTTTTTCGCCAATCCATTCTGATGTTTGGGGTCCAGCACCAAATTCCACTAACAATCAAATCAGATACTTTGTTTTATTTGTGGATGATTTCTCAAGAATGACTTGGATATACTTCATGAAACATAAATCGGAAGTACCAGAAATATTTGTTTGTTTTTACAGAATGATTTTGATTCAATTTGAAAAAAATACAGATTCTCCGTGTTGATAATGGAACAGAGTTTGTCAACCAAACAATTCATAATTATTTCAAAGCAAATGGTCTTATCCATCAAACCACTTGTCCAAACACACCTCAACAAACGGTACTTCAGAACGAAAAAATCGTACTTTACTTGAAAAAACTCGTGCCATTATGATTGAATCTAGAGTTCCTCATTCTCTTTGGCCAGAAGCTCTTACTACAACTACGTATCTTACAAATCGTCTACCAACCCGATGTCTAGGAAATAAAAATCCATTACAAGTGCTTGCCACCCAAGTTACAATTCCATCTGTTATGATCTTACCACATCGTGTCTTTAGTTGTTCGGTGTTTGTTCATATCCTTAAAACTAGTCGAAACAAACTTAATCCTTGTGCTGAAAAGTGTGTATTCGTTGGATACGATGTTCATAAAATGGGATATCGGTGTTACAATCCGGTTACTCGTCGAATCCATGTCATTATGGACTGTGACTTCTTAGAATCCGATTATTTTTTTGACCACCAATTTCGTGCTCAGGGGGATAAAGTAAGTGAATCACTCGACTGATTGCTATGTGAAAGTTACTTTGAGGATGTGCCGACAGAGTCGGTAGATGGCGCCACCGAACACGTCTCTTCCAACATAAAGGAGACTGACGAGGCAGTTCTTACCACCAATGATTCTCCCGAAGACAATGTCCAACAAAAAATAAATGCCATGGATACTACCAGCGAATCAGCTGAAGAAAATGTCCATCAAGAGGTAAACAATTTACAATGTCATAATTCATAAAATGCTATTGACCATGACATTTCAGGAAGTTCATTTGTTGAAACTCAAACTCCGATTCTTCCTCCAAGAAAAAATAGAGGGGTTCCTCTTGACCGGTATTCACTGGAACACGTTCCTCATGCTTCTACATATCCGGTAAAAACGGACAGGAAAGGAATGACGAAGATTGCAAAGGCGTTTTCAGCTACTATTCTCTCTGAACAAATCCCTAAAACAGCTCAAGAAGCTAAGAAGATGATTGAATGGCATGAGGCAATGAATACCGAAATTGAAGCTCTAAAAAGAAATGGTACATGGGAGAATTGTGTGTTACCACAAGAGAAGAAAGCAGTCGGGTGTAGATGAGTGTTTAATATAAAATATAAATCTGATGGCACCATTGAGTGACACAAGGCAAGATTGGTTGCCAAAGGATATACACAAACATATGGTATAGACTACTCTGAAACGTTCTCTCTGGTTGCAAAGATTGACACTATCAAAGTTTTACTTTCAATAGCCGCGGATAAAGATTGGCCTCTTCATCAATTTGATGTAAAGAATGTTTTCTTATATGGAGACTTGGAAGAAGAGGTATATATGGAACCCCCGCCAGGGTTCTCTGATGGTTTTCAAGAAAATGAGGTATGCAAACTGAAAAAGGCATTATATGGGCTCAAACAGTCTCCTCGTGCTTGGTTTGGAAGATTTATAATGGCAATGAAGCAGTATAGCTACAAACAGAGTAATAGGGATCATACCTTGTTTTATAAAAAGAGAGGAGAATTAGTCACTTGTCTTATAATATATGTCGACTATATGATTATAACGGGGAATGACGAAGAAGAAATTAGCTCTCTTAGGAAAAACCTCTTCAATGAGTTCGAAATGATAGACCTTGGGGGATTGAAGTATTTCCTAGGAATCGAGGTTCTTAGGTCAAAAGGAGGGATTTATATCTTCCAACGAAAATATATATTGGATTTATTAGCTGAAGTTGGCATGGTGGATTGCAAACCAAATGACACTCATATGGTTGTGAATCACAAACTAAAGACAATTGAAGGGGCCATACCAGCGAACAAAGAAAGGTACCAAAGGTTGGTGGGAAATTTGATTTACCTGGCTCACACTCGACCCGACATTGCATACGCGGTGGGAGTAGTTAGCCAGTTCATGCATCATCCTCGGGAACACCATATGGAGGCAGTAATGAAGATTATTCGATATCTCAAAAGCACACCAGGAAGAGGCATAATTTTTTAAAAAAATGAACACCTTGATGTTGAAGTATTCACAAATACTGATTGTGGAGGGAATCCTAACGAAAAGCGATCAACTGTTGGCTACTTTACTATTCTTGGAGGTAACTTGGTGACTTGGAGGAGTAGAAAACAGAAAGTAGTATCACTGTCAAGTGCTAAATCAGAATTTAGAGGAATCGTTAAGGGGACTACCGTGATACTTTGGTTAAAACAGATAATGAAAGAAATCGGATCCCCTCTGAAGTGTCCAACTCAGTTAATGTGCGATAATAAAGCTGCGATTAAGATTTCAGAGAACCTGGTACAACACGATAGAACAAAGCACGTTGAAATAGATAGGCACTTCATGCAAGAAAAGATTAAAGATGTGATAGACGAACTTCCGTTTGTTAGATCCGAAGACCAACTGGCAGACATCCTGACAAAAGCGGTTGCTGCAAGAACATTCGAATCAGTTTTATCCAAGTTGGGTATTAGTGATCCCACTACACAACTTGAAGGGGAGTGTTAGAATATTCAGTGTATTAAGTTTCCTTGTATAGGCCTCTAAGTTCTCTATATATTGAGAGCCTTACTATTGGTCAATTCTTGAATTACATCTCTAATATTTAATAAAACAAAAGGGAACATTTTCTAATACACACAAAACCCTAGCCGCTTCCTGCGGCTACTTCTCTCTTTATTTTTAACAAAGACAACAACTGAGATGCTACGTAGAACATGTGCATATTAACAATAGTGTTGGGATCAGACTCTTCTGCATCCAATAAAAACAATCGACTCCAATAAGCGGGTGGCGAAAACATTTCATGTTTTTACTTTCGTTAAAAGTTTTCAAAAATTATTTTTATTTTAATTGTTTCATAAAAAATAAACCTATTTTATTTATATTAAATAGATAATTTATTTTTATTTTTAAAATAAATAATTCAATAGCAATATAATCTGAAAGATATAAACATTTATATTTTACGATCTGAAATCAAGAAAATATTGCAAACGTGAATTTTGATGTTTGAAATTTTTATGTTCATCAACAAAATGATTTTTTTTTTATATCTATTTCATTGATGACCAAGTTTTCTATTACTAGTAAACACGATTGCGTCCGGTATTCGTCGTCTTTCTACTTCTCGGTCGCTATTTTCTGTATCAAAACTTTTCATCCGCTATTTTCTGTATCTACTATGTCTTACCTTATGGAGTTTCATTTCAATTGATTGTTGAATATAGCTTCTTTCATGGGTTAGGCTAAATTGGGGCCCAATTGGCTAACCAGCCCCAATTTTAAGTATACCCATCAAAAATATAAGTAGCCTCAAACTAATACCCAAAAAACCCTTCGTTTTTTTACTAACTCAAAACCCTAAACACTAACCATTCCCACTTCTAAAACAGCCCCAACCCAAAATCAACCCCAAAACCCTAAAACCTCTCAAAACTCCAAACTTCTACAATCAGCCCCAAAATCAAATCCGAACATCTCTACACATCAACAACAACTCAAGAACTGCAATGGGCAAAGTAAAAGAGTAAGTTTTTACTCTTAAATGTACTTTTTTCTATATTTGGTTTAGGTTAGGTTTTTTGATTTTGATGCTAGGTTAGGTTTGTTTGTGGCTGATTTGGTGATATATGTTGTTTGTAGTTGTCTAGTAATGCTAGGGTATGCTAGATTAGGCTGTTTGTGGCTGATTTAGTTAGTTTTCGAGATTTTGGGTTGCCTTCAATGGCGGTTTTTTGCAGGTTTTCGTGTTCCCCCGCCGGTTTAAAGGGCATTCACCCGGCGGGTGAAAATTAAAAAAAATAATAGTTTAATTTTCACCCGCCGGGTGAATAATTGTCACCCGGCGGGTGACAATTAAACTATTAATTTTTTTAATTTTCACCCGCCGGGTGAATAATTGTCACCCGGCGGGGGAGACCTGTTCCTACATTTATTTTATGGAATTTTTTATAAATTTTTTTAACTTCTTTCTCTAATGTTTTGCAGCCAACACGAAGCACCTCGCCTAACGAAAGAGAAGGCGGCGAAGGCAGCAAAAAAAGGTGAAGGCAGTAGCCGACGGGCGGTGGTCGCCGCTAGGCCGGAACATGGGGATCGGACAGAGCGTGTTCGCCCCCACCGCGAGGTGCGCGAGGAGCGGGAGGATCCGACCGAGCGATCTTTGCGGCATCGGAAATTCGATGCCACCAGGGATGCCCCCCGTCGACGATCTTCTCCTCCACGAGAGGTGCTCCCCATCCGCCGACGTGCCCTAGTGGACGAGGAGGAGGATACGGAGCAGGAGGAAGCGGAGGTCCCGTTGCCACCACCTAGAAGAGAGGTCCGTCCCGAAGGGCCTCCAACCGATGCCGAGGGATGGAAAAATCTTTTCCTATCCCAAAATAGTGTGCTTCTCTTCCCCGAGTATGCGCAGCACGAGGCGTATTACGCCTTCAAAAACGATGTAAGTATATTAATTTATTATTTTTTTGTTTACTTGAATTCATTTTTTAACATTGTAGTTATTTTTGAATTTTTTTACAGGCGCGCTCGGGCATTACCGTGCAGTCGAAGTATGGTTTGCTTGGTCAGTGGGACCTTAGCAAACAAGTGGGGGTTAGGGCGTACCTGGAGGAGACCCCATTTTGGCCCTTGATGCGGCATTTACCGAGGTTCAACAACCACGTACAGTTGGCGGAGGTCTTCGGTGAGAGGTGGCACCAGGAGACGAACACGTTCCAGTTCTCCTTTGGGGAGATGACGATCACACTGGACGACGTGTATGTCATTACGGGCCTCCCGGTCGAGGGGAGAATCATTGACCTCTTCCGGCCTGATCCGATAGAGGCGACGTATGCACGGTATGGGGAGCTGTTGGGAGTTTCGCCTGCTGATGTGCAGCAGGAAATGGAGGCTCATGACGGGAGCGGATTCGGACTCCGATGGCTTAGGACCACATTCTCGGGGGAAGCGTACTTAGATTCGAACACCGCCTGCACTCCGAAGATGAAGAAGGCAGCAGCTCGAGCATATATCCTGTTCTTCCTCGGGTGTACGATCTTCACCAACACGAGCCAGAAGAACATCCAGAGCGATTTCCTTCTAGCCCTCGAGGATTTAGAGTTGGTTGGTGATTACGCATGGGGGACTTGTGCGTTGGTGTGGCTGTACAAGAGTTTGGGAGGCATCTCGAAGCACTCCTTGAAGACCTTGGTCGGCTTCTCGGCCTTGTTCGAGTGTTGGGTCTATGACCACTTCCCCGTCTTCCGCGCGCCAGTGAACAGCGGTTATAGCCCGACAGATCCGAAGATGCTTGCGTGGTTGCCGAAAAAGATCCCGGTATCATTAGCTCGGGGGAAGTCGTACTACCGTGAGATCATTGCGGCGCAAGGAGAAAAGGATGTAAGTTCTCTTTTTTACGTTTATCTAAATAAATCTACTTTATATAAAATGTTGGACGTTGAAATAATTTTATTTGTAGGTTATTTTCCGACCTTACGAGGATCTCCGTGAGGTATGGCCGGAGCAGGCAATAGGGTTGTACCGAAACCCTATTCGCCTAATGATGGTGAGCGAGGCATATCACCCCGACCGTGTGATGCGACAGTTTGGTTGGATCCAAGAAAAGCCGCTCGCCCCCCTAGTTGCTAGAACCGGTCTTGGTAGAGGAGACCATCTTCGGTATATGGTTCAGGTTAGGCATTGGACGCAGTGGAGGGAGCACCTATACGTGATCGATAGGTATTCGAGGCCTTTGGAAGGGAGTAGTCACACCTCGTCCCCCCAGTACAAGGCGTACGTGAAGAAGTATGGGTGGTTTAACATCACACCTAGGGTTCTTACGGAGACGTCGGCGGTCGATGTGGTGAATACGATTAATCGTATTCGGCCGTTAGACGACTCGAATGACGAGGTACTGGCTTTCGGGAGGAAGGTTATGGAGCTTACCGCACCGTGGCTTCTTATTATTATGGTTGGATTTTTATTATGCTTGTTGTTCTAGTTTTCAATCTTTTTGGTTTAAGTTTCAAACTTGTAGACATTTGGGTTTGTTTATTTAAAAACTTTGTTGTTGTATTTTAGTTTCAAGTTATGTTAACATTGTGTTTGTTTAATTACAGTTCGTTATTGCCGTCTACTTTAAGTTACCTAATTCAATCAATATATTCATTCACTTCGTAGCCTTAAACAAACAAAAAATGGTATAGTTTCAACCGTCATAAGTTTTTTAAAAAAATATTGTATAACATTGTACTTGGTCCCATTTTTTTTTTTTAAAATGGAGCATTCCCCGCCGGCTTAAGATTTTTCACCCGCCGGTTGACTAGTTCCCCGGCGGATGAAAATTGTTCAGCCGGCGGGGGGAATAGTCAACCGGCGGGTAGATGCCTTGACCCCGCCGGTTGGGAGCGAGTGGGAGATTTTTGATTTCCTGGTCGCTCCCCCGCCGGCTGAAAATTATCCACCCGCCGGGGGAATATTAGCCCGGCGGGTGAATATTCATCACCCGGCGGGGATGGGGAGACAAACCCATCCTCAACGAATATTAAGGATGGGCTTGTCGCCCGCCGGTGTGAAAAATCAGCACCGGCGGGGACATTTATTCCCCGGCGGGGAAAACATATTTTTTTTTAAAAAAAGTATAAGATTATTATATTTGGTGAACCGGCTGGTGACTAGTCATGGATCGGCGGGGACCTAATACAATTATTACCCCCGCCAAAAAATATTTCGCGCCATATGACTCTCCCGCCAAATGAAACTCCCGCCAACGATATACTTCCATTATAAATATACAAGTGTTAAGGAGCAACATGACATCCATCAAACACTTAGAAACAAATGGAGTTTACCGCTAATAAAGACTACCACATGCTTCTAGCAGTAAAGGATTCTCGGGCCGAGTTGGGTGAAGATAGGAGTGATGCATTTTTTGAAAGGGTTTTATGTCATATGTATTACAACTACGGCTATTTAGAAACTGGAGGTGTCGTTGTACGCAGCCGTGACGAAATTAAGGCACGTTACCTCTTTGTGCAGCCCCTCACGAAGTTGTTGTTCATGCCGCGAAGAATTAAAGAGGAGGCGGTAAAGGTTTGGGACATGACCGTCTCCGACTATATCACTAGGGATATGGTAGCATATGTGGAGGATATGGTTTTGGCAAGGGAGGATGGCGACGATGTTTTAAACAGCTTGCGTTACGACTACTAATGGCTACGTTGCGTAATGTTGTTGTAACTTGTTATGTTTTTATTATATGTGTTAAGTTGTTTATGTTATGTTAGGTTGTTTATGTAATGTTAAGTTGTTTATGTAATGTTAAGTTGTTATGTTTGGGTTTCTACTTGTTGTTCAATGTTAATGTATTTTGCATAGCACCGTATTGCCGCTGACCATACATTCTTGCAAGGATACTCGTTCATTAAACATCTACTCCCGCCAAAACAAACTCCCGCCAAATAAAATTTGCCGCCACTTTTTATTTCCCGCCAAATACTTTGCCACATCTACTCCCGCCAATAAGCAAAGAAAAAGCGGGGAAAACAACACCATTTCCCGCTCACTATTTTTTTGATTCAGCCACATGCAGGAACTCTATAAATACTGTAAACCGACTATGAAACTAAACACTTAAGTTAAACAATGGATGATTCTGGTTGGAATGTGTACGAAGATGCAAGCCTACTATCCGCATTCGACTTCGTCAAAGCTACGATGCAAGAGGAGTTTCCTGGTTTCGTCGATGCAGTATTGTGCAGAATGTTCTTCAACCACGGTAGGGAGGCAACGTGTGCATGATGTTTGATGCCCCGACCACGTGCCCGCGAAGAAGTCGCCGATAGGTTAGCGTATCTTAAAACAGTGACTTTCAATATCGAGTCACTTCCTTGGGAAGACCGAACCAAAGTCCGAAGGGTATTCGACATGGGATTGCAGACCACAATTACGCAGGAGATGGTGTCGGAAGCGACAGAGCGGGTCGAGAACGAAATACCCGATGCAATAGCGAGCGCCGTTCGAACGTACTCATCTCCCGAGGAAAGTAGTGACTCTGATGGATTCGGGATGAACTATCCGACCCCGTAAAACCGAACGTGCAATGCTAACCCGGAGTTAGCTTATCTATCATTTGGTTTTCGTTATGTGCTTATGTATTTCTAATTATGCAATGCTTTAAATTAAAGTGTAATGTTTTAATGCAATGTTTTCAATGTTGTAATGCAATCATCATATTAAGAATGGAAACGTGTTATTGTTTTCAACATAAAAAGCATCCAAACATAAAAACCATAAAAGCATAAAAACCATCCAGGGTTTACAATCGTTACAATTGTCTCGTCATCAAGCAAAAGGGGATAAATTAGTTACTTCGGGGTAATTATTTTTAAGCTCTTCGTATTTCTTGCATCGAGATGCAATCGGCAATGCCCAACCTTCAGCTTCTGGGGAACGCAACTTTAAGCAACAAGGATGTATCCTAGCACATGGGGCCTCCGCCTTAATCCCAAGCTACAAAACGAAAACACGATAAAATAAATTTCTTGAAATTAAAATTACCATTAACGTACCCCTTGTATGAATACTTACGTTCACGAAATGGTTGGTGTTGACCCAGCCCAATCCGATTTCCAACCGGTTTGGCATCGGAGGAGGTGCACCTCTTAGGGGAAGAAAAGTGAAGCCGACATCCATATTTCGAAATACCCCAACAAAATGGAGTATGCAGTTAAACGCAGATGCGATTGCCACTCCCATCTCGGGCATGGACATCCAATGGTCCTTAGTTCCCACATCGCTAGAACATTTCACACGCTCCGCAACGTCAATCAAATCCTCCATGCTAGTAAAAATCTTTACATAGACCGATGCGTAATCCATAAGCTCGTTGTAAAGGGCATCCCTTATCAACCTCCACCCATCTTGTTGCCCGTTCAAGGCGTACGCTATCGAGCGATACCCGCAATGCCCATCGGATTTAACATCGGTAATGGACTCTACGAAAGGCGTAAAAAAGCTCGGGAATTGGTTCATGTATCCTTTGGGGTCGACAAAACTTGCCTTCACCGGCATCGTAGAGCTTGACCTACAACCCACCGTTCCACTACTAAGCATTGTACCACTTCCTTGCGTTCGAATAGCGCTACCTTTCGTACGAGCGGGGGTGGTCCCCGAACCACGCTTAGGCTCCTTCTTTTTTCCCTTCCTCGAGGTTTCGGTTGGAAGTTTGAAGTCTCCAAGCAAGGATGGCGTACTATCATTTTCTTCCTTAAGCACATGTTCGTGCCAACTTTTGTCGCGTTTAGTGGATGTATCATCGGCGGCAATAGATAACTTACGTTTGTTAGGTGGACGACCGCGCGCTTTTTGCTTAACCAACGGCTCCAAAATGTTAGTTGTTTCGGGATGGACGACGGCAAACCATTGTTTGTAAATGTGCTCTATCCGTGCTTCGTCATTGGACGCCATGACATCGGATACTAGCTTGTCAAGCTTTGCTTTAAGTTGCTCATTCGTTGAGAGGTTGGTACGAACTAGGATGTCTAACCTCTTCCAATGTTCATGAAACAACTGAAGCGGCACCTCTATCCCTTTCGCAACAAACTCGTATATTTCGTGGGCGCAAGGCATGCCGTGCGTAGTTCGTATGGCACAACCGCAAGGCATATCCGGTGCGATTGTCATGTTCCGAGCACATTCGACTTCGTTGGCCAAAATTTCCATTGCATGGTGGGAGATGTTGTTTTTTAGTTGACCGTACACAATGTTTGTGAATTTATGTAGGGCCAACAACCGGCTCTTTTCGAAGGAAGCCTTGATGTCCCCGTGTTGCAATTCAATCAAAGTATGCAACTTCAACCAAAAAGATTCAAAGTTACCTTTGCTCGTACCGATGAAACGCTTGAGGCTCGAATGAGCGCTTTCCACGCGGTTTGTGGTTTGGTTACCAAAATGCATCCACTTGTTAGTTCTCCACGTGACAAACTTCTCACCGTACGGCCCTACCCAACTTTCGGTATACTCAATCGCTTTCGGATAGTCTTTGAAATCGCGGTGCAATTCGGACCGGTAGTTTTCGAACGCTAACTCCGTTTCCGCCAACATCATTCCGTTCCACACTTTCAAAAAGGCATCGGACACTACCTTCTCCTTTATGATCGTTTTTGTTTTTCCAAGGACGTTCATGTTGATGTGCCATCGACACAACATGTGCGTCGCATTGGGGAACACTTCCTCCACCGCATTCACAAGCGCCAAGTCTCTATCCGTCAAAACAATGGATGGTAATTCGATGGAGTGAGTTACCATCAACGAATGTAAGCATCCTAACACCCACTTGTAGGCCTCGTTTGTTTCACTCGACATAAAAGCAAATCCAATGTAGAATGTTTTCCCCGTACAAGTCGCACCCACGACCTCGTACAACGGCATCCCGTATTTGATCACCTTGTACGTGTTATCCATTATGATGACGTTCGGAAATGTCCGTAACAAATCCAAACTAACCGGGTGCGCAAAAAAAAGCTCGCCTATGATATCGCTTCCGTCTTCGGACTTTCTATGGAATTCGTAGTAGTTTAGTCGCTTTAGTTCACCCAACAAGTATTGGAATTGCGACCGACCGCCTTTCTCGAGCTTCCGGTGTTTTAGTATTGCGTTGTACACGGTACGGATTGTAGAAGAATTCTTAGGGTTCAATTTCTTGACTCCACCAAGAATATCACGAGGACGGGATCCCATTTTATTCGAACTGACCACAAATTCCATCTTTTTTTTTGAAAGCGTCCTACGTAGGAATGACCTTCTTTGTAGGATGTAGTACTGTGATTGTGAACGCCGCACACAACCTCTATTCCCCACAAATCATCACCCATCTTCTTTCCTTTAAGGGAGAACGGGCATCCGCATTTTTTCGTTCCGGTAGACTTCCTCTTTAGATCTTTGGGGTCTACCAGTTTTGTGTAAACACCGGATCTTTCGCACACAAACTCTACTCTAGGAGTTTTACGATCGTGTCTATCGCATCGCCGTAAAATAATCACAAACCCGTTATCCGATGCGGTTTCCTTAACCCATTCAATAAGGTCTGTCCGAGAGTAGTACTGTGATTTGGTGTTGAACACCTCGCTATAATCGATGGAGCAAGGCACCGGTATTTCCTCCTCCTCCCCCTTCGCCATGCACGAACCAGTCAAATAATCCTTTGACTCATCACCCTATGCATGTTAAAAAAGAAGCATCAAATACGACCATGGATAAAACAAAACCCCAACCCAACGGACAAACAAAACCCCAACCGCCGGCTTTTAATGTCCTGACCCGCCGGGGACATTGTCAACCGGCGGTTGAAAATTTCCACCCCGGCGGGGATGTAGTCAACCGCCGGTTGACAATTCCCCACCCGCCGGGGGTGAGGTTATACATCCAACTCCATTGGAGTTTGAAGATAGCCCGGGACCCCGCCGGTAGAGTTGGTCAGCCCCGGCGGTGGAAGTGGCCAACCCCGCCGGTTGAAGTGTACTAATCCGGCGGGGATACACCTTCGCTTTAACAAAGGATTAAGTCCAAAACATAACGATTTGCCCCGCCGGTATGCAAAGGCACAACCCCGCCGGGGTTGGCTGTCTCACCCGGCGGGTGGACATGGCTTCCCCCGGCGGTTGGACACGGCCTCACCCGACGGGGAACCTTCATCTTCTACATATGAGGGTTCTTCAACCCCGGCGGTTTGGAGGGTCAAAACCGGTGGGGGAGGTCGGGTTCCAACTTTCTAAATGTGGAAGGTCTACCAAAATAGAAACTTTGACAAAAAAATTGGTTAGAAAACTACCGTATTTGGAGTCCCATTCTCCTCATCAAGCTTCTCACATCGAGAGTCCATCCTTCGATTATTCGGAATTTATAAAAAAAATTGATGATTTTTTGGAGCTTCAAGTGTTTGTTTGTGAGTTTTTGAAATTTGAAGAGTTTTTGAATTTTTTGGAGTTTTTGAAATTTTTGTTAAAGCTAGAGTGTTAGAGGGTTGTTTGGAGGAGAAATTTTGTGTTCTTCAAGAATTGGCTAACTATACCCACATTCCACTACAAGACAAAAATAAAGATTCTTGGTCAAAAGGCAAAATAGTCTTTGACTATTGAATTAAAAAGATTCTCTAAATTTTGGGAATGCTTAACATTTTTTGGGCCCTAATTTAACCTAACCCTTCTTTCATATGGTCTTAAAAAAAAAAAAAAACACACGATTGCGTCAATTTTGTGCAACTAAACAAATTTTAGTAGGAGTTTCCACTTTAGAAAGTGGAAACCAATTACAACCTTAAATTTTCATTTTAGGACGTCCAATCAAACTTATTTCCTAGTACTAATTATAGTTCGAATAGATGTTTTAGATCTACACCGTGTATTCGAGCTGATGTGTCAAAATCAGAATGGAGTAAAAATAACAAGAGGAAATACTCTATAAAACAGACTATCATTTCTCAGGACAAGCCACCGTTATTCTAGAAAGGGCACGCAGCTCTAGGTCTGGGTCGTCTTCCTGACACACGCTTCTCTCTCTCATCGATCGTATCGCGATCGTCGTATTCGCAGTTTTCTGCCATCCCCATCCTCCTCATCACCTTGAACCTCGTGCTGCTACTTGCCAGTTTTTGTCTGCCTGTGAAGGTGACATCGTCGCCATGTATAAATCGGCCTCATCTTCAGCTTCTGCTCTTCTAAGAGCTTCGAGATCCAGGCGCATCTCTTCCCCTGCCGTATCTCCTTCTCCAGCTGCTTCCAAATCGCCATCTTCGTCGCTGATTCAGCACCGATCGTTTGGATCTTCTGCCGCGAGATCTCTTCCGTGTTCCGTTCCACGTTGGAGCCACCGTGTCGATTGGGGGTCTCCTTTCAGTCTCCGTGCTCATAGCAGGATTGTTTCTCCACTCCTTGAACGGCTACAGAGGAAATTCTCCACCATGGGTACAAATTCTGCCTCATTTGATACTGTTTAAGGTGTTTGTACCGCTTGGTTATATTCTTGAATCGATTATGGTTTGTACTTTCAATTTTTTTTAATCTGATATGGTTTTAACTTATCTAGGTTGTAATTTTAGCTATTCATCTTTAGTAGTTTTAATTATCACCCGAATTTCGAATCTGGAGCGACATCCTTTTAAGCTTATCGTGCTTATTAAAGGGTTTCGTTAATTTTTGTTTTGTGGTAGAGTAAGTGATAGCAAAATGCATGATCCTAATGGTTTGTGTTTATGGTTTTAGCTTCTGAACATCCTTACCAGAAGATCTTCACCAGTCTTCCAAAGCCAGGGGGCGGCGAGTTCGGGAAATTCTATAGCCTACCAGGGTTGAATGATCCAAGAGTCGGTAATGCTCTATAACTTATAGTAGAAATCGGACATGTGCTTTGTGCTGGTCTTGGCCTAAATGAATGAACTTACAGCTGATGTGTGGATTTTGTTTGTCTTGAGCGAGACTCAAATATAGTTGAAGTTGACATTGTGTCACGCCTGATCCTGCTAGCTACACATCGATTTTAATCTCAAGTTTAAATTTCCCTATCTGATTCTAAAAATCCTGCTCTAAAAGATTATTCTAGTTGGTTTGTGGATGGATAGTTGATGTGAATCTTGTTGCCCCAGATTAGCTAGCAGTATGGACTGTTTTAATTTGCTATTCAAAAAGTATCTGGATAGGGCATGTTTATTGGTATCTCATGGATGGACATTTCCTTGTATAACACAATGTTCTGGTGTTCCCTTACTTTCACGACAGACAAATTACCATACTCGATCAGAATCCTCCTTGAATCTGCTATTCGTAATTGTGACAACTTCCAAGTAACCAAAGCTGATGTTGAGAAAATTATTGACTGGGAAAATTCATCTCCGAAGCAAGTTGAGATTCCCTTCAAGCCTGCTCGAGTTCTCTTGCAGGTATTGTAATTGTAAGATTAATAAATCGTCTCACATTCTGCTTCATTTCTGAACACTGTCTGTTTTGTTTGTAGGATTTTACTGGGGTTCCAGCTGTGGTTGACCTCGCTGTTATGCGTGATGCTATGAATAACCTTGGCAGTGATTCCAGCAAGATCAATCCTCTGGTATGTCACAATCTAATGAAGTAACCAACTGTTATTAAGAGCCAGATAATGTGTTCAACCAGTAATTTAGATACTGCACAGATGCTATGTATTTCATCAGATTAATTTACGGCTTCTAAAAATTGATTATTAACTCTTGATTTAGTACTAGCATTATATATATAGATTGCAGTTATGTTGTCTTCTTTATCATTTTGCTAAGATTATAATTGCCAGATACTGGGTCCACTTCCGTAAATGAGATTTTCTATTTGCAACTATTGTTTAGAAAATTGCTTGATACTGGGCCAACTGTTGTTTATTCTATCTTACGACTCTTGTTATTTCCTAAAATAAAGGTTCCTGTAGATCTGGTGATAGATCATTCAGTTCAAGTTGACGTAGCAAGATCCGAAAATGCAGTTCAGGCAAACATGGATCTTGAATTTCAGAGGAACAAGGAGAGATTCTCTTTTCTCAAATGGGGTTCCACAGCTTTCCAGAATATGCTTGTTGTTCCTCCTGGTTCAGGCATTGTGCATCAGGTATAGACTGTATGTATAGTGTAGAAAGATTTAAAACAGTGTTATTTTTCATGACTCAAGCTGTTCATCTTTCATTTACAGTAGCTTACAGATTAGATTTGTTGTGTTTTATTTAGGAGTCCAAGTATTCACTAAACAGTATTTATCCCTTGAGAATTATAAGAATTCTTCGTTTTCTGATAGATCTAGCCTGAAGCTTGTTGGCATGCTGATATTGCAGGTTAATCTGGAGTATCTTGGAAGGGTTGTTTTCAACACTGATAGTATACTATATCCAGACAGTGTGGTTGGAACTGACTCCCATACAACTATGATTGATGGTCTTGGAGTTGCTGGCTGGGGTGTTGGAGGCATTGAAGCTGAGGCAGTAATGCTTGGACAGGTAATTAATTCCAAAAGTTGCGTACTGTTTTCGAGGGTATATGAATGGAGGTTACTGCGCTGGAATCTACTGCTAACATGCATGCAGTGTAGTCTAGTGCCACATATCAGGGATATCCCTAAGAATTAAATGAGAAGCCCTATAACTTGCATTGAATTATTACTCATTGTTTCACTTGGGATCTTCATCTTGCGATATTCGTACTATCAATGTTTTAAAAATCGTTCAAGGCGTACGCCTTGAGGCGCGCCTTGAATCGGTTCGGTCATAAACCGAACCGAGGCGTACGCTTTTGATGACACAGATGAGGCGTGCGCCTTTTTATTTAATGCGTACGCCTTAAGGCGACCGCCTCGAGGCAGTAAAGGCGTACGCCTCGACAATAAAAGCAATTCTTTCTTTAATCTCTCCTAAACTCTACTTCTTCTCTAAAATTTTGCGAAGATCTTCAAAAATTTCAGTCTGTAAGTTAGTAAGTAACTGTTTTGCATGCTAATAACCATATAATATATAACTGTAATTTTCATTGGCAATTTCTCTAACGTAATATAGGTTAATAATAGATGGGTCACAAATTGCACCCAACCCTTGAATTTATTTTGTATCTTAATTAGTTATGGTTTATTTGTTTTTTAATAATATTTTAATTGGTTTACGCCTTTTACGCCTCGAGGCTTACGCCTCAAGGCACCGTTCCGCCTTTTAGGAGCCTACCGCCTCGAGGCGCCGTTTCGAATTTTCGAACATTGCGTACTATCACGTTCTTGGATTTTGCTTTACCTCCAATTTACTTATCAAGTAGCACTTCTAATTGCTTTTGCATATTGATATATGTAAAGCTTACAGACATTTCACATGTGGAAAGGTGAAAGGTTTGATTTGCATATGGTATTTTTGCAAATCAAATTACCAATTGAGCCATGAATTTCATAGGGTGTCTTTGACTTTATTTTTAACCAACTAGCGTCTGAGCTTTGATTTGTTTGTATTTACAGCCCATGAGCATGGTGTTACCTGGAGTGGTTGGGTTCAAGCTATCAGGAAGCCTACGTAATGGAGTTACAGCTACAGATTTGGTTTTAACGGTAACTCAGATGCTGAGGAAGCATGGTGTTGTGGGAAAATTTGTGGAGTTCTATGGTACTGGAAATTTCTTGATGGCTTAACATTTTAAGGATTTGTATGTTCGTTTTTGTCAGTCACAATATCTTCACTTTTCTTTGTTTTGTAGGCGATGGCATGAGCAAACTTTCACTGGCTGACAGGGCCACAATTGCCAATATGTCTCCGGAATATGGTGCCACCATGGGTTTCTTCCCCGTGGATCATGTCACTTTACAGTATCTCAAATTGACTGGTAGAAGTGATGAGACTGTGAGTAAAACATCTGAAGTTTAAAGCTTGTCGAATTGTTGTTGGCAGCAACTGATTTTTTTTAATCTAGGTGGCCATGATTGAAGCATACCTACGGGCAAATAATATGTTTGTTGATTACAATGAGGTACGGCGATTTCCTATGTGTACACAATTTTCATTATAGTTTTCTCTTTCGATTTTGTTTGTTTGGTTCGGAGGGTTTGTTGAGCTAATGGCATTCATAGAACCTCCCAAGTCTGAATTAAATGACAACCATTTGATTTCGCTCCATGTACTTGTACAGCCCCAAGAAGATAAAGTTTATTCATCATATCTGCAATTGGATCTCAAGGAAGTTGAACCTTGTGTTTCAGGACCTAAGAGGTATGCCTTTTCTTTATCACAAGCTCTCTTGTGTGGCCTTTGGAGTTCCCCCCCATCTCATTGGTTCTTTAATGAAATTAAAGATAGAATCCTATAATTGTAGCTCAAAATAGCTACTCAACATGATATGCTTATTAATTTTTGCAGACCTCATGACCGTGTTACTTTAAAAGAAATGAAAGCAGACTGGCATTCATGTCTTGATAATAAAGTTGGATTTAAGGTAAGTCATAAATTTCTGCCTGTGATGGTTTCTATTGTTGTGTAGCTTTGTAATGTAGCCCTGGTTTCCTTCAAATATTATAAGCAAATTCATTTTTTTTTTCTGTTGTTGAAAATTCCTTTCTTTCGTGGTTAAAAATCTGCTGTTTAAGCTTTAGATTCATTTGATAGAATAGTTATAGAATCTGGTTTGTACGGTTGTATTCTTATAACAACTTACGATAGATCTGATCTTGAATTTTCCACAAATTCAGGGTTTTGCAATACCAAAAGAGCAGCAGGATGCAGTAGCGAAGTTCTCATTCCATGGACAGCCCGCAGAGCTTAAGCATGGTAGCGTGGTAATTGCTGCAATAACTAGCTGCACCAACACATCAAACCCCAGTGTCATGCTGGGAGCTGCTCTAGTTGCGAAAAAGGCTTGTGACCTTGGTTTACAGGTTCGGAATATTTACTTTTTGAGCCTTAACAAGTTATCCTTTTACTCTAGGAACATATATCCATTCACTGCTGGAACTAGTTTAATTATAAACAAACTCTGCTATGTTCTTGACCATCCAAACTGCTTTGTCTATAACTATGTGTTTTCTGATGAATCTTTAACCACAATTTATGCAGGTTAAGCCCTGGGTAAAGACAAGTCTTGCCCCAGGCTCTGGAGTTGTTACAAAATATTTGCTCGAGAGGTAGCTCCTGTGATAGGAATTATGGTTGTTCTTTCCGGTAGAAGATAACTAACTTTCATTTTATTTTGGGCAGTGGGCTGCAGCCGTATCTGAACCAGCAGGGCTTCAATATTGTTGGATATGGCTGTACTACATGTATTGGCAATTCTGGAGATTTGGATGAATCAGTTGCTTCTGCGATTTCGAAGAATGGTATTACCCATATTTAGTTGTTAATATTTGTCAGGAAAATGTAAAGTGTAGTGGTAAAACCCTTCATAATGAAAATTCTTTGTCTGAATTTTATCTCTTAAATATTTGCCTTCGAAATGTTCATCTGTAAATTTTGGTTTTCCTTGCAGACATCCTAGCAGCAGCCGTGCTTTCCGGGAACCGGAATTTTGAGGGCCGTGTTCATGCCTTAACAAGAGCCAACTACCTTGCCTCACCTCCTCTAGTTGTTGCATATGCCCTTGCCGGCACGGTATGTGATTATTGTAACAATAAAGCAGCCATAACTGAGTCAGATATCGATTGTTTTTTTTGCCTGCATTCATCATAGTTATACATGAAAAGTGAATCTGTATATTAAGTCTTTCTATGCAACATAGTTTGTTGATAAAATTTAATCCGGCATAATTGATGTTGTTAAATAGATATATTGGCTTTAATATTTGTTCGTGTTGAAAATGAGGTTAGATAGGTGGCTTCGCATAGCCCAACTGTGTTTGACTATGCATATCGTTTAACTATTCTAGTTTCATACTCTCTTTTTGATAAAATGGCTTGAGATATCAGAGTAAATAAATTAGCAAAGGTATCCAGCTTTCTCAAATTGGTTGAAATGTAGACAAATTATCCTGTATTATAGTCAATTGCTGTTGAAATTTTACCAAGGATATATGCTAGGAGAAGTCCAATCTCCTAATAAAATTATCTCTGTCGTAAATCATATATCAGTGTTTCAACTATATGACTCGTACATGCACTGTTATTTTCGCATTCATTTGTAACACTGATTAGCTTATCATTTCAGTTGTTGAACAATTAGTAATGTACATTTAGCTATGTGAGAGCATAGAAAACTCGGACATTTCTTGGTAGTAATGTACATTAGTTATGTGAGGGGACATTACTGACATGCAAGTATTTTGTAGGTTGACATTGACTTTGAGAAGGACCCAATTGGAACAGGAAAGGATGGCAAGAGCGTCTATTTCCGAGATATCTGGCCTTCTACAGAAGAAATCGCAGAGGTAGTATCAAATAGCTTTATCAATTAGTAACGCTAGTTATTATCTTCAAGGTATGAATGTACTTAACCTGAATATTGTAGGTTGTTCAATCAAGTGTTTTGCCTGACATGTTCCGAAGCACTTACAATGCTATCACAAAGGGCAATCCAATGTGGAATGACCTCTCTGTAGCCGCTAATAAACTGTACTCATGGGATCCCAACTCAACCTACATTCATGAGCCTCCATACTTCAAGGGAATGACAAAAGATCCTCCTGGTCCCCATGGAGTGAAGGATGCTTACTGCTTGCTGAACTTTGGTGACAGTATAACTACGGATCACATTTCTCCAGCAGGTAGCATCCACAAGGATAGTCCTGCTGCCAAATTTCTAGTTGAGCGTGGGGTTGAGAAGAAGGATTTTAATTCTTATGGAAGTCGCCGTGGTAATGATGAAATCATGGCCAGGGGAACTTTTGCCAATATCCGACTGGTCAACAAGCTCTTAAATGGGGAAGTTGGTCCGAAGACGGTTCATGTTCCTACAGGAGAGAAACTCTCCGTGTTTGATGCGGCTACGGTATGTCCCTTAGTTTTTGAATCTTACAGTTTTTTTCCATCTAGACCGGCAGTTTTCTACTGGAAGCTTCATTAAAATGGCAATTATTTCTTAATCTTGGATCGTGTGCGATGTATAAATTGTTATTTCCTTACTGGTATGCATGGCATTCCTTATTAGGTAAGGTAATTGTAGTCAGTAAACTGTAGGTATGAGTGTCATCACCCTTAGCCATTCTTTTACTAGTCTCCATGTAGTGTAAACTTAGTTTGTGACTCCCTAGTATTTTAATAAGAGCAGCTCTTTCTAAATTCAACGGAGCTTCTCCTTTTGGATGTTACTTGGACTAAGTCAGAAACATGTTTACCTGATACAAATAATTTTGCTTTCCATCTCCTTTAGACATTATTTTTCAATTTAAAGTTGTATCGAATGTAGATGGGCCTTAAAATTATAAACGTTTAGGAGTTTAAAAGTTCTAGAGTTGATTATCAGTACTATAGGGTTTCAGTCATGTATACAGTTCCCATGTGCTTAATTATAAAATTAAATTTTAGCACTGTCAGCTCTGTACCTTTTTTTGAGTGTTGTGCACAAACTTGCTTTTCAGTCAGATTAGAGAACACAAGTGGTAGGCCTAAGTCTCTTAAAAGCCAATTTTAACAAGCTTGAGTTTATATTAATTCAATATGAGTTCATTCTTACAGAGATACAAGGATGCTGGGAATGAGACCATCATCCTTGCAGGTGCTGAGTATGGTAGTGGTAGCTCCAGAGATTGGGCTGCTAAGGGTCCTATGCTATTGGGAGTTAAAGCAGTGATTGCCAAGAGTTTTGAGAGAATTCATCGTAGTAATTTGGTTGGAATGGGTATCATTCCACTTTGTTTCAAGTCTGGCGAGGATGCTGACACACTTGGCTTGACGGGTCATGAACGTTATACTATTGATCTTCCTAGCAATGTCGATGACATCAGACCTGGCCAAGATGTTACCGTCACGACCGACACTGGAAAATCCTTCACCTGCACTGTCCGGTTTGACACCGAGGTATTTCCTTTCTCTTTTTCTAAGAAACACTTTTAAGAAAACAATAATGCTTAACAAATAAACTCATTATGTCAGAAAAAGGGAGTCAGTTCATATATGGGTGTTAACAGATAACAATCTCTTAAAGCTTTATAGTAAATAGTTAATAATCTGTCAGACTCGAGCGGCACCCATGTTCATACACGTGTGACGTCTTACCGAGTCCAGTTTTGATTCATACGATCTGAAAACGATTTGGCTAACCCTATCTGACCTGTTTTACTTTATTAGTAAATTTTTTTAGAAGTCAAAATCGTGCAATTATCTACATTTTATTGGTACATGACCATAATTGTCCGATCCTAAGTATGTGATGGATTGATTACTTCTCGATACTTAAAAAATAACTGGTTTATTTGAATATCCAACCCGAGACTCAACTCTGATTTCAAATCTGACAATAGTCCTTGTCTAAAGTAAATGAAATCTATGTACATACGTTGTTTCTGGAGCAGACAAATTTCGCCCGCTGAGTCTCATACTCATACTAAACAATCTATCTTTGATGTGTACCCAGGTGGAGTTGGCTTATTTCAATCATGGTGGAATCCTTCCCTATGTTATTAGGAACTTGAGTAAACAATAGGACTTGAGTTCTTTAAAGTTATTTCTCCCTCCAGTGATATAAAAAGCAGAGAATAAAGTTTTTGTTTTAATAACAGTGAAAAAGTTCTGTGAATGGAACATGTAATTTTCCTGTTAATTTATGCCCGCGAGAGTAGGCAGACATATTTTTTTGGATGTCAAACAATTTAATTATTGTTGGTATTCGTAAAGATGTAATTTTTTCACTATATCTGTGTTGATCTACATGTATTGGATAATCTGTCACAAGATTATATTTTGATACAAAATGATAAGTTTCGTTACAAAAAAATCTCAAAAAAAGCTGTAAAAGGACAGCACTCTGGTCTGTTGAACTTGCTACAAAAATCATTACTTCATCCGCTCTTTATTTGGAAACAAGAAATTATTGTTCACCAACAGTCAGCTCAATTGCTCAAATGATGATAAAGTAAAAGATAAACCTTATCCAAATTTTTATTCTCCCAAGATGGAATAAAAATTCTAGAAATTATAAATAACAAGTGTCAATTGTCACTTGTCCTTATTCATTCGGTAAAGATAATTACACACACGGACTTCCCTGTGCTTCCCACCGTCTCTTCTTCTCTAACAAAAGCCTAGTTCTTTTTCCCTCCCTACAAACTCTCAAGTACTACTCTTTTCTTGCCAACTCCAGAATCATGACATTTTCTTCCCGCTATCTCTTTCATAAAAATTCTGCTAAAAGGTCTTTCAAAAGAAGAAACAGTCCCCTCAAATCTACACGCCGCAGAAATGTTGTTACCCATAAAGAGCAACAAAAACCCGAGCTAAAAATCGAAAACCCAACTCATATTATGGACTTGCCTATCGATATCCTGATCGATATTCTCACTAGACTTCCTTTGCAATGGGTTTCGATCTGCAGGTGCGTTTGTCGATTTTGGACTTTATTAATTGCGAAACCAGACTTCAATACCATGTTTCTTCATAGAGTAAGTCCCCAGATTATTATTCGAAATGATTCCTTCAAACTCACTGCTAGAACCTTATTTCTGGTGGACTTCGCGAGCGTCATTTATTCAAATCCGCTCCGTTGTCATCTAAGGCGAGAAACCGATATCAAGACAAAGTTTTACCTTCCCGGTCGTCACCGGAAAGTTAATACATCCTTGTGCAATCGAGAGTTTGAATTTGTAAACACATGCAACGGGTTTCTATGTTTGCGTAAAAATGTCAACAAAAGTCCTTGTCTAGTTGTAAATCCAATCACAGGTGAGTTCGTAGAGCTTCCTAAGCTCCGTGGAGATCATATTTTAAGTAGTCCTATTGCTTCGGGTTTGGGATATAGCTCGAGGAATAATGAGTATAAAGTGGTGTGTTTGTTTGGTCCTGTATCTAACAAAGTAGCTCAGGTCTACACTCTTGGCACTGATTCGTATAGGACGGTTGGGTTAGAACCATGGGATATCAATATCATGGTAGATAAGTTCGCCGCTTTTCTTAATGGAGCTATTCATTGGATATCATGGGACTATGTACTTGCGTTCGACGTTGAAGATGAGAAATTTCGGAAGATGCAATTGCCTACAGAATTCGGTAAAGAGCGAACGAATTTGGACATTGGAGTATTAGGAGGGTGTCTCTTTGTGAGTGAGATTACTTCAGGAATATATTATGACATTTGGGTAATGGACGAATATGGTGTACATGGATCATGGAATAAGAAGTTCAGGATCGAAACTTTCGCTGGCCTTCCCTTTCGACCACTTAAATTCCTCGAGAATGGAGATTTGGTGCTGTGTAATAAGATATCATTGGATTCGTACAATCCTGTTACAAGAACTTCGAGGAAGTTTGAGATTCATAGTCCTATATTAACTATATTTGAATCTATTACTGTTGTTCCAAACTTTGTCTCTCTTAGGTATGCTGCTCATGGAGAAAATTTGAATGTGCGGCATGTTGAACCAATGTGAGTTTTATTTTATATGTTAAGATCCAGCTTAATTGATGTTGTGTCACTGCAAAAAGCTTAAGGCAGATGATTTTTCGTATGACGTTATTGTTGTCATTGGTGTAACATTTGTGTACTCAGGGAGTTTGACGAGGAGATTGAGGCGGTTGATGGTCTTTTTCTCAATGAATTTGGATACGTAACATTGGAAGAGTTGTTCGTGGTAAGACTACCTCGAACTGTCACTAGTTGTTTCCGCTAAGTTTATTGTGACCCACGTGGCCAAATGCAGGGGTGTTTAGTTTACTTAAAAAGGGCGAGATATTTTGATTGCTAAAACCTTTTGGCTCCTCTAGGAAATCTCAATACCCGTTGTTGTGTTTATATTTGCATATGTTAGTGCACTTTCTTTCCCATTTTACACATTCAAATATTGTTTTGTTTCTGTTAGCTTCATGTAGCTTCTTTAACAAGCAATGGAGCTTTTCTCCGAAGAAGTAGGTTAAGTATATGAATCAGATATCTGAGCCCATGAGAATATCTAACCTCTCCTACATCATTCTCTTACACGGTTGGTTCTCAGGGTATTAATATCTAAGTATTGAGGACGTTAATATATATATATATATATATTTCTGGTATCATTTAGGTATTGGCTATTGAGGTCTGCAATTGTATTGTCTTAATACTTGTGAGAAGAATTGTTTTCTTGTTTGTGTTTTCAGATCATTGATAGGTTAATTTCTAATCATTATCATCATCCGTTATACATTTTGTATGTGTTTGTTTAAATGCTTCCAGTTTTATACTTGTTATGTTTGTGTGCACAGCCGTGACTGAGATGGACTTACTGGGAGACTCCAGGAGCAGAGTGGTTTAACAATCGATCAGACGACACGATAAATGGTAGTAGGTCATGTATTTTGAACTATCTGTGTTGCCATATGATATGCTTATGCATTTTGCTAAAATGTATTTTGACGGACGTGCTTGGGAATGAAATAATTTGTGATGTTAATTAATAAACATAGCTCGTATTTTATCTAATATCTCTTTGTAATTCATCATCTAAGAACAACTTAATTCTGGAAGAGTTAAAATCGATCTGCAGACTATATAGAAGAAAGTATTGATTTTTAAGCCACTCATTTAGACTGAAGCAACAGAAGACCAAAACCATACAATACCCAATTTAATTTGATTGTTTCTCCCGGTACTGAAACCACCCAACTCAAATGAGGTTCAAATCAAAATATAATAATATTACCCTCAAAAGTAATATAAGATATATATAATTCGGGCAGAGGATAAGAATAATATAGATTACGTATTTTTTGAGGTTATTAATTTGAGCTGAATGACATTGCTGAAGAGCTCAATAGCATGGATTGATGTACTTCTACGTATCCCTTTTGTTCATAATAATTTTTGTTTCGAAATAATTTTATCCAATAATTTTTGTGATAGTTAAACTTTCGAATGATATAACCGACCACAAATTTAAATTCGAAATAATTTTCCAAATTCAAATATCCATGAATTTTTATAATAGCTTTATCATTCAAAATAAATTTAACCAGAGTCAGGCTCCATTCGCTGGACCCACTAATCATAACATATTCTAACAAGTGTGTACTCCACACTTTCCGACTTGTTCGATAAAATATTACGACTATATTGGTCGACTAGTCAATCCAATTATAGTAAACATCCAACAATCTCCCCCCATTTTAGTACAATTTATGATTAACTAAAACAAAATCACAACAAATAACAAATTTATGCATAAATGAAATATCATAACGATTGAATTTCATATTAATATATTACACATTTCAAATATTCGAATATCAAGGTATCACTAAGGATTAAACCTTTACTATCCATAATGAATATTCGAAGATAATATACACATAAATTTACATTCTCAAATGTTCTTACTTGACACTATCTTTTACTAGCCTTGTGTCCTTATCCTTATCAAGCATATCAAAGCCAAGTCCTAGCTTCTTGAAGCGGCTAACTTTATGCTTAAATAGGTAGATCTTTTACTCTTGCACATGCATATGCAATTTTTCAAAAGAGCTATTAAGAAGATAAACTTCAACCTCCACAACTTGTATGTCTGAACACATATTGTGGTATAATAATACTAATGTGTTCCAATCTCTACATGTTAAGCTTTCCACATTGAATTCAGCACCCAATGTCATATTAGATGGGAATTAGGTATCTTAACATGAGAGATTTCAAATGGACTTTAATCCCATCCCAATAGTTGATTTGTACACAAGATCTCTACTTAACCCTTTGGTTAAATAATCGGTTAAATTATATTGAGTTGTCACAAACTCTACTAAAATAACATAATGCATGATGCGCTCACATATCATACTGTGTCTAACACCTAATTGTCAAGACCTGACTTTGTGAACTTGTTTATAGACATTGGCCAAGACAACTTCACTATCACATCTGATAGATTAGGTGATATCGGTTTAGGCTACAACAAAATTTTATACATTAAATTTCTTAGCCACTCAGCTTCTTTACTAGTTGTTGCTACTGCCACAAACTCTGATTCCATTGTTCAATCAGTAATACAAGTTTGTTTCTTAGATGCCCAAGAGATAGTACGTTCCCCAAGTAGAAATACTCATCCGCTTGTAAAAGAGCGATCTTCCATATTGGAAATATAAATCGCATCCAAATATCCTTCAAGTATGGAAGGAAATCCAGTATAAGTCAAACCATAATCCATTGTTCGTTTTAAACACTTGAAATACTCGATTTAAAGCTCGCCAATAATGTGAACTAGGTTTGCTAGTATACCTACTAAGCTTTCTAACAGTAAATGCAATATCCGACCTAGTGTTAGTCATGGCATACATATACCAAGAAGCCTATCAGCTTCTTCTAAAATTTTCATCTCAAAACTTGATGATAATAAAGTCTTGGTTTCATAAACTTGATTTGATCAATGCCAAAAATCAACATGTCACCCACATATAAACAGATCATAACTTATTTACGAATAACATCAAAATTTATCAAATTCGCAAATTATATTATATATTATATAATACAACTTATACTAAATATATGCATCAATAATTTATTAAATCACTACTTATATTTTTCCACAGACTATACATGCATAACATGGTAGCATTTGACAATTATTTAACAAGTAGCCTTTACATTTTCATCGAACTGATAAAAAACAGTTTTCTATTAGAACTGCTTTTCAAGAAACAACGAGTATATATATATATATATATATATATATATATATATATGGGTCAAACTATATATACCCACTTCCGGTTTAAGTATACCTAATTTTGAGTATACCCAAATGTGGTCTAAGTATACCCAATTTTTTCCCAAAAATACCGTTTTGTAGGCATATAAGTCATTTTTTACTAACCTCCATCCAACACTTTTTTCCTAAAACTTTCTCTCATTTCCCTCACTTCTCTCTAAACTCTCATACTCTCTTCTCTAAAAAAACTCCCACCTCTCTCTAACATATTCCGGCGAGCCACCACTTCTTCCTCCCCTTCTCCTCCTCCTCCATCATGGTGAAGAACAAAAACCCACCACCACCAACTACGCAAGTTCCCTAATTTAATTTTGCAAATTAATTTAGTTAGATTTTTTGTTAGAATTAGATTAAAATTAGATTTTAGGTATGCATTTAGGATTAAGGTTAATTTTAGGTATGAATTTAGGGTATATTATGGTAGATTTAAGGTAGATTAGGTTAGTTTTAGGAGTCATTTTCTAGTCGGTTGCCGGTTGGAAAATGGCCGGCCGGCAGCAGTATCGGTGTGTAGGGCTGTACCGAGCGGTACAAGCCAAAATTTAAAAATTTGAAGTTTTTTTTAAACTTGATTTTTTAATTTTTTTTTAATTTTTTTCAAATTTTAATCAAAACCATATGAGAGTTATATTATTTCAATTGGATGTCCGATTTTTACTTTTTTTAAGTTTACGGATTATATCGTATGTTATTAACTTTGTTTATTTTTTGTTATTATTTCAGGTCTGATGCTGTCGAGCCGCGACCCCTTCCCCGGTCTAGGGCATATCCTCCGGTATCACGAGTGACACACCCGTGAAAGAATTTGAAGACGGTACGGACCGTCGAGGATGAGAGGGTCCGCGATGCTAAACGCGGACGCGATTCATCGGAGGACCCTGAGAGTAGACGTCTTAGGGAGGAGGAGGAGGATAGGATCAGATCAGATCGGTCTTTGCGCCGAATCAATCATGGTAAGAGGAAAGAGAAGGCTGTTGAGAAAACATTGGAAGATAGTAGAGGTGGAGGATCCTCACGATGAGAGACGTCACATGTACACCGATCACCACCTCCCGCTACCAGTACTCCACCACCTCCCGCTACTAGTGCTCCACCACCTCCCACTACCAGTGCTCCCCCCCTGCACATACTACTCCATATCCACCACCCGTTAGTGAGAGGGTGGGTGCTACTGGGGACCCTGAGCAGGACACGATAGATGAGGAGCATATTGATGCGATACACACCGAGGAGCAGCGAAAGACGTTTGCATTTCTGAAATGCAACAAGATACCTCTATTTCCTGACTACAAGGAATATGAGGCATATCACGTCTTCATCGGACTGGTAAGTATCAAATTATTAAACGGTATCCTATGTTTTACTTTTATTTATGTTTGACTTGGTTTTTTATTTACAGGGCCATACTTCCTTAGGCATACATGCACATTATATAGTGTTTCATATGTGGGACCTCAGTGCTCAGCCAGAGGTGCAAGGACACTTGGCGCGGAATCCTTTGAGTCCTCTCATAGCTCACTTACCTCAGTACTTCACGCATTAAGTAATTGATGAGGTATTTGTTGAACGTTGGCATCAGGAGACCAACACGTTCCATTTCTCGTTCGGGGAAATGATGATTACTCTAGATGATGTCAGCTGCATTACAGGTCTCCCTGTAGTTGGCCGGACTTTGGATGTACTCACGGCTCCGCGTGATGATACATACATCTACTATGCTAGTATGTTGGGGTTGACAATGGATGAGGTCCGTGCTGAGATACAGTCCACTAGAGGCGTTGGCTTCAAAATAAAGTGGCTGCAAGAGACTTTCACCAGGGGTCGCTACATCGAGCAGACTGATGCAGACACTATCCGCTAAGTATCACGAGTATACCTGATATTCTTATTTAGTTGCACTATTTTTGCGGATACTATTCAGAAACGCGTCAAGGCTGACTATTTGTACTGGGTGAAGAATATGGATTCCGGTTTGTGGGACAAAGCGTGGGGGTACGAGTGCATTGGCATTCCTGTTCCGTGGTTTGGGTGATGCTTCGAAAGCATCGAAGCATAACATGTACAGATTTGTAGCCATGCTAGATTGCTGAATTTATGACCATTTCCCCGCGTTTAGAGCCTCCAAGAACGCGGACCACGTAACGAGGCAACCTAGGATTGTGAAGTGGCTACCAAAGCGGATTGTTGAGCAAAAACTCCGCCCCAAATCGATTGTGCGTACTCTCCTTTCAGATCAGAAGGAGAAAGATGTAAGTGTTTATATTTAGTAGTAAGTAACATATTCATACTAAGTTATATTTTTTTTAACATTCTAAGTGTTTTACTATATTTGGAAGAGGTTATTTTCGAGCCATACGAGGATATCAGAGTCCAGTTCCCCGTGCAGGAGATCCGCACCATCGTTTATCCTTTGCGGAAGATGAGCACAGTCGAGGGTTACATGCCTGATCGGGTTATGCGCCAGTTCGAACGGGTTCAGGATGAACCCGAACTCCCACTTGTACTCAGACCGGGTTATAAGAAGGGAGATTTGGCTAGGTACACATGGCGAGAGAGCGCATGACTGGATTGACGTCAACATTTACTTTCATAGGATCAGTTGACCGTTATCATCGCCACTTATAGACAGTCGGCGACAAACACCTACTGGAGGTACTTGGCTGAGTACGGTTGGCATTCTATTAGTCCACCACCATTCACCACGGTCGACAGATTGCTAGAGGCGGTTCGGCCGATTATTATATTGCCTCTACGTCGAGGGGAAGAGGGTGCCCTTCCGTGGAAAGATCAAGTCTTACAGCTCTTCTCTTCTTGGTTATTTATCCTTATTGTTGGACTTGTTTTAGCTATGTTATGATCTATCTTTTCATTCACGTTTTATGTTTGTTATCCATTTCGAGGATTTGTTAAACTTTCTTTGTATTATGACTGATAATATTTTCTTTGTTTATGAATGTTAGTATTTTATTTTCATCTTCATCTTAAGTAACTCCATTAAACTATAAATTAACAAATTCAACAATTCGAATAACAATTTTTAAGTACCTATTCGACAATCAATTTTAATTCGTACAAATTTAATGCTTAATAATACTCGTTTAATCCGCTTGCAAATTTAACTCGTTCAATTGTAAAAAATCAACTTTAAAACCAGGACAAAAGCTTCATAATGCTTTTTAACATTAAAAGTTCTAACGGCTCACTAAAAACCTAAAACAAAAGAAATGAGTCAAAACCCCCACAAAAAAATTACAAGTCATTGTGCACCATTGGTACGCAGTCATAAGTATCTATGGTGCACACTACTGCGTACCAATGGTACAACTGTGTGTGCACCATCGGTAAAAGGGGTATGTACCGACGGTACATGCCTCTTTTACCGATGGTACAATGCACCGGCCGGCATACCATGTACCGGCCGGTGCATGACACCATTGGTATGCAGTGAGGCACACCGATGGTGCCTCACATTGTGTACCTATGGTGCACCATGAATGCACCATAGGTACATAGGGTAGTGTACGAATGGTTCTGTAGACTTGGCACCATCGGTACACCCTACTGTGCACCATAGGTACACAGTAGGCTGTACCTATGGTCGGCAGTTTTTTCTTGAAATTTTTCCCGCTTATTTTTTTTCGCTCTTTCTAATTCCCGCCAAACTAATATTTTACTTTTCTATATAAGGAGGTCTAAGTTTGATACACCAAACACACAAATCTCTTATTCAAGCGTAAATCAATTGTTTCTTTATGGGGTGGAGTGTGTTTGACGATGCTCATCTACTCAAGGCTGCAAAATACGTAAAGTTTAAAAGACTAGACGATGATATCGATGAGTTTTTCGATGATGTTTTGTGTATGATGTATTTCATGTACGACGAGATGTCTACGTCTACACAAATGCCTCAGTCTCGTACTTGTGAGGACGTAGCCACGAGGTACATGTGTATAAGTAGTGGACCAATGTTCTTGGTGTTTAACGAGCCCCTAGAAGTTAGAAATGAGGCATTCGAATCGTTTGATTTAATGATCACGAACTATTTGTCTTTAGAAATGGTAGAATATGTTCATTCTCAATGAAGGAGGAAACAATACGTATCCTCAGCGACAATGGAGGATAAGATTTTGACTAACGATTTGATTATCAAGTTATGTACCCCTGTTTTGCGATGTTATTGTTGTTTATTTGTAATGTTTAATTTTAAGTTATGTACTCTTGTTTTTTCAGGTTATTGTTGCTTATATGTAATGTTAAAATTTAAGTTATGAAATGATGAGTTGCTTATTGTTATAAGTTGGAACATTTCATGATTTACCGTCAATATTAAAAATAAAATTACCAAAACACAAACTACAAACAAATGACGTACAAAACGTTATGAAAAAGTAAATAAAGTGCTAAATAAAATAAAACCGAGCAAAACACAAAAAACCGACTAAACAAATTCATCAAGATTAGTTGCTTATGGGAATGAACAAACTGGCTTTCTCCCTTCGAGCTCCGTGTATCTTTTGCAGCGACCAACTATTGGTAGCTCCCAAGTTGTAGCCTTTTCACTCTTCAACTTTTACCACGCAGGATGTATGCGTGCGCAGGGGCATAGGGGCTTGATTGATAGCTATTAAATAAGACTAGATTTAGAACTAAACATTGAGTAATACAGTTGTAATTAATAACAAAACCATAAATCGAATGACTTACATTGACGAAGTGATTAGTATCAACTAATCCAAACCCAATTTCATGTCTTTAGGCCATAATGGGTGGTTTACCGCGCAAAGGTAAAAATGTTTGACTGCAGTTGTGAGACCCCATGAGTGATACAAAATGAACAATGCATTCGAACTTGGTTGTAATTGCAATGCCCATTTCTGGCATTGTCATCCAATATTTGGGGGATGCTGGAGTGTCGTAGTAGTTTATACTTTCTGCAACCTTCAGGTATTCCTCTTTACCATTATATATCTTGCTGTATGTGTCATAGTTGTCCATTAGTTCCTCGTAGATTGCCTTCCGAACACCTTGCCAACCTTCTTCATGACCGTACATCCCAAACGAAACTGCTCTATATCAACAGTGACCATCTGCCTTAACATCATTTATGCCCGATATAAAATGATTGAAGTGAGTCGGAAACCAACGCAAAAAACCTTTCGGGTCGTATATAAGTTCTTTGGCTCCAACAACAGATGATTGTAAGATGTTGCTAGCAAGCGAGGCAATAGAATAACTACGAGTACGAGGCACTTTAGGCACATCTGCCCGAATTATATTTGCACTAGCAACCGCTTTACCTTTTTAACTTTTGGTACTTTTAAAGAGTTCATCACTGAGTTAAGACTAGCCTTATCAGCATCATCCACATGTTCCCATTGGCATTTGTCCCGTTTGGTGGATTATGTATCGACAACGAGTTTTCGTTTTAACCTGCGGTCGGCCTCGGTGTTTCTGCTTCTCCAATTGCTCTAGCAAGGATGATGTTTCAAGATAAAAAATTTCGAACCATTTCTTGTAAATGTGTTTTATACGGCTTTCGTCTTTTGTCTCTATAACATCGATTACTAGCTTTTCCAGATCATCTTTGAGAATCTCCATGTTCGTAAGGTATGAACAAGGCATTATTTCTAACCTTGTCCAGTGGGTGTAAAACACTTCTAACGATGCAACTTTTCCGCTTTTACGCCACTTGCGGACCTGGTGGTAGCAGGGTATATCATCTTTAGATTTTATCTAAATTCGGTATATTATATTAGCAAGAGTTTTTTAGATGTAGAGGAACGATATTTGAAGTTGGAAAAGTTAGCTTTGGCCTTGGTAATAGATGCTCGAAAATGAGACCGTATTTTCAAGCACATCCCATAGTAGTTTGAAAAAATTTTCCTCTTAAGAGTTTATTGCAGAGGCCGGATATCTCGGGAAGAATGAAAAAGTGGTCAGTTGAATTGAGATATTTTGACATAACGTTTGAGCCTCAGACAACTATTAAGGCTCAAACCTTGGCAGATGTTTTGGTCGAATTTCATTCAGAACGAGTAAATATGGATATTGATGACCAACAGGGTAAGTTTGAATGGTTAGTTCGAACAGATGGACGGTCGAATCTTTCTGGAAGTGGACCTGGAGTATAGTTAATTTCCTCGGATGGGATATTAATGTTTCAGGCTATACATTTTGGCTTTAAAACAACAAATAATGAGGCAGAATATGAAGCGACGTTAGCAAGGTTGAGGTTGGCTCAGGTATGTGGGGAAAAATGGTTAAGTTGTTGAGCGATTCACAACTTATGATTAATCAGGTACTGGGAGAATCAGAAGCAAGAAAAGATCAGCTAGTCAAATACTTGAAGACGTTGAAAGATTTGGCTTTTACTTTTGATGAAGTTAGATACGAACATGTTCAACGAGAAGCAAATTCGATTCCTGATTCCCTAGCAGCTGTTTCATATTCAGAAAATTACCCTTGGGTCATAACTCAGGAATGTCCTTCGATTACAAGAGACACAGAGCAATTGATGATAATAGATGTGGAAAATAATGATTTTATGGACGATTGGAGATTGAAAATTGTTGAATTTTTGGAAAAGGATATTTTACCAACGGATAAGTAAGAGGCCAGAAAAATATGTTTCAAGTCCCACGGTTATATCATCTTAGGAGAAGTTTTGTACAAAAATCCTTAAGTAGGCCTTTGCTCAGATGTTTGGCAAATGATGAGTCACAAATTGTTTTATCAGAATAACATGACGGAGAGGGATCTGCGCATTGTGGGTATAAAGCATTGATTCGAAGGGTGTTTTTAGGTGGATATTATTGGCCGACTATATCAAAGGATGTTAAAGAATTGGTGAAAAGGTGTGATACGTGTCAGAGGTATGTTAATATAATTCACAAACCAGGAGTATTTCTTGAGAGTATTTATGAAGCATTGCCATTTGATCGATGAGGAATTGATTTGGTTGGCCCTCTGCCAATGGAAACTGGGAGGGAGACAAACAATTATAGTGGGGGTTGATTATCTTTCCAAGTGGGTGGAAGCAAAGCCTTTAGCGGGAACAAGGGCAAATGATGTCATTAAGTTTGTTGTTTGAAATATTTGTTGTCGATTTGGAGTTCCAATGAAGGTTACAACAGATAATGGACCCCAATTTGACAATAAAGAATTTAATAATTTTTGTGCTACTAAAGGCATACAACAATCTTTTTCTGCTCCATTTCATCCGCAAGATAATGGGAAGATGGAGCTTACTAATAGAACGATCCTTGACAGTTTAAAGAAAAATTTGGAAAGGAAGGCTGGAAAGTGGCCATATTATTTACAGGAAGTGCTTTGGGTGTACAAAACAACACCGGGAACAACGACGTCGGAATCTACGTTTGCTTTGGTTTATGGAATGGATGCGGTGGTTCTCTTGGAAGTTATTTTCCCGTCATACCATGTTGCAACATACACAAATGAGTTAAATGATCAAGGCAGAGCAATAGAACTTGATCTGGTGGAAGAAAAAAGAAGGCGTGCACAGTTGAAATCCATACATCATCAAACATTAATGAGAAGTAGATACGCTTCACGGATAAAGAAGAGGGAATTTAAGGTGGGATAAAAAGTGTTACGTAAAAGTTTTCTTCCCACTAAAGAAAAAAGCCTCAGAAAATTGGGTCCAAACTTGGAAGGTCCTTATGAAGTGACACAGAAAGTAAAACAGTGGACATATCGATTGAAGGATAAAGAAAAGAGAAGCCTTAAGCATCCTTGGAACATAGAACACTTGAACCTGTATCTTGAGTAAGAATGAAAATCTTGTTATGTAACTTTTATTTTATGATTTATTCTTTGTAAAACAGCGAAGGCACACTCTTTCCAACCCTGATAGACAGAGGAAGGTTTTAACGAGGTGCCATTATTAGGTGATAAATATATTTGAAGTTTTGCCTCGAATTATTGTTTCTGCCTTTGGCAAACTGTGATCAGCTAAGCAGAGGATTAACCATTATTGTCAAACGCTAATTAAAGTTAGCGCATAACTATTATTATGTCTGACTAAAATCAGCATACAAGTATTATTATATCCAACGAAAGTTGGTATAAAACTTTTATTATATCCAACGAAAGTTGGCTAAAAACTATTAGTATATCCAATGAAAGTTGGCATACAATTATTATTGTATTCAATACAAAGTTTCAGATTTTATAAGTATATTGGTGAGTGATATACTGAGCAAAGTCATACAAAATAAGTTGGATTAAATAAACGGTCCCCGGATAATGTTGGGAGTATTCCAAAAGTTGTCTTGAAAATAATAAGGATTTGTACAAAAAAGATGAAACAAAAAATAACATTAACTACTTCGAGCTTTTGGAGGAGTCACTATCTTCGGAGTCTGATGTATCACTATCACTGACAACAATACCGGGTGAGCGAAGTTCTGGAGAGACAAGTTTCCAAAAACTACCCAAGTCATAATGAGGGTAGCTTTCATAAATTTCTGTGATTAACCCTGGTCGGATGGTAGTATCTCTGGCATTCAGTTTGACTATGCATTTCTCAGAATATTCCTTGATAGCCGCGTCTTTTTCTTTCTCAAGGTTCCTTAGGAGGAATCTTTTTTCTTCCACTATCCTCTCAAAATCTGCGAGGCAGTCTTTGAAACCTTTTGTGGATAGCTGATGTGCTTTTTTTGAGAGCTATAATGAGTTTTTCTTGAGCATAAGTTTTCTTTTAATAGAGGTCTCTTTCTTCTTGACATCACTTTCCAAAAGAAGAACATAATTTTCTGAAGCAACCAATTTTTTGAAGAGAGCATCGACCTGTTTTTTTAGAGAAGAATGTTATTGTTTGATCTCTTCGAATTGGGAGGAAGCAAGGGAAGATTTAAATTTGTAATGGTTTTTCCTGTCTTCTACATGTTGCATCTTTTTTCTCATTATGACTGAGGCATGAAACAGCCTTCGAACACTAAGGGAAAAGTCATCTCCCTAAGGAATTTTGAAGGAGCTGCTTGGAGAGCCCATTTCGGCTGAGTTGAAACTTGAGGATTCCCCAATCAGTATGATGGTGTTAACAGTTTGCGGTGGATCACTTCGGGGAATAGGGAGAGGGGCCAACTTTGGAAGAGGATCGTTGTTCGAAGAAGGACTTGGAGAAGGATTAGGTTGGGAGTTTGGAGCTTGCCCAGAGTTCTCTCCATCTTGATCTCTAGTGCCCTCAAGTATTTCTTGAATAGGTTCAAGAATTACTTATTTTTTCTTAGGTTCTTTTTTCTTTATAGGATGATTGGGATTTTTTTCGAGGGGAGAAGTTGAGGCTGTGGTTGCAATGACGTTTTTCAAGGAAGGTGTTTCTTTTGGGGCAGTTAGTCCTTCAGAGTCCAAGTGTTGATATTTTATTGATACCTCTTTTCAGGAATCGTCCAGGTGACTCTTGGCCCGGGAACGCTTTGAAAGGTAAATAACGATGTCTTTAGCTTCAAGACGGTCGATGACTTCTTGTTTAGAGGGATGAGTCATCAGTTCCTTCACAGATGGCCTATCTAAGGGGTTTAGCCTCCAAAGTCGAATCTTGGCTAGGTTGGTGTTCATGAAGCATAGCCGAAATTTGTTTTCCCAAGCTTCTTTGGCCCACTCGTTCAGTTTGGTGAAGACCTTGGTGGAACTTTCCTCAAAATCAGCATAGGGCTTAGAGACGCTAGTCATGGCTGTAGAAAATTCGAGGAATAAGCTGGTGAAATAGTTGTATGAAGAGAATTATAGTGTGAGTTGAAAATTTTACCTTTGTTAGTCCATAGAAGGGAAAGCTAGTGTGGGTTCGAGGGGTTTGATTCAGAGCCCGTCTCCCAATGTCCAGAGAAGAAAAGAAATTGTTAGCTTCCATTTCTTATCAGCCTCAAGCAAATCTTTCACTACCTTTTGTCCTCGGCCAAATGTTGGCAAATAGAAGGGGAAAACAGATTTTTTGCTAAGCCTGATAAACTTATAAGCTCCTCTAACGAAATTTCGTTACCAGAAACTCTTGAGGCCATGATACACACCATAAGCGTGTACCATATGTTTGACTTGCTTGGGTAGGGCAGAGGTCAATTTTAGCAAAATATTCGATGGAGAATGGATCCAAGAGATAACACAAACCCCAATTCATGACTTCTGTATATACGACCAGCTCGTCGTCTTTAACAGACAGAGGAGTCTCACTTTCCACTGGAAATCTGATGGTAATGTATGAAGGAATTCCCCATCGAGTTCTTAACATAGTTTCTTCAGATGGTAGGAAGTATTTATAGTTAATGTTGTGAAGTATCACCAGATGTTTGTTTTCTATACCTCGAATATTGTTGCCAACAATAGCATCGAGTTTTAGAGGGAGCGTGATATCACCTTTTGATTTAGGGGCAATTCTTAAAGACCGTTCCTCAGAATTCTCAGGAGGGGTCGCAGATACTTGACTTGAGGAGGCCAAGGAAGGACCACCGGATTTTCTTTTATCTGCGTAGGGAGTTTCTATTTGATCTGAGTTGGTATTTTCCAATACTACTGCTTTTCCTTTTAGTTTGAGGGACTCGAATTTTGCTAACTGCACTTCCTCGTCAATGATTATGACTCTAGAAGGTGTAAATCTAGGACTTCCTTATCTTGTAATCGAGGGGGTAGCTGGTAAATTTGACCGAGAGCCTTCGGTCTTTTGAGGTGGAGGTTGAGTGTTAATATGAATCTGGGTTGGACTTTAGGGCTCCAAGGGGGTTTCTTTGGAGCGTTTGTGTTCTTTCGAGTTTTTCTTGTCTTTATGATGCCATTTCCTCTTGCCAGAAGATCTTTTGTGGTGTTTATCCTTCCCCATGAATTTGAGGTTAGAGTTAAGGGATGGAGAGAAAATGTCGAAGGGAATGATGGCAGAGGAATTTTTCGATGGAGGCCAGGCGCCGTAGAACATGGTTATAGGAGGTTTAGGTAGAGGTTCAACGTAAGTACCAGTGGCAAGTTTTTCCTCGAACTTTTGACTAATGAATAACCACTCTGGAATTTGACGAGGTTTGAGGGGCATAAGCTGGTTCTCTCTCTGTAGAAAGTTTTTTGAGTAGAATTGTTTCCAAAACGAAAGGTATGAATTGGTAAAGAGTATTTATAGAGAGCAGATGGGCTTTTGGAAGGTTTAAGGCCCAGGGACATTTCCTTGTTTGCCTAGGGGTATTATCGATAAGATAGGTGCAAATTTTATTTATATAACATAGGGAAATGTGAATAGTTGTTTAGTAAATATTTGATAGGAAAAAAGGTATGATGGAATATGAAGGGACAGATGATATGACAAATTTTTAGGGAAATGTGAGAATATCTATAAAATATTTAGTTACATAATTTTATTTTTGATGACATCACTAAAGAAAAGACGGGAGACTGGTTGATTGGAATATGAAGGAGCGCGTTTGTAAATTCGAGGAAGTTTATTGAGAGGGTGATATTCTAAGAACATTTATTATATTCTAGTCTTTGTAATATGTTAGCAAAGACTGGGGCTACATTCATATATATATATATATATATATATATGAATATTGTAATTGTTTACAAAGATATTTTTGATGGGTGTATTTTTGAAGAGGCAAAGGTAATTGTGAGGAGGTATTTTCGAGGAGGCAAAATGTGCTCGAAGATGTATCTTCGAAAAGGAAAGGATAATTTCGAAGAGGAATTTTTGTATGGGAATGATTCGAGGAGGTCTGGAAGAAAAGAAGTTATTTTCGAGGAGGTAACTTTGAAGAAACTAAGGACAAGCGAATGAGAATTTCCGAGGAGGTCTAGAGATGAGAAAAAACCCGAAGAGTACATCACAATCCTTGCCAAAAACATTTTCACAAGGTCTGGGGGGCTACTGATAAGGAAGAATAAAAGACGAGGGAGATAATTGTGGAGAAGCACTTTAATTGGGGAAATATTGTAAAATATGTATTAGAAAAGGACTAATTATGAATAAACAATAAAAGTAGGGACTAAGTTTGCAATTATTAGGTTGTTAGGTATGTGGGACCCATTGTTGTACTATAAAAGGATCCCTACGATCTAGGAAAATGGATGATCATTATAAAATACATTTTCTCTCTCTAAAATTACTAAAGTTTCTCTCTCTAAAGATTAGTGACTAAGAAATCATTAAAACGAAATAATCCTTCATAGTATTGTTTGACTCGAAATACTCCTCCGTAGTTTCATACATAATCAGATATAACCGACCGAAAATTCAAATTCAAATTAATTTTCCAAATTCAATTATCCATGAATTTTCATAATAGCCTTACTATTCAAAATACATTTAACCACAACCAGGCTCCAACCCTTGGACCCACTAATCGTAATATATTCAAATAAGTGTGTACTCCACACTCTCCGACTTGTTCGATAATATATTACGACTACATTGGTCGACTAGTCAATCTAATTACACTAAAATATCCAACATGTTCTTGTTTTCCAGTGCAGTGGGTCCTTTTACTTGGTCTTTGTTTAGCTTTTTACATGGTCAGGTCGCTTTCATGGCCAAAAAGAAGAATTGTTTTGCTGGAGGTGAGGACGAGATTAATCTCTTTACCTTTCAAGGGTCTACAACCCACAACTAAATGTTTGGCTGTAAAACAAATTAAAAGTTCTAGCAAAACAACACCCAAACAACCTCATTGAAAATGTTGTTTTTGTCGATGGATCTGTTGGGGATTCGATTAGGAAGGTGAAGGATGGACTCCACAACGAAGAGCTTCACATGGGATTTCTAAAGTTCCCAAAAAGGTAAATATTCTACCATGGATAAAATGCCCAAGCATAAAACAGCCTCGGAAAAACAACTTTTGGCTCTAGCTTTGGTTGATTGGGTGGTGGAAAACCGTACTTAAATGCTGGAGGAGAGTGATCAACGTGCTGTTGCTGCTAGCTAAACTTATTATTCCTCTAAGATGCAAGCTTCAAAGGAGGTTGTTGACAAGTTTCCACCACTTCCTTGCCGCATAAACAACTTATAATTACATTTTCCTCAGGATCTATCTAGTGAATCCAATGGTTTTGTTTTACTTGAGCAACCTTCTTCTCCCAGAAATTCTCTTAAGCTTAGGGATGGTGTTACTAAAGATGAGGCATAATCCATTGATGTTTCCAGACATAAATATCATAATGTCAAAAAGCATAACATGAATAGAAAAAACACATGAAAAAACAACTCTCCACTTAGCATTTTTTCGGACTATCGTAAGTCGGCCACCAGCATCACACTTGGATTTACGGTGGGAGTTAGTATGGATGACAATAAATAAATGATCTTCGATAACAATGATGTTAGAAATCTCTCAGATCGTCTTAGATTTCCATTGATTGGCTATGTTGCTGGAAAATCTCATGGGAAGCAAGCCATAGTCACAAGGTGCTAAACTTGGAAGGTGAAACATCAAGTAAACTTCCACCGAAGTGGTTGGATTATTTTCATTTTTTTTTGATGAACTTGCTAGGGATTTTTTCCTCAATGAAGGGCCATACTATATTCCTAGGCATCAATTTATGCTTAAATTAATGCACAAGTATTTTAAATTTTTGAACGATGCTATAAATCAAGTTCGATAAGTTCGATTTTGGTGCAGCTCCCAAAGTTGCCTTTATAATACTGAAACAAAGACACTTTAAGTAAGTTAGGTATAAGGATTATCACCCCTTTTTATTTAGGAAAACTAACCCACACCATGGAGAACGTTTCTTTTGCTAGGATTTTGGTCGAAGTGGACATCTCTAAACTAATTACCAAAGAAATTGTTTGCAACTGTCCAAATGAAAAGAACTTTTTCCAAAGTTTTTCCTATAAATTTGTTCCCAAATTTTGTGTTGGCTGCAAGACTATTAGGCATGATAGGGAGAGTTGTCGGAATGACAGTACCGAACCATTTTTTGCTGTTTTGAAGAAAATACCGATTGTTGGGCAACAAGTTAAACGCAATGGACATGGAATCGTGCCCTTGGTTTGTCTAGCTTTTGATATGATTGGGCAGCAAGGTATGGGTCAGGTCAAAGAGACTAAAAAGAGCCGAAACAGTACATGCAAGGAAGGTTTGGTTGGCCAACTTGTGGACAATTTAGAAGGTACGTCTACATCTTAGCTCTTGCTTCTAGTAAAGATAATTCCTTGATTGATGAAGATGATACCGTGCTTTCTTCTGACAATCCTTTAGATGGGCAGCCGCTAAAAATGACCTTGAGCTAACGGTTCATGAGTTATTGAACAAATCTCATTTTGAGAATAACGGGGCTGTTACACCTAATAACTTAGACACTCGGGAAGGACTGCGAGCGAACGATGGTTATACCGTGGTTAAGGTGAAACAAAGAGGTAACACTACAAAAAAAAAGTGGGATAGTTCAACCCTTAAAGAAGTCGTCCAAGGCAAGCAAAGTCAACCGAAAATCTACCATTGATTGGAAGAAGGTTTCCTAATCCCTTCTAGCCATTCATGCAACTTGTATGAGGTTATCTGTCACAACAATGTTCCTATGAAAGTATATTAGAGAGATAAACGAGATGAGTAGAGAGAAAAAAATCAATAGAATAATGAGGCAATGATTGATTAATGATTGGACCATTTTCTCAAAAAGGGATGAGGCTTTATATAGTACAAGTAGTAAATTTCACAATTTACATAATTACCCATTCTTATGTGATACTTTACACCCCACCACTTTACTAATTCTAAACATAAGTGTTAATTATTACACAAAGAACCCTCAATATTACATACTTGTTGAATTTATATCTAATACTTCATTACATTACCTTTGTTTATCTAATTTTTCTTATTCATCCCAATATTTCCTCCCATTATCAATCACTAACTTGTTTTGTATTAGTTTCGTTTATACTTTTAATATTCTTGTAAGGATGAGGGATTTATGGGACAACTTGGTTGAGTATGGACAACAACTCAATGATCCTTGGATCGTTATGGTGGACTTTAACAACATGTTGAATTTTGACGAACGTTGTAATGGGAATGATGTTACTTTATCTGATATTAGTGACTTTGGTAATTGTTGTGTACAATTGAAGCTTGTTGATTTTCCTTAACATGATTATTTAGAAGTTGGATAAAGCTATGGGTAATTTACATTGGCGCACATCGACGTTGAATTACTCGGTAACCTTCCTACCTCGTGTTTGTATTTCTGACCATTCCCCTTGTATTGTGAACGTTTTTTTATCATATTTTTCGTAGAAGATATTCTTTCAAGTTCTTTAATATGTAGCCAGATCATCCACTTTTTCTATCCACGATTGAATAGAATTGGTTTAGGTTGATTCAAGGGACAACTCAAATTTTTTTTATGCAGAAAAATAACTCGGCTTAAACCTGATTTGAAAGCCCTAAACTTTAATCATTTCTCTCATATTTTGGAACGGGACAAAATAGAGAAGTATAATCTATAACTTTATGAAATTAGGTTATGTCGACCCTCCTATGACACAGTGTTATTAAGTGAGATTGTGGATCTCTGAAAATCTTCACTTCTTCTAAGTAAAGCGTAAATAAGTTTTTCTCCAGCAAAAAGCCAAAGGTTCTTTCTTGATGAAAACTTATAAATGCACTAAATTTTTCCATGTTTTAGTTAAGAAAAATGCGAAGAATAAATATATTGTTGCGGTTTCACTTGTCGATGATACCTTGTCTAATTTGGCTAATCAAGTCGTAGATGCCTTTGTTGGCTATTTTAAAGACTTGCTTGGTTCTCAGACAGTTGTGGAGCCGGTGGATAGTGAGAGTTTTGGGTTTGGGTCGTGTCTTGGAGAAAAGCAAAAAACTCTTCTGTGTTTTGACATTTCTAAGGATGAAATCCTATTGGCTTTTAACGATATTGAAAAAGACAAGTCACCTGGGCCCGATGGTTTTTCATCCAATTTCTTCAAATATGCTTCGGATGTCATCAGTGATGATCTTGTTACTGTCGTTAAGGATTTTTTTGCAACATCCTCCCTCTCTAAACAACTTAACCATTCGGTTATTATCGTAGTCCCTAAGTCGAGCAACGCTACTTCCGTGTTGGATTATTGATAGAATGCTTTATGCAATGTCTTACATAAGGTTATCACTAAAATTCTCGCTACTTGAATGACTCCGGTGTTGGATTGTTTAGTGGATAAAGCTCAATGCACCTTTGTACAGAGAAAATTGATGATGGATAATATTCACCTCATACAAGAGTTAATGTGAGGATATAATTGAAAGAGATCTTCACCACGTTGTATTATTAAGATCGACCTTCAAAAATTGTACGACACATTATCGTAGGACTTCTTCGAACGGGGTTTAAAGGGGCTGGAGTCTTGGATCAATTTATTTGATGGGTTATGGAATGCGTTAAGACTCTCTCTTATTCGGTTTTGATAAACGGTAGTCTCCATAGTTTTTTCAAAGGGAGGAAGATGATGCGACAAAGGGATCCCCTTTCACATTAGCTCTTCTTCATTTGTCTAGAGTTTTTTTTCTCCAGAGGGATACTTTTAATCCAGACTTTAAGTTTCATCATAAATGCGGAAGCCTTAAAATCACGCACCTTGACTTTGCGGATAATTTGATGTTGCTCGCGCGGGGGGACGAGCTGACAATTAGTATTCTTATGGGTTGTCTTGAAGACTTCGGTTTAAAGTAGGAGCTGCACTTAAATATTCTTAAATCCAATATTTACATGGCTAGAATTCAGCCACAAACTATGGATAACATCGAGCATACCATGCACCTTGTGCAAGGGCCTACCCTTTTTCGGTACCTTGGCATAGAGCTGTTAGGAGGCCTCCCAAACCGTTAACCCGTCCGGGATTGGACCAATAAGGCCCGCCCGAGACCGGTCCGGATAGCTTAGGGAGCGAGTTGGGAGCCAAATTTTTGGACTGACTCTCTTACCGGTCTGGACCGGTCCGCCCGGCAACCAGCCCGGTAAGAGAGATACATAATGTTTTTTCTAATTTATGTATATTTTTTACTAAAACCTTTAAATTTTTTATGATAAACTAACAAACCCGTCCGTTAAGAGTCAGACTAGACCGATTCAATTCTTAACGAGCCGGTCCCGGTCCATAATATTTAGCTCCCTTCGCTTAGCGGTCCGGTCCGACCCGCCTGGTAGCTTACCGAGTCGGTCTCGGTCTCGTCCAAACCCGGACCGACCCGACCCGATAACAGCACTACCTTGGCATTCCAGTTGCTGCTGCCACATTAAAGGTTATGCATTTTGGCCCCTTACTCGCTAACATTAGAACCAAAATTTATATTATTATTGGTTCGTCTTTGTCTTATGCAGGTAGGGTGGAGCTTATTCGATCCTTCCTACAAGGTATTGAGGTTTTTTTGTTGTCTATTTTTCCCATCCCAGTAGCGGTTAGAACACATTTTACTAAGCTGTGCAGAATTTTCCTTTGGGGCTTTAAGATGTCTTTGGTTGCTTGGACTGATATATGTCTACCTAAGGCCGAAGGTGGCCTAGCCATTAGAGATTTGAAGTCTTGGAATTATGCTCTTATTTCAAAGAAAGTTTGAAACATTGCTGACAAGAAAGACATTTTATGGATCCAATGGGTTAACCAAGTATACATGAGGGCCACTTGCGCGTGGGATTGGAAATTCCATAGCTATGACTTTCCATTGTTCAAGTACATCTTCGCCATTAGTGACAAAGTTAGAAGCCACTCCGCCGATAACGAAACAACCCTAGCTAAGTTACAAGCGTGACATTCTCAAAACGTGGATCATTCAGAATGCACTTATGACTTCTTTAGACCAATGGTTGCTCTTAAGTTGTGGGCTAATATAATTTAGAGCTCCTAAATTACTCATAAGCATAAAGTTTTGCTATGTCTTGGCTCAGAAGGAAGAATACGTACAAGGGATAAAATCACCTACATTGAGATCGACCAAGCTTTCCCTTTGTGTGACGACCACCTTGAAACAGTCTGTCACCTCTTCTTCGGCTGTTCCTTTAATAATTTGATTTGGGCAGAGGTTCAAGGTTGGATGAACATTCGAAGAGAAGCGACTACGTTAGATAACGATGTTAAATGGCTTAAGAAAGAAGTCAAGAAGTTCATTAGAAAAACCGAGCAAAAAAGGTTGCCTTTGCTAGTATGGTTTATCACATTTTGAGAGCCCGCAAACGCCTGATCTTCGACGAGGTTACTCACATCCTGAGGGACATCTTCTATTTTATCAAGACGCACATATAAAAGACTATTTTTTCCTATAAACCCCAACTATTACATCAGTTCGTTGGCTTAGAAAACTAATATATTTATACTTCATTGTTTTGCCATCTATTTTGGCTATTGCTTGCTATATCATTCCTTTTTATGAGAAATGCTCTGAGTTGCTTTACAATTTTTTTATTATATATAACATTAAAAGACATTTCTTATGACATAAGAGGAGTAATTCACTAGGTGATACTGGTTATAATGTTTTTTCTTACAAATATAAATGAAATAAGATTTTTCTAAAAAAACTCCGAAATTAAAAGGCTCGATCCTAAAAATTAAATTGAATATGCATCCTTAAACAAAATGATATACACTTTGAATATAATGCAGAGATATCTAACTTTTTGATTAAATATTTTATTCTAAATTATATATTATGGAAATATTGATTAGATGAAATTATCGATTCTGATATGAAGAGGCGTTTGAATTAGTGAAATTAACCTAAAATTGAAAAATATTGTTATAGATAGTTATCCAAAATAAAAAGAATCCAAATTAACCTAAAACTTAAAGATACAATTGTAGTAGCTATCCAAAATAAAAAGATAAAGAAATCTCAGGTTGCCGTAACAAAAAGAATGAAATATATAGTTGTATTAGCTATCCAAAATAAAAAGATAAAGAAGACTCAGGTTGTCGTAACAAAAAAAAGATCGAAAGACCATATGACGATTTAGAGAACGAGTTCTCAAACCTAAAATTAGAAGCAGGTTGTGACAACTGGGCCTGCCACCGCGTCGAATGTCACAACGATTGGGTGAAGTTAATTGAGTGCAGTTATTAATGTTTGCTTCGTTCAATAATTTGGTTATAATTTTTTATGACATACGACCCATTTTTCAAATATACAAGTTCAAAATTATAGTCGATAATCTCGTATCAGTAAAAATAGTACTTTGAATTTTTTAAATATTAAGGTAAAACTATCTCGAATTTGGACGAGTTATTGGAAGACAATACCTCACACATACGAATAATATAGTTTGAAGAAGATTAAAAAATACTTGAATGTTGAAGAAGAGACATTCTAAAAGTACGAAAGAAAAATTCAAAGTGAGACATTCTAAAAGTATCTTCACACATCATTACACGTGCGAGTTAAACAACGTCATGATGCTTGAAGATAAAATATACTTTAACTTTTATGATGACTGCTCTCGATTTACTTATGTGTATTTGTTTAAACATTAAGATGAACTTTTTACCATGTTTAAAATATTTTTGAAAATAAACTGGCCACTAAGATTATTATCTTACTTAGTAATAAAGGTGAGAAATAGTTCTAAGGATAGTTTCAAGGTTTTACAAAGAACATGATATATTCCATCAATATTTTGCTCCTTATACTCCTAAAAATGAATTAAATTAACACAAAAATAAAATATCATTTGAGATAACCAATGTTCTACTAGTTAATGTAAATTACAACTAAATTTGTAGCAAAATACAAATATATAAAAAAGATAAAGTTGGGTTCAAAACCTATAAAATGTGTATTCATTGGGTACACATCCAATAATAAAGCTTATAGACTATTAGAAGTAGAGTATAATGTTTATTTGAATCTTAAAAATTATATTTTTTTATGAAGTTGATAATAATATGACTCAAACAATTATTGGAATCGAAAAAATAACTTTATAGAAAATACATTTGGGTGTAGAGTAAGCTTGTAAACCTTAAAAAGGTCCAAAAGATAAAAAAACTAAACAATTACGATCTAATGAGCTCAGAGAGTTTATTTGGGTGCAAGGAAGTTGGGAAAAAATCACACATAAATTTCACGATGCTTTCTTTAGAGGACAATGTTAAATATTATAAGGAAGTAATATCCTCCCAAGGACAATGTTAAATCTTATAAGAAAGTAATATCCTCCAAAGATTATGGATTTTGTTAAGAGTCTATAAATGATGAAATAAATTCAATTACTTCAAATTGTACATGAGGAATGGTTGATTTACCTTCAAGTGTGAAATTAATTGGTTGTAAGTGGGTATTCCGAAATAAATGCTACCATTCAAGCGTTCAAAGTAAGAATATTGACCAAACGTTTTCGAAAAACATATATAATATATTAGTTTGACACATATGATCCAGTTGTGAGAGTTACAACCATAATTGTTTTTGTAATTCCAGCAATATACAAACCAAAATTCATCAAATGGATGTCAACCCAACATTCCTAAACGAAGATCTAGACGAGGGATATGGATTCGAGTAGGTTTTTTTATTTGTTAGGGATATGAATTCGGGTAGAGCTTTTATTTGGGTTATTAGGGATATGGATTCGAGTATTTTAATTAGACTAGGTTGGATCTATATATGGGCCGAGTTTTTTATGGGCTGGGTCGAGTATTGGGTTAGATATAAGGTAAATAGTTAGGGTGAAAATTTAATAGTAACTATTTAATTATTATTGTGTCGATGCTAGTATTCTACGTGAACGTTAACATTGATGGTCAACGGGAAAATTGGGGAAAAAGAGTTGCAAATATCATAAATGACTACTTTGTTGCATTTTTTGAATCATTGAGAACCAAATTTGTTACAAAAGTGAACAATGAGGACTAACGTGAGACAAGTCACAAACACGGGATACTAGCCATGTTTTTAGTCTCATTAATGTAGAAGAAACTAGAAAAGAAAAGGACATATTAATTAAATCTGCAGAACAAATAATTGGTTTTTCTGACAGAAAACACGTTGATTATCAAAGACCGACGGAGGTCGTCAAGGTAGCAAACATACCTAGGTATTCATTTTATAAAAATCCAAACATAAGGGTTACTCCTATTAATGCATCAATTGCGACCATCTTCCATAAAATTTGGTATAATGTGAATTTTAAACCTTCACGATCTATGATAAATCCAAATAATAAAAGATATCAAAGATTACATTGTGTTTACCATCGTGACCATGGGCATGCTACAACAGATTGTTTCCACTTATAAGATGAAATTCAAAGGTTAGTGGATAATGGTGACTAGTTGAATTCATCAGAAAATTGGAAAGAGCAAATAAATAGGAAATTAAAGAAAATTGCAGTTCAGGAACCCAAGAGGTAGGAAAAAATGATAAGTATTATTTATGGAGGGGATATTTTGGCAGGGACGTCTTGTATTGAAGGAAATGTACAAAGAATGTTTTTGAAGTTCATCTTGTTAATAATTCTGCTATGAATTATAATAAATATCCATCTTCGCCTTTGAATTTTACTGATGATGACCTAAAAGGGTCTGCTACCGATCATGAATATTTTTTTTAATAAATATTGAAATTGTTGGTGTAATCATTAGAAGGGTAATAAATTCACACTGGTAGTTAAACTAATATTTTATTCATTGTAGACATGATAAAATGGTTTGAGTAACAACATATAAAAAGAAAGAACAAAATTTGGTTAGTCTTACTGGGCATCAGAGTGATATCTATTAAGATATCTATTAAGATTTTGTTAACATTTGTTCAAGTAGAAAATTTGTTTTTGTATTTGTCGATCTCAATGGTGATAGTAAGCTCAGTTTTGGTTAGAGAAAATAGTAGAATTCAAAGACCCATTTTCCCATTTATTATGTGAGCAAAAGTTTGATGGATGTTGAAATAATATATCTGAATATAGAAAAATTAGCTCTAAATATGGTAGTTGATGAGAGAGAGATGAGGCTATACTTTCAGATTCATATAATAATTGACCAGACTTCTTTTTCATTGAGTTGAGTGAGTATGATATAAAGTTTGAACAAAAATGATAATCAAGGCACATGCAATAGTAGATTTCATAAATAAATTTTAAGAGGATAAGTTGGATAGTGAAAGTAAAAAACTAAACGTGTATATGTTTAAGAATACAAAATGGGTTGTACAAACTGACAGAGCTTCAAGTATGTGTGGTTTTCGACTAAGAATTTTGTTGATCATACTGTTCTGGGGAGGAAATAAAGAAGCTATCAAGTTTGGTTTAAAGCTACAAAAAATGAAGCAGAATACGAAGCAGTTTTAACTGAAATAAAACTGGCTCGTATTCGTGGGGTACACGTAGTTCTCTAATTTCTGATTTTTAGCTGGTATTAATCCAAGTTCAAGGTTTGAAGCAAGGAAATACAATATGAAAGAATACCTGAAATTGGTTAAACAGTAATTTTTGAACAAGTACCTCGGCTAGTAAATGCTAATGCAGATTTTCTTATAATATTTGGTTGTTTAAAAGGAAACTCTACGGTGATACCTCAAGAAAGTTCATCAATTACATGTCAAAAGGATGAATTAGAATAATGTATGTTTATCCTTCTACTGATTGGTGTCAATAATACATTTTGTTTCTTAAAGATCAAACATTGCCTCAATAAAATGTTGAGGCATGAACATTTAAGATTATAGCACTAAAATATATTTTACTTGATGTGATATTATATATGAAGATTTTGACACGACTACTTATAAGATGTTTGAATAAAAATAAAAGCTTTTTATTTTAAGGATTTGCATGGAGGTATGGCCAATGCACACAAAAGGTTGAGAAGAATATTTATGTTATGAGGATTCTAGATTCTAATTTTGTTAATGGATACTATGAACCTAGTAAAAAGTTGAGATTCATTCCAAATATATGCTAATATGAGCCATACTCTAAGTGAAAAGATGGAATCGAATCCATATCCTTGTTTGTTTGATAGGTGGAGAATATATTTGCTTAGGCCACTTTCAATGGCAATTGGATGGAGGGAAATTTTTAGTTGTTAATATATATTACTTTAAAAATAAATAGAGGAAAAATATATTAATGAAGACGCATTCTAAAGAAGTTATGAAGTATCACAAATTAATAATTTACCAAGTTTTTCAATTTTTAGGTGGTTAATGTAGGAGAGTGGTCAAACATTTCAGAATGATACCCTTACAATTTCGGTTAGGAAATAAGAGATTGACCAAAACTTCTCTACTCCATATTATTCTTAGGAAACCGGATAAGTTAAAGTTACAAACATGAATATTCTAATTAGAAATAAGAGGAAGTCAAATTAAATGGTTTGATTTTTTTGTAAGAAGTCTTATGAAAAACGACTAAAAATGAGGAAAAATTCTACATGGTCTACGTGATGAATGTTCTAGTTCTAACGAAAGTTTTATTACCAGTCATAAGATTCAAGATTATTCTTCAGAGGAACATATGAGGATAAAAAATTGGTTGTTGACTTGATTGAAAAGTATAGAGAGAAAGCTCAAGTTCGGTCTGATTGTGGGTTAATGATGTATAATATATAATTCAAATCTTAAATTAAGGAGGTTTAAGGAAGGTGATTTGGTACAGAGTAAGGTTTTTTACAGAATAAAAATGAAGAATTCTAGAGAATTAGCACCTAATTGAGATGATCCATTCATAGTAATTTATAAAGGATATTATGGAGCATATAACCCAATTGATATAGAAGAAAATATATTGAAACATCTTTGGAGCGTTCAACATTTCAAATTGTAGTATTCTCTAATGAAAATGAAGTCGTTATACTCTTTTTCCCTATGGTGGCGCATGCAAGTTTTTTAACGAGAAAACACCATTATTAATAATATATTTTTCATTTTCAAAGAAGTATTGATACATATGGTAAAAGTTTGTTATTCAAAAACAAAGTTTGAACACCTAAAGAACTCCAAAAAGTTGATAAGTATATTAAAAAAACACGACGAGCTTAAAATAAAAATAATACGATCTAATTATAAATAAAGAAAAAAATAAAGTTAAAAGGTGAACATGCTATAAGTCAAGATAATCTTTAAAATAATAAAAGGCTAAAAAACCCAATTAACATAACCATGACAATGAGTCATACACAAGGAGGTACGTAATCGTCCATACTATGGTCTGACCACTGTATCAAACACCAACATGGCTATAAGCCAAGCCCCACGAGGTATGTTATAGCTTATACGGTGGCCTGAATACTGTGTCAAACACGAGCATAACTATAAGCTAAGCCCCATAGAGTACAATATTACCTATTTATGGCCTAAATACTTTGTCAAAAACGAATATGGCACTAAGACAAGACTCAAAGGACACACAATTGCCCATACCGGGGCTTCATCGCTATGAAAAATATTATTAAAATTAAACTAATTTGACAAACCCAAACTGATGAGAAAAAAATGGTGATCTCAATATAGTAGATACATGAAAAATAATACATATAAAGGTTAATGACGACCTGATAAATACTTATTTATAAAGGTGCAATAATAAAATAATGATGGTAGCATAAAAAAAAATAAGTTAGAGGTAATACGGGGTAAAGATAATTTGAATTAAACAAACATAAAATATCTAACTTAGGAGTATAAAAATAAAATAATAAACCAGATGCCACCCGAAAAAATATCCTTGATAGTCCAAAAAAGGCAAATAAGTTCGCCAATAAAGTAGTAAAGTTTTTCAAAGATAGTAAATAAAAAATATTATTTCTCTTCATCAGTCGTAGGGTTGTTTTGAGTATCGACGTGGGTTGTTTCTTTGTCAAGATTCTATGTTACAGGGTCGTTCACATCATTTACAACAACCTGAACGTCAATTTTCTCATTCTCAGACAATTTGGCATCATCTTTTACAAAAACCTCATATGAGAGAAAATATTTGCTGTTAGCATGAATGTATTCCTCCATAAATATTTTGTCTCAAAGGAACTAAACAAAGCATAGGGTTAAATTTTCATATATTTGGCATCAAATTCTTACAATATTTAACATATGCGACATTGACATATTATAAGAATTTTTATTTAGCATGACAAACTACTTCATTCTTTTCATCGCCAGATTTGTCCAACCTCTTTTGAAGCTATGTAATTTTAGAATTAAAAGTCTTCACATTTGTTGAAGTCTTTTTAATCTTGCGATTCTTTTTAACCAAGTTGTCAAGCACCATCTTCAACTTAGTATTTTCAATTTCTTGCTTTTAAGTTTGATCTGTCAAATAAAATATACTATCTCAAAAAATGACCGAACACTTAACACACACATTCAAATTTTGGTAGATGACATAATTTTTTAGCAAGGAAAGAAGACTTGTGGTAGCTCTGAAATTAATATATGAATCATAAGTTTTCATATAAAAAAATTTCAAATACGTTCGTTTAAATAAATAGAATACCTCTAAGAAAATTTCATCTTGACGTTGAAAGATTTCTACAGGAGATGCTGATAATTCAATAGGTTCAGTTGGACATAAAATAAGTTGACGATTGAGAATAAGATGTGGATCCAAGGCTCATGGTGATCTTACCACATCTCTGGATGACATTGTAGTACCCAATGCATATCAGAAGTTATTTTGTAGAGTTGGTATAACAAATTAATTACTTTGTTTTATGTTGACGATCATTTGTTTGAGGGTTCTTTAAAAATGTGATGATTTTGGTAGATTTATTTGTTACATGAGAGGTTGTTTTCTGTTTCGATGAAAGTTTATGAATATTCTTCTTTTTCTATTCACCATAGTGCTTTACTTTCTTTCACGAGGTATGGTCTCTATTGAGATTTTCACGTGTTTTTGGTTATTTTTTCTGCTTAATTTGAAGAGTTACCCAAGTGGGTATCCACTATCCATATGCACGAGCAAAGGTTCACTAACCCCATCTTCACTGACCTCATCTCAAGTTTTTTCAATTTTTTTCCATAATCATACATCTTTAAACCTTTTCATTACCAAACACTATATAAACCAAAATTAAGTATTGTGAACAAAAAATAATGTTTGTTCTTCCAACAATCAAAAAAAGATTTTGACAATTATTTCAAAGCACGTTCAACACAACCGAAAATGGAAAATATTTTCGTTAAATGAGCAACACCTAGAAATTAACATAAAAGTAAAAATTAGTAAGTAATTAAAAATGACAAACAAATCTTTGTTATAGTGACTAAAACACGGTTCCCTATGTTATATGTTTGCATCCAACATATTTTAATTTGACAAGATTCTTGTTTAAATTCTCCAATGACCATTTAAAAAACAAACTTGACTTCTAGTCATGGTTTGAATATGGAGCTTGACAGCCCATTCAAATTGATCTAGAGCAGATGAGAAAAATAACTCGTTTTGATTTTTGTATTTTGTAAATTAATAAGATTTATTTGATGATTATTAGTATCTCAAGGATGTTGGAAGCTAAGATGCCGCTAATTAAATTTGTCCAACAATTTGGCATGATTTGAAAGGGATAAATTCCGACGTATTTGAAAAATTCAGTTAGCAAGGGGTGTAATGGAAACCTTGAAACCCCAATTTAAAAGATTATGAAAAAGTATACTTCGTCATTTTTCTTGTGATGAAAAAGTTCTTAATTCTTGGAAATATAATAAAACAAACTCAGGGATGCCATAATTATAAACAAGTTATTCTTCTTGATGTTCATCAAGGTATATAATGGGATGGGACAACGAAAAGAAAAAACTATCTAAAAAAGAAACACCCTCAACAACAAGATCGACGGTTGACGGACATAAAAGTCTAGGTTGGTTAGATGACGAGATGGTATTTATTTTTAATATCTTAAGATGAACAACGCCTACATATTGCTTTTGAAGTGCAAATTTTTCTATTAAAGTAGGAATGTAGAATTTCATTCCCTTAAAAGATTTTGTTTTAATGGCTACATGTTGTTTATCAATATAACAACTATCATGATGATCATACAAACTGACACTACTTAGAACTTAAACTGCCAAACGACCCACTCCGTTGATGGTTTTGAGAGTCAGATTGGCCTACACAATCGTGAATCATTTCTAGACGAAGGGATTCAAAGGATTCAAAGGATTCACGACTCTTACCACCAATTATAAACAAAACAAAAAATATAGACAATAAGTGTGAGGACTAAATAATTTTAGCTTTGTTGTCAGAAAGATGAACAAGACGATCAAGATTTTTACGAAAGAAAAAAGATGATGATGCAAGTTATTTTTATACTTAAAGACTAAGGGGAAGCCCTGATAATGTCATATTCAGTTAGCGGACTTATTCCTTATTCAAGAGGTAGAGGTATTTAATCAAGACATGGTCATATTAATGATGTCGACCCATAGAAAAAACAATATCACTATGAAGACCCAAAGTGATGGATCCAGATTATGTGGTAAAGTAGAGAACCTGAGCATAATGGAAGAAATGAATTATAACAAAATCTGTAAAGTATTATGACGATCTTGATATGAGGAATAAACTGATTAGAGAAAGTAAATATTATAAAAACCCAAGGACAAAACCTTATTTGACGATCTATGTATGAGCTTAAACATATTAACACAAATAGAAAGGTATTCAACAAGACATATACGATCCAAATATTATAATTAGGCTTATCAGAATAAATATATAAAGATGAATAAGATATAAAAAGTGATGTGTTAGAAAGAACACAAGAACTTTCTAAGACCTTTCAAGACTCTATTTAATATTACTAGATTACTATAGCCACATAGTTAAAAAGTAAACTTGTAATAGTTGTAACAAACTCTTGCTTGGATGAATTCAATATGATCATAACTATACGTATCATTCATCTATAAAATTAAGAATGATACTAGAATAGTAGTATAAATAATTTTTTTGACGTCATTGTAAAAGTTTTTTTTAATCTTGAGAAATATATAAACATAGTAAATATCCATTGTTATTTTTGAGTTGTTTAGTCATTTTTTCATTAGAACTGTTTTTTATATTTTTCTTATCAATTTTTTAGGCCAATCCCACCTTTTTTTAAGGATGTTAATTTTAATCCGAACTAATCCAATCCGACCGATTTGGTCGGGTTTTATCCGATCAAACATATATAGATATGAAAATTATAGTTCATGTCGGATCGCGTATGAATTTTTAACTTGTCCAACCCGATCCGACCCGAAAATATAAACTATACATAAAAAATAAAATAAAATAAATAAAAATATATAAATACAATTTTTTTTACTAATTACTTAAAAAATCTCATTTATATAGTTTACAATAATATATAAATTTTGTTTTCCCATTAATTACTATTAAATTCTATCTTTTTCTTAATAATACATGCACTAATTAGATTATTTTGTTTAACTTAATTGCTAACTTTAATTTTTTCATTCTACTAGGATTTGTCTTACAATTTCTTTATGTATATTAACGTTATATACCTAAAAGAGCGAGTTTCGCATATAAAAAATTATTTATTAATTTTTTTTAATTAAAATTTATCATTAATATTTTATTATTTAACCTAACATTATTTGCTAGGTTTGTCTTTAAAATAATAATTTTGACGAGAAAGATGAAAATGAAAGTATTGTGATAAATAGTTAAGGCCATTGATAATCAAACAAAAAAAACCTTTTAAGAATGTTTTGTGTTTGTTTTAATATTTTATTTGACAAATGTTTTAGATCGTTTGTTTTATTAAAATTATATATTTAGTTTTTAGTAATTTTAATTGTTTATTTAGTTAGGTTTATTTTGGTTTAAAAAATTTATATCATAATTTTTATTTAAATTAAAAATAAAGTTAATTTTGAATTGTGTTCGGATTAGATCAGGCTGAACCAAAAATCCAAATAGTAAAATTAGTATGGGCAGACTGAACTAAACGGAGCTACAAACACAAACACAAACAACTGGATGCGGATTCGATACCACCGACCAAACAGAATTCGAATCCAAATAAAATAAAAGATCCAAACTGACATGATTTGACCCAAACCCACTTCAAATCAGACTGTCTCGCAGATGCTAAGGATAAGGGTATCTGTCTCGCAGATGCTAAGGATAAGGGTATCTGTCTCGTGGATGCTAAGGATAAGGGTATTTTGGATTTGTCCTCCGACAGGACCATGGTCTAAAGCGCTGTAAGTCTTCTGATTTATGAATATTGCTTCTTGGGATGTTCGGGGTCTAAATGACCATGTTAGACAAAAATATGTCACTAATTTTATTATTAGTAATAGTATCTCATTGTTAATTCTAGTCGAAACTAAAGTCCAATTGTATAAAGTAGTTTATATCGTTAGGAAAATGGTTTCCTTTTGGCATGTGCTTATCAATCGCTCTACTCACCATCTAGGTAGAATTTGGATTATTTGGAACCCTAGTGTTATCACTATCTCTAGAGTATCCCAATCTCCTCAGTTTATTCATTGTTTGGCTAAGTGTCATAATTTTAATGCTTCTTTTAGATTTATTGCCATTTATGCTTTCAATGAAGCTGTGGGTAGAGTTCACCTCTGGAATGACTTGACTACCATATCCATGGTAGACAAACACATTCCATGGGTGTTGCTTGGGAATTTCAACGCCATCCGTCACCTTGATGAGCGTTTAGGTTCATCTGATAATTGAAATTCTTTTATAGATGACTTTAATAATTGTTGTTTCCGTAATGAGCTTAGTGATCTTCGATCTATTGGTTTTCACTTCACGTGGATTAATAAACAACCTGATCATCCAATCCTATCCAAGATTGACCGAGTCCTTGTCAACCCTGTTTGGGACGATCTTTTCCTAATATCTTTCGCTCACTTTGGTTTTCTTCGATCTTCTGACCATACCATCATTTTGCTAAACCTCGGGTTGACACGTGTTAAGCGCAAAAAGCCTTTCAAATTCTTTAACATGTGGCAATCTCACCCGCATTTCAAAGACATTGTTTATAAAAGTTGGAATAGACCCATAACTTCTTCTGGAATGAGTCTTGTCACTGGTAAACTTCTTAGGCTGCAGTCCGAACTTGTTGGACTCAACCGTAAAGAGTTTAGTGATATTAGCTCCAGGGTTGTGACCACTCAAATAAAATTATTTCAGGCTCAATCTAACCTTGCTAGTGACCCGCTCAACCATATCTTTTTCGCGGATGAATGCGAAGCGTCATCTTCTTTCATCTTTTTTAGTCGAGCCGAAAAATCCTTTCTTAAGTAAAAATCTAGAGAAAACTGGATTAAACTTGGTGATAAAAACACTAAATTTTTCCATAATAGTATTAAGGCTCGATTTTTCTAGTAACAAGATTATTTCCATTAATAATGAAAACAGAGTTACTTTCCCTACTTCTGCCAGTGTTTCAAAAGTTTTTGTAAAATATTTTGAAAGTTCCCTCGGTACTAGGCATCCTGCTGGTTATCCAGGTCTGGAAACTGTGTCCCCTATTCTTAACTCTAAGTTACTAATACAAATAAGGAATCTATGATTCATGAGATATCTTGTGATGAGATTAAATCAGCTCTGTTCAGTATTAACAGTAACAAAGCTAAAGGTCCTGATGGTTTCAACTCTTGCTTCTTTAAATCTAATTGGAGCATTGTTGGCCACGATATCTGTAATGGTGTCCTTGACTTCTTTCATTCTGAATCTTTGGATGCTTCTTGGAGCTCCACCTCTATTGTTCCCATTTATAAAAATGACTCTCCTTATGGGCCTGCTGACTTTAGACCCATTGCTCTTTGTAATGTGTAGAAAATAGTGTTTCGTTTTCCGGATAATCTCTGAAGTCTTGTAAACAATTTCTTATTGAAATATTTTTGGGGTTCTCCAAAAATTTCAATTGGATAAAATCAGAGATATGTACTTTGAACAGAGAGGATGAAAATGATATGATTTCCTTTTCAACAGAACCCATATTTATAATTTCGACCAACCAAAATACAGTTTGGAAGTTAGGGTCTCTCAACCGGTTTTGTGTTAAAACGGTCAAATTTTCAAATTTGAATAAAACGGTCAAATTTTTGGACCCCGCAAGGGGCTCCGCCCCTTGACCCCGCTAATCGTGATATAATCTAACAAGCGTGCACTCCGCACTCTACGACTTGTTTGATAATATATCATGATTAAATTGGTCGACTAGTCGATCCAATTACACTAAAATAAATAACAATCTTCCCCCATTTTAGTGTAATTCATGATCTACTAAACACAATCATATCAAATATCAACTTTATGCATAAATGAAATATCGTAACGATTGAATTTCACATTAGTATATTACACATTCCAAATATTCGAATATCAAGGTATCACTAAGGATTGAACCTTTACTATTCACAATGAATACATGAAGATAATATACACATAAATTTACATTCTCACTTGTTCTTACTTGACACTATATTTTACTAGCCTTGTGTCCTTATCCTTCTTAAGCATATCAAAGCCAAGTCCTAGCTTCTTGAAGCGGCTAAACTTCATGCTCAAATAGGTAGTTCTTTTCATCTTGCACCTGCATATGCAATTTTTCAAAAGAGCTATTAAGAAGATAATCTTCAACCTTCACAACTTGCAGTTCTGAACACATACCTTGGGATGATATACAAATGTGTTCCAATATCTTGATGTTAAGCTTTCCACATTGAATTCAACACCTAATGTCATATTAGATGGGAATTGGGTATCTCAACATGAGAGATTTCAAATGGACTTTAATCCCATCCCAATAGCCGATTTGTGCACAAGATCTCTATTTAACCCCTTGGTTAAATGATCGGCTAAGTTATATTGAGTTCTCACAAACTCTACTGATATAACATCATGCGTGATACGCTCACGAATCATACTGTGTCTAACACCTAAGTGTCTAGACCTGCCTTTGTAAACTTGTCTATAAACATTGGCCAAGGCAGCCTCACTATCACATCTGATAGATATAGGTGATATCGGTTTGGGCCACAACGGAATTTCATACATTAAATTTCTTAGCCACTCAGCTTCTTTACTCGCTGCTGCTAATGCCACAAACTCTGATTCCATTGTTGAATCAGTAATACAAGTTTGTTTCTTAGACGCCCAAGAGATAGCACCTCCCCCAAGTATAAATACCCATCCACTTGTGGAAGAATGATCTTCCATATTGGAAATATAACTCGCGTCTGAATATCATTCAAGTACAGAAGGAAATCCGGTATAAGTTAAACCATAATTCATGGTTCCTTTCAAATACTTGAATACTCGATTTAAAGCTTGCCAATGATGCGAACTAGGATTGCTAGTATACCTACTAAGTTTTCCAACAGCAAAGGCAATATCCGGCCTAGTGCTAGTCATGGCATACATAAGACACCCGATGGCTCTCAAGTATTCAAGTTGAGATACAGCAATACCTTTATTAGGTAGAAGTTTAAGACTAGGATCTATAGGTGTGCTTACCGGAGAACAATCTTTAAAATTAAATTTATTTAATATCTTCTCAATATAGTGAGATTGAGAAATCGATATACTATTGTTCTTTCGCTTGATTCTTATACCAAGAATCATTTCAGCTTCCCCCAAATCCTTCATCTCAAAGTTAGATGATAAAAAATTCTTCGTTTCATTAACCTGATTTTGGTCAGTACCAAAAATCAACATATCATCCACATATAGAGAAATCATAACTCCTTTACCAGAATTATCAAATTTGCTATATACACACTTGTCTGCTTGGTTAAGAATAAATCCATTAGACAATATCACATTATCAAATTTTTGATGCCAATCTTTTGGTGCTTGTTTCAAACCATACAAAGACTTTTTCAACTTGCATACCTTGTTTTCACAACCAGGCATCACAAACCCTTCCAGTTGTTTCATATAAATCTCCTCATCCAAATCACCATTCAAGAATGCTGTTTTAACATCCATTTGATGAATTACAAGATTGTATACAGATGCAAGTGCAATCAACAATCTAATAGTGGAAATCCTAGCAACCAGAGCATAAGTATCAAAGAAGTCAATGCCTTCTCTTTGTCTAAATCCCTGGATAACCAATCTAGCTTTATACCTTTCAATAGTACCATCTACTTTCATTTTTCGTTTAAATATCCATCTATTTCCCAATGATTTGCACCCAGGAGGTAAATCAGCCAACTCCCATGTATTATTATGCATGATAGACTCTATTTCATCCTGGATAGCTTCTTTCCAGAATGCAGCATCCCTTGATGCCATAGCATCACTAAAAGTCCTTGGATCATCTTCAATAACAAAACAGTATTGATATTGATAGTCAATCTTATCTCTTGACCCTTCAACTAAATATAGTTGAAAATCAGATCCGTACGACTTAGCTTTTCTGGCTCTAGTACTTCTCCTTGGTTCAGAAGGTCTAGGTACACAATTGGTACCACTTGATATATTTTCAATTTCACTTGAGTTCCTATTCAAAGAGTTTTGAATCAAATCTCTAGGTCTAGGTATAGAAGTAAATCTCTCTTCATCAAATATTGCATCTCTTGACTCGATAACTGTGTTCACCGACACATAGTCATTAGATTCTAACACATAGAACCTATATGCAATGGAATGCTCAGCATACCCAATGAAGATACAATCTATACCTCTTTCACCCAAATTTTTCCTTTTAGGTTCAGTGAGTCTTACAACAGCTCTACAACCCCAAACTCTCAGATAATTTAGTGTTGGAGGCTTCTTAAACCAAAGCTCATACGGGGTCATCTTATTCCTTTTAGTAGGAACACGATTCAATAAATAACAGGCTGTTAACATAGCCTCACCCCAGAATCCTTCACTCAAACCCGAATAGGACAACATGGAATTAACCATTTCTTTCAAAGTCCTATTCTTCCTTTCAGCTATACCATTTTGTTGTGGTGTATAAGGAGCCGTGGTTTGATGAATTATACCCGTAGACTGAAAATATATTGGATCATAATATTCACCTCCTCTATCCGTACGTAGATTTTTAATCAAATCATTCTTATGTAGCTCTACTTCTTCCTTATAGATTTTAAACTTATCAAGAGCTTCATTTTTAGCATGCAACAAATAAATGTAGCAATATCTAGATGCATCATCAATAAAAGTAATAACATACTTTTTATTTCCTAATAAAGGTGTAGCATGGAAATCACATAAATCACTATGTACTAGTTCCAATATTTTGGAAACTCGGTTAACATTATTGAAAGGTTTTCTAGTTATCTTAGTTAACATACAAGTTTTACATTTTTCATTATTTGCATCAACAGGAGGAATAAGGCTCATTTTAGACATGTCTTTTATTCTTTCATAATGAACATGTCCTAATCTAGCATGCCATAATTCTGTTTTATTTATATTTCTACACACACTAGTAGAAGTCATGCAAACAGAATCATTTTCGAATGAAACATTAATATTTAACATAAACATACCATTACATAAATATCCGAATCCCATAAATACACCATGTTTTGACAAAACATATTTGCCACTTTCGTACACTTGTTTGAAACCACAATTGTTTAAAACAACACCAGACAAAAGATTCTTTCGAATCCCAGGAACATACAATACATTGTTCAATAATATGTACTTTCCAGAAGTAAATAGTAATTTAACATTTCCTAGTCCTTTGATTGGTTCGGTAGCAACATTTCCCATCTTAAGTGAAGGTCCATCTTCAATCGGTTGAAAATTACTAAACCATCGAAGATCTTTACATACATGACTTGTTGCTCCCGAATCAACCCACCAAGCAACATCATCATCCTGCACATAAAATGCTTCAGATATTAGAGATATATAATTTTGACCAGAATTAGAATTCTGAAATAAAATCTGACCTTGTTGCTTTTCAGGATCCTTAGATCCACTTGAACCAGCATTGTGTCCACTTGAACCAGCATTGTTCCCACTTGGACCAACATTATTTTTGCCTTTTCCAACTCGACAATCCCTTCTAAAGTGACCAGGTTTGCCACATTTCCAGCATGCTATTTTAGGCTTTTTGCTGTTAAAATTACTGTTTTTGTTGTTTCCTTTAAACTTTCGTTTATTCCCCTTATCTGTATTTCCATTCTTAAAGAATCCGCTGCTTTCAGCCATATTTACAGATGAGTTTCCCACTTGGTTTTTACCCTTGGGATTACTTAATTCATCTTGAGCCCTTAGAGACTCTTCAATCTTAAAATGACTACCAAGTTCGACTAGAGTCATTTCTTCCTTGTTGTGTTTCAGTGTGTGTTTAAAATCCTTCCACGAAGGAGGCAATTTGTCAATAACAGAAGAAACCGAAATACATTCGTCCATTTTCATATTGTGTTGAACAAATTGACCCAGAATTCTTGGTAGTTCATTATACTGTTCCATTACAGGTCTAGAGTCAACCATTTTGTAATTTATAAAATTACTAACCAGGAACTTCCTACTAGAAGCATCTTCTGCCATGTATTTTGATTCTATAGAATCCCATAATTCTTTTGCAGATTCGACATTTTGGTATACATCAAACAAAGTATCAGACATACCGTTTAATATATGGCCTCGGCAAATGTAGTCATCATTCTCCCACTTGCTGCGCCTCCTCGTTTGTTCCAATGTTTCATTCTCAGTGATCTCTGGCCAGGGGGTACTCAAGACATACACAACCTTGAGTGTAGTCAACAGAAAATGCATCTTTTTCTGCCATCGTCTGAAATCATGTCCTTCGAACTTGTCCAACTTAGCGAATTTACTTGTCATCTCCTTCGCAGATTCTCCTCCGTTCGTCATCTCTATCTTCATCAACAAGACCAGAATATTTCAATAAAATGTAGAAAATAGTGTTTCGTTTTCCGGATAATCTCTGAAGTCTTGTAAACAATTTCTTATTGAAATATTTTTGGGGTTCTCCAAAAATTTCAATTGGATAAAATCAGAGATATGTACTTTGAACAGAGAGGATGAAAATGATATGATTTCCTTTTCAACAGAACCCATATTTATAATTTCGACCAACCAAAATACAGTTTGGAAGTTAGGGCAGTTAGGGTCTCTCAACCGGTTTTGTGTTAAAACGGTCAAATTTTCAAATTTAAATAAAACGGTCAAATTTTTGGACCCCGCAAGGGGCTCCGCCCCTTGACCCCGCTAATCGTGATATAATCTAACAAGCGTGCACTCCGCACTCTACGACTTGTTTGATAATATATCATGATTAAATTGGTCGACTAGTCGATCCAATTACACTAAAATAAATAACATAATGTTAGTTTCAAGATTATCTCTAAGGTCTTAGCAAACAAAATCAAGGATTCCTTTCCTTATCTTATTGATAATTCCTAGTTGGCTTTCGTCAAGGGGAGGAACATTTCAGATAATATCCTTTTATCCCAAGAGCTCTTGCGCGGTTACCACTCTAATCGCAGAGACAAAAGGATTGCTCGCAAAATCAATTTAATGAAAGCCTTTGATAATGTCAGATGACATCTCATCCTTAACATTCTTGTTGCAATGCATTTCCCTGAGAAAATGATCACCTGGATCATCAAATTCATTTCCTCTCTTTCGTACTCCATTAATATTAATGGAGATCCTCATAGCAACTTCAAAGGCAGGAAAGGTCTGGGGCAAGGAGACCCGCTCTCCCCTTTCCTTTTTGTCCTTGTCATGCAGGTTCTCTCCAATATTCTTAAGAAGAAGAGTCATTATAAGAAGTTTCGCTTTAATTAGAAATGTCAAAAGCTCAAAATCATTAATCTATGCTTTGGAGACGATCTAATGATTTTTTTCCATGACGACGTCAACTCCCTCCTTCTTATCAAAGAGGCTCTTGATGAAATCTATACTCTCTCTGGTATCAAAGTCAATCCCTCTAAAAGTCACATCTTTTTTTCAGGAATTGATGATTCCCTTTGGTTGGATCTTCTAACTATCTTGGGATATCCGGAAGGTTCTCTACCTGTTAAATATTTGGGAGTGCCTCTTCTTACTAGTCGTCTCACTCACTCGAATTGTCGTCATCTTCTTCACAAAATCACATCTAGAATTGACTCTTGGACCTCTAAGCATCTCTCTTATGCCGGTAGACTTAAGCTTATTAAGTCTGTCTTATTCGCTGGTCAGGTCCACTGGTCCTCCATTTTTATCCTCCCCTCAAGGATAATCAAAGAACTGTTTCAATACATCCGTCGTTTTCCTTGGTCGGGCTCTTCTATGAAAATCCATGGTGCCAAAGTAGCATGGGCTACGGTCACCTCGCCTACAATAGAGGGCAGCTTTGAGATTCTAGACCTAAAAATCTGGAATCAAGCGACTGTCCTTAAGCATCTTTGATCAATCATCAGTAATAACAATCACTCCATTTGGTGTGATTGGATCAAGATTGAAAAAATTAAGAATAATAAATTTTGGAATCTCCGCGTAGGATCCTCGCCCTCTTTGATCTAGAGATAAATTCTTCGTCTCTGCCCTTTGGCTTGTAAATTGTGCAGGGTGGCAATTGGAAATGGCTATAGTACCTCTTTCTGGTATGATCCATGGCTCCTTTCTTCTTCTCTAGCTTCCCATTTTGGAGACAATATCATCAATGACTCTAGACTGGGGAAAAGTCTCAAGGTCTCAGATCTCATTATCGACGGGAACTGGAACTGGCCTTCTAACATTAGATCTGTGAGTGCACGAAACTGCGTTAACTTGTTGGAAATCCACAACCTTATTCTCTCCCTCCCTCCCCCAAACATATTCTCCACTGATATTCATTACTGGAAGGTGAAGGCAGGATGCATCTCATTTTCCATCAAAGACATGTACCACACCATTTGGTTGCCTAACCCTAAAGTGGGGTGGGCCGGGTTAGTTTGGAATAAATTCAATGTTCCTCGTTATTCTTTCATCTTATGGCTCACTATCTTGGGCAAGCTTGCCACCAAAGACAAGCTCCTCAGTTGGGGTTATAACACCCCACCTGACTGTGCTCTTTGCAACTCTGATCGTGAGACTATCTCTCATCTCCTTTTTTATTGTAGCTTCACTCAGAGTATTTGGTCAAATGCTAGTACTAGACTAGGATCGCCCTTTACCACCTCTTGCTGGCAGTCTTGGGTCTGTGAAGCGTCAAATTGGTCTCAATCTTGAAACCACTTTATTTGGCAGTCATGCTTCGCCGCAGTAATTTTCCACGTCTGGAAGGAGAGAAACTCAAGAATATTTGGTTCCCCTCCAGCCATCGCCTCTATGGTATCTCACCGTATCTTATCAGATCTTCGGTTTAGATTCCATGACACCAAAACTGGCTGGCCTTTGTAAATATTTCTTATATATTAATCCTCTTTCTTGATATGCAGGTTACTCTTGGTGAGTGCAGCTCGTGATCCTCCACTACGTTGATTGCTCTGATGCTTCCGGGTGCTGTCTCTGATTTCCACTTGTTTGCTCAGTACTTTAAACTACATGTTTGATTGGATCTTATCTCTCTACTATGATTTGATCATTTTACTGTTTCTCGCATTCGACCTTCCTATGTCGATGTGTTGATGTATTTTCTCAGGATGTGCCCTAGATTTTTGTATGAACAATTTTCCATTTATTTAATGTTTTTTTACAAAAAAAGTCGGACAAATTATTATCCTAACCATGTAGGTGGTAAGGGTGTCTTCAAAAATTACGACCAACCTTGACCAACAATGAATTTGATTGCAATTGTATCATAAGGATTTCGTATGTAGTCCTATCTTCTATGCAAAATTTGATGTTAAAAAACCATGGCATTTGTGACAATAAATACAAAAACTGAAGAATAATAGTTAATTCAACTCGTGAATTAAAAACCGGTCAGTTTGTCTCCAATAATTGAGATGCACAGGAGGAACCAAACAAGAAGGAAAAACAGTGACAAAAACCTAACTAAAAAAGAAGAAGCACTTGTCTAGATCCAACTTTAATCCATTCTTAGAATTAACCAAAATCATTACTACAATGAAGTGAAACTCAGAACGAACCAGATCTATATACCCAAAAATTTACAAAGACTGATTGATTTGGAAATAGTCAACACCGATCTTCTGAAATGCTCTCCAATGCCGGTCTCCAACTTCCATTATTAGATCCCTCCACATTCCTTCCTCTTTCTTTCAATGAACTCACCAATTCTTTAACAGAATCGCTGCCCTTGTTATCGTTCCTGTAGCTCAGGATCTGATTTAACTCTTCTTTCGTCATCAAAACTTTGATTCTCACGATCCCTTTTTTCGAATCGATTTCTCCATTGTTGTTGCCATCTCGGGATCGCACAGTCTTCTTCTTCTTCTTCGTGTTACTAATACTACTAGTACTGTTTTTGCTTTCCTTGTCGAACATCTTTACTGGCAGTAATGTTGATGATGGATCGAGATTGTAACTGCCATTAGTACTATTACTGGCGAAGCAATTACCCATAGTGTCTGTTCTGTGGAGAAGAGAGGACACATAAGGACATATTATATATAGAGGTTGGTTCCTACTAGGTGTAGGTGTGCTACTATATTTAAAAACATAATAATAATAATAATAATAATGATAATATTGTTATTATTTTATATAAACTACTAAAACATTAGCTATAGTTGCTTACTATAAATGATCTCTCATCATCAATGTCAAATTGTCAAATATAATATCTAATAAAATTTTCAATTAAAACTGTATATTTTATAATTTTTTTATCCAGATAAAAATCTTATAGTCTAGTAAAGACAAACGTTTTATACGTCTTTCCCATCGAGAAAAACAAATCAATAGTTTTATTTATATATTTCCGAGGAAATTTATTAAATAAATACATAAATAAATAATTCCTTATCACATAAGTCAAAATATTCCATTATCATCAATAATTACCGTATATATAAACGTATCGTATTTATTATTATTATTATTATTGTTATTATTATTATTATTATAATATTAAAAAATTTTATTCGTCAGTTTTCCTTTTTTCTTAACACCTCGTTTTGGAGTCCTCACGACTACTAAAATGATTGCAATGAACCAATAGGACATATAAAAGCAATTAAATCGTGGGGATAACTCACGATCGAGCACCACTACCAGAAACAAGGGTTTTTTCTTTTAATTATAATTTTCCAAGGCATAAGAAAGATGGGTTCAACACTTAAGACCAAGCCAAGAATTCTACTATGCCAGCATTAATTATTGAATTAATTACAAATTTGGGTGTGTATACATACCTTTTTAGATGGAGACGATGAAGTGACTATGGAGGCAATGAGTTTTATATCTGATAAAACTATTCTTTTTCTCTCGCGAAAGGTAAAGTAATTTTTAATATAACACTTCACGAATATTAGAAGGTTATCAGAATTGCCAATAGATATCCACTACATGCGTGATGTGACGACAGTTATCACCAATATATACACATTCACAAGTTTCCTCCAAAACCCAAGTGTCATTTCCATTGTAACGGTTTGAGTGTCAGAGCCATCGTTATCCACATGTTGGCCGATAATTGACACATGGCATGCTACCGTTGAAAATTAAAATATCCATCATTGCATGCAATACGTCATTACACTCACATCATTGAACCGGTCCTACCATCTACTCAGCTTCGTGTAATTATTTACTTCATCGATTTTATGATTATTAGCATATAATCCATGATTAGGGGTGTTTTGATAAAGAGGCTTATATCGACTAGTAGATCAAGTAATACCCGGGCATATGGAAATAGCTGAAAGATGCAAACAATATCGAAAATAATCATCTATATTGAAAATAAACAAAATAGTTTAAGGCTACGCATAAGGACATGTTATCTCATTGAGGCCTAACCGAGAAAGGTTAATGGATTAGTGAAGCAGTTGAGGGTCGTTAAATGAGGACATCGCCGGAAACAACAACAAAGATGTAAAATAGGGTCAGGTAGATGTTTAACTAAGCAGGACGAGCAAGAGCTAATATCATCGAGCAGAGCAAATGAGAGTCAAGCTAAAGATAAACGCCAAAGCCCTTCACAAGCAATAATAGAACTTATCAAAAGAGGCTTAACGAAACAGAATAATAAAGAACGAGCATAGTCAATAGACGGGGTCGGTTATCAAACTCAATGACTAAAGAAATAGTTGGAAACGTCAATAAGTATCTAGTCAACCCACTAAGCGCATAACGACTAAAGTAATGGCTATAAATTAGGCCACACGTCATAAATGTTTGTCTACGTGTACAATTAGTGAAGTTATATACTATGTAACGATTCGTAAACTACTAATAGAGATATAAATAAGTAGATAAATATAAAAAGATGTAATCTCTATAATCTGATTAATAGAATTTTCTACTTAGCATTATCTTTGTTATAATTTTCTATAATAGTTCATTGTTTGTATAACAAAAAAAGTTACGAGTGTGCTACGTAGTATGAAGCATAGTTGTTTTGTTGGTGTAATATAAGTACAACATGAATAGAAAAGTTAATAATGTGCTTTGAAGTGTTAAGTAGGATTGTTTTGTTGGTGTAGTGTCTATAAAACATGAATATAAAATTAAACATGTATTTTGTAATGTCAAGTGTGATTATTTTGTTTGCGTAATGTTTGTATAATAAAATTAAATATGTTGGGATGTGTTTTTTAGTTTAAAATATATTGGGATGTGTTTTACCAAGGCAAAGCAATCGGGAAAACCGTTTAAGGCGGACTCAGGATGCTTCATTGGCGGTGGACCATGCGTTTTGTAGTATCAAGTATGAATATTTTCTTGATGCACAGTCCGTAAAACATGAATAAAAAAATTATGAGTGTGTTTTGTAGTATTAAGTATGCCTATTTTTTAAGCACAATTTATGTAACAAGAATAAAAAATTATTAGTGTGCCTTGTTGTGCAAGTATAGTTGTTTTATTGCTGTAATCTATTATAACACGAATAGTCAATAGTGTACTTTACAATATTGAGTAAGAATATTTTATTGATATACTGTTTATATAACATGAATAAATAAATTAAATGTATGTTTGTAGTATTTCCAAAAAATATTTTTTAAGGTGTAATAATCTTTATATAAAAATAATAATTAGGTTAAATATAATTTTTTAATGACAATTAAGGTTGTTTTATTGATGTAATATACGTATAACAAAAATAAATAAGTTAGAGTTGTCTTTTATTATGTCAAGTATGATTGTTTTGTTGGTGTAATGAATGTTTAACAAAATAATATTATTAATGTTAAATAAAAATAGGAACATGTATTATAGTAAGAAAACTTAATAGATCAAGTCGATTATAGTTATAAATATATTTTTGACATGGTTCACATTAGTTTATATAGAGACAAAAAAGTGACATAAAAATACTGATGTCACATTAGTGCAGATACAATGAGATCCAATATACTAATTTCAATTCAAAACTTGTTTCCATTTCTTGGAAGAAAGAAAGAAAACTAATAATTTTCTCAATACTCTTGCTCAAGATGATTTGAACTCGTCTTTGTCAATTAAAAGTTGTATGCAAATGTTATTGTAGTTTTGATAGATTATTTATCTTTTATACCTTTTAAATACACATCATATGAGATCATTCAATATAAGCTCAAGTCTGGAATGTTTAAGGATTCCGTTGATAACTTCTATGTCTAATTATCTACTTGGAAAAAATGGAAGGAGAATTTTAAAACATAGTTTGTAGTATATGTATATAATAATTTGCACGATATAAATACAAATAAATAATGACTACTTATATTAGTAAATATGTGTTTACCTTTTAAAGAAAATAGAAACATTTTAAGTTACTCAAAATTCTAACCAACGCTGATAAGGATATAGAATGTCGAGGGATTACATGTAGTGAATTAGAAGTCTTATATGATCAATTGTAAAGATATAAGACAGATTTTAGATTGTTTGTAAAGATGGAGAGCTAAGGTGTAATTAACCCATTTCTGTAACTAATTCTGTTACTCTATGTCTGAACGCTTATAAATAAAGACTGAGGCTGTTAATACAAAGGTCAACATTTCTAAAGTGAAAATTACTTTTACATTTATTTTCTCTCTCTAAAATCAATCTCTTTTTTACATTCAAGAACAAGATTCACACTTAACAATTTGGCGACCACAATGGGAGATTTCAAACGATTGATACCTTGATGTGGAAATCTAAAACATTTTTTTTGAATTTCTTAATCTGATATAGTTGTTCTTGATTAATAATGGAGCCATGGAATAGAAATTATCCTTTGGTTGGAAAGACAATCGAAGTGTTGAGATCTGATTTGTGAAGAGAGAAAAATAAGAAAGATGATCAAATTCAATTCAACATACTCATTCAAACATTAAAGCTCGGATGAATCAGTTACCGGATAAAATCACGGCTCTAAATGAGAAGTATGATCAAAGAGAGCAAAATATTCAATCAAGTAGGCTGAAATCTGAGGTACGACAAATGGAGGAGAATAATGATGTGAACAACCAATCTGATCGATCTTGTTAGTTCGCTAGATTCAAAGTGAGTAGAGGAAAACACATTTTGAATCTAATAAAGAGTATGATACTTCAGGAAAAGAGAAAAACTAAAAGCGTAGGTATAACATATCCATTGACGATGAGTTGATCAATTTGGCATCTGAAAAGAAGAGGTATCAGGGATCTTCGAAAGAAGAAAAATGTTGACCTCGAAAGTCACGAAAAGAATATAAATCAAGAAAAGATAATATACCTATTTGTTTGAGGGAAACATAATGGTGTGAAAGAAATACATCAAATCAATACACACAAGTCGATGATCGGAATTCATACACTGTCATGAGAATAACCACTACGTTCAAGGAGTTGACTGGAGAAATTATCCTCTAACAACTGAGATAAGGTCTATTACTCTTCCGAAGCGGTTTGATATCTCTAAGGTCGAAATATTTGATGGGACGTAAGATCCCGATGATCATATCGAACAATTTAAGAACTATATGATGAACTTCAAAGTTGATGATTGGTTGGTATGGAGAGCCTTTTCTCAAACATTTAAGGGCAGAACTTTGAAATGGTACAATAGCATTATGAGGGGATCTATTTCCAATTTCAGATATTTTTATACAACTTTCCAACGATAATTAGTGGGAAGTAAAGAGATGCGAGCAAATGATGACACAATAATACAGTGTAAGCAAGTCTTGAGATAGAAGCTGAAGGATTATAGAATACATTTTGTGTTAACAAAAGCTGGTTTAGATAATTATGAAGAGTTTGTAACCATAGCTGCATTTCGACAATGTTTATTACCGGGTGATTTAGAAAATGAAACAACAAAGAGAAGAGCTTTTACTTTTGGAGCGTTGATAGTTCAAGTCGAGGATAAAATTAAAATAGAGGAATAAACTAAAGTTCGAGAAGTGGTCGGACTCAGTCAAAATAATTCAGGGTAGGTGTCAAATAATCAAAGGCACTCTTCGAATTTGACCCAACTATCTCGTCCAGGAATAAAAATAATTTTCCTCCTCGAACTGAAGGGTATCCAACTCAGGCTAAAAGGTATCAATTTCAAATACAGAGACCAAATCAATTGATAAGGCCAGAATATTATGCTAATTTAACTAAGAATGTTGTTGAGATTTATGAAAAGGCTAAATGATATGTGAATTTTAAAAAGCGTGCTCCAATAAATAGACCAAGAGAAGAGCGCAACAACAGGTTCTATAAGTATTATAATGACATATGACATAGTACTGCAAATTGTATAACTTCGGAAAAGGAGTTGGAGATTTTAATTGAAAATAGAAAATTAGCCGCTTTTGTTAATTTGCAGAGTAGTGGGTCAAAGGCTCCGGGATCATCAATTTCACAAGCAGCAAATCCAAATTCAAAGGAAGAAAATCTAATGATTCTGGATTCCAAGTTTGATGAGTTCGATGCAGCTTCAGAATATTTGGACACAGATCGGTTGAGCTAGGACGAGTAACACCAATAGCTCTAGGAAAAGGCATGTGGTAAATTTAGATACCCATGTATAAGGAGTTATGTCTACTCATTTTTATGGTAAGAAATGATGATTTGAGAGGCACTGCAGGTCCTCATGAAGATTCAGTGGTCATTGGAGCAAAAGTAGATGGTATTGAAATCCAGCGCGCTTTGGTATATACAAGAAGCTTTGTGAATGTTCAATTCAAGTCAAATTATGATAAGATGCGTAATACTCCTCGAATATGTCAATCAGAGTGTAATATAATTAGGTTTACAGGTGTGACAACCCAGGTGATTGGAGAATTTGAGGGTGAAGTGTGTTTGGGAAGTGGACTTTTTAGAAGGAAGGTTCAAGTTTTATTCATGGTGGTGGATTATCGTACCAGTTATAATGTTATTTTTAGGATATCTTGCCTTTGGAGGATGTATGCAGTTGTATACACAGTTCACCAGTGTTTGAAGTATGCCATCAGAGACCGTGTTGGGTTTGTCCGAAGTGATCAAAAGCTAGCTAGAGAATGTTATACAACAGCTTTTCGAATCTGAGGTTCAAACAACGAAGATCGAATGGTTGAAGAACAATTAGGGGGGTTGACCTCGGAAAAAGAAGAAAGAATTCATGATCTGAAGGAAACTCATGGTTCTTTAATGGTAAGTGAAGGCATAAACGAGTATTATTTTCCCGATGGGAAGATTCTTCGAATATGGACATTATTGACCCTAGATTTGCATCAACAGTTGTTAATTTTTTTTTGATAATCTGGATGCTTTTGCTTACAAAACAGAGGATGTAGTGGGGGTTCCCTCTGATGTGATATGCTATAGCTTGGCTATAAATCTAGGATCAAGACAGTTATTAAAAAAACGAGTTTTTTTATGTTGAAAAGGTAGAGGCTATAGTTGTTGAAGTGGATCGTTTATCTAGGATCAGACGTATTAGGGAGGCATATTATCCATATGGACAACAGACCCTATGTTGTTAAAAAATAAGAATAGAAAATGGAGGATGTGTGTTGACTTCACCGATTTGAATCGAGTCTGTTCTAAAGACCCATTTTATGTTCATCGAATAAATCAGCTGGTTGATTTAATTTTAGGAAATAAAATTTTATTTTTTATGGATGCTTTTGTAGGGTATAGCCAGATTCAGATGGATCCAAAAGACAAAAAACACTACATTTATCACAGATTGAGGCTTATATTGTTACATGGTTATGCCTTTTCGGCTGAAGAATGCTAGAGCAACATATCAAATGTTGATGAATAAAGCTTTTGCTTCTTAGATTGGGTGAAATATGAAGGTATATATCAATGTTATGTTAGTTAAAAGTTCAGCTGATGAGAGAAACTTGGAGGATTTAGAGGAAACTGTTTTAAATTTAAAGGCTATTCGATTAAAACTAAAGCCTGAGAAATGTACCTTTCGAGTTCGATCAGTGAAGTTCTTGGGGTATATAGTTAGTGAAAATGGGATATAGGCTGATCCAAAGTAGTTCAATTTAACTTTTAAGCATCTACCAATATGATATTTTATGCATGCTTTAAGAAATAAAGTAAACATTCAAGCTCTTTTTATTGTCGCAAAATCTGGTTCAAATGGTTCGGGTATTTATCCAGTCTCAATAAAGCACCTCGCATACTCGCACATAGAAGCTCCACAATCAATAAAACCAGGTTTTTGTTGTGGAATATCTAACGATCTTTCAAATTTTAGTGCTGGTTTTGGTAGTACGAGTTTTATTTCGATAAAGTATTTATATTACAAAATCAATTTGACACAATCATTTGCATATTGGTTAAGAAAATATAAATATAAATCAAATAATGTTATATTTTGATATTACTTACCAATTATTTAGTTGAATTTATTATTGGGTTAGTTGAACCATGTAGTGCCGAGTTGTAGTTGTTTATAAAGATTTCGTCTAAATCAAATACACATAATATCCAACTACTAGATCTATTTTTTTACTTTAGTTTTTTTTTTAATTTGAATGATAATATATCTTGCTTCTGTATATCTTTCTTTGTATATATGGTCACCATTTGGTAACACCGCTTTTATCTTGTATTGATATTTATAATAAGTTATATACAATCATATTTATAGTAAAATATAAGGAACTCAAAACTTTATATTAATATAATAAATTAACTTACCAATGCATGAGCTGATATGTAGATTGATTTCCTTTAATTTGGAAGATTTAATCAATAAGGCTGTAAATATTGGCCTTATTATTAAGATCTTCCAATTTTATGAATATATATATATATATATGCATCAATGGGTTGCAAAATAAAATAATAATAAAAAAGTGTAGAATTAGGCGTTAACTAGTTGTGAAAATACCAAGTGTTGGCTGGATACGTAATTACGTATAATATGTCTGTAAAATTACGAAAAGTTATCGGTTGCGTAACGAAGAGTAATATGAGTGCGTATATATGAACAAATTGGGTGTGTAAATCTTATTTTAGAGTGAGAAATTACCTAGTAGTCCAACTCACCATCATTTACAATCTCCTAACATGTTTTCTAATTGAACGTAAAAAATTATTGATGGAAATATCCATACCACAAGATTGAGAACGAACTCACCTTCTTCTTTATTCTTTAAAACGAACAAATTTTTGATATATTAATATAATATTTATTTATTAGTTTTGTTGTCAATTAGCCATTCATATTCCACTTCTATGATTTTTTGTTCAATTTTTTTGGACAATAATATAAATATATATCCTCTTCATCTATTGCAAATTACTGATGATCTTGTATAACTATTTGGCGAGGAGGACAATGATGGGAAATAATAAGATTTACAATTGGTTGTACACCTGTTTGTTGAGAAATGAGGAATGAGAGGTTTTACCACTATTTGTACATCTTTTTTCTTCTGTTGTTAATTATTTTTAGATCTTTCTCTTTTTGGAATAACTTTTACACCTGTTTAAACCTCATTTGTCGAACATGTTGCAACTCTTTTAGTTTTTTTATGGTTGATTATGAGCTTCCACATATTTCTAACCTCATTTTTTGTTTCCAATGCAGCAGTAAAAGCTTTTATAACTTTTGGAACCTTTTTTTCTTTTACTGCTCTTTCTCTTATTTAATATCTTTTTTTACATTCATTCTTTTTGATGAATTTTCTCTTAATATGTGATATGTTTTTTTTCTTTTATTTGTATTTTTTGTTGTATCAACCGGATTAGGATTTTGTTCAATAACCCATGAAGGTTTTAACATAGGGAGTGTCAATGCTCTTAATATACTATTTATATCAATTTTCGCTTCTTGTGTTTTCAGAACATCATCATTATCTTTGATTAGACGATCTTGCTCAGTTACTCTCTCAGTTAGAAATACAATGGCAACACTAGTTATTTTTATTTGATAATTAAAAATAAGAAAATCATTGTCCATAGATTCATTTTCCATTTCCAACTTTTGAACTTGTTCTGTAAGAGTATCATTTAATGTTTTTCATTTCTTTAATTTGTTGAAGTAGTTCATTATTTTACCATTATCTTATTCTCTTTGACGAGTTAATTTGTTTTGTGTTCACTTCTTCAATCTGATTGAACTCTGTTGGACCCATATTGTTTGGCTGAGAAATAAATCAAAATAAAGCTTTTGTCAAACTCAGGTTGCCCCATTAACTCTAATTAGGCTGTAAAAATATAATTTTCAGATGTGATTAAGTGTTAACTGGTTTTAGAAGTTGTGTAAAAAGTGGTTACATAATTACATGTTAATTGGTTACAGAACTACGAGTATAACATATGCAGAAATAAGTTTTTTAGTTGTATAAATATAAATAAGTTATATATTCAGTTTGATTCCAAAGACTTTTGACATGTTGATAAAATTCTATTATTTTTTTTCTTAAACCTCGTGTTCTTTGACATTTTATTTAAATTGATGTTGTCTTTGTCACATGGAATTTATAAACATTTTAGAATATGCGAGTTAGGTTTTCTCACATCCGTATTTCAAACATATATTTGTTATTTTTCTTTTGTGGAGCAACGGTTGGTGGACTATTAGGTTCTCGAGCACCAACATCAACATCTTCATAAACAGGTTCATCAACGCAAACACTTTCGTTCATTTCTTCATTAACACAACCACCTTCATTAACATAAAAACCTTAATGACTTTCTATTTCATTTACTTCATTTGTAAATCATTTGTACACTTATTTTTGTACACTTATTTTTTTGCTGTTATACTGCTGAATATTTCAAAAAGTTTTGTATCACTTGTCTTTAATGCCTTCATTTGAAACATCGTGAAAACATTTTAGGCTCTGATACCAAATCTTCCCCTTGAGGCGAATATCCTTTCTTCACTATCAACAAAGAATCTTCTCTTCTTCTGACTCACCAAATGCCCTTAAGGCATTCACTCTATACTGCGAACACCGATCCAGTTTAGGCATTCCCTAAACTTTCGAACTGATACTGCCTTGGTCATTATATCTGCTGGATTATCGTGTGTAGACACTTTCTTCACATCAACAATTCCCTTTGATATTATATCACGAATAAAATGATACCTGACATCTATGTGCTTTGTACGCTCATGGTACATCTGGTTCCCTATAAGGTGTATGGCGCTTTGACTGTCACAAAACACTTTTGTAGCAGTCCTATCCAAGCCCAAATCTGCCACCAAACCTTGCAACCATATTGCCTCTTTAACTGCTTCTGTTACCGCCATGTACTCTGCCTCTGTTGTAGACAAAGCTACAGTAGCTTGCAACTGTGCTTTCCAACTGATCGCACTCCCAGCTAGAGTAAATACATATCCTGTCAGAGATCTTCTTTTATCCATATCACCTGCAAAATCAGAATCAACAAAACCAACCAATGATCCTGCAACATCATTTAGCAATTCACCAATATCGGTTTTGTTAAAAGTTAAGCCAACGTTCACAGTATTCTTCAGATACCGAAGTATCCATTTCACTGCCTGCCAGTGTTCTTTCCCAGGACATCCCATATACCTGCTAACTACACTAACCGCATGTGAAATATCAGGACGTGTGCATACCATAGCATACATGATACTACCAACTGCACTTGCATATGGAACCTTCGACATTTGTTCCAACTCAGCATCGTCCTTGGCCGCTTCTACTGCAGACAACTTGAAATGAGTAGCAAAAGGAATGTTAACTGCTTTAGCATCAAACATGTTGAATCGTTTTAACACTTTCTCAATATAGCTTCGTTGAGACAAGTGTAATGTTCCTAAATTTCTGTTCCTGATAATCTCCATACCAAGAATTTTCTTTGCTCTACCCAGATCCTTCATCTCAAACTCGACACTAAGCTGCTTCTTTAACTGCACAATGTGTGACATACTACAAGCAGCAATAATCATATCATCCACATACAACAACAAGTAAACATAAGAATCATCTAACATCTTTTGATGATACACACAACTATCATATGGACTCCTCGTGAACCCTTTTGACACCATTAATGTATCAAAACGTTTGTACCATTGCCTAGGTGACTGTTTCAAACCATACAGTGACTTTTTCAGCAGAGAAACTTTGTCCTCCATATTAGGTTCGATAAATCCCTCTGGTTGTCTCATGTAGATTTGCTCCTCCAATTCACCATGTAGAAACACATTCTTCACATCCAACTGCTCAAGCTCTAAATCTTGCAAAACTACTATGGCTAACAAAAATCGAATCGAACTATGCTTCACCACTGGAGAAAACACTTCATTGAAGTCTATTCCTTCCCTTTGAGTAAAACCCTTAGCGACCAGTCTTGCTTTGAATCGAGATGCCTCAACCCCTGGATTACCTTCCTTTTTCTTGAACACCCATTTACTGCCTACTATCTTCTGTCCTTTAGGCAAGTCAACAAGCTTCCATGTTTGATTCTTATGAAGAGATTCAATCTCTTCTCCCATAGCACCAATCCATCGATCTGCCTCTGAACTTGCTATAGCTTCTTTGTAGCTACTAGGTTCCTGCATCTCAACTTCTTCTGCAACTGACAGAGCATATGCAACTAGATTCACATACCTTTTTGGAAGTCTAATATCTCTTCTTTCTCTGCCCAATGCTATGCTATAAGGTTGTTGTTCTGGTTCAGGCGCATCATCGTCACTATCATCTGATGCTGACGCTTCACCTCCTGATTCTGGATCCACCTCAGAACCACTTGAATTATTGGACCTGCTAGGAACTGATTCTACTTCAAGCTCCACCTGTTTACTCACAACCGATCCTGATTCGACCATTTCTCCTACTTCCTTCTGACTGTCTATCGAAGCAAACTCATTAAAAGTAACGTCCCTACTGATGAGAAAACCTGGAGACTTTGGAGAGGTACACCATAACCTATATCCCTTCACTCCAGTAGCATATCCTAGAAATATGCATCTCTTTGCCCTCGGCTCAAGCTTACCATCTCTCACATGAGCATACGCTGGACAACCGAACACCCTCAAATGTTCATAATCAGCCGACGATCCAGACCAAATCTCAAAAGGAGTTTTACAATCAATAGCCGTTGATGGAGACCGATTCACCAAGTAACACGCTGTATTGATAGCTTCAGCCCAAAAATCCTTTCCCACACCGGAATGTGAGAGCATACTTCGTGCCTTGTCACAAAGCGTTCTGTTCATTCTTTCTGCGACTCCATTCTGTTGTGGTGTTCTAGAACAAGTGCGATGGCGCACTATTCCCTCAGCTTCGCAGAACTCGTTGAACTCACGACTGCAATATTCTAACCCATTATCTGTCCTAAGACGTTTGATTTTTCTTCCTGTTTGCTTCTCAATCATCGTCTTCCATTTGACAAAGGTTGAATATGCCTCATCTTTCGTTTTCAGAAAGTAAACCCACACCATCCTTGAATAATCATCAATCAAACTCATGTGGTATCTGGCTCCGCTCTTGGATGGAATTCTGTTTGGACCCCAAAGATCTGAGTGAATGTAGTCCACTGTGCCTTTAGTCTTTCTTACAGCCGATTTGCTGAATTTGACTCTAGTTTGTTTACCAAACACACAGTGCTCACAAAATCCCAATGATTCTGCTTTATACCCTTTCAACAAATCTCTCTTTCCCAAAACAGCTAATCCTCTGTCACTCATGTGACCAAGATGCCAATGCCACAACTTATTTTGATCCTGCCTACTTTGGCTATTACTCCCTGATGATGCTACTGCAGCATTGCCCATAACAACACTCCCCTGGAGAATGTAAAGACCCTTCTGCAAACTACCTTTCATGCATACCATTGAGCCTTTTGTCACTTTGATTACACCATTTTCTGCATGGTACTTGTAACCCCGAGAGTCTAGAGTCCCAAGAGAAATCAGGTTTCTTTTTAACCCAGGAACATGCCAGCACGTCAAGATTCTAACAACCCCGTCAAACATTCTGATTCTGACGTTACCGATACCACCAACAGTCAACGAATGATTGTTCCCTAAATAGACAGTTCCCTGCATTGGCTTGTACGTATCAAACCACTGCTTGAACTGACACATGTGATATGTAGCGCCAGTATCAAGTACCCAAGAGTTTTGCCTAAAGTCTGAACTCACGGACAATACATCTCCTTTACCACTGTTTTCACTATCGTCGGAATCGTTCACACCTTCAACAATGTTTGCTGCATTTTCCTTTTGATTTCCCTTCTTACCATTCAGTTTCAGACAATCTCTCCTATAATGACCCTGCTCACCGCATTTATAGCAGTTTGAGTGCTTCACCCTTGACTTGGACCTCAAGTTCTTCATTCTTAAAGAACTCGCTTTGCTTTTAGATCTTCCCCTAGTCATAAGACCTTCCCCTTCAGCTTGATTGTCTGGCTGCAACTGTCTCATCTCTTTTGATTTCAGTGCCCCTTTGACATCTGCTAGCGATAACTTATCCTTACCATACATAACGGTATCTACGAAGTTTTCATAGGGAGCTGGTAACGATCTCAATACAAACAAAGCTTGATCCTCATCCTCAATATTGATATCTATGTTCTCCAAGTCCATTATAATTGATTTAAAATTATCTAGGTGCTCTGTTATGGACATACCTTGTTTCAATCTGAAATCATACAAACGTTTCTTCAAATATAATAGGTTTACTACTGATTTCTCTGAGTAAAGATCTCCTAGCTTTCTCCATGCGCAGGTAGCAGTCTTCTCACCACTAATCTCGCGAAGCACATTGTCTTTCACACTCATTAAAATCCAGCACAAAGCCCTTTCTTGAAGATCTTGTTTCTCCTCTTCTTTCATCTCTTCTGGTAACTTATTCTCCACAGCCTTCCACAGCCCTTGCAGTACCAATGAAGATTTCAGTTTAATCTTCCACAACGTAAAGCTGGATCCCCCATCAAATTTTTCAATCATGTATTTTGTTGCTGTAGACGCCATTGTGAAACCCTAATTGCAAAAGCCCTAATTTCACCACGTGGCTCTGATACCAATTTTGTTATAAAATACTATGCAATTATCACTAAATGGCTCAAGCACAGAATATATGCGAATGAAAGATTTAAATGAAACACAGGATTTAACGTGGTTCGACAATTGTCTACGTCCACGGGCGCCGCCAGAGAAAAGAGTTTCACTATGATAGAAAAGGTTACAGATTTCAGATTGTGTTTTGTGTCGCCCTAGTAATCTATTTAGAGGGAATTAATAGACTTACTAGACTATGGGCCTAATGGGCTCATACCACAAGACTAACTGAAGTAATTGGACAATATCCAATACAAAACTGTCCTGCCGGACACAGTACACTGTCAAGGCACTATTCGAACTGCCGGACACAGTACACTGTCAAGGCACTATTCGACTCATTCACAACAGTTTTGTATCACTTGTCTTTAATGCCTTCATTTGAAACATCGTGAAAACATTTTTTTTACATATTGTATCGAGTTTAACCTTTGTGTGTTCTAGAAAAAATATTTGCTCAGAGTTAGTATATGAATTGTCACTTTTATTATATTTTATTAAATAAACATATTTGAATTAGCACTTACCACAAGTAGTGCTACACAACAAATTTTTTGTTTCTCGTTTGCTAACATAATATTTTTTTCACTAAACTTATTAGTTGTTCTTTTATTATTTCTGCCCAATCATAGTCATTGATTTGTAAAACATCTTCAACATAGTTCACTATTGAAGTAACTAATCTTCCTCCAGATGTTGTGAAAAGTAATGTTGCACAAACATACAACATTGGGAGTATAACTACATATTTTATATCATGTTCTCTTGGTAAAACTGCAACCAGCATGATTGCACCCTGCAAAAACATTTTTGTAATTATTACTCTTGGTTGCGTAATTATGTGTAACATGGGTGCATAGATAGGTTATTAGTTGTGAAAAAATAAGAATATATTTAGGTTGCATAGTTACTAGTAAAATGCTTGCAAAAATAGATTTTTAATTTCTATAATAAACAAAAAAATAAATTTTATTTTTTTGGTTAGCCAAATATGTGGAAAATAAGTTGTGATGATTACTTATTATTGTTTTTTATTTGAAGAATCTTCAATTCATATTTTGTTCATGTTAATCTTGATTTCCCTTGACTTGACTCCCAAAATGAGCATTACATCATTTCTTGTCATTTTAATATGTTTTCCAACAAATATAAAAGCTTTACTCTTAGTGCCAAGAGATTTTATTATTTCTTTTATGACCTCCTAGTTTTTCTTTGCAACATTAACAAGATGTTTAAGATCATATGCACATTTGATTAGATGGTAGAAGTACGTGTTTTGTAAAGCATTTATGTGAGATTTTCTATAGGTCATGAATTCAACAACTGAATTACATGTAGAAATCATGATCCGTAATATATGTTGTTCATTTTGTCAATATTTATATGTATTACAAAGTACATAATACAAATAAATTAATATTTAAACTACTCTTAGTTATGTGCAAAATTATATTCAAACAAGTGTCATAAAAGCTTTTTTATGTTTGAAAAATAAGAAAGAATACGTTAAAAAAGGTTTTATAAAAGCATTTTTATGTTTGAAAAAACAAAAAAGAAAGTTTGTTTGAAAACTAATTGTAAGTTGGGTGCGAAATCATGATAAAATAGGTTGTGTAAAAGTTCTTTATGTTAAAAAAACAAAAAAGAATGTTTGTCTGAAAATTTATTGTATTTTGGGTGGTAAACGCAAAAAACCTTTTTCGTTTTGAGAAATAAGAAATAAAGTTTGTTTGGAAACTAATAGTATTTGATTGTATACATACGTTGTAAATGGTTGCGGAAAAAAAATCAACCTTAACTTTTAAACAGATAAACAAGTTGTTATTATGTTACATGTTGTGTTTTTTGTTGCGTAAAAAGACATACATTCATCAAAATCAAACACTAATAATTTTTAGGCTAGAAACATAACAATTGAAAGATTAAAGACGAAATACAGTAATTTCATTTTGAAAACATGATTCCGTAGTTGCTTTGTATCAAAATGCTCTATAATTCGTCAAATTTTATCAAAAAATTCTTTAATTTTAAATATTTTAGTAGATTCTATTTGAGAGAAAAAATATTAAGTGTTTCGCAAATAGAATAAAAACTTAAAAAAAACATTAAGGGCATGTATTTAAATCTAGACACGATATTTTAAAAAATCTTTATACCGTATGGAATTTCAAATAGTTCAAAAAATTATTTGTACTTTTAACCCTTCTTATTTATTCATTAGTAATTTACTTTAGAAAAAATATATGAGTTGGTTAGAGGAGCACCGATATATATTGGGAATTCATTAGTAATTTGCTTTAGAAAAAATATATGAGTTGGTTAGAGGAACGCCGATATATATTGGGAATGAGATTCGTTTTATTGTTCGAGCTGTGTGGCTCTGAGTACAAGTTGTGTGTGGCTCTGAGTACAAGTTGTACAGCAAACAACGACCTGACGATAAATTGGACACTCCCTAGACGTTCTTGAAGGAAAAATGTCATCTTATTCTAATAAAAATGTTATAAGACGATGACAGAAATTTTATTATCTATACCCTACTTTCTACCTAAAGTCTTGACCTTATAGTTACGGAATTAGCGTTTTGTGTTGTTTTATGTCAAAGGCCACATGGCTTTGACATGTGCTTGCATAAGCAAATATAGTTCTTGGCAAAAGAGTGAAATCCCTTGAATTAAGGTAATGAATTCACCTCCATCACATATCTTTCCTTACTTAAGTTAATTCAACCATCTTATCGCACCAATTTACATCGATCAGATTGGTGGTAGCAAATGAGTCTGGAAACACTTATCGCACCAATTTACATCGATCAGATTGGTGGTAGCAAATGAGTCTGGAAACAGGCCGGCGCCACAAATAAATAGGGATCCATATGCAAAAATGGAACATTTAACCTGCTAACATCATACAAGCTATAAGCCAGACATGTTTATCTATTTACACGCATAAACAATTATACTCCAGATACACTAATAATAAAGACACTTCCGTCTCACGGTAATCAATTATATATTATACTAAATAGACGGGTTAGGCTAAACCAAAACCTCTTTTTTTTTTATAGTGAGACTCCAAATCTAGTTCGTTAATTTTCCAGTCAATGTTAAATTACTAAACTACTCCTAGATATATAGACCATAATTTTTCCACCCACCTCATTTCTACCCCTCTCTTCTCTCTCCTAAGTACCTATCTCTCTAATATTCAACAAAAACGAATAAACCCATAACTCATATATCCAAACAAACATAAAATTTATCTCCAAATCTAGTTCATACTATGGATTTGAGGGACTATAACGACAACTTTAGATGCAATTTTGAAGATTTTCGTACGAATAAGGAGAAACCAATAACTGGCCATTTGGATACCGGACTAGAGGTAAAAAATTAAAGTTTTAGACGTACATAAATTAATTCGCATGATTTCGTGCTTTGCGGCACTTCGATGCCAAATTTTGCGTTTATGTTTTTATTTTTATTTTTAAATAAATACATGAACTTGTTGTCAAATTAATGAGTTGGGTAGTTGTTATTTTTTTTAAAAAAAACTTGTTATTAGCAAATGGGTTATTTTGATTGTTGAGTGAATTATGATATTGTAGTTATTTTAATTTGTACGCTTTTTGTAGGAACCGGAAAAAGCACCACGTACCACGTCCGATTATAGGAAATTGTTTTACTACACATAGCCTCTACAAGAAAGAGGAATTGATTACAACCGACGAAAACAAGTGTTTATATTAAATAGGTATAGGATGACAAGTATAGTAAACCATAAAATTGTAACTTACTTTTTATTAAATAAAGTGTAAATATAAATATTATTTAAGATACTATATAAAAAATGGCTCGTTACTATATATATTTATAGAAATATTGTGAAGTTTTATTAATTAAATTTAAATTTCTTACTAACTTCAATATATATTATCTTTATTAACATTTTAGATTTAAAAAAAAAATAAATCTAACTCATATTAATGTGTTTATGAATTAAAGTTTAAATATAATTATTATTTTAGATAAATTGGTTCATTATTATATATATATATATATATATTTTTATTGAATTTTAATAAAATTTATTAATAAAATAATAAAATTTATTTTTTATAACTTATCTCATCATTTATTGAGTGTATTTATACAATTTTAATGAATTTTATTTAATTTTTTTTTTTAACTGATTCCATAATTTATTGTGTGTATTTGTTCAATTTTAATGAGATTTTAAGAATATAAAATTTAGATTTAAAATTTTCTATAATTTACACGCTTTCTAAATTTCAAAATTATAATGAAAAATAAACAATGAAACAATTAATATTCACTAAAAAAGAAAATCACATTCAGCAAATTTTGAATACATAAATGATTATAAAATAAATACATAAAAATAAAAAAATTGAAAAACAATCCAGAAATCCTTGAGGGTATCGGAAAACCCGAGTCGATGAATAATAAATTTTAGATAAATAAATATAAAAAAAATAATTTTTTGTTAGTAACTTAATAATATAATAAACAAATATTAAAAGTTATAAAAATAAAATAAATATGTTAAAAATATTAAAAATAAAATAAATAAATTTAAGTAATTATTATGAAATTATATCAATTGTTAGTAACTTAATAATATAATAAACAAATATTAAAAGTTATAAAAATAAAAATAATATGTTAAATACATAAAAAATAAAATCAAATAAATTTCATTGATTATCATGAAATTATATCAATTGTTGTAATTATTTTGTAAACGAAAATCATATCTTAAGCATTATAGAGCTCAAAACGTTAGAGAAGAAAAGTCTCTCCCCTCTCTCTTCCTTCAACGGTAACTTATTACCGATAACGGTAACTTTCTAATTTTTTTGGGATTTTAGGCCTTTTGGCTTGAAAACCATAATAGTTTATGTCTGTTTTTCTTTCCCGATAAAGCTGGACGTGATTGCTTTGGTTTTTGGTTTCTTAGCCAGTTTTGAGTTTTTTATTTCCAGTCTTTTTATTCACCGGCTCTGGCTGTTTTGTCGGTTTCGAGTATCGTCGGATCCGAGTGTCCGACTCTATTTCGACCCACTTCTTCCCTTCCTCGGTTCTATTATTCTCGTTGGCGGTGAGAGTCATTGTCTTCTCTCTCAGATCTTCTATATTCATCGGAAATGAGGTTCGTAGTTATCCTTTTAGCGTTTCATCTTTCTTCTTCGGTGGGCTTGCTCAAGCCTTCACTGGTGTTGGCTTTGGTTGAGAGTAACTGATCTCGTGAGAGTGTTATTGATTTTTTTTACCTTAGTACAATGTCGGATGTGGTTACGGTCTAGTCCGGTGCAGAATCTGGATTGGCTCGGTTATGAGTTGGCTCGGTGTAGCGACCAGTTCTGGTTAAATCGAGTGTCGAGTGTAGCTTCGAAGTCAGAGCTGATTCTTGCTTGGCTCCGGCAAGACTCATACCCTTCATTGAGTTTCTTTTGCTTCATACATTGTTTTTTGGCAAACAGTCATTTTATTACTAAAATGAAAGAAATACAAATAGAGGGACTAAAATGTATAAGAGGCACAAAATAAAGGTGAAGAAAAAATAGGTAAACTTTACCAATAATGACCTAACCCTAATTTCACTAAACATTGTGATAGATCAGAGATACTGATTCGAACAAACGACGGCATCTTCAACCATCGACGACAAAGCTAACCAGGATCAATATAGCCGACACCAAGGCTTTCAAGAGTAGCAATAGCAAGAAGAGGAGAAGGGATGTTGCAATCATCGAAGAATTTGTTGGCTCGCTCAGAAAAAATCCATTTTGAGATCCAATCTGCAACAGCGTTTTGAGTTCGTGAAATGTGTTGCAGATTCATATTGGATGCAATTAAGTTGCGAAAAATGTTGATAATAGGATTATCGACTTTGCCATAAGCGAGGCAGTTGATGAGATTCAAGCAATCTGACTCGAGATCGACGGTATGCCATTGATTTCTTCTGCAAATGATTAACGCTTCCATCATCGTCCTGCATTCGGCCTTGAAAGGATCCATTTTTCCATACAGAAATCCAAAACCAGCGACAATGTCACCATCATGATTTCTGACGAGAACTCCACCACTACCTTCACCGGTATAGCTACTGGCAGGAGGTAACGACTTCATGTACGCGACCTTTCTATTCTTCTTGTTTATGCTAGTAAAGTTGAGAGACATACCTGTGTTATAATCATGAAACCAGTGCTTAGCACTAAGTCTGTTGCTAGCTTAAATTCCATTTATTATTCTGTTGATTCTGTCAATGGCATTCATGAATGTATCGTGAGTGCCATTGAACGTACAGTTGTTTCTGTTAAGCCATATTGTCCAACAAATTAATTGAGGGACAACATGGGTTATGTGAAAATGACTGTGAGTAAACCAGAACCAGCAGAAGAAAATGTGATAAATGGTCATATGACGCCTTATAGGGACCTTGAATAAACAGCCATAGTAATTCCAAATGGGCCACGCAAAGTTGCAGTTGACGAAGAGATGATTCTTCTCTTCACAACTGCAACAAAATTGGCATTTAGAAACTAAGGTTAAATGCCTTTTAGAGAGTATATTGTCAATTGGGATATAGTTTTTTAAGAGTTTCCAGCTTAAGAAAGAAAATTTAGTTGGTATAATATTGTGCCAGATTTTTTTAAAAAGAGAGAACTTGGTACTTTTACACCTTATATGATCCCAAGTTGCTTTAGTGCTAAATTGTTTGTCTTTAGATATTTCCATTCAATTTTATCTTCCTTATCCTGACTAATTTTTCCTTTTTCAATTTGAATCATTCTTTCAGGAGACAAGAAGTTAAGGAGTGAAGCAATATCCCAATTACCATCTTTCCAAAAGGAGTTCACTTTAACAGGTAAGTACCAGTTTGTAGAATTAGGATTACTAATGATAGGGGACTTATCTAGCCAAGCATCAAACCAAAAATCAAGGTTCCCTTTTCCTAGAGACCAAGTAATACTAGGTTCAGCCTTTTCTTTGATTGAGTGCAATCTTTTCCATATGATGGAGTCAGAGGACTTGCAATTGGAAAGAATATAGTGAGAGTAAGAGCAAGAGTTATAATGTGTTAACTCAGCCCATAAAATGGATCCTATCCTAAATTGAAACCACAACTTTTGAGAAAAAGTGGATTGGATATCAGCAAGAGCTTTAATATCCAGTCCACCTTCCTCAAAAGTCTTACAGAGCTGACTCCAAGATGACCAGTGAATTGCATGTTCCTGATATTTTGATCTCCATAGGAATTTGTTGAAACACCTCTCTAATTTGGTAATAATGCTATTAGGGATAAGACTGTTCTGCATCCAGTAGTATACTATAAGATACAGAACATTTTTAATGAGGCTAAGTCTGCCCCCAAAAGACAGGTTTTTCAAGTCCCAGACCATGATTCTATTATGAATTTTTTCAATTAGTGGTAAGAAATGCTTCCCTTTGTTGTTGGCAGCAATGGTGATGCCAATGTATAAGAAAGGAACCTGATCTGTGCTGAATCCAGTGGAAGCTTTCAATCTTGCAGAGGTGTTTCTAGTCTTGCTTACAGAGAGGCTGACTGGTAATTATCTAACAGATTACAAAGGTTATCAACAACAGAAGGAGTGCTATTAGTGAAAATAATAATATCATCAGCAAATGCAAGTATGGGGAGAGTTTAATCAGATTTCAAGTAAAGTTTCATGCTATTATTAGTGATGTAGAGATTTTGAATGCCTCTGATTAAAGCTTCCTCAGCAAGAATGAAAAGACTTGGAGACAAAGGGTCTCCTTGTCTTAAACCATTCTTCTGAGGAAAGTAACCAATATTCATGCCATTAATAAGGATAGATAGCATAACATTAGATATAAGACAGTAGATAAGGGTTATAAGGTCAGCAGAGAAACCAAACAGTTTTAAAATGTTAAGCACAAAGGCATGAGACATCTTGTCAAATGCCTTTGACATGTTAAGCTGCACCATTATATTGCCCTTAGCTGGTCTTCTATTAATGTTATACATCATCTCTTTAGTAATCATAATGTTTTCATGAATGAGCCTGTTTTTGACAAAAGCTCCTTGACATTTGGAGATAATACTAGGTAAGTAGGTAGAAATTCTGGTATTTAGAAGACTAGAGATCAGCCTGTTAAAGATTATACACAAACTGATAGGTCTAAAATGACTCCAGTTGATAGGATTAGGGCATTTAGGTATAAGACAGATCCTTGTAGCAAATACACCACTGAGGATAGTATGACCTTTAAGATAGGAGTTAATAGCTTTGCACATATCATAACTAATGATATTCCAACAGGTTTTAATAAAAAAACAATTAAACCCATCTATTCCAGGAGCACTGTCATTTTTCATTGCAGAAATGATGCTTCAAATCTCCTCCTGAGTAGTTGGCCTTAGGATATCAGTGTTATCCCTGTCATTAATCAACTTAGGGATATTGTTAAGCATAGATTTCATAATAGATGTATCATTGCAATTGTAAGTTTCAGAAGAGAGAATACTTTTGAAATATATTTCAGCAGAACTGGCAATTTCATCTTGGTTAGTAATCCAAGTGCCATTCTCCTTAATGCCTTTAATAGTATTCTTTTTCTTTTTATGAGAAACATGGTTTTGGTATAATTTAGTGTTACCATCACTTTCTTGTAACCATGTATTGTAGCATCTTTGTCTCCAGAAGCTTTCTTCATTCTTCAGGGCCATAATGAGAGTGTTATTAGCTTTGGAGAGATCTGCCTTGGTCTCATTGCTATTATCTCTTTGGTGAGTAAGCTCTTTTAATTCCGCATCTTTAGTAGCTTCTTTAACCTTGTTAAATATGTTTCCAAACTTGTTAGTATTCCAGCTTTTAAGAAACCTTTTGAGTCTCTTAAGCTTAATCCAAAACACAACATTAGCTTCACCAAAACACTGTCTATTCCAGTTTTGCTTAACACAGTTAAGAAAATCAGGGTTGTTAGCCCATGCATTAATAAATTTAAAACTGCATCTATTGTTATAGTAAGTATTGTTCAGAATATGAGAGAGAGTAATGAGTAAAGGGGCATGGTCAGAACAAGTTCTGACCATGTGAAAAACCTGAACATGAAGAGTAGAAGCCATAATTGAGTTAACTAATGCTCTGTCTAATCGTTTCCAGATTTTATTGTTGCTCCAGGTATAAATAGATCCAACATAGCCAGGGTCTTCAAGATTACAACTTCTAATGGTATCAGCAAAATCTTCAGCACTATAGGTATCAAAAGAGGAACCATAAAGCTGCTCTTCAGAAATAATGATAGCATTAAAGTCTCCAGCCACAATCCAAGGTCTATCATCACAGGACAAGAGCTTCATCTGATTCCACAGGTTTTTGTGCAAGTGTCTTTGGGTTTTAGCATAAATGGAGGTAAAGTAGTAGTTAAAGTTGTTGTAGTTAACCACCATATGCAGGTATTGCTCATGGTCAATGATAAAAGAGAGACATCATTAGACCATAGAATCCAAATCTTGTTTGCACAGTTAGTAACATAGTTGTGGAAGCCAATGCTATTAGCAATACCCTCAATTTTATCCAGCCTTGCCATAGGCTCTTGCAGGGCAATAATTTTCACCTTCTCACTCTGAATGATATATTTTAGCCTTGATAAGGTTGATTTGTTGTTGATGCCACGAGCATTCCAGTTAACAATCTTTATCATTTTCAGATAAGGATTTGTTATGAGCTTTCTCTCTTTTAAGGAGAGAGTTGATTGATACTCTTTTGATTCTTTTGTTTTTGTGAGCAGATTTAATCTTGTTGCTGATTAACGTATTGAAGCTTTGCTCTGAGGAGGATTCAGCAATAGTAGAAGCATTGTGACTACCAAAGTTGTTACATTGAGGAGATAAAGATTCAGCAGACAAGTTATTAAAGCTATTGTCCTGATCCAGTTGTTGAAGAGCACTAATAATTTCAAGTTCCTTCTTAGGAGAACTATTATCTCTGACCATGCTGGACATGTTGTTGATAGTAGAGTCTTTAGGAGCGTCTTTGGCCACAACTATAGATTTTAATATTCTTCTGTATACTTTAATGAAAGGTTGAATCTGAGTAGTTGTAGGAACTTGTTGATTGGTAGAGCAATCTTGTAATGAATCAGATTTATTCAAGTCATTTATTTTATTCTCAATGACAGTGTTGCATTCTTGTTTCTCAGTCTTGTTCTTTAAGTCCTCTCTACAATCTTCAATCTTGTGTCCCAAATGATTACAATGAGTGCAGTAGTTAGGAACATTTTTATAACTAACTCTCACCCAACATCCATCATTAGCACCAAATCCAACCCAGATTTTCCTTTTAAGAACCACTGAAACATCAATTTCTATCAGAGCGAAACAAGCATTAATACTAGCCTTGTGGTATTTCGGAATCACAATATTGTAAACATTTCCCAGTGTAGAAAAGAGATCTTCAATAACGTTTTTGTTGTATAAGTAATCTGGTATCTTCTCCAATCTGACCCAAAGGAGAACATTAAGACATTCATAGTTTATGTTATTGTCTAGACACCATCTGACCAGCCTCATCAATTTACCATTCACATTCCAAATGTTTTTGGACCATATCTTGATTACGTCTTCTTTGTTGCAGAATTCAAACAGAATTTGACGAGAATCAATTGTCTTGTAACTGTAGGCACCTGAAAGTTTAAAGGAATCAAGAAAAGCAATCAAATCAACCCTTTTAGGTATCCCATTAGTGAATTTGCCTAAAAGAGTTATTCTAGATTGTTTTTAAAAGAAGGTCTTTAGCAGTTTTTGAGTATTGAACCGAGTTATGGTCAATAGCACAGGTATTGATCTTTACCGGCGATAGTTCTGTTCTATCTTGCCTTCCAGAAGAATTTTTCAGAATGTCTGCATAGGTTTTCTTGCTGTTGTTTTCCTTATCCTCGAGAAGAGGAGGGAACTCTTCAAGATTTATAACTGATTTCTCCATATTACTTGCTCTGGATGTTCATCAAAACAGAGGAACCCAAAGAACAACAAAACAAAAGAATGTAGGACGATGAGCAACACCGGATCAATAATAACACCAAATAGTCGATAACCAGAAAACAGAGACCAGAAACCAACACCGGATCACGAGAGATTCACGAGAAGAAATCGAAATAAGCAAGAAGAATTCGACCATGATATAGAAGCTCTTCTTTTCAAGAACTAAGAAACAGAAGAAGTCACTGATCTAATAATCTGACGAGAGGAAGAAGGAAGATTGATGATGCCGGAAAAGGCCGAAGATCGACGGTGAAGCGTCTTCCGATGAAGACTGGATCAGGTATCAATCTTGGAGAAACAAAGCAACCCCCATTAGGAAGTGATCAGGTATCAATCTTTTGCTTCATACATAGATATGAAGTTATTATGAGTTTTCTCCCGTTTGTATTCATTTGACAGATTTTCCTTCTTGTGAGGTCGTTCTCAAAGCACGTGAAGGAGCTTACTCTCACATCTTCTCTTTCTATCGAATTGATTTTGAATTTACCTCTAGCTTTTGTTTTGGTGGTCCCATTATTAAATCACGTGGGTATGCATGTGATTTATATAGTGGGTTCTTCTTATTTTTATTTTTATTATTTTTATTATTTAGATTTAATTTTTATTTTTCTTATTAATACTTTAATATTATATATAAATTATTATAAGATTTTGGTAAACTACTTGTTTGGATGTGACAAACCTAAGATTTTAGACTTAGATTTGATGAAAAATGTTGATTCGTTTCCAGCAAGTTTTTTTTTTCTTCAAATTCATTGGAAGAGATCAAAGTTGTTGGAAACAATAAAAAGGTTCCTTTTAAGAGATTTCGCTCTTCTAGCGTCATCGCATTTGGTAATTTGGGTTTTGTCCTCCGACAAGACCATCGTCTGATGCACTATAAGTCTTTTTTTATTTATGAATATTGATTCTTAGAATGTGTGGGGTCTTAATAATCCTGTTAGGAAAAAAGATGTTACTGGTTTAATTATTAGTAATAGTATCTCATTGTTAATTTTAGTTGAAACAAAAGTCCAACTTTTTAAAGTCGAGTCTATTATTAGGTATATGGTTCCCTTTTGGCATGTTATTACCAATCACTCCTCTCATCCTCCTGGTAGAATTTGGATTATCTGGAACCCTAGTGTTATCACTATTTCTAGGTTATCCCAATCCTCTCAGTATATTTACTGCATGGCCAAGTGCCATAATTTCAATGCCACATTCAGATTCACTGTCATTTATGCATTTAATGTTGCTCAGGATCGTACTCATCTTTGGAATGATTTAATAACCATTTCCAAGCAAGATCAGGGCATCCCCTGGGTCTCCCTGGGGGATTTAAATGCCATTCGTCATCCGGAGGAGCGACTAGGCTCCTCCAAAAACTGGTTCTCAGCAATTGATGACTTCAATAATTGCTGCTATCTCAGTGAGCTCAGTGATATCCGATCACTGAATTCCTATTCTCTTGGATAAATAAACAGCCTACTCATCCCATCCTTTCCAAAATCGATCGTGTTCTAGTCAACCCTGACTGGGACGATCTCTTTCCAATGTCATTCGCTCACTTTATTTTCTTCGTTCCTCTGATCACACCACCGTCACCCTCAGTCTTGGTTCCCCCGTCAAAGACGTAAAAAACAATTCAAATTCTTTAACATGTGGCAATCCCATCCTCAGTTCAAAACCATTGTTTCCAAAACCTGGAATCTTCCTATCTCTTCTTCTGGTATGAGTCTTGTCGCTGATAAACTCAATCGTCTTTAGCATGAGCTTGCGTGACTCAATTGTAAGAAGTTTAGCGATATTAGTTCTATGGTTTCTAATGCTCAAAACATTCTCTTTCAAGCTCAATCTAATCTCCCCATTGACCCCCCAACCATATCATTGTCACCAAATAAGTTGATGCTTCTACGACTTTCATCTTTCTTAGTCGTGCTGAAGTATCCTTCCTCAAGAAAAAATCTAGAGAAAACTGGATTAAGCTTGGTGATAAAAATACCAAATTTTTCAATAACTGTATAAAAACCCGTCTTATCCGTAACAAATTGTTTCTATCAATAATGACCATGGTATCACTATTTCAACACCCGCTAGTGTTTCCAAGGTCATGGTGAGTTACTTTGAGGACTCTATTGGTACTAGGAATCCTGCTGGTTATCCGGGATTGGAGAAAGTTTCCTCTCTTCTTTCCTCTAAAGTCAGTAATACTGACAAAACCTCAATGATTCGTGTGATCACTAACGAGGAGATTAAGTCTGCCCTTTTCAGTATTGATAGTAATAAATCGTCTGGTCCAGATGGTTTTAATTCCAGTTTCTTCAAATCCACATGGAATATTGTTGGTGAGGACATCTATAATGGTGTCATAGAGTTTTTCCAAACCAGAATTCTCAAAACCTCTTGGAACTCCACTTCCATTGCTCTCATTACCAAAAACGATTCCCCTTCAGTGGCTGCATATTTTAGACCTATTGCTCTTTGTAATGTTGTTTACAAGACTATTTCTAAAATCTTAGCTAATATAATTAAGGATTCATTCCCCTATCTGATTGATAATTCACAATCGGCGTTCGTCTCTGGTAGGAACATCTCGGATAACATCCTTCTTTCTCAAGAACTTCTTAGAGGTTATCATACTAATTGTAGAGGTAAAATGATAGCCCTTAAAATTGATCTTATGAAAGTTTTTGATGATATCCGCTGGCATCTCATCCTTGACATTCTTGTGGCGATGAACTTCCCGAATAAGATGATCACTTGGATTATCAACTGCATATCTTCCCCTTCTTACTCTATCAATATTAATAGAGATCCTCATAGTAAGTTCAAAGGTAGAAAGTGTCTCAGGAAAATGGACCCGCTTTCCCCTTTTCTCTTTGTCTTTGTTATGCAAATTCTTTCCAGTACCCTCAGAGAGAAAAGTAATGACAAAAACTTTCGGTTTCAACTGAAGTGTCACAAATTCAAAATTATAAATCTTTGTTTTGTAGACGATCTTATGATTTTCTGTCATGGTGATGTCAACTCCCTTCTCCTCATCAAAGAGGCTCTAGATGATTTCTACTCCCTCTCTGGTCTAAAAGTAAATCCCTCAAAAGGTCATATCTTTTTGTCGGGTGTCAGTAATCCTCTTCGCTCTTCGCTGTTGTCTATTATGGGTTATTTGGAAGGTTTTCTCCCAGTCAAATATCTGGGAGTCCCCCATCTTACCGGTCGTCTTACCCACTCAGATTGTCGTCCTCTTCTACATAAAATTACCTCCAGGATTTATTCTTGGACCTCCAAGCATCTGTCTTATTTGGGTAGACTCCAGCTTATCAAATCTGTGTTATTTGCTGGTCAAGTTTACTGGTCCTCTATCTTCATCCTCCCCTCCAGGATCATTAAAGAGCTGATTCAGAACCTTTATCGTTTCCTTTGGTCGGGTTCCACTATGAAAATTCATAGGGCCAAAGTGACCTGGTCTAATATCACCTCTCCTACAAAAGAGGGCGGTCTTGGGATCCTAGATTTAAAAATCTGGAATTAGGCGGCTGTCCTTAAGCATCTCTGGTCTATTATTAGTAATAACAATCACTCTATTTGGTGTGATTGGATAAAAATAGAAAAAATAAAAAACAATAATTTCTGGGATCTTTCCATTGGTTCATCCCCTTCTTGGATATGGAGGAAAATTCTTCGTCTTCGCCCGTTGGCTAGTAATTTGTACATGGTTGTTATTGGAAATGGTTCGAGTATTTCCTTCTAGTATGACCCATGGCTCCTCTCTACCTCTCTTGCTTCACACTATGGTACCAATATCATCAAGGATTCCCGGCTTGGGAAAAACCTCAAGGTATCAGATATCATTCTTGATGGTCATTGGAATTAGCCTCCAAACATCAGATCGACTAGAGCTAGAAGTCGTTCTAATCTTCTAGAGATCAACAACCTCATCCTCACCCTGCCCCCTCCGAACATCAACCCCTATGATGTTCCATTTTGGATTGCGAAAGTTGGCTGCAACAGCTTCACAATCAAGGATACTTATAACGTGATTCGCACACCTGCCCCTATTGTGGGGTGGGCCGGGTTAGTATGGAATAAATTCAATATTCATCGTCATTCATTTATCTTATGACTTTTAATCATGGGCAAACTTTCTACCAGAGATAAGCTTCTCAGTTGGGGTTTCAATACCCCACCGGATTGTGTCTTATGCAACTCTGTTTCTGAAATTATTGTTCATCTCCTCTTTGACTGTAGTTTCACTCAGAGTATTTGGACCTTTGCTAGTTCAAAACTAGGTTTCCCTTTTCCCACTTCGTGTTGGAAGTCTTGGGTTTGTAAGACATCAAATTGGTCTCACTCTCGAAACCGTCACATTTGGCGTGGTAATTTATCACGTCTGGAAGGAGAGGAACTCAAGAATTTTTGGTTCCCCTCCGGCCAATGCCTCTCTCGTTTCTCACAGAATCTTCTCTGATCTTCGGTTTAGATTCCATGGCACCAAGATTGGTTGACCTATGTAACCTCTTTTAATTGAATTTATTAATTTATTCTTCTACTTTATTTGCAGGTCCCCTCCTCATCGGTCTCATCCGTTGCCTTCCATTGATGTGGACATTTTTGGAGTTATTCTCTGTCGGTCCGATTGGCCCTTGTTACGGTAATTTAGTTACTCTAGTTTATCTCTGTTGTTTTTGTCATTCCTACAATGTTTGTTTTAGCAGAGTCATGTCTATCGACCTCCTTATGTCGATTATAACTCCTCGGGATATTGCCTAGGTACTTGTATGAACATATATTATTTTATTTAATATTTTTCACACAAAAATATCATATCCTAAGTTATATTTAAAAAATATTATTATAATGTATATGATTATAATTTTATTATTACAATTTGGTTAATATTATTATGATTTGATTATTAATATTTTAAGTGTTGTAATTATTTTATAAACCAAAATTTTAAATATTACAATAGGATTATAATGTTATTATTATACTTTGATTATTATTATTATGATTTGCTTATAAATATCACAAAGGTTGATATTATGTTATAAACCAAAATCATATCTTATCATGATAAAATATTACAAGTTTTATGGTTATAATGTTATTTTTACATTTTGATTATTATTATTATTATTATGACTTGGTTATAAATATTACTAGTGTTGATATTATGTTATAAACCAAAATCATATCTTATCATGTTAAAATATTACAAGTTTTATGACATAATTTTCTTATTACATTTTGAATATTATTATCATGACTTGGTTATAAATACTAGTAGTGTTGTTATTATTTTATAAAACAAAATCATACCTTATCATGGTAAAATATTACAAGTTATATGATTATCATTTTATTATTACATTTTGATTATTATGATTTGATTTTAGACTACTACTTACTAATATCACAACTGAAAATGAATTTTTTAGGTTTTTTTTTAAAATAAAAATAAACGAATATCAACTAAACTAAACAACTATAACAAGCAAATAACGTTATAAATTGTACAAAACTATTGATTCAGCTAGTATAATGTTACCAAAATATTATGTAAGTGTTTTTATCTAATAAAAATAAAAAACGAAAAAATATAGAAACTATTCCGAAAGTAGAACTAGAGTTTCTAAAAGAAGGTCTAGAATTTGTAAACGAAGTAGAAAATTTAGAATAGTATTGAGAGATGGTGATTTTGGGGTTGAGAGTCTCCCCTATTTAAGGGAAGATTCTAAAAAAAAGAAAAAAAATCAGTTTGAATTCGAATATTCGGATTTTGAAATCGGATATCCGATCTGGCAACGGCTAGCACAAAGTTGCCAACAATAAAAGGCGGTATATGTAGCTTTTTTTATTTAAGGTAATAATATATTTTTTATATAAGTTTTATTTATATATACATATATATTAACTTTTGTTTTATTTAATTTATATTTCATTATATATATTTAATTTAAGTTTAACTTATTGGATATATAAGTTATAGTTATTTATTTTTTATAATTATATATTATTGCCTATTTATAATACAAGGTTAATTATTTATATATATTATCTAGTATTATAATTTAATATTTTCAATAACTCTCCATTGTTTTGATAGGTAAACTCTTGATACAAGTTTCTTCGACAATATCAAAATAATAGTACAAGTATTTTGTTTACGATATACATATCTTAATTATAGAATTTCGATTTAGTTACGTCATACAAATTATTATTTGATAATCGTAAAAATAGTTTAAAAATATAATATTTTAAAATCAAAATACAATTAGATGTCTAATAGATGTATATATTATTTAATAACTACCTAATATTAAATAAAATATTTAAAATATCTAAATATAATCAAACAATATCAAAGACATATTACAAATATCTTGTTTATAATATACATATCTTAATTATATAATTTTGATTTAGTTAGACATGCACATTAGTTTTTTATTATAGTGTAAGTATTTTACATATTTCAATTATTGAAATTTGATTTAATTAACACATGCAAATTTAGTTTTAAATAATATTATAAAATACTGGATAAACATTGCTTAAATGGATCGTCCGGTAGGTAGCCTGTGTGGATTTACACGCCTAACCTGCTACACACCAGACACGTTAACCTGTTTACACGCCAACACATACACGTTTTAAACTGTTAAACGAGTAACACGCTACACACCAAACACATACACCTTTAAAATTAAAGCTGTTAAATGGATGGTGAGTGCGGTGGGTAGACACATTTGCCCCCACCGAACCAAGTCCAACGAGATTCATTAATTAATAAATAGTAATTTTAATAAATGATAATTTATCAACTCGAATTAAGATTATTTATCTTTATTATTACATGATTTTAAAAAAAATACTAATAACTATTTGTTTTTGAAATTAAATGACTATAATAATTTGAAATATTTTTGTATCATCGTATCTGCGATTTGTTATTAGATTTTGATATGTTTGCTTTTTGTTGTTCAGTCAATATGATTTCGATTGAAGCAAAATTTTCTTTCTCATCAAGATTTTTTGCAATTGTCGATCGTTTGTATTATTTTTATTCTTCTGCATATATCAATTGTTCATCGATTCACACAAATTTTTTATTTTTTATTTTAGATTTTTTTTATTGTGTCGAGTTATTTTGATGTTGTTTGTTGTTTTTATAATTATATGATTTTTAGTTCTGTTGATTCTTTTATTTTATACATTCACGTAGATAGTTTGACAATCATCTTAGAAATTGATTTTGGAATAACAACTTTGGGTGCACAATTATGTATTAATTGATTGAAAAATTATGTTATAGGTGGTTGCGTAAAAGGGTTGCAAAATTACATTATACTTGGTTATGTAAAATATAAGTATAATTGGGTTACATATTTATGGTTTAATTGTTGCGTAATTACTTTGCAAATGATTGCAGTTATGAAGTAACAATATACAAAGAAATAATAAGACTTTTAAAGACTTACAACTTTTACATATACTATATTATTATGAATTTAACATACTGTAAGTTGTATATAATACCTCAACCGAGCTAATTATTCAGTTTTTAGTATTTATTGTTTCAGCATACTTACTTCAATCACTCACTCACTCGTTACTTCCTTAACACGGGGTTAGGAGATTATTTATGTTTTATTTTTGACCAAATCAATATTTGAGGTACCCAAAACGGAATCAAATACAACACTTGACGCTCTTTCTGCGAAACGAGGTTCTTTGAAGATAACAAATTTTCAAATAAATCATTTGACAAGTCTGTGCAAAAAAACGTTATTTAAATATAATGGATTTTCAAATAGCTCTTACTTTAAGCGCACTAGGCTATCACTATGTCGATTCACCTGCTGTCAAACACCACGTTTCCGTAGTTGATGATCCAACAAAACCGAATTTTCCTATATACGACATATGGATGAATACGCTGTATTCACTTGAAGGGACCTCTCATCATCAGACACATGAGATCCAACATTCAGCCAAAGCAGCAATAAGGGTTACAATAGGAAATTCATCACATGCATCTGTTGAACAATTTCATTGAAACTGATTCCTCAACCTTCTCGATACCTCAGTATTGTCACTTTCCTAATCGCACGCTAAAACGAGATCATCAAACCTACCGTTCATGTAAATAATTTATGAGGTTAAGGAATTTTAATTTTGGTCTAATTAAGAGTTAGTTAGCAGGAGCAAGTCATCTCCCTAGGTAAATCACCCACATTCGGATGAGAGAAGCTGAACTTCTTCTCATCACCATTAGAACAAAATATCAGGGCATGAAATATCCTGAAACAACCTACCAAAGATTCAGACGAATCAACACGACTCGTTGAGCCTTCAACATGATAGTGTGTTGCACAATTTAGGTCTATAATTTCCCAAACATGATCATATATCAAGCCCCACGGTCAACTTACAAATCCAGGATATGTCAAACTATGATAACTATTGATGGGGAAATAATTATTTGTATCTCAGTCAACTCTAATGTTTTTGAAATTAGACCTACCTCTTAAATTCAACCAGTATAGATAGATAAGTACGACGAGACCAACAATCCCTAACATTATATTGAGCAGTTTCAGAATAAGACGCTCGTATTAGAAGGATAATATGGATTTTATGCCAAGTAATTTTCATGACCTTATTGGGAAATGCCTTCAAATGGTTCATTTAAATGCCTATAGGCTCAATATAAAACTTCAAAAAATATAATTCAGAGATCATTTCATCGAGAAAATAATAACATGAGACAATGAGTACATACATAATTGCAAACATGAGCCAAATTAGAGTGTGCATGAATACATAATAAGGTTTGTCAAGTCTAAAAATAGTACGAAGAACCTGCATAAGGTTGTGGCGAGTGTTACCTATCGGTATGTCATAATCCCCTATCCTTTGGTGGTGGATTAAATTATAAAATGAAAGAACTTGACCTTTAATAATCTCTTAACCCAACCTGAGATGCAAACTATGAAAATGAGGTTTTTATGAGGGTCAAACACACACCCCTCTTATCACCCAACATCTAAGTCTACTGAAAGACTAACCATTACTTTAGATCAAACTACTAAATCCTCTTCCAAACAACTAAACTAAAAAAACTCTCATTCCAAAACAATAAGAGCCACAACAAAAATGTAAGCAAAAATATTGCCAAGGGTTCGAATTTCCACTATGTCGAGTTCACTGAAAGTATGATAACCATATACGATAAAAAAAATACACGATTCAGTTTTGGAAGCCCAAAATAATATGGATCTCCAAAACAAAGACATTTGATAAGCAACAAGTACCTCAATAAGAATAAACACTAAACAAGGGACTGCCGAACCTTAAAAGATAAGAACCAATATATTGTGAGCCACAAAAACTCATTAATTTTATAAAATAAACCTCATCTACACGAAGAACACCCTATTGAACCCGTCACAAGTGCCTCGAGCCAAGCCTCTTCAAGCAGAGGCACCAACCGTTATACCTCAGGCATTAGAAACTCTAACAATATATGAGGCTTATAATGAGTATATAGAATCCAAACCATACCGAAAAGTAGTACTCACCTTCGTCAAATGAGATTCCTTTGTAAAATTCACCAACTCCCCCAATATGTTACACGACTAATCTCAATAGACAATAACAAAGCGAAACTTAAACTCACCTTTATTGAAGTCAATATCCATTTATCGTTTTTGACAATGATCATTTGGGAGTGATGATGACTCACCATACATATATGGTCCTTATTATCACAGGAATATCAAAGCAAAAAACAATTATGATTGATAATGACAACTCCACCAATATCTTATTAAAAAAGATATGGAAAAATTTAAGGCATATCATTATTAGTACCATTAAACAGAATCTTACTAGTTTTATTAGAGTAAACATTACAGTAATAAAAAAGCTTAAGCTGTATATGGTAATGAAAATATATAATTCATGAAGAAGATTTAATACCTATTTATGATGGTAGATGAACCATCCTGTTATAATTCCATCTTTGGATGACCATAACTTAACCATATAGATACAATTATATCCATATTGCATCAATACATTTGGTACACCATCTATGAGAGGATCAAAGTTATCTAAAATAATCAATGAACAGCCCACGAACGTTACAACGCTTCCATGAGATCTACTCGATAGCAACCATAATGGCAACGTTCGTCATATATGATCTAAATCATCAAAGAGAGCTTCTCCCTCGTCACATTCGAGAAGTTTTTAATATCATATGAATTACTAATCATGTGTTGGTGAAAAAGAAAAATTGTGAATGACGTATGCGTGTAGACTTTATAAACTTTAACAAAACATGCCCAAAATATCAATTCACATTCCCACACATCGATTGACCAGTAGATGCCACTTCGTGCAATAAATTGTTATCATTTATAAATTCTTACTCCATGTGGAATCAAATAACGATGCATATATGTGAGAAAAAACACACTGCCTTCATGATAACGAATGCTACTTACTATAAGGTAATGACCAATGCCCTAAAAAAGAAAAAAAAGTTACCAAATATTGGTAAAAACATTCTCAAGCCATATTCATTAAAATATATAAGCATAAATTGATGATATCCTAGTTAGAAATAGAGAGAACACCAACCATTTAACTAACGTTGCAAAACCCCTTAAAATCTCTAGGCAATGAACTTAAAGCTAAATCTAAAGCAATACATGTTTAAAGTCCTATCATAGAAGTTTATTGGGTACTTGATTAGCAAGAAAAGAATCAAGGTATACCTCACACAATTGTATAATTTAGTGTCTATGAAGCCTCCATGTAGCATCAAAGAGGTTTAGATCTTGGTACGACTGTTGACCGTTCTCAACAGATTCATATTTGGATCCTCATATAAATGTTTCCTATTATTTCAAATTCTAAATGAGTCAATTGATTAAAATGGACCCCATAAAATGATGCAACCTTCATAAAAATCAAAGATCATCTAGACTTTCCCGAGGTCCTAACAAAGACGAACCCAAGTAAAACACTATACTTGCACCTAACAGTATATGCCAATACCATCAATGATTTTATAGTTAGATAAGAAGGAGGTATATGTAGAGTTATTTAATACGTGAGAAAATCATTCCTTGATGTTGATACTTGGTACTTACAGTTGGGGAAACTTGCTTCAACAATAAATATGTCTGCTTAGAAAAATGAAACCATACTCTCATTCAATCATAGTCATACTATCATTCCCTCTTAGAAGCATTATAAGGAATTCTGATATATTTGGACGACTACCATTATGATCAGTGGAGTTCAGGACTTTGACTTGAGGTTTGAACCTCAACATTCCATCAGGGCCTGTGATTTGGCATACTTCCTAATCGTCTTTCAAGAGAAAAATGCCACCTCACTTAGAGGATAATCTTAAACCCATATGGATATTCTGAAAAGATCAAGAAATCAATAATCTTGGCTCTAGACCTAGGATAAAACTAACATATCCTTTGGAGGACCCTCTATACTAATTATTCAACTTTAGATTTTCAACTTTAAACAACGAAGCCGAATATGGCATGGCAATAACATGAATTCGGCTTGCTTAAACCTGTAAGAGACCATAATGTAAAACTCTTCAATGATTCGTACCTCTTAGCTACTCATGTATTTGGTAAAGTTGAGGTGAAAAATGAAAGTTTTATCCTCTAACTAAAAAAGTAATGAAAGCTTCCCATATTTAAACAATTTGAGTACGAATAAGTAGAATAAAAATTAAATTTTAAGGACTTGCTTCATTAAGATGTGACAAATGTATTCCGTTAGTAGTCTTTCAAGAAAAGCTAACCATTTCTAAGAAATATAAAAATAAACCAGCATATCAATATTAAAGTTCATTAAGAATTTACAGATTGGCAAACTCCATTTCAGGCGTACTTTGCCAAAAAATATTACTCAGAAACAAACCGGAGCCCAAAAGCATTCAAATGAGGCCCGTATGGTATCTATGACTAGCTAATACACTATATGGAAATGGTTTGATCAAACCTCTTTTGTGATTCCTTGGGCTCAATGTGTGAATGTTTGTACTTGATTAACTTTACGAAGGAGAATGAAATACTCGATATGGGTATACTATCCAGATATGTATGTTATAACTAAGATACTCTTGGCCAACTATAAAAGCTGATGCCAAAGCATATGTCCAACGTTGATATCTGCCATCATTTTACAAACATAGTTCAAGTTTTAGTCTTGCCTCTTGAATCAATCTTCAAAATATTCATTTTGATAGACGAAGCCTTGACCTTGTAGAACCACTACCAACTAAAGTGTCACGGGTTTGGTAATACACTTTGGTGATAATAAACTACTTCTTCATATAGGTAAACGACATGACATTGGAAAAAATATGAGCGAATGAGATCATCAAATTCCTCAAGACCAATATATATTATGTATATAAGGTCCCTATGGTAATTACTACTGAGAACAAGTTATAATTGCAGAATGGCCAACTAATATTATTTTACTAACTAGAGGAATCCAACAGTACTCCTTGACATCCTTCAGTTCTCAAAATAATGGAAAGGTTGAAGTAACCAATCAAAACCTCTCAGAAAGAATACACCATATTCTTGAAGATGTAGCGAGGAAGTGGGTAGACACACTCAAAAAGCTTGCATGTTCTTACTAGACTACCCATAAAACAGGAGAGACTATCTTTTTATTAGTATATGGGATAAAAGTTGTGGTACCATCTTAAATATATATGCCCTCCTTTCAAATCTTCAAATACAATGAAGGTACAAACCGAGATAATGAAAGATCATAATTGGATCTGATCAAGGAAAAATATATCAAATCCACATATGCATAAAAATTTATCAAACACTAATGCAAAACAAATATGAATTTTTAACGTTTAGTTTTATGATTTTCTAATTGTAGATCGTGTATTAAGAAGGTTATTCCTCCATAGTAAGTATAAACCGTCAATAAACTAGACTCGAAATGGGAATGACCCTACACAGTATGACCAAAATAAAACCAAGAACCTACAAGTTACTAAATGCACAAGGTCAACCTCTCCCACACCCATGGAGTGCATAACACCTAAAGTTCTACACTACCTAAATAAAACTTTCTCTTTAGTAGCTTTAAACTTGTAATTTTTTTTACTTTATCTTTGTAAATAGATGTACTTTCTCTACTTCAGTGACACATGTAGGTTTTAATAATGAATCTCTCATTAATAAAAATATTTTATAATTTTAATTAAAAATTAAAATATAGATTTTGAGTCCCAACACCAAACTTACAATAGTCTTCCAAGCTAGAACACCAAAGTGCATTTGTGAGCCAGAGCACCAAAGTATGCATTAAGCTTTCGAGCCGTAATATATATCATGTATCCTCATAACTAATCACCGAAAGAAGTTTGCATTATTTGTTGTGGTATGAAAACACATAAAAATGAACCACGAAAAACATAAATTATTCTCCTAACCTTTCCAAAAAATATTAAAAAGAATATCATAAACCAATAAAAAATGTGAAGAAACTAAAAGACTTGCCTAAAAATAAACAAGTAAAAATGTATCAAAATACATCCAAAATGAAAAATTACTAAAATAAAAGGGTATATTGGAAAAAAATATAAAGATAGATTAAGAAAGAGGCAAAAGCACATGAAATAAAGGCTCCAACCATCCAAAAAATACTAAACCAATATATTGTTTCCTTTACTAGAGAAGTTGATTATTGAAAGGCTCTTAAAAAAATACAAAAATTTCATCGTCTTTTAGAAAATAAAATTTTCCCCTCCATCATCATCTTCCACAACTTTGATCTCAGTCATAGAAGCCATATGCGACCAATCTTCACATCCAACTACTGCTCATGAGAACCTAACGCTTATAAACACCTTATAATGATGTCATGAAAAATATAATGTAAAATCATGGCAAGACTCACTTCTAACTTTTAGCAAGTCTCATTGACGATCTTAACTCCCACTTGGTGTGGTTTGGCCACTTCGACCTTATGCCAAAACCCTTCCACCTTCAACAAATTGTGATAATCGCCATCAACTTAGTATACTAATTTTCTCAAATCTCCAAAGCAACGATGAAATTATCTTTTGTCTGCTTTTACTGTACAACAAATCGTTGTATTAGGATAATCAATTTTTTGGGTCATATATGGGCTACTTCAGATCTTTGAAGTTTTGCCTCCAAGTCACCAATTATTTTATAATGAACAACGAGTTGAGCCTAAGAATGTTTCCGAGCTTTCTATTGAATAAAAGGCTATTATTCCATTTTGGCTTCCAAATCTTCTCGGGTTTTCTGTTGAATAACGAGACATCATTCCACTTGGGCTTCTATCACTTTAACTTGAATGGAATACTCCATGGAACAAAGTTTTTTTCCAAATTAATATCACAACCAAACTACTCATATTTTTGCAACCAAATGCAGTTAATTGTTTTTTTAAAATAATATCTTTCATGGATCTAGTTTTATCAGTTTTTTAAAACCAAAACCAATGATATTTGTGATTCTTTAAGAGAAATAATTTGGAAGATATAAAATTTAAAATACGTGTAACACAATTATTTTTTCACAACCAAATTCCTATTTACGAACTCTTTTATTCTTATTTACGCAACTTATTTGGACTTAATCCCAAAAGTGTAAAAAATTGCTTTTTTCACAACCAAATTACTCTTAGTTACACAACTGGAAAGCAATTTCTTTTTCATAACCAAATTATTCTTTATTACGTAACAAGAACACAATTTCTTTTTCCAGACTAATTTTGTAACCCGATTGCTCTTATTTTTGCTACCAATTGCAGTAAAAAAATAAAATAAAATATTTAATAGATATAATTTTGTTCGTCTTAAAAACAAAAATCAATGGTAATTTTGGATTTAGAGCTATGTTCTAAAATATATGACATTTAAAAGAACTATAACACAATTTTTTTTTTCACAAGAAAAGTCTTATTTACACTACCATTTTATGCAACCACTCACAATGTAATTACGCAATCAAGTAATATATAATTAAGTACCCAAAACTGATTAATTTCAAAATTATATTTTACGTAATTATACATCATGTTAACATTTGGTATTTTCAGAACTAAACATCACGTAATTACGCAACCAAACGAGTAAAAACAAAAATGCCTAAATATGTTTTCCAAAATCACTCTTTTCACATAATTGTCGAAATATTTACATGCATGTGTAAAATCAATGAATAAACATAACCAAAATAACCAAAATAATCATAAAATAATAATAAAATAACTCCACATATTAAAAATCACAAAAAGCAGATAACGAAAAATACCAGAGTTATCAATAACGACCGATAAATAAAAAATCACAAAAAGAAAACTAAACGATAAAAAATTACAGAATATATTGATTGAAAATTACAAAATATCGTGAGGCTTTCCCAATATCATCTGTCCATTACGGTTACCCCCGTTCTTCTAATATTACCATGTTAATGTCATCTACCCCGTAAGCTGTAGAAAAAACTTTTCAAATTCTTTAATATGTGGCAACCTCACCCGACATTCAAAGATATTGTCTCTTATAGTTGGAAGGCTCCATGCCCCACTCAAGAGATGAAACTCGTTTCTTTCAAACTCAACCGTATTCAATTCCCCCTTAAAGACCTCAACCATAATGCTTATAATGATATTAGCTTAAGATTTTCCAATGATCATAAGGAACTCTTCACTGACCAATCCTTACTTGCTCAAAACTATTCAAACTCTTCTTTTATTACACAAGACATTGAGGCCTCCTCCTTGTTTATCTTTCTCAGCAGAGCTGAAGATTCCCTTCTTAAGAAAAAATCCAGAGAAAACTGGCTCAAGCTTGAGGATAGAAACACTACATTCTTCCATAATAACATAAAACGTTGGCAGTTGTGCAACAATATTGACTCAAATCATGAATAACCAAGATGATTTGATCATTATTTCTTATAGTATTTACAATGTCCTCGTTAGCCACTTTAAACCTCTACTTGGCACTAGACACCCTCCCGGTTATCTTGGTATATACTGAGTCTCCTCCCTTATCTCTACTAGGGTAAACTCCTTAGACAATCTATGACTCGCCCGATTACCCGTAATGAAATTAATGATGCTCTTTTCAACAGCGATTTCTTTAACTCAAACCAAATAGATCCTTCTTGAAACTCCACCTCCAGTGCTCTCATCCACAAAATAGACTCCCACTCTTATATTTTTGGTTTCAATCTTATTTCTCATTGCAATTTTGTCTACAAAACCATCTTTAAGATTATTACCAATAGAATCAAAGACTAATTCCCTTACCTGATTGACACTTCCCAATCGACTTTCACGGCCGATAAAAAAAGCTTCGATAAAATTCTCCTCTTCTAAGAGCTACTTAAGGGGTAAAATCTTAAACCCAAAGGTAAGAAGATCGCTCTAAAAATTGACATGATGAATGCTTTTGACAACGTTAAATGTCACGCAATCCTTAATATTCTTATCTTAATGGACTTCCTGAAACAGATGATCACTTGGACCATCCAATATATTACCACTCCCTTTTATAACATCAATATCAATTATGATAATTATGAGTTCTTTGTGGGGAGAAAAGGGCTCAGACAAAGAAAATCCCCTTTCGCTTTTCCTTTTCTTTCTTGTTAATCCTAAAGGAAAATAGCAACGATCGTAAATTGTAATTCCATTGAAAATGCCATAAACTCAAAATTGTTAATCTTTGCTTTATTAATGATTGAACGATCTTCTGCCATGATGATATAAACTCCATCCTTCTCATTAAAGAAGACCTCAATAACTTGTTTATGCTCAAAGAGCTCCAAGTTAGTCGTGATAAGATTCAGATTTCCCTGTCTAAGATCAACCACACTCTCAAGCTTGATCTCATAAACCTCTTAGGGTTTAAGGTTGACTATCTTCCAATCAAATACCTAGGAGTTACTCTGCTCACTATCCGATTATCACATACTGATTCTCGATCTCTCCTTCACAAAAATACCACTTGTATTGGCTCTTGGACCTCTAAATATCTTGCTTATACCGGCCGTTTTCAACTCATTAAGTTTTTCATATTCGCTGAACAAGTTTACTTGTCTTTCATTTTCATCCTACATTTGAGAATTCTCAAAGAACTCCCCTAAAACCTATGTCGCTTCCTCTGGTCCAACCATGAGATGGAAATCTTGGAGGCAAAAATGGCATGGTTTTCTGTTACCGTCCCCACACTGGAAGGCAACCTTGAGATACTAAAACAAAAAACTTGGAATGAGGTGACCGTCCTTAAACATCTTTGGTCCATTATTAATAATAATTCCAACTTTATCTGGTGTAATTGGATTAAGAACAAAAAAATTTAAAACAATAATTTCTGGGACATCAAACGTGGCTTCCAACCCTCTTAGATTTGAAAGAAATTTGATCCCTTAGGCCTCTAATTAGTAATCTTTTTAGGCTGGCAATCGATCACAATAAGAATACCTAATTTTGGTTTGATCCATGGTTGCTTACTACCTCCCTTACATCTTATTACAGGCAGAGTATCATCTTTGATTCAAGGTTGGGTAAAAACCTTAATGTCTCTAACTTTACCTGTGATGAACGTTGAATCTAGCCCTCTAACATGAGATTCACAAGTGCAAAAAATATAATTAATCTTCTTGAAATCCGCAACATCATTCTTTTTTACTTCCACCCCAAGTGTCTTCCTCGATGACATCCACTATTGGACTGCTAATGATGGATTTTCCAAATTCATGGTCAATGACACCTATAACGGCCTTTGTTCTCCATTCCTTTGTGTCGGAGGGACGGGGTTAGTATGTCATAAATTTAATATTCCTCTTCATTCTTTTATCCACTGGCTTGCCATCCATGGTAAGCTAACCACTCAAACAAACTTCTGACTTGAGGTATTAATACTTCCTTACTTGCATTCTCTACAATTCCACCGACGAAACTATCAATCATTTTTTTTTTCATTGTAGTTACTTCCAGAACCTGTTGGAATTCACAAGTTCCAAGCTTAAGATCCCATACCATAATAACTTAAACTGGATCTCTTGGCTCATCGAGCCTTCCAATTGCGCCCCCTCTCATGTTACCTATAGCAGGCTTGCTTTAGTGCTACTATATACCATATTTGGGATGAAAGAAATAATATAATCTTTGGCTCCCCTCGTATCGTATACTAGCTGATCTCTATTTCAGATTTTTCAGAACTAAAATTGCCTGGTCTAACCATCCCTCACATCCACTAACTTAATTTAATTTATATTTGGTTTTTAGAGTCCTAATGGTCTTTGCATGCTTTTTTATTTACTTTTGTACTTTTTCATGACTACAAATTTGTATCATTTTGATATTTTTCGACTATTTTAAATCTCTCCTATTTTAAATCTATCCTATTTTGTTTAGACTTTTAGCATGTCACAATTTGCTCATTTCTATCTTGTTTTTTGTTATAGTTTTAATGTCAACCTTCGGAATATGCTCTAAATATTTGTAAGAACATTTTTTTATTTATTTTTATCATAAATCACTCATTGATTTTAGTAGATTAAAATATACATCTGAGTTGACTGGAGGATCACCGTCGTATATATATTGGGCATGGGATTCGTTTTATTGTTCGAGCGGTGTGGCTCAGAGTAGAAGTTATACGGCAAACAACGAACGGACGATAAATTGGACAATATATCGACGATGTTAACGAAAAAATTATATATAAATTAGGGTATCTATTTTACTAGGGTAAAAAACACCACAGATCCTCCATGTTTGTCACTTGTAACACATTAGTCCCTATTCTTTGTCTCTGTAATAAACCGGTCCCCTATGTTTTAAAAATGTAACAAAAAAATCCCTTTTTATAATAAATAGGCCTTTCATGTCTGTAATAAACAGGTGCTTCACGTTTTCAATTTGTAATAAATAGGTCCCTCAAATTTTCAGAAAATGATCTGTTTGTTACATTTTTAAAACATAGCGGACCGGTTTATTACAAAGATAAAGAATATGGACGGAATGTGTTACAAGTGACAAACATGGAGGACCTGTGGTGTTTTTAACTCTATTTTACTAATAATGTTATAAAAACGATGACAAAAGTTAGATACCCTACTCTCTACCTACGATATTGACCTTATACTTACATAATTAACGTTTTGTGTTGTGCTATGTCAAGGCCACATGGCTTTGATGTGCTTGCGAAGGCATATAGGATTATATTTAAATCCCTTGAATTAAGGTAATTAATCCACCTCGATCACATGTCTTACCCTAATCTTTAGGCTTAAGTAAATTCAACCATCTTCTCGCACAAATCAGCACCAACCACTACATCAATTAATTAATTAGTTACACTGATAAAATTCTAGTGATATTTAGAAATCTTATAAATTTATATTTTAAATAGCGGGGTCATATGTGTTGACTAAAAGAATATATTTAAAGAGGTCGTGCCAAGGACAAAATAAGTTGGGATGTTATTGTCTTATAAATTAGGTGCTTATGTTTGTTATATAAACAACACGATCATAGTGGCAGTTCGCACTGTTATCCGTACCAAACGTTTGGACATTATTCCATTATATCAAATCTAAAGAACATATTATATATAATTTTAGATAAAAAATCTAGTTCATATCTTATACCGATACAGATTTTTCTACAGCTGTTTTTAAACATTAATTTTGGAAATTTTGAAATTATACCTTTTTTTTAACATATGAAGATCGATATGGGAAATGGAAGATTAGCCCATGTTTCTTACTTCTACCTCTTTTTTCTATGGCTTTTCTCCTCTAGTTTTCTCTTCTTTTTCATCTTAATCTTTTTTTGTTGCCGTTATCTCTATCATGGAGATTTACAACAATGAAATCTTTGAAGAAGAGAATTTCCCGGTTCTTAACTCAAGAAACAGAGCACAAGTTAAAAATGGTTTAAATATGAAATCATTTGCAGATATTGTTAAAGATAGTAGTGGCGATTCTTCTGTTAAATTAGTTCCTGAAAGTGTAAACAGCCGTGGAGACCATATTTCTATCAAATATTCAAGTGATGTCAAGGATTTCTTAATTTTTTTTGGCTAAAATCACGATTATTGGAAAAATTTCACTGGGTTTACCTAAGAAAACTTATATTGATCTTTTTCTGTCTTCTTTTAAATTCAGAGGTAACTATAGTGTTTTCAAATGGGACTCAAGACATCTAATTATGGAGTTTGATTTGAAAGAAGATGTTATCAAAGTGTGGTCAAGAAATGTATGGAGAATCAGCAGCCCTGTTTTGCTAGTTTGGGTAAGGCTTGGAAGAGTCCCTGAATTTCTTTATAATAAGAAAATGCTAACTGATATTTTTACCACCATTGGAGTTCCTTATAAGATTGAATTTTCGAATAAGAATAGAGCCTTCAATAATCCTGTTGTTGCTTTGGTGGAGATGGATGTTTCTGCTAAGATTCATGATAGAATCTCGGTGGGTTTTGGTAGGAATGAAGGTTGATAGCTTTCTGTTTCTTATAGAAATCTGCCTACTTATTATTCTTCTTGTTGTCATTTGGGACATAGGGTGAAGGATTATTTGAAAAATCAAAAGTTTAAAGATAAAAGAAGTGATGCTAATGGAAATGTTATGAACACAAATGAAAATGAAACTTTATTGCCTGAAAATGAAATTTTTTACAAGAGTATTGATAAGAGTAAGAATAGTAATACTATTTACAATCAGGTAAATGTTCCTAAGATAAAGTCGATGGTATTGGATACGAATGTTGCATCTTCAAAAGTTTCTGGAAATTCGGGCAACTGTAATGATCTCATCAGTTCCACTGATGTTCTTGTTGCTTCAAAAAATGACAATCTTGTCCAAGGTTCGTTGCATGACTCTGTAAATGATAATAGAAATCAAGGTGAAAACATTAAAACTATAGATGCTTTGAAGAATCTTAAGAAAAACATTGAATCTAAGATCTCACATGAGTATAACAGTCTTCATACTGAAGATAACTCTCCCAAACAAGGTAACATTGAGAGTGATTGTACCTCTCCTACTGACCATGGCTTTAACAAGATTCTGATTTTTTTTTAAAGAAGTTAGTAAAGGAAAAAGACCAAGTAAAAGAGCTCTTATATCTCTGCAACTTTGAGTGATAAAGAAAAAGTATAATTTTGTATCTGATCGTAATTAAAATCCTATGTTGCAATGTCCGTGGTGTTAATAACAACTCTACTATTGGTATATTGAAAGAGATTATTTTAAAAGAGAAAGTGAAGATTCTTGCTATTCAAGAGCCTATGGCTAGGGTGGAGGTTGAAAGTGATGTGACTGCTAGATTAGGTTTTCCTAACTATTATGTTAATTCTTCTAACAAGATCTAGGGTTTTCTGGACTAGTGATATCAACATTGATGTATTATCTAATCATGATCAATGTCTCCATCTTGAGGTTTGCTATCCTAGTATTAGTAGCAGTTTCCTATTAACGGTGGTTTATGCTAAATGTAATAGGCAGCTAAGGTGTGACCTATGGACTGAGCTAAAAAAATATATCTACTAATAACAAGGTTTGGCTTACCATGGGGGATTTTAATGTTAAGGCTGCTGTGGATGAGTAGATTAGCTGTTCTTCTCTTTGTCAGAATAACACTGAGGACTTTGTTAACGCCATCAGTGAGTATAACCTTGAGGATGCCGGGATGGTTGGATCTAAATACACTTGGAACAAGAATTTAAAGTGGAAAAGATTAGACCACGTGATGATAAACACCAGCTGGTCTAACCTCTTCAATTTCACTCAGGTTATCAACATGGTCAGAACTTGTTCTGACCATGCCGCATTACTTATCTCTGCATCTAAATAACTATACAAACAATAAGAGAAGCTTTAAATTTTTAAATGTTTGGTCTACTGATGAATCCTTTTTCAGTATGGTGGAGTAAAATTGGAATCAAAGTATTATAGCTCTTCTGAATGAGTTATTCTGGTTTAAAATGAGAAGGCTAAAAAGTTGTTTAATGTCTTGGAATAAAAACCATTTTGGAAACATTTTTAGTAAAGTAAAGGATGTTGAGGAAAATGTGATTAACATGGATAGTATTCATCAAAAAGATAATAACTTAATTTCTAATGTTAATCTCAAGAAGGCTACTGCTCTGTACCTAAAGGCTCTTAGAACTGAAGCCTTTTGGAGGCAGAAATGTTACAATGATTGGCTTAAGGAGGCTGATTGTAACTCTAAATTTTATCATGCATATATAGATAAGAAAAGAATAAGGAATGCTATTAAAGGAATTAAACATGAAGATACTTGGTTATATGATGATCCTAGTATAGGAAATTCTGTTGTAAACTATTTTAATTCTTACATGTCTTGCGATTCTTTTAGTAATAAGGATGAAGAGGATGCTCTGATGTCAAGTGATATCTTTGATACTATCCCCAAGCCGGTGACCAGGGAGGATAATTCTCTTCTTATGGGGCCTGAAAAAGAAAAAGAAATTTAGGATATTATCAACAGTATGAAAACTAATAGTGTTGCTGGATTAGATGGGTACAACATTTCATTCTATAAAACCCATTGGAGCATAATTAAGTGTGATATTTGTTATTCTATTAATGATTTCTTGCGTGGTTATAGCATGCCAAATGAAATGTTTGCTACTGAGATTAGTCTGATCCCAAAGACTTCTAACCCTATTAGTTGGTGTAATTATAGACTTATTAGCCTATGCACTATGTTGAATAGAATATTTCTTAGGCTTATCAATACTAGGCTTTCTACTATTCTTCCTTGTATTATTTCTAGCTATCAGGTAGCTTTTTTTAAAAACAGACCAATTCATGAAAATATTCTTATGGCCAAAGATATGGCTTATGATCTGAATAGAAAGCTTAAGAATGGTAACATCATGATTTAGTTGGATATGTCAAAAGCATTTGACATAATATCCTTCTCATTCATTCTGAAAGTTTTATCTCACTTTGGCTTCTCTAGTAGTTTCATCACTCTGATTTCTAAGATGATTAAGAGGGTTAAATTTTCTATCCTAATTAATGGTAACAACTATGGCTATTTTCATTCTAAAAGGGGCTTGAGACAGGGTGATCCCCTATCTCCAAGACTTTGTATTATTAGTGAGGAAGAGTTTATTAGAGGTCAGTATAAGTTGTTATATGTTAACAAGTCGATGCAGTATGCTTCTAGTACTAAAATCCCTGTCCCTTGTACTGCTTTTGTTGATGCTATCATCATCTATACTAACAGTTTTCCTAATTCTATTGAGCTATTAAGCAGTTTCTTAAACAGGTACCAATTAGTGTATGCTCATTCTATTAATAAAGACAAGACAAGAATCATTAACTCAAACAAGTTACACCAGTGCAGAATTCATGTATTGGAGAGCTCCACTAGTTTTACCACTGATAGTCTCCCAACCTGCTATCTCAGTATCACCCTCCACAAAAATAATAAGGCTCAGAATTATAGCCCTCTTCTTGACAAGATAAATGCAAAAGTTATGGAGTGGGATTCAAAATATTTATCATATGGGGAGAAGGCTTTCTTTGATCTCAACTATACTTATGTCTATAACTTACCATTGGATGCAAAATTCAGTTATTCCAAACTTTATTATCAAAAGAATTGAAAGATTTTTTAACAGATTTTTATGAAAGTCTAAATTTAATGAAAAAATGATGCATTGGACTTCTTGGGATAAGTTGTTCTTTCCTTTTGAAGATGGTGGACTGAATATCAAAAAATTAGCTGATATTCAGGCCACTTTCTCGTAAAAATTATGGTTCGCTTATAGGAAAAATGAATGTCTCTGGTCTAGAATCATGAATGATATCTATAATAGAAACTCTCATCCTTTAAAAATTAAACTAAAGAAAGATGGATCTCTAACCTAGAAGCACCTTATAGGTATGAAAGATGAGGCAGGGAGCAACATAAGGTGATTATTGAGGCATAGTGATATGGATTTATGGTCTGAGAATTGGCACCACTGGCCTCCAATCTTGGATCACAAGCTGCCTACTAACAACTGGTATCTTGGGGCCAGGGTGAATTCTTTCTGGAAAGTTGGCAACTGGGACTTGGAGGCTCTATCTAGCAATGTTCCTGAAAACAGAATGAACTAGATTAGAAAATTCAAAATGAATCCCTCTAAAGCTGATGTTATGATCTGTGATTTATCTCCTCATCACAATTTTAACATAAAATGCACTTGGAGCTCTATCCGGAAAATAAATAGACCTTATCGTTTCTACAAAAAAAAATCTGGGCTACTATTACTCCAATGAAGTTTTCATTCATTTTATGGAAGATTTTTAAAACATTTATTCCCATTGAATATGTTTTACAAAAAGGCATTTTCAATTGGCTTCAAAATGCCAATTTTTCTTAAATAATGAAGATGTTCATCATCTTTTTGTTAGCTGTGATTATGCCTGGAGTCTCTAGAGTCATTTCAGTAATCTTTTCAATTAAAAAATGGAAAGATTCATGACTTTAAGGCATGTGGTCTATAATTGGTTTTGGTTTTCAACTCAAAAGGTCCATATCACCCACTCTTTACCAGCTATAATCTGCTGGGTGATATGGAAGAGTCGTAATATTGCCAAGTTTAAGAACTCTGGCCTCAGTATTACAACTTCTATTTCTATTATCAACATAACTATTCTGGGTCTTGACATTGCTAATGTTCTCACCAGTAATCACTGGACTAATGACAATGAAACTGCTCGAACATTAGGATGTCTTTCCCAAGAAAAGCTTTGCAATAAAATTACTTATCTTAATTGGGTTGTGCCTATTGTTGGCAAGATTAAGATCAATATGGACGCCTCATGCCTCAGCAACGGTGAATCTTGTGGAGTCATGATATTCAGGGACGGGGAAGGCTCAATCATTACTAGCTTAAGTAATTTCTTTGGCAAGCTAACGCCTCTGTTTGATGAAACCAGAGCGTTGCCTGAGGGTCTCTTGATATGAAATTCTAGAAACTGGGTTAATATCGATATTGAAACAGGCTATTTGACTCTGGTTAACATTATTAAAAATCGTAAAAATCATGTTTACCTTAAATCTCTCATTCCTATTTGCAGAGATCTTATCCTCCCTTCTATGACCATTTCCTATATCTCTAGAGTCTAAAATAGGGTCGTGAATTGTCTTACAAAGTGGACATTGAAATGTAAAGATAAATTATCGTTCTCTCATTTCAATGCCCCCAATTCACTTCTCGCTATTGTGTTGCTCAAAAAGCTTGGATTAGGCTATATCTCTTCTGTTTGATAAGTTTCTCTGAATACTGTTGAAAATTGGTCTTACTTTGTAGATGAAATCCAGATGATAAGCTTGTAGATTCGTCAAAATAGTGATGCTTTTGAAGTGGCTCTGATGTTTTGTGAAGCTTCTGAAGAGAGATTGAAGATGAAATTGGCTAGGGTTTGGGCTCGATTTGGATTTGTAGCTTATCTTGTTGAATCAGTTGCTCTGATGGATATAATTTGATGAAAATAATCCAAAATTTTCAATCAATTTTGACCTGTGAGCATGCATTCGACTTTGAGGCTTGTTGATGAAAGGGGTTCCAGCTTGAATTGGGGGTTTGGAGCTCCCATTTTGTAAGAATATACTTAATCAGTCCTCTCTAATGGCTTTAAGTCTAATTTGGCTAATATTGCATTTTTAGGCCTCTATGTTGTATTTCAGTCTTAATTGACTCCTCAAACTTTTGTAATTTTCTTATTCAAGAAATAAAAGTCTCTTTCTTTAAAAAAAGAAAAATAAATTATACTTTTTTTAAATATTCTCTACTAAATAGTTATTCGGATCTAATAACATATTTAAACGTGAACACATAAAAAAACAAAAACTAATTAACACAAAATAATTGTAAAAAATTTAAAACTCAAAAGGTATAATCACAATAAGAAAATCCAACAATTTTTATTTTGAGAGAAGTACTAGTAAATACTCACTCAACTACCTAATTACCCACAAGTACTCGAAATTATGATAGTGTCATTTGGTACTCCACATAAAATTTGGACACAAATACCCCCGACTATATATATCTGCTGGTACCCAGTACTAACCTGAGATTTGTTTGAAAAACTTACCTGAGAGTAGTTTGAGAAACTAACCCGAGAGTTGTTTGAAAAACTAATATGAGAGTTATTTGAAAAACATATCTGAGAGTTGTTTGAAAAACTAACCTAAGAGTTGTTTGCAACTCTCTCGATTTCCTGAGAGTTGATTGTAACTCTTTCTATTTTCTAAGAGTTGTTACTGGTGAAATATTTATTTAAAAAAATTTATCAATGGATCTAGTTTTCTTCATCTTAAAAAAACAAAAGTGATGGTACTTTCATATATTTTTTCCAAACTCCGGTTTGGAAGATATGGATCTTTTAAAAAATAAAAGAAAAAGAAAAAGTAAGAAAGATAAATTTTAGTTACTTGTTGATGAACGACAATGGTAGTTAGAGTATTAAAATAATGTTAGGGATTACGTGGAAGTTTAATAGTTGATATGAGTATTAAAGGGTAATAAAACGAAACTTGAGTACTAAATGACCATATAATAGTTGAGTGGGGTACTTAAAAGGTAATTTCTTTTTTTTATAGTAGAATTCAAGTATTTTTTATTTCTTCTTACAAATATTAATAAGATTAGTATTAAACTTATATTTGAAAAAAATAATTATATTAAACATTACAATTGGATTAATATATTTTAAGATATATTTCTAAGATACAATATATTTCTAACCTGAGAGTTGTTTGGAAAACTAACTTGAGAGTTATTTGAGAAACTAACCTGAGAGTTGTTTGAAAAACTAATATGAGAGTTGTTTGAAAAACATATCTCACAATTGTTTGAAAAACTAACATGAGAGTTGTTTGAAAAACAAACCTGAGAGTTGTTTGCAACTCTGTCTATTTCCTAAGACCTGTTACTGGCGAAATTTTTATTTTAAAAAAATCAAAAAATATCACCAATGGATCTAGTTTTCTCCATCTTAAAAAAACAAAAGTGATGGTACTTTCATATATTTTTTCCAAACTCCGGTTTGAAAGATATGGATTTTTTATAAAATAAAAGAAAAAGATAAATTAAGAAAGATAAATTTTTGTTACTTGTTGATGATTAGAGTATTAATATAATGTTAGGTATTAAGTGAAAGTTTAATAGTTAAGATGAGTATTAAAAGGTAATAAAACGAAACTTGAGTACTAAATGACCATAATAGTTGAGTGGGTACTTAAAATGTAATTTCTTATTTTTATAGTAGAGTTCAAGCGTTTTTTCTTTCTTCTTACAAATATTAATGAGATTCGTATTAAACTTATATTTGAACAAAATAATTATAATCAACATTACAACTGGATTAATATATTTTAAGATATATTTCTAAGATACATTATATTTTTGAAAAACTAACGTGAGCGTTGTTTGAGAAACTAACCTGAGAGTTGTTTGAAAAACTAATATGAGAGTTGTTTGAAAAACATATCTTAGAGTTGTTTGAAAAACTAATCTGAGAGTTGTTTGCAACTCTCTCGATTTCATGTGAGTTATTTGCAACTCTCTCTATTTTCTCAGAGCTGTTACTGGTGAAATTTTTATTTTAAAAAAATAAAAAATATCACCAATGGATCTAGGTTTCTTCATCTTAAAAAAACCAAAAGTGATGGTATTTTCATATTTTTTTTCCAAACTCCGGTTTGAAAGATATGGATCTTTTAAAAAATAAAAGAAAAAGAAAAAGTAAGAAAGATAAATTTGGTTACTTGTTGATGAACGACACGGATAGTTAGAGTATTAAAATAATGCTAGGTATTAAATGAAATTTTAATAGTTGAGATGAGTATTAAAAGGTAATAAAACAAATCTTAAGTACTAAATGACCATATAATAGTTGAATGGGTACTTAAAAGATAATTTATTTATTTTTAATAGTAGAATTTAAGCGCTTTTTCTTTCTTTCTTACAAATAGTAATGAGATTAGTATTGAACTTATATTTGAACAAAATAATTATATTCAACATTAAAATTGGATTAATATATCTTAAGATATATTTCTAAGATATAATAAACGTTTGAGGCGAACAAAAATATATCAAAATTTTAATTTCGATATACATAACAAAACATTTTAAAAATAAAAATATTTATTTAAATAATTTTGAATAATTTTAATTTTAAATTATCTTTTATTATTTATCATTTTAAAATTATTTTAAAGTTTATTTAATTAATAGTTTAAGAAAATAAAATTTTAAATAATTGGATTTGTCATGTTTTAAAATACACAAATAGTTTGACGAATTCGTCAAACTATTTGAAATATTATGTGACATGTCACCGTGTTGTACTAAAAATTGTTTAAAAAAAACGTATCACTGCAAGTTTTGCGTATTGTCGTGGTTACCAAAATTATTAGATCAAACCTAGCTTTTATTCATATTATATGTGTTATGTGCAATGAATGTTTATTTCCGTTGCGATAAATTTGTTTAATGCGTCATATGTTTTGCGATATTTCACATGATGTCGGTTTCATTTTCACACTGTTTATTGTATCACAATCTAAACCCAAGTCTAAGTTTTATTGATTTTAGTTTTATTTTTTTATTCTAAATTTGTTTTCAAATGTGTTTTTATTACTTTATTAATAAGAATCTAGCGATCCTCGAATAGGATATCTTTTACTTTTTCGTTAAAATTACATTTATACATAAAATAAATCATATTTCAATTTGAATTTTATTTTAGTTAAAAAAACAACGTTTGTCAATCTTTTTATAATCATAATTTTGAATAATTTTTTTATTGTGACAAACTCACGATCTCACATATATAAAAAAATTCGCTAGTTGTTCATTTTTTTTTATTTCAGTTTAACATTAATATGATCGTTTGGTTATCCATTTAAGAGTTATTGGAAAGAAACTAAAATTCTTAAGAGAGATGATATTACCTCAAAATTTTCATAATTATGATTGTTACAAATTTTTAGTTATTTTTAAAGACACGTAACAAATTTAAACTGAATCATATTAAGAGTTATATGAATTTAACCATCTGTCGAATTATGACCTACCTATTAAATCTTCGGTGGAACTAATTGGTAGCGTCGAGATATGTGGTTGAACCGATGACAACAAACAAAAAGAGAAGAAGGCAAAAACATAGAATAGATAATCTCTAACCCTAGGTCAGAGTATAAGAGACTTTAGAGAAGACTCAAATTATATTCCAAAAGTCTGACGACGACAAAAATAGGGTTTGAGAGCCTTTATTAGAAGTAGTCGAAACCCTACGTAAAACTTACAACTTGTTCCTCACGAAATAAAATACAACCCAGCCAAATTTCAAAGCGACTGGAGGTGGTTAAGTATTTTAATTAAATCCAATAAAAACAGAAAAATACAGAAAATTCACGAAAAATATAAAAATAGCACCTAAACGATGTAATTTTGGACCTGGAATTTTTTTGATGCTTTCAAAAATCATTGGGCTTCTCGACGCGTTCAGTTTGAGTGGTCGCAGCGCCTAATTCGGATAACCGAGCCCAAAATAAAAGGCTGTTTTTGTTTGTCCAAAAGGGTCATCTAGCCATGGGCTTGTGCAGCTACATCACTAATTTTAGTATAGTAATTTCTTCGCTAAGTGCTTTGCTATTACCCAATAAAATATATTTTTAAATGTTTACTATAACAATTACAAAGTTTATTATTTTAAAATTTTTAGTTTCATCTCTTTCGATGTTCAGTTTAACAATTCTTATGATAAAATTTTGGTAAGTAAATACAATAATCCTTACCACAACAAACATACAGAATCGATATGGTTCAATAATAAATTAATTGTTTTATGTATTCATGCTTTAGAATAATATGTCTAGGCTACATATCATAGATAATGCTATAAAGTCTATGTAATGTTGTTTCAATATCACAATATACTTGAATAATCATTTCTATTTTATGAGGGAACGATGTTTTTATAAGTCTTTTAATCCTTTTTTTTCTTTCAATTAGACCTATATTATAAACTTCTATTTCATAGTCATGAGACATACATGTTTGGTTTTTTTTTATCCCTACCACTAGTGGCAGATCTAGGAATTGAAGTAAGGGGGGCCAAAATTCTCGTCGAATTTTATCTCTAACATTACTATCAGAATTTTCAATAAGTTGGCGTAGTCCACTATATATTCATTCATTCAAATGAAATTCTACACTATCATCATTAGGTCCATCAGATTAGGATGAATCATATTATTATTACTCATCTACTTGAAGAACCAACACTATTCTTTGGTTTAATTATATATATATATATATATATAACAATAAATCTTAATGTATCTTAATATATTATTTTTAAAAGATGTATAAAATAAAATAGAATATAACAAAACCAAATTTAATATCTTAAAAAGATATTTTAAAATTTACATAGTAAATAAAATTTGTTATAAAAAAATACTTTTGAAAAATAGATGAAAATACTAATATATTATTTTTAAAAGATATTTCAAAAAAATATAACAAAATCATTTAATATATAAAAGATATTTCAAAAGATAAATGTATAAAATATATTTTTGAGAAATGAATGGAAATAAATTCAATTTTTTTATATAAAAAATATTTTTTAAATACATATAGATAAAATCAAAATTTTATGTAAAAATTATATAAAATTAAAATCAAATTTGTATTAAACATCATTTAAAATATAAATATATAATTTTATTTAAAAACAAACAAACAAATATTTCCATATATATATATATATTAATGTATTTTCACTTTCCTAAACCATAAATCAGAAAAAAATATTGATTAACAAGTGTTTTAAGATCAAAATAATAATAAAATTTCAAAAGAAAAAAAAATACATACATTGAAATAATAAATTGGTGAAACTCATTTGGATCGTGTTCTTCCTTTTCCCCCTTTTCTTTAATTTCTTTCATCGAAATATAGTCTCGTTCATATGTAGCAACTCATTATCTTTTTCTAAATCAAGGTAAGAGATAAAATATAATTAATTAGAAAGTCTAACCGAATATTAAATCAAAACAAATTATGGAAAAAATACTTACAAAATCAATCGAGTTCTAATATTCTAGAGATTAAGATGCCCGAGACTACATCCAACCATTTATAAATATCAACTTAAAATTTTCTTTTAAAATATTCAAGATTTCTAACTTAAATTATTCCTTAAAACTACCCATAATCCAAGATTTTGTAAATTAAAATTTTCACTGTTATGTGAGACTTTTAATCTAAAAAGCTTCTTAAAAATAGTCAACATATTAGTTTTTAAATTAAAAATTTTCTACAATTATTTCATATATTAAATTTAAAACATTCCTAAAAAACAATTATTATCTTAAATTTTTTTACTTTAATATTATTTAAATAGTTATTACCTTAAAAAATTAAAAAATATATATTTTAGTTAAAAGGGCGTAGAATTATACAATAAAAAGAAAAAACTCTCTCTCCTCTCTCTAGACAGGCAACGGTAACCAAGCCATCTTCTCTTCTGGTTTTTTGCTAATTTCCCTGGCTTGAGGGCCAAGGAATCCATGGTTTAATGAATAGCAAACATGGCATCTCCTTGTTTATGATAGCCAAGTACGTCTCAAATCCTAGCCCTAATGCTCCTTGGCCCCTCTCCATCCATTGTTCAATGCACTGGCTTGTTCTAACTGCACCCTCTACACCGTTATATTCGCCTCATTCCCTTGGAATACCTGTTGGATATCTCTCAGTAAGCTGGAATCGTGGTAAGCTTGATGTTGGATCTGATGAATCAGGTCTCTTCAACAAAGTCCCATCAAAACTCCTTCTCCAAGTATCTAAGCAGTCCCATCTTATTCATTCTTTTGAGACCTCTCTTCTACCCTCAGTCAATCAAACCAGCAACAAGAGGTTCAATCATCAGTATCAAAAACCCAGGCTGGTCAACCCTCAAAATAAATCTAGTTTTATTCTAACTCCCATTTTTTTCACAGTGGTAATTCCAAAACTTACTGTGATATCAATCCGGTTACCTTAACCAATTTAGTTGGTTTCGCCTGGTTGGCTCCTCAAAAGAATAACCTGACTATCCTGTTCCCCTCCCTCCTACTTTGGGAATCACTCAGTAATGCTTTCCTTAGCACCCTGCTCTTGACAATCTCAGTTACCCATTTCGAGCTCTATTGGCTCTTTTCTTCTCCCTCCAGCTTTTCCCCCTTCACTATCCTATCCTCAACCCATAGGACTGATCTCATGTCAAGTCAGTTTTCCTTATCAATTCTTAGACCACCATTCTATAATCTGCATCCTACCCCCCTGGTTAATCAGCAAACCCAACTCAACCTACCCAAAAGCTAGTGCAACCAGTCAAGCTGCAACCCTCTATATACAAAGTCCCCTCACCCCAAACACTATCGACAAAACACAACCAAATTCCATTTCAATAATCAGAGTATCACTTTTGTTCCCATCAGAATCTCTAAGCCAAAAATTCAAGAATAGTATTATTCTATCTTACCTCTCTCTGAACCAAATGGTATCCCCTCGCCCTGCCTTGGCCTCTGAATTAGTGGACTCTTTCTCCCATGTTCGATCGATGGCTTTTTCCTCCTCGCTTGTCTCTCTCCCGGTCTGCTCGCCTGAGCATTCTGTTTTACCTGAATCACCAGCCTACTACCCACCCACTCCGATCGTACCCAGCCCTAATCTCATCTCCTCTCAGCACGAGGCCTTTGTTAGAGATGCCCTAGCCATGGCAAGAAGCCACATTGAGTCGGGACACTCTCTCTTCCACCCTGTCTCGCCGAACAATCTGCCTTGCTTGAATTAGCCTTCGGTGATCTCTCGAAGCCCCTCTGAGGCGATATTCTTCTCTGCCTCAGAGACCGGAACCCATCCTCCCCATGTTTTCCCTTATCCTAGTCGCTCTAAGTGCCTCGACTGGCTCTGGGAACCTACGAGAACCTCGTAGCAGCTATTAACGACCACTGTCCCTCTCCCAAGTCGTTGTCCCGAACCACCGATGTAAGTTCTCCTCTCAATCAGGTGCTGGCTGGCGTGCTACCTAACCCTTCTTTTGATCCGGCAACTGTGATTGACCGAAGAGGCAGCAGAATCAGATTTGGGTATTCTCCAATTGAATCGGAAAGTTGGCCTCGAGTAGGGCATGCGTCACCCTCTTCTTTCAAAGGATTCTTGTACTCGCTTCAAGCATTGGTAAACCCAGAGGCTTCAATCGACAGTTCAGGTGAGTCGGCTGGTTTGGCAAAGACGAACGATGAAAGATTGAAAAAATCAGCTGGTTTGGCAGCGACCGGTGAAAGCTCGAAGAAATCGGCAGATTCTGGTGTGCTGGCTGGTTTGGCAATGGCGAACGGTGAAACTTTGAGGAAATCGGGATTGTACGGTGCAGATGAATGGAGTAGAGAGGGTTTGAAGAAATAGAAGGTGTCTGGGTTCGAAAAAGGTATTAAGGAGGCATCGTATGGGTTCGATAATGGGATAAGGGTGGGTTCAATCAATTCGGGTCCCACTTCCTTATCTGGGAGACTCGAGAGTCCAGGTGGTGAGGTCCCAGCTGGGTCGATGTGCCCTTACTCCAATGGACTGAATGCTTGGGCTTTCCCTATTGTTCAGTCCGGGTCCTCCTTCTTAAGCCAGTCTTCAAAATCGATTGGGCCCACTCAAGTACTTACCATTAAGAAACCGAAAAGAAATACGGATCAAGGATTGATGGGTGGTCCGTCCTCTTATGCCCCCTATTCCTTAATCATAAATTTTGGTAATGCGGGCAAAGGCCTGAAAGAAAGGAGATTCTTAAATAAGCTTGCCCAAATCCCTTCAAAATTATCGAAATCCCTATCCTTAAAACCAAACTCTTTGGGATATGCAAATTCAAATTCTCGCATCCATTCGAATACTCCATCCTCTTATGCGAGCATTGTTTCTGGGCATAGTAACAATTGGTCTCCTTTGGTGATTGGAATCAATCATATGGAGCTTGTGGGGAATGATATCATCATGCAAGAATCTGCAATGGGTCCTCCAGATTCTTAGAAAATCATGTCTTTCAGGATATTTTCTATCTCAACCAAGCAACCTCAACTGATAGGGACTTAATGATTTTCGAAATCTCTTGTGAAGAAATTAAATCGGCATTATTCCGTATTGATGGTAACAAGTCTTCTGGTCCTGATGCGTACAACTCTTCATTCTTTAAGTCAACTTGGAGTATGGTCGACCCTGATATTTGTAATGGTGTCTTTGAATTCTTTAATTCGGGAACCTTGGACAAGTCGTGGAACTCAACATCCGTTGCCCTAATCCCCAAAAATCGAATCTCCCTCTGTTCCTGGGGACTTTAGACCTATTGCGCTATGCAATGTGGTCTATAAAATTATCTCAAAAATTCTAGCTAATAGAATTAAGGACTCCTTTCCTTACCTTATTGGCGCTTCCCAATCGGCCTTTGTGGCGGGAAGAAATATCTCTGATAATATTTTATTGTCCCAAGAGCTATTGAGAGGTTATCATATCAATGCTGCGGGAAAAAAGATAGCTCTTAAAATAGATATTATGAAAGCCTTTGATAATGTCCGTTGGCACCTCGTTCTTGATATTCTGGTAGCAATGCAATTTCCTGATCAAATGATCACTTGGATAAAATGTATCTCTTTAACCTCTTACTCCATTAATATTAATAGAGATTCTTATGGTAACTTTAAAGGAAAAAAGGGTCTAAGGCAATGAGACCCCCTATCTCCTTTCCTCTTTGTCCTCATCATGCAAGTCCTTTCTGGCTTACTCAAAGAGAAAAGCCTGGATAAAAACTTCAAATTTCACTAGAAGTGCCAAAAGCTTAAGATCATCAATCTCTGCTTCGCAGATGACCTGATGATCTTCTGCCATGGGGACACAAACTCTCTTAATCTTCTAAAAGAGGCTCTTGATGAATTTCACAAGATATCTGGACTCAAAGTCAACCCCTCAAAAAGTCATATATTCCTATCTGGTATTGAGGATTCTCTAAGGACTAGACTACTGCCAATCCTGGGCTTCCCGGAAGGTTCTCTCCCAGTTAAATATCTGGGAGTTCCCCTTATAACGGGTAGGCTAACCCACTCTGACTTCCGACTTCTTCTTCACAAGATCACTAATCGCATAGATTCTTGGACCTCCAAGCATCTCTCTTACGCTGGGAGGCTTTAGTTGATTAAGTCTGTCTTATTTGCTGGTCAGGTATACTGGTCCTCTATTTTTATTCTTCTCTCTAGAATCATTAAAGAGCTCAACCAATACCTTAGTCGTTTCCTCTGGTCGGGAACGACCACGAAACTTCATGGGGCTAAAGTTGCTTAGACCTCTGTAACCTCTCCCATTAAAGAAGGTGGCCTTGGGATTTTAAATCTAAAGATTTGGAATCAGGCGGCTGTCCTTAAGCATCTTTGGTCAATTGTTAGTAACAAAAGTCACTCCATCTGGTGTGAGTCGATTAAAACGGAAAAGATAAAAAATAATAATTTCTGGATCATCCATCTTGGAACCAATCCATCATGGATATGGAGGAAAATTCTTCGTCTGCGCCCTTTGGCAAGTAATTTGTACATGGTGGCTATTGGTAACGGTAAAAGTACTTCCTTCTGGTATGACCCATGGATTCTTTCTAAGCCTCTGGCTTCTCATTATGGAGAGAACATCATCAGTGACTCTCGTCTGGGATCTAATCTCAAGGTCTCGGACATCATCCACAACGGTAATTGGAACTGGCCTGCTAATATTCGACCGGCGAGAGCCCGAAGTCGACTGCATCTATTAGAAATTAATAACCTTATCCTCTCTCTTCCTCCTCCTAACATCTTCTCCATCGATGTTCCTTTCTGGACTGCAAAAGCAGGAAACAACGCATTTTCTGTCAAGGACACGTACAACGATATTCGATTGCCCAACCTCGATGTGGGGTGGGCTGGGTTAGTCTGGAGTAAATATAATATTCCTCGCCACTCCTTTATTCTTTGGCTTGCTATCTTAGGCAAGCTTGCTACCAGGGATAAACTTCTCGGTTGAGGTCTAAACACCCCATCTGAATGTGCCCTCTGCAATTTTGATTCTGAATCTATCTCTCATATTCTCTATGATTGTAGCTTCACTCAGAATATTTGGTCATCTGCCAGTACTAAACTGGGTTTCCCTTTTTCACCTTTGTGCTGACAATCTTGGATTATCGAGGCGTCAGAATGGTCTAACTCTCGTGACCACTTTATCTGGCGTACTTTCTTTGGTGCGGTCACTTACCACGCCTGGAAGGAGCGAAATGCAGGAATTTTTGGTTCCGCTCCAGCCCTGGTTTCCTTGACATTCCAATGTATCGTAGAAGATCTACGATACCGATTCCAGGGCACCAAGATTAGCTGGCTATAGGAACTATATAAATGCTTCTTCTTACTCCCCTATCTTATTTGCAGGATTTCTCGTTCCATGTCTACCAGAGGTTCCCAAGACGATCTGATCAAGTAGGAAGGCCAAGATTCGATTATGTCGAGTCATCTGCCACAGTTATTATCAATACCTATGTTTTTATGTTGTATTTCTTAAATAAGTGCACCTTTGATCATAGACTCAAATCGGTATATTTCAGTTGTTTATGTCTCCTCGGGGTATGCCCCAAAGTCTCTTGTATGAACTATTTTACATTTATTTAAAGTTTATTTTCACCAAAAAAAGGGGCGTAGAATTGTTATTTTAATATTATTTAAATAATTATTACCTTAAAAAAATTACAAAATATATATTTTAGTTAAGGGGGCGTAGAATTTTTATTTTAATATTATTTAAATAATTATTACCTTAAAAAAATTATAAAACATATATTTTAGGTAAGGGGGGCCTACTCCCCTCCGGGCCCAACGTAGATCCGCCGCTACCACCCACAAAGTTAAACATTCATTTTTTAGTTAATTTCTTACCGGTTAAGCCAACGTTTTAACTTGTGTATCTATATTTCTCAAATATCCTAAAAATGGTATATTGAAGACACTTATTTTGAATTTTTTTTTAAACATATAATATCCCTTCCAATTGTATTTCAATGTTTTAAATTGTGATTCATAGTAAATTTATACAACTTATAACACTGAAGTATTGCAACTAAACCACCACTAATTTATTAACTCTCCATCTCTAATATAGAGTTTAAACAATGTATTGTTTTAATTTAAAAATTAATAATAATTCTCAGTATTTTGAATAAGTTTTATTCCAAGAATAATCTATTTTTTCAAAATTATTCATATTAAAAGTAAAATATATAAACCTCTTCATTTTCATAATCAAATTAACATGATTACATGGATAAGTAAGTCATCAAGATAAATAAAAAAACTAACCATCGTATCACTTAATGATAGAGTTTTCTTTCTTTAGAGAATGCAAAAAAATAAGACTAAAAATTTAATTTTATCAAACAATGAATCAATCCTTGTTATAATGATCATGTCTCATATTTATAGTAATTTTTATCCCTAAATTATACGGATAAATAACATGTGTATCTAATAACACATATCTAATAACACGTATCAGTCATTTATTACAATTAATTAATGAATAATAATACTATATTATCTCTTAATTGCCACATGAAATTTGTTAAAATATATAATTGTTTACGAATGTAATAATACCACTAACTCTTTTATATCTTTAATTGAATATATTTTGACGTTGGTTATTTCGTTCATGTAGGCCTTTGACGACACTCTTATTTAACTATGTTGTTTTATTATTTTCCTGACGCCATTAACAAAGTTTTTTACTTATGCTTGTATTTACAAATTAATCAATTTTTTTTGGATACATTTCCTATTCTTTCAATATCACATGTATGATCAAAATTTGCTAACGATAACCTTAAGACTCTTTCTTATAATATGAATCTTTACCTTTCCAAGAAAAGAGAATAACGCCCAAGCGGCATACGACCTAATCAAGACTCCTTCATAGTCCTTATAAATAGATAAATATTTTTAAAAAATAAATCAAAAAGGTAAAATTCATGTAATATCATCCTTGTAAATAAACTCATAAAATATTTTATGATATAACTTCATATATACATAAACTTCTAAAGTTTACTATATAAAATTAATTAATCAACTATTATCTTTTCATATAAAAGACTTAATTTATAATTATTATTTAAAACAAATATTTAAATGACATCATCAATACATATACTTAACCAATAAACTTCAAAGACTTTGTTTCTCACACATGTGCCAGTTAATCTAAATCGCAAATGATTAATCTAATCTACAACTTATATTCGCTTATCATCCTTATATATAAGTGATTCCAACTTATGTTTCATTTTCTAATATATGGTCTCTCATTGTTGGTTTTACATGGTCTCTAATGGTTGTTTATGCATGGCCTCTCATTGTTGGTTTTACATGGTCTCTCATGGTTGGTTATGTCTGGTCTCTGATGGTTGGTTTTACATGATCTCTCATGGTTGATCTTGACTCTCACGGTTGGTCTTGACTGGTCTCTCATGGTTGGTTTTGCATGGTCTCTCATGGTTGGTTTTGTCTGGTCTCTCTTGGTTGGTTATGCATGGTCTCTCATGGTTGGTTTTGCTTGGTATCTGATGGTTGGTTACGCCTGGTCTTGCATGGTTGGTTATACCTAGTCTTGCATGGTTAGTTTTACCTAGTCTCGTATGGTTGGTTACACATCATCTCTTATGGTTGGTTATGTCTGGTCTCTTATGGTTGGTTTTGCCTAGTCTCTCATGGTTGGTTTTGCCAGGTCTCGAATGGTTGGTTACGCCTGGTCTCGCATGGTCGGTTATGCTTGGTCTCGTATGGTTAGTTATGCATAGTTCTCTCATAGTTAGGTTGTTATGGTCTCTCATAATAAGGTATCCCTGGTCTCCCATGGTTGGTTATGGATAGTCTCTCATGGTTGGTTTTTCTTGGTCTATCATGATTGGTTATGACTAGTCTCTCATGGTTGGTTATGTGGTCTCTTATTGTTGGTTATGCCTGGTCTCGCATGGTTGATTTTGTATGGTCTCTCATGGTTGGTTTTGCCCGGTCTTTCATGGTTGGTTATGCCTTGTCTCTCATTGTTGTTTATGTCTGGTCTCTCTGGTTGGTGATGTCTGGTCTCGCATGGTTGGTTGCGCATGGTCTCGTATGGTTGGTTACCCCTGGTTCTTTCATAGTTAGGTTTTCCTGGTCTCTCATGGTTAGTTATGCCTGGTATTTCATGGTTGGTTTTGCTTGGTCTTTCATGGTTGATTATCACTAGTTTCTCATGGTTGGTTATGCAAGGTCTCTCATTGTTGGTCATGCATGGTCCCTCATGGTTTTTTTTGCTTGGTCTCGCATGGTTTGTTATGCCTGTCTCGCATGGTTGGTTATACATACTCTCGTATGTCAGGTTTTTCCTAGTCTATCATAGTTAGTTATGTATCGTTTTGCATGGTTGGTTATGCTTGGTCTCACATGGTTGGTTTTTCCTCGTCTCTCATGGTTGGTTATGACTGGTTTGACATGGATGGTTATACCCAGTATCGCTTGGTTAGTTTTTCCTGATCTCTCATGGTTGGGTTTTCTTAGTCTCTCATGGTTGGTTTTTCCTGGTCTCGCATGGTTGGTTATGTCTGGTCTCTCATGGTTCGTTATGCATGGTCTCGCATGGTTAGTTATGATTGGTCTCACATAGTTGGTTATGCCTGGTTCTCTCATAATTGGTTATGCTTGGTCTCACCTGTTTTGGTTTCCATGGTCTCTCATATTTGTTTATGCCTGGTCTCGTGGTTGGGTTTGCTTGATCTTTCATGGTTGGTTATGACTAGTCTCTCATGGTTTGTTATGCCTGGTCTTTTATGGTTAGTTATGTCTGGTCTCGCATGGTTGGTTTTACATGGTCTCTCATGGTTGGTTATGCCCAGTCTCTCATGGTTGGTTATGCCTGGTCTCTCATGGTTTGGTTTTCCTGGTCTCTCATGGCTGGTTATGCCTGGTTTCTCATGATTGGTTTTACCTGGTCTCTCATGGTTGGTTACGCTTGGTCTCTCATCGTTGTTATGCCTGGCATGTCATTGTTGGTTATGCTTAGTCTCTCATTTTTTTTTATGCTTAGTCTCTCATGGTTTGTTATGCGTGGTCTTGCATAGTTAATTATCTCTAGTCTCGCATAGTTGGTTCTGCCTGGTCTCTCATGGTTGTTTATACCTGGTCTTACATGGTTAGTTTTGCTTGGTTTCGCATGTTACATACCAAAAATATAATTCAAAAAAGAATCCAAAAATATAATTAATGGATCTACTTTTGTTTTTCTTAAAAAAATAAATTTGATGGTACTTTCTGATTTTTTTGTGGAGCTACGGTTTGAGAGATACAAACTTATAAAAAAAGTTAGATAGAGTAATTTTGATGAAAGAGGGTTACTTGTAATTTTTCACCATGGTCGATGTATCTATTTGTAGTGTACCATTTTTTGTTATTATTGGTGTGGTTTATTTTGGACCGAGGGTAATTTCGTCAGGTGTTTTAGAGAATTTCAAGGGTATTAAATGACTGAGTGTTTTGTAGTGAGAGATTTTAGCTGCCTGGTTGTATTAAATGTTCATTACCCTGATTAATGAAAGTGGTTGGGTATTTATACCCCTATTATGGACTCATGAGCTTTCGGGTCAAGTTACAAAAGCGGGTCGAGTTTAAAGACCCATTAGTTTTTAAGTAGATTAGCACATAGCTTAGTCAAAATGTGTTTAGTGGTTTAGTACTTTTGTCCTGTCCGGATAGTTCAGTGGGCACCTATTGTCCGAATTACCACTGTCCGGTTTTCTCAGTGAGCCGTGGTGAATAATTCCGGACTCATCAGTAGCCCCTTTTTTAGGTTTTGTCAAAGATCTTTGGCATGACTAAAAAATTTATTTAGCCAATAACAACATTCTCTGGATCGCTCATGTATTCAGTTCAGGGTTTATCCGGACCGAATCCTTCTCAGAATTCCAAGAGTTTTGCTCTGGATCGTGGGACATGTGTCGCATTTCGATTTTCTCTACCAGCCGTTTTCTTCCTAGAACGGCGCTCCCACTAACCCTAAAAAGCAACTCCTGCATTTAATGTTTCTTACGTCAGCGCCGCCTTCAATCATTACCTTAGTCTCTTCGTTTTCTCCTAGGTATCAGTAACTTTTTCCTCACTAGTATAAATTGTTTTCCTTTACTGTTTCACCATATTCATCACTTTGCAATTTCTTCTTCTTAGAGCTTTTTACCTCTCCTCTTAAAACGTTTCTTGGGCAGTTTTATGTTCACAGCGAGAAACACTCTCGTGAAAGGTGGTTGGCTAAATCTTTCTGAATTAGAAAAAGTGCAAAAAGTTGAACATGAGAGACGTATCGCTGATGGCCTTCCATTCTCTCCAAGCAGTAAACCTGATTCACCATCCCCAGAAGCTGATCAAGGATCTTCCTATGCCCAAAACACAAAACCTAGACGTTTATTCCAACAAAAACTCTCCCGAATCCCTTAAGGCTCATCGGTTCAGGATTCTCAGCCTTCTATTGTGCAAGAGAAAGTAGTAACGAGTGTTAGAATTCCCTCCTCGTTCATTTCTATGGGGTCAGACATCAAGAAATCCCCAGAGAAAACTAACCCTCGCCCAACAACACGCCTGGTAAAAGGCCACGCAACCGGCTCCCAATCCAAGTCTTCCAAAATAGGGCCCTCCAAATATGGAGCCAAAGATAAAGCCTCCGGATCGGAGGCATTTATTAGAGCCTCAAAAGACAAACCCTCAGGATCCGAGGCTACCAGAATCAGATCTCATACCAAGTCCTCCGGAGTTGAGCCCTAGCCGGACACCAGACCCTTAAGAGAGGCTGACGCTCAACCGTCCGGACAACCTGCTGAGCCATAAACTAACACTCTCCCATCCACAACGACTGATAAACCTTCCACAGTGATGGAAGAGGTGATGGAGGACAGTGTTGAAGAGGATCCATTCGAAACTGAAGCTTCCGGGAAAACTGGAGATGTTGCCTCCGATAAAAAGGGGAAAGGCAATGAGAAAGTCTGTATGACCCATCCGGATCTGCCGGAGAGTCTGGAATGAAAATTTGGACCTTGTTTTCACAAGGTCAATGTGAAGTATCTACTGGCCATGTCGAATATTAATTACGTCTATACTCACACCGCTGAGTTAGGCCGGATCCGGACCAAGTGGGGGATTCCTGAATCAGTTAAGATGAGGATATCAGTCACACCGGACACTCTGATGGACTGCAAGCTCAACGAGATCGTCATCTATACTGAGTTGTTTTACTGGGGGCTCAGATTCCCCTTGGATCCAGAAATTGTCAAGTATTTCCACCTAATAAAACTCTATCCAAGCTAGCTGAGCCCTAATGCGTGGTATACTCTCCTCGCCTGTATTATGGCGTCAAGGCTGTCCGGTATCCCCCTCCCCATGAAGCAGTTTGCTGCAGTGGCCAGCCTCTGTAAAAACCACCATATCGCATTCTACCACTTTAATATGGGAGACAACTTCAAAATGGTGGACGACCTGCTTGAGTCAGAGACAAATTGGAAGACCCAGTTCCTATTCATTAGCGGGACGTGAGAGATTGGGAGGAAAATCAATGCTGGTGTCAATCCTAGTATGCTCACCACCAGGTGGAAAATCTCAGGTAAGTCTTTTACTTTATTTGTCTTTCTCATTTTGTAAAATTTTTATTCCTTAACTATATTTTCTTATGTCAATATTTCCGAAAGAGTTCTCCGACTATGTTGAGGAGGGGCAAACTACGTGTGCCAAATTAAATGCTTGAGCTGCTGACCGTTAGGGAAACGCTTTCCACAACTGCTTTACCTCAGGCAACTTGATGAGACCCCACCTCTGGAACATAACGGACCGGAGAGACCTCACTTGGGAGGAGTTGACTACACCACCTCCTCCGGCCGTTATACTTCAAAGACCAGAGGAGAAAGACGGTAAATTTGCCTTGCCTTCAGATCCAAAGCCCCAACAAAAATGAAAGGGAAGAAGGGCAAGAAAAAGAAGGCTGCAGAAGAGGCCATTTGGGGTGTTGCAGAGGAGGTTGTTCCGGAGAGCCAAGGAGAGCAGGTCCAAGGAGGGATTGATGCCAATTTACTTAAAATAGGTGAGGACGAGTCCATTAAGGTGGCAGGTGAACCCCAAAACCAACCAAAGCCTCCTAAAAAGGATCGAAAAAGGGGAGCTAGCAACGATAAGAGGGTCGCTAAAAAGAAGAAGGCCTCTTTGGGGATGAAGTAGTCCTCCACCCTTCGGAGCCTCTACCTCCAGCCGATCCAACCGACTTCACCCTAGTAGAGAAAATCCCCACCGATCTACACACCGGCGAGGGTAGCAGAGGAGATTTAGAAGGAGTAGACATTACTGGCCTCCAGAACATTGGCCTCTACTTCGGAGAGTTTGATAAAGACGACTTTATTGGCCCCTACCTTCCCTCAAGCTCCTCCAATATGCTGACTTTTAATGGTAATTCTTTCACTGTTTCAGGGGAAAACGATTCGGTGACTCACTCTCTGCTGGGCCATATTCAGCCAGTGCTCAATATAGAGAGGCAAGTAAAAAGTCACTCAGCCCTCATCAACACCCTCAACACTGACAAAGAGATTTTGTCCACTGACCTTCTTAATGCCAACCAGAGTATTGAGGCATTGAAGAAGGAGCTTGAGGAGTTGAGGAAGGAGAAAGACGATTTGGCAGCCAAGGTGGTCACTTCAGAGACAGCTAACACAAATCTCAAAACCAAATGCACCGGACTGGAAAATGATCTTTCCACCTTGAATGGAGACATGAAAACCAAGGATGATGCCATCCAAACCTTGTCCACTGACAAGACTTATCTCGAAGAGGTTGTGTCCAAGGTAACCAAAAAAAGAAGACTTGGTTGGAGCAAGATCAAAGAATTCAGGCCCGCGTCGATGCATACACCAACGAGGTGATAGATTCCCTAGAAAAATAGTATGCCGAAGTTAAGTCTGATATGGTTCTGCTTTTCCACCAAACATTTCCGAAGAGAACGCTTGGTACCTTGTGGCAATATGTTGAGTATGAGGATATCCCATTCCATATAATGGTGGATGGTGATAAAAAGAACTATTCCAGTGGAATTAACGACACCACCGATGAGGAGGAAAGAACCGGAGAGAGTTCCAGTGGTGAACCCAAAGATCTTAGGAAAAAAGATGATGCAGGAACATCCGAAGGGAACAAGCCCTGAGGTTTTAACTATTTTGTTCTTTCTTAACCTTATAAAACATTAAATTCCTTGGAAGGCCAAGACATTTTTGTAACTGTGTCCGGTTTGAGTCCGGTTAAGCCTTTCTTTAAACTCAAAGTCCTTGGATGGCCAAGGCATATTTTATGTTTTAATATCATCATTCGGCTTTAGCCGGATATGTTTACTTCGCTAAATTTTCGCTTTGTTTCATATATATTTGCTAAATTTTAATGGTTGATGTTTAAAGATCCCTTATTTGTTCTACAAGTATTTAAGATAAGAGTGTTCAAAATCTCCGATGACAAATGTTAAATGGTCATCATTCCACCAGATCAATCTGATCTGTCAAAGATCCTTAGAAGAGTTTAAGGAAACTGTAAAACACTCCGTATATTTTAAGAAGACATCAAATTTTATTGAAAAACCCGGACACCTCGTTAAAACCTCCCCGCGCCACCAGGGTAGGAAATAGTATGTCCCCTAATATTTGCATGGACTTTAAACAAGTAAATATTTACACAACTTTCATTCTAGATACAACCGGAGGTGTTCAATATTCCAGGGGTGGTTTAAGATTCTTCCATCTTTGTCTTGAAGCCTGTATATCTCAGGCTTAAGTTTTTTGGTGACCTTATAGGGCCCTTCCCAGTTTGGAGCTAGTTAGTATTTAAGAAGACTTTCCTCAACACTTTTTCTCCTGGTCGAAAATCCCTTCTTTTGATTTTGGAAGTAAACCTGCTCCTCATCAAGCCTTGATAATGGATGGCTCTAAGATGAGCTTTAACCCTTTTTTCTTTTATTAAGTCCAATTGACTTCTAATTTCCACTTCAATAGGAGCAATTGCATCCATTCCAAATACCAAGGAAAAAAATGATTCTTGTGTAGCAGCTCCAGGAGTAGTCCGGTACGCCCATAATACTTATTGTAAATAGCTTAGCCACTTTCCTGCATCCCCTTCTAAATTCTTTTTCAGACCGGACATAATGGTTCTATTTGCCACTTCAACTTGACCGTTTGCTTGTGGGTGGAAAGGAGAAGAGAAGAAATGTTGAATGGCCTAGAAGCACAGAAACTCTCCATATCCTTGTTATCAAATTGTGGCCCATTATATGTGGTTATGTTTTGTGGAACCCCAAATCTGCAACAGATGTTAGCCATGATAAATTTTATAACAGCTTTTGAAGTAGTTCCTACTAGGGGGGCTGTTTCTATCTATTTGGAAAAATAATCAATCGCTACAATAATAGTTCTGTACCCTCCGGATGCCATTGGTAGAGGCCCTACTAGATCTAGTCCCCAACGAGCAAAAGATATTGGCTCAGAAATCGATTCTAGGGGGACAGCTGAGATATGAATTTCATTACCATATCTTAGGCATGGATCACATTTCTCTACCAATTCATTGGCATCTACCATTATGGATGGCCAGTAGTATCCGGCCAATAAAACCCTTCGGGTTAAAGCTCTATAGCCACAGTGTGTTGATCCCTCACCATCACGTAGTTCGGATAGCATTATTAAAAAACCACGAGCCCTATGCTTGATTTTCCTTGCCACAGCTTTCTCCCGAGGCAAAATACCATTAGAAATGTATTGAAGAAAGGGATATCTCCAGTCTTTGGGTTGAACCACTTGTATACTTAAACTTTCCTCCTCTTTTTTACCCTGATTGGGTTGTATGGATGGTAATTCTTGCACATGAATCCATGGGTAGGACTCAGAGTATGCTATGGTTGCCAAAGAGTCTGCTAGTGTGTTTTCCGATCTGGGTATGTGCTCATAGCTGACATTTTTGAAGTTGGCTGCCACTTCTTTTAGGATGAATAAGTATTTAATCAACTGCTCCTTTTTTGCCTCAGATTGACCTTGGGCATGATGGATAAGAAGCTGAGAATCACTCATTAACCTGAATCTGTTAGTCGCACACAGAGAAGCTAATTTCAAACCAGCTATAGTAGCGTCATACTCAGACTCATTGTTAGAAGCCCTAAAAGCAAAACATATAGCCTGGTATAACTTATCGCCATATGGAGAAGTTAAACATATCCGAGCACCACAGCCCATGGTACTTGATCCACCATCCGTTCGGACAACCCATACCTTCTTAGTTCTTTCATCTGCAGCTTGCTTAGTACTTCTGTCCGAATGGAATTCAACCAGGAATTCAGCAACAGATTGAGCTTTGATTGCAGTTCGAGGGGAGAAATCAATATCATAATCACCCAATTCTACTGACCACTTGGTCATCCTGCTTGATACGTCTGCCTTCTGAAGAACATTTTTCAAGGGAAAACACGTCTGGACGACAATAGAATGAGACTGAAAATAGGGCCTCATTTTCCTGGAAGCAATCACCAAAGCTAGTGCTAGTTTTTCAAGTTTTAAGTACTTTTTTTCAGCATGCATCAGGCTCTTGCTGATGTAGTACACCAGACGAGGATAACTGCCCACCTATCTTACTAGCACCGCACTTATAGCACATTCGGACACTGCTAAATACATATACAATGTCTCTCCATCAATAGGTTTATAGAGATTCGTGGGGGAAGATAAATGCTTTTTTATTTCATTGAACGTCTGGTCGCGCTGTGGAGACCAGTTAAAGTCTCTAGCACCCTTTAAAGTCTGGAAAAATGGAGCACACCTATCTGAAGACCTTGAGATAAAATGATTTAGAGCAACTAACCTTCTTGTCAACCTTTGCACTTCTTTAATATTCAGAGGAGGATCCATCTGTAATAAGGCATCAAGCTAGTCTGGATCAGGCTGTATCCCTTTCTCACTTATCACATACCCTAGAAACGTTCCGGACTGTAGTCCAAAAACACATTTTTCTGGATTTAATTTTAAATTAACCTTTGCCAAGTTGGCAAAAGTTTCTTGTAGATCTTCTAAGTGTAATTCTTCCTCCACACTCTTTACCTTTATGTCATCAATATATACTTCCATATTTCTCCCAATTTGATCAGCAAACGTTTTATTCACCAACCTTTGATAGGTAGCTCCAGCATTTTTCAGTCCAAAAGGCATCATCTTGTAACAATGGAGGCCCCTATTTGTAACAAAAGTAGTGTGTTCCTGGTCCTTCAGGTCCACTTGTATTTGATTATAACTGGAGAAGGAATCCATGAAGGACAATAACTTGTTCCGAGATGTGGAGTCTACCAACTGGTCTATCCGGGGGACTGTATAAAGATCTTTTGGGCAAGCCCTATTGAGGTTAGTAAAGTCGATACACATACGTCATTTCCCATTCTTCTTTTTTACTAACACTGGATTGGCTGTCCATAAAGGGTACTGAGACTCCTTTATGTGCCCCATTTTTGTAAGCCGGTCAACCTCTTGAACTATGACATCAACTTTTTCTTTAGAGAAAGTTCTTATTCTCTGCACAACAGGTGCTACATCTCCTCGGATGGATAGTTGGTGTGATATAACATTCGCAGGAACTCCAGTTACATCAGCATTACACCAAGCAAAAATATGTTGGTGGTTTGCTAAAAAGGACAACACTTTGCTCTTCAATTCTGGTGTCATCTTAGATCCAATTTTGACATTTCTTCCTTCAGCCAAAGAGTGGGTTTCAACCTCTTCAATTGGTATCAAAACACCAGGGGTCTCTCTGGGGTCATTAGTTTCACCCTCACCCCCAGAGGGCCCCACCAATTGCTAAGCTTTGTTTATGCGGATTGCCCCCAGAGTTTAAGTGGCAAGCGCAGTTGCATAACATTCCCTTGCTATTTTTTTGGCTACTCCGAACAACTCTCACTTGTCCTTGAACAACATATTTTAAACATTGGTGAAATATTGATGCCACAACATGCATCCTGGAGAGCCAATACCTTCCTAAGATCGCATTGTAACATGTGGGACAATTTACCATAAGGAAAAGTACCCTGACCATTTTCTTGAAAGGGCCCTTGCCCAACAAAACCTCCTCCTCAAACTCCCCGAGCACGTCCAGAGAGCTTCCAGTAAAACCCACAATAGACCTATTTGAACGCTGAATCTCCGCTGGATTCTTCATCTGTTTATAGGAACTTAAAAAGAGGATGTTGGCTGAGCTGCCAGTGTCAACCAAAATTTGCCTAATGTCATTGCCCCCAATTGATGCTCCTATCACCACATCATCTTCACGAGGACCGACTATGTCCCTTAAGTCATCTTCATCAAAAACAATGAAGGGAAAAGGAATTTGGGATTGATATGAGGACATGGCTCCTTCTAACTGAGTAGCCAGAGTGTGAACATGCCTCTTTCTTGAAGAAGGAGTTGGTGCAGTCATTGTGTCTCCCTCAAATATAGTAAGTGACTCAAAAAATCTTATGAGCCCAGACACCGTCTTGGTATATTCTGTTATAAAACCCACCTTATTCCGGGCTGGATCAGGATCCAAATACTTTGATTCTACATCAAATCTTTCAATAATTACCATGGCCCTGTCCGGAGCCGATGTCCTTGCATTGTTTGTTGGCCAGTCCGATGAGCATTATCAGGCTTATTCCCACTTCTTCTCTTGACATAAGCACCTAATTTTCTTCTTTCAATCAGATTCTACACCTCTTATTTCAAAGCGATGTAATCTTATGTGTTATGGTCAATATCATGATGATATTGACATAAACAAGTATTACGACTTTCTCTAGGAGATTAAAGCGCTGCCGACTTCCTAAAATGTACCTCATCTTTTGTTTTGTCATAGATGGTTGCCACATTCTCTTTTAATTCGGCAAACTACTCCGGTTGGACCCAAGGTCCTCGTTTATTTCTAAAATGTTGGCTCTGAGCTGGAGCTGGGTGAGATTGAGCCTTGGCCCTGTTAGGCCCCTGTCCGGCCTCCTTAGCCTTGTATTCGGACTGATTCTTGTTTGGTGCAGCTGGGAAAGACCTCATTTGCCTGTGCACCCTAGTTTTTTTCGTTTCATCTACATTGATTTGCTTTCCCACTTGGTTCAATAAACCACCCCATGCCATAGCCTTCTTCCTGGTGACCGAATCGGCCAGATTCCTTGGGTTTAATCCTTGTCTCAGAGAAGCTATTGCTACTTGTTCAAAGAAATCAGCTAACCCATTCTTGGTGTTCACCAACCGGCTTATATAGTCTTTTAGTGATTCATTTGGCTCTTGGGCACAATGGATAATAGTATCTGCATTGCCCTTCACCTCCTTACTTCCAGCAATTTTCCTCTGAAATGCCACCCAAAATTTATCAAAGTTTCTGATGCACCCTTGTGGTAGGCTATTGTACCATTTCAGAGCATTCCCCGTAAAATATTGAGAGAAGGCTCTACAGAGCAATTTGTCATCATCATCAAAATTCATCATAAATTTTTTAAATTGTTCCAGATGATTGTCCGGATCCTTGCTCCCATCATACTTTTCCATCTTAGTACTATCAAACCTCTTAGGAAGGTTTGCGGACAGTATTTTGGAGGACAAAGGAGATTGTCTCTAATTCCGGCCACGACTAAAGATAGTGTCTTGATTAGGTGTTGCAAAAATACCTGGCTCATCATGGAAAACGAAGGGATCCATCAACAACTGATCCACATGCCTCCGGCTATGGCTGTGGCTGTGAGATGACCCTTTTCCCAGATGCCTTTTCAACCTTCCATTCATGTCCCTCTTTTTAAAATATTTTTAACCAATTTTTGTTTCTTTTTGGATCTGCCCTCATCCCTGCTGGATGACAGGGAATCCTCAAGTCCATCCTCATTCGAGGAGCTGCTAGAGGACTCAGACTCTGAGCTCTCCACCGATTTAGACCGGTGAGACTTTTTAGAGCTGACATGGGTCTTTTTAGTACTCAAGTGAGTCTTTTCTGATGGGTCATTCTCCCTTGGATTGTCAGTGTGGTGAATGACTGACACTTTCGATTTTTCTTTAAAGCCTAATTCCGCCTTTTTAGCAGCTCTCAAGGCTTCTATTTCAGCTTTCAGCCTGTCTCGTTCTTCGATCGTGTACTCATCATTCTCACCCACCACCTCTATCAAAGGTGGCGGCACTGCTTGCTTGTCCGGATTCATCCGAACTGATTTTCTTGCTGGTTTTGAATGCTAGATTCAGGCACCTTCTTCTCCCACTTTGGTTGCCAATTCAGTGTGGTTTATTTTGGACTGAGGGTAGTTTCGTCAGGTGTTTTAGAGAATTTCAAGGGTATTAAATGATTCAATGTTTTGTAGTGAGAGATTTGAGCTGCCTCGTTGTATAAAATGTGCATTACCCTTATTAATGAAAGTGGTTGGGTATTTATACCCCTAATTATGGACCCATGGGCTTTCAGGTCAAGTTACAAAACCGGGTCGAGTTTAAAGACCCATTAGTTTTTAAGTAGATTAGCACCTAGCTTAGTCAAAAGGTGTTTAGTGTTTTAGTACTTTTGTCCTGTCCGGATAGTTCAGTGGGCACCTATTGTCCGAATTACCCCTGTCCGGTTTTCTCAGTGAGCTGTGGTGAATAATTTCGGACTCATTAAGTATGTGGTAATGAGATAGTTTAGTGCATCTTTATGGCTACTTTTTTCTTTTTATTTTATGCTAGTATTGTGGTTATTAATTTTAATCTTATAAATTTCTTAGTATATTTCACATTTACATACTTGTATATTTCTTTTACAAAAATTCTATTTGTCCGCTCTTAGATTTATATTACGTTATTCTTCTTAAAAAAATAGATATGTAGATAATTATTTTGTTATCATCTATTTATAAGTAACTTTTATTTGGTATTATTTTCTTTAATACTTTTTAAAATTTAATTCAACTTGTCGTTTACCAATTATTTATTATATCATTTTTTCCTTAAAAATTTGCTTGGTCCTTACTCTTTTCAGATGAACTTGACTTATAACTATATTTTCTTTAATTGACGTGTATGGCTATTTATTCTATGTTAGATAGGCTTCGATTATAACCACATTCACAACTTAAGACCTTTACAATCGGGTCTTTACATTCCTAGCGTATCCTCTTAACTTTTCAGCTACATTTGATTTACAACCACATTCTCTTTCATTTGATGTGTAGAATCTTAAGTCTTTTAGTCGCGCATGGTTTGTTGTCATATTCGCTTATTATTATAAAACTGAACCATTACCTTTACCGTTGATTATAATTCTTTCATTTTTTATGAAACAAAACTATGAATAATTCAACTTAACATTCATTTATTAATATTCATGTGAAACTTGATATTTCTTAATAGAAAAATGTCCTATCTAACTATCATGCAGGATAACTCTCTTGATATGATATACAGTCTAGTGACCAATCATATTTCGATATTTCTTAATTACGTCAATCAACAGCAGGTTAATACCAACCAAATGTTAAACAACAAATATATTATCCATCTTCTTATCAACAATTCCTCTCAACAAAAAATTCTAACAAATCAAAATAAAAACAAATTATATCAAATCAACATAGATTCAAATTGTAAAAACATATTTCTTACGCATCAGTACATTTTTGTCAATCATAGAATTTCATCAAGGATAATGTCTTTTGCAGTTTGTAAACATAATTGTCGATACTATAATTCATCCGACAGTAAAATCATATTCTTTAACAACCACCACTCTTCATGTAACCATTCAGAGTTACCAAACTTGTTGTTTCACTTATATATAATAAATTAAAACCATACTATTCTTATTACCATCATTCCAAACTCCCTAAAGTTTAACAACTAAAAAATTTCATTAACTAAAATTTTCTTTCAACTCTTCACTTTTGTTAATATTAGTATCTTATAATATTTCTACACCTATACACCATTCTAACATCATCAACGTAACTAAGGTAGTATAATTTAAAGAGTCAAAGACAAATAAAAGCAATATGTAGCCAGCCGTTGACTTCCACGAATTATTCATACTGTTTTGTTGGTTACTTATTTGATACACTGATGATAAGACGATGCTACTGACTCCATTATGTGCAACCAAAATCGTCCTAAAATTAAACTATAAGACCTTGGAGATTTAAAAAATCATGAATATAATGGTCATGGTTTCTTTGTTTCTCTTTTCCAACCGATATTAAAACTCACTTCCCTGACACAAGTAGTTGAATGACCAGTGGAACAAAATAAATTTATGCAAGTTCTCACAAAATATACACCACTTCCATCATCCGATCACATTCTATTTTGCAGAATACATTGACTGAACTACCAGTATCAACCACCCTTCTTACTATTACTCCATCTATCACAAGAGTCACTAATAATGCATCTCATGAAGTTTTTTAAACATATAAGATCATTATCAGTAAAAAGACAAGGTTAATTTCGGATTTCGATGTAAATGTAAAGATGACTCATCAATTAAATGTATCTCCAAATTATTCTGCTATTTTTTTCTTGACGAATTAATAATCCTCAAAAGTGTATCCCTCCTAAAAATGGTACATAACTCTCGTTACAGGTTATTTTTTTCTCTTTTTACTTTCTTTCTTTTCTTTATCTTTTCTTTATCTTTTCTTTTTTCCGCTTTAAATTATTTAACGAATTCTACTAACTCCATTATCAATCAAACTTTGAATTTAATCTTTCAAATGAAAAATAATGACTATTAGAATGTCCATGATCATAATGATCATGGACATTCTAATAGTCATTATTTAGAGGAGCATATTTAGAGGAGTTTAATAATTCAGTTGATAGTTGATCCTTGATTTTATCATAAAAAAATTCTATTGGTGCATTCAATTCAGTATACCATCTATTTGAATTATCATAAGAATATGGTGACCTATTCATGGAATCCCTAGCAACCTCCAAAATCCTTTTAGCATCAATTCTATTTTTATCTAATGAATCTCTTTTTTTATGTCATATTGATTTACATGACTCCTCATTTTTGTATATTTTACTCTGATCTATATTTCAGTTCTAGCTAATGAATCTCCCATATAACCTTTCAAAATGTTTATCAAATCTTAACAAGCTACTATCACATGACAACCCTCTTTTAAACGTTGATAGTGCTAGCTTTTCCTTACAACCTTCCAACCAAGTCATCCTCTTTAATAAACCTTTAAACATAATCCCTTATTGATTCCTCACTCTTTTGGAATAACGTCACGATATGATGCCCTTATCAACAATTTATGAGTAATGAAATGATGTAAGAATGAAATCCATAAATCTCTAAAGTTGTCAACAGATCTTGATAGTATGTTGTTGAACCAAGCTAACGTCATTCCCTTAAAAGTCATTAAAAAAGCTTGACATTGTAAAATATCATCTAGTATTAAATCCCAAAATTATATTCTGAAATTGTTCCAGGTAAAACTTCAGATCTATCGTACTGTCATATGTTTCCACTCTATAAGGATCAAAATTCTATGGTAATTTTCCTTCTAATACTTCATGTTAATGGGGGACTCGGTTAAAGTATACATGGACATTTTTTATTTTACATTTTTTTTCAAATAAACCTCCAATATTCTCTCTTTTCCTATATCTTTATTCTTATTTGAAAATACTTTATTACTTGTCTTAACAAATTTGCTTCCAACTTATCCTTTCCTAAAAATTAATATATTTTCACAAATTAACTCATCCTTATCTTGTTTTTACATTGGATTCATATTATTTCTCAAAGTAATTTTCTCAGTCATAAGTTGCAAAGTTTTAGTCATCAATTCAAATCGAATTTTTCATCTCATTTGTTTTGCAACAAATTTGAGTTATATTGTTTGATCTTAACTTGCCCAGCTGCAACTCTAAAGCTCAAAGTATAATATTTAATCTATCCTCCTGAGGTTCTGTCGGTAAATGTTGAACATTCTTAACATACGTCGCTGGATTTTGTTACGGTATTACCATCACTGTTGGACTTACCACTTCATATCTCGATGTTTCTTGAAAAATAGTTTCTTCTTGCACTAGAATTGTTGTTACCGTTGGTGTTGGTTTAGCCGATGGAGTCTCTTGAATATTGTTGTTCCCACAAGGCGGCGAAACAACATTATAAAAATTTATTGTTGGAGATCCACATAAATTTCCTCCTAATGATCCTCTATCTACTCATGATATAGAAATAACCATTTCAAAAAAGATCAATTACTTTGAAGAAAATGTTCTCACAGACGCTGCCAAAAATATTGAGGGAGTTTCCTTCTTTAATAGAATTCTAAAAAAATAAGACTAAAAATAATTAAGAGTAATTTTATTAAGCAATGAATCAATCCTTTTTATAATGATTGGATCTCATATTTATATTTATATTTATAGTAATTTTTATCTTTATATTATAAGGATGAATGAAACATGTATATAATGATACATGCTAGTCATTTATTACAATTAATTATTGATGATTACTATATTGTCCATTAACTACCATAGGAAATTTAGTAAAACGTAACATTATTTACGAACATCATAATATGTCTAAGTCTTTTACATATTCAATTGAATATATTTCAACTTCGGTTATTCAGTTCATGTAGATGATTGAAAATACATTTTTTTACTATGTTGTTCTATCTTTTTCCCGACGTCATTAACCAAGTCTTTTACTTATGCTTCCATTTACCAATTAATTGCTCTTATTTCTCACACCTTTCTAGTTATTTAAATATCATTTGTTATTAAAATGATCAACATTTACTGACAATAACCTTGAGGTTTTTCATTATAATATGAATCTTTATTTTCCCAGGAAATGGAATGATGCCCAAGCTGCATGCGAACTTATCATCACTACATGATTTTATGGATAATCACATATCTAAATTATTACGTATAAAACCATCATATATAAATAGCACAATCAATATTTTCATATAATATTTTAAGTATTTTTTTCAACTCACTACTGATTTAATAAAAATATTAATCAATGACTCGAGAGCATAAATGCTTAAAGTTATTTTACGAAAACCTTCATGTAAATATTTATATATAGGAATATTATTTTGAAATTTATTTGATGAATTTTAAGAATGCATACGATGTATTATAAAATGATATTTTTATTTTTGTAGATTTTAAATTTGAAGTATTTATGTCAAAGGAATCTATTAACTATCTGGAGATATATATGATATCTAACCTAGTCTTGAATGTGTATATGTTTTGACTCGTGTGGTAATTATTTTAAAATCCCACATACATCCAATTAACTTTATTCCTCAATAATTCTCAATTGTGTTTAAGTATGATTGTGGTAACACCAAACTTTTAATAGTAATTTTTCCATACATTTATTATACTAGATGGAATAATTTGATAACTTATCTTACGAAAATCTGACACTTTATACATTTTCTTATCTTAATTCATATGAGACTTATTTTATTGCCCTTCTAAAAATATGCTTCTTTTAAATTGTTTTCCATAATAGTTTGAGCTTGCTATCAATATATAATATAGATTTATTAAACTCCACATCCTAGATTCAAACCCAACGCTACACTTTGAGTCTTGTAACTAGTAATGTTTTTTGTTTCCAGATTAAAAAAAATAGATCTTGACTGCTAGATTTAACTTCATTCTATTCTATATCAATTCTCTTACAAAAAATAATACACTTTTACGTTTTTAGCAACAAATGTTCAACTTTCTTAAATTTAATGGTATATTTTATTTTTAATAAAAAAGACATGCAATATGAAATATCGTGAAAACAACTTCACTCTACAAATTAGAATGCAACATAAAAAAGCGCTAAAAATTGGTGGATTATCTCATACTCTCTAGAGAAACAACAAAAATTTAAATACATTTGCCACCTTTATTAGTCTGCAACCTTTATTAGTCTGCAGTATTTTGGTATAACTTTTATTTTATCTTTTATTTTTATTTTGAAGATTTTAAAAGCACTAAATGCTTTATATTTATCGCTAATAAAATAAACATAGATGAATTTAAAATGATCACCTATAAATATTATAAAGTATCATTTGTAATCTTGAGTTAATATGCAATTTAATTTGCATAAATAACTATGAATTAAATCTTATAATTGTATGCATCTTCTCACATTTTTATGTGATTTTTTCGATATTTAAAATCTATACGTAATTCATTTTTTTGATATGAACATTTTATAATTTATAAATCTAATTTTTATTATCCATTTAGTTTTACTATGACTAATGTAAGAAAGTCTATTATGGCATATAGTATAATGCAAGAGCCTCAAATAGTATTTTTAATAGAAACTTCAGTTGTATATATTATTACCATTCAGTCACATAGTAATTCTTTTATATGAAAGTACCCAATTTAAATATAAGTAGTTTACCAGATTCATACATCATTTGAATATCGGCTTTAGCTAATAGATCATCATAAATTAGTTGATGTTGTCAGTTTGTACTTCATGCTCGTCAAGTTATTTTTAAAATATCATTAAAGATATGTTATGAGCAATATATACCAAGATGCATATGTTGTACCACCATTCGAAAATATTCATCTCCAAAACATTTATCTCTATTACCACAGTGTGATCTTTTTTTCAATATAGTTTACACTCATAATTTTATTAAATACTATAACCTCTTGCAAAGTCCTATGTTTTTTTGTCGTAAATAGAACAATTTCCTTCAATTCTCTTAAAACTTATTTTCTTATTAGTCTCTGTGCTTATTTTGTTTTGTTTTTTTCTTAAGCTTTGTTATATTTACACTATTAAAAGTTATACTTTGGAATATTCATTAGTTTTGTCTTTTAGTCACAATTATTTTTCAACATGGGATTGTTTTGAACTTTTTTCCTAAAATATAATCCTTAGATTTATGAAAAACTGGTAATTTTCTTATACATTTTATAACTTAAAATATTTTTGGAAGTGTAATTTAGACAAACACCAATCATTTAAAACTCGTTAATTTGGAGAACAATATATATTTATCTTTGAACTTTATATTTAAAAATTTAATATCTTTTTCTTCGACCGTATTTTGAACGGAAATTCATTTTATACATTTAGTACATAAGGTATATTTGTGTATATATTCTAAAGTCAGTAGATAAGCTTTTTTTATATATATGTCTGTGATATATTTGTTAATCTTATTTTTATTTAATTGTCATTTCTTTAATACATTATATATGTTGGTTTGTGAAGTTTGTGAAGTTTGGATCTAATATATAGACTATTTTGAGAGTAACGATGATAAATTTAACTTGTCATATCATATCATAAAGTTGGTTTCAAATTAGTCAAGATTGATAAGATTTTGATTCATAAATTTGATAGTTAACATTTCCCTTTTGGTAGCTATGATGGTATCATGATTCTTTATTAATGTTAATATATGAGAGTAATAATGAGAGTGATAGAGAACAATCTTACTTATCAAATCTCATACAAAAATTCTTTTTTTACGAGAGACTTTGAGCTAAATATCCAATATATCTTCCAAAACTAATAATTTCCACCACGATTAATTTTATATACTTGAAAACATATTATGTGATACAAAAAATTATAGAGAGTTTTATACGAATATCAAGAAATCAAAACTGTAATTTTGATAAATTTAAAAAGATATATTCAAAAGTAAAAATATTTAAAAAATAAATAATTTGGATGATTTTACCTATGAAAACTCGTCATACATTCACTACAATAAAATTTAATGAAATAATATTTTGAGTATTGCATTTACAAATTGTTAAACGTAATTCAGACTGATACATATCGACGCGACTAGTTTTAAATTTTTTGTTACTATGTTAAACTATACACAATTTAGAGTGGAAACTCTATGTTTATATAGTCGTGGCGAATCAGATTCATTGTCAAGATCCACTTTATTGTTATAGCATGCAATAATGTATCAAGACGATGATTAATACTTTCCGCGATAAAGCTAATATTTGTTCCTCGCGCCACATGTTACATGAGATGTAAACACGTGGTAGCAGCAGATTGTGATGCATTTTTTCAACTCTTCAATTAATTTCAAGTCTAATTTTACTTTTCAAATATATATTAGAATATATTATATAACTATTTGAAACCAATTTTCTCAATATATATTTGTTAAATGTAAAATACTTAGGGCTTCATTTCCAAATTATCAATTCTAATTTTTTATTTATTTATATATATATATATATATACTATAATGTTTTAATGAATCTATAATCAAGATAAATTTGTGGATTATTTAAATAATTTCGATTGTAAGGACGATATTTCAGTTTTCAGTTATGGATCTTTTGAGTATTCACGAACAACAATGCGAAGGGATTCTTTTGAAATAAATTGGGAGGATCCAAAGTCTTGATGAAATTAGGAAGTAACCGACCTTTAATGCATAAATGTCTAATAAAGAACCACTCTTAAACAAGAAGAACATAATATGTTGTTTTCTCTTTTGGACGACTATAAATATAAAATACAAGATAATCAATAAGTATTATTTAATACTTATATTACTCAATGTGCTACCAAATTTATTATTATAAAATATGCAGATCTAATTCACATTCATTAAATCTACTTAACCCATAATTTGATGAAATAAAATAATATCCTAAATTGCATGATTTCTTTTTATATCAACATACGATGTTTTATTTTTTTAGAATATAATAGTTTAATACTTAAGTATCTACTTACGATTATTGTAATGAATATTATACCATATCTTGAATAAACATGAGAATACATCAAGAGTGTTTAATTATAGACAATTTATCTCAAACTATATCATCGCCATACAATGATGTTAGGGTTTCATCGCAAAGGCAGCAAAAGAACTTGTGTAAAATAGTAAAAAATCAAATTCATAAACGTAGGATCCATGCGAAACATGATATTTAATTTAGTGTTTGATTATATACCTTATTTCGAAGCTTTATCGACGAGTTATTAAATGAGGCCGACGTTTGTATCATTATATATACCACTTTCGATCTATATCTTTGTTGTTATCCACACAAACGCTCTTAAATCGTTATAAGATTAAAACCAAAGGATTGGCGCAAATATGGATACAAATCAAACCATGTAAGAAACCATGCTAAAAAGACTGGAAATACCTTAAATGAAAACATGTTTTTAAGCTCTGATACTAAGATGATAGATATGTAAGATATATGATGGATGATCTAAATAATAGAGAGAGGATAACGAGGTAAAAAAATAGACGATGGTCATTTATTGGATCGTTGAACGACATAAAAACCATAAAGATAAAAATAAGAAGTCTAGAAAAACAGATAAACGTTTAGTTTAAAATATTGATAGCGCCGTAAATTAAATAAAATTGATGTAAAATATAACCAAGTAAGATGAAGCAAACGACATTAAAATACTTTCGCAAGGTACAAACCAAATTTTCGAATTCGAATTACTAAATTAGTTAATCATATTATAAACGTCCTTAACTGAATTCAATTTTAATTAATAATATTAAATTCGAATTCTACTAATAATCTTAATTTTGTCAAAATTATAAATTTGAATAAATTTGAATTATACTGGTGGTTTAATTAATTAAGTCATATTTAAATAATATTACAAGTAAATTCCAGTTATTAATTTAAAATAAAAACTCTTTATTTGAGTTTAAATTACATTAATATTATTAAATTTTAATTATACTAATATTTTGATTAAATCAAATTTAATTAATATTATAAATGATAAGGGTGTAATTAGTATAGCCCGAAACAATTGGTTCATAAATCTTATTTAAACATGTAAATATCTACGTAGATTAAGTCAAATATATAGTCAACTGAATATCTTAGTGGCTAGCGAAATATCATCAAGTATCCTTCATATAATGGAGATATATTTATTATAACACGATTTCTATACAAAAACACTGCATTAATCAATAAATAGATAGGCTGATTTGACAAGTTTATATAATCTTTAACCAAAACCATCAACATTGAAGACCATTCAGGAATGAGTATGTAGTGTGTGGGCATATTAGTCACATCATATAACATTTTCCTCACCCTCACACGAAGTGTGTATAATATTTATTTGGGTTGGCTTATGCACACAACCACGCTTTTTAGCTTGAACATCCAAACTCCATTTCTATATGACTCTCCAGTAAGGATCAATTTAGCGATATATCAATGTCATCAATTTACTTCCGGAGAACTAACATATCAAATGTCCATTTATGATTCATGTCGTATAGTAGTCTTCAATTCTAAAAAGAACGACTATGTCGCATTTCACTATGAAATGAACATATCTAACAATCATTAGATATTAAAATGCTCAGATGTATGAAAGAGAATGAATACAATTCAAACTCTAAAGTTAAAACAAACATCATTAGACATGGAAGACATCATATCGTACATCCAAAGTTTAATTTCTCAACGGTTGTAGGTCATCAATCTTGTATTCCGAAGGTCAAACATTCTTTTGTAAAATTAATAGACTTTCTTAAAACTTGTAGAGTCTAGGAAACATAAATGTACATCTACTAAACACTAATAAATAAATAAATAAATTAGTAAGAATATTTATCATGCAAATTTATATATCTAAGCATAGAACAATTCTATATTTCTAAAGTCTAGATAGTTTCCTATAAGATAAAGTGGTTTAGGTTAACTGAAAACGTAAACAAACTTATATATCGCTATGCTATAAAACATGGTTAGGCTCGCCACATCTAGCAAGAGGAAAATTTACCCTTACCGTGGTGACGCCCATGCTTCCCGCGATGCTATGAAAGTGCGATAGCTACAATGTCACAACCTATAAATTGGCTCAATAACAAACTAATTACCCGTGTGGACCCTATAATTTCGAGAAGAAAAAAACCCTAAATTGATTTCAAATTAGGGTTCCATCATATCGAGAGGGTTGGATATGTAAATCAATAGTAATGCTTCAATGAATATTCACACTGAACTCATATGCATGCAATGTAGTTGGAATCTCAAACTTTAAATCTCCAAATCATGTAATTCTAATGTAGTTGGAATCTCACACTTTAGATCTTTATATCATACAACTATAAAGTATGAGATCTAATTAGTTTTGTGAAAGACTATGTTAGTTTCTTAAGATACAATGGGTGGTTATGATACCAATTTTTGAATCTAAACAAGTTGAGGATTCATTTTTTATTCCTTATTTCCTAATATATACATGCATACATACATACATGCATGCATACATACATACATACATATATATATATATATACAAACAAACATACATACATACATACATACATACATACATACATACATACATACATACATACATACATACATACATGCATGCATACATACATACATGCATATATACGTACATACGTACATACATATATGCGTACATACATACACACATACATACATACATACATACACACACACATACATACATACATACACACATCCACACACATACATACATACATACATACATACATACATACATACATACATACATACATACATACATACATACATACATACATACATACATACATATATATATATATATACATACATACATACATACATATATATATATATATATATATATATATATATATATATATACATACATACATACATACATAAGCTTTAAGCAGTAATTAGTCTTTTGACTATCCACTTTCGTTACAGATAGCCCTTCGACTAAAATATATACAAAAATTTAGTCCATTGACTATCTATTTTGGATAAAGTTAGTCCTCTACGTGTGTTGACTATCCATTTTTATGACATATAGTCTTTTAACAATTCATATCCGATAAAGTTAGTCACTTAAATAAACATGCGTGGAGGACTAACTTTATCCAAAAATTGATAGTATGAACTAAAATCAGATGATTTTTAATCGAGGGACTATATGCCACAAAATTAGATAGTCAATGGACTAAATCAGTTCATTTTTTAGTCAAGAGACTATCTGTCATGAAAATAGAAAGTCAATAGACTAAATTATATTCAAAGCCTACATACATACATATATACATATATATACATACATATATACATACATATATACAAACATACATACATACATGCATACATATACACATAGATACAAACTTTTAATTTGATGAGCTAATAAAGATGTATTTGTTGATTACCTAAATTCATCATAATTACATACAATGAAATTTTGGTGCTCGCTTATAGGTTATGAGAGTTTACAAAAAAATAGTATGAAAATTCTCCTTGAATGAATTGGGAAGGTCTAGTTTGTCATTGAGATTATAAAGTAATTACAACTTAATAAACTAATATGTAACGAAAAAGAACTGTTACTAAAAAGGAAAATACGATTTGTACTTAAGTAGGTCATTTACTATTGCTACACATCCGAATTGGTCGATTCGTGGCAATAAAAAATTATCTTTCAGGGAGGCTCTATTTAGAAAAGTGAAGTGGACATATATTCACTAGTTATTTTTATTCTTCTTAACCAATAGTGAATTGGATGTTGAGAGTCAATTTATGTACTTAATTGATAATCGCTTCTGTTCTTTTAAAGAAATAAGACTGTCAACTCTACTTGATCGGCCAAATATTCAAATTCACATATAATTTTTAGTAGATTGATTTGGCCCAAACTACCAAACATTTTGGGTAGTCCATGTAAATAAATCAAATTTACTCTGTAAAAGGTCAAGAAGTTTAAACTTACGACTATTGGGATGTCCTTGATGAGTCTTAAAGTTTTCTCGTCGTCTATTTATAGGTTATTTATCTCTTTTCCAGTTTATATGATGTGATGGGCCTCTTGGGGATTTTCCATAATATATATGATAATCAAGTCCCTCACTGATTACTATCGTGCATTGTTTTTCTACTTACGGGCCAAATTTGTTGTATAACACTCTCTCATGGTTTCTATGGTTACCTTGAATTACTCATATATTCTTGTTAATCGAGTAATTTAGACATTAGTGTACTCCGAAGATAATTACATGCATCTTATCCAACCAAGATAATCCACAATCACGTTATACGCTGATAGTGCTTCCACCCTTTTTATTAAACGTTTTCCTTCCTAAGACCACATTATTGGTCAACTATATGACCAGTTGTGCATCATCTCTAATAAAAACATAATAGAACCTCATTAAGAAAGGATTAATGGTGTAGACATCCCATATTTTACAGCACGTGATCTTGTGTAGTATATTTGTCGTGCTCTATATATTTAACATACCTCATGCTACTCTTATACCTGCCAAATCAAAAGTGGTTAGTCCTGCATCCTTGTGAGTACATGTTGTGCCTTTAAGATAATTGTCTTAAAGTGCTAGAATGAGGTAAGGGTTCTAATACAAGTGTGGTGAAGTTTAACTAGGGTGTTTTACCTCTAAATCATTAACATACATTTTCTTCTAGATATTCAAGATTCTTAACAAAAGGTCTCCACAAGTGATGACACAAATGGTTTGCCGATCTGTATCATAAACTAGATAGTGTTCTGGCGTGATGTCGAATATAATATTGTTAGCAAACGCAATTGGTTCTTCCACCCGCATCAGTTCTCACCTTTCTCATCTTGTTGGGGAATCCTTTGGTCCTATTTAGGACCTTCTTCGCTTGAGCCTATTTTTTTATAAACTCGGAAAGTTTACGTTTGTCAATCATATTCTGAACCTAATCATAAAGAGCTCAACAGTCTTTTATAAAATAGCCAATATCATTGATGGTTTTGCATAAGGCACCATATATTGAAGGTTTCCAGGGTTAATTTATGGTTGGGTCGTTGAGGTCTGATGTTGGTATTGCTATTGTTTTTGAGCGGTTGCTGGAGGAGTAATATTTTGGCTGGTCAGAGGTGTTTTGTCTCCTCTCCTATTCTCATGGGATGTTTATGATTTCAAGGGCTCCTCCTCCTGCCGTTTCTAATGTTTTTTCTTGGATCCATGGGTCTAACTCCTCTTTTTCTTCTTACGGTCTTGGATTTTACCGCTAGTATCTGAAGATGCCTGATTCGATTATACTTATTGATGATGTAATGGTATTATTTGTTACCGGATTATCAACATCATCTCCTTTATCCTCGTTTCTTGTTGTGGGTTTGTGAATCTGGAACTTTATTTTTGGTTTGGAAGGTGTCTGCAGCATCTCGAAGAATATCTTCATCATCTCCATATTATGATCCTAAAGCTAATTTTCCAAAGTCTATAATTGTGTTTGTAAGCCTACTCAAGCTTTAGAGTTACCTTGTTTCCTAATTGTAAAACTTGTAAAAACACTTGGGAACCAATCGTCTCTAACAGAGTCGCGAATTTGGTATGAAAATATATAATAAGAATGTATATAAGTTTATTATGAATATGTTCTCCTTGATAAAAGAAAGAGTATAACACAGTTAAATTTATTATATACATATTAAGTTCTCAGTAACCCAATAAAGGTGTAACAACCAAGTGAATTAATATATGAATGTTTATGACTACCAAAATATAACTCTTAAAAATGTTAATATCTTCGTAACTGATTTTGCATTTATGTTATTATTTCTATCGAAAGATATTGGGTCGAATGGGATTCAGCATGATAATATTTCGACCATGTAGACTTCAGCCATAGAATATTTATCCATCCTTATCATATTTACTCCTAAATATAATATGGATCATCAAATTTTTAAGGATTACCTACCAAGAACCACAAGCTATCAAATTATTTACCAATAATAATCGAACATCAAATGTATTTATCAATAACCAACCCAGGTTTGATAAAGTAAGGATAACCACACAGGCGGAGCTGCAGTGGATTCCATGGGTGCCCAGGAACCCACAAAGTTATATTATATATTGATCAGTCCGAATATTGCTACCTCTCCGGACAGGGACAGTTTGGACCAAGATCACCAGACCGGACAGGGCAATTCGAACATCTGATCCATTGGACTGTTCGGACAATAACAAAAGTACTTAAAAACCTAAACACTTCTTGACTAAGCAGCTTTCTCTTCTACTTAGATCTCATGGGTCTTTGAACATGACCCGGGTCCATTAAACATGACCCGAAAACCCATAAGGCCCAAATATAAGGGTATAAATACCTAACGACCTGCATTTAATATGGGTAATGAAAATTAAATACAACTAGGTTGCTTAATTCTCCCTCTACTCTCTACTCAAAAATTAAACATCTACACACCTCCAAAAACTCTACAACAACTTACAAATTTACCCTCAGACGAAAATTAACCACACCAAATTGGCGACCACAGTGGGAGCACGAAGGTGCCTTAATCAAGCATTCGAAACCAACAAGAAAAGTCAGTCTGAATGAATCCGGACGCCCTAGAAGTACCACCAGCTTTGCTCGAAGTGGTCGGTGAAAACGACGAGTACACCATCGAGGAGCGCGATAGGTTAAAAGGCGAGATAGAAGCTCTGAGGGCTAGAAAAGGCTAAGATGGGCATGGAAGAAAAATCGAAAGCATCAGTTGCTCATCATACCGATAACCCTAGAGAGCATGAGCCTTCAAAGACTCATGTGAGTACCAAAAAGACTCATGCCAGCTCCAAAAAGTCTCACCGGTCTAAGCCAGTGGAGAGTTCTGACTCAGGCTCAGAGTCTTCTGATAGCTCTTCGGATGATAAGGGAGTTGAAGAATCCTTATCCTCTAGCAGCGATGAGGGTCGAACTAAAAAGAAGCAAAAACAGATCAAAAAATACTCAAGGAAAAGGGATAGACATGGAAGGTCATCTCACAGCCGGAGGCATGTAGACCGGATGCTGATGGATCCTTTCGCTTTCCACGATGAACCAGGTATCTTTACAACTCCCAATAAAGATACTGTGTTCAATCGTGGCCGAAATTGGAGGCAATCTCCATTATCTTCCAAAATTCTGTCCGGAAACCTCCCTAAGAGGTTTGATAGCACCAAAATGGAAAAGTACGATGGCAGTACTGATCCGGATAACCATTTGGAGCAATTTAAAGAACTTTATGATGAACTTTGATGATGATGACAAGATACTTTGTAGAGAATTCTCCCAATCGTTTACGGGGAGTGCTCTAAAATGGTATAACAGCCTACCACAAGGCTGTATCAAGAATTTCGATACTTTTGGGTGGCCTTTCGAAGGCAGTTCGTTAGGAGTAAAGAATTAAAGGGCAACGGGGACACAATAATCCATTGTGCCCAAGAACCGAACGAATCCTTAAAAGAATATATAAGTCGTTTTGTGAACACCAATAATGAGTTGGCTGATTGCTTCGAGCAAGTGGCAATAGCATCCTTAAGACAGGGTTTGAACCCTGGGAATTTGGCTGATTCGGTGACCAGAAAGAAGGTCATGACTTGGGGAGGGTTGTTGAATCAGGTTGGAAAACAGATTAACGTTGATGAAACAAAGAAAACTAGGGTGCACAGGCAGGTGAGGTCTACCCCGGTGGCACCAAACCCCAATCAGAATCAGTTCAGGAACAAGGCGAAAGAGACTGGGCAGGGGCATGGCCGGGATAAAGCTCAATCTCAGCCAACTGCACCTTCCCAGAGTAAAAAATCCAGAAATAAGAGAGGTCCTTGGGTTCAACCGGAGTGGTTAGCAGAATTGAAAGAAAGTGTGGCTACCATTTATGATAAAACAAAGGAAGAGGTGCACTATAGAAGACCGGCCACACTGCAATCTCCTAGAGAACACCGCAATAACTCTTTCTGCCAGTATCACAATGATACTGGCCATACCACCGATGATTGTATAGCTTTAAAACAATAAGTTCAGAACCTGATTGAGAGGGGAAAGCTGGGGGCTTATGTCAAAAATAGAGGAGGTAATAGGCCTGACAATACTCACCGGGTTGGTCCAAGTAATGCTGCTCCGGAGGGAGCCATGGTTATAATCGAAAGGTGTGATGTGGAATCTGAATACTTAGATCTCGATCCGACTCGAAATAGAGTGGTTTCCATTGAGGAATGTTCTAGGACAGTCTCCGGGCTCATTAATTTTTTTGAGTCACTCACAATTTTCGGAGGGGATACTATGATAGCTCCTACTGCTTCTTCGAGGAAGAGCCACGTTCATACTTTAGCCACCCAGCTAGAAGGAGGCATGACTTCCTATCAATCACAAATTCCATTCCCCTTCATTGTTTTTTATGAAGATGATTAAAGAGATATAGCTGGCCCTCACGAAGATGTTGTTGTCATAGGAGCATCCATTGGGGGCAATGACATAAGACGAATTTTGGTGGATACTAGAAGCTCAGCCAATATCTTTTTCTTAACCACTTACAAGAGAATGAAAAATCCAGCCGTAATTCAGAGTTCGGACAGATCAATTTTAGGCTTTACTGGCAGCTCAGCAGATGTGATCGGGGAGTTCTAAGAGGAAGTTCTATTGGGCAAGGGCCCTTTCAAGAGGATGTTCACGATACTTTTTATTGTGGTAGATTGTCCCACTTGATATAATGCTATCCTAGGGAGGTCTTGGCTCTCTAGGATGCATGCAGTGGCTTCAAAAGTCCACCAATGTTTGAAATATGCTGTTCAAGAACAGGTGGGAGTTGTCCAAAGCAGTCAAAAGGTTGCAAGAGAATGTTATGCTACAGCCCTGGCGCCCTGGACGTTGGGGGCAGTTCGTATCAGCGAGCAATAACAATTTGAGGGGCTTTCTGGGGGTGAGGGTGAAATTGATGACCCCAGAGAGGCCCCTGGAGTATTAATACTAGTCGAAGAGGTAGAAACACATTGTTTAGAAGAAGGAAAAAGTGTCAAGATATGGTCTAGAATACCACCCGATCTGAAAAGAGAGATGTTAAAGTTTTTGAAAAGCCATCAGCATGTTTTTGCTTGGTGCAATGCTGATGTTAATGGGGTTCCAGCAGATGTGATATCACATCACCTTTCTGTCCGGAAAGACGTAGCACCAGTGGTTCAAAAGAGAAGGGCTTTTTCCAAGGAAAAGGCTGATGTTATTGTGCAAGAGGTTGACAGGCTCACAAAGATGGGGCATATCAAGGAGTCTCAATATCCTTTGTGGACTGCCAATCCGGTCCTGGTAAAAAAGAAAAATGACAAGTGGTGCATGTGCATTGACTTCACAAACCTCAATAGGGCCTACCCAAAAGATTTGTATCCAGTTCCACGAATTGACCAGCTAGTAGACTCCACCTCTGGAAATAAGCTGCTATCCTTTATGGATGCTTTCTTCGGATATAATCAGATCCAAGTAGATCCAAAGGATCAAGAGCATACCACATTTGTCACTGACAGGGGTCTTCATTGCTACAAGGTAATGCCGTTTGGGTTGAAAATGTTGGGGCTACTTATCAGAGATTGGTGAACAAAGCCTTTGTTGATCAGATTGGGAGGAATATGGAAGTATACATCGATGATATGATGGTGAAAAGTGTGGATGAGCAATTGCACTTGGCTGACCTCCAAAAAACTTTTACAAACTTAGTGAAAGTGAATTTGAAGTTAAATCCAGAAAAATGTGTGTTCGGAGTGCAATCCGAGAAGTTCCTAGGTTATATAATAAGCGAGCAAGGGATACAGCCCGATCCAGACCAGCTTAATGCTTTATTTCAAATGGAGCCTCCTCGGAATATTAAAGAAGTACAACGATTAACGGGGAGGTTAGCTGCTTTAAACAGATTTATCTCAAGGTCTTCGGACAGATGCGCCCCATTTTTTCAGACCTTGAAGGGTGCGAAGGGATTGGAGTGGACATCACATATGATGAGGCTTTCAATGAAATCAAGAAGCATCTGTCCTCTCCTAAAACCTTATTTAAACCAGTTGATGGAGAGACACTCTTCGTATATTTGGCAGTTTCAAGTTGTGCCATCAGTGCTGTGTTAGTAAGAGAGGTGGATAATTACCCCCATCCAGTGTACTACATCAGCAAAAGCTTGATAGATGCAGAAAGGCGCTATTTGAAACTTGAAAAATTAGCATTGGCCCTGGTGATAGCTGCAAGAAAGATGAGGCCTTATTTCCAGGCTCATCCTATTATCGTCCGAACATCTTTTCCTTTGAAGAATGTTCTCCAAAAGGCAGACATTTCAAGTAGGATGAATAAATGGTCGGTAGAATTGGGGGATTTCGATATAGATTTTGCTCCCCGAACAGCACTCAAAGCCCAAGCTGTGGCTGATTTTTTAGTTGAATTCCACTCTGATAGAGATTCGAAGCAGACTACTGAGATGAAAGACAAAAATGTATGGGTCGTCCGGACGAATGGTGGATCCAGCACTATGGGATGTGGTGCAGGGGTGCGCTTGACTTCTCCATACGGTGACAAAATGTACCAGGCTATATGTTTTGCTTTTAGGGCTTCCAATAATGAGTCTGAGTACGAGGCAGCTATAGCTGGTTTGAAGTTAGCTTTTATTTGTGGGGCTAAGAGGGTCAAGCTATTGAGTGACTCCCAGCTTCTTATCCACCATGCCCAAGGTCAATCTGAGGCTAAAAAGGAGCAGCTAGTGAAGTATTTACTTCTTCTTAAAAATGAAGCACCCAAGTTTAAAAGCATTATTTATGAACATATACCCCAGACAGAAAATGAGTTGGCAGATTCATTGGCAACCATAGCATACACAGAGTCATATCCATGGATCCATGTGCTGGAGAGCCCCTCCATTCAACTTAATATGAGTAAAGAAGAAGAAATTCTTGAAGTACAGGTGAAACAACCTCAGGATTGGAGATTTCCTCTCGTGCAATACCTCTCCGACGGCATCGTGCCTCCGGATAAATCACTGGCAAGAAAACTGAAACACAAGGCTCGTGGTTTTATCATACTGAGAGACATTATGTATAAAAAGTCTTACAGTAAACCTCTTCTGCGCTGTTTGGGGGATGATGAATCTCAAGTAGTCCTCTCCGAATTGCATGATGGCGAGGGACCAGCTAATTGTGGATTCAGGGCTCTAACAAGGAGAGTTTTACTGGTTGGCTACTATTGGCCATCTATCATGCAGGATGCTAAAGAGCTGGTAAGAAGGTGTGACCCATGCCAGAGATACAACAATGAAATTCATGTCCCAGCCATTCCTCTAGAGTCAATTTCTGAGCCTATACCTTTTGCTCGATGGGGGTTGGATTTAGTGGGGCCTCTCCCTATGGCGTCCGGAGGGCGCAAAACTATAATTGTTGCAATCGATTACTTTTCAAAGTGGATTGAAGCAGCCCCTTTGGCAGGAACAACATCAAAAGTCGTTATAAAATTCATTTTATCCAACATTTGTTGTAGATTTGGTGTTCCACGAAAGATAACGACAGATAATGGGCCACAGTTCGACAATAGGGAAATGGAGAGTTTATGTGCCTCAAGGGGTATACAACATTGTTTCTCTTCACCTTTCCACCCACAAGCAAATGGTCAGGTTGAAGTGGCCAACAAAACTATTCTGTCCGGTTTAAAGAAGAATCTGGAAGGGGCTGCTGGGAAGTGGCCTAGCTATTTACAAGAGGTATTATGGGCCTACCGGACAACACCTGGGGCTGCAACACAGGAATCACCCTTTGCCTTGGTCTATGGGATGGATGCAATAGCTCCCATAGAAGCAACTCTCCCATCATTTCGTGTTCACAACTTCTCCGAATGCACTAACGAAGTGGCAATTAGAGGTAAGCTCGATCTAGTAGAAGAAAGACGAGTTAAAGCTCACCTTAGAGCTGCGCACTATCAGGGTTTGATGAGAAACAGATTTGCTTCTAGAGTTAAAAGAAGAGATTTCAGCCGGGGGACGAGGTATTAAGGAAAGTCTTCTTACACACTAAAGAGAAGCTGCTCGGCAAATTGGCCCCGACTTGGGAAGGACCTTATATGGTTGTTGAAAGGCTTAAACCTGGAACATATTGGCTAGAAGACAAGGATGGAAGATTTTTGACCCACCCTTAGAATATCGAACATCTCCGGATGTACTTGGAGTAGCATTTGTGTAAATATTTACTTGTTTAAACATCCATGTAAATATTTGGGGGCATACGCTTTCCTACCCGGATAGCGCGGGGAGGTTTTAATGAGGTGTCCGGGTTTTTAATTAAATTTGATGCCTTCTTAAAACTTTTCTGAAGTGTTCTTACTTTGTCTTTTGTCACACCATCCGGATTGAAATAAAAGAGTGATGACCACATAAACATTCGTCATCGGAGAATTTAAACACTCTCACTATGAAATAACTAAGGGCTATTTACACACTAGCCATCACAATTGAAACAGACTATGAAAGAATGTGAGAATTGTGCAAAACAAGGATATTCATTGAAATAACTCAAGTGCCTTGGCCTTCCAAGGACTTTCAAATTGTCAAGCAGAGTAAAAGATCTATCCGGTCAGATACCAGACACGCTTACAAAAAAGGTGCCTTGGCCTTCCAAGGACTTTAGTTCAGATAACGTGGAAAGTAAAAAATAATTCATAATTTAAGACTGAGCCTTTGAAGATGGCTCAGCCTCATCCATTTTCTTCTTCCTCTTGGGATCATCTTTCTTTTCAGGAGGGCCCTTCCCGGCATTTTCTTCTGCCTCGTCAGAAGAGGAAGCACCGGAGTAGCCATGCAAGTCTCCATCATCCATGGTGTGGAAGGGAAGGTCTTCATACTCTACGTGAAGCCACAAATCACCCAATTTCCTCTTCGGGAACTTCTCATGGAACAGCAGGACCATGTCTGATTTCACCTTGGCATATATTTGCTCTTGAGTGTCGATCACGTTGTTGGCATAAGCATCGATCTTGGCTTGGATTTTGGCCTCCTGCTCCCTTAACAGATCAGCTTTCTCCTCTGCAGCCTTGGACACTGTGTTCTCAAGCGCAATCTTGTCACTGATCAAGTTGTTGATAATTTGGTCATTGGCCTTGGTCTCCTCTTTTGAAGAGTTGAGATCTTTCTCTGCTCCGGACAACTTCTCCCGGAGATCCTTGATGGTGTCTTCCAGAGTAGCAACTTTGGTGGTCCACCCCTCCTGATTCTTTTTCAGCTCCTCGTTTTCTCCCTTTAAAATATTAGCATGTTGAGTGGAAGTGAGAAGGTCATCAGACAACCTCTCCTTATCAGACTTGAGGTCTTTGATAATTTCGGCCTGACTTCGAACTTGCTTCTCCAAAGCAAGCACCGGCTGAACATTGCTTAATAAAGACTGAGCAATAACATCCCTTTCACTTGAAACAGTAAAGGTCTTACCGTTAAAAGTGACGATGTTTGAAGTACTCGGAGGGAGATAAGCCCAGCAAAATCATCTCTGAGGAGGTTGATGAAGTACTCACCAAGCCCACCAAGACCAGTGATGTCTATCCCATCAATGCTAAGACCTCCCCCTTCGACCTCATCGGTTTGAAAGTCACCAGGAATCTCCTCTGCTTGCGTTGGGTCAGTGGGGTCAACTGGGGGGAGAGGCTCTGGAGGTCAGAGAGAAAGTTCATCACCCTTAGAGGTCTTTTTCTTCTTGGCCTCCCTGTCTTTGCTTTCATCTCCCCGTTTACGGTCTCTTTTGGAAGCCCTTGGAGGATTTGGGGAGTGAACTTCTTGCCTAACACTCTCCTGCTCTACCGCTTCCAAGAGAGCAGGATCAATCTGGCTTGGAATTGGCCCCTCCGGATTTGTTAAAGCAGCTTCCTCCACCTCGGCAGGGTCCGCTCCACCTACCACTCTCTTGCCTTTCTTCTTTTTGCCTTTCATCTTACTCGGGGCCTTGGCCCGGCCTGGAAAGTAAAGTGTCCCATCCGGTTCATGTGTCCTCTTGAGCACTACATCCGGAGGGGGTTGAGTGGTGAGTTCTTCCCAAGTTAAATCCCTCCGGCTAGTAGTGTTCCAGAGGTGAGATCTTGCTAAGTTGCCCCCCGTGAAGGCATCGTGGAACCGGTTCCCCCACCGTTCAGCAGTCCAAGCATTGATCTTGGAGCAAGTAGTCTGCCCGGACTTTAGATAGTCATTGAAGTCCTTGGGCAACACTGCTAAGAAAAAAGATAAAAACAGTCAATTTAAGCAAATTTGATGAAAGAAGAGATAAGAATATAAAGAAAAAGTCCTACGGTTACTCCTCCATCTGCTGGTGAGGAGACTTGGGTTGACCCCGGCCTTGATTTTCCTCCCGTTTTCCCAAGCTCCACTTACAAATAGGAATTGAGTCCTCAAGTTCCTCTCAGACTCTAGTAGGTCATCCACAGCTTTGAAGTCGTCCCCCATATTGAAGTGGTAAAAACGGATGTGGGGGTTTCTACAGAGGCTGGCCACAGCAGCAAACTCCTCCATTGGTAGAGGGATCCTGGAGAGTCGAGAGGCCATAATGCAAGCCATAAGGGTGTACCAAGCATTGGGACTCAGCTGGCTTGGACATAGCTTTATCAGATGAAAGTATCTGACAATCTCTGGGTCCAAGGGGAATCTGATCCCCCAATTAAACAGCTCCGTGAAGATGACTATCTCGCTCAACTTGTAGTCTATGGGAGTTTTGGGGTCTATAGGAATTCTTATCTTCACGTTCTCTGGAATTCCCCATTTCGTACGCATCCGGCCCAGCTCAGCTGTGTGGATGAATGCGTAGTTGATCTTTTGCAGGGCGAGGAGGTACTTAACATTGACCTTGTGAAAACAAGGCCCACCCTTCCTTTGAGACACTCCGGCAAATCCGGATGCCTCAAGCACAACTTTTCTTTGCCCTTGTCCTTTTGAGCAGTAACAGCACCACTAGTCTGTCCGGAAGGCTCAGACTCGAATGGAGCCTCTTCAATAGAGTCCTCCATTATTTCCTCCATGATTGTTGAGGAGTTTTCAGTAGCAGTGGTAAGGGGAAGGTTTAGATTTGGCTCAGCCTGACTTCCGGACTGTTGAGTTTCAGTATTTTCTTGGTTCCTGGCCTCCGGTTGGGGCTCTGGTGTAGACATTTCTCTTCGAGGACTTGAGCCAGTGCCCTTCGGGCCGGACATCCTGTCTTTTGGTGCTCTAATGGGTACCTCTGACCCAGTACTACTGTCCTTGGCACCCGATTTCGAAGGGGTGCCCTTAGAAGCTTGACCCTTGACCAACCAGCCTTTTCTTCGGTCAACTAATTTCTGAGGAGAGGTTTCAGTGTCTGACCCCATGGCTAAGAAAGGGGAGGGTTTTTTAAAGCTTGTAACTGTTAAACCTGGTTCAACAATGGGTTCCGACTCTTGAATCGAGGAGCCTGAGATAATAGGTGAAAGATTGGTTTGAAATAACTTCTTCGGTTTGATGCCCTTTATGGAGGAAGAACCTTGGTCTGATTCTGTGGGTGAAGTTGCTGTTTTGTCGATGGGCGAAGCGGGTAAGCCTGCTGCAATGCGCCTTTCCCTTTCAACCTTTTGCGCCTTTTCTAATTCAGAGAGGTTGAGCCAACCGCCTTTGATCAAAGCGTTCTGAGCCGTGAACATAAACACTCTGGGTAAAAATTTGTTTTGGAGAGAAAAAGCTTTGAGGATTTGCAGAGTAAAAACGAGAGTGATGGTGAAACTGTAGAAAGCATTTCAATTTATAGTAAATCTGAAAAAGGAGTTTGATTCCTAGGAGAATTCGAAAAGATTGGTAATGATTAAAAGACGGCGCTGATGTCACCCTCTTTAATGAAGAGGTTGCTTTTCGAAGAAGGTGGGTGCGAGATTCAAGGTGAAAAACGACTGAAGAAACCAACCAAAAAGTGACACGTGTCCCATAAACTCTGGCAAAAAACTGTTTGGATTCACAAAGCTTTATCAGTCCGGATAAAACCATAGCACAAGTCGAAAGACCTGTCCGGATAAAACTGCCCCTGATATCGAACTGTTTTTCATGTTTTTTACAAAGGCATTTGAACAAACACCTAAAAAAGGGGCTCCTGATGAGTCCGAATATTGCTACCTCTCCGGACAGGGACAGTTCGGACCAAGATCACCAGACCGGACAGGGCAATTCGAACATCTGATCCATTGGACTGTTCGGACAATAACAAAAGTACTTAAAAACCTAAACACTTCTTGACTAAGCAGCTTGCTCTTCTACTTAGATCTCATGGGTCTTTGAACATGACCCGGGTCCATTAAACATGACCCGAAAACCCATAAGGCTCAAATATAAGGGTATAAATACCCAACCACCTGCATTTAATATGGGTAATGAAAATTAAATACAACTAGGCTGCTTAATTCTCCCTCTACTCTCTACTCAAAAATTAAACATCTACACACCTCCAAAAACTCTAAAACAAATTACAAATTTACCCTCAGACGAAAATTAACCACACCATATATTATAATAAACATCCTCAAATACTAAAATTCTCCTATCTCAGTGGAAAAACCTGAGGTAGGAACCCAGTGGTCTTAGGTTTGAACCTAAGATGGTGCATCTAGTTAATATATCCTCCTCTCTTTAATATATATTTAATTCAAATAATATATATTTAAACTTTGTTATAATTTGGTACCATTGAATGTTAAAATGAGGTTGCTTATTCTTTAACTTCATTAATATATATAAAGTTAACACTTAATATATATCCTCCTCTCTTTAATAATATTTAATTCTTTACTTTTTAATATATATTTAAACTTTCATAATAGCATTATAATTTGGATTTGATACCATTGAATGTTAAAATGAGGTTGCTTATTCTTTAACTACATTAATATATATAATATATCTAATGTTAAAATAGGAAATGTATAATTTAGTCTAAAGCACTTAAATGAAAAAAACTCTCTTTAATATATATTTAATTCTTTACTTTTTAATATATATTTAAACTTTGTTATAATTTGGTACCATTAAATGTTAAAATGAGGTTGCTTATTCTTTAACTACATTAACATATATAACGTTAACACTTAATATATATCCTCCTCTCTTTAATATATATTTAATTCTTTACTTTTTAATATATATTTAAACTTTCATAATTATAATTTGGATTTGGTACCATTGTATGTTAAAATGAGGCTGCTTATTCTTTAACTACATTAATATATATAATATATCTAATGTTAAAATAGGAAATGTATAATTTAGTCTAAAACACTTAAATGAAAATACTCTCTTTAATATATATTTAATTCTTTACTTTTTAATATATATTTAAACTTTGATAATAGCTTTATAATTTGGTACGATGGAATGTTAAGTCCAAAACACTTATACGATATATGCTTTGGAAAATTTAAAGAATTGCTTTAACGATTGAATGTTAAGTCTAAAACACTATGCCTTGGAAAATTTAAAGAATTATTTTAGATCTTTTCCATGTGTACTCTTTTTTTTTCTTTTAACAATAACCTAATTCCAACACTAGCTAAGTAAGTTAAATTCGAGTAAATTAAAATTAAAAAATCAAAGGAATTTTTACTCTGACACTTTCAAGAACATTGACTATATCATAGATTTGTCGTCTCTGGACTCCTACAGATCTCAAGACAATGAAAGACATGTCAAGATACACACAGTATACGAAGATAAGTAAAAAAATACTAAGATAAAAAAACCTAAATATGAGGCAACATCGTCAAGCCGGATAACCTTGGTGTGCTCATGATTATAGACTGACAAAATATTGAAGAAAATAACCAATAAAGAAGGGATTCATGAATAAAAAAACACTAGTTAACCAAACGAACCAAAAAAAATCATACATAGTGCAAAAAAAACTTAAAGATCTATATTGTCTACTATTTCGATTTTGGACAATAACCAGGAATAACCAGGACCCCATAGGAATCAAATCCTGGCTACGCCACTCGATAACCATATGGTGATAAATAAGTATTTGCATATAACCACTTGGTAGTCTAAAATACCCTTTAGTCGTTTTTCTCTCTCCTATTTTTTATTTTTTAAAATGTTATATCTTTCAACCATAATTCCAAAAAAAAAGATCTGAAAATACCATTAGTTTTGTTCTTTTAAAAGAAAAAACTAAATCCATAAAAGCGATTTTTTATTTTTTTAGTTGTGTAATTATGTGTAATTGGGTTGCGAAAAAAATCCATAAAAATAAAATGTATTCCAATTATGGAATCACATGTAATTTGGTTGCTAAAACAATATTGGGTTCCTAAAAATAAAATCTTGTTGTAGTTGCAAAATTCATACAAATGTATGCATACATAAGAAGAAAATAATTGCCAAAATATGAGTTTTGTTGCTTAATAAGTCTGATTGTGTGAAAAAAAAATCAATATACAACTTGTTTTTTGTGTGAAAATAAGTGTTAATTGAGTGTGAAACAACTAACGTTTTTCTAATTCTAAAAATATGTGGATTTTTGTGTTAATTTTTTGAAATGACGATTTCCTAATTACGAAAATACATACAAATTTGGTTGTTAAAAATAAATTGTGTTCCAGTTGTGGAATCACATACAAATTTGGTGCGTAAATAAGAAAAAATAGTTCCATAAATAAGACTTATGTTGGTAAATAGGCCTCATTATGAAAAATCGAAATATAAACTTGTTTTGTGAAAATAAATGTTAATTGAGTGCGAAACAACTACATTTTTTGTAGTTGCAGAAATATGGAAATTTAGTTGTAAAATTAGTATAGTAAAAGCAATTGTGTTCCAATTACAAAATTACGTGTAATTTGGTTGCTAAAAAAAATTGTGTTCTAGTTGTGGAATTACATGTAATCTGGTTTTGAAAATAAGAAAAATAAAATTCTCCAAAACTTTCACTCATAGATTTGAAAATATGGATTTTGGAAAGTTAAAAGTAACTAATTGTTAAGTATGTACGCGTAGTGTGTTTTAGGGGTATTATTAGAAGAATTTATGTTACAGGTCGTTTCTGATAAACTTCAAAACTCATATGGCTATCGATAATTTAATTTGTACCCGAATAGTTATTGGTAACTTACAATTTTTTTATTGTAAAATTAATTTGTCTTTCTTTCTTAGTAATTTTTTAAAATATATTATTATGAAACTATAATTTTTCATATGTGGGAAAATACAATTCCAATGATGTAAAATTTAGTTTTTGAAAGGTAAAAATGACGACATCTTTCTCATGTATACCGACTTTCGCGAAACAGTCAATCATGTTTATTTTATTATTAAAATCATCCTCCATGTTTCACCGATGTACAATTTTAGTCTCTTATGTTTACCCAATATCACTATAATTTCATAAGTGCTTTAATTGTCACTAAATAGTTTTTCATATTTGAATAAAATTAAATTTTTAGTCGTTAATTATACACGCAAGAATAAAATTCAACCTTGTTGATGCAATACAAAAATAAAGATAAAAAATTATTTTGCAACAACAACTATGTTTGGAGAGGTGTAGTAATTTTTAACCTCTTTTGGTATGTAACTATATCTTAAACGGGCAAAAAAAATTATCATCAATACCTTAAGCAAAATTTGAGGCCGCATTGGTGTGTTCAAATGCGTCGCGGTAGAGGTTTGGTTTTTGTTTCTCCGAGTTTATTTTTAGCGTATGTTTTCCTGCTCGTTGCTTCTTTCTTTTGTATAAGCTTGCCTCTACTCTACCGATTTCCGAATTTATGTATCATGCAAGTTAGAGGTATAGCTTATACCCGATTTTGGCCAGACAACGGGTTAGGGTTGCAAACTTGTATAAAAGATGATACTTCTATTTATGAAATATAATATATTTTCTGCACAAGGTCATATATATTGATCACTTGTAGGTAATCGAAAATAAGAAAATAAATTTTATTAATAACTTTGGAGTTGGTATAACGGGATACATAATTAGTTGGAAAAGTCATAGCATATGATAAGTTGTTAATAGGTCTAGTTTTTTCTTACAGTTTTTTAGGGCCTTACCTACCTCTCCCCCCTCTTCGATTTGATTCATAGCTTGGTGCATTCCTTCAGATTTTCGACGAGTCCTTCATGTGTCGCCTTTTGATTTCCATGTAGGATTCTTACTTCACCTTCGACCATTTATTTCAAAAATTGATGGCAGGTGGAGGAGCCGGTTTTGAGTTTGTGAAACCAAAATCATCCTAGGATCAGTATGTAAGGTATCGGAGTATCGAGCATGACGAACTTAGTCACCTTAGATTTAGTCAATCACCATGATCTAATTGTAACCTCTAGCAGCGTTGTTCCTAAGGACATCGTGGTCTAACCATTGAAATCTACCATAGGGTGAAAGGTTTTATCGTAGACGGTTTTGAACCACAACTACTTCACAACCGAGCTGAACAACATATTAAAAACTGCCCCCATGTACGGATGCATCATATCCTCATGGTCCTTGACATTAAAGTAGATCAACAATGTAGATACCCGCATGCGCCCACTCTAATAAAGTCGATCCTCTGTATATTGATGATCGATGTCAACTCTCAAATGTAACGTTTATGGGAGCTGAGTGTATAGTTTCTCAACTAGTATTTTCATAGAGGGTGATGATGTATGTCTTAGGATTCTTGCCTCTGTCTTTCTCTCTGTCAAGATGATCATTCTGTTGATCTAGCTCTTCTTCTTCCCTTTTTGCTTGATCTTGAAGACTGTGAGCCATGCGCCGAAGACTTCGGGCCCGCTCTAGCTGGTATCTGGTGGATGGCCTAACGAATTCCCTCAAGTTCCCTCTTTCATGGGCTTTTAGATTTATGCCCTTAGCATCCAACATTCTTCCTTGGTATGGTCGTGATGCCAATGGTATTTGAATTACTTATTGTGATTTCTAGTTACCAAATATGAGAACATATTTCCAGGTATATCAGGAGGTCTTGTTCTTAATTTGTTTGTAAAGATAAGCATTCCACAAAGTCAACGACAGGTTATAGGATTACTCGTTGGGACAGAATCTTTGCCATGATGGTATAGGCAATGGGCCTCTTCAGGAAATGTCACTACTTTTTATTTCTTAGGACGCTTCCCCTCTGTGGTCAAAGAATCCATTTTCTAAACCGAGATGAAGAAGGGATACTTCGGGAGCAGAGATTGGCAAGTTGCAGATGCTTTCAAATGGTCGCGGCAATCAACCACCTTAGCACTAAGGTTAACATGTCGCGAGATGAATTCCCTCAATTGTTTTCCCCACGTTTTCTTGAGCATCCATAAGTAGCAGGCTCCACCTTTTATATCATTGTTGAAGGAAAAACAGGCCATGAACAACTTCCTCAGTGGGAAAACGTGTGGATGGATCATTGAAGCATTTGGTAGAGCCACACCACGGTATATCCTTGAAGTCTTAGGGATAATGAGCAGCACATTACCGGAACCTCATATTGGAGATACTTTATGAGCTGCCTAAACTATAGCATGTGGTGCTCGGGGACACTTGCACCGGTCAAGTATTACAACTTCATTATATCCAAGTTTTTTGGTGTTTTCTTGCTGAGGATTCTCACGAATATAACAAATTGCGCACCCCCTCTATGGAATGGCAGCTAGTGCGTCGGGACTGACCAATCGGTCTCCTCTGTATGGGAGTGTCACCTTCTAAAAAACTCTTTTTGATCCGTCTGACGAATATGAGCTTCAACGGAGCTATAATCGATTTGATACTATCGAATCATGACTCCCGCACTACGACCCCATCCCGTAGGTTGAGGTTTCATGTTCACTCGCCTTTGGGTGTCTTTTTACCTAAATTCCTTCTCTGATGGGGGGCACAATCGTCCAATCGCCTCTTGGTTCGACGATGATTTCCGACTACTTGCGTAATGTTGCTCACTTCATAAGCTAGTTTTTCAATTCTTTCGTTGGTGATAATGGAGGGATCATCGTCCTCATCATCATTGTCCAAGAGAATAAAATGGATTTCATCCGTGGGAGAAGTGACAGACTGTTCCTCGTATAGAGGATTTTCCATCTCATCGTGGTGGATTGGCTCGTCGTTAATGCTTACCTCTCGAGGCGAGGTGAGCTGCAACATTAATAGTCTTAGTTCGATGGTGGACATTATGAAAACCTTAGATTCATATTATCAATAGTGGAAATCTTTGATATTTAGTAGGTTTGGAAGTTGGTTGATTCCGTTCTCGACAATGGAACCAAAATGGTGAGGCAAAAATCACCCTAACTTAATGAACTAAAATGGTTTGAACAAATAGGGATTTGTGATAAAATATATTATGAACTTGAAATAACTAAGTGAAGAATACTTATATATTATTTGTAATATGGATTACAAAGCATAATATCTTGTTATTGTTACTGTTTTTCTCTCTAGCATTCACCTTCCTCGGAAAGGCTACATTTACTCAATTTATAGCAGCCCCAATTTGGTGAAGGCTTTGGCTACTGGCTCCTTATTAGCGAAACCTTTTCTAGCCTTCCATACGTTTTTCCAGACGATGGTACGTCCTTGGGGGAAACCTTTTTGTACAATTTTAGGCCATGTTTCTGTATGTTATCAGACACGACTTCTGTACACCTCAACGAAACTCGCGGGTAGGAAGAATGATGAAGGCTAAGTCTTTGTTGGCTAACGACCGCGGAAGTACCAAATGTGAGCTCTTTGTGAACTCATCGTCGGGCAGACGTAGGATTTCTCTTTGTATAGCTGATTTTGGGCTAGCTTGGGCTTAAGTGACAAATCTGTCGCTTATGGTCATTGGGCCAACCTTAGCCAACATGTCCCTGAGCAAACAGCTGGTTGTTTAAGGATAGCTGGCGAGTTATGATCGCTTAAGGCTTGTTGGTCAAGCTACAAGTCTTGGCCTTAAGTGACCACTGGTCGTTAAAGGCTATTTGGCCAGGGTAGACAACATTGGCCTTTAGCAATCTTGTGGTTGCTTAAGGTCGTTAGCCTGACGTGTTCGATCGTATCTTGCATTGTAGTCGAATTTCTTGGATTTGGGTTGGGTTAGGTCACATTGGACATGTTTGTGCCATATCACAAAATATAATAATTCGTTTGTATATCTTGAATTTCGAAATCAATCTCAAAATATTGAATGAGACAACTCTTATCATCTTATCATAAAAAAAATCTATAAACTTGTTTTTTCAACACCATAATATATGTAGCATGCTCATAATGTATGTATTTTTTAAGAAACGTGTATGAGATCAAGAATGATTCTAATGAACCTTAATTCCTCAAACATAAAACATCCTACCCAAAATTTTCATATAGAATTGTTTCAACAAAAATTTATTGGTCGCATGCAACATGGTACTATAGTTTGTGCCATAAATATGTTATTAATATACATCACTGAATCTTAATCCGCTCCAAATGAACTTGTGAAGTTCATCATACTTTATTAAATCCATCTCAAAACTAAACAAGACTATAATTTTAAAAAATTATGGTATAGCTGAGGAGGCAATTGCTTTAATATTATAAATGAATATCTTAATGTTACAAAATATTAAGCTGAACTGAAATTTACATACAATCATTACAAATATATAATATTCATTTTATATGAAAGCAAAAATTGAATTATGTCATGTTGATTATTATTTGTAACACGTCATTACACAGCTAATAAAGTCAGTGGATTATACTATTTATTATATTTTCTTAATGTTATTGATAATGGTAGAATTGTTCAAAGGGCATGTCTTACAAAGGACTAATTTCACTTATATTTAAGATGTATTTATGTATTTATTTATTCACATATCTAATTAGTTTAGTTATGTTATTTTATTTATTATTTTATGGGCTTAAGATTGACTTGGACTTGGGCCACGTTTGGATGTGGGCTCTGATCATACTCGATCCATTAAGGCTAATATCACATATAAATAGCCTTTTAAGAGCATTTAATAAGAGAAATATGTTTTATATAACATGTCAGACTTTATATCTCTCTAAACATTAACTTAAGCAGTTCAATTATCTCTTCTTCCATAAAACATTTAATAACTTTTCATCATATTACCTAAATAACCCTCCAAAAATAATTGAATGTATCATATTAGCAACCCTAGTGTGATCCTTATAGAGGGGCCCGAATAACCCGAATAACGAGATCCAAAATATAGGGTACAAGAATTCGTCTTCGTAACACTCTAAAACATGAACCTTGATATGCAAATAGATATTTCCCTAGAAAATGAGGGATTTATTATCGAAGAAGAATCTAGTCAGATACCATGTATAAATGATGAAAATCAAGGACGATGGCTCATGCAAGAGGAGCGAGACCAGTTACGAGGAAAATTGGGTTGTTGAGGTCCCAAAGAGAAGTTGAGGTGAACCTTCTAAGTAAAGTTCAACCAAAAGGTCAAAAATTTGATGGTCAAGAGGGCATGAATGGACTAACAATACAACCTAATACTTAAAATAGTTTGAAAAACACCAAAAGGTCGGTCTAAAAAACTAGGTTTTAAAAAAGGAATGTGAAACCAAGAATTGTTCTAGTTCTTCAAAATCTAGTGAATATTCAGTCTCTGAATCTGAGGTATCATCTTCCTCTTCAAGTAGTGATCACCATCATAAGAAGAGAACGAGTCATCATGATAAGCGTCATCCAAAAAGATGTTCTAATCAATATCATAACTCAGGCAAACAAGAATATCTGGATAAAAAGAATATCAAAAGAATAAAGAATGGATAAAGCGTCACGAAAATGAAGGGATCTTGAAATCATAAAATTAATTATATGGTGAGTGATCAGTTTGTTATTCAATCTGAACCATGTATATTTGCGATATCTTATTATGATCATAGTTCAACCAATGGCATAATTGGAGGCAATCTCTTATTTGTGGAGATTTTATCTTGTCATTCGCCCAGACGGTTCAGTATTTTAAATATGGTAAAATTCAATGGGAGAAAAGATCCAGACAACCATCTCGAATAATTCGTGAATTTCATGATGAATGTCGACTATGATAATAAACTGTTGTTCTAGGCTTTTTCCCAAATTGTCCAGGATAGTGCCTTAAAGTGGTATAATCGGCTTCCGCATGGGTCGACCAATTTTTTTAACATATTCTCGATTTTTTTGAAGATATTTTGTGGGAAGCAAAGAGCTTAGAGGAATTTGATACACATTAACCTATTATCGACAATTTGCTGATGAAAGATCGAAGAACTATATCAAATGTTTTATAAAAACCATAAAAACAGTTTGTTAGATTGCTTTGAACAAGTAGCTATAGCTACTTTTAGGCAAGGGCTCTTTGTGGGGGAATTACCTGACATTGTAACCCAAAAAAAGGAATTACTTGGGGAGGTCTGTTATCACAAGTCGAAAATAAATTACAGTGGAAGAAACAAAGAGATTGAAGTATCCTAGTCAACCAAGGAATAGATCTTTTGCCTCTCAACCACAAATAACAACCAGTTCTCGTCTGAATCATTTTGGACATAATTCTCGTCAAATCAAGGCCACCCAATAATCTTAGGGAAATAATTTATACCTCGGGGAAATTAGTGGATTCAACCTGATCACTTTGTAGAGTTAATTGAAAGTGTTGCAACCATTTACAAAAAAGCAAAGAACTTTGTACATTTTCGAAGGCCAACATCCATTAAACTCCAAGGGAAAATATGAATACTCGGTTTTGTAGGTATCATAATGATGTGGGGCATGGTACTAAAGATTGTATTGCTTTTAAGCAAGAATCTAATCTTTGATTGAAAATGGAAAACTGATCACTTTGGTCAAAGTATAATTGAGGGATAGATCATTTTCACCAGTAATGGGACAAACTGTTGTTCGAACTCAAGTCATAGAATCAAGCATGTAAACAAGAAAAAACTACATATTTCCAAAAATTATAATGAGTTTGATGAGAATTGAGAGTATCTGGACCTTGATCCACATCGAATCCAGATTATGATGATCAAAGTATCATTGACTATTTTTCTTTTGGGGGAGGATACTGTATCAGCCCCCTCGAGTTGTTCTATGAAGAGTCATGTAGTTTGCTCAACTATCCAGTTAGAAGGGAAAATGTATACCCGTCTATATCAGAATATGATGAAATTTATTGTATTTGATGAGGATGATCTGAGAGATGTTTTCGGGCCACATAAGGATGTTGTGGTGATTGGGGCTGCAGTTGAGGGAATTAAAATTCTAAGAGTTCTAATTTTTTTTTATCCACCTATAAAGTAAATAAATAAAAACCACCAATCTTTCAACGGTCGAATAGAACCATAGTGGGGTTTACTTGGAGCTCTACTAAGGTGGTTGGGGAGTTGGAAAGTGAAACTGTCATCAGAAAAGGGCTTTTTAAACAGATAGTTACAATACTTTTTGTAGTGGTTGATGGTCTCAAACCATACAATAATATCTTTAGTAGATATTGGTTATCAATGATGCAAGATATTATCTTAATGGTTCACCAATATATGAAGTGTGCAGTTATGGGAAGATTTGTTCGAAGTAGCCAAAAAGTGGCCATGAAATGTTATTCCATTGTTTTGGCTCCTAAAATATTAGAGAATGTGACAGTCAAGATATAATAGCAATTAATGGAGTCCTCTTTGGAATCAAGCAAACTGGATGATCCGAGGGAGACTCCTAGTGCAGTTATTTTGGACGAAAATGTTGAGTTGTATACTTTCGCAAATAGAAAATGTCTTAGGATTGTATCCGAATTATCATCGAAAATGATGGAACAAATTTTGTCTTCTTTATTTAATAATTTGCATGTGTTTGCTTGGGGTATTGAGGATGTAACGGGCGTACATGTATGCATCATTTTCCATAAGCTAGCTATACGACTCGATGTGTAACCTGTCATACAGAAATGGAGGCTTTTTTCTGTAGAAACTTTTGAAGCTATTTTTGTAGAATCTCAGTACCCGTTTGGATTAAAAACCCAGTGCTTGTAAAAAAAGAAAAGAAAATGGCATATGTGTGTTGATTTCAAAGTCCTAAACATATCTTGTCCGAATGATCCATTTATTATCCCCAAAATAGATCAATTAATAGATTATACTTATAATAATAAGTTTTCTTCATTCATGGATGCATTTGATGGGTATAATCACATAAAGATGGATCTGAGGGATCAAGATAACAATACGTTCATAACAGACGTGGGCCTCCACTGTTACAAATTTATGCATTAAAATTTGAAAAATGAAGGGGCCACTTACGAACATCAGGTGACTAAATATTTCACTAGTCATATTAGAAGAAATGTTGAGGTTTATATTTAGTAAAGAGTTTAAAGGATATGGACATATATTCAATCTTGAAGAAACTTTATCAAATTTAAAAGCTATCAGTTTGAAGTTAAATCCGGAGAAATATACATCAGATTACAATCTAGAAAGGTTTTGAGGTATGTGCTAAGTGAAAAGAGAATTCAAGATGATCATGTACAATTGAGTGCACTATTTGCTATGGACCCTCCCAGATCTACCAGAGAAATTCAAATATTGATTAGAAGACTGGAAGCTTTGAACGGGTTTATCTCAAGGTCTTCAGATAAGTGTGCCCTCTTTTTCTAAGTTTTAAGAAATGCTAAGGAGTTTAATTGGTCTTCGAATTGCGTTCAGGATTCTTTTAAAATAAAAGAGAACTTGTTTTCACCAGAGACATTTGATAAGGTTGCTATTATTGAGTAAATTAATATTGGGCAAGATATGGCTATAGAGAAATAGACTGAGCGACATAGATATTCAAACACATCGATCCAACAGCCTGACCGAGGGAATCCTGCACAATACAGAGGTCACCAATGAATAGGCAACATGCAAGCATCATAAGTGAGGCCAAACCGAGGCCTAGTCACAATACCTGACCGAGGGGTCCTAAGACTAAATACTTATGGGTTACAAATCCTTAACATATCCACTCTTACCCAAGCAGCTTGGCTGAGCGCCAACTAAACGCCAAAACCGATGTGCCCTGACCGATCAACAACTATATGGAGAGACCGACGTGGTTTGATCGACGTCTGCTAAAGTAGTGTCACCAATTATTGAGGTCATACTTGAGTATTGGTTCTCGTATAACATAACCACAGTCGGCGTGCAATAAAGTGAGCAATAAAGAAAGTCAATGGACATTAAAGGTGACCCACGATCAATGCACCAATATAACTGTTCATGATTGAAGTAATGGTCATAAATGATAGTCCACAGTCATAAACACTTAGTCCACGATCATAAAAAGTGGAGTAATGAGCTTAGTTGAAGAGAGAAAAGCGCATAAAGATTTATATAAATAGGATTACAACTATGTAAACTGTATATGTTCTTCTTGGATAAACAAAACTACTATTTGGCATATATTTGTAAGATTTTCCTTTAATAAACTTGACACCGCCTGTGAGAATCTCGTAAAAAGAAAGAAAAAACATTATAATCTTAAATCAATGATAGTAACCAGATCCGGAAATGAAAGGGAAACTTCATAGAGAAATCTCCCACTAAGAAATCGGACGTCAATTCCGTACCTAGTTGGCGGAAAGTCTCATGGTCCACCCCTCGATACGGTCCATCAAGAAAACAAGAATGCAGGCATAGCTGAAACACAATCGGAAAGCTTTTAGTGCCCGATTACAATCGACCTAGAAGTAACTTTGACTGTCGCAGTTGGTGTACCGGAGCATGTTGAGCCCGTCATTGATTCCACCAACCAAGAAGCCGCCCCCATGGTTCACAAAATGGAATGAAAGATCAAGGAGACACAATAAGAGAAACAAAGGGCAACCTACCAAGAAACCAAACACCAGGAGGCCAGAGAAACCAAAGGGCAACCATGCATTGACCGCTAGGGTGCGAGAAGGTAATCACGGGAGGAAATGATCTGGATTAGAAGCTAGTCAGGCATACTGAAGAAATATATCTTCCAAGAGAGAAGATCCCAGTGAATGAGAGGGCGAGAGCAGTGAAAAAAAAACAATCGAATGAGCGAGAGCCAAGCTGTGAGGTCGGACAGGCAGTCCGCAACCGAGCCACAGAAAATGAAGTCCAACAATACAACCAAGTCTACCCTAAAATGGCTGCATCAATGCTAAAATAATCTCCATTCATGGAAAAGATCCTAGAGACTGAGCTCCCCCGCAAGTTCGACCATTTACGCATGGAGGCATACGATGGCAGATGAGACCCGAAGAGGTATGTGGAGCAATTCAGGAATATCATTATGGCCTTCAATCCAGATGACCCCAAGCTCTGCCAGCCCTATCCATGACCCTTAAAAGTAATATAATTAAATGGTTTAGTGTCTTACCTAAAGGGTCTATATATGATTTTGCAGGCATATGGGGTGTGTTCAGAGATATGTTTGTTATCAATAAGGAATCTAGACGTAAGAGTGATTTTATCATGAAGCTGTATCAAAGAAGGCACAAGACGCTAAAAATCTACGTTCGGCATTTTGTTAATTCCATGAATGCCTTGCCAGACTTGTAGGAATATATCGCAGTTGCGTCTCTCAAGAGAGGTCTAAACCAAAGAGGGGTGTTATATGCCGACCTAGTCAATTTTCCAGTTAAAAGAATGGGAGACCTCCTAGCCCGAGATGATCATTCATCTGTGTCGATGACGCGATAAATGATGACTCCCCAAACAGATCCTCGCAAGATCCCAAAAGAGGACCGTACGATAGAATGAGGACCAATGAGGGGCCTCGCCACGACATTGCAATGGGCTCAGGTAGCCGCATGATGAACCTCTACGAGAAACCAACACGACATTTCACCCCATGAACCGAGATGATATTGGTCATCTACGACAGGACTAAGGGTAGGTTGTCGATATCAGCCTCCACGAACCATAAGTGCCCCTAGCCACAAACACTCGAATATGCATTTCTATTCTTATCACAATCACCACTGTCATCCAGTGGATGAGTGCTGGAAAATACAAGAAGAGATTCAGAGTCTCATTGACAATGACAAGCTCGTGCAATTCGTGAAGCAAAAAGAGAACCACTACTAAAATGAAAACAAAGAAAAGGCCTAACTGGAAAATGATGAAGCCCGATGGGAAGACAAGAGGGTCGGAAAAGGTAAGAAACAATGATTATTCAAGATTTCAAGGGAAGGAACCTTAACGGGCGACAAAACGCAATCTAGGAAGAGGGCTAGAGTTGACCACGAGGTGCATGTTGTCGAGGGATCTTCTTACCATATTTACCATGACCTAATAGCCAAGCTCACCTTCAACGATGATGATCTGTGAGGGATTATGACACCCCACGAGGATTCTTTAACCATCAACCTAGACATCAGAGGGGTAATAATAACCAGGGTATTGGTCAATGATGGCAGCTCAACCAATATAATCTTTAAGGCCAGCTAGGATCAAATGTTGGAGGTTCCACCGTATCGGTTTATTCACCGAACTTTGGTTTATATGAAGGTAAGTCATCTCAGTCGTAGGCAAGATCAAGTTAATGGTATAAGTTGTCCACAACAATACTGAGAAAGAAGTCGATACGCTCTTTATGATTTTCGACGTCCCCATCTCTTACCATGTTATCATTGGAAGATCGTGGCAACATTGGATGGAGGTAACTCCCTGCATATTCAGGAAATGTATTAAGTTTCATGTCCATAATTCTGTAGGTATCATAAGAGGGAGTGAACGAACCTCCAAAAACTATTATATACTGACCGTTGACCCCATTAAACCACTGCGATAGCACCTAACCCTACCATATCGCCTGAACTGGTAAATGACCCCCATCAAAGTGATATACCAATTGACTCTCTTGAAAATGCAATTGATGAACTAGCGACCGAGGGTCGCAACCTGCGAATAGGTAACGATTTAGACCATAATTTTATATGCTCATTATTAAATTTATTACAAAAAAAACTTGGATACTTTTACGTGGAGCACTAGCGGTGTGTCAATGGTTGAAACCTTGGTAATTTTCCACGAGCTCGTAATCAATAGACAAACTAAACCCATTCACAAAAAATGGGCAATCATTATCGATAGAGAAGCAAAAAGCCATTAGCAATGAGGTAGAAAATCTCTTTCGGCTCAGATATATACGTCGAGCCCGATATCTGGTTTGGGTGGCGAACCTTATATTGGTTTAAAAGAAAGCATGCCAATAGCGCATATGCATTGATTTCACCAACCTTAACCGAGATTGCCCTAAATATGCCTTTCCATTAACACGTATAAATCAGCTAGTGGACACAACCTTTGGATGTGAATACTTGGCGTTCCTAAAGGCATACTCAGGCTACAACCAGATTTGCTTGTATTTTAAGGAGGAACAACATATCATATTCCAGACTGAAAAGGGGTTCAGCCTAAAGAATGTGGGTTCTACCTACCAACACCTTGTAAACCAAATCTTCAAAGACCCGTTGAGGCATCACATAGAAGCTTATATCGACGATATAATCGTCAAAATTAATATGGGGAGCAGAAGCTAAAGGTACTAAGCAACATATTCATTGTCCATCGCAAGTTTAATCTCAAGTTGAATCCAGTCAAATGCTCATTTGGAATCTGCAACAATTTTTTTTTTGGGTTACGTCATCAGCAAGAGGGGGATCAAAGCGGACGCCTATCAATTGAGAGGGTTACTACAAATGGATCCCCTAAAAAACACCAAAGAAATGCAATGCCTAACGGGGCGCATCGCAGTTTTCACCGCACTCAATGATTACCTCACGTCGCCAGAAATCTTCTCCGCTCCTTCATCGGGTGAGCCCTTATTGCTTTACCATTTGGTTTCTCCCTATTCAGTTAGTGTAGTACTAGTTAAGGAGCCCAAGGCATCTAGCGACTGATATATTATAACAGCAAGAATTTGGTAGAGGTAGAAACTCTCTATCTCAATTTAGAGAAATTGGAGTTAGGACTCGTAATTATCGCATGTAAGATGCGCCCATACTTCCAGGGCCGCACTATCACCGAAGGTAGGTCATTTCCCTTGAGGTATCTACTGCAAAAGCCTCATGTATCAGGTCAATTGATATAAGGGAGACTTACAAAATGAGTCTAAAAATTGTTTTCATTTACCGAGTCATACCACAATAGATTCATATTACAAATAGGTCCATCCCATTTTATAAAAAAAATTGATTATCCTAAAAACAAAACAATTGCATCTCCAAATCAAAATATTCGGTCCTAATTTCAAAATCAGTTCGGTCTCCTCAAACTCTCTTTGTCACATTGTCAAACTCATAAGGATAAAATTGTATTTAAAAATTAAATTTGGACTAATAGGTAAATAAAATCATATTTTGGTAGATATAGGTAAAACCTATTTGAGGTTGGACTTATTGATAAATTGTGTAAATTTTATAACCCACTTGGTATAAACCCCTTGATAAAATAGTCTATTGAGCTAGGGGAGTATGACATCAAGTTTGAGCCATGCACCGTAATCAAGGGACAAGTTATTGTGTACTTCATTAACGAATTCCTAATACGTGTGGCGAATCCAACCTGATTGTACCCCTGTCAAATGACACTAAACATGAATGTATTATTAAAGTGGATGGAGCATCAAGCACATCAAGCGGGGGTACATGTATAATAATGAAATTACCTAAAGGAGAAAAAATTAGGTAAGATATCCGCTTTGCTTTCCTAGTTACGAATAATATGGCAGAGTATAAAGCAGTATTTGGATTAATGAAGTTAACCCAAATATGTGGAGTACAGGTCCTTAGATACCGATCCGATTTGCAGCTAGAGATCAATCAAACCAAGAGAACCTACTACGCAAAACAAGAATGAATTCGCAGTTACTTAACATCTTTTGAAGCATACAAGTCCAAATTCTAGTTAGTCTTCTACGACAAAGTCCCTCACCTCGATAACTCCACCACCGATGCCTTGGCCGAAACAACCACATCGGGATAGCATACAGTTGTAATCTACCGCAACCCCCACATCCAATTCAATAATCTGCACAGCGGAATCCATAACTTATTGGCGACAACCATACATGATGTACATTCGTGACGGTTCTCTCCCAGCAGATAAAAAAACGACTAGAGCTTTACAGTTGCGCGCTACGAAATATAATATATGGGATAAAATTATTTACCACAAGATTAAAATATGAACACTACTGCAATATCTAAATCAAGAAAAATCTACTACAGTTCTATACGACTTACATATCAGGGACACAGAGACGTACTGTGGTCATCGCAGCCTGATCCGTTGATTCCTGCTCGCAGGTTATTAGTGGCCCGCGTTGGCGGCCGATGCAGAGCGTATAGTGCAACAATGTCACCCCTAGAAATAATTTGTTAATATTGTTCACCTACCAAGCGACTTAATGAGTTCTAATATGATTCTTTGCCCTTTCAATAAATGGGGCATAACTTAGAAGGGTCACTACTAATGGAAACAAGGAAGCATCAGTTCTCAGTAGTGGTTGTAAACTACTTTACAGAGTGGGTTGAAGCCAATGCACTTTCCCGTACCCAAGCCTAGAAGATATATGACTTTTTACACCACCAGATCCTAACCTGTTGCAGTATTGCATGTATACTTATGATAGAAAATGACCCCCAATTCTATCGCTTTCCCCAATTTATGTGTTTGTTACATACTCTTCTACCTCCTTACAAATCGTGAGTGGGTTACTGTCTATGCCTACGGGCTACTCAAGGGGCCACACTGAGCTCGGACCACTTGAATCCAATACAACGAATAGGCTAATTGGCCACACCCTCTGAGGCTACTTAAAGGGTCACATTAAGCCCAATACCTTATACTGCTATTATACACGAACTGGTAATAAATCAAACCTATAAAAGCTACGCAATAGGCTAAATCACTCTCTCCTCTGAATCATCCGATTGACATGCACTTCAAGGGCTACGCGATGGGCCATATAGAACCCTGATTTTGTAAGGAAAAACAAATCAAAAAAGCTATACCATACACATAACATTTGACCAATACAACACACAACTATTATGTTACTACTTCAAATAATTCAAAATACTATGTTCAACAAGAATACTTCACACTCATGATTGTTGTTTTCCATAGTTATTATCACAAGTCTATGGATAACTTCACAATAGTCCCACAAAAATACAAAACCTAAGTTCTTAATTTTCAACTAAATTATCAAGCTTCATGCGGGGTGGAGTCATTCCTGCCTCTGGTACTACAACACCAACTCCAATGGACGCTTTAGTTAGCCCTTCTTTCTCTACCAACGCAACGGGATTAGAGGCATCTAACTGTGGTTGTTTAATCACGAGATCAACAACCGCTACCATAGTACCTTCCAGATCCAACTGCTCTTCAATAAACTTCTTAAGTGACCCCAACACCATCTCAGGGTTTAACTTTAATACTTCCAGAATGATCTCCTTCTAATTATTCTCAATCATTCCCATTGCCACCTAAACTTGGCTCTCCCGATCTACTAAGTCATGCTCGGCTTTCTTGAGAAGCTCCACCTTATGCTGCTTCTTTTATGCTTTCACTTCTAGTACAACAACATGTAAGTTAACATTCTCAACAATTAGTGCATCCACCTTTTTGGATTGATATTCTATTCTCTTAAATTGGGTCAACAGCAGCACTCTTTGTGACATGCACTTCGTTCATCTGCAACCGAGATCAGTTCACATCGTAGATCATCATTCTCGCATACCACCATCTCATGACGGGTCCTCGCTGACCCATCGGCATAAACCACGCTAGCTCTGTCGTGAGCCTCAGGACCAAGCCATATAATAACACTTCTGGTTGCCATTTCTCCATAGCTTGGTAATCGACAGTCAACATACGCCGATAAGCCACTACCACAAAATTATGATGAGTGTGCAAGATACACAAATAAGTCATCTCTCAAATACCATACTAAAGCCCACTATATACTTAAGAAACTAATAAACTCACCTTAATAGCTAACTCTAGTTATTTTTGAAGAATTTAACCCATCGGTATGTTGTCAAAAAAAATAAAATTCAGGACAGTACTTCAACTACTTGAGCATCATTAACGAAGGTCGGGGAATTTTTATGTCCACCGGGGGAACATCTTCGATACCAGCAGTGGTGCAGACAACCTCTGTAGCGCAACCTCTCACTTGCACTAGATTAATCTTACAATATTTACAAATGACGAGCTAGAACCCAAGTTGTTAATGTAGTGTTATCCCATTGAGAAACATTTTTGCCTTAGTTGGTGCGCAAACCTCCCCATCAGGTTTCTTTAAACCATCACCCTCCTTCATGTTTTATTCTGATTTGTCAAACACAATCACCTTAAATATTGCCCCCTTCTTTAACTGTCTTCGGTGTTGATATCTCGCATACCTTCTTCTTTATTAGACCTCCTCCTTCGGCTTTATAGTTCTCATCCACCAACGATAACTTACGCTGGAATATCGGTATTGCATAAAGTATTACTCACTTCCTTTTCAAATGTGGAACCACCTCTTCATTAACTTTTCATTATTCTCACGACGGAACAAACCCCCTCATTTTTTCCTTCTCTCCAGATTATTCGATGTCATCTTCTTGACGATTGATTTCCCTTACATCCTATATAGTGAGCCTATCATCTTCTATTCCCCCGTTTTCTCGCGAAGGTTATGACTCTTCTGTATCTCTAAATTTTTTACTCTGGGGTACCATCAATCCTACCCCAATACAGTTACGGTCCCGATACTTCTATTTCATTAGCGCTCGCAGCCGGTCCACAGTTGCAACCTGTTGTCTCTCATATTCACTTGACCATCCTTGATAACCCCTAACTCAAGCACACTCCACAACCCATACTTTAGATAATTAACCTGTGTGAATAAGCAAGATGCATCCAAACCCCATCTCCCATTAGCAGCAGCTGATAAACCTAGCAATGGACAAGAAGGCTGCCAAATACACGGGAATGTTGGGCAACTTAGAGATCAGTATTATGCTCAAGAGTACTCTCCACCCATTGGTTATGAGCTGTGTGGGGTATATATTTATGAAGCTAAATAAATCATGGATAAAAAAGTTAAAGGTAGGTGAAGACCCCAATCAAATAGCATCGTATACATGCAACTTTCATTCTCCCGGGCTTGATAAGGTTGTTTGTTGGGACCTGACACCCGCGTTATGACAGCATCATGGATACCAAACCTAACCCTAAATTTACGATGACAGTCTTCGGTCAAATAACCATACTTCAAAGTCACACGCCCGAAGTACTCCTCTAAAAACGAGGGACTTTCAAATTTTGTATTTGTATCGTCGTCGGTGGCGTTACCTACTTTCTCGTTTCTTACCCTTTTTTAGCAATCTAGATCATTGAGTGACTGTAATGATCTTACAAAGGTTATTGGAGCATGGTAATGGTCAATTAAACATGAGCCGTACAGAGCTACCAACGGGTGGGTATTTTAGGAAATCGACTAGTTCATAAAGGCCTACCTAGATGGTCATTCGTGAAACCCAACACCAACACCCTAGTACTATACAAGGACAAGTGCATAAACAGTTTAGGTTTCGAATATATATGTTTTACACGACAAAGGCGGTGGCGAGGTTCTGATTTATCCAAAATAATAAGAGTTTTTTCCTCTCGAACAACATAATACACAAACCAACAAATGAATTATGCAAACACTCAATTATCTGTTTAAGTTAAAATTTGGTCATATTATCCATGTGTGATGGGATTTATGTCATGATTAAAATTATTTAAGACTAGACGCATTTTAGGAATCGAAACAACAAACTTATAATTTCTCTTCATGCTAATTTTGTGTTAGAGCCATCATGACGAACGTGTCGTCTAATTGCAATATGTGTCATCTTAAACCTGACATCCCATTACTTCGTCGGCTCGCCCACTAAGCTATTATATCCATAGATTCAAATCATCACATCTTTTTTCCTAATATATTTACTCAATTCAGTATTTTTATATCTCCCCAAGCTACTCAATGGACTAGGAGGAGCCTTGATAAGGTTGTTACTATCGGGAAAAGTATTATTAGGCAAAATAAGGCTACAACAAAAGACCAAGAAACATGGACATTCGAAGATATATGTACAACAACCTGACCGAGGAGATCCCGTGTTATACCGATTTCACCTATGAATATGAAACACACAAGCATTATAACTAAGGCCAAACCGAGGCCTAGTCACAAAACCTGACCGATGGGGTCCTAAGATTAAAGATCAAGCGGTTACAAATCCTTAACATACTCATTCTTAAGCGAGAATTTTGGCTGAGCACCGATTAAGCAATAGAACCAACGTGGCATGACCGAGCATCAACTATATAGAAAGCCAGACATGGTTTAATCGAGGCCTACCAAAGCAGTGTCACCAATAATCGAGGTCATACTTGAGCAACGGTTCCCTCACTACATAACTGCAGTCAGCACGCGATGAAGTAAGCAATAAAGGAGATCAAAAGGTATTAAATGTGGCCTATTGTCAATGCACTAGTGTAACTATTCATGACTAAAGTAATGGTCATAGATGATAATCCACGATCATAAAACGTTAGTCCACTATTATAAATAGTGGAGTAATGCTGGAAGAAAGAAACGTGCACAGATAATTATATAAATAGGATTACAATTATGTAAAATATATATTTATTTCTTGGATAAATTAAACTAATATTTAGCATATATTTGTAAGACTTTTCCCTTAACAATATTAACCAAGCCAATAATGGGTGAAAGGTTATACATTCACTTAGCAGTATCCGATTATGCAGTGAGTGTAGTTTTAGTTCAGGAAGTTGATGGTTGTCGTCGCCATGTTTACTATATTATCAAGAGTTTGGTAGATGCGTAAAATAGATATATGAGATTACGAAAATTGGTTTTAGGCCTTGTAGTAACAACCGGAAACATAAGAGCCTATTTTCAAGCACAGTTAATTACTGTTCAATCCTCTTTCCTACTTAATAATATTTTTTAAAATCCAGATGTGTCGGGTCGAATGCCCAAGTGGTCATTTGAATTAGGAAGATATGATGTTGATTTTGTTCCTCGAACTACAATTTAGGCACAAGCTATAGAAGACGTTCGGGTTGAATTTTGTTTGGAGAGACCTCATATTAAATCCACCATCAAAAAGCCTATAAAGTAACGGAGAGTTCAAACATATGATGGGTTAAGAATGTCGAGTTGTGGGCCAGGAATTTACTTATTATCTCCATTTGGAGAATCAATTTACCAAACAATACACTTTGGTTTCAAGACATAATATAACGATGCAGAGCATGAGGGAAACCTAGCAGGATTAAGACTTTTCTAGATTTATGGTGCAAAACAAATTCGCTTAATAAGTGATTTACAACTACTCATACATATGGGCTAGAAACAAAATCATTTGGTAAAATAGTTGAAGGTATTAAGGGAAACAACAAATTTTTCAAACATGTTAAGTACGAACTGTACACGGGCCAAAAAGTTTGATGGTTGATTCATTTTCAACCATTTCTTAATCTGAAGCATATACGTGGATCTTAATACGATGATACCCCTCAATATTAACATATTTTGAAATTTAAGACAATCCCTGAAGATATTTCTCAAATCTTAACTATTACAAACAAAGACTAGAGGTATGAGATCAAATAATTTATTACTAAGGGGAATTTTCCTATTGATAAAATATTTGCTAAAAATCTAAGGTTTAAAGCACATGGTTTTTTAGTTTTGGGGGATATCCTTTATAAAAATATTTTATTAGACCCTTGTTATGATGCTAAAGAATGAGATGGCAAATGAGGTCTCTAATTAGTCTGACGGTGTAATCCTTACCAAATATTTTCAAATGTAATACATGTGCTAGGAGTTCCACTGGAATCAACAGATGAGGGCTTGACTTAGTAGGACCTCTGCTGATGGCATTCGGGGGTTGTCAAACTATTATAATAGAAATTGATTGTTTTTCCCAGTGGGTGGAAACAGAGCCTCACTCTAGTAATACATCCAAAGCATTTATAAAATTTATCATTTCTAATAAATGTTGTAGATTTAGGATTTCTAAAAGTATTACAACGGATAATAGCCCTCAATTCAAAATAGAGACGTGAAATATTTATGTACTTCTAGAGGGATCCAATATTGTTCTCTTTTCACCTTTCCACCCTCAAGCCAATGGGTAGATATAGGTTACCAATAGGACCATCATGATGGGTTTGAAGAAAAAATTAAAAGAGTGAGTAGGTAAGTGGCCAAATTACTTACAAGAAGTATTATGGGCTTATCGTACTACCCCGTGAACTGCAACTTAAGAATCTCATATGCTTTGGTTTATGAGATAGATATGGTAAAACTGATCCAATATACCCTCCCATATTTTAGAACTGAATGTTATTACAAAAAGGATAACAATACAACTAAAAGATTAGATTTTATTGAAAAAATGAGAACCATAGATCATTTGAGAGTTGTTCATTATCAAACCTTGATGAGAAACAGGTATGCGTCTCGAATTCGAAGAAGGGAATTCGAAATAGGAGACAAGATTCCAAAATAACGTTTTCTTACAGACCAAATATTGAACATTAGGGAAATTAGCACCTAATTGGGATGGGCCATATTCAATAAATGAAAAAGTTAAGCCTGGAACTTATCAGCTAGCAGATCAAGAAGGAAACCTGCTGAGACACCCATAAAACATCGAGCATTTAAGACTTTATCTTGAATAGTTATAAAACTGTTTATTTTGTTTTTAAATTATATAAATATTTTTGGACATACTATTTCTTATCCTGGTAGCTCATGGAGATTTTAATGAGGTGTCCGAACTACTTGCAATCTATCATATTTTTACTTTAATTCTTCTTAATTTATTTATGTGCTCTGTATATATTGGTGATGACATTCAAAAGGTTCCAAACTTAGTTGTTAAATTATAAAGGTTCCAACGTTAGTTGGTCGCATTATAAAGGTTCTAATATTACTTGGTCAAATATAAAGGTTCCAACGTTAGTTGGTCACATTTAAAAGGTTCCAACATTAGTTGGTCAAGTGTAAAAGTTCCAACATTATTTGGTCACATTTAAAGGTTCCAACATTACTTGGTCACAATTAAAAATCTTGAAAGGATGATGATTCGAATACAAACACTTAAATAAACCTTCGAATGAGATACCTTCAAATAGGGTGTTTAATCAATCTGGGGAATGCTTAAATTAAATAAGTTATTTACTTTCGAACAAATAGAATAAGAAAAAATCAAAGGTGTGATAAAAGAAGTGAGTGAATCAAATATAATAATTACGTTCAAAAGGAATCAAAATAAAGGTGATCCATTTATAGTGGTCCGAATACAAAATGTCTTTGGTAAGACAAGTAATTTTTAGAAAACCAAGAAAAAGTACTACAAAATGCCTTGCTTTAGCCAAAACCTTATACACAATGATAACAAAATACAATTTTATTTTCCTACGGGCTCATCCCCATCAGCGTCATCCTTTTATGAACTCCCACCTTTAGACTTTCTTCCATCACATTCTTCGGAATCACCAGTATTTGAGTCCATGCATAAGCCTAGCTTATCAACTAAAGTCATATCATTAGGCCATAATACCCTTGGCATTAACTCTCATAAAGCTCTGAGGTTCGTGGTCAGGAATGCCTTGTGAAAATATAGTATGATGTTGGACTTGATCGAAGCATCTCATTTAGACAAGTTTTATAAGACCCGGTTAGCATACTCATCCACTACATATTATTTGTCTTTCAAGGCCTAAGATTTGGGGGCAGTTAGTCCCATTTCTTAGCAAGATCATCTTGCTCTTTTAACTCATTATCTAAGTGTTTTATATCATTATTATCACTAGCTTGTTGATCTTTGAACTTTTGAATTTCCCCGGATCTGGAAAATTGCAACTCTTCATAAGAAGTTTTTAACTTCCTAAATTCATCACTAAACACTGAGGCCTCATTTTTAAAACCATTAGCACGAGTTTTCTCCTCTTCGAAAGCCTTCTTATGGCGTTCGCATTTCTCTTCATGCGAAGTGATGGTTTCTTCCTTTGCCTTAATTTCCTTTTCTAACTCATCTATAGACTTTACGAAGCCCAATATTTTATATACCAGCGTATCTTGTTCTTTTATCATTTGCAAGAGCACATATTGGAAATGCACTTCTTCGAAAGGTCCAGTTGTCTAAGGGAATTCTTTTTCAAAAGCCTCGAAGTCTATATTGTCAATAGGTCCCATCATATTTCTTTATTATAATCTTTCTCCTTTGTCACTTGTCCCTCAATACTTGGAACCAAAGGATAAGTTGGGTCGGGAACTAGAGGAAGGATGGGTTGGACTAAGACAGGCACAATATCCGAACTGGTACTTATTTTTTTTCTTTTTCTTTTTTCCCGTTGTTATGTTTGGTTCTCTTGTGTGTCCTTTTCTTCTTTAAGACATGAAGCTCTATGGGTGTGTCACTTTTTTAAACATTAGTATAAAATATTGTTGGTAAAGGATCATTTTTCTGCTGCATCACTTCACCGTTAACAATGTTTTTATTTGAACCTTGTATGGTGGCCTCATCTTTCTTTACCCTATGGGTGGGGGATCTAGACATTGTCAGAAGGAACACATTGTTATCTACGACTTTAATACTGTTAAGGATAGTTGTAAGATGAGGAGGAGTAGAAAATTATTTCCAAGACAGATTTCGTTCGGAACTAGTCCTCCAAATACGACTCTGAACTAGGTTGTTGGGAATAAAAAAACTGGGGAATACTTTGGACCAATTCTACTTAGTCCTTTGATGCATGTGATACTTCAGTATTGCTGCAAATGATAAATTTAGAGTGAGTTATGATTATTGAAGAAAATGAGTAAAGAAGCAATAAGATAAATTCAAAGAACTACATGTATACTTCCAAAATCCAGTGACCCAGCTTGGGTTATCCTTCGAAGTAATCTTCTTCCCATTATACTACCAATCACTGACAAACGGACACTGCATTTTCTACAATTTGTCAACTTCTAACAAGTTGTTCATGATCTTGTACTAATCGCCCATGTTGAAGAAGTAAAAAGAAATTCTAGAATTTCTTAATAACCCAACTATGGAAGCAAATTATTTTGTTGGCATTCAAATTTTTGATAACATAAATACCATGATACATTACATCAAGGTAAACCAAATATTCAAACTAGCCTAACTTGTGCATAGTCCCACCAAATTAAAATAATTGATAATTTATGGGTCCAAGGAAAACTGGAGACCCCGGTTTAGTAAATGTGGATAGACTACTACTTCCTTTGTCCCATAACTCATAGGCATCTCGCTCTGTTCGGGAAGCTAGACCTCCACCTCCTTTGGAAATCCCCCCTTCTTGTATAATGCATTTAGTTCATTGTCCTAGAAGTAGTTGTAAGATATTTTATCAAAGTCAAAAAGATACTTGTGGCTTACTTTTATAAAGTTGGGCCCTACACGTCCCACTTAAAAGCTCTTCTTCCTCCATTTTGGTAGCATTAGCCTTGCCACATTTGCTGCTTTTAGCTTTTAAAGTTGTTCTTCTAACTTCTTTTAAAGTCTCAGCATTCTCCTCGGATTGACCAGATGTCTCCAAAAGAAAATTCTCACCCTCATTTTTCTCTTCATCAACGAGCACCCTCGGGCTTGATCCAGAAGGTTTCGTCCGATGAGATGTAGTCTTTTTTTTCTCTACTTGGCTGTTTCGACTGAATATCGAGGGAAAATTGAGATTAATGAGTGATTTATTTATTTTTCGAAGGCTTGGTTTTGGTAACTTTGGCACCTCTGGTTGGGTTCAGATGCGATTTCTCTTTGGTATCAGAACCTATAGGTTTGAATATGAATGGGTGTCTACGACTAGTTACTCCCTCGGATTTTATTAGTCTTGAGGAACAACTCCTTGAAGTGAACAACCGGAAGGTGGAAGAAGTATCTGATGCAATACAGTGTCTATTGTATGGATAGACACCCTTGTAGTCAATCGTCTAACAAATAGTAACATTACCTTTGGATTTGGGTAATCATTCAGCTAGCCTTGCTTTATTTTTCTCCTTCGCTTTATCCGATAAACATAACCAGTCTGTTAAGGTTCTTCTGGAAGTGAAAATGCAAACTGAAGGAAGATGTCACCGGAGAATGAATTTTCGGTGGTGATTATGGGGGGCGATGAAGAAAATGTTACCGAGGGTTAAATTTCGGTGGAAAGAAAGCTAAGATTTTGTCTCTAACAGTTAATTTTTTCTCTCTAGAATTTTTATAGTAGGAAAATTAGGGAAGAGCTTTTATAAGGGACTGTAGAAGCCTACCAAGTATAATTCTAGAGAAGTGGAAAAGTCACCAACGACTACAGTTTCTAAGAGAATGGAATCGTTTCCAACTGTTAACATGTCTCATCTATTATTGAGGGAAATTGGAGGTCCAATAAGAGGACGACACGTATCTATAGATATGTCCGATTAAACATTACAATAAGAATATCACGAGTATATTTGAATGGCTGCATTAGACGAATCAAGGTTATTTCTCGAACAAGTTTGAAATAAAATTCGAAAGTGGTATCCAACCTAAACGCAAAGAGCTTGCATGTTAGCGCTCCCCAAAAGAACTTTTATGAGGACTAAAGGGGAAATTTGATGATGGTATAATTGCTCGAAAGGCATAATAGACAAATGACTTATTTCACCTATATTCAATATGTATTTATGTATTTATTTATTCATTTATTCATTTGTCTAAACTTAGTTTAGTTATTTTATTTTATTTTATTTTATTTATTATTTTATTATTTTGTGGTCTTAGGATTGAATTGGACTTATGTCATTTTTTATGTGGGCTATTCGGCCCATTAAGAATAATTTGACCTATAAATAGTCTTTTAAGGGCATTTAATAAAGATGGATGTTTTACTTGACATACGAGACACACTCTCTCTCTCAACATTAACTTAAGCAATTCAATTATCTTTCTACCTTCCACCAAAAAATTAATTGTTTTTTTTATCTTATTACCTAAATAACCCTCCAAAAGTAATTGACCGTATCAGTTATCATATAAAATATATGACATTAATGTTAATTTAATAAAGTTTAACGCTAACCTATCTAATATGTACTATGAATGTCTTTAAAAAATTATTTACGTGACTAAAATTAAAGTTTGCTTAAAATTTAATACTTTCTAAGTGAACCATATTTGTTATAGGACCTTATATATCTTATAATGTTATTTTTCGAGTTACTTATGGTTCAAATATACATTTAAAAGCAATAATCTCAATTTTTATGTCAATTTTTATGCATGTTTTATGAATCCACATCTGAGAGTTGAGATTCTATGTGATGTCCACAAAGCTTAAAATGAATTCTTCTTTTACATTACAAAAATCTCAATTTTATTATAGAACTTTTTATGACGTTACAAAAGCTAAACCTAAATTCTTGTGTTGCATGATAAATAATATTTATATACTTATATAATTTTTTATATGTATTTATATATAACGTTCGAAAAATAACTAAGATTCTTTATGATGTGAGATGAGAATTTAGTTTCAACTTCTGTAACATCGTAAAGAGATCTATAAGAACATTAAATTTCTTTATAATATAATATAAAAATTCAGTTTCTTGAGAAACGAAATACTACATCTATTTCACTAAATAATGCATACTAGAGTTAGAATAAACCCCATAAAAAGATCCAAAAATATATGAAAATGAAATATTATCTAATGGGATCGGAAATCTTTGAGTGTGGTAAACAGTGATAAAGTCATATTTCTTTGAGGATAAATTTAAACCTAAAATAAATACTATACTTACATTGCACTTTGACATTTTGACTAAGTTATGTGGTTGCTACTTCTTTACTTATTATCTATGGAAAATGTATAAATAAAGGTTAATCGGCATTCCTAGTTTTTGGGCTTGGCCCATACCTATGACCTGACCCATTTGGTCCATTAACCCAAAAAAATCGTATAAATGCTCTGAGAAACAGCATTAAAGAGGATGGTTGAACTTTATCTCTCTAAACATTTAATGCATCGGCACAACTATCTCTATACCATTTACCTTCACCTTATTACACAATAACCTAAATAACCTATAATCCAATTTACACTTTATCACTATCTATTTAGTTTCTTGAAGATGTTTAGTTTGTTCATTTTTTTTAATGAAGGATTTAAATTGAATTAATCGGAAAGTACAAGCCCTTTTTAGGAAAAATTACATCTTTTTGAATCAAAAGCGCTAAATCACAAATTCATCGTCTTCTTCCCCAAATCAAACCAGAAACCTTAAACAAAACCTTAATCGATTAGCCTCAAATAACCAAAATTCAGCTTCTCCAAAAGGACAATGGCCTTCAATTTTGAAGGAGCATTCGAATCATTAAACTCCACATTCGATTGGAGCTTCAGAACTTCCTTAGCAATCCAATCCGCTCCCAGATTTTGCTCTCGATAGACATGCCTAATAACCATTCCTGGTTTGATGAGTCTTCTGCAGCATTTTAGCAAAGGGTTCAGACACCACGTCGAGTTACCATATAGGATCAAATTCACTAGAACCAGAGAATCAAGCTCCACATCTACCATTATGAGACCCAGTCTATTACACAACCTCAAACCGTCAAAGAGAGCTCTACACTCAGCTATCAATGGCGAACCCTTCCCATACATTCTACCAATACCCAAGAAGATATTGCCACTACTGTCACGAATCAGAGCACCACCTCCAGATTCTCCATTGAAGGTACATGCACCATCTACATTTATCTTGTATCTTCCATGTTTAGGGTTCTTCCATTTCAGAAAGAGAGGCTTGTTCCAGAGCTTAATCTGGTTAACACATCCAATGTCAGTAGCCTCCTTATCGAATCTACCCCAGTGCTTTCTGTTCAGAACTTTAGCATGATCTAGACTAGATAAAATCAGGAGAATTTGCTTGATTATAGAACTAGAACTAGTGTTTTCATTGTTGAACTTTCTCTTATTACGACCTGACCAGATTGACCATGATATAATTGCAGGAAGAATGGTGAAGATGTCGCACTTCTTGCCAGCAGCCCAGTACCAACGCGTAATGATGTGAGGAACAGACATATAAGGCTGGATTTGGACTCTGAAGATACCACTGAAATACTGCCAAACAGACCATGCTTGCTGACACTGCACCATAACATGGTTAGTAGTCTCAATGTTATTACAATAAACGCATTTCGAAGCCAAATTAAATCCTTTAGCTTGCATAACATTGTTAGTAGGCAACCAATTGTGAAGGACCCTCCACAACAAGAAAGAACATTTTCTAGGCGTTACAGCATTCCAAGTCTTATCATATAGACTAGTAATGTTACCTCTTGTTCTGATGTGGTTTATAGTGTCCCTGACATTAAACTTACCATCCTTAGAAAGAGACCAGAGCATGACATCTTTGTTGTTAGAAAGACTCACCTCTTTTATTTTGTCAATCTCCGTAGATGTTACTTTAGTGCTGAGTCTGTCTATATCCCAAGAATCCCCCAACCAGAAATCCTTCACAAGCTCATTAGTACTATCCCACAAATTCTTCTATCCCTGTCATTGTTAACCTTAATAAATGGCCTATCAGAACACCATTTCTCATACCAGAAGCACATGTTACCATACCCAGGCAACCATAAAATAAAATCATCTGTAATCTCTCTAGTACTAAGAATACGAGACCACACTTTTGACTTCATGTGAGGAGCAATAGCTAAGGAAGGATGAATATTATCTCTGCAATATATAGACAACATGTATCTAGCCCATAGCGAATGCTGCATTCTGAATTCAAACCACAACTTTATTGCATAAACTTGCTGCGCATCATTTAGATTTCTAAGGTTAAGGCCTCATTCATTAAAGGGATTACGTAACCTATCCCATCTAGACCAACTAACAGCTTTCTTATCATCTTTGGTCCCCCACATGAACTTATTGAATAAAATCTCCAGCCTATGGATAATACCAACAGGCAAAGAAGTATGCTGAAGAAAATAATTGGGGAAGGCAACAAAGACAGACTGAATCAACAGCAGACGGCCAGCAAATGATAAGTGTAGCTTATCCCAATCTATAATTATGCTCCTTACTTTGTATATAAGACTTTCAAAGTTAGCAATTCTAAGGTTGTTTGCAATTGTTGTACCCAGATAATTGAAAGGCAAATAAGAATGATTGATTTTCCATATGTCTTCAATAATAGCTACTTGTTGAGATGACATCTTGTTTGAAACAATAAGCTTAGACTTGGCTGTGTTGATTTCCTGACCCGAAACATGCTGATAATGATCCATGACAGATTTAATAGCCTCCATTGCATTCACATTACCATTAGTAAACACCATAAAGTCATCAGCAAAAGCTAAACAAGCTATATTCTGATTACTCCTTGTTTTGTACCTAAACCTGTGATTACCATTAGAGACCTGATTGATGCTCCTTATCAGATACTCCTCAGCTAAAATAAAAAGACTCGGGGAAAGGGGATCCCCTTGTCTTAAGCCCTGAGAATTAGAATAATATCCAGTCATCTCACCATTAACCAAAATTGAAGAAGAAACATTGCCAATGCAGCTACAAATAAGATCAGCAACATTATTATTAAAACCAAACATCTTGAGGATATTGAACAGAAACTTATGGCTAAGCTTATCAAAAGCTTTAGTCATATCAGACTTAATGATGACATTGTCATCCTTCCTATTGCTGTTAATGTCAAAACATAACTCCTGCACAAGAAGAATAGAGTGTTGAATCGATCTTCCTTTAACAAACCCACCCTGCACATCAGAGACTAACTTAGGAAGAATGTTTGATAGCCTGTTGTTTACTATCTTCCCCAGAATCCTTGAGAATATAGTGGTCAGACTAATAGGGCGAAAGTTTTTCCATCTGTTAGGATTGTCCATCTTAGGTATTAAGCAAATCATAGTAGCTTTCACACCTTTAGGAAGAACATACCCATCAAAGAATCCTTTAAGCGCATTACACAGATCATTACCCACAATATCCCAACAGCTCTTATAGAACTCTCCATTGAAGCCATCAGGACCTGCAGCAGACTCAGATTTCAAACCCTTAACAACCCCATAAATCTCATCGTCTTCAGGAATACTAACTAAGCATCTATTATCCTCCTCAGTAACTAAAGAAGGAATAACATCCAATAAATCCTGATCATTCACAACACTTCTATCAGAAGAAAGCAACGCTTTAAAATACTCCACAGCAGAAGCACCAATGCTTTCCTTATCAGTTAACCAACTATCTCCAACCTTAATTCTATCAATCCTGTTTTTCTTAAGCCTTTTCTTCACAAAACTATGATAGGCAGCTGTGTTCCTGTTAGAGTCTTTCAACCACGAAGCATGAGCCTTCTGTCTCCAAAAACTTTCTTCCCTATCAAGAAGTAACAAGTGGTTCTGCCTAGCCTCTTTTAACAAAGACTTATTAACATCATTAAACTCATTCTGAAGGATAATTTCTCTATTGTTAATAGTTTCTTCAGATTGCTTAATAGCATCAAAAATGTTCCCAAAAACATTCTTATTCCAAGTCTTCAACGCAGCCTTCAATCTTTGCTGTTTAATATAGAAAACCATGATAGGATTCCTCACATCCTCATTGATAATCCCAGACCAACTCTCTTTAACCTCCTTCAAGAAGCCAGCATGAGTAGTCCACATATTCAAGAACTTAAAAGATGTTTTAAACCTTTCAATCTTAGAAGAAACTTTAACTACAATTGGACATTGATCTGAACAACTTCTTGCAAGATGATTAACAGAAGTATAATCAAAGAAGTCTAACCAAGCATTGTTATATAGAACTCGATCTAACCTCCTCCATTTATGTCCATTTGACCAAGTATAAGGACAACCACTGTAACCAGCATCCAACAAACTACAATCCATAATAAGGCCATTAAAATCATCCATTCCTCTTTGATTGACGGTTGAGCAACAAAGCTGCTCCTGAATACTAGATATAACATTCAAATCACCAAACATAATCCACTCATGATGCACATCCAGACTTCTAATAGAATCCCAAAGCAAAACCCTCTGCTCCTTCTTACACTTAGCATAAATAACAGACACATGAAACTCCTTATTCATAGAAGGATGGCCAACTCTAAGATGCAGCATCTGCTCACTATCAAAAACCACCTCCACACAGTAATCCTGATGCCAAAAAACCCAGATTCTGTTATTCACATTACAGGTATACCCACTCAACTGCAACTTTTTAGCCACCAAACACATCTTCTCAGACTTAACAAAAGGCTCTTGAATAGCCACAAAGCTAGCCTTTAAAGACTTGACCATAGACTTTAACCTTTGAACAGTTTCCTTATTAGCAAGCCCTCTTGCATTCCAATTTAACAAAGTAATAGTCATTAATCAGAAGTATATTTATGGGGCCTTTTCAGCTTCATGATTTTAGAAGAAACAGGACCCTTTCAAGTCCATAATTTTGACACTTTCTTCACCTTCTTAGTCTCTTGTCTTATTAACTTATATTTTTCAACTTTATTCTTAATAGGAGAACTCGCCAGACTTCCATCATGCTTTGGAGAATCATGAGTCTCTTCACTAAGTGTTTCAAACATATTTCTTCTTTCCAACATCTTCAGAGCCTCTATCATTTCTCCTTCATTAACATGAGTAGAAGAAACACTATTATCCTCCACAGACTTCACTGATTGAAAGGAATAACTATCAGATTCCACATCCTTTTGCACAGACTTCCCCACCACTTTATCAACCACAACAGATTGTAACCAACGACCAGAATCTTTATTCTCAATAACAACATCTTTAACCATTTGTTCCTCAAAAATATTTATATCTTTCTTAACACTATCTTTATTCACATTATTAAGATTCTGAGAACAAGACAATTGGTCAGGCTCACCTGAACCTTCTTGGCCCTCCCCATTCAATTGAACATTCCTTCGAATCTTTCCATCAGGCAGCAGTTTCTTACAGTTATCGTTTGAATGACCAATATGGGCACAATTACTACAATACAACGGGATGTTATCATACAACAGATCAATCCAGTAACAATCATCTTCCCCAAACTTTATCTAAACCTTATGAATTAAAGGCTTGGAGATATCCACTTCCACCCAAAATCTGCAACAATTCTGTCTCGCCCTGTTAATAGAAGGCACCCAAACCTTCAACGGAGTACCCAAGACCTTTGCTACTTCACTGATCGTAGAGTTATTAAACAAGAATTCAGGAAGATTTGGAAGAGAGGCCCAGATAGGAGTATACGGACATTCAAGATTTGGATCGAACCCAGGAGTCCACTTCAACAGCCGCATTGTTTTATTTCCCAGAACCCATACATTCCTTGACTAAAGTTTCTTTAAATCATCAAGCTCTGTAAATTCAACAAATATATGTCTGAAATCCCAGACAAAAACGCTGAAACTTCCCGCGAAGTTAAACTTAGCCAAAAAAATTCAGAAAATCTCCATAGAAGGTTTGCCAGTAGCAAATTTGGCTATTAAGGTATGCTTTGAGACCTTTAACAACTGCTCCCTGTCTCCTATGTCAAATTTAATTACCGAAATTTCACTCGATAAAGAAACAGAGACATATGAGTGAACAAACTCTGTTCTTTTCGGTTTTAACAAATTAGCATATGATTCTTTCTGTGGCTTATCATCCCTCTCCTTAATTGACTCTTCAAAGATCGGATTTGAGATCATATTGCAATCTTTATCAGCTGCTTCAGAAACCGCCATGCCTTTCTTGATCTCCCGTTCTTCAGACTTAGACATCAATGAGTTCCTAAGCGTAGGAAAATCTTCAGTCGAAGCTAATCTAACACTGTTAGACATTCTCAAGCAAAAACAATCAGAATAAAAATGAATGATTCCAGGAAGGAATCAAAGTTAAGAAAAAATCAGACTCTGTTCTTTCTCAAGAACAGAGTTTCTTCATGATTTTACACCTTAATTTTAATTTTTCATGTTTAGTTTGTTCATTATGAACATGTACAACTAATTATTCTAAATAAAGATCTTAACATTGATTTCTTAAAAAAAGTATGCACGGTTAAGAGATGATCGGTAATGAAATATAAAATCCTTATAATTTGAATTTGAATAGATCGTTTATGATTATCCCTTCAATGTTCAAAATTGTTCATTGATTACTTTCCATCAAACTTAATATCCTCAAAATTACTAAATTATCTCAAATCTATTTTTTAAGAGCCTAAACTTAAATTTTATACAACTATAGGAATGCTAAAGATAAAATGGTTAATATATTAGACTCTAAATTGATAAGCCCATAAAATATCTATTACATTGGAAATTCATAAACGCACAAGTGTTTCAAACATAATTATCATTAGTTTAATATACCATTTTTAATAATAAATTCTAAATTTATTAGTATATGAATGAACTTTTGCGCACTTTAATCAAACAAATCGTGACATTGTTTGATGAACCATCGAACATCCCTTAATGGTAATGACCAGAGCTAGATAAAATGCTCTTAAATTTTCAACCAGAGTGGTATCGTACTCTAAGCTTAAAACCTTTAGCTTTTTAATGACTTCCGACTATTATAAAATATATGAATAATAGAGCCAAAAAATCTATGAATAATTTGTGTTATCTCGGTCATCTCTACATAAAAATAATTTAAAATTTTCATTCTAAAATTTATGTTGCTCTGTATGCACCTAATTTCATTTACTTGGTCTATTTATTATTTATATATCTAACACGTGTATGAATAGTCATAATAGTCGAGTCGGTAACATCCAATGTAACTAATTTGTCAACATTTTCTTAAGAGAAATGACATGAATACTTATGAAAAATATGTACTTATTTGTCTCAGGATTCCAATTTATTTAACTCTATGATGCATAAATATGTATATCATCATTGCATCATTGTAAAAAGGTATATATATATATACATTATATACAACTAATCTATTTTTTAAACCTTTTATGTATAAATCACCATTGTCTATAGAGATGTTCTATCATCCCTTGATTTTTGATAATTTAATGTATCTTCATAATAAACAAAGACTAAAATAATTGTAGCTGTATAAATCCATCATGATTATCTAAATAAATTAAATGAGATTTCATACCAAAGGTATGAAAACGACTTTTTTATCCAACCAAGTCTCAAACTTCATATAGTACGTCTAAATTCGTCTCGGATTTTTAGAAGAAATTCAGTTGTAGTTGATGAGTTCAGAAATTTCGGTCACCAAACCTAAGCAAATCCACTTATCCGAACAGGGATAATTCAGACCATATCACACCACTAAATATCTGAACATGACAAATGTATTAACTTTTTACTAAGCTGTTTGCTAATCTACTTAACACTAATGAGTCTTTAAATTCGACCAGGTTTCATGACTCGACCCAAAAAGCCCACGGGTCAGTTTTTAAGGTATAAATACCCCAACCACTCTCATTAATGAGGGTGATCAGAATTTAATACTATGAAACAACTTAATTATCTCTCTACTTTATACCCTAAACATAAAACATCACAAAATTATCAAAACATTTTCGAGATATTTTACCAGTCTACCATCAACCAAAAATAAACCAAACTAGTAGTACTAAATTTTATTTAAAATTATTACAATTTGAAGCTTAGTACAACTAAATTATTCTTCCACCTAATTTGTGTTTTTGTTAGATATTTCTAGTACGCACGCCTATTTATTGGTCAAACCAAATTATTTTTACCTTTTATTGTTAAACTTTAACATTGAATACAAATAAATAACTTTATCACAAATAAACTGAGAAAAAAATAAAATGGAATGTATAATCAACCCGAAAACTATATTTAATAAATAAAACTCTGAAACATGACCGTAGAGTATATATATATATATATATATATATATATATATATATATATATATATATATATATATATAAACGCTGTATCTTTATTAATTTCATCATTCTCCTTATCTATAATGCAATATAATTTTAAAATTTAAATTTTTATTATTTTTAGATTTAACAAACTACGGTAAATTTAAAAAATTAAAGCACTATAAAACCTTAAAAAAATAAATTTTGGCACTGGAATTTACAAGCACTTTTAATTATCTCATTTAAAAATCTATTATGATATACTTAAAAATATCTCATAGAATATTTTCATAATTATATGGTTGGATCTTACCGGGCATATTATAGTCTTTTTATATTTCGTTTAATTTTCAAAGTAAGAAATATAATATTTATATTCTACCTAAATAATCTTATTTTTATTTAAAATATGGCTTTAAGTTCAGACAAACATTTAGCAGAGAATTTTGGACTATTGTGCTACACATTAATTAATGAGAACGGAATTGGTTCACGATCACATCTAAAAATAACTGAACATTTATTTTTGGCATATTTAACCAAAAATATTCAAATTAAAATCCAATAACTCAGAATTATATAACATGTGAACACGACAATAACATCATGCATCGGTTTACTCACCTCATAAAAATAGGTACCTAATCTTTCTTTTGGCCGATTTATGCATACAACTACGATTTTCGACGTGAACACTCAAACTTCTTTCATATATGACTTGTTGGCAGTGATCACTTTGGCGATATATTCGGATCATCAATACATTTATAGAGAATAAACATATAAAATGTCTATGTGTGATTCATATTGAACAATATTCTTACATACTAAAAACTGATGTTCTGTATTTCATTACAACATAAACATTTGTAGCAGTCATCGGGATTTAAAATATCTATAATAAGGCTCAAATATATGAAGAAATACGAATATCATTAAAACTCTAAATATGATATAAAACATCATTGTTCAAATGTATGTAAGGTTTTATAAAATGTAGAAGGTCACATATGAGAACTTTTTTCATGTTTGAATTAATACATTAAACATATATGCATGCAATTAAGTTTGAATCTCAAAATTTAAATCCTTAAATGATGTAATTCTAAAACTTAAGAAAAAAAATCAGATTTTAGGAAAAATATATCAATTATTTTTAAGTTATAAAAAATATATATGATACCAATTGTAGACTTTAAAATAATTAGGTATTTATTCTCCAATCCTAACTCATACACAAATATTTCATGTATTAAATAAACTAATCTAATCAAATGATGTATGCGTGTTATTTGAATTTATCTTTGATTGGTTATGTTGGGATTCTAGTTATGAAGCATATGGATCTTCTGTGGGTCCATAATTTCTCGTGCTATAGATTATTCTTGAAATAAGTAGAAGTAATTAGCCACTATACGGTATGCAGCTATTGGTCCAATATATTTAGTGAAGTCAGAAATCTAAAGCAATGAGTGGTTATGAAAACCTTAGATTTGTTAAGCTTAATGATTAAAGAATATATATATATATATATTCTATCGGAACCATAATTGTTATTGGGCTCGTAAAACCCAATAACTTAAGTTTTTGGTAATAGAACTCTCATTCACTTACATATTGACATAATTGGTATCTACTAAACCATTATGCTACGATATTACTTATATGTAAGTCTAATTACTAATTATTTATTATCGATTATATGTTATTCATTAGATCATATTTTACAATAACTTAGATATTCTAAATGTATATGGATAAAATATTCTAATATAAACAATCCTTACAAGTCCCATATTCTAATAATAAATAAGAGCTATGATGATTACTATAAAAGTAATTTTCGTGTGTGAGAAAGATGACCAATGAAGTTATTAATCAAAGATTATGATTGTTATTTTACATGATACTTCTTATGTAAAATTTCTTACATATTGCTGAAAGAAAGTTGAGGTATATTCATAAAAACAATTACAAAAAAAATGAATAATATTAAAAATATAAAGATGTATGAACCAAAGATTACGGTCTTTTACTTCAATTTTCATACTAAGAAAAATACATAAATTAGTCTTCTTACATGGGCCCAAAACCTTTGGAAGTATATTATTGTTAGTCAAAGATTATACTCCTTTATAAAATACGACCATGGATGTTAAACCCCTCGTCCCATTTTAGATTTTTTTTTTATCCCATCCGAGCTTTATAATTAATTAAACCTAATCGCATAACGAGTATCTTTAGAAATCTCACTTTCATGGATAAACATAAAAAAATTGTTAAGCGTAACCAAACTCTCAAATTGACTAGATATGGGAAAGATCAATAATATATAAGTAAGAACATATCATCACTAGTATGAGGTTTTCAAAAGTGAACCATAAGTAAAATTGTGCGGGTATTCGAGCCCATAACAAAAAATATTATACTAATATGGAGATTGGATTGTTTATACGTATATATAGAGGCAGAATACGCGACACTTATATTCCTAACAATTTGTATCAGGGCTCAAGGCCCGGACAGACTACCATGTGGGTAAAATCTATGAGTGTCGAACAAGATAGACCAGCCATGCTCAATGTAAAATATTTATTGTAAAGATCTATGACTCATATTGTAGAGTGTGATTATAGTGAGTTGATAACTCTATAGTGCATCTATGTCTCATGTGGTGCACAACCTGATTCGAGTTGATGGATTAAAGTCCATTGACATGAGGCTAAGTGGTACTTTGTTCGAGAATATGATTTGCTAAGAAGACCAAAGTCTTATATCGACTAGACACAGAAAAGATTAATGACATATAGGTAAGAACATATATCCACTAGTATGATGCATTTTGAAAGTGGACCAAAATTAAAGTCATACGATTCTGCGGGCCAAAATCGAGCATTATCATACTAGTGTGGAGATTGGAAAGTTCATACTTATATACATAAGAAAAATATATTACATCCATATTATAAAAAAAAATAGACATGATCATATTTTCTAGTATTTAAATAAAGATTATGGTATATCATAAAACAATAAAGACAATTCCACCAAAGACAAGCTTGTATACTAGGAATTTTTCCGTGATTATAATATATATAGTCTATGGCCATACATGCACAGACTATCCAAATTAAATTATAAAAACTTTGGGTATCATTAAAACAAAAGAACACTACGGGACATGCAGGGAGGAAAGTCACAATTAAGTATACTCTAAAAACTTATAAAAAAGAAAAGAAAATTTATTATGTTAGGAATATGAATATAGCATAGTATGTCTCCGTATGTAAATATAAACAACTTGACTCTATATATAAATATGAATTGTTGATTATAAATCATAAGTCACAAGGATTTTAAACTTTTTATCATTCCAAGATCCTAATTACTCTTGTGAGTATAGATATATAAGAATAAATTATATGTATTTACCACTATGCATCTTCTTGTCCTACGACTTGAAAGTTACGGTGGAAGCTATAATCTGACGAGTTGAGACCAAAAATTTGTAAAAGAACGATATACCCATAGGTTGGCTAGGTGTAGTTGAGTCTTCTCTTGAAGGATAGGGATCAAATACTTTTACGAAGAAGAAAATAGAAAATGTGTATAGGTCGCTAGTAAAAAGAGAAGAGAGAAAACTGAAGAAACAAAAAGTGACAGAATGGCATAAGTATGCGTGTCACACTTGATGAGTCCGGATTTATTTACCACCACTCACTGAGAAAACCGGACAGGCGTAATTTGGACAATAACTGCCCACTGAACTATCCGGACAGGACAAAAGTATTAAAACACTAATCACCTTTTTTACTAAGGTAAGTGTTAATCTACTTAAGAACTAATGGGTCTTTAAACTTGACCATGTTTCACAACTTGACCCGAAAGCCCATAAGTCCATAATTAAGGGTATAAATACCTAACCACTTTCATTAATGAGGGTAATGAACATTTAATACAATCATGCAGCTTAAATCTCTCACTACAAAACACCTAAACATTTAATACCTTTAAAACTCTTTAAAACGTTTGACAAAATTACCCTGAGTGAAAAATAATCCACACCAAATTGGCGACCACAATGGGAGAAGAGGGTGCCTGAATCTAGCATTCAAAACCAGCAAGAAAAACCAGTTCGGATGAATTCGGACGAGCAAGCAGTGCCACCACATTTGATAGAAGTGGTGGGTGAGAACGATGAGTACACGGTCGAAGAACGAGATAGGTTGAAAGCTGAAATAGAAGCATTGAGAGCTGTTAAAAAGACAGAGATAGGTTTGAAAGAAAAGTCGAAAGTGTCGACCATTCACCATACTGACAACCCAATGGAGAATGACCCATCAGCAAAGACTCACTTGAGTACAAAAAAGACCCATATCAGTTCCAAGAAATCTCACCGGTCTAAGCCGGTGGAGAGCTCAGAGTCTGAGTCCTCTAGTAGATCCTCGAAAGAGGATGAACTTGAGTAGTCCTTATCATCCAGCAGTAACGAGGGCAGATCCAAGAAGAAGCAAAAGTTGGTTAGAAAATATTCAAAAAAGAGGGACATGCATGGGAGGTTAAAGAGGCATATGGGAAAAAGATCGTCTCGCAGCCACAGCCATAGCCATAGGCATGTGGATTAGCTGCTGATGGATCCTTTCGCTTTCCTTGATGAGCCAGGTATTTTTGCAACACCTAATGAAGACACTGTTTTTAGTCGTGGCTGAAATTGGAGACAATCCCCATTGTTTTCCAAGATACTCCGGAAACCTTCCTAAGAGGTTTGACAATACTAAGATGGAAAAGTATGATGGGAGCAAGGATCTGGACAATCATCTGGAACAGTTTAAAAAATTTATGATGAATTTTGACGATGATGACAAACTGCTATGCAGAGCCTTCTTTCAATCTTTTACGGGGAGTGCTTTGAAATGGTACAATAGCCAACCACAGGGTTGCATCAAAAACTTTGACACGTTTTGGGTGGCCTTCCAGAGGCAGTTTGTTGGGAGTAAGGAGGTGAAGGGCAATTGAGATACTATTATCCATTGTGCCCAAGAGCCAAATGAATCACTAAAAGACTATATAAGCCGGTTCGTGAACACAAAGAATGGGTTAGCTGATTGCTTTGAGCAGGTAGCAATAGCTTCTTTGAGGCAAGGATTAAACCCTGGGAACCTGGCTGATTCAGTAACCAGTAAAAAGGCCATGACTTGGGATGGATTGCTAAACCAGGTTGGGAAGCAAATCAATATAGATGAAACAAAAAAGACTATGGTGCACATGCAAGTGAGGTTTGCCCCAACTGCACCAAACCAGAACCAATCCGGATACAAGGCCAAGGAAGCCGGACAGGGTCGCAATTGGGCCAAGAAGACTCAATCTCACCCAGCTCCAGCTCAGAGCCAGCAGTCTAGAAATAAACGAGGACTTTGGGTCCAACCGGAGTGGTTTGCTGAATTAAAAGAGAATGTGGTAACCATTTTTGACAAAACAAAAGATGAGGTACATTTTAGGAAGCCGGCGGCGCTTCAGTCTCCTAGGAAAAGTCGTAATACTTGTTTTTGCTAATATCATCATGATATTGGCTATAACACCGAGGATTATATCACCTTGAATCAAGGCGAGCAGAATCTGATTGAAAGAGGAAACTTAGGAGCTTATGTCAAGAGAATAAGTGGGAATAGGCCTGACAATGCTCATCGGACTGGCCCAACGAACAATGCAGGGACATCAGCTCCGGACGGGGCCATGGTAATCATTGAAAGATTTGATATAGATTCAGAGTATTTGGATCTTGATCTAACCCGAAATAAAGTGGGGGTTATAACAGAACATACCAAGACAATGTCTGGGCTCATAAGCTTTTTTGAGTCACTCATTATATTTGGAGGGGACACAATGACTGCGTCGACCCTTTCTTCGAGGAAGCGGCATGTTCACACTCTAGTAACTTAGTTAGAGGGAGGCATGTCCTCCTATCAGTCCCAAATTCATATTCTCTTCATTTTTTGTGATGAAGATGACCTAAGGGACATAGCTGGTCCTCATACGGATGTTGTGGTGATAGGAGCATCGATTGAGGGTAATGACATCAGGCGAATTTTGATTGACACTGGCATCTCAGCCAACATTATCTTTTTAAGTTCCTATAAACAGATGAAGAATCCAGTAGTGATTCAGCGTTCGAACAGATCTATTGTGGGCTTCACAGGTTGCTCTGCGGATGTGTTCGGAGAGTTTGAGGAGGAGGTTTTGTTGGGCAAGGGCCCTTTCAAGAAGATGGTCAGTGTACTTTTTGTTGTGGTAGATTGCCCCACGTGTTACAATGCGATCTTTGGGAGATCCTGGCTCTCCAGGATGCATGTTGTGGCTTCAACAGTTCACCAATGTTTAAAGTATGTAGTTCAAGGACAAGTGGGAGTTGTCCGGAGTAGCCAAAAAATAGCAAGGGAATGTTATGCAACTGCACTTGCCCCTAAAAATCTGGGGGCAGTCTGGATAAACGAAGATTAGCAGTTGTTGGGGCCTGTGGGGGTGAGGGTGAAATTGATGACCCCAGAGAGACCCCTGGTGTTTTAATACCAATTGAAGAAGTTGAAACCCACTCTCTAGCTAAAGGAAGAAATGTTAAAATTGGCTCCAAGATGGCACCAGAATTGAAGAAAAAAGTGTTGTCCTTTTTGGCAAACTACCAACATGTTTTTGCTTAGTGTAATGCTGATGTGACCGGAGTACGTGCGAATGTTATATCACGCCAACTATTCATCCGAAGAGATGTTGCACCTGTTGTGCAAAGAAGGAGAACATTCTCCAAAGAGAAAGCTGATGTCAGAGTTCAAGAGGTTGACCGACTTACCAAGATGGGGCATATAAAGGAGTCTCAATATCCTTTATGGACAACCAATCCAGTGTTAGTAAAGAAACAGAATGGGAAATGACAGGTTTTGAACAGTACATCGTCCCTCGACTATCACGTTTGGTGGCAAATAGTCCCTTGACTTTCCAATGTCCGTTGGCAGTCCCTGGACTATCCCGTTTGGATAACGTTAGTCCACCAGATCCTCTGATCCATGAGAGGCTTCCACGTGTCACCATAGTCCCCGGATTTTTGTATCACCACTAGTCCCTTGAGTTTAGTTTTCTGTAATTTTCTACATTTTGGATTTGACCTAAACTCAATGGACTAGTGGTGATACAAAAATCTGGGGACTATGGTGACAGATGGCAGCCTCTCATGGATTAGAGGATCTGGTGGACTAACTTTATCCAAACGCGATAGTCCAGGGACTGTCAACGGACATTTGAAAGTCAAGGGACTATTTGCCACCAAACGCGATAGTCGAGGGACGATTTACTGTTCAATGCCGGAAATGGCGTATGTGTATCGACTTTACTAACCTCAATAGAGCTTGCCCAAAAGATCTTTATCCAGTCCCTCGGATAGATCAGTTGGTAGACTCCACATCTGGGAAAAAGTTATTGTCCTTCATGGATGCCTTCTCCGGTTAAAACCAGATACAGGTGGATCTGAAGGACCAAGAACACACTACTTTTGTTACAGATAGGGGCCTCCATTGTTACAAGGTGATGCCTTTTGGGTTGAAGAATGCTGGGGCTACCGATCAGAGGTTGGTGAACAAAGCATTTGCTGATCAGATTGGGAGAAATATGGAAGTATATATTGATGACATGATAGTAAAAAGTGTGGAAGAAGAATTGCACCTAGAAGATCTTCAAGAAACTTTTGCCAATTTGGCGAAGGTTAATTTAAATTGAATTCAGAAAAATATGTCTTTGGAGTGCAGTCCGGAAAGTTTTTGGGGTATGTGATAAGTGAGAAAGGGATACAGCCTGATCTGGACCAGCTTGACGCCTTATTAAAAATGGATCCTCCTCAGAATGTTAAAGAAGTGCAAAGGTTAACAGGAAGGTTAGCTACTTTAAATCATTTTATCTCAAGGACTTCGGATAGGTGTGCCCCGTTTTTCCAGACTTTAAAGGGTGTGAAAGACTTTAACTAGTCTCCACAATGCGACTAGGCGTTCAATGTAATAAAAAAGCATTTATCTTCCCCCAAAACTCTTTACAAACCTGTTGATGGAGAAACACTGTACATATATCTAGTTGTGTCTGAATATGCGATAAGTGCGGTGCGGGTAAGAGAGGTGGACAATTATCCTCGTCCACTGTACTACATCAGCAAGAGTCCGATGGATGCTGAAAAAAGGTACTTAAAGGTTGAAAAACTAGCACTAGCCTTGGTGATTGTTGCCAGAAAAATGAGGCCCTATTTTCAGTCTCATTCTATTGTCGTCCGGACGTCTTTTCCCTTGAAAAATGTCCTTTAGAAGGAAGACATATCAAGCAGGATGACCAAGTGGTCAGTAGAATTGGGTTATTATGATATTGATTTCGCCCCCCGAACTGCAATCAAAGCTCAATCTGTTGCTGATTTCCTGGTTGAGTTCCATTCGGACAGAAGTACTAAGCAAGCTGCAGATGAGAAAACTAAGAAGGTATGGGTTGTCCAGACAGATGGTGGATCAAGTACCATGGGTTGTGGTGTTGGGATATGTTTAACCTCTCCGTATGGCGATAAGTTATACCAGGCTATATGCTTATCAATGAGTCTGAGTATGAAGTTGTTATAATTGGTTTGAAATTAGCTTTTCTATTTGGGGCTAAAAGAGTCAGGTTTAATGAGTGATTCTCAGCTTCTTATCCATCATGCCCAAGGTCAATCTGAGGCCAAAAAGGAGCAGTTTATTAAATACTTGTTCATCCTTAAAGAAGTGGCGACTAACTTAAAAAATGTTAGCTATGAGCATATACCTAAATCGGAGAACACACCAGCAGACTCTTTGGAAACCATAGCATACTCTGAGTCCTACCCATGGATCAATGTGTAGGAATTCCCATCCATACAACCCAATCAGATTAAAGAAGAGGAAGAAATTTTAAGTATTCAAGTGGTTCAACCCAAAGACTGGAGATGTCCCTTTCTTCAATACATCTCTAATGGCATTTTACCTCCGGAGAAAGTTATGGCAAGGAAAATGAAACATAGGGCTCGTGGTTTTTTAATCATAAGGGATGTCCTTTACAAGAAGTCATTTAGTAGACCTCTCCTACATTGTTTGAGGGTTGAAGAGTCCCAAATTGTGCTATCCAAACTACATGATGGTGAAGGATCAGCACACTGTGGCTATAGAGCTTTAACCCGGAGGGTTTTGTTGGCCGAATACTATTGGTCATCCATAATGGCAGATGTCAAGGAGTTGGTAAAGAAATTTGACCTATGCCAAAGATATGGTAATCAAATTCATATCCCAGCTGTTCCTCTGGATTCGATTTCTGAGCCAGTACCTTTTGCTCGTTGGGGACTGGATTTAGTAGGGCCTCTACCAATGGCATCTAGAGGGTGCAGAACTATTATTGTAGCCATGGATTAGTTTTTAAAATGGATAAAAGCAGCGCCACTGGCAGGAACTACTTCAAAAGCTGTTATAAAATTTATCTTGTCTAACATTTGTTACAGATGTGGGGTTCCATAATAGATAACCACATATAATAGGCCACAATTTGATAACAAGGATACGGAGAGTTTCTGTGCCTCTAGGGGCATTCAGCATTGCTTCTCTTCTCCTTTCCACACACAAGAGAATGGTCAAGTTGAAGTGGCAAACAAGACTATTATGTCGGGTCTAAAAAATAATTTAGAAGGGGCTGCAGGAAAGTGGCCAAGCTATTTACAAGAAATATTATGGCCATACCGGACTACTCATGGAGCTGCTACACAAGAATCTCCTTTTGCCTTGATATATAGGATGGATGAAATTGCTCCTATAGAGGCAACTCTTCCATCATACAGAGTCCATAATTTTTCCAAACAGGCTAATGAAGTGGCAATCAGAAGTCAGTTGGACTTAATAGAAGAAAGAAGGGTTAAGGATCATCTTAGAGCCACCCATTATCAAGGCTTGATGAGGAGCATATTTGCATCCAAAATCAAAAGAAGGGATTTTTGGTCGGGGACAAAGTGTTGAGAAAAGTTTCTTACATACTAAGGAGAAGCAGTTCGACAAGCTAGCTCCAAACTGGGAAGGGTCTTATGAGGTCTCCAAAAAACATAAACCTGGGACATACAGGCTTCAAGACAAAGATGGAATAATCTTAAAGCACCTTTGGAATATTAAACACCTCCGGTTATATCTGGAATGAAAGTTGTGTAAATATTTACTTGTTTAAAGTCCATTTAAATATTATGGGGCATACTCTTTCCTACCCTGGTGAGGTTTTAATGAGGTGTCCGGGTTTTTTAATAAAATTTGATGCCTTCTTAAAATATTCAGAGTGGTTTGATTACAATTTCTTTAAAGTCCTCTAAGGATCTTTGGCCGATCGAATTTATCTGGTGGAATGATGACCATTTAACATTTGTCAGCGGAGATTTTAAACACTCTCATCTTCAATACTTGTAAAATAAATAAGGGCTCTTTATTCATCAGCCATTAAAATTAAGCAAATATGAAACAAAGCAAAAAATTTAGCAAGGTAAACCTGTCCGGCTAAAAATCGGATGATGATATTAGAGCATAAAATATGTCTTGGCCATCCAAGGACTTTAAGTTTAAAGAAAGGCTTAACCTGACTAAAATCGGACGCAGTTACAAAAATGCCTTGGCCATCCAAGGACTTTAGTATTTCATAAGCTTGATAAAAACAAAATAAGAAAAGATAGTTAAAACTCCATGGCTTGTTCCCTTCAGATGTTCCTCCATCATCGTTTTTCTTAGGATCTTTGGGCTCACCACTGGAACTCTCTCCGGTTCCTTCCTCCTCATCAGTGGTGTCATCAATTCCACTATAATAGTTCTTCTTATCACCATCCACCATGGTATGGAATGGAATATCTTCATACTCAACATATTGCCACAAGGTACCAATTGTTCTCTTCGGAAACGTTTGGTGGAAAAGCAGAACCATATCAGACTTAACTTCGGCATACCTTTTTTCTAGGGATTTTATCACTTCATTGGTGTATGCATCAATGCGGGCCTCAATTCTCTGATCCTGCTCTCTCACCAAGCCTTCTTTCTCCTTAAATACCTTGGACACGGCCTCTTCAAGAGAAGTCTTGTCACCGGACAAAGTTCAGATGGCATCGTCCTTGGTCTTCATGTCTCCCTTCAAGGTGGAAAGATATTTTTCCAAACCGGTGCATTTGGTTTGGAGCTATGTGTTAGCTGTCTCCGAGGTGACCAACTTGGTTGGCAGATCTTCTTTCTCCTTCTTCAACTCCTCAATCTCCTACTTCAATGCCTCAATACTCTGGTTGGCATTGAGGAGGTCAGTAGACAAACTCTCCTTGTCTGTGTTGAGGGTGTTAATGAGGGCAGACTGACTTTTTACTTTCCTTTCCAAGTTGAGCACTGGCTGAATATGGCCCAGCAGAGAGTGAGTCACCACATCATGTTCCCCTGAGACGGTGAAGGACTTGCCATTGAAAGTCGCCATATTAGAAGAGCTTGGGGGAAGGTAGGGGCCAACAAAGTCGTCTTTCTCAAAATCATTGAAATAAAGACCAATATTTTGGAGGCCACCGATGTCTACTCCATCAATATTAATATCCCCTTCGGTACCCTCCCCGGATTGTAGATCAGTGGGGATCTGCTCTGCCAAGGTGGGATTAATTAAATCTGACGGAGGTAGAGACTCTGAAGGGCGAAGGATTACTTCATCCCCCAAGGAGACCTTCTTCTTCTTAGTAGTCCTCTCATCACTGCTTGCTCCTCTTTTTCGGTCCTTTTTAGGAGGCTTTGGTGGATTTTGAGGTCCACTTTCCTCCCTAATGGTCTCATCCTCAACTACTTTGAGAAAAGTAGCATCAATCCCTCATTGGGTCTACCCTCCTTGATTCTCCGGAGCAATCTCCTCTACAGCACCCCGAACAGCCTTCTTTTTATTGCCCTTCCCTTTCATTTTGCTTAGGGCTTTGGCTCTGGAGGGCAAGGCTAGTTTTCCGTCCTTCTCCTCTGTTCTCTTAAGTATAACGACCGGCAAAGGTGGTGTAGTCAGCTCCTCCCAAGTGAGATCTCTCCGGCCCGTAGTGTTCCAAAGGTGGGATCTCACCAAGTTGCTTGAAGTAAAGCAGTTGTGGAAGGCGTTCCCCCAACAGTTATCAGCCCATGCGTTTAATTTGGCGCATGTGGTGGGAGAACTCCTTCGGAAATACTGACATAAGAGAAGAGGTGATTCAGGAATAAATGTTTTTCAAAAATAAGAAAGACAAACAAAGTAGAATACTTACTTGTGCTCTTCCACCTGCTGGTGAGCATACTAGGATTGACATTGGCCTTAATTTTTCTCCCATTCTCCCACGTCCCACTGAAGAATATGAACTGGGTCTTCCAGTTTTTTTCTAGACTCTAACAGGTCATCCACCACTTTAAAGTTGTCTCCCATGTTGTAGTGGTAGAATGGGATGTGATGGTTTTTACAAAGGCTGGCCACTGCAGCGAACTGCTCCATTGGGAGAGGAATGCTGGACAGCCTCGACGCCAGGATGCAGGCGAGAAGAGTATACCAAGCATTTGGACTCAGCTGGCTTGGACAAAGTTTAATCTGGTGGAAATACCTGACGATTTCTGGATCCAAGGGGAATCTGAGCCCCCAGTTGAATAGCTCAGTATAAATGACGATCTCGTTGAGCTTGCAGTCCATTGGAGTTTCCGGTGTGACTGGTATTCTCACCTTCACTGATTCAAGGATCCCCCACTTGGTTCAGATCCGGCCCAACTCAGCGGTGTGAGAATAAACATAATTAATGTTCTGCATGGCCAGCAAATACTTTATATTGACCTTATGAAAACAAGGTCCCACTTTGCCTTCCATGCTCCCCGGCAGCTCCGGATGAGTCATCCCCACCTCCACCTTGCCCTTTCATTTTTTGTCAGAAGCAGTGTCCTCAACCTGTCCAGCGGCTTCAGTCTCGAAGGGGGCCTCTTCAATGCTATCCTCCATTACTCCTTCCATCATTGTGGAAGGTTTGATAGCTTTTGGATCAGTGGTCTGTCCGGATGGTTGAGCACCAGTTTCTTCAATAGGTCTGGTGTTCGGTTGGGTCTCAGCTCCGGAATATTTTCTTTGAGGAGTTATTCTGGTTGCCTCCGATCCGAAGGGTTTGTCTCTAGAGGCTCTTATAGATACCTCTGATCCGGAGGCTTTATCCTTGGTTGCTGACTTAGATGCCCCCATTTTAGAGGACTTGGGTTGTAAGCCAGTTGTTTGGCATTTCACCAGGCGCGTTGTCCGGCGAAGGTTGGTTTTCTCTTGGGATTTCTCAATGTCAGATCCCATAATGATAAACGGAGAAGGCTTCTTAACACTTGATACTACTTTCTCTTGTACGGTAGAAGGCTGAGACTCCTGAACCGAGGAGCCTGACGGGATTGGCTAAAGGTTTGGTTGGAATAAACGTTTAGGTTTTATGTTTTTAGCAGAAGACGATCCTTGATAAGCTTCTAAGAATGGTGTATCAGACTTACTGCTTGGAGATACTGGAAGGCCAGCAACAATACGTCTCTCACACTCAATATTTTTTGCTTTCTCTAGTTCAGAAAGATTTAACCAACCACATTTCACAAGAGCGTTTCTCGCTGTGAAAATAAAACTATCCAAGAGAAGTTTTTAAAAGAAAAGGTAAAAAGCTCTGAGAAAAAAAAGTGTGAAGTGATGAAGATGGTGAAACAGTGAAGGAAGGTAATTTATACCTAGTATGGCAAAAGGTTACTGATACCTAAGAGAAAACGAAAATACTGAGGTAATGATTGTAAGTGGTGCTGACGTAAGAAGCATTAAATGCGACACGTGTCCCACAATCCAAAGAAAAACTCTTAGAATTCTGAGAAGAAAATCAGTTCGGATAAACCTTGAACCAAACGCATGAGCGATCCGAAAAATGTTGTTACTGACTAAGTAAGTTTTTTAGTACTGCCAAAGGTCTTTGACAAAGCCTAAAAAATCGGCTACTGATGAGTCCGGATTTATTCACCACCACTCACTGAGAAAACCGGACAAGGGTAATTCGGACAATAACTGCCCACTGAACTATCTGGACAGGATAAAAGTATTAAAACACTAATCACCTTTTGACTAAGCTAGGTGCTAATCTACTTAAGAACTAATAAGTCTTTAAACTCGACCCGGTTTCACAACCTGACCCGAAAGCCATGGGTCCATAATTAAGGGTATAAATACCCTACCACTTTCATTAATGAGGGTAATGAACATTTAATACAACCAGGTAGCTTAAATCTCTCACTACAAAACACCCAAACATTTAATACCTTTAAAACTTTTTAAACGTTGGACAAAATTACCCTTGGTGAAAAATAATCCACACCAAGACTAAATTAGGTTACTTTGGCATATATGTAGTTAGTGAATATAATTCACTAAATTACCTATATGTACTTTAATTATCTCGTTTTATTTATGTTTCCAAATATTTATTCTTCTCACTTAATTAACCTCTAGGGTATTATTATTATTATTGTAATATGATGTATTAGCAGTTGCAGGGAACTATAAGTTGTATTGATATATTGAATATTAAAGTGTTCGAGTAAGGTTTTCTCCATCAAGATACACATTAGCACACCTAGTATTTATACTTTATATACTTCCATGAGACTGAATAATAATATTTTTATTATTATATATTATTTTTATTATTTTTATTAACGGTAAGTCTAATATTCTAAATAGTGATTACTTTAATTAATTGGACATGTAACAAAATTCCTAAATACTTGTATTTACACATGATGAGATATTCCAAATCTAGGATTTTCTTACAATCTCCCACTTAGATCATTCATGCGTACAAAAGTGTATTCATCTAAATTGTGCACTATAACATGTAGTTGTTCATAGATAATGTCAGAATATCTATTCATGTTAGATGATAGTAAAAAATGAACCAAAGTAGTTTCATCATGTCTTATCTTATGTCTAATGGTTCTAAAATAAATACATTGCTAGCTACCACTTTAATGAATCTTAACTTCTCATGAAGTATAGCATAAAGTATTACACGATCCTTTAATTAACATGTATCAACTTACAACTGGTCTGACTTTACTAAATTGAGATCACTTAATTTAAAGAATTAGAGAAAACTAAAAATTGAATCATTATATGATTAATTTGAAATACATTGAATGTATTAAGATAATATCAATATAATCTGGAAAAAAACTGAAATCTATATAACGCTCTCATTGAATCTAAACATACTCAAAACTAATGAACCCTTTATGAACTATGTGTTCGTCGTCATTTGTATTTCCAAACCCAATAATCTTTAGTCGGAAAGTTTGGGGAAAATATTTTTCTCTTAGATCCTTATGTTTTATAGACCACTTACGTAAATAGCTCAAACAGTGGATAGGTTTGATGTAGATCATTCTGCACCTGCCAACCATGGTATTTTAGGTATTAATCTCTAGAAGGGACCCAATTTTAAATTTTGCTAAATCTTATAAATCGTCCAAACAACAGACTCTTTCTTTTCATACTTAATGGAGATTATTAAACACAACTCCCTCAGTTTACTGTATTCGGCCTCACATGAGCTCTCACTTATTTTCTCATTCCCTCTTGAAAATATCCAAATAATGTTTGACCATTTTAGTTGTGTATACTAACTCCGAGGGCTTAAATTAGGAACTAGTCCTTCAACTATCTTATTTTCTTTTATTTAGTTCATCGACTTTAAAATCACCAGTAAGGGTCCCTCGACTATCCCATTTTCTTTCATTTAGTAATTCGACTTTAAAATCACCGGTGAGGGTCCCTGGATTTGGAAACATCTATGAATTTAGTCCCTAGTTTTGGGTTTTTATCTTAGATTCAGGGACTAAATTTATAGACTTTGCAGAGTCCAAGGACCCTCACCGGTTATTTTAAATTCAAGGGACTAAATAAAAGAAAACGGGATAGTCTAGGGACCCTCACCGGTGATTTTAAACTAGAGGGACTAAATGAAAGAAAACGAGATAGTCGAGGGACTATTTTCTGATTTAATCCAATTCCGAGAGATGACTTTTGAAATTACGGATAATATTTTTGAAATTTTCCATGTTGGACAAGATTCTCTCTAGCTCTGCAAGTATTCTTGGGTAGGGTTTCGACCGCCTTCAATTTGTAAAATGTTTTTACGCTAGACTAAAGAGGATGAGCACAGTTTATTATTGTATTTTTGGAAGCTAACTTATGCACATAACAAGCATGCAAGTATTTCATGGACTATACTAGAGGAAAATACGTTTGTCTACTTGAGTTCTTTTGCCTTAGTCTGCCTACAATCCTCTAAGGGTCTGACGATCACCAACAATTCTAACAAGAGATCGGGCATTACCTTTATCCTATCATTTTCACACTCTAGCCACCATGTCAAAAGTATAAAAATAGAATGCAAAAAGTTCAAAATTATTCGAGAATGATCATGTATGGATAATCAAAATAATAAAAATATAGTTATCCTTAATACCAACTTCTATTATTCGGCCCCGAAGTCAATCACATAACATTCTGACATCATTTTTCAATCCTCATAGTACCTCATCATATGGGATATAACATTTCACATGCTTATAAGGATCAATGTTTATCATGTTGATTGACATAATGTTTTATCCGAGCCTTGAGTCACGATGAATATATCCACAAAATGATACAAAGGGAGGGGGTGTTGATCATTTTGAATAATTTATTCACGTAGTTTTATGATAGAAGCAGTATATATATATCTTCATCTTCCTCTAGTAATATATTACGAGGGATCATAGGTAAAATTTCTTTCCCATTGGGGTATCATTAAGGGATCAGGAAATTTTTTGGTAGGCTTTGAATCTTTACTTTAGGTATTATGTTTTTATTTATCTAGACATAATTATTTCCAAATTTTATATGCATTAACTATTTATCCAGAATATTTAACATTTTGGTAAAAAGCGACCTCATTCTAATGTTTCCACTTTGCGGTAAATTATACTTATTTTATCTTCCTTATTTTGACCCTAAGCAGGTCCTCTACAACATCAATCACGGGTTTTCTACATTTCCACTCTACTTCAACTAGATTTTGGGGTTCTCTCCTTTGTTTAAGCATAATTACTTTTAAGAGAGCATAGGTAAAAAAAATAGTTACTTTCTTTATAGACCCTTTTTTAGTTTCGAAGCGAGGAATCCATTCATCATGGGCAGAAACACCATCACCTCTACACCTATCGTGGCAACGACAACCACTGTAGGTCCTGATAACATTCAATTTAGGAGCATACACTTAATAAGACCCGTCTTCTGAATTTATGTACACATATGCTAAAATATCATTGGTGGACTACTGAACACGATGATATGTTTCTCATTGCATCAAGGAGATACCGCTCAAGCGTTGATTATTTTTTCTTTCCCGACTTATGTAAACTGATGAATAATTGGATATGTTATGTTTAATAAAAATATAAAGTAAAATCAATATGTGTTATTATATATGAAGGGTTATAAATGAAGAAAACTTATTTATAAAGGTCCAATCCCTGGAAATAGACACCTCTTAATAAGGCATATTGGTCTCACAAACATCGGTGATGAAGAAAAATAAATTTTTTTTACCAATTTTTAGATTCTTGAAGGTTACTTTAACATCATGTAATGGTTGAGGACACACATGTAATAATAAAGGTTTTCTTTCGATGAAGGGGATAAGGGTAATCAGTTTGAATAACTAATTCTCGTAGTTTCACAATAGATGAAGTAGATAGATCATTTTCTTCTTATAAGAACATCTTACAAGATATATAAGGTAAATTTCCTTCTCGTGAGACATAATAAACGACTTCACATGAATTTATTTACTTATTGGGGGTATCATTAAGGGGTTGGGATAACTTTTATAGATTTTGAATCAATAATTTGTTATCATTTTTAATTCTTTTTTCACAAGATCACTTATATATTCCATATTTCTTAAATATTTATCCAAAATCCTTAGCCTTCTGTAAGAATCAGCCTCATTCTTATATTTTCACTCAACAATGAATTCTACTTATTTTACCTCTATCATCTAGGCTTTAAGTAGGTCATCGATAATATATATTATAAGGTTCTTGCTTTTTCCTTCACTTAAATTAGCTTTTAGGGTTATCTATCTTCTTTAAGCATAATTTTTTTTAGGAATTCATAGGTTAAAAGGATGGCCTTATTCATCATAGACTCATTTTAGGTTTATAATGAGGAGTACTTTTATCATAGGCAGATAAATCTATCAGTTTCACATTTATGGTGGCACTGACAATGGTGGTAGGGCCCAATAACATTCAAACTAGGAAAAGACATTTGACAAACCTTACATTCTAAAGTTCAATACACTCACGCCAAGATATTGTTAGAGGAATATAAAACATTATGATATTTTCCCCATTGCATCATGGTGATATTGTTCAAGCATAAAAAATTCCTTGATTTTTGTTGATCGATGAAGAAACAAATATGTTTTGTTGAATAATAATACAAAGTATAATATATATATATTACTATAAATTATATATGAAGGGTTAGAAATAATAACAAACTTACTCATGACCACATTCTAACAAGGCCTATCGGTCTCCCAAACATTGGTGATGGAGATAAATATATTATTTGACCTTTTCTCGGAGTTTGGAAGGTCTGATACCCCCTAAAAAGGTTAGGGATAGACATATAATAATAAGGGTTATCTTTCGATGAATTTATGATTGTAATAGCCAACAAATGTTTCATGGAAAATGGATAGTTGGCAAAGTTTGTAACATGATTTGGCTATCAATAGCCTACAACCATTCGGCATCAAATAACTAGGAAATATGCCAAACAATTCAAAAAAAAATTACCAACATGGTATGTAGAGAAATATGCAGCCCGACATCGAACAAACATGTTAAAAAAACATTTTTATTACCTAAAACATTTTGATGATGATTCTCTCTTGATATGAAGTGTAATCGTCACAACTATGGGAATTCCATTAAGACGGGAGGGTATGATGTTCATGTTTCTGAACAACATTATATTACTTATAAATTATTTAAATTAAAAGAAGAGCACGCATATCCATACAGATTGTTTTCTACGTCGTAACTGGCTTTTTCGGGATGACATATCTCAATACCTTAGTCGGATCCTCCATTACAAGTTTTAGGGGACATAACAGGTAGATAAAGAAGTTTTTTCCTTACATAAATGTATACTAATGAATATGCAATATGTTACCCTTTCGCGCGTGGCGGGAGCTCCTCGTGGTGTGTTTCAGCCTGAAATACTCGCGTTCGAGATGATATGTGCATCAATTTTTCATCTTTTAATCGCTTAAAACCCACTCAAGATGCTTGATTATGAACTATTTTTCGAAAAAATAAAGTAGAGAAGACTAACAAAGCTTTTTGTAAAGGGGAATCATAATAAAAAAATAAAAACTCATAAAAAATAAGAAGTATGAAAAAATAATATAGCAGTACAGCATATGGGATGTATAAAAGAAAATATCTTATCTTAGTTAACCAACTGTCATCGATCCGCTGATTGGTAAAACTGTCTAGCAATAAAGCAAAATCAACCCAAAAATCACTATTGCGCATGGGACACGTGATGCAACATGCTCTCATTAGTCACTCTTTAAAACTGAAATTGTTACCCTTTCCTAGGTGAAATCTTAATGTACATGCCTATTTTGATCCTAATATTAGTTTTAACTTCTCAAGCACGGGCTCACATTACCATTAGTTTTTATTCACGGGTTCAGATTAAATACAAAATACTGGTATGACCCTCATACTTTTAAAATTTATAGTTATAACAAATCATAATCATTTATTTTCACTTAGAAGTACTATGAAGGATACATATCTTAGAAAAGTTACCAAATACATTTTTCACATTGGAAAATGCGTCATTTACGCCAACGTCCTACTACTTACTTTTGTACTCTTTTTCATTGTAAAAATAGTGAAGTGTTTTTAACAATCTGAATTATAAAAAATATCGAATAGAGCTCTCCTGAATTATGACAGTTTGGCTAGACGTAATTGGTTGTAATAGAGTTCGAAAATAATAAACCACAAGCATCCACTCAAATCAAAGCTCACAAGATAGGTCACTTGTACCATAAAATTTAAAAACATAGAAAATCGGTTGTTCCTTTATACCGAACCCCAAAAGCGAGACCCCTCAGTCTCATCAACCTAAAATTCAAAAGCTCGGCAATGACAAAGTGTACCTTAGCCAGCAACAAAGGAAAACAAGATTCAAATAACTTGATGTCAAAAGGGATAGTTCGAGTACACAAAGATGGTTATGCATAGTTTATACTCCTTTTTAACTATGTTCACAAGTACTAGATGGACGACTAATAAGGATCAAATATGTGAATTAGTCGAATCTTATTTGATCAAAGAAAAAAAATCAATAGTATCAAATTAGTATAAACTTGAATTAAATAAACGATTTATCTTTCGAAAGTTAATAAAAAATAGATCAATAATATTATTTTTAACATTTAGTTTTCAAAGAAATCATATTGGATCTTTATCCCTCTAATTCACATACTATGGATTTCATGTAATCAAACTCTATAAATAATGCAATCTGAAAGCTTAAAATCATATTTTACTACTCAAATCTAAGCAATCATTTTATCGATATCATTTGTATCTTACAAAAATTCTAATCTTTTTTAATTTAGTCTTTTTCCTCGTCCAACCCGTTCGAATAAATTTTAACTTTTACAAAACATATTAAAAAGCTCATTTTGTAAGTTATTAATAAACAAAAACTAGTCATTTACTACATCTAAATTCAAATATGGCTAATAGTCATGGTAAAAGGATAGCTCTTAAGATTGATCTTATGAAGGCCTTTGACAAATTCTGATGGTATTTTATCTTAGATATTCTTGTGTTGATGATTTTCATGGAAAAGATGAGCACTTAGATTATCAATAGTATTTCTACCCCTCTTACTCCATCAACATCAATGGTGACCCTTATGGTAATTTTAAAGGTCAAAAGGGTCTCAGGTAAGAGGACCCGCTTTCTCCTTTCCTCTTTGTCCTTGTCATGCAAGTTCTCTCCAATACCCTTAAGGAGAAATGTAAAGACAAAAAATTTAATTCCACTAGAAATACCACAAACTCAAACTCACGAATCTCTGCTTTGTAGACGACCTTATGATTTTTTGTCATGGTAATGTCCATTCATTTCTCCTTATCAAACAGGTTTTAGATGATTTGTACACTATTTCTCGTCTCAAAGTCAATCCTTTTAAAAGTCATATATTCCTGTCGGGCATCAATAACCCTCTTCGCACTGAGCTTTTGTCTATTATGGGTTATTTCGAAGTTTCTCTCCCAATTAAATATTCGGGAGTTCCCCTTCTTATTGGTCGTCTTACCCATTCGGATTTTCGTCATTTTCTTCATAAAATTAGCGTCATGATCGAATCTTGGACTTCCAAGTATCTGTCATATGTGGGTAGACTTCAGCTTATCAAATCGGTCTTATGCGCTAGACAAGTTTAATGGTCCTCCATATTTATCCTTCCATTTAGGATTATTATATAACTTACCCAATATTTTCGTTGTTTCCTTTGGTCGAGTCTGCTATGAAAACCCATGGGGCCAAAGCGGTCTGGTCTAACATCACCTCCCCCACAAAGGAGGGCGGCCTTAGGATCCTAGATCTAAAAATATGGAATCAGGCGGTTGTCCTTAAGCATATTTGATCTATTATCAGTAATAACAATCATTCGATCTGGTGTGATTGGATTAAAATTGAAAAAAAAAACAGAAATAGTAATTTTTAGAATTTTTCGATTAGGTCTTCCCCCTCTTGGATTTGGAGGAAAATTTTACGTTTTCGCCTTTTGGCAAGCAATTTGTACAGGGTGGCTATTGGTAATTGTTCGAGTACTTCCTTCTGGTATGATCCATGACTTCCACCCACCTCTCTAGATTCACATTATGGTTCCAATATCATCAAAGAGTCCACACTCGGGAAAAATCTCATGGTCTCGGATATCATTCTCAATGGTCTTTGGAATTGGTCATCAAACGTCAGATCGGCTAGAACTAGAAGTCACTCAAATATTATGGAGATCAACAGACTCATCCTCACCCTTCCCTCTCCCAACAACTTCTCAAATGACGTTTCTTTTTTATTGCAAAGGCTGGATGCATTAACTTCACAATCAAGAATACCTATAACGCTATTCGTACGCCTGCCTACATCGTGGGGTGGGCCAGATTAGTATGGAATAAATATAATATTCCCCGTCACTCCTTTATTTTATGGCTTGCTATCCAATGCAAACTTTCGACTAGGGATAAGTTACTCAGCTGGGGTATTAATACCCCATCTGATTGTGCCTTATGCAATTCTACTTTTGAAACTATAACTCATCTTCTCCTTGACTATAGTTTATCTCAGAGTATTTGGACCAATGTCAGTGCTAAGCTGAGTTTCCCTTTTTTATGCGTCTAGTTGGCAATCTTGGGTTAATAAGACGTCCAACTGGTCTCACTTTCGAAACCGTCACATTTGGCGCTCTTGTTTCGGCGCGATTACTTATTACGTTTGGAAAGAGAGGAACTCTAGAATATTTGGTTCCCCTCCGACCAATGCCTCCCTCGTTTCTCACCGAATCTTTTCTGATCTTCGGTACAAATTTCATGGCACCAAGATTTCCTGGCCTATGTAACAACTTATCTTTTACTTATTCTCTTACTTATTTGCAGGTTCTCCACTCTTCGAACTCTTCAGTTGTCTTCCTTAGTTGCAGACTTGTTGTGGATTTCCTTGGAGTTTCTCTTTCGGTCAGCTCGATTGTCTTTATTGCGTAGTTTTTCAATTCTAGATTACCTTTATTGTTTCTATCATTTTTACTTTGATTATCTTAGTAGTCTTGTTTATCGACTTTTCGCTTGTCGATTGTATCTCCTCGAGACCCTAAATACTTGTATGGACATTTTTATTTTATTTAATATTTTTTCACAAAAAAAAAAATCAAATATAGAAAAATCAAAACTAAAGTTTATTCTAAAATATTAAAACATTTATAATCACCTCTCAACAAAATATATAACTCAAAACAAAAATTTAAAAATAAATACTTGTAGATTTTATTCCGAAAGGTATTCTTGGACTATATATTTATATCACTTCAACCCCCACATAAGCAATATCCAATTTTAATTTTATTAAATAGTAGTAGTGGATGTAGTGGGTCTTTTCGCGTGGAAGAAATATCCTATTAGACAAATAATAAAAAATTTGTATTCAGGTAAATGTAAATAAATTTTAGACATAATAAACCGTTTGAGTAAAATAAGGTAAAAGAGAAAAAAAATAGTTAATGGAGTTCAATTCTTTTTTGAAAAAATAATTATTTCTTTTTAATTACTTTAATGCGTTTTATAAAAAAATTCACTAAACAAAATATTGTTAAATTAAATATTACTTACTTTTTCATTTAATTTAAGAGTTATATAAGAATATTTGTTTATAATAAACCTATTTACTATATTTTTTTAAAAAGTTAATAGATTAAAGTTATATTTTATCAATTATCTTAATTAAAAAAAGTTATAAAAAATATTTATGCATAGTGTTAGTAGGTCTACCGTAAAATTGACCGGAATAGAATGAAATTTTAAATATTTTTTTGTTATTAACTAACTGTACTAATATTTGTGAATATTTTTTCAAACAAATTTTCATTGGAAAAATCGAGTTCGTAAAAGAGATAATAAAAAGAATAAATGACTTAAGTAAGTGGTCAGATGTAACACATCAAAGAGATAATACTTTGTGAGGCTTTCTATATTATTTTCTGGTTCCGCCTACTCTATATATATATATATATATATATATATATATATATAAAACAATCGTGATTTTAAAAAAGGTTTAGTTATGATTTGTTATATATACTAAAACCTATTCTTGTAGATTCTTCCAAAACTTAATCGAATTAACAACTACTATTATAAAAACAATTATGTAGGAGTAATAAAAAAGAATGAGAACAATGAAATGGCTCAAACAAACGTCATCTCTCTTTTGGGCTTTTCTATGACACGTGTCGATGTATATGAGGGAGTATATAGTATGGTACTAGAAACCGAGAGTAGGATATGATATATCTCTCGTTCCGTTATCATCACGTCTGGCGTGTTCATTTCCCCGCCAAATCTAACAAATTCCGGATTTTAAAATTTAAGTAAATTCTGATTTGTATCTCAGCTTCAAATCCATTTTTGAATATAAATAGCCCTCCTCTTTTCGAATTTCATTTCAGCACCATTCCTTCTAAATTCTCTAAGCAAACACACACACTCTCTCTCTCTCTTTTCTCTCTGAGTCTTCGATAGCTTAGCTTCATCAACAGCACCATGAGAGGACCAAAAACCGTAGCTATGCCTAAGAAGAAGCTGGATTTGGAGTAACTATCTCTTTCGCTCTCTGATTTTATCTCGGTCTCTACGAATTACTTGTTTCGCTCTGTGTTATTGCTTCTTTTGTATTATACGTTTTTCTTCTACAATATTCTCTGTGGTTATTTACAGCTATTGATCTTCTGCTTCATCAATTCATCTAGCTTCCTTGCTCGGAATTTTTTACTTTTTTATTATGTTTTGCCTATCGTTCTAGTTTTTCAACTCAGTTGTGATTTTCTTCTGCCAAATTGCAACTCTGATACTGATGTGCATTGTCATTGATCAGATTTGTTTTTCTTCTGATGTTGATTTGTTGTGATTTCTCTTCTGATCGGTTTTATAGCTTTCTATCTAGGATTCGCCTAAATTCTTAACTTCTTCTGATTCATAGTGATCCGTATTTGCTTGTGGATTTGTTCGTTCGAATTAGATTTGGCATGTTGTTTTGTTTTTGCTTGCATTTTGTTTAAGGTTTACGTGTATTGCTTATCTAGATCTTGTTTATAGAAATTCTCATTGATCCAATTTCTTACTCCGATATGCTTATGATTTGTGTTCTCTGTGTTTCTCCTTTTTTTTTTCTTAGATCTTTATTTGCTTCAGCTATTTTACATTCATATTCTATTCTTAGTTTTGATTATGTTTCTACAAGACTTCAAATACATATTTGAAATGCGGTCTTGATTGAGTTGCTTTTCAGAGCTGTTAGACTATGTCCGGATCAATGATCTCTTCTACTGATGTATATAAGACTCAATACGCTTCTTGGATCTTCCTGTAATCGTTTTCTTTGTTGTAATTGAAGGAAAATGAAGCCTAGCAATGCTAATGTCAAGGCCAAGGTCAAAGCAACGACAGAGAAACCAAGCAAGAAGAAATCTGGTGCTACTAAAGACGCGGATGCGCCAAAGCGTCCTTCTGGAGCTTTTTTCATTTTCATGTGAGTGACATTATTTATGTTTATCTCCTTATAAATATTTTAATGGTATTAAAGTATTCTGGATGGTTCTTACTAGTTTTCTATTCTGATGGTGATTGTTGTGACTAACAGGGCAGAGTTCAGGACCTCATACAAAGAAAACTTCCCAGACAACAAATCCGTACCTGTGGTGAGATTCAAAACATAATTCTCACTTTCGATTGATGTTAATCTTTACCTATAAGGAATAAGTCTGTAGTTTTATGAAGAACATTGAACTGATTTTACATATTCAGATTCTAGCTCATTTTCTTTGAGTTTTTTTAAAACCGTCAAAATGAGTGAAGATCTGAACTTGATATGTTTTGATGAGCAGGTTGGAAAAGCTGGTGGTGAAAAATGGAAATCGATGTCTGATGCTGTAAGATCCTTAGTTTCTCAATTCAAATGAAGCACTCTGTTCAGTTTTCTGAATCTTTCATAATTTCGTACAAATCATACATTAAATCTTAGTTTCTAATATCAGACTTGCCTAATAGCTACGCTACTCCATTTTTATCTTGTATAAAAAATTTATTTTGTTGCATCAGGAGAAGGCTCCTTATGTTGCTGAAGCACTGAAAAGGAAGGCCGAGTACGAGAAAATTCTTGAAGATTACAAGAAGAAAGCTGTAAATCTCTACTAATTCAGTTCTCATTTAGTGTCCTGAAACTTGTGACTTACATTTATACTCCCCGGTTTAAAACTATTAATCATTTATTTCTGCAGAATCAGAATGTTCTGGAGACAATTGTTGAAAAGTCTGAAGAATCTGAAAAATCGACTTCTGAGGTTCACGATGAGGTTGAGCAGGAAGCCAGCTCTTAGGTATGCACATATAATTGCTATGCCTTGAATCAATGTATCTTAACTTATTCCTAAACCTATATTTTATAATCTTTGCATATAAGATTCAAAGAGGTAAATCAACTCCATGTTTTCTTGTGTGGTTGTAGGTTAGTACCAGGATGATGTAGAAGCTTCGTCAAATTAATGTGGACTCAGTGTCTTTATTGTTCAGATTCGTTATCATAGTACTATTAGCTTCCATTCCACTGTCTAATATTTGAAGTTTCTTTCAATTAATGCTGTGTTGGCTGGAGACTTGTTATGTGTATCTCCGCTTTATGTCAAGACTGATGTATCGTAAAGATGAATCATTCTGAATTCGAAAGGTTTTTAGCATCGGATAATTGATGATTACAGTGCAAGTTTTATGACTGGATTGTATTACTCTATAAACAAAAACTTTATAGCTATTGTCGGTTTGGGACTTATGATTGGGCCTTTACAGCAAAGTCCAGGCCTGGTTTTTTCTTTCGATTAGCTTCCCCTGCCATTCTCAAATTGCCCTTAAATCGTAAGTCACTTGTTTATAATTTTATTAAAGTTGTATAGTAGTCTTTATTCAGAATTTGTACACATTTAGTTACATAACTCAAAATGCGTAGTTAAAACATCATACATATTTAATTTGAATCGAACTCAACCAAAAAAAACGAATCGTTCAAAGTTAACTGAAATTTTTCTTAACAAAACGAATTATAATTCTATTCTTTTTACTGAGGACTGAAGTATCTAAACAGTGACGTGGACCCATCCCCAAAGAATTTGTTCTTATGGATCATCACGTGTCCAAATCCACATGCTGTTCCAACTTCCAAATCCACTTTTCAACGAATTCTCTCCGCACAAACACTTTCTATTCTCTGGCCTTCACATACAAACCAAGAAATGACTTTTCTACCCATTTCTTTACTCTCTTTTGCAGTACTGGGTTCATATTTAAACCCTTATTGTTTTAAAGAAATGTTTATTAAACAAAAAGTACTGCAAGAAAAAGGTGTAATATCGTAAATGATTCGTTGGCCCATTTCTTCATCACTCAGCAACTAATTTAATTAGATTCTTCTTGTCGTTATCAAATTCGTCTTTAAGCTCGGTTGGAGCATGATCTTGTTCAGTAGAGGAAGGGGATGGTAGAGAAAGAGAAATGATTTTCTGGTTTATCTTGATTTTAGGTAAGTGAATTTTGCTCATATTGTGTTTGTCTGAATGTCAAAGGTGATATCTATGGTTTAAGGTTTAAAACCCAGAATTTATTTATCAAGGTTTATAATGATTTCTTTATCGATAGTTTATTTGGGTGTTTTAATGCAGCTTACAGGATAATCAAACCCGAGCCATGAAGTCAGTTAATTGGTTAGTATTAATTATGTGAAGTAACTTACTATCATTGAATTTCAAATATTTGGATCATAGTTATTGTTGTTGGGCCGGCATTCATTTACAATGAAGACGAAGAAGATTTATGAGTGTTTACATGTGTTTGTGATATGGGTTCTCCTGACTATTTCTGTGAATTGCGAAAAGCCTGCTTCTGTGAAAATCGGTGCGGTTTTCACTTACGATTCTGTAATCGGGAGAGCTGCAAAGCCAGCGATTGAAGCTGCGGTTTCGGATATAAATGATGATCCGACAATTCTAAATGGCACTGAACTGAGGATGGTCATGGAAAATTCTCAGTGCAATGTCTTTTTGGGTTCTCTTGCAGGTACCTATTGATTTCATGTTCTTCCTTCTTTATATCTTTCAGTATTAACATCAATAATTCTTCTTTTTCTCCATTGCAAAATAACCATCGCGCAAGCCTTGAGCAACTCGAGCTTAAGCTTGATAGTAGGGTTTTGAGCTACTATGAATTTGGTAATCATATTCCTCTTGCTTGCAATGCAAGCTGTTCAAGACTGACAACTACTGATATACTAACACTGTTAGTAAATCTGTTAGAATATACATGGAGAAATATGTATCTGGGTATTACAATCTAAGACATATATAATTGTGTGCCTTATGGCTTTATGACAACATGGATCTATCAAGCATATTCTTTTTTCTATTCAAATCTATTTTTTATTTACTTGCTCGATATGATTTCTTTAGATTAAGAGAGCCAGTGTCAAGAGCTCGATTTTTGTTTGAGTTCAAGTGCGAGGCCATATATAAGATTTTACCAGTTACATTGATACCCACTTTTTTATTACTATTTCCCTTTTCTTTTGTGCAATGTTTTTAAAATGTTCTTTGATAAATAAGGTCTTGACCATGTTGTTTTAAATAAATTTAAATCTTGTCTCAGCTTTTCAAGTACTTGATAAAGAGGTGGTAGCTTTAATCGGTCCCCTGTCCTCTTCAATCGCTCATATGATTTCCGAAATCGCTAATGGCCTTAAAGTTCCTCTCATCTCATTCGCTGCAACGGATCCAACTCTTTCTGCCCTCCAGTTCCCTTACTTTCTTCGAACTATTCCGAGCGACTCGTATCAAATGGCTGCCATGGCTAGTTTAGTTGATTTTTACGGGTGGAAAGAGGTCATTGCTATCTATATAGACAATGATTATGGAAGAAACGGAATAACTGCCTTAGACGATGAACTTTACAAAAGAAGAGCAAAACTTTCGTACAAATTACCATTACCTGTTCAGTTTGATCAAAATGACATCGCGTCTGCTCTAAACAAATCCAGAAATTTTGGCCCTCGTGTTTATGTTGTTCATTTGAGTCCAGATCCGAGATTAAGAATCTTCCATATAGCCCATAAACTTCATATGATGACTAGTGACTATGCGTGGTTTGCAACAGATTGGTTTTCTACTACCTTAGATTCGTTTTCTCCAATCAGTGCGTTTGCAGTGAAAATCACACAAGGAGTTATTGGGCTTCGACAACACATCCCTCAGTCCGTCAACAAGAAACAAACTTTGGAATTAAACACTTATGGACTGCATGCTTATGATACAGTTTGGACAGTTGCTTACGCCATTGATAATTTGATTAATAGTCAAAAGAATATTACATTTTCCTTTAGTGATGAGCTACTTCTTAAACCGACTCAAACCCAGCTCGGGAAACTTAAAATTTTCGAAGGGGGCGCGTTTCTGCTCCGTGAACTATTACGCACAAATTTCAGCGGCCTCTCCGGTCAAGTTCAATTTGATTCTGACAGAAGCAGTGCCGAAAAGGATTTTGATGTTGTAAATGTTGACCAGACAGGAATTCGTACAGTTGGGTATTGGTCTGAGGAATTCGCTTTTTCAGTTTTAACCCCGGAAACTATCAGACGAAAGAAACACGGTGTGTTCTTGCAGGATCAAAAACTACAGAATGTGACTTGGCCCGGAGGTAAAATAGAGAAGCCACGTGGTTGGGTGATCACAGATGGTGAGAGATTCTTGAAAATCGGGGTGCCAAAGAGAGTGAGTTTTGTCGAGTTTGTTACCGAAAAGAACAACAGCCGTAGGATTGAAGGATATTGCATTGATGTGTTTAATGAAGCATTGAAACTAGTCCCATATGATGTTCCTTACCGATTCATGCCTTTTGGAAACGGTCATACAAATCCAAACTATAACGAACTTGTGACAATGGTTGCAAATAATGTATGTATCTTGTAACGATTTGTTTGAAGTTATAATACACTCTAAATGAATTTTTGAAAAAAAAAATGAAAATTCATATGATTTGGTAATATTCTATTTTTCAGGTACTTGATGCAGCGGTCGGGGATATTGCTATCGTGACAAATCGGACAAAAGTTGTGGATTTCTCTCAGCCTTTTTCTTCTACCGGTCTTGTCATTGTGGCTCTAATCAACAAACCAACATCAAGAGTTTGGGCCTTTTTGAAACCATTTTCGGTGGAGATGTGGTGTACCGTTTCAGCTGCTTTTGTAATGATTGCAGTGGTCATATGGATTCTTGAGCATAGAGTCAATGATGACTTTCGAGGACCTCCACGGAAGCAACTTGCTACTATGTTTTTGTAAGTCATTGGATTTTAAACCGAGCTTATTTACTCTATTATTACCACATGTTTATTGTCGGATGAAATATGTTCTTTTTTGTATTGCAGGTTCAGCTTTTCAACTCTTTTTAAGAAAAACCGTAAGAAATTCTTTGACGTTTACAACTTGTGTCCATCGATTTTACTTCATTCATTTTATGTAGTTACTTTATTTTGTGCATATACAAGTAGCGCCGATCATACTCTAATCGTCTTAGCCAGACATTTATAGTATCTGCAATATGAAAGGTTGGAATTAGACTTATATATTGGAATTCAAGCCGCACTATGTTGGTATAAATTCTCCTATGGTTCTGTATTGTCTCCTATATTTGCAGTTATATACAATAGTCTTAGTATACTACGTTGGGCTTTGAATGGTGGTAAATCTCTAAGTATGAGGCGTTTGCGAATTTCGTCTCCTGAATTCAATAGCTTGGCGAACTAATTTCAATTGTGCGAATCAACGGTTCTTCTCGCACTAGTTCCCGTTCGTGTCTGATTTTGTTAGCTTGGCAAACTAATTTCTATAGTGATAATTATGGTTTGGAGGACTACTAATGTCGAGTTCGAAAAACGAGGGACCATTTGTATAGTGTTTTGAAGTATGATCGTCGGGAACCGACCACCATTCAAAGCCACTATTTTGAGATAGCATGCTTTAAAGGATTTTTACGATTCTTTCAACTTTTTACAGAAGAAGATACCGTGAGCCCACTCGGGAAATTTGTGATGCTTGTTTGGCTTTTCCTATTAATGGTGATAACATCAAGCTATACAGCAAGCTTAACTTCAATTATAACCGTTGAGCAACTGTCGTCGCCCATAACCGGAATCGAAAGTTTACTTACAAATACTTGGCCGATAGGGTATCAAGTTGGATCTTATGCTTATGATTATCTATCGAGCAGTCTTTATATACCTAAATCAAGGTTGGTCCCTTTAGGCTCCCCTGAAGAGTATGAAAGAGCTCTTCGTCTAGGGCCGAAACATGGTGGAGTGGCTGCTGTCGTAGATGAGCTTTTATACATCGAGTTGTTTTTGTCCGACCAAACTGATTTTGGGATTATTGGACAACCATTCACCAGAAGCGGATGGGGATTTGTAAGTAATTTTTTGTTTAACAAGATTATAGTCATTGTGATTCTTACAGGTGACATGACAAAAACACACATCAATGTTTATACAGAAACCATGAACCATACAATCCCTTAGAACCTAGGTAGCTAAGTTTATTATTATACATGAATATTCAAAATTCTTCCTAGGATTATATAGTAATCATAATATCTCCCTGTAAAATTAAAATCAGGGTCTGTCTAATATGATAACCCTCGAAATGTATTTTTATAGAATCTCGCAAATAAAACTGGACCATTTTTGTTTTCTTTCCCGCAAATTTTCGAAGATTGTATATAATTTTTGCTTACATCGTTCAGGCTTTCCAAAGAGACTCTCCTCTAACAACGGACATCTCGACGGCAATCCTCAAACTTTCGGAAAATGGAAAGCTTCAAGAAATACATAAGAACTGGTTCTGTAAAATGGGCTGTCCTGAAGAAAGAATATGGAAGTCTCTACCTGACCAACTTCAGGTTTCCAGTTTTTGGGGTATATATCTTATATGCACTGTATTTTCTCTTTCTGCACTTTTGATCTTTTTTATTAGAATCATATGCCAATACGTGCGATTCAAGCAAACCCAAATAAACCTTTCGGCCCCAGATTCATCCAGTAGTAGTTGCACCGGTGTTATATACAGTTTCTTCGAGTTTATTGATGAGAGAGAGGAAGCTATCAAGAAAAGATTTTCGAACTCTGAGAATGTTGTTCCACAAGTGACTTCCGAAAATGGGAGGCATTGATTTGCGGACCAAAGATTTCGATTATAAGAGTCTAGTCTACTGCTTGATGATACATATATGTATAGTTTTGTTAATGGTATTGTGAAAGGAAGATAGAGAAAATATAACTCCCCGTGAGAATATTAGTTTCTGATCGAAATATTGATCAACAAATCAAATGTCTGTTTAAATATATAATATATTCATTCAGCTCTTTCTTTCTTTCTTTTCTTTTTGCTATCATGAAAATCCTGAAAATTTTAAAATTAATACACTGAAACATAAAATGTGGAGAATTTATAATTTGTCATTTTTATTCGATTGGATTAGTGAAAAAGAAAAAAGCTAGTTTGATTTTAATAAAATATATTAGAAGTGTATTTTTGTGGGTTTTTTTTAATTAGACGAGAGAGGCACAAGATGCTGAGACGGCTAATTAATTGCATGACAGAAGTATAGACGAGAGAAAGAGGTGACAGAAGTATAGACGAAAGAAAGAGGTATAGAGTTAAGGGATGAGAGGCAGCTAAATGATAGACGTTGAGATATACTTGTGGGATCGTTAGTTACGGGATGAGAGGCAGATAAATGATAGACGCCGACATATAATTGCGGGATGAAAGATCGATAGATGAGACATGCACTAATTATATTATAATTACGAGATGAGAGATTGAGACATGCCGAGATGAGAGACTGCTAATGGTAGGATGAGAAGCCGAAAGATGATATACGTTGAGATAAACAATCGCTAGCTAGTTGGGAGATGAAGACCAATAATTAAGAAACACAGAGACAAGATAACAATCGCTAGCTAGTTGAGAGACGAAAACCAATAATTAAAAAACAGGAGAGACCGATAGATAAGGGTTGCAGACATTTAAAATACTGACATATAAAAAAAATGCATATAATATGTATGCGAAACCAATTGGCGGATTCTTTTTAAAATTTTAAAAAGTATCATTTATAGGTTTGGTTTGCTCATTTTTCTTTTCCTAGTTAGTGTATAAAAGATAAAAGCTTTTAAATTCAAAAATAAAATAAAATAAAATCTATAGATGATTTTATAAGAAAAAAATATCTTAAATATAAAATTGGTTAAATTTTTTTAACTGATAATAGGTTTTTGGACGGGTTTTTAATCAAGAAGTCATTCTAAATATATAGAGGATGACAATGTTGGTCCGAGTTGGTCCAAATCGGTCTGATTTGGTTTAATTCGATTGAATTTTGTCATGCCCAAATTTATAACTAGACGGAGCATTGACAAAAGGTTGTTCATAGTTAATGATTGTTCATTATTCACGTTTGTTGTATAGACAGTGATTCATAATTTGTATTATATATTTATAACTTGATTTTCATATTGTGATTGTTTTAATAAATTGATTCGTGATTTTTATTTGTTATACGAACGGATTTACGATCTGCAATAGCCATTTATAACTTGATTCACGATTTGCGGCAGGAATTATACTTTGTTTCATAATTCGTATTTATTCTCATGTCTTATTTTGTGATTCACAATTACTCATGATGTTTATATTTCTGTTACTTTATATGCAAAGATCCAAATAACTTTTTAGTTTGTTATTGAGAAATATGAAGTCATAACATCAATAAGATAAGTGTTACAACAATATATGCTAAACGAAACTCTTAATTTGTCTATATTGCAAACAACTTTAATTATGGGTGATGCACGTCCCAATAACCATAAATTAGTGGACAATGCATTGCCTTATGAGTAAAAAAATACATATTAAATTCATTTAAGTATAAGATGAGATGATGATTATTGCTTCACCGGAGGTGAATCTTTTTTTATTGGAATTGTAGGGTGCACAAGATGTGGAAGCACTAATCGAGGAGATGAAAGAAGAATCATAACATGAGGAAGATAATTTGCAAGATGATACTTTGCAAGATGATACTTTGTGTCAATAGCTCCAATTGGAGGTTGAATTGTATGTATACGTGAGGAGATTAGGTGAATAATGGGGAAGTCAACAATCCACAACAAGATGATGAGGTTAAAATAAATGATGCAAATGTAGAATATGTACAACATCTTTCTATGGTGCATATTACAAGCGGTGAACATAAAAAATTGGTAACAAACTGGGAAGTGAATTATGCACGGCATAAGAATGAAGTTGAAGTTAATTCGCATGTTTACACCCCTAAAAATTTTAAATATGTTAAATAGTTAATAACTTTGATAAACCTTAATCTACATTTTGTAAGAATATTTAAAAGTTTATTTTTTGTAAAAAACTTTGTGTCTTCTTTGATAGAAGGTTTTGTTTCTCTTTTCATTATTATCAACCTTAGTAACAAGATACACAATTTGATTCACATTAAGTTTAAGATAAGATTTACAATTTATTGGCAATACATAATTTGTGCTTATCATTTAATGTAAGACGTGATTTTTTATTTAATGTAAGTCGTGGTTTTTTATTAGTATTTAGTGTAAGGCACAATTCGCATTTTACTTTTACGTTAAATCATCATTCACGATTTGCATTCATTTCAATAAATGATTCATGCTTCTTATTTAGTGTAAGCCATGGTTCACAATTTTCATTTAGTGTAAGACATGATTCACAATTCATATTTAGTATAAGAGTTGGTTTTCGATTTGCTTATAATATAAGACATGGTTCATATTATGCACTTATTTTAAAGTATGGTTCCTGATTCGTGTTTAAGTTAATGTATAGTTTATGAATCACAATTAGCTTAAAATATGGTTCTCCACTCATATTTACTGTAAACATGATCCTCAATTTGTGTTTATTTCAGTGTGCTTTAATATATTTTGTAGTTCGAGCAGATGGCAAAAGGTCAACAATCTTTACAAAAGGGTTTCTGAGTAGCAAATATATGATGAGAAAATATCTAATAAAATAACTTGATACCAATTTTGAATTTCATTTGTCGTTAGATACATTAACAAAAACTTACATTAACGTACAAAAAGGCAAAAAATTATGAATGATTCAAAGAGGTAAAAATCAGGATGTGCATGTGGTATAGTCACTTCGAAAAAGATATATCCACATTTTTATGAGTAACATGATGAAATTGGTAAAATTATTTCTCCAGCTCATTTAACTGGTATTTCATAGCTCGTATTTATGTTGAATTTTTTTAAGAAAAAATGGTAGATGATTGATGCGTATATCTATTGAATGATTTCTAATTAAAAAAATCATAATATCCACCATTAGGTTCGATGGAATTCATTCAGAAATTGGTAAGGAATTAGCTTTATCGAGACATGCAGTGTTAAGAAATTTTCATTGCTAAAGCAACAACTATGAAATGATTAATAAACAAAAACGTTTCTAAAACTTACCTTTTCATGTAGAAATCTTTGATGAATAGAAAAACGTTACATATATGATTTTCACTATAGCACCAAGAGATGAAATTAATCATTGGATATTATTTGTGATGGACCTTGATAATGGTACTTACACAAATTATAACCCCCTTGTGACAAAATAAAATTACACATGAGATAAACAAAGAAAATAACACAAGCATTTGTAAGATACATATATTAGCATTTGGTTTTACTTATGTTTTGTGCTTCATTTTATATTATGTTGTGATTTTTACTTCATGTTATATGTGTTTCATACTTCAATTTATATAACTTTTTGCGATTCGCGTTAAAGTTAAAATATTATATCGTGGCACGCGTTAAAGGAAAATTCTTATTTTGGAATTCACGCTTTACTTTATATATCATTTCGTGATTTGTATTTAGTTTATTTACTTATTATGTGATTTTAATTTATTATACACAAAGTTTAGTTATTCACATTTAGTTTATATTTTGGGTTTTATGAATTATAATTCATGTGTTTGATAAAAAAAACAGTCGTTTACCTAAATTTACAGTTAAATTACATTGTTATAAAAAACTTATGAAAGCAAGACCAAAAATAAATATAAAATACTCGAGAGATATTACATAACAAAACAATGGATTACTGGTTGTGGGATACTTGTTTGTGAGTATGTTGGAGATTCTATTAAAAATATAAAATAACTGGCAATTATAACCCATAAAATTTGGTACACTAAAAAGGAAAAATATATATGTTTGATACATTTCTAAACGATGTTCCAACAAACATATTTTAGTGATAATTGATGTATGGATACTTCAAAGGTTGTATATTGACTTTTAATTGATTTTTTATTCGGTATCATATGGTAAGTCACCATTGTATAGTAACTTGTAAGCTATATTGTATTTTTAGTAAAATGAATTATGTTTTGTGTTTTGTATTACTACTATTTTGCGATATGTACTTGTATTACCTTCACACTTAAATATTTGTCATAGAATAAATCGCATTTCACATTTATAGCGTTTCACGCTTTGTGATCATCTTTATTTCGCGCTAGATTACTATTGTTTCTTGCTTTGTGTTCTTGTGTGTTTTACTTACTTTTAAAAAAAATTATGTTTCGCATCAAAGGTGTTTCGTGCGTCATATCTGTTTTATGGTTTGATTCACGATTTGTATCTAGTTTAAAGAAAAAATCGTGATTTGCACTTAAAAAACTTCACGTAAGACTTAAAAATTAATAATAAAAGGTTTCAAATATATATAATAAAAAAAATTAAATTACATCGTTCTTATAAAACTTATTTGCAAGATCATTTATTATGATTGACTTTCAAACAACGACTATATAGTTTATCTTTCAGATTATTATTTCTCAGTTAGATAGAATGTGTCTTCTAAATTCTTTCAATTCTCATTTTCAAATTTAGGAGGGAAATTTTAGTAGTTACGATAGAGGTAAATGTTTTACCAAAATTAGTTAAATCGGGTATGTTATATGAATAAGTTGTATTATAATAACTTGCGGAATAAAATGACTTAACATATTTAATTGGATGATCCATAATCTTATTTATTGCAGCTAAAGCATGATCACAAAACAGGATATTTGACACCTACCACAAGAACATTTGAAAGACATAAGATCAACAACTATAATAGGTTCGAATGAGACTTATAGTAAAACTAGTGAAACTCAATAAACTAGACACACATGATCTATTTCAACATTGGTTTTAAGATTCTTTTTCAAATTCATGACATGACTCACTAGTCCAACCTAGCATTTCTATATAACGTCTTGGAATTTGATTCATAAGTAAAATTATAATCTTGTAATTAATTTAAATATAGGAGGACAACAAAAGTATTTGACTTGATTATTAAAAGACTTTATTGAAGAAATTTCATCATATTTTTCATAGATATCATCTTTATTAAAGAGAAGTTTTCAAATACAACAAAAGTATTTCAAATACAATTTCTTTAGTATGGTAAGAACTTCTGGTGTTGTTTTCTCTAATGTGATTGTCGCTTTAATAGCTTCGTTTCACGAAAGGGGCTCCATTGTAGAAATTTCATCATATTTTTCATAGATATCATCTTTATTAATTCCAATAACGCTTTCAATAATTTCTTCATCAGTCAAAAACTGTGCAACTATATTTTCTTCTAGGTGATTCAAAACATCTTCGACATCCATTGCATTGCGATAACCCAACCCTTTGACCAAATTCTGGAGTTCTTGAGTGCTTTCACCACCTTCATCTGAGTTCTCAAAAGTCACGTTATCTGTTGATCGAAGTTTACAATGACGAAAGCATTTAAAAATTGTATTTGCACGAACATCCATAGACCATGCCTAAATTGCAAGATTTATTGCATCTAACACATTTATTTTTTATGGATTTGGAACCTCTAATTCATAACCCTCCAAAAGACTTCTATAAAATCAACGACGATAATGCATCTTAAAAGCTCGTATGATCCCCGCGTCACAAGGTTGAATATTTGAAGTTGTGTTTGGTGGAAAAAATAATAATTCAACATTTCACAATCCTTCAATAATTTTTGGATGAGCAAGGCAATTATCCACAATCAAAAGAATTTTTCTTCCAACCATTTTTTTTATCAAGTTGGCGAACATATTCTTCAAATTACACACCAGTCATCCAAGCTTGTTTGTTAGCACGGTACTCACAGTTCAGACTGTTCAAGTTTACATTCTTGAAGCACCTTGGTTTAGTATATTTCCCAATAATCCATAAAGGAAGTTTTTCCAAACCGTCCTCATTACAGCAAATAGCAACACTAGTCTTTCTTTGTCTTGTTTTTTTTCCTTCAAGCTGCATTGTTGCAAGGGAATGATCTGGTTGAAGTCTAAAAAACAGACATGTTTAAGATCAAAACATGTAAATAATTACATCACTAAAGTAAAAAAATATATAAAAAAACAAACTTATTTCATCGATATTAAAGATGTCTTTCATTTCAAACTGATCAACCTTGTCTCTTATGGATTTTAATTTGTCCTCCATGCCCTCTATTTCAACAGATCCACTCTCTCTGAAATGCCGGAAATTTTTAATTCCATATCTTGCTTTGAACTTTCCAAGCCAACCAATAGAAAAAGTAAAGTTTGGAGTATCCACTAGATAAATATCTTTCATGAGCTTTTTCGCCTTCTCGATGATTAGTTCACATGTCATATTCATATGATCTTGATATTGAATAATCCATTCATAGAGATATTTTTCTAAGTCGGGAAATTTTGGCGGTTTGTGTCGCTTAACATCGCCTCTTTCGGGAGCAAGTGAGAGATGCTCTAAAGACTGCTTAACTGTATTCGATATTGTCTCTTGACTCACGTGCAAACCATAGTTACTATGAACCCATTCTTGCAATTGCTTTTGAGTGAGACTTGGATTATCCTTGTTGTGCTTGCATAATACTCTTTGAATCTCGTCTGTCATTGTTGTTTTTTCACACCCTTAAGATGGGAAATCATGTTGTGTGTACGATTTGTTTGTGTTAACCTATTTTGATCTTGTATTTAAATAGAAAATATTTTAATGTCCATAAAGTGATACATTGAACACGAGAAGCATAATAAGGTGGAAGATTGAAGGTTTCTTTCGAATTGGGCCCTTCATTTGATATACATGCATTGTATAATGTACAGTAATTAAATGGAAGCTTGAAAGGTGTTTGTAAACTAAGTATTTTACTATAAATTAATAAAATATTAATTAATATATAAATTAATAATTATTGATTTATCGATTAATTAATAACTCTTTTAATTAATAAGTTTTGGTGGTCCATAGTGTATTATTTTATAAAGTTTGTACTATATAATATAAAGTATATAATGTAAAGTGCATAATCTTGCAAATCACTAATCACGGGTAACCTTGGATACTATATTTTCAAATATTATTCAATATTATGTATAATTATTATTTATATTTTCAATTCAATATAGTATGGATTCATAATTCGTCAGATAATGTACTAATTTCTCGTATTTTACGTCTTTCATACCCCGACTTCCAAATAAGAAAAACCAAGCTTTCTCACAGATCAGACTATCTTGAACTTTATTAAAGATCATAATTATTTTCCTAACTTTGAGTTTCTATCTAATTCAGGTTAACAATCAAGAAATTCGAAAATCGCAATACTGAAAGTCGACAACATAGAATCAGTAATTCAATGTAGTTAATCGCTCATGATTTTGAATTTATTATTATTAACTAAAAAATAAACACAAAGTCTTTATTAGAAAGAAACTTACGATCGAGCCTTTAGTCAATCGATAATTTTGATCATTTGGATAATCGATGGTCACTTGTGATTGTTACCTCCGTGATTTTGGTGATTTTGAGTTGATATATGGTTTTAGAGAGATAAAAAATTAGGCTGAAAAATCTCGAATCTGCTTAAATTAAGCTTATATATTTATCAAATGGTATTTGGGATCTTATTAAAAATATAAATATTATATAGTAATTAATAAAGTTAAATGGATAATAAGGAGTAATAAATGATATATAAAATATTAAACACATAATATATTTGGTTTTGGATACATAATGGTTGATCCTTATTTTTATAAGTTTTTACACTTGCATCAAATTGATTTTTGTAATGGTCTCTTCTATTATTTATGATTAGATAATGAAAATTATTGGTTTGAACTTTTAAAAATAAAATATAGGTGATATATATATATATATATATATATATATATATATATATATATATATCACTTAAAACCTTAATTTATGATTTGACCATTTTAAATTTATTCTTTTAGGGACAAAATTTTAATGTTTGTATGTTTAAACTAACTTGAACTATTTATTGTCCAACAACATAACGACTGATGTTTTCATAATAGAGAATGGGTTATTCTTTACTTGTTTCAACTATGAGTATTCAAGTGACAAATTTCCTTAAACACAATGCACAATTCAATGCTTTAAAATATGTCACATATTCTCTTGACGTGAAAAAAGTGATAAGATATTGTTTTACATTCTATCACAAAAATGTATTTCTAGCTCAAATAAATATGTATCCAGTTGTGAATCGCTTGTGGCCATGCAACCGAAAAATCAGAATCATAGTAGCCTACAATCTCTAAGTCGCATGATCTCATGTATGTCAATCCTTAACGTTTGGTTTTTTCAAAGTGCCAAAGAGCGTTTTTCTTTTGTATAATGCTTAAAACTCGAGTTGCTTAAGTACATCTCCAACAGAAGCATGAAAATCCATCAGCCGTAAAGATTTAAATCTTCCAATTATTAAGCTTTTTCTTGTAAATAGACAGAAAATGAGGTCGTTGTATCGACTCACCATATATTTTTAACATTCAAACAATAGTAATTTCTTAATAGACTACGAACATGAGGTTACATTTCATAGCCATTCATTCTTTCAAGGTCTCGGAATTCTACTACATTTGATTCAGGCTCTTTTAGTGCAAGTAAGCCCTAACTTTACCCGCACTTATTTCATTTTTTGTTACATCATCATGAGAGCCAAAACTAACACCTTTATTTTTTACGTTTAATATTCTAACCACTCGCAGGTGCAGACATCATGTTAGCCTATTTGCTATGGTAAAATTATTTTTCTTTCTCGTGCATAACGTTGGAAATAAAGGTGCTGAAGTCACATTTTATCTTTTGACAGTCGTAGGTTGTTTTGAAAATATTGAATATTGGGGACAACAACATGAATATGCGGAACATTATAACGGACTATGGGAGTTCAACATTGATTGACTTTAGCTTGTTGTGTAGCGAGTTCATCTTCATGATATATTTTTAGAGTTTTACTTGTCTTTTGTTCTTTATAGTGGTTTAGTTTCCCTATAAAGACCTTAGTTTAACTTGTGGAGACTTAACAAGACTCATCTGAAAATAGGCTAGCACATATTTACATATTGCATCTCAGTACGTAACAAACTTAAGAATATATGTGGAACTATATTCTCCCGTACAAATAGACTAATCTTGTTGGAATACTCCCACTAATCATAATATATTATCTCTTTAGAGGTTGTATTATATGTAAGAGAGGCAGGTTGTTCTACTTTAGTATCATGATTTTATGTTTTTACTAATTATAATTGCCCCCTACAAAAGGGTAACATCAATAGTGTTTCTCAATTTTAGTAAACTTAATAAACAACAGACAAACAAAAAAAATGAATTAATAAAAAAATTGTCGTTAAACCCAAAAAAAACTTATGATATACACACTAAAATTTTAAATTTTTCTGTTCGGACGACCATACATATCAACTCATTTATCGTAATCCTTAGCATAGAACTTTGGTCCATGGTGTTATACATATAAACTTTTAGGAAAACGGAATCGGTTCACGACCACATCCAAAAATAGTCAAATATTTTGGTTTATTTGACTATTTTATGGCATAATTCAACACTACAGATTAATTGTGCAAGATGCAGTTTGTGACAACGACAACGACATCATGCAAAAGTTTGTTCACCCTTACATAAATATGTGCGTAATATTTCTCTAGGGCGGTTTATACACACAATTATGATTTTGGCATGAACGCTCACATATATGAATTTTCAGTATTTATTACTTTGGTGATGAATTCGAAAGACTCAGATGAAGCTTGAGTTTAAAGAATATCCTTAAGCAATCAAATACGCTAAGAAATCTTGGTTATTTTCATACAGTGATGAGTTTGTCACGTGGAAAAAAAATACGCATTGCAGAACCACGACCATTAACCGGGTATAGAGTATTATTCGAGTAAAGCATTACGTTGGCACAAGTAGGCTTAACTTTGAGATATTTTTGGTTCAGTTGTATTGTATAGTTGATATGTCATATGGAGATTAAATGATCCTTCAAAAAAGAATCGTTTAATAACATACCACAAATTGGACACATGTTATTCCACAAAAGCAAAGGTAAAGTCTGGAACATTACTTTAGAAATCAATTTTTAATCTTTAAAAACGCCAAAAATATAGAAATGGATGCTACAAAATGCACTTATATAATATATTAATAAAACAAATGGTTTGAAATAGTTTATTTGGAAACATCTGACTTTGTGGATCCTCTAGAAACATAAATAACATGCTTGCCAATTAGTCAAAAGTAAATTATCACTTACATTGTCCATTAAACAAAATAAATCACACTTTGAACACATGGAAAAATTATAAATTGTTAATTCACCTTCTGTAGGTGCAGTTTTTAGAACATTAGTCAAAGTGCGGAGATGATGTAGAACTTTGCCAATGCGTTTTAAAAATTCGTCACAAACTAGTAAAGATATGTTTTTGCATAAACCTTCAATAACTAAAAATTCTATAACACCGGTCAGAGTGATGGAAGATAGTGGAACTCTACTAGTTTGTGTTCACCACAAGCTAGTGAACGATTAGTCATAGTGAATCATTAATTGTTGAAGAAATTACCCACATTAGTGGTTGTGAACTACAGTTTGTTTATTTAAAAATACATGGGAGACAATTTATGTTTTGTTATCGGTCTTTGATTACCAAGGATAATGACATGCATGTTGATGGTCATGGCGAATTCTTTGCACTTTCGTATGGTTTGTATGGCTATATGGACTGGTGAAATATGGTTAGATAGTTTCTTTACAACAAACCTATGGATAACTCTCGGTATATACGAGTTTATATGGTGGTCTTAACGAGTTATAAAATGTCTTTCAATGTCTCGACTACTATGCAGATAATGCATGTGTCCAATATTAGATAAAAATATTATCCATTAGAATGACGATCACATCAAAGTTTAACCACATAATCCATATTATAACAAAACAAAAACCTCATTTTTGTATCATTACCAAATGCATCATCTCTGATATCTAAAAAGAAGGCAGTCAGGTTTGATTTATTAATTAAAATCATTTTCTCTACGTAAGTTTTTGATGTTTGCAATTAAGGTGTGTTGTTAAATTAAGGTGACTTTGCACCCTAATTTATTAATTAATAAGGTAGTGTATATCTACAACAGATGTGAAAGGGAGATGTTAACCGAGCTTACTTAGTGAAAACATACAGAGCGTCTATCCACCGAGCAGAGCTGACGCGAGAAATAAACAAAGAAGAGATGTGAGCCCGAGCACAATTGAAGCAGACGTGCTCAAAAGATCAAGAATGAGCAGAGAAGAAATACGAGTTCAAGCAGAGTAGAGCAGAGCAAAAAGTAAAGTTAAACCGAAGAAAAGCAAAGGAAAAGCGCGAACTCTAAAGAACGTCCGCTCAGATGAAAATAGTGATAAATAAAAGGATGAGATGAGCAATGTCGAGCTGGACCTAATCAAGACCGAGTGAGCCAAAACCAAGCATGGCCCCGAGGGTCAGGCGCATAAGAGGAAAGTTGACCTGATCAGGAACTCAGGAAACTGATGATCGTTAAACGACTCAGTATATTACAAGAGTCAACCTTAGCAGACCACAATAATGACCGCTAATTAGGGATATTCAACATACGTTACGGTCAAGTTCTCTGTATATTATAAATGATCTCGTGTAATAAATAAGATGGTAACGGCTAAAAGTAGTATAAATATGGTTTGAGAGTGATGCAATAGGATTATGTTCTTCTTCTTCTCGAGTTAATAATACTCATTATCTTGGCATATCAGTGTTAGGGTTTTCTCATTAACATTAAGTTTTTTAATGTAATTTTCTATAGCGAATGATCCACTGTGTGCACCGGTTGATAAATCTTGTATTGCATTGCGTCAACCAGAAGCACTGATACATAAATCTTGTATCGCATTGTCTCAACCAAAAGCGGTAGATTAAGAACTACCAATTAGGTATCTTCGCAAAAAATATTTTGATATTGAAAATTGATCGCGTTCGAGCAACATCGATCAAATGACTTTCTTAGACAAACTCATTTAATTATTTCATTTAATCTTTTTTGGAACTTTTTATCATCATAATATATTTATACTAAAGAATAGTTGGATTTGATCTATCACAAACATCAAACTTAAAATGATAACATTAAAAATAAAATAAATAAAATTATCAAATACAAATAATACAATGCGACTGAAAACTTAGCAACTAAATCGTAAATAAACAATGTTACTATTGCTCAAACTAAAAGGATAACTCATAGGATGCCTCATATTTCCATATTAACTTTTATTAATACGATAATAAGAATAATATTGTATTACATAACTATTTGTCTATAAGATAATCCAAAAGATTCTCGTATTAATGTTCACACACACACATATGACGTCGGTAATGTCCAGCCCAAAATGTTCTTTTGCTCTAGTTCTATGATATTAGGAATGATAAAAAATCATATATGAAACTATAAAAGTCAAATTAATGTACCTAATTTCAACATTTTCTCGTCCATACGAGGTCGATGTCAAGGGAACTTTTCAACTACCACATAGCTCGTAAATTTTACACACCAATGCATCGAAAAATAATGGACCAATTTCCACGACCAGAATTCCCGTAATACTTTTGATTACAAATATTACATTCCTCAAAAGATTATATTTCATATTGATATACTATATTTTTATATCTTAGTGTTATCGTAAGTTTGATGTATGACCTGGGGGATAACAATTCATTGTATCCTTTTAGTGAGAGAGGATAACATGTGTAGTCCTCGTTGAACTAGAATGGTTATCATCGTAATTTTAAATAATTCTTGTGGAATAGCCTAAAAACACCTATTTTTCAATATAAGTTACCATTAGAACATGGCTTAGTCATTGTTCCATTAGTAACCCTTCTGTAAAAAAAAAGGTGCATTTTTGAATTATTATGTTGAATTGCTCTAAACCTAGTGGTAACTCGTTTTAACTAGAATAAGGATTAAATAAATTATTTTATTTATTTTTCAGGAGCCATTGAAAAATATAAAGACTTGATAAGAGTTGTAACTTTATGGTTTAAAAAATATAGTTGTAATTATGTAATTAAGTATCCATTTGGAGTTAAAGTTATATAAAGTTTTAATTTTTTAATTTAGTGAATTTTTATTTTATTATTTGAAATGAATCTCAAAATAAGATAAAATAGTCATTCAAATCATAAATAATAAAGAGATAAATTATAAAATATTTAAAAAAAAAATTAAATACCATACAAACGTTAAACATCTGTGCAAAACAAAACAACATCACTCGTCGGATGAATATTATTCTAAATAATACAAAACTGAACAATGCAATCCAAGATATGCCCCAAAATATTGATAAAAAACTTTGAAGAAGTGATTTGCAACAGTTGCTTCGTGAACGTCTTAGACTGCTAATTTGTCGAATCACATCAATCATTCTTTCCTTCAAAATATCCTTTTTGGTAATCGTATACCATCTATACTATTGTATGTAATCCATGTGTACTCGTGCATTATGAAATAGGGAGACGTTGCAAGGTGTTGCATAAAACGGTCGGTATTTAGCGCATATTTCCACTATATTACGTTCAAACATATTCATTTGATTTGTATCAGACGGTCTCTTTGTCTTTTTTACGGAAGCCATGACCTATAAAGAGGTATAAAGAGGGGTAAAGGCACGTCATATACAATTCCTAATTAACATAAAAAGTAATCTATATATACAATCCAACATAGTCAAACATACGTATTGGATAATCGTATAATTGGATTTTTTAGACTAAAAAGTGATGTCAAAAGTCCTCATACCGCTAAATGGACACCTATACAAAAATCAATTTACATAAATTATAAGATATGATTTAATAATAAATTTTTAATTTGGTTAAAATACTCATTTAAATTATAATATTTGTGTATGACATATTTGAATTTTTTTTGTGATGAAACTCTTTCGATCGCACCTCATCTGAAATTAACTAATAAGTTAACCAACTAGTTATCTTTGTCATGAAGTGATGTAACATGGGTGCAATAACGATCGAAAATATGAAAAATGGCAATAAATCCAGCAGTTCGACAAACCAAAAAAGTCGATCAAACCTTCTCCCTTTATGCTTTTAAGCATCACCCAATTCACTATATAGATTTTCAGTACGGAGTCTTCCCAAGCATATGGATCTAGTCCATGCAAGTCTTTTAAATGTGACATATAATTTCTTTTAATAAATGAAACACTAGTATAAAAAATGTCGTATCTAACAAAATATAAGAGGTATGCACGAATAGTTGAGAGAAACTAAGATCTCGCTTATCTGGGTTTAAATCAATAATTCATCAAGAATAAGAATTTTCTACAACTATTTCAAACCAAACCTTAGTCCTCAAAAACTAGCAATCTTCTAGAAAATAACAAATATATCAATACACAATAATCGTTGGTAAACCCCGGTTAACTCATGCATGTTCACTAATCACCCCAAGTCTAATAAATCATCATCAATCGGGAGACCCGTGATGATAAAGATATCATCTAACACAATGGATATGTCCTAAAAATTAAATTTTTGGAAGGTGTTAGCCTCTTGATGTCATATCTCGATTAAAACTTTTATCCTCGTCTGGTCTATACTGAACTACCAGATATGACCAATCAAATGACCAAATAGAGCATCATCTAACAAGTCATGTACATCTGTTTTTATAGACATATCTCATAACTCTAATATTTGATACTGAGTATAGAGACAGAAACATGTATAGGACTGTAACAAATTTAATAAAATAAACTTTATAATTTTTGAAGTATATTTACAAGGAAACTATTAGTTTACTATAACTTAATTACCTTCTACATGTGTGGTAAGAAGAGAATAGTTTGATAAGAAGAGAATAGTTTGATGTTGTTGGTTTCCAATAACTTTTCAAGCTTGACACTTGTTTGATGTTGTTGGTTTCCAATAACTTTTCAAGCTTGACTCAAGTGTTTATGATTTTGTCTGAACAAGACGTGTCGTCGGTTGAATCGTCATTGGTATACCAATAGTCATTACATCCACGTTTTCATGTCTACCGTGTAGCGTACTAGTCTCTCGAGAAACACCACCACCAGATGCATCTACATCAGTAGAAATAAAGTATCTCGCCTGATTGGTACGGTATGTATATTGTTTGATAATAATCTGATTCGTTACCAACACTCGAACTATTGTCGCAATGTTTATGTGATATTGGCCTTACGGTTGAGAACTACATGTAACCCTTTTAAATTTGTCCGGTTCTTACCCCGTATTTCGTTCTTGTCGTATTTATAATATTTTTTTCGCACAAAAAATAAGGACTCAAGCTTCAGAAGAGTTAAAAAATAAAAAATATAATATATTAGTACAAAGCCACATATATTGAACAATACAATTCAAAATAAAATAACCAAAATAAAAATTAAAAAATCGATTTTTTTACACCTACAGAAAAACGGACGGTAATACTTATTCCAATTGTACAACGGTATAACACTAATGTCTTTCAGTCTAGCCATGGATAAACTTGTTTTTCTACCATCGAAACGCCGTCGGAATGTTTAACGTTTTCAAGAAAATGTTGTTTAATAGTATGAAAAACCTTTGTACTTTTGTTTTCGACTAAAGAAGACAAATGGGTATTTTTGCATGGGATACTTAAAATTTGGAAGAGGTTTATAGTTAGGGGGGTAACAGTGTAACACATTGTAAGGCCAATATAGCGTGACGTTGAAAAAAATAGTCCAAACACCTGACATAATCTGTGAGGTGGGGTGGAGTTGGACATCAAACAAATTAATGGCCGTCGATGAATCTCCTTCAATAACAATTAGGTGACTCTGAGTATGGACCACGTTGGTTTCACATTTTCAGGTCAACTTGAAGATAGGAGACAGTCGTAAGGGTCACCTTCTCAGGTACGTGTACGAGTCAATTTATTACTATGCAATTACTAGTATATTAATTACGGTACGTGTACCAGTCAATTTATTACTATGCAGTTACTAGTATATTAATTACGGTACAGTGAGTGGCACAACGTTGTAGAAAAGCTCTAAAATATTTCACTAATGAATATAGGCGTATATTATTAATATATATTAAACATACTATAAAAATAAAATAAAGAAATGGTCTCAATACATCTTAAATAAATTGTGATTTACAAAACATATGGTTTGAAAACTATCTACTTTTTCGACAACGGTTTATTTTAGTATTGTGGCAAACATTCATCAATTTTGTTAACATGTATTAAAAAATCTATTATATTATATTTATATCAAAACGGTTATGTTTATCTTTTACGTATATAGTTATTCGTTGTTATCGCAAATGAAAAAAAGAAAACAACGACAATAACAACACGTGTAATAAAAATGAGGTCAAAACTTATTTTGAAAGAATCCGCTCCGATAATTAACTAGGTGTATAGCTCATCAACTTTATACAAAATTAAAAACTTTAAATTTATAATATTTATAAATATTTTTTCTCAAAGAATATTTTCATGTGAATTCACTTTTTCATTCGAGTCCTTCTACGTACGCTTTCTCGGCTGAGCCGGTCACCTTGTGTGGCTTACTTTCTGGCGTTGGTTTGCAGGCTATCGCGTCAGACTGAGGGTTTATCCTGTGCGCACTCATTGCACTCTGAGTAGCGGCTGCGGGTTCCCTCCGAAAAAAAAAATATATAAAAAAAAAATAACTTATTAGTGTATCTTTATTGTGAATTTCACTCCAAAAAGTATTTAAAAAAACAAATTCTCAGCAAAACCAAACCCTTGGTTCACTTGAATATGTTGACTCAAAAAAGACTTAACAAACTGTGAAGTAAAGAATATAAAAAACAAAAGTGACAATAAACTATATAAATATTGAATGGTATGTTCATTTTTTTTACGACATATTTATTTATAAAATCTTAATATAAATATGTTTTACTAACAAGATTTGTTATAAAATGAGAATCATAAAACGTGGGGGCATGTAATTCCACTCCTACCTACCAACCAATAATGAAATCTGAATTTAAGTCAAATAATTATCAATCTAGTTCTAATATTCATAATATAATTATTTGGAGGTTACATAATTTACAAAACGAATATTATTTGACTATACTCAACTATTTTTGTGTAGCTATTATAATTATTTATTTTATTAATATGTTTTCGATAATGTTCCAACTATACAATTATATAGTTGGAAAGGAATGATAAAATAATTTTGATATCACTTACTTTATTATCCATGTACTTGTAGCCATTCTAAATATACAGCGAGATGGGTTTAGATTTTCAATTTTTTTTATCCTAGTTGTATTGGCGAGTTTAGTTTTTTCATTTAGAAGAATCACCATATCCGCCTTAAAATGTATATAATCAATATTGTATAGTTATAATATGTTTATATATTTAAATATTATTTTAGTTTTCATAGAAAAAGTATATTTAATTTATTTTATAAAATTATCACTGAAATTGGTTAAATTAATATTTGTTCATATAGTATATTAGTATTATGGTCGATTTGAATAAAATATAAATTATGCAAATGGTTTATATATTATAATTAATTATTTTTAATATTATAATATTATATTATATTAAAATAGATTTCTAATAACTAAAAGGTGGATTAGATCTCGATGGTATGATCATATGTTTGTCTTGACCAAAATGCATAAATACAATGATAGTAATTGACTATGCACCTGGAAATTGATTGCAATGATAATTTGGAAGTTGGACAAGATAATTAGAAAACTAACATATTAACAAAAAAAAGTTATAATTTGAATGCTAGTTTAACGTCATTTCACCTTGAGATTCTAGTATATATAACATGTTTTATATCGGTATATGATCTAGAAAGTTATTCAAAAGAGAAAACACTAAAAATGATACTTAAACTAATCTTTGTAATCGTCTATCATAGTATGTTGTCACGTGGATGTAGGATTAATTCGCAATCTAAACTACATATATGTTGGTGTTGTGGTTGGATTTAATTTAAATTCACAACATTCGTTGCGGTGAGCACGTAGTTCGAAATCAACTAATCATCAGCGAACAACATAAAGATGAATGACGAAAATCATTTATAATCTTGATTGTAGAGATTTATATCTCACCATGCAATCGACACTATCACCAAAATAAATTCAAATAAATTTGATCGTGATAAATTCAATGTAGATAATTATTTTAATTTATGAAGAATTAGGATCAAAGCTCGCATTATATATTAGAGATTGTCTACCATCATTGATGAAAAAACTATAAAAATGATATGTAGTAAGAAGATGTAAAGGTGTTATCCAAGTCCGATTGAACTTGGAGGATGGAGTATTTTTAGAGGTATCTCAAGAATTTACTGTCATGAAGATTTGGAATAAACTTAAAGCTATTTACATGAAGAAATCTTCGACAAATACATTATATCTCAAGAAATATTTGTATACTTTTAACTATGGATAACAACAAAAAGATCATGAAATAGTTGAATGATATTAACAAAATCATTCTTGAAAATGAAGTTGATGTTAAAAATAAAGGCGAAGATCAAGTAAATATCTTTTCGACTCATTACTAAAAACTCACAGCCGCTTGTTGATACTATGTTTTATGGCAAGTAATATCTTACAATGTCATAAGTAAAGAATACACTAAACTAAAATGATCCTTAAAGAAAGAAGATAAAAAGAAAAACTCAAAATCTAATTTAAAATGATAATTTAAAGTGTTTAAAGTGAAACTGGTTCTGCAATAAAAAAAATTATCATAAAAAATTTCCCAAACAAAATGAAAGAAGATAATCAAATAAATTTGAAACTAGAAACCTATCAAATATATTTATACTTACGACTTTAATGATGTACAAATGGTTTTTTATTGTACGTATGATGAAAATGGGTACTAAACTCATGAGCATCATTCTATATAACATCTACCAAATTTCGGTTTAAATAACTGAAGGAATTTGAGAATGGTTAAATCATACTAAGATATGATGAACCTTGTGCAGTAGTAAAATGAATAATATGATATTTAAATTTTCTACATGTCTTGAGAGATCAGTGACTAATGTGAGCTATATCATTGATGTTAAAATAAGCCTATAATCCAATAAGAATTGGGAAACATTAAAAATATAAAGGTGGTGGGCAACAAACTTATGATTCCATATGGCTCACTAGTTGTTATAAAATCTAATAAAATAAATAAAATATTAGTTCTTGAAAGTTATATAGTGATTGAATGTATGTTTAGTGTTGTGAGTGATCTCGTCAAGCCGTGTCATATGATATTATGATATATAAGTGATAGATAATTGAAAAGCTAATCAAACGAGAGTTGTTGGATGACAGTAACGTTCAAAAGCTAAATTCTATGCAAACTCTATATTGAGCAAATGTAATAGATAAAGTTTCTGACCAATAACTATAAAATACAAGATGAGTTTGAGTATGTTCATTCAGATATATAAGGCTCTGCAGGAAACCCTACAATCGGATATGTTAGGTACTTTATATTCACGATTGATGATTATTAAAAAAAGTATGAATTATGTTGTTAAAGTCTAAAAATAAACATTTAAATGTTTTTAATGATGAAAAGAAGCGGGTCGAGTATTAATTAGCAAAGAAAACGAATAAAGTAAAAACATATATAACTACTTGGAATTTTTGAATGAACCATTCGATAAATATCATTATATATATAGTATTTATATACATAAAATAGTGAAGGAAAACCATCAACAAAAAGGTATAGTTGAAAAAATGAAAAAAATATTTATAATATTTATATACATAAATCTTGTTGGATTTATATGGGTATTCAAAAGAAAATAAATTATTTATGCAGTTGAACTACTTAGACTCAAAGCTAGATTAATAACTAAAGGATTTACACAAAATGAAAGTGTTATTTTAATGATATTTTCTCACCAGTTATAAAACAAACATCTATAAAGGTGTTGTTGTTAGTTGTTGTAAGATTTAATCTGAAGTCAGGTTAAATAGATGTTGTTATATCCTGTTTACATAGAAAACTAAAGTAAACCATTTATATGAGGTAACCTCAAGGATTTGAAGAATGATAGGAGACTGATGTGTGTTTGTTAAATGAACCTCTATATAGGCTCAAACAGTTACCAAGATAATGGAATACAAGATTTAAATCCTTTATTAAGTCAATCAAGTATGAGATAAGTTTCAATGACAAAATTTTCTATTAGAATGGAGAAATACACACACACACACAAGAGAAAAATAAAATCGTGACGGCTAAACTTATAAGTGAGTTTCAAATGAAAAGTATAAGAGAAATATAAAAAAGAATTACTAGAATAAACTTTAAGAAAAACATATTGAGAGACTACCTATTTTTCTCTAAGAGTATACATACGATGGAGCTCAAGAAGTTTGGAATGTCTCAAGCCAGAGTTTAAGACTCCCATTGTACTCAATTAAAACTTAACATATCACAATCACCAAATAATATGAAATATAAAGAGTTTATGCAAGGATACCATATATTAATATCATTGAAGTATCATGTATGTTATAATTTGAACCATATTAGATCTTGCATACTACATCAACATTTTAAACAAATTTATGTCAGATCAAGGGAAGGCTTAATGACATGCATTTAAATGACTTATGAGACACTTGTGGGGTACATTAGATATTGGATTATGTTATAATCAGAAGTACAAAGATGAAATATTTTAAAAATATGTGAACTCTAATTGTGCAAGTTGTCTTGATACAAAGAATTCAACATTTAATTATATGTTTATAATATTTGGCAGAGTGGTTAGTTGGAGATAGTTTACAAACTGTTTTTTTTATCTACACAAGTTAAATATGTGGCTACAACTAAAGCAATAAAATAATCCATTACCCAAATGTAGTTGTCCAAGTTTTCTACATCCAGAAAAACGAATGCAGCCAATATGTTAAATTTGCTGAAGTAACCTAATGTTTTTAAATAATGGGATTATATATTTCGTTGTTTGTATGTAGTATCCATAATTAGAACCTGTAGGAATTCCCTTATAAGATCGGTGAATTTCAGGTTGTGAAATATATATATATATATATATATATATATGTGATTACTTCAAACCTTATTTATCTTCTTCTTTTTCTTCCTCCTCCTCATCTTCAATGTGTTCCGTATGTAAATTTTAGATTTCATAATTCAATTGTACCTTTAGTGAGATAGGTTCTTAGTGAAAAATGAAAATCACATTTTTTGTCCCAGAATGTTTTCTCTTAACATTAGGTTTACTAAGAAATTTACTATAAAATCCGTATTTTCCGTAAAAGAACATTAATCTCAAAGTTTTTGACTCTTCCCATCATCATAAAAAAAACTCTTACGAATCACATATCCTATATTTTTGTCTGCACACTCTACCCGTTTTGTAAGACGAGTATTAACGAAATGAATCTTCATAAATTTTTGATTCAAAGTGATGTCATTTGGACTCGGTTAAAACTTGATTTCCATCTTCTTTAGCGGCAGCTAAACAAAATCTAATAGTTATTCATATTACAAATAGGAAAACAACCTATAAGTCCTTATATAAATACCAAACGCATTGGTTAATTTTTCAGATAAAATTTTGAAAAATGACTATTGAAAATAAAAAAATGCTATAAAAACTAGAGATAATATGTTTTTTTATTCTTTTTAATAAATCGACCATCATTATACATATGTAAATAATTCATACATTTAAAGTCTATGGATTAAATTCTTTACTAGTACATGAATCTAATAAAACCAAAAAAGGTATTAACAAACCAATATATGAATAAAAAAAATCCAATCTCCCTTATTTTAGTTTTTCCAATTCATATTCTTAAAATCCAAATTCTAACCATGGTAAAATCAATAGAGGGTTTATGTTTTAGACGAAAATCTACTTGGAATTAAATCGATAGGTAGTATAAATTTTGCAGTTTTAGAAAAAGTTCTATTATAATCGAATACTATCAAGATTTGCATATAATAAAATATAATATGCTCATACATTTATTTATTTACTCGTATAAAAAATACGTAATGAAAAACCAAACTAATTACCAAATGGTACCCCTATATTTTTTGTTAAAAATATTATGGTTAATGGTTTTGTAAATTGATTTTGGCTATTACATTAATAATGTTATTAATTTAACTGATACCGATGTCTGACTTAAAAAATAAGTATTGATGTCGACGAGATCATCCATATGCAGTAATAGTTTTTGGATATTAATACGATTTTTTTTTAAATTTAATTTTTACCAATTTTTGTTGATTTTTTTAATGTTTTTAATTTTTCTTGAAATTGAGAATAGTATAGATTTTAAAATTTAAAATTGTTTATTTATTGGAAGGAGCAAAAATCGGAGAAAAACGTAATTGTTTAAAAACATAAAACTAATTATGTCAAATTTTGTACTTCAATTTGAGGATGTATTTAATGAGAATGGGGAGGTTTCTAGCTTTAACCAACATATTCGTTATGTTTTGTAAATAATTCGTCCTAACTAAAGGAAATCGCTAGTGAGGGTAAGAAAACAAGATTTAAACGAGAGAAAATGCTAAAGAAGGAAGCAATTGCTGATAAAGACAAAGACAAAGCAACGAAGAATCATTCCTTGCTTAGTCGACCTTCGCTTTCAATTCATCTCCAAGTCTCTAATTTCTTAGCTCCCTCGTGCTTCACATGCTGTTTTCAAACTCACCTTTCACTTTTCCTCTCTTCTTATTACTACTACTCTCTCTCAGGTAATTTCACAAACAGTTTATGATCACAAACTTCCTTATCTTCATCTCTCCAAGATTTACTGTTTCGATTGTAGCTTTTTTATAAGTTTCGTCATGTTAGAAAATGGGTATCTCTAACCAACTTGTTGATTGTAAGTATTAGTTTAATCAACTCGAGTCAGCAATCTCATTATTTATTAGTTTAATATTTATTAAAAAAAAAATAGGACTTTTTTTTTTTGCATTATCACCCGTGTTTTTGTACTGTTTTTCTTGTTCATATTGCTGGGTTTTTCATTTTTTTTTTTCAATTTGGGCGTCGATATTTTCGTGTAAGTAGGTAGCTTTAGATTTTGTCTCTAGATTTTCTTGTTTCTACTATTTGCTGGGTTTGAGTTAGAACATGTTTTTTTTCTACCTTGTTGTCGTTGTTGTTTGGATGTCCTGATTCCTTTGTATTCAAATGCACATGGTAGCTGGTTTTGTTGTTTTCCTTTTATGGCACAGAATCTCACTTTTAATTGCTGGGTACAATATATTATGTTGTTCATACTTTTAAAACCTTTCTTATGTTTTTGTTGTTGTTTTAGTGAAAAAATTACATAGCACATCTTGATTCATCGTGTTCAAAAATGGGTGTAATGAGTTCATGTAACTTACAGGTCATCTTGAAGATGGACTGATGGAGAATGATACTCTGAAGGAAAGGTAAAGTTTTATGTATTGAAACGCTTGTTAGCCATGAAGGGTCCTTGGTTTATTAGGGCTAGCCCTTCGGTAATAGCAAGATCGTTTTCGATTATATTTCTTTGTAAGGTATTGTTACCGCTCGAAGTTCAAAGTCAGAGTAATCAAAGTGTTATCAATATCGGAGCTCTATTCACATTGAATTCTGTTATCGGAAAAGCTGCAAGTCCTGCAATTGAAGCTGCAGTTCGTGATGTGAATTCCGATCCAAGCATTCTTCCTGGGAAAAAGTTTAATTTGATTTCACATGATACCAATTGCAGTGGGTTTATTGGCACAATGGAAGGTACTTATTTTTGTATTCGAGAAGCTATGGCTCATATCTCAATTTATTTTTATAATTTATCTTAACTTTCATAGTATCTTTACCTATTATGATGGGATGATGCGATTGTCAAAAATAAAAAATTGAGTTGGTGGATAACAATGGTAACAAAAAGGAAATGATTCTTGTTCCTCTACTCTGACAGATAGTTATTATTTTTTAGGTATTCAACCATTTTCTCGTGATACTCTTAATGTTAAATGTTGGTGTAGAACTTTTGTCTATTCTTGTTTTATAGCTATAAATGCACTGAGAAATTAGAACTGAAAGGCAGATCGTAAGTGGGTTTTGGGTTGTTGTAGTAGATAACCTGCTACTATACTTTATAGGTTAATGTTTTCATGATAGGGAATAGCTAAACGTCTCAAATTTTTGTTTTTCAAATGCTCCCTAATCATTTGTTCGCCAATTGAAATTGAGATAAATATTTATTTTATATTTTACTTCTGTCATTTTGATTGGTGTATAAGTATTTGAGAGCAACATTTGGAACATTTACCATTTTTGTTCAGCATATTCATACATTTTTCATTGTTTGATCTCATTTTTGTGATTAGCTGTAGAGGGACGGAGAAAAGAATATATTTTACATTTTTGGACTGCATAGGATAATTATGAGGCGGATTGTTTAGTCTTATTCAATCTCAAGCTTCTCCATGGGATTGATTAATCTTCTGTAATCAATCTAGGATTAGTCAATCTCATGTTAACCCTAAAACCTTATTGGACGGTGTGATCCAGGACTAATCTGACATAGACATCATCAAAATAGGTCAATATAGTCACAGTTTTCTTATAGGTTGATATTTCCACAACATGTTAACATTTTTGGTTGTTGACCTCCTTTTTTATGTCTAGATATATAATAATATTTTTATTTTCAGAAATAAGAAATAAGGTTATGTTATAGCATTATGAAGACCAGAAATGTTAAGAGTTTCCTTACGATGCAGCTCTGGAGCTGATGGAAAATGAAGTGGTGGTTGCAATTGGTCCACAATCCTCCGTAATAGCTCATGTCATCTCCCATGTAGTTAACGAGCTACACGTACCGCTGTTATCATTTGCAGCCACTGATCCGACCCTCTCTTCACTTCAGTACCCGTATTTCCTCCGCACCACACAAAGTGACTATTACCAAATGTATGCTATTGCTGATGTGATCGACTACTACGGTTGGAGAGAAGTAATAGCAATTTATGTTGATGACGATTATGGCAGAAACGGAATTTCTTCCCTCGGTGATGCCTTGACGAAGAAGCGATGCAAAATTTCTTACAAGGCGGCCTTGACCCCTGGTGCTTCTAAAAGCGATATTAATGACATGTTGAATTCAGTAAATTTGATGGAGTCACGGGTTTATGTCGTCCATGTCAATCCTGATTCTGGTATGACAATTTTTAACGTCGCTGAGTTTCTCGGAATGATGGGTAGTGGCTATGTTTGGATTGCCACGGACTGGCTTCCTTCGGTTTTAGACGCGACACAGCCCGTTGATACCGAAACTATGACCCTTTTACAAGGAGTTATTGCTCTTCGGCATTACACACCAGATAGTGATCTCAAAAGGAGATTTTTGTCAAAGTTTAACAGTCCCGGTTTTAATTCATATGCGCTTTACGCTTATGATTCTGTTTGGTTAGTTGCTCGAGCTCTAAACACTTTTTTCAAAGAAGGTGGTAAACTATCTTTCTCGAGCGATCCAAATTTCCGTTCAAGTAATGGAAGCAAGCTGCAGCTCTCATCACTCCGTGTTTTCAATGGAGGCCAGAAGCTTCTGGAGACACTCCGTAGGACCAACTTCACAGGCAATGGCTCATTTGCTCAACTTTCTATTATACTATTCTCAATCTTTAGGTTCACGTCTGATTATTTTAATGAAATTGTCCTCTTTGAGCTTGTTATTTAGCAGATTTCCACAGAGATTTATATATCTCAGGTTGTTTCAAATCTGGCAAAAGAATCTGACTTTCGTGTTCTAGTTGTTTCTTCATTTTCCTGTCCCGTTTTTATACTTATTTTTTTCAAAAATAAATTAAAATACATTGTATTTTCTTTTTAGGTTGGTGTTCAAATCTTCTTTTGTCCACCAATCTAATTTTCTACATCTATTACTGTTCACAGGTCTGACAGGTTTAATCCAGTTCGATCCCGAGAAAAATTTATTGCGGCCGGCCTATGATATCTTAAACATTGTTGGAACTGCGTCGCGTAGAATTGGTTACTGGTCGAATTATTCTGGGCTTTCGGTTGTAACTCCTGAAAGTTTATACAAAAACGCTCCTAATACTTCTACTAGTAACCAACACCTTTATCCTGTGATATGGCCAGGTGAAACTACAGTAACTCCTAGGGGATGGGTGTTCCCTAATAATGGAATACCATTAAGAATCGCGGTGCCTAATCGCGTTAGTTATAAAGAATTCGTCGACAAAGATAAGAGTCAACTTGGGGTAAAAGGGTATTGTATCGATGTTTTTGAAGCTGCAATAAGCTTGCTTCCGTATCCTGTTCCGCACACGTACATATTATTTGGTGATGGGAAGAGAAACCCGGAATATAATGACCTTGTCAACCAGGTTGCTCAAAATGTAAGTATTTCACTTAAAATTGAGTAGTTTAGTTACTTGAAGTAACTCGTCCGGTATCAGGATCTGGATATTACGGGCTAGTTTGGCTTATGAAAATGTTGTGGTTTTGATCCTCATAGAATTGTATTTGTAAAATGCTTACTTGTTTGGTTCATGACAGTTGAAATCCTTTGAATTCTCCTAAATTGGTACGGGCTGACCCTAAAAACCATGCGGATTTTACTAAGTTTCATCACTGAAATTTTATTTTAATTTTTAAAAATGTATTTTTCAAACATCTAAGTTGTTAATTAATCATTTCTAATTTTACAAATTTTGTTTTTACATATTTGACGAATTTGTAATAATTATAGCTTTGCCCTCACTAAAGGTTGTATTTTCATAGAGCAATTTATATAATTTATAAATATAAACTTCAATTTTGTAATTTCTGATTAATGTTCTCATTTTCTATATCGGTTTCTATTTTCAAAGAAAATATTTTTTCAATGAAACTTTTAACTAACTAAACACAACCGAAGTTTGTGAATCACTAATCCTTTGTTATCCATATTAAGATATGAATTGTTGTAGTAATTGGTTTGCTATATCTTTTGTCTCTCAGAACTACGATGCAGCTGTTGGGGACATTGCCATTGTTACAAACCGGACAAAAATTGTTGATTTTACGCAACCCTATATGGAATCCGGACTTGTGGTTGTAGCTCCAGTGAAGGAGAAAAAATCAAGTCCTTGGGCTTTTCTACAGCCATTTACTCTAGAAATGTGGTGCATCACGGGCGGCTTCTTTATTTTCGTAGGAGCTATAATATGGATTCTTGAACACCGGATGAATAGTGAGTTCCGCGGTCCGCCAAGTCAACAAATTATGACAATATTTTGGTTAGTATGCTTAAAAATGCGGGAATCTTAGTCGTGTGAACGATGCAAACTGAGACATAACTTGAAGTTCTTATTATTTTGAATGTGCAGGTTTAGCTTCTCAACCATGTTTTTCTCGCACAGTATGTGTTCTGTTCCTCCCTCTTTTGTCCAATTTTTATTTTTTTTTATTTTGTTGCAGAGTTGGTGTTTTCTATATTATAGCCTCTGTAGTTTAGGAGGAAAGAAACAATAAGCTAGAAGAAACTATTATACTTTGCTCATTTGCTTATTGCTCAAAATTTTGTTTCCGTCAAATTATCCTCGAACCATATAGAGCCTTATGAAGTCAAATAGTTACACTCATACTCCTATTTTATCTATATCAGGGGAAAACACAGTGAGCACATTGGGTCGGCTAGTATTAATAATATGGCTATTTGTCGTGCTTATTATCAATTCAAGCTACACCGCTAGTTTAACGTCGATCCTCACCGTACAACAACTAACATCTGGGATTTCTGGAATTGACGGTCTGATTGGAAGCACTGATCCAATCGGAGTTCAAGACGGGTCTTTTGCGTGGAATTACTTGATTAATGAGCTTAACATAGTGGAATCTAGGCTGGTAAAGCTTAAAACTCAAGAAGAGTATCGTACTGCTCTTGTGCTTGGACCCAAAAACGGCGGGGTTGCTGCTATTGTTGATGAGCTTCCTTATATCGAGTTTTTCTTGTCGAGTACTAACTGCGATTTCAGAACCGTGGGACAAGAATTTACTAAAGGTGGCTGGGGATTTGTAAGTATCAACAACTATTTACTTTTTGGAAGTAACGATATATGATTATTACTTGAAGCCTGATTGAACGGCAATGCCAATTGCTAAAAAATACTTAGGTTGAGTTTAATGCATGAACATTTTACTATTTTTGGTTTCAGTTTGACCGGAAATATAAACCAGTGCGGAAACCTGATTGGCTCTAGAAAATTCTGAAAAAAAAAACATCTAATTGATGTTTTTTGTTGATCTTAAGTTTATAAAGTGAAAATTGTTATCTATAACAACTAATCATAAAGCCTAAATTAGACTAGGATTATCAAGTGAGCTTCACCTAGAGTTGTTATTTTGGCTGCAAAAATCGTTTCTGGTTACTAGATTTGTTAGTCCTACTAGTTTTGTTCGATCCAAAATCTGGGTAGGGACAAAGAAATTGTTCAATTTGAAATCCGGGTCTGATCCAGTTTTGGACATTTAAGCTAACTAGGCATATATGGTACCGAAAAGTGATCAATCCAGGTCATATTCCGGCCGCAAAACCGGTTGGTGTGGGTGATTTCAGATTGTCTGAAATATACCAAGTTAATTAGATTCGGACACGTTTCTAAAATCCGAGTCCCAGACTAAATCATTATGATTCATTACAAATCTTTATACGTCCTGAATCTTACCCGTAAACGAATTTTCTCCACACTCTAATTACGAACCAATTTTTTCTTGTTCTCAGGCATTCCAACGCGACTCTCCTCTTGCTGTTGACATGTCAACCGCAGTTCTTCAACTCTCAGAAAACGGCGACCTCCAAAAAATCTACAACAAATGGCTCCGCAAAAATGAATGCTCCATGAAAATCACAGAAAGTCAAGATACCCAACTCTCTCTCAACAGTTTCTGGGGCTTATTTCTTATCTGCGGTATGGCGTGTATTATTTCCCTCATGATATTCTTTATTAAAATTTTATGTCAATACCGAAGATTTACTCCTGAAGACGAGGGTATCAAAATCGAAGAGCCTGATCCGTCTAGAACTAAACGCGTAACTAGCTTCAAAGCTTTGTTTGATTTCGTAGATAAAACCGAAGCAGAAGTTAAAGACAAGCTGAAGAGAAAAAGTAGTAGTAGAAAACACGAAGCTAGTTCGAGCTCGGATGTGCAGCCAACTTTTACACCTTAGAGATGAACTGAAAATCTTGCTTGTTTTGGTTATATTTTTTATAGGTGAAATCATTTTTTTTTCTTTAATTATACATGCATATCTTGGCTTATCTTAGAGATTAACGAGTTGGGCTCAATTGGTTACTTCTCGTGTTGTATAATAATTGCTTACTAGTTTTTATGTAATGAGAATGTAAATTTTGTACCTTTCTTAAATTAAAACATGTGAATACTTGGATTATTGCTAATAAAACTTAGCACTTATTCATTTCTGTGTTGCGATTGCGACTCCTCTAAATACTTTGGATCTACTATGACAACTATCTCTTTCATCCGACATTATATTAATATATTTTATTTAGACAGATAATATTTTAAAAAGTGGAATACTAAAATAGTAAACACGAGTACAGTTCATAAGTTTAATATATTTAGCATGTATAGCTCTTATATAGAATAATAATTTAGCATAGTAGATGGATCCATCCCTGAGACTTATTGGATGATTTGATTTTATAAGGGAGTATGACTATTTCTCTTCATTTTGTTTACTTTTTTTTTTCTTCTTAGTTTCTCATTCAGAAACCAATCATCTTACCTTGTTTAGAAGAGGATCAATGAGTAATTATTTAACTAAATCTCTCAACGTATATACTTTATTTTATTATTTATTGAATTTCTATCGTTTTTTTTAATCTGGGTATGCACCTGGCTAATGGTTTTTTAATTATAATTTTTAGGATTTTTTATTTTTTTGGGTTCGTAAGTTATTTGAGTTTAAAATTTTAAAAACTTATTTTTTTTAAAAATGTCTTTGTTTGATTTGTTTGTTATCTATGATTGGTAGTAAGTTAATTCATGCATGATTGTAATTATATTACATTCAAATTTGTTTTAAAAAATATGACATTTTTTTATAAATAGTGTCCAATTTCGCATAGTTTTATAGAAAAATGGTAGGCATTTTTCATATATAATGTGTGAAGTTTGTCCCGAAAGGGTTACTTAAGTTGGTTGAGTAAGATTTATCATGTACGCACTCGTTGAATAACGGCCGCGGATTTTCTCAAACAAAAAAATAATGTGTGAATTATTCTTGATAATTCACATTCATTTGTGTAAAATTTATATGTGTAAAATTTATATGTGCAAAAATTAGTGAGTTGGATTGTTGTTTGGTTTGGTCCTATATTGTTGTGAGATAGTTTTACACTAGTTTAGATATGTTGATTCATAAAATAATATCTAATGTGTACTTTTTTTATTATTATTAATAAACTTATTCGTTAAAAACTTATCTAGCTTAATATATGTTTATTCTAACAAGATGGATTCTATCCGAAAACTTTGAGGTATGCATAGAGGTAGTGCGAGTGATGTTATTTAGCCAAAAGTCACAACATTTATTAAAGTTGGTCTATCTCCTCTGTTAGGGTGGCGACCAAAGTCCCACATCCCACATCGGTTAAACATGGGAAGGATCAGCGGTATATAAGTAAGAACATACCTCAACTAGTATGAGGCCTTTTGGAAGTGGACCAAATGCAAAGCCGTGAGGGCCTTCAGGTGCCAAAGCGGACAATATCATACTAGTGTTGAGATCGGTTGTGTTCTGGTGGTAATATTCTCGGCGGAGGTCGAACATGATGAACCAGTAGTCATGCTCAAGGTGAATGATCTACTCTATACATCCTAGTTCGGAGCGTCCATGACTCATCAAGCGGTGGTACTTGATTGGAGTGGATAGTGGAGCTCTGATTAGAGTGAGCGGATGAAAGTTAATTGAGAGGAGGCTAAGTGGTACTTTGTTCGAGAGGAGGATTTGTTAGGGTGACGACCAAAGTCCCACATCCCACATCGGTTAAACATGGGAAGGATCAGCGGTATATAAGTAAGAACACACCTCAACTAGTATGAGGCCTTTTGGAAGTGGACCAAATGCAAAGCCGTGAGGGCCGGAATATGCAGACCGGACCCCATATTCCCAACATCCTCGTTATAGGTGTGTTCATATACGTGCAAGTATGCGCGATTTATTTGACAAGAATTCTAATATTTTTACATCCACACTCATTATTATTTTTGGAGTAGGAGGAGGGTCGAGCAGTCGAGCCCTGATACGATGTTCAAACGTGTTGGCTCACGTTTCTATTTTGTATAAGGGTACAAGGAGCACGAGACCTACACCGTCTTCAATGAGAATGTAATTTTATCAAAACCACATGTTTCAGTTCGTTTGTTGAACTATATGGTTTTATTACAAAATAACTTATTTTTGTTATTCGTATCAGTTGGGTTTTATTAATCCATTTTACTTGATTTGAGTTTGATTTTTTGTTTTAGTTGGTTTAATTGGTTCGAATTTGATTATATATTGCTTTGGTTAAGCTAAATTCTAATGATTGTTTTGATGAGTTCGATTTATTTTATTTGTTTGATTTATTATGTTATAAGTAATAAAATTTTGATTTGTTTGAATGGTTACGTTATACACAAAATGAGTTTTGATTAATTTATAGTTTTGATTATTTTTATTGGTTTGATCACACGTAATAGAGTTTTGATAACTTGATTTTTTATTGATATATTTTTATTTTTTTTAAATATTGACCACTACCCAATGATTGCCGTTATACAAGATACTAAGAATATGAACCTCGACGGTCAGACTCGGGTAAAAAGTAAGTTTATAAAGACACTCGTGAGCTTATAGATGTGTTACGATATTGGTCAATCAATGTTCTTCTTGTTGAGTCATTCATCGAGCAATTTCACTCATAAACAAATTATTTTTATTTTTCATTTGCTGAGATGGCAGTGACACTAGACGATGTCTATGTGAATGTAATTGTGGGTATTTTAGTATTAGGTTATGTTTTAAAACCTTTAATATTTTGAAATGATCAAGAAATAATCCAATTTTCTCCAATATACTCGGTATTCACGTTTAAAAATTACGATAGGTAGACAACAACGTTTTTCGTCTCCAATGGTTTTAGGAAATATTTCCATTACGAGATATCCAAAGAGTCAGACTCTTACGGAAGCTCGGGTCACCTTCCGAACACATGCTTATCTTACTCAACTCTTCAGTTGTTACATATGTATGAAAAACAAGGGGTAACGTCGTTTCCATAAATTATCAACACTTCTTGAAATATCCAAGAGGGCTAGAGCAATATAACTAGTATGCGATAATATTGGCTTAGTTATATCTTGCATCTAGAGAGAGATCACTGCATAACATAAAAAGAATTTTTGACTTCATGGGGATGCTAGAAACATAGATCTACAATCATTTTTAGAGGTTAGTGGTCCGCTATACACTGAGTATTCTATCATATTTTCAAAATTATGTAGATATTCATCGAGTAGTGTTCGGGCATAAATATGTACTCATGATCTGTAATGACATACCATCTAGATATTTCGAGAGCATAATGTAAGTTCAGTTTAAATTTGTTAGTTTTTACTTTTGTCGATTTTTTCTAATGAATTTAATTATGCTAATATTGTTTTTATTTTTTATTTTTTAGGTTAACTTCCACCTGTATGATTATTTACACATAATTTGACCATTTCAATCTAATATTTTGGATAAAATCGATGCTGAAGTCGTCTGAAAATATCAAAGCTTGTTATCTAGATTGCATTGTTCGATAGTTCGCTCATATTCAGAGGATACCATATCTATCCCAAAATATCTTACATAAGGCTCGTTGGTATGTTGTATCGGAGGGTCCTTATAACCAAAATGTATAGAGGAATTAGAGACAAAATACTTTGGATGATGAGTGCGAAGGTCCAAGACACCACAGAGGGGTTTGAACTATGGATTTGAGTTATCCGTTTTGGTCTATAATAAACTTATGGTACATAGTGTCCAACTAAGCTTTGTTCAACCATGATATACATGTCAAAAAAAACCCTCATTCGGGAAGGTATTTAATCAACAAAGATCAAGAGTGGTATTATTTTATTGAGTTGTAGCCACTTGATGACGACATGAGCTAGTCCAAGATAAATAATTCATTTTAATACATACATAAATATATATATATATATATATATATATATATATATATATAAGTTGGCTTCATTTTAATATTTTGTATTTTGACCATATTTCATTATTTTGTATTGTGATTATGTTATAATATATTGTATTATGACTACATTTGATTACGTTTCAGTGTTGTTTTATTATAACTATATTTGATTATGTTTAACACTTTAATAGTACACTATGATTATATATTATGACTATATTGTATCTTTTTATGCTAATGATCATTTTGATTTTTATTTCAAGTAATTTTTTAAGTGCGATAATTTTGACTATGTGTTTGGTTATAATTCGAAGTACACTTTTGACTACAAACGCATGTCATGTTGGGTTGTTTTCAAGACCAAATTTTTGTCTAGGTTTGTACGATCTGTGCAAAGCGCAAGTACATTATTCGCATAAATGATTTCATTCCTTATTAATAGATTTCTCCCAATCCACCTTTATTCTCGGTCTTAGAATCTTAAACATCATCCTCATCTTTCAAAAACTTATTTGTGATTATCATACCAATAGAAAAGTCTCAAAATAAGTCTTCTTAATCTATCTCATGAAAGCTTTCGATAATGTCTGTTAGTGTTTTCTTCTAGACGTGTTGATCTCTATGAATTTTCTCGTAAAAATAGTCTTTTTGATCATTCAATAATTTCTAAACCTTATTTACCCAGCGAATATCAACAAAAATTCATTTGGTGCATTCGAAGGCAAGAAATGCATCGACAATGATATCACTTCTCCTCTTTCTCTTTGTCATTGTCATGCAAGACCTCTCTAATATCCAAAAATAAAAAAAAATCTTGATCCTTATTTTAAATTCCACTAGAAAACCATAAGCTTTAAATCATAAATCTTTGCTTCATAGATAATCCTATGATTTTCAGTCGTGTCGATGCCAACTCCATCGACATAGGTATTGAAAAAAATTCCATGGCTAACCTACAAAGAATAAGAAACTGGCCTTATTTGGAATTCTATCACCTTAAGATATCAAGAGGATTTTTTTAATTATACTTATTTAACTCAAATGAAATATTCAAATACATGGCTACTTTATTGTCAGCTTGAGGAGTTTCTCTTGTTGTCCCACAATTTAGCATTGTTATTTACAAATAGTTAGTGTTACAATTTCTCCATATCCTCTTATTACAAATGCTAATACCAGCTACAGTTGAATATATATCATTTTATTTCTCTCGTATTTATCAACATATTTGTTTTAGTTATAGGTTACACCAAGTTGTAACAATCAAGTAAAAAGGTAAAACTCACTCGTTTTTTAAAGAATAAATAAATGCACTCAATAAAATAAACATATAAGATGGGATGGAAATATTTTATCAATTTCACTTTCATATTAGGAACCACTTCATGACATGAAATTTTATCAATATATGTATCCATATGAATGACAAGATTAGTAATTTAAAAAAAAGATTAAGCAAATGTTAGAGTATATTGCGTAAAAAAAGTTTAAGTTGCATCAAGCTTTAAGAAACTTAACATTGAAACACAATAATTTTAATGTTGATTATCATGAGCAACATTAGGATTTTGTCTATTATAAACCTCAACAATCTTATATGTGTACATATAAACACGTGCAATAAGATAATATTTAGAGTTCCATTTAGTTTCGACATCTAAAAGTATTTTATGACTTTCCACTAGCCTTAACAATTTCTCTCTAATCGTTTTTTCAGGACCCGAGGTCGACCATAGTAGGACCCCACATTCTAATACGATTGATATAATCCTTAGTTATCATACTTATTCTATATTTTGTAACCAATTGAAGTATATGAAATAAATATTTAGTGTGAAATATTTAAAGAAAATCAGGGTTGCAATCAGCTTTAAGATACTCGATAGTTACACCGCTCGCAGATGCATTATCCAATGAAAGTGATATAATTTTAATTTTAGAATGTTTCATACACTCTAACATATTATCTCTAATTACAACAATGGTGTGCTTGCCAATATTAAAAATACATAATTCTTGTTTGGAGTACCCATTCAGAATCCATTGAATGTAAAGTAACTCGCATCATATCAAACTCATGAAATATTGTTATATCACTAGTAAAAAATACATTAAAAGGTTAACATAGTATGATGAATGATTTATTTTTTATAATACTCAACATATATGATCTCATATGATGATGTCTGTGAATTCCGGAGGATGTTTTAGTGATTATGAAAGATTTAATTAAGCTTCAAGTAGATGGACAAATTCACTAAGTTTTTAAATAGATGGAAGAAAGAGAATTGAGATGGTTTAAGAAAATGTTTAGAGAGAAAAGTCTGACAATATAGGGGAGAAGTAAATAGGCCTAGTGAGTCAAACATGAATAATAGGCTTAATAAGCCTAATACAAATTATATAGGCCTAGTGAGTCAAACATGAATAATAGGTTTATGGGCTTATTATCCAAGGCCAACCATTATTCATATATTTTTAAATCATTAAAAATTCTTATATATAAAACAAATGCTAGCTTAATCATCCATTTGTCTATTTTTTTCCGTGCGGATAAATTTATCCTCATCAGATAGCTCTCTTAGTCCTTATGAAATGATTTTGAGAGGACTAAGGTATAAAATCTATTCTAGACTAAATCTATTTGGATACAATATTTTCATCACTTAGTACTTCATATGAGTTGTATTCTGACCAAACATATTCTGAGGAGATTTTGAAATGATTTACGAATGAATTCAGATATCCTTGTATAAGACCTTCAGAGTTTGTCTTTTGGTTATACTTTTGAGCATATATCATGAATATAGTGATCCCATGAATCCTTTTTTTAGTGGTGAAGCGTGATAACTGTTGGAGACGGTTCCACTTCTCCAAAACTAATAACCGTTGGAGACTCTCCACTTTTCATGCAGTTACACCTAATGAGCTTGTAAAAAGGCTTTGTTGGGCTTCTCTATAGTACTGTAATAATTTCCCCCCTCACTCCCCTCTTTTAATAAATTTTTGGATACATAAACTATTTCTAGATAGAGAAACTCTGCATCTTTTCCATCGTTATTTATATTGTTTTTTATGATCAACCATCACAACTATATTGTTTATTCTGATCATCCACCACCGTTATTTTTCGGCAACGCTTCTCTCAAGTATTGTATGTTCGTTGCCAGCGCAAATTTGACTGATTGGTTATGTTTGTCGGATAAAACCAAAGAGAAAAAAGGTCAAGTTAGCTACAGGATTACCAGAATCTGAAGGTAAAGTGACTATAGGACAAAAATTTGAATTCAATGGTGTTTACCATTACAATATGTATAATATTTTAATCGAAACTCAATCCACTACATATTATTTTATATCAAAAAGTCACTCTTTGAGACCGAATCGGTCCCAATGAGCAACCAGCTCTATCCATCACTCTACTTTCATAGTTATGGGTTTGGATACTAAGACCAAGCCTGTCAAGAGTAAATAACCCAACAAACAACCACAATTATCTTTTAGCTCTCAATCGAAGCAGCCAAGTAAAGATAAAAGTTATGTTCCCCAGTAGACAATGACCCAACACAAAACACTGCCCTCTGGATCTAACCCGAGGCAACTAGTTGATGAACAGAAGAATACTGGGGTGGAGTCAATGTTGGTGGTATCAAGCCAATATAAAGAGAATATCAAGGCCTTAAAGAAGTCGCAGAGAAAACTCATAAGACTAAAAAAGAAAGGAAAAGGTACCAAAGTGGAAGAAGTGGAACTACTCCTTTCGTTGGTCGGGCGTGTGGGGCCTAATATCTTACAAAGGAGTCATAAATACCTACTTGATCTTTCTAAAATTTTCTTATAACTATATTTTGGATTGTGAGTTGAATGATCTTCGTGATAAATGGATATTTTCAAAGGAATTGAATATACGACTACCTAAAGGGAGGCACACATGAACTGTGGGGAAATAAAATTAGTTGTTTATCTAAACGTATTAAATTGTGGTCTGTGTTTCCCTTTTGAACCATAAATAGTTATTTACTTTGACCTGGTGGGATCATACCCAAGTTCGGCAACTCCGAATGTCGGGTTCACCCTGATGTCATGTATTATGGCATCGAGGTTGTAAAATATCTGAATGCCAATGGTGAAATTTTCCTCTATTGTTGGGTTATCCAGGTTTTCATGGATTCCTTTCTATTTATTTAATCTGAGGGACAAATATAAGGTTGTGAACGACTAGTTAGAGGCTTATAAACTTTGGAATATGCAGTTCTTCTTTACCATGAGTTGTAGAAGAATGGGAAAAATCTATTTAAAGAGAAATCTGAGCCGCGTCCCACAGTTTTGGAAGGGTACAGGTAATTCTCCGAACTTAACTGCTTACATTTATCATTTTTTTACATTCCTAACTGATTTTGAGATTTCTTTTGCAGCGATACTGAAGTTTCATCAACATTATTTGGAGGCTGCTAAAGTTACTTTCAAAAAATTACACCAACGGGATGAGGAGAATTGGTCCAACACCTTTCACACGTGCTTCACTTCTAACAATCTAGTTCGGAGTCATCTTTGAAGGGCCAATTCCGAACGAGACATATCTTGGGAAATATTTAATACCACATCTGATCCATCAGTTATTCTAAATTAAAGTGAGGCTATTGATGGAAATATTTTCCTTCCGGCAAGACCTATAGCTCCTAGCCATCCGGTAGAGAAATTTGAGGGTACCAAACAAGGTTTTAAGAAAAACACCATCGGCACAAAGAGGGTGTAGCAGTCTGATGAGTTTTTACTAGTGACCCTTGATGCACCTGATTCTTGTCTTAGATAGGAAAAATACACACAAGAAGAGCAAGCATATCGGCAACAAAAAAGGAAAGAAAAATAAGAAAACATACGCCAGTTCAGATATCGTCCCTGTCACAGTTTAAGTTGATCTTCCTTTAATAACCAAACTGAGTTCTCCTTTGGTTCCAGTGGTAGAGGAATATGATTATAATGTAGATAACCCAATGGTTACTATAGAGAGGATATATTTTAAGTCTTTTAAAAATGAGTTTTTTTTATCCAACTAGTTTATTCAAAGGTGTGCCTTTTCAACCAGTGAAGGAACACGAGACTCTTGCATATAAAATGTTTGGCTTTGTAAATCCTAATGCTGAGTTGGAAAAGGATGTCAAGACACACCAACAAACCATAGATTTTATTAAAGACGAATGTGACCGTCATAAAAAATCTTTTAAAGAAGAAAAAACATGCGCAGACGGTTTAGCAAGTGAAGCTATGGTTGCGAGTGAGGAACTCATAAAGCTAAAAACTGTTCACGAAGAGTTTCGATTCATCTAGGTGTGAAGAGATTCAAAGGTATAAGACAAGTTGAAAGAGACAAGGATGATATAGATCATTTGTCGAAATAATTGAAAGAACAAGATTCTCTTACCAAAACAATCGAGGGGATTTGAATTCGTTCAAAGTCGAGGTTGTGAAAGATAAAGAAGATGCAATGGATAATTGTTTTGATCGAATTTTAGAGTCCTTGTCTAAACGGAATGGTTTGATAAAGTTCTACATGATGCTAGATTTCCACAAGATATTCCCAAAATCAACCTTGGATCTCTTTGGGAGTTATTCTTAGAGAAACTGTGGCCTAATGATATGCCTTTAGCTGATCAGTCGGGCGTATCAATGGATTCAAATACTGATGATAGTGGCTACGCAGACTCCAGATATAGGAGCTCATAAGAAGATGATGCCAATGGGAAAGAGCCCATAGGAAATTTAATTTATGTTTATATTTTGCACATCCTTATATCATTGCAGTTTTTTTATGTCTTTGGCATAGGTAAGGAATTTTGTAGTACTTTGCTCAGATTTTCATAAGTCATTGGTATAGCCAAGGCATTTGTTATTTTGAATTTTATAATTGAATTGCCTTTTTTACCTCTTGTCTTTAGCCATATAATACATTCAGTTTTTTCTATTCGAAGGTAAATAAAATTTTTACACTCGAATTATCATCCTTTAGGATTATTAAATAACCCATTCGAAGGTAATTAAAATATTTATATTCGGATCACCATCCCTTCGAATATGATTATTCTGACCCATTAACGTGGGAACTTTTTATTTGTGACTAACTAATGTTGGAACCTTTACACATGTCCAACTAATTTTGGAACATTTTAATTGTGACCAACTGATGTTAACACCTTTTAATTGTGATCTACTAATGTTGAAACCTATTAATTGTGACCAACCAACTAATGTTGGAACCTTTTAATTGTGACCAACTAATTTTAGAACCTTTTAATTTTGACCAACTCATATTAGAACATTTACACATGGCCAACTAATGTTCGAACCTTCTAACTTTGATACCAAAAATATGGAAATTACAAAAATAAAATGACAAGAATCATAAAGGCAAAATTTAAAAATGCCAAGTGGTTTAGACACCTCATTGAAACCACCTCGAGCCACCAGGGTAGGAAAGAGTATGTCCCTGAATATTTACATAAGAAAAGTAAAAGAGAAAAGGAATCGTATTTTTACAATTATTCAAGGTAAAGTCTAAATTTTTCAATATTCCACGGATGCTGAAGAGGATTTCCTTCTTGACCTGCCAACCGATAGGTTTCATGCTTAACTCTTTCAATAACCGAATAAAGTCTTTCCAAATAGGTGCCAACTTTCCTATCCTTCTATCTTTGGTATGTAAGAAAACATTTTTCAGAATTCTATCTCATACATTGCATTCTCTCATTCGAACCTGAGATGCATACCTACTCCTCATCAATGTTCTCTTCTCTTCAATCAACTCTAACTCAAGTCTCTTGACTGTATCATTATCCTCTTCAAATTACTTTTTAATTTGGAACGATGGGATGGTAGATTTGGCTGGTGTTACTGCATCCAACTCATAAAATAATGTAAAGGGGGATTTTAGGGTTAATGTCCGAGGTGTAGTACAACAAGCCTATAATACTTCTTTCATATAATTTGGCCATTTCCCCGTTGTCCTTTCTAAATTATTATTCAAGACATTCAAGATAGTTATGTTAACAACTTCTACTTTCCCATTGGCTTGAGGGTTGGAAAAATCATGAAGAACAATGTTGAATACCTAGGGAAGTACAAAGGGTTTCAATGTCTTTATTTTCAAATTGAGGTCCGTTATGTGTCGTGATGGTTCTTGGAATTTCGAATCTACTACATAGGTTAGATAAAATAAATTTTATAACTGTTTTAGACGTTTTTCCAAAGATAGGTTCTGTTTCCACCCACTTTGAAAAATAGTCAACAACCACGATAATTGTTTGACGACCCTTTGATGTCATTGGCAGAGGTCCAACCAAATCAAGCACTCATATTTCGAATGGTAACGCTTCAAACATATATTTTAGTGGCATCGCTAGCATATATATTGGATTTGAAAATCTTTTACAAAGATCATATAGTCGGACTAACTCTTTAGAATGGAAGACCAATAATATCCTGTCAATAAAACCCTTATGGTTAAAGTTTTACAACCAAAATGGACAGATCCCTCCCCATCGTACAATTCAGATAATATCATATGAGACTCATTAATCTTAAGGCATCGTAGCAGTCGTAACTTTAGATTTTTAGCAATGCTTATCAATCGGTAACGTCCCTTCATTAATCAATTCATTGGTCTCATGTCTCCAATCTTTATCTGTAGTTGTTAAGATTTGAAAATTTTATTCAGTGCTATATATATTCTAAGTACCTGTTAATATCGAAGGTTATTATTGTATTAAGATCTATGGATGTCCTTTGGTGTAAGAAATAGTAGCTAGGGAATCAGTTATCAAATTTTTGGTTCGGGGAGCGTCTTCGTATTTAACACACTTGAAGAAAACGGTTGTCTCCCTTATTACATTTAAATATTTTACCAAATGATATTTTGTAGCTTCATATTGGCTCGTTGCCTGATTTATAAGAAACTACAAATCACTTATTAAACAAACATTTTTTGCACCATAAATTTGGGCAAGCTTTAACTTTGTCATTGTTTCCTCATACTCTGCTTCATTATTTAATGCCTTTAAACCAAAATGTATTGTTTGGTACATTGATCTTTAAATGTAGAAAGTAAATAAATTCATGCCCCACAACTTTAAATGCTTGACCCCCCATCTGTCAGAATTGTCCATTCATTCATAGGATTCTCAATATCTCGTTTGAATTATAGTCGCTCAGAATGGAATTCAACCAAAAAAACTGCCACGACTTGTGCCTTAACCGTTGTTCGATGAGAAGATTCATTATTATAATCTATCATTTCTACTAACCCTTTAGTCATTCATCCTGACACATCAAGTATTTGCAACATGTTTTCGAGTGAACAGTAAGTTCAAACAATAACCGAATGCGCTTAAAAATAGGGTCTCATTTTTAAGGCTACAAATAGAGTTAAAGCCAACTTTATCAGAGTTAAGTATATTTTCTCATCAACCAACAAACTTTTACTTATATAGGTAAAGAAGGTGAGGATAATCTTCGACTTCCCAAACCAAAATTGTGCCTACTGCATAATCAGATACTGCCAAGTAAATATACAACTTTGCTCTCACTATTGGTTTGGTCAATATCTTTGGAGAAGACAAATGTTCTTTGATTTTGGTAAAGGATTCATCGCACTCCAAAGTCCAATTAAACTCATTTGATTTCTTAAATCCTGAAAAAATAGTGAACACTTATCCGAAAACCTTGATATAAATATGTTCAGAGCAGCCAATCTTCCAGTTAATATTGGAACTTATTTGGTAGACCTAGAACAAGCCATAGCAAGAAACACATTCAATTATTTTGGATCGTCTATACCCTTTTCACTGATAACATACCCTAAAACATTTTGGACCACACTTCAAATTTACATTATTCTGGATTTAATTTCAAATTCATAGATTTTAGATTGGAGAAAGTTTCCTTTAAATCAGAGAAATGACCTTCAGCTCTCACACTTTATACTAACATATCATCAATATAAAACTCAATATTTCTTCCAATATGGCTAGGGGAAGGCTTTATTTACTAAACGGTGATGAGTGGCCTCATTATTCTTAAACCGAATGGCATAAATTTATAGCAATTGAGGCCCTTTCTTGTTATGAACGTAGTACTATATTGTTCTTTCGGGTCTATTTATATTGATTGTACCTTGCGAATGCATCCATGAATGATATAAAATTATTGCTGAAAGTGGAATTTATTAGTTGGTCAATTCAAGGTAGGAAAAACGGATCCTTCAGACAAGTCATGTTCAAATCTGTGAAGTCAACACACATACGTCACTTCCTATTTTTATTTTTTACAAGCATTGGGTTAGATGCCCATTAAGGGTACTGAGATTCCCAAATATGCCATACTTTTGTCAATCTACCTACCTCTTTAACGATAACTTCAGACTTCTCAACAGAAAAGGCTCCCCGTTTTTATATAAGAGGGCATACATTGGGTCTTATTGCTAGCTTAGGGCAAATAATATCTGCATGGACACCTGTTATATCATCGGTATACCATGCAAACATGTGCAACTTTTCAGATAAAAAAGATAACAATTGTTCCTTTATGATTGGTGGGAACTTAGCTTCAATTCTTACACTCTTCCCATTTGGGAAAATATATAACTCGATATCTTCATCGAGAATTATTGAACTAAGAGTCTCCCTCAGATCATCCACCATGCTAGATTCCGAAGATGACTCAAGTAATTGGTATTCTTTTTTAGTATCTGCATTTTGTAGTGTCATAGGAGCTAAAAAGTGACATAATATTCCCTAACCAATTTTTGGCTACTTCAAACAACTCCAACTTATCCCCCAACAACATACTTCAAACATTGATGAACTATCAAAGCAACTGCATGCATTTTTGATAACCAATACCCACAAAAGATAATATTATATAAAGTTGGGCCATCAACCATTACAATGAGTACCCTGACTACCTTTTTGGAAGGATCTTTTTTATGAGGGTTTCACCTTTGAACTCTCCAATCACATATGCAGTGGTCCCTGTGAATTACACTATGGTTTAGTTAGATCAGAGTATTACTATAGGATTTTTTTTTTTGCTTATTGGTAGATAAAAACAAAAATTTGGATGAGTTACCTGTGTCGATTAGGATCCTTTGAACTTTTGTCCCCTTAATTGCAGCCCCAATTACCACAACATCCTCATGTGGCCCAACGATGTCTCTCAAATCATCACCATCAAATATAAGAAATATAATTAGATTATGATATAGATGAATAGACATTTTTCCTTCTAATTGGGTGCTCAAACTCACTACATGCCTCTTCCGAGAACAACTCAATGATGCTGACACTATATATACCCCCCTCCTCCAATGATGGTCAATGATTCGAAATATTGACACAACCCTTTAACCTTTCCTCCATTTCAAGCTCATTTATCATCATAATACGACCTCGATCAGGATCAGGGTCTATATTTTCTGAGTCTTCATCAAATTTATTATAAGTTCAAATAATAACCACGACGTTTTCTTATTTATAGGAAGCTTATATCGCTTCCCTTTAACAAACAGTTGACCAACAACTGGTGCATGCAATCTACTCCCCGATTGTGCTTTTACAAAGGTGGTTAATTTTCTATTTTCAATCAAAGTTTGAATTTATTGTTGTAAACAATACATTATTATGGCCCATATCATTGTGATATTTACAAAATTGGGTATTTTGATTTCCGCTCAGAGTTTGAATGGGTGGTGGCCTTCTAAATTTCATAAAATTCTTGTCATTGTCGTAGATGATGGAAATTCTCTAGGTTAACTTTATAACAAATTATAAGGCCAAACCCACTGATTTCCTCGGGGTCTATTTTATCGTCCATGTGGATACTGGTTTGCTTTCGACCGAGGGACACTCTGATTGGAGTCCTTCGGAGGGAGACAAGCGGTTGTTTTTGTTTGTTGTTGAGAACCAAATAAATTATTCATTTGTTGATAAGGAAACTTTAGTATATTTGTCTCTTCTATCGTAATTTGTTTTTCAACCTATGTGAAATATCCAAATTACATTGGGTTTTTTTTTTCTCGTAACATTATCGACCAATTTTTTATGAAGAAACCCTTGCCTAAATTCAAAGCAATCTTGCAAAACATTGTTAGTTTATACAAAGCTTTTGGTGTAATCCTTCAATTGTTCCTCAATAAGTTGACGACACTACATTACCGTGTCTCTGTTTCCTTTTATTTCTTTACTTCTTACACACTATCTTCGGAAAGTCATCCAGAACATGTCAAAACTCTTGATCGACCCCATGCAAAAGTCGATTATACCACTTCAAAGCAATATCATTTAAGGTTTGGAAATAATCATAACAAAAAAACTTGTCGTCATCGAAATTCATTATGAAGTTCTTGAACTGTTCACGGTGGTTGTCTAAATCCTTGCTCCTATCAAACTTTTCTATTATTAAAATATTGAATCGCCTGGGCATATGGCTAAAATAATCTCTACGAAAAGAGGTGACTGTCTCCAATTATGTCGTTGACTAAACTAATGATCCTCATTAACTGTTGCAAACATATTTGGCTTAGACTAAATAATAAACTTATCACTCACTTGATGGTCATTGATATGGTTTCTCGATCTCCTTACATTTCCTTCATACTCCGTCTTTTCTTTACTTTTTAATGGTTTCTTTTATCTCAAGAATATTACTATTTACTCGACTTATGATCTCGATTTTAACGTTTTTTTGAATAATACTTATCACGATGAATATTTCTTTTCTTATGATAGTGATCATTACTCGAAGAGGAGGAAAATGCCTCAAAATCAGATAGTGAATTCTTACTGGACTCCAAAGAACTGGAACAGACCGTAGTTTTACGCTTCCTTTTCAAAGAATTATGGGTTTGGGGGGAATGAACTATCTGATACTTTTTTGGACTGTGCTGAGTATTTGGGTTTATAGCTTGTTCATTAATACCCTCATGTCCGTTTTTTAGACTTCTTATCGAATTTTACCCACATGGGTTATTAAAGCTTTTTTTAAATCTTAATGCTTCAATTTTACCTTGTAACTGGTCACGTCCCTTTTGCATGAGCAGTCGGTCTTCATTTTCATCAATCATATGCGTTACTCGGATAGATTCTTCTATGATCGTGACCCTCTCATTCTCCTAGGTAGGATCAGTTTACATTTCAAAACCATGCTTCGGTATGTGTCCGAAGGAAATTTTAACACTCAAAGGTTCTGAATATTTTTATTGGAGTACCTTTATAGTACTCCCACTATGGTCACCAGTGACGATGTCTGTGAATTTTTGGGGTATTTTAGTTAATGAAAGATTTAATTAAGTTTTTCCGTATATGGTAGAAAAAGAATAGAGCTGCTTTAATAAAATATTTAGAGAGATAAAGTCTGATAATATAGGTGAGAAGTAAAAGATTTATCCTCCTTCATTTATGATAAAGTTTTCCAATTTATAGGCAAAACAAGTCCAATGGGCCTAATAGGCCGAATACAAATCATATGGCCTAATGGGCCAAACATAAATAATAGGTTTGTGGGTCAAACATAAATAATAAGTTTATGAGCCTAATGTTATTATCCAAGCTTAACAGCCATTATACAAATATTTTTTAATTATTATAATATATATATATATATATATATATATATATATATATATATATATATATATATATATATAACAAATGCTAGCTTAATCACCCATTTGTCCAAGTTACCCTTTGGATAATTACATCGTGTCATCATAGAGCTACGTGGGATGCGTGTGGTTTTTGGGGTTTACCCTTTTACGCATCCAAGAACGGTATCTCCAATTGTCGCTAAAACTTAATAGAGTTGAAGTACCAATACCATATACCATAGTTTATTCCGTATATGTATTTTGATTAAAAACAAAATCATTATCGGCTTAAGGATTTATGGATGTATTCCTCCTTCATGAATTTTAGATGCATAAAAAATGTTATGCTTAACTAAGTGTCTTAGCATACCTCTGGTGCCGCAATTTGTTTTTCCATCCTTATAGGTATATGATTTTACAGAATTATTACACTTAGCTGAATCTTCTTCGGGATTCTCAGTAAAGTAGTCTCATATCGAAGATGTTTTCTTTCTACACTTCAAACCATTTTTATCACTAGCAGAAACACCGGTATCATGGGAAAAATATGTTTTAAAGATTGGAGTTTCTAGACTAATATATACGCGATCATGTATATTAATATTATAATGATAAGAATTCAAGTCTGGATTAGCCGGGGGGTGAGTCGGGACATTTGATTGCTTTGGTTCCATTTAAATATTTCTTTTAAAGTATGAAAAAACTAGTAGATAAAATAGATATCAAACAATAGCGCAAATAAATAAAATAAATAATATACCAAGCACTTAAATAAAAAATGATCATTCACTTCCAAACAAACTTGATATGAATTTTGATCGGGGATAGTAGAAGAAGAATATATACGAAGGTTTTTGTTTGAGAAATTATAGTAGTGATTGTAGTAATTGGTTATGAAAGCTTTGGGAAGAAAAATATTGTTTAAAAGATTATTTGACACATGAATAAGAAATCATGGAGTTTTTCATCTATTTATAAAGAAGAAACTAAAAAATAACCGGATCAAAATGGATATTCGTTTCTCCAATGGTTAAAACTAAAAAAACTTATAAATATGATGCTCATTCTTCATATTTATCATGTAATTATTCTATTATTTCCTAACTTCAAATTATAATTCAAATCTTCTTTTTCAATCCATATTTCTAATGGTTTTGAGTGTTAACCGGCCGAAAAAATTACAACGAAAGATCCACACCGAGTAGACCAAGAGTCGAAATGAATTCACGATCAGTGGAAGATGAATCCGAGAGTATTGAAGAATGGGCCGAAACTGACGTTCACATTCAAAATGATATGGCGCTAGCAGGAATCACTATTAGCTTTAGTATGTTTTTAGAAACTGATGAGTTTAACAATGTTATGGGTATGGGAGTGTTTTTAGATAATCTTAATAGTAAGAGGAGAATAAGCTGGTCATTTTATGCCAAATTTAGATGCGAATGGTATGTAGAAATACTAAAAGAATTATATGGTAGTGCAATAATAGTTTTGAATGACGGTAGAGGTTTGGGAATGAGCTGCAAAATTAATAATTTAGATTATAATTTTTTTAAAACTGACCTAGGAGAAGTACTTTGTCTGTCAATACATGGATTTTATGGTGCTTCTCTAAGGTCATTAGCTTATCCTCATAATAATTGGCATGATTGGCCTATACTATTTGATGAAATAGTCGCAACACTAAGTAATGGTAGAAATCATCCATTGTTTCACGGTAAACTTAAAGTTATTAGATCTAATCTGGTTGAATTGAATAAATTAGCTTTAAATTTAGTTACTCATTATTTAGTTCCTACTAATAGTGATGATTTTACAAATTTGTATCTTTAAACATTTGTAATTGTTGCTATAATGACGGAACACATAATAAATTTACTTAGTTTGATCATTGGATATATGAATTACAGACGTCGTAGTAAAAAGCTACTTTATAAGATGCTAATAAGTCATTTTCTTACGAAAATGAGGTAGATTTTACGGGTGGATTGGGAAACCTATACGGTGAGGTTATCGTATAGGAAAGTCATCTTTAAGAAGCCATAATATATATTATTAGAATGAAAAACTATGGTAAAAATGGAATATCTATGCACATTTTGTGAATAGGTTAGAATAAATCTGGTTATTGGATGGGGTTACCATAATACTTAATCCGCTTACAGATTGGTGGAGGCAAATCGAGCACACTAGTAATCTATTGTCTCATTTTATTTATATGAATATTAAACTTCTTTTATTGTTAATTAAATATATTTTTCTATTTTTTATTTATGGTTATACAAGTAGTGTGTATATATATATATAATTCTAACCACTTTAAATTATTGTATGAGTATATTACATTTCAACAAACTTAAATATATAGTTGAAAGATCTAATAAACTACTAGTTGGAAGATCAACTAAATTATTTAAAACATTCAAAGAAATGGTTTAAAGATATAATAAACTATTAGTTGAAAGATCAAATAAACTACTAGTGTATAGATCTAATAATCTAATAGTTGAAAAATCTAAAGATTCCAACAACTTTAAAGATATATTTAAAGATCTAATAAACTATTAGTATATAAATTTAATAAACTATTTAAAATATTTAACAGTTGAAAGACTAAAGATTCAAACAACTTTAAAGATATAGTTTCAAATTTTAATAAATTAGTAGTTGAAAGATCTAATAAACTATTTAAAATATTTAAATAAAATTACAAAACAATTCTCACAAAATTATCTTTAATATTTTGTTTGCGATACACATATATTAATTTATTTCATTCGATTAATTAATGTATAAAAATTAACTTTTAAAAAATATATTAAAAAATATGGTAAATTGTTAAATATGACGTGACGTGATAGGACTAGAGCTGTCACGACGGGATTGCTGTAACAGTGGAACTGTTATAAAAGTAACGTGAAGGTTGTCATCTTTAATCCCAGTACGTTACTTAGACGTCCATCTAATCACTTCTAAACTCTCTTATAGTTATTTTTGTCCTATTTTTGATAAACTTACTATCTCTATTAACTTATAGATTTTTAAACATTTATCTTACGCCGGGAGGTTTCGATTGATTAAAGTCATTTTTTTGTTGACCAAGTCTATTTGTATAGCATGTCTTATTTTCCTTGTGGTATTATTTATCAAAATTTTATGTCAATACCGAAGATTTCCCCTTGAAAACGAGGGTATCAAAATTTAAGAAGTTCATCCGTCTAAAACTAAATGCACAACTAGTTTGCTTTATTTGATTCTGTGGATAAAACTGAAAACAATAAGTTAAAGACGAGTTTAAGAGAAAATCTAGTAATAAAAACATGAAATTAGGCTGAGCTCGGATGTGCAACCAACTTTTACACCTTAGAGATGAACGGTTTGTTTTTCAGGGGGAAGTTAATATTTTTCCTAATTATATTTTTTATAGTTGAAATCGAGTTTTTATTCAATTATACATGCTTATCTTGGCTTATCTTAGAGATTATTTTGAGTAGGACTCATTGGTTACTTCTCGTGTCGTATAATTATTACTTACTAGTTTTTTTTTACCGTTGTAACATATACTCTCCTCTTATATCTTTATGTATATTTGGTGTGCTATTTTCTACTTTAGTGATGCATATAGTTTTTAATGAGCCCTCTTATTACAGAAATGTTTTTATTCCATTTAATTTACGTACTCATATATTTGTTTGTTAGTATGTTGAATGAATAGTAGCTTCTGAACCATAATATCAAAATGTGTAAGTGACTCGAGTGTTATAGCATAAAAATAGACTTGTGAGTAATATCATCAAAATGTGTTAAGCCATCCAAGAGTCATAGCACCAAAATTGGCATGTGTTTATATCATCAACATGTGTCAAGTGACCTAAAAGTCATGACATCTAATGTGCAAAGTGGATCTGGTACCAGAGTACCAAATGTGCATAATGGCATGAGAGTCAGAGCACCCAATTTATGAAAAATAGTGTATGACTTAAAGCACCATGACCAACCTTTACATTCGTGATGGATCACCTTCAAAGAGGCTCGACATAATTTCATTGTATGAGTATACATAAAACTATTTAAGTGATACATCACTTCTTCTCTTTAAAAAACTTGCGAGTTTGTCACCATATATACATAAAGTCAAAAAAGTCGACCTAAAAAACTTGTTTTACATAAATGATCGAGAAAAACATTTATTTGTACTAAACGAGAAATAATCAATATAAATATATATACCCACCATAAAATTTTAATATGATAATGCATATATATATATATATATATATATATATATTGAAAACAAAAACACATATTCACCCTTTATAAGAGCAAAGAGCGAGCCAAACCTCTTAATCACTCGGAATTTGATAAAGATTGTTTCAGAATTACAAGCAACACATGAGAAAAATATTTCAGAAAGTACACAAATAAAAAAAAGAATGATATTCTTCTGAGGTAGTTTTTGGTTTTATTAAACAACCTACGGTCGTAAAAAAAGTAATAATAACGCTAGTATTCCTCGATCTAAGACTATGAGGGAGGGGTATTTCCTCTATTATCTAATTTATTTGTAGAGTTATTTAGTGAGACATCTTTCACTTTCTTTCAAGAGCATGTGGGAGAGGATACTTTTCGTAAATCTTCAAAATTGTCGGATGAAGAATTGGGTAGATATTTAGAATCTTTTAGCAATTCTTTCGTGTCACACCACCAAAAGGAGTCTTTAAACACCATTATTGGAGACAATCCATGTGTGTCAGCCATTAATCGAGAGGTATTAACTCCCAATAAATACCTAGGTCCAAATCCAACCAGGTTTGGTGCATGGTCCAGATAAGTGATTTCTCCCTTTTCCGGACAAAGTCAATAAATTTCAACACGACTCTAACATTTTCCTTAGTTTAATATCATAGAGCTACAGATCCATATAAAGCTCTATGGTATAGTCATTTAAATCCTGAATATCTTTTCTAGTTGCAGGGATAGTTAATGTGAGTTGCTCTCCAATTGAGGGGTTCTCTCTTTGAAAATATCTAATTTGGTTGACCAATCATCTATATCTTCCATCTTGTTTAGTACATGTTTGAAAGGGTTGCGACTTCTTGTAGTTCGACGAGTCTTCTCTCTAGTTCGACGAGTCTTCTCTCTAGTTGACCAACTAGATTTGAGCATAGTTTATCACTCTCCTCTATGTGACTAACCCATCTTAAAGATGAAATTAAGATTTTTTTACATTTTTTTACCTAAGAGATCGAGCATTACCAATACACAATATTAGTTGAGCTCTTGCCACCATGTCAAAGGTATTGAAAACAGTTCGGCATGGTTTAAATTTTATTACAAAATAAAATTTGTACCAAAAACATAATAAGGAACAATAATGAACTAACCTCAAGTCCAAGCTTCACTCGTTGAGATGAAAATCTAAAACATAACTTTAAAACTTCATGTTTTGTTGTTGTAAGTACATCAATATTTGCAAAATCATTTTTCCAATCTTTATGGGCACCGGAGTTGCATCAACCACTATTTTCTAGTTTTAACTCTCATTGTACACCTTATTTGGATTGAATTTTTATTATTGCGATGCAAGACCATTTTGTATCATTAATTCATGTTATTTTGCGACAATGTCAATTGAAGGATCATGTTCTTCCTTTCGGAACATGTTGAGATAGGTGAACAAAGAAATCCCGACATATGCAGGCATAACATACAACCTTTTATGTTTTTTTCTCTATTTGAGAGTATGATAGTAAAACATATATCACAATATCTCCGCCTCGAACAACTTTCTTTGATTATTTTTAGTGTTTTCTTTGTCAAATCATTACCATGTGTTATATGAATGAGTCATTTCTCGGAAATCTCCAAAATCCAAGCATAATCAGTTTCATTTTGGTGTTTCTACTCCACAACTACTTCTGCATTTCTTGTGTCTTTTGTCTTGGCCCTCGTCAGAAATTTTGAGATCAATAACCATCAGTTCCTTGCCTTTATCATCCACTATAATACGCTTCGAGTATATCGAACATTTGTGAAACATAATCACCTTTACAGTAACATAGGTCAAGAACACTTTGTTCATTACATAAAAACTATCATATTTAGAGCGAGGAATAGCTTCACAATCGTTAGACACCTCTGTGTATTTAAGCCGTTTGGAACAAGAGTAGTGGCATGAGCGGTCACCATTATATTGACACCAGGATCAGATATCTGGTATGATCCAACTTATCTAAGCCAATACTGAGTTGAGGAAGTTCCCCATTTCATCAATGCCACCCCGCTCATACGGCGGAAAAATTTCTTCCCTAAATCTTATCATTCACTAAAGAAACGGTATTATACGAAATGCAACATAAAACCAACATGTGTACATGTAAAATTATATTAAGCACATCCAAATATAGAAACTTAATAGTAAAGGCAATCGTTAGCATTAGTTGTCTCTCTGCACATCCTGCTTATCTTCCTAGCTCGGGTGATGAAGGCAAAAATTATTTACCTTTGTTTTTTAGAATGTGGAAAATTTGTGACAACTTGTACATGCTAGGATTATATTGTGAGCTGGTGATCGTGATGGCTAGCAAATCTTTCATATCAAAAGGAAACTTAACATAGTTTAAGTCCATAATAGTTACTATAAATATTCAGCCATTTGGCATCAACTGGCTAGGACACATCCTGGAAATTGACAGAAGTTACATAACAGTGCGTCGAGCACACAAACAAACAACAATGTTTCATCAGTGAAACAATCTGTTGGGACCCTCCTCTCGACATGAAATTTAATGCTCACTTTTGTAAAGAAATTGTACTACAATGGAAAATTTCAAACAGCTACTGCTTGCTATAAGTGACATCAAATATTGATAAAAAAATATTTTAAAAAATACACTACTATTCAATTGTAAGTTCAAAACCAACAACAAAAATATGGAAAGAGTTTTTGTTTTCACGCACTCAATAGTTTATTTAACTTATAATCGAATAAACTCAAAGTATCACATATATCTATGGTTGCTCTTTCACTAAATTTTACGGATTTGATATAGTTCATTGGATATTTTTTAATAGAATGATCAAATTACTAACCATAAAAAGGAAACAAACACCCTTTGCAAGTTATCTCGTATTTGTTGGATAATCGTAAATTTTAATATATAAATAAACATAAACAATTATTTTCTCTCAATACATCTTTAGAAATGTTATGTTAACGAATTCTAACATTAACATGCACCTCATGATCGTTTAAAGCGTATTAGTAGTCAAATCCTCATGATCGTTTTTGTTTCCACGCACTCAATAGTTTATTTAACTTATAATCGAATAAACTCAAAGTATCACATATATCTATGGTCGCTCTTTCACTAAATTTTACGAATTTGACATAGTTCATTGGATATTTTTAATAGAATGATCAAATTACTAACCATAAAAAGGAAACAAACACCTTTTGCATGTTATCTCGTATTTGTTGGATAATCGTAAATTTTAATATATAAATAAACATAAACAATTATCTTCTCTCAATACATCTTTAGAAATGTTATGTTAACGAATTCTAACATTAACATGCACCTCATGATCGTTTAAAGCGTATTAGTAGTCAAATCATTACATTCCAAAAAAGGAAACAAACACCCTTTACATGTTATCTCGTATTTGTTGGATAATCGTAAATTTTAATATATAAATAAACATAAACAATTATCTTCTCTCATACATCTTTAGAAATGGTATGTTAACGAATTCTAACATTAACATGCACCTCATAATCATTTAAAGCGTATTAGTAGTCAAACCATTACATTCCAAATATGTACGACGATGATGTAACCATTACATTCCAAATATGTACGACGTTGAACATCATCGACTGATATATATATATATATATATATATATATATATATAGATATGAATTTTAATCAACATTTTTTAAATGTTTGATGATCACGCAACAATTTTTTTAGAAAAAAATGTTAGGATTATGTGCTTTACACCAATAAACTTAGTAAAGTAATCAACTGGCGTACTAGTTAATTCTAATCATTACGGAAATGATCTTGAACATAACTCTTTTATTTATATATAAATTATAAAATATATAATCATCTTTAACACGTAACAATATGAGATAATTTGTACTAATAAAAAATAAAAACCAATTGCCTCCCGGATGAAGACAAATTAAAATGAAAATTAAATGGCCGTTATTTGGTGTTAAGTAACTTCATGATTTTTGGTTTCCATAGCGGATTATAAAAGAAAATGAGACATGATTTTGTATAATAGAATAAAAATCATCATTGGTTCGCTGTAAAAACAAGGGTCACTGTTAACCCTAGCCGCAACACATACAAAACGATACAAACTCCACCCAAGTTTTAGCCAATAAGATTTAAAATCTCACACTAACGTAAATAAATACATCATGAAAAACAAAAAAAATAGATCTAACATGTCCACAATCCGATATGATTGACCATTTTTAAGGTCAACATGGAAGAAAATAAGAGAGATCGAATCCATTCAGCCTATAAAGCCAACACGGCAAGCAGTATATAAAAATGTACAAGTTTTACGAGGCTCAACAAGTTTTTTGTTAATTCGTGCGCTTGTGAAAGGTCAAGAAATTGTGTATAATTTAGATTTCCAGTTGATCCGATTCTTGTATGTATGACCGGTTAGGTATTTTCGTACTCAAACATATGACAGCCGTAGTAGTAACACTAACCAAATCTATATGCTTTTAAAACTAAATACAAGTAATAAAAACAACAATCTATATTCACCAGCTATTATAGTGAATGCAAGAAGCTGCTTCTAAAATTAAAGACAACAAGTTATAAAACAACAATCTAGTTTTCAGTGAAAATAAAAGCACTAGAGATTCGAAGAAACCTATTCGGAAGCAGGTAACTACATCAAGCCACAACCATAGATAAACTTCAAAAATTGTCTAACAATTTCAATAACATAAATAAACTGGATGTCTGAATCAAAAACTTCATCTAACCTTTATATAAAGGACAAATCACTCGTCTTCCTCAATGACCTTCGTGCCAATACCCGATAAGCCTTCCGGAGGAATCTCTGCAACAGTGACAAGGGAGTAGAACTCTTCCTTTGCATCTTCATCGTCATTCCTCTTACGCGCAATTCGGACTCTGATCCTCCTCGGCACACCACGAATACCCCTGCTCCAGATGTGTTTGTTGAGTTTGACATCTACTCTGACATCGTTTGTTCCCATAGCCTTCTCACTAAATTTACGGATCTCCTTGATGGCATTTGGAGCCTTCTTCTTAAAAGTACTGTCATACAATCAATACGGAAAAACTATATTACCATCTTGGAAGTACTATTGTCTAGTTTACCACATAATAATAAGAACCAGTTCAAAATAAGCATTACAGATCAAAACAAAGATAGAAAAAACATGTGTGTATATCATAACCTACATAATCAGGCTGCAGAAATGAACATCTAATGTTTGTAGCTCTATTTGGCTATCAACAATGTCAATTTAAAGCAATGGACTTTATCCCTGACCAGCATATATAATACCAATCATAAGCATCACCTTAGTGAAAATTGACACGCTATAGATTTAGATTGGGACTTAAAAATGGTGAACATCTAAAGTTCGTAGCTCTATTTGGCTATCAACTATGTAAATTTGAAACGATGAACTTTATCACTGACCAGCATAACTAACCACTATATGCATCACCTTAGTGAAAATTGACACGCTATAGATTTATACTGCGACTTAAAAAAGGTATATCTCTATCTAATATTCTAATTCAATCAACTTTAAGAAAATTTCTTAACTCTAGGAAGTAACTTAAAAATGATAATAAGATGCTAAAATACCATCCGTGAAGACGTTTATGGAGGTTTATGGTATACTCTCTGGTAACAACCTCCTCCTTTCGTCCCTTTGTCTTCTCCACCATTTTGAACCACCTGTATTCTTCGGCTAGACCTACAAATCAGTCTTAACTTCCGTTAATTGGATGAGATCGATTGGGATCAGAAAAGATTAACTAGAGAGTGATAAACTTTCAAAATGGATCAAGGTTTAAAAAAACTGAAGAACTGCCAAACAATATGATTCCGTGTTCTTATCAATTTTCTGCGAAATAAACAATAGATAGTTCTCGCATGCTATAGAATCATAGCTAGAATGAAGAAAGAAGGTATGTGCGTGAGAGAGAGAGAAGAAGAAGAAGGTACCGTAGCGCTCGACGGAGGATTGACGAGATTTGCGAAAGGTGTGAGAACGAAAACCCTAAGCCTAATAAAGGTGTTGGATCAGGATCCACCTCACTCTTGTTGGGCCTTAAATTAAGGCCCAAAGCTGTTAGCAATTTTCCAAGAGTACCGCGGGAACATAAGTGTTATCCCAACCCAAAACAGCATTTTGGCTATTTTAATTTCTACAATCTTAAGTCTCAAGTTCTTTTTCCTTTTTATTGTAGAGCAAGAGTCTTTATTATTTAGTGTGGCACGAAAACTAATTATAAACCTAATTAAAAAACTAATTCTATTCTAATTTTTTTTTTTTAAAAAACCAAATATATTAAGATATTTTTTTAAAAATAAACCTTAAATAAAAATATAAAATTGTTCAATGAAAACAATATAAAATCTAACAAAAACAAAGTTACAATTCGGAAAGAATAATGCCAGTATAAAAAACTAAGCTAAAGTATATTACATTAAAAATTCATGTCTAATGATTAAAACACGGTCATAAACATTCAACCTTTGGAAAAATATTCAACCTTTGGAAGGTAATCCAACATCCATTTGATCTTAAAGTTAACTAATAACCAAAATAAAGATAATAAATGAAAAAAAATAAAAATATGTTATGAGCAAGTAAGGACATACATCGGCTAAACAATCTTGGTATCATAAAATATAAATTGTAGATCTAAACGCATATGTGCAAATCCGAAAAGGCAAAGACGAAAGGGAGAGTTAAAATTCTCGAGTTCCTCTTCCATCGTACCACAAAAAAATATGAACGCCAAAGATGGTTTATGCGAGAGGATGTCAGTTTGTAGCCTCGTTAAATAGATTAGTTAGGAAACTTAAAAAACATAAATATGATACAACTCAGTTGAATTTATTTTAGAATCAGTATGTTTATTTCTGAGTTTTATATGTTTTTTAGGATGGTTCATCACTACACCCAACCGGCTCAAGAGCAATTGACACTACTAATTAAAAGTTAGATTATTCTATTTATTAACAAAAATGTTTTAAAGTATTCCAATAGAATAATTACATGTTTGTATAAAAAATTAATTATCGAAAAAATAAATCATATGATTTAGACTTCTTGAAATACTTATCAAATTATATGTATTTGGATGATTTTTCACTTGGTTTCATTAAATTTTCTTAAATTAGAAGCGTTGGTCTTAATAACAATCAATCACATTAATGATATGTAACCTATAAACTGCAGAATCAATAACAAAAAGTTTTAGATAGTTAAGAACAAACAATTTCTAAATTGCAAAATTAAGAGCAAACAGTTTTACATCATCGATATATTAAACCAATTTTTAAAATCAATTACATTATCAGCATGTAACACAATCCATTAACCAAGTTAGATCAAACAACAAACACAAAATTATATTATTTTTCAAATATAATTTTTAACCAAATTGAAACAAATAAAAAACCACACATACAAGTAAACCAGATTTACTGAGTTTTTTTTTAAAAGAACGAAAAAAATATAGTCACAAAGAAATAGGTGATGAAAAAAGTAAGAAAGATAAAGATGAGTTATTCTTACTAGATATATAAAGTCACATAATTTAATTAATCAGGGAATACGTTTAATTTGTTTATTGGTGTCATGTCATAGAATTAATCCACGTAAGCCTCATTGATGCCAACAAGTCATTTTTTTAGAAACTGGTGTTGAAGACTGAAGTTATTCCAAACTCATGGATACTGTTAGGACTGATATGGTACACTGAGGTAATAGTTTCTAAATGCGGCTTACTTACATTTTATGTTGGTGGTTATTGTTGGGTGTAAATCCAATTTTCGAGAGATGAAAAGAGAGTTTAATTGTAGAGAGAGAAAGTCAAAGTCAAAGTTAGATTGAACTTAAAAATTTGTCTTATTTATTCACTGCTTCGCCTTTATTTATAGGCGTTCTAACTTAGTATAACAAAATTGGTTATACAAATAGGTTAACTGTATTTTAGTCCCCCATATTTACAAATAGTTTAAAAGTTATCCTCCAACTATACAACTCGTCATATAAGACTTTTGGATTATTATATTTAAACCCCTCAATATTAAATATCATTATCAGTAGTGTCAATAGTTCTTATGAAAGACAATAAATAAGAATTAGTTATCATCGTTAATCATAATAGGCAGAAAATGCTCCTTGCCAAAATTCAATTTATTTCAAATTAGCTCTTCTATTTTCGTTGTCAAAATGATTTTTGACAACATATTTTGTCCTCGAACAAATGCATTTCATAATGTTGCTTCGAATTTATATTACTTCAAAAATGTTTAAACTTATACTTATCATCCTCGAATAAACTTATACACACATTCACCTCAATATTAATTTAACCCTTGCTTCATGCTTCGAACATTTATATATATAAACATGAGTTGGCCTTCTCCTAACGATCAGAAATGTTTGGAGTGGTACGGAACACATGAGATGATTCATTATGTACTAAATCTGACAATTAACAGGTGTCACGTTATCTTTTTCTCAAACAACCGCTTGATATTCCAAATTTACACCCAATCATCGCTTCCACCTCTTCCACTTCTCTAGCCTTTCTCTCTCATTTGTTTCTTTAATAAATACTTCTCGCACTCATTTTTATGTTTTACAAACACTTTTTTGTAAGAGAAAGCTTATCCAAACCAGAAAACCTTTACCTACTTCCACTTGAACACCTGATTTCTTGACTACCTTCACCGAAATATTCATAATTTCCAAATCAATATTCAAATTTTATGAACTGATTTGAAGATTTTTCTTCAATTTAGTTAATGAGAAAATCTCCAACACCTAAAAAACCAATTTTGGCACTTATGATTACTTGTGTGTCAGCGAGAGGGTTGGCGAGTATAAAGTTGCATGAGTGATAGATAATTCTCCTTCTTTCGATACTAAAACTACCGTTTACGGTGATTTTAATCCCAACTTAAGACCTTCTGGGATTCAAAGTTCATCAAACCTAAAAAATTCCCATTTACTAGAATCTCTTCAAAAATCATCATCATCGTCTCAATCAACACCTTGAAATCCTCCTCTACCACTTTCTAACTCCACAACTGCATCTCATCGAAATAATCTCAAAGTAACTCAGAGTGTATCCACTCACAAAGAATCAGAAGAAACTACATCACTCACCAATGTTGATCCACCTCGGACCTCACGCAAAAAAACTCCTCGGATTTAATTGAAAGCTCACCTCTCTCCAAGTCTACCTACCAAAAAGAAAACATTCATATTCATTGGAGATAAAGATGTTGCCAATACTTCACCAAATACTTCGTAAAACCTTGCAGATAACCCTACACCACGATCTCCTCCCCCGAGGGATATTGTTGAGACTATCATTGAGTCACAATAAACTCCCTCGAATACTCAAGAGGAAAACCCAATCTAAACCTCCAACCCGCCCCGATTAATAGATGAAGCTTATGAAGAAAAAGTAGATTCAGAGGCTACTCTAACATTGTGGCCAAAAAAGTGGAGTTGCATCTGATACAAAAGACGACGCCTCGAAACAATAAGCAACTCAAAAAGAAATGAAAAACTCCAGTTGTTATTCCCGATGGCGTTGCTGCCTCAATTAATGTAAACCTAAAACCACTCCTCCTCGAATATGTCATGGCTCTAAAAAAGTACCATACATCTAATATAATGAAAATCAAGCTGATCGTCTGAAAAAACAATGGAAAATGGCAGATAGCATTACACTTCGACTGCCAAAAGAAAGGAAGACTCCACTTAATTGTGAAGAAAATGAACTAGTGGTCTATCTAGAGATTATCAATTAGGGTCTTCGATTTCTATCAAATCCGGTGATAGTGAAGTACTTCGAATTCATGGACATCTTCCCTACACAAGCAATACCAAATCTTTGGTTCACAATTATATCGGTAATTTTGGCTTCAAGACTAAGCCAAATCCTTCTTTCCACCAAATACTTCCTTGCCATGACTGGACTTTCGTAAGGACCAGTATTTCCATTCTACTATATAAACCTTGTAGATGAATTCAAAATAATTGACGATCTACTCGAAGCTGATAAATTTTGGAAGCAAAGATTTATCTTTAATTTTGGAGCTTGGGAAAATGGGAAGGCGATATCCGAGGAGAATCCTTCAAAACTCAACCTCATTTGTAGGATCAACAATAAGTTTTTTAATCTTTTAATATTTTCTTTTACTCTACATAACTTGTACTTAATTTTTCATATATATTGTTTATGTACTCGGAAATTTCAAAAAGGTTCAAGGGTCGCAAGAAAGATGCAAAATACATCTTTGTGAAATTGACCACCTGGGCAGAAAAAATGGGGCATTGGATTCCACTCAGCTTTTCTGCCTAAATTGTTTATCAACAACTCCTTGTGGAGGATCACCTTTGTTAATGGAAATAAAAAATAAAAACATTATGATTGATAAAAAAAATATGATTTTATCCTAGGGTTTTCCCTTATTTATATATATATATATATATATATGTCATTCATGGGCGGTTAAATCGACAGTTTCCATTATTTGAATTCCACTAAAGACATTTTACGTTCCACCTCCATAATGGAACCTACATTTATGGTTATGTTGATTAATGGTTTGACCAAAATGAATCACAACATGGCTTGAGCCATTTATTCCTTTATAATGAGTTGGGTGTTCTTCAACCACATTTTCAACTCAGCGCAATTGGGTCATTCTTGTTTAACCTCTTTATTCGTTCTCAAGAGCGCACCAGTCTGATATGGTCCTATGAAGTGGTCGGTCCTGCTCGGTATTATTTAATTATGCTCGGATCATGGAAGTGTTCCTCCATCTTGAAACTTATTCTATTCATTTGTTAGTTTAGCCTTGGATTATGGCTTTTACTCATCACGTTCGGCTTCCTGTCTTGCTCGGGTTTGTCCTTCATTCTCTCCATGTATTCATCTGCTCGGCTTTGTTTGTAATTTCTTCTACCCAAAGAATACCCCCTCAACAGGGCACCCCCCTAGTTTATGGATTTGGCATTTACTTAAATACAAAATCGATAAATTCAAGATAGAAGTAGATGAATCGTTATCACACTGACGACTGTTAGTTATCGTTCTACTATTAGTATATCTTGCGAATGACACGTGGGTGGACTAAAACCACATTTGGCAAGTGGCTTGGTAAATTGCGCCTGACATTTGAATTTTTGAAAAAACATGCTTGCATTTAGGGGTGTTATCGGTTCAATTTGGTCAGGGTTTTACCGGAACCGGACCAGACCGCTAAGCTTATCGGTTCGGACCGGATCAGACCACTAAGCTTTCGGTTCTATTTTTTGGAACCGGACCGGACCGCTAAGTTTTTCGGTTCAGTTCGGTTCGGTCCAGTCTGGTTTGGTTCGGTTCCGGTTCCGGTTCGGTCAGAGTTCGGTTCCGGTTCCGGTTCGGTCAGAGTTCGGTTCGGTCTGTTATCGGTCTGATCCGTTCCACTTAAAATAAATAAATTATAATTTAATTTTTAATTCTTTAACTTAGATAAATAACATAAAAATTAAAATTTAGAAATTAATCTTTGATTTTTATTAAAAATCAGTAATTAACTATTAATTTTGGTAATATAATGTATAAAAAAACAAGTAATAATGAAAAAATAATCGTTTTTAACGGTTTTATTGGTTTGATTCATTATCGGTTCTACCATTTTATCGATTTTATGGGTTCGGTTCCTTATCATTTTTATCGGTTTACCGGTTTTATCGATTCAGTTCATATTCGGTTCTATCGGTTTCTCGGTATTATCATTTCGGTTCCGAACCGGTTTTATTGTTTCAGTTCCTTATCGATTTTGGTTTTTAAGATGGAACCGCAAACCGGATCGTTAAGGTTCGGTCCAGTTCTCGGTCCAGTTCTTATCGGTTTGGTTCCGGTACGGTTCCTTGGAACCATTAACAGCTTTACTTGCATTGTTGACGATTCACCCATCTCATCGCACGTGGCTGTTTGGAAAATTATCGTCTTGCCTTTACTTCTACAATAGCATCCCATAACACTTCTTTTTTTTCAACTTATCAATATTGTACAACGCGTCTAGAGAGGTTTGTCACTCATTTCCATTTCAGAGTTATTTTTGTCTATCTGCAACTTTGACACACGTGTGTGATTGTCACCCTTTGCTTTTGCTTATATTTAGCATATGATTTTTGTTGGGGAAACCCTAGGTTTTGGTTTAGTGATGTTATTATGGCGAGGATGAAACGAAAATCGTTCGCACTAGGTGTGACTCCAAAATCCCATCTTTTGGTATAACTGTGCTTATTCGTGGTGTTGACCCATTCTAATCTTGAATAGAAATAAATGGCACCCAAAAAGGCGACAAAGAAGAAAGGAGAGAAACCTCTAGTATTTGAGTTTGAAGATCCCATATTTCTAGAAAATTAATTTTCTCGAATATCTCACAACTATGGGTATTTGGATGGTGTTCGGTTGCTTAGCTTTAGGGAGAAATATGGAATACCCGAAGATGTTACTATTAGGGTTCATTCGGTCGGTGAACATCTATATCAGACCTGAAAACTGAAACATGCTTGTTCACGACCTTTTTTGATTGGGGACTGCACCTCCCTCTGCATATGTTAATTCGCAACTTCAGCGTAGTAGGTATCTGTTCTACCCATTATCTTCTAATGGATGGTGAATGCTTCTCAGCATAGTATTGAGGGCACGCCTCCTAGGGATTAAAATTTGTCTTCCCGATCTGCTCTTAGTTGTTAACGAAGTTAAATTGGCGAAATTTATTTTCTTCTATAACCAATTGATGGGGATGCAAAAGATTGTTGAACTTCCCTCGTACGAAAAAAATTGCAAGCACTCTTTGGTGTTTGTGCCCAACAATTGGGAACATGAAAAACCAGTAATGAACCTCAAATTGGAAAGGGGGTGGAAAATAAAGTGTAAGCGTCATAGGTTGTATACCTAACTGTGTAAATAGTGTATCAACTCTATAAGGTTTTGTATGCAGGTGAAGGTTCCAATCAAGAGTGGTGGAAAGAGGGCTTGTCCAAAGCCTACAAAAATCATTTGATCCAAGTCATATGACGCCCTCCATAAGCCATATGTAATGGTCCTACCAAATCTATTCCACATCTGTCAAAAGAAATAGCTTCAGATATAGAAATTAGCGGTACTGCTGGTATATGAAGAGAATTGTCAAATTGTTGACAAGTATCACATCCTCAGACTAAAACTTTAGCATCATTTATAATTGAAGGCCAATAATACCCTGCTAACAAAACTCGACGTATCAAATACTCGAAACTACAATGTGATGAACCCGCACAATCATGCAACTTAGATAAAATCTTTTGAGATTTTTGCTTACCCAAACAACCCAATAGTGCTCTACTCAAAGATTTATTGTATAACACCTCATCCAACACAACATAACCATGAACCTTATACCTTAATTTCTTAGCCAATTGTACATCTTGAGGTAACGTTCCTCTTAGTAAGAAATTAAGGACACCAGTTCTCCAATCACCTCGAATTATGGTTGGTGTGACAAATACCTCCTCATCATATTTACATTGCTCTAACCGTGTTAAAATTGAAGGACTCTCATGTAACAATATCCATAGATACTCTTTTGTATAAGTGATTGTTGCCAAAGAATTAGCAACTGTATTATCTCCTCGATTAATATGCTCTACAATCACGTTATCAAACAGGAGAGCTAAATTTCAAAGCTCACAAAGATACAAAATTAAATGATCATTCTTAGGCTCAGAAACACCTGCCATATGATTTGCAACTATGTGAATCTGTTTCCAAGCGAAATATGGTTGCCCCACAAATATTTGCAAGCCTTAAACTAGTTGGCGCAACTTCATACTCATCCTCATTATTTGATGCATGAAAACCAAATTTAATAGCTCGATACATTGCCTCCCCAAAATAAGCAACCAACTGCACTCCTGCACTAGATCCCAAAATACTAGAAACACCATCAGTTCGAACCATCCATACCGAATTTTCTGGCAAGACCTCTTCATCTGCCTTTTTATCTAATCTGCTTGAATGAAATTTGACAAGAAAATCAGCTAAATCTTGAGCCTTAATATTCTTTTGAGGAGAAAAAATGATATCAAAATCTCCCAACTCTACTGACCATTTGGTCATCCTACCAGAAATGTCTAGGCGTTGTAACATATTATTTAGTGGAAAAGAAGTTCGAACCACAATAGTGTGAGCTTGTAAATAGTGGCGCATTTTCCCAATAGCCAAAGCTAATTTTTCAAGTCTTAAATACATTTTATCTGAGACCAACAAACTCTTGCTAACATAGTAAACTGGCTTCGAAAATCCCTTATCTTCACTTATTAAAACAACACTTAAAACGAAGTAAAAACTGCTATATATAAAAACAACTGCACTCCAGCTCTAGGCTTAGACAATATCTCTGGTGATAACAAAAGATCCTTAATCCTTGAAAATGTTTCTTCATAATCCGATGTTGATTCAAACATTTTTTGTCTTCGTAGCATTTGGAAAAAAGAAAAACACTTGTGTGAAAAACTTCGAAATAAATCGATTAAGGGCAGTTAACCTTCCTGTCAAGATTCGCACATCCTTACTAGTTCGAGGTGATGTCATTGAGACTAAAGCCTTTATTGCTCTGGATCAGACTCTATCCCATTTTCACTAATAATATAACCCAAGAATTTCCCTGATTGAACTCCAAAAGTACATTTCTCAGGATTTAGCTTCAATCCAATAGCCCTTAAATTTAAAAAAGTTTCCTCTAAATCCTTTAAGTGCCTATCATCAGTTGGAATTTTAACCAACATATAATCAATATATACCTTCATATTTTCTCCCAATTTGAGAAGCAAAATCTTTATTCACCAACCTTTGATATGTTGCTCCAACATTCTTCAACCGAAATGGCATAACCCTATAAAAATGTAAGCCTCGATCAGTAATGAACGTAGTGCTTTCTTAGTCTTTTGGATCCATTTGAATCTGGTTATACCTTGCAAAAGAATTCATAAAAGACAACATTTTATTTCCTGAAGTGGAATCAACCAACTGATCTACTCGAGGAACATGAAATGGATCTTTAAGGCAAGGTCGATTAAAATCTGTGAATCAACACACATTCTCCAATTCCCATTCTTCTTTTTAACCAACACTTGGGTTTCTATCCACAAATGATATTGCGCCTCCATAATATGTCCGACCTTAGACAAGCAATCCACTTTTACCAGAATAGCCTATGATTTTTCAACAGAAAAAACACATTTTTTTTAATAAATGGCTTAATCCTTAATTTATGCCAAGTTGTGACATATCACATTAGATGGGATCCCCACTACATCCTATGTTTTCCAAATGAAAGCATCCAAATTAGCAAACAAAAATTGTAACAATTGATGACACAAAGTTGGTAATAACAACGTTCCTATTCGAAAAGTCTTTTCATTAGGAAATGAATACTCCTCCATACTTTCACTTACTGTTAAATAACCGAGGTTTCCCTCGGATCATCAATTCTTTCTTCTTCTTCATAGGTCAACCCCTTTAATTGTTATTCAGCTATTTGATCTTCACTGTTAGGGCCTTAGATATGAAAAGTTGTTGCATAACATTATATGACTATCTTTTGATCATTTTAGACTACCCCAACACGATCTCTGATAACATACTTCAAACACTGATGAATGGTGGATACAACTGCATACATCCTTGAAAGCCAATATATCCCAAAAATAGCATTATAGATGGTCGGACAATCCGCCACTATGAATAAAACTTGAATCTTATTTTTTAAATGACCCTTTTCCCAAACACACATCACCCTCCAATTCTCCAATCACCTAAGCTATCAAATATGTAAACCCAATTATAATACGGACTGATTGACAAATTCAATGTGGATTACGCATCTTATTATATGTTGACTTGGAAAAAACATTCACAGAGCTTCCTATATCTATCAAAACGTGTTGGATTTCAATCCCAGCTATTTCTGCACCAATAACCACTGCGTCTTTATTAAAACCTACAGTGCCTCTCAAATCATCTTCATCGAAAAGAATAAAAGGAATATATTTCTTTCCATACAAGTGAGTAACCATATTTCATTCTATTTGAGTAGTTAAACTTACCACATGTCTTTTCTTTGAGCTATTAGTGTTACCAGTCATGGAATCTTCCCTAAAAATTGCCAACGACTCAAAATACTCATATAAGCTTCGAACTTGTCCTTGTTCTTCCGGTTCATCCACGTCCATCAGAATTAACCAATCCGGCTTTGTGTCCAAATATTCCGAAGCTGCATCAAACTCACCGAACTTAGAGTCTAGAATCATCAGATTTTCTTCCTTCAAATTTGAATTTTCAGCTTGCGATGTCGATGCACTTTGAGCATTTGATCCATTATTTTTCCCTTTAACAAAAGCCGTTAATTTACCATCTTTTATTAAAATCTGCACATCATTTTTCAAAGCTATACAATATGCAGTATCATGTCTTCTATCATTATGATACTTACAGGACCTGTTGTTGTGCTCTTTTTTTGGTCTATCTATCAGAGCTGTTTTTTATAAATCGCAGCAACATACTTAGTTAAATCAGTTAAATACTCTGGCCTTATCCACTGATTTGGCCTTGGTCTTTGAAATTGATACCCTGTATCTTGAGTTGGATATCCTCCAGTTCGAGGAGGCAAATTATTGTTATTTCTCGGAAAAAATGTCTGATAATTTGAAGAATGCCATTGATTATTTGACACCTGTCCTGAATACTTTTGACTAGGTCCAACTACTCCTTGAATCCTAGTTGATTCTTCCAATTTAATTTGATCCTCGACTTGAGCCATCAGTGCTCTAAAAGTCAAGGCTCTCATATTTGTTGTTTCATTTGCTAAATCACCTGGTATTAAACCTTGTCGAAATGCTGTCATAGCCACCAACACTTCACAATTATCTAATCCTGCTTTTGTTAAAACAAAATGCTTGGTATAATCCTCCAACTGCTCTCTCACAGTCTGCTTACATTGTATTATAGCATCTCTATTTGGTCGCATTTATTTACTTCTCAAAATCTGTCATCGAAAAGCTGTATAAAAATCTTTAAAATTGGAAATAGATCCCCTCAGAATCGTATTGTACCATTTCAATCTTGTGCCCTTAAATGTCTAAGAAAAGGCTCTGCATACCAGCATATCATCATTTTCGAAGTTCATCATATAATTCTTTAATTGTTTGATATGATCATCGGGATCTTGCATCCCATAAAATTTATCTACCTTAGAAATGTCAAAATGCTTGAGAAGTATAGTAGACCTTATCTCAGCTGTTAAAGGTGAATTTCTCCAATATACTCCTTATACATATTGATCATCACCTCTGTTCCCATAACAGCATACAAATTTTGATCAACAATACATGTGTATTAATTTGATGTATTTCCTTCACACCATTATATTTTCCTCAAATAATGAGGCACATTGTCTCTTTTGATAAATATTTTTATGCGATTTTCGAGGCCGACCTCTTTCTTCTTTCGAAGATCCCCGATACCTTTTTTGCTCAGTTGCCGAACTGTAAAATTTATCATCACTAGACACAATATACCTATATTTGTTTTTTTTCTGTTTTCGCGAGGTACGATGCTCTTTGTCATACTCAAAATGTGTTTTGCTCTGATCATTTCGAATCTATCGAGCTATAAAAGATCGATCATGTTGACTTCCAAGATCGTACTTATCCTCTACTTGTCGCACTTCATATTTTAGCTAACTTGATTGATATTTTGTTCTCTTTGTATATATTTCTCATTTAAAATCATGATTTTATCCACCAATTGATTCATTCGAGCTTTAATGTCTGAATGAGTCTGCTGGAATAGAATTTAATCATCTTCCTTACAAACCAATGTATCGATTGCCTTTCGAATCAATGGATCATTTTCATTTTTTTGGTTCCATTATCGATCAAGAACAGCTAGAACAGATCAAAAATTCAATTCTCTATGGTTTTTTATTATGAAATCAAGGTACCAATCGATTGTTACTCCCAATATGGTTGCCAATTTGTTGGGTGTAAATCCAGTTCTTGGTAGATGAAAAGAGAGTTTGATTATTGAGAGAGAAAGTAAAAGTTAAAGAAATATTAAACTAAAAATGTCGTCCCATTTATTCACAACATTCGTCTTTATTTATAGGTGTTCTGATTTAGTATAACACAATCGGTTATACAAATGGATTAAGTGCATTTCAGTCCCCCATATTTACAAATAGTTCGAAAGTTATCCTCCAACTATACAATTCGTCATATAAGACTTTGGTTTATTATATTTAAGCCCCATAATATTCTATATCCTTACCAATTATAAAGATAAAACATGGTGTGACGTAGTGCCATCTAGGTTTCACGGTGTCCATGAAAATTTAAGAGGAATTGTACTTATGATGGTAAAATGAATCGATACAATTTTGTGATGGATGGTCACAAAATTACATTGGTTACTTCTAGAAAATTACCTTCAAACCCACGACTACCCATTAAGGAGCTTTGTGCCATACGAAACTAGTTATCATTCTTAGTTTTGATGCTAAGGTCGTATATGAGCCAGTATTTGACAAGCCCGTCTACGATGAGTATGATGATAAAGTTGTAGAGAAGAGCATTGATGTTAAAGAACTGAAAATATAATAAATATTAGAAAAAATAAAACTAAAATTTTCATCAATAATGAATAAAAATCATTCTCATACAATTAATTTGGTGGATAAAAGTCTTATTATGACAAATATTGAGTATAGCTTAAAATTTGGACAAAAAGGTTTATGTATGGGATATGTTAAATTAGCCACCGGAATCCAACAATTTGATTGCCTTCAAAATAGGGAGTCGGGGAGAAAAAAACAGAGACCCAAATTGGACTCGAAAGAGAAAAAGTCGAAGGTTGTAGGATGGTGTGGAAAAAAGGTCAATAAGTTAGAAGATAAAATTGAAAATGATGCATCAAAGATCAATTCATGCATAAATCTGAGAGTTTAAAAGTTGTAATACCAAAGTTTGAAGAATGGATACATGAGCTGTAAAAGCTCTTGTAAAAAGAGGAGAAGCTTCTCAAGGAAATTAAAGCAAAATCTAACGATGAAACTGATGGGTATAGGTCTGAGCTGGCAAAAGTATGTGTTGAACTATAACATTAAGAAACAAAGCTTGTCATGGTGTATACTAGATCTGGTTCTAGAGAGATATGAAGAGGGAAGTGATTTTAGAGAGAGAAAGTAAAGCTCGAGAAAAATGGTTCACAAGTGAAAAGTCTCATCATCATTAAGTTCAGTTGTGGCCATTATATATAGGCAAACAAACTTAGAATAACTAAAGTAGTTATAAAAATGAGTTAATTGCACTTTAACCCCCTATCTTTACAAATAGACTGAAATATTCATATATCTTTACAATCATTCGTATAAGACTTTAAATATTACATTTTAGTCCTCAATATTTTATATCCTTATCAGTGCACAAAAGAAATCTTGAAGTTGCATCCAGTCTGAGCAAGCATTTATGAGATAAGCATGAAGCTGCACGTACGTGTTTCACTGATAGTCCAAAGCATTTGAACGATATATCTGGAAGATTGGAAGCACAAAATGTTGACATTGATGATATGAACGAGATATCGAGTTTCTCAACTTCATTCCAGACTCATAATGCTTATATTGATGATCCTCTGGTAATGTTATTCAATTCTATGATTGTTTTTTTCTTCACAACTGGTCAAGTTAAGTGTGTAGCTAAGTTGTTCGATGAAACAATTTTCATTGATGCTTGTCTTCAAATAAAAACAAACTTTCGTTGATGCTTTGAATATTTTCACATGGAAACATTTTATCTCAACAGTCATAAACATTCGAAGAGAAAATCAAGAGGGTGGTGATTCTCTAGGCACTAGGTCTGCCACTAGGTCTGTCATATGGTAGGTGTCAAACTCTCATTTTTACGTAACTGTTAGGTATTCCACTCAATGGTTCCTTCCATATTTTCCACTTATTTTACCTTTCTCTCTCTTCTTTCCCTTATATAAATACTCTAGTGAGCCACTGTTTGTTTACAAACGCATTTTTAGAGAGAGAGAGAGATCGAGTTTATTCACAACAGAAATTCCGTGGCTACCTTCATCTCAATCTTTAATCTCCAAGCTACCACTTCCGGAAAACTCAAATTCTCCCCATAACCTTCAAGTTAATATATGAGAAAGCATCCAAAAACCAAAAAAGAAAAACCCAGAAACAAAGAAAACCCCTTTTGGTGCTTACGACTACTTATGTATTAGTGAGAGGGAAGAAGAATATAGAAAAGTTGGGATAATAAGCAACGCTCCTCGTTTCTCCACTGTAACAATATACTATGGTATTTTGATCCAAATCGAACTCCTCCTGCGTTTTCAAGTTCATCAATCCCAGAAGAAACCCATTCATCAATAACCCAAACACCAAACACGCCTCAAATTTCACTATCACCAGCTAAATCATCACCTCGAATCCCTTCTACAAGTTCCACTCCTCGGATCAACCGTAAAGTAACCCAAACCACATCTACTTCAAGGAGATTTGAAGAAACTTCATTTCCTCTTAGCTCTGAATCCCCTCGAAAATTTCGTAAGGAAACTCTTTAAGTTCATCTAAAAACTCACCTCCCCCAAAGCCTTCTTAAAAGAAAACATTTTATAGCTACGAAAGACGATGCTGCCAACACTTCACTCTCTAATGTTCAAAATATTACAGCGAATCCTTCACCCTTTTATCTTCCCGTGAGGAAAGTTGTTGAGACATTTTAGATTCTCAACAAAATCCCTCAAACAAAGAGCAAAGGGAACTAGCATCAAATCTCAACCCACCTCAACTTATAAATGAGGCTTCTGAGAGAGAAGCTGACTCTGAAGCTACCCAATCAGACGTCGAAGCTAACACTGAAGATGACGCTTCAAAAGATACTGAAGCTGAAGTAGAGGATGATGCCCTGAAGACAATGACAGTGAAACGGTTAAGCGTGCTTGGAAAATGAAAGCACCGAGGAAAATAAGAGAGAAAATAAAGATTTTATTGAACTTCTCGAGGAGATTAATGCTTCAGTAGGCGTAAATTTGAATCTATTCCTCCCATAATATATATTGACACAAAAAAATGTGCCATACATCTACTATCTAGATTCCCAAGATGAATCTTTGAAAAAACAATGGGGAATGTCATATAACATCATACTTCGGTTTCCAAAAGAGGGAGAGACTCCACTTGGCTGTGGAAAGGATGAGTTGGTGATATATCCTAAAATTATAAACTAGGGTCTTTGGTTGCCATTAGATCCAATGATAGTGAAGTACTTTAAACACTTAAACATTTGCCCTACACAAGCCACACCCAACCAATGGTTCACACTCTTATCAGTGATTATGGCCTCCAGACTTGCTAAAATTCCACTTTCCATTCAAGACTTCATAGCATTGACCAAAATTTCGAAGGGAACTGTTCTGCCTTTCTACTATCTTACTCTTGAAGATGATCTCAAGATTATCGATGACTTGCTCGAGGCTGACAAGTTTTAGAAGCAATAACTTGTCTTTGTACTTGGGGCATGGGAGAACGGAAATGAGATATCTGAAAAGAACCCATCACGACTTAACCTCGTTTGGAGTAATAGTAAGATTCTTTACCCTTCCATTTTCTGTTGTTTCTTTAAGTAATTTTCTTTTATCTTTTATTCATTTTTGTGTTGCATCCAGAAAATTCGAGGAAAATTCATCAAAAGGACGCAAAAGACACTTTCAGAAAATTGGTCACCTGGGCAGCAGAAGAGTGGAGAAATGGATTCCACTCAGTCTTTTTGCTTATAAACTTTCTTAACAACCATTTGTGGAGGATCAACGTGGGAACCGATCTCCCCGAAAATTTGATGGAGTGACCAAATCCTGTCCTTACTGTTAAAAGACGTATGGCACATGATTGTAAAGTATATATTCCTGTTCAAAATAAATCAGACAACCACCTTCGCTAAAAAGAATAAAAAAGCAGCTAATACATTTGATGCTAGCCCCTCAGAAAACCCGACACCGCAGTCAAAGGAAAAAGGAAGGTAACATAAAAAAAACCTTCTTACTATTAAAGAGAGAGTGGAGGTTGAGCCTTCACCGAAGAGGAAGAAAACTGTTACCTCGAAAAGAAAGAAGAGTGCGGCCAAAACACCACCACAAAGAAAGGAAAAAAATAAAATTGCAGAACTCCTTCAAAAAGTGCTACCTTCCGAGGCGGATGAAGTCATTGTGGTGGAAGATCAACAAAGAGAGACTTCAGTAAACAGTGATCGAGGAGACGACCATTAAAAAGAAGTTGTAGTAGACAATAATTAAGGAGACGATCATTTTGATCCTAAAAATTTCATCAACATAGAACAGTCTCAAGAACTTGATAGAGATATGGATCCATACATCCAAGTTATTCAAGACCAACTACAACACTTTGGTCGAAGAACTGCCCATGTTCTCCCTGAACTAGCTGGGCCAGAAATCTCTTTGCCACCGTCAACCTCTGCTCTTATGCCCTATATCAGTCCAAGATTCACACCTACTGAAGAGCCATCCGTAGAGGTCACACTTGCTCTGCAACCGTTTACCGGCCTTGGAACTGCAACAAAAAATTTGTGCAAAAAAGTAAAAACTGCCCGAAGCAACTTAGATTCTATTAGATTCTATGGCGAATAACATGGTTCGACATAAAAAATTTGCAACTGAGAAGAAGGTGAGGAAAATATTTGGTAAAACTGTGGAAGACCAATTCAAGGATTCCATGTTGCAAGATCAGAACTCCTCAGAGGCATCATTCATCTCAAAAACCACTTCAGGTCCGTACACAAAAATGAGATAGAAGAGCTCAACACTTCTCATAAAAATGAGATAGAGGAGCTCAGTACCAAACATGCACAAGAGTTATCTGAGAAGAAACAAAGACATTCCACTCTTCAGCAATCTCTAAACAAGAGTGAGGATAAAAAGAAGAAGCTGACACAAGACATGAATGCTCTATATACTCACTTCGGGGAGGAGAAAAATATGGTGTTATGGAGGTTGCTGAAAACGAATGTGGAAAAGACATGCTGGCTGCCATTAAGAACTCTGAGGAGCAGAAAACTATTAATCTGCTTCGTGAAATTCATGCCACATTTCCAAAGGCTAACCTTTCAAACTTCCGGGAGTTGATTCCCATTGAGAATCGCCCTAGTGAGGCTTTTGACCATGTTCCCAATGATTCCTCCAAAGAAGTGGAGTCATAGGAAAGTGCTTCTGGACAAGGGGAGTCTGAAGGAAACTCCAAGGACAAATGATTTTTCTTTTACCCTTTTTGTTTTTCCTGTCATCTAATTGTTGTAAGATGACTTGATCTCGGTGAATTCATTTTTACTTAACATTCAAAAACATGTTTTATTACCATCGAATTAATCTTAATGCACCTAGTGAGGTTTATTTTTGTCTGAGGGTAAGTTTGTAATTTCTTTTAGAGTTTTGTGGAAGTTTGTAAGTATTTAATGTTTGAGTAGAGAGTAGAGGGAAAATTAAGCAGCCTGGTTGTATTTAATTTCCATTACCCTCATTTAATGTTGGTGGTTGGGTATTTATACCCTTACATCTGGGCCTTATGGGCTTTCGGGTCATGTTTAATGGACCCGGGTCAAGTTCAAGGACCCATGAGCTCATAGTAGGAGAGCAAGCAACTTAGTCAAAAAGTGTTTAGGTTTTAAGTACTTTAGTTCTTGTTCGAACAGTCCAATGGTGAGGTGTTCGAACTGCCCTGTCCGGTTAGATGGTTTTTGTCCGAACTGTCCCTGTCCGTAATGGTAACGGAATCCGGACTCATCAGCACCAATACTTTGTTTCCGTTATCACCAACTATGAAGTCTCTCCTACCTTTGAATTATGCATATTCCTCATCAGATTTTGATAATGAACTATAGTCAGATGTGCTCTAACTCTTTTTTCCTCAATCAAGTCCAAATCTGCTCTTTTTGCTTCGTCATTTAGGTCTTCAGAATAATGGAGCACTCTATAAGAAGGTAATGTAGATTCTGCAGGACTAATAAAATCCATACCATACACCAAGGCAAAAGTAGTTTCTTTAGTGGCCTCTCTAGGAGTTGTTCGATAAGTCCATAACACCTCTTGCAAATAGTTAGGCCATTTTCCCGCAGTCCTTGTCAATTTCTTCTTCAAGCCTTCTAAAATAAATCTATTTATCACCTCCACCTGACCATTTGCTTGGGGATGAAAAGGTGTAGAAAAACATTGTGTAATACCCCTCGAAACACAAAAGGATACCATTTTTCTATTGTTAAATTGAGGACCATTATATGTGGTGATTTTTCGAGGAACCCCAAAGTGGCAAAAATTATTGTTCATCATGAACTTAATAACATCATTGGCTTTTACTTCAGACAACGGTTCAGCCTCTGCCCACTTTGAAAAATAGTTCACTGCAACAATAATCATTTGGTGTCCTCCATAATGTATAAGCAATGGTTCAACTAAATCTATTCATTATCTGTCAAAATGGATGGCCTATGTAATGGACATTAGTGGCGTGAAACTTTGAAGCTCTCAAAGATATAAATTAAGTGGTTTTTTATCTTCAGAAGCACCAGCCACCTGATTCGCTACTAATTGGGAATCTGTTTTCAAACGAACGAAAGCTTCCCCTAAAATGCTCACAAGCCTTAAACCAACCAATGCAACTTCATATTCAACTTCATTATTTGATGTGTGAAAACCGAATTTAATGTCTTGAAACATTGCCTCCTCAGATGGAGCAACCAGTTGAATTACTGCACTGGATCCCAGAATACTAGAACCTGAATCAGTTCAAACGACCCACATCAGACTTCTTGGAAAAACCTCTTTGTCTATCTCTTCATCTGATATACTTGAATGAAATTAAATAAGAAAATCAACTAAGGCTTGGGCCTTAATAGTTCTTCGAGGATAAAACATGATATCAAAGTCTCTCAACTCCACTGACCATTTGGTCATCCTCCCAGAAATGTCGGGGTATTATAAAATATTTTTCAATGGGAATGAAGTTCGAACCACAAAAGTGTGAGCTTGAAAATAGGGCCGCATCTTCCTAGCAGCCACCACTAAAGCTAGTGCCAACTTTTCAAACTTCAATTTTTTTTTTCTGTTGCCAACAAATTCTTACTGAAATAATATATTGGCTTCGAAATTCCAGAGTTTTCACTTATTAACACAACACTCAGAGCAAAATCTGACACTGCAATATATAAAAAGACTTGCTCTCCAATTTGAGGCTTAGACAATATATATAGTGATGATAATAATTCCTTAATGCTTGAAAATGCTACTTCACATTCCAAGGTCCACTTAAACTTCTTTGGCTTTCATAATACTTGGAAAAAAGGGAAATATTTATCAGATTACCTTCAAATGAATCTATTAAGAGCAATTAACCTTCATGTAAAGATTTGTACTTCTTTAATAGTTCGAGGTGATATCATTGATGCCAAAGCCTTTAACTTTTGTGGATAAACTTCTATCTTTTTTTACTAATAACATACCCTAAGAATTTTCCTGATCGAACTCCAAATATGCACTTCTCAGGATTTAGCTTCAATCTAATAACTCTCAGATTAAAAAAAGTCTCATCTAAATCCTCCAAATGCGCATCATCTGCTAAACTCTTGACCAACATGTCATCAATATACACCTCCATATTTCTTCCAATCTGAGAAGCGAAGGATTTATTCATGAACCACTGATACGTTGCTCCAGCATTATTTAACCCAAAAGGTATAACCCTATAACAATGTAAGCCTCGGTCTGTGATGAATGTGGTACTCTCTTGATCCTTTAGATCCATCTGAATTTGGTATACCCTGCAAAAGCTTCTATAAAAAACATTTCCTAACGTGAAATCAATCAACTCGTCTATTCGAGGAACATGAAATGGATCTTTAGGATAAGCTCGATTCATATATGTGAAGTCAACACACATCCTCTATTTCCCATTCTTATTTTTAACCACCACCGGGTGTGCTGTCCATAAGGGATATTGTGACTCCCGTATATGTCCAACCCTTGACAGACAATCCACCTCAATAACAATACCCTCTGATTTTTCAAAAGAAAAATCATGTCCTTTTTGGATAATAGGTTTGTTCTTCAGATTTATTGTTAAGCTGTGACATATTACCTCGATTGGGACCCTCATATTTTCCAAGCGAAGACATCTAAATTATGAAACAAAAATTGTAACAATTGCTGACGTAAAGTTGAGGTCAGTAATGTTCATATTCGAAGTATTTTCCCATCAAGGAAAGAATACTCTTCTATAATTTCACTTACCATAAAATAAGCCGGGGTTTCCCTTGGATTATTAACCCCTTCTTCTACTTCCGAAGTCAACCTCCATGATTGTTATTCAGCAATTCGATCTTCACTATTAAGACCTCATATATGTAGAGTTGTTGCATAACATTATATGGCTACCTTTTGATCACTTCGGACCACCCCAACACGGTCTCCGATGACATACTACAAACACTAACGAATGGTGGATACAACTGCATACATTCTCTAAAGATAAGATCTTCTAAAGATAGCATTATAACTGGTCGGACAATCCACCACAATGAATAAAACTTGAACCTTCTTTCTAAAAGGCCCATTTCTCAAACATACTTCACCCTCGAGTTCTCTAATCAGCTTGGTTGTCACACCTGTAAACCTAGTCATAGTACGGCCTGATTGACAAATGCGAGGAGGATTTGCATTCTATCGTATATTGACTTAAACTAACATTTACAGAGCTTCTTGTATCTATCAGAACACATCAAATTTCAATACCAGCTATCTCTGTTCCAATAACTACTGCATCTTCGTGAGGACCTACAGTGTCTCTCAAATCATTCTCACAAAAAAGAATAAAAGGAATATCCTTATTACCATACAAATGAGTAGACATTCTTCATTCTATTTGAGAACCTAAACTCACCACATGCCTCTGTATAAAGCTATTAGTGTTACGAGTCATAGTATCTCCTCCAAAAATTGCCAATGACTCAAATTATTTACATAAAATTCGAACTCACCCTTGTTTCACTTGCTCATCTACTACCATCAAAATTAATCGATCTATATATGTATCCAAATATTCCAATCAAAATCGAAATCATCGAACTTAGAATCCATATTTACTGCTTACAAAGTTGATGCAACAAGAACCTTTGATCAATTTCTCTGCCCATTAACATAAGATGTTAATTTTCCATTTTCAATTAAAGATTGCACCTCCTTTTTCAGAGCTATACATTCTAAAATATCATGTCCTATGTCATTATGATATTTACAGCACATGTCCTACTAGCTCTTCACAATCATCTAAAACCAACTTTCATCAACACAAAACGCTTAGTATAATCCTTCAACGTTTCTGCCACAGCTTGCTTGCATTGTGTCTCCATTTGCTCGCATCTCTTTACTTTCCACAAATTATCGTCGAAAATCTGTATAAAAATCTGTTAAATTGGAAATGGATCCCTTTGAAATCTTGTTGTACAATTTCAAAATTATCCTTTAGATGTTTGAGAGAATGCTCTGTATACCAACCTATCATCGTCTTCGAAATTCATCATGTAGTTATAAACTGTTCGATATAGTCATCATGATCTTGTATCCCATCAAACTTTTCGACCTTAGAGATATCGAACCGTTTCAGAAAAGTGATGGCCCTTATCTCAATTGTCAATGGAGAGTTCTCGAGTCAACTTCTTGCGCATAATGATTATCATCTCTTACTCCCATGGCATTCCGATCATCTATTCTTGTGTACTGATTCGATGTATTCCATCCACACCATTCTGCTTCCCTTAAGTAACGAGGTACATTGTCTTTTCTTATTTTGTATTCTTTTTGTGACTTTCGAGATCGGTTTTTTTCTTCTTTCGAAGACCCTGATGCCTTTTATACTCAGACCCTGATCTGTTCAACTCATCGTCAGTGGACATAATATACTTTTACTTGTCAATTTTCTCTTTTTGCGAAGTATGACGCTCTTTATTAGATTCAAAATATGTTTTCTTTTGCTCACTTTTAACCTGGTGAGCTGTACAAGATCGATCAGATTGGCTGTCAACATCATTTTTATCATCCATTTGCCTTACTTTAGATTTCAGCCTAGCTGATTGAATATTTTTCTCTCTTTGATCATACTTCTCATTTAGAGCCTTGATTTTATCCAGTAACTGGTTCATTCGCATTTCAATATCTGAATGAGTCTATCGAATTGGAGCTGACTCATCTTCTTTACCTTCTCCTCCTTGCAGATCAAACTTTAACGTCTCAACTGCCTTTCGAACCAAAGGATCGTTTTCATTCCTTGGTTCCATTATCGATCCAAAAGTGCTTCAAAGAATTGATCAAGAACAATTAAAACAAAACAAGAAATCAATTGCTTATGGTTTTTTTATCAAGAAAATAAGTACAAATCAATCAACTCCCACTGTGGTCGCCAATTTGGTGTGGATTAGATCTGGTTCTAGAACGATATGAATAGGGAAGTTGATTTTAGAGAGAAAGTAAAACTCGAGAGAATAGTGAAAAGTCCCATCATCGTTAAGTTTAGCCTTGGCCATTGTAGGTAGGTGAACAAACTTCAAGTAGTTACAAAAATGGATTAATTACACTTTAACCCATATCTTCACAAATAAATTAAAATGTGTCATATATCTTTATGATCATTGCACAAGACTTTAATTAATACCATTTAGTCCTTAATATTTTCTATACTTATCGGTGCACAAAAGAAATCTTGAAGTTACACCCGGTCCGAGCAAGCATTTATGAGATAAGCATGAAGCTGCACGTGTTTCACTGATAGTCCAAAGCATTTGAATGATATATCTGGAAGATTGGAAACACAAAATGTCGACATTGATGATATGAATGAGATAGAGTTTCTCAACTTCATTCCAGACTCATAATGCTTATATTGATGATCCTCTGGTAATGTTATTCAATTCTCTGATTGTTTTTTTCTTCACAACTGGTCAAGTTAAGTGTATAGCTAGTTGTTCGATGAAATATCTGAGGGATAACAATAGGTTAGTTTCTGTTATGGCAGAGCTGAGACAGTCGGTAGGTTTTAGATTTATGTGGAAAAATATGGTTGGGTCTTTAGAGCCGGCATTAATGGATCCCGAGTCAGAGAAAGAGTTGTCAATTAACGTCAACAGTTGATTTGAAGCAGACAGTGCATGTTGATACATATTTTCAGACCCATACCTACTATGCATAGCATGTTGTTAGAGCTGTAATCCATTATGCAAATGTGGTAGGTACATACAGAGATTCTGTACACAAGTGTTTATAAAAAAAAAATCATGGTTGTTTAGCTAATCTTGTGTGCTTGTAGTTTTCTTATGGCAGAATCCGCAGTTGGACCTCAAATTCTAGGGTAAGAACTGAAATACATTTTGTGGTGGTTGGTGATCAAGGTACTGAAAAATCAAGCTTGCTTGCTGCCTCCACTGATGTTGCCTCTGACGCTAGACTAACAGACTTGCCTCGTCTTTTTCCACCCATTCAGTGGTCTGAATATGTGTACCCAAACCAGGTCCAACTAATCACCATTATTAGGCATGGGCATTCGGTTCTTCGGTTCGGTTCGGTTCGGTTCTTTCGGTTCTTCAAAACTAGTACCCATTTAGGAACCGAATAAATTTCGGTTCGGTTCGGTTCGGTTCTTCTTAATTCGGTTCGGTATGGGTACTTAACTCGGTTCCAATCGGGTAGTTTTGGATACTTTAAATGCTTTGCAATATCAAAATATATAAAACTCTTTTTACAATTTAAAATAATAAAACTATGTTAGATTGTAAGAAAAAAATATTAAATATAAGAAATATTCAAAATTAATATATTCAAGAATAATATTAGTAATATAAAGAAAATAGAGAGATGATATCAAGTTTATTAAATTATACAAAGGTTGATATTTTGTTATTTTGTTTATACGCATAATAGTTTATAAATATGGCGTCACTTTGAATAAAGTATGTTGCCATCTATTAAAGAGAACATAATTAGAGATCAATGATAAAAGACAAATTTAGAGGAATCTAACTTTGAAAAAGAAAATATATTTTCTAAAAAAATTCTAAAATTAAAGGTTAATACATAGGTTCGGTTCCTAACGGGTACCCACGGTTCTTTGGTTCGGTTCGGTTCGGTACCGAGAACCGTGGGTAATTGAAAACTGGAACCATTCAGATATTATGAAACAACCAAATCTACTTCGGTTCGGTTCTTTCGGTTCGGTACGGTTCTTTCGGTTCCGGGTAAAATGCCCATCCCTAACCATTATTGATACCTCATCCAAACTCGCCTTGTCAATTCTTTGATCACCATGTATTCTAAATTTAGAAATTTGATTTCTTTAAAAATAATTATTCGTTTGGTGCACGGGAGAAGTTTGGTTTCGCGTACTGTAATGGTTTCCGGGCTTCTATAAATGAATACGCGAGATACACTTTTATTTTGTTTGAAGAAATGAGGCTTGAAGACAAATATATGCTCGACTCAATAATAACCTTAAGGTCATAACAGCTTCAAGAGAGGTTTCTCAGTTAGAGCTTTGCCTGCAACTTCACTATTATTCCATTGTTTCCAGTTTGCATCATAATATATCACTTTAACATAGTATTGTTTCAGCTTACTGTAAGTATGGAATCGTAGACCTATCATACACCATTTTTAAAGATATGGGTCTACTCCGCCATATAGTAAGGTGGAACACGGTAATAAATGATTATAAAATTAACGGTCAAGACGAAATTTCTCTTGCTCTCTACACGAAAATGAGAAAATACGGGGAAGTTCTTGACAGTGCTACGCATTTTAGTGTTTTGAGTGCTTGCAGCATTACCGGTTTGATCACATAAGGCTTAATGATCTTTAACGAATAGTTGATATGATTTTTTGAGGAGCGGGCAATGTTGGAATTTCTCCATTAAGTTGGACCGTCACATGTTTTATCGATGTATCGAACTATCGTTAATATTAGTCAATAAAAGTAATCATAAAAAATAGAACGGACCAGTAGATAAAATATGTATCATGGAGGTAATTGTATAGATACCAGTTTTAATTCCGAATACTGTGAAGGATTGGATTCGGAAATAAACAACTTAAGCAAAACGTAAAATTTTGGGGTTATTTTGTAAAACAAAATAATACCGGGTTATGGTCCCTAAGGGTGGAAATTTAATAAGGATTGGTCTTCATTAAGTAACTGTCTGGAAGTTACAGACAGTTAAAAGAGAAGAACCATGTTCTCACTTCAGTTCTATATAAGAATGAGTTCCTCGTTCTTATAAGACACGAGATTAAATATAGAGAGAAAAAAGGACCTTTAAGAAAAATAGATTGGTTTTTCCTTCAGAATCAATCATTGGGTTTTGGTTGCCATCTCTTAGAAGATCATAATCTAGCAAAGGATTCAAAGATCATCTTCTGCAAGTTCGGAATCTATTTTATATCCTGTAAGTATTTCTTCCGCATTATTACATGATGATTTAATTTCATGGTTCAATAAGTTAGATAAGAAATCCGTAAAGTATTTCTTACAAGTGGTATCAGAGCCACCATGAAATTAAATTCTTAAGTTTTCAGATTTTCAATTTATAATCTTTGTACTTGTTGATTTCTATTAAAAGTGCGTATTCATGAATATTTGAATCGATTCGGCAGTCAATTAAAAGCAAGTTTAAGCAAGTCAACCGTTTATATATGGATATGTTAAATAACAATAGAAAAGGTTTTGTTAATCAATTTGCATATTAAGTAGAAATTCCTATGGCTACAACTCGATTATTATGCTGAAGAGGCTTAAAACTCAAATGCAAGCATGGTAAGGTTGTCGATTGTTAATTATATATATATATATATACACACACTACCCACAAGACTGCACTTCTATAAGAACATATTAGAAATGAAAGTGCAGTAATCGTTGATTATTAAGTTAAATCGAATTGGTTATTAAATTTAATCAAATTAAAACTAAATAGCAGTTAATATTAATATAAAATGCGTACAGTTAATTGTGGTAAGTGGTTCCACTAATTAAAGTTATATTAAAAAAATTATAATATATTGAAAAACCCACGTTTGAACCTGATAGAACGTAAAGAAGTGCGTAAGTGCTTTATAGTAAATGTTTATTATAAAGTGGTGTAAAGTAATTATGGTTTCTCCAAACGTAAAGAACGTCCCGTAAGTGTTTTTTTATAAAGTGGTGTAAAGTAATTATAACGGTTGTTTTCTTTGGCAAGACATGGGTAATAAAAGACGTCAACAATTAGTTTACGTGCTACGTGATATAATATTGTAGAAAAGTTTTTGCTAACTGCAATTGCGCGTCATTCGTATATATAATATTGTTATATATAAAATATTATATATAATTCTGAATTATGTTATTATATACATATTATTAAGTATTATATTGTAATATAATAATTTAAGATATAAATTTAATTTTATTAAATTTATATATAGACTACGAAATAGTTTGGACATTAAGTGAATAGGTAGTCGTATAGTATTTTTCGAAATAATTAGCATGTCTTGTTCAAACTTGGATAAATAATTAATGATCCAATATATCGCCAAAGTGATCCTTATTGGTGAATTAATTATTTTAGAGTTTTGACAAGTCTATGATTGACAAGTATGTAAATTTTAATCGGCCCAAAGGAAGTTTAAGGTTTGACATAGTTAATCTTAGACACAAGATAGTTATTTGTGAATTGGTCAATAAGAAAATTGAACTAGGAAAATCGGCCCAAAGGAAGATTTTCTTACTTAAGTCAATTAGTAGGATCAACATTAATTATGCTCAAACTCATACATATACAAATTAATATGTTTGCCCAAAGGTATCTTATTGATGTTGTAAGAGTATGTTTTATTATGCTATGTTTATTTGTTAAATACTATGGAGATTATATGTTAAGTGATGTTTTTGGCTATTTATTGTTTGTTGTTTGTTATGTTAGCAAATTCTTATCTCTATAAACCGGAAGGCAAGCAGGCACCCATACTTAATGGGAGCAACTTTGAGCTGTGGAAAGAAGATATGTTGCTGCACTTGATGTGCCATGATTACGGCTTAGCATTAAGGGTCGATGAACCTAAACCTTTGACTGATGACAGTTCTCCTACGGAGAAGAAAGAGTCAGAGGCGTGGGAAAAGTCGAACATGATAAGTCTAGGGATCATGAAGCAAGCAATTCTATTAGTATTCCGTGGTGCAGTTCCACCTGAGATCACTAATGCGAAAATGTTTCTAAAAAAGGTAGAGAAATATTTTGCCAAGGACGATAAAGTAGAGATTAAGACGCTGCTTATTAAGCTAGCCTCTATGAAATATTATGGCAAAGGGACTGTTCGTGAGCACATCTTGGAAATGTCAAACATCGCTTCCAAATTGAAAGCACTTAAGATTGACCTTCCGGAAGATGTTTTGGTAAGCTTTGCTTTTTACTATTTCCTTCATCAGTATAAGAACTTTGAAACTTCTTATAACTTTCAGCACGAGAAATGGACTCTTAATGAGCTCATCTCTCAGGCAGCGCAAGAGGAGGAAAAGATGAAGCAAGAACATCCAGAAGTGCAAATGGTGAAAGCTCAGGTGGATAAGGGAATCAAGAGAAAGTATGAAGGTTCAGATGCACATGCATCCGGTTCGGGACAAAAAAAGCATAAGGGTACGTCTGGTAAAAGGCGTTGCTTCCATTGCAAGAAACCGGGGCACTTTAAGAAAGAATGTGAAAATAGAGGGCTATGATGAAAGCCAAAGGTATTTTCACTTCTATGGTTTGTTCTCAGATCAATTTAGTTTAAGTGCCGAGAAATACTTGGTGGGTTGATACAGCAGCAACAACTCATGTTTGTATTTCTTTGCAGGGTATGATAAGAAACTGAAGCTTGAGTGATGGTGAAACATCCATCTATACAGTTGGTGGCAGTTCGTGTTTAGTTCATTCTATTTGTGATTTTCATTTGTTGCTTACCAGTGGACATTTTTTGTATTTAAAAGACGTATTGTATGTACCTTCTTTTCGAAGGAACCTAATTTCATTTCCGTTGTTGGACAAATTAAGTTATTCTTGTCTATTTGGAAATGAAAGTTTATGTCTTTATTTACATGGTAATGTTGTTGGTTTTGGAAATTTAATAGCAAATGATAACTTGTATTTATTGGATACTATAAAGGATCACAAAGAGATAATGAATGTAGATGTACCTGGAAAACTAAATTGTAAACTGGAAAAATCAGCAAAACTTTGGCACAAGCGATTAGGTCATATTTCTAGAAATAGAATTGAAAAGCTTGTTTCAGAAGGTTATTAAGTGAACTGGATTTTTCGGACTTCAACATTTGCGTTGAATGTATAAAAGGAAAACAGACCAACGTGAAACGATTAGATGCATACAGAGCAAAATGGGTCTTGGATTTGTTACATACAGACATCTACTGTCCGTTCCCTATAGCATCATGGAACGGCCAACGATATTTTGTATGTTTCATTGACGATTTTTCACGATATGGGTATCTATATCTTATTCACGAAAAATCAGAGGCCATTGACAAGTTCAAAGTCTTTAAGACCGAAGTTGAAAAACAACTTGGTAAATATATTAAGTGCGTCTGATCAGACCGTGGTGGTGAATACTACGGGAGATATGATGGTTCAGGTGAACAACGTCATGGACCGTTTGTAAAGTTCCTAGAGGAGTGTGGGATAGTCCCTCAGTATACGATGTCGGGTTCGCCCAACATGAATGGAATATCTGAGAGACGAAACCGTAGATTGAAGGATATGGTAAGAAGTATGATTAGTCATTCAACATTACCTATATCACTCTGGGGAGAAGCAATAAAATGTGCGACCTACCTACTTAATAGAGTTTCGACGAAAGCAACTACTAAGACACCGTATGAACTTTGGACTGGGCGTAAACCTAGTTTAAAACATTTACATGTTTGGGGATGTCCAGCTGAAGCGAAGCCTTATATGCCGAATGAAAAGAAATTAGACTCCAAAACGGTTAGTAGTTATTTCATTGGATATCCCGAGCACATTAGGGGTTTTAAGTTTTATGATCCTTCCATAAAGAATATATTTGAGATAGGTACAACGAAATTCTTTGAGGATATAGAGTTTGGGGGGAAGAATTTAGTAACGTACATTCATTTTGAGGAAGAATCAGTAGAGATTCATGAAGGTTCTAACAATGATACTATAGTGTCAGATGATGATATGGTAATTAGAAGGCCAATCATCACTTCAGATTCGTTAGAACATATAGATACTCAAGATGATGTTAATCTTCCTCCTATGGATGTTGTTCCAATGGAGCAAAATGAAGTTGTTCAAGAAGAACAAACTCTACCTCCTCAAGAAGTTCAAGTGCAAAATGAAGAAATTATGCCTCTGCGTAGATCCACTAGAGAAACAAAGAGCGCTATATCTTCAGACTATATAGTGTATCTTCAAGAGCATGAAGAATTTTATGGTTCAACAGAAAACGATCCTTTAAGTGTTCGTGATGCCATGAAAAGTTATGATTCTCACTTATGGATTAAAGCAATGAACGAAGAGTTTAAATCAATGCAAGATAACGCGGTATGGGAGCTTGTTCCATTACCTGAAGGAAAGAAGCCGATTGGTTGTAAATGGATTTTTAAAACCAAACGGGATTCTAAGGGTAATGTGGAGAGGCATAAAGCGCGACTTGTAGCTAAGGGATTTACTCAACGTGAAGGGATTGACTTTAAAGAAACCTTCTCTATAGTTTCTTTGAAGGATTCTTTTCAGACAATCATGGCATTAGTTGCACACTTCGACCTTGAGCTGCATCAAATGGATATAAAGACCGCTTTTCTTAATGTTGACATTGTGGAAACGATCTATATGTTACAACCTGAAAACTTTGTCTTCGGTGATCCAAAGTCGACGGTATGCAAACTAAAGAAATCTATTTATGGTCTCAAACAAGCGTCTCGACAGTGGTATCAAAAATTCCTTGAAGTTATTGTCTCATTTGGTTTCGAGATAAATTCAGTAGAGGATTGTGTGTATCAAAAGTTCAGTGGAAGTAAATTCATATATCTAGTGATGTATGTTGATGACATATTATTGGCCACGAACGATAAGGAATTGTTACATACGACCAAGAAATTTCTTTAGGACAAATTCGATATGAAAGATCTTGGTGATGCATCATTTGTGTTAGGAATTCAAATAGGAATCGATCCCAAGAAATTTTGAGTTTATCACAAAAGACGTATATTGAGAGTATATTACAAGGTTACGGGATGGCTAATAGCAAAGGAAAGGAAACCCCTATATCAAAAGGTGAGAAGTTTAGCCTTAAGCAATGCCCAAAGACAAAACTTGAGATTGAGGAAATGCAAAATGTTCCATATACTTCGGCTATTGGAAGTCTGATGTATGCTCAAGTTTGTACACGGTCATATATTGCTTTTGTGGTGGGTGTGTTAGGGAGATACGTAAGTAATCCGGGGATGGAACACTGGAAAGCAGTCAAAAGAGTTCTCCGCTATTTGCAACAAACAAAATATCACAGGTTAACATATAAGAAGTCAGATAAACTAGAGATCATAGGGTATTTCGACTCAGATTTCGCTAGATGTGAGGATTCTCGTCGTTCAACCTCAGGCATTATATTCCTTTTAGCGTGAGGTGTAATATCATGGAAAAGTGTTAAACAAACACTCATTGAATCTTCCACTATGGCCGCGGAATTTGTTGCTTGTTTCGAGGCATCCAATCAGGTGCTTTGGCTGCGAAATTTTGTCATGGGACTGCGAATCATAGAGGGGATAGAAAGACCCCTAGAGGGGATAGAAAGACCCCTTAGATTATATTGTGACAATAACTCGACAGTTCAGTATTCAAACAGTAACAGGAGCTCGGTTAAGTCCAAACATGTAGATATCAAGTTCCTGTTTGTTAAAAATAGAGTATAGAGTGGTCAAATCAGTGTGGAGCACATAGGGACAAACTCGATGTTAGCAGATCCTCTTACGAAGGCATTAATACCTAAAGTTTTTATTGAACACACCATTAACATGGTTGTTGTGTACTTAAAGGATTGTTAGTTTCAGTGGGAGTTTGTATTAAGCTATTAAATTTGTTTGTATTATGATATTCGCGAACTTAAGGTCATTAATGCAGACATATTTATATATAAGTTTTCAGTGTGCTCTTATCTTTGATTATTTGTACTCTGTTGTAAGTAGACCTCCAATTAAGTGTGACTAGTTAAGAATAGATATGTAAGATTACATTTCATATTATTCTTATGCTATGCACCATGATAGATCCATGTAGTTGATTGTTGCGATATCGTGATTACTGATGCATCTATTTGCGGCTTGAAATGCATTGATGATGACTTTAGTCCTATGTCGTTAATGGTCATTTACGGGATTTTTAAGGTTATCTATGTGACGATAGAAATTAAAAACGTTCATTAAGTTGATGCATCATATACTAGCAACTGATGATCCAAGTGGGAGATTGTTGGAATTTCTCCATTAAGTTGGACTGTCACATGTTTTATCGATGTATCGAACTATCGGTAATATTAGTCATAAAAGTAATCATAAAGAAAAAAACGGACTAGTAGATAAAATATGTATCATGGAGGTAATTGTATAGATACCAGGTTTAATTCCGAATACTGTGAATGATTGGATTCAGAAATAAACAACTTAAGCAAAACGTAAAGTTTTGGGGTTATTTTGTAAAACAAAATAATACCGAGTTATGGTCCCTAAGGGTGGTAATTTAATAAGGACTTATCTTCATTAAGTAACTGTCTGGAAGTTACAGACAGTTAAAAAAGAAGAACCGTTTTCTCACTTAAGTTCTATATAAGAATGAGTTCTTCATTCTTAAAAAACACGAGATTAAATTCAGAGAAAAAAGGGCCTTTAAGAAAAACAGATTGTTTTTTCCTTCAGAATCAATCATTAGGTTTTGGTTCCCATCTCTTAGAAGATCATAATCTAGCAAAGGATTCAAAGATCATCTGCTGCAAGTTCGGAATCTGACGATAAAAAAATGTTTACATCCTGTAAGTATTTCTTCCGCATTATTACATGATGATTTAATTTCATGGTTCAATAAGTTAGATAAGAAATCCGTAAAGTATTTCTTACAAGTGGTATCAGAGCCACCATGAAATTAAATTCTTAAGTTTTCAGATTTTCAATTTATAATCTTTGATACTTGTTGATTTCTATTAAAAGCGCGTATTCATTATAATCGAGATGCAGCCATGGAAATTTCTAATTAATATGCAAATTGATTAACAAAATCTTTTCTATTGTTATTGAGGCTTAAAACTCAAATGCAAACATGGTAACGGTTTTCGATTGTTAATTAGATAAATATATATACCACTACCCACAAGACGGCAAGATATTAAAAATGAAAATGTAGTAATCGTCGATTATTAAATTTAATCGAATTAGTCGGTTATTAAGTTTAATCGAATTAAAACTAAATAGCAGTTAATATTGATATAAAGTGCCTTCAGTTAATTGTCGTGGTTAGTGGTTCCACTAATTAAAGTTATATTAATAAAATTATAATATATTGAAAAACCCACGTTTGAAAGTCGGTTTCTCCTAATCGAACGTAAAGAACTTGCGTAAGTGCTTTATAGTAATATAAATGCTTATTATAAAGTGGTGTAAAGTAATTATGGTTTCTCCAAAAGTAAAGAACGCGTAAGTGTTTTTTTATAAAATGGTGTAAAATAATTATAACGGTTGTTTTCTTTGGCAAGACATGGGTAATAAAAGACACCAACAATTAGTTTACGTGTGACGTGGTATAATATTATAGAAAAGTTTTTGTTAAATGCAATTGCGCGTCATTCGTATATATAATATTATTATATATATAATATTATATATAATTCCGAATTATGTTAATATATATATATATATATATATATATATATATATTAATTATTAAGTATTATATTATAATGTAATAATTTAAGATATAAATTTAATTTTATTAAATTTATATATAGACTATAAAATAGTTTGGACATTAAGTGAATAGGTAGTCGTATTGTATTTTTCGAAATAATTAGCATGTCTTAAGTTGTCTGAACTTGGATAAATAATTAATGATCCAATATATCGCCAAAGTGATTCCTATTGGTGAATGAATTATTTTAGATTTTTGACAAGTCTATGATTGACAAGTATGTAAATTTTAATCGGCCCAAAGGAAGATTTTCTTACTTAAGTCAATTAGTAGGATCAACATTAATTATACTCAAACTCATACATATGTGAGTTTACAATTAACATTTCAGCTTCTATGTCAATTGCGATAACGTGAAAAGTTTTTTACCCTATTGATAAATATTGAGTTTCGTTTTTCATAAACATTTTTCTCCTGTAATAGATCAAATATTGTATATTTTTTCTTTCCATTATTAATACTGTATTGACTACACCTTATGATACCTCATACAAGGTTAATGTTTCATTATTTTTTGCACCACTAAAAACTTAGATGAGAATAGGTATTATTTCAAATATTAGAACAATAGTTTGTTGTCTCTCGTAAGCACTTTAAAGTATGGTGAGCAACAAATTCTTGTTTTAGAGATTAAACAACCTAGGTCACGATTCTTATATTCAATAATTATACCACTTTTATGGTTTTAGGATGACCTTATCCAGTTGTTTTCAGTGTAATCTCGTCTTTATGTATTATGAGACCAAATAATTTTTTTTAAAAGTGGAATAAACATTTTTTATGGTTCAATTTCATGTTATAGCGTCTTAATATGGGGAGTATTTTGGTTAGGCCAACTAGCTGGGATTAATTCTTGAATGTTCTTTACAAGAATATCGTCGATATATATTTTCATATTATGACAAAGTTGACTTTTTAACATCTTATTTACCATTTGATGGTATGTCACCCTCATAATTTTTAACTCGAATGGCATGATTATGTAGTAATGTAGACCCCAATTCATGGTGAAAGTTATATTATCTGATTGGTTTGGCTGGTTTTTATCTTATTATATATACCGTAGACATCCATTAAATATTGAAACTTATGTATGGATGTGACATCATCAATTGATGGATTCGTGGTAAAAGCAATGGGTCTTTGAGATATTCTTAATTTAGATTAGCAAATTTGATGCACATTAACCACTTGTTCTTCTTATTTTTTAAGAGTACTGGATTTACCAGTCACTCGGGATACATGACCTTTCTTATGTATCTTAATATCTAACAATATTTTTATCTCATCTCTACTGATTGACAATATTTTAAGGGTAAGTGCCTCTGATGAACCAGGTTAGTAGCTGATAGTTGATGCGTTGCTACATATTTGGGTGTACCGCTTACCAAAGAGCTATATCAAGAATAACCATCAGATTGTTCTTGAAATAACCCGATTAACTTGTGTCTTAGGTTGTGTAAAGAAATTACCTTTATTTTTTTACCTAGTTCTATTATCCTTTAATGGTGTCTACTTGAGCTTTTTTGTCATCCCAACTTTAGAGTGATGCTCTCATGGGTCATCTACTTCAAAACTTGGTTGATTGGTATAAATTGGTTGTTGGGAGCTGACTCTAAGAGCTGTAATTTCTTTGTAGTTAAATATTTCAAAGCCTTTGTGAGTCCTCATAGTGCATAATTTTGTCAACCTTGTACAATGGTACCTTATTACCGTTGATATACTTAATACCCTAATATTAGTGAAGGATACAAAATATGAAATTATGAAACCATGATTCGCTTAGAATAAGGTCATATAGGATAGAAATATAGACTAACATGTATTTAATGATATCATTTTTTGTTTATCGCTCGTTGTCTATTGTGACCTCAAGCATGATGGTGAACATAAGCATGGTGGCATATCCGTGAAAACTTATCACCGGTGGAATACAAGCCATAAAAATGTTTCAAATGATATGTGATTCACGAGAAACTTGAATAACATATTATTGATATATTCACGTTATAATAATCTTGATAACAACATGTTTTCCAACCTCCTATGTGTTTAAAATACATCCTCACATAGGAGGATTATATCTTTGTGATATTTATTTGTGAAGAAAATAACGGGTGTGGTTCCACTCCCTTTTTATCGTTCTAGCCCACTTATTGCAGATCCTCACCGGGGAGGAATATGTCATTGTTTTGGACCTCTTGCTATAAGTTCTGTCATTATGAAGGGGCCCACATCCATGGCTGAGTTTTATAACGAAAACTTCGATATAAGACATTAATACATTAATTAGGCTTTGAGATAGTTGTGATAGTCTACCCTTGTGCACTTAGGTTTAAATATTATAAGATATATTCCTCATAGGCCCCCTCTCTTCTGCTTCATGGTTCATAAGTATAATTCACTTATTTTTCATTTTATTATCTAATGAGAAGTTTTTAGTGAAAAATTTCATGAGTGGAGGGAATGTATGGATTGACCACTGTGGTAACTGGTGGAACCAGATCAATGCATCCATTTCCAGGCTAAGGGGGAACAAACAACACATGCTTAGCACTTGAGGTATTCTCCAACATGTCTGAAGTATAACATATGATGTTTGGAATCCGTTAATCCTTTAAAATATTGTAGCTTCACGTTGTCAAAGCTAGGATCTGTGTTCAATCAGAATTCAGGATGATAATGTAGAATTTTACATTATTTTCATGTTGATGATTACATGGATAATATCAAGTACTTTTGATGAGGTTTCATTTTGTTATGCATGCTTTCAGTCTCTTGGTATCCGTGAGTGGGAGTTTGAGGTATAGAGGATACTTATCTAGGGATGAGCTCATTGCAACACCTATGTTGATGCACACATGACATATTTTTACCCTTCAAGAGGTAATAATAGTCTTCTAGCCATCTTCCTATAACCATTATCACTGCGGTGAGGTGTCAATATATCGTGTAAGTGGTTCTGTTGAGGTTGACCATCTTGTTTGCCGACTAATTACCATTCTATTAGAGGAAATTATTTTCCTTGTCATGGACTGAGAAGTTTATATTTCTAGTGACAAGTTTACGAATTTGCGATAATATGATGTGTAATAAGTAGGCTAAGACGATAATTTTTTGCATTATGTGGCAAACCACTTATTTTGAAAGTGAACCAATGTGTGATGTGTTTGAATTATTTTTGGAGTAGTGGAATGGTTCCAAATAAGGATTACTAGGGTTTTTAGGTAGTCTATAAAGCTAAAATAGATATGAATAGAGAGAGAGAGGGAGAGAGAGAGAGAGAGAGATAAATACGATAGTTGATGAATAACTGAGAATACAAGAATCATACTTTCATGTGCGCAACTAACCGAGCATCATGAGCTCATATTTAGATTTTTCAATTATAACTTTGTTACACTTGTGGTAGTTATACTAATTACATTAAATACTTAGAAAATGGTCATTATGTCATAAGTTGATTGCCATTAATAGTTAATAAATTGCTTGTTTCTCAAGCATCTTATTTAACTCTTTTTAAACTAAAGTTTGTCCACAATACATACAATAGTCCTTAACCCAAGCTCATTTATAGGGCTCAAATAGATTATACGTCGGGTTCAGGCACGATAAATCTAGCCCGTATCAGTAGCCCTTCTAGCCTTTGCGAAATAAAATGGGGGAAGAGTATAAACTAAATTAGTTATAGCCACATTACCTTCTTATACAATTTAGGTTTATTGAGCCCGAGTGTGTGGGTTATGATTTTTGTTGAATGAGCATGCCTCTGATTTTGCATTTGGCCAAGTATGTAGGATACTTATCTGAATAGAAAATATCCTATTGTTATTTTTTCACAAGTGAGTACCCCATAGTAATTCAAGGTAAATATAATAGGAAGACATTATTATTAGGAGTTGCACGATCTTGTGATATAAGTTTGGGAAAGAGATGAGACCTTGTAGTCTCCCAAGTTGGTGATTAGTAGTTGGAAAGGAAGGTAGACCCTGCGAATTCCCGACCCTGTAAGAAAAAAGTATGAGAAGAATAAGGTGTTCTAACTTATTCGAGCATGTAACCATGATTGGGAGATAATCTCAGTCGTTAAATTTCCCGAGCTTGTAAGCCTGACTGAGAAGGAATCACAACCCATAGATTACATGAGCCCATCGACATAATCAGGATGAAATCTTGGACTTTAAATTTCATGAGCCCATTGGAGTGATCAAGATATAATCTCGACCTTCAAATTTCCAGGTGTTGTAAGTATGATTATGAGGGAATCGTTTCCCTTAAAAGTGCAATATGCATATTTTACTGGGGAATATGAAAAGCTACACGTGCATATGTATCGACTAAGTAAAAACGTATCATGCTAGCATGAATTTCAGTCATCCAAAGAGTATATGACTCGTTTTGTTTCTATAGTAAAAGATGTTTAATGACATAACCAATATCATAAAGTGAATACTTGTAGTTTTTTATTTTGGTGTGGATTATTTTGGACTGAGGGCCTTTTCGTCAGATATTTTAGGGAATTTTAAGGGTATAAAATGTTTGGGTGTTTTGTAGTGAGAGATTTAAGCTGCCTGGTTGTATTAAATGTCCATTACCCTCATTAATGAAAGTGGTTGGATATTTATACCCTTAATTATGGACCCATGGGCATTCGGGTCAAGTTGCAAAACCGGGTCATGTTTAAAGACCCATTATTTTTTAAGTAGATTAGAACCTAGCTTAGTCAAAAGGTGTTTTGTGTTTTAGTACTTTTGTCCTGTCCGGATAGTTCAGTGGGCACCTATTGTCTGAATTACCCTAGTCCGGTTTTCTCAGTGAGCAGTGGTGAATAATTCTGGACTCATCAGTGGCCCCTTTTTTAGGTTTTGTCAAAGATCTTTGGCAGGACTAAAAAACTCAGTTAGTTAATAACAACATTCTTCGGATCGCTCATGTATTCAGTTCAGGGTTTATCCGGACTGAATCTTTCTCAGAATTCCAAGAGTTTTGCTCTGGATCGTGGGACACCTGTCGCGTTTTGATTCGTTCTACCAGCCGTTATCTTCCTAGAACGGAGCTCCCACTAAGCCAAAAAAGAAACTCATGCATTTAATGTTTCTTATGTCTAATGAGTCCGGAAATTTTCACCACTCACTGTAGAAACCGGACAGGGGAAATTCGGACAAAAATCACCCACTGAACCATCCGAACTAGACAAAAGTATTAAAAGCTAATCACTTTTTGACTAAGCTAATTTCTAATATGCTTAATAAACTAATAGGTTTTTGAACTCGACCCGATTTCATAAGTTTGACCCGAAAGCCCATGTGGCCCATAATTAAGGGTATAAATACCCAACCACTTTCATTAATGAGGGTAATGAATATTTAATACAACCAGGCAGCTCAAATCTCTCACTACAAAACACCAAAACATTAAATACCTTTGAAACACCATAAAACACATGATAAAATTACCCTCAGTAAAAAATAATCCACACCAAATTGGCGACCACGGTGGGAGGAGAAGGTGCCTGAATTTAGCATTCGAAACCATCAAGAAAAGTCAGTTCGGATAAATCTGGACGAGCATGCAGTGCTACCAACTTTGGCAGAAGTGGTGGGAGAAAATGATGAATACACGATTGAAGAGCGAGATAGATTGAAAGCTGAGATAGAAGCCTTGAGGGCTGCTAAAAGGGTGGAGATGGGCTTAAAAGAAAAATTTAAAGTGTCAGCCGTTCACTACACTGACAACTCAAGGGAGCATGACCCATCAGCCAAAACCCATGTAAGTACTAAAAAGACTCATGCTAGCTCAAATAAGTCTCACCGGTCTAAACCGGTGGAGAGCTCAGATTCAGATTCAGAATCCTCTAGTAGCTCCTCGAACGAAGATGAAGTGGAGGAGTCCCTGTCATCCAGCAGCGATGAAGGCCGTTCTAAAAAGAAGCAGAAGTTGGTTAAAAAGTATTCAAGAAAGAGGGACAGACATGGAAGGTTGAAAAGGCATCTAGGAAAAGGGCCATTTCATGGTCACAGCCATGGCCGGAGACATGTATATCGATTGTTGATGGATCCTTTCGCCTTTCACGATGAACCAGGTATCTTTGCGACTCCCAATGAAGATATCGTGTTTAGTCGTGGTCGGAATTGGAGACAATCTCTATTGTCTTCCAAGATACTGTCCGGAAACCTTCCTAAGAGGTTTGACAGCACAAAGATGGAAAAATACAATAGGAGTAAAGATCCAGATAATCATCTAGAGCAATTCAAAAAAATTATGATGAATTTTGACGATGATGATAAGTTGCTTTGTCGAGCGTTCTCCCAGTATTTTACGGGGAGTTCTCTGAAGTGGTACAATATTCTGCCACAAGGCTGCATCAGTAATTTTGATACTTTTTGGATGGCCTTCCAAAGGCAGTTCGTTAGAAGTAAGGAAGTGAAGGGAAATGGAGACACTATTATCCATTGTGGCCAAGATCAAAATGAATCCTTGAAAGAATATATAAGTCTCTTTGCGAACACCAAGAATGGATTAGCTGATTGCTTTGAACAAGTAGCAATAGCTTCTCTAAGCCACAGTTTGAACCCTAGTAATTTGGCTGACTCAGTAACTAGAAAGAAGGTCATGACGTGGGGCGGTTTACTGAATCAGGTTGGGAAACAAATCAATGTAGATGAAACAAAGAAGACCAGGGTGCATAGGCAGGTGAGATCGGCCTCAGCTGCACCAAACCAGAATTAGAACCAGTCCGGATATAAGGCTAAAGAAGCCGGACAGGGTCCTAGTAGGGCCAAGGCTCAATCCCACCCAGCACCAACTCAGAGTCAACAATCCAGAAATAAGCGAGGGTCTTGGGTTCAACCGGAGTGGTTTGCCAAGTTAAAAGATAATGTGGCAGCCATCTATGACAAAACAAAAGACGAAGTGCACTTCAGGAAGCCAGCTGCGCTTCAATCTCCCAAGGAAAGTCGTAATAATTGTTTCTGCCAATATCATAAAGATATTGGTCATAACACAGAAGATTGCATCGCTTTGAAGCAAGAGGTGCAAAATTTGATCGAAATAGGAAAGTTGGGTGCTTATGTTAAAAGAAAAAGTGGAAATAGGCCTGATAATGCTCATCGGAGTGGCCCAAACAATGCAGGGACATCGGCTCCGGATGGGGCTAAGGTGATAATTGAAAGATTTGATGTGGAGTCAGAGTATTTAGATCCTGATCCAACCCGAAATAAGGTGGGCGTTATCACAGAACACTGCAAGACGGTGTCCGGACTCATCAGCTTTTTTGAGTCACTTACAATATTTGGGGGAGACACCATGACTGCACCAACTGCTTCTTCAAGAAAGTGGCATGTTCATTCTCTAGTTACTCAACTGGAAGGAGGCATGACTTCCTATCAATCTCAAATTCCTTTTCCCTTTATTGTTTTCGATGAAGATGATTTGAGGGACATAGCTGGTCCCCATGAAGATGATGTGGTAATAGGAGCATCCATTGGGGGCAATGACACTAGATGAATTTTGGTGGACACCGGTAGTTCAACCAATATCCTCTTTTTGACATCCTATAAACAAATGAAGAATCCAGCAGTGATTCAGCGTTTGAACAGGTCAATTGTGGGTTTCACTGAAGCTCAGCAGACGTGATCGGGGAGTTTGAGGAGGAGGCTTTGTTGGGCAAGGGCCCTTTTAAGAAGATGGTTAGAGTACTTTTTATTGTGGGGGATTGTCCCACTTGTTACAATGCCATTTTGGGAAGATCTTGGCTTTCAAGGATGCATGTTGTGGCTTTGACAGTCCACCAATGTTTAAAATATGTTGTGCAAGGACAAGTGGAAGTAGTCTGAAGTATTCAAAAGATAGCAAGGGAGTGTTATGCAACAACACTGGCCCCTCGAACTTTGGGGGCAGTTCGGATCAGTGAAGATTAGCAGTTGGAGGGGCCCTATGGGGGAGAGGGTGAGATTGATGACCCTAGAGAGACCCATGGTGTTTTAATACCAATTGAAGAGGTTGAAACTCATTCTCTAGCTGAAGGAAGAAATGTCAAGATCGGATCTAAGATGACGCCATAATTGAAGAGTAAAATTCTATCTTTTTTAACAGACCATCAACATGTTTTTGCTTGGTGCAATGCTGATGTGACCGGAGTGCCTGCAAGTATTATATCACACCAGCTATCCATCCGAAGAGATATAGCACCTGTTGTACAAAAGAGGAGAACTTTTTCCAAGGAGAAAGATGATGTCATAGTTCAAGAGTTCGACCGGCTTACTAAGATGGGGCACATAAAGGAATCCCAGTACCCTTTATGGACAGCCAATCCGGTGTTAGTAAAAAATAAAAATGGGAAGTGGCGAATGTGCATTGACTTTACAGACCTTAATAGGGCTTGCCTAAAAGACCTGTATCTGGTCCCTCGGATTGATCAGTTGGTAGACTCCACGTCTGGGAACAAGTTGTTGTCCTTAATGGATGCCTTCTCCAGGTATAATCAGATTCAAGTGGATCCAAAGGATCAAGAACACACTACTTTTGTTACTGATAGGGGCCTTCATTGTTATAAGGTGTTGATTTTTGGGTTAAAAATGTTGGGGCTACTTATCAGAGGTTGGTGAACAAAACCTTCGCTAATCAGATTGGAAGAAACATGGAAGTCTACATTGATGATATGATGGTGAAGAGTGTGGAAAAAAAAACTACACTTGGCAGATCTGCAAGAAACTTTTGCCAACTTGGTGAAAGTAAATTTAAAGTTGAATCCAGAGAAATGTGTTTCCGGAGTGCAGTCCGGGAAGTTCTTGGGGTATGTGATAAGTGAGAAAGGGATACAGCCTGATCCAGACCAGCTTAGTGCTTTATTACAGATAGAGCCTCCTCGGAATATTAAAGAAGTACAAAGATTGACAGGGAGGTTAGCTGGTCTAAACCGTTTTATTTCAAGGTCTTCGGATAGGTGTGCCCTATTTTTTCAAACTTTAAAAGGTGCAAAAGAATTTAACTGGTCTCCACAACGTGACCAGGCTTTTGGTGAAATTAAAAAACACTTATCCTCCCTTAAAACCTTGTTTAAACCTGTTGATAGAGAGACATTATTCCTATATTTAGCAGTCTCTGATTGTGCCATAAGCGCGGTGCTAGTTAGAGAGGTGGATAATTATGCTCGTCCGGTGTACTACATCAGCAAAAGCCTGATGGATGCTGAAAAGAGATATTTAAAGCTTGAAAAGCTAGCACTGACATTAGTAATTGCCGCTTGAAAAATGAGGCCTTACTTTCAGTATCATTCTATTGTTTTCCGAACATCTTTTCCCTTAAAAAATGTTCTTCAAAAGGCGGACATATCAAGCAGAATGACCAAATGGTCAGTGGAGTTGGGAGACTGTGATATTGATTTTTCCCCTCGAACTGCAGTCAAGGCTCAGTCTGTTGCTGACTTCCTAGTTGAATTCCATTCGGACAGAGATAATAAGCAAGCATCAAGTGAAAAGACTAAGAAAGTATGGGTTGTCCGGACTGATGGTGGATCAAGTACCATGTGATGTGGTGCAGGGATATGTTTAACCTCTCCGTATGGTGACAAAATGTACCAGGCTATATGTTTTGCTTTCAGGGCTTCCAATAATGAGTCTGAATATGAAGCTGCCATAGCCGGTTTAAAGTTAACCCTAATTTGTGGAGCCAAAAGAGTCAGGTTAATGAGCGATTCTCAGCTTCTTATCCATCATGCACAAGGTCAATCTGAGGCAAAAAAAGAGCAATTGATTAAATATTTGTTTGTTCCTTAAAGAAGTGGCATTTAACTTCAAAGATATCACCTATGAGCACATACCCCGAACATAAAATACTCTAGCAGACTCCTTGGCAACCATAGCATATTCTGAGTCCTACCCATGGATTCACGTGCATGATTGCCCATCCATTCACCTCAATCAGAGCAAGGAAGGGGAGGAAAGTTTAAACATACAAGTAAGTCAACCTCAAGACTGGAGGTATCCTCTTTTTTAATATATCTCAGATGGTATCTTGCCTCCGGAGAAAGTAGTGGCAAGGAAAGTAAAGTATAAGGCTCGTGGATTTGTAATCCTAAGAGACATTCTTTACAAGAAGTCTTTTAGCAAACCTCTATTGCGATGTTTGGGGATTGAAGAGTCCCAAGTAGTGTTGTCCGAACTCCATGATGGTGAGGGGTAAGCACACTGTGGTTATAAAGCTTTAACCAGAAGAGTCTTGTTGGCCGGATACTACTGGCCCTCTATAATGGAAGATGCCAAGGAACTGGTAAAGAAGTGTGATCCATGCCAAAGATATAGTAATGAAATTCATATCCCAGTTGTCCCTTTAGATTCAATTTCTGAGCCAATACCTTTTGCTCGTTGGGGGCTGGATCTGGTGGGACCTCTACCTATGGCATCCGGGGGGTGCAAAACTATTATAGTTGCCATCAATTATTTCTCAAAGTGGATAGAAGCAGCCCCATTGGCAGGAACTACTTCAAAAGCTGTTATAAAGTTTATCTTATCTAATATTTGCTGCAGATTTGGGTTTCCACAGAAGATAACCACAAACAATGGACCACAATTCGATAATAAGGATATGGAGAGTTTTTGTGCCTCTAGAGGCATTCAACATTTCTTTTCTTCTCCTTTCCACCCACGGGCAAATGGTCAGGTTGAAGTGGCGAACAGGACCATCCTGTCCGGTCTTAAAAAGAATTTAGAAAGGGCTGCTGGAACATGGCCAAGTTATCTACAAGAAGTACTATGGGCCTACCGGACTACTCTTAGGGCTGCTACACAGGAATCCCCATTTGCCTTGGTATATGGTATGGATGCAATAGCTCCTATAGAAGCAACTTTTCCTTCATTCAGAGTCCATAATTTTTTCGAACAGGCTAATGAAGTGGTAATCAGAAGTCAACTTGACTTGATAGAAGAAAAAAGAGTTAAGGCTCATCTCAGAGCCACACACTATCAGGGTTTGATGAGAAGTAGGTTTGCTTCCAGAGTCAGAAGGAGGGATTTTCAACCAGGGGATAAAGTATTGAGAAAAGTCTTCCTACATACTACGGAGAAGCAGTTTGGCAAGCTAGCTCCAACTTGGGAAGGACCCTATGTGGTTAGTGAAAAGCTTAAGCCTGGGACATACAAGCTTCAAGATAAAGATGGAAGGATCTTGAATCATACCTGGAACATTGAGCACCTCCGGTTGTATCTAGAATGAAAGATATGTAAATATTTACTTGTTTAAAGTCCATGTAAATATTATGTGGCATAATCTTTCCTACCCTGGTGGCGCGGGGAGGTTTTAATGAGGTGTCCGGGCTTTTTAATAAAATTTGATGCCTTCTTAAAAAATTCGGAGTGTTTCGATTGATAACTTCTTTGAAACTTTTATAAAGTATCACTGGCAGACCGAATTGAATTGGTAGAATGATGACCATTTAAACATTTGTCATCAGAGAATTTAAGCACTCCCACCTTAAAATACTTGTAAAATAACTAAGGGCTATTTAAACATTAGCCATCAAAGTTGGGTAACTATAAGACAATACAAGAATTGTGTAAGATAAAATTGCCCGGCTAACACCGGGGAGTGATATTAAAATATGTAAAGTGACTTGGCCATCCAAGGACTTTGAAGTTTTAAAAGAAGAGGTTTATCCGGACAAGGTTAAAAAAATTCCTTGGCCATCCAAGGACTTTAGTCTAACACAAAAATTAAAGGAAAATAAAAAGATAGTTAAAATTCTAAGGTTGAGCTTCCTTAGATGGTCCAGCCTCATCTGGTTTCTTCTTGGAGTCTTTGGGTTCCTTGTTAAGGCTCTCTCTGGTCCCTTCATCTTCGTCAGTAGTATCATCCCAACCACTGGAATAGCAGTGTTTATCACCATCGGCCATAGTATGGTGAGGAAGGTCTTCGTATTCCACAAATCGCCATAAATCTCCTAGTGTCCTCTTCAGAAATATTTGGTGAAAGAGCAAGACCATATCTGATTTGACTTCAGCATACCTTTCCTCTTGGGAATCTATCACCTTGTTGGTGTATGCATCGATTCTGGCTTGGATTGTCTTCTCCTGCTCCTTTATCAAGCCATCTTTCTCCTGGTTAACCCTAGACACAGCATCTTCGAGCAAAATTTTGTCATTGGTTAGGGTCTGAATGGCACTCTCTTTGGCTTTCACCTCCTCTTTTGAAGTGGAGAGATCCTTCTCCAAGCCAGAACACTTGGATTGGAGTTCTTTGTTAACCCCCTCCAAAGTGGCCAGCTTGGTGGCCAAATCCTATTTCCCCTTCTTCAACTCCTCGATCTCTCTCATTAATGCCTCAGCATTCTGGTTGGCGTTAAGGAGGTCGTTAAACAAGCTCTCTTTATCTGAGTTGACTGTGCTAATGAGGGCGGATTGATTTCGCATTTGTCTCTCCAAGTTGAGCATCAGTTGAATATTGCTCAACAAGGAGTGGGTTACCATGTCCTTCTCTCATGAAACAGAAAAAGACTTACCATTGAAAGTGACAATGTTCGAAGATCTTGGAGGGAGGTAAGGGCCAGCAAAGTCCTCCTTCTCGAGGTCTTCAAAGTAAAGGCCAATCCCTTGAAGGCTTTTGATGTTAACTCCATTAATGTTAATATCCCCTCCGGCACCCTCTTTGGTGTGAATGTCACTTGGGATTTGCTCTGCCTGTGTTGGGTCTGTTGGGTCGACCGGAGGAAGAGACTCTAGAGCCCGGAGAGCAACTTTATTTCCCTTGGAGATTTTATTCTTCTTGGCTTCCCTATCTCCACCACCTGCTCCCTGTTTTCGGTCTTTTTTGGGAGCCTTTGAGGGTTTTGGAAGTCCAACTGCCTCTTTGGTACTCTTATTTTCCACCACTTGAAGCAGAGCAGCATCAATTCCTCCTTGGTCCTGCACCTCCTGGTTTGCTGGGACAATCTCCTTAACACCACCTTGGTTGACCTCAGCTACATCTGGTTTTTTCTTGCTTTTCTTGCCCTTCATTTTACTTGGGGCTTTAGCTCTTCCCGGCAAGGCCAGCTTCCCATCCTTCTCATTTGTCCTCTGTAGAATGACACCCAGAGGAGGCAGTGTGGTCAATTCCTCCCAAGACAAGTCTCTCTGGTCGGTTGTGTTCCAGAGGTGGGATCTCACCAGGTTGCCGGCAGTAAAACAGTTATGGAAACGATTTCCCCATTTATCAGCAGTCCAAGCATTTAGCTTGGCACAAGTAGTCAGAGAACTCCTTCGGTAGCACTACCCAAAGAAAAAGAAGAGCATTTAAGTAAACAAACTTTTTATAACGAAGGAAAAACAAACATGATGAAATATTAATCTGTGCTTTTCCATTTGCTGGTGAGCATGCTTGGGCTGTCACCAACCTTAATCTTCTTCCTATTTTCCCAAGCTCTACTAATGAACAATAATTGGGTCTTCCAATTATTCTTCGATTCGAGCAGATCATCCACCACTTTATAATTGTCGTCCATATTGAAATGGTAGAAGGGGATGATGTGATTCTTGCAAAGGTTGGATACAACAGCAAACTGCTCCATCGGAAGCGGGATTCCGGAGAGCCTAGAGGCTATGATGCAGGTCATGAGAGTGTACCAAGCATTGAGACTCAGTTGGCTTGGGCAGAGCTTTATCAGATGGAAATATCTGACGATCTCTGGGTCCAAGGGAAATTTAAGCCCCCAGTTGAACAACTCTGTGTAGAAAACTATCTCACTTAGCTTGTAGTCCGTTGGCGTCTCCGGATCGACTGGTATCCTCACTTTAACAGATTCTGGGATCCCCCACTTTGTCCGGATTCGGCCTAATTCAGCAGTATGAATGAAGGCGTAGTTAATGTTCTGCATGGCTAGGAGATACTTTACACTCACCTTGTGGAAGCAAGGTCCCACTCTGCCTTCAAGGGACTCCGGCAGGTCCGGATGTTTTAAACACAGCTTCTCTTTACCCTTGCTTTTCTTGACAATGGCAGCCTCCCCCGTCTGCCCGGAGACATCAGTCTCAAAATGGGCTTCTTCAACACTGTCCTCCCTCACATCTTCCATCACCATGGAAGGATTGTCAGTTGTCCTTGGTGGAGGAGTGCTGGTAGTTGGCTCAGTAAGATGTCCGAATGGCTGAGCATCGCTTTCCCTTTATGGTCTGGTGTCCGGCTGGGGCTCAGATCCGGAGGGTTCATTTCGAAGGCTTATTCCGGTAGTCTCCGGACCAAACGATTTGTCCTTAGGAACTTTGATGGGTGCCTATGACCCTGTAGCTTTGTCCTTGGCCCCAGACTTAGAGGGCCCTGATGTTAGAGACTTAGACTGTGGAGCAATAGCCTGGCCTTTTATTAAACGGCCTATTCGTCGAAGCGTTAGCTTTTCTGGGGAATTATCAACATCTGATCTCATGGCTATGAACAGAGAGGGTCCCTTTGTGCTTGTAACAGCTTTTTCCCGTTCGACAGTGGGCTGTGACTCCTGAACCGATGAGCCTGAGACGATGGGTGAAAGAATTGGTTGAAATAACCTTCTGGGTTTGGAACTTCGAGCAGAAGATGAACCTCGATCAGGCTCTGAGTTTGGTGTTTCAGACTTGTCGATTGGAGAAACTGGAAGACCTGCAGCAATGCGCCTTTCTCGCTCGACTCTTTGTGCTTTCTCTAACTCCGAAAGATTAAGCCACCCACCTTTTACAAGTGCGTTTCTTGCTATAAACATAAACTTACACCAAAAGTATTTTGAGAAGATAGATGAAAGATTTGAAGTAAAGGAATGAAACAGTAATGAAGATGGTAAAACAGTGAAAAATGAGGTAATTTATACTAAAGAGACAAAAAGATACCCAGAAACCTAGGAGAATACGAAAACCTGAAAGTAATGATTAAAGACGGCGCTAACGTGACATGCATTAAATGAAGAGGTTACTTTTTAGGATTAGTGGGAGCGCCGTTCTAGGAGAAATACGGCTGGTGAGGCAAATCAGAAAGTAACACGTGTCCCACGATCCATGGCAAAACCTTTGAACTTCTGAAGAGTTTTTCAGTTAGGATAAGTCATTTACTAAATACTAAATCCGTCCGGAAAATGTCACAAGTTCCTAGAAGAGAGTTTTTAGGTCTTGCCAAAGGCCTTCGAACAAAACCTAAAAAATGGGCTACTGATGAGTCCAGAAATGTTCACCACTCACTGTAGAAACCGGACAGAGGTAATTCGGACAAAAACCACCCACTGAACCATCCAAATTGGACGAAAGTATTAAAAGGTAATCACCTTTTGACTAAGCTAATTGCTAATCTTCTTAATAAACTAATGGGTTTTTAAACTCGACCCGGTTTCATAAGTTTGACCCGAAAGCCCATGTGGCCCATAATTAAGGGTATAAATACCCAACCACTTTCTTTAATGAGGGTAATGAACATTTAATACAACCATGCAGCTCAAATCTCTCACTACAAAACACCCAAACATTAAATACCTTTGAAACACCATAAAACACCTGACAAAATTACCCTCAGTAAAAACTAATCCACACCAACGTCAACGCCGCCTTCAGTCATTACCTTAGTCTTTTTGTTTTCTCCTAAGTATCAATAACTTTTGCCTCACTAGTATAAATTATTTTCCTTTACTGTTTCACCATCTGCATCACTTTTGCTATTTTTTCTTCTCGGAGTTTTTTACCTCTTTTCTCAAAACCTTTCTTAGGTAGTTTTATGTTCACAACGAGAAACGCTCTCGTGAAAGGTGGTTGGCTAAATATTTCTGAACTAGAAAAAGCACAAAAAGTTGAACGTGAGAGACGTATCGCTGCTGGTCTTCCAGTCTCTCCGATCAGTAAACCTGACTCACCATCTTCAGAAGATGATCAAGGATCATCCTCTGCCAAAAGCACAAAACCTAGGTGCTTATTTCAACCCAAACTCTCGCCAATTCCTTCAGGCTCCTCGGTTCAGGAGTCTCAGCCTTCTATCGTGCAAGAGAAAACAATATCGAGTGTTAGAAAGCCCTCTTTGTTCATTGCTATAGGGTCAGACATCGAGAAATTCCCAAAACAAACTAACCCTCGCCGGACAACGTATTTAGTAAAAGGTCAAGCAACCGGCTCTCAAACAAAGTCTTCCAAAACAGGGCCCTCCAAGTCTGGAGCCAAAGATAAAGCCTCCGGATCGGAGGCATCTATTATAGCCCCAAGAGACAAACCCTCCGGACCCGAGGCTACCAGAATCAGCTCTCATACCAAGTTCTCTGGAGCTGAGCCCCAGCCGGACACCAGACCCTTAAGAGAGGCTGATGCTCAACCGTCCGGACAACCTGCTGAGCCACACACAACGACTGATAAACCTTTCATAGTGATGGAATAGGTGATGTAGGATAGTATTGAAGATGATCCATTCGAAACTGAAGCTTCCGGGAAAACTGGAGATGCTGCCTCCGATAAAAAGGGAAAAGGCAAGGAGAAAGTCTGCATGACCCATCCGGATCTGCCAGAGAGTCTGGAAGGCAAGGTGGGACTTTGTTTCCACAAGATCAATGTGAAGTATCTGCTGGCCATGCAGAATATCAATTATGTCTATACTCATACTGCTGAGTTAGGCCGGATCCGGACCAAGTGGGGGATCACTGATCTGTTAAGGTGAGGATACCAGTAACACTGGAGACTCCGATGGATTGCAAGCTCAACGAGATCGTCATCTATACTGAGCTGTTCAATTAGGGGCTCAGATTCCCCTTGGATCCAGAAATTGTCAAGTATTTCCACCTGATAAAGCTCTGTCCAAGCCAGCTGAGTCTCAATGCTTGGTATACTCTCATCGCCTGTATTATGATGTCAAGACTGTCCAACATTCCTCTTCCAATGGAGCAGTTTGCTGCAGTGGCCAGCCTTTGTAAGAACCATCATATCCCATTCTACCACTTCAATATGGGAGATGATTTTAAAGCGGTGGATGACCTGCTTGAGTCAGAGTAAAACTGGAAGACCCAGTTCCTATTCATTAGCGGCGCGTGGGAGAATGGGAGTAAAATCAAAGCTGGTGTCAATCCTAGTATGCTCACCAGCAGGTGAAAAAGCTCAGGTAAGTATTTTACTTTGTTTGTCTTCTCATTTTGCAACAAAAACTTATCACTGAATTGCCTTTTCTTTTATGTCAGTATTGCCGAAGGAGTTCTCCGATTATTTGGAGGACGAGTAGACCACGTGTGCCAAATTAAATGTTTGGGCTACTGAGCGTTGGGGGAATGCTTTCCACAACTGCTTTACCTCAAGAAACTTGGTGAGGTCTCACCTATGGAACACAACGGGCCGGAGAGACCTCACCTGGGAGGAGTTGACTACACCACCTCATCCGATCGTTATTCTTACGAGAACAGAAACGAAAGACGGTAAATTGGCCTTGCCCTCCAGAGCCAAAGCCCCAAGAAAAATGAAAGGGAAGAAAGGAAAGAAAAAGAAGGTTGCAGTAGAGGCCCTTAGGGGTGGTACAGAGGTGGTTGCTCCGGAGAGTCAATGAGATTAGGTCTAAGGAGGGATTGATGCTTCTTTACTTAAAGTAGCTAAGAATGAGTCCATTAAGGAGGTAGGTGAACCCCAAAGCCAACCAAGGCCTTCTAAAAAGGATCGAAAGAGGGGAACTAGCAGCGAAGAGAGGGTCGCTAAAAAGAAGAAGGTCTCCTTGGGGGATGACGTAGTCCTCCTCCCTTCGGAGCCACTACCTCCAGCCGATCCAGCCGACCCCACCCTGGCAGAGCAAATCCCTACTGATCTTCACACCGGAGAGGGTAACGGAGGAGATTTGGAAGGAGTAGACATTAGTGGCCTCCAGAACATTGGCCTTTATTTCGGAGAGTTTGATAAAGATGACTTTGTTGGCCCTTACCTTCCCACAAGTTCCTCCAATATGGTGACTTTTGATGGTAAGTCTTTCACTGTTTTAGGGGAAAATGATTCGGTGACTCACTCTCTGCTGGGTCATATTCAGCAAGTGCTCAAATTGGAGAGGCAAATCAAGATTCAGTCAGCCCTCATCACCACCCTTAATACTGACAAAGAGAGTTTGTCCACTGACCTCCTTGGTGCCAACCAAAGTATTGAGGCATTGAAGAAGGAGCTTGAAAAGTTGAGGAAGGAGAAAGAAGATCTAGCAGCCAAGGTGATCACTTCAGAGACAGCTAACACAGATCTCCAAACCAAATGCTCTGGATTGGAAATAGATCTTTCTAATTTGAAGGGAGACAAGAAGATCAAGGATGATACCATCCAAACCTTGTCAACTGCCAAGACATCTCTCGAAAAAGTTGTGTCCAGGGTCACCAAGGAGAAAGAGGATTTGGTGAAAGATCAGGAAACGATCATCCAGGCCAAGATCGATGTGTATACCAATAAGGTGATAGACTCCCTGGAGGTAAGAGATGGAGAGGTCAAATCTGACATGATACTTCTTGTCCACCAGAAATTTCTGAAGCGAACACTTGGAGATTTATGGAGATATGTGGAGTTTGAGGACCTCCCTTTTCACACAATGGCGCAAGGTGATCGACATGGATATAGTAGTGGAATAGATTCCACTAGGGATGAGTAAGAAGGAATCGGGGAGAGTTCCAGTGACAAATCCAAAGATCCCAAGAAGAAAGACGATGCAGGAACATCGAATGGGAACTAGCCCTGATACTTTAACTATTTTTTGTTTTTCTTATCCTCATGAAATACTAAAGTCCTAGAAACGCCAAGGAATTTTTGTAAGTACGTCATGTTCGAGTCCGGTTAAGGATTTCTTTAAACTCAAAGTCCTTGGAGGGACAAGGCATATTTTATGTTTTAATATTATCATCCGGTTTTAGCCGGATAGGTTTACTTTGCTAAATTTTTGCTTTGTTTCATATTTGTTAAATTTCAGTGGCTGATGTTTAAAGAGCCCTTATTTGTTTTACAAGTATTTAAGATGAGAGTGTTTAAAATCTCCGATGACAAATGTTAAATTGTTATCATTCCACCAGATCAATCCGATCTGCCAAAGATCCTTAGAAGACTTTAAAAAAAACTGTAAATCAAAACATTCCGAACGTTTTAAGAAGGCATCAAATTTATTGAAAAACCCGGACACCTCATTAAAACCTCCCGCGCCACCACGGTAGGAAAGAGCATGCATCACTAATATTTACATGGACTATAAACAAGTAAATATTTACACAACTTTCATTCCAAATACAACCAGAGGTGTTCAATGTTCCAGGGGTGGTTTAAGATTCTTCCATCTTCGTCTTGAAGCCTGTATGTCCCAGGCTTAATTTTCTCGGAGACCTCATAGGGCCCTTCCCAGTTTGGAGCTAGCTTGCCGAACTACTTCTCCTTAGTATGTAAGAAGACTTTTCTCAATAATTTGTCCACTGGTTGAAAATCCCTTCTTTTGATTTTGGAAGCAAATCTGCTCCTCATCAAGCCTTGATAATGGGTGGCTCTAAGATGAGCCTTAACCCTTTTTTCTTCTATACCACTTCATTAGCGTGTTTGAAGAAATTGTGGAATCTGTATGATGAAAATGTTGCTTCTACAGGAGAAATTACATCCATCCCATATATCAAGGCAAAAGGAGATTCTTGTGTAGCAGCTGCAGGAGTAGTTCGGTACGCCCATAATACTTCTTGTAAATAGCTTGGCCACTTTCCAGCAGCCCCTTTTAAATTATTTTTGAGACCGAACATAATGGTTATGTTTTCCACTTCAACTTGTCCATTTTCTTGTGGATGGAAAAGAGAAGATAAAAAATGCTGGATGCCCCTAGAGGCACAGAAACTCTCCATATCCTTGTTATCAAATTTTGGCCTATTATCTGTGGTTATCTTTTGTGGAACCCCAAATCTGCAACATATGTTAGACAAGATATATTTTATAACAACTTTCAAAGTAGTTCCTGCCAGGGGCTGCTTCTATCCACTTGGAAAAATAATCAATGGCTACAATAATAGTTCTGCACCCTCCGGATGCTATCGGTAGAGGCCCTACTAAATCCAGTCCCTAACGAGCAAAGGGCACTGGCTCAGAAATTGACTCCAATGGGACAACTGGGGTATGAATTTCATTACCATACCTTTGGCATGTGTCCCATTTCTTTACCAACTCCCTGACATCTGCCATTATGGATGGCCAGTAGTATCCGGCCAACAAAACCCTTCGGGTTAAAGCTCTATAGCCACACTGTGGTGATCATTCACCATCGTGTAGTTCAGATAGCACTATTTGGGACTCTTAATCCCCAGACAACGCAAAAGAGGTCTACTAAATGACTTTTTGTAAAATATGTCTCTTATGATTAAAAATGTACGAGCCATATGCTTTATTTTTCTTGCCACTGCTTTATCCAAGGGTAAAATTCCATCCGAAATTTATTGAAGAAGAGGATACCTCTAGTCTTTAGGTTGAACCACTTATATACTGAAACTTTCCTCCTCTTCCCTGTCCTGATTGGGTTGAATAGATGGGCATTCTTGCACATGAATCCATGGGTAGGACTCAGAGTATGCTATGGTTTCCAAGGAGTCTGTTAGTGTGTTCTCTGATCTGGGTATGTGCTCATAGCTAACATTTTTGAAGTTGGCTGCTACTTCTTCAAGGATGAACAAGTACTTAATCAACTGCTCATTCTTAGCCTCAGATTGACCTTGGGCATGATGGACAAGAAGCTAAGAATCACTCATTAACCTGACTCTTTTAGACCCACATAGAAAGGCTAATTTCAAACCAGCCATAGCAACTTCATACTCGGACTCATTGTTAGAAGCCCTAAAAGCAAAATATATAGCATGGTATAACTTATCGACATACATAGAGGTTAAACATATCCCAGCACCACAACCCATGGTACTTGACCCACCATCTGTTCGGACAACCCATACATTCTTAGTTTTTCCATCTACAGCTTGCTTAGTACTTCTATCCGAATGGAATTCAACCAAGAAATCATCAACAGATTGAGCCTTGATTGCAGTTCGGGGGGGCGAAATCAATATCATAATCACCCAATTCTACTAACCACTTGGTCATCCTGCTTGATATGCCTGCCTTCTGAAGAACATTTTTCAAAGGGAGACATCGAACAATAGAATGAGACTGAAAATAGGGCCTCATTTTCCTGACAGCAATCACTAAAGCTAGTGCTAGTTTTTAAGTTTTAAGTACCTTTTTTCAGCATCCATTAGGCTCTTGCTGATGTAGTACACCAGACGAGGATAACTGTCCAGCTCTCTTACTAGCACCGCACTTATAGCACATTCAGACACTGCTAAATATATATACAATGTCTATCCCTCAATAGGTTTGTAGAGAGTCTTGGGGGAAGATAAATGTTTTTTATTTTCATTGAATGTCTGGTCGCATTGTGGAGACCAGTTAAAGTCTTTAGCACCCTTTAAAGTCTGGAAAAATGGGGCACACCTATCGGAAGACCTTGAGATAAAACGATTTAGAGCAGCTAATCTTCCTATTAACCTTTGCACTTCTTTAATATCCCGAGGAGGATCCATCTATAATAAGGCATTAAGCTGGTCTGGATCAGGTTGTATCCCTTTCTCACTTATCACATACCCTAGAAACTTCCCGGACCGTACTCCAAAAACACATTTTTCTGGATTTAACTTTAAATTAACCTTTACCAAGTTGGCAAAAATTTCTTGAAGATCTGCCAAGTGTAATTCTTCTTCCACACTCTTTACCATCATGTAATCAATATATAATTCCATATTTCTCTCAATTTGATCAGTGAACACTTTATTCACCAACCTCTGATAGGTAGCCCCAGCATTCTTTAACCCAAAAGGCATCACCTTGTAACAATGGAGGCCCATATCTGTAACAAAAGTAGTATGTTCCCGGTCCTTCAGATCCACTTGTATCTGATTATAGCCGGAGAATACATCCATGAAGGACAACAAATTGTTCCCAGATGTGGACTCTACCAACTGATCTATCAGGGGGACTCGATACAAATCTTTTGGGCAAGCCCTATTGATGTCAGTAAAGTCGATACACATACGCCATTTACCATTCTTCTTTTTTACTATCACTGGATTGGCTGTCCATAAAGGATATTGAGACTCCTTTATATGCCCCATTTTGGTGAGCAGGTCAACTTCTTGAACTATGACATCAACTTTTTCTTTAGAGAAAGCTCTTCTTTTTTGCACAAAAGGTGCTACATCTCTCCGGATGGATAATTGGTGTGATATAACATTCGCAGGCACTCCGGTTACATCAGCATTACACCAAGCCAAAACATGTTGGTGATTTGCCAAAAAGGACAACAGTTTGCTCTTTAATTCTGATGTCATCTTAGATCCAATTTTGACATTTCTTCCATCATCGAGAGAGTGGGTTTTAACCTCTTCAATTGAAATCAAAACACCAGGGGTCTCTCTGGGATCATCAATTTCACCCTCACCCCTAGAGGGGCCCACCAACTGCTAATCTTCGTTTACCCGGACTGCCCCTAGATTTTTAGGGGCAAGCGCAGTTGCATAGCATTCCCTTGCTATCTTTTGGCTACTCCGAACAACTACCACTTGTCCTTGAACAACATATTTTAAACATTGGTGAATTGTTGAAGCCACAACATGCATCCTGGAGATCCAAGATCTTCCCAAGATCGCATTGTAACACGTGGGACAATCTACCACAACGAAAAGTACCCTGACCATTTTCTTGAAAGGGCCCCTTCCCAACAAAACCTCTTCCTGAAACTCTCCAACCATGTCCGCATAGCTTCCAGTAAAACCCACAATAGACCTGTTCGAACGTTGATTCACTGCCGGATTCTTCATCTGTTTATAGGAACTCAAAAAGAGGATGTTGGCTGAGCTGCCATTGTCAACCAAAATTCTCCTAATGTCATTGCCCCCAATTGATGCTCCTATCACCACATCATCTTCATGATGACCAGCTATGTCCCCTAAATCATCTTCATCAAAACCGATAAAGGGGAAATGAATTTTGGATTGATAGAAGGACATGCCTCCCTCTAACTGAGTAGCTAATGTGTGAACATGCCTCTTCCTTGGTAGAGCGACTCAAAAAAGCTTATGAGACCAGATATTGTTTTGGTATGTTCTGTTATAACACCCACCTTATTCCGGGATGGATCAGGATCCAAGTACTCTGATTCTACATCAAACGTTTCAATAATTACTATGGCCCCGTCCGGAGCCGATGTCCCTGCATTGATTGTTGGGTCAGCCCGTAAGCACGATTAGGCCTATTCCCACTTCTTCTCTGGACATAAGCACCTAATTTTCATTTTTCAATCAGATTTTGCACCTCTTGTTTCAAAGCGATGTAATCTTCTGTGTTATGGCCAATATCATGATGATATTGATAGAAACAAGTATTACGGCTTTCCCTGGAAGATTGAAGCGTTGTCGGCTTCCTAAAATGTACCTCATCTTTTGCTTTGTCATAGATGGTTGCCACATTTTCTTTTAACTCGGCAAACCGCTCCGGTTGGACCCAAGGTCCTCGTTTATTTCTATACTGCTGACTCTGAGCTGGAACTGGGTGAGATTGAGCCTTGGCCCTCTTGGGACCCTGTCCGGCCTTCTTAGCCTTGTATCCTGACTGATTATGGTTTGGTGCAACTGGGGCAGATCTCACCTGCCTGTGCACCCTAGTCTTTTTCGTTTCATCTACATTGATTTACTTACCCACCTGGTTCAGTAAACCTCCCCACGTTATAGCCTTCTTCCTGGTTACCGAATCGGCCAGATTCTCAGGGTTCAAACCCTGTCACAGAGAAGCTATTGCTACCTGTTCAAAGCAATCAGCTGACCCATTCTTTGTGTTCACGAATCGACTTATATAGTCTTTTAGTGATTCATTTGGCTCTTGAGAAAAATGGATAATAGTGTCTCCATTGCCCTTCACCTCCTTACTTCCAACAAACTGCCTCCGGAAGGCCACCCAAAACGTATCAAAGTTTCTGATGCACCCTTGGGGTAGGCTATTGTACCATTTCAGAGTACTCCCTGTAAAAGATTGAAAGAAGGCTATACAAAGCATCTTGTCATCATCATCAAAATTCATCATAAATTTTTTAAATTATTCCAGATGATTATCTGGATCCTTGCTCACATCATACTTTTCCATCTTAGTACTGTCAAACCTCTTAGGAAGGTTTCCGGATAGTATTTTGGAGGACAACAGAGATTGTCTCCAATTTCGGCCACGACTAAAGACAATGTCTTCATTAGGTGTTGAAAAAATACCTAGTTCATCATGGAAAGCGAAGGGATCCATCAGCAGTTGATCCACATACCTCCAGCTATGGCTGTGGCTGTGAGATGATATTTTTCCCATATTCCTTTTCAAGCTTCCATGCTTGTTCATCCTCATTCGAGGAGCTACTAGAGGACTTAGACTCTGAGCTCTCCACCGGTTTAGACCGGTGGGACTTCTTGGATCTGACATGGGTCTTTTTAGTACTCAAGTGAATCTTTGCTGATGGGTCATTCTCCCTTGGATTGTCAGTGTGGTGAATGGCTGACACTTTTGATTTTTCTTTCAAGCCTAACTCCGCCTTTTTAGCATCTCTTAAGGCTTCTATTTCAGCTTTCAGCCTGTCTCGTTCTTTGATTGTGTACTCATCGTTTTCATCCACCACTTCTATCAAAGGTGGTAGCACTGCTTGCCCGTCCGGATTCATCCGAACTGATTTTTCTTGCTGGTTTTGAATGCTAGATTCAGGCACCTTCCGCTCCCACTGTGGTCGCCAATTTGGTGTGGATTATTTTGGACTGAGGGCTTTTTCGTCAGATATTTTAGGGAATTTTAAGGATATTAAATGTTTGGGTGTTTTGTACTGAGAGATTTAAGCTGTCTGGTTGTATTAAATGTTCATTACCCTCATTAATGAAAGTGGTTGGGTATTTATACCCTTAATTATGAACCCATGGGCTTTCGTGTCAAGTTGCAAAACCGGATTGTGTTTAAAGACCCATTAGATTTTAAGTAGATTAGCACCTAGCTTAGTCAAAAGGTGTTTAGTGTTTTAGTACTTTTGTCATGTCCGGATAGTTCAATGGGCACCTATTGTCCGAATTACCCATGTCCGGTTCGGACTCATCAGATTTAACCTGATCTTAGACGGTCAATAAAAAAAATATATCTTCTATAAAAGGCAAGAAAGTATATATTGAAGATTTTAATTCTCATATTTTTATTGTTTGATAATTATTCCCCATTTTTTATTTGTAAGAAACACTATTATCATTTTGGAATTCTGAGAATTCGAAGAAGTTAGTCTGCACAATCTGAATAAGAGATCTCAAAGAGCACGATATATAGACAGTAACTAGAGCATGGGAATCTCAATCTAAGAGGCTACATAGGATAACAGATCACTATTATCAAAGATGTTATCAAGTCATGCAAGAATGGCTAAAGTCCTTATGCATATCTCACCAATGAGGATAAATATCCTAATGGTCCTGAAAACTATTTGCTAGCAAGAGTTGTGCACAAAATATGTCGTTTGGGTGATAAACAGATTCCTAAGATATTTCACGTTGAACATAGGATCCCAATGTAGTTAGGTGTTCTTTTGCAGGAGAGCCTCATAAATATTTTTTTAACGACAAAACATTGTTTTTCATAAGTCTGGTTGAATGATGGGTTTAGATTTTGATGCATCATCCTTATGTTATTTATTTTGGTTTGCTAAATTGTGCTAAAGATAACCGACGATGAGCAATTAAATACTGCTAATATCCTATATATTGGTTGTGAATTGGACCAAATTTCACGTGAAGATGGAAGAATTGCTAGCCATTGCGAGCATCTAGTACCTGAAGGATAGTCTGTACTATTACTTGTCTGTACCTGATGATTATAAGTTAGTCACGAACTTGACATATTGCAAGGGTCTTAATAAGATATGATTCACCGTTATTACTAGAGCATATAAGATCAAAGTATCAAGAGATTAGGTGGATACACCCCACGATTGGGCCTATACATGTTATGTTCTAATTAAATTTCATGTATCAATTTTTTGAGTGATGTACCCATAATTAGATATGCGCTTGTTGATATGGTATTTATGTATCTTTCCCAAATTAATTGAGTCCACAAAAAAGACTCATCATCGCTTGAGTAGGTTTACTTCAATAAAGTATAGAAAATCCCACTATAGGTTGTTGATCCCAAGGAACTTCATGGGATTCGGGTATTAGCCTCAGTACTATGGTACATATCATGTAGGCCTACCAAGGACGAACATGACTATAAGCTTAATCATAGTTATGACTTTCACGGGTGGCTCAAAATATATAAACATGTTTGATCTTTGTGTGGCCACGAATTATGCGAGATGAAGAGGTTTACTCGTTAATTAAAGGACCTTTGTACCTAGTCCAACAACGAGAATCAAAATCTATAAAATGGTATCCCATATTACATCCACCGTGATGGACGGGAAAAAATGTGTCATAGAGGCCGATCATGAAAGACGAGCGAAGATGAAGATATAAGATGACACACATGTGTGACTGAACATAAAGTGATAATATCAGCATGACATAAACTCTACCAAAAGCATAAGGTTTATTAAAAATTTGTTGTCTCACTCATCTAATGGTAAATATCAGGTTATTATGAGGGCTCACATTACCAAGCGTAGTTATTCTAAGGGGACAAGTGGTACTGGTGTCTTTGGTGACATGACCTCTAACAAAGAGGTGGATGCTAGTGTATCCCTTATAGCGTAATAAAAAAATAAAATTATATTTACACCACCTATAGTTTGTCCCTCAAAGAAGTTGAGGATCCTACAAATTTTAGGACCTCGAGACCATTGTTACCACTGCAGTTATCTTATGGATTTAGAAACTTGACAAGTATAGCTCATACTCGAGATAAACAGTATTACTGACCTTTAAGTGACATACAAGTGTAATAATAAATATTTAATTGAATATAACATGTGCAAATTTCAAAGCTTTCATATGGTTTCCACTGTTAGTCGAGGAATCCCGATATTGAATCTATTTAAAGTCGTTGTGGTGAGGGTTTTCAAACATTTCAGGGGTGAATTAAGCATGGATGAGGAAGTTACATTCGAGAAAAGGTATCTTAAGTTGGCGCATGCCTACTTGGAGGGCTAAAAAGTAACATCAATCCCCCATATTTTACATTTGTCTCATTATAGTCCATCATGTTTATTTTTGTAATAAAATAATCCCCTATGCTTCAAAAAATTACATTGTTGGTTCTTTTTATTTGATCAAAGTTTGAATATGGTCCATAGTGTTCAAATTTTATATTAAATGGGTCACCAATGTTTTAAAAAATCATTTTAGTCCCCACGTGTGTGTTTCGGTTCAAGGTGATGGGACTAACAATATAGAAGGAAACTTTTGGTAACTCATGGTTTATCATATGCACGAGGACTAGAAATGTAACTTTTTGAAACATTAGGGACCATTTTATTAAAAAAAATAAACATTAGGACTATAATGAGACAAACGTGAAACATGAGGGACTAATAGTAAAAAAGCTACCGAGTCTTGGTTTGTCCCGCGAGGGAGGATATGCGAAAAATTACAAGTAATTAAAACTTTATATGGCATGTTCGAGCATAAGTAGACGGAAATTGATGACATATCGGGCACGCTTATTTATTTTCGAGTGAGACTCCTTCAGTTAGAGAGGCATAAGACACTTATTTCGCAGAATACAAGAATAAAAGAGCGAGTGTCTTATGCCTCTCTAACTGAGTTATATACATACATGCTCGTTTTCTATTCAAACAAGTTTTACGAAAAAAACTAATAATGGGGTCGGCATACATCCGTTGTATAAACAAAACTTGTTATAAATTGTGCCAATAGTGGTATGTTGGATGTATCGACATAAACTTCATGCTTGTTAAATGTATCAGCATTTTTGGCTCACTAAATTCAACAAGAATTTAGGTTGGAGATCTTATGATAGCCTTCCTAGCCACCTACGTGTACATATCGAGGATGTCGTTTGTACGCCAATGATACACATTGAATATTTTTCTTGTTTTCACACAACTACGCATAACGATGTACCTCCTACGGGGTGATTTGGCACAAATATAAAGTTCGATACTTGGCTTGAAAAACTTGCGCTAAGTCCATGCACAAGGTAGTCGAACTTGTTCATCAGGAAACACGATGCTTATAGTCGGACAAAACGCGTTTGATGCATGAAGCTTGATCTCGTTAAGACAAAAATGACTCATAGACTCGGAAATTACATATTATGGTGCTCGTACTCGAATGATGAAAATCTTGATCAGTGCACACTTAGTACTATTAATGTGCAATTTTAACAATCAGAAACATAAGCTACACAATACGGTTCTTGTACTGGAATGATGCACATTGTGATGTATGGGCACTCAATCCCATTAAGGTTTAATTTTGACGTTCAGACTCGAAATCTATGTCGCGTGATGCTCATACTCGGTCCTATTAAGTTCCAATGGATGTCCTGACATGTGATCCCCATAATCTTTTTATTGTTCGTTCTCAGATGAAACACATATGCTACATGAGCACTTAATCCAATGGGGCGCAATTGAAGCTCATGCAACGAGACTCGCAAAATGTTGAGTACTTGTTCTCAGACTAATTACGTATGCATATTGAGCAGTCGTCATATCAAGGTGAAATATATTTCGAACACATTGAGCACCTAACATGCATAGTAGTTAAGTACTGCATTTGGACGCTCGGGTCATCCAACACAATTTAATGTTTAGGTTGAGAAGTCATTGTTTAATTTACCCTTGTAAATCATAAATAATAATAACAAGCATAATACAATTGCATCAAAATTATTATTATTATTAACGAAAAGATGCTTCATGTTAACCTACTCACTCTACCAACATAGAAATAACATATCAACTAGTATAAAAATGTAATAACATAGTATAAGGCGTACGATTTTTAATTGCAAGAATTATTGTAAATTGTGAAAATATTATATAATAGAATATATATCCCTAGGAAACATATAGTTTCAAGTGTTTCATATTTCACGAGTGAGTGAGATTGTGTCCCTATGCGTCGACCAATTTATAAGTTTCAGGTTTCACCTTAGCTGTCACAGTGTACGGTCTCTTCCAATTTGGCTCAAAATTACTGAGGGATTGATATCATCGATAAATGATATGAAGTACTGATGCATATTTCATGATTCATGTGGAAACAAATGACATATATCGGTATGAATAAATTCTAACACTTCAGGCGCTCTATATGACCATATCTTTTTGGTTTTTGTTTGTTTCCATTTGATACACTTGATACATGTATCAAAACCATAGTAATCTAGGAGACCCAATAAACCTTCAGCTATAAGCTTTTCCATCCTAGCTTTGGATATATAACATAATTGCTCAAGCTACAGTTTAGAGGATTTTTCGGACTTAGTAATTTTATTTGGTATAAGTTGTGCATTCATGGGATTTATTATTATTATTATTATTATTACTAGTACTTAACAAATACAAATTATCTTCATTTGTCAAACTTTCATTCCCAACAATCACATTGATTAAAGATAGTAAAACCATCGTTTGTCATAAGACAAGAATATCCATACAAGTTTAAAACTAGAAAAGAAATCCAGTTCCTTCAAAAAATAGGAACAAACATTACATTCTCTAAAAAATATCCAGTAGAAAATTCTAAATATAAATCATAAATTTCCAATACATGGCATGAGCTCCCGTCTACGGTGAAGATGGATCTTTCATCTTCACTTAGCATCCTACTCTTTGACATGCCCAACAAAGAAATACATACATGAGTTATTGCAGCCGTATTAACCCACAAAATATTCTTTCCCACAGAACCAAAATTACTTTCCAAAACAGCTAAAGTTGTGAGAATTCATTTGCTTAACATGTAAGGCCGGTGCTTCTCGTGATTCTTCTTTAAATGTTATTTCTCCTTACATAAAAAGCATCGACCAACCATCAATTCCTTAGCCTTTTTCTTCTTAGTTCGACTTTGACCCAATCTTTTCCATCAACCTTTCACTTAGGCCTCATCCCCTTCTTAGATGTTCATGTTCACTTCAGGCACTACCCCTTTTAAGTCTTTCATCTTCTTGTACGGCATGGGCAATTAATGCGTTGATATTCCACTTTTTCCGTATACAATTATAAGTGGACTGGAAATAATTAAATTTTTTTGGTAATGAGTGAAAAGTAAATCTTACCGCACACTCCTCAGATAAGTTTACGCCAACTTCCTTTAAATTTTGGGAAATGATAGACATTCCCAGAATATGCTCACAAATCATATATTTTCCAGTGTATTTATCTGTATATAGCTCATTAATAAGATATTACATATCTACCTTGTCATTCTTAGCAAATGCTTTCTTGACTTTTGCTAGAAAATCCGTAGCTATTGTAGTATTCATTGGAATAGGCCCATGAACTGTTACTTGTATTCCTTATAACATTATGGCCATGCATTCTCCCACTTTTCATGTTCTTTAGTTTCCTCATGTGTACTTTTCTGTCTAAGAGCAAAGAGTTTAAGGCTCATCATTGAATAGTCATATCCATGAACAAACAAATACAGTAACATATCTTCTTTCAATATAGCAAAGCCCCCCCCCCCCCAAACGGATTATAATCCAAGCAAACTAGGAAAAAACATATAACATACAACACAATTAGATTCGTAACATATAATAACTAACATGGATGAAAATGGTATATACATGTAAAACATAAAATACTATAATAATAGATATCGGAGGACAAATCATATTAGCATGTATTTGTGAGTTTGACAAAAATACCATAATCATTATTTTAATTTTCCTAATATCAGTGGAATCCTCTGGAGGGATGCTTTCACTTACTTCAATTAAAATAATGATAATTTATTTTTTCTAAGTACCGGTGAGACCCTTCGAAGGAATGATCTCACCTACTTAAATTAAATAATCACAAAGATCATTTTCAATGAGTTTTCTCCAATTCATGATTAATCAAACCCAAATATTAACTTTCTGGAATGGCGACAATATCTGAATTTAAATTAATGATAAGATTCATCCACCGAAAATTTGAAACCTTAGTCATGCATATCCATTTAAACATTAAAGTACATAAATAATTTATTTCAAAAACACATACAAAAAACAGCATGCCCAAACACTCTATCATGTGAAACATAGTGTTTTAAAAAAATGTTCACAATACTGTTCATATATAAAAATATTGTTTATAATATTGTTCACTTTCCGAAAAAACATCTTCCAAAAAACAATATTCACATTCAATTTTTTAGCCTTTTGATTCCATCACTAGGCTATCCATCCAGCCACCAACTGGTTATGATTTACCTCGCAAGCCACGATGTTCATCCACAACGTCAACACTTCACTTGCCACAGTGAACGTTTCCAGACATCCTTCAATCGTCAATAACATTATGGGTTAAGCAATCGATGAGTTGTTGCCCTGGTAGATTTGAATTAATTTGTTAAATTACAGATTGGTTGATGCTAGATTTGGGATAAACGTTTCAACCATCAATCAAATACTAAATCAGTCTAGAATACCTAAATTCTATCATACAATCAATTTATTTAATCAATTAAACATAAAAAAAATATTTTTAATAAGAATAAATCATTGTAAACATGCTTTTTATACAAATCATAAATCCATGCACTGACCATGTCAATTAAACATTTAATTCCAACGAAATGAATTTTGTACAGTAGGAAAAACATATATGATTCGATAATAGATATGCAATCGTTTATCCAATAAATTATAAGAGGGTTTTATGCCTATGACACCAATTGATAGATATTGAATGAATCACATCAATCAGTTCATCAAATACGCAGAAAAATAATACCATATTCTGATTTTACTATAAAATAAATAGAAGATGCACTTACCGTTTTATCTGTTATTACTACCTATTAATCCAGTTTTTGATATTCTATAGTTCTTTAGTAGAATTCAAGACCTATTCAAGAGATATCTGAAAAGGGCTGTTAGTGCTTTCAATCACAAATACGATGATTATCTTTGAGTTTAGATTTAGTAGAAGGAATACTCAAACTTTAACTTGTAAAAGATCATTAAAATATATATCGTCTTCTGATTTGGAACCACAACCCAGTAAATTGAATTTATAAATTTACATCATGAATTAAAAGTTCAAGCTTAAGTATTGAGATTTGGACTCAATCATTCACAGTGTCCAAATTTAACCGGGTTATCACACTTATAAGTCCATAATGCATTTTCACCTATAGGTATAATACACAACTAATTATATAATATAATTGATTTTAATATTAGACTACTTTATACAATGACTAAATACATATTTATCATACCGGTCCATAAATATACCAACATAAAAATAATTTAATCGTATAATTAGTTGTCAAAATAACAATTGAGTTAATTTTTACTAAGTTAAGTTTATGATTTAATGAAGTAATTAAAATATAAAAATTATTTTCCATGACCTTTATATATAAACTTTAGTTTTTATTTTGAAGAATGGATTTGGATAAAAAAATTAATTATCTAATATATTATGATAATAAGTTGTTTTAATTGTTCCTATGGAAATTTATTTTTAAGTGTTTTTAAGTTATACTATTGAATTATAAAAGTGTGATTTTTTTTTCGTTCTTGGTGCCTTTTTTAATATTATCTGTTTTTTTTTCTCCACACCTATTTTATTTGACATTCCCGAAATTTGTATTTTTTTTTCACTTTTTAATTTTTGTTATCCTTTATATATTGTTTATATCGTTCTTGTTTTAGTGAATTTGAACTTTTTATCTTTGTTGTCTCATGTTTTTTGTTTTCACTGTTCTTGTGTGCTTCTACAACTTTTGTTCATCTATGTACATGTTTTGATTGAGGACAAGTTTGATAGAACTAATTAAATGTCTAACTTTGGTCTATCACCAATGCAGAATATTGAACCCTCAATGTGATTAACTAATATACATAAAAACAATATACTAACCATTTTGCATGCTCCCATCCATATTCTTGGTTTGAATCTTTTTTATGTTCATGTTGCAATAAATATAGTTAGAAGTATTTTTCTCAATAAAACGACGAATGTCTTTTTAGCTTTAGGTTAAAGGAATGTATGGACCTCATGCTTCCTTTGATAGAAAAATACAATTATAAAGTAAATGTTAGAATATTCAGTGTATTAAGTTTCCTTGTATAGGCCTCTAAGTTCTCTATATATTGAGAGCCTTACTTGGGTTTGCATTATATATATAAAAAACAGTTCAATACAAAAAGGAATACTCCATAATAAAGACAAAACCCTAGCTACTTCCTGCGGCTACTTCTCTCTTTGTTTTAACATGGTATCAGAGCACGTGTGATTCTGGGAATTATGAACATCCTTAACAAAGATGGCTGGCAATGAAGTCGTGGTCAGTCAAATCTCTAATGAATTAACAATGCAGATTGCTGTCATTCTGAGAAATGGTCTCGGAACACAACAACAAACAACTAACCCCGAGAATTTATCCCTAGGGATTAAACTCGGTTGTGACAACTATGCCCTATGGGCAAACCTGATGAAGAAAGAAACTGGGGGAAGGGGGAGAGGTTCTCACATTACAAGGGAGCCGACACCTCCATCCAAAACTGACAACACATATACAAGGTGGGAACAAGATGATCAATGTGTTTTCACATGGATTATCCAGAATCTTGAATTCAGGTTGGTGAATAATGTCTCGCAATATCCCACTGCAAAAGCCCTCTGGGATGGGTTAGCCACCACATACGGTGCTGGTACAGATTCGTTACAGGTGTTTGACCTTCATAAAAGGGCTAATTCATTAAGGCAAGGGTCCGATACACTAGAAGACTTGTGGAACAAACTGCAAAACATCTGGATGTCTATAGATAGGCGAGATCCGAACCCTATGAAAGACCCAAAAGACATTCAGATCTACAATAAGAAGACTCAAGAACAAAGACTCTATCAATTGCTAATGGCGATTAATGACAAGCTGGAACCAGTCAAGAGAGATATCCTGAAAAAGGATCATCTTCCTTCCGTGGAAACAACATATGGTACAATACGAAGGGAAGTTGTCAGGCTTAATATACTAAAATCAAGTTCTTCTGATAGTGACTCGATTGAAATTGGAATGGGTTTGGCTGCTAAATATTTTGCACAAAGGTTTAAATTCTGATCCAAAGAGAAAGAAGATAAATCCAAGTTGTATTGCACTCATTGTGGGATGAAGAAACACACTAAAGATACATGTTTCCAGCTGGTTGGCTATCCAGAATGGTAGGAGGACGGTCATAAGGAGAAAAATAACCAGCGTTTCAGATCTAATGTCAAACGGGCTTCGTCTACAAGTGGCGGTGAAGATCCGACTAAAAATGAGCAAGGAAGTGGCACTGGTTTTGGAGGAATGGCAGCGAACTCCTATGAAAAACTTGGAGGTAAAGGGTTTGAGAAATCAATGAATTGGATCTTTGATTGCTGGGCTACGGACACCATGTCTTATGATCCTAAAGACTTTGGTGACATGTCATCTCCAAAGAAGTCCCATATTGAGACTGCTAGTGGAGAAATTTGTGAAGTCAAAGGGGGAGGTTCAATTATTTTTTCGGAAAAAATAGAAATTAAAAACTGCCTCTACATTCCTTCACTATCCTTAAAGTTATTATATGTTAGTCAAGTGACAAATCAACTCAACTGTGTGGTTCTTATGTATCCATTTTTTTTTGCATTTTACAGGACATTCGTAAGAAGGAGATCATTAGGCGTGGTACTGAACAAGAAGGTCTCTATTATGTTGATGGGGTAGTTCATAAGGGACATGCCATGCTTGCTCACGGAACAACCGAAAGGCAACTTTGGTTATGGCACCGACGACTTGGTCATCCTTTTTTTAGCTATCTTAAAAGTTTGTTTCCTAATCTTTTTTTGAATAATCCATTCATGATAAATGTGAAACCTGCATTCTTGCAAAAAATCATAGGGTCTCATTTAATCAAAGTAATACTAGATTTGATTATGCTTTTTCGCTAATCCATTCTGATGTTTGGGGTCCAGCACCAAATTCCACTTACAATCAAATCAGATACTTTGATTTATTTGTGGATGATTTCTCAAGAATGACTTGGATATACTTCATGAAACATAAATCGGAAGTACAAGAAATATTTGTTTGTTTTTACAAAATGATTTTGACTCAATTTGATTTTTTTTATAGATTCTCCGTTCTGATAATGGAACAGAGTTTGTCAACCAAACAATGCATAATTTTTTCAAAACAAATGGTCTTATCTGATGAGTCCGGTTTCTGTCACCACTTTTTATGGGAACCGGACAGGGTCAATTCAAAAAATGTCCACCTTACCGGACAGGGGCAGTTCGGACACCATCATCTATTGAACTATCCGAACAGAACTAAAGTACTTAAAACACTAATCACTTTCTCACTAAGCTGCCTATTTACTTACTTAAAACTAATGGGTCTTTAAACTTGACCCGAATCTATTAAACGCAACCCGAAAGCCCATAAGGCCCAAATGTGAGGGTATAAATACCCAACCACCAACATTAAATGAGGGTAAAGAAAATTAAATACAACCAGGCAGCTTAATTCTCCCTCTACATTCTACCCAAACATTAAATACTCACAAAACTCCATAAAACTCTAAACAAAAATTACAAAATTACCCTCAGACAAAAATAAACCACACCATTATCCATCAAACCACTTGTCCAAACACACCTCAACAAAACGGTACTTCAGAACGAAAAAATCGTACTTTACTTGAAAAAACTTGTGCTATTATGATTGAATCTAGAGTTCCTCATTCTCTTTGGCCAGAAGCTCTTGCTACAGCCACGTATCTTACAAATCGTCTACCAACCCGATGTCTAGGAAATAAAACTCCATTACAAGTGCTTGCCACCCAAGTTACAATTCCATCTGTTATGACCTTACCACCTCGTGTCTTTGGTTGTTCGGTGTTTGTTCATATCCCTAAAACTAGTCAAAACAAACTTAATCCGTGTGCTGAAAAGTGTGTATTCGTTGGGTATGGTGTCCATCAAATGGGTTATCGGTGTTACAATCCGGTTACTCGTCGAATCCATGTCACCATGGACTTTGACTTCTTAGAATCCGATTATGTTTTTTACCACCAATCTCATGTTCAGGGGGAGAAAGTAAGTGAATTACTCGACTGGTTTCTATATGATAGTTACTTTGAGGATGTGCCGACAGAGTCGGTAGATGGCGTCACCGAACACGCCTCTTCCAACATAAATGAGACTGACGAGGTAGTTCTTACCACCAATGATTCTCTCGAAGACAATGTCCAACAAGAAATAAATGTCATGGATACTACCAGCGAATCAGCCGAAGAAAATATCCATCAAGAGGTAAACAATTTACAATGTCATAATTCACAAAATGCTACTGACCATGACATTTCAGGAAGTTCATTTGTTAAAACTCAAACTCTGGTTCTTCCCCCAAGAAAAAATATAAGGGTTCCTCCTAACCGGTATTCACCGGAACACGTTCCTCGTGCTTCTACATATCCGGTAAAAACAGACAGGAAAGGAATGAAGAAGATTTGAAAGGCGTTTTCAGCTACTATTCTCTCTGAACAAATCCTTAAAACAACTTAAGAAGCTAAGAAGATGACTGAATGGCATGAGGCAATGAATACCGAAATGGAAGCTCTAAAAAGGAATGGTACATAGGAGAATTGTGTGTTACCACAAGGGAAGAAAATAGTCGGGTGTAGATGGGTGTTTAATATAAAATATAAATCCGATGGCACCGTTGAGCGACACAAGGCAAGATTGGTTGCCAAAGGATATACACAAACATATGGTATAGACTACTCTGAAACGTTCTCTCCGGTTGCAAAGATTGACACTATCAGAGTTTTACTTTCAATAGTCGTGAATAAATATTGGCCTCTTCATCAATTTGATGTAAAGAATGCTTTCTTACATAGAGACTTGGAAGAAGAGGTATATATGGAACCCCCACCAGGGTTCTCTGATGGTTTTCAAGAAAATGAGGTATGCAAACTGAAAAATGCATTATATGGGCTCAAACAGTCTCCTCGTGCTTGGTTTGGGAGATTTACAATAGCCAAGAAGCAGTATAGCTACAAACATAGTAATGGGGATCATACCTTGTTTTACAAAAGGAGAGGAGAATTAGTCACTTGTCTTATAATATATGTCGACGATATGATTATAACGGGGAATGACGAAGAATAATTTAGCTTTCTTAGGAAAAACCTCTTCAAGGAGTTCGAAATGAAAGACCTTGGGGGATAGAAGTATTTCCTAGGAATCGAGGTTCTTAGGTCAAGAGGATGGATTTATATCTCCCAACATAAATATATATTGGATTTATTAGCTAAAGTTGGCATGGTGGATTACAAACCAAATGACACTCCTAAGGTTGTGAATCACAAACTAAAGATAATTGAAGGGGCCAGACCAGCGAGTAAAGAAAGGTACCAAAGGTTGATGGGAAAATTAATTTACCTGGCTCACACTCGACCCGATATTGCATACGTGGTGGAAGTAGTTAGCTTGTTCATGCATCATCCTCAGGAACACCATACGGAGGCAATAATGAGGATTATTCGATATCTCAAAGGCACACCAGGAAGAGGCATAATTTTTTAAGAAAAATGGACACCTTGATGTTAAAGTATTCACAGATGCTGATTGGGGAGGGAATCCGAACGAAAAACGATCAACTACTGGCTACTTTACTCTTCTTGGAGGTAACTTGGTGACTTGGAGGAGTAAGAAACAGAAAGTAGTATCTTTGTCAAGTGCTGAATCAGAATTTAGAGGAATCATTAAGGGGATTATCGAGATATTTTGGTTAAAGAAGATAATGAAAGAAATCGGATCCCCTCTTAAGTGTCCAACTCAGTTAATGTGCGAGAATAAAGCTACGATTAAGATTTCAGGGAAACCCGGTACATCACGATTAAACAAAGCACGTTGAAATAGATAGGCACTTCATAAAAGAAAAGATTGAACATGGGACAGTCGAACTTCCGTTTGTTAGATCTGAAGACCAACTGGAAGACATCCTGACAAAAGCGGTTGCTGCAAGAACATTCGAATCAGTTTTATCCAAGTTGGGTATTGGTGATTCCACTACACAACTTGAGTGGGAGTGTTAGAATATTCAGTGTATTAAGTTTCCTTGTATAGGCCTCTAAGTTCTCTATATATTGAGAGCTTTACTTGGTTTTGCATTATATAAAAAAACAGTTCAATACAAAAAGGAATATTCCCTAATAAACATAAAACTCTAGCCGCTTCCTGTGGCTACTTCTCTCTTTGTTTTAACAGTAAATGAGCTTTATGCTTACTTTTTTCACTTTGTGATCGGATACCACAACCACTAAATTATTTTTATTAATTTAGTTCTTGAATTATCAGTTTATGCCTAAGTGTTGAGATTCAGAATCAATCGTTTACAATGCAAAATTCAACCCGATTACCTCACTCATCCCTCTATAACGTCTTTTTACCTATAAGTCCAATTCATATTTAATTATATATAATATAATTAATCAAATTGGTTATTAATTGGACTACCTTATGATAATGACCAAATATATATTTAGCATATCGATCCATAATTATTCCAAAATTTCCCACTTAGATCGTCATATATTACTCAAGAATATATTTAACTTCAACGGTACAACTATGTACATGATCAATAAACAATAAGGGATTAAAGACATGTTTCTCGTAATATAAATAATATGATGCATTAATAATCACATTATTTCTATCAATCAAAACTTAGTCCGGTTATGGTGTGCAGTTCAAGAATAATATAATATTTAATCATGCATATGTAATCTTAAATGGTCGTACTTTGTAGATCTAATAAAATAACAGATGTCAAGAAATTTAATCAAATCATATATTGCAATAAAATTATATGTGTACAATACTGCAAATATAAATTGGATTATATTTCAAAAGCTCACAATCAAACTAAAAATCCTCTAAATCAATCACACTCATTCTGATCGTGTGTTCATGGAAAACCTTAGGCAATACTGTCTTTGTAAGAGGATCTGTTATTATGAAGTTTGTACTGATGTGCTTTGTATTTATCAGACCCCTTTGAACTTTCTTTCTAATAAATATGAACTTTATGTTTATGTGTTTGGATTTAGACGAGCTTATGTTACTGTTAGAGTACTGCACTATGGAATTTTTGTCACAATATAACCTCATGGGACCTTCTATCCCTTACACAATATGCAAATCAGTGACAAACTCATACATGCATAATGATCGGTTCAATACCTCAAAGCACGCAACAAATTTGGTCGTCATAGTGGACGATACAATAAGTGATTTCTTTACCATTTCCAGGATATTACATCTCCAACTAACAAGAATATGTTTATCGAAATGCTTTTCAGTGTGTCTATAAATCCACCAAAATCTGAGTCAGAATACCCAATGATCTCAAGATTTTTCGACTTCTTATATGTCAACATGAACAATTTCGTTCCTTGCAGATATCAGAATACCATTTTTAATGAATTCCAATGGTCCATGCATGGGTTACTTACATACTTTCCCAACATATTCACATCGAAGACAATGCATGGCCTACTACAAACTTAAACATACATTAACCTCTTAACTGTTGAAGCATAAGAGTTCGTTATCATTTCCTCAATCCTAAGTATTATCTTTGGACATTGACCCAAACTTAGTCAGTCACCCTTTTCTCTAATTGTATTCAAGGGTTTGTAGTTTGAAAACCTGTAATATTGTATACACTTTCAATATATGAATTTTGTGAAAATCCAATACTACATGAGTGATCTTGATGTGTTTGTATCTCTAACACAAAAACTGAATCGCCACGATTCTTCATATCAAATTTGTTCAGTAGAAATTTCTTTGTAGTGTGTAATAATTTCTTATGATTTAAGGTAAGAAGTATGTTATCGACATAGAATACCATAAATATGAAATTACTTCCACTGAACTTGTGATACATACAATCCTCAACTGAGTTGAGCTCTAAGTTAAAAGAGACGTTTACCTCATGAATTTTTGGTACCACTGACGAGTGGCATGTTTGAGCTCATAAATAAAGTTCTTGAGCATGCATACTAGATTCTTTGATTTACATATTTCTAAGAATTCTTATTGTACCATATAGAACGTTTCCTCAATATAACCACTGAGAAATTCACTCTTTATATCTATTTGATGAAGCCTAAGATCAAAGTGTGAAATGTATGTCATGATTGTTCTAAATGGAATTCATCGTCGATTCCAGAGAGAAGGTTTTTCTAAAATCAATCCTTTCATGTTGGGTATAACTTTTTGCTACAAGGCATGTTTTATGTCTTTTCATATTACATAGGAAATTGTGTTTGGTTTTGTAAACCCACTTACAACCAAATGCATTGTTACCTTTGGGTAATGGAACAAGTTCTCATATTGCATTATCTTGCATCGATTTATATTATTCCTTCATAGCATCCATTATATATCAGATAGTTAAATATTTCTATGGCTTGCTTGTAAGGAAAGAGATAATCTATAGTTACAGCACATGACTCTTCATGTTCCTCAATATATATTATATAATCATGATGTATAACATTCTTTTTTTCTCTCGCGGGCCTTCTTAATATCATCAATACTTCTTGTTGCACTTTTTAAGGAGGTAGAGTTTGATCCTCATGAGAGATGTCATTTTGATCTTCTTATGGAATGTTATCTTAAGTATCCTCTTATTCTAACTGGACCACATTCGTGTCTTGGTTAAAACCCTCAAATGAAATATGAATGTTATGAGTGTAACCTTATTTTAACGGCGCCGAAATGATTAGCAATAAAATCCAATCTTCTGATACCTGATTATTTTTGTTATAACCTTTATGAATATCTATAAGTTCCTTCTCAAAATGAACATTCGTTCCATAATGTTTTCCCCAAACTCAACATCCTCAAGAAAATTTACCGTTCCCATCTCAAAAATACTACCAGTACGAGGATCATAAAATTGTAAACTCATATAATATTTGGAATAACCAATGAAGAAGCAGTAAACCATATTTGGGTCAAATTTATTTTCATGAGGTTTGTATGATCTTACCTCAGCTGGACATCCTCATATTGGCATATGCAGTTAGTTAAAAATCGACTTCTTAGTGTACCATGCAAAGAAATCAGACATGGCTTGTTCTAGCCGAATCAACCGACCATGTATTATTTTCAACAAACTTAAGATTAACTTCTAAAACAACAAAAAACATGAGATCACATTTGCCATCAACTTTTCACTTTTGCCTCATCCCCTTCTTGGACACCACCATGTTTACTCCAGACAGCTTCTTTTTAAGTTGATCCTCCTGTAGTGCAACGTGTGTTATCAATTCATTGATTTTCTATTTTTCCAACATGAAGTTGTAAGAGATTAAAAAACAAACCCCACAACACATTCTTCAGGTAAGTAAACCCTGATTTCTTTTAACTTTGTTGCAATCATATACATGCCCAGAATATGCTATAAGATATCAACTTTGCGTGTATATATCTTGGTAAATATCTCACTAATGAGACGTTGTACCTTTAACTTCTGTGAGACACTTGAAAGCACTGGTAGCATATTTTGGGATATCCCTATGAAATGTAATTAGTATTCTTTGAAGAATAGCAACCAAACACAATCCATTAGACTATTCTCCATTTTAATACTCTTTTGTTGCCTTATGTGAACTTTCCCGAGTTAGACTACCCAATTTAGGTTTCATTGATGTGAGCTCATAATCATGACAATTCAAATACAACTATATATAATTTGTCCATTAGTTAAAATCTGAGCAATCTAGCATTGTGGGTTGTTCTCCATTGGATTGCAATCCATAATATAAATTAGAAAAAATATAACACGAAACACATAGTTAATTTTGACATATAACAACTTATAATGATTGAATATGGCATATAGCATAAAACATAATATTCTATGGTAATACGATACTTAAGGGAAAATCATACTAACACATATTTATGATTTCACCTATTTATATAAAATAAACGCAAGGATTAATTTAATTTTCCTAGTTCAGTTAAAAACTCATAATGATCAATTTTCAATAGAGTTTCGCCAGTTAATGATTAAACAAATCCAAGTATTAACCTTCCGGAGGACCGCTAATATTTGAAAGTAAATTAAACCTTTAAACCTTTTCGGATTCTATGATCTTCAAGGAGATCAATTAATTTTCTAGAGGGTCGATTAAATGATTATATTATTCTCCAACCCAAATTTGAAACCTTCCATATAATCATTCAAACAAATAAAATATTTATTTCAGAAATACATACAAAATACAGCATGTGTGAACACTAATCATGTGAAATAAAAAAATTAATTATTTAATTAACTAATAATTTTTTAATATATCTTTCGAAACACCCTACTGCTGCTGACAGCTGTCGTTGGACATCTGCCCAGCTATCAGCCTCCCTGTTGAAACTATAGGTTGAGATTTCTTTGTTTTCGTTGTCTTATATTTCTTTTTTTCGATGCTCCCACATCTCGTGTTTGCTCCTGCAACTAGGAAAATACAACTTAAAACTCTAGTTGCATAAAACTCGTTACTTTGTCCGCTTTGTGACTGAGGACCACAATCACTAAATTGTTTCTATAAATGTAGTAACTAAATTATCAGTTGTGGTCTAAGTATTATTATTTAAACTCAATCCTTCACATTACTCAAATTCAATTCGCTTACTACACTTATTTTTAGATAATGTTTTTTCACCTATAAATATAATTCTTTTTTAATTAGATATAATATAATTCATCTGAATATATATTAATTGGACTACTTAATACCAAATATATATTTAGCATATTGACCAATAATTATTTAAACAAAATTTGTCTTATCTTGATTTTGTTGGTCGAGCCAATTCAAATACAGCTATATATAATTTGTCCATTAGTTAAAGTCTGAGCAATCTAGCATTGTGGGTTGTTCTCCATTGGATTGCAATCCATAATATAAATTGGAAAAAATATAACACACAACACATAATTAATTTTGACATATAACAACTTATAATGCTTGAACATGGCATATAGCATAAAACATAATATTCTATGGTAATACGATACTTAAGGGAAAATCATACTAACACATATTTATGATTTCACCTATTTATATAAAATAAACGCAATGATTAATTTAATTTTCCTAGTTCAGTTAAAAACTCATAATGATCAATTTTCAATAGAGTTTCTCCAGTTAATGATTAAACAAATCCAAGTATTAACCTTCCGGAGGACCGCTAATATTTGAAAGTAAATTAAACATTTAAACCTTTTCCGATTCTATGATCTTCAAGGAGATCGATTAATTTTCTAGAGGGTCGATTAAATGATTATATTATTCTCCAGCCCAAATTTGAAACCTTCCATATAATCATTCAAACAAATAAAATATTTATTTCAGAAATACATACAAAATACAGCATGTGTGAACACTAATCATGTGAAATAAAAAAATTAATTATTTAATTAACTAGTAATTTTTTAATATATCTTTCGAAACACCCTACTGCTGCTGACAGCTGTCGTTGGACATCTGCCCAGCTATCAGCCTCCCTGTTGAAACTATGGGTTGAGATTTCTTTGTTTTCGTTGTCTTATATTTCTTTTTTTCGATGCTCCCACATCTCGTGTTTGCTCCTGCAACTAGGAAAATACAACTTAAAACTCTAGTTGCATAAAACTCGTTACTTTGTCCGCTTTGTGACTGAGGACCACAATCACTAAATTGTTTCTATAAATTTAGTAACTAAATTATCAGTTGTGGTCTAAGTGTTATTATTTAAACTCAATCCTTCACATTACTCAAATTCAATTCGCTTACTACACTTATTTTTAGATAATGTTTTTTCACCTATAAATATAATTCTTTTTTAATTAGATATAATATAATTCATCTGAATATATATTAATTGGACTACTTAATACCAAATATATATTTAGCATATTGACCAATAATTATTTAAACAAAATTTGTCTTATCTTGATTTTGTTGGTCGAGCTTTTATTATGCTATTATTAGTATGGACAAATTTTGATTTATTTTATATTTTCTGATTTGTTTGGGATTCATTTTCTATATTAATAATAAATTAAAATAAAAGTACTACTATATTACATAATTATAATATATCGTTCTAGCTTTTTTTGGAAAACCGCAACCACTATTCAACGAACGCACACATAGTAAATTCACCGTATGACACAAACATATTTAATTTTTTTTATATAAAAAAATAAACGCATAACTTTTCATCGCGGACTTATATAGACATTTCATAACAACATATCTATCTAGTTTGTATCTAAAAAAAATTAAATAAAAAGTTGAAATAAATCCATCTACAAATCCAGCTAAGTTTTATTTTGTATTTTAAAAATAAATAAATAAAAAGTTAGGGTGGTATTTCAATCAGAATAAATTCATCTACATGCCCAGCTAAGTACAAACACATTAATATATGCATCTAGACAGTGTGTAAAAATTACTATATAATATCCAAAGACAAGAAAATAAGCCGGCTCACTAATGCTGGACCATTAAGGAATAACAAGTATACCTTCCCACGTTACTTAGAACATCAATTTATTTTGTCACATAAAAAACCAACCAACTATGCCTTAAATGTTTGTGATAGAATCTTTCTTTAAGGAGCTATGTATAAACAATGCAGCATCTATCTCTTATATTTATTATTTTTTGCGGGGTTTCGTGTATGTTATATTTTATTTAGGTGGTTTAGATATTGTAGTCGTGACTCGTGGTATTATACTTACAAAAATAAATCTCCGCTAAAGATACACAAATATCGCTAGTGTTTTATTTTATAATATATATTTTTAAACAGTTGGTGAGATTAATTATTAAATAAATTATATACCACAAAATCATCAATTGATGACGAAAGAAAAACTAAGAAATAAGATCGTGTTTTACGGAGAATCGTTGTCCGGTTCGTTGGGTCCAGACTAAAAAGACACTGCTTTTATAAAATCATAACAAAATTTTGAAAAGCATTCGCCCGCATGTTTTATTTTGTATAAAGTCACCGACAAATTTGACAACTATATTCAATTCAAAGATTGATCGACACAAAACATCTTACGATTAAAGAGAGAAATCGAACTTAAATTTGAAAGCAGGACGTGACTACTAATTTATTGACATTCATCTAGGTATTTCTTTTGGGTAGAATTCCTCTACATATTCACTAAATCAAAGCTTCTACTTCTGGATTTAAGTAAAATAAAAATATATTTAATTCATTATTAAGAAAATATCATTCCTATATAATTATAATTGGTTAGGTACCGATAAGTAATAAAAAAATTATTTAAAAAAATAATTAAAAGCACGGTAAAGTCTATAATCTACCGGTCAATGTTTAGTGAAACATTGTTTGATTTTTAAACCAAAGTTAATTAATGAGAGAGTTATTATTATTAAAAAAATTATCTAATTTATTTATCAAATATTATAAAATTTGAAATAATAACTTTTTTACTACATTTTTATTTTGAAAAGAGCTACGAAAAAAATAACAGAATAATTTGTTTTTGAAAAATCTTTATGAAGATAGTCAAAACTAGGGATGATAATGGTTGGAGATAGGTGTGGGTATACTTAAACCCGCAACTTATATCGTCTATGTTCTTCTAAACTCATACCTTAACCTGTACCGTTCGGATAGCAATATTGTTTTCCCACACCTGAATCTATCAGGTTCAGATACCCATTAAAATGATGTCGGCAATACTATATAGAGAACAAAATCATATCTTACCTTCTTGAGTTTGATTTAGGGATGCGGTACAAAATCATATCTTACCTTCTTGAGTTTAATTTATGCCTTATCGAGTATGTTAGATAATTGATTTAAGATATAATCATATTTTTCTTGTACATGCATTATCTTTAAAACTTAAGAGATCCATATACCAAACCATTAGTTCAAACATTAATAGGCTCGATATTTAAAGGATATGACTAAAACTCTTAAAATAATATTTTACAGATGATGGTACCCAATTTGAGAATTGATATTTCTCATCTTCTTTCATCTTAATCGGTAACTTATTCTCTACAACTTTACATAGCACTTGTGGTACTAAAGAAGATTTCAACTTAATTTTTGACAACACCAAATTGGATCCCTCATCAAATCTTTTGATTATTTTATTTTGTTGATGTAGATGCTATTGATAACCGTTAACGCAATAACCTACACCATCTGATACCAATTTGTTAGAAATCAAGATGTGACATCCATCATAAATGGCTCATACACAAAACATAATAAAATTCAAAAGAAAAATAACACTTGATTATAATATGGTTCAACAATAATTTCTACGTCCAAGGACTGTCAGAATAAAGTGTTTAAGTATGATAGAAGAATGTTACAGTGTTATTTTTTTATAACCTTATGATACTAGTAAAAAGGATTTGAACAAAAATATATCATTGTTTTCCAGATAATGGCCTCAATGTGCCTAATAACTTGACTATTAAACAATAATTAAAAAATCACCATGGACACAAGAGTCACTATGGACACAAAATGAACCATTATATGATCATTTCTAAAAGCTTTAAGACTATTTGACTCATTCTCAAACAATATCTCCCTTGAGACTAATATTATTTCTTCACTACCAAAAAGTTCTATTCATCCAACTTCCTGAATTCTCATAGGACATTCACTTGATGCTGCAAAACACCAGTTCTGTTTATGCACTCCAGAAACTTATGAACTGATACTTCATTGGTTATTATATATGTTGTATTATCGTGTGCAGACACTTTCTTCACATTAACAAATTATTTTTATATTACATTGCACATAAAATGATACATATTATATATGTGCTTTATACGCTCGTGATACATATGGTTTGTTGTAAGGTGTATGGCATTTTGACTATCACAAAATACATTTATGTTAGTTCGATCCAAACCTAAATCTTTCATAAAATAATACAACCATATTACCTCTTTATCTGCCTCTGTTATCACATAAAGTGATACATGTTATCCATGTGCTTTATATGTTTATGGTTCATCTAGTTTCTTGTAAGTTATATAACACTTTGACTATTACAAAATACCTTTGTGTTAGTTTGATGCAAACCTAAATCTTCCATAAAACCTTACAACCGTACTGCATCCTTATTTGCCTCTATTGTAATCACGTATTCAGCATCGATTGTAGACAGAGCCACAATAACTTGTAATATGTTTTCCATCTAATCGCACTTTCAGCTAGAGTAAACGCATATCTTGTCAAATACCTCGTTTTCTCCATTTTCTAACAAAATCAAAATTCATAAAACCAGCCAATGATCTTGCTGCATCGTTCAACAATCCACCATGATCAGTTTTAGAAGATCAAACCAATATTTATGGTGTTCTTAAGATATCAAGTATCTATTTAATTATCTTGTAGTTTTTTTCTCAAGGCATCCCATGTATATGTTGACCATACTATCCGTGTGTTAAAAAATCATCACGTGTGCACACCATAACATATATGATACTTCAAACTACACTTGAATATGGAACCTTCAACATATCTTCCAACTCAACATGATCACTGGCTCATCCTAATCCATATAACTTTAAATGAATGTAAAATAAGATTCTAGTATTGTTGCATTGAACATGTTAAATCATTGCATCACTGTCTCAATGTAGCTTATTTAGTACAAGTATAACGGTCATACAACTTTGTCCTCATAATTTCCATCCCTAATTTTTTTCCATTCATCTTAAAATCAACATTAAAATTCTTATATATCTTGATAATTTGTGACATGCTAAATACAACAATGATAATATCATCTATATACATTAAAAATAAACTAATAACATTCTAACAATTGTTGATGGTACACATAACTATCATATAGACTCCTTATGAACCATTTTAACACTATAGATCTAATAGATTATTTGTATAATTTCCTAGATTATGGTTTCAAGCCATACAATGACTAATTCAGTAGACAACCCTTATTCTTTATTTTATGTTTGGTAAATACCTCTCTTCATTTCATTTAAATTTCTTCATCTAATTCACCATGTAGAAATAAAGTTTTCACTTCCAACTACTCAAGTTCTAAGCCTTACAAAACTACTATGATTAACATAGCCAAAATTAAAATTTGTTCAGCATTATACAAAATACTTCATTGAAGTTAATTATTATTTTTTTGAGTAAAACCCTTAGTGAGTAGCCTTATCTTAAATTTAGGTGCCTCAAATCTTGGGCTATTTTTCTTTTTCTTGAATACACCTGCTACTTTCTTTCATTCAACAAAATTATCAAGAATACATTTATGATTCTTATGAGGAAATTCAGTCTCTTTCTATCGATCTGTTTATGAAATTTTTATAGCTTCCCCAAAATTACTAGGTTATTGCATCTCAACTTCTTTCACAATTGATAGAGCATATGAAACTAGGTTTACATACCTTATTGGTGGTCTAAACTCTCTTAGTTCTATATCCGATACTATGCTATAAGGTTGTTATTTTGGTTCAGATGCATCATCATTACTATCACATGATGATGAGCCTTCACCTCATAATCCTAGATCCACCTCATAATCATTATAATTATTAGAACTACTAGGAACAGATTCATTCTTAAGTTCCACTTGTTTACTCGTATATGATCATAGTTCTACCATTTATCCAACATTTATTTGACTGTCTAGCAAAGAAGACTCATTAAAGTCACATTTAATTGAATGAGAAAACCTAGAGACTTAGGAGCGGTCCACCATAACTTGTATCTCTTAACTCTAGCAACATATCATAAAAATATACACATGTTTACCTTCGGCTCAAGTTTATCATCTCTCATATGAGTGTGCATATGAAAACCGAACATCATCAACTACTTATAATCAGTCAATAATCCAAAACAAATATCAAAATGAATCTTACAAAATATAGTCGTTGATGGAAATTGATTCACCAAGTAACAAGCCATATTGATAGATTTACCCCAAAATTTATTTCTCACGCTAAAATGCAAGATCATGCTTCGTACCTTATCACAAAACACTATATTCATTCTTTATGTGATCACATTTGATCATGGTGTTCTATAATATGTATGATGACGCATTATTCCATCAATATCACAAAAATCCTTGAATATACAACTACAAGATTCTAACACATTATCTATCCTAAAATGCTTGATCTTTTTCCATTTCGGCTTTCCGATCATCATCTTTCATTTGATAAAGATTTAATATTCCTCATCATTTATTTTTATTTTTAAATAAACTCATACCATCCTTGAATAGTCAACGATCAGTCTCATGTAGTATATAACTCGACTCTTTGATAAAGTTCTGTTTCGGCCCCAAAGGTTTGAGTAAATATAATCCATTGTCCTTTTAGTATTTATTACAACTAAATTGCTAAATTTCACTTTAGCTTTCTTTCCAAACATACATTATTCATAAAATCCTAATGATTCTGCTTTATATCATTTCATCATATATTTATTTCTCAAAACAATCGATTCTTTTTCACTTATGTGACTTAAGAGACAATGCAACAACTGATTATGATCTTGTTGACTCTAGTTTACTACTCTTCGATGATGCTACTACGAATCACTCATAATAACATTATCTTAGAAAATATACAACCTATTTTTCAAACTTTCTTTCATGAAAACCATCGAATTATTTACCCTTCGATTATACCATTGTCTACACAATACTTGTAACCCCGATAGTTTAGTGCTTAAAGAGATATCAGATTGCTATTTACCCCAGGAACATGCCAGCATGTCACGATCATGACAACACCATTGAACATTCCCATCATGACGTTATCGATCATACTAACAACAAATATACCCAAATAATCTATCTTTGTAAGTAGCAAACCAATATTTGAACGAACACATATGATATGTAGCATTAGTATCGTGTACATGAGAGTTTTTCCCATATTCAACACTCACAAACAATACAACTCATGCACCATTGTTTTCACTATCATCAAAATTATTCACATATTATACCGATTTTACATCGTCTTTCTTTTTATTTATCTTCTTACCTTTCAACTTCAGACAATCTCTCATATAATGACCATACCCACCGTATTCAAAACATTTGTAATTCCTGGCTTTTAACTTGGATCATCTATAATTCTTCTTCTTTGGAGAATTCACCTTATTGCTAGATTTTCGCATGGGCATAAAACCTTTTTATTTTGTCTAATTGTCTGGATGTAGTTGCGTCAACTCATTTAATTTCAGTGCTCTTTTGACATCCCCTCGAGATAATATGTTCTTATTATACATGACTATGTCCCCGAATTATCATTGAAAGTTGGTAACGATTTCAAATATCAACCCTTATCATCTATTGCGATATCGATATTTTCGAGATCTATGATAATTGATTTAAAATTATCAAGATGTTCTTTCGTGGATATGCATTCTTTAAATCTAAAATTATACGACCGTTTTTCAAGCATAAGCGGCTCACAATTGATTTTTATGAGTAAAGTTTCCCCAACCTTTTTTCATGTGCATGCAACAATATTCTCACTGCTAATCTTTGCGAAGAACGTTATCCCTTACACTCATTAAAATCCAACATAGAGCCATTTTCTAAACATCATCTTTCTCCTATTCCTTCTTAATTGACTTATTCTCCATACCCTTTCACAACATTTGCAGTACCAAAAAATATTTCAACTTAATCTTCCACAACGCAAAACTGAATCATTCGTCAAATCTGTTGATTTTTATTTTTATTTTGTTGATATAAACGTCATTGTTAGTTTTTAAGTATAATGACATACGCTCTGATACCGGTTTATTAGAAATCGAGATGCAGTAGTCAATACATATGCTTCATACACAAAACAAAATAAAATTTAAAAATATTTTTTATAACATAATTCGACAATAGATGTGTTTCAATATAGTTAAAAAATATTGTAAATTTTAATACGATATATTTTATAACCATATAAAAAATTACACACACAATATATACTTATTTTTAAATAATAAATTCAATAGACCTAATAACCTTAGTTAAACAATAATAAAGTAATCACCATAGATAAAAGAAATCAACACAAGCATTAAAAAAATCATTATATAACCAAAAAAACTATTAGATTCATTCTCCATTAGATATTTACATCAAAAATTAAAAAACAACTTAGATGGTATTAATGCCACGTTCTCCAAAAAATTGTCGGTTCATCATTAGGAAACTATTTGGATAGTAGAAATCGGCTTTGAACAGTACATCGTTCATCGACTATCGCGTTTGGTGGCAGATAGTCCATTGACTTTCAAATGTCCGTTGACAGTCTCTATACTATCGCATTTGGATAAAGTTAGTCCACCAGATCCTCTGATCCACGAGAGGTTGCCACCTGTCACCATAGTCCCCAAATTTTTGTATCACCACTAGTCCTTTGAGTTTAGTTATTCTTAATATTCTACATTTTGGGTTTGACCTAAACTCAAGGAATTAGTGGTGATACAAAAATCTGAGGACTATGATGACATGTGGTAGGCTCTCATGGATCAGAGGATTTGGTGGACTAACTTTATCCAAACGCGATAGTGCAGGAATTGTCAACGGACATTTGAAAATCAAAAGACTATCTGCCACCAAACGCAACAGTCGATGGACGATTTACTGTTCAATGCCGTAGAAATTCTTAGGGTTCTTTAACAAAATTCAAATTTCCGTCTACATTGGTTGTATGTTTTTTAATCGGAATAAATCCACCTATCTACATAGCTAAGTTTAAAAATACATTACTCTACCGGTTATGCATAAATGCACGATATTTATCGGAGACGGTATGTGTAAAAATTGCTATATAATATTCAAAGACAATAAAATAAGCCGGCTAACTAATGCTGGACCATTAACTAACAACAAGTATACTTTCCCACGTTACTTAGAACATAAATTTATTTTTTCACATGAAAAACCAACCGTGTTTGTTATGGAATCTTTCTTTAAGGAACTATGTATTATTTATGCAGCATCTTTGTTTTATATTTATTCTCTTTTGCGGGGTTTCGTGTATGTTTTATTTTATTTAGGTGGTTTAGATATTGTAGTCGTATTATGCTTACAAAAATAAATCTCTGTTAAAGGTACACAAGTATCACTACTCTATTATTTTTATACTATCTATTTAAAAAGTTGGTGAGATTAAATATTATTTAATTTTATACTACACAAAATCTACCATTGATGGCTAAAAATGCTAAAGACATACAGAAATGTTTATTTTTTAATTTTTCTTTTTTCTAATAAAAGTCCTGTTTAATTGAAAAAAAAAAACTAATAAAAGGTAAAAGAGTTCAAAATCAGAAATCCAAAACACTGACTAAATAAATATCATATTTTTATTAAATGAGGAGAAAAATAAGAGCGAACTTGCAATACGAAAATGGAGAACAAATTATAGACATAAACACCAACAAAAACTAAAGAAATATATACATTAATAGTAAAAACAATTATATAAGAAACCGATGATAACAATTATATGTTTTATTTTATTTAGGTGGTTTAGATATTGTAGTCGTATTATGCCTACAAAAATAAATCTCTGCTAAAGGTACACAAGTATCACTACTCTATTATTTTTATACTACCTATTTTTAAACAGTTGGTGAGATTAAATATTATTTAATTTTATACTACACAAAATCTACGATTGATGGTTAAGAATGCTAAAGACATGAACAAATGTTTATTTTTTAGTTTTTCTTTTTTCTAATAAAAGTCCCGTTTAATTGAAAAAAAACTAATAAAATGTAAGAGTTTAAAATCAGAAGTCCAAAACACTGACTAAACAAATATCACATTTTTATTAAATGAGGAGAAAAATAACAGCGAACTGCAATACGAAAATATAGAACAAATTATAGACAAAAACACCAACAAAAACTAAAAAAATATATACATAAATAGTAAAGACAATTATACAAAAAACCATAATAAAGTTTTACAGAATATGCTGTTTCATAAAAAAAGTACTCATAAATACTTACTCAACTATCTCATTACCATCTACTACCCCAAAAATGCATACTATCAATAGATATCTAGACCTAAAAAATGGACAAAAATATCCTCACTAGTATAAATAGGTTGTTTTAGGTTGAAAACCTTTTTTCCTTTTGAACTAAGACCTTTCAGTACATATTCCCTCTCAGACACACTAAACTCAGTTAAATCACTAAACTCACTAAGCCTATACTCAGTAACCATCCCAGCTACCTCCGACGACACCTATGGCGACTGTAGACCGACGAAGCACTGCTAGCTTCTGGTTTTGGTGGATATAATGTTTCGACGTGCTTTCTAAGGTTGTTAAATGCATCTATTGTGTTACATTTTAATGTTTCTAAGTTGTAATGTATTGTATTGTTTCTAGGTTTCGCCATTTGTGACTCAATTTTCGGTTTTATGTCAACATGCATGTGAAAGTAACACTAAACTCGCATCTTCATCCTCTGAAAATACACTAATCTTGCATATTATGTAGCTATTTTACAAAAATCTTGCATGGTTGTATTGTGCTAAGCATTAATGGTTAGTTCAAAGGAATCGCATGGTAGTGTATGCGCATTATGTCTTATTTTAAACCCGCATGTTTAATCTTTCATAGAAGTACCGTGGTTGATTTTTCAAAGAAGTAACATGGTTGATTTTTCAAACAACTAGCATTGTTAATTTTCAACGAAGTAGTATAGTTGATGTTTCAAAGAAGTAGCCTGTTTATTTCTCTCTTTAGTCAACCCGTGCCGATTCATGTTTTTGCATGAAATATGTCTCTAAAATCATACTTCCATAGATCATGATTAGTAAGCATCCTAAAATTTGATGAAATTGCTAAAAAAAAACCGAAACTGCTCCGCGAAGTCGCATTTTTCTGTATTTCAATATTTACAAAATTGTCACTAGGTAAAAAACCCAAAAAAATCCTTAAAAAATTATCTAATTATGTTTTATGCCATGATTTACTTTATGAAGTTGCAAAACATAAAATCTACCATAACCTAACATTTTACTTTATAAAACTCACTAAAATCATGAAAATTCGAAACTTAAACTAACCAAAACGTTTTTTTCAACCTTGTAAAATTTAAAAATTCATGCTGAAATGGTAACAAAACTTGTTTTTCTACAAACAAACATGAACATAGACCCTTCTATCTTTCTGTTGTTTTGAAAAAATGATTTTAAAAAATAAAAAATGTTTGTTTCCGCCAAACGATGGCGTCCATGTGGTGTTCGTCGTCATCATCCTGTCAAAGATGATGATACTTTCCGCCGGGAAAATGACGGACACGATGGTACTGACGCCATTACATGGCGGAAACAGGGGGTCTGTCCGCCATTTCATGGCGGACACATGGGTTTGTACGCTAGGAAATGGCGGACAAACCCCCTGTTCTTGTCATGCAATGACATCGGCACCATCGTGTCCGTCACTGCATTGGCGGACAGACCTGTATTGGTTTTTTTCTAACTTTTTAACATTTATCTTTTAATTTTGTCCCTTTTGTAACTTTTTAGTAGGTTATCACTTACTAAAGACTAATATTAACTCAATTTACTGTAAAACAAAATATGCATTATGGTTTGAAAATCCTTTCTAATAACTAAGATGTAAATATGTTTTTTTTTTCAAATAAGTCATTTAAGTGTTAGGGTATATGATTAATTAATTTTGAAGGTAATGAGTAACATTTAATTGATAATGATAGTGTTAACTTCTTTAGTTTTAGTTTTAGTTCTATATGTGTAGAGAGAGAGAGAGAGATAAAGTATAGAGAAAGTAGAGAAATTGTTTTTAAAAAAAAATTATGACAATTTCATGGAGTAATTTCTTCTATTTATAGGATTTTGTGAAGGACAAAATCGTTAAAAAAATAAATTCGGAGAGTAATTTTTTTAAATTCAAAACAAGCGACTTCACTGAGTAAAAATGACATTTTTAGCAATTCTCAAAGAAATATCATTACATCATAACATATCGAAGCTGCCAAAGACACACCATTTTATACGATTTTGAAATTATCATTTGACCTTCATAACGAGAAGTACTTGATGGAAAAGCATTATCTAGCTGATTGAGAAGATTATAAAGACTTGCTCGTTTGGGAGGACACTTTTCAAATTGGGTCGAAAGTGGTCAAACTAACGACCAACGGTGTAGAGGTTATTTTCCGAATGAAACACGACACCGAGGAAATACTTTAACCAAAGAACAAATATTTTTAGCTCATTTCGAAGAAGCTACCAAAATAGAGTCCATCATCATGCAAACATACTTCCTGGTTGGAAGTTTAAGAAAAGTTGGTATGGCAAATAACCAATCGGTATAAAATGCTATGATAAATGTACCTCTATATCTAAGGTCTGTTATAAATTTGAAGTTCAGTTGCACTAATCTAGCATGGTAATTAACATTGAAGATGCATGGTGTGTGGTGTTTTAAATAAAGTATAGTCAAAGCCATCAGGAAAAGCAAGGAGAATGTTGCAAAGGACGTTTCTCGGTTATTGATCTTATTTCTTTTCTCTATCTTGCTCTACTCAGTTTCATGAGATATACTCAGTTGGATAGCGGTATATTATATCAAATACCTATGCAAAATAAACAACTACAATTGGTCTGGAAAAATATTGCATAAGCTTCTTTGGTTAATTAGAGCTTGTATTATTGCCGGAAAACTCGATAGACTTATCGGCTGTGTTGTAGTTTTCTTCATAAGAATATTATTACGTAACTAAATATAAGTTTAAAGAAGATGTCCTTATGCTAATAAATTTTGCGATGCATCCCTTCATTATGGAGCATAAAACCATTGCGCAAGCAATCGCCAAGTCGGACATGATCTCGAGATGCTACAAATGGTGGGGACTAGAGTCCAAACGTCAACCATAAAGATGATCCAAAAGATTCACATGCTAGAAGATGATGAGGTATCAAATAACTAATCTATAGTATGTTGTTTATTGCGAAAACATCACATATTGTGTATAGAACTCGCATAGTTGGGAACTTAAATAAACATGCATTATTTTAGTATCATAGAACTCAAATTATTTTTTCATCGTAGAACTCACGTAGTTTTTATATGATAGAAATTTCATGGTTAAGAAACTAAACGAATCGTTCTTTGTAAGAATCCAATAGTATTTATAGTGACAAATTTTTTACAGGGTTGTTTCTTCATTGAATAGATTTTGGAGGCTGAGTTGACGTTGACAGAGGCTGAAAAAATACACTTGGATATGGTGAAGCAAGTGGGAACCCAGATGTTGTAACGGTTGTACCGGATAAAAATCATATGTAATAGACTAAAATTGTAGCCAAAATAAGAAAAATACCACCACATCCAAGGCAACCACCAACCATCCAACCCCAAACTGAAAACCCCTCAACCATTCATTTAACACCAAGCCGGACATCCTCATCTAAAACCGGGGAAGGGGGAGGGGGGTAGAAGATGAATTCCTTTACACCATTAATGATTTTTTTGTCTAAAAAATATTGACTCCACCGAAGTCGAAGAAGATTTGGAGGACTTCAAAAAGCACTGCAACGACATCCAAAGCTCAGACCAGTATCTGAACAAAGAATACAATCACTTTCGAGAGATGTACCCATTCTGGTTCACTCTAAAGACTGGAGCAAAAAAGAAAGAGGAATGCCTACATGAGCTCTGTTGATAAGAATCATATGTAGCATTCACTTGACAAAAATAAGAAATAAGTATGTACATGTCTCTCATCTACTCTAGCTTGTTATATATGTTTAATTTTCTTCATCCTCACACATCTCATACTAATATGTCTGGTATGGTTGTGATAGATTTAACAACTACATAAAGATTTACCTGAGTTACGTGCGAGATTTGAATAATAAAACCTTCCAAAAACAATTTATGCTGAAAAACAAGAACTTGAAAAAACACATTCTCTACCTTTTTTTTCCAAAGAATCCCTGACATGACAACGCCAACAACACGAGTCGACGAATGAGTCATAAAAGAACTATTGGTCTTCGAAGATGTGCCACCGGTACCAACTGAACATGTAATTGGTACAATTGAATCGCCTCTTAAATATACATAAAATATAATGTTGGTACCAACTGAACTGGAGACAAAAAAACACCAATGATACCATCTAAATATGAGGTAGACGCTACAACAGTGGACCATATGAACATCTAGTGGGTACAAATCAGTCTTCTCTAAATGAGACGGAAACTACACCACTGGTACCGCCTGAAAAGGAAGCTTACACTATAGTAATGGTACCACATGAATAGGTAGTGGGTACAAATAAGTCTAATCTATAGGAGACATAAACTACACCACTAATACCACATATACAAGAACCACATAGGTGGTACCACCTGAACAGGAAATGATAACAAAAAAATCTACTCTAAAGGAGGCATGAGTTTATGAAGATGTAAGTGGGTCTTAAGTACATTAACATTCAACTTTTTGAATATATATTATCATATATTTTATGTTTCTAAAGACATATTTTCTAGGGTTTGGATATGTTGTTTTGTTATACTTTGATAAGTTGTTTTTTTATACTTGAATCTTTGATGTATAGAATAACTCACATGATTAATGTTTCAAATAATTCTTATGGTTTAAATTTTAAAGAAGTTGCACGGTTTGTATATCAAATAACTCGCATGGTTTATATATCAAATAACTCCTATAGTATAAAAATCAAATAACTTGCATGTTTAAATACTCAGTAAATTGTATGTTTAATATACAAGAACTAGCATTTCCTAATATTAAATAAATTTAATGTTTAAAATATCGAAGCAATTGCATGTTTAAAATATCAAAGCAATCGTATGGTTAAATTCCATGTTTTAGTATATAAGAACCGATATGGTTAAAATATAATTAAGGTCGCATGATTATCATATAAGGAATTTTATGTTCATTGTGCAAGGTATTACATGGCTAATATTGTAGCCCCAAAATGCAGAAATCCAACGAAGCAGATCAAGTGAACCAACCGGAAGCCCAACACCATTAACCCCAAAAAAAGCCTAGCACCACCACCAACAAGAACATAATGCCCAACAACATCAACCGTAACACCAATAACACAATCAGACAGAACAACAACAACCATCCTTCACAAAGAGTGAACAACTCATGCAAACTGAAGTAGCAACAACACTCCCACAACAAGCTAAAAAACAAGCCCAACCCCAACAAGAAGCACAACATTGCACAAAGGCAGAACTTCTTACCCAGCCAGAAGCAACAAAATAAGTCCCACAACCAGCTGAAAAGAAAGCCGAACACCAACAATCAAGCTTCACAAATTCAAAAAAACCAATCCAAGGAGAAATGATATCAGAAGTACCAAAGCCCCCAGAACATCGCGAAGAATAAGCATCCCCATCAACTGATACACCGAACAAAATAATATGTTTAGAACTACCATTTTTTGATGATTTATTCATACAATATATATATATATATATTGACAAACTTTATAATATTGAGGCAAATGTTGTCATATAAGGGAGTTTGAATTCTATCTCATAGGATAAACTTGCTCAAAATTTAGAAGATACTACAGTTGACAAGGTTGTAAAAAAGACAACATCATTAGTAGTCATTGAGGATCTTGTAAGTGGATCTTTAGATTAATAAACAATGATTATATACATTCAGGTTGTTATAATATCCTTGTGGTCTTATAATTGTAATATGACAACTAGTTTTCTATGTTCCAGACAACGAAAGAATCAGTGGAAGAGGATAGTGCATAGACTCATCGAGAATTAATCAGTGAAACACAAGAGGCAAAGGTTAATACATCTTATTGGTAAAAGAGTACAATAATAACACAGGTCACCGAGGTTAGTGAATACCACAAAGTTCTTAAAATACGAAGGGAATAAAAACAAAAAGATTCAAAAGTATGGTATTATATCATAGTTCTCCTACACAGTGAGCGTGAGTGTGAGTGAAATTATGACGCTACTAACGAATGAGCCATGTACTTCAAGGTAAAATATACAAGTGTTCCACTATAACACTCAATAAAAGGTAAAATCAGATGTTAGTTGGGTTGGACTAGTCTAGAATTATTATTTTTATTAGAAACTCGCATGTGTAGTGACATAAGAACAAAATATTCAGAAGTATGGTATTATCATTATCATAGTTCCCCTACGCACTGAACGTGAGTGCGAGTGAAATGATGACGCTACCTAATAAATGAGACCTGGACTTCAAGGTAAAATATACAAGTGTTGCATTGTAATGCTCGATTTAAAGGTAAAATCAGATGTTAGTTGGGTTGGACTAGTCTAGAATCCTAACTTTTATTAGAAACTCGCATGTATAGTGTTGGACTAGTTTAGCATGATTACTTATACTAAAAACTCGCATGTTTATTAATCTTTTATCTTTGGTTATACGCCTTTCGCTTGTCATTTGATAGATTATCGACGCTTATATTTATAAGATGCTTAAATAAATCGATTGTCAAGTACAATTTGAACGTTCTCATATTTGTAAATATCACGTGATACAAATTTCTGCCCATGTAATGGTAACTGTAGCTAAAATTAGTTATCGGTTATTATAATAAAACTGTTTATAAATCTTTTTCTTAATGCAGAAAACATTGGTCGAGAAGGAATATTTTTCAAAACTTCTTGATGAATTATTTGAAACTATGAGGTCCAACACGTATCTTACGTTACTTCCAGTGTGCCACATAAAGAAGGATGAACCACTGGATCTTGGTGGTTATTGATATGGAGAACGGAATGACAAAAAATATAATTCACTCATGCCTCATAGTAAATTTGCAATAGACTACACAAGAAGAACGATTGAGGCACTAGTAAGTATTTTTCAAAGAAATAACATGGTTAATGTTTCAAAGATATAATATTGTTAGTTTTAAAAATATCCCGCACAATTAATTTTTCAAAAATATCACATTTGTAGTTTTTTAATAAATTCTCTAAACTCTTCTAAATACCTGGAATATTGTATGAAAAAAATAATACATACCTAGTGTAAAGAAAGGATATATTGTGAAAAATATAAGAGATAACCCACAACAAAAACCAGGTAGCATCGACTGCGGCATTTTTGTTTGTAAATACACTAAAAACATTATCCAAAAAGGCTTCGTATCGAGAACTTATAGAAAAGATATGCGTCCAACTAGTAGGACTCAAATGTTTTATTAAATGATACAAACAATAACGTTTAATGGTAGCTATCTTTATATAGATTCTTCTTATGTGACCAAATTTATACTATGACATATTTTTTAAGTTATTTGATAGAATAGTAAGTAAGGTCTGAACTCCCACTGTTGATTAACACTTGTCTCACTTGATTAGTAACAATACATGAATAATACGATTGTAAAATACCTAGAACCGCATGTGCATTGTATAAAACAACTCGCACAATCATGTAAGCTGTGTTGTCTATTTAGGTTAATATACCAAATCACATAGTTAAATTGCAAAGACCTCACACGTTTGTCTATTTTTGAAATGAGTTGGTAATTGGTCTCTACATTGAGCATGCATGGTAATTAATAAATAACATGTCAAATAATGGTTATTTAATCATATCAATATTTTAAGCTTATAGTTATTTCAATTGACTAATTTATTATTTGATTTGATAGAGATAGATATTTAATCATGACTAAATGAATAACTTCAAAGAAAATATTGAGAATGGTTAGATTTCTGCCTATAAATAAGAGTACCCAGAGGGTAGCGTATATAAACTTTTAAAAAAAACACTCACAAACTCTTCATATTTAAAAACCAGAGCCCAATTTCATTCATCTTCCGGCTCTTATGGTTACTCATCTTCTTTAGATGATAGCCTTTCTGAATCTTCCAAACATATTTCAGACTCCAAACACACAACCACAACCGAGTACTTCTCATACTCTTCAGGAGATGAATTCATATACTTGTTTCATGATGAATACTACTCTTCGGATTATGGGTCACTATTGGGAGATGAGTTTGACCCAAACAAGCTTACACAATGAAAACATAAGAGAGATAAGTTAGAGGAAAAATACAATGAGTTTGCTGACAAGATAGAGGAAGATACTGAATAAAAATACTATTTTTGTTATGGTTTATTTTATTTATTTTGCATGTTTTTGTTTTGGTGTAAACTTCCAACCCTAAACCATAGTAGTATGTTTTGATAGGGTTGAGTGTGTGAAGAATGTTAGGGATTTTCTTTGCTCATTCAAGGAAACTTGCTATCCATTTTTAATTAATATAACAAGTTTATGATTTCATTTAGGCCTTTCAACTATATATAATGGTTTAATTGATGAGAACTCGTAAGATTCGATTATATTAAAGAAGTAGCATGTTTAATATTCAATAAACTCGTACGGTTAAAAATATACATAACTCACATAAATAAAAACATAAGGATCTAATACAACTAATAGACTTAAAATCGAATGGTTTAATATACAAGAACTCATATGATTGGATTATATATAAGAGGTAACATGTTTAATATTTAATAAACTCACACGACTAAAAATGTAGAGAACTCACATGGTTGGAAACATAAAGATCTAAAAAAACGAATAGACTTAATATCACATATTTTATAACCCAGAGCTTGCATGGTTGATTCATATAAAAGAAGTAGCATGTTTAATATTCAATACAACTCACACGGTTAAAAATGTACAGAACTCGCATAGTTGGAAATATAAGGATCTATTATAACTAATAAACTTAAAATCAAATGGTTTAATATACAAAAACTCGTATGGTTGGTTTATATAGAAGAATTAGTATGTTTAATAGTCAATAAAATTGCACGGTTAAAAATGTAATGAACTCGCATGGTTGGAAACATAAGTATCTAGCACAAATAATAGACTTAAAAATTCAAATGGTTTAATATACATGGTTTATATAAAAGAAGTAGTTTGTTTAATATTCAATAAACTCGTACGTTTAAAAATGTAGTAAAGTTACATGTCTGTGTAAGCAAATAATCACACGTTAAAGTAGGACCTCCTGAATTATTAGAGCTTGATCATTATCCAAAATTGGTTATAGTCGGTATGCCAAAAGAGTAAGTTGACTTGTAATTGATAACGGTGAAGAATGACCCTATAAACTTCATATGACCCCCTTAAAAATTGAATGTATTGCAGTTAAAGCGTGAGAGCATGGAAAATTATTTTGTTGCCAAGCACTACAAGAACATTTGAAATCAACCAAATTAACAACCATAACAGGATCTGAAAGAACTTCAAATAAGGTTGCAGAAGACTTACATACTAGCTATGTACAACTTTTTTCAATATTTTGCTTGCATTTGTTTTCATACACATGACATAATTTATTACTCTAGCTTAACCCTTTCAAATAATGCCATGAAATTTGAGTAATAAGTAATACTATAACACTGTCAACTAATTCAATATTGTGTAGATTATATATTTTTTTGATCTCATCGTTAAACGATTCAGTTGGAGTAGATGCGATAGCATCATATTGTTTCCCTTTAACAAATTCCTGAGCATACTTCTCCAGAGGTAAAGTTTCAAGAATTTCTTTGAATCTCAAACCACATTCACATAAAAATTCTGAAAGATATTCATTAAAGATATACCGGGAGAGCATTAGCACATCGATTAAACATACATAACATCATAACTTTAAAATATCTGTTAGTATGATCCAGAGCATACTTCAAATTCTAAACAAGGTGGAAAATACAGTAGGCATGATAGCAGTTTGAATACAAAAAAGATACAACATTAATGATACTTAAACGACCAATCGAAATAAATGTGATTTGACATTCCAATAAATGAGGTTTCAAACTCTCCAAAAACCATAGCCAATTTTCAGCATATTCATAACCAATAATACCAAATGCAACAGAAAATATACCTGCTTAACAAAATAAGTAAACTGGTTTTACATGTTTAGCATGGTTAAATATACAAGAACTCACATAGTTAATTATATAAAAAAATAACTTGTCTAGCATGGTCAGATATGAAACAACTCGCATGGTTAATTATATAAGCAAATAACATGTTTATTAATCTAAGGACTCGCATGGTTTGTTATATGAAAAGTCACATATTTACGATACCGAATCTACAATGATTAATATACAAGAACTCACACTGTTAGATTATATAGAAGAAGTAACATGTTTAATATTCACTAAAACTCACACGGTTAAAAATGTATTGAACTTGCATGGTTGGGAACATAAGAATCTAGCACAGCTAATAGACAAGAACTCCCGTGGTTGGATTATATATAATAAGTAACATGTTTTGTATACAACACAACTCTCAATTTTTAACACTAAAATCATATGGTCATTACGAATGAGAACTAAACTCGTTGGTCATCAAAATATAGGAGAATCATAAAACTAATTGTTGTAACCATCATTTGCTACGGCAGAAAGCAATACACCCCAACGCTTTCCCGTTAAAAAGGTTCCATCGACAAACAACGCAAGACAATATGAAGGAAAATGTTTCCAACAGTTAACTCCAAGGGGGAGTTGGTAGTAATATTACGACTCTTCAATTGTTTGAAGCATCCCTTTAGTAAACTAAAAAAATTAAAACTACCTAAAAAAACTCCTTCCATTTCATTCTCTAAAATATTCAATAAGAAATGATGAGAGATGTTTAAACGATAGTCCTGTTTAACAAATAATTATATATTTTTTGCTGTCACGAAATGACATGTTCTAATATAATCATGAATTTTATCGCCAATCAAATTCGATGTCAAATTCCTATAATGTTGTTTGAAGAAAACGGAGGTACAAATATGACGTTCAACAAACTGCTTAATCATCATAACGCTGGTTCTGGAATCAACTGATGCATAAAGTCTCAATTTACATCCAGTTGAGACTTATTTCCACAATAAGTAGTGATCTTACTTATTGTATTATGTATGTATTTGAAATAAAAACCATGCTATAAGGCATATCCACATAAAGATAACCTTAGAGCTGTAACACTTCCATAAAAAACTTGACCTACACATGTGATAGTTACAACCCAACAAGTAGTAGCAAGTTGTTTTTTTTAATCCAAAAACCCCCAAACCATTACTAGCTAATTATACGAGGGTTCTCCCAAACTTATACTAGGTTGTTTGTGCTTTTAAATAACAACATTTTCAATAAGTTATTGTTCTATAACAAAACTAACATTTTTAAACGCTCCATATCAGGATATACATATAAACCGAAAAATCTGTCTCATTATTAAACAAACAATTCTCGTTATCACCGTAGTAAATAATAATCTACTTACCTCTAACCAACTCGTCCCATCTACTTTCAATGTACTCTTGAATACTTTGAAGTTTTCAAACTTGGTAAAAGGAACAATTATAGTTTTGTGACCATGTTTGAAAATATAAAGTCGTGGTTTAGACATATATTATCCGATATTGATAAATTAAGAAAGAATTAGAAGCATGGGTTGTTATATTAGAAGTCGCATGTTTAACAAACCGAAGCTCGCATTGTAAAAAATAAAAGGACTCGCATAATTGAGTATACAAATAATATATCTATAATTGAACACAACTCGCACTGTCTGTTAACAAAAGACTCGCATAATAAATCACATGGTCACCATAGCTATCTTCCACTAAGCTTGCATGTTCATGCACAAATGATATATCATGCACAAATGCACAAATCTTACATCTTCTTCAAATGAACTTGCATCGTCAACCATACATGCGTGGAAACTCTAAAATAGATTCTATATATTCTCTTACACCCCAAACAAATATAATAACTAAATCAAATACACAATATAGCAAGTATATAACTTATTACATAACGAAAACTTATGAAATCTTACGATTATATATTATGTTTCTAAAAAAGAACAAAAACAGAATGGGAAAGAGAGAAAGTCCGTACGCTAATGCTCACCTGACTGATAAAACAATCGGGAAAAAGAGAAAACTCATACGAAACACCCGTTAGTTCTTGTTGTATGCTCAGATGAAACAACCCAAAATCTACAAACTCCGATGACGTTGAGAAATAGACTGTGCTTGATTTCATTATCGTTGGACTGAAAAATACGATTTAGAGTCATTGATGGACTGAATCCGATAATTTCTGCCACTCCAATTACCCTAAGTCGATGAGCTGAATGAGAAAACGATGTATTTTCAATAGAGTACACTCTTGTATAAAAAGATAAAAAAGACGACTTGTAAATGTTTAAAATTTCAAATAGAAGAAAAGACAGTATCCTAACAAATTACAAAAATTTAAATATTTAATAATAATTATTTACATAAAATAGATATTAAATTCATACAAATAATAATTTTAATATTAAATGAGACAATAGTTTGTAATTAGTTACTATTTCTACGTAATCAATAGCCATAAATAAACTTATGATTAATATGAAAAATCAATTTTAATTTAATCGAGTAATTTGCGACTAGGATTATATAAAAGTATTTATTTTATCTAGATATTGAGTAATTAGACTTTTATTTTTTTGAATATAAATATAAAAATAAAATAAAATAAAATATTTAATTAAATATAACAAAAATATCATACCCTACCGGCAGTAGTAATTATAAGAGCCAAGTAACAGAGAAAAAACAGTAAACTCATCCAAATTTTAGCGGATCAAAATCAAAACTATATAATGAAAATCCGAAATCACCCTCACCTTAGTGTGAAAGCAACCCTAAAGGCAACGAGACATACCGCCGGCAATCTGGACTTTTTCGTACTTCCATAAAGCTAGTCTTGAATTGATCACTGCAATAAAAGTCGTTTCTAAATTGAAACTATTCCTTAATCACTTTTATGGTCCTTAATGTTTAATCAATCTTATATTTAGCATTTAAAACTTATCAGATAAATCCAGACCCTAGTTATATGGATATACAGCAATAATCATTTTTAATAAAACCCTAAATTTTAAAACCAGTAAAGGTTTAGGGACGAAATGTGAGAAAAGAAAATATAATTGCTTCCATAAAGATGGAAGAAGAGAGGGACCGAAAAGCTCTTAAAAGAAAATGAGTTAAAGCTAAAGCTCTGCGTTTTCTCTCTTTTCTTTTTCTTGTGGCCAAACAGAAGCAAAAGAAAAAAAAAAACGTAGCTCTCGAGGCCATCAAAATTCCTAAAAGAGCTTGAAGTATAAAATTTTATTTCTTAATAACCACCCAAAAGCCGAGAAAACCCTAATTACAATCATCGTCTTCATCGATCATGACTCAATCTTGCTTGAAAATGATCCGATTCAATCATCTCGGCCACAAATTCGAGCGTCGGATTTTGATCCTTCGCCGACACATACGTTTGTTGTTGAAACGAATAATCCATTGTTCTTCGGGGAAACCGAGGAGTTATCTGATTTTATCATCCGCTCCGTCGCTTCCTGCTGCCTCTGTCTCTTCCGGTAGCAATTTATCGTCGGGAGCCATCACGCCTATGCCGAAACCGACGCTAGATCTTGATGGTGTTATATCGGATTCCGATTTGGTTTCATTGAAGATCAGTTTGTTAGGCGATCCGAGTATCGGAAAAACTAGCTTCTCGGTATGAGTTTTTGTTCCTAATTTAGTAATTCTGTTTTGTTTTTTATTCTCTCGGTCGAGAACAATTAGTATTTGGTGAAGTCTAGACTGAATTTTGTCAATTAACAAGCGAATTTGAGTAATTAGATCGTGATTTCTTCAATTTATGCAGGCTAAATATGTTGGAAATGAAAGTGAACAAGGAGTTGACGATAGTGGAAACAATTTCATGGACAAAACATTGTGTGTAAAGGGAGCTAGAATTTCCTATAGTATATGGGAAGTAGAAGGTGTGTATGCTAATTCGTATGAACCCTAGATCACTGTAGATCTTAATTTCTGTCGAATTGTGCGATTATCATACAAGATGATGATCATGTTTTGATTATTGCAGGCAAAGAGAGATCCAAAGATCAAATTCAAACTGCCTGCAAGGATTCCGTTGCGATTTTGTTTATGTTTGATCTCACCAGTCGATGTACTTTGAATGGGTGTGTTCTTGCTTTTACATTTGGGTGGCTTATTCTTTCATTCTGTTCAATAAGAAATATAATTAAAGGGTGTTTTGTATGATTTGTAGTATCATTACCTGGTATCAAGAAGCCATGAAAAGCAACCAGGTATGTTACATGCCATTTCTGTATCTTAAGATTCAACTCTTATACACAATGTTATTCATCCATAATGGTGTATACATATGCACTTATCTTCATGTTTACGTTTATTTTATAAGCCTGTTTACATTTATCTCTATATGCATTGTTCTGTAGAACGCAATTCCAATTTTGGTTGGGACAAAATTCGACGAGTTTATCCAACTACCTATAGATCTACAGTGGACAATTGCAAACCAGGTACGCTCTGCTGTGTGTTTGCCGATGTTTGTCTACGACTAATTACTCTGGAGAGTAATTAGTCGAATCCTGGGTTTGGTATTGACAGGACTAATTAATCCTGAACTATATAATCTTGACAAGTAATTAAATATGATGTCTTTAGTTCTGTGAAGAAGCTCGAGATTGGACGAAACTGAATAATCCGTATCATTGTAATCGAATTTCATTCAATCCTATTTCTGCATTCTAGATTGAAACAGATTTTTGCTAAACATATTTGATCTTCATATTTTCACTGCTGGTGTTGCTTTAGAGCGATATAAGGCATGGATCTATTTTTTGAATATGGTCGGCAAAATTTTGTCCGATCTGGAAATGTTGGGTGCAGATAAGAATTTCATACCCAAAATCCGTTTTTGGACTGAAATCCAGTTCAATTCAGTGTCGGGCAATTCGGTGCAGGTCCAAATAAATTATAAATGTATCTAGAAAATTAAAATTTAATGAAAGCATAAGTATGCTAAAGTTAGGCCGGATCTGGTCAAACGGATATTTTCTGGTTGTACGAATCAAAACCAGATTCGGAATCGGGCATAATGTGTCTGAAATTTGGGCAGGTCAGGCTCAAAGAGACTCAGTTACCACAAAGTTTTATACGACCCATAATCAGATTTTTGCCTCTCCTTATCTTGAGATAAAATGTTCTCATATCTTTTGTACACTACAATTGTAGAGATTGATTATCAGTTAATTGTGTATATCAGGCAAGAGCATATGCAAAGGCCCTGAATGCAACATTATTCTTTTCAAGTGCAAGCTACAACATCAATGTAAATAAAATCTTCAAGTTCATCACCGCAAAGCTTTTCGACTTACCATGGACAGTCGAGCGTAATCTAAATATCGGAGAGCCAATGATCGACTTCTAGTTTCCCAGAGTTTGGTACATAGAAATCAGCTTTTGATCCCGAATCGAGTGATCAACCTGACTTAGCACCGTGTGTTGTTTTTCCTTTTTCGTCTCTTAATGCAAACTGTGTGTGTTGGAGAGAGACAGAGGCGGAATACCCGCCCGCATCTCCTTTGAGAAAAAAAAAGAAAGTGTTTGGAAAACAAACAATTTTAGAGCGAGCTCAAGATAAAAAAAGAAAATGATATACATACTTTTATTGTCCTATATTTTTTTTGTTTGGTAGTGTCAGCTTACAATTATTATTTGCACATAAACTACAAGCTAGGAAGTCCAACTTACCTTCAACTAAGGAAGGCTAATTTTTTGGGCCAAGTTTGGGGAAACAGTAAAAATAACATGAAAACTACTGAATTTAGGGATGTTTGGGTGCGTTTGGTTCATGTCCATCTTTCGAATAAGATTACAATATTTGAATTTGAAACCTAACCTACGGCATCAAAAGTTTACATTCATAAATGTTTAATTTAGTTTCTATTTTTTTTTTAAATATTAGACATAATATCTATAGTTTGATAAATTAGGGTTCAGTTTTTATTTTTTTTTAAATAGTTTTTCTAAGCATCGTGAGATTTGTTTTCCCTAAATTTGAACCAGAGGTTACAGACATATGTGTCCTCTAAGTTATTATTCTTCTCACATTCAATCCACTTTCTTTATAAGCTTTATCTCATTTAGTCCAGTGAATAGTATTGAAGTCCTTTTAAATCTTCAAAAAAAAATTGTTAAAAAGATTTTCAATTCTATTAACAACATTCTTAAAGAGTATACAACATTTGATATAGTAATTAAGCAATGTCATTTAGTAATGTTTGAATCCGGACTAATCTGACACCGAATGAGAAAGATATATACTCTCACTTATGATTTTGTACCTAATTTTATGGACAAGATAATTATATTTGTTCTTATTATTATTGTCAATATACACAATTAAATATTTAATTGACACTTTGTATTTAAAACCGGTATTCTCTGCAATTATTATATAATTGAGGATTATAATATTAAATAATAATTCATTAAAAAAATATAATTTTTCAATTCTTATATAATTGAAAATTATAATATTAAAGGATAATTCATTAAAAAGTTATATAATTTGTAATTATTATAAAATCTTATTTATTTGTATATATGTATAATTTTAAACGAATATTTAAACATCAACCAGACAGTGTGAACTATATAACATTATACCCACTAACCAAATACGTTTTCAGATTTTTTTCTTGTATCATTGATTAATGAAAATAGACCCGGATCAATTTCGCTGTGGAAAAACTTAGTTCTCGAAATGGTTTAAAGATCAGACCTACGAAATTCGGATTGTTGGCTAATTTTCTTAAGAACTGTTTAGTTCAGACTTGGTTTGGATCAAACCCATTTTATTTTATTTTGTTATTTTTCTAAATTTATATTAAAACAAATAATACAAAATATTAAGACAATTTAAATTTCAAAGCAATTTAAAATTAGAACTTTAAAATGCATCGTGATTCAATTTTGTTCAATATTTTAGATTTTAGTCTGATTTGGCCTTAAATTCGTAGATTTTAAAATCTACAAAACTTATAACCCCTCGATGTCAAAATCAGAATAAAAGACACAAGATCCCAACCGATCAATTTTCCTTCTATTACCGAACTGGATCGAATAAATTCCGATATTTTTGCGCTAAAAATCTAAAATTGATATGACGCACGCTGCTCTAAAACCTAAATAACATCATCTATTTCCAGGCCGTAATTCGCGGAGAGACCATTACATGCTAACTCGTTATAGAGTTCACATCCATCTTCATCAATAAACATGGAAGTAGCTGGGAAGCATAGAGCTAACTAAAACTCGTGAAAGTTAATACTCAATTCAATAACAAAAATACGGTACACCACCAAAAATCAAAATTCCTGAGGTCCAAGTCTAATTCCAAAGATCGCGAGAAGCAAACATCATGGAATATATACAGTTTACTCCAATTTGACCTCTGTCTTTGGGGGATCCAGTTGCAAATAGGCGAATGGCTCGGTTGGTTCCTCACTGCAACCCCACACAATTTAATCATATATGACAACTCTTGAGGTAAAAGAGAACGGATATACAGACTACAGTCTCAGCTTGTAAGTTAAAATGCTAACTTAAAATTAGAAATCTAAATTTTATAGTTGAAAATGGATTTAAAACCGTGAATCTTCCCACGACTATAAAGTTTTGATACATATAGTCCTTTAAATTCCAAACGTCTGGTGGTCCCTCGACTGATTTCACTAAAATTAGTCCATGGTGTATGAAAAATACGAGACTAATTTGATAGAAATCTGCAACTCAATAGACTAATTCATTGAAATCTGCAACTCCATAGACTAATTCATTATAATGTGCAAGTCCAGGGACGTTTCAAAGTCAAAGAACTATATGTATCGAAACTGAGAGATTATTCAGAGACTTAAGCCTTGAAAATGACACTTTGAAGTGTTTTTGATGAAAACATATATATGGAGAACATAGTGAGAAAAGAGAGTCAAACAAGCTATTTTCCTTTTTAGGTCATTTAAATTGGCTCTTCTAGTGCTGCAGTTCTAAAACCTCTTAGTAATATTTGTTTGTCTCTATTGCTGCAATTCATTTGTTCAGATTCAAATTGTTTTTCAGACCCGATCGTTTGATAACCTCTTCTTCAGTCTTTTTATTTATACTTTTTTGGATTAGAACCCGAAGGTGTATGGTGTAGTAATTTATTGAGAAGGCGACATGCACAAATCAACACCTTCCATTTTATTACGGCGAGATGAATGTCACGTTGGACGACGTCAGTTGTATTATAGGTCTATCAATGTTTGGGAACATTTTCCATTTTGAGGACAGCAAAGATAGATCGGTAAGGGAAAAGGTTTTTCCGAGCTCTTGGTTTACCAGATGACAAAGTTCGAGTACGGTTTGACCAATATGTCTGTAACGTAACACTTAATGAGAACTAGTTTTGTAAAGCCTTAAAAGTCAGACAAACAGAAAAAATTATTTGCTTAATGTAAGCGCCACCAGGTAAAATCAAACACCTAAATCTTAAACTATTAGAGAAAACAAAGAAATAACACTTTGATTTGAAGCTGATGTCACTAAAGTAGAGTAAGTATAATAGAATTTAAAATAGTGAACATACCCAGGTTTTGATCTCATACATCGCCAGAAAAGCTTGAAAGGTCCTGGAACTGTCTTGAATGGGTTTCCCTCAAAACAAGCCTGCAAAAACAAAAAGAAGTCAAATATTGAGTCATATAGCCAAGTAATAAAATCAAAGAGTTGCATTTCAAGAAGAAAGAATCTAGTGCACAATCTATCAAGAATGTTCATACATTCTCAATTCTTTTGCTGTACGACCCTAAATTAAACAAGGTCTGATTTTAATCATTACGGCTAGGGGCCTTGACGTACAAAGTAGAGTACAAGAGGGAATTTCTAGCAGGTTTTTGGAACCCAAAAGCTTAAATTGAAATGGCTCCTCCTTAAACCCTACGTCTAGGTCATGGATCTTCATGAACCTAAAGTTACCATTGCTATCTTTGTACACAACATAACAAAAATCTATCATAGTTGATCGACATTCGTTGTTCAAAGCATCATCCTAGTATCTTTAGGGACGATTTGAAGTTCTTAAAATGAACATGTTCAATTACTTGCAATTTCAATTTATGTAAAAAACGATAAACCCCAATACCTACCAACAAAAGAAACAACATGAAAGAAAGAACAAATGTAGAAGTATAATCATTCACGAATTTCGAATTCTAATAAGTTTAGGCGAACCAGTTTCTAAAAACCCCAATTGACTTGATACAATTAGTCAAAACAATTTCGAATTCAAACCCAGTTTTTAGTTAGGGCTTATACTGAACCCTAGAAGTCAATAAACAATGAAAGCATTTTCTTATGAATCAACAATCTTTCTCACAGATACAAAAACAAAAACATGAATCAGATATGAAAAACAGTGGTGGCGTACTTGAATGACATCCTCAGCTCGATCGTTGCATCGATGAGCTTTGGGTTGACGGTGAGTTTCGTCTGGCATACCCCATGGACTCTCTCTCCTTGGTACTGGTCTTGTCTCACTCATCTCTTTCTCTCTCTAGATCGAGCGGTAACTAAACCTTTGATTTTTACGATTCTTGAGGACATAATCCCCGGCTGCAAACCCACTCTTTATATTTCAAAAAAAAACCATGTAATACACCAAAAATTACATAATATAAATAGGTATATAGATTAAAAAAATACACAAAAATATCTTAAGGGTATAAATAAGGTGTGTTAGGTTCAATTTTTTTTTTTGGTTTTAAACCAAATTCTTCCTTTATCTTTCGAGCCAAACTCAGTTAAATTATTAAACCAAACGAAATTTTAATCCCAAATAAATTTACCGAACCTACTTTCCAATAACTATCTCGAAATAACTTTACAGGTACCAAAATCGAAACAGTAAAAATATTTCATTGTATTTCTTGCTTTATCATCACCTAGCTTTTGTATTTGTAGTTTTTACTGTGTATTTAGAGTGTATTTCGGTGGTTCATTACAACTACGTTCTTAGTTAAACTCATATTGTTATTAGATATATCGTCGATCACTGCTAACTTGTGGTTTTGGGGACATAATGTTTCGGGGTACTTTCTAAGGTTCTTAGGTGCATATATAGTGTTATATTTTAATGTGTTGTGTTGTTTTTAGGTTGTAGTGTATTGTCTTGTTTCTGGGTTTAGTTGTACGTGGAAGTAACAGTAAACCCGCATCTTCTTACTCTGAAAATACATTAAACTTGTATCTTCTTTCGCTGTTGTAGAAAGAACTCGCATGGTTCTATTGTGCAAGGGCATTCTATGTTAGTTCAAACGACTCACACGGTTGTTTTTGTGCATTCAATCTTCTTCCAAACTTGCATGTTTAATTTTTCAAATAACTAGCATAATAATTTTTCAAAGAATTAGCTTGGTTGATTTTCTAAACAAATAACATTGTTAATTTTTTGAACAAGTAGCATGGTTGGGGTTTCAAAGAAGTAACATGTTTGTTTCCTCTTTAATCTACCCATTTTGATTTATTTTTTAGCAGGAAATATGCCTCTGAAAGCATGCTTCTATAGATCGGTATTAGTCAGCATCCTAAATCTCATGAAAAAAATAATTACATCAAAACACATCGAAGCTGCAAAAGACACACCCTTCTTTACAATTTTGAAAGCCCCATTCGACCTCATCAACTATAAGTTCTTGATGAAAAAACATTATCAGCTGATTGAGGAGATTATAAAGATGTACTTCATCGAGGAGGATGTTTTCCGAATTGGGTCAAAATTAGTCATGCTAACGACCAACGATGTAAAATATATTTTTGGGCTTAAAATACGGTACCGAGGAAATCTATTTATCCAAAGCAAGAGGATTCTTAAATCGATTCAAAGAAGGTGCCGAAACCGATTCTAAAATCATGCAAACATTCTCCATGGTTGGAAGTTCAAGAAAAGTCGCCCGCGAAAAATAACAAATCTGTATCAAATGCTATGATAAATGTACTTTTATAACTAAGGTCTGTTATAAGTAGGATGTTCAGTTACATTAGTCTAGCATGGTGTGCGGTGTTTTACAAGAAGGTATAGTCAAAGCCATCAGGAAATACGGGGAAAATGTTGTGATGGACATTGCTCGACTAGTGATCTTGTTTCTTTGCAATATATACTGGGTTGGACAACGGTATATCATATCAAAGACTTGGGAAAAATAAACAACTACGATTGGTCTGGAGCAATATTGCTGAAATTTTTTGGGTCAATTAGAGCTTGTGTAAATGTTGTTACATAATTAAATATAAGTTTAAATAATACGTCCTTATGTTAATAAATATTGTGATGCAGCCCTTCATCATAGAGAACACAACAATTGCGTAAGCACTCGCAAAGTCGGACATGATCCCAATATGCTACAAATGGTGGGGATTGAAGTCCAAACCATCAACCATAAAGATGATTCAAAAGCTTCACCTGCTAGAAGATGATGAGGTATCAAATATATCTTCTTGAACATTATTATATTTTCTATATAACTCGCATAGTAGGGAGTTGAAAGAAACACGCATAATTTTAGTATCATAGATCGCATAGTTTTTATGTAACAAAACACACGTAGTTTTAGTATAATAGAACTTGCATGGTTTTAGTATAACATAGCATGTATGGTTTTAGTATAATAGAACTTGTGTGGTTGAGAAAATAAACGAATTACATGGTCTGTAATAAATCAATAAGAAGCCTATTGACGAATGTTTTACTAGATTGGTCTTTATTGGATAGGTTTTGGATCGCGAGTTGACGTTGACAGAAGCTGAAAGAGCAGCATTTGGATGCAGAAGCCTACCTTTTTTGCACTTGAGCCCGAACCCAACCCGATCCGTTCCGAGCATTGCAACGACATCCAAAGTTTGGACCTTAAAGAGCACTGCAACGACATCCAAAGCTCGGACAAGCATACGAAAAAAGAATACGGCCACTTTCAATATTCGTACGCGTTCTGTTTTACGTCAGAGAGCAGAATAAAAAATAAAGAGAAATGTCTACCTGAGCTCTATTGATAAGGAACGTATACAACGTTTGCTTGATAAAAAAGAGAAAAAAGTAAGTACATGTCTCTCATCTACTATAGCTTGTTATATATGTTTTGTTTTGTTTCATCCTCACACGTCTGACACTAATATGTCTGGTATTATTGCGACAGATTGAACAACTACATAAAGAGTTAGCTGAGTTACGTGCGAGATTTTAACAGTATGAAAAAACAATTTCTGCTGAAAAACAAGAACTTGAAAAAAATACTTACTCTACTTTTCTGTTCTTTTAAAATCCCTGACATAACAACTCCAACAGTTGAATAGGTAATTGAAGATGTGCCACCGGTACCAACTGAACAAGTAGTTGGTGCAATTGAATCACCTCTTAAGGAGATAGAAACTAAAATACTGGTACCAACTGAATCAGAGATAGATATACATATGTTGTACCATCTAAAGAGGACGGAGACGCTACATCAATGGACCCAATTGAACGGGTAATAAGTACAAATCAGTCTCCTACAAAAGTGGTACTACTTGAAAAGGAGGCAAACGCACAGTAGTGGAACCACCTGAAAAGATAGTGGGTACAAATCAATCTCCTATAAAAGAGACATAGACTACACCACTGGTACCACAAATAGAGGAGACAGAAACTACAGAAGTGTACCACCTGAACATGAAGTGTTAACAAAAAAATCTACTCTAAAGAATGGAGAAGATCGTGAAAATGTAAGTGGATCTTAAGTACAGTAAGATTCGAATTGTTTAATATATATTGCCATGTACTGTCTATTTCTAAAGTCATATTTTCTAGGGTTTGAATAAGTTGCTTTATTATACTTTAATATGTTTTTTTGTTATACTTTGATCTTTGATGCATGAAATAACTCGCATGATTAATGTTTCAAATAAGTCTTATGGTTAATGTTTCAAAGAATTCTCATGGCTAAAACTTTAAAGAAGTCTAATGGTTTGTATATCAAATCACTTGCGTGGTTTATATATTAAATAACTCACATGGTTTATGATAGGTATAAGATGAAAATGAACAAAAAACAAGAATGGAAACCCTAGAGGACGGTCAGATAAAAGATCAATATCCTCAAATACTCGTCCAAAAAATCCTTCTCTTTAGCCAAAAAAAGGTAAAATGACTTATATAGCAGTGGTGGTGGGCTTGTTGGCCTGTTGAGCCATTGGATCTAGAAAATTAGCCCATTTAAGCCTAATCAACCCCACTGATTTATGAAATAAAAACACTATTATTTATTATTACACAAAATACCCTCAATGTTACACATTTGTTGAGTCTATATTAGAAAAAAAAAGGTTTGGTTCAATATTGCACATATTCGACTTGTGCGTCGAATAAATCCTACCCTCGTCAGTTTATATATCAAATAACTCGTATAGTCTAAAGCTCAAATAAATCACATGTTCAAATACTCAGCAAATTGTATATATTCAATATACAAGCTGAAAATGAAGCCCAACCTCAACAAGAAGCACAACCCTGCACAAAGGCAGAACTACTCACCCAAACAAAAGCAACAATATAAGTCCCACATCTAGCTGAGGAGGAAGCCGAATACCAATAACCAAGCTTCACAAAACAAAACAACCCACCCAAGGAGAAGTGGTAGCAGTAGTACTAAAGCGAGTAGAAAATCGTGAAGGGAAAATATCACCATCAACTGATACGCCAAACAAAATAATATATTTAAAATAACTATTCTTTTATGATTTATTTATACAATGTACAATCCTTTTTTGACAAAGTTGATAAGGTTGAGGCAAATGCTGTTAAGAAACAGAGTTTAGATTTTATCCCGGAGGATATGCTTGCTCAAAATTAGGAGATGAAGGCTGCATATAAGACAACATCTTTGGTAATCGTTGGGGATCTTGTAAGTGGATCTTTAGATTATTAAACATCAAATATATATACTACAGTTGTTATAATATCCTTGTAATATCATAGTTTTAATATGACAATCAGTTTTCTATATTTCAGATAACGAAATAATTAGTGTAAGAGGATGACGTGTTGCCTTATTGCGATTTAATCGGTCATACACAAAAGGCATAGGTTTATTTCCTTGATTGGGAAAATAATCGAACAACAACACAAAGCATCGAGGTCAGTGAGTACCACAAACTTCTTAAAATATAGAATGCAGTAGAACAAGAAGATTCAGAAATATAATATTTACCATTATCATATTATTGCATTATAATGCGCGATTTAAAGTTAGAATCGTATGCTAGTTGGGTTGGAGTGGTCTAGAATCATTACTAATGGTGTGGTTAATTTATGTCTGAGGGTAATTGGGTAATTTGTCCAGAGTTTTGTGGAAGTTTATGGGTATTTAATACTTTGAGTAGAGAGTAGATGGAGAATTAAGCTGCCTGGTTGCAGTTAATTTTCATTACCCATATTTAATGCAGGTGGTTGGGTATTTATACCCTTACATCTGGGCTTTATGGGTTTTCGGGTCATGTTTAATGGACCCGGGTCATGCTTAAAGACCCATGAGCTCTTAGTAGGAGAGCAAGCAGCTTAGTCAAGAAGTGTTTAGGTTTTTTAGTACTTTTGTCATAGTTCGAACAGTCCAATGGGCTAAGTGTTCGAAGTGGTCTGTCCGGTCCGATGGCCTTGGTCTGATTTATCCCTGTCCGGAGAGGAAGCAGTTTTCAGACTCATCAGGAGCCCCTTTTTTAGGTGTTTGTTCAAATGCCTTTAGAAAAAACCTGAAAAACAGCCTGATGTTCAGGGGCAGTTTTAACCCGGACAGGTCTGTCCGGGTTGTGGTTTTATCCGGACTGATAAAGCTTCGTGAATCCAAACGGTTTTTTGCCAGAGTCTATGGGACACGTGTCACTTTTTGGTTGGTTTCTTCAGCCATTTTTTCACCTTGAATCTCGCACCCACCTTCTTCGAAAAGTAACCTCTTCATTAAAGAGGGTGACATCAGCGCCGTCTTTTAATCATTACCAATCTTTTCGAATTCTCCTAGGAATCAAAGTCCTTTTTTAGATTCACTATAAATTGAAATACTTTCTACTGTTTCACCATCACTCTCATTTTTATTATGCAAATTTCTCAAAGCTTTTTTCTCTCCAAGACAAATTTTTACCCAGTTTGTTTATGTTCACGGCTCGGAATGCTTTGGTCAAAGGCGGGTGGCTCAATCTTTCTGAACTAGAAAAAGCGCAAAAGGTCGAAAGGGAAAGGCGTATTGCGGCAGGTTTACCCACCTCCCCTATTGACAAACCAGTGACTGCTGCCACAAAGTCAGACCAGGGCTCTTCTTCTTCAAAAGGTATTAACCCGAAAAGGCTATTTCAAACCAATCTCTCACCCATCGTCTCCGGTTCCTCGGTTCAAAAATCGGAACCTGTTGTTGAGCCAGGTGTAACTGTTACCAGCTTTAAACCCCCCCCCCCTTCTTAGCTATAGGGTCAGACAATGAAACCTCCCCTAAAAAATTAGTTGACCGAAGAAAAGGCCGGCTGGTCAAGGGTCAAGCTTCTAAGAGCACTCCTTCAAAATCGGGTGCTAAGGATAGCAGAACTGGGTCAGAAGTGCCCATTAGAGCTCCCAAGGACATGCTGTCTGGTCCGGAGGGTAGTGGCTCAAGCCTTCGAAGAGAAACATCTGCATCAAAGCCTCGACCGGAGGCCAAAAACCAAGAAAATACTGAAGCTCAACAGTCCGGAGACCAAGCTGAGCCAAATCTAAACCTTCCTCTTGCCACTGCTACTAAAAACCCCTCATCAATCATGGAGGAGGTAATGGAGGACTCTATCGAAGAGGCTCCATTCGAGTCCGAGCCTTCCGGACAGACCAGTAGTGTGCTGTTGCTGCCAAAAAAGAAAAAGGCAAGGAGAAGTTGTGCTTGAGGCATCCGGATCCGTCGGAGAGTCTTGAAGGAAGAGTTGGGCCTTGTTTTCACAAGGTCAATGTCAAGTACCTCATCGCTCTGCAAAAGATCAACTACGCATTCATCCACACAGGTGAACTGGGACGGATGCGTACGAAGTGGGGAATTGCGGAGAATGTGAAGATAAGGATCCCTATAAACCCTGAAACTCCTATGGATTGCAAATTGAGCGAGATAGTCATCTTCACAGAGCTGTTTAATTGGGGACTCAGATTCCCCTTGGACCCAGAAATTGTCAGATACTTTCATCTGATAAAGCTCTGTCCGAGCCAGCTGAGCCCCAATGCTTGGTACACCCTCATGGCCTGCATTATGGCTTCTAGGCTCTCCAGGATCCCTCTACCAATGGAGGAGTTTGCTGCTGTGGCCAACCTTTGCAGAAACCACCACATCCCCTTCTACCACTTCAATATAGGGGATAACTTTAAAGCTGTTGATGACCTGCTAGAGTCGGAGAGGAATTGGAGGACTCAATTCCTGTTTGTGAGTGGTGCTTGGGAGAACGGGAAGAAGATCAAGGCTGGAGTCAACCCAAGTCTCCTCACCAGCAGATGGAGGAGTGATCGTAACTCTCCTATTTTACATTTTTGTCTTTTTTTTAAGTTAGTTTAAACTAATTGGTCTTACTTTTGCCTTAGCAGAACTGCCCAAGGACTTTAGTGACCACTTGAAAACCGGGCAGACCACTTGCACCAAGATCAATGCTTGGACTGCTGAGAAGTGGGGGAACCGGTTCCATGCTGCTTTTACAGGGGGCAACTTAGCAAGGTCTCCTCTGTGGAACACCACAGGTCGGAGAGACTTAACATGGGAAGAGCTCACCACCCAGCCTTCTCCGGATGTAGTGCTCAAAAGGACGCATGAACCGGACGGGACACTTTACTTGCCAGGCCGGGCCAAGGCCCCGAGTAAGATGAAAGGAAAAAAGAAGTGCAAGAAAGTAGTGGGTGGAGCTAACCCTGCTGAGGTGGAGGAGGATGTTCCAACGCATCCGGAGGGGCCATCCCCTAGTCAAATTGATGCTGCTCTCTTGGAAGCGGTAGAGCAAGAGAGTGTTAGGCAAGAGGTTCACTCCCTAAATCCTCCAAGGGCTTCTAAGAGAGACCGTAAACGGGGAGCTGAAAGCAAAGATAGGGAGGCTAAGAAGAAAAAAACCTCTAAGGGTGACGAACTCTCTCTCCGACCTCCGGAGCCTCTTCCTCAAGCTGACCCCACAGACCTAACACAAGCAGAGGAGATACCCGGTGACTTGCAAACCGATGAGGTCGAATGGGGAGATCTTAGCATTGATGGGGTAGACATCACTGGTCTAGGTGGACTTGGTGAGTACTTCATCAATCTTCCCAGAGATGATTTTTCTGGGTCTTATCTCCCTCCGAGCACTTCGAACACAGTCACTTTTAATGGTAAGACTTTTACTGTTTCAAGCGAAAGGGATGTTATAGCTCACTCTTTATTAAGCAATGTTCAGCCGGTGCTCGCGTTGGAGAAGCAATTTCGGAATCAGGCAGACATTATTAAAGACCTCAAGTCTGACAAAGAGAGGCTGTCCGATGACCATCGTACTGCCACTTCAAATGCTGCCACTCTAAAGGGGGAGAATGAAGAGTTGAAGAAAAACCAAGAGGTAAGTTCCACAAAAATTGCCACTCTAGAGAACACTATCACAGAGCTCCGAGAGAAGTTGTCCGGATTGGAGAAAGATCTTGCCACTTCAAAAGGGGAGACCAAGGCCTAGGACCAAATTATCACCAATTTGACCAGTGACAAAATTGCTCTTGAAAACGCAGTGTCCCAAGCTGCAAGAGGCCAAAATCCAGGCCAAGATTGATGCTTATGCCAACAACGTGATAGATACTCAAGAGCAGATGTATGCCAAGGTGAAATCAGACATGGTCCTGCTCTTCCATGAGAAGTTCCCGAAGAGGAACTTGGGTGATTTGTGGCTTCACGTAGAGCCTGAAGACCTCCCATATCACACAATGGCCGAAGGTGATAGGTATGGCTACTCCAGTGCATCCTCATCTGATGACGAAGGGAACACCGGGGATAGCCCAAACGAAGAAAAAGATGATCCTAAGGGGAAGAAGAAGGTAGATGAAGCTGAGCCATCCTCAAAGGCTCAGCCTTAAATTATGAATCACTTTTTACTTTTCATGTTATCTAAACTAAAGTCCTTCGAAGGCCAAGGCACTCTTTTTGTAAGTGTGTCCGGTATCTGACCGGATAGATCTTTTACTCTTCTTGACAATTTGAAAGTCCTTGGAAGGCCAAGGCATTTGAGTTATTTTAATGAATATCCTTGTTTTGCACAATTCTCACATTCTTTCATAGTCTGTTTCAATTTTGGTGGCTAGTGTTTAAATAGCCCTTAGTTATTTCATAGTGAGAGTGTTTAAATTCTCCGATGACAAATGTTTAAGTGGTCATCACTCTTTTATTTCAATCCGGATGGTGTGACAAAAGACAAAGTAAGAACACTTCGGAAATTTTTTAAGAAGGCATCAAATTTCATTAAAAACCCGAACACCTCATTAAAACCTCCCCGCGCCACCAGGGTAGCAAAGAGTATGCCCCCAAATATTTACATAGATGTTTAAACAAGTAAATATTTACACAAATGTTACTCCAAGTACATCTGGAGGTGCTCGATATTCCAAGGATGGGTCAGAACTCTTTCATCCTTGTCTTCTAGCCAATATGTTCCAGTTTTAAGCCTTTCAACAACCATATAAGGTCCTTCCCAAGTCGGGGCCAATTTGCCAAGCAGCTTCTCTTTAGTGTGTAAGAGGACTTTCCTCAATACCTTGTCCCCCGGCTGGAAATCTCTTCTTTTAACTCTAGAAGAAAATCTGCTCCTCATTAAACCCTGATAGTGAGCAGCTCTAAGGTGAGCTTTTACTCGTCTTTCTTCTATTAGGTCGAGCTGACTTCTGATTGCCACTTCATTAGCGCATTCGGAGAAGTTGTGAACACAAAATGATGGGAGAGTTGCTTCTATGGGAGCTATTGCATCCATCCCATAGACCAAAGCAAAGGGTGACTCCTGTGTTGCAGCCCCAGGTGTTGTCCGGTAGGCCCACAAAACTTCTTGTAAATAGCTAGGCCACTTCCGAGCAGCCTCTTCCAAATTCTTCTTTAAACCGGACAGTATAGTTCTGTTAGCCACTTCAACCTGACCATTTGCTTGCGGGTGGAAAGGTGAAGAGAAACAATGTGGTATACCCCTTGAGGCACATAAACTCTCCATTTCCCTATTGTCGAACTGTGGCCCATTATCTGTCGTTATCTTTTGTGGAACACCAAATCTGCAACAAATGTTGGATAGAATGAATTTTATAACGACTTTTGATGTTGTTTGTGCCAGAGGGGCTGCTTCAATCCACTTCGAAAAGTAATCGATATCAACAGCTATAGTTTTGCACCCTCCGGACGCCATAGGGAGAGGCCCCACTAAATCCAATCCCCAATGAGCAAAAGGTATAGGCTCAGAGATTGATTCTAAAGGAATGGATGGGACATGAATTTCATTGCTGTATCTCTGGCATGGGTCACACCTTCTCACCAGTTCTTTAGCATCCTGCATGATAGATGGCCAATAGTAGCCAGCCAGTAAAACTCTCCTTGTTAGAGCCCTGAATCCACAATGAGCTGATCCCTCGCCATCATGGAATTCGGAGAGGACTACTTGAGATTCATTATCCCCCAAACAACGCAGAAGAGGTTTACTGTAAGACTTTTTATACAGAATGTCTCTCAGTATGATAAATCCATGAGCCTTGTGTTTCAGTTTTCTTGCCAGTGATTTATCCGGAGGCACGATGCCATCAGAGAGGTATTGCAGGAGAGGATATCTCCAATCCTGAGGTTGTTTCATTTGTACTTCAAAAATTTCTTCTTCTTTACCCATATCAAGTTGAATGGAGGGGCTCTCCAACACATGGATCTATGGATACGACTCTGTGTATGCTATGGTTGCCAATGAATCTGCTAACTCATTATCTGTCCGGGGTATATGTTCATAAATAATGCTTTTAAACTTGAGTGCTTCATTTTTAAGGAGAAGTAAATACTTTACTAATTGTTCTTTTTTAGCCTCAGATTGACCTTGAGCATGGTGGATAAGAAGCTGGGAGTCACTCATTAGCTTTACCCTCTTAGCCCCACAAACATAGGCTAACTTTAAACCAGCTATAGCTGCTTCGTACTCAGACTCGTTATTGGAAGCCCTAAAAGCAAAACATATAGCCTGGTACATTCTGTCACCATATGGAGAAGTCAAACACACCCATGCACCGCATCCCATAGTGCTGGATCCACCATCCGTCCGGACGACCCAGACCTTTTTGTCTTTCAACTCAGTAGCATGCTACGAATCTCTGTCGGAGTGCAATTCAACCAAAAAATCAGCCACAGTTTGGGCTTTGACTGCTGTTCGGGGAGCATAATCTATATCGAAATCCCCCAATTCTACCGACCACTTAGTCATCCTGCTTGAAATGTCTGCCTTTTGGAGAACATTCTTCAAAGGAAAAGATGTCCGGACGATAATAGGATGAGCCTGGAAATAAGGCCTCATCTTTCTAGCAGCTATTAGCAGGGTCAATGCTAATTTTTCAAGTTTCAAATAACGCCTTTCTGCATCTATCAAGCTTTTGCTGATGTAGTACACTGGATGGGGGTAATTATCTACTTCTCTTACCAACACATCACTGATGGCACAACTTGAAACTACCAAATATACGAAGAGTGTCTCCCCATCTACTGGTTTAAACAAGGTTTGGGGGGAAGACAGGTGCTTCTTGATCTCATTGAAAGCCTCATCACACTGTGAGGTCCAATCGAATCCCTTCGCACTCTTCAAGGTTTGAAAAAATGGGGCACACCTGTCCGAAGACCTTGGATAAATCTGTTTAAAGCAGCTAACCTCCCCGTTAGCCGTTGTACTTCTTTAACATTTCGAGGAGGCTCCATTTGGAATAAAGCATTAAGCTGGTCCGGATCGGGCTGTATCCCTTGCTCACTTATAATATAGCCTAGAAACTTCCCGGATTGCACTCCGAACACACATTTTTTCTGGATTTAACTTTAAATTCACTTTCACCAAGTTGGTAAGAGTTTCTTTGAGGTCAGCCAAGTGCAATTGCTCATCCACACTCTTCACCATCATGTCATCGATGTATACTTCCATATTCCTTCCAATCTGATCAGCAAAGGCTTTGTTTACTAATCTCTGATAAGTAGTCCCATCATTTTTCAACCCAAATGGCATTACCTTATAGCAATGAAGACCCTGTCAGTGAAAAATGTGGTATGCTCTTGATCCTTCGGATCTACTTGGATCTGATTGTATCCGGAGAAAGCATCCATAAAGGACAGCAGCTTATTCCTAGAGGTAGAGTCAACTAGCTGGTCAATCCGCGGAACTGGATACAGATCTTTTGAGCAAGCCCTATTGAGGTCCGTGAAGTCAATACACATACGCCACTTGCCATTTTTCTTTTTCACCAAGACCGGATTGGCAGTCCATAAAGGATATTGAGACTCCTTGATATGCCCCATCTTTGTGAGCCTGTCAACCTCTTGCACAATAACATCAGCCTTTTCCTTGGAAAAATCCCTTCTCTTTTGAACCACTGGTGCTACATCTTTCCGGACAGATATGCGGTGTGATATCACATCTGCTGGAACCCCGGTAACATCAGTTGTCAAGAGGATAGTACAATATTCAAGACAAAGAAAACACATAAAAACCCTAAAAATAGCATTTAATAACTATATAAGGCTTATTTTTACTAGTTAACTTTAATAGTTGTTTTATTTGTTTACTTTATATATATTTAAACTTCATATGAACCCTGATTTTTGAACACCCAAACAACTTTAGAAACTCCTCCCCGGAAGGTAACCCCGGTTACATGGTATTTCTAAATGAATTATATCTACTTAATACTTGTTGAAATTTATCGATGGTCTTATATAGAGTCTGCTGAATATACATATGCTCAGTGTAGATTTACCCACATTCGGTCTGAAATTACCTAGGCTTATTATGAAATTACCCACGCTCGGTATGAGATTAGCCAAGATTCATTCCAGCCAAAAACAGATCATAGAGTCAAAACTCAATCTTCCCGCAATACTCATGCATCACGTCCATCCCAATGATCTGGTAAGAGGTCTCGCAATAAACAACTATATGGAACTAGAAAGGATAAAATGCGGAAAAAGTGACCTCCTCTGTAAGGAGCCAAATGCCCCAATATCAAAGTGTAAGGACTCAGTTTCCTAAGCCAAGTTCTTATATCCGTTACTCTTATTGGTTTTTATTTGAATTTCAAGTTGTTCCTTATTTTCTAAATTTGAATTATTCTTTATTTTCTATGTTCAAATTGGTCTTTAATTTGAATTTAAAATTAGAGATAAAGTGGACTCGCATCACTATAGTATATGCTGGTCTCGCATCTATTACCATCCACGTAGTTTTATGAATTGGTCTGCTACAGTAAGTTATATATAATGTTTTCACATATATCACCTCATATGAGGTTATTACGAATTGGTCTCCCATCTATCACCACACATGTACTTGATTATGAATCAGTTACTACAATGAATTATTATGAACTTGTCCCACATCTAACATGCAGGTTGTTATGGCTTGTCTCGCAACTTCTGTAGGTTTCGTACTTCCAAATATATAAATAAATAAAAAAGTCTGAAAACATTAACATAAATAAAAAAACATTATTGCAACAAAAAATATCAAATTGTAGAAGCCTTAACAATTAAAAATATCTAAATTACAATTGGTGTGGTTTATTTTAAGCTGAGGGTAATTCTGTCAAGTGTTTTGGAGAGTTTTAAGAGTATTAAATGTTTGGGTGTTTTGTAGTGAGAGATTTAAGCTGCTTGGTTGTATTAAATGTTCATTATCCTCACTCATAAAAGTAGTTGGGTATTTATACCCTTAATTATGGACCCATGGGCTTTCGGGTCAAGTTATGAAATTAGGTCAAGATTAAGGACCCATTTACTTAATAAGCTGATTAGTACCTAGCTTAGTCAAAAGGTGTTTAGTTATTTAATACTTTTGTCCAGTCTGGATAGTTCAGTAGGCACTTATTGTCCAAATTTCCCTTATCAGGATTTCTCAGTGAGTAGTGGTGAATTCGTCCGGACTCATCAGTAGTCCATTTTTTATGCTTTGTCAAAAATCTTTGGCAGGACTAAAAAACTCGCTTAGTCAGTAACGATATTTTCCGCCTCGTTCGTGTGTTTGGTTTGAGGTATGTCCGGACTAATTTCTTCTCAGAATTCTAAGAGTTTTTCTTTGGATCGTGGGACACGTGTCGCATCTTGATTTAACCTACCAACCATTTTTTACCTAGAACGACGCTCCCACTAAGCCTAAAAAGTAACCTTTGCATTTAATATTTCCTACGTCAACGCCGTCTTCAATCATTGCTCGAAGCTTTTCGTCTTCTCCTAGGTATCAGTTGCTTTAAATATATAAACCACTTTCTTTTATTGTTTCACTATCTTCACCATTCTACAAATATTTTACAGAGCTTTCACATTTTCTTTCAAAACCTTTGTTGGGTAGTTTTATGTTCACAGCTAGAAACACTCTTGTAAAATGCGGCTGGTTGAATCTTTCTGAATTAGAGAAGGCAAAGAAAGTTGCACGAGAGAGATACATTGCTGCTAGTCTTCCAGTCTCTCCAGGCGACAAGTATGATAAACCATCTCTAGAATCTGATCAGGGATCATCTTCTACCAGAAATCCAAAACCTAAACGTCTATTCAAGCCAAACCTTTCGCCAATCCCATCAGGCTCCTCAATTCAGGAGTCCTAGCCCTCTACTTCTCAAGAAAAAGTAGTATTAAGCGTTAGAAAACCCTCCCCGTTCATAGCCATGGGATCTGATATAAAAAAATCCCCAGAGAAAACCAGTTCACGTCAGACAACACGCTTGGCGAAAGCCCAAGCGACTGATTCACAATCAAAGTCCTCCAAATCGGGGCCCTCTAAGTCTACAACCAAAGACAAACCCTTCGGATCAGAGATTTCCATAAATTCCCCTCGAAATAAGTCCTCCAGATTAGAGGCATCAAAAGTAGCTTCTCTAGCAAAATCCTCCGGAGCTGAGCCCCAACTGGACACCAGACCTCTAGAAGAAACTGGTGCTCAACCATCTAGACAGACCATTGAGCCAGAAGCTGACACTCTTCCATCTTCAACAACTGATAAACCTTTCACAATGATGGAAGATAGTATCGAAGAGCCCCCCTTTGAAACTGAAGCCTTTGGGAAAACTAGGCATGTTGCCTCTTACAGAAAAGGGAAAGGAAAAGTGAAGGTTGGATTGGCTCATACGGAGCTTCCAGAGTGCTTGGAGGGCAAGGTAGGACCTTGCTTTCAAAAGGTCAATGTGAAGTATTTGTTGGCCATGCAGAACATCAACTACGTTTATACTCATACCGCCGATCTGGGCCGGATCCAGACTAAGTGATGGATCCCAGAATCAGTGTAGGTTAGGATACCAGTCACACTGGAGACTCCGATGGAATACAAACTCAATGAAATCGTCATCTACACCGAGCTGTTCAATTGGGGACTCAGATTCCCCTTAGACCCAAAGATCGTTAAGTACTTTCACCTGATTAAGCTTTGCTCAAGCCAATTAAGTCCCAACGCTTGGTATACCCTCCTTGCCTGCATAATGGCATCGAGGCTGTCCGGTATCCCTCTCCGTGTGGAGCAATTCGACGTTGTGGCCAGCCTGTGCAAAAATCATCACATCCCATTCTATCACCAAAACACGGGAGACAACTTCAAAGTGGTGGATGATTTGTTGGAATCAGAGAAGAACTGGAAAACTCAGCTTCTATTTATCAGTGGGTCATGGGAGATTGGGAGAAAGATCAAAGCTAAGTTTAAGCCTAGCATGCTTACTAGTAGGTGGAAGAGTACAAGTAAGCCTTTAACTTTGTTTTTCAATTTTTTTTTCTTATTTTTAAAAATATTCCACTCATGAATCACTTATTTATTCATTGTTAGTATTACCAAAGGAGTTCACCGGTTATCTAGAGGAGGGGCAGACTACATGTGCCAAGCTGAATGTGTGGGCTGCATAACGTTGGGGGAACGCTTTCCACAACTGTTTTACTTCTGGCAACTTGGTGAGATCCCATTTGTGGAATACCACAGGCCGAAGAGATCTCACATGGGAAGAATTGACCACACCACCTCCCCCATCTGTCATTCTTAAGAGAACAGAGGAAAAAGATGGCAAACTGGTCTTGCCCTCTAGAGCCAAAGCTCCTAGCAAGATGAAGGGAAAGGGGAAGAAAAAGAAGGATGCAGCAGAGGCAGTTCAGGTTGCTGCAGTAGAGACTGCTATGGGGAACACAAGAGGTATCGATGCTACCTTGCTCAAGGTAGTTGAGGATGAAACTGTTAAGGAGGCAGGTGAATCACAAAATCCACCAAACCTCCCTAAAAAGGACCAAAAGAGGGGAACAAGACGCGATGAGAGGACTGCTAAGAAGAAAAAAGTCGCCTTAGGGAAAGCAGTATCCTTCATCATTCGGAGCCTCTTCCTCTAGCAGACCCAATTGATCCCACCTTAGCATAGAAGATTCCCATCATACTGTAATCCGGAGAAGGTACCGGAGGGGAGATTGATGGAGTAGGCATCAGTGCCTTCCAAGACAGTGATCTTTATTTCAATGATTCTGAGAAAGACGACTTCGATGGCCCCTACTGTCCTTCAAGTTCTTCTAATATGGTGGCTTACAATAGCAAGTCCTATATTATCTTTGGGGAGAACGATGTGGTGGCTCATTATCTTCTGGGTCATATTCAACCAGTACTCAACTAGGAAACGGAAGTAAAAAATCAGTCCACCCTCATCAACACCCTTAACACAGCCAATGAGACTTTGTCAACTAATCTCCTCAATACTAACCAGAGCATTGAGGCACTGAAGAAAGAGCTTGAGAAGTTGAAGAAGGACAAGGAAGATCTGTCAACCAAGCTAGCCACTTCGGAGAAAGCTAACACAGAGCTCCAAACTAAGTACTCCGGTTTGGAGAAATATCTCTCCACCTTGAAGGAGGATGTGAAGACTTAAGATGATGTCATTCAGACCTTGTCCGGTGATAAGACTTCCCTTGAAGAGGTTGTGTCCAAGGCAACCAAGGAGAAAGAAGACTTGGTGAAAGAGCAGGATCAGATAATTCAGGCCCGCGTCGATGTATACACCAACGGGGTGATAGATTCCATAGAAAAAAGGTATGCCGAAGTGAAGTCTGACATGGTACTGCTTTTCCACCAAACGTTTCCGAAGAGGACGCTTGGTACCTTGTGGAAATATGTAGAGTATGAAGACATCCCATTCCATACGATGGTAGATCGTAATAAAAAGAACTACTCTAGTGGAATTGATGACACTACTGATAAAGAAGAATGAACCAGGGAGAGTTCAAGTGCTGAGCTCAAAGGCCCTAAGAAAGGAGATGGCGTAGGAACATCCGAGGGAAATAAGCCCTGAGGTTTTTAACTATATTTTTTTTGTTTTCTTAATCTTGTAAACTATTAAAGTCCTTGGAAGGCCAAAGCATTTTTGTAATCGTGTCCGATTTGAGTCCGGTTAAGCCTTTTCTACAACTAAAATTCCTTGGATGGCCAAGGCATATTCTCTGTTCTAATATCATTATACGGTTTTTACCTGGACGGGTTTATCTTACTCAATTTTTTCTTTGCTTCATACTTGCTTTCAATTTTAATGGCTAATGTTTAAAGAGCCCTTATTTAATTTACAAATATTTAAGATAAGAGTGTTTAAAATCTCCGATGACATGTGTTTAATGGTCATCATTCAACCAAATTAATCTGATATGTCAGCGATCATTACTAAAATTTAAGACTTGAAAGAAATTATAATCCAATCACTCCAAATATTTTAAGAAGGCATAATATTTTATTGAAAAAACCAGACACCTCATTAAAACCTCCCTGTGCCACCAGGGTAGGAAAGAGTATGCCCATAATATTTACACGAACTTTAAATAAGTAAATATTTACACAACTTTCATTCCAAATATAACCGGAGGTGTTCAATATTCCACGGGTGCTTTAGGATTCTTCCATATTTGTCTTGAAGCCTATATGTCCCAGGCTTAAGTTTTTTGGAGACCTCATAAGGGCCTTCCCAGTTCGGAGCTAGTTTGTCGAACTACTTTTCCTTAGTATGCAAGAAAACCTTTCTTAATACTTTATCCCCTGGCTCAAAATCCCTTCCTTTGATTTTGGAAGAAAATTTGCTTCTCATCAAGCCTTGGTAGTGAGTGGTTCTAAGATGAGCCTTAACTCTTTTTCTTCTATTAAGTCCAACTGACTTCTGATTGCCAACTCATTGGCCTGTTCGGAATAATTGTGGACTCTGTATGATGGAATAGTTGCCTCTATAGGAGCAATTACATCCATTCTATATATAAAGGCAAAAGAAGATTCTTGTGTAGCAGCTCCAGGAGTAGTCCGGTATGCCCACAATACTTCTTGCAAATAGCTTGGCCACTTCCCTGCTTCCCCTTCTAAATTATTTTTTAGACCGGACAGGATGGTCATGTTTGCCACTTCAACTTGACCATTTGCTTGTGGATAGAAAAGAGAAGAAAATAAATTCTGAATTCCCCGAGAGGCACATAAATTCTCCATATCCTTGTTATCAAATTGTGGCCCATTATCTGTGGTTATCTTTTGTGGAACCCCAAATCTGCAACAAATGTTAGACAAGATAAATTTTATAACAGCTTTCGAAGTAGTTCCTGCCAGTGAGGCTGCTTCTATCCATTTTGAGAAATAATCAATGGCTACAATAATAGTTCTGCACCCTCCGGACGCCATGGGTAGAGGCCCAATTAAATCCAGTCCCCAACGAGTAAAATGTACTGGCTCAGAAATCGACTCCATAGGAACAGCTGGGATATGAATTTTGTTACCATATCTTTGGCATGGGTCACATTTCTTCACCAACTCTTTGGCATCTGCCATTATGGATGGCCAATAGTATCCGGCCAACAAAACCCTCCGGGTTAGAGCTCTATAGCCGCAGTGTGCTGATCCCTCTCCATCATGTAGTTCGGATAAGACAATTTGGGACTCTTCAACCCTCAAAAAATGTAGGAGAGGTCTACTGAACGACTTCTTATAAAGAACCTCTCTTATGATTAAGAAACCACGAGCCTTGTGTTTCATTTTCCTTGCTATAGCCTTCTCCAGAGGCAAAATCCCATCAAAGATGTATTGAAGAAGGGGAAATATCCTATCTTTGGGTTGAACCACTTGTACACTTAAACTCTCTTCCTCTTTTTTGCTCTGATTTGGTTGTATGGATGAGAATTCTTGTACATGAATTCATGGGTAGGATTCAGAGTATGCTATGGTTGCTAAAGAGTCTGCCAATGTGTTTTCTGATCTAGGAATATGCTCATAGCTAACATTTTTGAAGTTGGCCGCCACTTTTTTAAGAATAAACAAGTATTTGAGCAACTGCTTCTCTTGGCCTCAGATTGACCTTGAGCATGATGGATAAGAAGCGGAGAATCACACATTAATCTGACACTTTTAGCCCCACATAGAAAATTTAATTTTAGACCAGCTATAGCGGCCTCATATTCAGACTCATTGTTGGAAGCCCTAAAAGAAAAGCATATAGCATGGCATAATTTATCGCCATACGGAGAGGTTAAACATATCCCATCTCCACAACCCATTGTACTTGATCCACCATCTATCTGGACAACCCACTCTTTTTTAGTTTTCTCTTCTGTAGCTTATTTAATACTTCTGTCCGAATGAAACTCTACCAAGAACAGATTGAGCTTTGATTGCAGCTTGTGGGGCAATATCAATATCATAATCACCCAATTCCATTGACCATTTATTCATCATGCTTGATATCTCTGCCTTCTGAAGAGCATTCTTCAAAGGAAAAGATGTCCAGACAATGATAGAATGAGATTGAAAATATAGTCTCATTTTTCTAGCAGCAACCACCAAGGCTAGTGCCAGTTTTTTAAGCTTTAGGTACCTCTTTTCAGTATCCATCAGACTCTTGCTGATGTAGTACACCGGACGAGGATAATTGTCCACCTCTCCTACCAGTACTGCACTTATAGCACATTTTAACACAACTAAGTATGTATACAGTGTTTCTCCATCAGCAGGTTTAAAAAGGGTTTTGGGGGAAGACAAATACTTCTTTACTTCATCAAACTCCTGGCCACATTGTGGAGACCAGTTGAAGTCTTTAACACCTTTTAAGGTCTGAAAAACGGGGCGCATCTGTCCGAAGACCTTGAAATAAAACAATTTAATGCAGTCAATCTTCCCCTCAATCTTTTCACTTTTTTAACATTTTGAGGAGGGTCCATTTTCAATAAGGCTTCGACCTGGTCCGAATCAGGCTGTATCCCTTTTTAACTTATTACATACCCCAAAAAAATTCCGGACTGCACCCCAAATACACATTTTTCTGGATTCAATTTTAAATTAACCTTTGCCAAGTTGGCAAAAGTTTCTTGAAGATCAGCTAGGTGCAACTCTTCTTCTAAGCTTTTCACCATTATGTCATCAATATATACTTCCATATTTCTCCCAATCTTATCAGCAAATGCTTTATTCACTAACCTCTGATAAGTAGCCCCAGCATTTTTCAAGGAGACCCCTATCTGTAACAAAGGTAGTATGTTCTTGGTCCTTCAGATCCACTTGTATCTGGTTGTAACCGGAGAAGGCATCCGTGAATGATAATAACTTGTTTCCAGATGTGGAGTCTACCAAATGATCTATCCGGGGGACTGGATAGAGATCTTTTGGGCAAGCTCTGTTGAGGTCAGTAAAATCGATACACATACGCCATTTCCCATTATTTTTCTTTACTAACATTGGGTTGGCTATCCATGAAGGATATTGAGACTCCTTTATGTGCCCCATCTTGGTAAGCCGGTCAACTTCTTGAACTATTACATCAGCTTTCTCCTTAGAGAAAGCTCTTCTCCTTTGCACAACAGGTGCAACATCTTTTCGGATAGACAACTTGTGTGATATAACACCTGCAGGTACTCCGGTCACATCAACATTGCACCAACCAAATACATGTTGGTGATTTTCCAAAAAGGACAACAATTTTTTCTTCAATTCTGGTGCCATCTTGGAGCCAACTTTAACAGTCCTTCCTTCAGCCAGAGAGTGGGTTTCAACTTCTTCGATTGGTATCAAAACACCAGGGATCTCTTTGGGGTCATCAATTTCACCCTCACCCTCAGAGGGCCCCAACAACTGCTAATTTTCATTAATCCGGACTGCCCCTAGAGTTTTAGGGGCAAGTGCAGTTTCATAACATTCTCTTGCTATTTTTTGGCTACTCCGGACAACTCCCACTTGTCCTTGAACTGCGTACTTTAAACATTGATGGACTGATGAAGCCAGAACATGCATCCTAGAGAGCCAGGACCTCCCAAAGATCACATTGTAACATGTGGGGCAATCCACCACAACGAATAGTACCCTAACCATCTTCTTGAAAGGGTCTTTTCCCAACAATACCTCCTCCTCAAATTCTCCGATGACATCCGCAGAGCTCCATGTGAAGCCCATAATAGATCTGTTCAAACGCTGAATTACTATCGGATTTTTCATCTGTTTATAAAAACTTAAAAAGAGAATATTGGCTGAGCTGCCAGTGTCAATCAAAATTCGCCTGATGTCGTTGCCCCCAATCGAAGCTCATATCACCACAGCATCCTTATGAGGCCCAACTATGTCTCTTAGATCATCTTGATAAAAAAATGAAGGGAAAGGAATTTGGGATTGATAAGAAGACATGCTTGCCTCTAACTGAGTAGCTAGAGTGTGAACATGTCTCTTCTTTGAAGAAGGAGTTTGCGTAGTCATAGTGTCCCATCTGAATATAGTAAGTGACTCAAAAAAACTTATGAGTCCGGACACTGTCTTATTATATTCTGCTATAACCCCCACTCTATTCAGGGTTCGATCAGGATCTAAATACTCTGATTTGACATCAAATATTTCAAGGATTACCATAGCTCCATCCGGAGCAGACGTCCCCACATTGTTCATTGGGCCAGTCTGGTGAATATTATCAGGCCAATTTCAACTTCTTCTCTTGAAATAAGCTCCCAACTTCTCCTTTTCAATAATATTATGCACTTCTTGTTTCAATGAGATGCAGTCTTTGGTGTTGTGGCCAATATCATGATGATATTGGCAAAAACAAGTATTACGACTTTCCTTAGGAGATTGAAGCGTTGTCGGCTTACTAAAATGCACTTCATCTTTTGTTTTGTCATAAATGGTTGTCATATTTTCTTTCAACTCAGCAAACCACTCCAGTTGGACCCAAGGTCCTCGTTTATTTTTGGACTGCTGGCTCTGAGCTGGAGTTAGGTGGGATTGAGTATGTGTGGCCCTATTGGGCCCCTGTCCGGTTTCTTTGGCCTTGTATCCGGACTGGTTCTGGTTTGGAGCAGGTGGGGTAGACCTCACTTGCCTGTGTACCCCAGTCTTCTTTGTTTCATCTACGTTTATTTGTTTTCCCACCTGATTCAGCAAACCGCCCCAGGTCATGGCCTTCTTCCTGGTTACCGAATCGGCCAGATTCCCAGGGTTTAACCCTTGTCTCAAAGAAGCTATTGCTACCTACTGAAAGCAATCACTTAACCCATTCTTTGTGTTTACGAACCGGCTTATATAATCTTTCAGTGATTCATTTGGCTCTTGGGCACAATGGATAATAGTATCTCCATTTCCCTTCACCTCTTTACTCCCCACAAACTGCCTTCAAAAGGCCACCCAAAACGTATCAAAGTTTCTGATACAACCTTGTGGCAAGCTATTGTATCATTTCAGAGAAATTCCCATAAAATACTAGGAGAAGGCTCTACAAAGAAGTTTGTCATCATCATCAAAATTCATCATAAATTTTTTAAACTGTTCTAGATGGTTGCCCGAATTTTTGCTCCCATCATACTTCTCCATTTTAGTACTGTCAAACCTCTTATGAAGGTTTCCGGACAGTATCTTGGATAACAATGGCGATTGCCTCCAATCCCGACCACGACTAAAAACTATGCCTTCATTAGGCGTTGCAAAAATACCTTGCTCATCATGGAAAGCAAAAGGATCCATCAGCAGCTGATCCACATGCCTGTGGCTATGACTGTGGCTGTGAGATGACCCTTTTCCCAGATGCCTCTTTAATCTCCCATATTTATCCCTCTTTCTTGAATATTTTTTAACTAGCTTTTGTTTCTTTATGGACCTCTCTTCATCGCTGCTTGGTGACAAAGACTCCTCAAGCTCATCCTCATTCGAGGAACTACTGGAGGACTCAGATTCTGAGCTCTCCACCGGCTTAAACCGGTGAAATTTCTTGGAACTGACATGGGTCTTTTTTGTGCTCAAATGAGTCTTTGTTAATGGGTCGTTCTCCCTTGGGTTGCCAGTATGGTGAATGACTGAAGCTTTTGACTTTTCTTTTAAACCCATCTCTGCCTTTTTAGTGGCCCTTAATGCTCCAATATCAGCTTTCAACCTGTCTCGTTCTTCGGTCGTGTACTCATTGTTTTCTCCCACCACCTCCACCAAAGGTTGTGGCATTGCTTGCTCGTCCGGTTCAGGTACCTTCTCCTCCCACTGTGGTCGTCAATTTGGTGTGGTTTATTTTAAGCTGAGGGTAATTTTGTCAAGTGTTTTGGAGAGTTTTAAGAGTATTAAATGTTTGGGTGTTTTATAGTGAGAGATTTAAGTTGCATGGTTGTATTCAATGTTCATTACCCTCATTCATGAAAGTAGTTGGGTATTTATACCCTTAATTATGGACCCATGGGCTCTCGGGTCAAGTTATAAAACCGGGTCAAGTTTAAGGACCCATTTATTTAATAAGTTGATTAGCACATAGCTTAGTCAAAAGGTGTTTAGTTATTTAATACTTTTGTCCTGTCCGGATAGTTCAGTAGGCACTTATTGTCTGAATTTCCCTTGTCCGGATTTCTGAGTGAGTAGCGGCGAATTCGTCCGGACTCATCAACAATGATCTAACAAGATCTCTAGAAATGATCGTCTACTATGACCGAATTTGAAACAACAACTACAGTTTATCTTTCATATATTTATTTCTCCTTTAGATGGAATGTGTTTATTCTTAAGCATTCCATCTTTCCTTTTAAAGTTAGATGAAGTATTTCATAAGAATTTGTCGAGGTACATGCTTGGCCAAAAGTAATAAAAGCGGATATGTTATATGAATACGTAGTCATATAAGAGCTTACAGTATAACATGGCTCAATATATATCACAACATATTCATCGATATAAAATATGATAACTAAAGAATGAGAGCATGGAACACACTCAAGTTTCCAAGTACAATAAGAATATTAGATCCACTAATAACAACTAAAAGGTATCATGAAAATTTCCATGTAAAACGGGTGAATAAAATTTGTATAACATAAAATATTATTTTGATAGTATGATAGTTTCGTAACGCAAAATTTAATAAAGAAATATTTGATGTATAAAATAGACTCTAATGTTAGTTTTGGAATATGAAATATCTATAGTAAACATTATGTTATAACAAAAAAAAACATTACGATCAAATTTACCGATCATGATAGACGATTTTGTATTATAGTAGATGAAACAAACTATAATGATAGCTTACACAGGTTATAATAGGATAATATTATAATAAATGATATTACAACTCGATAGATGACATAAACTATAAACGATATTACGTGATAATAATTCAATTTGCTCACCATGATAGTATTTAAAATTATAATCACAACGAAGTTAAGTCACCATTGATAAAAATTAATATGGGTACTAATATTAAAGCTTATAAAATTATAATCACAACAACATTATGTCATAATGGACAAATTTAACACGATCACTAATGCAAAAGCTTACAATAAATTGTTTGTAATGTATTATATTTTATTTGTAAAATCAAATAATATGAGAGAAATAAAATTTAATATAAACTTAATATAAAAATTTAAGATCTGACATCATTATCATATATTTCTGTACATCTAATAATATATATTAAAATAGTACATAACATTGAAGTTTTTAAATATTTCTTAAATTTTAATTTTATTTGAAAAGTATCCAAACTTCAAGGTTTTATATATAATATATTTTTTACTTTTACTACTAATTATTATATTGTGATCCTAGCTCATATATTAGTAATATTAGGTGGACAAATCATGATACATACATATTTAAATTACAAATTGATGAATTGGGTTAATTGATTTTATCCGTTTATATAACTTAACATTCTATAAATTTTTTATGCTGGTAATATTTTTTAAAAATAGAATCTATATCAAAATATTAAAATAATAATTGTGGAAATTTAATATTTTTTCTTGAACATATAACTTAACTATAATTATTTTATGTTGGTAGCGATTTTGTATTAAAATACAGGATAAATATTTACAAAAATCATTCTATAACTCTAGTGCTGACCTTATCAGAGCACCTTCAACAGACTATTTATTTGACACTAGATAACAAAAATACATACTATTCTCTAAAATATAGGAGTCTAACATATAGTGTAAAAGGCACGTTAAATTTACAGGTTTGGATTTTAATAGGTAAATATACATAGGAAATTATAGAATAGGTATAGTTTCCTTATCTTTCTCCCATAACTTCAGAAAAATATAAAACTACCTTAAACTATAAGGACTCTGTTGGATTAAATCATACCCTAAAAATTTGGATTGCCAAAATTCTATGTATATTTAACAAAAATATATAGTATTTGTTGGAAATACTCAAAAAGGAGATTCATATATATCCAGTGAGTAACTCATAAAATGTGCTAATTTATTTTCATATGTTTATATAACTTAACATTCTATAAGTTTTTTTTATGTTTCCAACTATTTAAAAATAGAACACATATCAAAATTTCAAACTAATAGATTGTGATAATTAATTTTTTATGATTATAAAACTTAATATTTAATAGGTATTTTATGCTGCCAACTATTTTCCAAAATATAATTTAAATATTTTTTAAAATATTTATATTATCTTAATCGTAACCTTATCAGAGGATATTCGTATATATTTAGTGGGTAACTAATAAACTGCTAGAATTGATTATTATTTTTTATGATTATAAACTTAATATTTTATAAATATTTTATGCTGCTAACTATTTTCTAAAATATAATTTCAATATTTCTAAAACTAATTTATTACTTTAATCGTAACTTTATCACACGAGATTCGTATATATCCAGTTGACTTTTATGCATTTATATACTATATATTAATATTTTATGTTCTCATTTTTTTAATATAGTTTAATTATTTATAAAATTAATTATATTACCTTAATCGTAACCTTATCAAAAGCGATTTATATATATCGAGTAAGTAATGAATATTGTATAATTGGTTTATTATGTACTACCTTATTTGTTACCAGAAACGAATTCGTATAATTATTTTGTGAATATTTTAGAGTATAAAATATATAATTTGTGTAGGTGAAACTTTATTTAAATGGTAAATTTTACCATTCTCGGTTTTATATGTGTTTTTCTAATATTCGAGTAAATAATGACTTATGTGAAAATTTAGTTTAGACTTCAAGTCTTATCAGATTTAGATGATATTGTATTTAAAGTGACAATATGAATTTATTACAGTTAGGTTTGTCAACGTTATTATTTTTGTTTTGCAATTTTTTAAGGTTTAAAAAAAATATATGTGTAACACCATATAAATAAGGATATTTTATATAAACTATATGCACAACACGACGTGTGTTGATTTTTTTTATCGTTTTCATAAAACAAATCATTATAAAAACGTTATTGCTAAGATCTAAAGAAAATGACAGCCAAACAAATAAAAAATATATAAAATTAAAAATTCAATGACACTTATAAATACATGGAAACCTTTTATTAACTTTATAGGAGAGATTATAAGTCACAAAAAGACAAATGTCCATAATTTTATGGACCAGTAAGTTTTGCAAATTATTTGGTTAATTATTGTAATTAGTTACACATAATTTGATTTAAAAAGTATTGCATAATTACTTCAAATTAGGCTATAAAGTTTAAGAATTTATTTGTTCTAGTATTCTATACCGTCAGAGCAAAATATGTGAGATGGACAAAGAAAATTAATATATGATAAGGATATAATTATTTGAACTAAAATAATTAGTTTGGAAGGGTTGAAAGATCTACAAATAATGTATAAGTAAAGTTTTATGTAGGGTACAAACTTGAAGTACTAAATGTGCAATATGTAATAAATATGTTTTTATTTAGTAATATAGTAGGCTCGAAAGTTCAGTAAGTGAAGTGTATGCTGTTACATGGAACTTGACACCCCTGTAAATAGATGTACTTTATTTTGAAAAGGGGATGAATCATAACTCTTTGACTTTAACATTTGCCACTTTCTCTCTCTAAGATTCTTTAGATACTTTCTCTCTCTAGTTATTCGATTGACCACTCCAAGAATTCTTTTAGATCAGATATCATATTTTTGCTTCCAATTATTCTTGGAGCGATTAGTGACGGCCACAATTGGAGGTACACTTGGTACCTTGAAATTAAATCTAAAACGATAAACCTTTGAATTATTGTGATACACGAATCCCGAAGCACAAGTAGATCCGGTAGTACTCGTAAATGGAGAAGTAGTAGAGGTATGTCTAAGATAAAGGGAAGATCAAATCGATCTACAACTAGAATATCAACGTTGCTAGTTAGCTTTGGAAGATTAGAGGAAAATTATTAGAGAAAATAGCTGAGCTAAATGAACAGTTGGATCATAGGGAATAATCTGTTTTTGGTTAAACCAAGAAGGGTTCGATCTGAGGTTCAGAGGGTAAACAAGGGTAAGAATTCAGTAGAATATGGAAGCTAAAACATGAGTGCATAGAACACACTCATATTTTGAAGTACAACAAGAACATTTAGATCCACTAATATCAATAACTCAATATCATTAAATATTTCATGTAAAACGAGTAAAGGCTAATGAACTATCCATGAGCGATCATTTTCAACATTGGACTTAAACTTCTTTTCAAATCTTGGACATAAATCATTATTATAATGTTCAACCTCTACATAACGTTTTGAAATTTGGCTCATAGTAATATTCAAATCTTGTCAATGAACTATAATATAGGTAAAATACAATAATGTTTGATCTGATTATTGAAAGAATTTGTTGGAGTAGAAGGCATATAACTATATCGTTTGCCTTTAAAAAAGCACAAACATATTTGTTCAAAGGTAAATTCTTGCAAAAACTAATAACTTTATGACCTATTTCTTTAATAAATTCATTCATAAATTAAACATACAGATTCCGAGTCGGGGCATACAGATAGTTTTTAAACATGTAAACTATTTTAGTCTTAAATGGCGAGGATGTATCACTCAAAGAATACTTCAAATTTCCAATAAGATGAAAAATATAGTATGCTTGATAATTTTTTTGAAATAAAGTATTAACAATCCCTAAATGACAATCACTAATAAATGTGATTTGACGATCCAACAAATGGGATTTCAACATCTCCAGAAACCATAGCCAATTATTACAATCTCTTGTGCCAACAATAGCAAATACCATATGAAATTTACTTCTAAAAAGTTATTAAAAATACAATATAAATTACGCTAGTATTAGTTCATCCCACATGTTATTAGCCTCGCATCTATCATATGTGGTGTCTCGCATTTTAATTAGTCTTACGACTATCGTATTGGTTATGCATTAAAGTCTCATATATCGTATTGTTTATGTAAAGTCTCACATCTATCATATTGGTTATAAATAGTCTCGCATCTATCATACATTTTTTCTCGTATTTTTATTAGTCTTGTATGTATCATATTGCTTATGCCTAAACTCATATCTATTGTATTCGTTACGACTAGTTTTGCATCTATCGTATTAGTTATACATAGTCTTTGGTGGAGGCGATATAAGAGAGAGAACATACAGATATAAAACACAAGAAACAAGAAGACGAATAAAGGATATATAAACCATAATCATAGGTTATAAATAAAGAGACTCAGAGAAAATTCTCAATTTCTATTCATCAAAGTCTGACGGCAAAATAGAGTATATGATGCTTTATATAGCACTACCCAAATCCCTAATTCCAAATAAGGTTACATAAATGTCTTAAAATAAATAAATAAATAAATAAATAAACAAAAATAATATGCAAATATTGAAATTGGTTTTTGAAGGCTTTATAGGTCGAATTTGGGTATCAAACTTTGTTATAAATCACAGTTTTAAAATCTGACGAGCTCGTCGAAATATTCGATTTGGGTACCTGTTTGACCTAATCTTGATGCTTGAGCGAGAAACCAGCATGTCTACAGTCTTTGCTACATCATCTTTTCTCTGTTTGGAAGAATTCGACCTCGAATTTAAAACGTTAAAACATTGACAGAACTGTAAAAACATGGTGTGTTCACCTCCGATTGCAACTGGTAAGGGTGTGAGAGGTAAGAATCTGAATTTTGCCGCTCTTGTCAATAAGTGGTTTCCAAGATTTGTCCCTCTTTACTACGTTTTGGCATTTCTGCGATCAGCAGTAACAAGATATATTCCGCCCACTTGTTCTATGACAGCTTCATCGACCCATTTACTAAGCACAACAGCACCCTTTCACGTGTAAAAAATCAATATCTTTCCAGTTTTAGACTTCACATGTTGTATCATATCAAGACTATTGCATGAAGGAATAATTCTTCTTTGTTAAATAAATGATGGCTTCTGCAGTTCCTGACCCCTATTAAAATAAAGAGAGAATTTTTTTGTGTTACCCATTCGTCTTTAACACTAATCTCACCATCATCTTCGTATATATCATAATCGGATCTCCCAATTCCTGCCAAGTTTCATCAGAAATTTCACCATGGTAGTCAGCCTCATACTCATCAAAGAGTGGATGGTCGAGTATCGGTGGACCCTCCATATCACCAGCAACTACTTGATGGATCTTTTTCCCCTTTGGTTTTTCCAAATTGTAGCTATGGTTATGGTTGGATCCTGTGAAAAATACTTTTGCCTCAAAATTTTCGGTTGGAGTTTGAAATCCGGTGGTGGTCAACCTCTTCATATCATCTATCGCTTTATTTATTTAATGTCGCAATGAATTCATCCGTTCACATATCTGGCCAAATCGGTATTCAATCTGCTCCGATAGACTAGTTCTATGATTAGAGTAGTGGATATCTCGTAAGTGGTTCTCTTATGCGGCATATCTTATTAACTCACGTCGTATGAGCTCTATTTCTCTGATACCAATATGGTAGCGACTAGTGTCGAAACAGAGTCATCGGCTGTAGAAATCAAGAAGAAAGAAACAAAATAGGGGATATATATACCTCAACCCTAAGTTAAAGATAAAGAGACTCACAGACTCAGATAAAATTCTCAATTTTTATTCATCAAAGTCTGACGGAAAAATAGGGTATATACTGTTTTATGACACTACCCAAAATCCTAATTCCAAAAAAATGAAATTACATAAATGTCTTAAAATAAAATAAAATAAATAAAAATAACACGTAAATATTAAAACTGGTTTTTGAAGGCTTTACGGGTCGAATTTAGGTATCAAACTTTGTAAAAAGTCACAGCTTTAAAATCTGACGGGCTCGTCGAAATCTTCAATTTGAGTATCTGTTTGACCCAATTCTGATACCTGAGCGAGAAACCAGTCTGTCCGCGGTCTTCACTACATCAGTCTCGCATCTATCATATTGGTTATGCATAGTATCACATATATCACATTTTTCATCTCACATTTTGAATCTAACATAAGAAAATAACATGTTTTATAATAAAAAATAGTAGAGAACTAAACTCACCATTGTTACCATCTTTAGTTGTGACATATATCAATGTTGTATTATGTTTCTCTGTAAAAGAAGTTCCATCAATAAATAAAATTGGACGACAAGAATAGAAACCTTGAAGGCAAGCACCAAGTGCTACGAAAGAATTTGAAGACATTGTTTGCGAAGTATACTCCAATAAGTAGTCACTTGTACTCTCAAGAATCTTCAATGTTTTGAAGTAACTCTTAAGTAGTTTATATGAAGTAGAACTATCTTCATAAATAATCATCTTAAATTTCTCTAAATTAATCTATAAAATACTACACGAGATATCTAAACCGTAGTCTTTTTTATAAATTATTTTACGCTTTTAACTGTAATAACAACTTTGGTCCTAATTCAGTCACGTATCTCATTAGCAATTAAATCCGATGATAAAATATTTTTACTTTATTTGCAAAAGAACAGAACCACAAGTATCAGGTTGGACATACTTCTTAAGAACCATAAAACTAGATGACGTATCACTTCTCACATAAAATCTCATTGGACAACCCTTTGAATGTTTTTTTCTCGCAAAAATATTTATTTTTTATTTAATATTATGCAAATATTTGAAAGTAAAACCTTCATATAAAGAAAACCTACTAATAAATAATCTTAAAACCTTTTACATTTTTTTCAAAAAACTTACCCACCACTGCTGGTTCCATCAACCCAACAAACAATAGCAAGTTGTTTGTTCTTATGACAAGAAAAACTCATACCAGAACTACTTTCCTCGCAAATAAAATGTTGATCTGAAGCTTCAAATAAAATTATTTTTTTTCTTTAACAATTGCACTAACAACGACGCTAATTTTTATGTCAATATTAACAGTTGAGCAATCTGAAGTATCAACAATTGATAGCAAAGAAACTAAATCACCATCAGAACCTAAGATTCAATTATTAAGGTCAACGCAACCGTTTCTTAATCTAAATTTACCTCAAACTAATACATCCCCCTTACTTAAAATAAAATTATAAATATTTTCAAAGTCTTTAAACAAACCAAAATCACGGATTGCAATTTCATCATTTAGTTTAAAATACCTAGTCGAGTTTTAGACACCGTGTACCTAAATTTGAAAATTCAAAAAGTAAAAAAAAATATGTGTTTAAAATCTGTCATTAAGAATTAACAAAAGTGTCGTATACATCATTGAAAAATAATAAATTCTCGCATGTGAAAACTAACAAAGTATCACATCTATCATTGAAAAATAACAAAGTCTCGCATTTGGAAAATTAGCAAAGTCTCTCATGTGAGAATTAATAAGGTCTCCCATCACTAAACTATTATAGCCAACCATCTACTCCCTATTGTCTCACAATTGTGAGACATAAGACACAAGTTTTAAATGCATAACTTCACATTCCTCAAGAAGTATACTTAAAAAACAAAATTTAATACACAGGCAAACTTATCTAAAACCATAAAACCAAACTAAAGTACGAGTTTCTATCTAATTAAAACAAAATAAAGACAACGAAATCGAATAAACAGAATTCGACACTTACGTTTACAAAAGCTGCAAATCGAGTTTATATCAATGACAAAATCAATTGCGAATCCACAAAGAAAGCAAAATATAAGAACAATATAGATTCGAGGGGAAGATGAATCGACACAAAAATTGTACTCAATATGATAGTTAGAGTTTCTAGAGAACAAAAATATCAATTTTTTTAGATTTTTATATAACTCATTAAAAGCATTTGAAATGTTATAAAAAAATAGATAGTACATTATCGCATCCTCTTTAACCTGTGTTACACTCTTCACATCACAAACACCATTAGGCCTTGATTGATCTTTTCTAACATATTTTTGTTTGTTTGTTGTCATGTATTATTTTTAGCACGACGGTTCGACACAGTTTTCCTTTAGTCTTTCAATTTTTTACGCTACTCTTTTGTTTGTTGTTATACTAATCGTTGGGGTAGTTGTTAATTTAAACCCTTTTTTGTTATAAATACTCCAAAATATCTAAAATCAATTTATTGTAATTTAATTTATTATTTTTACACCAATAATATTGTTCATAATGATGAATATTATATTAAAAAAAATCCTTTATAATTTCTTGTTCCATTGCTCTATCTAATTCTTTTTTTTAAATGGGATATTCGATTAATATTTCATAGGGTTACATTTGGTGCCCAAAATAGAATAGGCGCAAAACGAAAATTTAAAATACATTCAAACTTAAAGTAATTCTAAAATTTAAAGAACAGAGAACCAAGAGGACTGCAACAACACTTTCAAAACATCTAACATTAAAGTAGAGACTTATCAACTTTCTTAAGGGAGGAAATGATAAAATTTATTTCTCATATGATCTGCCTAATAACAATGATGGGAATTATTACAAAGATCAAGGAAGACACCACTGTTGACGAACACTGAAAGTACAGTTCCAATCAAATTTGATTCCATTAACAATAAGCAGTGGAAGACACCACTATTTACGAACACGAGAAGTACAACTCCAATCAATTTTGAGTCCATTATCAAGTAGCGTTGGAATGCTAGGAAACCAACTCACATATTGCATTGATTTTGATTCCATTCGCGAGTAAGCCTTCCTTCATTCAGCAACTTCATGTTAAGTCAAGAATATCCTGCTAGAGAAAAACTTAGTATAAACTTGAAATCAAAGAAACAATGCTGTGAATAGGCTAAAGAACATTAAGATCTTGATTATGAATAAGAAATATATCTAAGACCCACTTTCGAGGATGAGAATAAATTTTAAACTAACAGGGATATGATTGATGTTAATGTCAACTTTCATTTTGCACTTTAGAGTCCAGTGCGCAAGCCAGTCCTTGACTTGGTTACGGTCTCTGAAAATGTGCTTTAAATTTATGGAATGATAGATTAGCTTTCTTATACAATTAAGAATCGGCTCAAGAGTCTAGGGGATGTTGCCCTGACCCAGTAAGGTAACTAGAATTTGAGAGTCAATTTCTAAATCAACATGGTTCCAATCTTAGCCTTACAAATAAGCAGTCCATCAAGGAGAGCCATGAATTCATCGAAAAGAGGGTTAAGCTTCCCATAAAGAGAGCCAGAGCCATAGATTAGATTACCAACATTGTCTCTAATGATTACTGAACCACTAGATTCATCATTGAGATGTCAAGCAACATCAGAGTTTAAGTTCAGTCTGCCGAGAGAAAGATGGTTCCATTTAAGATATAAAGGTCTTTTTATAGTGTCTAAGGTATGATTGTAACAACCCATAATCTTAGCAGAATTGTAGTCACCAGACTAGTGATTCTTTTTAAGAATTTTATACTTGTCCAGACTATGAAGAATGTTATTAACCTGAACAATAGCACTCTTAAAAGAGGTACTAATCCCTTTAATTTTAGCAGCGTTCCTAGCTTTCCAGATAACACCCAATATAATTGATGGAATAATTTGTCTCACATGTATTTTCTTTGTAGTTGACAAATCCATACTCTGGTTATATGTTCCAGATTTTATTGTAAATAGAAGATGTACTATGCTTATTTCTAATAGCTTCCGAAGTATCTTTAAGATTGAATCTGCCATTGTTAGATAAGTTCCATATCATGGTATCATCTTTGTCCATTTTGACAGTGTAACTTTTGATTCTATCAAGGTCAGAAGGGTGAATAAGATCAATAATTTTGATGAGATTCCGGCAGTCTAAAGACCAATAGCTACTTACCTTTTCACTAATGAACCAATTATTGTTATCGTTGTCATCTAATGTAAGAAGAGGATGGTTGTTTATCCAATTATCCAGCCAGAAATCAACCATACCTGAACCCAGTCTCCAGCTTATTTAAGACTCAACATAGCCTTTAATCTTCATCATTCTTTTCCAAATCATAGAACCTGGTTTGGATGATGTAATCTGCAAATGATGTAAATCATTGCAATAGATATCATGCATTAAGTTGGACCATAACGTTTTGTTTTCTCTGAAATTAGCCCACAACTTGCAAGAAATGTAGTCTTGAATATCAGTTAGTTTCCTGACATTCAAGCGCCATTCATTCTAAGATTTGTAGATATTGTTCCACTTGCACCAGTGTATTTTGCTCTCTAAAGTAGTAGATCTCCAAGAGAACCTGTTAAAAGCAGTTTCTATCTTATGAATTATGCCTTTAGGGAGAATGTTACTCTGCATCCAGTAGAGAGTGATGTTCATATAAACAAAAGTAACCAAAGTTATCCTTCCAGTGAAGGAGAGATGCACTGAGTCCCGTTCTTTGATCTTGTTGCTAATTTTACACAGGAGACTATTATAATTGTTAGTTCTATTATTAGTATTAATAGTGACACCAAGATAATCAGTAGGCAGATAGCTCGTAGTAAAACCAGTGTTGTTTGCAATTATGCTAATCTTAGAAGGGTGAATCCTAGAAGCCATAATAATTTTTGTTTTCTCCTTATTAATCACCTGATCGGAAATAGTTTGATACCTTTGAAAAACTTACAGAGATTATCTATAGTAGAATCTGTACGGTTAGTAAATAACAGAATGTCATCAGCAAAAGCTAAACTATTAATAGGCAGAGAACTTATATTCTTGTAATGCATGGGTTTATGAGAAGCAAACCGAACATTAATGCCATTAAGAAGGACCTCCTCAGCGATTATAAAAAGGCTAGAAAAAATTGGATCTCCTTGCCTCAACCCTTTAATGGTTTTGAAGTAACCAATCACTTCGCCATTTATTAACATTAAAACATTAACAACAGTAATAATTTTTTTTATAAGGCAAATGGAACGATTCGAGAAGCCAAACATAAAACAATGAGCCAACTTGTTAAAGGCCTTTGACATGTCAAGCTGAATCAAAATGTTTATGTCTTTAACCTTTTTGTTAAGATAAACAAAACAACTCTTTTGCAAATAAGAATATTATCTTGAATGTATTTTCCAGGAACAAATCCACCTTGATTAGATGAAATTATTTTAGGGAGGATTAGCGAGATTTTATTATTCAAAATCTTTGACATGATTTTGTTTAATAGAGAGCAGAGGCTATTAGGCCTATAATCCTCCAATCTCAAGGGATTAGTATTCTTAGGATTTAAGTAGATGCCAAAAGCTAAAATGCCACTTGGGATATTTTTACCAGGAATAAAAGAATGCATAACATTAGTGAGATCATACTTTATGATTTTACAATAGCTTTTGTAAAAGTATTTATTATATCCATCCATACCTGAGGCACTAGCTGAGTTGATATTATTTATAATATTCCAAATCTCTTCTTCATCAGGAAGTTTCAAGAGCATCCTGTTGTCTTCATCAGTGATAAAATTGGGAATGTTGTTGAAGATGGGATCCCTCATGCTGATAGCTTCCTTAAGAGAATCGTTAAAGAACTCCACAACAGAGAGGCCAATGGAGTGCTTGTCAGTAATCCAGGTAGTACCACTTTTAATACCATTGATGCTGCTTTATTTCCTTTTCTTTTTTATATAATTATGAAAGAACTTAGTATTTTTATCACCCCCAATAGTCTAGTTACCGTAGCACTTCTGTCTCAAAATGTTTCTTCCATTCTTTGGGCTTTGATAAGAAGAACATTGGCTTTAGCAATATTGTGATTTGAGTCGCTATTGTTGTGCATCAGATGATTAACTTCCATATGCTGAACTTTATCTTCCAGATTCTGCATTTTATTAAAGATGTTACCAATGCAGGTTCTATTCCAGTTAATGAGGCATTTCTTTAACTTTTCAGCTTGTTACAGAATTTAAGCATAGGATCTCCCTTTATATCTTGACTCCAGTTGCTTTCTAAAAATGGAAGAAAATCATCACCCGTTACCCACATATCCTGAAACTTGAAACTAGATCTTTTCTTAACATTATCACTAGAAATTGATATAATTTAAGGCTGTGATCAAAGCAAGTTCTAGCTTTGTGAGTGATCTTTTTTTCGCCAAAAGAGTCAGCCCACTTGCTATTGATGAAAACTCTATCTAGGTGCTTCCATTTATATTTGTTAGACTAGGTGTATTTATACCCAATATACCCTGTATCTTCAATTTTGCAGTAGCTAATCATCTCATTTATCTTCTTCTAATGTTTCTCTGAAGTTACTATCTTGATCATCTCTATAGAATTTTGGAGAGTGTGATATCATTTTTCCTCTGATGTTAATCCTTTTTGGTGAATTTGGAGACTGCCAATGTTGCTGGCCTTTGGAGAGGATTTGTCAGTATCCAGGTTTTCGTAGTCAACAGTGTTACCAGCATTAACACCATAAGAAAGTGTTTGTAAAGCTTCAATTATTCCACCCTGTTCTGGAGTTATGAACCTTTCAACATTAGTGTCCTTCTTTTCCATAGCAATTCTTTGTTTTCCTGTTTCCTTTTCTTGATCAGTTGTGGTTTCATTATGAATAACCATCGATTTGATCTGTTTGCTGGTGATCACTTCAATTGTGTTCTTACACAAATCATTTTTAAGATCAATAGTATCATTCTTCTGATTTTTTTTGCATTGATCTTTATTGTGTCCCAGGTGTTGATAGTGATTACAGTATTGTGGCATGTTCATATAAGTAATTCTGGCCTAGTGACCATAGTTAGCTCCAAAACCAATCCAGACGTCATTCAAAAGCTTTTTTGTGATATCCATTTCGATCCATACTGTGCAAGATTGGAATGCTCTGGTTTATGTTGGTACTTTAACATCCAGAGGTTCTCTAATAGTCAAGGCAACTGCATTTTTGTTGTATAAATGTTCTGGCATATGTATTTTAATCCAGACCGGAGTGATTGGGCTTTCTTTACTGAAGTCTCCATTCCATTTAAGTAATCTCATCACAGTGTTGCCAATGGTCCAGTCTGATCTTTGCCAGATTTTGCAGAGATCCTATTTTGAGTCAAATTAAAATATAACATGCCTATAATATCATATGTTATACATGTAGCTTGATTGCAACTTTAAAGATTCAAGAAACTGAAGCAAAATATTTCTTTTTGGCAGTCCTTGAGTGAACTTACCTATAAGAGAATGTTTAGATAGTTTCTTCAATTGCTCAAGAATTTCATTACTGTATTAGATTGATATGTGATCTTGCTATTCTACTGCATATTATGGTTCGAATCCTAGTTTGTCACTAGGGTTGATGGACTTCTTGACTATATCAGCATAAAATACTTCTTTCTCCTTCAAATTTGCTTGATTGTTATTTCTGTTTTCTATTGAAACTTGAAGTATGGGGTATTCCATTCTAATCAGTAGATTTGAATCCAGAAACAAGAAGAAGAAGCACTAGGGAGGGAGGAAAGAAGGAGAGGGGAGATCTTTCTTAGAAATCAAGAAAGCTCTCTTCTTTTTTTGGAGAAAAAGTTTTTCATCACGGTATCGTTAAACTGTCCAGGGTGAGTGCTCTATCAGATTCACTTTAGTTTACTTTAATCAAAAGAAAACTTTATTAATGAATAATTGAAAATTACAAATATAGGGATCAAAAGACAATTTATCCCTAATTCCAAATATGAAATTGAAATTGGAGCCAAATTTTCCCTCTATTACAACTTTGAAATTAGAAGACCATCTTTAAAAAAATAGAATCAGCCACAACCAATCTATATTCTTCAAGCTTGAATCGACCAGCTCTTACTACAACTTGCCCCACCTTACCTATCCTGCATATACAAAATAAACAGCAGCAGTTTCCAAACTCCATGAAGGATTAATCAACATGAATGTAGCCAAGCCCAATGCTTTCGAGAAAAATAATCGCAAGAAGCTCAGGAGGAGAATTAGACTGATTGAGAGTGAGTTTAAGCTTACACTTTAGGGTCCATTTCGCAATCCAATCGGATGCTTGATTTTGGACCCTAGAGATATGTTTTAGACTCATATTTTCCTTGATAAGTTTTCGACAGGTACTTACATTAGGGTCTTCAAATTCAGTATCACTAGTTCTTGTTAGTTGGTTTATAAGAATAAGCGAATATGATTCAATGTAGATGTAAGTCAAGTTATTTTTGTAGCAAAGGATTAATCCTTCGAGTAATGCTTTTGTTTCAGCTAGAAGAGGAGTAGATTTTCCAAACAATTTACAGTGGCTTGAACTATATCGCTAGTGTTGTTCCTGATCAGAATACCAGCTTCAGCCTCACCATTAGCAGCACAAGTTCCATCAACGTTCATTTTGAGATAAGATTGCAGTTGAGGAATCCATCTCAAGTATATTGGCTTTTTATGATTTTCAATAGAACAGCAGCCTAGTGTGATACCTGCGTTAAAAGACATAGACCAGTGCTTATGATTAAGTTTATTAGAAACATCCATTTCTTTAATAATGCTGATGATGAGATCAATAGCTTTGTTAACAGTGAACTGAATCCCTTTATGTTTTATAGCATTCCTTGCTTTCCAAATCACCCAGCAACTAGCTTGATGAATTAAATGAGTGATGTGAATTTTTTTCCTTGAAAACCAGAACCAACATCTAAGAAAATGAGTTGGAACCATATAACGATTAATTTTGATTTTAAAAATACAAGCAAACTAGTTCTATATATGACAGGATAATGTACAGCTAACAAAGAGGTGGTTCTTATCTTCACAATTATCACAGAACATACACTTAGAAGCATGACTAAGATGCTTCTTCATCATAATAGATACAATAGCAATAAAGTTATTAATTAGTTTCCAAGTAATAAAACTTCATGGGGATGTTTGAGTTCCAAATCTTCAGGAACAAGTTAAAGAAAGTGTGCTTGATTCTTAGATTTTCCCAAGTTTGCTTCATCTTGAAGTTTCTGTCCTTAGAAAGCTTCCAACATATGATGTCCTCATTGTCAGTAATTTTAAGCTTGTTGATCATATCAATTATGTATTTTGATAAATTATCCTACATTTCATTTAGAATCCAAGCATTATTCTGCCAATTTTTTTTAACTTTTCCGTCAAGATACCAGCTGATGTTGTTTTCACTGGCAATTGCAGGTAGAGTATGCTAAAAATATTTCCAAAAGTCAATTTATCCACTGCCAATGACCCATGTAATGTTCTTTTCATCTTGCTCTCTAATGTTACACAACATGTTCCATACTAATGAGCCTCTTCTGTTATTTACATACAAAGGATGAACATCATTACAATATATGTCATTCATAACGTTAGACCACAAACAACTGTTTTTTCAAAACTTAAACCATAGCTTTTGAGAGAAGGATTTCTGAATATCATCAAGTTTTTCTATATTCAGTCCTCTTTCTCTAAAAGGTTTACAAATGAAGGACCAAATAGACCAGTGTATAGCCTTTATATTGTACTTTGTTCTCCAAAGAAATCTATTTAAAGTAGTTTCAATTTTTTTGATAATGTTCTTAGGTATTTCACGGTATTGCATCCAATGATAAGTAATGGGAAGAAGGACATTAGTCATAAAAGATAACCTTCCACCATAGAAGAGAAACTTACTATCCCATTCAGTAATTCTGTCATTGATCTTGTTTAAAATAGGGTTGAAAGCCTTCCCTTTATTCTTGTTTGAGACAGTAAATCCCAAATGAGAAATAGGCAGAAAGTCCACCTCAAAACCAGTTTGCAACTTTAGGCTTTGAATCCTTGAAGAGTGAGACTTAGATGAAATAATCAGTTTGGTTTTGTTTTTGTTTATGGCCTGACTAGAAATTCTTTGATAAGTGTCTAAAAAACTACTCAGCTTGTCAATAGATGTAGCAAGACTGTTAGTGAAAACTACAATATCGTCAGCAAAAATAATGCAAGGAATCATGTAACTAGTGCTTGTAGCATAATGCATCTTTGGGTGACTGCTAAATAGATTGTTCATTCCTTTAGTGAGGAATTCTTAACCAAGGATGAAAAGGCTAGGAGAGATAGGATCTCCATGCCTTAATCCTCTCTTTATGTGAAAGTAATCAAAAGTCTCTCCGTTAATGAGTAAAAAAACATGAACATCAGTTATCATTTTTCTAATTAGACTTACAAATCTAGAACTGAAACCAAATGAATGAAGAACTTTAAAAATGAAAGTGTGAGAAATTCTCTCAAATGCTTTCGACGTATCTAATTGAATCATGGTATTACCAGTTTTAGGCTTCTTGTTGATATTATGCAGTAACTCCTTGGCCATTAAGACATTATCGTGGATTAACCTTCCCTTCACAAAAGCAGTTTGTACAGAAGACACAATCTTAGCAAAATGTTGGATAGCCTATGGTTAATTAGAGCAAATAAGATTCTGTTAATAAGGGTACATAACCCAATAGGCCTGTAATTATTCCACCAAGTAGGATTATTGTTCTTAGGGACTAAACAAATACTAGTAGCAAATAACCCTGTTGGGATAAAGCCACCATGAAGATAAGAATTAAAAGCATTGCATAAGTCATTTCTAATAATAATCCAACAATGCTTAAAGAAGAAGAGATTGAAACCATCTATACCCGGTGCACTATCACTTTTCATGTTACTGATAATACCCCAGATTTATTCTTCAGTAGCTCTTATAAGCAGCTCTTTATTGTCATCATCTGTAACAATAGAGGGAATACATTCAAAGTTCTTGTCTTGCAGCATCTCTTTCTCATCTTCACTATTAATACATGGGTCAGACATGCGGATTTTTTTGAAGTAAGCAGCAGCAGAATTGCCAATCTCATCATTCTTCTGAATCCAGGTATCACCCTCTTTTATACTTTTGATTTCATTATTTTTTCTTTTCTTAGCAACGTAATTGTAGAAGAGCTTCGAGCTGACATCACCCTCTTTTAACCAGCTATTAAAACACTTTTATCTCTAGAGATTTTCTTCATTCCTAAGAGCTTGTAAGTGCAGACTGTTAGCCTTAGCTAAATTCGCTTTAGAGCACTGGTCATTGACAGCATAATGAAGGATCTCCATTTCTTTGACTTTGTTTTCAGTTTCTTTAACACTGTCAAAGACATTCCCAAACCTGATGCAGACAATTCGGTGAATTAGTAGTTTGGAGCTCCGGCATCTGTTTTTTACCCACAGCACCTTGTTTCGAAGGAAACGACGTCACGAACGCAAGTCACCAGCTTCGCTCGTGAGCTATGGGTTTTTTTAGGCATCCGGGCTCATCTATCCTCTTTTTTCGCACTTTTAGTACTTTAGGCTATTTTTGTAATTTTCCTATTTTTAGTTTTAGGGTTTTGTTTGAACTCTATATAAACCTATCTTCTATTCATTGTTAGGGGAATTGTTTTTTATTTAATAAAAATTAGGGTTATCCCTTTTTAAGCTTCTGCTACGTTTCACTCTCCATCATAGTGGTATCAGACACAGGCAGTCCTGCGCGATGGTCCGAGCAAGAATCAGCGGTCGCGGTGGCCCTAGAGTGACTCGATATACTAGCGATGTAGATGATCGTGAAGATGCTGACCTACGCCGTCAGGTAGCCGATCTGACCCGACAGGTGGCTGTTCTTACCGCCAAGCAACAAAGCACGGAGGTTGAAGGCATGGTTAACCCTTTTGGGGAGGGGAGCGACCAGACTACTTCTAACCCACGCCGCTGGGAGCTTGGGTTCAAGATAGACGTCCCGGATTTCGATGGCAGCCTTAAGGCGGAGGCACTTATCGACTGGCTATCACAGATCGAGGAAGTCCTGGACTTCAAGGAGGTCCCGGAGGAGAGAAGAGTTGCATTGGTCGCCATCCACCTACGCGGTAGGGCACAGGCTTGGTGGCAGCAGGTGAAGCAGAACCGCGCGCGCGCAGGCAAGGATAAAGTCCAGAGTTGGGAAAAATTCAAAAGAAAAATCCGCAAGGCTTTCCTTCCCTACAACTTCGAGCGGGAACTCTACCAGCGACTGCAGAATCTTCGTCAGGGACCCAGATCTGTTGATGAATATACCGAAGAATTTTATCAGCTGCTGGCTCGCACAGATGTGACCGAGTCGCCGCACCAGCGGGTCTCCCGCTACATTGGCGGGCTACGCCTCCAACTTCAAGACACGCTGAATATGTTCGATCCAGCCTCTGTTTCCGAAGCCCATCGGCGTGCCCTCCAGGCAGAAAAACAGTCGGCTCGCCGACCCCAGACTGGCGTAAGGACCGGTGCTCCTTCAGGGATCCCTGTGTCCAAACCAGCTTTCCGCCCGACACCTGATCTGATCCCTCCTGGGCGCCGCCCAACACCTGATCCGATACCTCCTGGGCGCGAAGCACCAAGCCGTTCTTCCAGCAATTTACGGTGCTATGGCTGTGGCGAATTAGGGCATCGTCAGGTCGAGAGTCCCAATGCTGCGGGTGCTAGGGGTCTTTTTTCGCAGGAGGCGTTTGAACCAAATCCTATTGTTCTTGATGGTCCTCCAAAATTCGATACCTACGATGATGACTTGCCTGAGGATGCGGAAGAAATCGTGACTGGCGATGTTGGAGCAGTGCTGATGCTGCGCCGTACTTTCCTGTCTCCTCGCGTCTAGAGCAGAGCGACTGGCTGAGGAGTAACGTGTTCCAGTCGACGTGTACGATCGGCGGGAAGGTGTGCACCTTCATCATTGATGCTGGCAGTTGCGAAAATGTCGTCTCCGAAGCAGCGGTTTTGAAGCTAGGGTTGAGGGCAGAATCGCATCCTAAACCGTACAAGCTCGCCTGGTTAAGTAAAGGTACGGATATTACCGTCTCCAAGCGTGTACTCGTGTCTTTTTCTGTAGGGCAAACATACCATGATGAAGTCTTCTGTGATATTGTCCCTATGGATGCTTGTCATCTACTGCTTGGCCGTCCTTGGCAATTCGACCTGTCTGTTCTACATGATGGGCGGGCAAATACCTATTCATTCCTCTTTCGGGGAAAAAAGATCGTTCTTATGCCATCAAAGCCTCGACCCCTGAGCATTCACTCTACTCCTCCCTCATCGACGTTGTTGTCCCGGGCTTCTTTTCAGACAGCTATGGAAGAGGCTGGCGTAGTTTTCCTACTGTTCTGTGACCCTGTTGTGCCTCTTTCCAGGGCAGACCATAGTCCTGTCGTTCAGTCTCTATTGCAGGAATTTGCCGATGTGTTTCCAGCAGATTTGCCCCCAGAATTACCTCCTCTGAGAGATATTCAACATCAGATCGATCTGGTCCCTGGTGCTGCCCTCCCAAATCGACCCCACTACCGAATGAGCCCGAAGGAGCATGAAGAATTACGTCGACAGGTGGAGGATTTGTTGGCGAAGGGACAGATCCGAGAAAGTCTCAGCCCTTGTGCAGTTCCGGCATTACTGACTCCGAAGAAGGATGGTTCTTGGCGTATGTGTGTGGACAGCCGAGCTATTAACAAGATCACTGTTCGCTACAGGTTCCCTATACCGCGCCTAGATGATCTGTTAGACCAGTTGGCTGGTGCTTCTGTGTTTAGCAAGCTTGATTTGAAGAGTGGATATCATCACATTCGGATTCGTCCTGGTGATGAGTGGAAGACGGCGTTTAAGACGCGTGAGGGCTTGTTTGAGTGGATGGTGATGCCGTTTGGCTTGTCCAACGCGCCTAGCACGTTCATGCATATCATGAATCAGGCATTGCGGCCTTTCATCGGTAAATTTGTTGTTGTTTACTTTGATGATATTCTGATTTATAGTTCGAACCATTCTGTGCATCTATCCCATTTACGTGAGGTGTTATTGGTGTTGCGTCGAGACAAGTTTTATGCTGCTCCTGTCAAATGTTCTTTTATGTCTCCAGCTGTTCAATTTTTGGGTTATATTGTTTCTGTTGACGGGTTACGAGCTGATCCGAGCAAAGTTGCTGCTGTAGACCAGTGGCCTCGACCTTCTTCCATTACCGAGGTTCGTAGTTTTCATGGTTTAGCATCGTTTTATCGGCGTTTTATTCCCCATTTCAGAAGTATTATGGCCCCGATTACGGATTGCATGAGGGGCACAAAATTTAGTTGGTCCGCCGATGCTGATGCAGCATTTGTAGAAGTTAAAAGGCGTCTCACCACAGCGCCTATTTTGGTGCTGCCTGACTTTTCACAGCCATTCGAGCTTCATTGTGATGCGTCTAAATTTGGTATTGGGGCAGTTCTCTCCCAATCAGGGCGTCCCGTGGCTTTCTTCAGTGAGAAATTGGCAAATGCCAAACTGCGATTTAGTACTTATGATATTGAATTTTATGCGATCGTTCAGGCTATCAAACATTGGCGTCATTACTTGTTTCAGCGTGAATTTGTGCTATATACTGATCATGATTCTTTGAAGTACCTTGGTAGTCAAGACAAAGTATCTCATAGACATGCTGCTTGGATAGCTTATTTGCAGCAGTTCACTTTTGTCATCAAGCACAAGGCTGGCATTACGAATCGGGTTGCTGATGCTTTGAGCCGACGTCACACTCTGTTGACTGAGATGCGCGTTCAGGTTCCTGGCTTTGATTCTTTTGTTGACCTTTATGTTACTGACTCTTTCTTTTCTCGGGTTCTGGAACGGATTCAGCAGGGCGAACATTCTGATTTTTTATTGGAAGATGGTTTTCTCTTTCGTGGCATACAGCTGTGTCCGCGGCTGATCCAGGAACTGCATAATGAAGGTCACGTGGGCCGTGATCGAACATACCAGTTGCTGTCGTCCTCCTATTTTTGACCATCGATGCGGAAGGAAGTTGGTCGTTTTGTCGCCCGTTGTCGAATTTGTCAGTTGGCCAAGGGAACATCTACAAATGCAGGTCTTTATTTACCCCTGCCGATTCCGGCTCAGCCTTGGACCGACATCAGTATGGATTTTGTTCTTGGTTTACCCCGGACTCAGCGTGGATTCGATTCTATTTTTGTGGTGGTTGATCGTTTTTCTAAGATGCTGCACTTCATTCCCTGTAAAAAAACATCTGATGCAGTGTGTGTTGCGCAGCTTTTCTTTCGGGAGATTTATCGTATTCATGGCCTTCCCAGTACCATTGTTTCTGACCGTGACACTCGGTTTGTGAGTCATTTTTGGCGCAGCTTATGGCGTAAGGTGAATACACAGCTCAACTTCAGTAGTGCTTATCACCCTCAGACGGATGGTCAGACAGAAGTGGTCAACCGTTCTCTCGGTAACTTGTTGCGCAGTCTGGTAGGAGATCATCCGAAGGCTTGGGATCAGCGCTTACCGCAGGCGGAGTTCGCCCATAACCATGCTCTTAATAGATCCACGGGTTTTTGTCCTTTTCAGGTGATGTATGGTATTGTGCCTAGGGGTCCAGTAGACTTGTTAGCCCTGCCTAGCAAGATTCGTCCTCATACAACTGCTGAAGAACTTGTCTCACAGATTTGCCAAACACACCAACAGACTCATGATCAGTTGGTCTTGAGCACCGCCAAATATAAGTCTCAGGCAGATTCTCATCGTCGTCCTGTTCAGTTCGAAGTTGGTGACTATGTATGGGCTGTTTTGACAAAGAATCGGTATCCTGCTGGTGAATACAATAAACTAGCCGCTAGGAAGATTGGTCCAGTAGAGATTGTGGAGCGGATCAATCCGAATGCTTATCGACTACGTTTGCCTAGCCATGTCCGCACAACTGATGTTTTCAATGTTAAGCATCTGATTCCTTATGCAGGTGATTCTTCTGATGGGGAGACCGGGTCAGATTCGAGGGCGAATCTTTTCTATCCCGGAGGGAATGATGCAGACAATTCGGTGAATTAGTAGTTTGGAGCTCCGGTGTCAGTTTTTTACCCACAGCACCTTGTTTCGAAGGAAACGACGTCACGAACGCAAGTCACGAGCTTCGCTCGTGAGCTATGGGCTTTTTTAGGCATCCGGGCTCATCTATCCTCTTTTTTCGCACTTTTAGTACTTTAGGCTATTTTTGTAATTTTCCTATTTTTAGTTTTAGGGTTTTGTTTGAACTCTATATAAACCTATCTTCTATTCATTGTTAGGGGAATTGTTTTTTGTTTAATAAAAATTAGGGTTATCCCTTTTTAAGCTTCTGCTACGTTTCCTTCGAAACAAGGTGCTGTGGGTAAAAAACTGACACCGGAGCTCCAAACTACTAATTCACCGAATTGTCTGCATCAAAACCTCTCTTTATTCCAAGCCTTTAGACAGCCTTTAAGTCTTCTCAATTTGTACCAAAATGTATTGCTTGGATTACCACAAATCTGCTGTTTCCAATTCTGCTCAATAATACTTAAGAAAGAATCATCATTAGACCACATGTTTAAGAGCTTAATTTTTTTTATGAATTGAAGTATTAATATTACAAGACTTTGTAGTTATAAGTAAGGGAACATGGTCAGAACACGTTCTGCCCATGTGAAAAACCTAGGTTTCATTACAGGTAATCATCCACTTATCATTGACAAGAGCCCGATCTAGCCTTCTCCACTTGTTGCTTCTTGACCAAGTAAACTTCGAACCGCTATAACCAGCATCATTGAGATTGCAAGCCCTTATAGTATCATTAAAATTGTTCATGCTGACGTGACAGTTAGATACACAACCCAGCTGCTCATCATGGGATGAAATAATGTTAAAGTCACCAACACACATACGAGCTTTATTAGTGTCAGCAACAGCCATAAGACACTCCTAAAGATCCATTCTCTGAATACGATTACACTTAGCATAAACTGAAGTAAAGTAGATTCTTAAATCAACACCAAGATAATAAATCTCCATATGAATGCATTGCTCCATGTTAAAAACAATTTTAACATTGATATTCTCCATCTAGAATATCCAAAGCTTATTAGAAATATTAGCATAACAGTCACAAAAACCAAGAATATCAGCTACCTCTTTTAATCTTTCAGGCTTAGACATGGGTTCTTGAATATCAAGTACCTTAATACTTTCTATTCTAACCATAAACTTGAGTCTTCTCAAGGTAGGCTTGTTATTCACTCCCCTTGCATTCCAACTAATAACTCTGATCATTATCGGAATAGGATTTGTATAGTCTATCCCTAGAATGAATAGACTTAATAGATAGTTTTCATGTTGACTTTCTTCTTTTTGCAGCTTTCAGTTTGGAGGATATAACTTCATTGAAACTTTGGTCATGAGAATTTGTAGGAGAGGGAGAGCAGCTATCAATGTTAGGATCGGAAGAATGTTCATTCAGATGATCTTTATCTAACTTTTCTATAGCTTCAATAATCTGTTTACTACTTTCTGGTGAATGAAACTGATTAATATTACTTTCAACATGCTGTTGTAAAGAATGGTTCAATTGAACTTGTTGATGCGTAGTCTTGACATATTGATTCCTTTGAGTACTGCTTTCCTCCTTTCCATCTTCTTGATCCTTTTGTGTAATAATCGACTTAAGCTTCCTCGTGTAAACTTTAAAGATTTGTGTATTTCTTGAACCACTTTCCTCCTTCGTTTTTTTTTCGTATCTTCTTTAACATCTCCAGTATCCTTTTTAACGATTTCTTCTTCTTTATTTGGAGATTTTTTACATTCAGAGGACTTATGTCTTATATGATAACAACAATTGCAATACAATGGTACGTTTTTGTAACCGATTGAAGCCTAACATCCATCGTTATTCCCGAATCCGATCCACAGTTTTTTTCTCAAATTTTTAGAGATATCTATCTCTATTTGCACATAACAATCGTTGGTGTGTGCTCTATTTTTCTGAGGAACGACAACTCTATAAGTGTTCCTATAGCACCAACAATATCATTCACTAAACTGATATCATAAAGACTTTCAGGTAAATTTTTGAAACGGACCCAGGTTAACACAGTAGGATATTCATACTTCTTATTGAAATCCTGATTCCATCTCAAGATTCGCATAACAGAATCATCAAACTTCCACACGTTTCTTGACAATATCTTAGTAGCATCCTCCTTTAAATCAAATTCAAAGAAAATATGTTGTGAGTCCTAGACCTCATAACTGAAGACTCCCCTGAATTTCAAAGTAGCCAAGAAATTGTCGAGCTTCAATTTCTTAGGGATGCCATTGCTAAACTTGCCTATCAAAGTTATTTTCAATTGTTTCATCAATTTTTCTTTGACCTCCCCCGCATATTGAACAAAGTAGTGGTTCTCCGTTTTTTATAAATTATGGATTTAAAGAACTAGAGCATTCCTCAGTCTTAAATAAATCAACGAAGTGTTTCCTTGGTTGTTGTTGAGAATTATTAGGATCGTGAACGTGAAAAACAGAAAATTCTTTTCATATAGTTGTTGCTGAGAATTATCAAGATCATGAATGTGAAAAATGGAAAATTCTTCCATATATTAAAAATTGATGATTGAATTAATCATAGAAAGAAAAAGAAGAGGAGGGGGCATTCTTGGAGCTAGGGGTGTCAAACGGGTTGAACCAGCACCAACCCGCACCGTTTAAATCAGAACCACGGGTTGCAGTCCTGCCGGGTTGCGGTCCTGGCAGGTTGCAGTCCTGCCGGGTTGCAGTCCTGCCGGGTTGCTCTTATGCGGTCCTGACGGTCTGGCGGTCCTGCCAGGTTGCAGTCCTAATGGGCCAGTTTCACAGTTAAACCGCCAGTTCAAACCACCAGACGAACCATTTAAGAACCGTTTATCAGTTCAAACCATCAGCCAAACCATTTATGAACCGTTTATCAGAATATTTTATAATGTTATTTAAAATTAATTTGTAAGTGTTAATTGAATCTAATTTCAATAATTGAGATATGTACCATATACACGAGTTAATTATTCTATTTCATGTATTTTAATTTAAATATGTTATCATTTTAATCGAAATTTTATAATCATCACTTACATTCTAAAATAATAATTGTAATTTGATTTTGATACGTTTGAATAATATATACCTATTAAATAATATATACCTATTAGACATATAATTGTATTCTAATTTTAAATCATTAGGTGATTCTTTAGATTCTTTCAAGCTTGAAGTGTTTATGGTTAGATGAATTATATAGTTTATTGTATTTTCGAACTATTCAATATTAGAAGTTTATATGCATAAACATAAATTACTTGTAAGTTGTAAAGAACAAAATAAAAATTGAAAGTGAAAGTGATTTAAATAACATTTAATAAAAAATAGAAGCAAAACAAACAATTCATTAAAAATAAAAACCAAACAAGTAACATAGTTGTTCAATCAAATAAAAAAAAACATTACAACGATAATGAAAATCAAATGCAAAAAACTAAGGAGCTTCATCGTTGTTGTTGTTGTTAGGTGGTTGACCTTGCAAATGCATGTTCTCCATCATCTGTCGCATATACTCCGACTGTTGGGCTTGAGAGTTTGCAAATCGCTCATTCCATTGATCTTGTCCATGATGCCACTGCTCGTATTGACCATGCCACTGCTCGTATTGACCATGCCACTGCTGGAGGTGACCAAGTTGATCATTCACCCCTACTTGCCACTGCTGTATCTGGCTAAGCTGGTCATTTACCCCCCCCCCCCTCTGCCAATTTTGAAATTCACTTTGCCATTTTGTAAAATCATCATGCCATTCCTTTTGTTGAGTATGCGCAAATTGCATATAATCCATATGATGCTGATGCGAAAACTCAGCAAATTCGCGATCGGTTCGTCTTTGTTGTGGCGGTACTCCAGAAGAACCACTAGCATTTGGATCGAAAGACGCTTCAGCCTCAACTCGATACTGAGTAGGTGGATTTGGCGGTTTTGTAAGACCGTTCGCAGTATATATCTGATTCAAGTATTGTCTATGGTGGTTCCATGCCTCCAATTTCGAAATCAACTCTCCATCCCAAGAGTATATTTCCTGCAAACGCAAAGAGTTTCTACCTATAGCACTAGTCGGCCTCACCTTCACCGGAGTGTACATACTCACATCAACTCCTTTCGAAACAAGCAATTTACTCAATATCATCCCATAAGGTAGTTTATCCGTACCACACCTCGTAACCATATTTCGAATCATCAAGCTAGGTAAATTAATTATTCCCTGATTTCGAATGATAAAAGCAGTAACAAATGTTTGAATATATGAAAGCTGTGAATCATTGTTACTAGGGGGAAGAAATATACTATTTACCGATTTCAAAGCTAATTTCTCATTAACCATCCAAATTACCCCGCATGGCTCGAAATTTACCGCTAATTTTCGGAGCTTCCGCACCAGGACAAATAAGAAGCTCTACTGCTTCTTCGTAAGACAAAGGCCAATCATCACTCCAGATCGTAGGGCGATAACTAATGGGAGGTAATTTATTACCGGTATACATATCATGGGTTGGAACGGAAAAAAGATCTTCGAAATCAGTTTCAAAAAAACTATAGTTTTTACCATCAATCAAACAATTCATTCCTAAACCTCTTGGATCATTTTCGATTAATCTTCCTGTGGCATAAAACCTTCGCACTAGTTCTATATACCAATCACATTTGAATCTAGCTAGTGTCATCCAACCTAGGCCATTATTAGGTTCAATAAGTTTGAAATTTTTTTGCATACCCTCTATTTGGATCAGTTCCTCATAGTCCAGAAACATACCGGACCAAATTTTTGTTACACCTCGACCTCCTTGCTGATTACGGATGCGAAGCTCCCCCTCGCCGCGATGTTCGATAGTCTCGCTCTCCGTTACCTTCATCTCTTCAAACAACATATTTTCCATCTCTCTCACTTGGGAAGCGGTTGGTTCACTACATCCACCTTTACGAGCATGCTTTGTTCTTTTCGAAGACATTTAGCGAAACGTGAAATTTAAATAGAGTTTGAAAAATATAAAAAAAAAAATTAGAGAAGTGTAGTAGAGAGAGGGGATAGATTTGTAGTGGAGAGGGAGAGAGGGGAGAGATTTGTAGTGGAGTTGGAGTGAAAAATATAGGAGGAGGTAGGTTGTATTTATAGGGTTTTTTTTTATTCATACTAGCCGTTTGATGACGTCATGATGACGTCATCAAGCGGACCATCCGGCCAGGCGTCCGGATGGTCCGCGCCTGGCCATAGCCAACGACTATTTCAAACCAACTAGCCGTTGGATGAACCGGGGCATCCGGATCGACATCTGGATGGTCCGATTTGTCTGTCCGGGCGTCCGGACGCCCATCCGGATGGTCCGGGCGAATTTTTTTTTTATTTTTCGTTTCTTTTATGGGTCTCCCCTATAAATAGAGGAGACCCCAACACCAATACTCACACCTCTCAAACAACTCTCTACTTCTCTCTAAATCTATCTACTTGTTCGAAAAGTTCTAGAAAACTATAATTACTTATTTTACATATTCTACTCCTACGTTCGAAATTGTTTGATTTTTGTTTTTCCGCAAATTGTTTCTTAGTTGTTATTAGTCTAAATTTAGTTGTTTTATCTTGTTATTAGTCTAAATTTAGTTGTTCTATCTTGTTATTAGTCTAAATTTATATTTTATTATTAGAATTTTATTGCATATTTAAAAAAATGTTATTAGTTTTAAAATGAATTCAAAACGTAGAAATACTGGGATAAACCCACCATCTAATGTGGATCTCAATACCATAGATGAATTTTCTACAGAATTCCCTCACGTTGACACACTCTCCTCCCACGAAAGTGGTGGTGGAAGTACTAGTGGGTCGAGATCTCGTAAGAAAACATCTTGGATTTGGAAACACTATACTCTATCAGAAGATGGTTTGAATTGTATTTGTAACGTGTGCAAAAAAAGTTATCTTCACGTAAGTGGAGCTAGAAATATGGGCACTAGCACTATGGTAAAACATTTATTTAAACATTCAATATATGATCCTACAAAACCTAACCCAACTAATGTTTGCACGAACCCTCAAACAGGTCTTCTTTTTTAGTTTAACCACGATACGTATAGGGAAAAAACAATGATTTATGCAGTCGGTAGTTTACAACCATTTAGTTTTGAGGATTCTTGGAGATACGAAAATTGGATGCAAGCTGGGGTAAACCCACAGGCAACACGCATTCCACGTACCTCTTTGCGATCGCTAGCCTTTAAATATTATTTACAAAGAAAAAAAAGAGATTATTCAAACTATGCAGACTTTGCCATGGAATGTTTCGATTACTAGTGACATAGCTACTTTTACTGATTCAGATATGATATGTGTTACCCTCCATTGGATGGAGGCCCAATGGGTCCTCCAAAGGAGAATTATATGGTTTGAATCAATTGGGAAGCATAACGCACAAATAATTAGGGAGAGTATGATTGAATGCATGAATGTTTATGGCATTAAAAACAAGATTATGTCTATTTCGTTGGATAATACATCTTCTAATATTAGTGCTATAACATTGCTTATACAAGATTGCAATCCCTTTTTTCCAAAATTGTTTCACACCAAATGTTTATGCCACGTACTTCAATTAATTGCGAAAGAAGGAATACGTATGGTTCAGGGTGATTATATTACCCCTATAAAAAATGGGATCCTATTTTGCTCGACATCCGCTGCTAAAAAAAGAGCTTTTAAAACACTTGTTACTTCAAATGGGAAAAAATATAAGAAACTTATATTAGATGTCGAAACTAGATGGAATTCTACTTACACAATGCTTGCACGTGCACATGTTTTTAAAGAAGAGATTACGACGCTTTATAATGCATATCGTGAAACACCAATTGAACCAGATCATTGGAAATATTGTGCACACATGTGAAGATTTTTAAGACTTTTTAAAGAAAACACCCTAACCTTTTCTTCACAAAATCAACCTAATGCTCATTTGGCCCTTTTCACGATTACTAATCTTGCCATGCATATGGATGAATTTAGATCACATTATGTATGCGTAGACATGGTGCCCAGAATGGAATATAAGTTCAAAAAGTATTTTCATCCAATCCCTGATAGTTATTCATTTGCTTGCCTTTTAGATCCTTTTTCACGAAAAGAAAAATTTGAATTGCTAGTTAGATGCTTTTATAAATCTGTACGGTTTTCTATAGATAAACCACCGACGGAACCAATTGACCCTGAATGGTATATTAGCGATATATATGATCGTTTGTATAATATCTATGATAAGTATGCTGCAAGATATATATCAAATGCATCTACAAATGTAAGGAGTAGTAACAATAGGGGTAGAGGGAGATCTACTAACTATGTTCAATTGGCAATGTTACGAAACAATGTTACAGAAACCCCTCAATCTGATAATGAGTTGTATAGATATTGGAGCACTAGGTTTGATTTTACGAATTTTCCCGACCAAGGTATTGAAGATATCATAAGATGGTGGGGTACCAAAATTGAAGAGTTTCCTATTCTTTGCAAGATTGTTAAAGAGATTTATGCTATACCTATGTCTACAGTTGCAAGTGAGTGTGCTTTCAGCCAAGTGAGGTTGCAATACACGACTAAGAGAACAAGATTGACGGGCAAAGCACTTGGAGTGCTTGTGGCAGTTAAGGATTGGACAGCGGCGGATAAAAGGATGCAAGACATAGAGTTTAGAGACGAAGTGAACGTAGACGACATCTTCGAAGATTATCCGGATGATTACGAAGATACACTTGAACAAGAAATTGCGGAAGAAAACGCAGATGACGACGAAGATTTTACTTATGAAGAAGACGAAGCTGGAGATGAATGATGTTTGTAATAGTTTTTTGCTATTTTGTATTGTAATTTGAAAACATTTGTACAACTCCTGGCCCGCACGAGTATAAACTGTGAACGGCTAAATTATCCAAAACTGACTTTACCTTTTATTATAATAACAACAACTGTATTATGAAATACTTATAACTTCATAAGATCTAATTTTGGTTTAAAAAATAATAACAAACACTTGTAAAATTTAAAACCAAATCACAATAGTAATCAAAATGTAATATTAAAATTATAACCATAGAATTTGTAATATTTTAACATGATAAGATATAGTTTTGGTTTGTATTAGATCTAAAAACATAATAATAATATTCAAAATGTGATAACAACATAAGTAATATTTAAAATTTTGGACTATATAATAATTACAACACTTAAAATATTAATAACCAAAACAAATTAATATTAACAAAAATGTAATAATAATTCTATAATAATATGCAAGATCTCAATATTTTTTAAATATAACATTTTGGTTATAAAATAAATAAAATAAGCATAATATATACCAATAAACCGCGGTTTTTTACAAATAAACCGTGGTTTCGTAGTCCTGCCGAGTTGCTCCTTATGCGGTCCTGGCGGATTGTGGTCCTGGACCAGTTTCGCAGGTAAACCCACAGTTCTTAAGCCGGAGCATCATCCTTCTTGCCGGTGGAGAGAGAAAAAGCAGTATAAATGATTATGGTGAAGCAAATATTGGTCAACAACTTACCAAAAAAGCCATTGGTCCTAATTCACTTTAGTTTAATTATGTTAGAAATGTCTAGTGGACTTTTTATACGGAAATTATATTCGAAATGTAATAAGGGTAATATAGTCATAAACTTAATGAGTTCAAAAAACCGTTGACCATTCAATACAATATAGCGCAGGATCCCATCGTCCACCACTACTACCACCTTCTCCACAACAAACTCCGTTCATACCCACCAACGGAAGACCTTACGATTCCGATTTTTTTTCTTCTTTCGTTTCAATTTTTTTTTTGAAATAAAATGGGAGCTCTGTGCAAACTTATAGATGCAATACTCTTTGTCTTCTTCGTCGTAATCGCAATAGCAGCCCCATTACTCGACGCACAAACCTGTCTCCCCATCGGCATTTTCCCTGAGGTGCTAGTAGATCTGAAAAAATGGTATACACAAGAGTACGGTGACTATTTAGTCGGCGAGAAGCCACATTTCTTCGTCGCTATTGTTTGGCTCGAGCTTTTCTTTCAATGGCCGCTTGCTCTTATCAATATCTACGCGATTTTGGCGTCGAAACCGTGGTTTAATACGACTTGTTTAATCTATGGCTCTTCAGTTTTCAGCACTATGGTAACGTGGTTTCGATCTCGATTTCTACGCCTAACTGTTTTTATAAAATTCATAATTTTTTCTTGAAATTGCTTTGTTATTCGACTGTGCTGAAATTTTGTCCGTCTTTTCTACTGTAATCTGTTCCTGTAATGTCATCAGTAAAATCTAATGATTTTCTCTTAAGATTGTTTTCGTTTTTCATTTCAGGTTGCTATAATGGGAGAGCTAATGGGATCAGGCAAGGCGTCTGATACGTTAATGATGGTGTATTCCCCTTTCTTGGGTTTCAGCGTACTAGCAATCCTGCGTGGGCTGGTGTCACGGTCATCGAGAAGTGACACGATGGGTAAGAGATCTGCATTGGCAAGGAAAAAGAGGGCTTGAAGGCAAATTCATTTGCTCCAAATCGTAAGCTTTATTGTTAAATTTCAATCCTAAATGGTATTTCTTGATGTCACTGAAGATATGTTTACCTTCTGCTTGTTCTATTGTTATTGTAAACTAGATGGTGTGTCTTAAGTATGAACCTTGATGAATGTATTATTAGAAATTTGCTTATAATAGAAAGTTGAATGAGAAATGCTTCGTTATTTTCCAAAAGGGCAGGAATCAGAACTGAGGTTCAGTGCTTCATGTAATTCCAAACTAAGCCAGAACTAGAAGCTTAAACTTTTGCTGTTTAAAAATTTAAGCTGCAGGTTGACATAGATAAGACATAGATAGCCAAACTCAATTGCTCAATAAACTTGAGATTCAGTGCTTCATAGTAATAAATCTTTGGTTTTCATCAAATGCTCAATACATAGATATAGACCTCAAATCCGAGTAACTAAACACATAGTTCTTGCGTATTTATGGGTTTTTCCCTAGTAGTGGAAAATGAGCTGAGCAGAGCTCGAGGCAGCTATCTTAGAGCTAGCCTCGCTAGAATTAGCAAGGCAAAAGCTCATTTAGTTACTGTAGCTTGTTTGTGCCCAAGCTCAAGCTCATTCAAAATACTAAAGCTCGAGCTTGGCATGTTTAAACCGATGAAGATCAAACTTTCGAACTATGAGCTCGAGGCAGCTATCTTGGAGCTCGCCTCGTTGGAATTAGCAAGGCAAAAGCTCATTTAGTTATTATAGCTTGTTTGTGCCCAAGCTCGAGCTCATTGAAAATACTAAAGCTCGAGCTCGGGTAGTTTAAATCACTGAAAGATCAAACGTCAGAACTACGCTTTTGAAAAGTTGCAGATACTGAACTATTCAAACAAGGTTAGAATATTAATTATGAAATGGATTCTAAGTAGACGTGGAAGTAACTAGAAGGATAGTAAGCTTATAAATTCCTAAATAGCATAAGAAAAAGTTATACAAAATAAAATGAACAAAGAAAGATAACTTCAAAACCAATGTGATTCTTATTCATGACAGAATGAGAATGAAAAAAAGACCGAAAGTTCCAACAAAACAACAGTACTTAATAAAAGACAGAAAAAACAAACAAACAACAGAAGAAATGGGAAAACAGAACCCTTAAAATAGACAAAATTCCTAAATATAAAAGCTGAGGAGATTTGAGGATTTAGATGAGGTCTTCAGTAAGTCAATTCCCGAACCCTTAGCCTCTTTGATGTTTTAGACAAAAAAAGAATGACTTATGAGACATCTTTAAGGTTCGCTCTTGACTTCAACCGATCTTTTATACTCCCGAAAGTCCTCTGTGTTCTTTTAGTTACTCTATTGCCTGTTTTCCCATTCTGCTGCGCTTTCCTGTAACCATAAGTTCGAAACTCAAGTTAAATATACTGATTTCTGTCATAACTATCTAAAGCTGTGGTTTGTTCGTGAAAACGTTTTTAAATTTCATTTTCAATTCCTGCAAAAGGATAACTGTTTGTATTCTGAAACAGCACCACCACGACTTGTAGAAAACTGTTATCACTACGTAGCTTGAAATTTATAGAAAACAGAAAAAAGAGTATCCGGGAATCTAACATTTTTTGTAAAATTTATTATTTTCAGCCTTTCATATAACTTTCTATTTTCAGTGAAGATAAAAACATAAAACATTAGCAGGCAACAAGCGTTGTATAAAGCTTTTTAAATCGTTTCTTTTTAAACTAGAAAATATAACTCTAATAAGAAAGAAAATACCAACCTAATTAGCAGCCTCAATCGTCCCCAAAGCACCTCTGAGCCTCTCCGCAGTAAGATTAATCAAATTGTTAACAGTTGCAACAGAGCCAAGAGAAAGCTTAGCAGTAGGAACAGAATCAACTAAAATCTGGAACGCGACAGTCAAAAGTGTTCCACCAGACTCAGAAGCACCCATGCCAGCCACTGGAGGTGTTCCATCTGGTAGAATCGCAAAACCTGAAGGCAAAAGGGCAACATAGTCTGGATCACCTCCGTTCAAGACCACGTTCATTGCGTTTATGTCAACAGGAGCAAAGATCACGAAGGAACCGGTTGGGTCAGTGCAAGTTTCTTGGATGATAAGCATGTTGCTCTGGGTAGGATTTGCATTCTGCAGATTCATTTGATGAGTATCTTAGTTATGGATAGCATGTGAAGAAACTGATAGTAAAACTAATTAGAAGTAAACATAATGTAGAAGTACCTAACAAATCTAAGTTTCATTTTCTCCGTAAACTTCTATATGCATATTGTTTACAAAAAAAACTTCCGCATCAAAGGTTAAAAATCGAAACAATATTTTAAACTTACATTCACGCGGAGGAGAGAGACAGAATTCCCAGTATCACGGCCATTAGCAATGTGAGCCATTTCTTGAACAATTCCACCATTGGAGAGGATATCCCACTGTAAAAAAAATATAGAAGATATCAAACATGTTCATGCTTTTTATAAAAAAAAAAAGGGTCAGAAATTTAGAGTAAATACCTCTTTGCGAAGATTCTCATCACGGAGGAAATTAAAAACGCGCTTCGGCGAAGCAGGAAGCCAAAATGAAGTTGCAGCACTCAAAACAATACCCGGTGGCCTTCCTGGATCGTCAACACTCTTTCGGGTCATGACTCGAACATCTTCGGGACCACCGGATAAAGTAGTCCAAGTATGAGTCACAGTTGCGCTCACTCCAGTATTGAAACTAACAACCATTCTTTCTGCCAATTTCAACATACTCTTTCTGCCTAGTGGGTTTGCGATTACTGACCATGATCACACACAAAAAACAACAATTTAATGTATTCTCTAGAATTTTAGCTGGAAAAGCTTTAACTGATGAATTTCTTTCACTTGTTTTCTGCTATAAAAAATTATGTGAAAATATGTTTGTTTATAATTCAGGAAAACACAAAAATCCATATTTTGTGGTAGATTTTAAGCTACAAAGTGAAAACTGGTTTCTATACCAAGCTGTATCTTGGATTGAGAATCGGAGAGCTATATTATTACCTCCAACGTCTCCAGCAGGTATGTTAGTTGCCATCAGACTAGCAAGTCGCTCACATTGTCGTTCTAATGTAGCGACCCAGCGCATAGCTCCAAATCCACAACCCGAATTGATAAATTGTCGATATATATGATGAACTTCACTGTCATCCACATCAACATTCTCAACCCAAGTCACCTAATATAAAAGAAACAAAATATCTTGTTAATCCTCTACAAGTCTATTCGAGTCAATTGTGACATTATAAATCTATGTTTTATTTACCTTTGAGTATCCGTTTGGCATTTCTTGAATCATACAACCGGAGGGCCTTCTACGGCATCTCACATTTTGGTTGGCATTAGAGGGTAAGTTGTGAAGAGAGACATCAACCACAGCCCACATTCCATCGCCGAGCTCTTTGCAGTATCTAATGAAGTAGAAGTCCCGCGTCGGGACTAACGGTGATGGCACTTGAAATTCAGCAGACATCTGCATTATTCAAACAAAAACAATATTAGCATATAGTGAAAAGATATCTAGTGTCGGAATAATGTCTTACAGGTTGTTTGGTGCATGAATTGTAAGCTAAAAAACAATACATCGGTTTATATGAACTTAAAATTATAGAGAAACGCACGTTTTGCAGAAATCCGTTTTTCAATACTTACAACTTGAAGAGCTCCATTGAAATTTCCAGGTACTCCAGTCGACAAGACATCCAAAGTGGCAGCTTTGGAGACAATTCCAGTAAACATAGTAGCCCATTGGTTCTGTTAAAATGAAATTATAAAAATTAAACCAATCAATAAAGACATAACATCGTGTCTAAAAATTATAAATCTGTTGATAGAACTCATAGAATAAAAAATTAGAACAGGTCCTTACCACATCCATAAGGATTTCAAGAAGACTGATGTGATTCATAATCACAACAGCAGAATCCCGCGAAGCTTCAGAACTGTATCCTGCAGGTCTAGGTCCAGTGCCATGAGCAAAAACTCGGAAATACTCGTCCTGGTTAAGCACTGCTTTTGTACCATCCGGTGAAGGATGCCACAAAGGCCCATCCCGCTGAGCCATTTGTACAAACTCGTCCAGTGCTGCCACTGCAAGCTCGACTATCATAGACTTCTCGGGCGAGCCATTGAACGACCTACCAAGATCGCCACCGCCATAACTTGCGGTCCCATTCTCCAGCATTTGTGGAAGAGAAGCCGGAGAAGCACGGACAGCACCAAAGTTGAGGGGCGGGCGTCCCACATACTTTGCCGCAATGGCTGACATTCTGTCAAGCTGTAGATGTATATACAATTTAGTAGGAGAACTAAAGAGAATTTATTCTAATATGATATATTAGAAACTTATATAGCTATATATTAGTTTGATATAACTCGAACCTCTTCTCTAAGGCGCACGTTTTCGACGCGAAGATTGTGTTCATCAAATGTTATTTCTCCAATAGTAGCAGGGCCTCCACAGGTGGGGCATGAAATATTGCCTAGAGCTTCCCTATACCTCATGTTATCAGTTCTCAGCTTATCATTCTCCATTCTCAGTGCAGTGTTTTCACACCTCTCCTGGTGGGTCTGCAAAAAGATTTTTTAAAGGCATTACAAAACTATAACACTAACAAAATATAAATAAACACTACATAAAAAATAACAAAGATATACCTTCTGTTGAGTTCTTTTGTTCTGGAACCAGAACTTGACCTGGAGAGGCTCTAGGCCTAAGTCACGGCTCAACTGCTTCCGTTGCTTGTCGTCCGGGTGTGGACACTCCTTAAAGAAACTGAAACCACAGAACATAAAAATCAAAACTTTCAGATTCAGGAAAATGATATGCCAATATGATTAAAGCATATGAAAACTAAATGAGGGTTTAATTACAATTTAAGAAAATTAAAACTTTATATACATTAATAGTTTCATGTGCTTACATATGTTATATAGTTAAAAAATCAAAACTTTGAGACATAATGAAAAGATATGGTAAGAATCTATAATTTATTAGTATAGTTTGATAGCATATTAGGTAAAAAACATAAGTATTCAGCATTGTGTTGGAAATAAAAGTTTGATTAATAGTATTCAGCATTGTCAAAAGTATAGAGTTGGGGCCTAAATTGTTTTTAATGTATGATAAGATAGCTTACGCTTCCATTTCCTGGATCTGGTGCAGGGTGTGGCGATGATAGCGCTTGCGCTTTGCACGACCAGGTTGCTCGTTGTTGTTGTCGTCTCCGGGAGAGACACCTTCACCATTGAGGTTTTCGCTGCTTGATTTGGGACTACCAAAGTCTTCCAGAATGCCATTATGGTTATTGGTATCGAAATTCGGGTTCAGTTCTATAGGAACCAGCCGTGCTTCGAGCATTGGCTGCAAGATTTTGTTTAATGAGCTAACCAAACCGGATGTGCAAAAACATTAACTATACAAAAGCTTCCTCAATATTAAATATTTGGGTCGGAAATTATACGAACTTAGTTGAGTAATTAAGCAAAATGATTCAATCAGAATCTGGTCGGAAAAGACGACCAATTCTGCAAATTTAATGAACAAAGAATAAAAACCTCATGCTACTTCATAGGTGACCAGAGAATAGCTCACTTAAACAAACAAAATAATGACCAAAAACAACCAAATTTAATCCTCATAAAGGGCCCTTCAACTAGTAATTATAAGACAATGAAATGAAACAACATTTGAATGACTTATAAGGGATCTTCAACTAGTAATTACAACAATAAAACAATGAATTGAAAACCAACAAAATGAACAAAGCATTGGCTTGAATGCAGATATAAAACTATAAGCTTAAGTGATTTAAAGCATCAAAATGAACAAAACATTGATTTGAATGCTCATAAATATCTAAAAACATAAGCTTAAATAAATAAAACAGCAATCAGCATAATAAATTTTTAAAACAACAATGAATAGAATTTGGACCTGAGAAATGGAGTTGATTCCTGAGGAGGAACCAACAAAGGTCGTGTGCATGGATGGCATGCCTCTAGCAGGTGTTCTGCTCCCGCTAGGCATACTACTGAACTTGAACTAAGCTTTTGGAAATGATGAATTGTGTGATACCAAAAACCAGTATTTATAGATAAAAAAACCACAAAAATTTGGAGTGGAAAAAAAAAGTTTGATGGAATTTTAAGAAAACTAACAAAATTACAGACACTTTTGTATTTTTCTCTTCTGACTTATCCATTTTGCATTAAACACAAAAAGATTACATTCCTGAACTCGTTTTTCTAATTCCTTTTATTATTTTTTATATAAAAAATTAATAAAAACACCTTTAAAACGCATGTACAACTCAGATCACACGATCAAATCTAGAGATGAGAAGAAAACAACATACATTCACCTTTTAGTTTTCTATCTCCTAAAACAGAATAAAACGTATTAAAAACCAATATACAGAAAAGAAAAGACAAAATAATTTTTTTAAATAAAAAATAAAATAAAATTTGCTTGTTTTCTTTTTCCACCCACTGATTTTCAAAGAATAAAAAACGTTTCTAAACTGGTAAAATTAAGCAAGAACAAATTTTAAAGTGTTTTTGAAGCCTTGCCCAGAACACAGACAAATAAAAAGAAAAAAAAAACCCTAAAAGCCCTAGAAACATACAAAAGTTGTCTGGATCTGAACTGGGTTTGATTTTCTTGCAAAAACTTCAGTCTTCTAATCAGGCAGTAGTGGTTTGATAGGGTTTGGTAATATCAGTGAAGAAGAAGATGAAGAGTGGAGTTAACAAACTTAGAAAGAGGAAGAAAAAAAAAATTGTAGAGAGAGAAAGAGAAAATGAAGAAGAAATTTGACAGTGAGGAGTAATTGCAGAACGTATTGAGAGGGTGCAATAGCATTAATGGCTGTCATGTAATTGCAATGGTGATAGGAGGTAGAGAGAGAAGCTAGAGAGATAATAAAGTATTAAACGTATCACTATTACGGCTACCAAACAAGTCCTAAGAGATTATTATTCATGGCTTCTTTTTTTAAAACTGAATATCATCAAGATATATTTCATTATTACAAGTATAAATAAACATTATGAGACCAAAGATCATGAACTTTGTCTTCAATATTTCATTTTTGTTTTGGTTTCTAAGTTTAACCCTAGTGTTCTTCTGATTGATTTGTCTGGTCAATCCTTGTCTTTCAACCACAATATGTATCCAAAATGTTTTGCTTCTCTCAACATATATCTAAACTCAAGCGTTATGATAAACAACTTACAAGGCATTTTACTTTTTAATTTCGATTCGTCATACAATTCTTCAACTTACTTATCGATTATATAATCAATCTATTGGATAAATACTTTCATTTGTTTTTGTCATACTCATATGGCATTAATCTATACCCACGTTTGATCATACAAAATAATTTGGTAAAATGAAAATTATTTGAATGTTCACCATTTTCTTGTTTATTTTGTATTTTATGAATAAAATTTGGGATAGCATAAAATATTGATTTGTTAGGATGATCGTTTTGCAACACAAAATATAATAAGAAAATATTTGATGTATAAAACGGATCACAATATTGATTTTAAATAAAAAAAAAATATATATTATGATCAAATTATATTGACGCAAATATTATAACATATTATTAACAGCAGATGACGAGGATATTGTAATACATTATAACACATTAGTAACATGATATATTGTATTATTTTTTGATGACACAAACATCACGTAATCATAGATTACGGAGGTTATAATAGGATAATATTATAATATCATCGGTAAGCTATAGATGATATTATGTGACAAGATGACACAAACTACGAACGACATTACTAAAAGTTATGATCACAACAAAATTAAGTCACAATGAATAAAGTTTAATACGAGTGCTAATGTGAAAGCTTAAAATTTATAATCACAACAAACTCATACCACAATAGATAATTTAACACGATTATTAATAGGAAAGCTTAAAATAAATGGTTTGTAGTTTATCTTATTTATAAAATCAGACAATATGAGAAATAAAATTCAATATAAACTTAATATAAAATTTATGATCTAAGGTCATTATTACATGCTTTTTATATATAATAGTATCCATTTGAATAATGCCTTTAAAACTTTGAAGAGTATTCCAAACTTCAAAGTTTTATAATATAATATAGTTTTATTTTTACGATTAATTATTAAGTGTTATAGGAGTTTATATATCATTAATATTAGGTGATCAAATCATTATATATGGTTTGAAAATCAAATACACATCAAAATTACAAACTCATAAACTCTGAGAGTTGATTTTTATTTCTTCATATAACTTTATTCTATATGCTGTTTTATCCTGCCAACTATTTTTTAAAAGTGGAATGCATATCAAAATATTAGACTAATAAACTGCGGTAATTGTTTTTTTTATGATTATATAACTTAACATTCTATAAGTATTTTATACTGCCAGCTATTTTCTAAAAATATAATATAAATATTTACAAAAATAATGCCATAACCCTAATCATAACCTTATCAAACGAGATTCGTATATATCCAATGAGTAACGCATAAACTAGTTTATGGCATATGAATGTTTTTCCTTATTATATAACCTAACATTCTATAAAAATTTTATGCTGCCAGCTATTTTCTAAACATATAATATAGATATTTATAAAAATCATTCTATAACCCTCATCGTAACCTTATGAGATGAGATTCGTATATATCCAGTGAGTAACTCACAAAAAACTGTGGCAATTTATTTTTATCTTTTACATAACTTAACATTCTATAAGTATTTTAGGATGCCAGTTATTTTTTCTAAAATATAATTTAAAAATATATAAAATTAATTATATTACCTTAATTTTAACCTTATTAGAAGAGATCAGTATATACCAGTGAGTAATGAAGATTGAATGATTGGTTAATTATGTATTACCTTATTTGTTATGAGAAACGGATTCACAAAATTATTTTGTGAACATTTTAAACTATAAAAAGTATATAGTTTGTGTAGGTTAAAGTACGATTGTTTTCAATAAATATAAATCCATAAAGAGAGAGAAACTACCATGTACTCTCTAGGGTTTTCGAACCTTAGAAGAGTGCCGCCCAAACTTTTTTTACCATTATTTTCTTTAGACTTTCAATTGTAACTATATATTTTCATCGTTTCATCGCTAGTAGTAGTTGTATTTTCCATTCGCCCTCAACCATTTGCAGTGTCGTTTTTTCACCTCCGTCAACCATTTGCGATGTGTTTTCTTTCCTATAGACGTTTGGTCGGTCCCCTTCGGTGGTTGCTGATATGGTGTGTGTTGTTGTAAAGACGTTGTTTTAGTATTTCAGGTTCCTCTCTAGAGCCTTGGCTCTTTCTCCCCTCTTCTATCTCGCTTATTTGGCTGGATGTCCTTTTTATGTCGTGAGGTTCTTCCACTGGTCGTCAAAGGATCCCATGCTGGCCGGTTCGCATTGTTGTCGCGGTTGTGTTCCTTGTGAGGCGTGTGTGACATGTTCATGTAAGTTGAGGAACTTGTATCGCCTCCTCAACTATTGTCTCCTACCAGTGTATTGAACACAAAGAAATGTTGTTCATGCAACTGTTTGTCGGTTTAGATTACAGGGGAGAATATTGGAAGTAATCTAAACTAGTTGGTTTGAATACGTATTGTCTAGTTTATGACGTGTCTAATATCAGTTATTAGGGTAGTTATTTAGATAAGACCAAACAGTTTGTCTGTATTTTCTATATAAAAAACAGACCTTTGTATTGATATTTGGAATGAAGTTAACATTTCCGCACTTCTTGTTTATCTCTATAAATATATATTTGTCTGTCTGTTAAGGTTATCTGCATTGCTTTTTATCTCTAGAATTTTTCCCTAGTTAAGATAATTTATGATAATCGGGGTTGTGCACGGCGTGTGTGCTTTTGTCCGCGTATAGTCTCTTATCTCTCACTGGTGATTTGTCTCCTCTGTGATCTACTTCACGAAAGTTTGTTCGTCGTTGGAGGTATGTCGGTCTATCAATTTTGTTGTTGTTTTTTTCGGTCCAGATTTGGAGGTTTAAAGTCCATTATATCACCTTTGCATTTTCAAGTAAGATATTCATCATCTCCCTTTTCTTATATCTACAATGCTCATTTTTGTCTAAGTAGCATTCTCCGACCGTTCTCCTAAATTTGTCTGTCTGCATTCGATGTGCAAACGGATAACATCGTTCTCCGACGGTTCTCATAAATCCGTTTGTCTGCATTGGATGTGGATGTGTAAACGGCTAATCATGGGGTGTTAACTATCCGCGGTTACACATTGCTCATTTGTAGCCCGATTGTCCATGTGGACTTTCAAATTCTGCCAATTTATTTTATTCAAATCATAAAATTTGTTACCATTTGGTTGGTTAATGAGTGTGAACACTTTAAATTAAATTTATTTTGATTAATTCTTTGTATTTTGATATTTTGTAGTCAAGATGGAGTAGTCGGATGTGTTCCGGGTTGTATTTAAGTGTTTATGGACATGCTCATTACTCTGTAATTTTATTTAACATATATTTAATGTTTTTAAAAACAAAAAAAGATAAAAATATTCGAAGGGTACATTTAGAATTAAGAAAATATTTATCTTTTGTATTTATTTTATTATTTAAATACTTTTACTTTGATTTTGTTATTGGGCCTAATAAGTATTAACTTATGGGCTTGACCTATAAGTATGATTCGGCTCATCAGGCCCATTAGGCTACAGTTAGCCTATAATTAATTTATAAGAAAAAAATAATGACGATTAGAATTTCTCTCTTTAAACAATAACTGAAGTAGCTCAATTATCTCTATCCTCTCTACCTCAAATTAATTCCATATTTTTAGATTACAAAAATCACATTCGAATAAGATTATCCATACCTAATTGGAGACCACAACGGGAGGTCCACTAAAAGATACCCCAATAACAAAACCCTAAACATAACAATCAAAAGTTCACCTTCATATCACAACATGGAATCTAAGATGCATATAGATTGGACCCTAGAAATCGAGGGAGTCAGGATCGAAAAATCTCTCCAAACGCCTCCTGGAAATGATGAAAACTAGGGAAATTGTTTTATGCAAGAGGAGCGTGATCAACTGCGGGGAGAAATTGAGGCTCTATGGTCGAGAGAGAAGCTGAATTAAATCCTAAAGATAAGGTTAAAATGGAGAACTAAAAATCTAATGAGCAAGAGAATGATCCCCACCATAGCCCAAAGAAACATCAAACTTTCAAAAATGAGTGTAAAACCAAGGACAATTCTAGATCTTCGGGATCTTGTAAAGACTCGACCTCAAAATTCAAAATTTCCTCATCTTCTTCGAGAAATGACCACTGTCAAAAGAAAATAAAGAGTCATCATAACAAGTGTCAGTCAAAAAAATGTTCAAACGGTATCACAAGTCAAGTAACCCACACTTATCAGATGAAAAGAAGCACCGAAAGAATAAAGAAAAAAAGAAAGGCTGTCAGAAAAATATGAAAGGCTCCGTAGATTATGGTATAGACCATTTGGTGAGTGATAAATTCGCCACCCAACCCAAACCAGGTATATTTTCTACCTCTAACGAAGATCATCAGTTTAGCCAAAGGCATAATTGGAGGCAGTTCCCTTTGTCTCCTGAAATTATGTCCGGTCATTTACCTAGACGGATTGATATATTCAAGATGGAAAAGCTTGATGGAAGCAATGATCCAAAAATCACCTTAAGAAATTCAGGAATTATATGATGAACTTTGATGATGATGATAAGCTATTATGCAGGGTTTTTCTCAAACTTTTAAAGATAACACTTATAAGTGGTATAATCGTCTTCAGCAAGGGTCAATAAAACAATTGAGATGTTTTGGATGGCTTTCTGAAGATAATTTATGGGGAGTAAAGAACTTAGAGGAAATGAAGACACCATAATGCACTGTCAAAGTTTACTGATGAGACCTTAAAAGAATACACTAATCATTTTGTTGAAACTAAAGATGGCTTGCTAGACTGCTTTGAACAAGTAATCATAGCTACGTTCAGACATGGGCTTTTACCGTAGGAGTTATCTAATATTATTACCCAGAAAAAGGCTTTAACATGGGGAGGTTTATTGAACCAGGTTGGGAAGCAAATCACACTGGAGGAAAAGAAAAGATTGAAGCTGTCAAATCAGTCTAAAAGTAGCTCCACGTTCTCTCAACGGAAACTACAGCAAATTATCGTCTAAATTACTCTGGAAAAATACTCATTGGTCTAGGACTAACCAACATCCCCAAGGGCAACAATCTAGACCTAGAGAGAATAAGTGGGTTCAACCTGTTATTTCGCAGAGTTAACTAAGAATCTTACAACCATTTATGTTAAAATGAAGAATTTTGTGCAATTTTGAAGACCAACATAATCTTAGAAAAATTGAAACATTAGATTCTTCAAGTATCATAATGATGTGGGGCATGATACCAGGGATTTTATAGTCTTAAAGCAAGAAATCCCAACTCTAATTGAGAATGGAGAATTAACCATAAGGATGCATTATTTTGCTTTAACAGTCCACCAATTCTTATAACATGCGGCCGGAGGCCAAGTAGTGGTTATCTGAAGCAGCCAAAATATGGATAGAGAATGCAGTGTTAATGCCCTTTCCTCGAACAGATTGGAAAATATGACGCCTAAGAACGAAAAACAATTAATAGAATCCTATTTGAATTCAGGAAATAGATGATCCAAGAAAGATTCCTAGTTTAGTTATTCCAGTTAGGAGGTTGAATTACACAACTTTTCAAATGGGAAATGTGTTAGGATTTGAGCTAAGTTACCATAACAAATAAAGGAAATATTGTTGTCATTTTTGTCTAAGAACTTTCATATATTTTCTTCGTGTAATAAAGATGTAACAGGTGTACCAGTGAGTGTCATTTTCCATAAACTCGCGGTATGATCCGATGCGAGCCCTGTCATACAGAGAAAACAAACATTTTCTGTAGAAAAGTCTAAAGCTATTGTCTGAGAGGTAGACAGGCTAACGAAAGTAAGGAATATTTAGGAGTTTCAGTGCCTTTTGTGGAATGCTAATCCAGTATTTGTGAAATATAAAAATGGTAAATAATGGATGTGTATCGATTTCACAGATCTAAACATGATATGTCCAAATGATCTATTCCATGTCCCCTGAATAGATCAATTGATATATTCTACTTCTGGAAATAAGTTATAATCTTTCATGGATGCGTTTGCCGGGCACAATCAGATACATATGGATCTGAAGGACCAATATCACACTACTTTCATCATTGATAGGGGTTTGTATTGTTATAAGATTATGCCATTCGGTTTAAAAAATGATGGGGCTATTTACCATCGTCAAGTGAATAAAGGATTTTCCAACCATATTGGAAAAAATGTCAAGGTTTATATTGACAATATGATTGTAAGGAGTTTAAGGGATGAGGATCACTTTCTTGATCTCAATGAAACTTTCTCCAACTTAGATGCTATCAACTTGAATTTGAATCCGAACATGTGCATATGCGGGGTACGATCCATAATGGGGTTTGTTATAAATGAGAAAATGATTGAAGCTTACCCAACACAGCTAAAATGAATTGCTTACTATGGAACCTCGCAGATCCACAAAGAAGTCCAGATTTTACTAGAAAACTGACAGCATTAAACAGAACTATATCTAGGTCGTTGGACAAGTGTGCACCATTTTTCAAATTTTTAGAAATGCCAAGGAATTTAATTGGTCTCCAAATTTTTTCCAATCATTTCTTGATATCAAGAAGCATATGTCCTCCTCCAAAACTTAGTCTAAGCCAATGATAAGAGAAATGATTTGCGTTTACTTAGCGATATCCAGCTATGCAATAAGTGCAGCCTTAGTTTGGGAAGTTGATAATTAACCTCGCCTCGTTTATTATGTTAGTAAGATTTTGTTGGATGCTCAAAAGAGGTATCTAAAGTTGGAAAAGTTAACATTAGATTTTGTAATAGCAACAAGAAAAATGAGACCCTATCTTTAAGCACATTCAATTACTGTTTGAACTTCTTTTCTACTAAAATAATATGTTGCAAAAACCAAATGTATCGGGTTAGATGACCAAATAATCTATGAAATTGAGGGATTACTATATTCATTTCGTTCCTCAAACTAAGATCAAAGCACAAGCTATCACAGATATCCTGATTGAATTCCATTTGAAACGAACGCATGTAGATTTCTCTGTTGATAAGCCTACGAAAGAATGGTTTGTTCGAACAGATGGAGGATCCAGTGGAGATTCATTGTACCAAGCAATACGTTTTGGTTTCAAGGCATCAAACAACTAAGCTTAGTATGATGCACCAATGGGTGGGCTAATAATTGCCCAACTATATGGTGCGAAAAGAGTTTGATTGATAAATAACTCACAGTTGCTCATACATCAAGCTCAGCGTCAATCTGAAGTAAGAAAAGAACATTTAAATTAAGTATCTGCAAGTATTAAAAGAAACATCTATTTTTTTCAAGAATGTGGAGTATGAACATTTGTCAAGAACTAAAAATTTGATGGCTGATTCTTTAGCTACTATTGCGTACTCTAAAGCGTATCCCTGGATTTTGATACAAGAGTGCCCTTCAATAACAATAGGCCTAGAAGTGGGAATGAGTACTGAGGAAGGTTTCCAAGTATCCATTAATAAGGCTATATTCTACACATAATATTCGGATGATAATAAAGTGTAAGAAATATATTTGATCGCGCATAATATGCTGTAAGTTACTAAAAACATAATCTCGTATTTATTACGTTAAGTATGTGACGAATATGGATTTAATATGGATAGATAAACCTTTATTTTCTCATTGGCTTGAGGGTGAAATATATTACTCTCTCAATTTTTTTTTATATTTTTAGCCTTGTTCTCTCTTTAAAAATCTTATTGGTGTTTAGCTGAGGTTTCACCTCATCGTACACAATGACAAGCCAGGATTGGAGGCATAAAATCAAATAATTTATTACTAAGGGAGGTCTTCCCATGGAGAAATGATTAGCTAAGAGGTTGAAGTTTAGAGCACATATTTTCTTAAATTCTTTAGTAGACCTTTGTTATGATGACTCGGGGATAATGAGTCTCAGATGATATTATTATTAATTTCACTATGAGGAGGGTTATGTCCATTGTGGATATACAGATTTAACCATAAGGGTTTTATTAGTATGATATTATTGGCCATCCATCATGATAGATGCTAAATAATTAGTTGAACTGTATGATCCATGCCAAATTTTTAGAAATGAAATACATCTGTAACCAATCCATCTAGAATCAATATCTGAAGCGATACAATTTGATAGATGGGGGCTTGATTTATTGGGACCCCAACCAATGGCATCCAAAGGATGTTGAACTATTATACTAGTGGTGAATTATTTTTCTAAACTGGATAGAAAGTGCATCTCTTTCCGGAACCACCTATAAAGCAGTGATCAGGTTCATACTCACCAATATATGCTGCAGATTTGGGATCTCTATAAGAATTACGACAGACAATGACACTCGGTTTGATAATAGAAACATGGAAATTGTATTAACCTCCAGATGAATTCAATATTGTTTTTCTTCATCATTTCACCCTCAAGCCAATGAAAAAATAAAGGTTGTTAAGAGAACTATTCTGATGGGTTTAAAAAATAATTTAGAAGGAGAAACAATCAAATGACAAATTACTTACAGGAAGTATTATGGGCTTACCGAAAAACTCCTCGAACTTCCACTTATGAACATCTTTTTGCTTTGGTTTATGGTATGGATGCGGTAATACCAACTGATTCTACCCTCCCATCTTTCCAAATTCAAAACTACTCTGAAGTAGATAATTTTACAGTTATAAGAGCTCAGTTAGACTTGTTTGAAGAAAAAATATTCAAATCCCACTTAAGAACTATGTATTATCAAAGCTTGATGAAAAACAGATATGCATATAAAATTTAGAGAAGAGAGTTCGAAATAGGGGACAAAGTTTTGAGGAAAATATTTTTACACACCAAAACGGAAAACTTGGAAAACTAGCTCCGAATTGGGAAGGGCCATAGATTGCGAGTGAAAACGTCACGCTTGGAACAAATCGTATGATTTTTTAAGAAGGAAACTTTCTAAGACATCCATGGAATATTGAACACTTAAGGCTTTATCTTGAGTAGTTGTATAGTATGTTTATTCAATTTATGTTGATTTTGTATGCATATAAATATTTGGGGAACATACTATTTCCTACCATGGTGGCACGATGAGGTTTTAATGAGGTGTTCAAATCATTTTCAATCTATCATATTTTCCTTAAACAAATTTTTATACATCTAACTACTTAGATTATTTTATATACCTTCGAATGGTCAAATTATTTGTGTTGTTTACCTTCGAATGGTTAAATTATTTGTTTTATATATCTTCAAATGGATTACCTTCGAATGGTCAGAGTATTTTTTTATTTACCTTCGAATGGATTATCTTGGAATGGTCATCGTATTTGTTTTACTTACCTTTGAATGGTCAAAGTATTTGTTTTATATACCTGCGAATGATCAAACACCACGTTTGTGGATTCAAGGAAGTCTTTTTCAAAAGTATTAAAGTCGATCCCCTCTGTGGGTCCCATCAGTTTGTCTTCTCCTTATGTTTACTCCTCAAGTGTTAGGAGTAATGGGGAAGAAGGGTCAAACACTAAGAGTACTGGAGGATCGAAAAATGGAATTGTTGGAGGGATAATGCCCGAACAGAAGATGATCTTCGAAGAGTTACCTTTTTTCTTTATCTTCTTCTCTCTCTTATCACTACCATGTTTGCTTCTCTTGTGTTTATTTTTCTTCTTTGACACAAGAAGCTTTAGGGGTGTGCCATCATCTACAATATTGGCAGTAACTGCAGTTAGTATGGATTCGTCAATTGCATCTGGTTGCTCATCGGTTCCAACTTCAATAACATTTTTTGTTGTGTGTTGCTTATTTTTCTTGTCTTTCTTGTTCCGATGGCTGAGGGCTCAAGTTCTGGTTAGAAAAAATACCTTGACATGTGTAGTTTTGACTCTTTTCAAGATAATCGAGACCATGTGGGAGTAGTCAACTGCTCTCATGTTAACTCTCGTTCGGAGCTGGTCCTCCAAAGATGACTTCAAACCAAATTATTGGGGGTGAAGCACCGATGAAAGTCGTTAGACCACTTCTCATTGGTCCATTGATTTAGATTTTTTAAAGTAATATTTGCATCTTTCAGATGATGTATGAAATACTTTTATATAACTATAAAGAGAAAAAGATAATAAATAAATTGCAAAAAATATATATGAGGAATAGTAGGAATTTGAAAGGCTACCTTTGTTCTTCCAAAATTTAGTGAGCCGACTCAGATTACCCTGAGAGGTAATTTTCTTACCATTCACCCCAACCAATGATAAACAGAAATTGATTATTCCATATCTTGTCGGCTTCTAGCTTATTATCTACCATATTATACTCGTTCCCCATGTTGAAGAAACAAAAGGGGATCTAGGAATCGCAAGACAGCCCCACAATAGCAGCAAATTGTTCCATCGACATCATACTTTTTTATAACTTAGATGCCACGATACATGACATCAAGGTAAACCAAGCGTTCAGACTAGACTTACTTGGGCACAATCATACCAAGTTGTAATAATTCATGATATATTGGTCTAAGGGAAACGAAGGCCCCGGTTTAGCATGTTTGGATAAACAACCAACTCCCTTAGAGTGCAATTCATCGGGATCTCTCCTGGTGTAGGAAATCTAAGCTTAACTTCTTTTTTGAATCCCCGATTCTGACGAATAGACTTATAATTCATTATTTTGAAAATAAGCATAAGAATTATCAAGATCTAGAAGATATTTGACGCTGACATTTAGGAATTTTGGCCCTACGCGTTCGACCAAGGATGGAAGGAGCGCTTCAGATTTTATTTCAGTGGCTTTGTTTTTGCCTTTGCCACTTTTACTACCTTTACCCTTCAAAGTTCTCTTCCTAGCTGACTTCGAAGTCTCAATATTCTCCCCGGTTTAACCAAATATCTCCAAGGGAGATTCCTTACTAACATCTTCCATGTTATCCTCCATGACCTTCAGACTAGATCCTGAAGGTTCAACTTGTTGAGAAGTTGTGCTCCTCTCTTTGTTCGGTTATTGAGAGGGAGCCTGATTAAATTTGGACGGTTATGCCTATTGGGATGCAGTATTCCCCATGTATGCTTGGATGTTGTGAGGAAGGGTCATTAAAAGGTTGTTTTTGTTGAAGTGCTCCTAGCTCCCTATAATGAGTTGTGCAGATTTTAAATTGTCCGATCAAGCTATAAAAATCGAAGGATGCTTGCGACTAGTAGCTTTTTGAGATTGTGATGGCCTTGACGAACGAATCTTTGAAGTGAATGGTTGAGTAGTATAAGGAGGCTCGGATGAGATATTGCATCTGTTATATGGGAAAACTCCTCCGTAATCGATTGACTGAGTAACAATAATTGTTGCCTTGGAGGCAGGTAACTCAACATCAACAGTAGCTCTCTTTTTCTCCTTGTCTAGTTTAGATAGATTCAGCCAACCATTTTTAGTTAAAGCATTTTTTGTAGTGAACATAAATGTCACCGAAGATAGGATTCACAGTGGTGAAAATGGTAAAGAAGGGGAAAATGTTTTCGACGATTAACTAAATGAGTTCAGTATGGTGCTGCTTCTCTCTCTACAAATGAAACTTTCTCTCTCTAATGGTTACTATACTGAAAATTTGAGAAATTTGTTTATATAAAAGACTGTAGACCAACAATTTTGGTTATAGAGAAGAGGAAGATCCAAGAACGACTATAATCTCTAAGAAACTGAAAGCATTTTTCATTGTAAACACATTACACTAATAACAGAGAAAGTACGAAGGTTCAATAAAGTAATGACATGTGTCTCACCACGTTTCCAATAATGGTCATAAAATAACATTACCAATTTTTTTGAGTAAGTCTGTCAGATAACAGTTCGTGGTTTTTATAAGCGAGATAAAAAAAATCCAAAAGATTTCTATTCGAAGAGACGACCAACCTTTATTCGAAGTATTTATCGTTAATCATACTGAACGTCTTTGAGAGGCCTAAGAGGGCTATCTGATTAGGACAAAAATACTCGAGGGTGCATTCATAGTCAGGCTAATATTTATCTTTTATATTTATTTTATTATTTAAATACTTTTTATTTTAATATATTTTATTATGTTATTGGACCTAATGGGTATTAACTTATTGGTTTTACCAATAAGCATGATTCGGCCCATTAGGCTAAAGTTAGCCTATAAATAGTTTATGAGAAAGCGTTCGTGATGATCATACTTTCTCTCTATGAACAATAAGTGAAGCACCTCAATTATCTCTCTATTCTCTACCTTAAATTAATTTCAACTCTTTACATTATAAATATACCATTCGAATAAGATTTATTCATACAAAGTGGAACTTTATTTATATGGTAAAGTTTATCGTTCTCTACTTTATATATGTTTTTCTACGATTCGATTAAATAAAAAGTAATTTGGAAATTCATGTTTAGACTTCATATCGGATCAGAAGATAATGCATTTAAGGTAGTAATATGAATTCATAATGGTTATGTTGGTCAATATTATTATTTTGTTTTGTAATTTCTTAAGCTTTAAAAAATATATATATATATATAACACCGTACACGAAGGGAAATTTTATATAAACTATATACATAACATAAATATATCTGTTGGTTTTTTTATCGTTTTCATAAAAATTATTAATCTAAAAAACATTATTGCTAAAATCTAAGGAAAAATACGAAATTATTTAGTTAATTATTTTAATTAGTTATACATAGGTTGGTTTGAAAAAGAGTACATCATTTCTTCATATTAAGATGCGAAATTTAAGGATTTATTAGGTCTCGTGCTCTATACCGGTAAAACAACGTATGTGAGATAAATGCAAAAAACTAATAATAAATCATGTAAAGCCAACAACGAGGGTCAAAATAAGATTTGTGATGTGAATAAAAATAGTATAAAAGATTGCATTTCTGAATCTAAACCAACTATGTAAATGGAGTTTCAGTCGAATGAAGATAAGATGGAATCACCCCATAGATAAAATGAACATAGAGGGATAACACTTGAAAAAAAAATAAAAACTTGGTAAAAATATCCAAATGACAATCAAACTAACTAAGTATAATCAAGATCAGTTTTTAATGATTATTCTATCACAGAACATTATAAGGGTAGAATGACCTCGTATAATAAAAACATATCAATAAATTCATATTTAGTTTATTTGTTGCATATAATATTTATGATTTTTGTACTATGATAAGTTTGCACAATACTTTTGAATTGCTTTTGAAGTATGTTGTTAACTGATGTTAGGATAAAAAACGCTTAAGTAACCAATTCTTATATAACTTTTACATTTTTTGAAAAATGTTTCAAAGTCACATGTTTCAATCTAAGCAACTATTTTTGAACAATATAAAAGTACCAAAAAATAATTTATTAAATGTTTAATATTTTTTTAACGAGTGCTTTTGGACAAGTGTAAGCATTAACCATGATATTATTATGGAACTATATCATGTTACATGTAATATATAGATAAAATTCAATACAAATTATATGATTATATATATAATATGTTTCAAATAAGTATTATTTATTTCAAAAACCATCCGTCAAATAAATAAATAAATATAATGGATACAAAAATACACATAACTTTAGAAATTCATGAGTTGATGTCATTTTTTTTTACAAACAAATCACGTCTTAAAACGTCTAGTTACATACCAACTACCGAGAGTTTTTCAAATATGTTTTAAGCTTTAAATTTATTAAAATATGTGCCTAAATTTCAAAACTTTATGCGTAAATGATTTTTATCTTTTATATCATATTGTTATCATAGCTCACTTATCAACAATATTAATATTATGGTTTTAAAAATATAATACAAAACAAAATTTTGGTTAATAATTTCAACATATAATTTTTTATGACTATATAACTAACATTGTATATGTATTTTATATTGTCAACTAGTTTTTAAAAAAGTATAGTTTAAATATTTTTTTAAAAACATAGTACCTTAATTCTAACATTATTATACGAAATTAATATTTATCTGGAGAGTATAAAAAGTATATTAAATAGTTTTTAATATATTATAATTTATGGTTTAAGAATAAACTATAAATTAAACTTTTTATTAATAAATTTTAAGAATTGAGTTTTTTTTTCTCATTATAAAACTTAACATTCTATAAGTATTTTATGCTACCATTTTTTTTAAAACTATTGTTAAAATATCAAAATATAATTATTTTACCTAAATCGTAATTTTATCAGACAAGATTTGTATTTATACACTCATATAAAATGTTAAATAATTGATTTATTAGGTATTATTTAATTATGATCGGAAACCAACTCACAAAATTATTTTGTAAAATAAATAGACATTAATAAGAATATAGTTTATGGAGGTGGAACTTTTGTTTAAATTGTCAAGTTTTTTTATTTTCGGTTATGCACATATGTTGCTACAACTCAGAAAAAATTATTGTTTGGAAAATTCATGTAGAGACTTTACGTCTCATCAACTTTGAAAGATAGTTCAATAATATGATTTATAATACTTATGATGTAGAAACATAGCTATAAAGTAGAGGCTACAAGCATAATAAAAAAGGATTTTCATTAGTACACAAAATTAATAATAAAGTCAGAATTAATTTAAGAGAAAAATATATAAAATTAAGTAATTTTTAATCATTATTGCAATTTAACTATTATAGTTTAAGTATCTGATTAGTTATTGGGGTACTAGTATGTGGACTTGAAGATTTATAATAGGTAATTACTAATAGATTACTAATAGATATACAGTATTAATTAGTATATTCAACCATAATTTTTTTCATTTATCATCACATGTTTAATGGTGTATTTTACTATTCTTCCATTAATTATTGTTATAAATAATTGAATATGTATAAGCATACTAATAGATGTTAATCATATCATAGAAGAGATTGAATAAATATAAGATACAACTAAGGTTGTTACGAAGATTGAGTCCATGAATAAATAACTGGAGCAAAATCAAACCTATTGTTGCTTAATAAAAACAAAATAAACCTATCTTCATGACTTTTATATGTTGTAACTTAATAAAAACTTCTCTATGTTTAGATTAAAAAAAATTAAAAAACGAGATGCATAGGTATATGGACCCTTTGATTTTTTTTTTTATAGAATACAACATTTTTTTCTTTTTTTATTCTCATTAAGAACACTAACAAATAGAAATATTAAGTGTTCGATTATGTTAATTACTTCAAAACAAAATCATGTGAAATAACTCAGTTACAAATATTCAAAAGTGCAAACCAAGAAGTTTGTCATTTTCAAGTTTACAAAATCTCTAAAATCTTTGACATATATTCACATAAGTTTGTTTAACATTTTCGAATTAGGAATACTCATAGTTTAATATGATTTATAGTTTAATTATTATCAAATTTGATAATCCCAACAACTGCTATTAGATTCATTCTTATGAGGTTGAGATTAATTTAATAGTTATGAGTTTTATTTATTTATCAAGCATGATGAGATTTTTATTATTATGTAATGCGTACACATATTGGTTTATATGTTTTGGTTGACATAATGTATGTATCCAAAATTAATATGCACGATTATGTGATTTAATATAAAATTCATGTTGGATTGAAAACTTCAATGTTTGAGGTTGAATACAAATAGTAAAAAATATATTTTATTATTAATTTTGACATCTTTTTGTGGTACACAATATCATCAAAGTCGCGATAATGTTACAAAACGGAACATATGTTTGGACTATGTTTGTCGTAACAAAAATATTAGTTTGTCATAATAAACATGTGAGAAAGACATAAACACTACGATTATTATTAAAATCCATGATATTCTTGTGTGCACTATTGGATAAACAACAACATCACAATGAACATATTATGTGCTACTTAAATATTTTCTCAATTCTTTTACTAAAGTATGAACATATAGAACCTTAAGCATATTTATAGTTGTGTCATATTTATTAATACGATCTTCATAAATATTTAGTTACTTTTACTCGATTACGATTAAAGATCTATAGAAAAAATAATTTCTATCAGTGATTTATCTTGTTTTTAAAGTTTTAAAATATTTATAGTTGATGATATTACATATATTAATTGGTCTAACTGAAAAATTAATCATTAAAACAAGATTATAAAATGTGAATTGATTAGTAAGTTATAAACTAAAAAAAATTGTCAAATATAATATTTTATTAATTGATGATAAAGTCAGTCATAATATGTTTGTTCATGTATGTGTGACCATTTATGTGTGTTTGTCCATGTGTATCATATTAATATTAAATGGATGTATATTTATGTTTTATTAATGTTAGATTCATTTGCTAAATATTATTTTATTTGTGATCATGTTGTGTTATGTGTTCTATTGTTCAACAGATGTAAGTTTCAACAATTCAACGATTATATCACATCTTTAGTGAGACAAATCGGAAAGAATGATATAATGATATGTTGTTTTACTTATTTTATGATGGTTATAACGTAACAATATGATATAACAATCAGCATATTTTACTGAAGAAAATTTTCACATGCAGAAAAAATGTAAATAAATCTTACTTGTTAAATATGATAATTATTCTATAATACCTCGTGCATTTTATGGTATAGTTGCAAAAGAGATCAACTATTTTTGTTGTTTCTCGATGAAATCAAGAAATGCTTTGCCAATATTGATAAAAGGGAGAATAATAGGTTACATAAGTTTAGCTTCCATTATCTATTGTGGAAGATAAACCTAAATCTAATAAATCATTTAAACATCAAACATCAAATTTAAAGTCATTTAAGATTTACCTTTCAAATAATTTGTTTGTAAGCTTTATAGTTTAACTATTTTTTCGTATGTGTACAAGAATTTTAAACATAAATCATCAAATTTTAAACCCCACTTCTCAAGTTGCACATAAATATATAAAGTTTAAATTCAAGAAGCCCAAATGTTAGGGTAAACCACCGTTTGAACGAAGCAAGAATTGATGCATCGATTAACGAACCTCTGGAGAAAATAATTAACCAAATTTAAGATAACAACAAATAAAATAAATAATAAATAAAACTAAGCACATAAGACTAATTTAACATGGTCCGGATTGTCAAAATAATCCTACATCCACATACAATGGACACTCTTTTATCAATAAGTAGATTACAGAAAGACTCTCAAACATAAATGACTCAATCACTCTTTGTAACAAAGCATGATGTGATTCACAAAACCTTTTCTTGAGTGTTTAACTCTCATATCATTTATCTCACAAAAACTAGAGTTATTTCTCTCTCTTTGGAAAACTGTTGCTCACAATGTTGCTCACATTTTGCATAGAAATATATTCGTATATTTATTGGCAGTTGTGATAACTCTTAATCCATTAATTAAGGAATATAATTAAAGTAGAAGACCCGATTGATATAAAATCTAATTAATATAGAAGACCAAACCAATAGGAAATCTAATTAATATAGAAGATATAATTAATAAATCTAATTAATATGAAAGACAAAATCAATAGGAAATCCAATAAATATAGGAAATCTAATTAATATAGAGATCTAATTAATATTAGGAGACCGATTTAAATAGAAGATTTTGCTTCAAGTTACTCATAACCTACTTTTAACAATTCTCACCTAGGCTTTTAGTAACTCCAGTATTCGTTGCACCCAAAATTTTACTCTTTAGAGACCAGCTCACCTGCATCTTAGACTTGCACCAGTCTCATGAAGTTCTTAAGCTTTTTAATCAACAATACATTTTCCCGATCAACTGAAGGATTTTGTTCTCTAGTAATCTTATCAACCTTCAATTTCTTGTTATTCACCACATCTCGGATGAAGTGCAACTTAACGCCCACGTGTTTAGTTTGCTCGTGGAACTTTGGATTTTTATATGTAGTGTTATCGTTAAACAAAATCACATCTTAATCCACGCCAGTGAGTGCACTCAATAATCCCTTCAACCAAATAGCTTCCGTAACAACCATATATTTACATTTCGTAGATGACAATGCACCGACTTTCTATTGACAAGACTTCCAACTAACATCCTCCAAGCATAATAAACAGATAACCCAAAATAGAATTCCTTATGTTGAGGTAGTCTGCATAATCGGAGTCCACGTTCCATTTCAAAAATATATCACTTGTATCATTCTGATTGTAATACATCCTTAAAGCACCCAAATCCTTCAAGTATCTTATGCGCACTTGAGTACATGCCAATGTGGCTTTCTTAGATTTGACATTAATCTGCTTAAAACACTTATGGTGTAGGCAATTTTAGGTCTCGTGCAAATCATAACATTTATAATGCTACCAATGACATTGGCGTAAGGTATCCCCATCATATACTTCTTATTTGATGTTTTGGTTGGTGCTTGAGTGATACTGAGTTTGAATTGGGAACCAATGGGAATTTATACTGTTTTTTCTTCAGACATCGAGAAATTCCTTAGGAATATATATATATATATATATATATGATTGTTGAGATAACAAAAAATACACATTCAACCTATTCCTCTTGATCTCAATATCAACTATACTCTTAGCCTCTCCCATATCCTTCATCTCATATTCTTCTTTTCGTTGAGTCTTTACCGCCACAATCTTCCTCATATATTTTCCATCTATTTAGTATGCCATCAACATACAACAATAATGAGACTTGTCTCTCTATGTATGTGTCCTGAACCTAATAGATACAGTTTTTGTAGTAACTACGAGTATATTTAATGGATTTCATAAAATAATCCAATCTTCTATTACATTGCATCGACGATTGTTTCAGTTTCTAGAGGGGTCTCTTCAACAAACACACATAATCCTTATTCTTTTCTTCAAACCCCTTCGATTGATACATGTAAACTTTATTAGCCAATTCACCATACATGCATACAATATTAACATCTATTTGATCTTATTCAAGATAAAATCTAGTAACAATTGACATCAGAACCCTCATGGAGGTTTGTTTTACAATTGGTGAAAATAACTCACTAAAATTTGGATTTGCTTTCAAGAAAAATAATGGTCACAAGTTTACCAAAAATTAACCATATTGTTGATGTTTGTGAAGCTTGTAAGCTTAGAAAGCAACACAAGATTTTGTTTCTTTTTTAATTTTCATGGAAAACAAAAAGATCTTATTCACTCAAATCTTTGTGGTCCAATAAAAATTCATATTTCAGAGGTAATCATTACTTTATCTCTTCTATTGGTGGTTACTAATGAAATGTTTGGATGTATTGTGTTAAATAAAAATCAAAGGTTTTTTCAAAATCAAATATTTTGAAGCAAAAATAGAGAACTTTACTGAACTAAAAATCAGCACCTTGTGTACATATCATAAAATTTAATATTTTTCAAAACAAATGGAGATATATTAAAGAGAAAATGATATTCAGCGTGAGATGATAGTACGTTATACACCTAAAAAAGTAATGTGTCTGAAAGAAAGAGCAAAAAAATTATGAAGATGGTTAGATGTCTTCTTAAGAAGAAGGCGGTTTTGTGGCTAAAATTATGCGCAATTTATATTTTTAACAGAACGCGAATAAGAAGCTTAGATAATTGTACAAAAAATTAGGTTTGGTATGGTACAAAGGTTACTATTTATTATCTTATTTATTATCTAAGAGTAATTAGGACTTTTTTTTACTATCATATTATGGGCGCAATGAGAAGCAAGTTGGATTAAAAGTCAGAGAAATACATCTTCATTGGCTATATGATTAAAGAAGTAAGGCATATAAGTTATTCAATCATATGAAAAAATATTATGATAAGTTGAGATGTTTGATTTGATGATAGTTTTTTTTGTGAAGAGATGTAAGATGAGAAATAAAATTTTCCAATGTTTCCATATGAAGTTGAAGAAAAAGAAAAGATAAAATTTGAGATTTTTGAAAATAATATTTTAGCAGGAAGCCCTCTTGCTTCCCACATTATTCATGAAAGTTCTTATCCGGTCTCATCATAAAAATAAGAAGTAATCATGAACTATATGGTATAACTGATGAAATTCTACAACATGATGCTTTATTTTTTGATTTTTTTTGGTAGGAGAAGATCCAATTTCTTTTGATTATGCATATAAAAAAGAATTATGGACTAAATCCATAAAATAAAAGTTTTGCTCAATTGAAAATAATGATACATGATCTCATAGATTTACCATCGTACAAGAGTTCTATTGGAGTCAAATGATTTTACAAGATAAAGACGATTCCAGATGGCCTGATCAACAAATATAAGTCAAGGCAGGTTGCAAAAAGATAAAAGAAAAATAAAGAGAATAATTTATAGAGGTATTTACTCCTATTTCAAGACTTGAAATAACTTAGCTACTCCGAGCTTGGTGCAACCGCATAATTTCTTATTTTCAAAAGTATAGGTTCCAGAAATATCCATACGAGGATACTTTCCTGATGACGCGACGGAAATAGAAGAAGAAGCAACGATAGATGGAACCCTAATTCAAGGGTAACATGATGAAACCCTAATCTAAGGGTAACATGATGAAACCCTAATCTAAGGGTAACAAAGATTAAAATTTTCAGAGATAAAAAATATATTATTCCAAAAACTTAAAATAACTTAAGGCATATGAGGCTTTATATAAGAGCTTCTCAAAACCCTAAATTATAATACAAGGAAATAAAATAAATATTTTAAAATAAAATAAAATAAAATCTTAATATAATTAGATTTAATTTAAATACATAAGATATTTGAATAAAATAAAATAAAATTAAAAAAGATTTTGTTTGGACTTTCTGGGCTACATCATCCTCTCCTGGTTGACAAGAATTCGTCCTCGAATTCACAGCACCATCAAGAACCTAAATTATTTATTTTATTTTATTCAATCATTACATTGGGAATTATAATTGTTGACCTTATCGGAATAATATAATTCTTCTCGAGTGTTCCTTATTCGAAGTCACATTAAAGCCATCCAGTTGAAGGAAAAAAATAGTTTCGAAAACCTTTTCATAGCCTGAAGACAACATCCCCATGTCCATTTGATGAAAAGAATGGTTTTGAAAACCTCTTCATAGCCTGAGAAAACATCTCGATAAGCAATTTTTACCTTGATTCGACAATTGGTAGCCAATTTAAACTCCTTCAGTAACTGGTCAATACGATCGTCATTGAAACGCCTAGTGTGTCTCCCGCATACCATACGATCTCTGAGATGTTCAGGGCCGTAGATGTTGTTCTCTTCTTTAGACCTTGAATAAGATGAAATCAAGATTCAGAAACATCCTTGACCCGTAGCAGGAACTGAGGCTCTGATACCAAACTGATGACGCGACGGAAATAGAAGAAGAAGCAACGATAGATAAAACCCTAATTCAAGGGTAACATGATGAAACCCTAATCTAAGGGTAACAAAAATTTAAATTTTCAGAGATAAAAAATATATTATTCCAAAAACTTAAAATAACTTAAGGTATATGAGGCTTTATATAAGAGCTTCTCAAAACCCTAAATTATAATACAAGAAAATAAAATAAATATTTTAAAATAAAATAAAATCAAATAAAATAAAATCTTAATATAATTAGATTTGATTTAAATACATAAGATATTTGAATAAAATAAAATTAAATTAAAAAGGCTTTTGTTTGGACTTTCTGGACTACATCATTTTCACATCAAATGTGATCCTCAAGCAATATTTATGATTGTTAATCTCTATGTTGATGATCTTCTTTTCATAGGAAATTATGTGAGAATATTGGAATAATTTTTTAAGCACTTGATTATGGTATAATTTAAAATGAAAAAATTAGGAGAATTTTATCATATTCTGGCATTGAAGTTCATCAATCCGAGAAATGAATTTTTATTTCACAAGAGAGGTACGAAAAGAAAATTTATGAAAAGGTTCAAGGTAGAAATTGCTAATCTAGTCACTACTCAATGCATCCCATTTTTGTAGTTATATAAAGAAGGTCAAAAAAAACTTTTCAATTCAGCCATGTTCAATAATTTGGTTAGAAATCTAATGTATCTAACTTTAACAAGGCACGACCTCGTGTATGATGTTAGTTTGATAAGTAAATTCATGGGAAAACCTTATTCCAATCACTGAGAGGTTGCCAAGATAATATTAAGATATGTGAAGGGAACAGTTAATTATAGAACATTTTATGAGGTTAATCAAGATATTGATCTCACTTTTTACACAGAAAGTAATTTATTAAAAATCATTGATGATATCAAAAGCACTTTTGGGTATGTGTTTCACCTTGGTAACGGTGTAGTTTCATGGAGCTCAAATAAACAATCAATTTGGATGCTTTTGACTATAAACGCAGAATATATCACTGCATCTTATGTAGTATGTCTATTGATTTGGTTATGTAGAATTTTGAAGAGTACTAAAAAAAGGAGAACAATTCAACAACTTTATTTTATGACAATAATTCTACATTTTAGTCACAAATGATCCAGTTCTGCATAGAAGAACAAAACAAGTCCGCATTTGATATCACTTCTTAATAGAACTTGTGAATAATTGTTATGTTCAAGTTGAGTACTACAAGAAGAATGATCCAATGGTTGATATATTCACAAATCCACAAAATATTCAAGAAGAATGTTGATAGCTCGGGAGCTATGATCAAGCTTAATTTAAGGGAAACATTGTTGGAATAAAATTAAACTAATCTTGTGGAAAGATATGAGTTAATTAATCAAGTGAATTGATTAATTAATTATGTAAAATATTTAAATAATATATATCTACTGAATAATAGTATTTTTCAGTATTAAATTAGTACAGATTAATTGATTAAATGACATATTCCTTGTTTTGTCGAGTTTTTTTTTATCTTATGCGACTTCAACTTTACTTAAAATTTTATTTGCGGATTCTTTGATGATTGTTCTCGTTCATTTTTTTGTCACCTACATACATTTAAAAATCGTAATTAGTCAATAAGTTTGGTTATTTATTGAACTGTTTATTGAACTACCAGATAGTAGAGCTATGCATTGCCAGTCTTGAGGTTTTTTACTACCAATATTCTGAGTGTTAACGGGCATTACAAAAGCCTATAGGCTGGCATTACAGGTAAATATAAGATATGTAAAAAAGAAAAAAAACTTTATTTTATTCTCTTCAATTTTTATTTCTCCAAATATATTTTATCTCCAACGATTATTGGTCATAAGTGATATGAAATTATTGTATGATATTATAAAACAAATTTTAAAATTTGATAAATTGTTTAGTGATTTATTTTCAAGTAAGGATTCCAAACAAATCGGGTTGACTCTGCTGATAATATTTAAAAGGTTAAGTACCATCTAATATTCAAAATTAAACTTGTTTTTCCTCTTACTACCCAACAATAAGATTAATACCACCTATTATAGATTCAAATTTATCACCTAACACTTAATACCGAGCTATTTCATAATATCTCAAATACCCTTTACAATATTATATAAGCCATCTCTTTAGGTCTCTCTCTCTCTCTCTCTATATATATATATATATATAAAACCGAGATCTAATCTCAAAGATAAATGAATAGGATCATGAATTAATCAGTTAGATCTATATGGCACTACAAATATTAGGCCAAGATTCTCTAAGTATCTTCTCATATTTATAATACTCAATAAAATCCAATAATAGAATAACTCTATTACCAATTGGTACAGTTCATCCACTTACTCGTTATAATATGAATTACTTGAAATACGTTTATGAATATAAAGACACGTTAGAACAAGTTTTTGAATAAATGATGAAGACAAATGGAAATGTAACACCATAACCAAAATTATATAAAAAATATGGATTTGGTGTATTTGTTATGCTCCACTTACTCGTTATGTTCTTTCTCTCTCATATGTCTTATGAGAATTGAGAATCATGGGCTAATGCAAATTGAGAAGCATGAGTTAAATGAGAATCGTGAATCATGTGCTAGTTATAAAACACGAATGGTGAATCATGTATAATCATGAAATATGAAGTGAGAATTATATGTTAAATACGAACTAAGAATCTTGCGTTAAATGTGAATTAGGAATCGTGTGTTAAGTGCGAACTAAGAATCATGGGTAAATGCAAACTAAGAATCATAAAGTAAATATAACTTGAGAATTATGGGTTAAATGAGAAATGAGAATCATTTGTTAAATGTGAACTAAGTATCATATGTTAAACTCGTACCGAGAATCATGGGTTGAATACGAACTGTGAATAATGAGTTAAATGAAAACTGATAATCATGAGTTCCATGAGAACTAAGAATCATGTATTGTAATCGAATTGAGAATCATGGGTTATGTCAGAACTGAAAATTAGTGATTAAAAAAACCAAATATATATATTAATAAAAAATATTATGTATATATAAAATTTATTTTAAATATTATTAAAAAAATGAATAAACTTGAATTATGGTTACCATGTCTTGTTATTTAAAAAAGTAAATTAAATTTAAATTTTATAAAAGTTTGAATAAAAAAAATGTTCTCATTCTCAATGAATAAATTCAAATTTAACTAATCGTCTGAATTTGAAGAAACACTAAAAAATACAAGACGTGACCGTTGAGTTACTAAACATATGAAAACTACCACTTAGGTGTATGACAAAATATTTTGACCAATAAGATGTTTCCAAAATGAAATGTCATTTATAACCGTGGATTATATATATCGTTGATTTATGTAAACCAATATTACCAGTAAATTATTTTTCTCTCGGTTTAACTCTCTCAAAAATGCATTTTATGTAATAAAATAAAATCTCAAATCCAGTTTCCCAATCGAAGAATAAAGTTGAAAACCAAAATTTTGTAAAAAAACTTTAGAAACTACAGAAGTCACTTTCTAATTTCTTTTGACTACTATTTTTTTTCTCTTGAACCGAATCCATAAAGCTGTATTTTTAGAGTGAATTCACATATGATTATCTCCAGTCGGTCACACTCACAAGGGAAAGTATGCGGTCATTTATCAGAGATAATACAAACTTTTGAGGGACTTATCCCTGACGCTTATTGTCAGACCTTGAGAGTCAACTAATCACGCATGATCATATCTTTCTAAAATGGGGTTGGAATGTTGATTCTGAATCTCGGAGGCCAATATACTATGAATGATGTTTAACTGTTTTATATAACTTATTTGCTGATATTGGCATTATATATCTCCTCAGACCGTTTCAGTTTCTCTATCATATTTTAGTATAATGTATATATTTATTTCGTCCTCACAAGAGAAAATAAGTATATGCTTCCATTGGGTGTGGCTCACCATTGCGTAAGGTAATAGATGAGCAAGCTTATGATTTTAAAATGATTTTGAAAGCATACAACTTGGATGTTAATATCTACATCGTGATGCGATATTGATATCCATTTACTAAAAAGGTGGTTCAACAGATTTGGATAGATGAAATAACACGACTTGTTGTACTAGCGTTCTATCCTCAGTTTTCTATTTTCACAAATGGGCCAAGCATTCGTATTCTCCATAACATATTCAGGGAGTGCACAACTAATGTCATGAATGGATTTCTTAAGAATGCATACCATATTTTTTATTTATCTATTTCAAAGTATTCCGGTTGCACCATATAGATCGTTTCTTCAATATTATCATTAAGAAATGCAGTTTTTACGTCCATAAATATTCTAAGGGAATCCTCCATGATACCAAAGAGAAGGTTTCTTTAAAATAAATCCCTTGAAAATAAGTATAACCTTGTGCTACAAGGTGTGATTTATGTCTTTCCATATTCCCAGAGAATGATGTTTGGTTTTGTAAACTCACTTACAACCAATTTTATTTCTCGCTTCAAGTAATGGGACAAGTTACCATACCATATTGTCTTGCATCAATTTATACTATTCTTTCATAACGCCAATCTACATCTGAGAGTTAGAGATTTACATGACTTGTTTGTAGGATGAGGTTTCATCTACAGTTCCAACACATGACTCATTATATTTATGAAAATACATTCTATAATCAGAATATATAACATTTTTTCTCTCGTGTAACTTCTTAAGAGCATCATTACTTCTTGTTGCACTTCTTGAGGAGGTAGAATTTGATCCTCTTGAATAATGTCATTTTGATCTTCTTGTGCAAGATTAAGTTGAATGTCCTCTTGTTCTAACTGGACCATATTCGTGCCTTGGTTTTAATTCTCAACTGGAACATCAATGTTATCATGAGTGTAACCTTGTTCTAAAGGGGTTGAAATGATTGACATTAAATTTCAATGTTCTGATACGTTTGTATCTCTGTTAAAACATCATGAATCTTTACAGATTCTTCCTCAAAATGAACATATGTTCCTACAAACATTTCTTCCAAACACATGATCATCAAGAAAATCTGTCATGTATGTCTCAAAACTACTACTGATGTGGGGAGCATAAAATTTAAATCTCCTTCAATATTTGGAATAACCAATACACAAGAAGCTAACCATTTTTAAGTCCAATTTATTTTCCCGAAGTTTGTATGCCCTTGCATCAACTGGACAACCCCATTTATGTAGATGCTTTAAATTAGCATGCGTCAATTCCAGAGCTTATATGGGGTTGTAATAGTTACCTTAGTGGGTACTCTATTAAGTATGTGTGCGACACATTTGATGGTTTCCCCTAGAGAGATAATGGTAGAGATGAGTTAATTATCATACTTCTAACAATATCTTAGAGTGTATGGTTTCGTCTCTTATATTCATCATTCATGCGGGATGAACCCGACATTATATACTAAGGAATTATGCCACACTCCTATATGTATTTTACAAATAGCCCTTGAATTCGTTTACCTGACTCGTCATTACTACCATAATATTCACCATCATAGTTCAATATAACGATCTTAATGTTTTAATCTAGTTGTTTTTCAACTTTGGTCCTAAACCCTTTGAACTTCTCCAATGCCTCTTACTTTTCAAGAAGGAGGTAGAGGTACGCAAAGTAAAAAAAGTCATCTATAAAAGATATGAAGAACCGTTGCCCATTCCATGATTACTTTGGAAATGGTCCATATATATTGGTATGAATCAATTTTGAAATCGGAGTTTTGAGATGACCAAATAAACCTCCATCTACAAGCTTATCCCTTACTTTGGATATATGACCCAACCACTCATGCCATAGTTTAGATGATTTCTCGATTTTATTAATCTTATTCATTACTAGTTGTGCATTCATGGCAACATTGTGATTATCAACATTATCTAATATATACAAGTTACGTTCCATTATCAAGCTACCATAACCAATAATCATATTATTATAAGAGAGATTTAAACCATTTTTTTCTAAAATACAAGAATAACCATACATGTCTAAAGCCGGAAAATAAACCATATTCCTTCAAAAAGTAGGAATATACACATTTCTCTAAAAATAATATATGGTATGCGATAAGCCTTAAATTTAAATAACAAATGGATAACACTTGGCACGAGCTCCCGTCAACTGTGAAGATGGACTTTTCATCTTCTTTTAACCTTTGACTCCTTAGTGTACCCTGTAAAGAAATATAGTCATGAGTTGTTGTAGCCAAATCAACCCACCATGTATTATTTTCTATAAAAATAAGATTAACTTCTAAAACATCTAAAGAATGAGATTACTTTTACATAACAAGTAAACCTGACTTTTCTCACAGTACTTACAAAAATGTACTTTTTCTTTGTAGATGAAGAATCGACCTACCGTAAATTCCTAGGCTTTTTCTTCTTAGCCGGACAAAAGTCATGTCATTTTCCATAACTTGTTCTCTTTTTCTGAGTCCATGTTTTGGGAACTACCATGTTCACTTCAGATTGTTTTCCTTTAATATTTTCCTTCTTTTGTGTAGCATGTGCAATCAATTCATTGTTTTCTCTACTTTTCCCACATGAAATTTTAGGTGAACCGTAAATGCTTAAATTTTCACGGGAGAGATTGGAAAATAAACCCTACCACACATTCTTCAGGTAAGTATACCTTGATTGTTATTAATTTGGTTGCAATTATAGATATCCCTAAAGTGTGCTCTTAGGTAACACCTTTGCCACCGTACTTTCGGGTAGAGATCTCATTCATGAGATGTTGCATCTCAAGCTTATCATTTTTGACAAATCATTTATTAACTTACGTAAGAAACTCTAAGACACTGGTAGCATCTTTTGGGACAATCCCACAAAATGCAGTTGGTATCCCTTAACCATGAAGGCTAAGCATAACTGATAAGGTTGTTCCCAGTTTTCATACTCTTTTGTTTCCTCAAGTAAACTTTCCTGAGTAAGAGCACCCAGTTTTGGTTTTATTAGTGCGAGGTCATACTCACACCATTTCTAGGACAACTCAATGTATTCATTCATGTGATGAAAATTCGAGCCATCCAACATTTAGGGTTTACTTCACATCGGACTGTAACCATAACATTAAATAAAACCTATATAACACACACAACACGTAAGTAAATATGACTATAACAACTTAACATTATTGAACATGACATAAGCACGTAAAACATAACATACCATGGTAATAGGATACCGATGGGGAAATCACACAAACATATATTTATAAGTTTGAGAAAATTAATTTTAATCATTATTTTAACTATCCTGAGTACCAGTGAAACCCTCCGGAGAAATGATTTCACCTACTTAAATTAAAATAACCTTAATGTTTCTTGGGTACCGGTGAACCCTTCAGAGAGCTGATTCACCTACTTAAGTTAAAATAAATACAATGGTTAAATTAATGTTCCCAAGTACCGCTGAAACCCTCTCGAGTACTGATTTGACCTACTTGAATTAAAAAATAATCTTGAGGTTCATTTTCCTCAATAAATTTTCTCTAGTTCATGATTAACTTAAACACAAGTAATAACCTTCCAAAGGACCGACAATATAATATCTAAAATTAAATTAATCATACTTTTCAGATCTTAGGAGTCTAATGAGATCAATTAATCTTTTGGAGGGCAAATTAAATTGGTTTACTGATTCAACCTACCGAAACATGAAACTTTAGTCACGCATATCCATATAATCATTCAAACATATAAAAAAATTATTATACAAAGAAATAAAATATAGCATGTCCAAACACTTATCATGTTAAAAAAAATATTAAATCAAATTAATTGTTTATTTAATTTTTCTAGTACACTCTGAATACTAGAACAAGAATAAACCCAGTAATATACCAATGTACATAAGGTATACTATCAATACCACAAGGTACATTGTGAACACTTATACTAGCGGTGATTAAAGATATGACCATAACCATTCGACTATTTTTTAAATAAAACTTAAACACTTAATCATGCTTTTCACATGAACAAATAAATCTAATTATATTTTTTCACACGAATCCTAAATTCATACTCTACCAAGTCAATAACAAATAATCACAATGGTATGTATCTTGTATATATAAAAAACACTATTGATTCAATAAAAGATGTACATGTTGTCTATCTTATGAATCACAAACGTGTTTCTGGTTCTTATACCAATTGATAAAATTAAAATTGAATCGCCCAATATAGTTTATCATACACAGAATAATAAATCCTTATCCCTTGTGATTCGCTAATAAAGATATGATATAGAAATTACGGTGTTGCCTACAATACATTGTTAGCGATTGATTGTTCATTTAAGCTCCTTTAGATAATGATTTTGGATTTCCAATATAACAAAATATCGGCTAACTGATAGATTTATATTAAAGGAATATCTTAATATAAGTCTCCTTTATATAGGATATACAATTAGAAACCCTAATTGTATTAAGCTCATTAAATGTTGAGATTATTTTATCAATTTATTTATCAATTGGGACTTTTTTCTACTATCATATTCAGGGATCATAACCGCTAAGTTGATTTATCAATTTACTCCTTAAATTATTAATCCATGCTTAAGTGTTGAGATTGGACACAATCCTTCACCGTTTCTAAATTCAATCCGGTTACCACACTTATACCTCCATAACGCATTTCCACATGTTGATCAAATTCATATTTAATTATAGGGAGACTTACTATTTAAGATCCATCATACAAACCTATTACGGATAAAGGCCCAGAAAAATTAAAATATTTTGTACCTAAAATACCCTTATATATAAAATCCAACAAAAAAGGGTAAATAGTCTATTTCTTTGATTTTTTTAATTTAAAATTTTAAAGTTACCGTAACTCAGAAAAAAATAATCCAAAATTATCATTGGTTTTGTTTTTTTACGACGAACAAAACTAGTACCACTTATGATATGTTTTGATTTTATCTTAAAATTTATATTTTAAAGTGGTTTCTCATTATATGGTTTCACATCTATCATATATCTGGTTTCACATCTATCATAGTTGGCCTGATTTAGTATCTATCATAGTTGGTGTGGTTTTACCTCTATCATATGTTCCTTGTTTTACTCATACCAGTACAAACTCAAAAAAGGTTGGCATCTAGCAAAAAAAAGGTTTCGCATCTTCTTTGTAACAGGCTTTTTTTCGTTTACACTCTGAAATTAAAAATTTAAAAGTTCGTATATTTAAACCGTAACTCGAAAAAATATATCTGAAAATACCATTGATTTTATTTTTTAAGACGAACAAAACTAGTACCACTCATAATATGTTTTGATTTTTTTTGAAAAGTTATATTTTACATTGGTTTCTTCACATCTATCATATGTTTGATTTCGCATCTATCATAGTTGGAATGATTCATTATCTAGTCGATATGGTTTCACATCTATCATAGTTGGAATGATTCATTATCTAGTCGATATGGTTTCACATCTATCATAGTTGGAATGATTCATTATCCAGTCGATATGGTTTCACATCTATCATAGTTGTCTGGTTTTGCATCTATCACTACAAACTTAAAAAGGTTTCGCATCTAGCAAAAAAAAAGGTTTTGCATCTTCTCCGTAACAATTGGTTTTTCATTTACAGTCCTAAATTAAAAAATTGTATCTTTTAAACCGTAACTCGAAAAAAAAATCCAAAAATACCACTAGTTTTTTTAAGACGAACAAAACTAGTACGATTCATGATTTGCTTTGATTTTTGTTTTTTTAAAATTATATTTTACACTGATACAAAAAATATAAACGTGTTCTCTATGGTTCTTTTTAAGTTCAAAAAAACTAATAAAGAGAATATTGAATCCTAATCCTTCAACTGTACGTTGTTATTTCTGGTTCTTATCTTCAGAAAAAACTTTGACCCTTATCAACTTTGACAATTTACCATTGTACAACGAATAACATTTTGTGAGATTATCGAAAATGAATGGTTTAAAAAAGGATACAAACCACCTATATTTGAACAAGCTAATGATAATAATATCGACTTTGATTCCATATTTAATAAATTTACAGTAAGAACATGTTCTCCAAATGTGGATATTATATTTACTGTCTTAATGTAATAACTTAAATTTTTATTCACGACTGTTTTGGTGAACATAATTCCAAACACCTTGTCGTAGAATCGAAAGAGAAAGCGGGCTTCAAGCACCGATATAGTCCGATTGCATCCCAAATATGAAAATGATACTCAATTGTAGAGAGAGAAATGTGAATCCAAGTGTATTTAGGTTATTATTGAGTCTTAGATGGTAAATTTTGACTAAAATAGGTCTTTCTTAGAAATAGATGAAAATATGGATAGTAGGTGGATATACTTTTGCTTTTGGATCTTAAGTATACTAAACCCTTAATTATATATAAATAAGTAATCTGATTACTTATGAATTGGATTACATTATGAAAATAACCAAATATATATTTAATATACATATTCATGAAGTAAGTGAATCCAAAATAAATAGATTTTTTTTTCACTTATATCAACAACTTCTCTGCAAAAAAACTAAATAACCCAAAATGACTACAATTTTAATACAAACTCATATTTCAAAGATCATATGTGATAGCGTAAAATTTAAAAACTATGATGATAGCATGTATGATATCAATAAATGTTAAAAAACAAAGAGATAAGTAGGCGCAGGAAGCGGCTAGGGTTTTGTGTTTATTAGAAAATATTCCTTTTTGTTTTATTGATGCATTAGAGATGTTAACTCAATAGTAAGACTCTCAATATATAGAGAACTTAGAGGCCCATACAAGGAAACTTAATACACTGAATATTCTAACACTCCCCCTCAAGTTGTGTAGTGGGATCACCAATATCCAACTTGGATAAAACTGATTCGAATGTTCTTGCAACAACCGCTTTTGTTAGGATGTCTGCCAGTTGGTCTTCGGATCTAACAAACAGAAGTTCGACTGTCCCATCTTCAATCTTTTCTTATATGAAGTGCCTATCTATTTCAACGTGCTTTGTTCTATCGTGTTATACCGGGTTCTTTGAAATCTTAATCGCAACTTTATTAACGCACATTAACTGAGTTGGACAGTTCAGAGGGGATCCAATTTCTTTCATTATCTTCTTTAACCAAAGTATCTCGGTAATCCCCTTAACGATTCCTCTAAATTCTGATTCAGCACTTGACAGTGATACTACTTTCTGTTTCTTACTCCTCCAAGTCACCAAGTTACCTCCAAGAAAAGTAAAGTAGCCAGTAGTTGATCACTTGTCGTTAGGATTCCCTCCCCAATCAGCATTTGTGAATACTTCAACATCAAGGTGTCCATTTTTCTTAAAAATTATGCCTCTTCCTGGTGTGCCTTTGAGATATCGAATAATCTTCATTACTGCCTCGATATGGTGTTCCTGAGGATGATGCATGAACTGGCTAACTACTCCCACCGCGTATGCAATGTCGGGTCGAGTGTGAGCCAGATAAATCAATTTTCCCACCAACCTTTGGTACCTTTCTTTACTCGCTGGTCTGGCCCTTTCAATTATCTTTAGTTTGTGATTCACAACCATAGGAGTGTTATCTGGTTTGCAATCCACCATGCCAACTTCAGCTAATAAATCCAATATATATTTCCGTTGGGAGATATAAATCCCTCCTCTTGACCTAAGAACCTCGATTCCTAGGAAATACTTCAATCCCCTAAGGTCTTTCATTTCGAACTCCTTGAAGAGGTTTTTCCTAAGAGAGCTAATTTCTTCTTCGTCATTCCCCGTTATAATCATATCGTCGACATATATTATAAGACAAGTGACTAATTCTCCTCTCTTTTTATAAAACAAGGTATGATCCCCATTACTCTGTTTGTAGCTATACTGCTTCATTGCCATTGTAAATCTCCCAAACCAAGCACGAGGAGACTATTTGAGCCCATATAATGCCTTTTTCAGTTTACATACCTTATTTTCTTTAAAACCATCAGAGAACCTTGGTGGGGGTTCCATATATACCTCTTCTTCCAAGTCTCTATGTAAGAAAGCATTCTTTACATCAAATTGATGAAGAGGCCAATCTTTATTCGCGGCTATTGAAAGTAAAACTCTGATAGTGTCAATCTTTGCAACCGGAGAGAACGTTTCAGAGTAGTATATACCATATGCTTGTGTATATCCTTTGACAACCAATCTTGCCTTGTGTCGCTCAATGGTGCCATCAGATTTATATTTTATATTAAACACGACTGCTTTCTTCCCTTGTGGTAACACACAATTCTCTCACGTACCATTCACTTATATCAACAACTTCTCTGCAAAAAAAACTAAATAAACCAAAATGACTGCAATTTTAATACAAACTCATACTTCAAAGATCATATGTGATAGCGTCAATTTTAAAAACTATGATGATAGCATGTATGATATTAATAAATTAATTGATTTTCGATTAATTTACAATACCTACAATTACAAGTGCGAAATCACATAAAAACATTACTTCTAAAAAACAAATAATTTTTCGATTTTTTTTTATCTTTATGGATATTAAAAATTAAAATATTAAATCTACCATTTGAATAACACTTTATTGACCATTATATTTCAAAAATAAGGACAAAAAGAGATACAACATAGTCTTTTATAATTTTTTTAAATTAAATTCATAAATATCTACGTAACCATTTTTTTTTTGAAATATATATATGGTAAAGCTTTATTTTTGGTAGAAATACAAATAAAACCGAAAATGGGTAAAATACTATATATATATATATATATATATATATATATATATATATATATATATATATATATATATAATGTACGTAAATTTTCATTAATTTTACAATAATTTTACGAACATAAAATCGTAAATAATTTTTATGCATTGCAACCAAAATAGATATTAAATCGTTCAAATGATATATATATAAATAAAATAAAAGTAGATTATTATATTACTCGAGTATTTCATATCCATTTTCTAGTCACTATGATATGAATTGAGAAATTATAGTATTAATTTTGGCGTTTTTATAAACCTAAGTTTAAACAAAGACAAAAAATAACAACAGCACGAGGTATATTATACATTTAAATATCTCATTAATACAATTTGAAATTAATATGAAAAGTAATAAAATTAAATACAACGTGGACTTTAAATCGTTTCGTTTAGTATCGTTTTGTTTTCGTTTAATACTACAATTTATTGCTTTGACGAGAACAAAACTAACAATTTATTGTTGCATTTAACAACTCACCATTTTTATCTCGTGTATTAAAATTTATTTATTTCGTATAATATATCTGATAAATACTTGCATGCCCTTCTTCTTTTTCTTATTTTTGTTTTAACAGTACAAAATCTTTTTTGTTTCCCCATAGTTTTTTTTGGTAATAATGTTATTTGTTGAACAAAGGATAAAGTATATATATATTTTGGTGGGTGATCTTAGACTATTAGTTAATAAATCTAGAAATAATGTAGTTAATAATTCTTAAAATAATGTGACGGAATTATAAAATGATTCAGTAATTAATTTTTTAATATATAAAAAATATATATTATTATTAATAATAAAAGGGGGTAAAAATAAATTATGCACATGAAATAATATTTATAACCGAAGACATAATAATTAGTAAAATTTATGGGTTAATGAAATATATGGGTTTGAATATAACGTAAAATAAAGTTGAAAAGGGTAATAGAAATGAGGTGATTTTGCCAAGTTGAAGTATTAAATGAGTCATTAAATACGTTCATGCCAACCTTGCACACATAACCTCCTGACTCTACTCGTCAAAGCCTCGGTGTTATATTGTTTATATTTTCGTTATAGTCCTCGATATTTCAAACCATTAATCAATAACCATGCAAGCCATTTATGTAAACAACAGGTTTTATATACTAATTTATACACTTTGGCTAAACATGTTTCAAATACTATTTTATATATTACTTCCCGTCCCAATTTATATCTTTAAAAAAAAAGTATGGTTTAGTTTTAATTTTTATTGGTGTAAAATATAATATTATTTTTTATTTTTATAAAAATTTGAATATTTATATATAAATTTTAGAAGACAAATATTTTAGAACGAGATAGTTATCTTTTTTCGGTTGAATAAATAAATTAAAAAGTAAAAAGATCGTACATAGAATATATTCCCAAGGAAGGCATAAAAACCGGTTATAAAAAAAATGTAAACAAAAACGGTAGATATGGTCAGAACGAAGTATTTTTATCTTTTACTGTTTTATGTTTTGATGTTTTATACTTTTATGATCAAACGAGGAAAGTATTTTTCTTTCAGCCGTTCAAAGTCAAAAAGAATTTTAGGGTTTATTTATTATTATTTTTATTTAATATTTTAATTAAAATAATTATTTTATAAGATTAAGTACCAATTAACGTCCAAAAACCCTAACTATTATCCATTTAAAATCTATATTTTCATGTTTTTATGATAAATATCTGTTTTAATCAAATATTTACTATTTAAAATATGTTAATATCTTTTATATCCTTATTCACTTATATAAAAGTTTTTAACACAAATATTTCATTTTTTTCCTCAATTTTTTTTATCTCTACGTGAAAAGAATAGTGTTTTACTATCTTAGGTGATGATTAATTCTCGACCTTTTGTTTTTCTTTTATTTTCGTATGATTTTGATTGTGTTTTTACTTGATTATATGAAAACACTCGATTTGTGTATGTTTCGAAAGCCAAATTTTAGTTCGAAACATTTTTTTGGTCAGACACGTTTTCGTTCTTTCCGTAATCTGGAAAGTCGAATTTCCAGTTAGTTTTTGTGTTCGAATGTGATAATGTAGTTTATTTGTCGCATTGCCGTTAGTGTTTCATTGCTTTTAGTATGTAGTATGTGTTTGTGAAATTTTTGTTTGCGTAACACGTTTCTAGTTTTATCAGTAGGAGATGTGAAACATGTTTGTTACTTAATGATAGTTGCGAAACATGTATGTTTATGGAATTGTAGATGCAAAACATATTTGTGATAGATGCGAAACTTTATTTGTTCTTTAAAAAAATATTTAAAAAAAAATCAAAACATATCATGAGTGGTACTAGTTTTGTTCGTTTAAAAAAAATAAAACCAATGACATTTTCGGATTTGTTTTATGAGTTACGATTTAAAAGATAAACGAAGAAGTTGCGAAACCTTCTTTGTTTTGAATGATACGAAACCTTCTTTATTTTGTTAGATTCAAAACCTTTTTTTATTTTGATAGATGCGAAACCTTTTTTTATTTTGATAGATGCGAAACTTTCTTTGTTTTGCTAGATGCGAAAACTTATTTATTTTACTAGATGAGAAGCCTCTTTGTTTTGCTAGATGCGGAACCGTTTTTGTTTTGATAGATGTGAAACCTTTTTTGTTTTGCTAGATGCGAAACCTGGTTAAATTGTGTACTGCTAGATGCAAATCCAAGGCCATTATGCTAGATGCGAAATCCAACCCACTAGATGCGAAACCATATACTGAGAAACGTGTGTAATTTTTTTTTAAAATATTCAAAACATATCATGAGTGGTACTAGTTTTGTTCGTCTTAAAAACCAAAACCAATAGTATTTTTAGATTCTTTTTTCAAGTTACAGTTTAAAAGATACGGACCTTTAAAAATTAAAATTAAAATTAAAAAAAAAGAAGAAGAAGTTTGTTACTAGATTTTATATAGAAAGGTATTTAAAGTATAAAGTCCCATAAAATTTTTATGCCTTTATCCATAATATTTTGTTTAATAGGTTTTAAATGGAAAGTCTTCCAATTTTATATTATATTTTATAATTTAAAATTGAATTATTATATATTTTGTTATTCTTTTATTTAATTCTTTTAAGTATTTTATATTAAACAATATACACTTTTTTATATTAAAAAAAGGATTTGATGAGCATCCATAATGGTTGCGTTTTAAGTTTATATAATCACAACGAGAATAATAGTCCATATTTCAAAAATATAGATTCAAAGTAATAATTTACAAATTTGATCAAAATAAATTCGTTGGAAGAGTCGTGGGAGAAGTCGTTGGGAGAAATTGAATTTTGAAACACGTATAAATATGTTTTCTAAAAAAACTTTTTCGATCTTTTCTACGGTTAAAAGTTTTAACAAATTTCTTTAAGAATATAACAAACTTTTAGATTTATAAACCTCAATCAAGATGATAATGTTTGAATATAATAAAAATGATTTTACATAAGAAGGATTTAGTTAAGATTGTAATTTGTTTGTTCTTAAAAGGATTACATATTTATATATATAATCAAACTTTTTTACAGAGGTTATAATGATCAAAAAACACTTTTTTGGAAAACTTTATTTCCAGAAGCACAAAGTTTGGAATCTTTTTCGCGACAAACCCTATTCTGGTCGCGACAAAAGCTCTTCTACATCAGTATTTTGAATAACGATCGATGAAAGGCGACGCTCGTCGCCCACAAAGCTATAAAAGGTTAAATTTGGCCCCTTGCTGCGATCTGTCTTGAGTCGATCGCGATAAATTATTTTTTTTGTCAGTTCTTGACATTTTATCGCGAGCAACCTCATATTGATCTTGATGAAGTATTCTTTACCGCGATCAACACGAACCCCTTCACATGAATAATTCTATTAGTTTTATCTAATTTGTTTACTTCACCAACTCCGATGATCAGAACTTTTATTCTGACCATCCATATTTAATCAACACTTCCAACAATTCCCCACTTGATTAAAAGTCCTTTATTTTATCTCTTTTGAGATAACTCTTGCGCATATAATAATATATATTAATGTTTGATTTTTTACCTTAGTGTAAATATAGAAAAGTTAAGTCGGAAAAAATTGGTATTAAGTAACTTTCAACCAACCTCCCATGTAACCTAACTGATGATCTCACACACGTAACAGTTTTTATCAAATAGTTGTCAACATTACACTTTAGCACTAGTTTGGCCGTGTGCCATATCCATTTCAAAAATCATAATATGAGAGAGACTCATTCTCTCATGAGAGGCGACACCGTCTTTAGATTCTCATAGGTACAATTCTTATAGTGTTTTAGTTATATTTATAAATACATGTCACATTTAGACCGAATTGTATTAAAATTTTATTTTGAACTTACCCCTCCAATGTAATGACCATCATATCTAACACACGTCACGAATAAGACTCTAATTTATTTATATGTTGAAACTTTCACAAATAACTCGTTGTTACCCACATAAAATTTGATGATTAGGTTCTCTATAGTCGAACTAGGTTACCATTTACAACACAATTATTTCAAGAGCCTTAGTCTCATCCCTCTAGATATCGAGTTTACACAATTCTCAAGTTAATGGTTTGGTAAAAGAATTTGTTAAGTTCTCATTAGAACGTACATATGAGACTGATATAATTCCACTTTGAACTAGTTATCTAACATATTCACGTCTTAGACTTATATGTATAGACTTACCATTGTATGCTCTACCTAATATTGCTTAACTATCACAATGTATTTGTATTGTCACATTTTCCTTTTAAGTGAATTACATCTCTAACAAGAGATCTCTTAATCATTAGCCTCCTTATCCATTGAGGCCAACATTATGATGAGAGACTCTATAGTTGAGTGTGATATACATGTTTATTTTTATATCCCCAAGAAACAACACCACCTATAAATATGAATAACCATACCATAGTCGATTTTTTATCGGTTAGACTAGTGATCCAACTTACGTTCGTGTATCCCCCAAGTATCCAAAAAAATGAGAATATTAGAGATGTACGTCTTTAGTCTTTTTTAAATACCCCAAGACCCTCCAATTGTATTCGAATGTTCCGTACTTGGATTAATCGTAAATTGAATAATTTTACTCATTGTAAAAGATATATCCGCCATAGTGCATAAAACCGCATACATTAAGCTTCATATCACACTAGCATATTCTAGTTGAGCCACCACTCTCCCCTTATTTTTTCGAACATTTAAACTAGGATCAACCAATGTTTGTGTTTTTTTTACTTTTATACGTTTAAACTTATTAAGTACATTCTCACTTAATGGGACGGACTATGAGTCTAACCCCCAAAATTTTGGAATACCTTAGTTCTTAAAATAATGTCTACTTCATTAATATTATTCATCTACATAGTAGACAATAGAAACCTATTTGTATTATTATTAATTTTTATGTTATTACTTAATATGAGTAAATCGTCTACATATAGAAGATCAAATAGTTGTATAGTCTATCGACTATCCCGTTCTTTTCTCATTTAGTCTTTCAACTTTAAAATCATCGTTTTGGATCCCTAACTTGGAAAAATCTAAAAATTTAGTCCATGGACTTGGAAAAATCTATAAATTTAGTCTATAGACTTGGCAAAATTTATAAATTTAGTCATTAGCGAGTGGTTTTTGCTTAGCGTTAGAAACCAATTTTTTTAATTTTTCCAAGTCTAGGGATCTAGCACGATGATTTTAAAGTCAAAGGACTAAATGCACAGATAATGATTTAACAAGCCTATTTAGCTTAGAATCATTCCCCATAAGTACAAAACCTTCAGGCTGCCCCATATAGGCCTCATCATCAAGATATCTATTTAGAAATACCGTTTTGACATCCATTTGGTGAACTTTTAAATTATATAGTGGTGCAATTGCAAAAATAATCGTAATGTTTGTTGTCATAACTACTAGAGAATATGTGTCAAACTAATATATTTCTCATTTTTGCATAAATATTTTTTCTACCAATCTTGCTTTGAAAGCTTGAATGGTTCCATCCGTATGGCATTTTTTCCGAAATACTTATTTTAAACCAATTTGTATTGAACCCGAAGGTAAGTCCACTACCTCCCAAGTGTGATTGATATTATTAATTCCATTTCATAATTTATAGTCTCTTGCCAACGTGCAGAATCCCTAGATGTTATTGTTTCCTTATATATTTTAGGCTCGTCTTCAAAATGATGCACGATCAAACGTTTCTGAGTGATTTGTTCATACCTTCCTTCAACTAAATATAAAGAAACACTTTGAGAGTATATCTCATCTAGTCCTCAATTTTTAGGTCTCTTTTCCCTTTGACTCTTACAAGGTTCTTGTGGTTGCTCATCAACCGAAGATAATTTTCTCAAAGTTATTTCTTTGGTTTCTACAGTGGTTTGTAACCTATTATCATCATTTAGATTAAAAAACTACGCCTCTTTTGATTCGTATACCATATTAGATTCCAAATATAATAGTCTATAAGATTTCTTATTAGTTGCATAAACAATAAACACACACCTTTTAACTGTATGATATAATTTTACTCTTTTTAGATCCGTGTTTTTGCAAAAGGCTAAACACACCCACACATTAAAGTAGTCTATGTTTGATTTTCTTCATTTCCACAACTCATATATAGACATTTCAATTTTTTAGAGAAATACGATTACAAATATGATATGCAGTTAAAGTAGTCTCACACCATAAATTAATATGTAATTTTGAATTAACGAGCTTGTCATTTGTCATCTCGATCAAAGTTCGATTTATATGCTTAGTTAATCCATTTTGTTGCGATGTCTATGGTGCAAAGCATTTATGAACTATCCCATGATCTTCACAAAAACTAGAAATTCTCCTGAGAAATATTCCCCAGCTTTATCATTACGCAAGATTTAATCTTACTGCTAATTGATTTTCTACTTCTGTTTTGAAGAATTTAACATATTAAAGACTCCATCCTTATGTTTAAGTTAATAGACATAATTAGATTTAGAGTAGTCTTCAAAGAAAGTTATAAAGTATCTTTTACACCACGTGTCAAAATAGCTTTTAACTTACATGTGTTTATGTGTATTAAGTCTAATAATTTTGTGCATATTTCAACAAATTTGTAAGGATTTTTAGTCCTTTTTTATTCTACACACAATTTATATTTTTTGTACGAACCTACAACATATTTTATAAGTCAGGTTCTAACAATTCTATTCATTGTGCTACGTCATATATGAGCAAGTCTATAATAAATATTCATTATTAGAACAAGTATTATTTGAATTCTTTATTTTACTCATTGAAGTTTTGGTCGTACATAGTTTACCATTCTATTGCTTGAGTATCATTTCTCAATAATATTGGGATATAATGAGTTTACCAGATTCGTAGACAACACAGATTCCCTCTTTGGCTAAAAGATCACCCGACACCAAGTTTTGTTCATTTTCAAAACATATAAAACATTGATGAGATTTGTCATTTTCCTATTTGTAAACATTAACTTGATGTTTCCACGTCCTTATACTTTTGATATTTTGATGTTATCCATTTGGACCTCACATCACTATTTATTTAAAATGATTTGAATAGATCTTAATCGTGAGTAGCATGCACTAATGCACATGTATCATACCACTAGTAAGAAGATTTGTCTTTTGTAATGCTGACTTTTGTTATTTTCATAACTTTATTTCTACGTTGTTTACAATTTCATTCTTCTTTAAAATATTGTAATTTTCCCAAATCTATAATACAAACTTACACTCGGGTGGAAATGTCTTATGTTAATAATCCTAGAATTTATTTTCTTAGAACATTCCTTTGCTTTTGCGGATAACTACGTTTCTACATTCAAGAGTTCAGGGAAGAATACAATTTTCTACTAAATAATTACGAACTCAACATTTAGTTATACGAGATTTAGTCATACCTATATTTCTCCTTAGCTTGCTCCAAATATGAGTTCTAATGTCGAGGATGTCATCTTGTCATTTCTCATTGTATGGCTTGCTCCATAGCATGGATCCACTAAAACTTGATATTTTATTCATGATAGTACCTGTTTCTACTAGCATAACCATGAATTATTTTTTGTTGTTAGAAATTAGATATTGGAAACAATAACTTACAAATTTTGATCAAGATAAATTCGTAGGAGATTTGTCGAAGAAGTTACTCGAAATGAAATCTTGAGACTTATATGAATACGTTTTTGAAAAATAATTATTTTGATCTTCTCTATTGCTTAGATTTTTTAGGAAGTTATTTTAGGATATAACAAGCTTTTAGATCCAGGTTACAAAAAACAAGAAAATTAGAATCAAAATGACATTGTTTGAATATCAAAAGAGAGATTTCATGTAACACAGATTTGGTTAATATTATATTTTTTGTTCTTGAAGGGATTACCTATTTATAGATATAATCAAACACTTCCCTAATGATTATGGTAATTCAAAATTCATAGGTAAATTCACGATTCTTAGATGCACCTTCTTGGAAAACTTGATTTTTGAGAAATATAACATCTGGGGCATTTGTTCCAACCAACCATGTTCTGGTTGCGACTAAAATTCATTTTGATAAGTTATTCTTTGAATTAATGATGTAAGGCGACGTTGGTTGCAATTATATGTGGGCTAATCCTAAAAAACAATCCTTTGACGCAATCAACCCTTGGTTTTCCAAAATATTACAAAAGGCCAATCTTAGACCTTTTCCGTGATTAGTTATGAGCTGATTGCGATCATGGTTGTCCAAACAATTACAGAAGGTCAAAATTGGCCCTTTGGCGTGATCAACATTATATTGGTCACGCCAAAGTCTTCATTATATTAGATCTTGATATTTTTCCATGACCAGCCTCATGCTGATCACAATAAAGTGTCTTATGTTGTGACCAACCTTGTGTTAATTGGGGCAAAGTGTTGTTTGTCGCAATCAGCACGAGACTAATCCTGAAAAACCTTCCCTAAAATTTTTATAGTAGATTTTCTAATTTCATCTACATCACCAAATCCGATGATCAGAACTATTCTTCTAATCATCAATATTTAATCTACATTTCCAACAGTTGAACCAAACATTTTAAGGCGGGTTCACTATGTTAAAAATTCTCCCAACGTAAAGATTTGGTGAAGCGTAGTTAGAACATGATGTGCGTGTACTTGATCTTATATTTAAATAAATCATATTATAATTGATTATATTATATTATAAATAAAGAGATGCATCATGAGTAAATGTAGCTAAAAATACATTAGCGATCAATATTATTTATTTTATTTTTTATTGGTTTAAATATTTGTTGAAGAGTTTGAAATTCATCCCACAAAAAAAGGACTAAAACAATAGTTTAAGAACATTCGGGTTTTTTTTGAATGATTAGAGAGTGAACAAGAAAATAATTGTTATTATCGAATAATAAAAGTATGATCCGTATTTTGTTGCGAATATTGAATATTGAATTAGATATTTTACTCTACAAATGAAGTTTTATTTATAATGTTTAATTTCATGGAACCATGATCCTTGAATCACGCAAGAAAATTGTATATTCCTAACTTAGAAACATCATATCTTTGACTTATTTTATCTTTTTAATCTTGGATATAATATTTTTTTATATTTCGAAGCATAATCTTGGCTGATATACCGAGGCCGAACCCAGGTTGAAACTAACCGCATGTTGCGATTTTGGTATGGGGATTGATATGGTTCAGATGCATGTGTTTCCCACATATTCTTCGGGAATTCTCTCTTTTTTTAATGCTGGTTCTTCAGACGTTCTTCAGGGATTTTGTTCTTTTGATTCAAAGAAAAGATCTACAACTACTCTCAAGCCAGTAAAAGATCCATAATCAACATCGCTCTCTACCACGAAAGAATCGAGAAATGCTTCCACTGCAGACTTATAATAGCTTTAATAGAGATGGAAAACTATAAGTATGCAATATCTTTTGTTGGTATTATTATTTTTACATAAAAGAATTATATTTTTGGAGTTTGAATCAAGGTTATATATACCCTTGAACGATTTATAGGTTCTAATAAGTGGTATAAAGGTGTCTATGATATTGTGTAGGAAGAACAACTAAAAAATTAAATCTCTTAAAATACAATTGTTTAAAAACAATTGATTTAGATGGGACAAAAACCCTTTGGTATTCTTTAATTTATTGATTTTTCTTTAGATACCTATAATAAAGTAGGTGACATAATATATAAAATCCTATGTTAGGAACTGTGTTTGGTGCGATCGAGGGTACATACTGTTATTTGTTATTTTTTTTATGTTTATGTACAAGCCAAACGTTTTGAAATTAATTTAGTATGAAACTCTAATTGAGTTTGTGGGGATTTTGATGTTCCGAAAATTGGGGAGCTCACCACAAACAAACGTAGGTCACCGTGGTGAAATTTAAAGACGTGTAGTTCGATATGACCAACATCATGGTCACTGCGGAAAACTACATTTCACTACGATCACCCCTACTGTTGTCCCGACGAATTTGTATTGTAGTTTCAGTTATGGGTTCTTGACTTCAACATGCCATAACTTGGTGCTCGCTTATCCGATTAAGGTGATTCCTTGTTTTTATTTCACCTAAACTTCATAGAACTATATGGTAATTCAATTAATTGTTTGAATAACCGAGCGATTCAGGCCAAGAACTACAATAGATATAATTTCAATTTTTATTTTATTTTTCTTTCTTGTGATGATTTCGAGTGAGGTTGTCATACATATCCTATATAGAGGTACAACCAACCTATTCAGATATTTAAAATATTATATATATGTACACAATCTTAAAAGTATGTTTAATACAGTTATGTATGTGTGTATGATAGAACATCATATTTCTAATGCGATATTTAGCACGTTTCACACATTTTGGCTAGCTGATTATTCAAGTATATGCCATGTTTCGGTTTTGAGCTATTTCTTTAGGGTTCACATTTCTCTGACCCCATTATATTCATATTAGGAAGTGTGTAGATTTGTTTAATGTATGGTCACACGATGTGATATAATTATCCATTGTTGACGGTAATTGGACTTTGGGATGTACAGAGTGATGACCTGCATACCCATGAATTATTTGTTTCAGGTAGATAGAGTTTTGATTGGAATTCATATCCCTTCAGAATTCTAAGCACTAGATGAATTGCATTAGACGCTCAAAATATATTATGGTACGGTAAATTCAAGTCTTATTTGGTAAGATAAACATCAAGTTACGCCATTACACAATATAATACGCACAATTAGATGCTTATACCATGGGACTGATTGACAAAACTGTGTAAGCCCACCCAGTGGGATGCCATGCAAGTCATGAAAGGAAAAGAGTTTGTGTGAGAATTCAGATGTTCATTCTTTGGAACGGATTGACATACCTAGGTGACTTCATCTAGTGGGTTTTTCCAAGTAAGTTACAAAATAAAATGAGTTTGTGTCAGCATTCAGATGCTCATTCTCAGGGATTGATTGGCAAACCTGCATAATCCCACATAGTGGGCTTTTTTCAGGAAATTCATGAAATGAAAGGAGTGTATGCAATTCAGATGCTCATTCTATGAGACTAATTAACAAACCCACATAACCCCACATAGTGGGATTTTTTCTAGGAAAGTTATGAAACGAAAATAATGTGTGCAAATGAGAGGCTCATTCTCTAGGATTGACTCGAAAAATATGATATCCTCACATTCTGAGCAATGTTATGCAAGTTATAAAATTAAATGTGTGTATGCGAGCATTTGAATTCTCATTCTCTAGGACTGATCGCTAGACCTAGTAACCTAACTTTCAAGGCATTTCCAATTGGGTCATAAAGGAAATAAGTTTGAGGCATCACAACTTAAGAAACAATTGTTTTGTGTGTTGGTTGTCTCTTCCAGAATATTACCATACATATTTCCCGATAGTGAGCATTTGTTGTATGATGTCGTTGTTGTATTTACATGCACCATACTTATGTATAACTGTTTTTCATTGTTGAAATGTTCGTTTCATTACCATGATCATTAAAGTATGACCTCTTTGAAAGGCTTGGCTGACCAGATATGTCATAAAACCTAAAATATCTGACCTTAAAGTATTGGCTCCAGAGGCACTGTATAACGTGTTGGTGTCTTTCATCTCCGCTAATGCTTAAGATGAGTGCGATACATATGAATATCCAATCATTATCCTTAATCTGATAACCTTCAACCATTTTACATTATATATATGCGATGATCATATTTAAGTGTTGTGAGTAAATTATGTTGCTATACCTTAAGTAACGTATTCTAAAATTATTGAGATAAAATGGATAGAATGATATGTTTATTAGTAAGAATACCCGAAATTGTATCGAACTATAGTGCTGAAATACTCTTCATAAAAGAGATTGACAATCCAACCATATACAATGATGAAAATATATGTAATATTCTTAAGAACATACCATGAAATATTTCATATACAGTTGTAAATTTTATTGCCATTTTTCGTGTGTGTTTTAATTCTTCAATTTTTCAAGTGGTTGAATCTGGAATTAATGTAAATCAATAATCAATTTAAGTACAACAACATGGCTGACTAACCTCAGATGATAATATCTTGGTGCTCAGTTATCCGATTTAGATGATTATTTTTTATTTCATTTAAAATTTAGATATTTATATGATGATTCAACTGTAATTTTTAATAACCAAGTAGTTAAGTCCCAAAAATTCATAATGGACCAATAAATAAATTTATAAATTATGAAAGTTTAAATTAAGTAATAATGATAATTATATTTCATCATGTTTCAAACCTTAAGTAAGTCTAGTTCATATTTCAATTTATACCAAGTTATATGGACTAATGATCTTTTTTCAAAAGTTACATTAAATCGCCAAAATAGACTGATGGTAAAACACCTTTACATATAATGGTGATTTATTTTTGTCTTTCATAGATCTTTTATCTTCATTCAGAGATATATTTAATCTCCAAATTTAGTGATGGTTAAACATCTTCACATATAATGGTTATTAAAGTTTGGAGCAGTTCCAAAATGAATTATCTGTATAGCACGCTGGCACATATGTCTATGTTTAGGATTGCAATTAATAAATTTTGAAATGATGTTATCCAAGTTTATGTATCATTTAGAAAAATAAATTTTAATATTAGGAAAATTAATACATATTTACCGAAAGTATTCAGATCATATCTCTCAAATTGAGATGAACAATATAGTTAATAAGATGCTTTATAACCCTCCTGAGTATTCTAACTAATATGATGAACATGGAGGAATAAACCAAAACGAGATAATTTGTTCATAGATATTTGGATCTTCCATACACATTTTTTTAATATAGATGAAATATATTGACAAGTTCAAGTAATTGTCATATCTGTCCATGGTGGCTACCACTCATATGAGGTTTGGCATTTCAATGAACAATGCCATGGCTCAATTTATGGGTCTACAAATTTTAGATGTACAATTGTTTCTTATTAAGAATATTTCATAGGGAGATAACTAATGAAATGAGTACATTAAGATTTATTATTGCGAAAGCATTTTTTAAGAAGTTTATACATTTAGGAACGTCTAGTACAAGAAATGCCTTATAGGCCTAACATTGGGACCTAGCGTCCGATACAATAATAATTATATCCATTTGAAGTTATTTCTATTTTTATAACAAATGTTTTACAACCCCACTTCCCAACTTAATATATGAGACAATTCAGTTATTTTGAAGATATTTAGTTTTGGGGGAACTTTTTAGTGAATAACCTTAATATTAAGTTAGAATCCGAAATGTTTGTTTAGATTCAAACGATAACAATTTGATCATTATGTTTTGATCATCTCCTCATTCGTTTATAGAAATCAAGTTCGAAACCCAACTCAAGATTAAATATTTGTAGTTGTTCATGAAGAAAAACTCAAAATCCTCAAGAAATTAGGCAAAGTTAAGTAGTTTATAGAAGCATTCAGTTTTTTGTAATCTCATAAAAAAGTTCCACACAAATATTAAGATTCTTTATGATCAAGAGAAGAATGCGGTTTCAACTTTTGTAAATTTATAAAGAAGTCCCACAAGAACATGAAAATTCTTTAAGACCAACACAATAATTTGGTTCCAACCCTTGTGACATCATAAGGAAGTTACACAAGAACATTAAGTTTCTATATGATAAAATAAAATCATTTAGTCATATCTTTTGTTTTCATAAAGAGTTCTAGAAATATATTAAGATATTTTATGGTGAAATAAAATAATCCAAGTTTTATTTGCTTCGGTAGCACTATAAAGAGCTCCATAGGGCATTATAAATATTATGGTATAAATGGAGAACATTAGTTAAGTATTATGAATTTTATTAATTACGTGGGAGTGGATTTAGATCTAGAGTTGTTGGTGATATTAATTACCATAAGATATAGTAACATGTTGCATGACATCTATTAATCTAAAATTTATAGATGATGTGTCCTATGTATTAATGAGCTAAGAATAATCAGGATTGTTCTTGATAATTCAGCCGATATCAATAATAACTATCTAATACCCAAATATGGAACTTGACTCCCACATACTATCTAGCATTTTTCATAATACCTCAAATATCCAGGCTTCATCACGTGCATATCATTTTTATTTATTTTAGATGAACAAAACTAGATCCATGGATAATATTTTTTAAATATTTCTTAAATTTGTTTTTTGTCAGACCCAGTTATGCTGGTCTTGTACTACGTTTGATTGGTCTCGTATCTTGCACTTGGTCATGCCATGGTCTTGCATTATGTAGTGGAGACAGGCAAGACAAAGCATCATGTAATTGAGAGATACGAGGCCAGGGTTAAATTTATAAAACAAATTGCCAAAATGCAAGGTGTGAGACTACGCTTACAAGAAATGTGAGATACGGGATTAGAGACGCAAGACCATGGTTAAATTTCAATTTTTTCCTTAAGTGTGGGACCATAGTTAAATTAAGTACGAGATGCAAGATGTAAGATGCGAGACAAAGGAAAAAAAGCGCGAGATGCAAGATGAGGGGAAAAACGAAATACAAGATGCGATACTGAAGCAAAACGAAATACGAGATGCGAGACGAGGCAAACATAGTGCGAGACCAACATAATTGGGTCTTGAAAAAAACATAGAAAAAAAATCATTCATAAATCTAATTTTATTCATCTTGAGAAAAAAATCCGAAAATACTTTTGGATTTTTTTTTCTGAGCTATGATTTGAAAGATACAAATTTTAAAAAAGTAAAAAATAAAAAGATGGAAAAGAGCATGTTTGGTTTAAAGAATGACAATAAGGTTATTTTTGGTTTTTCTTCTTGATTGAGAAACGGTTTTTTTTGTACTGAGTGACAATAAGAAAGTTTGATGGGTACCTGATGTCGGCTGGTTTCGAAACACAGTCGTCGGCTGTAGAAATTAAGAAGAAGGATACAAGATAATAAATATAATTCTAACCGTAGTTTATAATATAAAAGACTCTGATACTAAGAGAAAAATCTCAATTTTTATTCATCAAAGTCTAAAAATAGAAGTAGGGTTTGAGACGCCTTAAATAGGAATCGCCCAAATCCCTAATACAAAATATGAAAACAAAAATAAACGCAATAAAATAATATGCTTTTAAATCTGATTACATTCAAATTTAATTTGCTATCTTAAATAAATTCTTAAAGTATATACAAAATAATATAAAATAAAATAAAACATTTAAATAGATATTATAGAAGCATTCTGCCTACATCATCATTCCCCGGTTGGAAAGAATTCGACTTCGAATTCAAAATGTCTAACCATTTGAGAAGCGGCACGCTCGCTTATGTTGTTAGAGCATTTCATAAAAAATGTTAACAAGGGTTCACTCTTCGGCACTCGATCATCAGTCAATGGTCTCCATGAACCCAAACCTCCAAATTTTTTATTTTAATGGACTCTACAAAACTGGGAGTTTTCCGTCGTCTTGGAAGTGTCTCTAGCAAGAGAATGCGTTGTTGAATTGCCATTCTCGAAACAGCCCGAACCCATGGATCTGACAATGCTTCTGCTACCATTGTTAGACTCACGTTTGGGTAGCCATTATGGCCCAGATCAATAGAAAATCGGATAACATCCTCTATTGTTCTGTCACGGTTAAAGCAAGAAAGTAACAGGTGAATTCCGTGGTTATACATGCGCTCACACTCAGATAAGAAGTCCCCAAAAAAACCATCATGGAGGAAACTAAAGGAGCTGTAAAAGATAAAGTAAAGGCAACAATAAGTTTTGAAGTTGTAGATGCAGTTGCTTTTGTTGAAGAACGAGAAAGACGTGAATCAGTTGTCATGATGCATCACAGCACTGTTTCTGTGTTGATCAAGTGGTTGTTAATCGCAGCATTGCTAAGCACCACGAATAGTGAAAAAAATAAAAAATAAAATCCATATGAGGGCCAGTAGCATAAAACCGAGTGGATAGTTTTTCATCCTTTGGAAAATAGCTGGACTGGTCAAGACAGCACTAATAATAACACTAAGGCCAGGTTCAGTCAGGACAATATCAGAAGATCTTCTAGCCGCATCAGTTGCATTAGCATCGACGATTCCAAAAACAGATTTTTTAAGAGCAGATGCATCATTCACATCGTTTCCCGTAGTTCGACACATATGCTTCCTTGCTTGCATACGCTGTACAAGCTCTCCAAAATGACCACACAACTTCATAACTAATCCGCGCTTGTGTCTAGCCGAAACATTTGAACGGAAAAAAACTTCAACCACACGAGCTCCACCTGTATTCTTTGTAGTCTCAAAGGTATGTTCTGGTTCCATGGCCGTAGTCCTTGTAATGTATGCTTGTATGTAATCATTAGGAAATTTTAAAATCTCATGCAGGATCAAAGAACCCATGAGATGCATGTTTGAGCCACTTGCCCACTTCCACCTGGATTTATCATTACAACTAAAGTAAATATCAAGAGACAGAATACGAGGGAAAATGCTTGGTGGAGAATCATTTGTTGCAGCAGTAGCGGCAAAGGCCTGACAACACTTATGTTCATGGGAATGAAGTCTTCGCCTCGTAGCAATAAGAGAAGCAACAACTCTAGACTTCCTTTGCTCAAGGAGATGTTTAAGCTTGGGACCAAGTTCGTTCCGTATCAACTCCAATTGATTTTCACCTTCTACAGGCGGCGGGGTATGGTTTAAGTAAGCCTGGAAGTCAACCTTGTCAACATAAATCTCCCCAACAGAAGCAATTGATTCTGTCACATTTATAGATTTTGTTAGATTCTCGGATCTTGAGTTATTAATGGCTTTCCTCCTGCGGACAAAGGACTTTTCAAATATTTCATCCCATAAATATATATCATCTTCGAGAACAAGCTCCCTTATCCTACTCCAAGGCAACTCAATCTCAGACCCAGACACACTCTTGAGCCACTCCAAATTACCATCTGAGAATTCTTTGCTATCAATGGTCTCTTGTATTAACATCTCAGCCGAACCAAGTTCTTGGCCACTGCTAATAGCCTCAATCAACTGTCTTACGTTGATCTCTTTATCACAATCCCTCAACCAACTCAAACAAATCTTAACAATGTGTGGTTTATCAAGTGATACCATAACTGATCCCATCTTATCTCTAAATGACCTCCACAAACTAACCTCCTCTTCTGGATTTGGAATTCCTCTAGACAACTGAGAAGCATGAGGTGAACTCAAAATACCCTTATAAAAGGTACACATATCATGCAGGACTTGTAAGAATAGTTCTCCTACTAGTCCAACACTAACTTGAATCACACTTAAAACTTCACAAAATACTGAGACAATAATAGAGCAGGAAGTGTTACCATCAAAAGCGCTCAGATCCTGCAATATCGAAGTTTTTCGGGTATCCAGAAACAACGAAAGTACCTGTTTAGGATCTAGTTCATCAATCACTGCAGCACCTGCCAGTGCGTTTGCATAGCCTCTTTCCCAGTATTGTGTTCGGAAACCCACCAACTTTTTATAGAGCGTGCCGTGAGAGAGGAAAAACCAACTACTGATAAGGTTAGATGCTTTATAATAAAATGTTTTAGCTTCCTGTAACGCAGCTGGTAGAACTTTGCTAGCTAGAATGTTTAGGCTTTTAGATGTAGAAACAGAAAATGCCTAAGCTTCATCTGAATTTGAAATTCTTCCCACTTGAACCGGTCATCGGGCAACACCTTAGCACGATAGTCAAAATTAAGAACTTGACTGATAGGTTTATGGCCATCAAAGCTCAAATAAAGGTTCACTGTTCCAGGAGACTGCAGAGGTAGCATACAACTATATGCCCCGACCTGAACTATTTCAGTAGGAACACACACATCACTGTAAATACTAAATAGGTTGGAGTTCCCAATATATGTGTACCCGTCGCGAAAGACTCCAATGACAAGAATCTCTGCATCGTCAAGTGAATTGACAGGCCTGGTGCCTGAATGTCGTGCCCAAAATTTTGAAACAACAACCATAAATTCCTTTTCGAAGTTCAATACATCCTTCACATGAGTGTCTTGCTTGGGGCAAGAAATAATACCTAGAAGCTCTATGTGTTTTTGTGTTGTCTGTCTTCGGCCTGCTCCATATTCGTCTTCTTCTCTTTAGAGTCCGTTTTCGCTTTCGAATTTTCTTTCTTGTCTCTATTTTCCTTTTAAAAGTCTTTTCGAAAGTATTCCGTATTTCATTGTCTGTAGTAGCACTTTCAATCCTTACCGCTTCAGGGGGTTGGGTTGCGGTAAAGACGGTAGTAAAGAATCTCCAAATTTACGTACGGATGAAAAATTTAATTTCGAAAGTTTCGTTTTTTCTTTTGACCAAAACTTTTGTTTCGAATTTTTAAATTCCTTAGTATCAAACTTCTCATTGATTTTATCATCATACTTGTCGTAGATCGGTTTGTCAAACACGGGCTCAGAACAATTTTAGCATAAAAAATAAGCTTGGTAGCTGGTGCAATATCTTCAACATCATCATACTTATCGTAGATCGGTTTGTCAAACACGGGCTCAGACACAGTTTTAGTATCACAGCTAAGATCGGTAGCTGGTGCAGTATGAGCATGAAACTCCTTAACTGGTGGTGGTTTTGGAGACACTACTCTAGATGGAACCAATATAAACTTGCAACCATCTTTTACAACTACTCTAGATGGAACCAATATAAACTTGCAACCATCTTTTACAAAACTGTATCGATTCATTCTACTATCATAAGTAGAATTTCTCTTAAATCGCCATGGACGTCCTAAAACTAGATGGCAAACGTCCATAGGAACTACGTCACACCATGCTGTATCTTTGTAATTAAAAACAGAAAATGCAATTTGACAGCGTTTAGAAACTGTTACCTCGGTGTACTCTATCAATCCTGACAGTATTTACGGGTATGGATGTATGGAAGAGCTTCCATCTTCAACGCCAATTTCTGAACAGCCTCCTCCGAAATTAGATTCTCATAAATAACTGAATCAATTACAAACTTGCAAATCTTTCCTCCAATTGTGCAGGTGGACTGGAAGATGTCGTTCTCTATTCTAGCCTTCAAATCAAGAGGTACCCGGAACATGATTCATGTATCTGTGTAGCAGGAATTGCTAGGCTAGGCTCTGATACCAATATGATGGCGACTAGTTTCGAAACACAGGCTCTGATACCAATATGATGGCGACTAGTTTCGAAACACAGTCGTCGGTTGTATAAATCAAGAAGAAGAATACAAGATAATAAAAATAATAAAAATAATTCTAACCCTAGGCTAGAATATAAAAGACTAAGAGAAAAATCTCAATTTTTATTCATCAAAGCCTAAAAACAAAAGTAAGGTTTGAGACGCCTTAAATAGAAATCGCTCAAACCCCTAATACAAAATATAGAAACAAAAATAAATGCAATAAAATAATATCCTATTAAATCTGATTACATTCAGATTTAATTTGCTATCTTAAATAAATCCTTAAAGTATATAAAAAAATAAAATAAAATAAAATAAAACATTTAAATAGATATTATAGAAGCCTTCTACCTACATCAGTACCTTTGGATAACTCACCATAAAAATTACTCCTACCCAACCAAAATATACTCATAAATTTTAAGAATTTAAATCTTAAAGCCCTAAATAATTAATAAAATATAAATCAAGCAACAACTTAATGAAATGAGAAAATAATGAGTCAACACCAAAAAATATCACCAAAAACTTAGGTGCTAGACAAAACAAAATAAATAATAATGAGGTATTATCTCAGAAATATGTGTTATTTAAAATAAACCTAACTAGTATTAAGGTGTTATATTTTTTAAAAAAGTACCTAATTTCGAGGGTTGCTCTCAAAGTGAGGTGTTATTTTCTTAATCAAACACATAATTTTGAGGATTTTTCTCGGAATTAGGTGTTATTTTAGATAAAACATACACCTACTTCTAATGGCTTGTCTCATAATTAGGTATTACTAACAAAAACATAATTATGAAACTACATCTCCGTATTATTTTTTCTTTGCATTAAACTGATTCATTTTTTGTTTTGATTCTTATTAAACATTATTTTGCTAATATACAACTGTTTTCGACCATATGTACAACTTCTAATATATATCTACATTTTATATTATGATGTAAACCACTGAGACTGAATACATCTTGAACATCATGATTTATGAAAAATCTACATCCATCTTATTATAATCTTTCAATTATATATACAATATATTTATAGTATAAGTAAAACCATGACCATGGTGAGATAAAACTTTCATGAAATATAAACACATAAGTGTATTAATTTAAAACAGACGACAACAAGTCTACCATCTAGCCTTAAGCTTAGGCAACCCGTGTCTTTTTCGGCACTACATGAGAAGCAGGCTTTGGTAGCCTCATAGATATTTTGATCTCGTAATCATCTCCTACTTGTTGCCGCACACAAAGAGGAAAAGCCTTAGAATAAACTCTTGATCAACTTCCTAGGTTTCATTCTATAAAACAAAAAAGTCAAATATTAAAAACATAAATAACATTAAATACTACAAATCCTCATAAATAAACAATAGACATGTACTTCTAAAACATGTCCTCAGACTCCAATATTTTTCTATAACATGTAATTTCGAAGATCATACCAAAACAATTAGATTAAATACCTTAAATATGAATTTTTTGCCCATACATTTCTAAAACAAAGAAAGGTATATGTTTTTTTAAGTAAATATATGATCATAGCATAAATAATCACCAATAATAAGTATAATAGTTATTCACCTCTTTTTAAAACCTCTGAAGCAAAATGCATTACTACTTGAGATCACTAGAATATCGCTCGAGTGTATCCTGACCTAGTATCAGAGAAGACCATGTCTGCCATTTGTCTATTTTCTACATTGTTACGTATATTATCTCATCTTCTGCCACAAAGGTGTCTCAAACTGATCAACCAATACTTTAAATGTTGTTTGCACAAGAGAAATATAAAATGAATCACAAACTTTCCAATAGGAAATCCATGTAAGATGTTGAAGAATAACTTCATCCATTATTTGGTCATATGTCTCGCATTTGTTATATTGTAAATAATAGATAGTATATAAGTATGAACATATCTCAACTAGTAAGAGATCTTTTGAGAGTGTACCAAAAAGCAAATCTGTGCGGGGCCCAAAGCAGACACTATTTTACTAGTAAGTGAGACACAATTCACACTTATATATATAATTCTAACTTGGTATTATAGCAAGCTCTAAGTGACGTTTTTCATTTCCATCGATTTTCATTCCACCATGTCTTATGAGAAATAATGCCCATTATAATAGATCAAGTTTAAAAGGGAGTGTTGGTATTTAAGAATGAAGTTTAGACATTTCTCACATTACTTATATTGAAAATAATAGATACTATATAAGTGTGAAAACATCTCAATTATTAAGATACCTTTTAAAAGTGTACCAAAAAACAATCTTATTAGTAAGTGAAATCCAATTCACACTTTATATATATATATATATATATATATATATATATATATATATATATATATATATATATATTCAAACTTGAGTAAGGAATAGATCTCTTTTCAAAATATAAATAATAAATTTTCAATCATCCTTGAAGTTGCACATATCAAAGATATAATATCCTATCTCAATAATATTTTTACAAGATAAAATATAACCAATGCATGCTACATCATACCAAATTAGTAGTAAGTGAGACTCAATTCACACTTATTTCTTTTCAAAATATAAGTAATAGATTCTAAATCATCATTAAACTTACCCATATCAAAGTTCTAAAATCATACCTCAATAATATATTTAAAAGATGAAAAATAAAAAATACATATCCATGAGACAATTACTGGTAAGTAAAATCCAGTTCACATTTATATATATGATTCTAACTTAAGTTAGAAATAGATTACTTCTCAAAATATAAATAATAACTTTTCAATCATCATTAAACTTACCCACATTTCAAAGATTTAAAATCCTATTTTAATAATATTTTTAAAATAAAAAATAACACATACATGCTTCATGAGACGAAATTATTAGTAAGTGAGACCCAATTCACACATTTATATATAATTCCAACTTAAATTAGAAACAAATCTATTTTTAGATATAAATAAAAACCTTTTTCATCATTGAAATTACGTACCTATCAAAGTTGTAAAATCATATCCCACTAATACTTTTAAAAGATGAAAAATAATAGATACATGCTACATGAGATCAAACTTGGAGCAATCAGTAAACAGAACATCAACTTGATTAGTCTAAGGTTTTGTTGGCCAAAACATGAAAAAACAATATGGCATAGCCTAAACTAAGACTCGCATTGAGAGTGACAAATTTTTTTACAGAACCATAACATTAATTGTAAGATCACAACTTAGTCTAAGAAAATTTCAAACATATAAACAATAAACTTCGTTATAACTAAAGAAATTAAGTTATCGAGTTGCCTATAGAAATTCAATTCAAAACTAACACATAGACCATAAGCAAACAGAAACAGAAGAAATGCAAAAAGTCCAACAAGAGCAATCAGTATTTACAGTGCAACTAACGTCATCTTACAAATATCCAAAGAACAAAACAAAAGACAAATAAAAAACTAATAACCAAAACCTAAACAAACAAACAAAAAGGTTGAACAATGCCACTTGCATTGAGATTGGTGTGGATTATTTTCGACTGAGGGTAATTTTGTCAGATGTTTTGTGGTGTTTCAAGGGTATTAAATGCTTAAGTGTTTTGTAGGTGAGAGATTTAAGCTGCCTGGTTGTATTAAATGGTCATTCCCCTCATTAATGAAAGTGGTTGGAGATTTATATCTTTAATTATGGGCCATATGGGCTTTCGGGTCGAACTTATGAAATCGGGTCGACTTCAAAAACCCATTAGTTTATTAAGCAGATTAGCAATTAGCTTAGTTAAAAGGTGTTTAGTTATTTGATAATTTTGTCCTGTCCGGATGCTTTAGTGGGTGTTTATTGTCCGGATTACCCCTGTCCGGTTTCTACAGTGAGTGATGAATATTTCCGGACTCATCAGTAGCCCATTTTTTAGGTTTTGTCGAAGGCCTTTGGCAATACCAAAAAATCCTCTTAGACACTTGCAGCATTCTCCGGACTGTTTATGTATTCAGCTCAGGATTTATCCGGACTGAATACTTCTCAGAAGTTCAAGAGTTTTACTATGGATCATAGGACACATGTCACATTTTGATTCGCCTCACCAGCCATTTTCCTTTTTTACTAACACTGGATTGGATGTCCATAAAGGGTACTAAGATTCCTTAATGTGCCCCATCTTAGTAAGCCGGTGAACCTCTTGAACTAAGAGATCAGCTTTCTCCTTAGAAAAAGCTCTTCTCTTCTACACAACGGGTGCTACATCTCTTCGGATGGATAGATGGTGTGATATAACATCTGCAGGCACTCTTACATCAGCATTGCACCAAGCAAAAACGTGTTGATGGTTTGTTAAAAAAGATAACACTTTGCTTTTTAGTTCTGATGTCATGTTAGATACAATCTTGACACTTCTTCCTTCAGCCAGAGAGTGAGTTTCAACCTCATCAATCGGTATTAAAACACCAGGGGTCTCTCTGGGGTAATCAATTTCACCCTCTTCCCTAGAGGGCCCCTCAAACTGCTAATCTTGACTGATCCAAACTTCCCCTAAAGTTCTAAGGGCCAGTGCTATTGCATAACATTCCCTTGCTATCTTCTGACTACTCAAAATAACTCCCAATTGTCCTTGAACAATATATTTTAAACATTGGTGAACTGTCAAAGCGATAACATGCATCCTGGAGAGCCAAGACCTTCCCAAAATGGCATTGTAGCATGTGGGACAGTTTACCACGACAAAAAGTACTCTGACCATTTTCTTGAAAGGGCCCTTGCCCACAATAGACCTGTTCGAACGTTGAATTACTGCTGGATTCTTCATCTGTTTATAGGAACTCAAAAAGAGGATATTGGCTGAACTGCTAGTGTCCACCAAAATTCGTCTAATGTCATTGCCCCTAATGGATGCTCATATCACCATAACATCTTCATGGGGACCAGCTATGTCCCTCAAATCATCTTCATAAAAAACAATGAAGAGAAAAGGAATTTACCATTGATAGGAGGACATGCCTCCCTCCAACTGAGTAGCCGGGGTGTGAGCATGCTTTTTCCTTGAAGAAAGAGTTGTTGCAGTCATGGTGTCCCCCCCAAATATGGTAAGTGACTCAAAAAATCTTATGAGCCCGGACACCGTCTTGGTGTGTTCTGTGATAACGCCCACCTTATTCCGGGCTGGATCAAGATCCAAATACTCTGACTCCACATCGAATCTTTCAATAATTACCATGGCCCCGTCCGGAGCCGACGTCCTTGCATTGTTTGTTGGGTCGGTCTAATGAGCATTATCAGGCATATTCCCACTTCTTCTTTTAACATAAGCACCCAATTTTCCTCTTTCAATCAGATTTTTCATTTCTTGTTTCAAAGCAATGCAATCTTCTGTATTATGGCCAATATCATGATGATATTGACAGAAACAAGTATTACGATTTTCCCTGGGAGATTGAAGTGCAGCCGGCTTCCTAAAATGTACTTCGTATTTTGTTTTGTCATAGATGGTTGCCATATTTTCTTTCAATTCAGTCAACCACTCCGGTTGGACCCAAGGCCCTCGTTTATTTCTGGACTACTGGCTCTGAGCTGGTGTTGGGTGAGATTGAGCCTTGGCCCTGTTGGGACCCTGTCCGGCTTCCTTAGCCTTGTATCTGGACTGATTTTGGTTCTGGTTTGGTGTAGCTGGGGCAGATTTTGCTTGCCTGTGCACCCTAGTCTTCTTTGTTTCGTCCATATTGATTTGCTTTCCCACCTGATTCAATAAACCGCCCCACGTCATGGCCTTCTTCCTGGTTATCGAATACGCCAGATTGCCAGGGTTCAAACCTTGTCTTAGAGAAGCTATTGTTACTTGTTCAAAGCAATCAGCTAATATATTCTTGGTGTTCACAAACCGACTTATATATTCTTTCAATGATTTGTTTGGCTCTTGGGCACAATGGATAATAGTGTCTCTATTGCCCTTCATCTCTTTACTTCCAACAAACTACCTCCGGAAGGCTACCCAAAAGGTATCAAAATTTCTGATGCAGCCTTGTGGCAGGCTATTATACCACTTCAGAGCACTCTCCACAAAAGATTGAGAGAATTCTCTACAAAGCAACTTATCGTCATCGTCAAAATTCATCATAAAGTTCTTAAACTGCTCCATATAATTATCTGGATCTTTACTCCCATCATATGTTTCCATCTTAGTACTATCAAACCTCTTTGGAAGGTTTCTGGACAGTATATTGGAAGACAATGGAGATTGTCTCTGATTCCGGCCACGACTAAACATAATATCTTCATTAGGAGTTGCAAAGAAACCTAGTTCATCGTGGAAAGCGAAAAGATCCATCAATAGCTGGTCTATATGCCTCCGGGCATGGCTTGTCTATGAGATGACCCTTTGCCTAGATGTATTTTCAACCTTCCATGCCTGCCCCTCTTTCTTGAATATTTTTTGACCAACTTTTGCTTCTTTCTAGACTTCCCTTCATCACTGCTGGATGAGAGAGACTCCTAAACTCCATCTTCACTCGAGGAGCAACTAGAGGATTCTGACTCCGAGCTCTCCACCGGTTTAGACCGGTGACACTTCTTTGAGCTAGCATGAGTATTTTTAGTACTTAAATGGGTCTTTGCTGATGGATCATGCTCCCTTGGATTTTCAGTGTGGTGAATACCTGACACTTTTGATTTTTCTTTCAAGCCCATCTCTACCTTCTTAGCAGCCCTCAAGGCTTCTATCTCAGCTTTCAACCTGTCTCGCTCTTCGATCGTATATTTATCGTTTTCTCCCACCACTTCTGCCAAAGTTGGTGGTACTGCCTGCTCGTCCGGATTCATCCGAACTAGTTTTTCTTTCTGGTTTTGAATGCTAGATTCAGGCACCTTCTCCTCCCACTGTGGTCGCCAATTTAGTGTGGATTATTTTCGACTGAGGGTAATTTTGTCAGATATTTTGTGGTGTTTCAAGGGTATTAAATGTTTAAGTGTTTTATAGTGTGAGATTTAAGCTGGCTGGTTGTATTAAATGGTCATTCCCCTCATTAATGAAAGTGGTTGGGTATTTATACCCTTAATTATGGGCCATATGGGCTTTTGGGTCAAACTTATGAAATCGGGTCGAGTTCAAAAACCCATTAGTTTATTAAGCAGATTAGCAATTAGCTTAGGCAAAAGGTGTTTAGTTATTTAATACTTTTGTCCTGCCCGGATGCTTTAGTGGGTGTTTATTGTTCGAATTACCCCTATTCGGTTTCTATAGTGAGTGGTGAATATTTCCGGACTCATCAGAGATAAGGTGGGTTGCCTTTGAATGCCAATTCGTGATGTTTCAACTAAAGTTTACAATAAAAATGCTTTTGATGGAAATATGGGAGGTAAATTTATATACATGGCCACCTCTTCAAGTGTTTGATCACATTCATATACTTTCGAAGCTAACATTTTCAGCTTAATGTTTAAATTCTTTTGAAAAAAATCTCATGATATGATTAAAAAAATTACTACCTTAAAAGAAAAACTTATGGCGTATGATTTGTCTTGAAAGCGAGGATTCAGATAGAGAGAGGTTGAGTGTTAAAGATCCCAATATTTTCAGGATTTTTCAGCTTTGAGAAACTTTTTCTCTAGGACTTGGCTTTAAAATGATATTTTCTCTAGGATTAGATGTTATTGATAAATTATTTGAGATACAAAGTGAACAATCTTCAGGCACACAATAGTTGAGTGTTGTTTTCATTATCATTTACATTCGAACAATAAAAAATAATTATATGATTTGAAATCATAACTTATAATTATACCAATGCTTCCGTACTATCAACCAAGGTAAATGATTTTTTTTATATAGCTGCTTTCAGAGTTGTCATATACGTCCATAATACCTCTTGAAAAAAATATGTCTACTTTTCTTTTGCTAATTCAAATTTTTTTATTCCAATAATTATAATTTTATTAGTAACTTCAACTTGAACATTAGCTTGAGGATAATCCGAGGTAGACAAATATTACTCCACTTCATATTTTCAACAGAAAACCGCGACCAAATCATTTTTAAATTGCAGATCATTATTTGTAAATAAGATTCAAGGTATTTTATACATACACAAATTATAAACTCACTAACTTATGTGCTCTAGGTTTTACCAATGATTTAGCCTCCATCAATTTAGTAGAGTAGTATATTAATAATAAAAAATTGTATTTTTCCTGTTTCTATAGCTTTAACATCCATTACTAGACGATTTGTATTCGAGAATCTCTGAAAAGGATTACAAGTTTAAACCATAGCTTTAACATCCATTACTAGACGAGGCAAGTAATATCCACAATAAGATACAAACACTCATTCTTGTAAATCCCTCAAAACAAGAATAACTTCATCTTATCACAAACATCTGAATATAGTTCTAGTTGTGATTTTCTATAAGTAGCCTTGTCAAAAACCAAATATTTTATGGCTCTTATTCTTAAATCTCTGGCTAAAATTATATCTTTTGAAAAAAAACTTATCTTGAAAATATGATAAGTATTCATGATATCAGTTTTCACTTTCATTTATTACCAATATCTCAACATTTTCAACTCCCAACTAGTATAATGGATGCTCTTATGTAATTATCAAATCACTATATTCCAAACAACCAAATTTAATAAAAGCATTTTCCTCGACATTCAACTCTCAAGGTACTTGTTCTAATACAACATTATCAATACACTTACAATTGTTTTAACACTTCTAAATAACCTCTCATTTTTTCTTGCTTTGCACCGAACAATGCTTAGCCTGGTTTATCACGAATATAGTATAAGAAATTACCTCTATACTTGTTGCACCACATATACGAGCTAACTCCATTCTTGTTAAAATAACCTCGTATATTACTTCATTATTTGTAACTTCAAACCCAAAATTTATTGCTTAATTTATTCACTACAAAGAGTTTAACAAATAAGACAAGCCTCTTATTTTGTTCCAGATTCTCCATCTACTCGAATAATCAACTCTCCATTTGTTTGAACGTCTTCATTTATTACTTCTTTCCTGATAAACACTTTCTTTTGAAACTCATTAATGAAATCCACCATTACTTTTCCTTAATAACTATACGAGGTTAAAAATGAATCTTATACTCCCCCAACTCTATTAACCAACATATAAGATGACCAGAAATATCTAGCTTATGTAAAACATTCATGAGAGAAACTGATATACGAACTACAATTTTATGATTTTGAAAATACGCGTGCCTTTTCCTTGTTGCCACTATTAATCCCAACGCCAATTTTTATAAATTTAATTTTATATCTCCGTATCTATCAAGCTTTTAATAAAATAATATACTGGATTTTAAATCATATCCTCCTCACGCACCAAACCAGCACAAACAACAACATTTGACACTAAAAAATAAAAATATGAAAATGACTCTAGAAGCCAAATAATTTTTCAATTTTTCAAAAACCTTAACATATTCCTCATTCCACTTAGACTTTTTTCCCCTTAAGAATCTGAAAAGATTGTGAATTTTATGAGATGTTTTTGAAATAAAATGGGATAAAACAACTAACCACCTAGCCAACTTTTAAATATTTATAAAATAATCGGGTGAAATCATATTCAATACTTCTTTTAATTTCTCATTATCAACCTCGATACATTTTTTACTTATCAAAAATCTTGGAAACTTTACAGCCCGTACAACGAATATAGATTTGAAAGGATTGAACTCCAAATTATACTTTCACAAACTATAAATTGTTTTTTTACAATGGTACTATATGATTATTTGTTTTTGTACTCTTTACAATTATATCACCAATATATGCCTCCATATTCATTTCTAGATGTCTTACTACGAGCCTCTAATATGTTGACCTATTATTTTTTAACTCAAACAACATCATCTAATAAAAATAGAACCCTATTTATGTTATAAATGTTATACACTCTTCATATTTAGTATGTATCTTAATCTGATTGTAACCCTAATATGCATCCATAAATAATAAGAAATTATAACTTGACGTAGCATCCAATAGTTGATCGATACGAGAAAGATCCTTTGCCCAAAATCTGTTAAGATATATTAAATCTACACACATCCTCCATTGACCATTCTCTCTTTTTACTTACACTCGATTTTCTATCCATGTCGGATATTTAGACTCCCTTATGTTTCCTACATTTAATACAATGATTATCTATATCATTTCTCTATAAAAAAACTCTCATTTACCAGCAATATCAGACCTACTAACTCATGCAATATCTTCAATACTCAAAGCAAACATATCCAAACTCTTCCTTAAAAACCTTACAAGTTTTTCTTTAAATTCGAGACTTAAATGACCACTAACTTTTACTACTTTTACTTCCTCTACTTCAATATCCACTACATCCTCTAATGGTGTTGTTTCTTGTATATCATCATTTGGATCGTCAACCTCGCTACTCGTATTTCTATTAAAGGTTCCTCATCCATAATTGGATGTTGATCCTCTAATTTACTTTGTAATTGTTGTGGGATAATATTTTCTACATTAAATGATAATGATAACAATCTCTAGTTATTCCGTGACTCCCTCCGATAACACCCACTTGATTTATCACAAAATATATTATACAATGATGATAAGATGAAACAATCAGTTATATTTTATGCAGCCAATGACGATCTAATATTGTATTATACAACCCTAGACTATCCACTATCATGTATACATTATTCACAATTTTGGTCTGTCTCATTTTAACGTTTATAGAAAATTTCACTTTACCCAAGCATACAATTGATATACCCACAAAACTTACCAAATACCTTTCATTTTGTTTCATGAGGATATATTCCAACTATCCATTAATAACTGGTTTTATATAATATATTAGCCGAACTTTCTGTGTCAATCATAACCCTCTTAGTTATTAACCCATCAATTTATAGAGTAACTAACAAAGCATCGTCACGTGGAGCTACTAATCCTCTCAAATCATCATCATTAAAAATTAGAATTGATCTTGGATGTCTATTTCTACGCAAAGAAGATTCATCAACCAAATGAACTTCCAAGTCTCATATGTAAATTTTCCTTGATTTCTAAATTATAGCCAAAATATATCCCCTTATTATGCTACATAACTCTTGTTTATTAGCCCAGCTCTTACCTGAATCATTATCCTTCTCATTATTCCCTGACTTATTAGTTTCTTTTTTTAACAAATTCAAATAACTCCCATATAAATCAATCTTTGGAACTCATCTATTAATTTCTCAACTATTTATTTCGTCGACAAACCTATAGACAATTTTTCTCAATGTATCAGTTGTTTTCTAGAAATAAAGTTGTATTATAATCACAATATTTTAATTTATTTATTTCTAATAAACTAACTTTTAAAATAACTCTAAAGTTCATCAAATTCAAAATTGATCCAGAAGAGTATCATCTGGATTAAATCCTAACATCGTATTTCTAAATTGTTCCAAATGGTGTTATGTTCTCCACTCCCATCTTTGAATCTCTTGATACCTCTTTCAAAGGTGAGAGAGGTGTTATGCAGATCATGAATATTTTTGAAGATAATATTCGTAAAACGGTATGTGTCAATCATGATTTTGGTGGTGATGATCATTGCGTCCTCATTGGACACTACTATCCGTCTCAAGTACTCATCATCAAAAGTTATAGGGGAAATAAATTATGTATATATGAACTAAAATATAGTTTATTTGTTGGACCTTAAATTCAGTGTTATGACGTTCTGAGGAAGACAACGTGATTCATGTGAACGAGTTATCTCTAGTAATCATTCCTACTATTTTCTAATTGCATCAGATAAGAGTCAGTCACAGAACACCATACCTTCATTTGTGAATTGTAACCCTGAGTTGTCTAAGACTCCTGTAATATTATGGCCTCGCATGTAATTGTTTGAACTTTTTATAAATTATGAATGAGTCAAATTACAACCTTAACCAATAATACAACCTTTTTATATCGTAAAATATGTCTAAATTACAATCCAAACCATTTATAGGTTTCAAATAAGATACATTACAATTTTATTATTTATTAACACTAATAGAAGTTATATATATATATATAATATTTGTTTTTTTAATTTTTTCCAAAAAGAATCCTCATTTTTAATTATTTTAAAAGTTTTAGTTTGTTTATATTCGAGTTAATATAGGTTAGTTGCGTATTTATATATTATGTGTTTAAATATGTGGTTGGTCATTTTAGTATGTCGATTTCTTTCTTATAGTCTTTTATATATTATGTGTTTAAATGTGGTTGGTCATTTTACGATGACAATTTGTTTTTTATAGTCTTTTAACCACAAAACGTTTTATGAAGTTCTCTCGACTAATCGATTTCAATAAATTTAGTCTTATAGATTCAAAATATCCGGTGAATTTGGATTATGACAATTTTGATAACTTTAGTCGTTTATTCTTCGTGCGTCAGATAATAAATTTATCAAAATTGGTATACTCGAAAAAGGTTCACCGAACATTTTAAATCATACTCGAATGACTTTTACCAAAAACTTCTGAAATCAAATAAATACATCTAAAAAATTATAATAATAAAACAGTAATCACATAGTTTAACCCATACTTATAGCACATATTTTATAAAAAAATTATTATAAACAAAATTTATATTTTTTAGGAATTGCGAATTAGATTTAAATTTCTTTTAATAAATTTTAAAATTTATGTAAATGTATTATTTTTTAATAATTATTTTTTATATATTTTATTGTAACGGTGAAACTTAAATAAGTATTTATCATTGTTTACAAAAAAAAACTTGCTATAAATAATAATTTTATTTGCACGACAGGTTCGTATTATAATTTTTTAGTTTTACAACACATATTCTATAAAAGAATTATTATAAATTGTTTTTTTGTCATTCCTAATTGTGAACTAGATTTTAAATATATATTCAATAAATGATAAAACTTTTGTGAGACTTCTATTTTTTTAATGAAAATCATTCTTTGTGAAATTTTATTTTAGCTTTAAAAGTTTTATAAAATTTTATACATTTTTTTTTGACACACATCACTATAAAATATAAGTTTATTCCGACATGAGTTTCGTATTATAAATGGTTAACTCATAGCTCAAATTTTATATCAATTTACATCACTGAATGGTAATTTTATTCCGGCACTAATTTTGTATTATAAATGTTTTATTATACCTCAATTTTCATTTTTATGTTTCCCTACACATAACTAGTAACTAGTTTAGTGTCATAATCGTTATTAACTAGTTTAGTGTCATAATCGTTATTAACTCCCAAAAATTTAAAAATTTATTAAAATTGTGTTACCTATTTTGATATTATTGATAATTTTTTTAGTTTTCTAAAAAACTTGTCAACTATTTGTTATAACATTAACGAATTTTTTTAAAAATAAAATAAAATTTTGATAAATAAATTATCATTTACGTTAAATGATTTGTTTTAAGGAAGTTTTTATCTTTATAAGTTGTAGGCTAAACATAAATTTTATGACGTTTTTTTTTGCATTCGTAGGATAATAGAACTCAAAGTCATATTGGTGACTATAAATATAATTTGTTACCCTCTTTGGAGAAGGTAAACAATCGTTATTCCATTTTGCCATATATTGATCTCTTTATCTCTTAAATAGCTTCATCTTTCTATATTTATCACCTAATAATTCTTGGTGAACCATTTTTGGACTCATCAGTGGTGACCATGTGGGAGAAATATACGAACTTATACCCGAAAGCAACTCTCAAAACAATACTACTCTAAGGAAGCGTCAATTAAATGACCACTTAGGCAATACCTAATACACCTCTCACCTTTCTGCAAGATAGGTTGGGGTCGCAAAACCTACATGTCTTATCTCTCTCTCTCTCTCTCACCAGCTGAGTAAGAAGGACAAAGGAAACAACTTGTGTCGAGATTGTAACTCTTCAAGCTCAAAAGGAGGTCTTGGTGAATACCGCCCCCGGGCCCAAAGTAGACGCTCCATAAAGTGGGAGGGACGACACAACCAATAGGCGGTCCGGGGTGCCGTATGAGTTTCACAATGAATCGCCCTCTGAGGGTGCACTTGAGGATAAAAATTAAGAGTTCACTAGGTTTTATAGTCTAGATCATGCCCATAACTTCTTAAGGAGGGAATACCGGGTGCTAAATCATGCACATCCCCGCATTGTCATTAGATTTGAACTTTAAGGAACTACCTTTTGACATATGGGGCTTAGACTTGGTCCAACCATTTCCCAATGCTTTAAGAGAACACAAGCGCATCATTGTTTTTGTGAAATACTTTTCAAATTGGTTAGAGGCCAAACCCCTTTCGAGGATCATGGCCAAGAACATGATCAAATTTATTTTGACTAACATCTATCATAGGTTCGGCGTCCTGTAGTCAATCCCTACAGACAACGGTGTTCAATTCCAAAATACTGAGATTGATACTTTTTATTGAGGAAGAGGCATAAAGCTACACTCCTCTACCCTTTTCCACCCACGGGCAAATGGGCACGTGAAGATAATGTAATGAAGAATTTTTTACGGCGTCAAGAAGAGTTTGGTGAGGGCGGGTATAATGGAAAATTTACCTCTAGGAAGTTCTTTGGACTTATAAGAAAACTTTAAGAACCATCATATGGGAAAAACCTTTCACCCTTGTTTACATCATGAATTTACTGGTCCCAACAGAGATAGCTTTACCTTCTTACATGGTTTTTAGTTACTCCTAGGAATGAAACAATTAAAGAATGAGGGCTGAGTTGGATTTGATTGAAGAAGTAAGAACAAAAGCTCACTCACGGGTCCAACACTACCAAACTCTTATGAGGAGTAGGTATGCGACTAAATTTCAAATATGTGAGTTTGAAATAGAGGACAACACTCTTTCAAAATTATTCTTACACACTAAGGAACCAAGGTTGGGAAAACTAGGTGACAACTAGAGAGACATGTATACTGTGGTAAAAGGGATGAAAGCGAAAACTTATAAACTACTGGATGAATAAGAAAGAAGACTTCAACACCTGTGGAAAATTGAGCATATCCGACTTTATATTGTCTAAAATTGAATATATCTCGAATGGGTTGTTCTATCTCAACACCGTCAAGAATTCCTATCCATCGCATGGGAAGAGGTTCCTTTACGCACTAAAATGATAAAATGGTTAAAGGTTTCGTGGTATATTTTTTCCTTTACATGGGAGGGAATGCCGATTTTTAACGAGGTGCCCGCATAACAAGTAAATTACCAAAATATGTCCATAGACATTTGCTCGTTGTTTCTAAATATAGATGTTTAATTTTTGGGTTTCCATTATTATAAAAATACTCACTAAGGGTTGATTGAGGAAGAACTTCACGCTTGAAGTGGCCGACAAGGTCCGAATAGCTCTTTTCTTCCTTGGAAAAATACCCAACGAAGATTGCTTGAGGAAGAAATTCAAGTTTAGAGTTACTGAGAAGGTCCAAATAGTTTCTTTATTGTCATAGAAATCCCGAAAGAATATTGGTTAAGGAAGAGCCTCCGGCTCGACGTGTCCGCAAGAGTCCAACAATTGTCAAGGCATGGCTGATTACCAATATCAACAATTATATAATCTAGAAGTGAAATTTAAATCGCCACGAGGCTGATCATATATGGGTAAACATAAGTCACTAGAATGAATATAAAAATGCAAAACTAAGTACAAGTGAAAGCGATGATATCAATAACACATAGGTTCTATCCATGGATTTTGACTTCAAAAATATTGAAGAAACAAAGGAGTAGAAAAATAATTTCTTATTACGAGAAACATTATGAATCATATTGGAGACTACAAAAGAATTAGTGGCAAAAACTTCAATTAGGGAATCAAGAGTATACGAGTCCTTCTTTATGGGTTATGGGGTAACCTCATCCACTAATATGATATCTATCTCTTCAACTTCTTTAACCTTCTCATCTTATTATACATTATCATCTTACATTGGGTCGAACTTTAGTTTCACCTATCAAGGACGTTTAACCTTAAAAACTTATTCCCAGAGTGCTCAAAGGTTGGGATCCATGAAACACTCATGAAACGTCAAGAATTTTTCTTTGTGAATCTCATTTCATTTTTCTATGACAACATCGATCAGAGCTTGCATGACTTTCTCGTGCTACTTTTAAGCTTATTCCATGACTCTTTTAGCAACTCTTTTTTTGAAGACTTTTGAAAGATTTTTTTCAAGTTCTTCACGTTTTCTATGAGTTTGGAAACCTCATTGGTATTATTTTAATCATTAGTAAGTTGGGTTCTCAATTTCTCGAGCAACGATTCTCCATGCTCCACTTTGCCTTCTTAACCTCCGCGTTGTCGATCACATGCTTAATGGATCTTTTCATTAAAACATAGGTCGGGGCCCTAGATCTGTGCTCTACATATGTTTTTTAAATCATCCATCAAGTGTGATTAAAATATTTGAAAAGAATCATAGAGGCTAATAAAATATAGAAAGCATAATGGCTTTATAGAATGAAAAATTCAAAAACTTACATCATTGTAAATGGCGATATGGCAAGCAACTGCGTCGGGAATGGGCATGTCGATTGTTGATGGGGTAAGATTCAAAGCATTAACGTACTTAGCTACTATTTTAGATAGATCCTTAAATTTGTATATAGCCACGATAAATTTCCCATTTGACTCAGTTTTCACAAACACGACCAAAAAATCAAAACTTGCTACAAATTCCATAAGGCTACATTTATCCTCCACCTCATGGGTTGCATCCTAGATCTGTCTGCAAAAGAGTCACTTGGCAATATAATGGTGTTGGTTGAGGCAGGGTATGAAGAATTTGAACCATCATTCTCAAGAATGACAATGTCACCAACCTCCGAGCTCTATTCTTTTTAAACCTTCTTTCGAGAAGTGTCAAACTTTTCAGTCTGCCCGATACATTTACTGGAAGCTCGAACCCAAAATGGTAGCTTAATAGTCTTGTTCATGATGGGAGCGAGTTCCGATTTTTTGATATTCTTACCTTTTTTCTTCTTAGTGGGAGTTAGTCATTCATTCATGTCCTAAAATTTTGATTTAATGAAATCGGGATCGGTAAAGCACGCGTGACACGATTCTAATGGATTTTAGGTCAATCTCTTAGCATCATAATTGTTGTTTTGCCTTCACTTTTGGATGCATTAAACAATGTTGAATATTCTGTTGGAATTTCTCCATTAAGTTGGACCGTCACATGTTTTATTGATGTATCGAACTATCGTTAATGTTAGTCCAATAAAAGTAATCATAAAGGAAAGAACAGACTAGTAGATAAAATATGTATCATGGAGGTAATTGTATAGATACCAGGTTTAATTCTGAATACTGTGAGGATTGGATTCGGAAATAAACAACTTAAGCAAAACGTAAAGTTTTGGGGTTATTTTGTAAAACAAAATAATACCGGGTTATGGTCCCTAAGGGTGGCAATTTAATAAGGACTGGTCTTCATTAAGTAACCGTCTGGAAGTTACAAACGGTTAAAAGAGAAGAACCGTTTTCTCACTTCAGTTCTATATAAGAATGAGTTCCTCATTCTTAAAAGACACGAGATCAAAAATATAGAGAGAAAAAAATCCTTTAAGAAAAACAAATTGATTCTTCCTTCGAATCAATTACAAAAGTGTGTTTTGGTTGCCATCTCTTAGAAGAATCGATAACCTAGCAAAGGATCACGGATCATCAGCTTCAAGTCAGGAATCTGAAGATCAAAGAATGTCTACATCCTATAAGTATTTATTCCGCATTATTACAGGATGATTTAATTTCATGGTTCACTAAGTTAAGTAAGAAATCCATAAAATATTTCTTACATATTCTGCAAAGAAAGTGTTAGAAGGGAAAAGTTAGTAAAAATAAAATAAAGACAAAAGCGGAATCTAGAAACTGACTTTTGGGTAGAGGGGTTTTTCTATTCAGGGTAAAGAACTAGTCTAGAGTCGTGGAACCCTTACGATTGCAACTCCATGAGTTTTTAAAACAACTTAAATTTATCAAACTAATCAGGGAACCATTCTCTCATGCACTTGAACAAATATAAAATGTTTCTTCCATTATGTTTTAGACTCTGAAAAATCCACCATAACATTTTGATCATCCCCAATGGTAATATAGTAATCGGGGTCACTATGGTTGGTAGGTACTCTGCGTTGGGAGATACTTTGTTCCATCATCAAAAAAATTCCCAATAATCCCGAGGAAATTATAAAAGATATAAATAGTCCTCCAAGCATTTGTCCTAGCCTGGATAGGTTAGATATCAAGTGTGTTGAAAACCTTCATAAGCCTTGGGTGAAAAAAGAATCAGAAGCCCTAGTCGAAGGGTGAAGAAAAGAAATACTAGTTGTCCAATTTCACGAAGATAAAGGTTTCTTTTTCTATTGGTAAGCTTCATTGACGCATCCTTAAAAGACCATTGAGGTGAAAATATACACATTTGATGTTTTCAAGAATAGAGCGATGTACGTCTTTGATGTCAAAGTCTAGGCCAATCAACTCCAATCAAGTATATGATCGATACACTTAAAACATTGTTGAAACCATCAACGGACTGCTTAGCTTTAAACTATATAGAATCTATTTAATAGAAGTCCTGAACCAAACACATCTGATTGTGCCTGAATCACATTTTTTGGTAATTTATTGTTTGGTACTTTTGTTGTCTTACATTCTTTCTTGCTTTGAATAGGTGAGAAGAGAAAATATATATCATTTATCATAAATCTGAAAGAGTTTCTTCTTCATTAGGTCTGAAGTGAAATCCTGAACTGGTTTTTCTCATCTAAGGCATTATAGATATTGGGGTGGTTGACGAGTCATAAAACTCTGGTGTCGATCCTAAACTGATTCTCCATCTCATCATGCTCTTCATTTTCGTAAGAGTTGTAAGGAGGTCTTTTCTCCTTTAAGATTGTTATATTTCCCGTAAAGTAATATAATAATTTTATTTAATTAATATTTTTAAAATACCAATATATATATATATATATACTTAGATTTTATTTTTAAAAGGATATTGTTAAAATTTTGTAATAAAAATATTCACCAGCTGTAATTGGGTTTTATTTGGTTACTTATATAATTATAATAATTACAATTAAAAATACAAATCATATATTTTTATTTTTATTTTTAATTTTTATTTAATTTTTATTTAATTTTTATTTAATTTTTATTAATTTTTATTATTTTAATTTTAATTTTAATTTTTTAATTTATTTCATGCATTAAAAATTCATTCTAGATTTATAGTAGAATCAACACATACTTTGAATGAATTAAATGCAATCACTTTGCTGGAATCATTAAACTTAGGTCATTTTAGATTTTTCGACTAACTGGTTGGCAAGTTGAAGGACTTTACCATGAATGTGTTTGATTTTGTAGAACAGGTGCAAGGATGATGGAGTAGATGAGTTAAAGGACAGCAAGGGGATGGAGTCTAAGAAGATTGATCATGAAGGGAATGTTAAGGAAGAGAAGGGAGGCAGCAAGGGGAGAGAGGCTTGCTAGGAAAATGAAAGAAGAAAGGATTAGGATATGTTTGTATAAGTTAACTACACAATGTAGTTTACTTGTTATATGAAATGAATAGTTAATTCATAAGTTGTATTAACAATTTGTAAATATTTATATTGTGATCAATGAAATTTCAATTCTTGGGAAAAAAAATTTAATTTATTTATTCATAACAAAATACTTATATATAATTTATTTTAAAATATTTATTAAAAAACGGACTATTATACCGAATATTATCGAGGCGTTAAATTGACCAGATTTGTGATACAACCATGAGAACGTAGAAGCTGATGCCCAGGCTCCAAAAATACCAAGTTTCTTAAACACGAAAAAATTAAGGAGGACTAAAACGTCGAGCACATTATTAGTCTTGGAACGACCGGTGCTGCTTATAGAAAACTTTTTCATCATAATGAATTTCGAATATATCTCGAAACCTTCTTCGATCTTTGGGGTATAATATGTATTTATTTAGAATAATAATTTGGAAAAACATTCATAAGGTTGAAATTGCACGAGAAAGGTCACGAAATCCTCATGCTTCAACATTTTGACAATCTCAGTTAGAACAACGGAAGCAATTGCTAAATGTCGAAGTGGCTGATTTCAGACTTAGAATGAAACATTAAGCGAAGTGGCTGACCTTGAAGCTAAAATGGATGTATTAGTAGGAAGACCTTCGTTTTTAATATATAAATTCATGGCCGAAACATAAACGAAGAAAACTGAAGCGGATGATACTAGATCCATGAGAATTTATGGTCTAAGTAGGAGTTACACTTCCCTGAGATGGGAGTATGGAGTAAGACGATTTTATATTTCATCTATTTTTAGTGATGAACAACGTTTTGATTGTGAAAAACACTTTTTATTCACCCAAAAAAGAATCCACCGAATGAGTGACGAGATTACGATAAGTAGACACCATTCTCGGGTCTTGAAGATGTAGACACTCTAAGAAGGAGACTCGTAAAGACTAGGATTGAGTAGCGTATGACAAAAAAAGTCGCATCGGTTGTAGCTACAGGTATAGAGCAAATCAACGTTGGGCTCATAGTTTTCCACTTGGCAAAATTATACGCATAAAACTAAGCCCCAATGCCTGGTTTATGCTGCTAGTTAGCATCATAGCTTCAATATTATAAAAAATTCGGATGCCCACGGAACAATTTGTTGCTATGGTTGGTTATGTTGGAATGATCATATCTCATTTATTACTTCAATATGGGGAATGCCTATAAAATAGTTAACGACTTGCTGGAAGCTGACAATGCTTGGAGGACTTAGTTTTTTTATTAGTGGTGTTGGAAAAACGGCAGAAAGATCACATCTAAACGAAATCCGAGTATGCTCACAAGTGAGTTTCATAAAGTTGAATCAATGGGCCACTGAAAAATGGTCAAATGGATTACACAATTGTTTTACTTCAGGAAACATGGTGAGAGCCCACATATGGAGAACAAATCTGATTCGTGAGCTTTTATGGGAACAGTTCACTACTCATCTCCGATCTTCTGTTACTTTTAAAAGAATATAGGAAGTTGATTTTAAACTTTTTCTACCAGCTAGGAATAGGGCTCCCAATCATCTTGAAAAGATTAGTAAGAATAAAAAAAAGAAAAATGGTTCATCTCAAGTTATTCCCGAACTCGGGAGTATGAGACCTCCGGATGAAATAGATGCAGCTCTGTTGGAGGCTATCGCAGTTACTTTTAGGGAGACAGATGAACCATCAGACTCTTCAACAATTAAGAAGAAGAAGGGACAAAATAGGAATAAAGAGGGCAGTGAGAAAAGCAAAGTGAAGAAGAAGAAAACCATCATTAGTTCGGAGATCGTACTCCGATCTGAAGTCCCTCCTTCCATCACTCCTACAGAGGTTCCTCCTTAACAAGAAGCGTTTATTGATCCTCCCTCCCCAGTACTTCCTATTATTAACATACCATCATTCGAAGGTGATGACTAGCTGGATGACATAGGAAACTTCAACTTTGAAGATTTTGATTTCTCTCAATCTACTACCATTGCTAATGCTGTGACATTCGATAAAGAGTCCTTCGAAGTTTCTAAGGAACATGATGAACCGGGGTATGCAGTCTTAGGCTATGTAAGACCAATAGTTGACTTGGAGAGGCATGTAAGATCTCAAGTCGATGATATTGTTTCCTTTCGAAATGAAAATCAAAGTTTAAAGAACTCTATCGGAGCAAAGAAAAATAAGGTCAAAATTTTAGTAAGGAAGTGAAAACCCTTAATGAAGGGCTACTTCAATCCAAATCCAATCATGATCAATTGCAGTCTAAGTTTACTGATTTTACAGAAATAAATCACTTCCTTGAAAGACCAACAGGTTAAGGATAAAGATAACTTTCAACATTTATCTGAACAAAAGAAAAAACTGGAATATCTCCTTAAAAAGAAAGATAAAGAAATTTCCTCTCTCAAAGACAAGACTACACAAGACGTATCTGATGTCGGGGAGGCATATGCTAGTACAATATTGGAGTCCATGCAACAGAAGGATGTATCCATTAAGTTGGATATGGTACTATTGTTTCATATATATTCCATTTCGAACGAATCCAATGAGTACAAATCTGATGATGAATGATGAAGCTGAAGAAGATTCAGATGGTGAGCATCCAGAAAAGGAGGAAAAAAACAAAAGAAAGAAAATAGAAGAGAAGAAAACCGAAAGGAACAAGCCCCAAGGTTAACGATTTTTATGTGTATGTGTGAATTGAAGTCCTTGATGTGTGTAAGGAATTTTATTGTATTTAGATCAGATTATTTTGCGACTTTTTGTGTGTGTAAGTCCTTGTTATATACAAGGTATTTTGTTGTTTGCATCAGATTCTCTTTTTATAATTCAAAGGTATTTAATTTCATCTTTAGTTTTATCCGCTTTATGTTTCAATTTTTTTATACTTCCATTAATATCTAATCCCAACTAAGTATTTTTATTCAAAGATTATTAAAAAATTGGAACAATTGAACTAAAACAACAAACTTTAATATGACCAAGCCATTCGAAGGTAATCCATTCAAAAGGTAACACAACTTTAATCCCACCAAGACATTTGAAGGTAATCCATTCGAAGGCAACACAACTTTAATCCCATCAAGCCATTCAAAGGTAATCAATTTGAAGGCAACACAAATTTAATTCAACCAAACTATTAGAAGGTAATCCATTCGAAGGTAACAGAACTTTAATCCCACCAAGCCATTCGACAGAAACACAACTTTAATCCCACCAAGACATTGGAAGGTAATCCATTCAAAGGCAACACAAATTTAATCCCACCAAAACCAAATATAGTTTTCTTTAAAGGCAAAAGATGATAGATTGATTGAAATTCAGACACCTCATTAAAACCTCCCCGCGCCATCAAGGTAAGAAAGAGTATGCCCCCTAATATTTTCATTGAGCTAGAACAAAGTAAATATTTACAAGATAAGTTTACTCTAAATATAACCTTAGATGCTCAACATTTCAAATGTACTTTAAAAAGTTGCCTTGTTTGTCTAACAGCTTGTATGTTCCTTGCTTGATCTTTTCATACACAATGTATGGTCCTTCCGAGTCCATAGCCAGCTTTCTGAACATCATTTCCTTGTAGAACTTTATCTCCCACTTGAAAGTATTTTTATCTAACTCTAGACTCAAACCTGCTTCTCAGCAAGCTTTGGTACTGAACAATTCTTAGGTGAGCTTTTATTCTCATTTTTCCAAACAAATCCAACTGAGACCTTACTACCATCTCAGTATTTTATTTAAACTCTGAAAGAATAAAGAGTAGCTTCCATATGTGTAATTGCATCCACTCCATAAACTAAAGCGAATAGATGAGTATTCGGTATGCCTATAGAACTTTTTGTAGATTTCCCAGTTTCTCTCTCCAAGTTCTTTTTAAAACCTATTAAAATTGTTCGGTTTGCTACCTCAACTTGTCCATTGAATTGAGGATGAAAAAGAGAAGAGAAACAATGTTTGATTCGTCTTGATGCACGAAATACTTCAATGTCTATGTTGTCAAATTGAGGACCATTATCTGTACTAATACACATAGGAATGCCAAATCTGTAGCATGTATTGGAATGAATAAAATTTATCACTCCTTTAGATGTTATCCTTGAAAAGGGTGCAGCTTCTACCCACTTGGAAAAGTAGTATATTTCTAAAATGATATTGCGGCAACCCCCAAAAGCCATTGGAAGGGGTCCAACTAGATCAAGACCTCATCTTTAGATGATACTACTTCGGGTACAAACTCCATGAGGACTGCTGGTACATGGATTGGATTTGTATATCTTTGACAATGGTCACATATTCTCACTAAGTCTTTAGCATCTTCCATAATAGAAAGTCAATAGTAACCCATCAACAAGACTCTTCTAGCTAAAGCTTTGTAGCCACAATGTGTTGATCCTTCCCCATCATGTAGTTCTGATATGAAACTTTGAGATTCATTGAATCTGAGGCAATGAAACAAAGGCATGCTGAAGGATGTTTTATAAAGAACCCCCATTAGAACCAAAAATTCATGAGCTTTGTATTTTAGCTTTTGGGAGAAGCTTTGTCTAGAGGTAAAACTCCATTAGTGATAAACTCTTGGATTTTACTTCTCCAATCTACAGAAGACATGATAGATACAGTAAACTCTCTCCCACATCACCCTTTATTTATGAATTTGTGACTGTAGAAGGACATTATTGTACAAGAATCCAAAGATACGCTTTCGAATAAGCTATTGTGGCTATGGAGTCAACCATTAAATTTTCCAATCTTGGGACATGCTAATGCTTAACATGTTTAAAAATAGTTAAGATATCTTTTAATACATTTATATAATTTATCAAGTGATCTTTCATGGTTTCAAATTTCCCCTATGCTTGATGAAGGACTAATTGAGAATCACTTAACAACCGGACTCTTTTGGCACCATATATCTGAGCCAGTCTCAATCCTGCTATTGTTGCTTCATATTCTGACTCATTGTTAGATGTTCTGAAAACAAAACGTATTTCTTGGAACATAAAATCCCCAAAGGGGGAGATTAGGCAGATACCAGATCCACATCCCATTGTACAAGACCCACCATCAATTCAAATTACCTATTCCTTCTTAAGCTTAATGGTTTGAGCTTCTTCATAAGGTCTTTTGGATTGAAATTCAACTAAAACGATCAACCATAACTTGACCTTTGATTATTGTTTAGGGGGAAAAGTCAATATTGTAATACCCAAGCTCAACTGACCAAATTGGTTATTCGTCCTAATATATCTTCTTTATGTTAAAATTCTTCAAGGGAAAAGAAGTTTGAACCGTGATAGAGTATTCTTGAAAATGAGGCCTCATTTCTCTGGCTACTTTCACCAATGCCAAGGATAATTTTCCAACTTTATGTATCTTTTCTTAGCTTCTAACAAGCTCTTTCTTATATAATAAACAAGGTGAGGATAATTATCAACTTCTTGTACCAACACTGCACTCACAACATCCTTCGATACTGTTATATATATATATATATATATATATATATATATATATATATATATATATATAAAGTCTTTCTATGTCTAAAGTTTTAAATAATTGTTTAGGTGAAGATAGACATCACTTGATTTCAAGGAAGGGTTGGTCACAATGTGGGGACCAATTGAAGTCATTGGCATTTCTTAAGACTTCGAAAAAATGAGCACACTTGTCTGATGATCTTGAAATAAACCTGTTCAACGCTGCAAATCTTCCAGTCAATATCTAAACTTCTTTAGTATTCCGAGGTGGATCCATGGCCAACAAAGCATTCAATTGGTATGGGTCAATTTGAATCCCTTTTTCACTTATAATGTAACCCGGAAATTTTTTCAGATCGGACAACAAAGATACATTTTTCAGGATTTAATTTCAAGTTGATGGCTTCCAAATTAGAAAACGTTTCTTAGAGGTCGGATATGTGGTCCTCCTCTTTACGGATTTTAATAATCATATAATCGATATAAACTTCTACATTTCTTCCAATCTGGTTAGCAAATTCCTTATTGACCATTCGCTGATAAGTGACTCCAACATTCTTCAACCCAAAAGGCATTACCTTATAGCAGTGAACCCCCTGTCGGTGATGAAAGTATTGTGATATTGATCACTCAGATACATTTGTATATGATTATACCCCGAATAAGTATCCATAAAGGATAACAACTTGTTGCGCAATGTGAAATCCACTAGTTGATCTATTCGGGATACTAGAAATGGATCATTAGAGCAAGCTCTGTTGAGAATTGTAAAATCAATGCACATACACAATTTTCCATTTTTCTTCTTGACAATGACCGGATTAGCAGTCCAAAGAGGGTATTAGGATTCTTTGATATGCCCATCTTGGTTAAAGGATCTACTTCTTGTACTTTAACTTCAGATTTTTCCTTGGAAAAAGCTATCATTCGTTGCACCACCAGTTACATCCTCATTGCACAAAGCAAACACACGTAGATTATTAGATAAAAAGGACAATAGGTTTTCCTTCAATTCTAAGAGTAATTTAGATCTGAACGTGGCGCTTTTCCTATCTTCCAAGTAATAAATTTCAAATTCTTCAACTGGGTCCATACCACCAGGAGCCTCCCTTGGATCATCTATCTCATTTGATCTGGTAGAAGACTCCACTAATTGTTATTCTTTTTCAACTTTCATTGTTTGCAATTTGGAGCAAGAGAAATGACATAACATTCTCTTTCCACCCTTTGGCTACTTCAGACGATGCCTACCTGACCTCCCACAACATATTTCAAACATTGGTGAACAGAGGATGCTACTGCATGCATCCAAGATAACCATAACCTACCGAATATAGCATTATAAGACGGCGGACAATCAACCACGACCAACAAAACCCTCACCAACTTCTTGAATGGTCATTTTCCTAACAAAACCTCTCCTTTAAATTCCCCAATTACATCAGCCGAATTAATTGATAAACCCTATTATGGTTTTATTTGGATGTTGGATAACTGAAGGATTATTTATTTTCTTATAGGTTGATAAAAACAAAATATTTACCAAATTGTCTATATCAATCAGTATTCGTCGTATTTCATTGCCTTCAAGTGGTGCTCCTACTACCAAAGCATCTTCATGTGGGCCCGTAATTTGTCTTAGGTAATCTTCATCAAAGAAGATGAAAGGCACATGGTTCTGATAAATATGTGTAGATATTTTCCCTTCTAATTGAGTGGTTAGACTATTCACATGTCTTTTCGTGGAGCAACTTGAAGGCGTAGTCATAATATCTCCCCCAAAAATGGTCAAAGATTCAAAGTAACTACACAGATTGGATATTGTGGCTGTTTTTTCTACTATCACCCCAACTTGATTCCGATCTAGATCAGGGTATAAGTATTCCAAATTTACACCAAATCGCTCAATAATTACCATATCATTCTCTAGTTTGGATGTCTTTATAATATTTCTTTGAATATTGGGTGATGTAACCTGTGTTGTACTTGCACTAGGCCGGGCACGCATATTACCTTGCATGTTGCCCCTTTGCTTTTTCAAAAGTAGAGAACTTCCAATTTTTAATCAAGGTTTGCACTTCTTGTTTTAGGATATTTAATTGGTGTCGGCCTTCAAAAATGCACATCATTCTTGGTTTTGTCATAAATGGTGGCTATATTTTCACTTAATTCGGCAAAACATTCAGTTTGGACCCATTGACTACTCATTGGTCTAGACTGTTGGCCCTCATTCAATTGGCTTTGTCTAGGCCGATGTGAACCCTGTGTGAAATCCTTAGGTTGATAATTGACTGTAACTTGGGACTGAGTAATGGCTTGTGGGATAGAAATTATAGGAGCAGACCTATTCTGACTCGGTACTCTAGATGTTTTGGTTTTCTCCACTGTGATTTGCGTTCCAACCTGATTCAATAATTCTCCCCATGTCATTGCTTTCTTCCGAGTTACTGAATCAACCAAATCATTTGACATTAAACCTTGCCTTAAATAAGTGATACATACTTGCTCAAAAAAATCAGCCAATCCATTCTTTGTGTTCATAAAGCGGTTGATGTAGTCCTTTAAAGACTTATTTGGTTCTTGTGCACAATGAATGATATTATCACCATTCTCTTTAAGCTCTATATTTCCCACAAACTTCCTCCAGAAAGCCCTCTAGATTATATCAAAGTTTTTAATAGATCCCTGTGGTAAACTGTTATACCATTTTAATGCACTCCTTTTGAAAGTTTGCGAGAAGGCGCAACCTAATAGTTTATCATCATCATCAAAATGCATCATGAAGATTTTAAACTATTCAAGGTATTTATCAATATATTTTCTTCAATCATATTTCTACATTTTAGAGCTATCAAACCGCCTTGGTAGATGTCCAGAAAGAATCTTTGAAGAGAAAGGTGACTGCCTTCAGTTATGACTTTTGCTAAATATATAATCCTCATCAGGAGTAGCAAAGATACCTGGTTCAGACTGGATAACCAATTAATCACTTAACCAATTATCAATACCATAATCTACCCATCCCTTTCTTTTTCTTTGATATTTATTCTTTTTCCCTTTACCCTTTTTATTCATTTTCTTAGGTAGTTTTTTAGTTAACCTCTATTTCTTCTTCTGACTGCCATGGTCACTACTTAATGAGGACGAATAAATATCTGAGTCAGCTTCTATGGTTGAGTTTCCAACATAATCTGATGTGTTCATCAACTGCTTAACCCGATGTTCCTTTTTCGAACATGTGTGAGCCTTTGGGGACTTATAACTTTCATATTATTTGTGGCTGTTACCAAGCTCATTTGTAACAATATATCCATGATAAAATTGTCTTTTAATTCTTATTCAGCATGCTTTTGGGCCCTCAAAGCTTTAATCTCAGCCCTCAGCTCATCACGCTCCTCTTACATAAACTGTCTTTCTTCTGTATTACGATTGACATGAGATATAATAGCATGCTCATTATCACCTCTTATCCCCTCATTATCACGAGGGGGAACTTCTTAGATGTTAAGATTCATGCCTCAAAGAACTCTGAAGTACGATCCGCAAGTATGGTTTTGAATAGAGCTATATAGGCACCTCAATCTCCCACTATGGTCGCTAATCTAGTGAAGGTAAAATCTGATCTCAGGGTAGTTTTGGAAGTTATTGGGTTTGTGCGATATTATATCCTTAGGTGAGAGGTAGATAGATAAAAAAAGATGGTTGCATTTAATAGAGAAAGAGAAAAAAGTCATACCCATTTAATGTTATTTGTTGAACTATTTATACTTTTTTTTATCCATGGGCCATTCGAGTCGGGTCATATGTTTGGGTAGCCTCACAAGCCTCCATGCCCATAAGAAAATATACTAGGCACCTAGTTGAGTTATTTAGCATGTTGCCTATTCATTAAACTTAGTTATTTTGTCCGAACTTCCCCTCGAAGTGAAATCCGACCCACTTTACTGCTTGGGTTTTCCAACATAATCTGACACTATCAATTTACAATATAAGTAATTATTCTTTATTAATATATTATTCTTATAATGAACTATTATTACAATATAAAATACTATTTTTCTCTGCCGACCTAATTTGGCCCGCACAATTTATCCCTTTATCAGTATGTTGTTTCGGTTGGTGCTTGAGTGACACTGAATTTAAATTGGGAACAAATGGTAGTCTCAATCGATTTTTCTTCGCACATAGATAACTTCCGTAGGATATTTTGTATATATTATTGTTGAGATAAAAATAAATACTCCTTCAACACCAAGTATCCTTGTAACCTCCCTTATATTTTTCATTGCAAACTCTCTTTGCAGTTGAGTCTCTACTGCTTCAATCTTTCTCCTATCTCCTCCAGTTATTAGTATGTCATCCATGTACAATAGCAATAGGACTCATCTCACCATGTGTGTCTCCTAATAGACATAGTTTTTATAGCATGTATAATAAACATATTTAATGGATCTCATAAAAGAATATAATATTATATTCCACTGGCTGAGCGACTTTTTCAGTCTATGAAAGGATCATTTCAACAAATACACATCACATTCATTTCATTATTCAAACACCTTTGGTTAACACGTGTAAATTGTCTCTTTTAGTTCACCATGCATGAAATAAGTAGTAACATTCATTTGATATAGGTCAAGATCAAATCTATACACAAATGATTGTAAAACCATGATGGAGGCTTGTTTCACAACCATCAAGAATATCCATTGAAATCAACATATTTATTTTGTGTAAATACTTTAGCCACGAGTATACCCTTATGTATAGGTAATTGAGCACCAGGAGTACTTGACTTCATTTTGAATATTCATTTACTCTCAACCAACTTCTCACCCTTCGGTGGCTTTACAGAAACTCCGGTGATCATCTTCCGGATAAAATCACACCTCAACCACTTACGATTCAAGAAGAGACCTAATTATTTTAACCGAAGAAGAAATTCATTCCCAAAAAACTCGGTCTTTGAAAATCGAAACGACCTTAAAGACGCGTGAACAAATTCGGTCTTTGAAAAATGAAGCCCCTTCTCAGTTGACTCGATTTCATTAAATTCTTGATTCAGACTCTTGTCACCGGGTTCATTGTGAGAAGTAGCCTCCAGAAGAGGAACCCATGCTCCCAAAGTAATGGATTTGCAGTGAAAAGAAGTGTGTGGAATGATTTGAGTGGCCGGTACTATGGTTTGGCGACTTACCAAGGGCATTTTTCTAAGAGTTATTTTTTAGGTAATCCTAAAATGGGTTTCTCTTTTAGAAAAAAAATAGTAGTATTGAAGGGTTTTTCCACTGCTTGAATATGATCAAACTTATAGTATTCGTCTTATTCCTTAAGTTAGGGGAGGGGATAGAATATGATAACCCTCCCTTACTCTTGATCTCAAGAGGGACGTTGGTTCTCATATCCTTTTTCATACCGTTGAGGTATTTCCCTCCCATTAAAATATTTTAAAGGAAAATATATTAAAAAAATATAGTGTACCTTGTTACAACTATATTAGAGTTGGGATATGAAGAGTAAATCACAGTTCAAATCTTGCACAAATAAAACATTCTCCAATATTAGAGTACCATTTAATTGCAACTATTCCCCTTTTATAGCGACAACCCGTTTCCTATATGGCAGAAAAATTCAACAATCCTGAATATTATTCAAATATTGCAAAGTACTTGTCATATGATTTGTATCACCTGTTTCAGTTATCCAACGTTTGGTAATATGAATACCTGATTGTTGCTCAAATGAATAATCTTTCACAAAAACAAGCAAAATTTTAAAATTATCCCACTATTTTGGAGTAAGAGACGACGCCACCTACCCAATATTTTGAAGCTTTCTTTAGGCTTCTTAAATAGAGGTCACTATTAAGCTTTTTTTCATTTTGTGATTTATTTACACGTGTATAGTAGTATTATAATATTTAATATTTGCTAAACAAAATAAAGCTAAAAAAAAATATTTCTAAACAAAATGGATACATTTAATTTAAATTGAATGACAGAATCGAAATTTTTGTTTCAATTATTGAAAGTGTACATTAGAAATTAATTCTTATATACTTTTAATTTACTACTTAACTGGCGTATTTTAATTTTGCAAGAACAATTTACGTATTTAAAAAATTTAAGTCCTCCCTATCCTAGTTCTTGTAGTTTCATATCAAATGGTTTTTATTGGTTAGATTTTTTTAGTACCAAAATTCTTACAAATTTAATATTTTTAAGCACCCAATTCTTTTAACAGTTCTAGCTTTGTATATTATATTGGTTTTACTATTTTTCTTTTTTTTTGTTAATTTGTTTGATTAAGTTTTGGCCAATATTTTTATAATTTTTTATGTCCCTCTTCAGAATATCATATCATCTATATATATATATATATATAATGTATTTTTTAACTATTGTTTTATTGCAAGTGCAACATATTAAACAATTTTAAAGTTAAAAATCACCATTGGTCTCCAATATTTACCCCATGTATCATACTAGTCTTTGTCTCCCATCCATCTTTCATGTTTCAGAAATTTGCAAGATCAGCCTCCCACAATTGTGAGCCATAAAAAACTGACACATGACACCTCAAAATCTCAAGTTTTTTGTTATTTTTGGTCTCCTAAAATTTTGCCCAATTATGTGTCTCCCTCAATCCAGTCACCTGTCCAATCACTTGTCACGTGTTTTTACTTTTTAGTTTTAACTTTTTACCGTTTACCACCTACCTAGTATATTAACCTTACTTAAATTTAAATGGATTGGACCCGGGTCTAAACGTTCAACCCAAACCAAACTTAACGTATCTTTACTTACCCAACCAAACTCAACCAAACCAAGCCCAAACCCGATTACCCATTACTACAACCCAAATTACCCATCATCTCTAAAACCCCAATTAATTACTTTGGAACTCTAAATCCTCAAACCTTCTGCTCCCAAATCAAAAGACATAAGTCATAATTTATTCAGTGCTTCTCTCTTTCCATTATGTCTATCTCTTCTTCTTTACTATAGTTTCGCAGACCTTTCTTCTTCATTACTAGAATATTTATTGTAATCATCCTTCCATTGTTGTCATCCCACCAAAACCCATCTTTATCATTTGAACCCTAAAATTAAATGTCTTACTTCAGCTATTCAAGAGCCTCTGATAACTATATTGGTGGTGGTATTTGTGATTGTGGGTTTAGTGTAACCCGCACTGTTTGGACCGACCCAAATAAGGGTAGAAGATTCACTATGTGTAGTAATTTTGGGATAAGTTTTTTATTCATATAAGTTTTACAAATTTAGTTGGTAAATATCTTCCTTTAAACCGTGATTCTGTAAAGAGGACGACATTGTCATTATTTAGGTGGATTAATCCCCCAATTAACAATGGCTCACAAAGTGTTATCAATGGATTGTTTAAAAGGGTTTCAAGATTGGAAGCAGATTGTGAAAGAAAGAAGAATATTATTATTATTTTGTCTGTGTTGGTAATAATTTTACTTGTATTCGAATTGATTTCATAAGTTTAATTAGCTACTGTATTGTTATAAGTTTCATTAAGTATTGTAATAGTGTTAGAAAACCAAGCCTTGTAATGGTTGTAATGTTTTTAATGGTAATGATTGGTTTTATGATATTTGGTTATCAACTTTTGTATTTTGATTAATTTCTTATAATTACTATAATGGTTGTAATGGATGTGATTGTTGTAATGGATGTAATGGCTGTAATTCTTCCAATTGATTTAATAGATTGTAATCAGGTTCAACAAATGGTTTGTAATGCCTAGAATTGTGACTTGTAAATGCTTATAATTACATGTAATTGTGACCTGTAATAGGTATGCTTTTAGAGGATAAAAATCAAGTAAGATATTATAGGTTTTGACGTGTAATAGGTATATTTTCAGAACCTGTAATATGTATGTTTTCAGAACCTGTAATATGTTTTCAAAACCTGTAATTTTAGAACTTGCTTGCAAATTAGGATTTATAATGAAACTACAAAACCTTATGCATATAACCCTAAACTCTTGATAACAAAAACCATTATTTACACCATAAATAACCAAAAACCACATTTTATGTTTGATTACAACATTCATTACAGATTTAATGCCAAGAATCGACACCTTTAACAACCATTCTAACCATCCATTGATTACAAAAAACCAACACTAGTCTAACCACTCATTGTTCATAATAAACATCGCCACACTAGTCTAACCATTCACATGATTATAAAAAACAACATCATAGTAGCTTAACAATCCATTCAATACAAAAATAACACTATGATATATTTCTCTTCTTATTTTTGGTTAGAGTTTGTTGTGCATCTTTGAATAGTTGTATTTATCTTGTTCTTTTCCAAGATGCGTGAAGAGAAGTTATGTTTTTTTAGAGGAAAATATGGGAGTTGCTTCTTATTATATATAATACAAATAAAGTTAACAATTGTTGAACCACTTGCAATACTATTTTCAAATAAACTTTAATAGTGAAAGTAGAGAATCTTACAAGTTGGACAACTTTTTGCTTTTCCAATTATCTACCACGCGAGTGGTCTTCTCTATAAACACAATAGATGAAATTATCCTGCAAACATTACACTAACCATTAACTGGACCAACAACCAACAACCAAATGGACCAGCATTCAAGAAGAACTACCAACCAACAACCAACTCGGCCGTCAACCAAGATGGAATTACTTCACTTGAAAAACCCAACTTTATAATTAGGTTTACAATACAAAAAATTTCTAGTGAAGCCCATTTAGATTTTTAAATTAGTGGTACATTACAAGATTAAATTACAAGCACTCCCAACAAGCCCGCTTGTAGTGGTTTTGTAAACCATTGCAAATTAACAAGCACTATTAATTAATAATAATTAACAAACACAATCACTAACAAGCTTAAATTACAAGCACTCGCACTAGTACATTACAAGCACTCAGAACAAGCTTAATTAACAAGCTCAAATTACAAGCAATCCCAACAAGCCCAATTAACAAGGACTCCCAGCAGTACATTACAAACACTCACAACAAGACTAATTAACAAGCTTAAATTACAAGCATTGCCAACAAGCCCAATTAACATGCACTCCTAACAAGTCTAATTAATAAGCACTCCCACCAGTAGATTACAAGCAGTAACAAGCTTAAATACAATACAGTAAACGAGATATACAAGTAATAACAAGAAGTGTAATACAATCACTAACAACACAATACAATAAACAACCAAATTACACATTTTCTCTACATTACCAGGACTAACCAAATTACAGTAAACCACTACTTGTAACACCATATGAACCACACTTACATCAGCTATAACAGTTTGATTCCTTACTCCTTCCCTTCTCACATATTATAAAATGGACCATAACTTAGTTATTTACAACAATGTTAAAAGATAACATAATAGAAATTAGGAAACACTTACACGTATTATATTGTAATTTCACCTTTCAACTGCTGGAGTGTTGGTTTGAGGAACTTGAGTATTGATTAGAGGTGTAGAAAGTTGATTGAACCTGTTAGAGTATGAGTTGGAGATGTTGGAGTATTAGTTGGAGTTGTTGGAATATTGGTTGAAATTGTTGCAGTATGCGTTAGAGCTGCTGGAATATTGGATGGACCTTCTTCGGCGTTGGTTTGCTCTGCTAGAGGTGTTGGTTGGACATTTACGATGATTACTCCTGGAACACTTACAAATACCGCATCTAGTGGTGTTATGTTTCCTTAAAATCTTTGTTTTACTTGGTGAAACTGCTGATGGTGGTTGGACTCGTTTAGACAGATCTTTTCTTCTCGTAGTTTGATGCTTGTCTCACACTATTTTTGTTAGATGAGTTGTGATAGATTCATAAGGGTTTAAAGGCCAGAGAATATACCTATTTATAAGGTTAATTATGTGAGCATATATTCTTTGTTGGGTTACAACATGATAACATTCAGACACATAATTAACCAGATAAAACTCAGCCAAAAGTATAGCTGCAACAGCATGACAGCAAGGAATTCCAACCAGCTATCACTTTCTACACGTACACACCCGCGTGTCCAAATCCACCATAAATTGGTTTTCTCCCTCTTTAACTTGGTATTTTGGTCCACCGATTTCTTCAACATAACAATTTAGAGCGATGTTTATAATCTTGTTGAGCTTGTTTTAGATTGCAAGACAAAGCTTCAAATCCGACTTGGCTAGTTGTTTTCTCTTCTTAATTATCATGCTTACTATTTATTCTCTAATCCCTTCCAGCAGACTAATCAACCTCAAACCTCTATAATCTAGGATAACCGAATTAAATATTCCAGCTAGATTACTCGTTTACATGAAACATTTATTTTCTACGTCATATTGCACTTTTATCCATTGTGAGAGAGGTTTATCATGTAACCAACCATATGCTGCTTGATTGCATATCCTCATTTTCTTCATGTGGTACTCAATGTTTGCTCATATGACGACCTAGCACATACACACAACAAATTGTGTTCTTCTTTACCGAGGAAATTCTTTTTCAGATTAGCATATAAGTGTGGCATAAAACCTATGTTTTGAATTTGGGAATAAGGATAGCAATGGAGGAACGAGACCTTTTTATTTGTCCGACATCAAAGTGAAGCTCCCTCTATTTTGGATGTTTCGATCATCTCCAATAAGTTGTAGGAACCATTCCCAACTCGATTTGTTTTCAGATTCCATTATAACCCAATACATGTGATAGATCTGATCATTAGAATCCACCGCAATTGTAACCATCAATTGTCCTCCAAAAGGACTTTTTAAAAAACAACCATCCAATACAAGAACGGGCATGCAACCATAACTGAATTATTTTTTACAAGTATCCAAACAAACATAGACCCGTTTGAAAATAGACTGCTCATATTTAATTACAACTGTCAACCCTGGATACTCCTTAGTATCTCATGGATGTATTGATGTAGTTTTTGGTATCGGATCACGTCAGATTAATAGCGTTTGTTCTTTCCCTACAAGCCTTGCATCTTCCAATCTTTACCATGTATTCTCTGTTTATATCCGTGATTAAACTCTTAATCGGCCACCCACGGTCTGTCTGCCAAATACTCATGTAGTTTTTTCCCGTCATTGACTTGTTATATTTTTATCCTGGTTCGTTGGCCCGTATCGGTGTTCATCCAAGAATGTTTTGATCCTGCATACTACTTTATATCATTTGTTCTTTGCGTAAATATACCACTTGCAGTGTCTTTGAGCATATTTGAATGAGCAATGTTATTAGTCATTCTGTAGATCTTGATGTTGCATCTTTATTTTATTCCATACTGTCGAACACTCTATTTAAACTTTCGCGATGAACTAAACTCAACTCCTGCCTCTAACTCAAGAAACCTTATTTCTGTTCGAGTCTTGAAACTTCTCAACCTTTGTTTCTTTTGCCTCGATCTCATAGATTCGTCTGTAGAGTCTTCAGGACTTGTCAAATTATCACTGCTGACATACTCTTCTTCTAAACTAATATCACTCTTAACATAATTTCTCGCAATAGATCCATTGACATCGTACTCGTTTTCGCTATATGGATCTAGATCATAAGTACTATCTTCACTCATACTATCATCATGAGCCACTTGAGTCTATTGCGTGAGCTGTTTGAATTTGTTCAGTAGCATCAAACTGCGACATGTCAATGTCAACAAATAATAACTCATCGATTCCATCAAATGTTACTTCATTTTTGTCACCCTCTACACCATTAGTGGGAACATCAGCTTGTACACCCTCAACACCATCACCAGGAACATCAGCCTCTATAACAACTTAAGCAATAACTTGTACACTAGCAGGAACATCATCATGTACACTCTCAACACCATCACTATGAATATCAACCTCTACAACAACTTCTACATCAACTTGTACACCAACAGGAATATTAGCATGTAAACTATCGTTATTATTACCTTATAAACCGACATCACCTTTTACATTATTTTTTACACCATCAACAAGATCCTCATGTAAACTGTCGATACCATCCCCATCACCGCATTGATGCCAAATGTGGAGAATCTTAACATTTTCCCCAATACCCTCCACAATTTCTTTATCACCCTTTACACTTTTATGTTCACTGTCAACATGTATATTATCATTAACATCAGCTAAACACTCAGATACAACTATACTGCTATCACCTTCAACATCCACAGTAGGAATAGAATTTTTGTTTCTCAGTTTGGTAGGGGAGATAACTTCTAAAAGCGGTAGTTTGTCAGAATATATGTTGAGCAACCTAACACTACAAAGCTTTGTTTTTACCTTATAGCAGTCAGCGTGTGTCCCTAGTAGTTTGATTGAACTATTTGAACCCGACATCGAGTAAGCAAAACAAAATGACCTCATGTTCCTGCTGGTACTGTTAAACCGTGAATGACATGTAGTTTGAAAATAGAAAACTTATGAAGGTTTATGAAGTCGATGATTTTTGAGCTATTACCATTGTACTTTAGTTTCCTTTTACCCGATAATTTGTCGTCATATTAGTACTTCAGAAGAAATAAATCCTTATTCAAACTTGAAGTACACAAATTAAATCACCAACATTCAACCCAAAACAACACTATTTATCTATCTATGAAAATAAAACTATCGTCAACTAACTCACCTTTGTAATACTGTTCTGCCATGGTAAAAGGGGTTCAAATGACATATATGGTTTCTGGTGGGATGATAACAATGGATGGATGATAGCAATTGAGATTCTAGTAATAATGAAGAAAGGTTTGCGAAATTGTGGTAAGGAAGAACAAATAGACATAATTGAAATGGAGAAGCACTGAAGAAATCGGGACTTAAGGTTTTTGATTTGGGAACAAAAGGTTTGAGAATTTAGGGTTTCTAAGTAATTAATTGGGGCTTTGGAGATGCTGTGTAATTTGGGTTGTAATAATGGGTAATCAGGTTTATTGTTGGTTTCGTTAGGCTCGATTTGGGTAAGTAAAGGTAAGTTAAGTTTGGTTTAGGTTTAATGTTTAGACCGAGGTCCAACTCATTTAAATTTAAGTAAGGTAAAAATACTAGGTAGGTGGTAAATGGTACAAACTAAAAACACGTGGCGGGTGACTAGACTGAGGGAGGGACATAATTGGATAAAATTATAGCAGATTAAAAATGATACAAAACTTAAGATTTTGGAGTGCCATGTGTCAAATTTTTATAGTTCACATATGCGTAGGAAGTGATCTTACGGATTTCTAAAACATGTAGGATGTGTAAGAAACAAAAATAAAAATAAAAAACTAATATCATACACTAATTATAAATATTATAAATAGAAAAATAATTATGATTTTTAGTCCAATTTTAATCATGATTTTAAGATTGAATGGTAAAGAAAGATAAAAAATATCACGGCATATCCGTAGTGAATTGTGTATATATATTCGACACATAAAGCCCATTAAAATTGGGTCTCGTCTAAAATTATGCGCATCGCTTTCTTGTAAGCCCATGTCTTACTAGTACATCATCTTAGCCCACCCAACGGAATGATAGATCTATTTTGTTGCCTTTTAAGTCAGTTTTAAATTTTGAAAAGGGAATTGTTATATGAAAGTTCCGTTTTAGTTCAAATCCGTTTCTTTTAATACTTACAAAAGTATAATCAAATTTTTTTTAGTTAGTTACAATAATGAATTCCTAATTAAACTAAATAAAAAATTATAGTTTTTCAAAACTGATATAAAATAATATTATTAAATTTAATTTTTTTCCATTCATCCCGATAAATCATTGAAAATCTATTAAAATTTAAAACACAAATTTTTAAATATATATTATGCTTCCGCAATCAAATATACAACCCAAATAAATGACAAAAAGATTCATATTTAAACCACAATATATTCATAATATATATATATCCCAAGGGGTAGCCGAGTTGGTCAAGTTGGTTGAGTATGGTATGTTTGTGATCAAAGGTCATGAGTTCGAATCCCTCTACATACACTTTCTCGGCTGAGCCCGTCACCTTGTGTGGTTTACCTTCCGGCGTTGGTTTGCAGGCTATCTCGTCAGATTGAGGGTTTACCCTGTGCGCACTCATTGCACTCTGATTAGCGTATATATTATCCCCAAGAGGGTAGCCGAGTTAGTTAAGTAAGGCACATTTGTGACCAAATGTCATGAGTTCAAGTCCCTCTACATACGCTTTCTCGGTTGAGCCTGTCACCTTGTGTGGTTTACTTTCTGATGTTGGTTTACAGGCTGAGGGTTTACACTGTGCGCACCCATTGCACTCTGAGTAGCGGATGCGGGTTCCCTCCAGATTTTTTTTTTCATATTTTCTTTAAAAATACATTTAGACTAAAAAAATCCGTACGAAAAAAGACATGTTTCGTCTAGTTATTGGTGAATACGATAATATTCTTTACGAGAGTATACCGAATTAACATATTACCGCTAAGTTATGAGACATAATATAGATACATTGAGAAAAGTATTACATATATTAGTACGAGAGGTTTTACAAGTTAGGGGGTAGACATGTTTTGCAAATAAGTTTTTATCTAGATTTCACATTGCTTAAATAAGTTAGGAGACATGGTGTAGTTGACTTACATTTTGCACAACCCACAAAATTCAACCGTATTCGCTTCTTTATTGTGAACTCGTGAATAAATTTTCCCATGATATGGCGAATGCAATTAAATAATTTCAAATTTTATATCCCCAAATGTGATGGAGAATATCATACATTATTGCGACATTGTTATGACAAATATAATTCACAATCCACTAGTCGCTCGCGAATTTGATATGTTATTTTGTCAAACTTCTTCCAAATTCAGTTTGATTTATTATAGCTATTGGATTTTTTATCCATTTGTTGTTTTGTGATGTAATAAGAAACGTTTTTTGAAATATTATCATTAAAATATTACCTTCGTAATTGTACAACCTAACCCGGTAATACTATAGTCTACAACAATATGTGAAAAATGTAGTATAAATTAATTAAGAAACATGATAAAAGGTTGTAAACTATGGCATTGTTATCTTGCAAAATATCGTGTACATGATTTACGAAGTCTAACGTGGCATAAACTTGTAAATTTTGTTTGATAAGTGTGATTTTCAGTATACACAACCACACACCATTCGATACTTTAAAGACACACAATCATGATGAAATTAAAAATAAATGGAAGAATATTAAATTTTGTTTGATAAGTGTGATTTTCAGTATACACAACCACACACCATTTGATACTTTAAAGACACACAGTCATAATGAAATTAAAAATAAATGGAAGAATATTAGTAGAAACTTTAGCCTTTGTAGAAGTATATCTCTGTGATATATTCAATAGTCTAAAGAAGGTCGATTCGAAGAATACCTATAACTTCCATAACGTATACAATGCCGCTGATAAAAAAATTGATTAAAGAAGTTGATTATTCATAAATAGAATGTTTGTTGTATAAATTACAAACACGCAACTACATGCAATGGCACGAGACCATAAATGAAGGACACAATATCATAAAAGACTTATATTTTGCACACCAGGTGTGGATAGATTTATTATGGACGTTCCTCAGAGTATTTATCATATATAGTTCATATAAGAATATTAGATATAGAACACCATTACTCAAAATAATAGAGATTACCTCCATGAAAATAACATTATGCGTTAGATTTTTATTTGTAACGAAGGATAAACAAGATAGTTTTAAATGAACATTAGGATATTTAAAAATAACCATTGAAGAAAAATTATTTGGGTTATCTTGTGTCATACTAACTCACCGTGTAAAATATTATAAATACAATTTATCCGACCATGACTCACATATTATGCGAATAATATATCAACAAAAGATACTTGCCAATACAAAAAAAAATATTAAAAATAATAAAGGGTTTGAACTTTTTATAGAAGCTTTGAACGAGGTGGTTGGCTCTACCATCATTTTCAATATGAATTAAACTTTATGAAAATACAAAGATCATTCACAAACACGAAAATAATGGTCGAGTACATGCTATACTTGTAGGTTACAACTTATAAGAAGAATAGTATTCATTCATTCATCCATTTTGATAAGATAACGATCCATATGTAATATATGCATCAAGTTAATATAATGGAAACAATTATTTAAGACCGCACGCTGGTTTGAAAATATTATTCAAGATAGTACATATTTTAAAAATGTTAAATATTAAAATCTATGTTATTAAAAATTTTAAAAATGGTATTCAAGTTTCAAAATAATATTATGAACTGTGTAAGATAATATATTAAAATTGTGAATCCTGATATATTTAGACTCCAAAACATGGTATAATCATTTCTTGCGGAATACATAATTGCGAAACATAGTATATACAATTAGAAAATATAGAATAATAATGTTTGTAGAATGTATAATAACCAAACATGGTATATTAAAGCTATGAAATATGGTAAATTCAATTTGTAAACTCTATGTTTTCATAGTGGAAAGAACGCACACTCTAGCCTGAAGTGTTTTATTGATTCAATACAATTGAATTTCGAACTTTTTAAGAATTTTTTTGATGGTTATCTTACATGTAACATTTAACTATAAAAGACTCTTTGGAAATAATAAAATATTATATCGTGCATGCATATCAATAGTAAGATTTTATTGAGTTGCGTGGGTTGGTTTTGAAAGTCGTTTTAGATATATTATTGCATAATTATAATCATTACTAAATAGTCGAAAATTTTCCATACGTGGTTGTGTAAGTCGAACAACACATTGATTACCATGTACCCATAGGCTTATTATAATTTGATGATACGTTGGTGGGTTCCTTTACATATTATAGATAATATTCGAAAATGATTATCCATAATGCGTGGCGCCAAGCTTATGGGAGAGTAAAATGTTATCGATATCTAATTTTTTTAATGCAAAGTTAGATATGGTCACTAATAGTGTATTAGCCAAAACTATTTATATAGATATTTGATTCTTCAACTACTCTTATGTGAGTGCCCCAAAGGATTGTTAAATCACAAGGTCGTACTCTCGGTTAGGGATGTAGTACGAGAAAGAAAACATACGTGAATAATTATACACAAAAATATATTTTTTATTTTTGAATATATCCAACACGAGTGAGTCAAATCTCATGAGAATAGTAAAACAGCTTTGGAGGCTGGTACGCCGGTTTGTACACTTAGAACATCGGTTGGCCCATTTGGCGGCAACACTGGAATAATGGTAAGAAAATCCATACTAACTTCTATGGGAAACTACGACCACAAAATAATCATGAATCGTGAATCGTATATAAATATATTATACACATAGTGATAGTGAATATTAGTTGCGTACAATCTATTGGTTGCATAGAACCTATCTATTATAACATAACCAATTTATTTTATAAATCACATATATCACCATACATGCATCCTTATATTACTAAGGTGGTTGATGTGTAATCCAATAGACATTACAGATTTATTGTCGTAGCACTAAGTGTGTTTAATACTGAAATTTGATGGCGTGGATTCAAAGACAAACTTAGCTTTGAACTTTGAAATGATACAAAGTTCTATTTAAAAATTTATAATAACAAAGTGTTAAATTTATAATGAAATAACACATATGGTACACAATTATATATCTGGATGAACTTGAAAAAAATAACATCTTTATAACTGTGGCATCCCTAAGTCTGTTTGTATTAGACTTCCAAAAAACAAAGAACATCCTCATTACATGAAAAATAACGAAGTTTTCTTTTTTCATGATCTTTTAAATTCGGGTCTAAGATTTTCACTCTACCCCTTGATTACCGAATGTTTTAAATACATCCAACATGTTATTCTCAACTCATGAGGTTTTACATAAAAAATAAAAAAAGTGTAATAATAACACTGGTGAGGTTTATTTTCGTCTGAGGGTAAGTTTGTAATTTTTGTTTGGAGATTTGTGGAAGTTTGTAAGTATTTAATGTTTGAGTAGTGAGTAGAGGAGAATTAAGCAGTCTGGTTGTATTTAATTTTCATTACCCTCATTTAATGTTGGTGGTTTGGTATTTATACCCTTACATCTGGGCCTTATGGGCTTTCAGGTCATGTTTAATGGACCCGGGTCAAGTTCAAGGACCCATGAGCTCTTAGTAGGAGAGCAGGCAGCTTAGTCAAGAAGTGTTTAGGTTTTAAGTACTTTGGTTCTTGTTCGAACAGTCCAATGGGTGAGGTGTTCAAACTGCCCTGTCCGGTTAGGTAGTTTTCGTCCGAACTGTCCCTGTCCGTAGAGGTAACAGAATCTGGACTCATCAGTATCCCCTTTTTTAGGTGTTTGTTCAAAAACCTTTGTCAAAACCTGAAAAACAGTCCGTTATCAGTAGCAGCTTCATCCGGACAGGTCTTTCGAATTGTGTTATGGTTTTATCCGGACTGAAAAAAGTCCTTTGAATCTAAACGGTGTTTTGCCAAAGTTCATGGGACACGTGTCTCTCTTTGGTTCGTTGCTTTAACCATTTTTTCACCTTGAATTTTGCACCCACCTTCTCTGAAAAGCAACCTCTTCATTAATGAAGGTGACATCAGCGCCGTCTTTTAATCATTGCTAATCCTTTCGAATTCTCCTAGGAATCAAGACTTCTTTTTGAGGTTTACTATAAATTAAGACACTTTTCCACTGTTTTACTATCACTTTCATTTTCACTTTGCTAATTTTCAGAGCTTTCTCTCTCAAACACAAGTTCTTTACTTTGGTTGTTTATGTTCACGGCTAGGAACGCTTTAATCAAAGGTGGGTGGCTCAATCTATCTGAACTAGAAAAAGCACAAAAAGTCGAAAGGGAAAGGCGCATCGCAGCAGGCTTACCCACTTCCCCCATCGACAAACCAGCAATCTCAGCTACAGAGCCTCACCATGGTTCTTCCTCCACAAAGGGTGTCAAACCGAAGAGATTGTTTCAAACTAGTCTTTCCCCTATCATCTCAGGTTGTTCGGTTGAAGAGTCAGAACCTACTGTTGAACTAGGTTTAACAGTTACCAGTTTTAAAAAACCTTCCCCATTCTTAGCCATGGGGTCAGATGCTGATACTTCTCCTAACAAGCTGGTTGATCGAAGAAAAGGGCGGTTTGTCAAAGGGCAGGCTTCCAAAGGCACCCCTTCGAAATCGGGCGCCAAGGACAGCAGTGCAGGGTCAGAAACACCCAAAAAAGTACCTAAGGACAGGCTGTCCGGTCGAGAGGCTACTGGTTCGAGCCCCCGAAGAGAAACGTCCACATCAGAGCCCCAGCCGGAGGCTAGAGTGCAGGAGAGCGCTGAAGCTCATCAGTCCGGTGGTCAGACTGAACCAACTTCAAACTCCCCCCCTCACTAAGACAACCGAAAACCCCTCCTCAATAATGGAGGAAATAATGGAGGACTCTATTGAAGAGGATTCATTCGAGTCCGAACCTTCCGGACAGACTGGTGGTGTTGTTTCTGCTCAGAAGGATAAAGGCAAGGAGAAGCTATGCTTAAGGCATCCAGATCTGTCGGAGTGTCTTGAAGGAAAAGTGGGACCTTGTTTCCACAAGGTCAATGTTAAATATCTTCTTGCCTTACAAAAGATCAATTATGCTTTCATCCATACAACTGAGTTGGGCCGGATGCGTACGAAGTGGGGGATTCGGGAGAACGTAAAAATTAGAATCCCCATAGACCTCGAGACCCCAATGGACTGCAAACTCAGTGAAATAGTCATCTTCACTGAGATTTTAAAATGAGGTCGGAGGTTCCCCTTAGATCCGGAGATAGTTAGGTATTTCCACCTCATCAAACTCTGCCCTAGTCAACTGAGCCCCAATGCCTGGTACACACTTATGGCCTGCATTATGGCCTCCAGGATCTCCGGGATTCCTCTACCAATGGAGGAGTTTGCAGCTGTGGCCAGTCTCTGCAGAAACCACCACATTCCCTTCTATCACTTCAATATGGGTGATAATTATAAAGCAGTGGATGATCTGCTTGAGTCGGAGAGAAATTGGAGGACTCAATTCCTGTTCGTAAGTGGTGCTTGGGAGAACGGGAGGAAAATCAAAGCCGGAGTCAATCCAAGTCTCCTCACCAGCAGATGGAGAAGTGATCGTAAGGCTCATACTTTAAATTCCTATTTCTACTTTTATTGAATTTGCTTAAACTGACTGGTCTTGTCTTTCTTCTTAGCAGAGCTACCCAAAGACTTTAGTGACTAATTGAAGGCTGGACAGATTACTTGCACCAAGATCAACACTTGGGCTGCCGAAAAGTGGGGAAACCGGTTTCACGATGCTTTCACAGGAGGCAAATTTGCAAGGTCTCACCTCTGGAACACTACTGGCCGGAGGGACTTGACCTGGGAAGAACTAACCACTCCACCCCCTCCGGATGTAGTCCTCAAGAGAACACACGAACCAGACGGGTCACTATACTTTCCAGGTCGAGCCAAGGCCCCAAGTAAAATGAAAGGCAAGAAAAAGAAGAGCAGGAAGAGCGCAATTGAGGCTAACCCTGCTGATGTGGAGGAAAATGCTCCAGAAACCGAAGAGAGGCCAGCTCCAAGTCAGATTAATGCTGCTCTCCTAGAAGTGGTGGAACGGGAGAGTGCTAGGGGAGAGGTTGGGTCTCCTAAACCTCCAAGGGTCCCAAAGAGAGACCAAAAACGTGGAGCAAAAAATAAAGAGAGGGAGGCCAAAAAGAAAAGACCTCCAAGGGTGATGAATTGTCTCTCTGGCCTACGGAGCCTTTCCCTCCGGTTGACCCTACTGATCCAACCAAAGCAGAGGAGATCCTTAATGATTTTCACACTGACAAGGTCGGAGGAGGAGACCTTAGCATTGATGGTGTTGACATCACAGGGCTGGATGGACTTGGTGACTATTTTGCAAACCTTCCCAGAGACGATTTTGCTGGGCCTTACCTCCCTCCAAGCACTTCGAACACCGTTACTTTTAATGGTAAGACTTTTACTGTTTCAAGTGAAAGGGACATTATAGCCCACTCTATATCAAGTAATGTTCAGCCAGTGCTTGTTTTAGAGAAACAAGTTCGAGGTCAAGCAGATATTATCAAAGATCTCAAATCTGACAAAGAGAGACTGTCCGATGATCTTCTTACTGCCACTCAACATGCTGACATTCTAAAGGGAGAAAACGAGGAGCTGAAGAAGAGCCAAGAGGGGTGGACGACAAAGGTTGCCACTCCAGAAGACACTATCAAGGAGCTCCGGGAGAAGTTGTCCGGATTAGAGAAAGATCTCACCTCTTCAAAAGAGGAGGCAAATGCCAAGGATCAAGTCATCCACAACTTGACAAATGACAAGATTGCGCTTGAGAACACAGTGTCCAAGGCTGCAAAGGAGAAAGCTGATCTGCTAAAGGAGCAGGAGGCCAAAATTCAGACCAAGATCGATGCTTATGCCAACAACGTAATAGATACTCAAGAGCAAATGTATGCCAAGGTGAAGTCGGACATGGTCCTGCTCTTTCATGAGAAGTTCCCGAAGAGGAACCTGGGAGATTTGTGGCTTCATGTAGAGTACGAAGACCTTCCCTTCCACACCATGGCTGATGGAGACTTGCATGATTATTCCAGTGCTTCCTCCTCTGACGAAGAAGAAAACACCGGGGAGGGCCCTCACGAAGAGAAAGACGATCCCAAGAAGAAGAAGAAGAAGACAAGTGAGGCTGAGCCATCTTCAAAGGCTCAGTCTTAAATTATGAATTATCTTTTCACTTTTCATGTTACCTGAACTAAAGTCCTTGGAAGGCCATCGCATTTTTGTTATTGTGTCCAGCATTTGACCGGATAGATATTTTTTTTGTTTGACAATTGAAAAGTCCTTGGAAGGCCAAGGCACTTAGGTTATTGTAATGAATATCTTTGTTTTGCACAACTCTTGCATTCTTCCATAGTTTATTTTAATTTTGGTGGCTAGTGTTTAAATAGCCCTTAGTTATTCCATAAATATTCTAAAGCGAGAGTGTTTAAACTTCTCCGATGACAAATGTTTAAGTAGTCATCTTCAATTCAATCTGGATGGTGTGACAAAAAAACAAAGTAAGAACACTTCAAATTTTTTAAGAAGGTATCAAGTTTTATAAAAAGCCCGGACACCTCATTAAAACCTCCCCGCGCCACCAGGGTAGGAAAGAGTATGCCCCCAAATATTTACATGGATTTTTAAACAAGTAAATATTTACATTGTTCCTACTCTAAGTACATCCGGAGATGTTCAATATTCCAAGGGTGATTCAAAACCCTTCGATCTTTATCTTCTAGCCAGTATGTTCTAGGTTTGAGCCTCTCAATGACCATATATGGTCCTTCCCAAGTTGGGTCTAGTTTGCCGAGCAGCTTCTCTTTGGTGTGTAAGAAGACCTTCCTTAACACCTTGTCCCCCAGCTGAAAATATCTTCTTCTAACTCTAGAAGCAAACCTGCTTCTCATCAAACCCTAATAGTGTGCAGCTCTAAGGTGAGCCTTAACTCGTCTTTCTTCTATTAGGTCAAGCTGACCCCTGATTGCCACTTCGTTAGCTTGTTCGGAGAAATTGTGAACTCGAAAAGAAGGGAGAGTTGCCTCTATGGGAGCTATGGCATCCATCCCATAGACTAAGGAAAATGGTGACTCTTGTGTTGCAGCCCCAGGAGTAGTCCGGTAGGCCCACAAAACGTCTTGTAAATAGCTTGGCCATTTCCCAGCAGCCCCTTCCAAATTTTTCTTTAAACCGGACAGTATAGTTCTGTTAGCCACTTCAACCTGACCATTTGCTTGTGGTGGAAAGGTGAAGAGAAACAATGTTGTATACCCCTTGAGGCACAAGAACTCTCCATTTCCCTATTGTCGAACTGTGGTCCATTGTCTGTCGTTATCTTTTGTGGAACACCAAATCTGCAACAGATGTTGGATAAAATGAATTTTATGACAGCTTTCGATGTCGTTCCTTCCAGCGGGGCTGCTTCAATCGACTTTGAAAAATAATCTATAGCAACAATTATAGTTCTGCGTCCTCCGGACGCCATAGGAAGAGGTCCCACCAAATACAATCCCCATCGAGCAAAAGGTATAGGCTCAGAAATTGACTCTAAAGGGATGGTTGGGACATGAATTTCATTACTATATCTCTGGCACGGATCACACCTTCTTACCGGCTCCTTAGCATCTTGCATTATAGAGGGCCAATAATAGCCAGCCAGTAAAACTCTCTTTGTTAGAGTCCTGAATCCACAGTGAGCTGATCCCTTACCATCATGCAATTCGGAGAGGACTACTTGAGACTCATCATCTCCCAAACATCGCAAAACAGGTTTACTGTAAGACATTTTATACAGAACGTCCCTTAGTATGATAAAACCACGAGCTTTGTGCTTCATTTTTCTTGCTAGTGATTTATCCGGAGGCAAGATGCCATCGGAGAGATACTGCAGGAGAGGGAATCTCCAATATCGAGGCTGTTTCATCTGTACATCGAAAATTTCTTCCTCTTTGCTCACATTGAGTTGAATGGAAGGGCACTCCAGCACATGGATCCAACAATATGACTCAGTGTATGCTATGGTGGCCAAGGAATCTGCTAGTTCATTCTCTATCCGGGGTATATGCTCAAAAACAATGCTTTTGAACTTAAGTACCTCATTTTTAAGAAGAAGTAAGTACTTCACTAGTTGCTCCTTTTTGGCCTCAGATTGACCTTGCGCATGGTGGATTAGAAGCTGGGAATCGCTCATCAGCTTGACCCTTTTGGCCCCACAAATATAAGCTAACTTTAAAATAGCTATAGCTGCTTCGTATTCAGACTCATTGTTGGAAGCCCTAAAAGCAAAACATATGGCATGGTACATTTTGTCACCATATGGAGAAGTCAAGCACACTCCTGCACCACATCCCATAGTACTGGATCCACCATCTGTTCGGACAACCCATACCTTTTTGTCTTTCATTTCAGTAGTCTGCTCCGTATCACTATCAGAGTGGAATTCAACTAAAAAATCAGCTACAGCTTGGGCTTTGATTGCTGTTCGAGGAGCAAAATCAATATCGAAGTCTCCCAATTCCACTGACCATTTAGTCATTCTACTTCAAATGTCTGCCTTCTGAAGAACATTCTTCAAGGGAAAAGATGTCCGGACGATAATAGGAAGAGCCTAAAAATAAGGCCTCATCTTCCTTGGAACAATTATCAAAGCTAATGCTAATTTTTTGAGCTTTAAATAGCGTTTTCTGCATCTATCAAGCTCTTGCTGATGTAGTACACCGGATGGGGGTAATTATCCACCTCTCTTACCAATACAGCACTGATGGCACAATTTGAAACTGCCAAGTATACGAAGAGTGTCTCTCCATCAACAGGTTTAAATAAAGTCTTGGGGGAGGACATATGTTTCTTAATCTCATTGAAAGCCTCATCACACTGTGAAGTCCAGTCAAATCCCTTTGCACCCTTTAAAGTTTGAAAACACAGGACACATATGTCCGAAGATCTTGAGATGAATCAATTTAAAGCAGCCAACCTCCCAGTCAACCGTTGTACTTCTTTAACATTCCGAGGAGGCTCCATTTGGAACAAAGCATTAAGCTGGTCCGGATCGGGTTGTATCCCTTGCTCACTTATTATATAACCTAGGAATTTCCCGAACTGCACTCCGAACACATATTTTTATGGATTTAGCTTTAAATTCACTTTTACTAAATTAGCAAAAGTTTCTTGGAGGTCTGCCAAGTATAGTTGTTCATCCATACTTTTCACCATCATGTCATCAATGTATACTTCCATATTCCTTCCAATTTGATCAGCAAAGGCTTTGTTCACCAATCTCTGATAAGTAGCCCCAACATTTTTCAATTCAAATGGCATCGCCTTGTAGCAATGAAGACCCCTGTTAGTGACAAATGTGGTATGCTCCTGATCCTTCAAATCTACTTGAATCTGATTATACCCGGAGAAAGCATCCATAAAAGATAGTAGCTTATTTCCAGAAGTGGAATCTACCAGCTGATCAATCCGGGGGACTTGATATAAATATTTTCGGCAAGCCCTATTGAGATCTGTGAAGTCAATGCACATACGTCACTTGCCATTTTTGTTTTTCACCAAGACTGGATTGGCAGTCCACAAAGGATATTGAGACTCCTTTATATGCCCCCATTTTTGTGAGCCTGTCAACTTCTTGAACAATAACATCAGCCTTTTCCTTGGAAAATGCCCTTCTCTTTTGTACCACATGTGCTATGTCTCACCGAATGGATAGGTGATGCAATATAATATCTGTTGGAACCCCAGTTACATCCGCATTGCACCAAGAAAAAACATGTTGATGGTCTTTTAGAAACTTCAACATTTTATTCTTCAGTTCGGACGACATTTTGGATCCTATCTTAACACTTTTTCCTTCTTCTAAAGAATGTGATTCAACTTCTTCAACCGGTATCAATACTCCAGGGGTCTCTCTGGAGTCATCAATTTCACCTTCACCCCCAGAAAGCCCCTCAAACTGCTATTCTTCGTTGATACGAACTGCCCCCAGCGTCCGTGGAGCCAGCGTTGTAGCATAACACTCTCTTGCAACCTTTTGACTGCTTCAGACAACTCCCACTTGTCCTTGAACAACATATTTCAAATATTGGTGGACTGTCGAGGCCACTGTATGCATCCTAGAGAGCCAAGACCTCCCTAAAATAGCATTATAACAAGTGGGATAATCCACCACAATAAAAAGTATCCTAACCATCTTCTTGAAAGGGCCCTTGCCCAACAAAACTTCCTCTTCGAACTCCCCGATCACATCTGCTAAGCTCCCAGTGAAACCCATAATTGATCTGTCTGAACGCTGAATTACGGCTGGATTTTTCATCTTTTTGTAAGTGGTTAAGAAGATGATATTGGCTGAGCTTCTAGTATCCACCAGCTTTCCTCTTTCAATCAAGTTCTGAACTTCTTGTTTCAAGGCTATACAATCGTCAGTGGTATGGCCAGTATCATTATGGTACTGGCAGAAAGAGTTGTTACGATGTTCCTAGGAGATTGTAGTGCGGTCGGTCTTCTATAGTGCACTTCTTCCTTAGTTTTATCATAAATGGTGGCCACACTTTATTTTAATTCTGCAAACCACTCCGGTTGAACCCAAGGCCCTCTCTTATTTCTAGATTGTTGACTCTGGGCAGGTGCAGCTGGCTGAGATTGAGCTTTAGCCCTGTTATGCCCCTCTCCAGTCTCCCTTGCCTTGTTCCCGAACTGATTTTGATTGGGGTTTGGTGCAACCGGGGAAGACCTCACGTGCCTGTGCACTCTAGTTTTCTTTGTTTCATCAAAATTTATTTGCTTTCCAACTTGATTCAGCAAACCTCCCCAAGTCATGGCTTTCTTTCTGGTCACCGAATCAGCCAAATTTCCAGGGTTTAAGCCCTGTCTCAAGGATGCTATTGCTACTTGCTCGAAGCAATCAGCCAACCCATTTTTGGTGTTTACAAAATGATTTATGTATTCTTTCAATGATTCGTTTGGATATTGGGCACAATGGATTATTTTGTCCCCATTGCCCTTCAACTTTTTACTCCCAACAAACTGCCTTCGAAAAGCCACCCAAGAGGTATCAAAATTCTTGATGCAACCTTGAGGTAGGCTGTTATACCACTTTAGAGCACTCCCCGTAAAGGATTGGGAGAATTCTGTACAGAGTAACTTGTCGTCATCATCAAAATTCATCATGAAGTTTTTAAATTGCTCCAAGTGGTTGTCTGGATCAATACTGCCATTGTATTTCTCCATTTTGGTGCTATCGAACCTCTTAGGGAGGTTTCCGGACAGAATCTTGGAAGAAAATGGAGATTGTCTCCAATTCCGGCCACGACTGAACACAGTATCCTCATTGGGAGTTGCAAAGATACCTGGTTCGTCGTGGAAGGAAAAAGGATCCATCAGCATCCGGTCTACATGCCTCCGGCTGTGAGATGATCCTTTGCATATATTCTTCTTCAATTTCCCATGTCTATCCCTTTTTCTTGAATACTTTTTAATCAACTTTTGCTTCTTTTTTGATCGGCCCTCATCACTGCTGGAGGACAAGGACTCTTCAACTCCATCCTGGTCCGAGGAGCTACCAGAAGACTCTGAATCTAAGTCAGAACTCTCCACTGGTTTAGACCGGTGAGAATTTTTGGAGCTAGCGTGAGTCTTCTTGGTACTCACATGAGTCTTCGAAGGCTCATACTCTCTAGGGTTGTCGGTATGATGAGCGACTGATGCCTTTGACTTCTCTTTCATGCCCATCTTAGCCTTCTCTTCCCTCAGAGCTTCTATCTCACCCTTTAATCTATCACGCTCCTCGATGGTATATTCATCATTTTCACCCACCACTTCAAGAAAGGTTGGCGGTACTTCCGGGGGGTCCGGATTCATTCAGACTGATTTTTCCTGTTGGTTTCGAATGCTTGATTCAGGCACGGTCGTTCTCCCACTGTGGTCGCCAATTCGGTGAGGTTTATTTTCGTCTGAGGGTAATTTTTTAATTTTTGTTTGGAGATTTGTGGAAGTTTGTAAGTATTTAATGTTTGAGTAGTGAGTAGAGGGAGAATTAAGCAGCCTGGTTGTATTTAATTTTCATTACCCTCATTTAATGTTGGTGGTTGGGTATTTATACCCTTACATTTGGGCCTTATGGGATTTCAGATCATGTTTAATGGACCTGGGTCAAGTTCAAGGACCCATGAGCTCTTAATAGGAGATCAGGAAGCTTAGTCAAGAAGTGTTTAGGTTTTAAGTACTTTGGTTCTTGTTCGAACAGTCCAATGGGTGAGGTGTTCGAACTGCCCTGTCCGGTTAGGTAGTTTTCGTCCGAACTGTCCCTGTCCGTAGAGGTAACAGAATCCAGACTCATCAAACACAACAAATAAAATTATAATAATAGGTATAAACTAACCTCAAAACCTAAACTCATATGCCTTTGAGAAATATCTATAAGAGAGACATAAACATGATCATCTCTTTTACTAGCTAGTGTGGAAAATTGAGTAGCAATCTCATGAATTTGATCAAATGAAAACTTCAAACTTGATGGCCCACGCGGTTAAAAAATTACCTTGAAGGGATAAAGTAACATTTGAACTCACAGATACACAAAATTGAGGAAAAATAAATCCAGGAAGAGAAAAATAAGACACATATTGACTAACCTTAGATAAATTGCTATCAACAATGATAGGACGAATAGGTAAAATATCCACACTAATTCTAGAAAAATCATTAGACAAAACATAAAAAACTTGGAAATATAACACATGGTACTGAACATCCAGTGGTTACAACTATATTTTCTTTAAGATTTACCCTTCATATAAAGTAATCGAGGTGGTGATTGACTTATATAAGAGACAATCACAATATCATATATTTTGGACACGTTACTCCAAACTTCTTCTAACATAAAAGAAATGGGCTCTACAGAAGGAGGTCCTTGATACAACAGAAAAATCCTTCTTCTTTTGGTCACGATGAAGATAAATAAGATCCTTACGATCACAATGATAGGTTACCTAAATTTTGGTTTCAACATTGCTCATCACATAATCAAGATCAAGTTTAGGTAACGAACCCACCATATATGCCGCATACCCTTTCAAGTGGGGTAGGAGAATAAGTTTAAAAAATATTGAACGAACTAGAATCTAAGACAACATCCAAAGAAAGCGTCAAAGTAGTTATACATAATGCAAGAGTATTTTGATGCTCAGTCACTACAGTAAAAGTTTCCTCACTACCACCCTCAGTATTTGGCTCAACAACATCTACAATAGAGGGGCATGGATTCCCCTCAAGATATGACTTTTGCCTATTGTTTGGGGACTCAACTCCTTCGTTCCAACTGATGGTGACTAGTATCAAAACAGAGTCATCGACGGTAAGAAATCAAGAAAAAAGAAACAAAATAGTAGATATATAAACCATAAACCTAGGTTAGATTATAAGAGACTTAGTGAAAAAAAATAATTCTCAATTACGATTCAAAAAGTCTGACAACAAAAATAAGGTTTGAGAGCCTTTTATAAAAGTCTCGAAACCTTACCCACAATTACAAATTGTTCCTCAAGAAATAAAATAAAGCACAACCTAATTTCAAAGTGATTGAATCTGGTTAAATATTTTAAATAAATCTAACAAAAATAGGAAAATGCAGAAAATTAACGAAAACAACAAAAAGAGGGCCTAAACGGTGGACTTTTGGGGCATGAACTTCATCACGAGGATTTTCCCTCCTGATATTTTTGAAAGTTGTTGAGCTTCTCCACGCATTAAATTAAAGTGGTCGCAATACCTAATTCGAATAACTGAGCCCCAAATAAAGCCCATTTCCGTTTAACAAAAAATGACAAATAACCTTGGGCTTGTGAAACTACATCATCCTCTCCTTCTTTGAGAGAAATCGCCCACGAATTATTAGCTTCATTATCCTCATCGGTATTGGTAAATGATATCAGGTGCTTCATGTTTGAGACATCATGGGTCTTCATGTTGTTGGGTAGGTTTAACTTGTATGGATTGGGATTAATATTCACAATGATTTCAAACAAACCGACCTTCCTTGCAGCAAGTTTATTTTATTCATGTGCAGGATAACGATCTCTGGTCAAGAATACCCATATAAAATGCCCTACTGCAAAATCCACCAAGCATCGATTCTTATCAGCAACAACCTTGTACTTCTGAGTTGTCTCCTGAAGGCTTTTTCTCGTGTTCTCATGGATCTCTCATAGATGAATGATGGTGGTTTCCATCCTGGCTGGAACCTTGTCAATAGTTGGGAAAGCCAAATCCATATAACCATGTGGGTTATAACCATAGACTACTATGAAAGGACTATAATCAGTACTTCTCTTGGGATTCTCATGATTTCAAGTTCCTATAGACCTTTTTACGCAACATGTTTCCTAGCGTGCAATTAATTACCTCGGTTTCGTCGTCTGTCTGCGGGCGATATGCGTTGCTACAACTCAGCTTTGTGTTTGTAACGCGCCACAAAATCCTCCAAACCGCGTATCGCGATCATAAATGATATTCAGGGGTGGGCCATATAAGCGGTAAACCTTTTGGAAGTATAAATTAGCAACATTCACGGCATTTGTGGTTTTATTGCATGCAATACAACCATCACAAAAATAGAATTGTTACATCTTTGCGTTCTCGGCAGTCAAGAGACGAAATCCATGCTAACACTTCTCCACAATCTCTCTGGTATTGGGAGTGGTAAGTATAGAGTTGCGTTAAAGGACGTGTCTTCTGCCATCTGGCCAACCCGACAGCCAACTACAAAACAGATAAAATATCTCCTCAAATACGTCCATAAGAATTGACTTGATATAGAGTGAAGGGTTTCATTTCTTCCACCGTGTACCTCGTTTTATCTCTCATGTACAATCGGTAATCTCAAACTTCCTTGAGGAATATAAAGTAAGTTACCTTTGAAGAGGTAGTCATTTCTCGCTACAAAATCTATTCTCAGACCTGTCAGGACGTCCTCTAGAATATAACCAAAATATGGATACTCAGGAGATCCTTCATCATCTTGAATCCCACAACCCCTCCTTCCATACGAACTCATCATACTCCATCGGCTCAGTGCATCAGCTAGGCGGTTAACTACCTCTGAAGTATGCTTGATAGAAAAGGTAAATTATTGAGTAAAGCCCCAAGAATATATCATGAAGAAAACTTCTCTTGAATTTGTAAATACTTCAAGGCATCATGACCGGTGTATAGTACAAAGTCGTTATAGGCCAAGTAGGAACCCCCAGTGCTTCAAAGCCCGCACTACTACATAAAACGCATTGTCATAGGTGTTGTAATTGAGTTTTGCTCCACTTAACTTCTCACGAAAGTAGGCTACAGGTTGGCCTCGTTGCCTGAGTACACCTCCAATGCCCTGTCTAGATTTATTACAATACAGTTCAAACCCTGTAGGAAAATCAAGTAGAAATAGAATAGGTGCAGTGACCAGTCTTAACTTAATATCTCTAAACGATGTAGTTTCTTCAGGGATCCAACAAAATGTCTTGCCCTTCATACAATCTATAATAAGATCCATAATAATATTGAAGTTATAGATGAACGTCCCGTAGAATGAAACCAGTTCATGGAAAGAACCGACTTCTATTATATAATTAGGCGTATGCCACTTACGTATTACTGACAAACCATCCTTTGAAACAACATACCCAAGGAATAGAACTGAATCCCTCTTAAAGGTACACTAGTCGAGTCCCCATAAAAAAAACCAATACTTCACGTAAGTGTTGGAGGTGCAGCTCCTCCGTAGTACTATATATCATAATATCATCATAGTACAAAACTAAAAAAAATCTAATGAATGGACAAAATACCTAGTTCATAACCCTCATAAATATGATAGGAGCATTGGAAAGGCTGAATGGCATGACCATCCATTCAAACAAACCTTCTCTGGTTTTAAAGGGAGTATTCTACTCATCTCCCATGCGAATACGAATATGATGATATCCTCTCTTCAAATCTAGTTTCTTTAACACTATAGCATAATTCAATTGATCCTGTAAGGGATGGAAAACCAATACCTAACTATAATTTTATTGATAGACCGACTAGCCACACACATCCTCATTGAGCCATCCTTCTTTTGTGTTTGTAGTGCGAGAACCTCACAAATACTGAGGCTCTCACCGATGTGGCCTTTAATTAATAGTTCTTCCACCTGTCTGTAGAGCACTTCATGCTCCTTTGGACTCATCCGATAGTGTAGTCAGTTTGGTAGACTAGCACCCGTATAGTAGGTCAATATGGTTTTGGATGTCTCTTAATGGAGGAAGACATGTAGGAAGATTATTGGAAAACACAAAAGCAAATTTTGCTAATAGCGAGCGAACACAATCAAGAATCCTAACAAACAGATCATCATTACATTCTTTAACCACCAATAGATAAACAATTACTGTATCACTAGTATGATTTATAAATGCTTTACGAGATAAAAAGTTCTCACTTGACTCATGTGATACAAGAAGTGCAGGGTTTAGAGATTTTTTGGATGGTGTTAATATGAATCTAATTCTATTCCATATGAGACTATAACGATTCTTCCTAACATCGTACATGACATTCTATTATATTTTCATGGTCGACATATCAATAAGTGACAAGCATCTATAGCAATAACATCACACCATGCTTTATCCTTATAGTTACCGACATAAAAAGACACAAGACATCTTTTAGAGATTGTTACCTCACTACATTTCTCTAACCATGCGAGTTTGTAGGGGTTGGGGTGGTCTTCTGTTTTGAGAGAAAATTTTGCATAGCCTTTTTGGATATCACGTTTTTGAAACTCCATGAATCAATTACGAATTTACATATCTTTTCCCTGATAGTGCAAGTTGACTGAAAGATATTGTTTCGCAGCCAATCATCCCCTTCACCTCTTGCCTTAGGCATAAAACAGACACGTCTTAAAACCAATGCATATCCAACATCTTCTCTAGTAATCTGGTCCGTTTGAACCTCATCAACAACATCCTCCACTTCCTCATCAAACTTTGGTTTATCTTCCACATAAAAGCCAACAGCTCTGGTGAACAAACCCCTAATTTGTTGTGGTTGTTTTTACAATTTCGTACAGTGGAAAGCAACGTTCCCTAGTTCGTCATAATGGTAGCACATAACCTACGAGGAATTACATGTGCGACTAAGGACCTGTGAGTTAGCACCTCCACGAATAGGGGAAGCAGTTGGTATTGCTAAGCTATGACCTGGAACTGTTCTTTTCAGAAACACTGTTAATGTTTTCATGACAATATATCCTCCATAAGGCCTTTTAAAAAGGGCTCTATCGAGATGTAGTGCATGTTGACGTGCTTCAGACACATTCACAAGATTGAACATACTCAGCTGGTCCTGAAAGTGTTGTTTCATCCCACCTATGTAACGAGATACTAATTGATATGTCAAAATAACAATATCCACACAATTTTGCAGCTTGAAAAAATTGGTAGTATATTCATCAATAGTCTTTGACCCTTGTTTAAGGTTTTGGAACTGCTGTTACATTATACGTGCATAATTGTACGGGAAAAATGTAGTCCTCAAGTGCTTCAAAAATTTATTCCAGGTTGTTATTGGTGGCTTACCTTACCCAGATCTGGACTATTTTAACTGCTGTCACCAAGATACAGCTCGGCCTCAAAACTTAGTTGCAACCAACTGTACCCGTTTTTCATATGGAGGCTCATTGAAATCAAGGAATTCTTCAACTGATACAATCCAATCTAAAAAGTCCTCCGATCTGAGACCTTTCTTCAACTCTAGGATCTCAAGTCTGAATCCGGATTCTCACCAGTTGTTGGCGTCTTCATCAAGATCTCTCATTGGCGGCTGCTCAAAGACATGTTCACGATAGTCTTTGGGGTAATACTAGCCTCTTTGTAGTTTGCTATAAGGAGAAAATGAATTCTACTTGCGGCCGATTTTTTCTCAGATCCACACGGTTGGTTGCGTGAAACTGGAGCTCGAAATCAAGTGGTTTGGTTGTTCAACAACCTATATATAGCCTCATGTACGCCCCTCATCTGGTTTCCCAACAAATTTATTTGTTCACTCATCTGGCTAAATGAATGTTTAATCTCCCCCCGAGCGACCGGTTCTAAGATTAGAAGAGTGGAATCCCCGCGCATGGATCTCTTTGGTGGTATATCTCCTTAACCCACGTCGTAGGAACTCTGTTGCTTTGATAACAACCGATGGCGACTAGTGTCGAAACAGAGTCATCGAATATAAGAAATCAAGAAGAAAAAAACAAAACAATGGACATATAAACCATAACCTAGGCTATAGTATAAGATCCTTAGAGAAAAAACAATTTTCAAATGCGATTTAAAAAGTCTAACCACAAAAATAGAGTTTGAGAGCCTTTCTATAAAAGTTCTCAAATCCGTACACCAAAATTACATATTGTTCCTCACCACATAAAATAAAGCACAACCTAGTTTCAAATTAATTGGAGTTGGTTAAGTATTTTAATTAAATCTAACAAAATAGGAAAATGAAGAAAATTAACGAAAATAGTAGAAAGAGGGCTTAAATGGTGAATTTTTGGGCATGAATTTCATCACGAGGTTTGTGATGCTTTTGAAATTCGTTAAACTTCTTGACGTGTTCGATTTCAGTGTTCACAATGTCTAATTTGAATAACCGAGCCCCAAATAAAGTCTGTTTCCGTTTGTCCAAAAGGGACATATAGCCATGGGCTTGTGCAACTACGTCGTCCACTCTCATCCACCAAAAGTGAATAAAGTTATCTCATCCTATCTAGGCCTTAAGTACTTACCATAAACTTTAAAGAATATTTTGAAGCATCAAATTCCACATCTAGAAATGCAGACCCCTTAAAGAACATTTTTTGGTGACCTTCATATCATATGGCTTCTTCTCAACACCCTCTTTTTTTAAAAATGAATTCAAAATTTATTTTATGGTAATAGCTTCACATAAAAAAATTTAATCACCAAACAACAAAAAAAAACCCTCATTTACATCAAGGCTAGATCCCAATATGCACAGAATGCTAAGGTTTTCAAATAGCAACGTAGGAGTTAGAAAATTTGGCAGTCTCTTCCACCAAAAGAGTATTTTCTGTTTAACACTCTTCAATCTCTGGTTTTTAATACGAGGTTTACTAATAAGAGTTGGAAACAAAAATATCAACAAAAATAAAGAAAAAATGAAAAAAAGTACTAAGAAAAAAAACTTACGCTTCGCAGACCATCTCATACGAAACATGGGTTTTTCCTGACCAAGCATAGACTCTCAGTTACAAAGAGAAAAACAAACTTTTTTCCCATATTATATTGGAATTGAGGAGATCAACAACAACTTTGGCAAAAGATTCCATTATAAAATGAAAAACATGTTTGTTTTGCGACTATATATTTTATGAGAGACAAGAAATTCATTTGATGAAAAATATTGACCAACCTTCTTCAATATGATGATAACAGACATCAGTAATCTCCATCAGTTTAGAGAAAGTTGAGACGACTAAATATGACTATCCTGTAAGAAGTGGAAAATATTTCACGCAAATGGAAATTGAGGCATTCGATCAAGAATAAGGTTAAAGAAAACTACTTCATCAGTGATGGCATCAAGTAGAGTCTTCTTATTTATAGGAATGGACCAATAGATAAGTTTCTATTAATATTTTTTTAATCAAATATATCGATATATGTAGCAAAAATTAAAATCTCTTTATGAGAATCTGATAAATTAACATGACAGAAACCAAGTATCATGAGGAGACGAAGATGCACTTATAGGACCACCCATTACATAAAATAATATTGGCAAAATCAAGAGAAGAAACAACAAGGTGAGAAGAAACAGGAATAACAAAAGGTGAAAATTTCTTACTTTTTACCTTTACATGGTTCTTTGTATGAGGTTTAGGATAAAATTGGCTAGAGGTTTTAGAATTATATTATCCACCAAAAAATCCAGCATTATCGGAACAACTAACCCGACCGTTAGGTTGTTAGAAGCTCCACTATTTATCTTTCATTTCCCATTTCACAAGAGAATATTAAAATTTGGAAATTAAAATGATAATTTGTGAAAAATAATGGAAGAATGGAAAATGAAGAAAAATAAAATTCGCAAAATAATGCAAAGAAACAAAATTTTAAAAAATGGTTCATTTATAAGTGAATGTATGAACTAATATAAATTTTTATCTCGTTTCTAAAATTAATTGAAAGAAACATTGAGGATCAATATCACAAAAGATAAAGAGGGTATACGTCCATACTTAAAACAAAAAACTTCAACACGAATTGGCATGCTTAATTAAAATAATATAAAAAAACCTCATACTTCAAGAATCTAATCGATTGAGAATAAAAAGTATTAAAATATACTACTTATAAAAACAAAGAAATACTTCTCATAGTCTAACTTTTCCCGAGTTAGCATTGTCCGCCTCATTTGACTAAGCAAAAATAAATATTTTTTTACATATGTATATCTTTAGTTTTTACCACTAGTCTTCACGAAGAACTAGGGAGGGTTATGTAAGACATGTCCATAGAAAAAATAATTATGGAATAATAAAAAATATTTTCAACAAAAATAATGCAATGAAAAAAACATATTAATTGTTTCATCCTGTCACAATGCTACTGGAATACCTTTACTTCAGGATTCACCATTGCAGAACATGACCCACCATGACCCATTAAGCAAAAAATAATAATTCATAGACACATGACAATCCTTATCTATTCCTTTGCCAATTTTAAGGTGGTTACTCAAGCACAATCAACAATAAATTGAAGCTATATAAAGCAAATTAAAACATAAAAGCCAAATGTTATCCAAACAAACAAGATCAGAAGCACTCTTCCATATATAGTAAAATATATTTTAACAAATGCAGGAAATGATTTTTAAAAAATAATAGTCGCTTCAACAGAAAGAAATGACGTGTCGACTAATGTTAAAATCATTTCTGATACCATTGAGCTAGTCTTTCTTCCTTACTCGCGTAAGGACTAAAGCCACTACTAGTAAGAGTGTAATTAGTCCGGTTCAAAAAGCATCGGTCCATAAGCAATCTAAGAGACTCAAACAAAAATACAATTTGTTGTGGAATCTAAGTAGCGAAAGGTATTTCATTAAATATTTCGGAGATATATGATAACAATAGGCCTATAAATAAAAATTGAACCATTATTAAAATAACATACAATTCACTATTTTTACTTTTATTTTGACAATAACCATCTACGGACTCAAACTTTTTTTTTTCATTTAAATTTATTTTCGGCGTCGGTTAAGTTTAGATATATGAAATAATCTATATCAATAAGTATTAAATATTTTTAAAATATATTATTTAGTCGGTAATTGAAATTAATATAGTATATATATTTTTAAAATATTAATTTTAGTTTTAATTGTTGATCTTTTTCAAATTTTATTTATTTAAATTTTATTTTATAATTAATTTTGTCTGTTTCGATCCATTAATTTTTTCTAAAATAATACATTTATTTTAATATATATATATATATATATATATATATATATATATATATATATATATATATATATATATCTTTAATTTTTTATTCAGAAATTACACCTAAGGTACTCATTCAACTATTTTATTGTCATCTAGTATCCAAGGTTTGATCAATTATCTCTTAATACCCATCTCAACTACCTAATTACCACCTAGTACCTAACATTATTTTAATACCATAACTACCCTCACCATTCATGAACAACCACGTAACCAAAATTTCTCTTTCCTATTTTTTTTAAAGATCTGTATCTTTCAAACCGGAGCTTGAAAAAAATAAATGAAAGTACGATCGCTTTTATTTTTTTTAAATGAACAAAACTAGATCCATTGATGATATTTTTTTATTTTAAAATAAAATAAAATTTCACCAGTAACAACTCTTAGGATATCCTAAGAGTTGTTAAGGAAATTCTGAGTTGCAAACAATTCTCATGATATCCTGAGAGTTGTTTAGGAAATCCTGAGTTGCAAACAATTCTCATGATATCATGAGAATTGTTCAGGAAATCCCGAGAGTTGCAAACAGTTCTCATGATATCTTGAGAGTTGTTCAGGAAATCCTGAGTTGCAAACAATTCTCATGATATCTTGAGAGTTGTTCAAGAAATCCTGTGCTGCAAACAATTCTCATGATTTCCTGAGAGTTGCTCAGGAAATCCTAAGCTACAAACAATTCTCATAATATCATGAGAGTTGTTCAGGGAATCCTAAGTTGCAAACAATTCTCATGATATCATGAGAATTGTTCAAGAAATCCTCAGAGTTGCAAACAATTCTCATGATATCATGAGAATTGTTCAGGAAATCCTGAGAGTTGCAAACCATTCTTATGATATCCTGAGAGTTGTTCACGAAATCCTGAGTTGCAAACAATTCTCATGATATCCTAAGAATTGCAAACACCTCGAAGTACCAGCGGGTATATTTGGTCGAGGGTATTTTTGTCCAAATTTCAATTCGAGGTATCAAGTTACACTATCCAAAAAGCGGATACCACTGGATAATTATATAGTTGAGAAAGTATTTGGGGGTACTTTTCTCTTTTTTATTTACTTAAAAAAATATTCAAATTGAGAAATAGTTTGTTTAATGTTTTTTAATTTTTAATTATCTTTTATTTTTATTTTATAATAATATACCATACAAAACCTAATATTTTTACAGTATAATAAAACAATATAAAAACACTTTTATAAAACAAATATATCTAATCTTATACAAATTAATTAATTTCGATAATAATTTAATAAAATTAATAAACACCTTTACCAAAACAACCTCTAATTGTAATTATTACGTAATAACTAAAGCTTTGGTCGAATGTGCAGTGATTTATTAAAATACAATATACAAACTATATATTTAATAATAAAATTCATCATTTGTAACTCTCCACATCTTAAAACCTTTTTTATACAGGGGAATTTCTTTGAGAGGGAGAGATAAAAGTCATTTAGAATGGGTCAAGACTCTTGCTTATTGACTTAGCCAGTTCATGTACCTTTCTAACGATGTTGTTTCAATTATAGATAAATAGCAGAAGCCGGCATATATATATATATATATATTTTATTTCTAAACTTTGTTGCATACTTATTTTATATATTAAAGAGTCTTTCAAACAATATACATATATAACCATTCAGAAAGGAACACTTAAATCCATGGCTCATTCTTGATAAGCTATAATATAAGTTGATAGTTAACAAGTTGTCGATTTTTATTTATTTTATTACCGTTGAAGTAGCAGATAAATATATGTTTACTAGTATGTAACGTGGTTCTTTTATTGACTATATTCTTAATTGAAAAGGTTTAAGTTGAATTAGCTTTAGTCGAACTTTCAGTTGCTGACAATTTCGTAGGGTTTATATATAAGAATATTATCAATAGAATATCGATAAATAAAAGAAGTAGATGGTAAATATTGATAAATATATGATAAAATGCTATAAAAGTATAATTTAATAGTTTTTATATTTTTATTACTAACAAAATTGAGATATATAAACAAGTATTTAGGTTGTGAACTCCAACTTTAAATTATATACTTCAAACTATAAATTGTTATAATAAAGTTTAAGATTTTTTTTTTCTTTAATTTTTTTTCATACAAATAATTAAAATTTAATATATAGAGTTAAAATTATGATTTGATGTGAGCACTACCCATAAATATCTAACAAAGTACAATATTATTACATATTTTTCAAAATTGGCAAACTACCTAGAGATATTAAAACCATAAAATTGGACAAAAATACCATTTTAGTATAAATAGAGCTTTTTAACCAAAATTATTTTTTTTCTTTTTGTAACCTCGAACTTTTCACTTACTTTCTCGCTCTTCTCTTTGTGAACCAACTTCAACCCAAAAATCACGAACTTCAATCCAGAAATCACGAACGACCTCTACTTCTACGATTTTGTTATTCGAACTTCGATTTGAAACTCAAATTCTTTGTTCGACATATGATCAAGCACCACCTCTCTCAAACATATCTCTAAACGTCTGAAGTAACTAGGTACAATTTTTATAGTTTTTTTGTAAGTTGCATGGCTTAGGTTTAGGAAGTGTTGAAAATGATAAATAGGTTGTTAGTTATGATTCTCCATGAAATATACCTTTGTACTTTCATTTTTTATAAACCAGGGCTTTGAAAGTATGAAAAGCTCTCAACTTTTTCATTTGATGTGTTACATTTTAGTCATTTGGTTCAAATGTCTTGTCTAATGTCATATTGTCTGTTGTTTTGAATGTCAATTTTGGGTTTATTCAGTTCAAAGACTAAATACAACAATATCTCGCATCTTCTTTGTCTACCATGACCACATATCGCGTTATTTTGCATGGTTTCATCTGTGTTTTTCACTTGTATATCATCTTACCACATGTTCTTTGTTTTCAACCATGTATCGCAAATTCGCATGTTTGTTTGTGCATGACACGTTTTTAGGATGTCTCGCATGTCCCTTATGTCTGGGCTCCCGGTAGTTTAGATATTGAAGGTTTCCCATATGTATATGACATTAGTCTCGCATATTACCTAATGCATATAGATATAAATGGTCCAATAATTTTCAGGAGCATTTGGAACATTTCGTTTCTGAGCAGAAGAGACATTTCGTCCACAATGGACTCTGATAAGTGAGATTTCGAGTCAGTCTTTACATAATCTTCTTATGTCCGAAGAAATGATTCTTTTTAATCGAATAACCTTTTTATTTTAGGTGACGAGTGAAATATTGGATCTAATTTGATTCTTGTTTGTAATTTTTCATTCTTCATAAAACAATAATTGTCTTTTCAGCACTTATAACTAGTGTAGCCATATTTCTTATATCATTTCTTGCATATTCCTTCAATTGGCATTGCCATGCTTGTTATACCTTGTCTCACTTTTTTTTAATAATTGTTCTTGTGTTTTTTGTAGGAAAACTGACTCATATAATATGCCATTATAGATCTGGTATAGTGAGCATACTAAATTTAATGAAAGAGAAGGTTGTCATTATAAATAAACACACATAATCCGCTAAGGCAACGCCATTATATACCATATTTAAGGCTTCATCTGATTTGCGGAAGGAGAATTTCAAAATGAAGAAGTATTACCAAATAATCACTAAGATCATCAAAAAATACTTGATAAAAGACGACTCTATCGTCTTGGGGTCCAAATATGTTAAAATCACCGTCAAAGATGTGAAGAATATCTTTAAACTAAAGGAGGCTACAAATTAGATACAAAAATGGTCAATAAGTAAAGTCTTTGATCATCAAAAGATATTTTTATCACAAAAATTGAAGAAAAATGAGAAAAAATAAATCAAAACCAATAACAATGAATTTTATAAAGGTATAACTTTATCATTAATCTCACAATATTTGTGACGTTTGTATCATATGTTTCAGTTGTAGATAGGCTTGGTCAAGTATCGCTTGATATAGTTGCAATAGTCTCGCATATTTAGTCAGATATAGTCTCACATTATAGTTTTTTGCTCCAGTGTAGCATGTTCTGGTTGCAGTAGTCTTGCATCAATCTTTTTTATTTTTTAAAGTCTCACATGTATTTAATAGATTTTTCTTATCATCGTGCTATATTTTACATGATATAATAAACAAATTCATTGTTGCAAGGGGGGTCAAGGTGGTTATTTTTTCGATTTTTTAATGTGTTTTACATTGTTCTATGCAGGATCATGAGATGTACTAGGCATAACAACGCTCTATTATGTTAAAGAAATTGAAAATACTAAAGAATTATGATTGGTCAATTTGGAGCAATCAAGGAGAAGCTTTAATGGTTTATTAGATGTGTTTTACTTTTAATGGTTAGTATCTTGTTCCATAATTAAACAAGAAAAAAAGATGTAACGATGCTGGTATATTTTTTAATGCAACCATTCATCATGAAGCACACAACCGTTACGCAAGGAGAAGAAATGTTCAGACATGATTCCAATATGCTACAAATGGTATAGATTGAAACCAAAATCATCAAACTTGGATTTGATTCAGAACATGAAGCATCTTAGAGATGAACATGTATCGCATGTTTTGGTTGCAATAACAGTGCATATAGTATTAGTTCCAAGTATTGCATGCTTTGTTACGTTAGTCTAGTATGTTTAGTTGCAATAATCGCACATATACTAATTAATTAAGACTCGCATGTAGTGTTTGAACAAGCCTCGCATATTGTACTGAACTAAGCTCGCATATTTATTTGAAATAGTCTCTCATGTAGTATTTTGCTACAAACTGGCATCTTTTACTAAGTTTTTATATCATTTTATAAGTTTTAGAAGGTGAATTAACCCTAACAATTTTAGAAATAAATGCATTTCATGGGGATGAAGATTTTTGGAGTGATACGGGAGATAATCTAGTTGGGAACCTAAATCCTGTACTAAAGACAATGCATAAGAAGATGATTAAATCCCTAGCAAGAAAAATAAGAAGAAATTGTTTTTATCCCATATAGCCACTAACCAGAATAACCAGTGCAACCCTGACCCCAGCTAGAACAACCCTAACACCAACAAGAACAACCAATACAACCCCAACCCCAATTTCAACAAACCCTACACTAACCAGAAAAACCAGTGCAACCCTAATCCCGACCGAAATAACTATAACACCAAGAACAAGCAGAACAACCAGCACAACTCCAATCCTAAGAAGAACAACCATAACCCCAAAAAGAAAAACCCAAACATAACAACCGACAACCATAATACCCCAACAAAAATTAGGGGTTTGAGAGATGGCTCTGTTATGAATTGCACCGTAGGTGAATTCTACAACCAAAAAGGGAAGACTCCAACCCCCTCTAAAAAAACTGAAACCTCTTTTAAGAACATTGCAACCCCCTCCAAGAAAAGTTGAACCACCTCTAAAAGGAATATTATAACAACCTACAAGAGGAGTTCTCATTCTAAATACCTAAAACAACAATACTTACATGTTGTCCATGGAGTTTAGATGTAAGAAGTATTTTATTTAAAGAGAAATGAGAATTTGAAGTATATACTTCTCTTTTAGTCTCACATTTTCAATCAATCATAGCCTCTACATGTTTTACATGTTCTCTCTTTTCTATTTGTTGTTGTCTCGCGCATCCATGTTTTGTTGTTGCAGTAATGCATTGTTATATATTGTGTTTCATATGTATAAAATGTATTGCATTCATGTTTCAGATCGAAAAGAAAGATAACGTGATATGCAAATTATGTAAGAAGACATTGGCAACATAATATATTTATCTCTTTGTGATCCAGAACCTGATAAATTAGTTTCGACAGTTAATATATAGATCTCACAAGTTTCCCATAATTTGAACTCATATAGAACACATATCATGCACCACTCATGTAGTGACCATGCTCAACGCATTAAAAACAGTTTTAATTTTTGGATATTGACGTGAATCATATCAAATTCTTATTTTTTGAAAAATCACCTTATTGTTATATATTCTTCTAGTCATATGACATTTCATTTTCGCTAGATTTTACTGTAGTTGTATCAACTCTTTGATTTCAATACCCTTTGACATCTGTTAGAGATAACATGTTCTTAACGTACGAGATTATATCTATAAAATTTTCATAGGAAGTTGGTAACGATCTCAAAACAAACAAGGTTTGATCCTCACCATCTATTATGATATCGATATTATCTAGGTCCAAGATAATATAGTTAAAATTATCAAGAATTTATGTCATATATATACCTTCTTTCAACCTAAAATCATACAAGTGTTTCTTTAAATATAAATGGTTCACAATATGTTTTTTTAGTAAAGTGCTCCGAATTTCTTCTATGCGCAAACAACAATCTTCTCATCATTAATATTACGAAGAACATTTTCATTTATACTCATTAAAATTAAATATAGATCTCCTTTTTGAGGTACCTTTTTATAATTTACTCTATCTATACTGATAAATTATTATTCATAACTTTTCATAGTCTTTGTAGTCCGAAATAAGATTTCAGCTTAAACTTCCACAAAGTAAAACTAGATCATTCATCAAATATTTCAATTTTATATTTTGTTAATATATATGCAATTATTAAACTTTATTTTAACAGCCTAAGCGCCGATTCAAACATGGACGGTCGCTGTCATATCAACCCACCATATATTTCTTACAACTCAAATTAAATTGCATCCTGAACATAATAAAATTATATAATTACCATTAACTTTAATATAGGATTGGTACTTTTCACACTAGCTTTTCAGATGTCTCATTCTATTGTATAAAAAATGGTAACCCATAACAGGTGATTCCTTAGATTTTTTTGCTCTTGAACCGGAAGCCATATCAAATTCTCTATCATGCTTAATCTTTTTTGCTTCCTCTATTGATAACTTACCATATGCATCTCATGACCTTTTTTTAGTATTTCATCCTCATAAGTAGAATGAGAAGTCAGCTTACTAACTGTTCGTTTCTCATACTGAGAAAAAACTGAACATAAACCCAACTACAACTTCTGGAAAGGTCAATCTTAAGTTCTTTTAAGTTTGAGACAATCAATGGCATTCTAAAAATATATTTATTTATTTTTATTTTTCCATTAAACTTCATGGTTTAGAGTTTCGTAAAAAACAAATCAATCTCCATCTTATTAAATTTGGTAAAATGTTTCTCAACGAATTTGGGAGACTCGATTGTATAAATGATCTTAGTCGGGACGACCCCTCAGAGTACCAAAGGTATTCATTGTTTCGTGATTACCAATGACAACATATTTAACTCATCCCGCACCTCAAATTATTTATTCTCCTTATGAAAACAATATTTAGTAAGAGGCGTGGGCTACATAGTCTTTAATACAATATGAAAATCATGATAGTTTAGATACAATTGTATGCCCTGTTTTTATTGAAAAACCTAATATGTCTACAATAAAAGGTATTTTTCACAATGAGTTAAAGGTATATTACACACAAAAAACAACACATAAGTCACACATTTATTTGATATATACCCTTAAAACAATGTTTATATATTGGATATTACATTTAAAATATATTTTACATAACTACTAAGATACTACTTGGAAAATATATTGTTATGTACTTGTATGACTTTGAGAAAAATCACTATTGATCCAATTTTAATTGACATAATTCAAACACTTAATGACCAATTCACAATAAATAATATTTTGTTCATAATTAATTATACTAAACATTAACCTTTCTTTGGGTTTGTAAAGCTTGCAACAATATTACTCATGAAACCATCAAAACTTTAAGTTAGTCTGTTAGAATATTCACGCAATAACATGTTTTTAGTACGCTAGCATGTAACACATTCACACTGCATAGTATTAAAAATGTTTGTCATGTTTGGATATTGTTAGAATATTCAGTGTATTAAGTTTCCTTGTATAGGCCTCTAAGTTCTCTATATATTGAGAGCCTTACTTGGGTTTATCATTATAAAAAATAGTTCAATATAAATATGAACATTTTCTAATAAACACAAAACCCTAGCCGCCTCCTGCGGCTACTTCTCTCTTTGTTGTTTAACATGGTATCAGAGCATGTGTGATTCTGCGAATTCTGAACATCCTCAACAAAGATGGCTGGCAATGAAGTTGTGGTCAGTCAAATCCCTGATGAATTAACAATGCAGATTGCTGCCATTCTGAGAAAGTGTCTCGGAACACAACAACAAACAACTAACCCCGAGAATTTATCCCTAGGGATTAAACTCGGTGGTGACAACTATGCCCTATGGGCAAACCTGATGAAGAAAGCAATTTAGGGAAGGGGGAGAGGTTCTCACATTACAGGGGTGCCAACACCTTCATCCAAAACTGACAACACATATACAAGGTGGGAACAAGATGATCAATGTGTTTTCACATGGATTATCCAGAATCTTGAATCAAGCTTGGTGAATAATGTCTCGTAATATCCCACTGCAAAAGCCCTCTGGGATGGGTTAGCCACCACATACGGTTCTGGTACAGATTCGTTACACGTGTTTGACCTTTATAAGAGGGCTAATTCATTAAGGCAAGGGTCCGATACACTAGAAGACTTGTGGAACAAACTACAAAATATCTGGATGTCTATAGATAGGCAAGATCCGAACCCTATGAAAGACCCAGAAGACATTCAGATCTACAATAAGAAGACTCAAGAATAAAGACTCTATCAATTGCTAATGGTAATTAATGACAAGCTGGAAACAATCAAGAGAGATATCTTGAAAAAGGATCCTCTTCCTTCCGTGGAAACAACATATGCTACAATACGCAGGGAAGTGGCCAGTCTTAATATACTAAAATCAAGTTCTTCTGATAGTGACTCGATTGAAATTGGAATGGGTTTGGCTGCTAAAGATTCTGCACAGAGGTTTAAATTCTGATCCAGAGAGAAAGAAGATAAATCCAAGTTGTATTGCACTCATTGTGGGATGAAGAAACACACTAAAAAGACATGTTTCCAGCTGGTTGGCTATCCAGAATGGTGGGAGGACAGTCCTAAGGAGAAAAATAACCAGTGTTTCAGATCTAATGTCAAACGGGCTTCGTCTACAAGTGGCGGTGAAGATCCGACTAAAAATGAGCAAGGACGTGGCACTGGTTTTGGGGGAATGGCGGCGAACTCCTATGAAAAACTTGGAGGTAAAGGGTTTGAAAAATCAATGAATTGGATCTTTGATTGCGGGGCTACGGACACCGTGTCTTATGATCCTAAAGACTTTGGTGACATGTCATCTCCAAAGAAGTCCCATATTGAGACTGCTAGTGGAGAAAGTTGTGAAGTCAAAGGGGGAGGTTCAATTATTTTTTCAGAAAAAATGGAAATTAAAAACTGCCTCTATATTCCTTCACTATCCTTAAAGTTATTATATGTTAGTCAAGTGACAAAACAACTCAACTGTGTGGTTCTTATGTATCCATTTTTTTGAAATTTACAGGACATTCGTATGATGGAGATCATTGGGCGTGGTACTGAACAAGGAGGTCTCTATTATGTTGATGAGGTAGTTCATAAGGGACATGCCATGCTTGCTCACGGAACAACCGAAAGACAACTCTGGTTATGGCACCAGAGACTTGGTCATCCTTCTTTTAGATATCTTAAAAGTTTGTTTCCTAGTCTTTTTTTTAATAATTCCATTCATGAGAAATGTGAAACTTGCATTCTTGCAAAAAATTGTAGGGTCTCATTTAATCAAAGTAATACTAGAGTTGATTATGCTTTTTCGCTAATCCATTTTGATGTTTGGGTTCCAACACCAAATTCCACTAACAATCAAATCAGATACTTTGTTTTATTTGTGGATGATTTCTCAAGAATGACTTGAATATACTTCATGAAACATAAATCAGAAGTACCAAAAATATTTGTTTTAAAAAAAAAATGATTTTGACTCAATTTGAAAAACAAATACAGATTCTCCGTTCTGATAATGGAACAGAGTTTGTTAACCAAACAATGCATAATTTTTTCAAAATAAATAGTCTTATCCATCAAACCACTTGTCCAAATACACCTCAATAAAACGGTACTTCAGAACGAAAAAATCGTACTTTACTTGCAAAAACTCGTGCTATTATGATTGAATCTAGAGTTCCTCATTCTCTTTGGCCAGAAGCTCTTGCTACAGCCAAGTATCTTGCAAATCATCTAGCAACCCGATGTCTAGGAAATAAAACTCCATTACAAGTGCTTTCCACCCAAGTTACAATTCTATTTGTTATGACCTTACCACCTCGTGTCTTTGGTTGTTCGGTGTTTGTTCATATCCGAAACAAACTTAATCCGTGTGCTGAAAAGGGTGTATTCGTTGGGTATGATATCCATCAAATGGGTTATCGGTGTTACAATATGGTTACTCGTCGAATCCATATCACCGTGGACTGTGACTTCTTAGAATCCGATTATTGTTTTGACCACCAATCTCGTGCTCAGGGGGAGAAAGTAAGTGAATCACTCGACTGGTTGCTATATGAAAGTTACTTTGAGGATGTACCGACAGAGTCGGTAGATGGCACCACCGAACACGCCTCTTCCAACATAAAGGAGACTGACGAGGCAGTTCTTACCACCAATGATTCTCCCGAAGACAATGTCCAACAAGAAATAAATTCCATGGATACTACCAGTGAATCAGCCGAAGAAAATGTCCATCACGAGGTAAACAATTTACAATGTCATAATTCACAAAATGCTACTGACCATGACATTTCAGGAAGTTCATTTGTTGAAACTCAAACTCTGGTTCTTCCCCCAAGAAAAAATAGACGGGTTCCTCCTGATCGGTATTCACCGGAACACGTTCCTCGTGCTTTTACATATCCGGTAAAAACGGACAGGAAAGGAATGATGAAGATTACAAAGGCATTTTTCAGCTACTATTCTCTCTGAACAAATCCCTAAAAAGCTCAAGAAGCTAAGAAGATGACTGAATGGCATAAGGCAATGAATACCGAAATGGAAGCTCTAAAAAGGAATGGTACATGGGAGAATTGTGTGTTACCACAAGAAAAGAAAGCAGCCGGGTGTAGATGGGTGTTTAATATAAAATATAAATCTGATGGCACAATTGAGCGACACAAGGAAAGATTGGTTGCCAAAGGATATACACAAACATATGTTATAGACTACTCTGAAACGTTCTCTCCGGTTGCAAAGATTGACATTATCAGAGTTTTACTTTCAATAGCCGCGAATAAAGATTGGCCTCTTCATCAATTTAATGTAAAGAATGCTTTCTTACATGGAGACTTGGAAGAAAAGGTATATATGGAACCCCCACCAGGGTTCTCTGATGGTTTTCAAGAAAATGAGGTATGTAAACTGAAAAAGGCATTATATGGGCTCAAACAGTCTCATCATGCTTGGTTTGGGAGATTTACAATTGCAATGAAGCAGTATAGCTATAAATAGAGTAATGGGGATCATACCTTGGTTTACAAAAATAGAGAAGAATTAGTCACTTATCTTATAATATATGTCGACGATATGATTATAACGGGGAATAACGAAGAAGAAAATAGCTCTCTTAGGAAAAACCTCTTCAAGGAGTTCGAAATGAAAGACTTTGGGGGATTGAAGTATTTCCTAGGAATCGAGGTTCTTAGGTCAAGAGGAGGGATTTATATCTCCCAACGGAAATATATATTGGATTTATTAGCTGAAGTTGGCATGGTGGATTGCAAACCAAATGACACTCCTATGGTTGTGAATCACAAACTAAAGATAATTGAAGGGGGTAGACCAGCGAGTAAAGAAAGGTACCAAAGGTTGGTGGGAAAATTGATTTACCTGGCTCACACTCGACCCGACATTGCATACGCGGTGAGAGTAGTTTGCCAGTTCATGCATCATCCTCAGGAACACCATATGGAGGCAGTAATGAAGATTATTCGATATATCAAAGGCACACCAGGAAGAGGCATAACTTTTAAGAAAAATGGACATCTTGATGTTGAAGTATTCACAGATGCTGATTGGGGAGGGAATCCTAACGACAAGCGATCAACTGCTGGCTACTTTACTCTTCTTAGAGGTAACTTGGTGACTTGGAGGAGTAAGAAACAGAAAGTAGTATCACTGTCAAGTGCTGAATCAGAATTTAGAGGAATCGTTAAGGGGATTACCGAGATACTTTGGTTAAAAAAGATAATGAAAGAAATCGGATCCCCTTTGAAGTGTCCAACTCAATTAATGTGCGATAATAGAGCTGCAATTAAGATTTCAAAGAACCCGGTACAACACGATAGAACAAAACACGTTGAAATAGATAGGAACTTCATAAAAAGAAAAGATTGAATATGGGACAGTCGAACTTCCGTTTGTTTTGTTCAAAACAAAGTGACTATTTATACTTTATCAGTCGTTGGATGATTATTAGTAAATAAGTTCGATGTTAAATAATTATTATTTTAAATAAATATTTGTGTAACTATTAAGTTTAATTTGATTTAATTATTGTTTAAAAAACTAATTTTAGATATATTACTAAATCCACGTTTAATTTATTGTGAAATATTTACTTTCGACTATTGATGAGTCCGGATTTATTCACCACCACCCACTGAAAAACCGGACAGCGGTAATTCGGACAATTAGTGCCCACTGAACCATCCGGATAGGACAAAAGTATTAAAACACTAAACACCTTTTGACTAAGTTAGGTGCTAATCTACTTAAGAACTAATGAGTCTTTAAACTCGACCCAGTTTCACAACTTGACGAGAAAGCCCATGAGTCCATAATTAAGGGTATAAATACCCAACTAATTTCATTAATGAGGGTAATGAACATTTAATACAACCAGACAACTTAAATGTCTCACTATAAAACACCCAAACATTTAATACCTTTGAAATTCTCTAAAACACGTGATGAAATTACCATCAGTTCAAAATAATCCACACCAACTATCAAATCAAATTTTGTTTAAAAACCTAATTGCCACGGTAGTTTGATTTAATAGATCTCATTTTTATTTTCCTATGTTTTTTTAGATAAACAATGTTTTGTCGAAATATTTTAGATTTTTTAAGGAAAATATGCTTATTTTTATTTTCCATCTCATCCAGATATAAAAAATATCAATAATATATATAATTTAAATAATTTTTTATTGATGGAATGGGTGAACGATTAAAACCCTAAGAAGACCCATAATTGGTTTCATCCCATTAATAGACCTAAAACCAAAATGTGAGAGGAATATAGGAGAGGCTAAATTTTAGTGCCTACAAGAAGAGTTCACAGAGCTTAGAGCAAAGCTAATCCATCGATAAAGCTTCCTTCAGAAGATCAGATGCAGAGCTGGAATTTAATTTCAGATTCTTTAGATATAGTCAGTTATCTTCAATCCTAAACTAGAGAGGTCATGAATCCTGGTATGCTTTCCTGTCATCTGCAATGAGAAAATTACGGAAGCGGTTGTCAAGCTAGAGCTTGTTTCTTCCAATTAGATGATTCAATCTTGAAAGAAGAATCAGGAGATCAATGGTTAAATTTTCAAAAAGGCATAATAACACAAAGTTTAGGGTAAAAAACTCAAGAAATATATTGGAAGAAGCAACATATACCAATTATTTCAGTTGGAAAAAACAAAATAAATCTACAAAATTATCACAAAGAGAAGCAAAAGATTGATGTCACTCAAAGTGATCGCAAAGCCAACAAGATGTTAAACTGAATCAAAATTATTACATATGTAACAAAGACCCAATCTTTTCAAGAGAGTGATGGTACTCAATTGAGAAAGAGCTTGATATTTGTTAAAAAAAAATCATTTCACATTCCATAGTCCATTTAGCAAGCAATTTGGCTGCTTTATTTGGCCCCTGAAGATGTGAGAGATCATCATTGTTGATGGGATAAGGTTTCTACAGCAGTTTAAAATAGATTTGATAGGTCAATAATAATTACCATGAGTTAAAAGTTTTACCACAATTTGGTAGTCTGTTTCCACATCAACATTTGACCAACATTTCTCTTTTTGCAGGTGAGAAGACCATCTAAAAGAGCTCTTGATTCAGCCATAACAGGAGTTAACTTGTCGTACAGATTCCTTCACCCAAAATAATATCATTACAGTTGTCTCTGATGAGGATACCTCAACTCGAGTCATCATTATGAAGGCGAGACGCATCAGAGTTGAGCTTAAGTCTACATGAAGCCGAAGGAATCCATTTTAAGTATCAAGGCTTACTCTTGGAGGTAATGTAATTTAAACGACCTATTTTATTTGCTACATAAGCATCTTTACTATAATGCTTGGCCCTGAGAATGTTAGAGTTCTCCAGGCTAAAAATGATACATTTAATGTAAGGGTATGGCTATATATACCCAAAACTGGTTTAAGTTTACCCAAAAAATGTAGTTGACTTTAGTTTAACTTTTTTATGACAAAAATACCCGCAGACATCCATTTAATTACAGAATTAACATTAAGTAAAAAAAACACTAAGTATATCCCCAAATCACAAAATAACATATTTTACTATCTTTACCAAAAAAAACACTTTGATTTAGTAGATCAGACCCATGTTACTACAATTTGGTGAAGTTCTTCAAAATGTTCTTGAACATTCAAAGTTGCCTCAAGAACATTCAAACTCACTTAAAAAAATTAATTTTTTTTTCTAAAAAAAACACGAAATCAAACATGAATCAATCTGAACTAAAGTAAAAAAAATGTTTTTTTAAAAAAGTTTTTTTTCTGGTGCGCCTTATTATCATCGGTTCTGAAGGCCAGAACCGATGGTGCGAAGGTGCTATACCATCGGTTCACAAGCCCAGAACCGATGGTGTTGGGCCTCAGTACCAAGGCCCAGCACCACCGGTTCTATGCATGTGCACCGATGGTACTGGTGGTCATGTACCACCGTTCAGGTGGTTCATGGGCATGATTTTTTTTTCCTTTTCTGGTCCTCCAAACTCCTATTTCAACGTGTTTAAGTAAAAAAATATATTTTTATTTAGTTTCATTTTTCAAAAAGAAATTGGTATTGCACCGATGAATATACTCAAGATTTCACGCTCGAAAATAGAAATATAATAAAACTTTATTTATTGATCTTAATATTTATGGTTTGTATTCATGGATTTTTTATTCGATTTTAAAAATTAAATCTAAATTTTTTAGAAACATATACAAATAATGATACATATACCAATATATATAGTTAAAATATAATTATATTTTAAATATTATATATATATACAATATTTGTAACGTTACTATATATATTTATTGAATTTTAATCAAATTTTATTAATTAAAGTTTAAATATAATTATATTTTTTTAAACTTATCCGATTATTATTGAGTGTATTTATTCATTTTTAATGTACGAGGATACACAAATAATTAAGTTAAAATTCAATTTAAAAAATATCACATTAATCAATTTTTAAATACAGAAATTGTTAATATAAATTATAAATTATAAATTAATTATAACTGAATTAAAATTATAATTTATATATATAAATAAATATTTAGAAAAAAACTGAAAAACGGTCTTCAAATGTGAAGTAGACTATTTAATTAAATACCTAAAATAAACAAAAAAAATTAAAGTTAGTCACAAAAATTATAAAAACAATTAAAATAAATTATTATAACCATTAAATATATAAAAACTAAAACAACTTTTTTGAAAAAATTAATAAATTTAAGGATGTTAGTTAAAAAAAATTAAGGACTCAATTATATAAAAAAATATTAAGAATTTTAAAAAAAAATTACCTGCACCGTCTTGCGCACCAATAGTGCGTCGGGCTTGCACCATCGGTACACACAAGACATGCACCGATGGTGCAGGCCCAACGCACCGATGGGCTGCAGCAGGCGCACCATCGGTGCGTAAGCCCAGTACGCTCGGAACTGGGCTTACGCACCGATGGTGCGCCTGGCGCAGCCCACCGGTGCCGGCCATTTTTCGGCTGGAAAATGGCCAAAAACACAAAAAAAGATATTTTTTCCTAATGTAGTCTTAAATCTAATTTTGAAATTAAAGCTAATTCTAATCTATGATTTTCACAAAAAAAATTTAAAAAATTCATAGCAATTAAAAACAATAAAAAATCCTTACTCAAACAAAAAATCAAATCTAAAAAATACTTACTTCGCCGGAAAAATCAGAGAGAAGTAAGATATATGTTAAAGAGAAGTAGAGTGAATATGGAAATGCCCCCAAGGGGGTAGCCGAGTTGGTTGAGTATGGCATTCTTATGACCAAAAGGTCATGAGTTCGAGTCCCTCTACATACGCTTTCTCGGCTGAGCCTGTCACTTTGTGTAGTTTACCTTCTGGCGTTGGTTTGCAGGCTATCGCGTCAGACTGAGGGTTTACCCTGTGCGCACTCATTGCACTCTGAGTAGCGGCTGCGGGTTCCCTCCGAAAAAAGAGAGTGAATATGGAATGTTAGAGAAAAAATGAAGTGGAAGAATTTAGTAAAAAAGAAAAGAGCTTATATACCTCCAAAGGGGTAATGTGTCTTGTGTTGTAAACTTTTCCTTTGAACCTAGAATTATTTATAGCCTTCCAGATGACCCAATAAATTATCAGAGGATATTTCTAGCATGAACCTCGTTCGAAGAGGACCAAAATCAGGTTCTCGTCATATCAATTATGGTTATGAAGTTTATGATGTTAATTTTGAATAAATCTGTAAAATAACCCCATATAGACTAGGCGAACCTACAAGATATGAACAAATGGTTAAAAGACTCAATGGATTCACAGAATTGACACTTACAGACCGTGACCAAGTGTATTTTCTGCATGGTAGAATATTAAGGAATATAATTATATAGGCGTTTCCATAATAAAAAGGAAAATTTTCTCGGAGTAATAGAATTCCAGATTTTCCTAAATAGTTTAGACTTATTGTGATGATTACTTGTCTGATTCCACGTTTCTTTTATGTTGAAATTCAAGTATTTGGATAGCTTCCAGGCTATAGAGTCCTAGAATTGATTGAGGTGGAGTGAATAACGTCTATACAGTTTGAGAAGGAATCCTTCAAGCCTGTTGTTAAATTGTGTGTTATCAATCCAAAAAACCTTCACCTCTTCATGCCTGAACCAAGTATTTTCCATGTTGTCATCGAGCATTATAAGAGGGGAATGATTGTACCAATTATCGATCCAAAAGCATAAATTTCCATTATCTAGCTTACACCTTATGTTAGATACAACAAATATCTTTATTATGGCAAGTCTTTTCCATATGTGAGAACCAACCTTAGTATAAAAGATTTGCAGAGGATGTAAATTTAAGCTTATCAATTTTAGTCTCACGACTGTTAGTAAAAATAAGAATATCATAGAAGAAAATAGCATCTTCGTTAATGAGGAAAATAGCATAGACTTATTGCATACAAACATCTTATATAGGCCTCTAATAAGAACTTCTCCATCCATTATGAAAATACTTGGGGAAAGAGGATCCCCTTGTCTAAGACCTCTTTTGGTATTGAAATAATCAGCAACATCTTCGTTAATGAGGATCGATACAAAGATAACACTGATTAGGTTTTTAATAAGTCTAACAAAATTATGAGAAAACCAAAAGTAAGAAGAACTTTAATAATGAATCTATGCGAGAATTTATCAAAAGATATAGATATATCATATTTCTAGCTTTCTTCTTCCGATTAAGGTCATATATAAGCTTTTTATCTATTAAAATGTTATCATGGATGTATTTATTAGGCATATAAGCACCTTGAACAATATAAATGATTTTGGGTAACAAATTGATTAGTCTATTGTTAATTATCTTGGACATGATTCTGTTTAATTGACTACAAATACTAATTGGCCTAAAATCCTTCCAATTTGTAGGAATTTTAGATTTTAGGGTGAGAAACAAACCTGTGGCCATTATACCTTGAGGTATTTTATGGCCAAGCATGAAGGAAGACATTGCAAGGCAAAGGTCCTTTTTGATGATGTTCCAGCATGTTTTGAAGAAGCAGCTGTTGAAATAATCCATACCTGCACCAGTTGAGGGATTAAAGTTAATAATAATTTCATGAATTTCTTTTTCAGTAGGGAAGGACATAAGAAAGTCATTGTGATCCTTAGTAATCAAGTTAGGAATGTTATAAAAGATAGTATTATGTTTATAGATATCTTCCTCTTCTTTCCTAGAATGAGACTTATGAGTTAAATATTTTTTGAAGCATGATGCAACTGATTGACCAATTAGATTCTTGTCAAGAATCTAATATTCTGCCACTTTAATGCTAGTGATGTTGTTCTTTATTCTCCTCTTGTTAACATAATTGTGGAACATTTTGGTATTTTTCCCCATCTTTGAGCCAATTGGTATAACACTTTTGATACTATAATGATTCCTCCATATTTAATGCTTGAAAAAGAGAGTGGCATTGGGTTTATAGAGTTTAATTTTGGACTCTAAGTTGTTAGACTCTTGGTGCTTGATTTAAATCCTTTTGGCATTATCCTCTGAATCCCGCACCATATGAAAAATGTTATAAAGTGAGTTTTATTCCAATGTTTAAGAGCATGTTTTGTATTTTTAGTTTTTTTCCGAAAACAAAAAGAGGAATACCATTCAAGTTTTGGTTCTAATTATTCTTAACAAAGTTTAGAAAATCATTATCCATAGTCCACATGTTATGAAATTTAATTTTTTTAGAACATAATCTATCTTTTCTTATAGAAATGTATAAAGGAGTATGGCCAGAACAAGTGTTGGCCATATGAATGACTTTAGTCTTATTAAAAATGTTAGACCAAGTAGAGTTGAAGAGAACTCTGTATAGTCTCTTCCACTTTGAATTGTTTGACCAAGTAAACTTAGAACCAGCATATCTTGCCTCTTCTAGGTGACAATCCTCAGTAATATTGTTAAAGTATTCATTGTTTTTTAAGTAGTAGGTTGAGCAGGCCAGCTGTTAATCAGAACATGTAACTACATTGAAATCTCCCATGATTAGCCATTTCTAGGAGGGAACAAAGTTGTTTCTGAGCGTGTCCCATAGCTCTTCCATGTTATACCTTTGACACTTAGCATAAACAATGGATAATATGAAACTTTTATTAAGGTTAGACTAAGTGATTTCAGTATGAAGCATTGAAGGTGATCAAGTAAAATTTTAACAAAGAAATCTTCATTCCAGCAAAACCAGATTTTGTTAGAACAGTTACCAGTAAAATTATTTAGACCAATTTTTGAAGAAATAAGAGCTAAGTTATCCACATTTATAAGAGGATCTTGAATAGAAATGATCTTAATTTGATCCTTACCAATGATAGACTTGAGTCTTCTCAAAGAAGACTTATTGCGAATGCCTCTAATGTTCCAATTCCGAAGATTGATCATCTTGATTTGGAATGAGGAGGTTTGCTAGTGCTTGCAAATTTCAAGGATTTTATAGTCAAACTGTTAATTTTCTTCTTTAATATGACCTCTTTAAATTTCTTGTTTAGAACTTATTGAAATTCAGTGTCCACCTATTTTTTCTTTAGTATATGAGTAATGGACGTAGTTCATATATTGTCTTGATTAGGAGACACGTTTCCATAAATAATATTATCATAATCTATCGAAGATGATATATTGTAGCCAGATTCCAGAGATTGGATAACTTATATTGTATCATATGTTTCAGGAGTCTTGATATCTTATTTGGTATTCTTTTGAAGATTTCTTTTACAGCTATCTGACTTGATAATTTGCTCTTTGTTGTGACGGTTTAGAATTTCTAAATGACTTTCTTGATTAGTGTTTGATAAGGTCAGATATTTTTGGACATCATCTACATTTTAATTTCACATGAACAATAAACATAAGTGGATCATGACTCAGCTAGGTGCTGAATTCTTACCCATCTTTGGTATTGGGCTTTAAAACCTGACTCGGATCTAAAGTCTGATCTGAATGGCCTATGGGTCACAAAAACAGTATAAATACCCCAACCAACCTCATTTAATAAGTTGGACTTTTTCTAGGGATATTAAACACAATCATACACCTCTCTTATTTATCTACTCACTACTCAAAAGTTAATACTCAATTGACAAACTACCCAAAATACCCGCCGACTATAAGTTATCTAGACCAAATTGGCGACTATAGTGGAAGACGATGGTGCCTGAATCCCATATTGAAAACCTACAATTAACCAAGTTCTGATGGATCCGAAGGTACCAAACATTCTATTTCCATAGGTTCAATGTGCAAGAGAAAATAATGAGCACACTACGTAATCTCGTGTCAATCACGATAGTGAGGAAACACAGTCCTTGCAAGATGAACGTGATTAAAGAAGGGCTGAGATTGAGGGTTTAAGGACTCATAAACAAGCTGAAAAAGGAAGAAAAGAGAAATCTGGTGCGTCCATGGTCCACCATACTGATAATCCTGGTAAAAAATAATTATCCATGAAGACTCGTGTTAGTTCTAAGAAAACACATCGGTCTAAACGAGTTTCCAACTCTATATCAGAGTCTTCTAATAGTTCATCCAATGATTTTAAGATTGAAGAATCATTGTCATCCAGCAGTGATGAAGGGCGGCTAAAGAAGAAATTAAGGCTGACCAAGAAGCATTCAAGAAAAAAGGATAGACATGGTAGAATTAATAAGTATCAAGTCAAACTAAAAGTTTCAACTGATCACCACATTGACCGTTTGTTGATTGATTCATTTGTTTTTCAATCAGAACCAAGTATTTTTGCTACACCCAATGAAGATACGGTGTTTAGCCGCAGCCAAAATTGGACAATCATCTCGAGCAATTTGAAAACTTTATGATGAACTTTGATGATGATTATGATAAGTTATTGTGCAGGGCCTTCTTATACACCTTTAAGAAAGTGCCCTCAAATGGTACAATAGTCTTCCTCATGGATCTATAAATTTTTTTGACATATTTTGGGTTGCATTCTGAAGGAAATTTGTTGGAAGCAATGAGCTTAAAGGGAATTGTGATACGATTATTCATTGTTCCCAAGAACCAAACGAGTCTTTAAAAGAATATATTAGTAGGTTTTTGAACACGCAGAATGGGCTAGCCGATTGTTTTGACCAAGTAGTGATTGCTTCTTTAAGACAAGGTTTAAGTCCGGGTAATTTGGGTGACTCAGTAACCCGGAAAAAAACAACGACTTTTAGGGGCTTGTTAAACCAAGTGGGGAAGCAAATTGCTGTTTAAGAAACTAAGAAATCTAGAGTGCCTCATCAGAACAGATCCACTACTATAGTGTCAACTCCACAAAAAATAACTCAGTCTGGTTACAGATCGAAGGAAATCAGACATGGATCACATCAGCCCAAGCAGAATCAGTCGAATCAAAATCAACAAGTTAGAAGTAAAAAGGGTCCATAGATTCAACCAGAATGGTTTTCTGAATTGGGAGAGAGTGTAGCTAAAATTTACGACAAGACTAAAAATGATGTGCACTTTCGAAGACCAGCCTTATTACAGTCCCCTAGAGAAACCTGAAGTACTCATTTCTGCAAATATCATAATGATGTGGGTTAGACACACATGATTGTATAACTTTGAAGAAAAAAGTGCAAAATCTCATTGAGAGAGGAAAGTTAGGCGCTTTTATAAAAACAAGGGGGAGCATACCGGATAATATACAATCCAAAGCTAATGCTCCCCGAACGACTTCTTCAACAGTCCTAGGAACATCCAGACAGGAAGACACTATGGTGATTATTGATAGATTTGATGTGGACTCTGAATACCTTGATCCCGATCTAGATCGGAATCAAGCGGGGGTTATAGTGGATAAATATACTATAGTTTTTGATCTCGTGAGATTTTTTGAGACATTAACCATATTTAGGGGAAACACCATGACGGCACCCTCAAGTTGTTCAAGAAAAAAACATGTCAACACCTTGACTACTGAGTTAGAAGGAAGAATGTCCACATATTTCTATCAAAACCCAGCTCCTTTTATTGTTTTTTATGAAGACGACTTAAGAAATATTATAGGGACACATGAAGATGTTGTGGTGATAGGGGTATCAATTGGGGTAATGGCATACGTCGAATCTTGATTGACACTGGTAGTTCGGAAAATATGTTAATCTCAATACTTATAGGCAGATGAAAAACCGATCCGTTATTCAAACTCGAATAGAACTATTGTTGGATTTAAAGGAACTTCTGCCAATATCATTGGTGAGTTTAAAGAAGAAGTGTTATTGAGCAGTGGACCTTTTAAGAAGACATTAAAGGTATTGTTTGTTGTGGTTGACTGCCCAACATCTTATAATGCTATCTTTGGAAGATATTGGCTTTCCAGGATGCATGTTGTGGCTTCTATTGTCCATCAATGTTTAAAATATACTGTGGGAGCAGAAGTCGGTGTTGTCCGAAGCAGTCATAAGGTAGCTAGAGAAAGCTATGTAACATTGTTTTCCTCTAAGTCATTAAAAGGAGTTAAAGTTAACAATGAATAACAACTACTTGAGCCTTCTATCGATGAGAATGAAATTGATGATCCAAGGGAAGCTCCTAGTGTTGTAATACCTATAGAAGAAGTTGAATTTTATTGCTTAGCAGAAGGCAAAAGTGTTAAGACTAGTACTAAATTGGCAATAAGTTTGAAACAAAAGCTGTTACCTTTATTATCAGAAAATTTACATGTGTTTGCATGGTGCAATGATGATATAACTGGGGTACCCGTGAAGTAATCTGCCACAAATTGTCAGTCCGATCTGATGTTGGACCAGTATTTCAAAGAAGAAAGTCATTTTCCAAAGAAAAAGACGATGTGATAGTACAAGAAGTGGATCGGTTGACCAAGATGGGTCATATAAAAGAATCTCAATGCCCATTCTGGACTGTTAACCCTGTTTTAGTCAATAAAAAGAATGGAAAATGGCGCATGTTTATTGACTTTACCAATTTTAACAAAGAATGTCCTAAAGATCCTTTTCCAATGCCTCAGATAGATCAGTTGGTAAATTCCACGTCGGGGAACAAATTGTTGTCCTTCATGGATGCATTTTCAGGGTACAATTAGTTACAAGTAGATTTGAATGATCAAAATCACACAACTTTTATCAAGGACATAGGGATTCATTGCTATAAGGTGATTCTATATGGGTTGAAGAACGTTGGAGCTACTTATCAGCGATTGGTAAATAAAATATTTGCTAGCTAGATTGGCAGAAACATGGAAGTATATATAGATAATATGATGGTGAAGAGCGTCGAAGAGGAAGAACAAATATCTGATCTTCAAGAGACTTTTTCTAACTTGGAATCCATCAACCTAAAGTTAAATTCGGAAAAATGTATTTTTGGGGTCCGCTCTGGCAAGTTTCTAAGGTATGTCATCAGTGAAAATGGATACAGCCTGATCCAGATCATTTAGGCGCTCTGTTAGCTATAGATCCTCTTCGAAGTAATAAATAAGTCCAGAGGTTAAACGGGCGGTTGGATACGAAAAATAGATCTATTTTAAGATCATCAGACAAGTTTTAAGGAATGTTAAAGACTTTGATTGGTCTTCGCAGTGTGATCAAACCTTTCTTGAAATAACAAATCATTTGTCTTCACCGAAGATATTATTCAAACATGTTTATGGGGAGAAACGTTTTATATATTTGGCTGTATCAGAATATATCATGAGTGTCATTTTGGTAAAGGAAGTGGATAATTACCCCCGTCCAGTTTATTACGTGAGCAAGAGTTTACTGGAAGCAGAAAAGAGGTATTTAAAGTTAGAAAAATTAGCCTTAGTGTTGGTAATAGCAACCGGAAAAATAAGGTCATACTTTCAAGCACATTCGATTACGGTTAAAACATCTTTCCCCTTAAAGAATGTTCAATAAAAAGTTGGCATATTAGGAGAATGACTGAGTGGTCAGCTGAGCATGGAGATTATGATATTGATTTTGTGCCTCAGACGGCGATCAAGGCTCAAGCGATAGCTGATTTCTTGGTAAAATTTCATACTAAAAGGCTTTATGAACAAAAACAGGTTTCGGGGCATCCAATAACGAATTAGAATATGAAGCGGTCATTGCTGGATTAAGACTAGCTCAAATATGTGGAGCAAAGAGGGTCTGGTTAGTAAGTGACTCCCAATTGCTTATTAATCAAGCTCAAGGGCTATCTGAAACTAAAAACAGTTGATAAAGTATCTGCAAGTGTTGAGGGAAGCTACTATAAGTTTTAAAAGATTATGGTATGAACATGTCCCTAGATCGGAGAATACTATGGAAGATTCTTTAGCCACCATAGATTATTCAAAAGCCTACCCATGGACTATTATGCAAAAATTCCCCTTCATAAGTTCAATTCAAGATGAAGATAATAATCTGAAGAAAGTTTGAGTGTATCTGCCATGCATTCCGAAGATTGGAGGCTTGAGATACATCACTTTATTTCCGATTGAGTTTTACCTTCATATAAAATCTTAGCTAAACAGATCAAGTACAAGGCTCGTGGTTTTTTGGTACCAAGGGAAATTTTATATAAAAATTCTTTCAGCATGCGCCTCCTCCGTTGTTTAGGATTTTCGGAATCTCAAAGTGTCCTATCTGAATTGCACAATTGAGAGGGATCAACACATTGTGGCTATAAGGCCTTAACCAGGAGATTTTTGTTTGCATGATACTACTGGCTTACTATAATGGCAAATGCCAAAGATATGGTCAGGAGGTGTGATCATTGCCAAAGATATGGAAGTGAAATCCATATCCCACCAGTACCTATGGAATCAGTATCCGAGCTCATACCGTTTGATAGATGGGTTTTGGAATTAGTTGGACCTCTCCCCATGGAATCCAGGGGCTTTCGAACGATAATAGTGGCAATAGACTATTTCTCCAAATGGATAGAAGCTACCCCACTAGTTGGAACCACTTATAATACGGTTATAAAGTTCATTCTATCCAACATATTTTGTCGATTTGCAATTCCCCGGAAAATTAACACGAAGAATAGGCCACAATTTAATAATAAAAATATGGAGGCATTTTTCACTTCAAGAGGAATTCAACATTTCTTCTCTTCTCCTTTTCACCCTTAGGCTAATGGGCATGTTGAAGTTGCTAATCAGAAAATTTTAACATGGCTGAAAAATAATATAGAAGGAGTTGTTGGGATATGGTCGAGTTACTTGCAAGAAGTGTCGTGGACCTACCGAACTACTCCACGAACAGCCACCCAAGAGTCTCAATTTCTCTTGTATATGGGATGAATTCAATCACACCTACAGAAGCTAATTTGCCATCATTCGGGATACAATAATACTCTAAGCAGGCTAATGAAATGATTTTAAGGAATCAGTTGGATCTGATTGAGGAAAGAATAGTTAAGACATATTTGAGAACAACACACTATTAGGGTTTAATGAGAAGTATATTTTCATCCATAGTGACAAAAAGATATTTATAGGTAGGAGACAAAGTAATGAGAAACGTATTTTTACATACCAAAGAAAAACAGTTCGGAAAATTGGCTCCGAATTGGGATGGCTCATACGTAGTGTGAAAGGATCAAGCAAGTAACGTACAAACATCAAGAGAAAGAAGGAAAAATATTGAAACACATATGGAACGTTAAGCATCTCAGGTTGTATATAAAATAAAATTAACTTGTAAAATATTTACTTTGTCATACTATAATGTAAATATTTGGGGCATACTCTTTCCTACCCTGGTGTCGCGGGGAGGTTTTGATGAGGTGTTCGACTTTAAATAAATCTTACCTTGTTCCTTTTTCAAAGGTTTTGGTAAGTATGAGGAGATCAGATCTATTAAACACATCCATCCTTCGAATGATATATCGTTGAAGTTGATGATTCAGAGAATCTTTAGTGTAGCTCAGAAGCGGAAATGTTCGTGGGAGAAGATCGGACTAGAGAATATTTGTATGAAGTGACAGTTAATAATTAAATCAATGGTTGGTAGAAAGGAAGAGAGACAAAAGGAATAAATGTAGCAATAATTGACTAATCATTGGCCCGTTTCCCCAAAAGGGAATGTCTTTTATATAGTAAATGAGGTAGGTAGTAAAATTACATAATTACCATCACTAAAGTGGATTTCTCACCCCCATTATTTGACTATTTACAGACAAGTTCTTAGAGTATATCATTTGACCCATTTACATCTTATGTTTGCTTTACTTTAGTACTTAACCACTAAATATACAAGTCTAGGCCTTATCCTTGGTATAAATTGCATAGTGATCACCTATATTTTGCTTCCCTTATCAGAAGTGATCGGTTCTATTAAACACCTTCATCCTTCAAATGAAATATCTTTGAAGTGATCAGATTTATTAAACACTTTTATTTTCAAGTAATTCAACGAGTTAAACACTCATTAAACACGTCAGAAGAATTAAATATTGGTTAAATACATAACATAAGAAGGAGCAGAAGTACATACGAAGAGAAAGTAAACATTAAGCATTGATTGAAAATATACGATCCATTGTTAAACAAAATTCCTTGGCCATCCAAGGACTTTTGTTCACAGAGCAAAATTTCAAATAAAATAACAGAATTCCTTGGCCATCCAAGGACTTTTGTCTTAAAAATTAAATTAAACACAATTACTTTAAGGCTCGTTCCCTTCAGTTTTTTCTTACCTACATCTTTCTTGGGAATCTTAGCATCAGTACTCGAACTTTCATTGGTTATTTCATCAAAATCACTCTCACTTGGTGAAAAATAGCCATATTTATCACCATCTGGCATGGTATGAAAACATATCTCCTCATCTGGTACGTACTTTAACAAAGATCCAAGGTTTTTATTTGGAAATGTCTCATGAAATATCAGAGCCATATATGATTTGATACCTTCGTCCCTTAAGTCTAAGGAATCCACAACACTAGCAACATACTTCTCTATTGCTGCAACTATTTCTTGATCTTGATTCTTATTTAGAAGAGTATTTTCTTCTTCTTTCTCTTTAAGAATTTTTGCTAAATCATTTTTCTCTCCGGATAAGGTGCCGATAGTGCTGATATTGGTGTTTTCTTGTTCCTTCAAAGACTTGATCTCAGTAGAGGTCCTAGTTTCCAGTTCGGAATATTTGGTATGGATATCTTGGGTAGTCTTAGCTTTTTGCAACTCGGATTTCATTTCCTTTTTCGCTTTACCTAAAGTCTTCACCTTCTCATGTTCAGATGAAAGAGAGCTTTGTAAGCTTTAATTTTAAGTATCAAGAGAAACTATATCGTTAGACTGAGTTTTGACTTGTCTTTCCAGATCAATAATTGGCCTGATATAGCCAAGATTGTATGGCCCAAAGTATCATGCTCACTTGATACTCTGAAAGACTCTCCTTCATAAATCACAACATTAGTCATGGTGGTTGTTCCGGGAAAAGTTCGTTGAAAATCCTCCTTGTCAAACTCACTAAAATACATGTTACCCAAGTCATCAAAGTTAACACCATCCTCAGTAGGATGTGGTTCGACCGTAGGAAACGCCGGAGAGCGGGGGGGGGGGGGGGGGTCAGCACGTACCTCTTCTTGAGGAGGAATATTATTTGATAGTGTGGGAGGAATTTCTTTAGGACGGAGTATGATTTCTGATCCTATGACATCTTTTTTATTTTTTCTAGCCTTTCGATCACCCCCTTCATTCCACCTTTTATGACGCTTCTTCTTGAGTTGGAGTGATGGTTCTGATCCCACAACCTCACTAACTGTTGTAGCAACTGCTCTAATAAGATGCATTGATTTCTTCAGGATTCTCTGAACTTGCTGGTTCGGGAAACTATTGAGATGGGTTGACTTAAATTTTTATCTTTCTCTTATTTTTCTTCAACTTTTCCAAGTGACTCAGAGCTTTGGATCAGTTTGGTAAGTAGAGTTTTTCATCTTGCGCCTCAGTTCTTTTTAGGATGAGGTCCGATGGAGGAGGAGTGGTTAGTTGTTCCCAAGAGAGATCTCTGCTTCTAGTGGTATTACACAAGTGAGCCCTCAACATATTTCCAGAAGTCAAACGGTTGTGAAAACCCAATCCCCATTTATCTAATGCCTATTGATTTAACTTGGAAAAAGTAGCCTTTGCAGCTTCCAAATGATCTAAGAACATTTTTGAAAACTTCAAATAGACACTATGATCAGTTCAATATATCAACATAGAATCTAAATATTAATAAAAATTCAAACAAGAATTACCTAAACTCTTCCAATATCTACTTAGTTGGCTTGAATTTTACTCATAGTTTATCTTCTTCCCATTCTCCCAAGCTTCATTTACGAAAAGGAACTGAGTCCTCCATGGTTTCTCAGCCTCTAACAAATGATTCACTACTTTGTAGTCATTTCCCATGTTTTAGTGATAAAAAATAATTTGATGGTTTCTATACAAACTAGCCACACCAGCAAACTTCTCCATAGGCATTGGGATATTTGACAGTCTGGAAGCGGTGATGCTGGCTATCAGGGTATACCAGGCATTCAAGCTCAATTGGGTTGGGAAAAGTTTTATAAGGTGAAAATATTTAAATATTTCAAGGTCTAGACGGAACAAAGACCTCAATTCAGCACCTTGGTGTATACCACAAACCCATTTGTTTTACAATCCATAGGGGTTTCCGAAGTACTAGGAGTTCTCACCTTAATAGACTTAAAAAATCCCCATTTAGTTCTTATCTGATCTTATCTGATCCCATTTAGTTCTTATTTGATCTAATTCGGTAGTGTGAGTATCCTTCATACTTTTTTCTATTACGGTGGGTGGTTGTTTGGGTAGCTTAGCACCACTAAATTTGAGTAGTGTCATTAAGAGGAAGTGATGGACTCGGATCCACCAGAAGTTTGGCATGAGTTTTTATTTCTCATGAGCTCGTGCCATTTGAAGTGAGAGGGTTACTCCTAGCTTGGGACAGCCGAGTGACTCTTTAAGGTGTAGTGTTCTCAGTGTCAGAACCCATAGCGATAAAAGGTGAGGGTTTCTTTATGATTGGAGTTTTCTTGACCTTAGAGAAGAGCTTTATGGGTGGCTGAACGGAAGACTCGGAGTCTAAGGTGGGTAAAGTTACGGAGAGTGAAGTTTTTTGAATTCTTGAGAAGCTGGATGAAGAAGAACTCTTGTCCGGATCCAGTGTTGTCTTACTGATTACTCCACCAGAAGATAGAATCCCAACATCATCTTTTGCTTCCTTTCTTTCATTTTCCAAAATCAGATAGATTTAACCAACCTCCTTTGATCAAAGCAGTTTTGGCTGTGAGCATATAAAACTTTCAAAAACTTAGAACGAAATTTCAGCTTTAAAGTTTTCTTTCTCTAAAAAGTTTTTATTTGTTCTAAGGAACGGAAACAGTGAAACAGGGTTAAATAGAGGTGAAAAGCACTTGAGTGATTTACCTACGGGAGATAAATCGTTCAAGTAATTATTACAGGCTATTAAGTACACCCTGATTACTTTTTGAAAATAGAGGTGCTAGTACCAAAGGGAAAACGGCTAAGAGCTCGAATCAGTATAGGGCAGGTGTCTTTTTAAAAAATCTAACCTTTGGTTAATCCATCTGTGAAAAGGAAAACACTTCGGATCCGACCAGGATCTACTCCTTGTGAACTAATTCTGTAAAAAATCTCACACTTCGCAGATGGTCCAGATTATTTTTAATTCAATAATTTAGCTCTTCCAAAATATTCTTTGAAAGACCTAAAAGGGGCTACTAATAGGGTCAAATATTTTTGGAAGTACCTTTGTGCCATCTCCGAAAGGATAGTTCGGGTATCATCTACATTAGACTTTTACATTAACAGTAAACATAAGTGGATCCTAACTCAGTTGTGTGCTGAATGCTGGCCCATCTTTGGTATTGGGCTTTAAAATCTAACACAGATCCAAAGTCCAACCCGGATTGCCTATGGGTCACAAAAACCTAGTATAAATACCCAACCAACCTCATTTAATAGGTTGGAGTTTTTCTAGAGATATTAAATACAAGCATACACCTGTCTTATCTCTCTACTCACAACGTAAAAGTTAATACTCAATTGATAAACAACCCAAAATACCCTCAGACTATAAGTTATCCACACCAGTTTTCACCGTAATAGATATAATAGTGTGCTTGTTGTTGTCTCTTTGTTTGTTGTTGCTATTATCCTTCATGAGAAAGTCATCTTTATCAGGAAGAGTGTTGGATTCATCATTGGTTTGAGATTGTTCAGAGCCTTCTTACAATTGTTTTGGATATGACCCAAGTGATGACAATCGTTGCAATTGCTAAGAAGATCCTTATAACTTATATTCAGCCAACATCCTTGATTTTCTACAAAGTCTACCCATACGTGGTGTTGTAGATTTTTTGTTAAATCAATCTCAACCCAGAAAAAACAAGGATTGTAATATGCTTTGTTTTTCCAGAATTTTGCTCTTGAGGGGATCTCCTATTGTTTCTGCTAAAGTATATATTATGTTTTTATTGAATAGAAATTCTGGCACATTTTCAAATCTAATCCAGACTCGTGTTGAAGGACTTTTATATTTAAGATTAAAAGTTGGGATCTATTTTAGAAGTCTCATAGCAGAGTCTCCAAGATACCATATAGTCCTTCACCGGATCTTGCATAGATCACCTGTTGATGAAAATTCCAACAAGATATACCTAGAGTCCCATACTGAAACAATGTATTATCCTTCGAATTTAAAAGACTGCAAAAATTGGTTGAGCTTTTCTCTTTTTGGAATACCTTGATTAAATTTACCTATTAGCACTTGTTTGGTCTTGACCATCAACATCTCTTTTACATTTAGCGAAAACTGAATTAAGATATGATCAGTTTTCTGTTGCACATTGATGGGCTTGAATTGATAGTAGGAGTTTTGCTTTCGCAGCGTATCAGCATAGGACTTGTTTTGATGATTCTTTATACTCGTGGGAGTCGAGCTTCTGCCGCTTTCATTGTTTATTTCTCTGTTTTGCTTCACGGATTTTGTGGATGTTTGAAGATTGAGAAAATCTTCAGACTGATCAATATTGATGTCAGAATTTTTACTTAAACATCTGGTGTGTTACTCATGACCGTGACATCAATAATGGTTAAACATTGAACCCATTAAGAAGGAGAAGAACCAGAAAAGAAGAAGAATAACATATTAAAAACTTTTTTGGAGACTAAAAAAAACCTTTTTTCACAAGGGTAGCAAAAATAAATAACTACAAACAATTTCTTACCCGTGAGTAAAATTCATGCAAACTTATATAATTTAAATCGTATGAGCCTTTTATTTATTTATTTAATGAGTACTTAAACAATCATCAATTTCAAACACAAACACTTTAATTGTATTAATAAATTAATTTACAAAATAAGTTAAAACAAAAAGAACAAATTTAGAAATTTGAAGCAGCATTAGTCAAAAGTCTAAATTTCCTCCAATAGAATCCAAATATATGGCCCACATGACCACACCAACTCCATTATAGAAGACATTTCTTCTTTATTCATCTACAAAAGCCCGTCATCAATCCCTTCTCTCTCTCACCCTACCACAACAAATCTAATCTCTAATTTTATCTCTCTAAATTCCTTTCTCTTTCTCTCTCATCAATGGAAAAAGGGTCTATGAGCTCCTCAATGAAAGCAGCTATTGCTTCTAAATCATCACCAACAACAACAATAAGTGATGATGATGAAGGAGGGAGTACTTGGACTTATTATCTTCAGGATTTCCCAGATTATCCAAACGGAGAAGATTCTTCTTCTTTGGTTTCTGATGCTGCATGGAATCAAACCCACCATGGAAATCATGTTGTTGGAGGTTCTTCTTCCTTTGGTGCCCCTCCTAATCTTCTTCGAAAAGGATTAAACTTGAAGAAAACTCGAATTCATAAAATTTGTGATGATGATGAGGAAGATACTGCTAGCTCTCCTAACAATAGTCCACAGGTTAGCTTTTCAATCTAATATTTTACTATTATCATTATTATTATTATTTAATTATTATTAACACTCTTATCCAAATATAGTTTACAATATTTTTTTTGTTTCCAATAGAAAAATTCTAACATTTTTGTCAACAGGTAAGTCCATTTGGCCACCTTGATTGGAATAGCAAAAGGGAATATGATCATCTTATGGTAATTATCTCTCTGACTTTCTATATTAATTTTTTTTAAATCTTTTATAATGTTTTTATCAGTGAATAAGTGTTTTAAAAAATGGTTTAAATGATTTACTTAAATCCAAACAAAAACAAATATAATTTCTATTTTGAGAACCCAGGTTATATATTTGAATCTATTATTCTCTGTTTTTGTATATTCATTTAGAAATTTTTATTATTATTCTGCTTCTTTTGTTTATTAGAAAAACCCTAATTTATAAATATTTTTTTTTTAACTTATGTGATCGCAGAAAAAACAAGGTGCACCGGAAAACAATAAGAATCCGAGTCTGAGGGAAAGAGGTCTCTGTCTGGTTCCTATGTCCATTGGGATAAACTACATCAATAGTTAAATGAATTTGCTTCTTTATATAATAAGAAATATGAATAATTATTGTAAATATATTTTATTTCGTATATAAATACTCATGACACATGAGAAGATAATTGTAATCTGTCTTTATTTAAATTAATATAGATATATTAATATTAATTAAATTATTGGTTATTTCGGTTTTCTTTGATAAGCAATGACATAAATTTTGTTGAGCCGGCTATATATATATATGCTACGAAAGATGGCGTATACATTAGTTACTTATGAATTTAAAATTAATTAGGTAGTATAAAGGAATATAATCGAATAGTAGGTAGGGGTTAGAATATATTAATGAAAGAAAAAAGAATTATGCTTATAGTATTTTAATATGTAGATAGCTTGTAACAATCTTGATGTTTACACTTAATGATGGAATTAATAAAAATTAAATAAAATATTAAACATAGATTAGGTTCACACTCCACACAAGAAATATGATTACAGTCGCAATAAAGTTGTAATTAGCAATGTAAAGTTTACGTATATAATTATAATATAAAAACCTAAATGGGCTAGCCGAGCTGGTTGAGTAAAGCATGTGTGTGACCAAATGTCATGAGTTTGAGTCTTTCTACATACGTTTTTCCGGCTGAGTCTGTCACCTTGTGGTTGATCTTCTCGCGTTGGTTTGCAGGTTATTGTGTCAGACTGAGGGTTTATCCTGTACACACTCATTGCACTCTGAATAGCGGCTGCGGGTTCCCTCAGAAAAAAAAGAAAAAAAGAAAACAAATTAGAGTATAAAATATAATATTGATGATTTATGATTTACGAGTTTTAAAAATATAATCACGATCATGAGTGGTGTTTTGTCAAAAAAAAGTTTTTTTAAAGAATCAGAATTTTTAAAAACAAATATAGTGATCCATGTTCAATTTAAGACTGCTAAGAAGCTAGGTAACCACAATCATGTCAATATAAAATTCCTTTCTCAAGCCACTTCCTCCGAAAATCATCAAAGTCATTAAATTTTTCAAACCCGTCTCAACGTTGTAGATAACAAAAATAAATAACACAATAATAAAATTAAGTTATTTCCAAACCTCAAATCAAAGTTCAACAATGGAGGAATATTCATCGTGACATGCATCTCAAGCCAAATCACATGAGTCAGAAATAATTCAATATTCGAAGAAACTTCATCAAATAATCCTATCTATCAGCCTCTACTTCAATGTCGCACCTAGAAAAAACAAAGGATTCTATAAAGGAATTACATCATGGAAATGTACAAATACAAAATCATAGTGATCACAAATCAATACAGTTTGCGGCTTAAGACTAGGAAAGTCTCCTTTCAATTTCTAAATTTACTTTAATTGCTAAATTTTCTTTAGGTCGTCTTAAGATAATTTTAGTTCAATCATTTATGGAAAATTTTGGTTTCTTAGAGAGTATAATATATCTAGGTGGGATGCTAGACATATATTGTTAAAATATGACCTCACGTAAGATCTTAAATAGCTTTGGAAGAGAAATGTTTGGCCTCTAAGTAAACATACAATGAGAATTCTTAAATAGATCCCATTCTTTAACTCGAAAAAAGAACATTTTATTGCAGCAGGTTGGATAACATTTGCAATTTACATGAATACATGTTCAACAATGACACTATCAAATCTAAGGAAAAATCAATTGGAAACCTTCTACCAATATGGGTTCCCGCAAAAAAACATAACAAAATTTGATTGTTGTAAAGCTTCGGTGAAACTTGATATTTCCAAAACATTGTCCAACAAAATTTGGATTGGACTTCGTGAAAAACAAAGTTTTTGGAAAGATATAGTATATAAAGTATTACCTTCACATTGGTCTAAATATTTTCATTTATGGTATAAGAGATGATAATACAAGAAGATGATTAAACTAGTTGATGGTGAGAACCAAAAGAAAAAGCAAGATCAGACTCTATCTTTAATCCATCATCATAAATGATAAGACTCCTGATGTAAATTCTAGTACTCAACAAGAACCTACCAATTCGAAGAATGGAAGTAATATGATACAAGAGAAATCTAAAATAAAAAATAAAAAAGACGGATACACAAAAAACGAGGAGCAAACCATTGAACTTAATAGAAAATACCACTCAAAGAAACCAAGAAATAAAAAAGAGAAACTAATTATGGAAAGCCTTATTATCCCTAAAAAGATCAAGATTATGATAAGTTTTCTTTAGAGTTCAAAGATAAAAAGATAATAGAGATCTTACAGTCCATTGAAAATGGAGCAATCTTTTCTTTAATAAAATATTTTGATAATTTAGATTTGGAAACAACATCTCATACTTTGAGGACCTCAAGAAGCCTTCCAACATCCCATGCACCAGATAAAACAGAAGAACAAAAATAAGTTCAGAAAGTTATTAACAAGATATCAAAAATGATAAAAGTAAAGTCATTTAAATGTCTAATTCTCTCCAAGAATCTACAATTTAAAGGGTCAGGAAGATACTTTACCAGCTCTTTAACATGATAACAAAATATCTCAACTAGAATGTTAGAGGATTAGGAAATAAAACTACCATAAGAAGGATAAAACCAATTAATTAGACTAAACAAGTTATTTTTTTAGCCATACAAGAGCTAATGATTTATGTTGACAACACTGAAAAACTAATTAGAAAGTTTGGTTATCAAACCAGTGGAGCAAACATCAATAATAAAATTTGGATCATTTGGAAAGATGATTTGGTTGTTGAGACTCTATAAAATCATGAGCAGCTCTTACATCTTCAAGTTAAGCATTCTAACTTGGGTAAAGATTTTTTTATCATAGTAATCTATGCAAAATACAGAAGAGATCATAGAATGGTGCTTTGGGATTCCCTAAGACACTTGGATGTAAACTCAAATTAATGGATATTAATGAGGTATTTCAATTCTTGTTCAACCTTATATTTAAGAATTATTGATTATTGCAATAATTTTATACTTGATTGCCAGCTTAAGGAAGTAGGATTTTCAGGCACAAAGTTCACTTGGAACAATAACATAAAATGAAAAAAGCTGGATATGGTGTTATATAGTTCAGAATGGAAGGATTATTTTATAAATATATCTATAAATCACATATCTGAGATTGGGTGTGATCACTCACCGTTGTTGATATCTTTTTCAAATGATTTAAATAGAAACAAAACTTCTTCTAAATTCCAAAATATGGGGATAATGCACCCGGAATTTCTAAATATTGTTGAGCACAACTAGAAAGAGGAAATGTCAGTACTCCTATCTAAATATCTTGGAACAAGCTCAAAAGGCTAAAATATGTGCTTAATAGGTGGAAGCATGATACTTTTGGTAATATATTTGACGCAATTTCTCGGGCTGAAGAAGAATTTAAGTTCATGGAATCTTGCTTTAAGGAATCTAAGAGGCCAGAAGATAAAATCAAACTAGCTAAATCTCGGACAAATCATCTCCAGTTATTAGCTAGAATGGATTTTTTTTTGAACTAAAAATTAAGACCACCTAGTCAAAGTATTGTGACAGAAATTTTGTTTTATTCCACAATTATTTTAAGAAAATATAGAAAAAAACAAAATTAATGATATACTAGATGGGGATACATGGTTATTTGAACATCTTAAGCTTTTAAAACTTCTAGTGTGATTTTGAACCACTTATTTTCTCCTTATTGATACTCGAAAGAACTTGCATAACCAAGATAACTAAGAAGGGAGACAAAATATCTCTGTTTATAAGACCCTTTATACCGTTGAATTTTCCACGTGTACCCTCATTTATGTCAAAACTATAAGATAAAGTGGAGATACATTGAATAATCAAAGTGATCATCTAGTCCGGGAAATTCATTGTCACCATAATGCCGAGAATTAGGTGTCATTCAAAGTTGTCAAAAGCTTTCATATAAGAGTTAAACTTGGGCCTTTACCATTACTTTGATATCCCCTTAGAGTCACTTGTCCATAATGTTTTCGGTGATGCTACAACCAACAACAAAAGTTAATTTAGAGTTATTTATCAGATAAGTAAAAAAGTCATTGATCATGTTGTCCAAGATCCCAAAGATGATCTTATAGAACATATTATAATAAAAAATGGCTTGAAGAGCTCGACATAAGTGAGCGAATCTTTTTTAGGGATGAGGATAATAGTGGTGGTATTCAAAACTAGCTCAAGACGTCCAATATTTAAAAACATTAAAATCCCAATAAAGATATTTCCCTATAATATTCCAACAATGATTAAAAACCCACATTGAAACCATCAGACCCCGGAGTTTTATTTTTATCAATACTAAAAATAATTTTTTGAAATGCAAGTATCGAACGAACCATTGAAGTTTGGTCACGAGTGTTAACATTTCCGAAAATGAGCAAAGAGACTCTAGTATGACCATGGTATCCTATGGGAATCAAGATCCTAAAAGGTTGGATAAATAGTTCATTTTAACACTACTATGTTAGGAATAGTGGATATGTCCTCACTATTGTTAGAAATACAGACAATTTTGTTTCTCATAATACAATTTTTAATAATTATATGAAATAATATTTTATTACGATCCTTTGATGGAGCTAATTCTCTCTATTATTTTGTTTGTAAAAATATTCCTCAACACAGATGAGGAAAATAAAAGTGGAGATAATTTAATCTCGTCGGTGAAATAAGTTAGGTTTAAGGGATCATCAGTCAAAAGCGATTGAGCTGAAAAATTTATTTTGGGCGTTAGATACCATAAAGCTTATATCGCTATACTTCATACGATTTAGACTACATAGGACATACTAAAGACAGTTGAGTTTATGGGTAAAAATACTAATATAATGAATTGAGATTAGTGGGTTTTAACTATTAGACACTAACTAATTCTTAGAGGGATGATTTTTTTGTATTGAAAAAAAGTTACTTTTTATAAAATATAATTTTTACTACATTTAGTTTCGAAAAAAAGAGTAAGCAGGTTGTAAAAATAAGAATAAAAGAGTTGCATAAATAGAACTTCGGTTGTGAAAAAATAATTGTGTTATTTTTTTAAATGGCATATCTTTGAAACCATAGCTCTAAATAACTCTGAAAATACCATTAATTTTGTTTTCTAAGACTAACGACTAGATCCATGGAAGATATATTTTAACAAAATTCTCTGCATTTGGTTGCAAAAATATGAGTAATTGGGTTACAAAATTTAATAAGGTTTTGGTTGTGAAAAAACAATTGTGTTAGAATTTTTTCAAAATGTCATATCTTTCAAACTATAGCTCCAAAAATAAATTTAAAAATACCATTAATTTTGGTTTTTAAAAATAAACAAAATAGATCAATGAATATGTATTTTTTGAATTCTTTTTACTGCATTTAGTTGCGAAAAAAGGAGTAATAGGGTTGCAAAATTAAGAAAAAACAGTTGTATAAATAAGACAATTCCTATGAAAAAGAAATTAATGTCATATGTTTCAAATCATAGCTCTAAAAAATTCCAAAAATATCATCGGTTTTGTTTTTTAAGACGAACAAAACAACATTCATGAAAGAATGTTTTTCCGATGAACAAAAAAACTATGTTCCAATTACATAATTAAGAATAATTTGGTTGCGAAAATAAGAAAAAACAAAAACTCCAAAAATATCGCTCATTAATTTCATTTTGGTCGTCTTTAAAAAATAGAAGTATATGTTATTTTGTATAAAAAAAACTTACTTAGAGTTTGAAAGATATGGAGTTTTGAATGTTAAAAATAACTACGAACACACCAATTAAAAACTTAAAGACGAAATAGAGTAATTTCTTCATGAAAATCTGATTCAGTAGCAAATTTTTATTGAAATGCGTGAACTTTCACTAAAATTTGTTGCAGAAATCTTTAATTTGAAAGATTTATGAGTTTCGATTTTAAAGAGAGAGAAATATAAAGTCACAAGTTGGGGAAGAAGATGAAATTTCTTAGTTTTTTCTTAGAAATATAAAGTCACAAGTTGGGGAAGAAGATGAAAAACATGTTGTTTTTGGTCACCTTGAAAATCCAGATTTTTACTGGTAGTTTTAATCTTTATCAAGTTGTTATTGATAACTTACCCTTAAATTTATTTAAAAAAACTTAACTATATACATGCATAATAATAAAATCTTTAGAAAATGTAAGCAGAGGTACCCAGCACTAATATTTAGTGCCATCTAGTTTGCCATCGAGTACCTCAAGTGTAACTACTAAGCACCTATACCCAAATAGTCCATTTAATGTTCATCTAATATCCAATCACTTCCATAATACTTCAAATAACCATGCTTTAATACCATCAATGTAACCCTATTTCATTCTTTAAACAAAACGTTCTTTTCTTACTTTTTCTTTTTATATATAGTTTTAAAAAAATATGTATATTTCAAACCGGAGCTCGAAAAAAAATATCATCTTTTTTTTAAGACAAACAAAACTATGGATGATACATTTTTATTATGTTTTCAGCAGACCGAGTAACCCTCGTTTGTGTAAGGAATATTGGGTCAGTATATTCCGCTTTTGTATATAAGTAAGAATACTCCGATCTCCACAATAGTGTGATATTGTCCGCTTTGGGCCCACTGGCCCGCACGGCTTTGTTTTTGGTCCACTTCCAAAAGGCCTCACACTAATGGAGATGTATTCTTAACTTATATACTGATCTTTCTTCCCATGTTTAACCGATATGGGATGTGGGACTTTGGTCGCACCTAACAATCCTCCTCTCGAACAAAGTACCACTCTAGCCTCCTCTCAATTGACTTCCATCCGCCTACCCTAGTCAGGTGAAGAGAAACCTGAACTCTAGAGCTTTATGGCGGATCTATCTGCTCTGTGCCGCTCCTTGATCAAGCCACCTGCTTGATGAGCCATCTGGCACTCCATCTTTAGATGAATCTGCGCCGCTCCTTTATCAAGCCACCTGCTTGATGAGCCGTGGCGCTCCATCTATCCAGCAGATCATTCACCTTGAGAATGGCTCTCGGCTTCTGGTATGATGTTCGCAGAATTTCACCCACATCACAATCCACCACATCGCGTTCCGTCTGGGCCTGGTGCTCTGATACCATTTGTAAGGAATATTGGGTCAGTATATTCCGCTTTTGTATATAAGTAAGAATACTCCGATCTCCACAATAGTGTGATATTGTCCGCTTTGGGCCCACTGGCCCGCACGGCTTTGTTTTTGGTCCACTTCCAAAAGGCCTCACACTAATGGAGATGTATTCTTAACTTATATACTGATCTTTCTTCCCATGTTTAACCGATGTGAGATGTGGGACTTTGGTCGCACCTAACAGTTTGCATTACGTGGCCTCGTATAACATCTTTTATTTCGTGTTTCCCTGATCTCGCACGATTTAATAGAGAGATGCAAAATCATACATGATATAGTAGAGAGATGCAAGGCCAAGCATGATGAAGTGATTAGATACGAGACGAAACATGATAAAGTAGAGAGATGAGAGACCATGCATGATGAAGTGGGGATTTAAAAGACCAACCATGTTGAAGTGGAGATATGTGAGATCAAACATATGAAGTGGAGAGACCAAACATGGTGAAGCGGAGAAATGCGAGACCAGACATGATGAAGTGGAGAGATGCAAGACCATACATGATGAAGTAGAGAGACCATACATGCTGAAGTGGATAGATGCGAGAATAAACATGGTGAACTTGATAGATGCGAGACATATACTACTTGATAATAAAGATGCAATACCGTGATTATTGGATCTGACGTAAAAAGATAAAAAATTTAAAACAAATATCATGTATGGATCTAGTTTCGTTCGTCTTAAAAAAGTAAAACCGATAGTAGTTGTGTTTTTTTAAGTTACACTTTAAAAAATACGTACTTTAAAAAAATAAAAAATAAAAGCTTTAATTAAAAAAAAGATTTATTTGTGATTTTTTTTTTCACAGTTCAGATACTTGTCTATAGTTTACCAAATAATTTAAATTTTTTAAATATTAAATATTAAATATTAAATGATAAATCTATTGTTAATCAAATAACGAGATTAGAGCCATTAACCTTATTTCACACCCATCATATTTAACTTTAGTACAGATTTTGGATTGATTTAATCCCAGTATTATTAGATGAATATATCCATAATATAAAGCTGGAAACTGACCAATATATTATGATATCATCAAAATGAAGGGGCAACGTAAATGGAACCAAAATATTATAAAACAAAATAAAATTACCACCCTTATATATAATATATAATGAGGCATTAATCTTATTTCACATCCATCGGGTCTAACTTTAGTCCGTATTTTGGATTGATTTAATCTGAAAAGAAAATTATTAGATGAATATATCTCTAATACAAATGTGTAAACTGGCTAATATATTATCATACTCATCAATATGAAGGGCCAACATAAATGGAACCAAAATATTATAAAACAAATTGCTAATAGATATATATTAATAACTACTAGGATTATAAAATTTGATTGCAATCTATTGCAATAAATAACATTAAAAGACTAAGAAAAAAGAGATATAGAATTGACCCCTCCATGTGCAAGAGCTGTTTAGGAAATTCAGCTATAAAACACCACCGGTTTTATTCGTCTTCTCGACTTTAATATAATAACAAATTAATTGAATTTGCTATTTATTATGATTTAATTAGTTTTGAAGGTTCTTTTTACTTTCGTATTTGAGATATGGTACGATTATTTTTAGATGCGAATATAGTTCAATGCTAATGAAATGGAGAATAATGGCTAAGAAAACTATAAAAGAAAACTAATAAAACGAATTCAATAACCACGAAAACTAATAATTTTAAATTACGTTTAACACGTTTATTATAGTGTTTAAACGTTTACTTTAGTGTTTAAATATAGGATTAAGTTACTTTATTTGTGTAGTAAATATTTATTATTATTATTTATAGACTAAATTTTTTATTATAAGTATTAAATTCATTCCTATCATTTTATTTTGGTGCGTCGATGGGCGAAATGAAAAGCGTAGTCCATAAATATTAAAAGAAAAATGATTTTTTAAAATTTTAAAATATGTAGTAATTTGTTTTAGTCTAATCTTTTGACACTTTGATTTCATGTCATGTGTTATTTCTTTTTCTCAACGTAGATATGATGCATAAGTTTATGCAAATAGTATGTGAGGTAAAAATGAGGGATCAAATAGTAAGAGTCTTCAAAGATTGATAACGTATAAAAAACCTTCTCTTAATCAACCGAATCTAGTCTCAAATCACTCTGTGAGATCTGAGATAGAGGTAGACCAAGTGGTACGCGTAGTTTTTAAGAAAAATTAATATATGTTAATTATGTGGTGACCATGAGGAAGTTGAGGTCGATAACACAAATTTCAACAATTGTGCAAAAAAAAATACGCAACTAGTTGTTAAGATATGATCAAACCCGGGATACCTAACCATATTCATACACATTCCTACTAAGAATACATATTGATCTCAGTCTCATTCCTTTAGATCATATATATATAACGATACATATTCCTACTAAGATAAAGGTTTTAGAGGATACAACAGAGTAATGACTTATTACTACTAACGTGATTGCTCACTGCCAGAAATCAAGGAGACATTCACAGGCATACGAGCCAGTGAAGTAGTATTTACACCTGTTTATTTGCCTTTGGGATGTTATTACGTATGTATTCACTAGGCTTTGAGTTTTTTCAGATCACGGGGATATTTATGAGCCAACTAATACCAAACGGTTTGAGGTTTTTAGTGGCTTCAATGGTGGTTTCTCGTCTTAGATCACCACACCGTAGATCATTTTTAAAGAATTTGTCGAACATCTGTAGGATGTCCAAAGAACAAATAAGATGAAAGACAAAGTCTATTGAGATCTATTAGCACAAAAGAATACCAAATGGACATGTTCATGTGGCTCTAAGTGTCAGAGCATGGTCTTAATTGACCTAATATACTTTCCAATTAACTTAGCGACTCACAATACGATGAGATAGATCACATGGCATATGTATCATATCGTTAGGCACAAAAAACACGACAAATGAGGTATTAATCGAAGATTTGATAATAATATATTTCATGAGGGATGACCGCTTTGCAGATCAAGACAGTACCCACAACATATACCACTATGACCACATAAAGGAATTTATCATCAAGTAATTATAGAGAACCTTTAGAGAATCAACATGCTCTTTGATTTTTTTTTTAAAATTCATGTCATATTTCCAAAGAATGAGAATATAACTTGTTTATTTGTGTAAGATTACTTAATAAAACATTTACATTTTCTTATGAAGTGAGAAATGTTCATAGTCCTAAACACAAAAAGTTCGTATGGATCAGTCTCAATGTTTTTTCATTGACCAGATTTACAAGGAATTTCCCAAGCCATACCTCAAATGTATATTACTCTAGATTGAGTTAATTAATAAAAAATTTATAAACGTCACCATGGTTGTTGGGGATTGACATATCATTTATGCATGCTTGCAAATTGCGTGAGACTCAGTGAACAATACTTTATTGACTAACGTTAACTAGGCCGTATATTTTTAAAGTCAAATGACATTATCTTAGAATAAAGGAGCTCCCAGATTATTATAAAAAATTATGCTACTTCTCTTTAATGTGCGGAAGGATCCGATGGTAGCCACAATAAACATCTTTGAAAAATAACTTGTGGTTTTCGGATGTGGCATCAAAAAACTGCATCAGACCAAAAAATGATCGTTCATACTTTTTTATTTAGTTATATAAATTCCACACACATTTTTTATTTATCATTTTTATTTTTAACCAGAACGAGGCTTGTGGTTTACATATAGTGCAAAACCTTGCGGATAAGGATACTATTTCCCAACTACTTTACCTAAACTATAATGACTTCCAACTTTTCTATAAAGAATGCATAAAGCTTTTGTTTGATGGGGTTGAATTTGGCATCGACTAAGAGAAAATGAAACATGATGTAGATGCAAATATTGGGAAAGTTTGTTGCTTAACATGAAACTAAATCTATAGTTTGAGATGAGAAATTTAATAGTTTGGTTGGTAGTTACCTTGTATATTTTGTTTTCCTCAAAGAGTGTGGCCAAATCCAAGGTGATAGTTTTGTAGACTTATCGAGTTTAACCAAATAAAAGGCCTCACATAGACCATTCAAATTATCCAACATAAGTGAGACCTTTGTCAATTGATATTGGTTCGGAAAAAGAGAGTCGGAGGAGCACTCTCGAGCCGTATATTGATTATTTTGGATAAATTTTATGAAGTTGTTAACTTCATATCTTAGGAACTTGTGGATCATGTAAAAATACATGCATCTGGTCAAGACAAGGTTGGTAGAATATTATGTTTGAAGACAATAAAACATCAAATACTATAAAAAGAATGAGTTATATTTATGGTAGGCTTGTCATCCACGACTTCAGTTTCAGCTCTCGTAGAACATGAATGCCCGATCCTGTAAAACTAGTTAAAAATATAGTGGAGGGTAAAAAAAAAGTTATATTATACTTTATCATATCAAATTTTGATGAAGAGATAAGAAAACTTCATGTGTCAAGCATGATACATCGTACATTTATCCCAAATAATTTGCATGTAGATAATTATCTTCGTGTGGATCCATAAACCACTGCAAGTCACCAACACAAATATAATTATAGGGTGCGGTTGTGGATATATGTACATTAAATTTGGGCCTATATGCTAGAATGCAAGGTTATTATATATCGATTAAGAGATACAGACGGATCATGTAATCATAAAAAATATATATCGATCCAGATAATCATCAAACTTATCAAGAATAACCTATGTTTCACCGGTCTAAGTTTCCTCAAATTAGTGAGCTATATATAAGTGTCTATTGGTGGTAAATTCAGTTTGGCTATTGAATTCTTGGTTTCCCTAAAAATCACAAAAAAGAGCGCACAATATTTTATCGTCACTTTTAAATCCCAACAGTTTAGTTTGAAATTGTGAAATAAGATGTTATGGGTCACATGTACCATCATAGTTTTATATTATATGTTGTTTTAACTTTAGATGAAGACCTCCGAAAGAATACCTTGTATGAGAGGTGACAATGATAAGTTAAAAATCAGATTAGGTCCCACATACTTATTGTTCACAAAGATTGGTAGGCATGTAAAGGTTGCTTGATATGGTTTTTAGTCCCATGGTTTCCCCAGAGGTTGGTAAAGGTAACATTAATATCGTGTGTTGTACACTAGAAACTTTGAGAAATATTATGGAGGGTTCAAACAAACATACAAACGATTTGGTTGATGGCTCAAGGTAGAATTTTGTGGAACATGTCTTTGATGAGTTCATCATAAGTATCATAAGTATGATACTTATGATGAATTCCTGCAAGAAAAACCCAATTTGCACCGTTCGTATAATGAGTTCCCAACGAACCTTTCAATCTTGGATATGGCAAACTATTTTGGTAAATATCCGGAGAGAGTTTATGCAGAGAGGAAAGACTCCCTCCAATTATGCCATTGACTCTATTTGTGATCCTCATTAACTGCTGCATAAATACCATAGTCAGATTGAATCAAAAATTGATTATTTTCCTAATAATCAACACTTTTATTCCCCAAACCTCTTTGTATCAAAACTAGAATTTCCCAAATTGGTTCCTGTCGTTCCGAAGTTCCCTCAATTTCTATTCTTCTTTACCCTTTTAAAGTTCTTGCTTATCTGAAGAGGTACGTTATTTGTTTGAATTCTACTCTCGTTCTCATTTTTAATCCCGGTAGGTATATCTCTTCGAGTAATGCTTCATTACCATATTTCTTTTATTTTAATGATAGTGATCCCTATTCGAGAAAGACAAAAGTTCCATAGACTCAATTTTCTTTGTTTTGAATCCCGATATGTATATCTTTCTCGATCGACCTCTTCGATAATTTTCTTGGTTGTGTTGAACATACGAGTTTAGAGCTTCTCCCTCAGAGTCATCTTATTCTCCAAGCTTTTGGACTTTCGAGCGGACCTTACTTGGTGGAATTAATATTTTTCAGTTTTAGAAATCTCTGTGCCTCAACTTCCTCTCATAATTGGTTTGGTTTTTCTTTCATTAGTAATTGTTACTGCTTTTCTTCATTCACATGCAGTAGTTAAGCTTTCCATGACAATTGATCGAACCATTCTTTCATCACGATTCTCTTAGTCATTTTTGTAGGATCCACTTGTACTTCAAAAGTCCATCATTCGGTATATTCCAAAGATAATCTTAACACACCTAAGGTTTTGGATGTTTTTATCTGGGTAACTATCTAGCCTCTCACTATGGTCACTATTGATGGTGTCAAAGATTTTTAGACGGTATTTTTGTAATAAGAGAATAGAATTAAAAAGTTTCAGGTATCATTTAGAGAGATAAAAGAGGTTCTTCGTAAAGAATAAAGAGAGAATGTCTCACAAAAGTTGTTGAAAAGTAAATGTGTTGTTAAATTTCATAAAGCTAAAATCAAGGCTTCATATAGACTCTTAGGTTTATGGGGTTAAAATAGTCCATGGGTCCATTTTCTTAACCCAAGCTCATTATTAAATTAAATACTCTTAATATTACGTTTTTATTATATTTGTAACATAAAGTAAATTTTGGTCTAGTAGCTTAATGGTCCAACCCGCGATTCAGATAATTTGGTCCTTACCAGAAGATGATCCCCATTATCGGTTCTTATTAAAAGATGTTTCCCCGAGAGATAATTTCGGACTTGGTCCAACTTTGAATCATGGATAGAAAGTTTTTAAATGTCATAACATTAAAAAATTTAGTGTATGATGCTGTAGAAACCTTAGATAATGAGACTGAATAACAACATGATTTTGATAGTTATAAATTAGTGAGAGATATAGTAGGAAAACCTAACAAAGATCCACAAAGGTATGGTTTTGATGATGCTATATGTTATTCTTTGTCGATTAAAATGTAGAGAGATATTCTTGAATCTCAGGAGCTATCACAATGCTATGAAGAGAACTGATAAGAAGAAGTGGACATACAGGAAGAACTTATTTCTCTCAAGAAGATGGGAATTTAGATTTCTTGTGAAGCATCTGAAGGGTGAGATCTTGCTGGAAGTAATAGATATATAAAAGGAAGCAAAAAATCTTATATTTGAGTTATCCATATACAAAGCTAGGCTAACGGCTAAGAGATTCACGCAAATAAGGGTGTTAATTTCAATAAGCAAATTATCACTAATTGTGAAAACAAACCTCTATAAGTGTTCTTGTGTTAATTATTGCTAGATTTGATCTTGAGTGAGATCAAATAAATATTACTAAAAACAAATAAAATTCTCAACTCTACTATCTCTAGCCCTGAGACATTCGAGGTCTTATAATAAATCGGCTGTTGTACTTATGGTTGAATCGCTATATGAATCTAATAGCTAGAGAGAGGGTTAAGAGAGAGAGTGTGGATGCTAGTTCAAAATTCAAAATTCAAAATTGTTGATGGCTGAAAATACTCATTAATTCTCAAAATAAGGCTTATATACTAGGTTAGGGTAGTTATGGTATTAAAAAAAATTTAGAAATACAGCATGCGTCTACCCAGAATGTAAGCTCATATTTTCTCGCAAAATTTAGGACAATCAAATCTTTTTTAATTTAACTATGTCCGGAACATTCATAAAATTGTAAATTAAATCGATTAGATTAACCGTCGTGTACATCAACACATTAGACTCCAATAATCCCTGAATTTACTCCAACATTTAATTTAATTTAATAAGGGCACGTTTAGAAAATCATATAGTAAGAACCAATCAATAGACTTAACATTCTATTGTAGGATCTAATTAAGAAGACAGTTATTGCAAACCGTAAAATCTAAAGAGACAGTTAGGTAAGTAATTTAGGTGAACTGTCAAGTATCACCAATCACTAGCAATGTGATATGAAATAGAGAGGCAGATCAAAGGTCTTATTCTTGTACGTGACAATTTCTTTTTTCAAACCATCCGTTAAATATTTCGATTTTGTTTTTTATTAACTGGATTATAAATTTAAATTTTATTTCAATCGATAAAAAATAATTAATTTATTGAATTTATTAGTCCGTCAGTATAATGAGTCAAAAGAAAACATCTCCACATTTGTACATAAGTTTGTATCCGAATATATTATTCTGATGACTTAAGAGGAATCGAATCTCCTAACAATAATGTTGTACAGATAATAGTTTAGTTGCTAGGCGTCAAAATCAATAGAGTAAAGATCGGCAATTTTAGTTCAGAAAACCCCTTATACAAAGATACACATGAAAGAATGAAAGGGCCACCTACACTGATACAAAATCATACTGTTTTAATATTACTCACAGGTACAAGTGTATCAATGTTAGGATAATTTACTCTCGATGGCCCCATCGGGAATAAATATTTAGAAAAATATTATAGTGTTTTGTTTATGGTAATTCATACACTAACCCCATATAATATAATACTGGATTGGCTCAATCAAATGAATGTCGTTATTGATAAGGATGTAAACTGTTGAGGACTAAAATGTAATAATTAAAGTCTTATACGAAGAATTGTAACAATATAGGACACATTTCAGTCTAGTTGTAAATATAGGGGGTTAACGTTCAAATAACCTATTTTTGTAAACAACTTCAGTTATTCTAAGTTTGTTCGTCTATATATAAAGGCCAAGGCTAAAATTAATGAGGATGAGACTTTCATTTTGTGAACTATCTTCTTTTGCTTAACTTTCTCTCTCTAGAATCAACTTCATTATTCATCTCTCTCTAGAATCAGATTTCACCCACACCAAATTGGTGATCACAGTGGGAGCTGATTAATTGGTACATTGATTTCTTGCTAAAAAACGAGAAGTAATTGACTTTCTTGTTTCGTTTTTAAGCTGTTTTGGTTCAATAATGGAACCAAAGAATGAAAATAATCCTTTGGTTCAAAAGGAAGTTGAGACGTTAAAATTTGATCTGCAAGGAGGAGAAGGTAAAGAATATGAGTCAGTTCAAGTTCAACAAACTAACTCAGATATTGAAATGAAAATAGACCATTTGTTGGATAAAATCACGGCTTTAAATGAGAAGTATGATCAAAGATAGCAATATATTCAATCAACTAGGCTGAAATTTTAAGTAAGGCAGATGGATGATGAAATTATGTTGACAGCCATTCTGATTGATCTTGTACAGCTCGTCAGGTTCAAAGTGAGCAGAAGAAAATGCATTTTGAATCTAATAAAGAGCGTCATACTTCACGGATAGAGAAAAAAGATAAGCAAATGTATCTTACGTCCAGTGACGATGAGTTGAACAGTTTAGGATCTGAGTATAAGAGGTATTGTGGGTCTTCAAAAGAAGAAAAAGGTCGGTCTTGAAACTCACGAAAATAATACAAAACAAGAAATGACAATGAACCTCGCTGTTTGACGGAAGCTGAACACCTCAAATCGGTACACAGGGATGGATGACCGAAACTTGTATGCTGTCATGGGAACAGGAAATGATAATCAATATGTACGAGGAGCTAACTGGAGAAACTATCCCTTGACAACTGAGAAAAGGTCCAACACTATTCTGAAGTGGTTGGTTATCTCTAAGTTCGAAACGTTCGATGGGATGCAAGATCCTGATGATCATATCGAACAGTTTAAGAACTATATGATGAATTTTGAAGACGATGAGAAGCTGGTACGTAGAGATTTCTTCCAAATATTCAAAGGTACAACTTTGAAAAGGTACAACAGGATTCCGAAGGGATCTATTTCCAATTTTAGAGATTTTTATACAACTTTCCGACGATAATTTATGGGAAGCAAAGAGATGCGGGAAAATGGAGACATAATGATACCGTGCGAGTAAGTAGTGGGAGAAAAGCTGAAGGACTATACTAAACGATTTGTGTTAACAAAAGATGGTTTGAATAATTCTGAAGAGTTGGTAGCTATGGCTGCATTTTGACAAGGTTTCTTACGAGGATATTTAGCCAATTAAACAACGAAACGAAGAGCTTTGACCTTTGGAGCGCTGATGGCTCAAGTGGAAGATCAAATTAAAGTGGAAGAATCAACTAGAGTTCAAGGAGTGGTTGGATCCAGTCAAAAGAGTTCAGGACATGTGTCAAATAGTCAGGGACACTCTTCGAACTCAGACCAACCATTGCATCTGAGGAACAACAATAATTTTCCTCATCCAACTGGAGGGTAACCAACTCAAGCTACAGGGTATCAATTTCAAAGACCAAGGCCAAATCAGTGGATAATACCAGAGTACTATGGTGATTTAACTGAAAACATTGCTACAGTTTATGAAAAGGCAAAAGGATATGTGAGTTTTAAAAATCATGCTTCAATAAATAGACCAAGGAAAGAGCGTAATAACAGGTTCTCCAAATATCATAACGAAATAGGACATGATACTGCAGACTGTATAGCTTTGAAGAATGAGGTGTAAACTTTAATTTTAAATGACAAGTTGTTAGCCTTTCTTAAAGGGTTGAGCAGTGGATCAAAGGCTCCTATCGCGTTGACTTCACAGGCAACGAATCCAAATTCACAAGCATAAAATCTAATGATTTTGGATTATAAGTTAGATGATTTCGATGCTGCGTCGAAATATTTGGATACAAATCCAGATCGATTGATTTTGATGGCAGTGGATGAGCTAGTGAAACAAGTCCTTGAAGGGTCACTTCAATTTTGTTTTTTTTTCTTCCACCATCTTTGTTAATCTTCCACCATAATGACTTCATCTATCTCGGAAGGTAGCACTCCTTGAAGGGTCACTGCCATTTTGTTTTTTTTCTTTATTTGTGGTGGTGTCTCGGATGTGCTCTTCTTTTTCTTAGAAGTAGCAGTTTTGTTTCTTTTTTGTGTAGGCTCAGCCTCCTCTCCCTCTTCAATAGTAGGAAGGATGTTTTATGTTGCCTTCTTTTTTGTCTTTGGCTTCGGCATAGGGTTCTCCGAGGGGATCCCTTTATTCTTTGAGGGAAGGTGGATGTTTGATTTGTTTTGAACTAGGAAGATGCACCTTACCATTATGTGCCACTAATCTCTTCACAACCAAGATTGGATTTGGGGGCTCCATCTGATTTTCAAGGAAGTTGGTACCCAATGTAATAATGCCACAAATTGTGTTGATAATGTTAATCGGCAGAAAATATGAGTGGAACCCGTTGGCCCACTTTTTTTCTGCCCAAGTTACCAACTTGGAAAAAATATCCTTGGAATCTTTTTGGTGAATTTTAGATTGCTTCAAAATTTCTAGATACGGTACAAAAATAAGCAAAAAAATAAAAGCAGAATACTAAAAACAACACTAGAAAATGGAAGAAGAAAAAAGCTTATTGTTAGTTCTCTAGGCGTGGTTGAGTCGTGATGGGTTCTCCTCAGATATCTCCTTTCCGTTCTCCCATACCCAAAGATGAAGGAAAAAATATGTGTCCAAATTTTTTCAGCCTCGAGAAAGTCATCGGTTATCTTAAGATCGTCAAAAGTAAGATAATAGAAAGACAGAACAGGTTCATTCGAAATTTTGTTCAAGGCGATGAAGTCTTGAATACAAAAAGGAATTTGGGCAAGTCTTGAGGCCATGATTACTGATAGGTGGGTGAACCATTGGTTGGGTGTGTCTTGTGTAGGACAGAGGTTTAGGAGCTCAAAGTATTCCACTATCATTAGATCTAAAGGAAACCAAAGACCCTAGTTGATAATTTCAGGATATAATACCAGCTCATCATTTCCACAGCCAAGTGAAGTCTCTCCCTCATTCGAAAAATGAAGTACGATGTTATCGACATTCCCCATTAACTTTTCAAGGAGGCAGCTTGGGACTCTGGGTAGTAGATGTATGGCACATTTTTTAGTGCCAATATGTATCATGGATTGAGTGGCTTCAAGTTTACACCTACTGAAGCAGCAATCTCTTCCAGAAGTTCAATCGGAGCTTTCTTTTTCCCTCCTCTTTTCCTTGGTGCTTTGTTTTTGTAGCACAGTTAAAATTTTCACTATCATTGTCTTTCGGAACATCATCCTTTATATCATCTTCTGTATTTTTCGAAGCGTCATCTGCAGTATCGTCTTCGATGTTTGATAGGGTGATTTCAGAATCAGCTTCGTCCTCGGAAGCCTCATCTACAAGTTGAGGTGGTTTGAGAGTCGAGGTTGGTTCTCTTTGTTCTTTAATTGAGGGATTTTGTTGAGATTCTATGATTTTCTTAGCAACTTCCCATAGGGGAGGAGAAGAGGTTGAAAGATTCGATGCAATATTTTGGGTAGTAGAAGGTGAAGTGTTGTCAGCATCGTCTTACATAGCTATAAAGGTTTTTATTTTAGGATGGCTTTGAGGGAAGGGAGTTTTTGGATGAATTTGAGGAGTTTAATTGCGCAACTATCGAGCAGATTCAGAATTAACACGAGATAGAGTATTTTCAGATCTTTTTGAAGAAAATATGGTCTGGGTTACCTAAATGGTTGATTTGAGGAGTGAAACTTGTAAAAGGGATTCGAAGTGATGATTTAGCTGGTGATGGTGAAATTCGAGGTGATTTTGGTGTATGGGTTTTTAATGATTGAGTTTATTCTGGGATGGATGAACTTAAAAACAGAGGAGTTCGATTTGAATCGAAATTACCGTAGTATATTGTTTTAGTGGAGAAACGAGGAGCGTTTCTTATCAACCGAGATGCTCTATATTATTCAACCCTCTTACTAATACAGAAGTAGTGGTAAGCACCAAAAAGGGTTTTCTTTATTACTGGGGAAATTGATTTTTTGGGTTTTCTGACTCTTTGTTTTTTAGGTTTTGGATGCTTTCTCATATACTGAATTGAATGTTGGATGGTGAACTTGACTTTTCTGGTAAAAGTTGCTTAGAGATTGAAGATTCAGATGAATGTATTCAAGAAGTTTCTGGTAGAAGCAGACTCTCTCTATACAAATACGTTTGTAAACAAATAATGATTCACACGAGTATTTATGGAGAGAAAGAAGGAAAAGAGAAATTAGAGACGTGGAACAGGTGGAAGAACCCATTGGGCATAATACCAAACGGTTGCGTGAAAACAAGAGATTGACACCTACCTCATAACAGGCCTAGTGGTAGACCTAGTGCCTAATTAATCATCACAGTTTCAGTTTTCACTTCAAATGTTAATGACCGTTATAAAAGTATTTTTATGTTCTCATATGAAAATATGTGAATAGTTGACAAAATGTTGAATCGATTTTGAAGCTAATATATCTGAACGATTATTCGAGGACACACACACACACACACACACACACATATATATATATATATATATATATATATTTGAAGTGCAATTGAGTGTTGTTTTGGTTCGAGGACAGTCCTTGTTGTCAAGAAAAAAAGGGATTGAATAACTGAAAGTAGATCGGATTTTGGCCAAAGAAATCTTTTTCTAACTGATGAAGATTTTCGACAACAACTAGTTCTCATTCATTGACTTTCATAAGAACTAGGAGGCTATTGGTAAGCATATAAACAGTTGAGGACTAAAATGTAATAATTAAAATATTGTACGAACAATTGTAAAAATATATAGGATATTGTAACAACTTCAGTTATTGTAAGTCTGTTCGCCTATATGTAAAGGTCAAGGCTAAAATTAATAGGGATGTGACTTTCATTTTGTGAACTATCTTCTTTTGCTTAACTTTTCCTCTCTAAAATTAATTTCCTTCTTTGTCTCTCTCTAAAACCAGATCGTCCACACCAGTTGTATCTTAAGTCTATGAATGCCGAAAATATTCCACAAACGAAAAAAATTACTATGATAAGAGAAAATTAGAAAATATTTAGGGATTCTCTACCCTGGATGGCGAAATGTAACAATGATAAATGAAATGGGTCATCTCGACGAGGAAGACGGCCAAAAACAGTTACCGAATGACTGCAGCTGAGGGGAAAAGGAGGAAATAATCGTTAACAAAGGAAATATCTTGAAGATCAGAAGAAATTCACCATTTGATCTCAAGTACTAAGTTATAATTTTTTTTGAAAAAAATAATATATTTGTGCCCAATATACAAGACGTAACAAGCCTTTGATAAAAAATCAACCGACATTAGTCGTACATCTAAAAAACATTTATCCCCAAAGTGAAATATAAACTATTGTGAGTCGTACACCCAAGAAAATATAAAGGCAATCATTGATGTGAAAGATTGACTGACAGTCGTAGGACACATACGAGAGTCCCATTACCCAATGTGGACATCAAATCCTGTTTTGGTCTAAAAGAAAATTGGGAAGTTGAAAATATACATAAAATTTACGAACTTAAATAAGGTATCTCCGAAGGACCCTTTTCCACTTATAAGAATTGATAACCTGTATACGCAACACCAAGAAATAAAATTATATCGTGTATGGATACCTTCACATAATATAATAAAATTCGAATGAAATAATATGACCAAGAACACACGATGCTTACTATCGAAGGTTGGTATACAAGATCTTCACAAATCAGATGGGCAAAGACATACAAGACCATATTGATGACATGTTGGTGACAAGCCTATATGAAGAAGACGGTTTGAAAGACCTCACTGAAACGTTCGAAATCTTTAGACATATGAATCTAAAATTAAATCCTATACGATACACATTCGACACTTGGTCCAAAACAAATTTAGGAGATATTGTGAGATAAAATGGAATAAAAGAAAATCTAATCTAACTTGGCAACCTATCAATTATGGAGATCCATGGAACATAAAGGAAGTACAAATTCTGGCACAAAGGTTAGCATCGGTCAATAGGTTTTTGTCATGATCTTCATATGAATTCCTATCGTTCTTCCAAGTGCTAAAAGGAGAAAAAAATAGAGTCCAATGCCGTATACTATGTAAGTAAATATTTAGTATAAAATATATTAAATACTTACAATTACAAAAAATAGCTCTTGTACTAGTTGTCGCGGCTATGAAAATACGATCATATTTTCAAGCTCATACTATAATTATGAGAACGTTCTTCCATTAAGAAGTATATTGAATAACCTGATGTTTCGGGAAGATTGAGAAAATGGTTAGTAGATCTATATGATTATGATACAAAATTATAAGCTAAATTGAAAATAAGGTCCAAGCTTTAGCCGACTTCTTAACATAGTTCCAATATGAGCGACCAATAATAATAAACGATGAGATAGAAAACACTTGAAGAGTCGGGACGTTTAGAGAAAAGTAATAATCAAACCTTAAAATAATATTACTTTAAGGCTATTATTAGCCAACAAATATAAAATATGAAAATAAAAAGTAAAGACATATGGTATATGCCAAATATTTTCAAATATAATCCAAGTGCCAGAAACATTAACTGGAAACAATAACAAAGATGATTATATTCAATAGATAGGATATGGCCATCGTAAGACCATTACCAATGGCTTTTAGAGGAACAAGATACCTAATAGTTTTCTTTGACTTTTTCTGTAAATGGGCTCAAGCACAAATAGTGCAAAACATCACAAAAAGAGAGGAAATAATATTATTAAAAATTGATTTTATGTTACATATATGGAACTCCTAGAGTTATCATTACAAATAATAGAACACTGTTCCAAAATGATAACTTCAGAAAGTAATCTGAAGAATATGGAATTAAATAAATATTCTCCTCTCCTTTCCATCCTCAAACCAATGAGAAAATCGAAATGACTAAAAGAAAAATAATCAAGGGTGTAAAAAATATGTTCGAAGAAGCAACATGAACTTGAACGGAGTCTCTACAAGAAGTGTTATGGTCATACCGAACAACACCTGATATTGCCAAAAAGAAACAATATTTTCCATAATATAAGGAATACAAATAGTAGTTCCAACATAAATATGAATTACATCTCGAAGGATAGCAGCACACGGTGAAGTAAATAATAAGTAAAACCAAAGATTTGCAATTGATATTATCAAAGAAAGAAGGTTCAAAGGTCACCTTCGTTCAGAATATCACAAGTCAATGATGATGAATAAATAAAATTGCAAAATTTTATTCATAGAGTTTGAATCGAAACACAAAATAATAAAAATTATTTTCCAACATCCGAATGATGATTGATTGGTAAATTACGCCCGAATTGGGAATAATCGTCTATGATTGAATAAAAACAAAGTCATTTATCCAGACATTGCTGGAAAATATAGAAAAACCTGTTTGACCCCCTGGAATGAAAAATTTCCTTAAACTTTATCTTAGTCCTACAAACTAAAAAGCTTGATATTTCACTACTACCGAAAATATTTTTATATGAATAAATTGTTCCCTCTCCCAGGATTAACAAAAAGTCCCGAAACAGAATTTGGCATCAATATGTTTGACAAGCCAAAAGGACAACTCATTTTATAAAGACACAAAGTAATATAGCTAAAAAAATACTAAAAAATAAAATGCTGAAGCAAGAGTATTTTTCGGAAAGTGCAAAAATGGACAGTATCTATTAAAAATAAATAAAAATATAGTTAAGCAAAAAAAATTCTCCAAACTAAAAGGGCTAAAGAACAGTATGTTGAAGGGAATATATAATTCAAAAAGCAAAAATAAATATAACAAGTATACCAGTATATCACAAAAGTATATAATGCTTTTTTGACAAATACAAAAAAAATTGTTAAGCAAAAAGATGATTCACCAAGTTACAAATGTTAAAACACATTATGTAAAGTGGAATATATCTTTGAGAAATAATAAAACATATAACAAATCTATCAAAAAAATACCTAAGCAATAATGTCCTTTTGATGGAGTAATTATATTTTTTAAAACAAAAAGGTTAATATGCTTCATCAATCCAAAAAAAATGGATGACGAGGATTCATTTTGCAAAAAATAACAACATTTGCGATACAAAAAAGGTAAAACACCTTTGAGGGAGTCATACACCCTGATTATATTTGAAAATTGCTTGAAAAATCCAAGTAAAGAACTTAAGTATTCTTCAAAACAATTCCCAACCTATTGAAACTGACTTGTCAATATAATAACTAGACAATGCAAGGTGTGACTAAGTTACAAAGGCTTGTTCGTATAAAAAATAAAAGAATACTCATAAAAAATAAAAAGAGTCTTACAAAAAATACAACAAACTTTTAAAATTATAGGCAACAACAAAGTACAAATCACACTTCCATATTGGGAGAAACAACATCCTTAGTAAAACCAATTCCAGTTGTTGGAACATCATTTTTTGTCATATTTCTTTCTTCGACCCCAACAGTATGAGAACTACAACCATAAAGATTTTATTCATCGGTATCAAAATTTAAACCCGAATGCCTTTTATCTGTAGGGAAAAAACACCAAAAAATATCTAAATCAAGATTATGGTACACATAATGAAAATCAAGAAATTATATGTTGTTTAATAGCAAAATGCTCACGAGTTTGAGTAAAACTTTCCTCAATAAATTGATAATGATCAGTTTCATAATTCGATGACATACAATTCAATTAAACCTAAAGCTCATTAACATCAGTCTTGTCAGTGGAAAACCAAACTTCCTCTAAGAAAGTACAAACAAACTAATAATTGGTAAGTTTCTTTTTTTGGGATTCTAAATTATGCACATAAAATAATATGGTACCAAACTAACTAAAAAGGAAATACTTCAGTTCTAACTCTTTACGAGTGGCTTCAAACTTAATATTCAATTGTTTTTTGCATATGGTCTTCCCTTCCAAAATAACTATAATAGCAACACATCTTTAGATTGGCTCATAATATCATTTTAGGAGAGTTTGAAGTTCAAAAATATGAATTGAGGGATTAATGTTAGCTTGACAAAATATAGTGATCCCATTAACGATAAAATAAAACAAAAAACAAAATTAAATCTGGTACAACCATAAATAAAGTAGAGGAAAATATAATGTTATTACTTAACTAACCTAAAAAACCAAGCTCCATACCTCTTTTTCATTCCCAAAAAAGAAATATCGACACAAAAGCCCTCCAACTAACTTGCACAAATAAGCGAGAAGCAATTTTAGGAATCTATTATAATGAAAACATTAGCGAAGATGCAACAAAAAGAAGAACATCCTGCACAAGTAAAATAACACTTGGGGTCATAGAAACCCCTAGAAGTTGTACAAACAAACACATAAGGAGACAAATGCAACAAACTCTGTACCTTCAAGGGTAGGTTGCTACTGACAATGGTTGAAGAAACTGGTAAAATATTTGCAGATATTTTATAGAAATCAATCGAAAAACACGGATAATGAGGACCACAAGGGAAACAACATAACAGTTGGTGGTCATAATCACATTCTCTTCAAGGTTCACACCTTTGTTCACAATAATTAACCTTTAATCACGAGAAATGAGGATATTTTTTATCCAACAAGAGTAACATGCATAACAATAGGATTCAGAGGCAGCTTAGGTTGTTATCCATCTAAAGATCTGAAAATGAGCTCCAAGATAAAAGGTTTCAACAATGCTAGAAGATTTTTATTCTTCTACTCACAACAAACTTGAAGAAACTCATCAGGCTCACTAGTAAGAGATGACTAAACTTCCTCTGCAACCTTACCCATAAAAGAATCGACATCGAGTTTAGAAATAGATACTTCCACACCTAACAAATCAACTGTGAAATCATGAATAATAGATTCCAAAAGAATAAGAGAAGAAATGGTGAAATGATCAAGAGAACCACTAGTAAAAGAAAGATCCAAAACAACAACAAAATATGGAATGAAAATAGTTGCAGATACGATAACATAATCTTTGTCCTTAATAACTTCAAAAACACATGTTTCATCAACATGCTCAAAACTGGGTTTCGTGGTTCCAACCACAGAAGGATAATCATATACCACATTAGGTAAAATTTGTCTCTTACTTTGTGCAACATCTTGTTTAACACCATCCCCGACCACTTAAGAAAGATAATTTTCTCTCTTCTTGTCCAGATGATTAGTAACTACCACGATAGCCTAACAAATAGAGGAAATATTAACCTCTACCTATGTAAACATAAAAACTTTATTATTCAAACCTTTATCCTTCCTGGAACGATCCACCAAATGAAATTACTCAATAACGTTTTTCCCGTATGAATCTTACCAACTTATTTCTTCTTTAGCGAAGGCTTCACAACTCCCTTTAAAGGATAAACCTTATTAATATTTTCTTCATCAACAAAAGAATGATTACGAGAACTTGTCTAGAATCTAAACCAGATCAGAAACCAATATAAACAAAATGATTGGGAATTAAAGAGCAATTATAAGAATTCAAAATATTTGTTGATTTATTTATCAAACAAAAATACATCTCTTTGATATATTCTAACCATTCTTCTTAAATAAGCACCTTATCAAGAATAGCTAAGAGAAACTGAAAAAAAGATAATAAAATTGAATGCAAAAAAAGAAGAAAAACAAAAAGAGGCTAAGGAATAAAAACTTACATTTTGTGGCCACCTTCTGCTAATCAGAGGTACAACATGGCCACGACTAGTCTCTTAGTTGTCTAAAATAAAATAAAAACCTTGTTTTTCCAAATTTTGTTGCAATTAGGAGGATCATGAAGAGTTTTGATAAAATATTACATAGTAACATATAAGTAAGAAGTGTTTGTGTGGCCTAATATTTTATTAGCATCAAGAAACACATCCGTCGAGAAACGATAACCAATCTTCATCAGTAAAATTATAAAGAACACTACAAAACATTCAATTATTGAAAACCACCTCTCTTCGTTCAATACCGAATGGAGTCTGCCCATTTATGAAAAACCTAACGGTCAGTTTCCCAAGAATATACCAATTAATTAGGTTTTGACTACTTCGAAAATAGTGATAAGTGTAGGTGGAAACTTCAAATAAATTCTCTTCATCCCTAACACCTGAACTTGCGATAAGAGCATTATTTGAAGATAAAACAGGCATACGGGGGATCAATCCTAATAAGGGAAAATTACTTCCATTAAGATATGAAGAATCATAAACATATGAAATAAAAATGTTAGGTGTCTATTTTTCTTTCCTAACTTTAGTAATATTTTTTTCGATGTACAAGTACGAACTAAGCGAAAGGGTTCAGAGATCCCTTCCCCAATAGAAATAGCGCAATAATCACAATGACTGAATTTTCCATTATGATTATTAGCAAACCTAGTATCTCCATATCTTCTCTCTATTTCAAAGATTAACAGTTGAAGAATAAAATTAATTGGTTAAAAAAGATTGAGAAGCAAAATGGAAAGAAATTGGTAAACTCGTAATTGAAGGAAAAAGAAAGTATAAATGAATATGTAAAGTATTTAGAAGTAAAAATATGCAAAAAACAAATCCAATGGTTAAAATTAATCATAAAAAAACAGAGGGTCAATAATGAAGAATATTAAAGGACTATATGTATGCTTACAATGTAAGTAATTTTAGTACTCGGTTCAACTTCTGCCAATAAAATTACATCCACAAAGAAACTAAAATAGACCTTCCATTCTTAAGAGTATAATTACTAAAAAAACAAGTTCTCTATTTGCAAAATATACTCAGTATAAAAATATCATTCGCTAAGATAAAATTAGACTTTAAACAATTATCAAATCAAAGACCAAGTGTCATTTAAACAAGAAAACCAATCAAAAAGAAAATGGATATTTTGACAAAGAAAAAAATGCTTCGAATAAGCGATAGGTTCCTCAGCGAATACCAAGGAACTATTAGGCCAATAACAAGAATGTTTCATGTAAAAGTGAGCTAGTCTTCCTTCGTTACTCTCACAAACACTAGGAGACTACTAATAATGGTAATTAGTTCATCCCAGACTTATCACCCCATAAGCTAATGTATGTGTATAAATATCTTAGAAGAATTAATCAAACATACATTCAACTGAAAATCTTGTTAGTTAGAGAAATATAAGCCGATATGCCCAATAGATCGAGAGATATTTATTGTAACACAAAACCTATAAATAAAATTCACACACTCATCAATGAAACTAACATATCTTTCTGTACTGTTTATAGTTTTTACTTATGTTAATCATCTCAATTTTCATCCAATCGCAGTTCAATTAACATCATCTGTAATTAACGCTTCAGCTAAACATAGTGTCCCAAAATAACACCAAAAATAAAAAAACAATATTGTAATTTGCAACTAATATAATTTTATCTCAGATGTTGGTTACCAACATATATGTATATATAATCATGAATTAAATTTTTATTTTTATTTTTATTATTATATTATGGATAATTTACCAATAACTATCCAACATCAAAACTATTTACGAATGACCATCTTATGTTTAACAAAGTACGGATAACCACCTCGTTTTGAATTTTAATAACTGATAACCACGTGGATATTTTTTATTACCTATCATACCATTATTTTATTACAAGTTTCTGATATCTTCTTCAAACTCTTCCTTATTTGATGTATTATAGTTTTTCTTTTTTATTTGATCAACCTCTTCTCTGATTCACAATCAAGTTTTCCACAATTGGCGGTCGTTTCTTTTTTACTTTGTTGTTACAACAATTATCCATCATTTACCAATTCATATGTGATTTTATTTTTTAGTTTTTGTTATTTCTTTATTGTGCAAAGTTATTTTCTAGTTAATTTTTAATGATATGATTGTTTTAGTTATGCTGATTCTTTGATTTTATACATTCACGTAAATATTTTGACAATTATTTGAAAAAAGTAATTTATGGAAAATATATTTTTGGATTTTTGGTTTTTACAGGTCTAATTACGTAATTAAGTTAATTTTAGTTGCGAAATTAGTTGATGTTGTTGGGTTACAAAATTATATACATTTTACTTGCACTAATTAGTTATTGTGTTTGGTTGGAAATGTTGGTGTGCTACAAAATTACGTATACTTTCATTGGGTAATAACTATTTTTTTTGTTTTTTTATTTCGGGTACATAAATATGTGTTTCTCCAATTAGAGTTTTAGATTTTTGGAGGACTAATAGTGAGACAAAATGTTTATTTTTGGACTGTCACATGTCAATTTCTCAGTATTCACATGTGCGGGGGACTAATAATGCATATCTCTAAAATATAGAGGACCAGTGGGAAACAAAAGTGAACATATGAGACTAGCTTGATACAAACATAAAATATATGAGACTAATGGTGATTTTTAGCCATTGTATATTTTTAGGTTTGCAATGTTTTACATTGGTTACTGTCTAATAAAATAATTAGTTTTTCATTTTCTAATAAGCAATTGGAATAGGCTGGTAAGGGTTCATGGGTGCAAAACTATGTTGTAATGCATTGCAGAATAATGTATAAATTTGTTGCGAACTCATATTTTCTTTGCATAAATAGACATATATTTTGAAAAATAAAATTGTAATTGAGGTGCATAATTATAGTTTATAATTGCGTAATTACGTTATAAATAGTTGCAGTTGTGAAATATCAATATATAAATAAACAATAAAATATTATTAATACTCAAAGCAATAAGAGTGTAGTTTAAAAATATACAACTTTTACAAAAACAAATGTAGTTTTGACTTTAAGTGACGGGTATCTACCAATGTCTCATTGTTTGTTATGGGTTAAGAAATAAACCAAACACTTTATGATCTTCTGTCTCTTGGTTAAGAAATAAACCAAACCCTTCATACTCTTCTGTTTGATATAAGTTCTTCTCATGTTTGACGCAATATCTCCTTGTATATGGTTGTTGAAATAAATTGCTTTATATTTTTGAGTTTTTAACATGATTTTTAGGATATAATTTGATTTTTCTACTTCTTTAGTTTGTTAATTGATTTTTGTTTCTAGTTCTTCAATTTTTTTATTGATTTTTTGGTCTAGATCCATATCTCGTGACTGTAGAATAAAAAATGAAATAAAGGGTTTTCAAACTATTGTTATGCAATTACGTGCAATTGTATTCCGGAAATACATTTTTTAAATGTGTTAAACATAGTTGTGTAATTGCTTGTTAACTTTTTGCGTAATTATGAGTAAATTTGTTGTAAAATTTGTTTTCTTTGGCAAGAAAAACTAAAGTTATTTGTTGATATTGATTTTTCTAATTAGTTACTTCTTCTCAAAGATTCTTTATTTCTTATGTGAGCTGAATTGTATTTGAAATTCTTGATATGGAGAATAATATTTTTTGGCATTTCTTATCTATATTAAAAAGTAAAAAATATAAAGATTAATATTTAAACTAACTGTTAGTTTGGTGGATAAATACGTTTACATGGGTTGCAAAAAAGGTTTTTTATATTTGAAAAAGCAAATATAAAATTAGTCTAGAGACTCACTGTAAGTTGGATGCATAAATAAGTTCAATTTTGTTGCAAAAAAGATCTTTCATGCTTGAAAAATACAATACAAACTAGATTTGGAAACTTACTGTAATTTTGGTGCGTAAATACGTTTAACTCGGTTCCGTAAAAAAAACAATGCATCTATGACTTGTAAACATGCCTCATAAGTAGTTCCTAGGTCACTAATTATATTTTTTGTTGCTTAAAAATACATACAGATCATCAAAACCAAACACGAACTGTTCTTAGGTCATGCATATTATTTATGAACACATCAATTCAAAACTTAAAGACAGAATAAAGTATTTTCTTTGTGAAAACCTGATTTAACAGTTGCTTTTATATTGAAATATTTAAGATTTGACTGCAATTTGTTATATAAATCTTTAAATTGAGAGATTTGTGAGTTTCATTTTAGAGGGGGAGGGATAGCCAACCGATGAAGAAAGTGATTGGTCTTGGTATTTATGTATTTATACCCGATATGTATTGATCGTGGATTTTATGTGGTAGATGATTTTTGGTACACTTGAAAACTTTGAATATTTATGGACCCATATATATATATATATATATATATATATATATATATATATATATATATATATATATATATATATATATATATATATATGGTCATTTTAATAAAATAGTCTGATTATAAAATAAATAAGATTAATCATATTATATATAATTAATTAGATATTGAGCCTACAAGTGACATAATATTATGGACTTATAAGTGTCGTACGCGAGTTGAATTTGGACATTATGAATGATTGGGCAAGATCGCAACACTTATGACTGAACTGATAATCAAGGGACTTAATTGATTTTATTAATTTAGTGGTTATTATCCCCAATCTTAACGCGTTATTAATTAACGGGCTTTATAAAACTTGATTTATAGTTGTATTTTCCTCTAAAAGAAATGACTGGAATTTTGACATACCTTTAACCTAAACTCAAAAAGTTCAGTTATTGATATGTTAAGAAGAATACTACCAACTCTTTTGAGGAATAAAGTCTTCAAGATCTTCGAGCAGAATTCAAGCAATCATGATTTTGAAGTCAACATTGAAAAAGAATTATGGATAACATAATGCAAAATTGTAGATAAGCATATTGAGGGTTTATTATATTTATTCATATTTGATAGACTAATTTGATGTGATTTAATTAGTTATATCAATTGGTATAAGAGATTTAACCCTCAAATGATTCATAGGATAAGTGGGTGTATATCTATAACTGAATCATAACATGATTTTCCTTATGTAAAGAATCCATGTCGCTGGGATTAATTGATTAATTACTTGGTATGGTATGTATAGGGTCTGTTTGAAAAATATGTATACAATGATTTATTCATATGAAATCCTGTTTATGTTTTTAAATTTTATAAGTAAACTGATTGTATGGATAAGATTTGAGAATGTTTTTTTGAAATTAGGATTCGATTGATGGCTGGAAAGTTTCTCCCAAATTTAGCTACAACCAATCCATAGTTTAGCGATTTAAATCAAACATATCCTTATATCGGCTCATCGACTATGTAACCATGATATTATTTTCGATCGAAGGTTGTCCAATGACGTTGACCGTGGCCAATTATTTGTTATCATTGCAGATGAACGCTACAGCTTGCGAATAAATTATAACCTTTTCGGATGAGTAGCTTGCCTCGTGACAACAACAAAAGGTTGTAATACATTTTCGATTTTTTATGTATAGTGTTTTTGAAAAATATTGTTCACAACACTATTCATCTACAATGTTCACAACTTTGTTCAGCTCTATTGTTCACTGAATTTTCACAATACCGTTCACTCTTTTAAAAACATTGTTCAATATAAAAAAAAAGTATTTATTTCCACATGATAAATTTTTAGACATGTTGATTTTCTATGTGTTTGTGAAATAAATTATATATGTTCTTGAATTTTAAATGGATATGCATGATTAAATTTTAAGATTTTGGTAGGTGAATCAGGAAATCAACTAGCGATCATCGAGAATGTTAATTAATCTCGTTGAGGATCCTAAGATTTGAGAATGTTCAAGACGTTAATTTAAATTCAAATATTGTCACCTATCCGAAATATTAATATTTGAGTTTGGTTAATCATGAACTTGAAAGATTTTAGCGAAAAATATTCCTTGTGATTATTTAATTTAAGTAGGTAAAATCAACACTTCATATAGTTTCATTGGTACTTAGGAAAATTGATACTTAGGAAAATTAACTTAATCTTTACAATTTTTATATTTAAGTACGTGAAATTTAACCTCTAGAGTTTCATCGGTACTTAAAAAATTAAAATTAGGATTATTTTAATTTAATTATATGAAATCACCCCTCAAGAGGATAAACTTCATATGCTTTAAACAATTGAAGAGGATATATATGTTTTGTCTTGAATATGACCATGCATTAATGAAACCTAAAACCATATGCTCTTACTTAGGAAAGTTCACATGAGGAAACCAAATAGTATGAGACGTAAGAAAAGTCTAATCAATATTGAATGGCCATAATTCTTCATGGATATCAGTTGTATTTCGTTAGTTTTCACAAACAATACAATTGCTACTGATTTTCTCACGGATGTCGAAAAATCATTGGCTAAGAATGACAAGGCTGACATGTAAATTCTCATTAATGAGCTCTCAACCAGGAAACACACTGGTAAATGTGCAATCTGAGAGCATATTATGGGAATGTCTATGATTGCAAAAAGTTAAAGGTAATCAAGGTAAACTTACTTGAAGAATATGTGGTGGGGTTGATTTTTTAATCATTTTTGAGAAAGTTAAAGCATTTTCAGTCTGATGAGAGAATAAATGACAAGAATGAGGAATCTTGGATCTTGTGCTTGATGTGACTAAAGCTAAAAGTGTAGAGAGAGAAAGTAGAAAGAGAACGTATTAAAGAATATCCCCGTACCCAAGAATAAAAGGGCTCCCTTATATAGTGGGGAAAGTGGGACCCATTTATGTCCTAGATAGTCTTTGATTATTTCATAATTAGTCCTTTAGAAGCTACTTTATTTACACATTGTCTTCTAATAAACAATAAATACACTAATGGGTATATTTCACTTTTCCTTTTTGCAATTAACTTCTTTTCTACTGGGCTCGACGAATTACTTCCTTATCAGTAGCCCCCCATTCTTCAAAAGCGTCGGGAATGAAGACTTGTAAATAATTCGGTCAAAACGCCTCTGACCACAATGCCTCAGTATCGCATCCCCTAAGGCTTATGGATGAGCCCCTCGACCGACATCTTTTTCCTAACTGACGACCGGCCTCTTACGTTTCTTCAAGCTTTGGGGAAGGCTGTGAAGCGCCCCCGACGCTAATGAACTTGTTATGGGCCTACTACCGATTCCAACTAATGGATTCACCATGGGCCCAAATGGAAAATCAAGTCTTGGAAGAAACACCGAACACGTGGAGCCCATCTAGCATGCTCACGTGTACTAGCCGGTGCAGGCCTACGACGCTAGCCTGACAAGTGCCTATGGCGTGCTTTGTTGGGTTGAGTCTACACGTGTTATCTCCTCATTCAAAGCATGCTCGTCTGCACATCTCTCCAAAAGGCTCTTCAACTTCTCGCTGCTTTTCATCATTTGGACTCCCTCAAGCGTAAAACGGTTAAGGCAAGCTGCCTATAAATACTTCATTCACAAAATCGCTTTCAGAGAAATCCTAGAGAGAGAAAGTTCCCCCTGATCATTCTAGAGAGCGAAAGCAGTGTTTATGAAAAGTAAGAACCCAAAGCTTAAACAGAAACCGAAGAAGAAAAACGAATCTGTGTTTGGGTTTATTGACTGGGCTAGTATTAGTGACCGAGCCGAAAAATACCGAGCTGCTTGATTAATCTAGAGTTCTGACATAAAGCTTGTTCTACATAATCCCGTTCCTGCAGAATCATTCATCCTGCCCGAGCCTGCTGTCGCTGAAACTCCCGAGGCCATCGTTATTCCCTCCAGTAGTAGTTCTCCAAATTCCCCTATCGCACAATCCAATCACCCGATGCCTTCGTCGGTAAACGCTCCTACCAACTTGCCCCCTTTTCTTCCTAAACGCCAAAGCAAAGAAAAGTTCCTTACAATAGGAGACTCTAGCGCCTCTTCCTCGCCGGAGGGGGGCGCCTCACTCGAAATGGTCCAATTAACTCCCACGATCCAAGGGTTTTGCACAGGTATCAATACCGCTACTACCCCTTTGGGCGTTGCCCGAAGGGATCTTGATCGCCAGAACTTGGAAATAGAGCGCGCTCGCCAATAGCTAGAAAATGAATTAAAGCTTGCCCACACCGGCAGTAGCTCCAACTTTATGCAGCCGCTTTCCCAATCAGTCGACCCTCAAGTGGCCGGTTCTCATCTGCCCGTAGCGGAGGGTCCTACTTGCACCAAAGTTATCCCAATAGAGGGCACTACCGAGCCAGAAGAAATCGATTTAGTTGGTTCGGGCAATAACCCCGCAGAGGAAAATGAAGCGGGAGAAGGTGTCTTTGCTGCAAAAAGTAATGCTGCTGCTCCTCCCGAAGAGCCCCTTCCTCTAGAGATAAAGGCTGTCGTAACCACCATCTATCATCGGTTGTTGCTAAGGGACAACATCATTTCCGTTTTTGAAGGCAAGTATTTGTGCTTCTCCGCTGCGGAACAAGCGGAGCTTCTGATCCGATGGGGAATCCCGAAATGCATCAAAGTACAATTCCTTGTTCCTTGGGAGACGCCCGTGTACGTTTGGTCTCGAGAGATCGTTGTCTTTACAGAGCTTTTCAACTGGGGCCTCAGGTTTCCTCTAGACCTTGAGATTGCTCAGTACTTCAAGATAATTGGTATATGCCCCTCACTGCTAACGCCCAATGCGTGGTATACGCTGATGTCGTGTATAATGGCCTCTCGACTGTCGGGTCGCATTATGCCGATGGAGGACTATATTGCCATGTCCGGGCTCTCACAATCACCAAAATCGCCTTTCTTCTACTCTTCCTTAGCCAACACTTGGAAGATTGTAAATGATTTTCTTGAGGGCAACAAGTCCTGGAAGCATCAGTTTGTCTTCCTCAGTGGCTGTTGGGAGAACGGTCGGCCATACACTAAGGAGAACCCGAGGCAGTTGCTGCGAACATGGGTTCCCGATGGCAATCATATTATATTATATTATATATTTTTTTGACCGACCATTTGTTTAGCGTCCAAGGAGTTTATTGAGGGGCTGTAAAAGGACTACTTCAAGGCCGCCAAAATTACCCTCCAAATATTGAAGGACTTCGCCCGAAAAAACTGGGGTCAGGCTTTCCACCGCGGCTTCAAGAATACTAACTTGATCATGAGCAACCTCTGGCATTGCTCTAATGAACCACTCACCTGGGAGAAGCTGCGCCAACTACCCAGCTTGGTTGATTTGGTCGCAAAGACAGACGCACCTGATGCGCACTTGTTCCTTCCCAAACATAATAAAGCGCCTAACAAACACTCAAAGTCTGATGAGGATGCCGAGCCGGCGAATGCCGATAATGCGGAGGTCGACGCTGTTGGACAAAGGGCTGGAGTTTTTGCTGAGGTTGAGGATGCCAACCGGTCTGAGGAACTGACAAAGAAAAGGAAGAAAAAGGCTGTGGCTGAGGGTGCCGAAGCAAAAAAAACCAAAACGCTCAAAGAAGGAAAATGACAGTGGTCCTGCCGACGCTCCCGTCTGTGCCGACAATGCGACAATCCCGGTTAAGGGTGGGGATGTTGCTGCTCCCACAGCAGTATCGTCTGAGAAAGCTCCAGTAGTGGTGATTCCTGACGATGACGAGGTCGGGGGTAAAAACGGTTGTCCCTCAAAGGCAGCGAAAACTGACGGGGCTTCATCAAGTGGTACCAAACTGCTGTGTTGTCCGTTCCTATGAGCCCTCATACCTTTGCTTTGCGGGAAAATGATGTGTTATCCTTGTCTTTATATAGCATGATTGTGAATTTGGCAATGAAAGAAAGGCGCGCATGAGAGCTAAACCAGAGGTTGACAGATGCGGAAGGGAGAATAGCTGCGCTTGAGGAGGAAGTCAAGAAGGGAGATGCGGCAACGAAGCTCTTGGAAGGAAAGCTTAAAAAGGCTGAAAAAACCTTAGCGCGGGTCAGAGAAGACCGTGACGATCGAGCTGGGAAATTGGCGATGACTAAATTTCAAAGCCGTTTCTTTCGTTACTCCACAACGAAGAAGACAAAAGAGATTGTTGACCTTAAAAACGCTAATGCTCTGTTTGCTAACAAGTGTCAGAATTGGACGGACAAAGAAACTGACGAGGCTAACGCTGCTTATGTTTTGACCTTTCACAATCGTTTCCCCGACCTTCCCCTTGGGTCGATGTGGTTAGATGCCCCTGAGGCAGATCACCCATCTGGTGTGGTCTGCGAAGATGAAGAGTCGGATGCCACGGAGACCGATCCTGAGGATGAAGATGCTTAAATTCTCCCCTTTTTTTGTTGTATCAAAATTTTTGTAACCCTTGGGGTTTGTCGAACCCTTTTGAATGTCTTGTAACCAACGATTTTAAAATGTTAAGCTTTCTCATAATTTTGCGGTTGTTCACCATTATGCTTCTGCAAATCGATATTTGATTGAAAATCCTCTTGCAGGATTGGGCATAAATGTAGAGAATTTGATTGATATCTTAATTAAGAAATTTTCATAAGGTCGGGATAAAAAATGTAGATTAGTTAAAAACTGAAAAAACTAAGGTTTTGTCGATTGATATTGAAAATTTTCCCATAGGATCGAGAATAAAATGTAAATCAGTTAAAAACTGAAAAACCTATTAAGATTCTGTTGATCAATATCTAATTGAAAATTTCCTCATAGGGTCGGGAACCAAATGTAGATTAGTTAAACACTGAAAAACCTATTAAGGTTTTGTTGATCAATATTTAATTGAAAATTTTCCCATTGGGTCGGGAACCAAATGTAGATCAGTTAAAGACTGAAAAACCTATTAAGGTTCTGTTGATCAATATCTAATTGAAACTTTTCCCATAGGGTCGGGAACCAAATGTACATCAGTTAAACACTGAAAAACCTATTAAGGTTCTGTTGATCAATTAAGATCGCCAAAAGTTGTCTATCAGCTCGTCAGCTGATGGACTTCCCTTTTAACACTTCCGAATTTTAAAGGCAAACGATTAGATTAAAAAGATCGGTTGCCATGAATGCCTCATTAAAACCTTCTCGCGCCACCGAGGTAGGAAAGAGTGCATCCCCGACCAAAGGTTCTTACATAAACAAGAATAATGATAAATGAATTACAAAGATCAATAAAAAAAATCCAAATATATCTTCAAATGTTCAATGTTCCAAGGGAGCCTCAATAAGCATCCATACTTGTCTTGCAATCGATACGTCCTACTCTTGATTCTTTCTACTACTTTATACGGGCCTTCCCAATTCGGGCGAGTGTGCCGAGGCTTCTGTCTTTGGTATGCAGAAAAAATCTCCTCAAAACTCTGTCTCCGACCTTGAACTCATGTCGACGTACTTTCGACGCGTACCGACTCCTCATTAAGGTCTGATAATGTAAAGAATCCAGTTGAGCTCGGCTTCTTTTTTCTTCTACCAGGTCCAGAGCTAGTCGTCTGTCGTCCCCGTTTCTACTTGCATCTTAATTTCCGACCCTAAAAGATGCGAAGATTGATTCCGCAGGGGTGACAGCATCCATTCCATAAACCAAGGCATAAGGCGATTCTTGAGTCGTCGTTCGAGGGGTAGTACGGTATGCCCATAATACTTCTTGTAAATAATCCGACCACTTACCGGCTTTTCCTTCTAAGCTATTTTTGAGTTCGTCTATGATGGTCTGGTTCGTGACTTCAACTTACCCGTTCGCCTGCGGATGGAAAGGGGCCTAAAAGCATTGCCTGATTCTATGGGTCGAACAAAAGGATTTCATCTCGCTGCTGTCGAACTGAGGTCCGTTGTCCATTGTGAGCCTCTGAGGTACCCCGAACCTACAGCACATGTTTGACCAAATGAATTTGATGATATATTTAGATTTCGTTTCCGATAGTGGCTCGGCTTCAACCCATTTTGAAAAGTAGTCTACTGCCACCACTATCATTTGTCTTCCGCCGGATGCCATTAGCAATGGCCCCACTAGATCGATTCCCCATCGATCAAAAGGGAGACCTTCAGATATTGATTCTAGAGGAGCCGCAGGCATATTGATTGCATTCGCGAATCTTTGAAAGGTGTCGCACATTTTTACTATCTGCTGAGCATCGGCAGTTACCGTCGGCCAATAAAAACCGGCAAGAAAAATTCTCCTTATTAGTGCTTTTTAACCGTAGTGAGCTGCGCCTTCTCCGTCGTGTAACCCGAATACAATTATCTGTGATTCATTCGTCCCCAAACATCTTAGCAAAAGCCTGCTGAAAGACTTTTTGTACAGTATTTCTCCCAACAAAATGTAGCTCCGGGCCTTATTTCGTACTTTCCGAGCTGCGATGCTATCGTCTGGTCGGTCGGAATGAAATTCGACTAAAAAATCAGCCAAGGCCTGACCTTTAATGGCTGTTCTTGGCTCAAAATTGTTATCAAAATCACCTAGCTCGACCGACCATTTAGACATTCTTCCTGACATGTCTGGTCGCTCCTGAACATACTTGAGTGGAAAAGAGGTTCGAAGGACAATGGGGTGGGCCTGAAAGTATGGTCGCATTTTTTGTGCCACGGTCACCAACGCCAAAGCCATTTTTCTAGCTTCAAATACCTCGTCTCCGCATCTAATAAGCTTTTGCTTACAAAGTATACCGCTTTGGAAATTGTTCCCGATTCACTGATCAATGCCGCACTCACCGCAAAATCTGAAACTGCTACATAAAGAAAAAAAGTATCCTCTTTCAGGGGCTTCGTCAGAAGGTTCGGGGATGATAAATAAGTTTTGATCCCTAATAAGACCTCATCACAAGCTGGTGTCCAAACAAAAGACTTAGCGTTTCTCAAGACCTGAGAAAAGGAAGCGCATTTGTCAGATAAACAAGAAATAAATCGATTCAGAGCCGCTAAGCGCCCGGTAAATATCTCAACCTCCTTGATGTTCCTTGGTGGGGTAATGCTGGAAAGAGCTTGTAATTGTATCGGATCTGCCTCGATTCCTTTCTCGCTGACAAAAAATCCTAGGAATTTTCCCGACCCTACCCCAAAAGAACATTTCTCCGGGTTTAATTTGAGATTTATATTCCTTAGATTGCCAAAAGTCTCTCTCAAATCAGCGATATGGTCATCGTCTGTGCCACTCTTCACTAGCATCTCGTCGATATAAACTTTCATGTTTCTCCCTATCTGGCTTTCGAAAGACTTGTTCACCAATCTTTGGTAAGTTGCTCCTGCATTTTTCAACCCGAATAGAATAATCCCTATAACAATACAAACCTCGCCCAATAACAAACGTCGTGCTTTCTTAGTCTGCTGGGTTCAATTTGATTTGATTATAGCCTGCATATGCATCCATAAAAGAGTGTAGTCTGTTACCCGACGTCGAATCAACCAACTGGTCGATTCTTGGCATCGGGAAGGGGTCTTTAGGGCATGCTCGATTGAGGTCAGTAAAATCTGCGCACATCCTCCACTTACCATTTTTCTTTTTGACCAGAACGGGATTGGATGTCCATAGTGGGTAACTTGACTCTTTCATATGACCGACGATGAGCATTCTTTCCACCTCACCCATAATAATTTCCGTCTTTTCTGGTGAAAAGGCCCGACGCTTTTGTGAGATGGGTCGGACGTTTTTATTGATGGTTAACTTGTGAATTATCAGGTCTTCTGGGACTCAGGTAACGTCCTTCGAACACCAAGTGAACAAATTAAAATTCTCTTGTAGTAATAAAGTCAACTGTCTCTTGAAACCTGACGATAAATTAGTTCTGATCTGTAAACCTCTTCTTTCGGCAAACTGGTGTTTTTCACATTCTTCATCGGTAGTAAAAACACTGGGAGCTTCTCTTGGATCGTCAACAGGTAGGGACCCCAATGGAAGCCCCGCTAACTGCTAGTCCCGAACATGCTCCATTTCTTGGTCCCTTTTTGGTGCTAAAGCCACCCGGTAGCATTCTCTTGCCGCTTTCTGGCTGCTTCTCACCACCCCTACATTGTTCCCAACCACGTATTTCAAGCATTGATGAATAGTGGATGTTACCGCGTGCATTTACAACAGCCATGACTTGCCAAAGATCGCATTATGAGAAGCTCGCGCATCTACCACGACGAATAAAACGGTGACCTCTTTCTTGAAAGGCCCGCGACCTAACTGAACGATACCTTCAGACTCTCCTATCACTCCTGCAGCCGATCCTGTGAATCCTACGATAGTTCGGTCCAAACACGTAATCACTAGGGGTTTCCTGAACTTGGCGAACGTTGATGCAAAGATTATGTTTGCCGAGCTTCTGGTGTCGACAAGAATCCTTCAGACTTCTTCTCCCGCAATGGACGCCCCGATAACGACGACATCTTCGTGAGGACCGGCTATGTCTCGCATGTCGTTGTCGTCAAAATATAGAATCGGTGAAGGATTACCTTTCGAATGGGGATAAGTCTGAGCTTCCAACTGAGTTTCTAGGTTCACAATATGTCGCTTCCGGGAAGAGTGCGTGATCCCTGCCATAGAATCACCCCAAAAAATAGTCAACCATTTGAAAAATTGACAGAGGTTCCTTACATTTCCTCTACTTTCCACAGCTTCTTCCTCAATGACCTCGATGAGGTTACGACTGACATCGGGATCAAGATATTCGACGGATACGTAAAAAAGATCGGTTACTTCAGAAATTGCCATGGTTGTCTCTGGTTTTTGCACCGTCACGATTTCTTTTGAAGTCGCACCCTGTTGTGCTTTCTTCTTCACGTACTCGAGTAATTTTCTGTTTTCTATCAGTATATGCATTTCCTTTTTGAGGGCGATACAATCCTTGGTATCGTGCCCCACATCTTCATGATATCGGCAGTATTGATTATTTCTGTTTTCCCGAGGCGTTGGGATGGGAAAAAGCCTTCGATAAATCCGCTTTTCTTAGTCTTCTCATAGATTGTGGACACGCATTCTGTCAAGTCAGCAAACACCTACAGCAGATGTTCGACCAAATGAATCTGATGACATCCTTGGTCTTTGTAGCCGATAATGGTTCGGCCTCCACCCATTTGGAGAAGTAATCCACCGCCACCACTATTGTCTGTCTTCCACCGGATGCCATTGGTAATGGTCCCACGAGGTCGATACCCCATCGGTCGAAAGGTAAGCCTTCAGATATGGATTCCAAAGGGGTCGCGGGAACGTTTATTGCATTCGGGAATCTTTGACATGTGTCGCATGTTTTCACTATCTGCTGAGCATCAGTGGTAACCGTCGGCCAATAGAACCCAGCGAGGAAAATTATGCTGATCAATGCTTTGTATCCAGAGTAAGTCGCGCCCTCTCCATCGTGTAGTTCGGATATTATTATCTCTGACTCCTTTAATCCCAAACACCGTAGTAAAGGCCGGCTAAACCACTTTTTGTATAAAATGTCCCCCAATAAAATGTAGCCTCGGGATTTGTTTCGTACCTTTCGAGCTGATAGACTATCATCTGGTAGCATTCCTTCGCCTCGGAAGGCAATAATATCCCTTCGCCAATCAGAAATAGTTACCGAGGATACCTGACAAGCCATTTCTGGTCGGTTATCCAGCTCCTTCCTCCTTATGATTGATGGGTTTTCCTGTTCAGTCACCCAGGGGTAGCTGTTTGAACATGAAGCCGATACTAGAGAGTCGCCTACCATATTTTCGGTCCTCGGGACATGCTCATATGTCACCTTGGCGAAAGACGCGACTAACGCTCGTAGTACTGCTAAGTACTGAACCAAATGCTATTTCCTAGCTTCCGATGCTCCCGAGGCTTGATTGATTAAAAGTTGAGAATCACTAATAAGGTGCACATTCGTAGCTCCACATAACTGTGCTAGTCGCAAACAGGACATGGCAGCTTCATATTCGGCTTTGTTGTTCGAGGTTTGGAAACCAAATCAGATTGCGTGATGCATACTTATGCCCGTTGGAGTAACTATCTGCATGCCTGCACCGCACCCATTGACGTTCGACCCACCATCGGTTCGGATAATCCGCTCATCTGGAATTCTACTATAAAATCAGCGAGAGCTTGGCCTTTGATGGTTGTCTGTGGCTCAAAGTTGATATCGAAATCACCTAACTCAACCGACCATTTAGACATTTTTTGCGACATGTTCGGTCGCTGAAGTACGTACTTCAGTGGAAACGAGGTTCGGACGATAATGGGATGTGCCTCAAAATACGGTCGCATCTTTCGCGCTGCGGTTACCAAAGCTAGAGCTATTTCTTCCAACTTCAAGTACCGTGTCTCCGCATCCAGTAAGCTTTTGCTTATAGAGTATACCGCTTTAGGGACCGCCCCCGATTCGCTGATCAGAGCCGCACTTACTGCAAAATCCGAAACCGCTATATAAAGATAAAGAGTTTCCCCCGTCAGGGGCTTTGTTAAGAGGTTCGGGGAGGATAAATAAGCTTTGACCCCTGAAAAGGCTGCGTCGCAGGCCGGCGTCCAAGCAAAATTCTTGGCATTTCTCAAAACCTGAAAAAACGGAGCCCATTTGTTAGACGAACGAGAGATAAATCGATTCAAGGCTGCAAGACGCCCAGTTAATATCTGGACTTGTTTAATATTCTTAGATGGTGTCATATCGGTAAGAGCCTGTAGTTGAATAGGGTCTGCCTCGATTTCTCTCTCACTGACAAAGAATCCCAGGAACTTGCCCGCCTTACCCCAAAGGAACATTTCTCTAGGTTTAGTTTGAGATTTATTCCCCTCAAATTATCAAAGGTTTTCCTTAAATCAGCAAGATAGCCTTCGTCTGTGCCACTCTTTACTAAGATGTCATCGATGTAAACCTCCATATTTCTCCCTATCTGGCTGTCGAAGGTCTTGTTAACCACCCTTTGATAGGTTGCTCTAGCGTTTTTAACCCGAACGGCATAACCTTGTAGCAATACAAGCCTCGGCCGGTAATAGATGTTGTGCTTTCTTGATCTGTTGGGTGCAATTTGATTTGGTTGTAGCCCGCGTATGTGTCCATAAAGGAGAGTAACCGGTTACCGGATGTCGAATCCACCAACTAGTCGATTCTTGGCATCCGGAAGGGATCCTTCGGGCATGCTCGATTAAGGTCGGTGAAGTCCACGCACATCCTCCATTTCCCGTTCTTCTTTTTGACCAGGACAGGGCTGGATGTCCAGAGTGCGTAACTTGATTCTTTGATGTGCCTGACGCTGAGCATTCGTTCGACTTCTTTCATGATGATTTCTATTTTTTCCGGCGAAAAAGCCCACCGCTTTTGGGAAATGGGTCTGACATTCTTGTTGACGGTTAGTTTATGAATCACCTGGTCGTCTAGGACTTCGGTCACATATTTCGAACACAACGCGAATAAGTTTAAATTCTACTGTAGTATTAACAACTGTTTCTTGAAGACTGATGACAACTGGATTCCGATCCGTAAAACGTTTCCTTTGGTAAATTGGTGTTTTTCGCACTCTTCGTCGGTGGTTAAAAAACTGGGAGCTTCTCTAGGATCATCGACGAGCAGTGACCCCCAGGGAAGTCCCACTAATTGCTAATCCCGCGCTTGCTCCATCTCATGATCCCTTACCGGGGCCAAAGCTGCCCGGTAGCATTCCCTTGCTGCTTTCTGGCTGCTCCACACTATCCCCACGTTATTTCCGACCATGTACTTTAAACACTGATCAACCGTAGAGGATACTGCGTGCATTCGCGACGACCATGATCTTCCAAAGATCGCATTATGAGAGGCCGGCGCGTCCACCACGACGAATAAAACAGTGACCTCATTTTTGAATGGTCCGCGGCCCAACTGAACTGTGCCTTCAAACTCGCCAACCACGTCCGCAGCCTAGCCTGTAAACCCTACAATAGTTTGATCCGAACGCGTAATGATCGGGGGAGCCCTAAACTTGGCGAAAGTTGATGAGAAAATTATGTTGGCTTAACTCCCGGTGTCTACTAAAATGCCTCGGACCTCTTCCCCCGCAATGGTCGCCCCTATAACGACGACGTCCTCATGGGGTCCGGTAATGTCTCGCATATCGTCGTCGTCAAAGTACAGAATCAGCGAAGGGTCGGCTTTCGAACGGCGATATGGTCGAGCTTCCAATTGAGTGGCCAAGTTCACGATTTGTCGCTTCCTTGAGGAGTGTGTTATCCATGCCATAGAGTCACCCCAAAAAATAGTCAATCATTCAAAAAATTGACACAGATTTCTTACGCTTCCATTATTCTCTGCAGCTTCCTCTTCCATGACCCCGATGATATTACGATTTACATCTGGGTCGAGGTACTCTATGGAAATGTCGAAAGGGTCGGTTACTTCAGAAATTTCCATGGTTATCTCGGACTTCGGCATTGTCACGATCTCTTTCGAGGCAGTGCCCTGCTGCGATTTCTTTTTCACATACTCGAGTAGGTTTCCGTACTCGATCAACATCTGTATCTCCTTCTTGAGGGAAATGCAATCCTTGGTATCATGCCCCACATCTTCGTGGTAGCGACAATACCGGTTGTTCCTATGTTCCAGGGGCGTTGGTATTTGAAAAGGCCTTCGGTACATCCCATTTTTCTTAGTTTTTTCATAGATAGAAGATATGCATTCCGTTAAGTCGGCGAAGTAAGCAGGTCAAATCCATTTATTGGGCATGGGTCGCGAAACCACTTGGTTCGTTGGCTTCGCTTTTTGACTCTGGGAAACTAGAGGCTTCACTGGCAAGGACTTGGTCGGCGGAAATGTGCTGACTGGCTGGACTTGCTGAGCATAGCTAGATTGAGCGCCTTGTTTTATGACGACCGACACTTGCACGCTCTGTTGAATTTGCGCAGCCAATTCAGACGCCTCGGTCTCTTCTATCAGTATCCGTTTTTGCTTTTTGGTGACCGCTTGCATCATCGGCCTCGACAATAACCCCAAGCGATATGTTGTGAGTGTCACATTTTATTCGCAATGATCCAGGTCGGTCTTAGCGTCAATAAAACGCCTGGTGTAATCCCTAAGGCTTTCTCCTAGCCTCTGCTTACAGTTCATGATCGTATCACCGTTGGCTCGGAAGCTTTTGCTCCCGACGAAATGCTGATGGAACATCATTCAAAACATCCCAAAGTTTTTTATACTACCCTGCGGTAGACGGTTGTACCATTTTGATGCCCGGTCTCTGAATGTCATTGAAAACGCCCGAGAAAAAAGCTTATCGTCGTTATCGAAGCTTAGCATAAAATTTTTGAATGCTTCCAAATGATTATCCGGGTCCCGCTTACTGTCATATTTTTCTAATTTGGAAATATCAAACCTCTTCGGGAGATGTCCCGATAATATTTCGTCGGACAACGGCGAGGCTCTCCAATTTATTCTGAATCCGAATGCGCCGCCTCCGAGCCCCTCGGTCTGAATCCCATACAGACCTTCATCTCCTAGGTTGATGAACTGGCTACTGACTCGGTACCCCTGGTTCTGGCTGTTCGACGGTTGCCACTGGGCCTGAGGCAAAACCACCCGCACTTCTGTACTGCCCGTTTGAATTTCTTCTTTTTCGAAAGACACCGGCGTCCTTTTCTCAGAGCTAACCTTTTTTAACTTAGGAGAGTCAGAACGAGGCGCCATATTCCGTCGACAGTGGCTCTTCTGTGCACACTTATTCAATCTCTCCTTTCGTCGGTACTCTCTTCCCGATGAATCGTCCGAAGTATAATTAACAGAAATTTCCTGATTATCCTTGGCGTACTGCCCCGTTCCCCCATTCTTCCTGTCCTCCAGGCGAGACTCTCGATAATATCTAACAGGGCAGGCGTCGATACGCGGGTCAATAGTCGGGTAGCCTTCGTTGCAGTTGTCCACAATTGGTTCTTTCCCTTTGCCTTCCCTGGCCCTTTTATCAGCTAATGCCCGTTCCTTTTCAGCGTTTAGCTTCGCGATGTCTTCCAGCAGCTGTCTCCGAGTCATGATGAGGGTCGACCGCTTGTCCCGAACTTGCGCGTAATATTCCCGACCCGGTGCTTCCTCACCTTCAGACAACGAAACAGCTCGGATAACTTCTCTCCCGACCATTTCTCTGATTGCTTGGTCATTCATTCTTTAAGATCAGATCGCGATTTTAAAAAAAAAATTCCTTTTTGGTATCACGGATTCCCACAGACGGCGCCAATGATGAGAGAATAAATGACAAAGAAGAATAATGTTGGATCTTGGACCTGATGTGACTAAGGCTCAATATTCTAGGGAGAGAAAGTAGAAAGAGAATATTATATTCAAATTGTCTCACCTACCAAGAATAATGGGTCTCCTTTTATAGTGGGGAAGGGTGGACCCATTAATGTTCTTGGTGGTCTTGCTTTATTTCTCTTTTAGTCCTTCATAAAATACTTTGTTTACAAATCATCCTATAATAAACTATAAATACTGTAGCAGATATATTAATTTCCTTCTATTTACAATTGACTCCTTTTTATTAATATTGGTGAATTTCTCCCTTATTAGAACAATTATGATATTAGTTGCATACTTTGATCTCGAGCTTCATGAAATGGATGTAAATATCATTTTTCTCAATGATAATACGGAATAAACGATCTATATGGTGAAACTAGAACACTTCAAAATAGGTACTCAAAGAATTTGGTATGCAAGCTTAATATAACCATTTATGGGCCCAAACAAGCTTCTCGTTAGTGGTACCAAAAATTCTTTGAGGTGATAGTTTTTTTACTTTGAGGTCAAATTAGTTGAGGATTGTGTGTATCACATGTTCAGTGGGACTGATTTCATATTCCTGGTATTATATGTCAGTCACATACTGGAAGTAACTCATAAATGAAAAGAAAGGGAACATGTTGACATATAAGAAGTCGAAAAGACTGTAGATCGTTGAGTATTCCAACTCAATGTTGGTGGATGTATGTACACACTAAAAAGTACTTCAGGAAACATATTTTTATTAGCTGGGCGTGCAATATTACATAAAATTATAAAGCAAACACTTATTTCATTGTCCAATGTGGAGGCATACTATGTTGTGCTTTTAGGCATAAAACCAACCATCATAGTTACAAAATTTTATCACTAATTTGAGAATTATACAAGGGATGAAAGGTCACATGAGGTTTTATTGTGATAACAATTTCATTGTATAGTTTTTTAACATCAACATGATCTCTTCTAAATCCAAAAACATAGGCATAAAATTCGTGTTTATTAAAAAGAGAGTTCAGATGTGTGAGATAAATATAGAGCACGTCGACACAAACTTTGTGATAGTGCATCCTCTTACAAATGTGATATTTCCTAAGGTTTTCCAAGAACACACCATCAATATGCATGTAGTTGATTTAGAGGATTGTTAGTTTCAATGTGAGTTGGTTATAATATGAACTGATGATATTTGGGAGATTGTATACATATAAGGTTTATTGCCATATATATGGATTGGTTATATTTATTGACATATGTTACTTTTTATATATCTCCAAAGGTAGCACTTTTAAGTGTGGCAATAATGTGATTATTGCTGCATCACATTGTTCACATTACGGGAAAGAGGTCTTTAGTCCTTTATTGTTTATTGGTCATATATAGGATTTTACCGTTAACCAATTGACAATGGATTCATGGTACACACTGAGGTTAAATCTATTTTGAGTAGTATATGACGATCCAATAAGGAGATCGTTGGAATATTTATGGAACCATATGCTAGAGATATGTGTGGTCATTTTCATAAAGTAGTCCAATGATAAAAATAATTAGATTAATTACACTATATATAATTAATTAGGCATTGAGCCTACATGTGAAAACATGTTGTGGACTTATAAGTGCGGTTACCAGGTTGAATTTGGCATTGTGAAGGATTGGTCACAAATCTCAACAGTAAGGCATGAACTGATAATTCAAAGACTAAATTGATTTTACCAATTTAACGGTTGTGGTTCTCAATCAGAAAGCGGTATAAATTAATGGGCTTTATAGAAATAAAGCTGTAGTTTTATTTGACTATAAAATGAATGAGTTGAGTTAGACATTCTTTTAGCATAAACTCAAAAATATTAATGCCACTTTATTGAAAAGAACTAACAATTGTTTCGTATGAACACAAATTTTAAAATTTCAAACCGTTTTTAGAAATTTAGACAAAATTTAAACAATCATAGAGGTTCAGATATAAATTCAAATATAACCATGTATATATATAAAAAAGCCAAACTCTATAATTTATTTTATGTATACAATATATTTCCGCATCTTTAGTAAATGATGCTCGTACCAAAGGTGGAATATATTTTCACATGTTTAGTAAATTAATTTGATCCGATTCTATCGATTATATATATATATGAATTCTATGTACATAAAAAATGTGATGCACGCAAGCAAGTAGGGAAAACTATGGTAGTTCTAGGGAGAAGAATGAAGATTTTGGGAAGCATTAAGGGACATTCATTCCTTTAATTTGCGTGATTATCGGGATTAGTCACGGATCGTTAATACAAATGGTCGTTATTATTCTTAAAACTATGGCCCACTTAAAAAAGTATTGTCTAATCTTGGCACAACAAAATTGATCTACATGTGCGTAACCTTGTTACCTACGACATTAGGCCACTTGACATGCCCATAATGAAACCAAAATTTTAGTAGTAGTAGATGACTTTAAAATCATTTTGATGATGGGTGGTTTTGGTTTTCTTATAAGTGAAATTTTCCTCTTCTCATAAAATTAATTTGAATCTAAAATACTACATTTATTTAAATAAACTTTGTCATTAATCTTTTTTATTATTGCTGTCATGAATTTGCTAGAACTAAATGCGTATTAACTGCATATTATAATAGAATTGTGGCTATAGAAGATGAGAGAGATAAGAATATTTGAGCTCTAACGATTCTATTTCAGTGTGTCTGGATTTCTCCTTCCTTCTCATTTTCGCAGGTGTATTAATTTGTGTCCGTCCAAGTCTGCGATCTGTTTTGGTATTTTTGAAACCATGGTAACAATAATAAGTCTGTATCCAAATAACAGCTTTCATCCAGATGAATTTTTTGTTTTTTAAACTCCAGATACAATTAAGAACCGCATAAATATAGAGAACCCTTATAACTACGACATTGATATCAACAAGAAAAGTTCCATCCCAAAGAACTTCCGATGACATTATTAAACCACCTGAATTTTTTGCTGGAATCAAGCTTATAAAGACTTAAGAAATGAAAGACCATATTTTTTTTTAATTTGTTCAAATCGATAAAGACACGCTCATGGCTTTCACCAAACATAGGTTAATTGATAAAAATTTTCAAAGTCTGCCAAAGAAAAACATGCTCAATCAATTTTTCGAAATCAAAAAGTTCAGAGGAGAGTACAGCATTTCTAATTGCGATGCAAGACACATCGTGATTGAATTTTTCTTCAAATCAGATATGTGCAAGCTTTGGGATCGAAATGTGTGGTCTGTTGGTGAATACTCTATGAGAATTATTATGAGGACTCCGAAATTCAATCCAAAGTATGAATGTCTATAATCCCCTTATGGATTACAATAGAAAATGTGCCAGAATTCTTATATGGTGAAGATTTAATTCATTATATAGCTGCTTCAATTGGTCAACCATTAAAAATATGGGTTCCAACCAAAAATAGAGCCATGTATCATGTGTGTTATGTTTGGATCGAAGTAGACATCACGAAGAATTTGCATCCTAATGTATGGGTAGATTTTGGAGAGAACGATGGATGTTGGCTCTATAATAAGGTACAAAGATGTACCCAAATGTTGTTATCACTATTTCCACATAGGACATAACTAAAACACATGCAAGAAATTCCTTCTTCAACACCTAGAAAAACAAGATAGAAATCAAGAATGACCAGAAAGCAACCTCTAAGCAAATGAATATCAATAACAACGAGGACATGTCTAGATTAAAATATATTATAGTCAAACCAAAACAAAAACGAAGATGGAAATATAACACACCAACATAAGAACATATATTACCTACTAATAATTATGTTAATACCAACAATACTTGCCCGATAGAAAGCAATATTCCCCAGAATGAAGAGTTTATATAAGCTATCATAAATCTAGAAGAATGATACATCTTATCATCCAACATGAAAGCCTCTACACTAATAATCACACTCCAAACCAACAAAAAATTGGAAGTCTGCCCCCTCTCTATACTCAAGAAGAAAGAAGTAGACAAAGTTTTTCAGGATTTTCTCAACAAAGAGGAAAAAACGAAATGTAGTTTATAAGTCTCTATTTGGGGATAGTAAATCTTCAAACCATAATTGACCATCATGATTAAGTTCATTTGTTAGAATATTCGTGGAATAGGAAAGAAAGCTTCAATGAGAACGCTTAAGTCTATTATAAAAAAAAACATCAACATTTTAGTTATTCGAGAGCCCTTCATCAAAGTAGATCGTTTGGCCTATATTTCCATAAAGCTTGGTTTTAATTATTTCAAGGAAACCTCTACTAACAAAATCTAGCTCATTTGGAAGGATAACTTCAGTATAACATAATTCTTGATCACCCCTAGCTATTGCATACTGAAGTTATTTACAATTCTCTAAAAAATTCTTATTTCTCACTAAAGTTTATGCTAAGTGTCAAAGACTAAATATAATTGATTTATGGTCCATTCTTAAAACTATTTCTACATTTGTCAAAGAGTGGCATGCAATTAAGTTTAACATGATTTTTTCTTCTGATGAGCAGATTGGTTGCTCACCCTATTGTCTAAATAGTTCTGATGATTTTAATGAGACAATAAGTAAATGCTTATTTGAGGATGCACACTATTCAGGCACCAAGTTTACATGCCCTAACAAATCTAAGTGTAACTGTTTGGATCGAGCTTTATTCAACTCAGCTTAGGGTGACTACTTCAATATCACTAATGTCATGTACATGATTGGAACCTGCTCGGATCATACTCCTTTTTGTGTGACCATATCTAATTATATAAAAAAAATCCAAAACTAGCTTTAAATTTCTAAACGTGTGGACTTTAAATGATGGTTTCTTCAGTATTGTTGAACCTAACTAGAATCTAGATATCCATGATTACCCTTTACGCATCTTTTGGAATAAGCTTAAAATACTAAAAGGAGCTTTAAAGATTTGGAACAAGCAGACATTTGGGAATATTTTTGATAAAGTTATTGAGTCTGAAGAAACAGTTAAAATTATGGAAACGAAGCTTATGGACAATCACAATATTGAAAATATACACACCTTATCTAAATAAAATATTATTCTTCTCTATGATATAGCTAAATAAGATTATCTCTGGCACCAAAAAACCTATTCTAACTGGATCAAGGATGGTGACAGAAACACAAAAATCTATCACAACTATGTTAAGAAGAATGGAGGAGGAACATAATCTTAAGAATAAAAGATGGCTTCAAGTGGATAACCAATGAGCACCATATTGGAAATTCTGTTGACTCCTACTTCAAGGAGATTCTCATTGAAAACCCTTATATTAACTATGAGGATGAAAATAATCACATGAATAGCTCTATATTTGATTTCATTCACAATCTGATTAATGAGAATGATAACTTCTCCCTAATGAGGTCTCTTACTGAAGATGAAATTTTAAGTGTAATTAAGAGCCTTAATCCTTCTAGTGCATCATACATGGATGGTTCTAGCACTAGCTTTTATATTCCGTATTGGAAGATCATAAAAATGATCTTTGCGCAACTATAGCTTCCTTATTTAGGGCTAGAATATCCCTCACGACACCTTGGTAACGGGTTTATGCCTCATCCCTAAGTTTTGTAATCCTAAAAATGGAAAGATTACATGCCCATTAGCCTTTGTACCCTCTTAAATAGAATATTATCCAAGTTACTCAATAGCAGGTTGGTCAAATTCCTCCCTAAAATCATATCTGAGACTCAAAGAGCTTATGTTATTGATCGTTCAATTCAGGATAATATTTGGATTTCTAAAGAGTTGATTTATGATCTCAATAAGAAAACTAAAGCTGGGAACATTCTGATCAAAGTGAACATGACAAAATCCTTTGATAGAACATATTACAGCTTTTTAAATAAATTTTTGTTAGCTTTTGGTTTTAACTCAAGGTTTGTTAACTTAATTGACAAGTTTATAAGAAATATTCATGCTTCAATTCTAATCAATGGCAAGGTTATAGGTTACTTCAAAACTAAAAGAGGTTTAAGACAAGGGACTCTATGTCCCCTAGTCTTTTCCTACTTGCAAAGGAGGTTCTGTTAAGAGGTTTGGTCAATCTGTTTTGAAAACAACAAAACTATAAATATTCTTCAAGAATCTCTATCACAATTCTCTGCCTAATTTTTGTAGATGATTTGGGTATATTTACAAACAACCTTAGCTCACCTAATTAATAAAAATAAGACCAAAATTATTACATCTAAAAGATTCCCTCCTCACTATAGTCAGTACCATATCAAATAGTACTGAAATAAATTTTGGAAGCCTCCCTACCACTAACTTGGGCATCAATCTCAATACTAATAACAAGTCTAGTAATTTTGACTCTCTACTCAAAAAAATCAGGTAAAAGATCTCTGATTGTCTATTCTATAATGGTAGACTCACTCTTATAAACTCCGTCTTGATGGTCATCTCTACCTACTGGATTCAAAGTTGTATTCTCCGTAAATGCATTATGGACAAAATCGAGAAATTGTTTAACAAATTTCTCTCGGGCTCTACTCACCAAACCAATAAAACGCATCGGTCCAATTGGGCCAAGGTATGTAAGCCTTTTAATGAAGATGGTTGAAATATCAGGAATCTCAAGAATATCCATGATATTGTTTCTTGCAAGTTGTGGGTGAAATTCTAACAAAATAGGACCTTGTGGGCCAAATATATTCATAGCATCTACTGTAAAAACATCCATCCCCTGCAGGCTCACTACGACACTAAGGTCTGGTCTCAAGTTTGAAGAAGATTGGATGGCATTAAAAATATAGTTGAACCTAAATTCAAGTGGAAAATTGTTCGTGGAAATGTTTACTTTTGGTTGGATAACTGGTTTAGACATGTTCATGTAATCAAGTTTGATAATAATACTGATAATAGAATTTACAAACATGACAAAGTCAAAAAAATTTGGCATAACAACAGTTGGAACAATAACAAATTTAGCAGTATCATTACACCTAATGTGGAGGACTCTCTCTATTGGTTGGTTATTAATGATGTAAGTTATAATACTTGATGAAGGTAAAAACTGATCAAGGGGTATTTTTGGAATATATTAGATTTGCTATGGAGTGTAAAGCAAGAAAATAAATGTTATATTTAATGTATTTAAGAGAGAGAATTTTTGTCCTCATATGGGCTAACCGGGTCATTTGATATATTCGGGTCAATTAGGTGGGCTTGGAGCCCCAAGATAAGATGGAGCAAACACTTTGCTTACTATGCTAGGCACACATCTTATTTACCGTTATTTTTGTTAGTAGTCTGAACTACCCTTCAAAATAAATCTTAAATTCTCTCGAAATCCACTTCCAATATATATTGATCCTATCATCTAGCCCCTTAGATCTATCAAAATTACTTTGGGAGAGTTAACGTGATCAACGATTTCCGATTGGCTTCAGAAGTGAATACAGAGGGCTAATATATAACCCAAAGGTCGCAACTTTATAATTTACTTTCCTAGACACGTGTCAAGTGGTAACTGGACCAACTGATTCTTTTTACCTTGGGAAATTGTATCTAATATTAAAAAATCAAAGTAGCTATATTTAATAACCCCCTTTAATTATTGATGTTGATTCATCTTCCCTACATAAAACAGTTAAGTGTATCTTCAACTATATAAGCGTTATTTTTCACTTAGAGTGAGAAAATATTTCAATCTTCATCTTTCAATAATAGATTTTCCTTCAATCTTTCTTCTAGTATTCTTTAAAGTTTGTGCGTTTACGGTGCGGTCTACATTAATCAAAGAAGGTTGGCTCAATCTATCCGAATTAAAGGAAAAGAAAAAAAAGGCCCGAATCGCTGCCAAATTACATCCTTCACCCAATGGATTAGTTGTGAATCAGATTATGGAACCAGACATAAGTTTTTTATCCAATAGATAATTAGTTGTTTCCAATCCTAGATGTCTCGCTCAGTCTCTTACAACCCATGGCACATCCATTCGATTAGTTAAGAAACCCTCTACAAAAGCAGTTAGAAGTCGCAAACCACCCTCAATATGTATTGCCGTGGCATCAGATGTTAGGGAAATTACTCCTCAAATAATCACTGGACATTCGAAAGATAAAGCCAAAACTCTAACAACGGACAAAAAAGTAGGAAAAATCAGCTGAAGTGCGTACGAAGCTTCCTTTCCATCTTATTTTAGAAATAAATCTAACTACTTCATCAGTTGAGCCTCTTAAATGGAGGAAGAAAATCCCGATGTAAAATATAATGAACCTTCAGACCAAATGCGATATGTTATAAAAGAGAACATGAATAAAATTTGGGAAGATACACCTCTGGATAAGTCCGAACAAATTGGAGAGACTTAGAACATGATTTGGCAGAAAATGGAAAATCTGTCTTGGTAGAGTCCGAATCACTCCCAGAGTGTCTTGTGGGGCGAGTTGAGCCCAATTTTTCAAAGGTCGGTGTCAAATATTTGATGGTATTTCAAAAGATATCCTATGTGAATGCTTATATTGCCGATCTAGATAGGATTCAGAAAACACTGGGCTTTCCGGAATTAATCAAAGTGAGGATTCATATTCCTGATGAAACTCCAATGGATTCGAAGACACGAACTTGCGGTGTATATCGAAGTACTTAATTGGTGCTTAGGTTTCCTTTGGACCCAGAAATAGTGAGGTATTTTCAGTTGGTACAGTTATACCCAAGCCAATTAAGCCCCAACACATGGTACACGCGATTAGCCAGTATCATAGCCTCAAGGCTGTCAATTTTTTTGATCCTCATGGAACAGTTTGCTGTTGTATCAAGTTTAGACCTAAATGGTCATATCTTCTTTTATTACTTCAGCATGTGGAATGATTATAAAGTTATTAATGATTTGCTGGAGGCTGACAAGCCTTGGACGACTCAATTTCTCTTTATCGCGGCGTTTGAGGAAATGACAAGAACATTACGTCCAAAGAAAATCCAAGTACATCCAAAGTAAAATCCAAGTATTTTAAAATATTTATTTTGTTATGTTTTGATATTGTTTTTCACATCGGATTTTGTTTTACGATATTTTCAAAGTTGTTCTCACAACATGTAGAAGACGAAAACAACTTTTATGAAGTTGAACTAGTGGGGCACTGAGGACATATGAAACTTATACTCTAACAAATTCGAAAAGGCTAACTTTGACAAGGCTTTCCCCCAATCTGCCGCTATTACCAACGCTGTAACATATGATGGAGAATCCTTCGAATTATCTAAGGAATATGATGAGTTGGGGTATGCAATCTTACGTTATTTAAGGACAATAGTTGACTTGGAGAGGCAGGTCAAATCTCAAGTAAAGGATATGGCCTCACTTACAAGTGAAAATCTAAATTTGAAGGGTTCCATCAAGGTCGAACAGGAGAAGGTTGAGACTTTAGGTAAGGAAAATAAAACCTTAATGATGAGCTAGTTTAAACTAAGTCCAATCATGAGAAGCCGCAGACCAGCTATACCGATTTACAGCCAACCACGTCCAAAGAGGTCAACTCCTTAAAGGATCAACGGACTAAGGATAAAGGTACCATCAACCATTTATCCGAAGAGAAGAAAAAGTTAGAAGATCTTATAAGAAGAAATAAGAAAAATTTGCTTCTAAACTTAAGAAGAAAGAAGAAATTTCTTCTCTTTAGAAAAAAATCTGCTCAAGATATAGCCACTTCCATGGATGCATATGCCGATAAAATATTGGATTCCATGAAAGAGAGGAAGGAATCCATCAAATCAGATCTGGTAATGTTGTTTTATGAAACCTTTCTCAAGCAGTATCTTGGGCATTTATGGAGGTTTGTGCCATATGAGCAAATCCATTGTCATACTATGTCTGATAAACTTTGTGTTTCCTCGGATGAATCTGACCCTGATGATGAAGCGAATGATGATAATTCAAAAAAAGAGGAGGAAGATAACAAAGGAGATTAAACAAGTGAGAAGAAGACCAAAGAGAATGAGCCCTAAGGTTAACAATTCTTATGTGTTTGTGTGTTAAACAAAAGTCCTTGAAGTCTGCAAGGAATTTTGTTGTTTTTGGATCAGATTACTTGGTAACTTTGTTTGCATAAGTCCGTGTCGTATACAAGGCATTTTGTCATGTGGATCAGATATTTATTATAAGGGTCAAGCTATATATACCCAAATGTGGTTTAAGTATACCAAATTTTGAGTTTACTGAAAGGTGGTATAAGTTTACCCAAATTTGGATAAAAATACCCTTTTTGGATATATAAGATTTTTTTTACTAACCTTCATCCACCTCATTTTTTCTCTTACACTCTCTAACTTCTCTCTAAAACCTCCAAGTTCTCTCTAATTTATCCGACGACCTAAAATCCGGCGAACTAAAATATGGAAACTTAGTTTTAGTATCAAAATTAGAGTTAGGGTTGAATTAGGTAAAAAAAATCATAATTTTAGGGTGTTTGGAGGCCATTTTCCAGCCCGAATTCGGCCGGAAAATGACCGGCAACGAAAGTTGAGCGCGCCATAGGTACAGGGGGCGTATCAGCCGGTACAGGGGGTCTGTACCAGCCGGTACAGAGGGGGTGTACCGCCTGGTACAGGGAGTGCGTACCAGCCGGTACACCCCCCTGTACCTATGGTGCGCTCAACCTTCGCTGCCGACCATTTTCCGGCCGGAAAATGGCCTCCAAACACCCTAAAATTATAGTTTTTTTAATAATTAAATCCTTGTTTTTTTAAATAAAACAAAAAAAAACAAGTTTTTACCTTAATTTCGGTTGATTCATGTTTGATTTTATGTTTTTATTAGGAGAAGTTTAAAAAAATTTGAAAAGAGTTTGAATGTTCTTGAGGCAACTTTGAATATTCAAGAACAATTTGAAGAACTTCACAAAATTGTAGTAATATGGGGTTTGATCTAGTAGGGAGTTGTGTTTTTTGGGTATACATAGCCAAATAGATTGTTTTGTGAATTTGGTATATCTAGGATATACTTAGTGTTTTTTTTTACTTAGTGTCAATTTGGATATTAAATAAAAGTTCAAAGGTTTTTTTGTCCTAAAAAAGTCAAACAAAAGTCAACTACATTTTTTGGGTAAACTTAAACCACATTTGGGTATATATAGCCATACCCTTATTATAATTCAAAAGCATTTTATGTCATATTCATTCTTGTGTACTTTATGTCTTAATATTAATTTTGCTTCCATAGATATCTGATCACTACTAAGTATTTTATTCAAAGATTATCCAAATTTGAATTTTTTTTCCCATAACAATAAATTAAACTTGATCAAACCATTGGTAATCTATTAAAAGGAAATATAACTTTAATCCAATCAAGCCATTGGAAGATAATCCATTCGAAGGCAACATAACTTTAACCAAACCAAGTCATTCAAAGGTAATCCAGTCGAAGGCAACATAAATTTAATCCAACCAAATCATTCAAAGGTAATCCAGTCGAAGGTAACATAACTTTAATCCAACCAAGCCATTCGAATATAACATAACTTTAATCCAACCAAATATAGAAAAAAAACACTTTTGAAGGAAAATGATTATATATTGACTGAAATTTGGATACCTCATTAAACCCCCCCCCCCCCCCCCCCACGCCACTAGGGTGTGAAAGAGTATGCCCCCTAATGTTTATATTGAAGTAAAAAAAAGTAAATATATACAAGATAAGCTTATTCTAAGTATAACCTTAGGTGATCAACATTCCAATGGTGCTTCAAAAGGTTTCGTTTTTAGTCTACAAGTTTGTACGTTCCATGCATGACCCTTTAAAATATGATGTATGATCCTTCATAATTCGGAGCCAACTTTCCGAACTTTTTTTCCTAAGTGTATAAGAATACTTTCTTAACATTTTGTGTATGACTTGAAAATTATTATCTTCTTATTTTAGATACAAAGATGCTCATCATCACGCCTTGGTAATGCATAGTTCTTCGATGAGATTTCACTTTTATTTCCTCAATTAAATCCAATGGAGCCCTTACTTCCCTATCATTATCTCTTCGGAATAATTTTGAAATCTGAAAGAAGGAAGAGTAGCTTATATAAGTGTAATTTCATCCATTCCATAAACTAAGGCGAATGGAGAATCCTGAGTGACGGTATGGAAAGTGGTTCGGTATGCCCATAATACTTCTTGTAAGTAACTTCGCCATTTTCCAAATGCTCCTTCCAAATTCTTTTTTAAACCAGTTAAAATTGTTTGGTTTTCCACCTCAAATTGTCCATTGGCTTGAGGATGAAAAGGAGAAGAAAACAATGTTGAATTTCTCTTGACGTACAAAATATTTCCATATCTTTATTATCAAATTTTTTAGGACCATTATATGTAGTGATGCGCTTAGGAATATGAAATTGGCAACACATTTTAGAGATTACAAACTTTATCACTGCTTTAGATGTTATCGATTAGGGTGCAGCTTCTACCCATTTCGATAAATAATCATTGTCATAATTATAGTACAAAATCCCCTAGAAGCCATCTGAAGAGGCCTGACTAGATCAAGTCCTCATCTGTCAAATGACTTTGGTTCAGATACAAACTGTATGAGTATTGATGGAAAATGGATCACATTTTCATAACTTTGACATGGTCACATTTTCTTACTAAATCTTTAGCATATGCCATGATAGAAGGCCAATAATACGCTGCCAACAAGACCCTTCTAGCTAAAGTTTTACAGCCACAATGTGCTAATCCTTTTCCATCATGTAGTTCTGATTGAACACTTTGAGATTCATTGGATCTGAGGCAGTGCAACAATGGAATGCTGAAGGATTTTTTTTTTTATAAATAACCCCTATTAGAATCAGAAATCTACGAGCTTTATACTTTATCTTCTTCGCATAAGCCTTGTCTTGAGGTAAAACTCCATTAGTGATAAACTCTTGGATTTCATTTCTCCAATCTTTAAAAAACATGATGGATACATATAGGCTTTCTCCCACTTCACCTTTTTTATTTGTGGTTGTGACTATGGAAGGACATTCTTATATAAGGATCCAAGGATACACTTCAGAATAAACTATAGTGGCTAAGGAGTCAGCCATTGAATTTTCTGATCTTGGGACATGCTCATATTTGATGTGTTTAAACCAAATTATAATATCTTTTAATACTTCTAGATACTTTATCAAGTGATCTTTCCTAGTTTCATATTGCCCCTATGCTTGATGAATAAGTAGTTGTGAGTCACTTATCAATCAAACTTTTTTGGCACCGTATATCTGAGCTAATCTCAATTCGGCTATAGCTTCTTCATATTCTGACTCATTATTGGATGCTCTGAAGCCAAAACGTATCGCCTAATACATAAAATCACCATAGGGAGAAATTAGGTAAATATCAGCTCCATGCCCCCATTGTACTAGATGCACTATCAGTTCGGGTTACCCATTTCTTCTTAAGTTTGATGGTTTGAGCTTTTTCACGCGGCCTCTCGGAGTGAAATTCAACTAAATATCAGCCATATCTTAAGCTTTGATTACAGTTAGGGGTGTAAAGTCAATATCATAATCCCCAAGCTCAATCGACCAGTTGGTCATCCGTCCTAATATATCGGCTCTGTGTAACACATTCTTCAATGAAAAAGAAGTTCAAACTTTGATAAAGTTTTCTTGAAAGTAGGGCGTTCTTTTTATTGTTTCTATTACCAGTGCAAAGGATAATTTCTATAGTTTTAACTATATTTTTTAGCTTCCAACAAACTCTTGCTTATATAATAAACATGAAGGGGATAGTTATGAACTTCTCGCACCAATACCGCACTTACAACATACTCTGATACTGTTAGATACATGCAAAGTCTTTCCCCATCTATAGGTTTGAATAATGTTTTGGGTGAAGATATGCGTCTCTTGATTTCAAGGAAAGCTTGATCACAATTAGGGGACCAATTCAAATATTTAGCATTTCTTATAACTTGGAAAAACTAAGCGCACTTGTTTGATGATCCTGAAATAAACTGGTTTAATGTTGCCAATCTTCAAGTCAATATCTTAACTTCTTTAGATTCCAAGGTGAATATATGGCTAACAAATCATTAACTGATTTGGGTCAGCTTGAATCCCTTTCTCACTTATAATGTAACCCATAAATGTTGCGCATCATACTCCAAAGGTACATTTACAGGGTTTAATTTCAAATTGATGGCTTCAAAGTTAGAAAAATTCTCTTGGAAGTCAGATATGTGATCATCCTCCTTAAAACTTTTAACCATCATATCATCTGGTTAGCAAATGCCTTATTTACTAGTCATTGATAAATGGCTCCAGCATATTTCAATCCAAAAAGCATTACTTTATAACAATGAAGCCCCTGGTCAGTGATAAATGCACTATGGTCTTGATCATTTGGATTCGTCGGTATCCGATTATACCTGGAAAACGCGTCAATAAAGGATAACAACTTGTTTCCTGATGTGGAATCTACTAGTTGATCTATTTGGAGTACTGAGAATGGATCATTGGGGAAATATCTATTAAGATCTGTAAAGTCAATGCACATATGCTATTTTCCATTTTTTCTTTCCGACTAAGACCAGTTTAGCTTTCCAAAGAGGATATTGAGATTCTTTAATGTGTCCCACCTTGGTTAACTGAGCTACTTCTTGGACTATGGCTTCAGACTTTTCTCTTGAAAAAGCTCTTCTTCTTTACTTTATCGGCCCAACATCAGATCTAATAGACAGTTTATGACTAATCAAACTTCATGGTACTCCAGCTACATCCTCGTTACACCAAGCAAACACATGCCGATTATTAGATAAAAAGAATAATAAATTTTCCTTAAGTCCAATGAAAATTTAGACCCAACCTTGACACTTTTACCTTCTGTCAAATGATGAATTTCAAATTCATCAACTGGGTTCAAAATACTAGGAGTCTCCCTCGGATCATCTATCTCATGTGATTTGGCAGAAGACTTTACTAATTGTTATTTTTTGTCATTTTTACTTCTTCTAACGATTTTAGAGGAAGAGCAGTGACATAACATTCTCGAGCTACCCTTTGGCTACTTTGGACGACGCCTACTTGACCTCTCATGGAATATTTCAAACATTGATGAAAAATGCAAGCTACTGCATGAATCCTAGATAGCCAAGACCTGCCAAATATGGCATTATAAGATGTCGTACAATCAATTATTACAAACAAAACCCTAACCAACTTCTTGAACGATACTTTTTCCAATAATACCTCTCATTCAAACTCTCCAATCACATCGGATGAGTTATCAATAAATCATACTATGGTACTATTTGAATATTGTATGATTGAGGGATTCTTGATTTGCTTATTAGCTGATAAAAACATGATATTTGTTGAACTACATGTATCAAACAAGATTCGATGTACATCATTGCCTTTAATGGATGCTCATATTACCACAACATCTCCATGTGGGCTCATAATATTTCTAAGGTCATCTTCATCAAAGATAATGAATGGAGGAGGGCTTTGATAGAGATATGTAGATATTTTCTCTTCTAACGGAGTAGTTAGACTGTTTACATGTCTTTTTCTTGAGAATCTTGAGGGCGTAGTCATAGTATTTCCCCAAAAATGGTCAAATATTCAATGAAGCTGCACAAATCGCCCATTGTCGCTGTTTTTTCCACTATCACCCCAACCTAGTTCTGATTCAGATCAGGGTCTAAGTATTACAATTTTATATCAAATATTTCCACAATTATCATAACATCCTCTTGTCTAGATCCACCCATACTTTGTCCTGGAACATTTTGTGATGTTGATTGCGTTGTACCTGCACTAGGCTGGGAGTATAGGTTGACTTGCCTATCGCATCCTTTCTTTTTAACAAAAGCAGACAACTTTCCTTTTTCAATCAAGGCTTGTACTTCTTGCTTTAAGGAAATGTAATCTTAGGTATTATAACCCACATCGTTATCGTATTTGCAAAAACGAGTGTTCTGATTTTCTTTTGGAGATTGAATTTGTGTCGGCCTTCAGAAATGCACAGCATTCTTAGTTATAGTATAAATAGTGGCCATATTTTCACTTAGTTCGGCAAACCTTTCAGGTGGGACCCACTGACTATTTCTTGGTCAAAACGTATTTGACTGACCTTTCCTATACGGATGCTAACTTTATCCGGAGTCTTTAGGCCGGTAATTGACTGTGGCTTGGGACGAAGTACTGGTTTGTGGGATAAAAATTGTTTGACCAGATCTATTCTGGCGCGGTACTCTAGAGTTTTTGGTTTCCTCCACTGTCTAAGCCAAAACTTAGTATGCCATCTTATGTGATCTTAAAAACTTAGCATTTATGCTCATTCCATTAGTTAGGGTTCCACTCAGGCTCAGTATGGCCCCCTGCGTTTCCTAATAAGCTTGGTTTGAAAAAGCATTTCGCTTTTGTTGACTCTGTGAATCAGGGCTCATATGGCTCATTACATTGCCTTGACGACGTGGTTACTTTTAACTCTTTCTTATTTACATTATTGGTCGACCCCTTGTGTACATTGGTGTTGGTTCCTTTTCAAAAGAGTCTATTATAATCTTTTATCCTTTAGACTTTTTTATGGTGACTATAGTTTATCAATTAATTTAACCTAAATAAGAACGAATCATACTTTGGCATTGGAACATCTCATCTAGTTTTTGGCTTACATTGTGCCTCATTAAAAAAAACCTTAAGCGCCGCCAAACGGGAAAAAGAGTGCATAGTCGATGTACATGGCATGGTGATCCATTTTCAAATGAATAATTTTCTAAGGATATTTCAATATATTTCCATCTATGTTTTCCAGTCTATATGCCCCATCGTGTCATTTGGAGAATACTTTGTATGGCCTGTCCCAGTTTGGGGTCAGCTTTCCAACATCCGTGTCCTGTGCTCGATAAAAGATCTTATGCACGACTAGGTCACCCACTTGGAAATTTCAGAACATCAATTCAAAGTTAAATCTGCTCTATAGTGATCCAACCGAACTCTTGCCTGATCCCATTGCTCTTCGATAAGATCTTTATGATAAAGATATGAAATATTATGGGCATAATGTAATAATATTAAGGTTGTTTATGATAAATTGTATAGTTATAAGCATACATTTGGATTATTTGTAAAGATAAAGGGTTGCAATGTAATTTTCCCATTTAAATATCCGATTCAGTTATAGAAGTCTGACACACCTATAAATAAGGGGTGGGACGATGAATAAACGACAATTATTTCGACAAGTGATAAACTGATTTACAAGATTACTTTCCCTCTCTACAAGTTAATTCTTATTTTTACTTTCTCTTTATAAATATAATTCTAACTCAACAAATTGGCGACTACAGTGGGAGATATTATCGATTGGTACCTTGATTTTATGTTAAAAATCAGAATTGTTTTAATTATTAGTTAATAATATCAATCTTGATCGATATGGAACTAGGGAATGAAGCTGATCCAACGATTTAAAAAGTTATTGATTCTTTGATATCTATTTTACGAAGGGAATAAAGTAAAGAAGATGATCAAATTCGGGTACAACAAGGTTATTCTAACATGAATGGATCCAAATAATCAGATTAGTGGTGTTTAATAATAAGTATGTTTAAAGAGAAACTCAGATGGATGAATAAATTATTGGAAAATAGTGGTGTTTAATAATAAGTATGTTTAAAGAGAAAATCAGATTCAGTCAAGTAGGTTAATATCTGAGGTGCGACAGGTTGAGGAGAAAAATGAAATAGGAAATGAATCTGACCAGTCGAATACGACTCATCAAATTCGAAGTGATAGAAAGAAAGTTCATTTCGAGTCTAATAACGAAAACCAAACTTTACAAAAAGAAAAGAAAGATAAACATCAGTATATTACATCTAGTGATGATGAATTTGATAGCTCAGAATCTAAGGGAGGATGTTTTAAGCATAAAGTATCAGGGTACTTTCAAAGGAGAAACAAACCGGCATCGAAAATCATGCAAGAAGTATAAGTCAAAAAGAGATAATGTACCTCGTTATATGAGGGATACGGTGTGATATGAAGAAAACACGTCTAACCAATACACAGGTGTAGCATATCAGAACTTGTATGCTATTATGGGGACAGAGGAGATGACCAGTATGTACAAGGATTGGATTTGAGAAATTCTCCTTTAACTACTGAAATTAGGTTCATTTCTCTTCCGAAGCGTTTTGACATCTCCAAGGTTGAAAAGTTCGACGGGCCTCAAGAACCTAATGATCACATTGAAAAATTCAAAAACAATATGATGAACTTCGAAGATGATGATATGCTGGGATGCAGAGCATTTACTCAGACTTTTAAGGGAACTTCATTGAAGTGGTATAATAGAATTCCGAAGGTATGTATTATCAACTTTAGGGACTTTTATACAGCTATCTGACGACAGTTAGTGGGATGTAAAGAGATGTGTGCAAATGGAGATACGATAATATAGTGTAAGCAAGCTGTGGGAGAAAACCTGAAGGATTATACAAAGCGTTTTGTGTAAACAAAAGCGGCGTTGGATAATTATGAAGAGCTGGTTGTTATGGCAGCATTTAGACAAGGATTGTTACCATGAGATTTGGAAAACGAAACGAAAAAAGGAGAGCATTAACTTTTGGGGCCTTAATGGCTCAAGTGGAAGATCATAATAAATTAGAATCATCCATGAGAGTTTGAAGTGAACCTGACTTTGTACAAAAAAATTCGGGACAATGACATATACTAATCAAAGCAATCACGCACCTTCTTGTCCGAGAACAAATAACAATCTACCTCCTCGAACATAAGGGACTTATTTTCAAGTAACAACAAGCAATCAACATTATAGGCCAATGCCAAATCAGTGGATAAGCCAAGAGTATTATGCTAACTTGGCTAAGAATGATGCTGCTATTTACGAGAAGTTTAAAGGTCATGTAAGCTTTAAAAAGTTAGCTCCAATAAACAGACCAAGAGTAGAGCACAAGAACATATTTTGCAAGTATCATAATGATATTGGGCACGAAACTATCGATTATATAGCTTTAAAGAAGGAGATACAGGTTTTAATAAAGAATGGAAAATTAATGGCTTTTGTGAAAAAGCAAAGTAGTGGATCGAAAGCTCCAAGTTCATCGATACAACAAGTTGCTAATCCAAATTCGAAGCAAGAAAATGCATTGATAATTCTAGATATTAAATGTGATGAGTTTGATGTAGTTTCAGAATATTTGGACATATATCAAGATTGATTAATCTTACTATTTCTGGATGAACCAATGGAGTAGGGACGAGTTCGAAGCTTATGTGAGTATTTTGAATCTTTAGAAATTTTTAGGGGATATTCAGTGTCTGGTAATACTAACAGTTTCAGGAAGAGGCACTTTTTCACTTTAACTACTCAAGTAGAAGGAAAGATGTCTACTCACTTCTATGGAAATAATGATACTCCTTTTATTTTGATCGGTGATGATGATTTGAGAGGAATAGTTGGTATTCACAAGGACGCAATGGTTATAGAGGCAGATAAATCTGGAGCTGAAATTCGACGTGTTTTGATAGATACAAAGAGTTCTGCAAATGTATTATTCAAGTCTACATATGACAGAATGCATAACTGACCTTTAATTTGTTGATTTAATCGTACTATTATTGGGTTTACATTCGACGTGGTTGAACCCAACTAGTTACAATGCAATTTTTTGGAGTTTTAGCTTTCAAGAATGTATGATATCGTGGGTACCATCTATCAATGTTTGAAATATGTCATTAGATATCGTGTTGGTGTGGTTCAAAGTGACCAAAAGGTAGCCAAAGAATGTTATACAACAGCTCTTCGAGTTTGAGGTCCTAATTGTGAAGATCGAATGCCTGAGCAACCAGGGGGGTCAACCTTGGATGAAGAAGGAATAGATGATCTGAGGGAAACCCTGGGTTCTTTAGTAGTGAGTGAGAATATTGAGGAATATACCTTTTCTAATGGTAAGACTCTATGAATATAGAAGTTGCTATCACCTACTTTGCATTATTAGTTGTTATAAATCTTGTTTGATAATTTGGATGTTTTTGCTGGGAAAACGGAGGATGTAATAGGAGTTCCATCTGAAGTAATATTTCACAGCTTAACCTAATAAATTCGATGATCAAATAGATCGTTTGTCCAGGGTCGGACACATTCGGGAGGCACAATATCCTTTATGGATTGAAAACCCAGTTTTAGTGAAAAAGAAGAATGGAAAGTGGCGAATGTGTGTTTATTTCACATATTTGAATCAAGCATGCCCTAACTATCCATTTCAAGTCCATCAAATAGATCAGTTGGTTGACTGCCCTTTAATGAATTCTCTCTTTTATGGATGCTTTTGCAGGTTATAACTAGTTTCAAATGGATCCAAACAATCAAGAAAGCACTACATTCATCACTGATCGAGGACTACATTGTTATAGAGTCATGTCATTTGGGTTGAAGAATGCTGGAGCGGCATATCAAAGGTTGGTGAACAAGGATTTTGTTCCTCGGATCGGAAAGAATATGAAAGTATACATTCATGACATGCTGGTTAAAAGACCAACAAATGGTGAACACTTGAAAGATTTAGAGGAGACATTTCTAAATTTAAGGGCTATTCAATTGAAGCTAAATCCTGAAAATGTACTTTTGGTTTCCAATCAGGAAAACTTATAGGGTATATCATTAGTGATAAAGTAATAAAGGTTGATCCTGAATAGTTGAAGGCTCTAGTTTTGATGACATCTCCTCGAACTATAAAGGAGCTGCAAATCTTGACATGAAGGTTAGCTGCTCTTAATCGATTTATTTCAAGATTTTATGACAAGTGTTTTCCTTTTTTCCAATTGTTACGAAAACTCAAAGAGTTTGAATGGACACAAGATTGTGAAGTATATTTTTCAAAGATTAAGGAACTCTTGTTGTCACCATAAATATAACTATGTTATTTTGAAGTGGAGTCTTATTTTGTTGTGAGCGTTGTTTTGATATGTGAAGACAAGGAAGTTTCAAAGCCAGATTATTATGTTAGTATAAGTTTGTTGCATCATAGAAAAATTGGCTTTGACTTTAGTGATGGCCGCTAGAAAGATGCGCCTTTATTTTGAAGATTATGCTATTGTGGTTCGAACTTTTTTCCCACTAAAGAATGTGTTACAACGACCAAACATTTTTGGTAGAATGACCAAATGGTCAGTAGAATTGGGAGGTTTTGATATCACGTTTGCTCCTCGAACGGCTATTAAAGCTCAAGCTTTAGTTGATTTTCTGGTCGAATTTCATTCGAGCCGATCAGATGAGGGGACATATAAAGAGGTCTTATAATAGACTTCGATGTGAGTGGTTCGAACTTATGATGGTTCTAGCATATTAGGATCTAGTATAGGGGTTCAGTTAGTTGCTCCTTCTAGGGAGCCAATGTATCAAGCTATTCGATTTAGCTTTCATGCATCGAATTATGAAGCTAAATATGAAGTTGCGTTAGCTGGTATAAGGCTTGCAATATTTGTAAAACGGAAATAGTTTGTTTGGAAATAGACTCACAACTAGTGGAAAATCACATGGCATGCGTATCCGAGGCTAAGCAAGATCATTTAATTTCGTATATACGCGAGTTACCAAATTAGATTTTTTTGTTTGACAAAGTGATTGTCAAGCATATTAATCGAGGAGATAATACAGTTGATGATTCTTTAGATACAATTTCTTATCCAAATGAGTATCCATAGATATTGTTACAGGAGAACCCTTCGATTTTGACATGATCAGAACAATGTCAATATGTTGAGGAAGTATTTGTTACTCCAGTTATAGTTCGAAGTGATTGGAGGTCTGATATCTTTAACTTTTTACTAAGATGTATGTTACCTCAAGATACACAGCTACCTAAAACGTTAAGGTACAAGGCTAATTGTTATGTTGTGTTAGATGGAGTCTTATACAAAAATTCTTTAAGTAAACCATTATTGCATTATTTGGGTAAGTAAGTTATTTGAGTTTCATGAAGGTAAAGGTTCAGCTTAATGTGGGTTTACGTCTTTGAAGTGAAGGGTTTTGTTTGCATGTTATTATTGGCCTTCAATTATAAATGATGTTAATGTTTTAGTTTGAGGTTGTGATATTTGTCAAGGCTTTACCAATTCTATTCATAAACCAGTAGTACCACTTACTTTAATTTCCGAAGTTGTTCCTTTTGATAGATCATGAACATATTTGGTAAGACCATTGTCTATGGCCTCTAGAGGGCGTCAGATGATTATAGTGACGGTAGATTACTTTTTGAAGTGGGCTGAAGCTGAACCATTATCTGGTACAAAATCCAAGTATGTTATCAACTTCATTGTGAATAACATTTGTTTTTACAACAGAAAAATGGTTTCTTTTTGCAATTCAAGATGTATCATACAAAGTTTTTCTACATATTTTCATTCCCAAGTGAATGGCAAGTGAATGTAACTAATAAGTCTATTCTCGAGGGTTTGAAGAAGACTTTCACATGTATTGCGGGGAAATGTCGTAACTATTTGCAAGAGGTTTTGCGGGCTTATCGTACGAATCCTAGATAGGCTACTTAAGAAACGTTTTTTTCTTGGTATATGGCATGTATGTTGTTAGCCCTGTATATTCCGAAGAGCTAAATAAAGAATAAAAAATAACAGACCTGACTTGATCGAAAAGAGGAGAGTTAGCGCTCATTTGAATACTACTCATTATCTAACTTTGACGAGGATTAGTTATAATTCGAAGGTTAGAAGGATGGATTTTAAAGTAGGTTACAAAGTCTCGAGGAAAGTATTTTTCCTTAAAAAGGAAAAGCGACTTGGAAGGATGGCCCCAAATTGGGAGGATTCTTATATGGTAGTGAATGGAATATAGCAAGGTACATATTGCCTTCATGATAAACATGGCAAGTTGCCTATGAAGGTTTTAACGAGGTGTCATGTATATATTCGAGGATATTAATAAAATTATTTTTTGGCCAATGGTTAAATTAAATATAAGTATTTAAATTATCTTGGTAACTAGTCAAAGACTAATCATCTTTGAAGATATTGACCAAGAGTAATTGTTTTGATTCGAAGTGTTATACTTTTATTAAAAGCATTGTTTGAAAAGAAACAATATTTGAGGTGCTAACGTTTCTAAACGCACTAATTATATTTGAGGTGTTATCATTCTTTAAACGCACTGATTACATTCGAGGTACCAACGTTTTCTAAACGCGCTGATTGTATTCGAGGTGCTAACATTCTCTAAACGCACTGATTGTATTTTTGGTTCTAACGTTCTTTAAACGCATTAACTGTTTCGTAGGTGCTAACATTTTCTATACGTATTAGTTGTATTTGAAGTGCAATACGTTCTTTAAATACATCATTTTTATTTAACGTTGTACAAATTTATTTTTAACATATATTGGAATTTGAGCTGATAATGACTTGCTCATGAAAAAAACGTATTCATGATAAGGTAAAAGTTGGCAAATAAATGGGGAATGAAGAAAGTGTACGTTCATTGCAGTAATTTTTCCGATGTGACAAAAACACAGTTTTAAATTCCAAGTGGTTAAGCATTCATAAAAAATGAATCATCGATAATAAATGATGACTTCATAGTACAAAAACAAAAAAAAAACAGTTAATCATCTTCTTCGAAGTTAGCTTCAGATAAACATTCTTCGTGCTCAGAAACATTCTCATCTTCTTATGACTCTGTTTCTTTTGAGGAATCATGTGGTATAAGCTCGAAGGATTAATTCCCAAAAGCTTGACAAATTTTCTTTTGGGAATGCTGCATGGAATTCGATGAGCAAAGTGATTGTTTTTTTCTCGTGAACATTTTTTTATTGCAACAAGGGTGTCCTTTCCACATTGAGTTTTGGAAGCTTTCACAACAATTTGTTTTTCACAAAAACTTGTTAAAATAATCTTGATGAAAGGAGTATTATTTTTGCTCCTCGGATATTTCCCTCGCGCTCTTTGTCCTGAGCTCATCTAGCTCTGCTTGATGAGAAGTTTTCAGTTCGATGTTTTTTTTTAATCAAGAACGACTCTCAAATGACGTTTGAGGTGAATAGCTCTTTGATGAATTCTGACCTATCAGCTTGAAACACATGACATTGTTCAATGATGTGTTTGCCCAAGATTTCTCTCATTTTCTTTTCTCATGCAACTTCTTTTTTCCATCGAACCATATCCTTTGCCATAATTTCCAAATGGCGTTGAGCAGAGCCGACTTATGTGCACAACAGTTTTGATCCTGCTTCAAGTTTAGAAAATGGTTGCAGTGTAATTGAAACTTCTTCAAATGGATCTTCGATAGGGATGAATCTCTGATTATTGTAAGGCATGAGAATAGAAGATGAGGCAAATAGTGGAAGGTTTGAGTCCAAAATCTCAGAAAGAAGAAGAGGAGTAACTTAATGTCCAATCTGTTGACCTGCTCTTAGAACTGCTGAACTAAGGGATCCATATCTTGGTAAAGCTCATGCAGTTCTTCTGCACCAATAGTTTCTTCAAAATTGAAGTTGTCACTTCCTCGATAATCTTCAAGAATAGTCTCTTCAGCTTCTGAGGGAGGCAATCTGAGGGAGGAAACTCAATACTCTTTTCTGCTCTTGTGTGAAAAGCTCTTTTTATTTTTCGAGGTTACGATTTTCTTTATTTTTTGAGAAAGTTTAGCCTCAATTTCTTCTTTGATGGTTGCAAGACTCTCTTTGCTCGATTTTATCTTCGATTTCTTTTCTCCTTTTGTTGGCTTCAGATTCGTAAAGGAGCCGTCAATTTCTTTTTTATTTTTAACCTTCTTTTTTAGGGTGGATGACTTTGGGATCTATTTAGAACTGGAAGAATGAATTTGCCTTCAGGTGGTGGAAGAATGACTTTGCCTTCAGATGACTTCGGCATTTTTCTTGAGAGCTTTGTACCTCCATGGAATTCCTACATATAGTAGAAATATATGTTTTAAAATGTTTATATATAAGTTGTAAAAAATGGAAGAAAAGACAAGAGAACTTATTGTTAATTTGTCAAACAATATTTAGTCTTGAGGGGTTCTATTCTGATATTTGATGGCCATTCTCCCATGATCTTGAAATTAAAAGGAATATTTTCTTCCAGAACTTGTCAGCTTTGAGAAGATCATCGATTATTTTGAAATATTCTACGAGTTTCAAGTCATAAAATGGCAATACAATACCTCTGAAAAGACCAGTCATGGCAATGAAGTCTTTGATGGAGAGAGGGGTTTGGCTACGTTTCGAAGCTATAATTACTGACAGGAGAGTGACCATAAATTTGGTGCGGCTTGTGTAGGACAGAGATCCAGAAGTTCGAAGTAATCTAGTATCATTGGATCCAGTGGGAACCGAAGTCCCCAGTTGATGATCTCATGATATACCACCAATCCATTGGCTTTACAGTCAAGTGGATTTTCTCTTTTCCTTGGTAGTTGAAGCTGCACATTATCTGGTATCCCCCATTGTTTCTTTAAACATTCAACAAGATATTGACTATAATAGTCATATGGCATATTTTTTAGCGCCATGATATATTCGGGAGGAGAGGTTTTAAATTCACATTGAATGTCACAGCGACGTCTTCAGAAATCTCAGTTGGTACTTTATTTTTCCTCACCTTTTTCTCTGGTGCACCTTTTTTAAAGCGTCATCTTCGGTTTCAGAAGTAGCACCACTTTTTGTAGCTTTGATATTTGAGTTCGTTTTTGTCCTTTCCTCTGAATCAGCTTCTTCTTCAGAAGCTTAGTATACCAGTCGAGGAGAATTCGGACTTGAGGGTAGACTTTTATGTTGGGTATTCGAAGGAGTTTGTGTTGACTCCAAGTTGGTCTTGACAGTCTCCTTGGAGGGAGGAGATGATTGTATAGGATTATCTGTGGTATTTGTGGAGTGTTATTAGCTTCGAGATCTGCAATAGTTATGAACGCTTTATTTTTATATGAAGGTATTGGGAGAATTAAGCCTTTAACTGAACTTGATGAGTCTCTTTGCGTAAAGCTCGAGGAGGATCGTTGCTGATAGGTGATGAAGTTTCGTCTGATTTTCTAACAAAAAATAATCTTTGTGTTTCTTTGCGGTTATTTTGAGGAAGAGCATATGTGAAGCCAGAAAGGACTGCAAAATTAAAGGCGGTTGTGAAGAATTTGTTGGTAAGAATTGATTTGGGTCAGCCTTGATTCATTTTTTACTAACCATACAACCTAAGAATATGCCACTAAGTACACCAAAAGAGCATTTTAGTGGGTTCAGCTTAAGATTATACATGCGTATGGTTTTAAATATTCCTTCTAACACTTTAAGTTGTTCTTTGATATCGCTTTTGACAAGCATGTCCTCAATATAGGTCTCCATTTTTTGACCGATTTGGTTTACGAATATTTGGTTCAGGAGTCGTTGATGCGTTGACCCCGCGTTATTTAATCTGAACTGCATGACCTTGTAATTGATGAGTCCGGATTTTGTCACCACTCTTTGTAAGAACCGGACAGGGGCAATTCGGACATCATCCATCTAACCGGACAGGGACAATTTGAAGAGCCTTCACTTACTAAACTGTCCGAACAGAACTAAAGTATTAAAAACATAATCACTCCATGATTAAACTAATTACTTGTTTACTCAAAAACTAGTGGGACTTTAAACTCGACCCGAATCCATAAAACACAACCCGAAAGCCGATATGGCCCAAAAGATAAGGGTATAAATACCCACCCACCAACATTAAATGAGGGTAATGAAAATTAAATACAACCAAGTAGCTCAATTCTCCCTCTACATTCTACCCAACATTAAATACTCTCAAAATTCCATAAAACTCTAGACAAAATTACAAAATTATCCTCAAACGAAAATAAACCACATCAAATTGGCAACCACAGTGGGAGCACGACGGTGCTTGAATCTAGCATTCAAAACCATCAGAAAAAACCAGTCCGAATGAATCCGGACGCACCGGAAGTACCACCAGCTTTGCTTGAAGTGGTGGGAGAAAATGATGAATACACCATCGAGGAGCGCGATAAATTAAAAATTGAAATAGAAGCTTTTAGGGCTGAAATGGCAAAGATGGATGTAAAAGAGAAATCAAAGGTGTCAGTTGCACACCATACTGACAATCCTAGAGAGCATGAGCCTTCGAAGACCCATGTGAGTACAAAGAAGACTCATGCTAGCTCCAAAAAGTCTCACCGGTCCAAGCCGGTGGAGAGCTCTGATTCAGACTCAGAATCTTCCAGTAGCTCCTCGGGCGAAGATGGAGTTGAGGAGTCCCTGTCATCCAACAGTGATGAGGGCCGATCTAAAAAGAAACAAAAGTTGGTTAAGAAGTATTCAAGAAAAAGGGATAGGCATGGAAAGTTAAAGAGGCATATAGGCAAAGGATCGTCTCATAGCCGGAGACACGTAGACCAGATGCCAGTGGATCCTTTTGCCTTTCATGATGAGCCAGGTATCTTTGCAACTCCTAATGAAGATACCGTTTTCAGTCGTGGTCGGAATTGGAGACAATCTCCATTGTCCTCCAAGATCATGTCTGGGAACCTTCCTAAGAGGTTTGATACTACAAAAATGGAAAAATAAGATGGCAGTAAAGACCTGGACAACCACTTGGAACAATTTAAAAATTTCATGATGAATTTTGATGATGACGACAAGCTGCTTTGTAGGGAATTCTCTCAGTCCTTTACGGGGAGTGCTCTGAAGTGGTACAATAGTCTACCACAGGGCTGTATCAGAAATTTCGATACTTTTTGGGTGGCCTTCCGGAGACAGTTTGTTGGTAGTAAGGAGGTGAAGAGAAATGGAGACACAATCATCCATTGTGCCCAGGAACCGAGCGAATCTCTAAAAGAATACATAAGTCGTTTCGTAAACACCAAAAATGGGTTGGCTGATTGCTTTGAACAAATAGAAATAGCTTCTCTAAGGCAGGGTTTAAACCCTGGAAATTTGGCCGATTGAGTGACCAGAAAAAAGGCCATGACATGGGGGGGTTTACTGAATCAGGTTGGAAAGAAAATTAACGTCGATGAAACAAAGAAAACTAGGGTGCACAGATATGTGAGGTATGCTCCGGCTGCACCAAACCCAAACCAAAATCAGTCCGGAAACAAGGCAAAGGAGGCCGGGCAGGGTCATAACAGAGCTAAAGCTCAGTCTCAGCCAGCTGCGCCTGCCCAGAGTCAACAATCTAGAAATAAGCGAGGGCCTTGGGTTCAACCGGAGTGGTTTGCTGAACTAAAAGAAAACGTAGCGACCATTTATGACAAAACGAAGGAAGAAGTGCACTATAGAAGACCGGCTGCGTTGCAATCTCCTAGGGAGAGCCGAAACAATTGTTTCTGTCAGTATCATAATGATACTGGCCATACCACAGAAGATTGTATTTCTTTAAAGCAAGAAGTCTAGAGTTTGATTGAGAGAGGAAAGTTGGGAGCATCTGTTAAAAGAAGAGGTGGAAATAGTCCCGATAACGCTCATCGGACTGGTAAAAAACAATGCAGGCACATCAACCCCGGAGGGGGCAATGGTGATAATCGAAAGATTTGATATAGAGTCAGAGTATTTGGACCCTGACCCAACTCGGAATAGAGTGGGTTCCATTGAGGAGCGTTGCAAGACGGTGTCCGAGCTTATTAACGTTTTTGAATCACTCACAATTTTCGGAGGGGACACCATGACAGCACCCACTGCTTCTTCGAGAAAAAGGCATGTTCATACCTTAGCTACCCAACTGGAGGGAGGCATGACTTCCTATCAATCACAGATTCCATTTCCCTTCATTGTTTCGATGAAGATGACCTGAGGGATATAGATGGTCCTCATGAAAATGTTGTTGTCATAGGAGCGTCCATCGGGGGTAATGACATAAGACGAATTTTGGTGGACACTGGGAGTTCAGCCAATATCCTCTTTTTAACTTCCTATAAAGATGAAAAATCCAGCCGTAATTCAGCGTTCGTTTAGGTCAATTGTGGGTTTCAGAGGAAGCTCAGCAGATGTGATCGGAGAGTTCGAGGAGGAAGTTTTGTTGGGCAAAGGCCTTTTTAAGAAAATTGATAGAATAATTTTCGTTGTGGTGGATTGTCCCACTTGTTATAATGCTATTCTGGGGAGGTCTTTGCTCTCTAGGATGCATGCGGTGGCCTCAACAGTCCATCAATGTCTAAACTATGTTGTGCAAGGGCAAGTGGGAGTTATTCGGAGCAGCCAAAAGATAGCAAGAGAGTGTTATGCAGCAGCACTGGCCCCCCGGACGTTGGGGCAGTTCGGATTAACGAAGAATAGCAGTTTGAGGGGCTTTCTGGGGGTGAGGGTGAGATTGATGATCCCAGAGAGACCCCTGGAGTTTTAATACTGATTGAAGAAGTTGAAACACATTCTTTGGGAGAAGGAAAAAATGTTAAGGTAGGGTCCAAAATGACATTGGAATTAAAGGGAAAATGTTGAAGTTCTTAAAAGACCATCAGCATGTTTTTGCTTGGTGCAATACTGATGTTACCCGGGTACCAGCAGATATTATATCACACCGACTGTCCATCCGAAGGGACATAACACCTGTAGTACAAAAGAGAAGAGTTTTTTCTAAGGAAAAGGTTGATGTCATAGTTCAAGAAGTCGACAAGCTTACTAAAATGGGGCACATAAAGGAGTCTCAGTATCCTTTATGGACAGCCAATCCGGTATTGGTGAAAAAGAAAAATGGCAAGTGGCGTATGTGCATCAATTTTACAGATCTCAACAGAGCTTGTCCGAAAGATTTATACCCGGTTCCTCGGATTGATCAGTTGGTGGATTCCACATCGGGAAATAAGCTCCTGTCTTTCATGGACTTCTTCTCCGGGTACAATCAGATTCAAGTAGATCCGAAGGATCAGGAGCATACTACATTTGTTACTGATAGGGGCCTACATTGTTACAAGGTGATGCCATTTTGGTTAAAAAATTCTGGGGCTACTTATCAGAGGTTGGTAAACAAAGCTTTTGCTGATCAAATTGGAAGAAACATGGAAGTATACATCAACGACATGACGGTAAAAAGTGTGGACGAAGAGCTACACTTGACAGATCTCCAAGAAACTTTTACTACTAGTAAAAATAAATTTGAAGCTAAACCCAGAAAAGTGTGTATTCAGAGTGCAATCCTGTAAATTCCTGTGGTATGTAATAAGTGAACAAGGGATACAGCCTGATCCGGACCAACTTAATGCTTTATTCCAAATAGAGCCTCCTCAGAATATTAAAGAGGTATAACGGTTAAGTGGGAGGTTGGCTGGGTTAAATCGATTCATTTCAAGGTCTTCGGGCAGATGTGCCCCATTTTTTCAAACTTTAAAAGGTGCGAAGGGATTCGACTGGTCTTCACAGTGTGATGAGGCCTTCAATAAAATCAAAAAACATCTTTCTTCCCCCAAGACTTTATTTAAACCTGTTGACGGAGAAACTCTTTTCATATATTTGGCAGTTTCCAGTTGTGCCATAAGTGCTGTATTGGTGAGGGAGGTAGATAATTATCCCCGTCCGGTGTATTACATCAGTAAGAGCTTAAAAGATTAGGAGTAGCCCTGGTAATTGCTGCAAGGAAGATGAGGCCTTATTTTCAAGCTCATCATATTATTGTCCGGACATCCTATCCCCTGAAAAACGTTCTTCAAAAGGCAGACATTTCAAGTAGGATGACTAAGTGGTCTGTGGAATTGGGAGACTTCGATATTGATTTTTCTCCCCGAACAGCAATCAAAGCCCAATCGGTGGAAAATTTCTTAGTTGAGTTTCACTCAGACAGGGACACTAAGCAAACAACGGATGTGAAAGACAAAAAAGTATGGGTTGTCCGGACTGATGGTGGATCAAGTACCATGGGATGTGGTGCTGGGATATGCTTGACCTCTCCGTATGGTGACAGAATGTACCAAGCTATTTGTTTCGCTTTTAGGGCTTCTAATAATGAGTCTGAATATGAAGTTGCTATAGCTGGTTTAAAGTTAGCTCTTATTTGTGGAGCCAAAAGGGTTAAGTTGATGAGTGATTCTCAGCTTCTTATCCATCATGCACAAGGTCAATCTGAAGCCAAAAAGGAGCAGCTGGTAAAATACTTACTTCTTCTCAGAGATGTGGCACTTAAGTTCAAGAGCATTGTTTATGAGCACATACCCCAAACATAAAATATACTTGCAGACTCCTTTGCAACCATAGCCTATACTGAGTCCTACCATTGGATTCATGTGCTGGAATGTCCATCCATTCAATTCAATATGGGTAAGAAAGAAGAAACATTCGATATACAGATAAACAACCTCAAGATTGGAGGTTTCCTCTCCTTTAATATCTCTCAGATGACATATTGCCTCCGGATAAATCAATAGCAAGAAAAGTAAAGTACAAGGCTCGTGGTTTTATCATCCTAAGAGATATTCTGTATAAGAAGTCTTACAGTAAACCCCTCTTACGATGCTTGGGGGTTGATGAATCTCAAATAGTGCTCTCTGAATTACATGATTGTGAGGGATCAGCTCACTGTGGATTCAGGGCTCTAACAAGGAGAGTTTTGTGGGCTGGGTATTATTGGCCCTCTATAATGCAAGATGCTAAGGAGTTGGTGAGGAGGTGTGACCCATGCCAGAGATATAGCAATGAAATTCATATCCCATCCATTCCTTTAGAGTCAATTTCTGAGCCTATACCTTTTGCTCGATGGGGGTTGGATTTTGTGGGACCTCTACCCATGGCGTCCGGAGGACACTGAACAATAATTGTTGCTATTGATTATTTTTCGAAGTGGGTCGAAGCAGCTCCGTTGGTAGGTACAACATCAAAAGCTGTTACAAAATTCATTTTATCCAACATATGCTGCAGATTTGGAATTCCACAAAAAATAACAACAGAAAATGGACCACAATTCGACAACAAGGAAATCCAGAGTTTATGTGCCTCCAGAGGTATACAACATTGCTTCTCTTCCCCTGTCCACCGACAAGAAAATGGTCAGGTCGAAGTAGCCAACAGGACAATATTGTCCGGTCTAAAGAAGAATCTAGAAGGAGTTGCTGGAAAGTGGCCAAGTTATTTGCAAGAAGTTTTGTTGGCTTACCAGACTACAATTGGGGCTGCAACACAAGAGTCTCCTTTTTCCTTGGTCTATGGGATGGATGCTATAGCTCCCGTAGAGGCAACTCTCCCTTCATTTCGAGTTCATAATTTCTCCGAACATGCTAACGAGGTGGCTATCAGAAGCCAGCTTGACTTAATAGAGGAAAGAAGAGTTAAGGCTCACCTTAGAGCTGTACACTATCAAGGTTTGATGAGAAGTAGGTTCGCTTCTAAAATCAAGAGAAGGGATTTTCAACCGGGGGATAAGGTATTAAGAAAAGTCTTTTTACATACTAAAGAAAAGCAATTCGGTAAGTTGGCTCCGACTTGGGAAGGACCCTATGTGATCATTGAAAAGCTTAAGCCTCGGACATACCGAGTCCAAGACAAAGATGGAAGGGTTTTGAATCACCCCTGGAATATTGAGCACTTCCGGATGTACTTGGAGTAGAAACTATGTAAATATTTACTTGTTTAAAAATTCATGTAAATATTTGGGGGCATACTCTTTCCTACCCTGGTGGTGCGGGGAGGTTTTAATGAGGTGTCCGTGCTTTTTATGAAATTTGATGCCTTCTTAAAGATTCAGACTATTTTTTCTTAAATATTTTCTTGTGAAATTATTGTTTAAACATAGGCCTGATTAAATTAAAGGAGTGATCACTACTTGAACATTTGTCATCGGAGAAATTAAACACTCTCACTTTAGAATGATTATGAAATAACTAAAGGTTGTTTAAACATTAAGCCACCATAATTGGAAAACTATGAAAAAATGCAAGAGCTGTGCGAAATAAAGATACCCATTGAAACAACCGAAGTGCCTTGGCCATCCAAGGACTTTAAATTGTCAAAACAAAAAGATTTATCCGGACAAGGACCAGACACAGTTACAAAAAAAGCCTTGGCCATCCAAGGACTTTGGTTCAATCAAAACAGAAGTGAAAAGATAATTGATACTTTAAGACTAAGCCTTTGAAGATGGCTCAGCCTCACTTGTTTTCTTCTTCTTAAGGTCATTGTTCCCCTCACCTGGACTCTCCCCTGTGTTCTCTTCTTCATCGGATGAGTCAGCACTGGAGTAATCATGCTTGTCTTCATTAGCTATCGTGTGAAAGGGAAGGTTTTCGTACTCTATTTAAGTCCATAAATCTCCCAGATTCCTCTTCGGAAACTTTTCGTGAAAGAGCAAGACCATGTCCGACTTCACCTTGGCATACATTTCTTCCTGAGTGTCTATCACTTGGTTGGTATAAGCATCAATCTTGGCTTGGATTTTTGCCTCTTGCTCCCTTAGTAGATCAGCCTTTTCTTGTGCAGCCTTGGACACCGAGTCCTCGAGCGAGATCTTGTCGTTGGTTAAAGTGTGAATAACTCTGTCCCTGTCCTTTACCTCCTCTTTCGAAGAAGAGAGGTCTTTCTCCAACTCGGACTGCTTTGCCCGGAGTTCCTTGATAGTATCTTCTAAGGTAGCTACCTTTGTGGCCCAACCCTCCTGGTTCTTCTTTAACTCCTTGTTTTCCCTCTTCAGAACATCAGCATTTTGGTTGGAAATGAGGAGGCCTCTGGACAATTTCTGCTTGTCAGAATTAAGGCAGTAATAATAGCTGACTGACTTCGCACTTGTTTCTCCAAACTAAGCACTGGCTGAATATTACTCAATATAGAGTGAGTTATAACATCTCTTTCACTTGAAACGGAGAAAGACTTACCATTAAAGGTAACGATGTTCGAAGTATTTGGAGGGAGGTAGGTCCCAGCAAAATCATCTCTGGGGAGGTTTTCAAAGTAGTCACCAAGCCCCTCAAGCCCAGTAATGTTGACACCGTCAATACTGATATCCCCTCCTCCAACCTCTTCAGTTTGAAAGTCATCAGGGATCTCTTCTGCTCTTGTAGGATCAGTAGGGTCAACTTGAGGAAGGGGCTCCAGGGGCCGGAGAGAAATCTCATCACCCCTGGAGGTCTTTTTCTTCTTGGCCTCCCTGTCCTTTCTTTCTGCTCCTCGTTTCCTGTCTCTCTTAGGAACCCTTGGAGGTTTTGGAGATCCTATCTCTTCCCTAGTACTCTCATGCTCCACTACTTCTAGAAAAGCAGCATTAATCTGTCTTGGAACTGGCCCCTCTTGGTTTGCTGGAGCAGTTTTCTCCGCTTCGGTGGGGTTGGCTTCAATCGCACTCTGCTTGCCCTTACCTTTCTTTCCCTTCATCGTACTTGGGGCCTTGGCTCTACCAGGCAGATACAATGCCTCGTCCGGTGCGTGTGTTCTTTTGAGGACTACTTCCGGAGGGGTGGGGTGGTAAGTTCCTCCCAGGATAAGTCCCTACAGTCAGTGGTGTTCCAAAGGTAAGACCTTGCAAGATTGCCTTCGTTAAATGCGTTGTGGAAACGATTTCCCCACTTTTCAGCAGCCCAAGCGTTTAGATCGGTGCAAGTGGTCTGCGCGGCCTTCAAGTAGTCATTGAAGTCTTTAGGCAGCACTGTCGAGAAAAAAAGAAAGAAAAGACAAGTCAGATAAACAAATTTAAAAAGAAAATGAAGATGGGAATGTGAGTTGGGATTCTTACCATCGCTTCGCCATCTGTTGGTAAGGAGACTCGGGTTGGTACCGGCTTTAATCTTCCTCCCATTCTCCCAGGCACCACTCACAAACAAGAAGTGAGTCTTCCAATTTCTCTCCGACTCGAGCAGGTCATCCACTGCTTTATAATTATCACCCATGTTGAAGTGATAGAAGGGAATATGGTGGTTTCTGCAGAGGCTGTCCACAGCTGCAAATTCGTCGATTGGAAGAGGAATTCCGGAGAGCCTGGAGGCCATGATACAGGCCATAAGGGTGTACCACGCATTAGGGCTCTGTTGACTTAGGAAAAGTTTGATGAGATGAAAATATTTGACTATCTCCGGGTCTAAGGGAAACCTTAGTCCCCAGTTGAAGAGCTCAGTGAAGAAAACTATTTCATTGAGCTTGCAATCCATTGGTGTTTCAGGGTCCACTGAAATCCTTATTTTGGCATTCTTCGGGATTCCGCACTTTGTTCGCATCCGACCCAGTTCGGCTGTGTGGATGAAGGCGTAGTTAAGTTTTTCCAAAGCCAACAGATATTTAACACTTACCTTGTGGAAACAAGGTCCCACTTTTCCCACAAGGACCTCCGGAAAATCTGGATGTCTTAGGCATAATTTTTCTTTGCCTTTATCCTTCTTGGCAGCAGCAGCCTCACTAGTTTGCCCGGAGACTTCAGATTCAAACGAAGCCTCTTCAATAGAATCCTCCATCACTTCTTCCATTACCTGGGAGTGGTTTTCAGTTGTTTTTGGGTGAGGGGAGTTGGAGGTTGGCTCAGCATGCCCTCCGTATTGTTGGGTTTCACTGGTTTCTTGAACTCTGACCTCTGGTTGGGGCTCAGATGCAGTGATTTCTTTTTGGAGACTTGAGCTAGATGTCTCCAGTCCGGACAGCTTGTCCTTAGGAATTTTGATGGGTGCCTCTGACCCCGTATTGCTATCTTTGGCCCCTGATTTGGAAGGCGTACTTTTTAAAGTTTGCCCTTTTACCAAGCGACCTCTTCTCCGATGTACTAACTTCTCTGGAGAGTCATCAGCATATGATCACATGGCAATAAAAGGAGAAGGCTTCTTAAAACTGGTCACTACTTTCCCTGGTTCAACAGTGGGCTTTGATTCTTGAACTGACGAGCCTGAAACAATTGGTGAGAGGTTGGTTTGGAACAACCTCCTAGGTTTAACGCTTTTGGTTGAAGAAGAGCCCTGGTCAGGCTCTGTGTTTGGTATTACTGGTTTGTCAACCGGAGAAACAGGGAGACCGGCTGTAATGCGCCTTTCTCGTTCAACCTTTTGAGCTTTGTCTAACTCTGAAAAATTAAGCCACCCACCTTTGATTAAAGCGTTCCAAGCTGTGAACATAAACTCACACCGAAAGAAAGTGTTTGTTTTTTAGAGAGAGCTTTGAAATTCAGTAAAACAAGGATGATGAAGATGGTAAAACAGTAGAAAACTGAACTAATTTATAGTAAATGTGCAAAAGATGCTTTGATACCTAGGAGAATTCGAAAAGGTTGCAATGATTAAAGGACGGCGCTGATGTCATCCTTATGCAATGAAGAGGTTACTTTTTGGAGAAAGTGGGAGCGCCGTTCTAGGGAAAAAAGCGGCTGGTGTGGCGAACCAGAGAGAGACACGTGCCCCACGATTTCTGGCAAAAGAGCAGACAACCACACAACCTAAGAATATACCATTAAATACACCAAAAGAGCATTTTAGTGGGTTCAGCTTAAGATTATACATGCGTATGGTTTTAAATATTCCTTCTAACACTTTAAGTTGTCGTTCTTTGATATCGCTTTTGACAAGCATGTCCTCAATATAGGTCTCAATTTTTTGATCGAATTGGTTTACGGATATTTGGTTCAGGAGTCGCTGATGCGTTGACCCCGCGTTATTTAATCTGAACTACGTGACATTGTAATTGATGAGTCTGGATTTTGTCACCACTCTTTGTAAGAACCGGACAGGAGAAATTCGGACATCATCCATCTAACCGGACAGGGACAATTCGAAGAGCCTTCACTTACTAAACTGTCCGAACAGGACTAAAGTATTAAAAACATAATCACTTCATGATTAAACTAATTACTTGTTTACTCAAAAACTAGTGGGTCTTTAAACTCGACCCGAATCCATAAAACACGACCCGAAAGCCTATATGGCCCAGAAGATAAGGGTATAAATACCCAACCACCAACATTAAATGAGGGAAATGAAAATTAAATACAACCAAGTAGCTCAATTCTCCCTCTACATTCTACCCAACATTAAATACTCTCAAAATTCCACAAAACTCTAGACAAAATTACAAAATTACCCTCACACGAAAATAAACCACATCAGTAATAATAGAGGCCCACTCCATTCCAGAATGTAGTATGCTCTTCATCCCCAATGTTCATCCGAATTCGGTTTTACCTAGATAAGAATTCGTAAATGAGAGTAGTTCATTCCGTGATGCGGCATCCACAAATTGGTCAACTTAAGGGAGAGGGAAAACATCATCTAGACACGCCCGATTAAGGTCAGTAAAGTACACACACATACACCATTGGTCGTTCTTCTTTTTTACAATAAAGGGATTCATTATCTAGGTTAGGTATTGCACTTTCCGAATATGTTCCAGCTTGATGAGCTTGTCAACCTCTCCAAAAATTACGTCTGAATTTTCTGTAGAGAAGGTTCATCTTGTCTCAGATCATCAACTTATAAATTTGAGGTTTCGATTTGGTTGTTGGCGATCCGCACTAAATTGGCTGGTTACTTGCTATTGAGTTGGCTTATACAATCGAGCGTTATTGTGTAACAGTTTCTTACTATTCTTCGGCGACCCTTGATAATACCCACAAGATTACCGACCGATTATTTCACACACTGTTGGAATGAGCAAGAAGTTGCTTCAAGATTATGGAGCAATAGCCGACCTACTATCACATAGGAAAAGCTTGAGGAATCATCAATCATAAATAACATTCTCTTTGGTCGTAAGCATGGTTTTTTGGAGCTTGGTATTTGGCTTTCTCTTTGGTCTTCTCATATATGGTAGTTATGTTCGTCGTGAGGGGTGTAAATTTCCTAGTAGGTTTATCGAAATAATATGGTCGTGATCTACTTACTCGGGTTTTGGATGAATCCCCTCGGGGTGTCTCATAGTAGTATCTCTTATCTCTCCTGTCATCTTATAGGACCTTCTCGGTCAGACGTTGAGGGGCCTTGATTATCTTCTCCAGTCACTCATTGGCCTCTTCGTCCCTTATGAGCTCTTTAATTTGGGATTCCAAAACTTAACGTAAGACGGGGTAAATGACATACCTAAATTGAGAGGATCATCGTCATGGGCTGCCCCACTAGTGGCGCCTTCAGTATTGATTTAAGAGTGGTTATCATTTTCTACTATAACCCTAGAGGATGCCTGATTAATTATCGGAGCGAGACTAAGGTCTCCTTCACTGCTTAGCGTGTTCTCAACGACGCCTTGAGCGCTTACCTAGTCTCCTTTTCCACAATCGACCGTTGGAGCCTCTCTTTCAACTCCTAACCTTGTTAACATCTTTAGTCAATCCCTGGACACAAAAAAAAAAGTAATTAATCATGTTCCCACATACGGCGCCAAAATTTGATAAGAGATTTTGGTGAAAAATGTTCTCCTAAAATCAAAAAATAAGGATACAGTTATAATTCATTTTTTCTATTAAGTCAAAGACTATCATACACTATCGTTTAAGGCTATATGCCTATTTATTTGTAACAGTCAATTATCGATTTATCTCATTATCTAAGGAGTAGTTGTCACTCTTATTATGGTGTTTTTGGATGAGTGCTAATCTCTCAAGTTCTTCACGCATTCCTAATAATACTTTTAGTAACGTCGTGGGTCAAATTACCGTCTTCGTGTTGATGTTCTCGATCGATAATTGGTTGTCTGTATTACTGATCTTTTGCTTACTGAACCTGATTGGCAGTGTTGCTTGTTTCTTATCAACCAAAGTTGTTTGATTGATAATCCTTATTGATCCCCTTAAGTTACGTAATAGATATGATTTCCAAAATAAATTATTTCTATTTTAAGATTTTTAAATTTAAAAAAAAATTGAAAAATAACAAATTTTTCATTTACTATATAAATAACTAGACTAAAAGTTTGATCAATAAAGTTAAATAAATGAGAGCATATATTTAAAATAATAAGATAAACTCGTTTGAACTCGCGGTAATACGTAATATCACTCGTCGCGACTACTATATAGTTATAACAAGCTAACACAAAGAATCACCATAACTTTGCAGTGATTCTTGTATATTTATGTGATAATTGTATCCATACAAACAATTAGTAGCTTATATATCAAGTTTGTCGCAGCGAGCAAGGATTATTACAACATAAAAATATATGTAATTACAAGTCATAGGTTGTGTTTAGAAATTTTCACGGAGAGACCTAATTATTTCCACAAAAAACTTGTCCGTGGAAAGTGTTTAAAGTAAATTTTATTAGTTTTAGTTTCGCTCATCTAGTCTTAAGTTCTAATCTTTATATAAGTAAGAACAATCTGATCTTCTTACTTGTATGCTATTGTCCGCTTTCGCCCCCGAAGACTCGTACGGGTTTGCTTTTGGTCTACTTCCAAAAGACCTCATACTTATGTTTTACATTTACTAACATACAGTAAAAACTGAAGTAAAAAATTTAGAAAAATGAAAAAAACAAAAAAAACATAATTTAAAAAAAAATGTTTATGACTTGGTTTTATTAGATGATTCTAAATATTTTCCCATTATACTATTTTTTAAGTACCATATATTTTATATAGTTTATAAGAGGTTTGATAATGTAATTTGATATACTTTTTACCATGTATATATAACTACTTTAACATTTTTATTTTAAATTAACAAAATTTTATTAACTAATTGTTTCTTACAAGTTTGATAAGTTAATATTACAGTTTATTTTACATAAATTCACTTAAGTTTCTCTTTACATGGTGAGCCATGTTTGATGAGAGACCTTCTTCATTTGATTTGAGCTATATGCTCTTTTTATTAGAGACCTTCATCATTTGATTTGAGCTATATGCTTTTTCATAGTTGTTGTCCTTATTTTTTTCATTTTTGACCATGATTATATCAATTATGGTGTGTGCAAGATATCTTGACAAATAATTAATTAGAATTTTGATGTGTCCTTCAATGAATCAGCTAAAACCTTAGCTAATCTTCAGGCCTTCATGAAACTGCACCAACGTTTTTTAATAAGGTTATAACACTAAAAAAAATTAGGATTTGATTGTTGAAAAAGTCTTGTTCTATTTTGCATTTAAAATCCACCACGCTAGCCAATTAGTAGCTTGATTTTAGGTTTTAGATATGTATTTAATGGTAATGGTTGAATATATTAGTTTCGCAAATATTTCGATTAATATAGCATAGTACAATTAAATGCTAACCTTTTTGTATCCATTTTAATTACATATTATATGGTTGTCTAAGAATATCCTAGATTCAATAATTGTGTTTACTATAAAACTTCCATAAACAACCAAAACATCACAAATATTTTATCTTCCATAAGTCTATTTCCACTATAGTGATAGGCAAATAATATGTTGTGTTATTTGGAAAAACCAAAATTGTGCGAAGTTCAAAAGAACCCATGAAACTGTCAAATGTGCTATCGATAGGATAATCAATATCATCATAGGGCTGGACATGTCAAATATGTTATCATATAAGCTCTGGTCTAATGTTATATCTCCTGGAACTGCTATAGGTTGCAAAACAATTGAAAACAAGAAAAGAATGCCCCGTTATCTCAAGTGGCTTGCTCCTTATCCTGGAAGACTGAAACTGAACGTAGATGGTGCGTGCAACGCTCATGGCGAAGCTAGTGGAGGGGTTCTTTTCCGAAACTCTGATGGTGACATGTCCTATGCACCGGCATCATGTTTGGCAAAATGAATCCTTTGTTTGCTGAAATTAGGGCTCTTATTGAAGGACTGATTATCTGTAAGCAGAAGGACTGGATTGAAGTTGACGTAGAATCAAACAGTCTGGTTCTCATAAACCTGATTGTTGTTGGTAAAGAAGCTTGGTGCTTGGAGCCTACTATTGCTTTATACAGAAAGCTTCTTCACCTAAGATGACCATTCGACACATCTCCAGAATCCAAAACCAAAGTTCCGATGGGATTGCAAACTGGTCTCTAAGAGGGAAGCAAAATCACAAGTTTAATAGTTTTAATGCTCCTAATGACTTCTTGTCAATTATTCTTCTGGAAATCCTCAGGATGGGTTATTTTCTTGATTTTGTCCTAAAATTTCATGGATGAAGGCTAAAGGAAGGAAGTGTAGAAGATGAAGGAGGAGTATCTGTTTCGTAACCATAAAATTTCAATTTGAAATGCTATAGAGAAAATGTGGCGCCTTGTAATTTCAGAAGGTCCTCTTGTTTTGTTTAAAATTTCATATAGATACTCCAAATTGTATTTTCTTCAATTTAATAATAAAAGTTATCCTTGCTAAAAAAACGCTATAGTGATAGGCAAAAATTCTATGAATTAAACAAAAAAAAACCTATGAAATTAAATAAAATTTATAATCATCCGGATGCAACCGTTTTAATACATATTCACAGTAAATATCCTTTTACAACATTATATTGGTTTGTTTTTTTGGTGAATAACATTATATTGGTTTACAAATAAGCATATCAATAATTGCACATAAATTATATAAAAGCATAAAATCTTTTCATAGAATCGCGTATCTTTATGTTTGTTTATTATTACAAATATATTAAAGAAAGAAAAGGTCTAAATTCAATCATAAATTGCACAATAATGCAGTTATATAGTAACGACTTTTAATCAGTGTAGTTTATTATTCTTTTGACTTGTATATCCATTTAGTAGTTTAAGTAAATTATAAAACAAGATAAAAGAAAAAAATATTAATAAATAAAATTGAATATTCTGTAACATTACTCAAACTTAAAAAATATGGCAGTTCAAATTAATAATAAATGGGGAGCGGTGGTAAAATGAAATACCACACAGTATAGAGAGATTTTCTCCAAGATTTGTTTTGGTTTTCTTGATCTTCAAGAATTCTCCATTCCTTTCTCTTTTTCTCTTTCTCTTCTTCTCTCTTTGCTTTTGATCTCTCTGTGGTGTTGCTGCTAGTGGTGCTCCGTTGAGGGCCTCCCTCTTGGAGGCTTTGGGTTGGTTTTCTTGCTTCGCCATTTGATTGTTTGGTTTTCTCTTGAAGACTTTGTTGTGTGGTCCAATATGTTAGATGAAGTGGATTTTCCTCCTTTAAATGGTGTTAAAGACTCGTCTTCTTTAAATCATGGTAAAAGCAATCTTTGGGCTGATGGCAAGGGTTTATTCGCTGATGTCTTAAAGAACAAGTCAGATTGTTCTGAGTTGCATCCGATTGAGGTTGTTAGTTTTGATGACCATAATGTTATTCGATTCCCTCAACATGTCAAAGCCTTGTTGGTGGCTCAATCTAGGCACACTTTGGTAGTTAAATTCAATCTTGGTATTCCCAAGAGGGCTGTCTTTCAGGCTTTCCTTGATGGATTTAAATTCAAGGGCTGTTTGACATACGCTACAATAGACTCCAGACAGATTCTTGTGGAGTTCTCGCTAATGGAAGATGTTGACAGGCTATGGGCTAAAACATTTTGGAATGTGGATGGCAAGGTTATGAGAATAATCAAGTGGTGTCCACAAAACAGTCTCTATTTCGAATGTCCAGTTGTTTTGTTATGGGTCAGGTTTGAGAATCTTTCAGAATTCATGTATAGCAGGACTCTGATTCATGAGCTGGCTGAATCTTTAGGCCTAGTTCACCAGGTTGTTGTCCCTGATAAGTTGAGGGCTAAGTCTAATGCATGTTATGCTTTAGTTGAAATAGATGTCTCTAAGTTTTTAAAAAGAAAGGTCTGGGTGCAATTTGGTGCTCATGATGGTCACTGGATTGGTCTCAGTTATAAGAATGCTCCACTTTACTGTAAAACATGTCATCATTTGGGACATGATGTTGGCATGTGCAAGAAAGGCTTGACTAAAGCTACTGATATTATTAATGTTAAAGATAACACCAAGGTTGATGCAAGCAGTAAGCCTGTTACTCAAGATACAAGTAAAAACTCTGCTAATGACACTTTCCTAAAAGTCTATACTAGAAGGTTGAAGTCTATGATTGCTCCTAAAGATGTGTCTGTTGAAGTACCTAGTAGCCCTGGAGCTGCTCTGGTGGCTGATTCTGTCGATTCTGTTGGTGCTGTTAAGGCTCCTCATAATGCTGGGGACTCCTTGAAGAATGACTTGGATTTGATTGGTGCTCTGCGGGATCTTGATCATGTCCAGAATGTTGATGTGTCTATGCATTCTCCAAAGCAGAGTAACATGGGGAGTTATAACCCTTCCCCTGAGGTGGCTTCCCCCAGTTCTTCTGATGATGGATTCACTTCCATTGTTCGTAATAGATTAAAATCTGCAAGTAAAAGTAGCAAGAAAAGGTTAAACATAAAATCTCTTCATAAAAGAGACAAAAATACTACATACTCATTATCTGAATGATTAAGTTTTTAAACTGGAATGCTCGTGGTCTTAACAATAAATCTACTCTGGCTAGACTTAAGTATATTATTGATCATCATAAGGTTAAGGTCATAGCTATACAGGAGCCTATGGCTAGAGTTGACAAAATTGTTAAAATTGCGCAGAAAATTGGTTTCCCCTGTTGGATTTCTAATTGTTCTAACAAAGTCTGGTTATTTTGGACTAATGAGATTAGTGTAACAGTTATTTGTGATAATGCTCAGTTTCTCCATTTGGAGATCAGTACCAATTACTTTTCTGGTTATCTAACCTCTGTGTATGCTAAGAATACTTGCAGGCAGCGTAAGGACTTGTGGAGTGAGTTACTTAACTTACCTCAGGTTTGCAAGCCCTGGTTACTTGCTGGTGACTTCAATGCTGTTTCTTCTTCTGATGAGCAGTTGAATTGTTCCTCTTTTGATATTAATAGCGCTGATGACTTCAATGAGTTCATCAGAAATTGTAATCTGACTGATCCTGGATTCATTGGATCCAAGTATACCTGGAGTAACAAAAGGGTTTGGAAACGGTTAGATAGATTACTTGTTAATGGTATTGCTAATAGTTTTCAAATTCAGGTCTTACACATGGTCAGAACTTGCTCTGACCATGCTCCTTTACTTATCACTTTGGCTAGTGCTAGTAATCCTAATGTCAAGAAGAAAAGTTTCTTTAAGTTTATTAGCTCCTGGACTAATCACCCAGATTTCATTCATGATGTTACTCAAAACTGGAATATTAGTTGTGCTGGTGATAGTAACATGGTGTTCTGGTATAAGCTTAGGAGGTTGAAAAACTTTCTTAAAGGTTGGAATATTAACAAGTTTGGTAATATTTTCAGTCAGGTGGAGCAAGCTATGAAAGATGTGGCATGGAGATCAATCATCAGGCTGTCAACACTAGGGAGTCTAATGATATGCTAAATAATGCTAATATATTACTTATGCAGGCTCTTAATAATGAGGAGAGCTTCTGGAGGCAGAAATGCTATAACTCCTGGTTAAGCAAGGGGGATGGTAACACTAAGTTGTACCATTCCTATGTTAATCAGAAGAAGAAAAGGAACTCTATCCTGGGAATCAAGGATATGGGCATTTGGCTGACTAATAGCTCTGATATTGCTACTTCTGCTGTGAACTATTTTAAGCTTATTCTATCTGGTGAAAGCTACTGCTGTGAGGATAGTGTTATTAATAACTCTGTTCTTAATAGCATTCCCACTCTTGTTACTTCTAATGATAATGATAGTATTTTAAAGGATGTTTCTAAAGATGAGCTTTGGGATATTGTTGTGGCTATGAAGCAGGATAGTGCCCCTGGCACTGATGGCTTCAATTGCCATTTCATTAAGTCTTGTTGGGGTATAATTAGTCAGGATCTCAGCTTGGCCATCAATGCTTACCTTAATGGCATGGCTATTCCTAAAGGGATATTTGCTACGGGCATTTGTCTGATTCCTAAGTCTGCTAATCCCATTTTGTGGAGTAATTACAGGCCTATTAGCCTTTGTACGATTTTTAACAGATTAATCTCTTCTCTTATTAATACTAGGCTGGCTCTTATTTTGCCTAAGATCATCTCTAATTGTCAAGGTGCTTTCGTGAAGCACAGACTTATTCATGAAAATATTCTAACTATTAAGGAAATGTTACATAACATTAATAGGAGACCTTCTAAAGGGAATATTATTATGCAGCTGGATATGACAAAGGCATTTGACAGATTGTCTCATGCCTTTGTCATTAAGGTTATGGGCAAATTTGGTTTCTCTAGTAGGCTGTTGGTTCTTATTCAGTCTCTTATTTCTAATGTCATGGTTTCCATTTTAATTAATGGCAGTAGTGTTGGGTATTTTCCTCAGAAGAATGGATTAAGGCAAGGGGATCCTTTATCCCCAAGCCTTTTCATTCTTGCTGAGGAGGCTCTCCTAAGAGGGCTTGCTAATGCATTTACTTCTAATCCTAATATGAAGTATTATCTTAAATCTAACTTTATATTACCTTGTCTTGCCTTTGCTGATGACATTGTCATATTCTCTAACAGTGCAGCTCCTACTCTTGCTATCCTGTGCAACATTCTAGATAACTATCAGACTGCATCTGGGCAGTTAATCAATAAGGACAAAACGAGAATAATTACCTCTTCAAAGATAACTCTGGCTGTTAACTCAAGATTGAAAGTTGCTACTGGCTTTAAGCTGGATCATGCTCCTTTTCAGTATTTGCGCATCAATATATCTGCAAACAACAAGGGAAGAAACTTTGTCAATTTAATTTCTGCTATTTACAGTAAAATTCAAATTTGGGATCTTAAGGCTTTGTCTTTTGGGGGGAGATTGTCTCTCATTAAGAGTGTTCTTCACCCAATTATATATTATTGGATGCAGAACACTTTAATTCCTAAGTCTGTCCTGAATAAAATTGAATTGTGTTTCAATAAATTCCTTTGGCGTTCTAATTTTAATGACAAAGCCATTCATTGGGCTTCATGGGGCTCTTTATGCAAGCCCTATGATGAAGGTGGTTTGAACATCAAGTCTCTAGCTGAGATTCAAACCACATTCTCTTTCAAATTGTGGTTTTTATTCAGGCAAGGTCATTCTCTCTGGTCTGATTTAATGTATCAGACCTATTGTATGAACAGTCACCCTTCTGTTGCTAACTGTAGCTATTCTGATTCTATTATTTGGAAGCGTTTAGTAGCCATTAGGGCTCAGGCTGAGGGTTTTATTCATTGGAATGTAGGCAATGGGGTTGTAGACTTTTGGAGAGATGCCTGGCATGGCATGTCTCCTATTGCCTCTGATTTTGATAATAGCTCTTGGTTGCTTCCAGCTAAAGTAAAAACCTTTTGGAAGAGTACTAATTGGGATTTCACTCTTCTTAGCTTCTTATCCCAAGATCGTATTTCACACATTAAGTGTGTGAAGCTTGATCTGGGAAGGGAAGACAAGATTGAGTGGACTATTTCTAAAGATAAAACTTTTAAAACTAAATTAACTTGGGACATTATCAGGGTTAAGCACACTAAGCAAAGCATTTTCAAAAAGATTTGGAATCATTTGGTCCCAAGTAAGTTTTCGTTTCTTTGTTGGAAACTGTTAAAGTGTTTTATCCCAATTGACAGTATTCTTTTGAAAAGGCATTTTATTTTAGTCTCTAAATGTCAATTTTGTCACAATTGTGAAGAGAAGAATCATCTCTTCATCAATTGTGATTTTGCCTGGTCTCTGTGGAACTTTTATGGAGTTCTTTTCAGGGTTCCTATTGGTAGGTTTATGACCATCAGTCACATGTTACATACCTGGTTTTGGACTTCTAAGGGCAAGTTTCATATTACTCAACTAGTCCCACAGATTATCTGTTGGACTATTTGGCGTAATAGAAATTCTTCTAAGTTTTCTGGGTGCTATGAGGGGTTTGATAGTGCTATTTTAAGCATCAACAAAATAATAAATGGCATTGATGCTAATGGTGGTTTAAAATCGACTAACTGGTCTGGTTGTCACAGGGCTGGCTTGGCTTTAGGATGCAATTCCATGTACAAAAGAAAGCAGAGAATTCGGTACCTGAAGTGGGAGTCTCCTCCTTCTGGTAGACTCAAGGTCAACGTGGACGGAGCGTGCAGCTTCTCCGGTGAAGCCAGTGGAGGCTTTTTGGTCAGAGACAGCCTTGGCAACCTGATTTTTGGTCAGGGCTTCTGTTTTGGCAAAGTTGGTCCGTTTGAGGCTGAATGTCTGGCCATGGTGGAGGCCATCTCTTACTGTCGTCGCAATGACTTGGTGAATGTCGACGTCGAATCTGATTGTCAGATTCTTATCGACACTCTTGCCTTTGGTGTGGAGACTTCCCTCTCGATGGTGTCGGGGTGCAGAAGACTGATTCATCACTCGATGGTTCTCCGGCATGTATCGCGTATCCAAAACTCGGCTGCCGATTGGATATCGCGGTGGGCTTTGACGGCGAAGGGTGATAAATCTCTCAGAGTTGCTAATGCACCGCCGGATCTTCTGGCGATTATAACGTTGGAGAGCCTTGACGTCGGCTACATCGACCCTGGTTGATCTGCTGGTTGAATCGATCGGATGATTTGATGATTGTTGGAGTCGATTTGTATGGTGGCTGTTTTAGGGTTTCATTTGGGGAAGATCGATTTTGTCTGAGAGAATGATTTGGGAGTGAATTAGGGTTTTGGGTATGGAAAAAGTTGGTCTAATTGTGGGCTTATTTTTTGGTTTGGTTCTGGGCCTTATTCATGGATCTGGTCCTTTGTATTTGACTTTTGATTTGATCATATATAATATATGAGTCTGTTTCGCCAAAAAAAAAAATTAATAATAAATGGGCCGTCTCCTTTTATTAAACTATCCATTTATACTCTATCGTAATGTACGAGCAATAAACAAATTAAGAGTGGAAATGTCTGCTCAGTACTAAATTCTTCTGGAGTTTTCTTAAGTATATTTAAAATTGAATTTATAAATGCAACGGTTGTAATCCTACTGCCTTACGTGATTCCTCGTAATATTATCTTCTCATCGTTTCTAAAATATATGCATATATTTAAAAATCGATTTATCAACGGGTTAGGCTAAATTAGGGTCCAAAAAATGTTAAGCATTCCCAAAATTTAGAGAATCTTTTTAATTCAATAGTCAAAGACTATTTTGCCCTTTGACCAAGAATCTTTATTTTTGTCTTGTAGTGGAATGTGGGTATAGTTAGCCAATTCTTGAAGAACACAAAATTTCTCCTCCAAACAACCCTCTAACACTCTAGCTTTAACAAAAATTTCAAAAACTCCAAAAAATTCAAAAACTCTTCAAATTTCAAAAACTTCAAAAACTCACAAATAAACACTTGAAGCTCCAAAAAATCATCAATTTTTTTTATAAATTCCGAATAATCGAAGGATGGACTCTCGATGTGAGAAGCTTGATGAGGAGCATGGGACTCCAAATACGGTAGTTTTCTAACCAATTTTTTTTGTCAAAGTTTCTATTTTGGTAGACCTTCCACATTTAGAAAGTTGGAACCCGAACTCCCCCGCCGGTTTTGACCCTCCAAACCGCCGGGGCTGAAGAACCCTCATATGTAGAAGATGAAGGTTCCCCGCCGGGTGAGGCCGTGTCCAACCGCCGGGGGAAGCCATGTCCACCCGCCGGGTGAGACAGCCAACCCCGGCGGGGTTGTGCCTTTGCATACCGGCGGGCCAAATCGTTATGTTTTGGACTTAATCCTTTGATAAAGCGAAGGTGTATCCCCGCCGGATTAAAACACTTCAACCGGCGGGGTTGGCCACTTCCACCGCCGGGGGTGACCAACTCTACCGGCGGGGTCCCGTGCTATCTCCAAACTCCAATGGAGTTGGATGTATAACCTCACCCCCGGCGGGTGGGGAATTGTCAACCGGCGGTTGACTACATCCCCGCCGGGGTGGAAATTTTCAACCGCCGGTTGACAATGTCCCCGGCGGGTCAGACCATTAAAAACCGGCGGTTGGGGTTTTGTTTGTCCGTTGGGTTGGGGTTTTGTTTTATCCATGGTCATATTTGATGCTTCTTTTTTAACATGCATAGGGTGATGAGTCAAAGGATTATTTGACTGGTTCGTGCATGGCGAAGGGGGAGGAGGAGGAAATACCGGTGCCTTGCTCCATCGATTATAGCGAGGTGTTCAACACCAAATCACAGTACTACTCTCGGACAGACCTTATTGAATGGGTTAAGGAAACCGCATCGGATAACGGGTTTGTGATTATTTTACGGTGATGCGATAGACACGATCGTAAAACTCCTAGAGTAGAGTTTGTGTGCGAAAGATCCGGTGTTTACACAAAACTGGTAGACCCCAAAGATCTAAAGAGGAATTCTACCGGAACGAAAAAATGCGGATGCCCGTTCTCCCTTAAAGGAAAGAAGATGGGTGATGATTTGTGGGGAATAGAGGTTGTGTGCGGCGTTCACAATCACAGTACTGCATCCTACAAAGAAGGTCATTCCTACGTAGGACGCTTTCAAAAAAAAAAGATGGAATTTGTGGTCAGTTCGAATAAAATGGGATCCCGTCCTCGTGATATTCTTGGTGGAGTCAAGAAATTGAACCCTAAGAATTCTTCTACAATCCGTACCGTGTACAACGCAATACTAAAACACCGGAAGCTCGAGAAAGGCGGTCGGTCGCAATTCCAATACTTGTTGGGTGAACTAAAGCGACTAAACTACTACGAATTCCATAGAAAGTCCGAAGACGGAAGCGATATCATAGGGGAGCTTTTTTTTGCGCACCCGGTTAGTTTGGATTTGTTACGGACATTTCCGAACGTCATCATAATGGATAACACGTACAAGGTGATCAAATACGGGATGCCGTTGTACGAGGTCGTGGGTGCGACTTGTACGGGGAAAACATTCTACATTGGATTTTCTTTTATGTCGAGTGAAAAAATCGAGGCCTACAAGTGGGTGTTAGGATGCTTACATTCGTTGATGGTAACTCACTCCATCGAATTACCATCCATTGTTTTGACGGATAGAGACTTGGCGCTTGTGAATGCGGTGGAGGAAGTGTTCCCCAATGCGACGCACATGTTGTGTCGATGGCACATCAACATGAACGTCCTTGGAAAAACAAAAACGATCATAAAGGAGAAGGTAGTGTCCGATGCCTTTTTGAAAGTGTGGAACGGAATGATGTTGGCGGAAACGGAGTTAGCGTTCGAAAACTACCGGTCCGAATTGCACCGCGATTTCAAAGACTATCCGAAAGCGATTGAGTATACCGAAAGTTGGGTAGGGCCGTACGGTGAGAAGTTTGTCACGTGGAGAACTAACAAGTGGATGCATTTTGGTAACCAAACCACAAACCGCGTGGAAAGCGCTCATTCGAGCCTCAAGCGTTTCATCGGTACGAGCAAAGGTAACTTTGAATCTTTTTGGTTGAAGTTGCATACTTTGATTGAATTGCAACACGGGGACATCAAGGCTTCCTTCGAAAAGAGCCGGTTGTTGGCCCTACATAAATTCACAAACATTGTGTACGGTCAACTAAAAAACAACATCTCCCACCATGCAATGGAAATTTTGGCCAACGAAGTCGAATGTGCCCGGAACATGACAATCGCACCGGATATGCCTTGCGGTTGTGCCATACGAACTACGCACGGCATGCCTTGCGCCCACGAAATCTACGAGTTTGTTGCGAAAGGGATAGAGGTGCCGCTTCAGTTGTTTCATGAACATTGGAAGAGGTTAGACATCCTAGTTCGTACCAACCTCTCAACGAATGAGCAACTTAAAGCAAAGCTTGACAAACTAGTATCCGATGTCATGGCGTCCAATGACGAAGCACGGATAGAGCACATTTACAAACAATGGTTTGCCGTCGTCCATCCCGAAACAACTAACATTTTGGAGCCGTTGGTTAAGCAAAAAGCGCGCGGTCGTCCACCTAACAAACGTAAGTTATCTATTGCCGCCGATGATACATCCACTAAACGCGACAAAAGTTGGCACGAACATGTGCTTAAGGAAGAAAATGATAGTACGCCATCCTTGCTTGGAGACTTCAAACTTCCAACTGAAACCTCGAGGAAGGGAAAAAAGAAGGAGCCTAAGCGTGGTTCGGGGACCACCCCCGCTCGTACGAAAGGTAGCGCTATTCGAACACAAGGAAGTGGTACAATGCTTAGTAGTGGAACGGTGGGTTGTAGGTCAAGCTCTACGATGCCGGTGAAGGCAAGTTTTGTCGACCCCAAAGGATACATGAACCAATTCCCGAGCTTTTTTACGCCTTTCGTAGAGTCCATTACCGATGTTAAATCCGATGGGCATTGCGGGTATCGCTCTATAGCGTACGCCTTGAACGGGCAACAAGATGGGTGGAGGTTGATAAGGGATGCCCTTTACAACGAGCTTATGGATTACGCATCGGTCTATGTAAAGATTTTTACTAGCATGGAGGATTTGATTGACGTTGCGGAGCGTGTGAAATGTTCTAGCGATGTGGGAACTAAGGACCATTGGATGTCCATGCCCGAGATGGGAGTGGCAATCGCATCTGCGTTTAACTGCATACTCCATTTTGTTGGGGTATTTCGAAATATGGATGTCGGCTTCACTTTTCTTCCCCTAAGAGGTGCACCTCCTCCGATGCCAAACCGGTTGGAAATCGGATTGGGCAGGGTCAACACCAACCATTTCGTGAACGTAAGTATTCATACAAGGGGTACGTTAATGGTAATTTTAATTTCAAGAAATTTATTTTATCGTGTTTTCGTTTTGTAGCTTGGGATTAAGGCAGAGGCCCCATGTGCTAGGATACATCCTTGTTGCTTAAAGTTGCGTTCCCCAGAAGCCGAAGGTTGGGCATTGCCGATTGCATCTCGATGCAAGAAATACGAAGAGCTTAAAAATAATTACCCCGAAGTAACTAATTTATCCCCTTTTGCTTGATGACTAGACAATTGTAACGATTGTAAACCCTAGATGGTTTTTATGCTTTTATGGTTTTTATGTTTGGATGCTTTTTATGTTGAAAACAATAACACGTTTCCATTCTTAATATGATGATTGCATTACAACATTGAAAACATTGCATTAAAACATTACACTTTAATTTAAAGCACTGCATAATTAGAAATACATAAGCACATAACGAAAACCAAATGATAGATAAGCTAACTCCGGGTTAGCATTGCACGTTCGGTTTTACGGGGTCGGATAGTTCATCCCGAATCCATCAGAGTCACTACTTTCCTCGGGAGATGAGTACGTTCGAACGGCGCTGGCTATTGCATCGGGTATTTCGTTCTCGACCCGCTCTGTCGCTTCCGACACCATCTCCTGCGTAATTGTAGTCTGCAATCCCATGCGAATACCCTTCGGACTTTGGTTCGGTCTTCCCAAGGAAGTGACTCGATATTGAAAGTCACTGTTTTAAGATACGCTAACCTATCGGCGACTTCTTCGCGGGCACGTGGTCGGGGCATCAAACATCCTGCACACGTTGCCTCCCTACCGTGGTTGAAGAACATTCTGCACAATACTGCATCGACGAAACCAGGAAACTCCTCTTGCATCGTAGCTTTGACGAAGTCGAATGCGGATAGTAGGCTTGCATCTTCGTACACATTCCAGCCGGAATCATCCATTGTTTAACTTAAGTGTTTAGTTTCATAGTCGGTTTACAGTATTTATAGAGTTCCTGCATGTGGCTGAATCAAAAAAATAGTGAGCGGGAAATGGTGTTGTTTTCCCCGCTTTTTCTTTGCTTATTGGCGGGAGTAGATGTGGCAAAGTATTTGGCGGGAAATAAAATGTGGCGGCAAATTTTATTTGGCGGGAGTTTGTTTTGGCGGGAGTAGATGTTTAATGAACGAATATCCTTGCAAGAATGTATGGTCAGCGGCAATACGGTGCTGTGCAAAATACATTAACATTGAACAACAAGTAGAAACCCAAACATAACAACTTAACATTACATAAACAACTTAACATTACATAAACAACTTAACATTACATAAACAACATAACATAACATAAACAACTTAACACATATAATAAAAACATAACAAGTTACAACAACATTACGCAACGTAGCCATTAGTAGTCGTAACGCAAGCTGTTTAAAACATCGTCGCCATCCTCCCTTGCCAAAACCATATCCTCCACATATGCTACCATATCCCTAGTGATATAGTCGGAGATGGTAATGTCCCAAACCTTTACCGCCTCCTCTTTAATTCTTCGCGGCATGAACAACAACTTCGTGAGGGGCTGCACAAAGAGGTAGCGTGCCTTGATTTCATCACGGCTGCGCACAACGACACCTCCAGTTTCTAAATAGCTGTAGTTGTAATACATATGACACAAAACCCTTTCAAAAAATGCATCACTCCTATCTTCACCCAACTCGGCCCGAGAATCCTTTACAGCTAGAAGCATGTGGTAGTCTTCATTAGCGGTAAACTCCATTTGTTTCGAAGTGTTTGATGGATGTCATGTTGCCCCTTAACACTTGTATATTTATAATGGAAGTATATCGTTGGCGGGAGTTTCATTTGGCGGGAGAGTCATATGGCGCGAAATATTTTTTGGCGGGGGCAATAATTGTATTAGGTCCCCGCCGGGGTGGAATTAGTCACCAGCCGGTTCACCAAATAAAATAATCGTATACATTTTCTTTTAAAAAAATATGTTTCCCCCGCCGGGGTGGAATTGTCACCCCGTCGGGTGACAACATCCCCGCCGGGGCATAAATGTCCCCGCCGTTGCGTATTTTTCACACCGGCGGGCGAGATGCCCATCCTCAATATTCGTTGAGGATGGGTTTGTCTCCCCATCCCCGCCGGGTGATGAATATTCACCCGCCGGGCGAATATTTCCCCGGCGGTTGGATAATTTTCAGCCGGCGGGGGAGCGAGCAGGAAATCAAAAATTTCCCACTCGCTCCCAACCGGCGGGGTGAAGGCCTCCACCCGTCGGTTGACTATTCAGTCCCGCCGGCGGAACAATTTTCATCCGCCGGGGAAGTAGTCAACCGGCGGGTGAAAATTCTTCAGCCGGCGGGGAAGGCCCCTTTAAAAAAAAACATTGTACCAAGTACAAAGTTATACAATGTTTGGTTTTAAAAACTTATGACGGTTTGAACTATACCATCTTTTGTTTGTTTAAGGCTACGAAGTGACTGAATATATTGATTGAATTAGGTAACTTAAAGTAGACGACAATAACGAACTATAATTAAACAAACACAATGTTAACATAACTTGAAACTAAAATACAACAACAAAGTTTTTAAATAAACAAACTAACCCAAATGTCTACAAGTTTGAAACTTAAACAAAAAAGATTGAAAACTAGAACAACAAGCATAATAAAAATCCAACCATAATAATAAGAAGCCACGGTGCGGTAAGCTCCATAACCTTCCTCCCAAAAGCCAGTACCTCGTCATTCGAGTCGTCTAATGGCCGGATACGATTAATCGTATTCACCACATCGACCGCCGACGTCTCCGTAAGAACCCTAGGTGTGATGTTAAACCACCCATACTTCTTCACGTACGCCTTGTACTGGGGGGACGAGGTGTGACTACTCCCTTCCAAAGGCCTCGAGTACCTATCGATCACGTATAGGTGCTCCCTCCATTGCGTCCAATGCCTAACCTGAACCATATAACGAAGATGGTCTCCTCTACCAAGACCGGTTCTAGCAACTATGGGGGCGAGCAGCTTTTCTTGGATCCACGCATCACACGGTCGGGGTGATATGCCTCGCTCACCATCATTAGGCGAATAAGGTTTCGGTACAACCCTATTGCCTGCTCCGGCCATACCTCACGGAGATCCTCGTAAGGTCGGAAAATAACCTACAAATAAAATTATTTCAACGTCCAACATTTTATATAAAGTAGATTTATTTAAATAAACGTAAAAAAGAGAACTTACATCCTTTTCTCCTTGCGCCGCAAAGATCTCACGGTAGTACGGCTTCCCCCGAGCTAATGATACCGGGATCTTTTTCGGCAACCACGCAAGCATCTTCGGATCTGTCGGGCTATAACCGCTGTTCACTGGCGCGCGGAAGACGGGGAAGTGGTCATAGACCCAACACTCGAACAAGGCCGAGAAGCCGACCAAGGTCTTCAAGGAGTGCTTCGAGATGCCTCCCAAACTTTTGTACAGCCACACCAACGCACAAGTCCCCCATGCGTACTCACCAACCAACTCTAAATCCTCGAGGGCTAGAAGGAAATCGCACTGGATGTTCTTCTGGCTCGTGTTGGTGAAGATCGTACACCCGAGGAAGAAAAGGATATATGCCCGAGCTGCTGCCTTCTTCATCTCCGGAGTGCAGGCGGTGTTCGAATCTAAGTACGCTTCCCCCGAGAATGTGGTCCTAAGCCATCGGAGTCCGAATTCGCTCCCGTCATGAGCCTCCATTTCCTGCTGCACATCAGCAGGCAAAACTCCCAACAGCTCCCCATACCGTGCATACGTCGCCTCTATCGGATCAGGCCGGAAGAGGTCAATGATTCTCCCCTCGACCGGGAGGCCCGTAATGACATACACGTCGTCCAGTGTGATCGTCATCTCCCCAAAGGAGAACTGGAACGTGTTCGTCTCCTGGTGCCACCTCTCACCGAAGACCTCCGCCAACTGGACGTGGTTGTTGAACCTCGGTAAATGCCGCATCAAGGGCCAAAATGGGGTCTCCTCCAGGTACGCCCTAACCCCCACTTGTTTGCTAAGGTCCCACTGACCAAGCAAACCATACTTCGACTGCACGGTAATGCCCGAGCGCGCCTGTAAAAAAATTCAAAAATAACTACAATGTTAAAAAATGAATTCAAATAAACAAAAAAATAATAAATTAATATACTTACATCATTTTTGAAGGCGTAATACGCCTCGTGCTGCGCATACTCGGGGAAGAGAAGCACACTATTTTGGGATAGGAAAAGATTTTTCCATCCCTCGGCATCGGTTGGAGGCCCTTCGGGACGGAACTCTCTTCGAGGTGGTGGCAACGGGACCTCCGCTTCCTCCTGCTCCGTATCATCCTCCTCCTCGTCCACTAGGGCACGTCGGCGGATGGGGAGCACCTCTCGTGGAGGAGAAGATCGTCGACGGGGGGCATCCCTGGTGGCATCGAATTTCCGATGCCGCAAAGATCGCTCGGTCGGATCCTCGCCCTCCTCGCGCACCTCGCGGTGGGGGCGAACACGCTCTGTCCGATCCCCATGTTCCGGCCTAGCGGCGACCACCGCCCTTCGGCTACTGCCTTCACCTTTTTTTCCGCCTTGGGCGCCTTCTCTTTCGTTAGGCGAGGTGCTTCGCGTTGGCTGCAAAACATTAGAGAAAGAAGTTAGAAAAAATTATAAAAAATTCCAAAAAATAAATGCAGGAACAGGTCTCCCCCGCCGGGTGAATAATTGTCACCCGGCGGGTGAAAATTAAACTATTTAATAGTTTAATTGTCACCCGCCGGGTGAATGCCCTTCAAACCGGCGGGGGAACACGAAAACCTGCAAAAAACGGTCATTGAAGGCAACCCAAAACCTCGAAAACTACCTAAATCAGCCACAAACAGCCTAATCTAGCATACCCTAGCATTACTAGCCAACTACAAACAACATATAACACCAAATCAGCCACAAACAAACCTAACCTAGCATCAAAATCAAAAAACCTAACCTAAACCAAATATAGAAAAAAGAACATTTAAGAGTAAAAACTTACTCTTTTCCTTTGCCCATTGCAGTTCTTGAGTTGTTGTTGATGTGTAGAGATGTTCGGATTTATTTTGGGGCTGATTGTAGAAGTTTGGAGTTTTGAGAGGTTTTAGGGTTTTTGGGTTGATTTTGGGTTGGGGCTGTTTTAGAAGTGGGAATGGTTAGTGTTTAGAGTTTTGAGTTAGTAAAAAAACGAAGGGTTTTTTGGGTATTAGTTTGGGGCTACTTATATTTTTGATGGGTATGCTTAAAATTGGGGCTGGTTAGCCAATTGGGCCCCAATTTAGCCTAACCCTTTATCAACTCTTCTGTCACTTTTTAAAAATTCTATTTTTAAAAAAATATTTTAGAGTTTTAGTTAAATTTGGTTAAAAAAACTATAAACAATCCCAAAAATAGAATATTTTTGATTTTTTACAATTTGTTTTAAATTTCGTGATCACCCTTAGATTTACCGGTGGAAATCTCTTCCGCCGGTTGTGATGGCCGCCCGCGGAATTTTCCTTTTTTTATAAACTCTTAAATCTGAAAAAAAATTGAAACTTGTTATTTTTTGAAGACAAAATTTAGCAGTAGTTTTTTTTATTAATGTTTAGATATCATTGTACTTTAAATTTTTTTCCCTGATTAAAAATCAAAATAAAATTCTTAGTTTTCTAATTGGTTATATTTTTATTATTAGATTGGATGTTTCTTCATGGTAATTTATAAAACTGGGAAAAATCACATTTTTTTTGTACAAAAAAGAAATAGGGTTTTAGAAATATATATATTGAAAATACTAACCACTAATTTGAGATAATATCAGTTGAGTTTAAAAAAAAAGACAGGTATGAATTCTGAAGTAGGGTTTTTGAATTCGACACATTTGCTAATTGTTAAATAAAAAATATATAATTAATTATGAACACCATCTTAAAAGTGAGTTGTATTTTTATACAACTTTATTATGAACTTAACTGATTTTGGGAGCGTTTGTTGGAATTGAAATGTTGTACAACAATTTTTTTTTAAATAAACTATTGACTATTTTTTTAAAATATATTATTTCTAGGATTTTAGAACACGATTTGTATACCTTATTAGTTATTTGTTCGACTTCCTCCACTCCACAATAAGTTTTTTTCATTACCTTAGCTCAATTTTGATAAAAATTGGTTTTTGTATTTTTATTTTTTGTTTTTTATTCAAATTTAAACATCTTATATGAATGGGATAGTTTAGATTTTTGTGTGTTTATATTATAGGGAGTACAAATCTGATGAGTAAATTTAACTAAATGCTATATGATTTTTTTTTAATATATATAAAAATATTCAAATAAATAAAACTATTATAACAAGCTATATATATAGATGGTGAATTACTATTAAATTTATATAAAAATAACTACACCAAATTTCATTTAGTACCATATAACGTTTTATATGGTTAAAAAAATTGGTTAGTCACCGACATTGGTTATTTGTTACGAAATTGTTAGTAATATTTTTTTTGTTAAAAAAATGGTCACTTATGTTTACAAATATTGCATCGAAGGTCACTTGTGCATGAAAATTAACCTAATACTAACATATCGCATCTAAAATAATGATGTTTTGTTGCAAATACAGCCATTCACCATTTCACAACCAAAATGTTTGTGATTTAATTTTTTAACTTTTTATTTTTATTTTCAATTGTTTTACCATTTAAGTCAAAATACGTGTCATTTAATTTTACTAACTTACTATTTACCATTTAATTTGCATTAAACTATTGAATCTACCATAAACCATTTCCGAAAAAGGAATAATGTTAGGGCTGATCCCGCTTCAAGAAAATGCCACAAGAGAGAGTTAGAGGTCCAGTCAGTCGACAAGTTTTCGTACCAAAACTATCGTGAACCGGTAGCGGACCTAGCCTTTAATGATGAAAACTTGCAAGGGGTCGCAACGTCCTACGAGGATGCCCTTACGATCAACTTCGATATAGGCGGTGTCATGGTAACGTTGGTCTTGGTGGACGGTGACAATTCGGCCAACATCATCTTCAAAGCGAGTTATGACCTTATGCGAAAGGTACCACCCTAAAATCCAACTCATAAGACGCTAGTGGGTTATGAAGGCAACTCATCCAAATGTGTTGGTGAAGTAGAGCTCTTGGTGATCGTAGGACACGAAAACATTAAGAAAGAACTTCTAATAATTTTCGTGATATCTGACGCACCCAGTTCCTACGATGCTATCATAGGCAACTGTGACTGCATCGTATGAAAGAAACACCATGCATGTTCCGACAATGTTTGAAATACCTCATCAACAATATTTTTGGAATAATCAGAGAAAGCCAACGAACCGCTTCGACTTGTTACATTTTCTCCGTATACCCCTCAAACCTAGCCAGGTAGAAATTAATCTGCAATGGGGGGAGCCAGTAGCAGGAATTCAACCCATTGTCACATGAGGTAAACGATGTCATGGAGACGAACCAACTAACTTGAACAAATGAAAAAATGGTGGATGAAACTCTTTCGATGGTAAAAAAGTGTGGATAGGTAATAAACTCAAACTTGCTTTTAAAAACGATTTAATTATTTTATTACGGTCGAATTTCAATTTCTTTGCCTCGATTCCTGATGATATAATGGGGGTCCACCAGTCCGTAATATGCCACGAGCTCTCCATCGACCGGTGAACCAGACCGGTCTGTTAAAAGTGAGGGACATTCTCTCTTGAGAAGACATAGATCATTGATAAGGAAGTTGATAAACTCTTTCAGTTTGGATACATTTGGAAAGCTACGAATCTACTTCGGGTGGCAAACCCGATGCTAGTTAAGAAACAAAAATCAACGGCGTATGTTCGTGGATTTTACCGACCTCAAGAAAGCTTGCTCAAAAGATGATTTTCTCATCCCGCGCATCGACTACCTGGTAGATGCAGCATTGAGCAGTGAACTTCTTTTATTTATGTATGCTTATTCGGTCTACAACCAAATTCTTATGCGCCCGAGGGACGAAGAACATACCACAATTTGAATCGAGAAGGGTTTCTACTGCTATATAGTAATGTCGTTTGGCCTTAAGAATATACGATCTACATACTAGTGACTAGTTGAGCAAATTTTCAAAACCCAGGTTGGCCATAACATGGAGGCATATATCAACGACATACTCGTAAAACGTTATACAAGGTCGCCAACTTGAAGTGTTGTCATATATTGTTTGCAACCCCGCACCAATACCATTTGAAGTCGAACTCCCTTAAGTGCACATTTACCGTCTGTAGCGGTAAATTACCGGGGTATATTGTAAGCAAAAATGGAATCGAGGGAGAGACCGAACCGTTGCGAGCCCTCTTTGATATGGAGCCGCCCAAGAACATAAAGGAAGTACTATGTCTAATAGGGCAGATAACGTCCCCTTCTCGGTTTATCTCTCGGGAATTGGACCAAAGTCACCCCTTCTTCATGGTACACAAAGGAGCTAAGAAGTTTTCTTGGAAATACGAATGTGCAAAGGCATTCCAAACCCTGAAATATTACTTGACATCCTCCAAAATACTGTCGACACCAGTACATGGTGAGCTGCTCTATCATTATTTGTTTATTTCATCTTGTGTGGTTAGTGGGGTCCTCGTACAGGAAATGGAGAGGGTGCAGATATCGGTTTATTATGTTAGTAAAACTCTCCTCGACGTAGAGACGAGATACCTCACTTTGCAAAAATTATCCCTCAGCCTTATAGTCACCGCCTGAAAGATGATGCCGTACTTTTAGGGATATTCCATCATCCTACACACGTCTTTTCCGTTAAAGAACGTTCTCCAACAACCAGGTATTTTTGGTCGACTAAAGCTGTGGCTAATAGAGCTAGGGGAATACGATATATCCTATAAACCTCTTATTGTCATTAAGGGACAAGCGGTGACATACTTTATCAACTAGTTCACAACGCGAGGGCAGGAGCTGACAATGAACCTAGCTCAACAGACGTCGGTTCTCCCAATTCGAGGCCGACGGGGTCTCTAGTGCACACGGGGTAGGGGCCAATATTGTGCTGAGGAAACCAAGTGGTGATGAGCTCAAGCAAGCGATTAAGTATGGTTTTACTGTAACCAAGACTACCGTCGAGTATGAGGGAGTCTTGAGAGGAATAAAGTTGGATTATATCTATGGGGCAAGAGATATTTGCATCTGCTCGGACTCCCAACGTTTCTTCAATAAAGCTAAGGGCTTATATGATGCTAAATAATCAAATACCCTTGAATATCTTAACGACCTTCATCAATAGGAGACTAAGTTCGACTACATCACCTACCGTCAAGTTTCACACCTGGATAACTCGACAGCAAACATGTTGGTTAAGGAAGCAACGTCTAACAGTAATTTATTGGTCATTGCACAACAAAACCCACGGTGTCCACAAGTACAGCCGATACCCATGTTCTATCTATTTCGGGAAGTACAAATTGGCGCGAGGAATGTCTATCCTACTTATGTGACCATTTACTATCCCAAGATAAAATTGTCGCTTGTGCTCTACAGTTATGAGCTGCCAAGTACATTGTCTTTGATGGCGTTTTCTATTGAAAGAGTACCACACGTCCCTTGTTGTGATTCAATGATCATAGAAAGGCTTAGACCGTACTCTTAGACATGTATGAAGGGGAGGCTGATGCCCATTGCGGATAACGCAACCTGATTGGACATTTCCTACTACTTGGTTATTACTGGCCTAATTTGGTCAGAATGAATGATCCAAGGTTGTCATGCATGCCAAAAATATGCAAACACTCGCCACCCGTCCAACGAAGCTATGAGTGTCATTCTAGCCCTTTGTCCCTTCAAAAAATGGGGTATCGATCTATTGGGACCAGTCCTCATGGTTACTGGTAAGCGAAAAACATAATCCTCGTTTTTGGTTACTTTACCAAGTTGGTGGAGGCCAATGTACTTTATCGCCCAAGAGCCAAGGAATTTTCCGATTTCATGCACAATCAGATATTGTCTCAGTTTGGCATCCCGTTATTCATAATGACAAATATTGGACAATAGTTCTAAAATTCAATGCCCACTATATTCTCTCGAAGGTACAGGGTCGCACAACACCTTTCCATACCATATCACCTGCAAGCGAACGTTCAGGTGAAGGTAACCAACTGCACTATCATAGAATTTATCCAAAAGAAGCTCGAATACGCAAAATAAAAATGGCCTAATAAGCTCACCGAGGCACTCTAAGCATACCGAACGACCCCTCGTAGCGGTAACCGGTGAAACCTCTTTTTCTTTGGGCATAGAGGTCGTCATCCCAGTTGAGATCATTATGCCCAGTCATCGGATTTCTCATTACCCCGAACCCTTGATTGACGAAGGGCACCACATGTAGATTGATTTACTTGAAGAGTGCAGAGAATAGGCATAGGTGTGGTCGGAGAATTACCTTATTCTTATGCTGAGCCGTTTTGACTCAAAGCTTAAACCAAGTTCCCTCCAAGAAGGCGATCAGGTCAAGAAGAAGGTCTTTCAAAGCGCATATGATAAATCTACTTGAAATTGGGCCCCACTTGGGATAGACCTTACACTATAATTTCAAAAGCACGTCATGGAGCATAATGCATGAGTGATAGAAAATGGAGGATCTAAATCACCTTTGGAACTTTAATCACCTAAAATTGTACTGATATGCTCTGTAACACCAATATGTGCTCTTTCGCTTCTGATTAGGGAAAACAGTTTTTTAACAAAGGACATTCCTAAATGTCAAATGAATTATTTTCTTTTTGACAACACATCTGTTCTTCATTTCTTTATTTCGAATCACTTCTATAATTTTTATAAGAGGCTTAACTGACCATGTCTCAGGGTTATGCAATGAGACACATTGAGCCTTACCTTTAGGGACCCTTTTGCGATTAGATTATTTAATCATACCCAGGGCTACGCAATGGGCCCCACTATGCCTTGACCAATAGGTCACAAGAGCGAATGGCCCTGGCCAATAGGTCACAGCGCAACATGTCATATTGTGCCTCTCAATAAACTTTCATAGGTATTTATGTATCCATCACAACCAAATCATAATACAAAATATTAGATTCAACTTCAAACATTTTTTTACAAACAAGACTTATATAACGAAAGAGCCATCACATGGAACCTCGCCCCGTTAAAAACACAATACTTAGTAATTGTCCATATAAAAAATCCAGCGTCGACTAATGCCTTAAGCTAGGGAATCATTTAGATGCATATATGTTGAGGGTGATGCCTTTCAATCATCCTCTCTTCCACGTATAGGAAGATTACTGGTATGTTCCTGCTCTAGGCCAGGGGGTCCTTCTTCTTAGGGCTTTCCATCGCGCGTTCATCATCTTGGACTTTCACGTGATATTTCACCATCCCGACATTTTCCTCTTGTTCTTCACCATCCAATGCCTCCACCCCTCGTTGGTAGGTACATACTTACTCAATTCTCCCAGGTACACCTCACTTTCTTCTTCTAAATCTCAAATATGACCTCTTTTCACACCTTATCCATCATCCCAAAGGTGATGTCCATACCCTGCATCTCCCTCTCGTTTAGGGCCAGTTATTGCTCCTCCGCTTGATGCTTATACCCTCACTCATCATTTAATTTCACTTTAGATCCTCCACCTTTATGTTAGCATTCTCGAGCACCAGATCAACCACTTTTTCTCTTAACTCTTCAACCCTTCCAGCTTGGGGCATGTTCTGCATCATGAGCCCGACACTTTGCGCCATGAGTATATCGTTCTGGGCCGCTAGCTTCGTGCCCTGGGTGATTAGCGAAGTCTTCTGTCAATAAAATCTAGGTTCTGCTTACAGAATTCCTTCTTCTCTACAGATGTCTTCTTCAATAATTGCTCAACTTTGGATTTCTCCTTGGTCACCTTTTCGTAGCGTGTGCGGGTAAACCTTACCAATTCTTTCTTCGGGTTTCTTAACGATCCAAATAATATGTGCTCCATTTTACACCTCTTTATTTCTTTGTGATCAGCCAGCAACATACGGCGGTAGGCTAAAACCATCGAGTTGTAGTGGGTCTACACGACTCAAGATATTTAACCCACTAATCTATCCAATTCCTGCCACATATGCTAGAAAATCATACACTACCTCGATAGCTAAATTTAACTTCCTTTGAAGGATCTCCGACATCAACTTGTTATCGTAAAAATCCAGGTCGGGTTAATGCAACACTTGTTAGAACATCAACATGGATGACACCAACATTAGGGCCTTAGTAGGTAATCCTTTAGTTGTCGAGGGAAGATGGGATTGATTGTTTGACGGGGTTAGGGTTTTTGCCATGGTATTAGCAATCCAATCTGAATTCACGATATTGACCATCGACGACCCGGATCCCACAACTTTCAATATCGGTTATGTTTGCTTTGCATCATTAGGCGGCGTTAACCCGATCATTTTTGCCTCTTCTTGTGCCTTCCCCATCGATTCTTTATTGACCTATTCGCTTAGCTTGATTACTGTATATGGGGTGCTACATTTACTTAATCGTTTTACCCATTCACCATTATTGGTCCCTCGGGATTCATCACCAAGGTTTCCCCTCTTCTTCTTCGGCATCCTCATCTATAAGGGCCGGCCTTTATCCGACTGGATGTCTGTTCTTTGTCAGATGATAAACTATGTCAAGTATTATAGGTTGTAGAGAGTTATACAGCATTTTAAAATGGTCCAATATGTACCAAAACCAGCTTTACAAGACATAGGATCCTTGAGGAGGACCACGTCCGATACAGTTGGTGGAAATATAGTAGGATGGATTGACGTAAGCATTTGCTAAGCATAAACCATATAAAATATATCCTTGCAATATCTCCCCACTCCATGATAGATAAATAGGTTTCCTACTTAAGTAAGCATGAATGATATATTATTACCCCATGGATGTTGTTTTATTTTCATTCCAAATTATGTTGTTTTGTTTCAGTTGTAGACGATTTTGTTTGGTTTCATATGATACAATATATGAATTTTCTTTGTTTATTATAGTATTAGTAGTATAGTTATAGTATATATGATAAGTTTTCTTATAGTTTCATTATAGACTTATAGTATAATTGTATACTTATGATATAAATACTTATAGTATATGTGATAAGTTTGTTATAGTTTGATTATAGTATAAGTACTACACTTATAGGTACATATGATCAGTATTGTTATAGTTTGATTATAAATTTGTAGTAGTAGTATACTTATAGTATAAGTGATAAGTTTTTTTATCATTTAATTATAGTATAAGTATTATACTTATAGTATATATGATGAGTGTTGTTATAGTTCAATTATAGACTTATAGTATGAATAGTATACTTATATTTTGATTATAGTAGAAATGTTATACATATAGTATATTTATAAGTGTTGTTTTATTTTTATTATAAACTTATACTATAAGTAGTATACTTATTGTACATGTAACAAGTTTTGTTATAGTATAAGTTGTATAAGTGGTCTAAGTATTGTTACAGTATGAGATTGAAAGACACAGTTTTTAATTGATTTAAGTCGTTCATAATTTATACTCTTCTAGGCCATGGCTTGTAAAATAATTTGTTGTTTGAATTACTATATTATAAATTCACGAATAAGTTCTTATTACAAATGATATTATTCAGGAACTTTATGATTTGATTCAACCTATAATGTTTCATCCTCATTAATTTCATCTTTAATATCTTTTTAAATGTCATTTTGTTAATCAAACGTGTCCCTTTGATGTTCTTATATGGTATATTTTATATTTTATATCATATGATCTGTCATAGTCAGATTCTTGATTGGAGCACATAATTCAATTGTTTGACTAATCAGTCTTGATTGTCTAGTTGTGTATATCATCTTGGTCATACTAAATACAAATTCATTATCTATTGTAGATAGTTATAGAAACAAATATTCATAGATAACATAGAAAGAATAAGAAAAAGCTTTGTCGTGGACTTCCACTGATGAGTTCGGATTATCCAATCATAGCTTACTGAGTTATCTGGACAAGGGCAATTTAGACATAAACGTACCACTGAACTATCCGGACATGACAAAAGTAAGGAAACACCTAAACACCTTTTGACTAAGTTATGTGCTAATCAGCTTAAAAGATTAATGGGTCCTTAAACTTGACCCGGTTTCATAACTTGACTCGTAATCCCATAGGTCCTTAATTAAGGGTATAAATACCCCAATTACTTTCATTATTAGAGTAAAAAAACATTTAATACAACCAAGTTTCTCAAATCTCTCACTACTTTATACCAAACACTTAATACTCAAAAGACTTTGCAAAACAATTTACAAAATTACCCCCAACCCAAAATTAACCAAACCAAATTGGCGACCATAATGGGAGGCGACGACGCCTGAATTTTGCATTCAAAACCAGTAGAAAATACCTGTTCAGATGGATCCAAACAAGAAATAAAATCCACCACATATTGTGGAAGTGGTTGCGGAAAACAAAGAATACACCATCGAAGAGCGAGACAAGTTAAGAGCAGAAATAGAGGCGTCGAGGGCCATAAAACAAGAAAAAATGGGTATAAAGGAGAAGTCAAGGGCGTCAGCCATCCATCATACTGATAACCCTAGCGAGAATGATCCATCAACAATGACTCATTTGACTTCAAAAAAGACCCATAACAAAACTAAGAAGACTAACCGGTCCGAGCCGATTGAAAGTTCAGATTCTGAGTACTCCAGCAGCTCTTTGAACGAGGCTGAGCTTGAAGAGTCTTTATCATCGAGAAGTGATGAAGGGAGGTCCAGGAAGAAACAAAAACTAGTTAAAAAATATTCAAGAAATAGAGATAGGCATGGAACACTTAAAAGACATTTGGGCAAAGGGTCATCTCATAACCACAGTCACATGCATGTGGATTAGTTGCTGATCGATCCTTTTTCTTTCCAGAACGAACCAGGTATTTTTGCAACACCATCTGGAGCAGGTTAAGAACTTCATGATGAATTTTGATGATGATGACAAATTTGTGTGTAGAGCGTTCTCCCAATATTTTACGGGAAGTGCTCTTAAGTGGTACAACAGTTTACCCCAAGGGTGTATCAAAAACTTTGATACATTCTCGGTTTCCTTCCGAAGGCAGTTTGTGGGAAGTAAGGAGGTAAAGGGCAATGCAGATACTATCATCCATTGTGCCTAAGAGCCAAATGAGTTCTTCAAGGACTACATAAGTCGGTTCGTAAATACCAAAAACAGGTTAGCAGATTGCTTCGAACATGTGGCAATTGCTTCTTTCAGACAAGGGTTGAACCCTGTGAATCTGGCCGATTCGGTGAAAAGGAAGAAGGCTATGACTTAGGGTGGCTTGTTAAATGAGGTGGGGAAGCAGATTAACGTGAATGAAACCAAGAAAACCATGGTGCACATCAGGTGAGGTCCACCCCAGCAACTCAAAACCAAAACAAGTCAGGGTATAAGGCTAAGGAGACCGGACAAGGGTCCAACAGGGCTAAGCAGGCTCAGTCCAACCAAAATCAATCCCAGAGTCAGCAGTCGAGGAGTAAAAGAGGTCTTTGGATTCAACTGGAGTGGTTTCAAAAATTAAAAGAGAATGCGGCCACAATATATAACAAGACCAAGGATGAAGTCCATTTCCGAAAACCAGCGACACTACAGTCTCCCAGAGACAGACGAAATATTTGTTTTTGCCAATATCACAATGATATTGGCCATAACACCCAAGACTGCATCGCTCTGAAGCAGGAAGTACATAATCTCATTGAAAGAGGTAAGTTGGGGGCTTATATCAAAAGAAGAGGTGGAAATAGGCCTGAAAATGCTCCTCGAACTGGGCCTACGAACAATGCGGGAACATCTGCTCCGGAGGGGGCAATGGTGATCCTTGAAAGATTTGATGTTGATTCGGAGTACTTGGATCCTGACCCAAACCGGAATAAAATAGGGGTCATGACAAAACAAACTAAGACGGTTTCCGGACTCATTAGTTTCTTTGAGTCACTTACTATATTCGGAGGGGATACCATGACAGCGCAAAATCCTTCATCAAGGAAGAGGCATGTTCACTCTCTGGCTACTCAGTTGGAGCGCGACATGTCTTCTTATCAGCCCCAAACCCGTTTTCCATTTATAGTTTTTTATGAGGATGATTTAAGAACTATTGATGGGCCTCATGATGATGCTGTGATGATAGGAGCATTTATTGGGGCAATGATATCAGACGAATTCGAATAGACACGGGCAGTTCGGCAAACATCTTCTTTTTAAGTTCTTACAAGCAGATGAAAAATCCGACCGTTATTCAACGGTCAAATAGAACCATTGTAGGCTTCACAGGGAGCTCTGCGGATGTAATCGGGGAGTTTGAGGAAGAGGTGCTGTTCGGCAATGGGCCTTTTAAAAAACTGGTTAGAGTGTTATTCGTTGTTGTAGACTGCCCCACATGTTACAATGCAATCGTTAGGAGGTCCTCGCTCTCTAGAATGCATGTTGTGGCTTCAACAGTCCATCAGTGTTTGAAGTATGCGGTTCAAGAACAGGTGGGTGTTGTCCAAAATAGTCAGAAGGTAGCAAGGTAGGGCTATGCAACAGCACTTGCTCCTAAAAATTTGGGATTAGTTTGAATCAATGAAGATTAGCAGTTTCTGGGGCCTTCGGAGGGGGAGGGTGAAATTGATGACCCCTGAGAGGTCCCTAGTGTTATAATACCGGTGGAAGAAGTTGAAACTCATCCCTTGGCAGAGAGTAGAAGTATTAAAAATGGCTCCAAGATGGCGCCAGAGTTAAAAAAGAAATTGTTGTTCTTTTTGTCAGACAATCAACATGTTTTTGCTTGGTGAAATGGTGATGTAACTGAGTGCCTACAAGATTTATCTCTCACAAACTATCGATTCAGAGTGATGTTACACCTGTTGTGTAGAAACGGAGGGCTTTCTCTAAGGAGAAAGCTGATGTAATAGTCCAAGAAGTTGACCGACTTACCAAGATGGGGCACATAATGGAGTCCCAATATCCTTTATAGACTGCCAATCCAGTGTTGGTCAAGAAAAAGAACGGGAAATGGCGTATGTGTATTGATTTTACTGACCTTAACAGATTTTGCCCAAAATATCTTTATACGGTCCCCCAGATAGATCAGTTGGTGGACTCCACGTCTGGCAACAAGTTGTTGTTCTTCATGGATGCCTTCTCTGGGTACAACCAGATTCAGGTGGATTTGAAGGACCAAGATCATACTACGTTTGGTACAGACATGGGTCTCCATTTCTACAAGGTGATGCCTTTTGGGTTAAAGAATGTTGGGGCTACTTATCAGAGGTTAGTAAACAAAATATTTGTTAGTCAGATTGGTAAGATTATGGAGGTGTGCATCGATGACATGATTGTTAAGAGGTTGGAAGAAGATTTACATATATATGACCTTCAATAAACTTTTGCTAATTTGACAAGGGTGAATTTAAAACTGAATCCTGAAATATGTAACTTTAGGGTTCGGTCCGGAAAATATTTGGGGTATGTAATAAGTGAGAAAGGGATACAGCCCGATCCGGATCAGTTGAATGCCTTGTTAGAAATGGATCATCCTCAGAATATTCAAGGTGTTCAGATAAGTGTGCACCGTTTTTCCAAACCTTAAAGAGTGTTGAAGAATTTAATTGGTCTCCACAATGTAGCCAAGCTTTTGATGAAATAAAGAAACAATTGTCCTCACCAAAGACCTTTTTCAAGCCTATGCAAGGAGAAACACTGTATGTATACTTGGCTGTGTCAGAATAAGCTATAAGTGCAGTGTTGGTAAGAGAGGTGGACAATTACCCTCGTCCGGTGTACTGCATCAGCAAAAGCCTGATAGATGCTGAGAAGAGGTATATGAAGCTTGAAAAGATGGCACTAGCCTTAGTGATTGTTGCAAGAAAAATGAAGCCGTATTTTCAGTCTCATTCCATCATTGTCCGAACGTTTTTTCCATTGAAGAATGTTGTTCAGAAAGTAGACATATCAAGCAGGATGACCAAGTGGTCAGTATAGTTGGGTGATTATGACATTGATTTTTCCCCACGAACTGCTATCAAGGCTCAATCCGTTGTTGATTTCCTAGTAGAATTCCATCCGGATAGGAGTTCTAAACAAGTTTCAGAAGGGAAAAACAAAAAAGAATGGGTAGTCCGGACTGATGGTGGATCAAGCACAATGGTTTATGGAGCTGGAATCTGCCTAACCTCTCTGTATGGTGATAAAATATACCAGACTATAGTCTTTGGGTTCAAGGCCTCTAACAATGAGTCTGAATATGAAGCAGCTATAGTTGGTCTTAAATTAGCTTTCTTATGTGGAGCTAAAAGAGTTAGGTTGATGGGTGATTCTCAAGTTCTTATCCACCATGTTCAAGGTCAATCTGAGGCCAAGAAGGAACAACTGATCAAATACTTACTCATCCTTACAGAAGTTGCATCCAACTTCAAAAGTGTTTGTTATGAGCATATTCATAGATCAGAAAATACGCTGGCAGATTCCTTGGCAACCATAGCATATTTTGAGTTCTACACTTGGATTCATGCACAAGAATTCCCATCCATACAGTCAAGACAGAACAAGGAAGAGGAGGAAATCTTGAGTATACAAGTAGTCCAACCTAGAGATTGGATATTTCCCCTTCTTCAATACATTTCTGATGGGGTTTTTCCTCCTGATAAAGTTATAGCAAGAAAAATTAAACGCATGGCTCGTGGATTTTTAATCATAAGGAAGTGGTCAATAAAAAGTCTTTTAGTAGACCATTCCTACGTTGTTTGGGGGTTGAAGAATCTCAAGTGGTGCTATCTGAACTACACGATGGTGAAGGGTCAGCTCATTGTCGCTACAACGCATTAACCTGGAGAGTATTGTTGGCTGGGTACTATTAGCCATCCATAATGACAGATGCTGAAGAAATGGTGAAGATGTGTGATCCATGTCAAAGGTATGTCAATGAAATTCATGTGCCGGCAGTACCAATGGAGTCAATTTCTGAGCCAATACATTTTTCTCATTGGGGATTAGATTTACTTGGGCCTTTACCAATGGCGTCCGGAGGGTGCAGGACTATTGTATTTTCTATAGAATACTTCTCAAAACAGATAGAGGCAACTCCTTTGGTAAGAAGCACTTCAAAAGCTGTCATAAAATTTATCTTATCCAATATATGTTGCAGATTTGGGATTCCTCAGAAGATTACCACAGATAGCGGGCCCCAGTTTGATAACAGAGATATGGAGAGTTTTTGTGTCTGTAGAGGTATTCAACATTGCTTCTCTTCTCCCTTCCATCCACAAGTGAACGGACAGGTTGAAGTTGCCAACAGGACTATTCTGTCCGGATTAAAAAATAACCTAAAAGAGGCAACAGGGAAGTGGCCAAGCTATCTACAAGAAGTATTATGGGCATACTTAATTACTCCTCGGCCTGCTACACAAGAATATCCTTTTGCTTTGGTGTATGGGATGGATGCCATTACCCCCATTGAAGCTGCCCTACCATCATACAGGACTCATAACTATTCCGAACAGGCTAATGAGATTAGGAATCAGTTGGACTTAATAGAAAAAAGAAGGGTTAAAGCTCACTTAAGAACAGCCCACTACCAAGGTTTGATAAGGAGCAGGTTTGCTAACAAGGGCAAGAGAAAAGATTTTCAACTGGGAGATAAACTTTTGAGAAAAGGTTTCCTACACACCAAAGAGAAGCAATTCGGTAAGTTGGCTCCAGTTGGGAAGGCCCCTATGAGGTCTCCGAAAAGCTTAGGCCTGGGATATATAAGATTATGGACAAAGAAGGGAGAATTTTGAAGCACCCATGGAATATTGAACATCTCAGGTTATATCCAGAATAAAAATTGTGTAAATATTTACTTGTTAGATATCAATGTAAATATTAGGGGGCATACTCTTTCCTACCATGGTGGCGCGGGGAGGTTTTAATGAGTTGTCCGGTTTTTTCATTCAATAAAATATGATGCCTTCTTAAAATATCTGGTGTGGTTTTGCTACCATTCAATTCAAGTTTAAATTGTTGGTTCAACACTTTGGATCTTTGGTAGATCGGATAAACCTAGTTGAGTGATGACCATTAAACACATGTCATCAGAGATATTAAACACTCTCACTATAATGCTTCTGAAATAATTGGGGCTATTTAAACATTAGGCATTAAAATTAAAGGGAAAGAAAGTGTTAAACAAAAAAAGATTTGATAAATAAACCTCTTCGGATTTTAACCGAATAGGAAGAACAAAATATGCCTTGGCCATCCAAGGACTTTAATTATTTCAAAGACCTATTCGGGCTCTAACCGAATAATGTTACAAAATATGCCTTGGCCATCCAAGGACTTTAATCGTTCACAAAAGTAAGAAAACAAAAAGATGTTTAAACCTTAGGTCTTGTTCCCTTCGGATTTTCCTTCATCGCCTCCTTTCTTGGGACTTTTAAGTTTGGCACTTGAACTCTCACGAGTTCCCTCCTCTTCATCAGTGGTGGAATCTATTCCACTAGAATAATTGTACTTGTCACCAGCAGCCATAATGTGAAATGGGATGTCGTCATAATCTACAAATTTCTATAAAGGACCAAGGGTCCTCTTCGGAAACGTTTCATTGAAGAGAAGCACCATGTAAGACTTAACTCCATCAAATCTTGTCTCCAAGAAGTCTATTACCTCGTTGATGTATTTATCAATACTTGCCTAAATATTTTATTCTTGCTACTTCACAAAGTCTTCTTTCTCATTGCCCATTTTAGACATAGTACCTTCTAGGGAAGTCTTCTCACCGGACAGGATTTGGATGACACCATCTTTGGTCTTCAGGTCCACCCTTAATGTCGTGAGATCATTTCCCAAACCGGAGCACTTAGTTTCGAGCTCAGTACTAGCAGTCTCTGAAGTGGCCAGCTTGGTTGATAGATCTTCCTTGTCCTTCCTCAGTGCTTCTATCTCTTTCTTCAGATCTTCTATGCTCTGATTAGCATTGAGAAGATTGATTGACAAAGACTCTTTGTCAGTAGTGAGGGTATTGATGAGTGCGGTCTGACTCTTCACTTGTCTCTCCATGTCAAACACTGGTTGGATGTGTCCAAGAAGGGAATGGTCCACAACATCTTGTTCTCCGGAGACGAAGAAAGAGCTACCATTATAGGTCACCATATTAGGAGAGCTCGAATGGCGGAATGGACTTGCAAAATCATCTTTCTCAGAATCATTGAAGTATAAATCAATGTCTTGAAGGGCACTAATGTCCACTCCTTACCCTCTCCAGAGTGCAGACCTGTTGGAATCATCTCTTGAAGAGCCGGATCGACAGGGGCTGATGGGGGCAGAAGCTCTGAAGGGCGAAGAATTATTTCTTCTCCTAAGGTGACCTTCTTCTTCTTTTTGGCAGCATTTTCGTCACTGCTTGCTCTTCTTTTCCGGTCTTTTTTGGGAGGCTTTGGTGGGTTTTATGACTCCCCTACCTCCCTAAGAGTCTCAGCCTCTACTACCTTGAGCAAGGCAACGTTGATTCCCCCTTGGTTCCCCGAACCAGTCCCCTTTGTGGCAGCTTGGACCGGCTATACTGCAGCTTTCTTCTTCTTCACTTTCATCTTGCTGAGAGCTTTGGCCCTGGAAAGTAAGGCCAGTTTACCATCTTTGGCGTGCGTTCGCTTGAGAACCACACCAGGAGGAGGTGGCGTAGTTAGCTCTTCCCATGTGAGGTCTCTCAGACCTGTGGTGTTCTACAGATGGGACCTCACAAGATTTCCTGACGTGAAGCAATTGTGGAAGGAATTTCCCCAACGCTCTGTAGCCCATACATTAAGTTTGGCACAGGTTGTTTGCCCCTCCTCCAGGTATCCGGTGAACTCTTTCGGCAACACTGAAAAAGACGTGACAATAAGTCAGGAGAGGAATGCTTATGAGTTAAAAAGAAGAACATGAAAAATGCCCCAACTACTTACCAGTACTCTTCCATCTGCTGGTTAACATACTGGGATTGGTGTTGGTCGTGATCTTTTTACTATTCTCATATGACCCACGGATAAGCAGGAATTGTGTTCTCCAGTTCTTCTCAGACTCTAGTAAGTCGTCTACCACCTTGAAATCCTTTCCCATATTATGTTGGTAGAAGGGTATGTGGTGATTCTTGCATAGACTTGCCACAATGGCAAATTGCTCCATTGGGAGAGGGATTTTGGACAACCTTGATCCCCTTATGCAAGCTAGGAGAGAATACCAGGTGTCTGGGCTTAGCTGGCTTGGGCAGAGGGGAGAGGAGAGAGGCTTGGTCTAAATAACTGTCTGGGCTTGGCATTTCTGGAAGAGGATCATCCTTGGTCATCTTCTTGGGTTGGTTCACCAGACTTCTCACTTAGGGAAACTGAGAGACCGACAGCAATGCGATTCTCCCTTTCAACTTTTCTCGCCTTTTCTAGCTCTGATAAGTTTAACCAGCCGCCTTTAACAAGTGTGTTACTGGCTGTGAACATAAAAATCTTCAAGAACAAGTTTGAATATAAGTTTGAGAATCTCTTTCTAGAAAGTTTTTGAGTGATGAAGACAATGAAATAGTGAAAAGGGATTTATATAACAATAGAAAAAATTAATTGTTACCTAGGAGGAGTCGAAGAGGTTTGACAATGATTAAAGACAACGCAGACGTGTGAAGGGTTAAATTCCTAGGTAACTTTCTAGGCTTAGTGGGTGCGCCGATCTAGGAAGAAAAACGACTGGTAGGTCGAACCAGATTGTGACACGTGTCCCATGATCCTAGAAGAAAACTCTTAGAATTCTGGAAAGAGAAGTCAGTTCGGACAGACTTCGAACTGAGTTAACAATGAGAATAGACCTCCCAATACGAAGTACACAGGAAGATCGGACAAAGTCAATACTGGCTAAGTAGATTTTTTAGTCCTACCAAAGATATTTGACAAGGCCTAAAAAATGGGCTACTGATGAGTTCGAATTATCCAGTCACAGCTTACTGAGTTATCCGGACAAGGGCAATTCGGACATAAACGTACCACTGAACTATCAGGACAGGAGAAAAGTAAAGAAATACCTAAACACCTTTTGACTAAGCTATGTGCTAATCAGCTTAAAAGATTAATGGGTCCTTAAACTTGACTTGGTTCCATAACTTGACCCGTAAGCCCATGGGTACTTAATTAAGGGTATAAATACCACAACTACTTCATTAATGAGAGTAATGAACATTTAATACAACGAGGCTGCTCAAATCTCTCACTACTTAATACCAAACACTTAATACTCAAAATACTTTGCAAAAAAATTTACAAAATTATCCCCAACCCAAAATAAACCAAACTATCCATCATACTAAAATATCAAACAATATATAATTTTCTTTTTACATACTCAAATCAAACAAAGTTTTCATATATATGGTCAATTCATTATGATCTGGAATACTTGTTGACGTACGTGGGGTAATTTTCATAGTTATTTCCCGTAAGGGTGAAAATATGTAACTTTAGTTCTCTAGCTACTACCAACTAAACTTGGGAATGAACAACGATTATTTTTCCCGCATTTCTCAAGATAAAAACTATACATAATAATATTTAAATTTTATCATAATATTTCTTGTATATATAATCATTATTAAGTGTCATACTCTCATAAAAACACTGAGCTTATTGATGAAACAAATCTAATTTAAGTCTCAAACATAAAATACGCCCAATAGCATAAGCGTGTGAGATATGATTGGTTTATTTTTGGCTGAGGGTAATCTGGTAAAGTGTTTTGAGAGTGTTTTGATAATTTTGTGGTGTTGTGTGTTTAGTGTGTAGAGTAGAGAGATAATTAAGCTGCCTACTAGTATTAAATTCTGATAACCCTTATTAATGAGAGAGTTGTTGGGGTATTTATACTTTAATTATTCATTAGTCATGGGCTTATTGGGTCGGATCATGAAATTGGGTCGAATTTAAAGACCCATTAGTCATATAGTTTTAAATTGATTAGAAACCAGCTTAGTCAAAAGTTTAGTACATTTTTCCTGTTTAGATATTTGTTGGTGTAATATAGTCCGAATTGTCCTTTGGATTTACTTGGGGCTGGTGTGGTTTATTTTACGCTGAGGGTAATTCTGTCAAGTGTTTTAGAAAGCTTTTTGGAGTATTAAATGTTTGGATGTTTTGTAGTGGGAGATTTAAGCTGCCTAGGTGTATTAAATGTTCATTACCCTCATTAATGAAAGTAGTTGGGGATTTTATACCCTTAATTATGGACCCATGAGTTTTCAGATCAAATCATGAAATCAGTTCAAGTTTAAGGACCCATATACTTAATAAGCTAATTAGCATCTAGCTTAATCAAAAGGTGTTTAATTATTTTATACTTTTGTCATGTAAGGACCCAAGTTGTATCTGCTTTACAGGGCCAAAGCCCCTAACATAATGAAGAATAAGAAAAAAAAGGCCAAAACAGATTTAGCTCAAACAACTACGGAGAGGACTGGTTCGAAGAATCAGGGAGGCATCAATGTGGCATTGCTAAAAGCATTGAAGATTACTGTAAAGGAAGGGTCAAAGAACCCACCAAGGCATCCTAAGAAAGACAAGAAGCGCAAGGCCAACAACGATGAGAAGTCTGCCAAGAAAAAGAAGGTCACTCTGGGGCAGAGATAATCCTTCGCCCAATAGAAATCCCTCCCCCAGCTCCTCCCGATCCCACCTTGCAGGAGGAAATTCCAACAGACCTCCAGTCCGGACAGGTTGCTGGTGATGGCAATGACGAGGTGGACCTTGAAGCATTTCAAGACATTAGTATTTACTTTAATGATCTAAAGAAAGATGATTTTGCAAGTCCTTATCGTCCTTCCAACTCCTCCAACATGGTAACTTACAATAGGAAGTCCTAATCTATATCCGGAGAACAAGACACTTTGAGCCATGTCATTTTAGGCTACATCTGACCAGTACTAGATCTGGAGACGCATGTAAAAACTCAAACATGCACCATTAATTCTCTGACTACTCACAAGAAAACCTTGTCAGATAATCTTTTGAGTGCTTAACAAAGCATAGAGGTGCTGAAGAAGGAAAAGAAAGGTTTGGCAGCCAAGCTGATCGCATCGAAGGCGGCCAATACCGAGCTCCAAATCAAATACTCCAACCTGGAGACATCTTCTTCACAAAACCTCACGGCTTTGAAGAAGCAATTAAAGACTAAGGATGATGCTATCCAAAATTTATCCAATGGAAAAACCAAGTTGGAAAGCACTGTTCAAGAGCGGGAAGTCTTGGAAGCAAACAAAAACAAACTGTTGCCGATGGTATAGAGAAGTATGCCAACGATGTGGTGGACTCCCTAAAGAAGATAAATGACAGGATCAAATCCGACATGGTGTTGCTGTTTCATGAGACCTTCCCTAAGAGGAACCTTGGTCCCTTATGGAAGTATGTAGAGTATGAGGACATCTCATTCCATACTCTAGAAGATGGTGACAAACACAACTATTCTATTGGAAGAGATTTCACAACTTATGGTGATGAAGGAACGGGTGAGAGTTCAAGTGCCGAACTCAAAAGTCCCAAGAAAGATTGTTGTGAAGAAAAATATGAAGGGAACAAGCCCTAAGGTTTTATTATGTAACTTTTACTTTAGAAAAACTAAAGTCCTTGGATGGCCAAGACATGTTTTTGTACTACTGGTTGGTTTGAGTCCGATCAGGTTTAATTATTCAATTTCCTTTCTATTTAATACTTTGTTTAAATATTTCATGGCTAATGTTTAAGTAACCCCTAGAATTTCAGAAGTGTTGAATCGAGAGTATTCAATATCTCTGATCACATGTGTTTAATAATTGTGACCAAATATTAAACATATTCGATCTACTCAAGAAAACTTTAGAGCTGGGGTGTTGAATTAGCAATTTATATTCGAATTGAATTGAAACAAAATCACACCAGACTTTTAACGGACGTATCATGTATTATTTGGAAAAAAAATCCGGACACCTCAATATAACCTCCACGCGCCACCAGGGTAGGAAAGAGTATGCCCTCTAATATTTACATTGGTATTTAACAAGTAAATACTTACAGAAGAAATTTATTCTAGATATAAACTAATATGTTCAACATTCCATGGATACTTTAGAGTTCTTCATGCTGTGTCTTAAAGCCTATATGTCTCTGACTTGACCTTCCCAGTTTGGAGCCAATTTACCGAACTGATTTTCTTTAGTATGCAAAAAGACTTTCCTCAAAACTTTATCTCCAATTTGAAGATCTCTTCTTTTGACTTTGGAAGCAAACCTGCTCCTCATGAAGCCTTGGTAGTGTGATGTTCTCAAATGTGCTTTAACCCTTTTTTTCTCTATTAAGTCCAACTGATTCTTAACTGCTACATCATTAGCCTGTTCGGAATAGTTTTGGATCCTGTGTGATGGTAAAGTAGCTTCTATGGGAGTAATTGCATTCATCCCATACACCAAAAAAAAAGGAAATTCGTGTGTGGCAGTTCGAGGAGTAGTTCGGTAGGCCTACAATACTTTTTTTAAATAACTTGGCCATTTTCCTGCAGCTCCATCCAAACTCTTCTTTAATCCGGACAAGATGGTTCTATTCGAAATGAGGGTGGAAAGGAGAGGAAACGCAATATTGAATTTCCTCTAGAGGTACAGAAGGATTCCATGTCTTTGTTATCAAACTGTGGCCCATTACCTGTAGTAATCTATTGGATAGAATGAACTTAATAACAGCTTTTGATGTGGTTCCAGCCAAAGGAGCTGCCTCTATCCATTTAGAGAAGTAGTCAATGGTGACTATGATAGTTCTGCATCCACCGGATGCCATAGGAAGATGTCGAACTAAATCTACCCCCTATCTGGCAAAGGGTATTGGTTCAGATATATACTCCATAGGTACTGTTGTCACATATATTTTATTCTCATACCTTTGACATGGAACAAATTTCTTCACCATTTATTTAGCATCTGCCATTATGGTTGGCCAATAGTATCCGACTAACAAAACTCTTCGGGTCAGTGCTCTGTATCCACATTGTGTTGAGCCTTCCCCATCATGTAATTCGGATAATACAACCTGGGATTCTTCAAACCCTAGCAGCGTAGCAAAGTCCTGCTGAAAGATTATTTATAGAGGACTTCTCTTATTATCAAGAAACCACGAGCCTTGTATTTAATCTTTTTTGCCACAGCTTTATCCGAAGGTAATGTCCCATCGAAAATGTACTCAAGAAGTGTGTATCTCCAATCTATAGGTTGGATAACAAGTATTCTCATATTTTCTTCAGCTTCTTTCTTTTGATCTTACTGTATAGATGGACAATCATGTACAAGAATCTATGGGTAAGATTCATAATATGCTGTAGTTTCTAGGGAGTCTGCCAGCGTATTCTCTGATCTATGAATATGCTCATAACAAATACTTTTAAAATTGGTTGCCACTTCTTTCAATATGAGCAAGTACTTAACCAGTTGTTCCTTCTTGGACTCAGACTGCCCTTGAGCATGATGGATGAGTAATCGAGAGTTGCTCATTAACCAGACTCTCTTAGCCTCACATAGGAGAGCTAGTTTAAGACCAGCTATGGTTACCTCGTACTCAGACTCATTGTTAGAGGCCCTGAATCCAAAGCATATAGCTTAATACAGTTTATTACCATATGGGGAGGTTAACCAAATTCCAGCTCCACAGCCCATAGTGCTTGATCCACCATCAGTTCGAACCACCCATTTCTTTTTGAAATTGCTTTCTAAATATTGTCCGAAAGATCTGTCAACATGAAATTCTACGAAGAAGTCAGCCACCGATTGAGCTTTAATTGCCGTTCTAAGGGCAAAATCAACATCGTAGTCACTCAATTCTACTGACCATTTGGTCATTCTACTTGATATATCAGCCTTTTAGAGGATATTTTTAATGGGAAAGACGTTCGGATAACAATAAAATGAGCTTCAAAGTACGGTCTCATCTGTATTGCTGAAATTACTAAGGCCAGTGCCAACTTATCCAACCTCAAGTATCATCTTTCATCATCCAGTAAACTCTTACTGATATAGTACATCGGACGAGGGTAATTGACCACTTCCCTTACTAGGACATCACTTATAGCACATTCTAATACAGCTAGGTACACATAAAGTTTTTCTCCCCGAACATGTTTGAAAAGAGTTTTGGGTGGAAGATAAGTGTTTCTTTATTTCAATAAAATCTTGGTCACACTATGGGGACCAATTGAAGTCTTTAGTATTTCTCAATATTTGGAAAAACGGAGCGCACTTGCCCGATGACCTTGCAATAAACCTGTTCAAAGCAGCCAACCTGCCTGTGATCCTTTGAACTTCCTTAACATTTCGAGGAGGTTCCTTTGCTAATAAGGCATTAAGCTGATCCGGATCAAGCTAGATACCTTTCTCACTTATTATGTAGCCCAAAACATTTCCACATCGGACCTCAAACACACATTTCTCTGGATTTAACTTCAAATTCACAGTCTCTAAGTTAGAAAATGTCTCTTGAAGATCAGATATGTGTAAATCCTCCTTCAAGATTTTAACCATCATATCATCTATGTACACTTCCATGTTCCTGCCAATCTGATTAGCAAAATTTTTGTTCACCAGCCTCTCATAAGTAGTCACACATGATTCAACCCGAAAGGAATCACTTTATAACAATAAAGACCTTTATATGTGATAAAAATATTATGATCTTGAACCTTCGGATCCACTCGTATCTGATTATACCCTCAAAAGGTATCCATGAAGGATAATAATTTATTTCCAGTTGTAGAATCCGCCAACTGATCTATTTGAGGAACGTGATAGAGATCCTTAGGGGAAGACCTATTGAGGTCAGTGAAATCAATACTATACACTAGTTGCCGTTATTTTTCTTGACTGGCAGTCCATGGAGGATATTGGGATGCTTTAATATGTCCTATCTTGGTCAGTCGGTTAACTTCTTAAACAATTACATCTGCTTTTTCTTAGAAAAAGCTCTTATTTTTTATACAACAGGTGCAACATCACACTGGATAGACAACTTGTGTGAAATAACATCTGCTGGTACTCCGGTTACATCACTTTTGCACCATGCAAACACATGTTAATTATTCATAAAAAAGACAACAATTTTTTATTTAATTTTGGTGCCAATTTGGAACCAATCTTGACATTCTTACCCTCTGCGAGGGAATGAGTTTCAACTTCCTGAATATGTATTATGACACTTGGAGCCTCTCTAAATCATAAATCTCACCCTCCTCAGTATAAGGCTCTAGTAGCTGCTAATCTTTATTAATCCGGACTGCCTCCAATGTTTAAGGAGCAAAAGTTGTTGCATAACACTCTCTGGCTATCTTCTCACTACTTCGGACAATGCATACTTGTCCCTGAACCACATACTTTAAGCACTAATGGACTGTAGAGGACACAACATGCATTCTAGAAATCCAAGACCTCCCAAAAAGTGTGTTGTATGATGTGGGGCCATCTACCAAAACAAATAGCACTCTTACCATCTTCTTAAAGGCCCTCTTGCTCAACAACACTCCTTCTTTGAATTCCCCAATTACATTTGCAGAACTCCTTCGTGAATCCTACAATAGTTATGTTCGAATGTTGAATAGATGTTGGATTCCTTATTTGCTTGTAGGAGCTTAGAAATAGAATGTTTATCAAACTGCCCGTATCAATCAGAATTCAGGGTATATCCTTTCCCCCTATAGAAGCTCATATAACCACTGTGTCCTCATGAGGTCCTGTAATATCCCTCAGGTCGTCTTCATCAAAAACTATGAATGGGAATGAGGACTGGCACTAATGGGAAGACATTCCTCCTTCTAACTAGGTAGCCAAATTATGGATATGCCTCTTCCTTGATGAAGTGGTAGGTACAGTCATAGTATCTCTTCCAAAAATGGTTAATAATTCGAAGAAGCTGATCAGTCCGGAAACTGTCTTAGTTTTCTCTGTTATCACCCCCATCTTATTTCGAGTAGGATCTCGATCCAGTACTCAGAGTCTACACCAAATCTTTCAAGGATCACCATCGCAATCTCTTGAGAAGATGTTCCAGGATTGTTTGAAAGACCCATCTGAGAGCATTATTCTGTGCATTGTCTGGTCTGTTTCCAGTTCGCCTTTTAACGTACGCTCCCAACTTGCCAACTAATCCATTCTATCTATGAACCCAATTTTTATCTGCTACTGAATGATTTATATCCTAGTTAGTTCTCTTTAGTCCTCTAGAAATCGGGCTTCCTCACTTAGTAGCTCCTTTAGTTTCCTACTATGATTGGGGGGTTCGTAAAATGGTCTTGCAACAGATTCAACCGATCGATTCCTCGTGGCATATAAAAATTTGGCAAAGCATAGGTTAGTAACGTTCAATCGATGCTATTCATTTTCTCCCTCGGGGGTGGGCTTTGTAGGAGTTGGGCGCTCTCAATAAGGTTTTGGACCTTTTATTTCAATGCCATGAAGTCCTCAGTATTATGGCCTATATCATTGTGATATTGGCAAAAAAATGTTTCGGTTCTCTCTAGGGGACTGCAATGCCGAGGGCTTTCGCAAAGTGTACTTTATCCTTGGTTTTATCATAGATTGTGGCTACATTTTCCCTCAATTCAGCGAACCATTCAGTCTGGACCCACAGAGCCCTCTTACTAGTTTTCTGGCTCTGGGTCTCATTGGATTGACTTTCCTTGGACCGGTTAGACCCTTGTCCGGTCTCATTTGCCCTACAACCTGATTGGTTGGTGGCTGGAGGAGCTATTGTGGTGGACCTCACCTGACGGTGCACCCTTATTTTCTTAGTTTCTTCCATATTGATCTGTTTTCTCACTTGGTTCAATAAAAAACCCCAGGTCATAGCCTTCTTCCGAGTCACAGAATCAGCTAAGTTCTCAAGATTTAATGCTTGTCTAAAAGAAGAAATTGCCACTTGCTCAAAGCAATCTGCTAGCCCATTCTTTGTATTCATGAAACGACTTATGTAATCTTTCAATGACTCATTTAGTTCTTGCGCACAATGGATAATGGTGTCCCCATTACCCTTCAGTTCATTACTCCCAACAAATTGCCTCCGGAAGGCAACCCAAAATGTATCAAAGTTTTTAATACATCCCTGAGGTAAACTGTTATACCATTTAAGAGCACTCCCCGTAAAATTTTGGGAGAAAGCTCTGCATAAAAGCTTATCATCGTCATCAAAATTCATCATGAAGTTTTTGAATTGTTCTAGATGGTTGTTCGGATCTCGACTTCCATCGTATTTCTCCATATTGGAGCTATCAAACCTTTTAGGAAGATGTCCGGACAGTATTTTTGCGGACAAAGGCAACTGCCTCAAGTTTTTATTATGACTAAAAATAATATCTTCATTAGAAGTTGCAAAAATACCTAGTTCGGACTGAAAAACAAAGGGATCAATCAACAATTGATCAACATGTTTGTGGGATGATCTTTTTCCATGGTGCCTTTTAAGTCTATCATGTTCATCCCTCTTCCTCAAGTGCTTCTTGGCTAACCTTATCGTTTTTCTAGATCTTCCCTCATCACTGCTTGAGGAAAACGATTCTTCAAACTCTGCCTCATTCGAAGAGCTGTTGGAGGATTCAGATCTAGAACTTTCAATAGGCTTAGACCGGTGTATTTTCTTTGAACTGAGGTGAGTCTTCAAAGACGACTCATTTTCCCCAGATTTATCAGTGTGGTGAAGTATTGACGCTCTAGATTTCTCTTTGATACCTTTTTTTTTTTGTTTTATGGCTCTTAGCGCCTCTATTTTAGCCCTCAGCTGGTCTCGCTCCTCGATGGTGTACTCCTTATTTTCTTTTGCACCTTCCACCTCAGGGGGTGGAGTATTTTGCCCATTCAGATCCATCAGAACTGCTTTCTTTACTGGTTTTGAATGTAAAATACAGGCACGTTCGCTTCCCACTGTGGTCGCCAATTTGGTTTGGTTTATTTTTTGCTGAGGGTAATCTGTTAAAGTGTTTTGAGAGTGTTTTGATAATTTATTGGTATTTTATGGTTGGCGTGTAGAGTAGAGAGATAATTAAGCTGTCTAGTAGCATTAAATTCTGATCACCCTCATTAATGAGAGTGGTTGGGGTATTCATACCTTAATTACTGACCCATGGGCTTATTGGTTCGGGTCATGAAACCGGGCCGAATTTAAAGACCTATTAGTCATACAGTTTTAAGTTGATTAACAACTAGCTTAGTCAAAAGTTTAGTACATTTGTCTTGTTCGGATATTTGGTGGTGTAATATAGTCTGAATTTCCCTTCGGATTTACTTGGGGCATAGTAACCAAAAACTCTGAACTCATCAATGATAGTAATTAATAAATTGTTGTCCCATCATACACATCATATCTGAACGCACATGATTTTTATTTTTGCATTTAAATACATGACAAGATTGGCAACATATTTAAGGGTTATATGAATGTTAGGACTATGTTATGTAGAAAATGCTTATATATGTAATTGGTCCTCTGACTATGAAGATTTATTTCATGTAGTTATATGACATCAAAATTCCATTGGAGGTTATTCGACTGTGAGGATTTCGTTCATACAATCTTTTGACTTCAAAATATTCGGTGAGCATCCCTCGACTATGACGATTTTGATAAATTTAGTCCTTTACGTCTGAGGAATCAAATACTAATTTTATCAAAATTATCATAGTCTGGGGATGCTCAACATATATTTTGAAGTCAAATGACTAAAGTTTTTGAAATCCAAAAGTCGAAGGACTTTCACCGGACCTTTTCAAGTCAAAAGACTTTATAACAAAAATCATTATACTCAAAGGATCAATCACGAATTTAAACCTAGAAATAACACAAGTATACTCTTTAAACATGTTTAGAAAATATACCATTTAATGACAATATATCTAACTTTGATCTATAAGAGGTTGGTAATAGTATTCGTTTTAGGCCTATATGTCTCATAAAAAAATGTAACTCCATCCTTACATAATAATCATATACATGAAGATCATAAGTACGGTTCCATCTAGTTTCAACCTCCATACATATTTTTTTAATTCTTATTTCCACTAACCTTAACTATTTTTTGATATTAGCGCTTTCTGGGAGCAGTTAAGGGTTAGTAGAAATGTCTTTCTAACAGGTTGATTAAAACAATGCAATATCATCCTTATTCCATCAAATGAAAGCACTTGAAGTATATGACAACATAAACATCTAGTATGAAATTGTTTCTTGAGTTCTATATTACGTTCGACTTCAATTCTCTTAATACTTGCGTTGTTAGTGGATGCATTATAAAAATAAATTTCCATAATTTTACCCTTAATATTAAAATAATTCATACATTATTAAATATATTCTAAAATTTGAAAGGCATTATGTCAGAAAAATAATTCTTCTTTGAATTACGTAATCATCAGCAATCCAATGTAAAGTAGCACACATAATATCAAACTCTAAAAATATTGCTAATGACTTTTCAAACAAAAATTTGATGGCAAACATGTAATCATACTACTAACACGTGTTTTCCTGTTATAAAAATATTTCAATTGTAATGTTCTCATAAAGGTTTGTGGGATGCATTCGACTTTAGGGTTGACCGCTTCGCTAATCTATTTTTATATCTCCATCCGTTGATAAAATAAAAAAACAAGTGCACTACCAAGGATGACTTCTATCATCTCCATCCTATATTGAATCTTATTGAGGAAAAACCTTGTTCGGTTTTAGATTTATGGTTATTTGGTCCCTGAAAGCATCTTCAACTTTTGATTTATCTATAAATTGGTGTTTTTTAATAAATGACATCTTATACAAACCGTTATGCTATTGTTTGCTCTACACTTATAGGACATAAATTTTGCATGATATCTTCTCTTAGCTTTTTTAATATTCGTATGATCAATAAAATGTTCCCATGTCTAAAATTTTTACTTCCTAGCATTTGAACTACTGGTAACGGTAACGCTAACTTGGAAAGAATTTATTTCAGGGGTAAGATTTGGTTCACTAATATCTATATGAACATGTATCTCTATGTTTTCTTTAATATTAAAATTATCATTTAGGTTTATAGGTCTAGAAGAGCTAATTTTTTGATTTTCTATTAACCTTAACAAATTAGTGTAATGTTATCTTTTATGTTCCATTAAAATAACCAATAATTTGGAAAAAAAACAACTCTATCAAATAATAATAAAATTAAAATAATAGATAAAATATACCAAATGAGGAATTTCTATAACCTCGAAAGGGAAATTGTTTGGCCATACGGGTGCCCGCTTGGCATAATGGCTAGAAATATATAACTGTTGGCTAGTAATTACCCCAACCAGGTACCCGTAATAGTGTAACAGCTAGCATACAACTAAATTATCCAAAAATATAGTTGTTACACCGAACAAGTACCTTTTCAATTCGACTAAAACAGGTAGTTTCTTTTCCTTGCTAATAGATAGAGAACACTTATCTCATCAGTAACGGCTAAATCGTTTTCCCTTGCTAATAATAAAGTACAATATTCTTCTAATTTCTCATCCTCCAGATCTCAATCCAACTTATTTAATCTTCAAAGACACCTCATTTTTCACCCCAAAATCTCTTAAAATTCATATACTCTCATCCTAAATTTATTATCAAGGTAGCAAATAACTTTAAAAAGATTAGTTTAAAAAATATATACTCAGAAGAAGAAGAACCACAATACAAAAACATGAACTAGAAGCACCTAGGTCACCAAAATAGCATGGTGCACAATCAAATGATGATGTTGGTGGTGGATTAAGTGGAAAACAAATACCTAAATATATCATTGGATCCTTCTAAAGTTATTGGCATTTGAAATAATGAATCTCTTATGACTAGTCTTACAAACTTAGGATGAATGAAATTTGCGTCACGTAGTTGCAGTTAGTGTAGTCTATTAGTAGATGAAGTTTCTGCTAATATTAATATAAATAAGTTTAATGCTAGTAATCATGACCTAGATTATAATGTTCATGGTATGTCGGGTTTACTTTATGCATCTTACATAGAAAAAGAATTAGGTGTGCCTATGTATGATTATGATTCTCCACTCAATTATTAAAGTATCATAATTGTAAGTGGTCTGAGAGTTTTTCTTTGGAATTAGAACAATCAATTGACCTATTTAATAATTTTAGACCAGTTTCGGTTAACAATAAGGTTATGGCTAGACATGTTGCAAGTAAATTGAACTTAGTTCAAAGATTGACATGAAAGTTGGTTAGTGATTGTTTCATTCCGATTAATAATAAGGATTCATGAATAACCAATATATAAATATTGGGAACCATTGTCATACTATTGGAAGGAAAAGTAAATTTACCCACTTGAATCATTTAAGATATAAACTATTCATATAATAAATGATTTCAACCTTATGGGATGATGATATCTCATTTTCTTAAGATATAAATTATAGATGTTAGTCCATATAAGTAGTTACCAATTTCAAGAGGTTGTAGAATAGAAAAAAGTATCTCTAAAATCGCAAGAGATATGTACCCATACTTGGGACATCTACTCAAAGTGGGACGTGTTTAACTATTTTGAGGCATCAAGGAACAATATATGGAATAACAATGAGTGTAATCCACATTTTATGTATAAAGGGTGGGTACCATGTGGGAAGGACAAAGTTCTAGTATATGGTGGTAGTACTTCTAATCTAGCACAATAAGCTAGTACGAGATTGACCGGTCTACCGATGTTAGAGAGTATACATGAAATGATGGGTCAATTGCATGATATGGATGGTCAAATGCATAAAATACATGGCTAATCATAAGATAAGCAAGGTAAATTGAATCATATACATGTTTGATTGGATGAGGGATAACATATACACACAAAAAATTTGTTATATGACATTTGAATCAAAATCCCTTTAACTATGAGATACGAGAAGATCAACACTTATGATCAATATTTTCCTAAATATCCAAGTGGTCATGATCTACCCGAGGTCTTTTACAATCACCACATTAAATAGTTTATAGTAAATTACTAGAAGTACCATAAACTACATTTAATTCATTTAATTCAAAAAAATGCTCCAAATTACATTATAAAATTGAATGAATAAAAAAAACTCATACGAGTATCCGTTTAGTTAGACGGATACCTGTAACTCCGCTAAAAATGTGTCTAGTCTCTCATGTTTACCATTTGTCTCATAATGGTCCCTCGAATGGTCTTGTTAATGGGTTAAACTATATTTAAGATTTAATGGATTGGATCAGATCGGGTTTTAACTTAAAAGAAATAGATCAGATAAATAGTTAAGGTAAATTGTAAATATTAAGAATTTAAATAATTATTGAGCCCACGTGACGTTCTACATGGATGCTGACATTGAAATCCTAAAGATATTATTGAACATATAATTTGGATGACATCATAAATGACTATATTTGCAACACTTTAGAAACATAAGGACTAGTTTGTTACATAAGTGAACGTGAATGGCCAGTGTGAGACTAGTGGTAAACATGAGGGAATATTCATGTTTTTGAGCCTCCTTGGATAAGTACATATTTGGAAGGAAAAAAATGAATGTCCACTTGATGTGACAGGTACCAGTTTAATGGCCAAGTGGGCATCCGTTTGGTTACGAGGGTACCGTTTGACATGTAAAAATTAATCAAGTATATATCGGGATATGATGAACTATAATATTTGGATTTATTTCTCGTTATAGTACCGTATCATTTAGCCCTTTGTTTTGTTGAGAGGGGACACGATCAGTATTATCATATCGTGAGACAAAGATGTGTCGATCCTTTAGACATGTCTATCTATATCATTCAAAATAATTTCACATCTCGAGTTGGCCAAAGATATATTATGTACTGCAGTTGTGACCGATCGTATTTTTTTAAAAAATTATTGTTTTGTCGAATATTGTATGTAATAAACATGCTCGATACATTTTCATGGTTCATCTTTTTTTTTCCGTTAAGAATTTTTTTAAAATAAAGTCACACAAAAATAGGATGGTATAAAATACCAACTCATTTTTTTAAATGTCTCGCATGCGAGTGAATGCTAAAGTGTTTTATAATTGGATGTTTATTTGTCTTACATATAACTTCTATGATTATTTTTGAGAGACCTCATTAACTTTTAATATAAAAAATATCTATATTTTTTTAATTTGGTCGACTTTATATAATTATTTTGGTCCAATCAATATTTTATATTATCTAAATATATTTTTATAACACACATTTTTATTATTTTTAATACAATAAAAAAATTGTTTTTGTTATAACTCATTTACAAATATATGGTATGTTTATGTGTATAATGAATGACGCGTTGTGAATTAAAAGTTAAGTTTGATAAATATGTCTAGTGTACTGGATAGTAAATTATAATTGAAGAAAAGGAAAAGGATAGCTTTTGGCTTTTGGTTTTTGGTTTTATTATAAATTAATAAAAAAAATCACGCTTAAAAGGAACATCAACTGCTTACAACAATTTAACATGATACTTCTTAAGGGGCCGACGTTGTACTCCAGACCTCTTCTCAAAGGTCTATATAATTTTCAAAATAAACTAGCGTTATAAAACATAAAAATAATTTGTCACATGTATATAAAGTATAAAAATAATTCAACAAACAGAATTCATGTAAAAACTTGCCAAAGATAGATTGAAAATCAACCAACAACTTTAAAAAAAAATGAAACATACATCCTTTTAAGAAAGGATGGTCCAGTACTTAAAATGCTAATACAAGTACTTTCAAAGATACCGAAACAAAACTAAAACAAAAAAACATCATCACCAAGTATTCCAATTGGATTTCTTTTTATTTCAAACACATAAATTCATTCTTGCTTCTTACATTCTGGCTTTAGCAACCACAACATTGTTCCCTTCTCCCATTTCCAAGTTCCCTGGCCTGGTCCATGTCTCCTTGAACTGCTCCTCGGTCACTCCTGATATAATAAACTTTGCTTAATAATTCTAATCCAAAAAAAAAAAACATTTAAAAGTCCGGGCTCAGATATTGCAAATGCCAAACCAAAGCTATATCCGATAAGAACTTTTCGGTATTTTGAATCTAAGGACTAGTAATAGTAAAGCACTAACAATCAGATCACTTTACCTTTGCCCATAGCAGCAGTTGAAGAAATCCCCCCTTGTACAGTTTTAAGATACCTATCATAGTAATTAGCACCTGACCATTTCTGATGAGCCAGAGTGTCAACACCATTATTCCTCTCTTCTCTTTGTATCCTCTCAACATAAGCCAGCATCCCACGCTTCGCGTAATCGCGCGCGAACGTATCAACCACCAACGCATCCGCGTGAAAACCTGCTAGTGTAATAAACTGCCAACAATACCCAAGTTTCGCAATCCTTGGTATAAAATCCATCATTTGGATATCGCTCATCCCGGATGCGTCCCAATTGAAGGACGGAGACAGATTATAAGCCAGCATGGTTTCGGGTTGCTTGGATCTCACTCCATTGGCGAAATCTGTGCATTCGATTAAATCAGGGCTAGCTGTTTCCATCCAGATGACGTCAGCATGTCGAGCGAAGGCGGTGCCACGGACGATTGCTGCTGCTACTGAGCCTTGGAATCGGTAGAAACCTTCTCGGGTTCGAGATAAGTCCCAGTCCCAGAATAAGTTTTCGACGCCGAGGCTTTGTGCGAGTTCGCGTGCTTTTTCGTTCGAGAGACAGCTGTTGAAATTTGTTTGACGAGTCCATTCGTTTAGTTTACGAGACTTTTCAGAGTCGTTTGCGTTTGATGTTTTGATCGAGTCGGCTACGTGGTCGTGGAATGTTTTGAGGTTAGCCATCGCGATCCATCCGTCCTCAATGGCTTGAAGTTCGGCTCCGGTTTTCCCACTTGCCATACCTATCAAAGAAACATAGATGAGTATTTTGTCCGATGTATATACAGACATAGATACTATTTTATTCAAAATACACAAACAAATTGCAATTCAACCTTAAAGCCGCAAAAGAAAAAAAATGATAGTTTCAGGATACAAAGAAAAACAGATTTGGGCAAACTTTTTTGACAATTCGGAATCTAGGTGAGATCTGGATTTAGAAATTCAGACAACCCAGCTAGAGTTTATGTACTTATAAACTAAAAAAATCATAAACTAAGTTTTACTCATCCCAAAATTTTAGAACAAAACTGTAAAATAAATTATACCTTCGGACAAAACCGAAGACAAGCTTTTTCCACGCAAATTCGGATTAGTAACACCAAGAATGAACTGATGATCCCTCGAATCCACGTTTGTCTGAATCAACGTTGCCCCAACAGCATCGGTCCTAGCCACAAGCACAGTCTCGACCCCCATAACATCAAACTGCAACCTAGCAGCAACCAACCGGTTCACATGCTCACTAACGGCTACAAGGACTTTTCCCGCCATATGACCGCATTTCTTAGTAACAGACGACTGATCCTCGATATGAACCCCAGCTGCACCTCGCTCCACAAATAGCTTACACAATTTGACCGTCGCAGTGGTCCCACCAAAACCAGTATCACCATCCGCTATAATCGGTTTCAAGTAATCGATAAATTGTGTTTTCGCCCTTTCTTCGCGACTCATGCTCATTCGAGCTTCTTTCTGTTTACGGTCGTGGTATTGTTGCGCGAAAAAAAGGTGTTCAACCTTGTTAGGGACCGTGTCGTAAGGGTAGTCGGCTAGGTCCGGACCAGGTTCGTTTGTCGAGGTGTGGGTAGACGAGCATTGCCAACCGGAGACATAGATTGTGTCGAGGTGTTTAGCCATCATTGTGACCTGGACGGGGTCTAGTGCCCCAAAAGTTCTAGAGGCTGTGCCATTGGCTTGGTGGGCTTTGAGGGTTCGGTAGAGCTTTTTGGCTAGGTGGTTCGAGGCATAGTCTTGTTTGAGCGTGCCACGGAGGGCCACTACGTCGCGGGCGGTGTAGGGACGGTGCGTCAGACGGAAACGGTCGGTGTGGAACCATGCCTGCACTTCTGTTACCTCGGACTCGAACCGGTTCTCTTCTTCTAAGATCTAAAATGTTCAAAATGGTAAACAAACATTGCAAATTTACCGACGTAAAGTAAATACTACAAAAGACAACGTACAGTTTCAATAATCCACAAAATTAAGAAAAATTTAGTTATAAACTAGGGAAAATGCATGGTATCCAGATTTTAATGGGCGTGTGGTGCCCTGTGGCAATAAGTTCATTAAAAATATTATTATTTTAAATATTTGAATATATCAAAAGTACAGACTAGTTAAGATAAAATTATAGACAAGAAAAGAGAGACTAATAATATATTAGATAAGTATATAAAAAATAAAATAAATTTTTGAAAATATAATTATATGAACTCAATAGTTAGTTTTAAAAAAGAATTATTAGTAAGTAAGACAAAATTCAAGAATTGAAATTTAAGGTGACCACTTGATGAATTGTATTTTACTTTTGAAACGTTTTTTTATTTAAATTAATTAATTAGAGATTTCACCGTTATAATTTTAAAAAGTTTAAATAATAATTAGATAATGGTTTGGTAGTCATTATTTTTTAATTTTAAATTTATAATAGAAAAAAAAAATAGAGAGTCGAAGTATTTAAAAAAAATTTCAAAAGATGAAATTATTTGAAGAATTTGTTAATTTGTTTGGATTTGATCGATACGATAAAACATTGTTTTAAAGAGGCTTTATGACGCCTCGGCCCAGTTCTGAAGCGCCACCGCGCCGAACGCCTTATCTATTATGAGGCATCGCTCGACATGAAACGCGGCAGCTTTATATTTTAGGGCCTCATGCGGCGGTGAGGTCGCCTTTTAAAATTATGATGGTACCATATGAATTAAAATCTGCTGATCTGGATCTAAACTAATTATCTAAATAATTTATTTTAATGTTATAAACTATAATTTATATCACATCAGGCTAAATTTATCAAAATATAAGTTAGACCCACACCAAAATTGTCATCAATACTATAAAAAAACATAAATGAAATAAGGAAGATGGACAATATATGTTCATTTGAACACAGAACTTATATGTTATATGAATACATAGCTCAGCTGAAAACTACTGGAAAAGAAAAAGAATTTACAGCCATAATTGAACTTAGATACGGAATCTAAATCTTTTCAATCTCTATTATATTTGAACCCCAAAAATGTTGAAATGGATGTAATTATCTATAAATCTATATTTGAAACTGATTGCTCCAAAGAAAAATGAAAGTACATAAAGAAATATTGTTTGGTCTTACCATTGAAGGTACTGAGAAAGATGCAGCCATGGCTATAAGCTTAAGAATAGTTTCTCAAAGGAGAAAGAATGTGATAAACTAGCCTCCTCACCTCTTCAATTTATATGAACACAAAAGAGTTTTTTTTATATATATATTTAATTTATTTATTGATGACACAATGGTCAAGACAGAGTGCGGTTTTGATTTTATCTGAGTTAAATGTCAAATATGGCCTCGATCGTTTATAAATTTGGTGTAGCGTAGTTGTATATTTATTATTTTGAATGGATGTTAGATTATTTTTATCAGACATCCAATATTTTATTTATTGTTGATTTCGAATGTTCTAATTTCTCAATTGCTTTTAATTCAAGTCGCATTTCTACACGTTCATGAACGCTCTAGCACATTTTTATATATGTAATTTTGATGGAACGGTATTTTTTTAAAATGTTCAATACATGTATAGATGTAGTTTTGATGGAACGGTATTTTTTTAAATGTTGAGTTTAAGAGATCTTATTTTGTTACGCTCAGTTTTACGGATAATTATAGTTAAATTTTTAATTAGAAAGTTAATTACTATTTGCTATTTACGAAAATATAAGTTATTAACAATTGTTTAGACCACGTTTATTTTATTAAAAACATCATCGTATGTTATTAATTATCTAATTCAATTACAGTTTATCATTAAAAAAAACATAAATTAATGATAATTTCATTTTTTCTATTCTTTTTAATTTATTTTTTTAAGTCCTTATTTTAAACCATAAACCGGAAGTAATTTGGAATTTGTTTGAAAGTATCGTTGTTTTGGTTTTTCAAAAGGAACAAACCTAGACCCGTAAATGATTTTCATTTTTCGTGAATTCAGTTAACTCTGACCTCAGGTCTAATATTTAACATCTAGATCTCGCATCTAACATTTAGCATCTATGTCTTTAGTCTAGCATGTTTATTTTACAGTAGTCTTGCATCTAGCATATAACATATAGGTCTCGCATCTAGCATCTTACATTCCGGTCTCAACTCTAGCATTTTCATTTTACCCTCGTCTCGCATCTAGCATCTAGGCCTCATATCTAACATGCAGGTATCACATCTAACATTTAGATCTCGCATCTAACATCTAACATTTAGGTCTCGTATCTAGCATCTATGTATCACATCTAACATTTAGGTCTTGCATCGAACATGGTCTCGCATCTAGCATTTAGGTCCCTCATCTATCATGGTCTAACATTTAGGTGCCGTATCTACCATGGTCTTGCATCTAGCAATTCCATTTTATCATGGTTACACATCTAGCAAGACGTTATATGCGAGATGCGAGACACTGTACACGAGATACAAACTCCATATTTCTGACAAAAACAAAGTAAGACTTACCTAAAACATATAATCGTTTTTTTTCTCCAAAAAATACTTAATTCTAAATCTAGAAACACACTCCAATTTTAATTACAGTTCAAATACCGACTTCAACGAAAATATCAAGCAAAGATAAAAATCAGAACAACATCGACAGCCACATGTAGTTCAACAAACATGTATGGACATATTTCTCATTATAGTTCAATTACAGTTCAAATGTAAATTGGAACAAATTTGGTAGCTAATCAGAATACTAAATTAGAGACAAAAATTAAAATTGAGAAGTTTAGTGCTGACAAATTGAAAAGAAGGTTTACGTGTTCGGGTTTCACAAAAAAGGGGAAAACTCCCTATATACTTACGTAATGGTATTTAAGGTATTAGGAAAATTTTGGATAATAAATCGTAAGTTGGAAAGTTAACTGGGTATTTGCTACAAATAAATGATAATTATGATAGTAAGTAGAGAATAAGTGTGTTTTTGGGTAGTTATTGGTACTTTAGTCTTAATTTTATTATATTATAGATTAAAAATAAAATAAAATTAGACAAAAATACATCACGATCCAAGCTTGACAAACTAAGAAGGAGAAAATAAATAATAATAATTGATAAAAAATTTAATTAGTTTAACCCGAACACTAATTAACCCGAACATACTGGTTCATTAACGATTCAAGTACTCAAAAAATTAAAATACCCATTCAAAAATACACCTAACTACAAAATCTAAGTAGTTAGAAAAAAATAAGTCACTATCCCTCTAAAATTTTGAAGATATTAATTGTATCCATAGACATATAAATAATAACAACCATTAATAAGATAACGTATTATTCATTCATTATTATTTTCTTTACAACATCAATCTATATTTCCAAACATTTTTATTTTATTTTGATTCTACTTTTCGCATCAACTAAACCTAGTTATTCTGAATAATCGATAATATTAGCACCATCTTTAGAAAACATAGTTTTTCTTCCTACTGAAATCTAAAAAATCAAATATCCAACTAGCTGATGTCGAATTCCAATAATAGGACCAACTCGTTCGTAGACGAGATGCTTCAAGTGGAGAATCCAAATGGATAGCTCAAGGCATTGGATCCTGCAATACCTCATACGAAAATTGAGTGTTTGGCTCAACAGTTGAGAAAAAAAACAACTAAAAATATTGTTACTTACTCCCAAAGTCAAATTTTTCATCCAAAGTATGAATGAGGAGAAAGAAGATGATGCAAATTTGAAAATACTAAAAGATTGTCTAGAAAAAAAAAGCTTTGACAAAGAAGTATCTCAAGGGAGCCTGAAGGGAAAGCAAAGAAAACTCAGATCGAGGATCAAACAACATAGAAAAGCAATAAACGGAGACGGTGTAGGAACAAGAGGAGAAACCAAACTCCTACGTCTAAACATGATAAAAAATAAAAGAATAAAAACCTTCGAATGGTTGTGCATATTGGGGCAGCACCAGTAATTCTGGAAACTGTGAATATTGAGGTTCCATACGAAAATTGATCGTTTGGCTCAATAGTTGAGAAAAAAAACAACTAAAAATATTATATTATTCCATGAAAAATTATTTTTACTTACTCTCAAAGTCAAATTTGTCATCCAAAGTATGAATGACGAGAAAGAAGATGATGCAAGTTTGAAAATACTAAAATATTGTCTACAAAAAAAAGCTTTGACAAAGAAGTAACCCTCAAGGGAGCCCGAAGGGGAAGCAAAGAAAACTCAGATCGAGGATCAAACAACATAGTCAAGTAATACACGGAGACGATGCAGGAACAAGAGGAGAAATCAAACTCCTACGTTTAAACATGATAAAAAAATAAAACAAGAAAAATCTTCGAATGGTTGTGCATATTGAGGCAGCACCATTAATTCTAGAAACTGTGAATATTGAGGCTCCACTAGTTATAGGGGTACAACATAGATACCTTGTATCCCCACCAGCCTACATGCCTCCACTTGGCTATCCTCAATATTTTGGATATCATATATTTTATTACCATAACCAAATTATCCTACCAGGTATGCCCCAAAATGCCCATAAAGTACCACCAGGCTATCCGTCGAACCCTACACAAGGATGGTTACATCCACATGAGACTTAGTTCGCCCTATAAAATTTCACACTTTCCACCTAGGTACAACCGCTCTTAAACGGGTTACCAGCTATGCATATCGAGACACAATACTAATCCAGAGGCAGAAAAAACGAAAAGATCCAAGGATCTAGCATAAAAATCCATTTATGGATTGTTTGAACAATTATTATGAGAATGAGGATACACATCTAGAAGAAGAGTCCATATTGGCCTCAAAGGTGTTATAGCGCATCATGACACCATACTATCATAACCACAAAATGGAAAGTACTTTGATAATGGAGATCTGTAGCAGTGTGTTAAGCAGTTCAATAATAAGATGTTGCAATACGGGGCTGATGATGGAAAAAATTACCAAACCTTTACCGTGAACCTTAGAGGATGTGTAAAAAATGGTTCAACATTCCCTTAAATGATGTGTAAAAAACTACAAGACTTTTCGGACGATATTAATGAACCATTTTGTAGGTTACAATAAAATCTAGGGAGATAAGGATTTTATATTTTATTGTAAGAAAATATCTAAAAAAATTGAGAGAGTACACAAAACAATTTGTTTAAACAAAGTCCTAACTACAAGATTACCATGATCTGGTGGTCGTGGCAGCAATACTAGCACAATATATAGTGAAAGTATAATACTGACACAATATATATCACTAGAATATGTATTTTTATCAATTCAACTTTGCCCCAATCGAAATTGTTATTCTTAGTTGAATAGGAAAACACATAGATATTCCTCTATATATTTTTAGCCCTTACCCTTAGCATACACCAAAGACTAGAGGGGCTACTTAGGATATTTCAAAAAATAAATTGCATATGAAGGATAAATTAATTACCTTCGACACAAAAATAAAACCAATAAGATATACTCTTCATTATCTCATCATTAGCTAAGAGCGAGGAGGGCTTTTGGAATAACCTCACAACAAACTCAGCAAAAGTATAATTCAATCCAACAAAATAAGCCCAAGCAAAAATAATATTTTAAGAAGCATATGATAATCGTTACATCATTATTCACCAATGATTAGAAGAGCTACTCAAGCACGCATAATAACGAATTGAGATTTTCCAAAGTAACTATTTGAAAACTAAACTTCATCCAAATAAGAAAAACTTGAAACAATCTTCAATAAAGACAACAAGCGCTTCAGAAACGATCGTGGGCGTTTCGACAAAGGAAAATAGTATTTCAGTCAATGTCAAAATCACTTTGGATAATATTAAGCTAACCATTCCTTTGTTACTCATGTAAGGAATAGAGGCCTATTGACAATGATGTAATTAGTCAGGTTGAACACATTGGGTCATTAGTAATCCAAGTACACAAATATCTAAGAGACTCAGTCAAAGATACAGTTAACTACATAATCTAAGTAGTTTGAGAAAAAAATAGTCATTATCCTTCCAATATCTCAGATCCATAACACTATAAATAAAGGTCGAAAAACTAATAAGAAAATAACGTATGATTCATTTATTTTATTTTCTTTATAAAATTCAACTCGATTCTCATATTTTGCACTCTACTTTAGTATTCAAACAACGTTTTTTAATATCTGAGATTGTAAATTTGGTTAACAAGTGGTTAGCTAACAATTTTATTAATAATATAAAAATTCAAGATGTAATATTTATTATAATTATTCGTATATAAGATAGAATAATGTTTTTAAATAAAATCATAATTTAGCATGGCTTGACAACAATGTTTACGTCCATGTGTTTCACTATGATTGGAAAAGGTTATAAAGTTGAGTATTATATTTTCCAATAATCTTATGATTATATTTATATAGGAATAAATAGAAAACATATAATGGTTTTCCAGAATATGTATCTAATAAGTCTAATAGTCTGACTATTAACGACTATAGACATCACCAATGATACAAAAAGTTACATTGTGAACACAAAGTACATAAGATACAATATGAACACCCGAATCACAAGGTATATTTTGAACTCTTATGTGACTAATCAATAAAGCTTGCGACTATTCAACTTCTCAACAAATATTCCCCTTGAGGCAAATATAATTTCGTCATTATCAGCAAATAAACTTCTCTTTATCTAATTCACCGAATTCCCCTAAGGCATTCCCTTGATGTTACGAAGATCGATCCAGTTTAGGCACTCTTTAAACATATAAACTGATATTTCCCTGGACAATATATTTTCTTAATTAGCGTGTGTAGACATTTTCTTCACATCAATAATTCCAATTGATATTACATCATAAATAAAATGATACATGAATTCTATGTACTTTCCATGCCCTTGGTAAATATGGTTCCATGTAAGGTGTATGATGTTTTGACTATCACATAATATTTTGTGGTAGTTCAGTCTAAGCCTAAATCTATCACCAAATCCTGGAATCATATTGTTTCCATAGTTATCTCTATTGCAACGATTTATTCGGCCTCCAGCAAAATTGGTCTTTTTGAAGGTCAGACCAATATTTGCAGAATTTTTAGGCTACCTGCATTCCAGTATTCTTCCCCAAGACATCCCATGCACCCGCTGACCACATTAACCACATGTAAAATATATAGAGTTCTGCACATCATAGCACACATGATGATGGGAACTGTACTTGAGTATAGAACCATCGCTATTTGTTATAACTCAGCACCGTCTTTCGCTGATTAGGCAGTTAGAAAACTTGAAATGAGTGGGAAATAAAATGATAACTTCCTTGGAATTAATATATCTTTCTTATAACACTTTCTCAACGTAGTTTTGTTAAGAAAAGTGTAAATATCCTACGGTTTTGTTCCCAATAATCTCCATCCCTATAATTTTTTTGCACTACCCATACCATTCATCTCAAATTCGACACTAAACTGCTTCTTTATTTTTATAGTGTGTGACATGCACAAGAAATAATGAGCATATCATCCATATACAACAACAAGTAACCATAAGAATAATCTGATATCTTTTGATGATACACACAAATATCATATGAACTTTTTGTGAACCTCGTTAACACCATTAATGTATCAAATCATTTGTACCATTAACAAGATGATTATTTCAAACCATACAACAGTTTCTTCAACAAACGCATCTTGTCTTTTATTTTGGGTTTGATAAATTCCCTATGGTTGTCTCATGTAGATTTGTTTTTCTAATCCACCATGTAGAAATACAGTCTTCACATCCAAATACTAAAGCCATAAGTCTTCCAAAACTGCAATGGCTAACAAAAACCGAATCGAATTTTGTTACACCATTGGGGAAAACACTTCATTAAAGTTGATTCATTTTTTAGTAAAACCCATAGAAACTATCATGTCTGGAATCGACATGCATTAACTCCTAGATTACCTTCTATTTTATTGGAAACCTATTTACAGTCTTATACCTTATGTTATTTAGGGAGACCAACAAGCTTTTATGTCTGATTCTTATAAAGAGGTTTAGTCTATTCCTTTATAGCACTAATCCACCGATCTGCTTTTGAACTCACTATAACTTTCCTATAAGTACTAGGTTATTGCATCTCAAATTCTTATGCAACTGACAGAGCATATGCAACAATGTTCGCTCACATTTTTGTTGGTCAAATATATATTCTTTTGATGCTCGGTGATAGGCTATAAGATTGTTGTTCTAGTTCACGCGCATCATCTTCACTATCATCCAAGATTGTGGTTTCACCTCCTTATCCTGGATTCATCTTAGAACCACTGAAATTATTAGACTTATTAGGAACCGATTATACTTCAAGTTTCACTTGTTTACTCACACCGATCATGATTCACGTATTTTCCCACAATCGTTCTGACTTTCTAGCATAACAGACTCGATAAAATCTATGTCATTAGTGATGAGCAAATTTGAATATTTAGAAGTTGTACACTATAATCTATATCCTTTCACTTAAGTAGCATATCCTGTAAGTATGCATTTTTTTACCCTTGGCTCAAGTTTACCATCTCTCACGTGAGAGTACAAATAAAAACCAAACACCCTCAACTATTTTTAATGAACCAACAATCCAAACCAAATCTCAAAAGGAGTCTTACGAGCAATAGACGTTGATAGATACTGATTTGCCAAGTAACACGTTGTATTGATAGTTTCAGCCCAGAAATTATAACCTACATTGATATTCTTTGTGTCTTGTCACAAAGTGGTATGTTCATTATTTTTGCGGTCATATTGCATTGTGGTACTTTTGAACAGGTGCGATGACACATTATTCTCTCAGAATCATAAAACTAGTTGAACTTGGTGTGGTTAATTTTTGTGTGAGGGTAATTTTGTAAAGTGGTTTGGGAATTTAATGTTTAGAGTAGAGAGTAGTGAGATAATTAAGTTGTGTGCTACTAATAAATTATGATCACCTTCATTAATGAAAGTGGTTGGGGTATTTATACGTAAATAATCACTCATGGGCTTATTGGGTCGGGTTGTGAAGTTGGGTCAAGTTTAAGGACCCATTAGTAATTTGGTGTGAAGTGACCAGCATCTAGCTTAGTTATATTCCATTATGTTAGTTCTGTCCGGTTTCATCTGATAGTATTTTTGTCCGAACTTCCCATCGGATGAAAACTGGATTCAGTAGCTAAAATATCTGCTCTCATCAGAACTTACACTGTAAAATACTAATTCATTATTTGTAATGAGATGTTTGATCTATTTTCATATCTAATTCTCGATTATCGTCTTCTATTTAACAAAAAATGAATATGCATGATCTTGAGTTTTCAGAATATAAACTCACACCATCCTTGAATAATCATTTATCAGACTCTTGTAGTATTTGAGTCCACTTTTAGATAAGGTTCTATTTGGGCGCCAAATTCATGAGTATATTTAATCAATTTTCCATTTAGTCCTTCTTACAACCGACTTGCTAAATTTCACTATATTTGTTTACCAAAAACACAATTATTCTTTGATTAAACCCCCTTAAGATAGTTATTACTATATTAGACTCTAGTTTCCCATTGTCACGCATGTAGTACTTTTCTTGCGTTGGACAATCCTAGATTTTTCGTAAAGTTTAACTTAATCTAACATTTTTAATAACTACCTTCCCATATATTAATTTAAGAATGAAATTTTACATATTTTAACTAAATAAAATAAATTATAGCATATTTCACCGAACTAGCATCCCTTAATTAGTGGCAACCGCCAGGGTCAAATGTGACCAAATTAAAAAAAATATAAACTTTATACCATACTTCGGGCTCGAAATACTAAAAAAATTCAATAAATTTTAATTATGATAAAATATGGGCATTATAGAGCGAATATATATATTAAAGGTATATGTAATCTTGGTCATCCTTACATATGAATAATATACTGATAATTTTTTGAATTTCTTCTAAGGTCGCCAATGTTATGTATGCACCTAATTTACTTTAATTTGTAGGCAACACATGTTCGAACAATCAAGAATAATCAAGAAAATATATAGAATTTTGAAAAATTAGTTTGTCTAACCTCATTGTGAGAGATATGACATGAATTCTTATGAAAATGAATACTTAATTGTCTAATTATTTCAGTTTATTCTAAAATAGAATAAATAAATATGTATAAAAATATTACAAAATGTAGTTACATGTACTATATATAACTTATCATTTTTGTAACTTTTTTATGCACGAATAATCAATAAGTATAAATATTTTTACCATCACTTAATTTTGGTAATTTAAAGTAGCTATTAAATGAAAAAATATTAAAAGTTGCATCTATATAAATCCATCAAACATCTCTAAAAATAAAAAATAAAAAAATAAAAACCAAACCAAAAATGTGTATACAACTTTCTTGGTCGAGCCAAATCTTAAAATTCTCACATCTTGAAAAGAAAGTAACCTTGATGTTAAATTATACTTAACTTTCTTATAGTCTAAAATTTTAATGCAACTAAATTATCTTTATATATATATATTAAAGAATTTTATTATGTAAGCTTTTTTAGTGGTTGAAGCTGAATCATCTTTTCTTTATTATTTTTCAGCTTTAAAATTGGCAATAAATGAAGGATCTCTTCATAACTCAACTAAAATAGGAAAATATATAGCGTGAAAGTTAATATTGGAGATCTTACCCAAAGTTCAATCAAAAATAAACTTTGAAACTTGACCATGTAATACACTTATAACGGATTCCCGCATGAATTTCATAATTGTCTTATCTTTTCATATATATTATTTTTCAGATTTAACGTATTTATATAAAATCTGGTGAAAACTACAGCATTGAAACTTTTTAATAAATTATATTTGGTATTAAAATTTAAAAGTATCTTAATTATCTCCTTAGAACATCTGCTATGATATGCTTAAATAATGTCTCGTAAACTATTATGAGTATTCTAAGATTGTGTCTTATCCTCCTTATTTAGGCCACTTATCTGCATTCCTAATAAACAAATATATCCTATTTTCATTTCATCTAAATGATTTGAAATATAGTTACCTAAAGATATAAATATAACTTAAGTGTAATATCAAATGATAATAACATATTACTAATCATACAATATTTATTCTTAATTATCGCATAAACGACATAAAAGGCTAAAATTTCAAGTTTTAATTTTGACATGCATTTATATGAACCAAATCATCCTAAATTTTAGTTGAGACGTAAGCGTTAGCGCATTGTACATTAATTTTAAATGCTAACTCTTTAATGTTGATTTAATATTTCTTCACGACCATATTGGTAAACAATCAAACATTTCTCCAAGCCCATTGGATTATTTTATGGCATACTTAACCCGAAACAATTCAACATTGAAATCCAATTATGCATCATTATGTAGGGTGTAAACGCAAAAAAGAATTCATGCAACAACTTTCTCACCCTCGCAAATATGTGCATATCTTTCTTGTAAAACGACCTACACACATAGCTATTGGTTTGGGCCGATAAGTTTCGAAACCTTTTTCTTGTAAGGCTCGTACAGACAGAGGTAACTCGGATGCCCTCACCATTACTCCTTGCAGTTCTATAATATAAAAATATAAAGCGTTTATGTGAAAATCCTGCTAGACAATACCCGTTCTAACTGAGTTTTTTTTTATATCTCATTATAACATGAACATTTTGAAGCAATTTCTAGAATGTAAAATATCATATCAAAAGCTCAGAGATCAGAAGAGAGATGAATGTCATTTAAACTCCAAACATTAAACAAACAATTCATAAGCATGCAGAGAATCATCCCATACATCATACAGTCTAATTTCTCAATGATTGCAGGTTATCATTCGCACATTCCAAAAGCCATACATTCGTAATATTATATGTTTACTTAATACATACATAGATAACAAAATTTTGAATACTTAACACAACACATGGACATATCATCATACCTAAACAAGCAAAGATTATTCATACTTGATTAAATAAAACTAATATATTCAAACTGAATGGTTTTTGCAGGTTGGAAAAAAGTGCGAAGCAACAAACACACAAATAATCAAAACAAGAGTAAAAAAAAGCATCACGAGCCGACGTGACGATCAGGCTTCTTACATTAACACCATGACAACGCATTTCAACGTTCTTACATTACGAGTACTAAAAAGCATTGTTGCGGTGTTGAACGAGCTACATGAAGTGGCCTTTCAATTTTTTGAATTAAAAAACTCATATTCATACTTATATAAAAAAAATCGATTTCTCAAAAGTTCAAACATAAATAATTAATCATATTTTAAATGATTATTTAAAGCACTCAATAGATTATAAAAAATAAAATTTGAATCATGTTTTTATATAATCCCTTTCAAACTCCACGCCTACCCATATATAAATTTAAATTTAGATGAAATATTGTGAATAATAAATCAATATTCATAATCCAATAACAATGTTTTTTTATAGCAATCACAAAAATTGAAACTTAACTTCAATATACCCATGCATATTTATATATATATAAAATCTAATCGTTAAAATAAGAATAAAAATATTAAAAATGATAAAAGGCTTTAAACCACTAGTTAAATAACATAACTCTTTATCTTGTGAACTGTAAAACACATTTAAAAGTCATAAATCTTAGAATATAATATATATTCTTTGAATACGATATATGATTTACAATTTAGAGTAATAAAAGAGCGGTATCAATCCAAAAACTTTATTAATTCTATCAATAAATCATAACGAAATGATATTCTTTCAAATTTAATATAATAAACGAACAAACTAAAATATATTGTAAAATGTGTATTTTGGATAAAAACTGACTTAATCTCAAGTGGTAAAGATTGGTCTCGGTGAGGTAACAAAATAATAGAAAATGTTATTGGTCAATAATCGTTTAGGATGCGATAGAATACAGGAACCACATGATTTCAAATTAAAAATATCTATAATTAGTTGATAGTTAGAAATATTTTTTAATCATTTTTTAAAATGTTGTGATTTTTAAATTATAATTTACAAGAAAATAATATTTGTTTTATTTTTTTATAGACGAACAAAACTAGTTTCATAAAAAATATTTTGAATTTTTATTAAGATTTTTTCGTTGTGTAATTATGTGTAATTGGATTGAAAAAAAAGTTTTAAAAAATAATCGTGTTCACTTGCGAAATTATGTGTAATTGAATTGCGTAAAAACAAATGTTTTCTAGTTACGAAATTCTGTGTAATTGGGTTGAAAAAAAATTGTATTTCAATTGCAAAATTACGAGTAAAGGAGTTGCGTAAATTGCAAATCCTGCTAGACAATAGTCGTTCTAACTGATTTTTTTTTGTATCTCATTATAACATAAACATTTAAAGAAATTTCGAGAAGGCAAAATATCATATCAAAAGCTCACACATTAGAAGAGAGTTGAATGTCATTTAAACCCAAAAATTAAATAAACAATCCATAAGCATGCAGAACATCAACACATAGACATATCATCATACCTAAACATGCAAAGATTATTCATACATGATTAAATGAAACTAATATATTCAAACAGAATGTTTCACACACAAAAAAAAGCATCACGAGCCAGCGTGGCGATCAGGCTTCTTCGACTGCCATCATGACAACGCATTTGAACGTTCTTACACTACTAGTACTAAAAAGCATTGTTGCGGTGTTGAACGAGCTTAACGAGGTGACCTTTCAATTTTTTGAATTCATACTTATATAAAAAATTTGATTTGTCAAAAGTTCAAACATAAATAATTTAACCATATTTAGATGCACTAAATAAATTATACAAAACAAAATTTGAATCATGTTTTTATATAATCCATTTCAAACTCCATGCGTATCTATATATAAATTTAAATTTGGGTGAAATATTATAAAGTAAATCAATATTCATACATCCAACAACCATGTCTTTGTATAACAATTACAAAAATTAAAACTTAATTTCGATACACCCACATGCATATTTATATATATATATAATTTAATCGTTAAAATAATGTTAAAAAACAAAGAGAGAAGTAGCCGCAGGAGGCGGCTAGGGTTTTGTGTTTATTAGAAAAATCATTTTGTATTGAAATGTTTTTTTTATAATGCAAACTCAAGTAAGGCTCTCAATATATAGAGAAATTAGAGGCATATACAAGGAAACTTAATACACTGAATATTCTAACACTCCCCCTCAAGTTGTGTAGTGGGATCATCAATACCCAACTTGGATAAAACTGATTCGAATGTTCTTGCAGCAACCCCTTTTGTCAGGATGTCTGCCAGTTGGTCTTCGGATCTAACAAATGGAAGTTCGACTGTCTCATCTTCAATCTTGTCTTCTATGAAGTGCCTATCTATTTCAACGTGCTTTGTTCTATCGTGTTGTACCGGGTTCTCTGAAATCTTAATCGCACATTAACTGAGTTGGACACTTCAGGGGGGATCCAATTTATTTCATTATCTTCTTTAACCAAAGTATCTCGGTAATCCCCTTAACCATTCTTCTAAATTCTGATTCAGCACTTGACAGTGATACTACTTTCCATTTTTTACTCCTCCAAGTCACCAAGTTACCTCCAAGAAGAGTAAAGTAGCCACCAGTTGATCGCTTGTCGTTAGGATTCCCTCCCCAATCAGCATCTGTGAATATTTCAACATCAAGGTGTCCATTTTTCTTAAAAATTATGCCTCTTCGGGGTGTGCCTTTGAGATATCGAATAATCCTAATTACTGCCTTCATATGGTGTTCCTGGGGATGATCTATGAACTGGCTAACTACTCCCACCGCGTATGCAATGTCGGGTCGAGTGTGAGCCAGGTAAATCAATTTTCCCACCAATCTTTGGTACCTTTCTTTTTTCGTTGGTCTGGCCCCTTCAATTATCTTTAGTTTGTGATTCACAACCATATGGGTGTCATTTGGTTTGCAATCCACCATGCCAACTTCAGCTAATAAATCTAATATATATTTCCGTTGGGAGATATAAATCCCTCATCTTGACCTAAGAACCTCGATTCCTAGGAAATACTTCAATCCCCAAAGGTCTTTCATTTCGAACTCCTTGAAGAGGTTTTTCCTAAGAGAGCTAATTTCTTCTTCGTCATTCCCCGTTATAATCATATCTTCGACATATATTATCAAGACAAATGACTAATTCTCCTCTCTTTTTGTAAAACAAGGTATGATCCCCATTACTCTGTTTGTAGCTATACTGCTTCATTGCAATTGTAAATCTCCCAAACCAAGCACAAGGAGACTGTTTGAGCCCATATAATGCCTTTTTCAGTTTACATACCTCATTTTCTTGAAAACCATCAGAGAACCCCGGTGGGGGTTCCATATATACCTCTTCTTCCAAGTCTCCATGTAAGAAAGCATTCTTTACATCAAATTGATGAAGAGGTTAATCTTTATTCGCGGCTATTAAAAGTAAAACTCTAATAGTGTCAATCTTTGCAGCCGGATATAACGTTTTACAATAGTCTATACCATATGTTTGTGTATATCCTTTGGCAACCAATCTTGCGTTGTGTCGCTCAATGGTGCCATCGGATTTATATTTTATATTAAACACCCATCTACACCCGACTGCTTTCTTCCCTTGTGGTAACACACAATTCTCTCATGTACCATTCCTTTTTAAAGCTTCCATTTCGGTATTCATTGCCTCATGCCATTCAGTCATCTTCTTAGTTTCTTGAGCTGTTTTAGGGATTTGTTCAGAGAGAATAGTAGCTGAAAACGCCTTTACAATATTTGGCATTCCTTTCTTGTCCGTTTTTACCGGATATGTAGAAGCATGAGGAACGTGTTCCGGTGAATACCGTTCAGGAGGAACCCCTTTATTTTTTCTTGGGGGAAGAACCAGAATTTGAGTTTCAACAAATGAACTTCTTGAAATGTCATGGCCAGTAGCATTTTGTGAGTTATGACATTGTAAATTGTTTACCTCTTGATGGACATTTTCTTCGGCTGATTCACTGGTAGTATCCATGGCATTTATTTCTTGTTGGACATTGTCTTCGGGAGAATCATTGGTGGTAAGAACTGCCTCGTCAGTCTCCTTTATGTTGGAAGAGGCGTGTTCGGTGGTGTCATCTACTGACTCTGTCGGCGCATCCTCAAAGTAACTTTTATATAGCAACCAGTCGAGTGATTCACTTACTTTCTCCCCATGAGCACGAGATTGGTGATAAAAAAATAATCGAATTCTAAGAAGTCACAGTCCATGGTGACATGGATTCGACGAGTAACCGGATTGTAACACCGATAGCCCATTTGATGGACACCATACCCAACGAATACACACTTTTCAGCATACAGATTAAGTTTGTTTCGACTAGTTTTAGGGATATGAACATACACCGAACAACCAAAGAAACGAGGTGGTAAGGTCATAACATATGGAATTGTAACCTGGGTGGCAAGCACTTGTAATGGAGTTTTATCTCCTATACATCGGGTTGGTAGACGATTTGCAAGATACATGGCTGTAGCAAGAGCTTCTGGCCAAAGAGAATGAAGAACTCTAGATTCAATCATAATAGCACGAGTTTTTTCAAGTAAAGTACGATTTTTTCGTTCTGAAGTACCGTTTTGTTGAGGTGTGTTTGGACAAGTGGTTTGACGGATAAGACCATTTTTTTTGAAAAAATTATGCATTGTTTGGTTGACAAACTCTGTTCCATTGAGTTGTTTTTTCACTTGACTAACATATAATAGCTTTAAGGATAGTGAAGCAATGTATAGGCAGTTTTTAATTTCCATTTTTTCCGAAAAAATAATTGAACCTCCCTCTTTGATTCGCAAATTTCTCCACTAGCAGTCTCAATATGGGACTTCTTTGGAGATGACATGTCACCAAAGTATTTAGGATCATAAGATATGGTGTCCGTAACCCTGCAATCAAATATCCAATTCATTGATTTCTCAAACCCTTTACCTTCAAGTTTTTCATAGGAGTTCACCGCCATTCCTGCAAAACCAGTGCCACTTCCTTGCTCATTTTTAGTCGGATCTTCACCGCCACTTGTAGACGAAGCCCGTTTGACATTAGATCTGAAACACTGGTTATTTTTCTCCTTATGACCGTCCTCCCACCATTCTGGATAGCCAACCAGCTGGAAACATGTCTCTTTAGTGTGTTTCTTCATCCCACAATGAGTGCAATGCAACTTGGATTTATCTTCTTTCTCTTTGGATCGGAATTTAAACCTCTGTGCAGAATCTTTAGCAGCCAAACCGATTCCAATTTCAATCGAGTCACTATCAGAAGAACTTGATTTTAGTATATTAAGCCTAGCCACTTCCCTTCGTATTGTAGCATATGTTGTTTCCACCGAAGGAAGATGATCCTTTTTCAAGATATCTCTCTTGACTGGTTCCAGCTTGTCATTAATCGCCATTAGCAATTGATAGAGTCTTTGTTCTTGAGTCTTCTTATTGTAGATCTGAATGTCTTCTGGGTCTTTCATAGGGTTCAGATCTCGCCTATATATAGACATCCAAATGTTCTGCAGTTTGTTCCATAAGTCTTCTAGTGTATCAGACCCTTGCCTTAATGAATTAGCCCTTTTATGAAGGTCAAACACCTGTAACGAATCTCTACCAGAACCGTATGTGGTGGCTAACCCATCCCAGAGGGATTTTGCAGTGGGATATTGCGAGACATTATTCATCAAGCTGGATTCAAGATTCTGGATAATCCATGTGAAAACACATTGATCATCTTGTTCCCACCTTGTATATGTGTTGTCAGTTTTGGATGGAGGTGTCGGCACCCGTGTAATGTGAGAACCTCTTCCCCTTCCCTCAATTGTTTTTTTTCATCAGGTTTGCCCATAGGGCATTGTTGTCACCACCGAGTTTAATCCCTAGGGATAAATTCTCGTGGTTAGTTGTTTGTTGTTGTGTTCCGAGACCATTTCTCAGAATGGCAGCAATCTGCATTGTTAATTCATCAGGGATTTGACTGACCGCAACTTCATTGCCATCCATCTTTGTTGAGGATGTTCAGAATTCTCGTAATCACACGTGCTCTGATACCATGTTAAAAAAACAAAGAGAGAAGTAGCCGCATGGGGCGGCTAGGATTTTGTGTTTATTAGAAAAATCCTTTTTGTATTGAACTGTTTTTTTTATAATGCAAATCCAAGTAAGGCTCTCAATATATAGAGAACTTAAAATCCTATACAAGGAGACTTAATACACTGAATATTCTAATAAATAATAAAAAAAAATTCAAAAAAAAATAAAAGCTCGTAACCACCATTTAAATAACAAAATACTTTATCTTGCAAACTAGAAAACGCATTTTAGAAGTCAATAAATCTTAAAATATAATATATATTCTTAGAATACAATATTTATGATTTATAATTTAGAATAATAAAAGAACAGTATCAATCCAAAAAAAATTAATAATTTTATTAATATATCATAAAATGATACTTTTTCAAACTTAGTCATATGAAAAATTACAAGATAACAAACGGACAAACAAAAATATATTGAAAAACGTGTAATTTTAATAAAAACTTATTTAATCTCAAATGGTAAAGATTAACCTCCGCGAGGTAACAAAATAATAATAAAATTTATTGGTCGATAACTGTTTAGGGTGTGATAGAATATAGGAATCACATGATTTCAAACTAAAAATATCTATAATTAGTTGATAGTTTGAAATATTTTTTTAATCATTTTTTTAAATGTCGTATTTTTAAATTATAACTTACAATAAGATGATATTATTTCAATTTTTTATAAGCGAACAAAACCAGATTCATAAAAAAATGAATTTTATTAAGATTTTTTTAGTCGCGTAATTATTTGTAATTGAGCTAAATGTATTTTTGGAAAAAAAACAATGTTCAGTTACAGAATTATGTGTAATTGAATTGTGAATGTGTTCTAGTTGCAAAATGACGTATAATTGGGTTAGAAAAATGTATTTCAGTTGCGGAATTACGAGTAAATGAGTGGCGTAAATGAGAATAAACTAGTTTTGTAAATATGACTTTGGTTGCGAAAAAACTCCATTTACGGTATTACGTGTAAATAAGTCATGTAAATTAAAAAGAATAGTTTTGTAAATAGGACTTTGGTTGGAAAATAAATCCGGAAAAAACAACTGCGTTCGTGTTCCAATTTCGGAATTATGTATAATTTAGTAGCTAAAAAACAAATGTGTTCCAGTTGCGTAATAACCTGTAATTTATTTGCGAAAAATAGAAAAACAATCTTAAACATTATCAGTTATAGATTTCGTTTTGTCCATCTGAAAAAAAAAATATATGTATTTTTAAAATATTTATAAAAAATATAATATATGTGTTTTTAAAGCTGAAAATAATTTATTATCTACATCTTAGATCAAATATACAATTAACACGTTATAATACTACCATTACGAAATTAAATACAAACATCTTATAATACTTTATCAAAATAATATACGATGTGTAATTTGATCTATAGATTTTCAATTTAATATCAATGAAGCTAAAAAATAAAATCTTAAATCATAAGATAAAAAAGTGTTTGATAATGAAATAACTTCAAAAGTTTTAATAGACAATGAGGTTGTTATACGAAAGAGTGAAAATGATTATTAAATATTTTCAAAAAACATGATGATATTGGTGTAAGTTGATGACAATTTGTGTTGTATTATAAACAAAATATGAAAATTTGACGAAATTTTATGTAAAATACATTATTAACAAAAAAATTCATGTTAATGAATTTTGGCAAACTAAAAACAAATAACATTTGATGTTTGACTCTCATTTATAATATCTTTTTATAAAGAAACCCACCTAAATTGATTTTAAATATATTAAAAAAAATTATAGAGACGGTTAGCGAGAAATATTACAAAAAATGATAATTAAGTATCTATAATAAAAAATATATCATAATAATTTATGACTATTAACTAAGTTTTTTTATAACCTTTTGACTTTTATTGAAAAAATTTATAAGTTGGAGGGGTCATTACAAACTTAATTTTTCACACAGAGTGAAATTAAACAATGTGCCATTAATCAACCATTCTTCGTCTTCACAACTTCATCTTCTCTACTCTACTCTACACCCAAACTTTATGAGCCAAATTTCATCACCTTCTCATCCAGAAATTCATCTTCAAAAATCTATCGCAAAAGCTCCAAATTTCCTTAACAATCAATTTCCTTCTGAAAACCTGATGTAACCTAACCCGATGCTCTCAAGAAAAACGATTGATCTTAAGTGATTTGGAGCAGAATCATGATTGAATCTAAAATTTCTTCTCTCCTGCAAAGTTTGCTTAGCTACCAAGTCTACGGCCTCGTTCTGGCCCTAAAAGATATGTTTTGTTGTCATTTCATAGCTTATAAGCTTCCTGCAACATCTTACATAGGATCCAACCAGACAGATTTGCCACTCTCAATCAAATTTTCCAGCATTTTTTAGTCGACTTCGATATCCAGCTTCGTAATCTTGAGAGCTTTACATAATAACAATCCATCAAAGAGGACTCTAGTCTCTGCTACCATTGCAGAGTTCTTTTCGTAAATCCTCCTGAAGCCGACGATTATGTTGCCCTCATTGTTCCTGACTATTCCTCCACCACTAGACTCACCAGAATCAAGAGAAGATCCGTCAGTATTTAATTCTTACCGATAAAGTTTAGGAGCAGACCATTGAACCGAGATTGGAACTGTCTGTGTCAGATGTTGGACTCTGCAACCCAAAGAGCTAGCTACATTGACATCCTTTCCCCAATGCTTCTTCTTGATGAGATTCGAGTTGTTTAGCCCATTTAATATTCTCAAAACATAGTCAATCATAGAATCACGGGTGGTGTGTATTTTCTGATGTTTCTTTCGATTTCTCGCTCTCCAAATAGCCCAAGCTATAATTTTTTGTAATATTGATCTTATACCGCAGGATTTGGTCAATGACCAATACCAGGTACGAATTAAGTGATGCAATATCATATTTCTGGAGATTTTGATACTAAAGATAGAGCTGAAGTGGTTCCAAACTTTCCATGAATGATTGCATTGGACCATGATGTGATTTGAGCTTTCCTCATTGCTGCAAAATTGACACTTCGAAGCTAACTCGACTTTCCTTCTCTGCAAGTTAACATTTGAAGGGAACCAATTCAAGAGGGCTCGCAAGAGGAAGAATGAACATTTTGTTTGAGTTATAAATTTCCAAGTTTTCCTAAAGAGGTTAGATTCATTTTTTTTCCTGATTTTATTCCATGTCATCTTTGTGTTGAATTTTCCATCCGGCGTTAGAGCCCACATAATTTTGTCTAGACTGTTTTTAAGGTTGAACTTTAGTATATCTGAGAACACTAGCTCAGGGAAAGTAACTCTGAGCTTATTCTCATCCCATTTATTATTGACCCAAAAACTGCATATTTTTGTGTATGGCAGGAGTTCATGTCATCACCCTCTTTAAAGTATATCAATGCCCTTTCAGTACACCATCTATCGAGCCAGAAATCAGTTTTCCCACAGCCATGAACCCAGAAAATTAGCCTTTCTGGATTGTCTCTAACCCCAATAATTATGGACCAAACTCTTGATCTCCTGTTAAGTATAGGTGCAGCTATAGGATGATGAATTCTACAATATTTGGAAACCATTAGTCTTGCCCATAGGGATTTATTTGTTCTGAGGTTAAAACATAGCTTATATGAGAATGTTTCTTGTAAAGTTTCATTTTTCTGACATTGAATCCCCTTCAGAATAGGGCTTACATAGCTTGTCCCATGTAGACCGGTTTATGGTTTTAACTTTATTCTTGTTCCCCCAAAGAAACTTTTTGTATAAGTTTTCAATTGTCCTGGATATTGCTTTAGGGATTGTTGTATTTTGAATATAGTATAGAGGCAGAGTAGACAAAACAGATTGTATTAAAATCAACCTTCCTCCAAATAAAAGATTGCACATATCACATTCTGTAATTCTCTCTCTTATTCTTGAAACTAAGTTATCAAAGTGACAAATTCTGCTCATGTTACTAATTACCACCCCCAAGTAATTAAATGTCATAAGACTGTGATTAATTCACAGGCTTCTTTCAGCAACCTTAATTCTCTGAGATGTCATATTGTCAGCAACACTTAGGTTTGATTTATATTTGTTTATGTTTTGATTTGAAACTTTCTGATAATGGGACAAGAATTCAGAGATTTTGGACACACAGTGGGAGGAGTTGTTGCAGAAGACGGTGAAGTCGTATGCAAAAACCAAGCAATGTATGATATACTTCCATCTTGCTTTGTATCTTACAAAACTGTAATCATTATTGATCTTCTTAAGGCCCCAAATCAAATATTCCTCTGCTAGGATGAACAAACTGGGAGACAGGGGATCCCTTTGTCTCAAACCCTGATTTGACCTAGAGAACCCCTTTGTTGCACTAATAAGAGAGAAATGAGTTTTTATGATATTTTTGTTTATAATATCAATAAAATAATGACTAAACCCAAAATCTTTGAGAGTTTCTTGAATGAACATCTGTGAAAGCTTATCAAAGGCTTTCTCCATGTCAATCATCAGGATAATGTTGTTGCTTCCTTTTGTTTTTAAACTGAGATCAAATCATAGCTCTTGTGTGATGAGTATATTCTCATGTATACTCCTACCAGTGACAAAGGCTCCTTGCTCATCTGATATCAGCTTAGGCAGAATCATAACAAGTCTTCTGTTGATTATTTTTTAGTAGATCCTGTTTAGTAAAGTTGTTAAACTTATTGGATGATAGTCCTTCCAGGATTTGGGAGACATGGTTTTAGGGATAACGACAGCTCATTGATGCCTAAACACCAGTATGGATATTAACTATTAACTAAGTTTTTAAAGTTAATTTGTTTTGAAAAGTTGATATATTTAAAAATAGTATATTTTTATATAATTTTATAATATATATAAGTCTAAAATATGAATGTCAATGTACGGTTCGGGTCATATTTGGACTGACGCGTTCGAGTTAACCTTTTTTATTTGAACTCAAATCCAATCCAATTCTCTATTGTTTAATACTTTTTAAATTTGAGGTTGATGTTCGTGTTTGCAAATCCGTTTGATCATATCCATAAACATAATTTTTATTATTTGGATTATCCAGTTAGTTTGAACACATTCAACATGGATTTTTTTATAATTTAAACCGAAATTAAAACAAATATTTTAATCAAAATAAATATAACTAAATTAACATTTAAATATTACTCAAATGAAAACGAACATAAATCTTTAACAAAATACATAATCTAAAATTTGTTATATATAGTGTGAAATGTTAAAACAAACGCAATATTTTTTTAAAATTTATCTAATTTCATCGTTAAATTATTAAGAAAAAACATCTTTGAAAAATGAATTTCATATGTAACATTGTCTTTTTGAAATCGATCAAATAACATGTTAGGTTAAATTATAATTATTAATGATGTATCTATATTTTAGAAAAATTCAATAACTAATTTCTTTTATATATTATTATTGAAAATTAAGTTATTGTAAGATATATTTGAAAACGAAACTTCTACTTGGAAACCTATATCTATATTGGAGTGTTTAGTATTTTTTATCATATATTATTATTATCATTATTGTTTTAAATAGTTGTTTTATTTTTTATGTAATCATATTTTTATATCGTGTAAGGTTGAATAAATTAAAATTTATATCGGACATAATTCATATACCTGTCTGTCATAATTTTTACAGCGGTTATATATTTTGAACAAAAAAACTCGACCGGACCAACATTATCATTCGTGATATGAACCATTCACCAAATTCCGGATTTAATTATTATTATATTTAAATTCACCAAATTCAGGAATTGATTATTATTATATTTAAATTTACGCTATAATTGATTTAATACTAGTTTACTCAATCCACTGAAGGTATACAATCAATTTAAATTAAAAAAAAAAAGTTATACAATAAAATGTATTATTTTTTATAAAATATCATATCCGTTATTAATATCTAAACACTTATGGACGATTATAGTTTTGAGCATCATTTTAAATATTATATAATTTATATTAGATATAAATAATTAGAATATGTTTATAGTATTTATAGAATATTAAATATTATGAGCTCTTTTACATTGGTCACCCAATTTATTTTGTAATAATAAATTAATCCGGCTGTAAACTATAGATTTAATTTTAAAAAATTAACATTCTTATAATGAAATAAAATCCTTAATAACCACATTCAGAATCCAATGTACTATTTGATCTGTAAAATTATTGTAGAGTTTTAGATTATATATAAATAGGAAATTAAATTATAATATTAGTAAATGGATGATAAGAAATTACATAAAGGTGTTCGCGTATGAGTTTACGTGAAAGTATTTGGGTCCTCAAAACGGACAAATAAGCTTACCGATAAAGCCAAACACTAGACATGATATGGCAAGCTTCGAAGCGATAAAGCTAAACAGTAGACATGATATGGCCAGCTTTCTTTTACGTGTCAATTTTAAAATTTGACACGTATACAAAGTGATATTTTTCACGTGTCAAACATCATGTTTCTATTATCCATAACTCTTGATGTATTTTTCGTTAAATTATAATAGCGTAAAAAATTGATGTTGCGAAATAAAAAGCGTAACCAATTTAGAATTTACTAGATTAGGTTTAGGATCCCGAGGAGAATTAGATAAGCTTATCCAAAAATAGACATGAACGTTCATACAACATTTGTGAAATTCTATCCTTCTATCTTATTTTGTTGGATCAACCGACACTATCGCAACTTTTATTATTACACCCTAACAAATTAATGCATAATCATAAGTGCATGATAAGAATGGTATTTTGTAGGGGAAATCCTCTATGTACGAGGTAAAAATTCAAAACTAATATAATTAACTATCCACATTTTTTTTATTACGAAAGACTCATTCGATTTAATAATCATCAGTTTTGATATTTTATATCAGTTCGTCTTTGCCACAAAATAATCCGTCAAGCTCTACATGGAGAATGTTAACCGTTTTTGTTTATATATGTTACGATATATCTAACTATTCTTATTTGGTCTTTCGGCGTTATGTATGTTAACGAGTTAATTCTAACATACACCTGATTATACTCCATATACACTTATAGTAATTCCAGTATTTGTTGCACTAAATGTTCTAATTTTTAGAGATCAATTCTCGTGCATCCCAGACTTGCATCAGTCTCAAGCAGTTCGTGAACTTTGAAATCAGAAATATTTTGGTTAGAGCATCCAAAAGATTTTCCTCGGTAGCAATTTTAGACATCTTCACTTGGTCTCTCTCCACCACATCTTGGTTAAAGTCCAGCTTAATATCTACATGTTTAGCTCACTCGTGGAACTTCAGATTTGTCATAAAATGAAATGCACTCATGGTATCATATAACAAAACTACATCATTTTTCACACCATTGCGTTCACTCAATAATCTCTCTAGCAAAATAGCTTCATTCATGGCTACTGTAGGAGTATATACTTGTCTTCTGTAAACGACATCATAACGACCTTCTGTGTATATCCAGTTAACCACTCATCATAACATAGTAAACAAATAACCCAAAGTAGATTTTTTGTGTCAAGGCAACCAACATAATCAAAGTCTACATACCCTTATCTTTGTTATTGTAACACAACGTTACATCATCTGATCCCTTCAAGTGTCTCATGACCCATTTGAGTGCATGTCAATGTAGCTTTTCTAGATTCGACATGAATCTACTTAAAACACTTACGTCTTAGGTAAGATCAGGTCTTTTACAATCATAGCATGCATAACACTATCAATAATAATAGGACAAGGTATCCCCAACATGTATTTCTTATCTGCTGCTTTGGTTGGTGCTTGAGTGGTACTGAGTTTGAATTGTGCACCAATATAAGTTCCAACCGTTTTTTATTTGAACATAGAGAACTACCTTAGGACCTTATTTATATTTTATTTTTGAGATAAGAAAATAAACCTATTCGACATGTTCCTTCAAATATTAACACAAAGTATCTTCTTAGCCTCTCCCATATCCTTCACCTCAAACTCTCCTTTCAGCTGAGTATTAACCGCCTTAATTTCCTCACATATCCTCTACTTATTAATATGTCATCCATATACAACAACAATAAGACTTGTCTCTCCATGTGTGTCTCTTCATTCCAATAGATATATTTATTGTAGCAACTACATACATAATTGATGGAGTTTATAAAATAATCGAATATTTAGTTCCACTACATTGATGATTATTGTAGCCTTTACAGGGATATTTTCAACAAACACGCATAATCCTCATTCTATTTTTTGAACCTCTTCGGTTGACACATATACATTATCTTTTCACTCATTATACAGTAAGGCAGTAGTAATATCTAATTGATCTAGCTCAAGATCAAATCTAGCAACAATTGATTGAAAAATCAAAGAATACACACTTTTACGTAAAAACCCTTAGCCATGAGCCTAGCCTTGTATCTGGGTAACTCAGCACCATGAATACCTAACTTCGTTTTCAATTTCCATTTACTCTCATCCAACTTCCGACCCTTCGACTATTTCACAAGAATCTAGGTTTTCATATTCTTGAAAGATTTCATTTCTTCTTTCATAGTCGTAAGCCACTTATATTTAACATTTATTTTTATAAAATCATTATATATTTTGGATTCAAGAACAACTTCATACATTTCAGTAGATAAAACACAACAAATTACATCACCAAAACAATATGTATGGGGTTGTTTGCTTGGTCTGTTTGCTATATCCCTTGCTAGTTGATAACTGTGAAGATCATATTGCTCTCCCTTATGATCATCCAAAATCCATAGAGCACCAGACCCTTGGATTGTTATGGACTAATTTAGTGGTTTAGATTTCTTTTTATGACCCAAATTTGAACCATGTCTAATTTCGTTTTGGTATAAGTGTCTTCAGTTTCACTTTGTAGACCGAATATATCATCAACTTTGCATTTCTTCCCGACAGTATTAGGTTGAGTCTCAACCGTCTTCTTCATTAAAAACCACTTCCCTACTTATCAAAACCTTTTGTTGTATAGGTTCAAGGTACCACAACTTATACCCTTTTACTTCTTTGAGATAGCCGAGCAACAAATATTTCAAAACTCTTGGTCTAAGCTTATCTTGCTTCACATGTGTGAAGATAACGCATCGAACACTCTTAAATATTCAAATTTAGGGTTGTCTCTAGTCTAGTTATTTTGAGGATAAATAAACTTAAGCATCATAGATGGAATCGTATTGATGATATATGCAGCCGTTGTCACAGTTTCTCCCTAGAACCTTCGACCCATTCTAGTTTTATGAAACATACATCTAACCTATTCCAGCAGAGTTTGATTCATTCTCTCATAAAACCAGTTATGTTAGAGATTCCCACTTATGGTTCAATGTGTAGAAATTTCAAGCTTTACACAATAGCTATTAAACTCTACATTCATATATATTCTAAGATATTATTAGTCTGAATCTTCTTCAGCACTTTCCCAATTTGATTCTTTACCAATTTGATTCATTCTCTAATAAAACCAGTTATGTTAGAGATCCCCACGTATGGTTCAATGTGTAGAAATTCCAAGCTTTACACAATAGCTATTAAACTCTATATTCATATATTCCAAGATATTATTAGTCTGAATCTTCTTCAGCACTTTCCCGATTTGATTCTTTACCAACGTCCAACCGCAACAAATGCTACATTTTTCATTTTCAAAAGTAGAACTCATATTTTCCTAGAATAGTCATCAATGAGGAACATAAAAGTAATTTTCACCACCTATGGTATGTTCTCGAGATGGACCCCAAAGATGTGAATGAACATAATCAAGTACTCCGTTGTAAGTCTTGTTTATCGGTATAAACTTCACACTATTTCTTTTTACGCCAAACAAAGCTTTCATGAAACATCAACGTCTAAACTGTTGTATCATCTAACAACCCTTATTTACTTAGTTCACTGAGTCCATTCTCACTTAAGTGCCCCAATCAATGATGACACAACCTAGTTAATTGTTTTCACCACACTATACATACCGTCTACTACTACAGTATCCTCAATAACTAACAATAAAAGAGCCTTCCAAGACCCCAAGTCTATCATCTTCACCCATATAGGTAAACTATTCCTCATCAAACATCCCAATAGAAAGAAGGTTACATTTAACTTTGTGTACATAGTTTATATTGTTAATTACTCTCTCCAGTCACGTAGATAACTTAAGGTAAATCATTCCAATCCATTTGACATTACAGGATTTGTCCTTGCATAGGATGGTAATTTTACCATCAAGCATTCTCATGTCTTCAAACCAATTCTTATTGGAAGTTATTTGGAATGACACAACCAAATACAATATTTTTTTTATCATTGTACCTGAAAGAATAAAAAAATCATTAGCCCATCAACATACTTATAGTCATCAGACTTTATTGCAGCATCTCCACATATTTTCTTATAATAATTTTTGTTATTTCTCTTCTCCGAGAAGTTCTGACTGATATACTATTTCTCTTTGCATACCCGACATATAACTTTTGAACCCACCTCATGCTATTTGGACTTTTATTAACAGTTTTCTCTCCTCGTATGTTAATCTCTTTTTCCTAAACGACCTCTCACATTCATTATATGCTCGTCAGACTCAGCCTTTATAAAACATTTCCTTTGAGGGCGATATTGACTTTAACCATCGTAAGGGAGTCTTTCCCGTAGAGCATAGTTTCCGTGAAGTGTTCATAATCCTTCGACAGTGAACTTAATATGATGTTTTTTTGTCCTTCTCCTCCACCTTCACACCAACTATATTCAAGTAGAGTATGATTAAGTTGTAAAAACCTAAGTTCCTTCGGATATTTGTACTAATATCCATATTCAGTGTGTAAAGCTGTATCTTCATATCTAATATCTTCAGCAAGAACTTCTTCATGTAAATTGCCTCTAATTGATTCAATATTCCCACCACCATATGCTCTTTAAATATATCTCATAACAACCAAGCTTTACCCAAATACTTTCAAAAATTCTTGATTATACATGTCATGATAGATCCAACTATGCTTATATGGTCCTTCAAAATTACATCTCTTGACAAATTACTTATAGCCTACACCAAACATATTTTTACTCGGTTGGTAATATTCAGCTTTGATTGGTTTCTTTCTTATTATAAAAATTAATAAAATTAATTTTTGGTGAGGATAATTTAAAAAAAAGATTAGGTTTTATATGAAAATCAGAACAAAAAGAGAAAAAAGAAGTAAAATAATTTTTTCATTTATTATTGATCATATTTTTTATTTTTTATTTTGATATGTATTTATGATGGTATAATATGTCTTTTAGAAGAAGATAATATCTTCTGAGGTTTCATAAAAATATATTATCTTTAGCCAACATATTTTATTTGAAGTATATATCTTATACATTAGTTTTTTTCTAAGTCTATAGATATTTATTCTATGTATGCATAAGGAACCATAACTTATATAAATCATAATATTTACAGTCTTATCAATATCCCCTATATTCCTTATGTATATATCTCAATGAAGGACTACCTTTAATTTTTTGGAACACTTCTTAAAGTTTGTCGAAGCTTGTATTTAATTTTTTTTTCTATCAAAGCTTTGTCTTCACTTTCGAAATTTTTATCTTTTACATAATTATGTCAGTTATCTTTGGTTAAAGTTTTTAGACTTGTTTATTCTTATTTACCTAGTGAAACTCTCATAAGAGATGTGTTCGATTTCGTTCATACATAATTATCCATGCATCATTAAAACTCCTCACCGACTAGAACCTCCATTAAAGATAAAAAAAAATTATTTTTAAAAAGAAAAAAGTACATCTAATAGTTAGTAGGTTGGTAAGATATTACCTATTATCTTATTTATTTAATTAGTGATGCTTAATAATTCTTCGATTCTTCAATAAATATGTTTACATAACCGAATTAGTCATTGCTGAAGGATGAAGTAAAGACTAATTAAGATTAGTTGAACTATTGACATTAATTTGAGAGCCTTAAGCAACTAAAATTATTGTTATATTGTATTTTTCCGAACTTTTTCTAAAGGTTGTCGAGTAGATCCTCTAGTCCTTTGTGAATGATGGAGTAAGGACTATCACTGGCTCTGACATTTTTACTGTCGAGACTTATATTTTTTAGATGCATTTTGATTGAAGTTATTCTTTGAATATTGTTGTATGGATGAAGCTTTACTTAGTGAAGTCGTAATGGAAATAATTAGAATCAAATAGGTAAGTCTGATGTGATTTAATAGTTCCATATTGTTGCCTCAAATAGTTTTAGATTTGACATCCTTAACACATTTAGAGAATAATCTAGAGTTCGTAGAAAAGAAAGTGAATTATTAATTTTATTGGTGAATCTTGTGTCTTTGAGTACTAAGGACTACTTTTTCATCTTATATTCATTGTTGCTGATTTGTATGATGAGTCTTTACTCCCTCAAGTGTTGAAGACTATGGTTTCATCCCATACTTATCATTTCTTCGTTTAGTAGAGCTCCGCTACTAAATACATTAAGGTATTGTATTATTTTTATTATATATAAAAATATATAGATTTGTTTGTCATGCGGGGGACATAGGATAATTTTATATGAATCAAGCCCGAATGTATTATTTATTTACTTTCACTTAGAAGCCTATGTTTTATTAAATTTTGGCTGGTAAGCCTCATCAAACTAATACTAATAAAAGTATTTAAAATTTATAAAACTTATCTTTCGAGTCAGTCGATGTTAACCGAGGTTGTACCAAAGGTGAAAGTGTGGCCAGAATTACCGTAAAAGTTCTATTTTATTGTGTTCAAAGTTGCAGCCAAAATTGAAGTTCCATTTTACGTGGTCAAAGTTGTTGTTGCAACAGAAGCTGAAATTGTTGGCTACTTTTGTTTTGTGTTCTTTTGTGTACTAACAACTTCAAGTTGCTTCTTTGATTTTGCATCCGCTAAAACGTTTGGAATCAATCAGTTCGACTTATACTCTTAATTTGTTTCTTCAATATATCAATATCATTTTATATTTCACTCCATAAAATATTATATATACTAGATGATATCTTAACTTCCGTTTGATCCTTTTTTTAGTTTCATCTCAGTTCACCGAATCATCTTTCTCTATTATTTCAATTTTTTAGCTAGAAAGAAGAGAGAAAAATAAAAAGAGTAAAAGATAAATAAAAAAAACTATTTCATTCACTGTTGATCATTTTTTCAATCATTGGTTTGATCTCTACTATAGAGTTACAATATATACAATATGTTATTAAAAAGAAAATAATATCTTATGAGATATGAGAGAAATATCTTATCTCTAACTAACAGACTTGATTTGAACTATATATCTTATACATTAATGTATTGGACTAAGTCAATATATATTTATGGTTAAAGATCCTTAATGTATATGAAAATGATAATTTACACCTTTATAAAAAAAATCGAACTTGGATTAATTGAGACAATCTAAAACTAAATTCGAATAAATTTAAAATTTAAAATTGTAGTTAGTCAAAACAATCAAAATGTTCTATACCGCAAAACAAATATGTTTGTTGTGACATTCCATAGACATTCTTTTATTATATATATATATATATATATATATATATATATATATTAAATTGTGTCATCATAGTAATTAAATAGATTTTTGAGATGACATAGAATTTAGTTTATTACTACAATTTTCACTATTGTAATGAGTGCATAAGTATCGGCCGTTGTTTATCTCCAAATGTTTTGTGTTTGATGTAACGAGTATGGAAAAATATAAATTTTAAAAAGTTGATATTTTAGTTTTTAAGAAATTAGATATTTTTAATAGTGTTATTAAAGTTATACATAAATAAAAAACTAAAAAACTGAACAAACTAACATATAATACTTTTCAAAAAAATTCCAAACTATATTAAATCTCTCTTTTATTTCATTTAGTTTATCGATAAAGTTTTTGATGTTTTGTTACTTATATTAAAATTTAATCATTTTATATTTGAAATGATTCTTCATTAGAAATTTAAGCACTTGTGAGATGTAGATAGTTTTTCAAAAAGTTTCGTAACTATATTAAACCTCTCTTTTACAAATGATTACAATCTTGAAAAGATGGGTGGGAGCATAAGTATAATAGAAGAGCCACTTTAACAATGGTAATGGAGATTAATATTGTAGAAAAAAAATTATTGGTTGGTCGTATGATACACGTGATTAGTGCATGCTTTCCATATTAACTATCATCTCAAATTAAGAAACTATTAATGTACGTGAAGTGAAAACGAGAACATTACAAATTCCAAACTCAAAGGATGTGGAAATGTAGTGATAATATTTTGGGGGTCTAAAGATGAATAAGAATTGAGGGTTTGATAATATTTTGGTTAAAACTATTATTTCTTTGATGTACAAATCTGGCATTCTCGTTTTATCTAAAAGAAGTACCTATATTAGGTAGGGTAATCTTGTGATATAATGGACAAATTATGGTACTTTTGAATTTGTAATTAATAAAAGAAATTTTTTTAATTAATTTCTCTTACTTATTACTGGATGATAGAGTTGTACATATAAGACATAACACAATCAAGAAAATTATTAAAACTATACTTATAAAATATGTTGTAGATTCGTTTGAAAAATAACGAATTATGTGTAGAATAAATATGATTAAAATTTCGTATAAAAACGGTGAAAGATGCATGAAATTATTTGAATTGGTGCACATCGATCTATATGAGATAAAATATGCATTGACACGTAGAATTTATAGATTTGTAATTTAGATACACTTATGAGTTTTTTTTAAATAAAAAAAGAGAGCTTTTAACATGTTTAAGATTTTTAAAAATCGAGGTTGACTAAGATTAACATACTAAATAGTGATAGATCATTTTTGTGAACATATTCATGTCAATTCCTGAAAAAACGCGTTGACATGCACTCAATTGGCTCACAAGATACTTTATGTGTTACGTTGAAATTATGCAGTGTTATAATAAGAAGGATACAGATGATGTAATGTTATAATAGAGGCTTCAATTATATGGGATGATTTGATACAAGGAGATCTAACTGGGTTTATCTGGAAGTCTTGTATACAAAAGGTTGTTGTTTTCATATAATAACCCAAGATATAGTGTTGCTATGGAAGACATGAAACAAAATGTGATTTTGTTCTATGATAATACTTGTTCTCTTTATTTAATGAAGATAAATACGTATATATCAAGTTTCACTTCCTCGGATATATAATGAAGAGAGATAGAGCATGTGAATATGGCTAAGATTTCTAGCGACGAAAATCCATTTTATGTTATGACCGAGGTATTTCTATTTTCAAGGTTCACAAACTTTATGAGATTTGTACAAGTCTGGAATACATGTGGGTTGGTCTCTAAAGAGTAGAACATCGGATGTAACGACTAGTGGAGTTACTCAAATCATAGGTGGATAATATTTAGGTGTAGGCTATAAGTAACTTAATAATATAAGTAATACCGAAGGCTGCATGTGGTTGAATATGGAAAACCAAAGACATGTAGAGGCAATAACTATTTGAATCTCTCAGGTAGGAGTTATTGGTGTGATTTAAGTACAAATACTTTTGTTGGAACCTAATGTCAAGCTCTGTTGAAGGCGAACATAATGATTTTACTTGATCGAAGGTGTATACTGATCATGGAAGGCACCAAAAATGCAGAACATGAGGCTTGAAGGGGATCGAAATATACCTAATATCTTCTAAAGGAAGTTTAAACACTAAGGGTCTGAACCGATATTAAGTCTCAGTCCTTGATCATAGAGCCATTGGATCAAGGATTGCCTTATGTGTTGGCCTGCTTGGCTAAATAAGACAATGGGCTGCCAAATACTAATGTGAGCTAGTGATTATTTTGCATATTATTAATCATATTGAAATAGTGAAGAGCTGGATATCGAGCCATTATTGCACGAGAAAACACTTCAAATATTTGGAATAAGAATGATAGAAGCTTTTGACATAGTACGAAAGAATATAGATATTTGGAAACATCCAAATGTCCATAGTTCTTTTGTAAGCGGAGAATGTTGTATAGCTAAGAAAAGTGGTTAAGTGTTTAGTATTTAAGAATATTTTCTTGTAACCTTATATATATATATATAATCTATATTTTTTTCCCGCGGATGTAGGATTTCTTCACAATTTGAATCACGTTAAATCTTTTTATGTGCGTGCTTAAGTTTATATTCTTGTTCATTCTTGTTTTTATAACTTTCTTACTTTCATATATTTAATGATTACATGACATCGAAAACTCAAAATGCATAACCTTAAATTCACATGTGAAAATCCAAAGAGCATATAATAATCGAGCATATTAATATATCCCACAAAAGATGACACATGGTTTGTATTAAAAGGTTTGGAAAAAAAGGCAATTAGTGACAACTTGAGAGTCTACAAATTATTTGATGGGTTCGGTAGCTGAGACTCCCATAGCTCATAATCAAGCTTCCAATCAAAACCCCATAAACCCAAGCTCAAGCTTCCAAGAAAAACCATCCGAATCCAAGTTCAAGCTTTTATATGACGCTCCCGTAGACTCATGTTTGACTTTTAGATCGATCTAGCAAGGTATTTTTAGTGGTTGTCAATTAGATCCTCAAATTAGTCATAATAAACCTCGAAGTCGATGGTATAACATGTTTTGGACACACTTCATATTGTTGTCTATTAGTTGCTACCACCCATTAACTATTGTCATCGTTTGATTGTATTTTTTGTCCTTCGAAAAATAGTTTTTTTTTCATCAAGATAAGTTTTGGTTGGTGACGGTCTTAATGAGTGAAGTTAAAACAATGAGTAAAATGTACCAAGCAGGAAGCAATATAACTATTTGCCAAGATTTTGTAAACCTGATAAGTTTTGAAAAGCTCTTCATATTCATCTCTCAATAAACTCGCCATGACTAGAAGGAAAATGATAAGAGAATTACGTACTGATGAAACATGTAAAACAAGCTCAATATAAATTGATTGAATGTGTTCTTGGACCTCATAAACCACAAAATTTTATAAAATCACTATAAATATAACATATCTCTCTATTAAAAAGATTGAAATTTATTATTATATCCGTAAATTTGTAATATTTTTTTTCTCTAGACATTCTCTCTTTCAGATAGTTTAGTTATAGTTTTTTATTAGTATTTTTTATCTAAAAATAGCATTTCAAATATTATTATTTTTTATTTTAATGTTTATATAACAAATTAATATTTTCATTAGTTTTTAAAATACTATATTAAATCAAATTAACAATATGAATATGTTATATTATTATAAGTTAAATACAAATTATAATTTTTTAAACTATAAAAAATTAATATCAATACATACCAGTAATATAAATTATATATCAAATTCATACAAATATGATAAAAAAGTTTAAAATACTATATTAAATCAAATTAACAATATAAATATGTTATATTATTATAAGTTATATACAAATTATAATTTTTAAAATATAAAAACTTAATATCGCATACATACCGGTAATATAAAATATATATATCAAATTCATACAAATATGATAAAAAAGTTTAATATACTAATATATTAAATTTTAATCATTAGTAAGATAATTAAATTAATAAATATGATTGATTATATAGCATATTTTATATAAATATCATCTTTTAAATTTATTAAAGTAAAATTTGGGTTTTGTTTTAGGGGGTCTGCCGCTGCTACTCAAAATGCAATGAGTGCGCATGATAAATCCTCAGTCTGACGCAATAGCCTGTAAATCAACGCTAGAAGGTAAACCACAAAAAGTGACAGGCTCCGCTGAAAAAACATATATAGAAAGACTCGAACTTATAACCTTTAATCACAAACATACATTACTCAATCAATTCCGCTATCTTCAGACAAAAAATATTTAAATAAAATCTGATTATAATTAGCCCAAATTTATAAAATTTAATAGCACACTACAAAAATATCTCATCTTAAGTAAATAAAATAAAATTCAATATATAAATATATAATGTTAAGTTATATAAACTTAAAGGGTTAGGAGAAGAACTATTTTCATTGTATACGACTTTATTATGATTAGGAATGGGCATTGTTTAATAGGTAGGACAACTGGGGAGGGTGGTATTAGTATATGACAACGTGGTCCTATCTTAAATTGGCGATGTGGTTTAGTATTTCGAGGTTTCTTCATATATCTTTCTGAACCTATTCTATCGACATTCCTTTCGGTCTGTCGTGTTTGTTTCCTTCTATCTAAACAGCGTCCGTTTTCTTATTTCTGGTCTTCAGTTTTATATTTTCCGATACGGAATAATATTTTTTTTTACAATATAAGTTTTTTAAAATTGTTGCACGGATATTAAAAAACGTAATTGTAATTATTGATCTTGATTTTATAAAAAGTACTTATAAACTTACTTGTATAACCTTCATTAAAAATAACAATATAAAAAAGAGTCACTACAAGACAAAAAATAAAAAAATAAAATGCATAATAAAGTTGTATTGAAACTCTAAAACGACAAATATTTTGAAAAAAAAAACGACCATCATTTTTAATATTTAAATTAAATATACCTTGTTATTATTATTAATAAGTTTTAGATTCGGATGAGATATTTTGATTCGCACCACTGGTCGAAGTTCGTTTAGTGTCAGGATTGGTTCACCAAAATAAATTTAGAATAAACACAAAAAGTATGAAAAATAAAAAATAGAATAAAGTAATAATAGTAATTTCCTTCAAATTCAATGACAAGATATGTTTATAGTTATATTTTGGGATTTTAGAGGTAGTAATAGTTCATGAACATAATTTTTTTTTATCACTCATTTCTTCCGATATGATCCAAAACTTAATTAACAATTTCCATATTAGTAGCTCTATATTTGTGGTGAGTTTGCTGAAGTAGGAATATAATATTCGTTTTTAACCAAAATGATCTTATTTGAACCAAAACTGAAAATCTCAGAGCTTCCGAAGTAGGGGAACATAGAAGTTTTGATAAAGGTCGAGAAACCTCAAATCATTTCCCTTACTGCATAGCTACTTGGTCATTGGTGATAAATTCAGCTTCGACCTGGATGACGTTGGTTCACACTGATTTGTTTTAGCTTCATCGAAGTCCAATGAAACAAAAAGGAAACTGCAATTGAAAGAGGAATCAAAAGAGATATGAAACACAAACACAAACTCAAGAGTCTATAGATATCTAGAAGAAATTGTTTATTTTTTTCCTATTCTCTTCTTGCCACATGTCTGACTCTGAACCGACCTAGCTCATGTAGCGTGTATGAGTGTCATTACTTTTCCCAAGTCAAATGCAGTTGTGATACTTTTCAATGAGGAAAAATGAACAGGCGCACTATTTTGAGATCAAATTGTATAGATTAATGATCGATCCATTCTTTCCCTTTATCATCTTCAGAAACAACTTCAGAAAGAGAAAATTGAGCGAGCCCCCTTACTTCTAGTCACCGTGAATTTCTTTCTGATGACCTTAACAACCACTACAACCTGTCCGACCCACTTTTCATCTACTGTCTTATTCTCAGTTTGGAAATATTGAGCATTGTGCCAAATTAGTTCAGACTTCCTCTTCGGTCGACTCATTACACAAGGTACACTTTATTCTTAATATTTTTTCCGCTAAAACTTTTTCAAATCCCTCGATATATTGAGAATGAGACAGCTCTTTCCACTCTATCTCTTATGGTTCAAAAGATAAGGTGGAATACTATGTCCATGCTTATATTAATGAAGTAGGTCAGAACCCTAATGGTAAGAGATCCAAAAATAGGCCAACTCGTATTAGGATCACCCAAAAAGAGACTATCTCGATGTGAAAACTTTTGTTAGCCCCCAGATCATAGCTCCGACGACAAATATTGCTTCTCTTGATGTTTTTTTTATCATTAGACTACTTCTCATAATGAATTCGTAACCTCATATGTGAAATGTAAACGCAGACTCACTCTGGATGACTGCGATGCTCCACCATAGCATATGAAAAATATGCGAAAGTGTAACCGTATGGTATTGGTAAAGTTTAGATATAACTAATAATTTCTCTTTTGTTTTCTAAGATTGAAGAACCCCGTACAGTTTCTTGTAACTGAATTAATTATCTCTGTGACGACCCTAAAGAGGTTGCTAACATGAGTTGTAAATGGTTCATCTCTCCCGACGTTTATCATCCGATTTCCCAAACCGAAAAGACCTTCTCCCAGATAAAGAGGAGAAACTATTATCTTACCATGAAGTATTTGACTAAGGGCTTCAATTCTCATTACACCCTGATCTAATCAAGTTCTTCGAGTTGATAAATTTGTGTTCCAACCAAGATAACCCTCACATATGGCCTACCCGAATATCATATATTATTGCGTCTAGGTTATCTAGTATCGAATTCGAGATTGATGAGTTTTTGTCATACCAAAGACGGACCAATAATAAAGTGGTGAAAACTTTACCAAACCTACCAAGAAAAAAAGTAAAATAAAAGAATGCTTAAAAAGTAAATGAAGGATATAAGTTTATTTCCAAAAGCTGGGTCAACCATCAAATCTATCCTTAGAACTGGAAACGGATCATTAAGACAAGCTGTGTTCAGATCTATGAAATCAATGCACATTCTTCATCCCTCATATTTTTTATTCAGAACGACCTGGTTGGCCGCCCACATACCTTTTGGCCTTAGGTACTATAGTTGTAAACTTCTCAATAGAGAGGTATTTTTTTTTGTAATATGAGGACTACTTTTAGATTGACTAATGATCCATGGTAGATAATATCAATTTGGTAACGATTTTATTAGTTTAATAAAAAAACGACTGATTTTTTTAAACAAAAATAAAATTAAATCCCATTTTAGAGATCCTGAAAATATTATATCGATCTTTAGACTTTTTCCTTCTTCAAAACAATACACCTTGAAATATTTTATTGAATAACAAAACAGGGTCATCTATAGGGCCATCAACCACTCTGCCCCTCCCCCCCCCCCCCCCCACGAGGCTCCAAAAATTGAGATTATTTTTTCTCTTATTTATTTTATTTTTTCTTTACTTCTAAAGATGTTACGTAACAATACCTAGTTATTTTTTTATTACTTTTGACTACCATGATCCTATACCCATTATGTACTTATGGCATTATGGATATTTGAAGCGATGAAATGTACTCAATTAAACCAAGACATGTCAAATATTGTATTATATGAATTTGAGTAATCCACCATCCTGCAAAATTTTCAGACCATTGTATTATAGTATGTTATTCCAAGTATCACATCCATTTTAAATTTTCTAGTGATAATAGCACTTGACATGGTAAATCCGATTACTATTATGTTCGAACGAAAAATAATATGAGAATTAATTATCATATTATAAGTTCTCTTAAAAAATATGCTAGTCAAACTCCTAGTATTTTTTATCACCCTTAAAATACCCTCCCCCAACAATAATTTTTATAAGGACAACATCTTTATGAAGGTCAGCAACGTCGTGGAGGTCATCATCCTCGAAAATAATAGGAGGTAAGGGGCACGACTTATATGGGGTGACATTCTCCCTTGGAATTGTGCTTTGAGACTCCAGACACGGATCTTCCTAAATGAGTAAGTGATCCAAGAAACAAAATCTCCACAAGAAGATGTAAGAAATCCGAAGATGGACTCAATTCATTATCTCCTGAAATGACACTCACAACATGGTGATCCGGGTCCTCATCAAGATACTCGCTCGATAAATTAAACATTGTCATCTCCTAGCCAAAACTTACCATGTTAATATAATCTTTATTTGGAACAACTATTTGGATCGCTAATCCACTTACCATACCTCAAATTATTACCAATACTTCTTTCAGTTCCACCGTCGGTATTTCTAAAAAATTGCATCAACTTTCCTTTATCAATCAAGCTTTGGATTTCCTCCTTAAGGAAATCTAGTCCATATTCCAATGATCGATATCGTTATCGTACTTACAAAAGTTGCTCCTCTTTTCTTCTTGAGGATTGGTTATTGTTGGAGGCGACTTATAGTACATGTGGTTCTTGATTTTATTAAACATTTACAGGTACGCTCCCAATCATCTTGGTGTGGTTGTCATATCTTACCCGCTTATTTCTTCAGTCATCTCGACATTTCATAGAGGTCTCGCTTTGGACTTGAACATATTGCACGCCCGGGTCATGAATCTCACATTGACGGGATGGTGTAGGTAGATGAGGAGGTAATCATATGATTTTTTGTTGTTACATTATTGTTGAGGCTGATTGTTCGAATTTAATCAAATTTATTTATTTTGATATGTGACTGAATTTGTACCAACAACGCTTCAAAATTCATATATCTTATCTTCATAACTTCTTCATTCATTGTCCTTAGGAGAAGTACGCGCCTAAACGAAACACATGTTGCATCCTCACTACAATATTCGAGGTTGTTCTTTGTTTGAAAAAAGCTTTGGGTATATGCCTCAAACTTTCCCCATTCTTTTATTTATAGTGCATTGTATGGTCGCCATGACCCTTCGTTTCTTTAATTTCAACAAACTTATGTCTAGAGATGGTCGATAGAGTAGCAAAGTTGGTAGCTAGAGCCAACTAATTAAACCATGTAAAACACTAACCTTGAAATTCATTGAGAAAACTTGGCATAAAAGTCGATCGTAATCTTTAAAACTTAATATGAAATTCATGAATTGTTTGATGTAATCTTCGGGATCACCCTTTCCATCGTACTTCTCAAATTTGAAGAGATCAAACTTTTGTAGAAGATCACTAGCAAATATCTCCAATGATAAATGGGACCTTTCTTTTGTATCCATGGTTATAGAAAATGTTATTCATATCCTCTCTCGAAGTTGAATAATGGTTCATGTGATACCATGGACTTTGTTGATACATCACCACTTAGTAGCCATACTCTAACAATGCTCTAGAAAATTGTTACAACCAGAGAATACATCTAATATTGAACACCATGAGAAGTACCAACCTGAAGAGCCTGTATGTGTTGCTGAGTTTCCAAGCCGGCCTTGGTTCGCGCATGCTTCTCTCCCATTATTAGTATATTAGTCTTTGCGATAGTCTTTTTTAAAGTGTCTACCTTCCTTGAATAGTAAATGGTTAATGTGTATATTATGTTTGTCGTCCCTTTGATGGTTTATTTTCATGAGGGGATATGAATATTCCTCGCTTTCACTGGTATCATAAGATATATATCAACGTTTTATCTGATAATCTCACCTCATGAAGTTGTAGCCTCTGTCTGGTCTATATGTTCATGTGAACTCAAGATCATCTTCCTCAATTCCCTCTATTCCTATATCAACATGGATTTTAGATCATATGCCCAAATTCCTAGTAAGCCATGCATGTCTCTCAGCTCGGATCGTAGCTAGTTCGACCAATGCTTCCTTCTTGGTCTGAAGTGCTGCGACTTCGGCCATTAGGTTTCGTCTCTATATTTTTATAGTTGAGATTGTGAAAGTATCGATTTGACAAGAATTTCGGTCCTTCTCATATGACCTCATTATCGAGGGTGAGAGATGTATTTGTCGCTCTTTGAATAACCATATCATCGCAGTATCCTAACTTTATTCTTGATCTGAAATTCCGCAACTTCGGCCATCAATTTTCATCTCTACTATTCTATTTAAGATTGTGAAAGTATCAAGTCGGGAGGAATTCTTGTTTCTTCCTATATGACCTTACCGCTCGAGGGCGAGAGATGTATATATTAATCCCTGAGGACTCATATTATCACAGTATGCTAAGTGTTCAACATAAAGTGAGAGTTTACTACAGAGGTCTCATTTTAAAAGATAGATTTCAGGTACCATTTAAATATAAGTTCCATTATGGTCATCACGGATACTTTGGAGTCCCTCTCATCACTTTAAGGCTCTTGTACAACGACTACAGACCATTTTTTCTCAAAATCACCAATCATATTAACTCGTGGACATCCAAGAACCTATCTATGTGGGTCTACAACTTTAAAATTGTGTCTCATTTATCAGCCAAGTGTAATGGTCATCAGTCTTCATCCTTCTAGGTAGAGTCTTAAACGAGATTTCTCAACTTTTTTATAGAATCCTCTAGTTGGGGCTTGTAAAAAGATCATCAGAGCCAAGGTCGTCTGGGACAAACTTACCTTGTCCTCGGAGGAGGACAAACTTGGGATTCCCAACCTTAGAGTATGTAATCAGGCGGTCGTCCTAAAATCGCTTTATGTATACTGAGTATGAACAAAATATCATTCTAGACATGATGGATCCTTTGTGAAATTTAAATAAAAGATAAGTGCTTCCGGGCTCTCCATATAGGCTCATGAATTAGCTGGGGATGGAAAAAAATCTCCATGCTTCAGAATCGAGCAACCAACCTTTATAGGATTGATGTCGGAAACGAATCTTCTACTTCTACTTGGCATGACCCCCGACTCTTCTCCACCTTGCTCATTGCCCGCATGGAAGGTAACTCACTTGTCTCTGATCTCACCATGATGGACACTGGTTTTAGCCCCTCCCCCCCCTTGCTTGCGGGTTGGTCGACGTCTCCAGCAATCCCTCTTTATCACTACGCTCCTCCCAACCTCTAAGGTTGACGACTCCTTTCTTTGGATCTCAAATCACTGTCGCTTTCACTTCATGATTAGCAACACCTATGACTTCATTAGGACTTTTTTTCTTAAAGTCATCCGAGTCTCTCTTATCTGGAACAAATACAACATCTCAAAATATTAATTTATCACTTGGCTCGCTCTCGATAATAAATTGTTCACTCGTGAAAAACTTACCAGTTGGGGTTTCAATTCCTCTCTAACTGCGTGTGGTGTAACTCCTGCCCAGAATCCTTAGAGCATACTTTAATCGGCTGCACATACTCCTCCCACATATGGGACACGTTTGGCAGGGAGTTGAACATGCCATCCCTTCCCTCTACCTGGCCGAATTGGCCGAACACAACTAGCTCATAGACACCCCCGTCCAGTAGAATTGGCCACCTTTAGGGCACGACTTTTTTGCTCACTCATCTACTACATCTGGAATATGAGGAACACCAACATATGCAAGGGCATCAAATCCCTCAACTATTCTTTGAATTATCAGATCTTTTCCGACGTCTGCTATAGATTCTATGGGACGAAACTTTCGTGGTCGGTCCAGAGTTTTTTGGAAGATTTACATTTTAGATACTGTCATATTCTGTAAATTCCTTACATTGTTCGATGTTGGCTGGGCGTATACACCATGTACATTTTGTAAATAATTTTTCATACATTTAACCTACAACTATATATATATATATATATAATTATCTATTATGATTGATAATAATAAAAAATATATATTTTATTAATTATTTTGAGATGATAATTGAGATGTACATGATTACACGATAATGTGAAGTTGAAAAATGAGTGTGTGGATTGTGGTTATCATCTTACAAGTGAATCACATGCGCATGAACACTCATAAGTGTTGGTCATGTATCGAGGATGTTGGTCATATGTGGACGCTGTTAGTCCTATGCGAACAATAGGAAATCTTGTATTAATGGGCTTGATCTTGTGTTGAAGATGCGTACATAATCTGATTCATTCATCATTGCATATATTATAAGCCGCTTGAGTTTTATTATAAATATATGTATCTTATCTTTATGTTATGTTATTTATCTGTGGTGGGTAATGGTGTTCATCTCCATATTGTTTCATGTGCAAGTAACATATAAATCTATGATCGTTGCTTCTGTTGTCATACGACGAACCCTAACAGTTTGTTTTTGTTATTTTGTAAGTCGTTGGCCAATATAGTACCCATGTGGGTTAATGTAAATTTATGCTCGTATTGAGTCTTTTGTTGTATTTAGTTTCCATTTATATTTTCTGTACTATAAAGCAATGGCGTATCGAGGATGAGAATTTAGGGTGTGCCAAAAATATCATTGAACTAAAAACAATCCGAGCAATATATAGTTAAAATACATCAATACACTATTACAAAAAATGATATGTAGCAAACAATTCTTTCTCCACAAATGTGACTAAGCAATCATTAAACCATGGATTGGACATTTGATTTCCCAACTCATTCTTCACATATTTCATACTATAAAATACTCGCTTAACACTTGCGGTGGTCACCGATAATGACAAAACTAGCTTTAAAAACGTGTACACCAATCCAAATATTTTGTGTTTTTTGTACGCACTAGAGTCCTACATAGATCCGAGATACCACAAGTTAAGCTCTTTTCACATCATTATGATCATTTGGATGATAATTAATAATTAGAGTCCTATTTCCAGGATCCAACTCCAAATATGTCTCATTTATTAATGTTGTATTTGAAGAAGATAGATTAATTGATGAAGGGATTAAAGAATGTTCCTTCGGATGGTACCTCGGTTAGAGAAGCGAACAGAGATGCTTCAATTGTTATTTTATTTCCAATAAAAGAGCTACAAGACTTCGAAAATCGAGGGGCATGCGTAAAGAACTTGAACAACATCATGCTAAATCAATTTTATAAATCTAATAAACAATTCTAACAATTCTACATCAATTTAACAAATTAATTACATTTAAATCATTAATTTCTCAAATTTCAAACTAGATTTAATTTTTTTATTCTTTACCATTCACTCAATTGTTTCAAATTGATTTTAAAACCTGTGAAATTCTCTTTATAAATCAAAATATTTTTTCATAATTCCTCTTAAGTCAATTAGAGAAATCAATTAAACAATTCTAACCATTCTAAATCAATTTAACAAATTAATTATATTTATATCCTTAATTTCTTAAATTTCAAACTAGCTTTAAGTTTTCAAATTGATATTCAAAACCTGTAAAATTATCTTTATAAATCAAAGGATTTTTCATGATTCTTGTTAAGTCAATTAGATAAATAAATTAAACAATTCTAAATCAATTTAACAAATTAATTATATTTAAATCCTTAATTGTTTAAATTTAAAACTAATTTTAAGTTTTTTTTATTATTTTACCATTCAATGATTTGTTCCAAATTTATTTTCGAAACGTGTGAAATTATCTTTATAAATCAAAGGATTTTTCTTGAAAATATTACATTTTAAAATCAGAGAATTTTACTAATTCTTGAAATTGATTTTCAAAACCTCTGAAATTCTCTTTCTAAATCAAAGGATTCCATTGATTCTCAAATTGATTTCTTAACATACTTTGTAGAAAATACTAAAAGAACATTGACATAAGATAAATCATAGGATTTTTCTTTAAATGATTACTTTGTCTTTATAAATCCGAGATACTATAAATGAACAGGTATCGACGGCTGCTTCAGTGCTGCATTTTTTTTTATGTTTATAAGATAAAATGAACGATTTTGATTGAGCAGAAGAGGAAATAAGAGGCTATGCGTTTGAGGAGAGAGATATAGGTTGTTGGGGAGAGAGACAAAAGAGGGTTGCTGCGTTTTTGTATTTGTGTAGATTTAGGGTTTAATTGGGGGAAAAATAAGGAAGGAAAAAAATATTTGAGGAGAGAGATATGGGGAAACAAATGTTTGAGGAGAGAGATATGGGTTTTTGCGTTTGGAGATAGAGACAAAAGAGGGAAAATAAAGAAAAACAAATAGTTTGGGGTGGTCCAAGGTTCGAACTCTTGACGGCAAGAGTTAAAAAATAAAACTCTTACCACTATGCTAAACTTATTTTTAGAATTTGGGGTGGTCCATTGCATACATGGCCACCCCTTCAGATCCGCCCCTGCTTTAAAGTGGAATGTAATGACTCTTTGAGTCTTCAAAGTATGTATATATGACATAAGTGTTCATCTCCTTATTTTGTACTATATACGAACACCATCTTTTGTTTATAATGAAAATTAGAGCCTCTTAGGATCTTAGTGAGACATTCTAGTATCATAGCATTGGTTTGGTAGATTTTGTAGACTTTCTAGAAGTGAAATGACTAGGGAAAAGAACCATGAGCAATGGACAGTAAGAACATTGATGCGAGTCACATATATTTGTGGGGTGTTTGAATGCTATTTGTAAGCTAGATGATCAAACTGGTAATTAGAACCTTTGGACTTCATCCATTAATGACTTCAAAAATTATTGTTACACTAGTGAACTCAACGACCTTAGAGCCACATATTATTAATTATCTTGGTAAAACAAACAGCCAAATAACTACATCTCCTCTAAAATTGATACGGTTCTTGTTAACAGTAATTGGGATGAACCTTCCCCAATTCCTTTGTCCATTATGATTATCATCGTACCTATAACCAAAATTTCATTATTATTTTCCTAAGTACCCATATTTAGTTCGCCAAAAAACCATTTCGTCCTTTAACATGTGGAAATCCCATCCTGATTACTTCTCTATTGTTAATACTAACTGGCACCTTCATATGGATAAATACTTTGTGTCAATAATCCCACATAAACTTAAGAGTCTCCAATCCACTCACTCATACCTTAATAAAAAAATGTTCAACAACATAAAATGAAAATCTATTTATGCTAAAACTCTTATTCTTCAAGCCCAACACAGTATGGCAAGTGACCCCCTCAACCCCTCTCTCATTGAGGCTAAAATCGCGACTCTAAAAACTTTATCCTCGTTGGCCACGCGAAAGTACTTATTTAAACAAAATTCCCATAAAATATGGCTTAAGTTGGGAGACCGTATATCTAAATTCTTCCATAACAATATTAAAGCACGTATTTTCAGAAATAAAATCATTTCTATAATTAATCCACTTGGGAACACATGTTCCTCTTCTCATGGGAACTCTCTTCACTAAAATATTTGTGTGTCAAGAATCCCACAAATTACCCCGTGCTTGATAAAATTAGAAGGCTTATCACATCTAAGCCAAACAATGCAGATAAATCTCATATAATTCAACCAGTAAGAGATGACGAGATCAAAAAAATTACTATTTAGTATTGATAGTAATAAATCTTGGGGCCTTAATGACTACAACTATAGTTTCTTTAAGTCTTCCCATGCTGCCATTGATACAAATATTTGTAAAGGGGTCCATCACTTCTTTCTCCATAACCGCATGAAGCCTAGCTCGAATAAAACCCTAACTACTCTTATCCAGAATTCTGACAACCCTTTCTTCCCTTCCAATATTAGGCCCATTGTCTGTTGCAATGTGATTTAAAAAGTCAATTCCAAAATCCTCTTTTGAAAAATAATAAAAAAATTCATTCCCTCGTTGATTGACCCATCCCAATCAGCCTTTATTTGAGGCCGCAATATTTCTGATAATATTCTCTTTTCGTAGGAGTTGCTCCAGGATTGTAACACTAACATGAAATGTCCTTGATAGACTCTAAACATTTACCTTATGAAAACCTTCGACAATAGCAGTTGGTGTCTCCTGCTAGATGTCCTCAATGTCATAAATTTTCCTGATTATGGTTGGTTGGATTATACAATTTATATCCATTCTCACATACTCTTTTAATAGCAACGATAACTCATTCGACTCTGTCAAAGGTAAAAGAGACCTCAAAAAATGAGACTTAATCTCCCTCTTTAGTTTTGTCCTAATTATGCAAGTCCTCTTGAGTATTCTCAACGAAAAAAGTTAACACTGGTGAGGATAATTTTCAACTGAGGGTAATTTTGTCTACAGTTTTGTGATGTTTCAAAGGTGTTTCAAAGGTATTTAATGCTTAAGTAGTTTGTAGCGAGAGATTTGAGCTACCTGGTTGTATTAAATGTTCATTACCCTCATTAATCAAAGTGGTTGGGTATTTATACCCTTAATTATGTGCCACATGGGCTTTCGGGTCATACTTATGAATTCGGGTCGAGTTCAAAAACTCATTAGTTATTAAGCATGTAGGTAATTAGCTTAGTCATTACGTGATTTAGTTTTTAATACATTTGTCTTGTTCGGATGGTTCAGTGGGTGGCTTTTGTCCGAATTGCCCCTGTCCGGTTCCCACAGTGAGTGGTGAGAAAATCCAGACTCATCAAACACCCCTCCTTTAATTTTCATTGGTATTTTTATAAGCTCAAAATAAATAATCTATATTTGTAGATGACCTAATGATTTTCTATTCTGCTAATAGAAAATCCATCAACCTTGTTAAAGAAGAGCTTTAGGATTTTCGAGTCCTCTCGGGCCTTCCTCTCAACTCAAATAATAGTAAATGTTTCCTCTCTAGGGGTCGATTCATCATTTCATTATTGTATCTTTGGGATTTGATGAAGTTTACCTTCCTGTTCATTAATTAGACGTATCTCTTATCACCTCCCAACTTTTCTTAGAATGACTATCGACCTCTATTTAATAAGATCACTAACCGTATGAACACTTGGACCTCCAAACACCTATCCTACGTTGGGAGGCTTGTACTAATTAAGGCTTCATTGTTTATTATATAAATTTATTGCTCTTCTATATTTATCCACCTTATCATTATCCTTAAGGACCTTGCCCATTTGTTTTGGAGATTCCTTTAGTCGGGTCCTAAGATAAAAATATCTTGCCCCAATGTTTCTTGGTCTGAGATTACCTTTTCCTCACAGGAGGGTTGCCTTGAGATATTAAACCTTAGAGTCTAGAATCAGACAACCATCTTTTAGTGTTGTGGTCCATTTAGAACGCCAAATTATTCTCAATCTGGTGTAACTTGGTATTTACCGAAAAGGTAAATGATAAAACTTTATGGAACCTCTTAAGTGGCTCTATTCCTAACAGGTGATGAAGATATATTATTAATTAAATATCTCTTACCGCCCCAATCTACAAGGAAGATTTTGCCAACGACCTCCCCACTTCCCTCTGGTATGAGCCATAACATTTTTCTAATTTGTTGGTTCACCGCTATGGTTATATAATTATCCGTTATTCTAGAATGCGAATCAATAACATAGTTTCTAATATTATTAATAAAGACTCTTGGAATTGACGCACTCAACTCTGATCTTGCCGAAGGTCTCCTTAATCCCATATTTCAAACATTGGTGCCAAATATTACATTGTATACGAATAAAACCCTCACCATTTTCTTGAATGATCCTTTTCCTAGCAAGGCCTCTTCTTCAAGTAAAATAACTGGAAGATTTTTTATTTGTTTATAGGTTGATAAGAATAAAATATTTGACAAACTGCTTGTATCAATCAGGATTATTCACGTTTCATTGTCTTCAATGGATGCTCCTGTCACCATAACATTCATGTTTCTTAATATTTTTCCCTTAGGTAATCCTCATAAAGAAAATCAAAGGAGCAATATTCTGATACAAATATGTGGATATTTTCCCTTATAATTGAGTTGTTCGACTATGAAAATGTCTTTTTCTCGAGGAGCTTGATGGTGCAGTTACAGTCTCTCGCCCAAAAGTGGTTAAAGATTCAAAGTATTTACACAGATCGGACACTATTGATGTTCTTTCTTTTATCACTCCAACTTGATTCTGATCTGGATCGGGTTTGAAGTACTCTAAATTTACATCAAATCATTCCAGAATTATCATAATATTCTCTTGTTTAGATGTTTCTGATGTGGAATTAATCTGACTTATAGAGAGAAATAGTATAAACTAACTTTTAGAGAGAGAATGTCAAGAAGTGAAAAATAGTTTGATCACAAGTCACAATCCATTTCATATCAGCCTTGGCCGCTATATATAGGCGCAATATGTTAAGTTTAACAGAGTTTGTTACATAAAAGGTCTTATTGCATTATTGCCCTTTACTTTAACATAAAAGTCTAAATCTCCCTCAATAACTATATAACTTATCATACATTATTTATTACATTTTGGGCCTCAATACCATATTTCCTTATTAGTAACCACCTTAGTTCTTATGAAATTACGTGAATAAGAACTAACTGTCATCGGAAATAATTGGTAGTGAAGAAAAATCCCTTCAGTTAGAACTCGAACTGCCTTAAGTTTACTGTCTCCATATTTCTGGAAAAATCTCGTCCTCGAATGGATGCAAAAAAATTTCAATGCTTCGGTCATTTTCATATGAAGATATTTTCTTCTAACACTTATAAACGTTTGAAGTGGAAATTGAATAGGTGATGATGCCCTAGGCACTAGGTCTGCCACTAGGCCTATCATTTAGCAGGTGTCAAATTCTCTTTTACGCAACCTTTTGGAATTCTACCCAAACGTTCGAAGTGGAAATTGAATAAGTGATGATACCCTAGGCACTAGGTATGCCATTAGGCCTATCATTTAGCAGGTGTCAAATTGTCTTTTTCGCAAACGTTTGGAATTCTACCCAATTATCTTCTCCACCTATTTCATTTCCATATCCCTTAGCTTTTTCCATAAATACCTCTTTGCATTATATTTTTCTTCACAAAACATTTTTAGAGTGAAAGAGAGTCTAATTGTTCTTGATATTTCTTAGCTACCTTCATTTGAGTCTTAAAATTTAAAGCTATCTTCGTCAGAAAAATTGAATTCACCTCCCATCTTTTAAGTTTGTTTATGAGAAATCATCCAAAAGTTAAAAATCCAAAAGCCAAAATTCCCAGAAATTCATCCTTCCCAGATAAACAGAAAACACTCTTTGGATCATATGAATATAGAGCAGCTGGATTGATAAGCAACGCCCCTCAGTGATTATCCACAGAGACAATACATTAGGTAATTTTGATCTGAGTCGAATTCCTCCTTCCTTTTCAAATTCTTCTCATCGAGAGGAGAGCCAATCTTCCAAAACTCAAACACCGAAAATGCCTTGAATTTCACCATATCTAACTAGATCATCACCTCGAATCATTTGCCAACTAACCCAAACCAAATCTTCTTTGGAGATAAGAAGAAACTCATTTTCTAGTTAATACCGAGTGCCCTCATCCATTGTGCAAGGAAACCCTTCTAGTTTATTCGAACACTCAGCTTCCTCAAACCCTTAAAGGAAAAACCTTCATAGCTATGGGGATGAAGCTGAACACACTTTGAATCCTACATCCTCTTCTCCTCCCCTGAGGGAAGTTGTTGATACAGCTGCAGAGTCTCAACCAAAATCCTTCAAGCCTGATACATAAGAAGATGTTTCAAAGGAAACAAAAAGTGTGAAACTGATGGGTCTTCCTAAAACAAAAGCACCAAGGAGAAGGAAAGAAAAATCTCATGTTGAGCTCTCTGAAGATCTGGCTGCTTCAGTTGGTGAGAACTTGAAACCACTCAACCCCGAATATAAATTTGTACTAAAAAATGTTCCATATATTTAATATCCAGATTCTCAGGTTGTATCCTTACAAAAACAATAGGGAATGCTATATAATATTGTGTTTCGACTTCCAAAATGAGGAGATATTCCACTTCAATGTGGAAAGGATGATCTAGTAGTGTACGTATAGATTATCAAATGGGTCTTCAGTTTCCGTTAGATCCAATGATTGTATAATACTTTGAAGTCCTCGACCTTTGTCCAACTCAAGCTACTCCCAACCAATGGTTCACCCTTTTATCGATTATAATGGCTGGCAGACTTGCTCCCCTAATTCCTCTGTCTGTCCGCAATCTCATCGCCTTGACCAAGATTTTGAATGGCATGTCGTACCCTTCTACTATCTCACACTTGATGATGATCTGAAGATAGTCAATGACTTACTCATGGCTGAAAAATTTTGGAATAAAAAATTTGTATTCATATCAGGGGCCAGGGAAAATTGAAAGGAAATTTCACAGTAGAACCCATCAAAACTCAACATCATTTGGAGAAATAATAGTACGCTGCTTCTCTTTTTCTTTTTTATTTCAATTATCTGGTTTTATTCGTTTGCTTATTTTTTGCATTGTATCCCAGAAATTCTGAGGCGATATAAGATTCATTAAAAAGATGTTAAGGATATTTTTTCAAAGCTGGCAACATGGGCGGAAAAAGAGTGAGGCAAAGATAACCATTCAGCTTTCTTGCCCATTAATTTTATTAACAGTCGCTTGTGGCGAATCAAATTGGGAACTGATTTCCCCGAAATCCGATGGAACCTCCAAACCCAATTCTGGCTGTGAAAAGAATAGTGGCACTTGATGGTAAGGTGTTTGTTCCAGTTTGGAATAGGTAAGAAAGTCATCTTCCCCTCAAATAAAAAAAAAGGAAAAAGAATAAAAAAGTAGCTAACACATTTGGTGCTAGCCCGTCAAAATATTTGACGATGCAACCACAATCAAAGAGAAATGCCATAGGAAAAATCCTCCCCACCATTGTAGAAGGAGAAGAGGTTGAGCCTTCCCCAAAAATAAAGAAGAAAACTGCATCGAAGAAAAATAAGAGCACGTCTAAAACGTCTCCACAAAAAAAAGGAAAAAAAAAGGTGTGCAAACTGCTCAAGAGATGGTCTCTTCCGAAGCTGATGCAATCATTATGGTGGAAGATCAATGGCAAAAAGCAGATAACAAAGAAAAAGACATATAAAAAGGAGAGACTTTCATAGACAATGATCGAGGAGATGATTACTTTAATCCTCATAGCTTCATCAACATCGATCAATCTCAAGAGCTTTCCATAGATGAAGATCCATACGTCCCAAAGGCTTTGGGACCAACTGCAGCATTATGGTGAAAGAACTGCTTCTATTATTCCCGATGTAACTTCGCCAAAGATCTCTCTGCCTCCATCTTCCTCCGCTTTTATGCCTTACCCTAGTCCAGTATTCATACCTACCGAAGAGCTGTGCACAAGAAAGAGACATAAGAGCTCAATACTTCTCACAAAAATGAGATAAAACAGTTTAAATCTAAGCATGCTCAAGACTTATTTGAGGAGACGAAAAAATACTTTACTCTTCAACTTTCACTAACCTTCTTTGTGAAATTCATACCTCATTTCCAAAGGCTGATCTTTCAAACTTCTGGGAACTTATTCCCATTGAAAATCGTCCCAGCAAAGCCTTTGATTATGTACCTACTTCTTCGTCCGAAGAGATGCAATTTGAGAACAATGCGTCTGTCCAAGAGGAATCTACCGAAGAAAATTCGGACGATAAATATCGTTTTTTTTAATCTGTCATCCAATTTTTGTTAGATGGACTTTGTTGAATGCTATTTGACTTAACATTAAAAATGTTTTGTGTGTCATCAGATTAATGCAATAGTATTTTATTTGTCTTAATATTTCTATTATTCTTTATTTATGAGGCATGTTTACTTCGAACAATTATACTGATTACAATGAACCTTCGACTTTCACACTTTTAACATAAATCGTGTTTAAAACAACGTAGCCAAAGCGCATGATTGGATGCCTACGATGTCGAGTTTGCCCAACATGAATAGATTATCGGAGAGACGAAACCATACATTGAAGGATATGGTAAGAAGTATGATTAGTCATTCAACATTACCTATATCACTCTGGGGAGAAGCAATAAAATGTGCGACCTACCTGCTTAATAGAGTTCCGGCGAAAGCAACTACTAAGACAACTTATGAACTTTGGATTGGGCGTAAACCTATTTTAAAACATTTACATGTTTAGGGATGTCCAGCTGAAGCGAAGCCTTATAGGCCGAATGAAAAGAAATTGGACTCCAAAACGGTTAGTAGTTATTTCATCGGATATCCCGAGCACAGTATGGGTTTTAAGTTTTATGATCCTTCCACAAAGAATATATTTAAGATGGGTACAGCGAAATTCTTTGAGGATATAGAGTTTGGGGGGGGAAGAATTTAGTAACGAACATTCATTTTTAGGAAGAATCAGTAGAGATTCATGAAGGTTCTAACAATGATACTATAGTGTCAAATGATGATATGGTAATTAGAAGGCCAATCATCACTTCAGATTCGTTAGAACATATAGATACTCAAGATGATGTTAATCTTCCTTCTATGGATGTTGTTCCAATGGAGCAAAATGAAGTTGTCCAAGAAGAACAAACTCTACCTCCTCAAGAAGTTCAAGTGCAAAATGAAGAAATTATGCCTATGCGTAGATCTACTAGAGAAAGAAAGAGCGTTATATCTTCAGACTATATAGTGTATCTTCAAGAACATGAAGAATTTTATGGTTCAACAAGAAAACGATATTTTAAGTGTTCGTGAAGCCATGAAAGTTCTGATTCTCACTTATGGATTAAACCAATGAATGAAGAGTTTAAACCAATGCAAGATAACGCGGTATGGGAGCTTGTTCTATTACCTGAAGGAAAGAAGCCGATTGGGTGTAAATGGATTTTTAAAACCAAACGGGATTCTAAGGGTAATGTGGGGAGGCATAAAGCGCGACTTGTAGCTAAGGGTTTTACTCAACGTGAAGGGATTGACTTTAAAGAAACCTTTTCTCCAGTTTCTTCGAAGGAGTCTTTTTGGACAATCATGGCATTAGTTGCATACTTCGACCTTGAACTCCATCAAATGGATGTAAAGACCGCTTTTCTTAATAGAGACATTGAGGAAACGATCTATATGTTACAACCTGAAAACTTTATCTCCGGTGATACAAAGTCGACGGTATGCAAACCAAAAAAATCTATTTATGGTCTCAAGCAAGCGTCTCGACAATGGTATCACAAATTCCTTGAAGTTATTGTCTCATTTGGTTTCGAGATAAATTCAGTGGAGGATTGTGTGTATCAAAAGTTCAGTAGGAGTAAATTCATATTTCTAGTGTTGTATGTTGATGACATATTATTGGCCACGAACGATAAGGAATTGTTACATACGACCAATAAATTTATTTCGGACAAATTTGATATGAAAGATCTTGGTGATGCATCATTTGTGTTAGGAATTCAAATTCATAGGAATCGATCCCATGGAATTTTGAGTTTATCACAAAAGGTGTATATTGAGAGTATGTTACAACGTTACGGGATGACTAACAACAAAGGAAAGGAAACCCCTATATCAAAAGGTGAAAAGTTTAGCCTTAAGAAATGCCCAAAAACAAAACTTGAGATTGAGGAAATGCAAAAGGTTCCATATGCTTTGGCTGCTGGAAGTCTGATGTATGCTCAAGTTTGAACACGGTCAGATATTGCTTTTGTGGTGGGTGTGTTAGGGAGATACGTAAGTAATCCTGGGACGGAATACTGAAAAGCAGTCAAAAGAGTTCTTCGGTATTTGCATCAAACAAAACATCACAGGTTAACATATAAGAAGTCAGATAAATTGGAAGTCATAGGGTATTCCGACTCGGATTTTGCTGGATGTGAGGATTCTCGTCGTTCAACCTCAGGCATTATATTCCTTTTAGCGGGAGGTGCAATATCATGGAAAAGTATTAAATAAACACTCATTGCATATTCCACTATAGCTACGGAATTTGTTGCTTGTTTCGAGGCATCCAATCATGCGCTTTGGCTACGAAATTTTGTCATGAGACTGCGAATCATAGAGGGGATAGAAAGACCCCTTAGATTATATTGTGACAACAACTCGGAAGTTTAGTATTCAAACAGTAATAGGAGCTCGATTAAGTCTGGTGTGGATAAAAATAGCCTGAGGGTAGGCTAGTAATTTTAAGTGGAGTTTCAGGGTGGTGTATGGGTGTTTCAAGGTGGTGTATGGGTGTTTCAAGGTGGTGTATGGGTGTTTCAAGGTGGTGTATGGGTGTTTCAAGGTGGAGAGATAATTAAGCAGCTTGGTAGCAGTTAATTTTCATTACCAGAAGTTAATGCTGGTGGTTGAGTATTTATAGTGTGATGTTTGGGCCCTTATGGGCTTTCGGGTCAAGTTTAATGGACCCGGGTCATGTTTAAAGACCCATGAGTTCTAAGCAGGAGGACAGGTAGCTTAGTCAGGAAGTGTTTAGGTTTTTTAGTACTTTTGTCATAGTTCGAACAACTTTAGGCTCACATTGTTTCGAAGTGATCTGTCCGGTCCAAATGATCTGTCCGGTATTCGAGAGAATTTACACTGACCTGTCCTTCCGGGGAGATGTCCTGGATTCGGACTCATCAGGAGCCCCTTTTTTAGGTGTTTGAGCAAGTGTCCTTGTCAAAGAACTAAAAAACTGTCCGATTACAGGAAGTGGTTCTTAATTCGGAGAGAGTTATGGGTATACCCGGACAGGTCAAACTTTACGAATTCCAAACGGTTTTTGCCAGAGTTAATGGGACACGTGTCACTCCCTGATTGGTCATTCCAGCCGTTTTTTCACCTTGAATTTCGCACCACCTTCTTTAACAAGTTACCTCTTTAATTGCCAATAATGACATCAGCGCCGCCTTTTAATCATTGCCCAACTTTTCGGATTCTCCTAGGAATCAACTTCCTTTTTTTTTACATTTACTATAAATTCTCATTCATTTTTCACTGTCTCACTATCTCTTTCAAATTTCACTCTGCATTTTCACCCAGAGCTTTATCTCTCTAGAACGAAAATTTCCTTGGCTGTTTTATGTTTACAGCAAGAACAGCTTTGATCAAAGGCGGTTGGCTCAATCTTTCGGAGTTGGAGAAAGCACAAAGGGTCGAGAAGGAGAAACGACTAGCAGCAGGGCTACCATCGTCGCCTGTTGAGAAACCAACCTCCTCTGTTGCAGAATCTGATAGAGGCTCATCCTCTTCCAAAGGTACCAAGCCTAAAAAGCTCTTTCAATCCACCCTTTCTCCCATAGTATCTGGCTCTTCAGTTCAAGAGTCAATCCCTACTGTTGAACCGGGAGTTACTGCTACAAGTGTTAGGAAAAAATCGTCTTTTATTGCCATGGGGTCTGACTCTGACCATTCCCCGAAGAAATTAGTCATCAAGAGGCCAAGCCGGTTAGTTAAAGGGCTAACCTCTAAAAACACTCCCTCAAAATCGGGGGCAAAAAATAATGAAACTGGGTCTGGGGCACCCATTAGAGCTCCTCGGGAGAGGCTGTCCGGTCCGGAGGCCAGCAGCCCAGTAACCCCCAAAGAATCTTCTGCCTCAGAAACTCAACTTGAGGTGAGAAGTCAAATTAACACGGGCAGCCAACAGTCCGGAGGCGCAGCTATGCCAAGCTTCAATCCTCCCCAGACTACTTCTACAGAAGCTCCCCCAACAATTATGGAGGAGAGAATGGAGGACTCCACTGAGGAGGTCCGATTTGAGTCCGAGTCCTCCGGACAAGCTGATACTGCTATTGTTGTTGCCAAGAAGGGCAAGGAAAACTTATATCTGAGGCATCCGGACCTGCCGGAGAGCCTTGAAGGGAGAGTGGGGCCATGCTTTCATAAAGTTGAGCTCAAGTATCTCTTGGCCTTGTTGAAGACCAAGTATGCGTTCATCCATACTTCAGATCTGGGTAGATTGCGCACAAAGTGGGGGATCCCTGAGAGCGTAAAGATAAGGATTCCCATCGATTCGAAGACCCCGATGGATTGTAAAAGGAATGAAATAGTCTTCTTTACGGAACTATTCAACTGGGGACTCAGGTTCCCACTGGACCCGGAGATAGTGCGCTACTTTCACTTGGTCAAGCTCTGCCCAACACAGCTAAGCCCCAATGGATGGTTTACCTTAATGTCATGTATCATGGCATCTAGGTTATCTGGGATCCCTCTTCCCATGGAAGAGTTCGCAGCAGTGGCCAACCTGTGCAAGCATCATCAGTTCCCTTTCTACCATTTCAACATGGGGAACGACCTTAAAGCTGTTGATGATCTCCTGGAATCGGAGGGTAAGTGGAGGAGCCAATTCTGGTTTGTCAGTGGCTCATGGGAAAATGGTAAGAGAATCAAGGCCGGAGAGAATCCAAGCCTTCTCAGGAGTAGATGGAGGAGTGACCGTAAGTTTTTTCACTTTAAGTTTCTGTTCGAATCTCTTTTTTTTTTTAAGTTAAGTTTGTACTAACCAATTTCTCTTTTGTTTTAACAGAGTTGCCAAAGGAGTTCGGGGACTACCTGAAGGCCGGACAGACTACATGCGGTAAAATTAACGCTTGGGCCGCAGAGAACTGGGAGAATCGGTTCCACAAGGCCTTCACTCCTGGAAACTTAGCAAGGTCTCACCTGTGGAACACCACAGGTCGAAGAGACCTAACTTGGGAGGAGTTCACCACCCAACCTGATGAAGACATCGTGCTGAGAAGGTCCCACGAACTGGATGGGACTCTCTATCTGCATGCCCGGGCCAAAGCCCCAAGCAAAATGAAGGGCAAGAAGAAGAAATGCAGGAAGGTAGTAGGTGATACTGAGAAGGAGGCCCCGACAGACCCAGAGGGACTGGCCCAGGTTCAAATTGACGCAGCCCTTTTACACGTGGTGGAGCAGGAGAGCGAAAAGCAGGAAGTAAACCTCCCAAAACCTCCAAGGGCTTCCAAGAGGACTCGCAAGCAAGCAAGTGAAGGTGCTGACAGGGAAGCCAAGAAGAAAAAGACTTCACAAGGAGATGAGATTGCTCTCCAGGATCCGGAGCCCTCTTTCCCTACTGACCCAACATTGGCCGAAGAGATCCCAAAGGACTTTCAAGAAGAAATTCCAAAGGAATTCCATACAGATGAAGTTGAGGGGGGAGAGCTTAACTTGGATGAAATGGACATCACCGGTCTGGGTGGACTTGGTGAATATTTTCTTGGCCTGCCCAGAGACGAGTTCGCAGGGCCCTACATCCCTCCGAGTAGCTCCAACACAGTCAATTTTAACGGTAAGACTTTCATGGTTTCTAGCGAGAAGGATATTATAGCCCATTCTCTACTTAGCAATGTACAGCCAGTACTCACTTTGGAAAGGCAAGTCCGGAGTCAAGCAGACACTATCAAAGACCTCAAGTCTGATAAGGAAAAGCTGTCCGGAGACCTCCGTACTGCCACCACCAATGCTGACTTGCTTAAGGAAGCAAATGAGGAGCTGAAGAGGAAGCAAAATGAAAGCAACACAAAAGTTTCCACCCTAGAAGAAACCATAAAAGATCTTCAGGATAAGCTGTCCGGACTGGAGAAGGACCTGAAAATCTCAAGGGGAGAAACTGCAGCGAAGGAGAAGCTCATCACCAACCTGACCACTAACAAGATCGCTTTAGAGAATGCAGTGACTCAGGCTGCTGAAGAAAAGGCTGCTTTGGTGAGGGACCAAGAGGCCACAATCAAGGCCAAGATCAACGCCTATGCCAGGGAGATGATACAAAGCGAGGAGCTAATGATTCAAAGGGTGAAGTCTGATATGGTTCTCCTGTTCCACGAAAAATTCCCGAAGAGGAGACTGGGGGGATTATGGCGTTATGTGGATGATGATGACCTTCCCTTTTATACTATGGTTGACGAGGGATATTCCAGTGAGTCCTCGTCTGATAATGAAGAGGAAACCGGAGAGAGCCCAGGTGAAGAAGAGATTGATCCCAAGGGCAAGAAGATAGTCGAAGAGAGGAGCGACATCAAGGGCAAGAAAGCAGATGAGTGCGAGCCATCTTCAAAGGCTCAACCTTAACTTATAATTTATTCTGTTTATCTTTTATTCGAACTAATGTCCTTGGAAGGCCAAGGCCCTCTTTTTGTGATGGTGTCCGTATTATTCGGACAGATTTTTTGTACTGTGCCCAAACTTGTTCAAAAAGTCCTTGGAAGGCCAAGGCAATTTTAAGTTGTTGAATGAATGTTTTTATTCTGCTCAACCATCCTCTTCTTTCATTATTTGTTTAAATAGCTAGAGTTTAAGTAGTTTTATTGTATTGTGAGAGTATTAAGACTCTCCGGCTAGAATTTAAATAGCCCTTAGATCTTTTAGTCCGGGTAGTATGATAAGAGATAAAATTTTGAAAATACTTAGAGAATTTTGAAGAAGGCACCAAATTTTATTGAAAGCTCTCCGTGCCACCGAAGAGGGGAAGGTATGCCCCCAAATATTTACATGGATGTTTAAACAAGTAAATATTTACACAGATGTTATTCCAAGTACATTCGAAGGTGTTCAATATTCCAAAGGTGAGTTAAAACCCTGCCATCTTTGTCTTCCAACCAATAAGTCCCAGGCTTGATTCTTTCAACCACAGTATACGGACCCCAGGTTGGGGCCAGCTTTCCGAATAGATTTTCCTTAGTGTGCAAGAAAACTTTCCTTAATACTTTATCTCCTGGTTGAAAATCTCTCCTTTTAACCTTAGAAGCAAACCTGCTTCTCATCAAGCCCTGATAGTGTGCAACTCTAAGATGAGCTTTAACCCGTCTTTCTTCGATCAAATCGAGTTGATTTCTAATTGCCATCTCATTAGCATGTCCGGAGAAGTTATGAACACGAAAAGAAGGGAGTGTCTTCTCTATGGGGGCTACTGCATCCATTCCATAGACCAAGGCAAAGGGGGATTCTTGTGTTGCAGCCCCAGGTGTTGTCCGGTAGGCCCACAAGACTTCTTGTAGATAACTAGGCCACTTCCCAGCAGCCCCTTCCAAATTTTTCTTTAAACCGGACAGTATTGTTCTATTAGCCACTTCAACTTGCCCATTGGCTTGTGGGTGGAAAGGTGAAGAAAAGCAGTGCTGAATACCCCTTGAGGCACAGAAGCTTTCCATTTCTCTGTTGTCAAACTGTGGCCCATTGTCTGTTGTTATCTTCTGTGGGACACCGAATCTGCAACATATGTTGGACAGAATGAATTTTATGACAGCTTTCGAGGTTGTCCCTGCCAGGGGAGCTGCTTCTACCCACTTTGAGAAGTAGTCAATGGCCACAATTATAGTTTTACGCCCTCCGGACACCACAGGGAGAGGCCCAACCAAGTCCAATCCCCATCGAGCAAAAGGGATGGGCTCAGAAATTGACTCCAAGGGAATGGCTGGTACATGAATTTCATTGCTGTACCTCTGGCATGGGTCACACCTTCTTACCAGCTCCTTAGCATCTTTCATGATTGATGGCCAATAGTATCCGGAGAGTAACACTCTTCTTGTTAAAGCTCTGAATCCACAATGGGCTGATCCCTCACCATCATGCAATTCGGAGAGGACCACTTGTGACTCATCATCCCCTAAGCAACGTAGGAGGGGTTTACTATAGGATTTTTTGTACAACACTTCTCTCAACATAATGAAACCACGAGCCTTGTGTTTCAACGTTCTGGCTTGTGACTTATTTGAAGGCATAATACCATCGGACAGATATTGTATGAGAGGAGACCTCCAGTCTTGAGGCCGATTCACTTGTATTTCAAAAACTTCCTCTTTTCCACCCTCACCAAGTTCAATAGAATGGCTTTCAAGCACATGGATCCATGGGTAGGACTCCGTATATGCTATTGTTGCCAATGAATCTGCTAGCTCATTTTCTGCCCGGGGGATGTGCTCATAGACAACAGCTTTAAACTTTAACGCTTCATTTTTTAGGAGGAGTAAATACTTGACCAATTGTTCCTTTCTAGCCTCTGATAGGCATAAGGCATGGTGGACAAGCAACTGGGAGTCACTTAGTAGCTTGACCCTTTTAGCTCCACAGATATAGGCCAACTTTAACCCAGTTATGGCTGCTTCGTACTCAGACTCATTATTAGACGCCCTGAAAGCAAAACAAATAGCTTGGTACATGTTGTCCCCGTAGGGGGAAGTGAGACATATTCCTGCCCCAGATCCCATGGTACTAGATCCTCCGTCTGTTCGGACAATCCACACTTTCTTGTCTTTTGAATCAGTAGGTTGCTCTGAATCCCTATCAGAGTGGAATTCAACCAGAAAATCAGCCACAGCTTGGGCTTTTACTGCTGTCCGGGGAGCAAAGTCTATGTCGAAGTCCCCCAACTCTACTGACCACTTTGTCATTCTGCTTGAAATGTCTGCTTTTTGAAGGACATTCTTTAAAGGGAAAGATGTCCGGACAACGATAGGATGAGCCTTGAAATAGGGCCTCATTTTTCTTGCAGCTATCACCAAAGCCAATGCCAGTTTTTCGAGTTTCAAGTAACGCCTCTCAGCATCAATCAAGCTTTTGCTGATGTAGTACACTGGGTGAGGATGCCCATTGACCTCTCTTACTAATACTGCACTGATGGCACAACTTGAAACAGCCAGATACACAAAGAGAGTCTCCCTATCAACTGGTTTGAACAAAGTTTTGGGAGAGGAAAGATGTTTCTTGATTTCATTGAATGCTTCATCACACTGTGGTGTCCATTCAAACCCCTTTGCACCCTTCAAGGTTTGAAAGAATGGAGCACACCTGTCCGAAGACCTGGAGATGAATCTGTTCAAGGCAGCCAATCTCCCCGTTAATCGCTGTACTTCTTTAATGTTTCGAGGAGGCTCCATCTGGAATAAGGCATCGAGTTGGTCCGGGTCAGGCTGTATTCTATGCTCACTTATGATATACCCTAAGAATTTCCCAGACTGCACTCCGAACACACACTTTTCAGGGTTTAATTTTAAATTCACCTTTGCTAAGTTGGCAAAAGTTTCTTGGAGGTCGGACAAGTGCAACTGCTCATCCACACTTTTTACCATCATATCGTCAATATAAACCTCCATATTTCTTCCAATTTGATTAGCAAATGCCTTGTTAACTAACCTTTGATAAGTAGCCCCAGCATTTTTCAAGCCAAAAGGCATCACCTTGTAGCAATGTAGACCCCTATCAGTGACAAACGTGGTGTGCTCTTGATCTTTTGGATCTACTTGGATCTGATTGTACCCGGAGAAGGCATCCATGAAGGAGAGCAGCTTGTTCCCAGAAGTAGAGTCTACTAACTGATCTATCCGGGGAACCGGATACAAATCCTTCGGGCAAGCTCTATTGAGGTATGTGAAGTCAATACACATACGCCATTTGCCATTCTTCTTTTTCACCAAGACAGGATTGGCAGTCCACAAAGGATAATGAGATTCTTTAATATGCCCCATCTTTGTGAGTCTGTCAACCTCTTGCACTATGACATCAGCCTTTTCTTTTGAGAAAGCTCTCCTCTTTTGTACCACTGGTGCCACATCCCTCCGGACAGATAGGTGATGAGAAATCACCTCTGATGGAACTCCAGTAACATCAGCATTGCACCAAGAAAAAACGTGCTGATGGTCTTTCAAGAATTTCAACATCTCTTCTTTCAACATTGGTGGCATTTTGGACCCAATCTTGACACTTTTTCCTTCTTCCAAGCAGTGCGTTTCAACCTCTTCAATCGGAATCAACACTCCAGGGGTCTCTCTGGGGTCATCAATTTCACCCTCACCCCCAGAAAGGCCCTCAAACTGCTATTGATTATTTATACGGACTGCCCCCAGCGTTCGTGGAGCCAAGGCAGTGGCATAGCATTCTCTTGCAATCTTTTGGCTGCTCCGGACAACCCCAACCTGTCCCTGAACAGCATACTTTAAACACTGATGGACTGTCGAAGCCACTGCATGCATCCTAGAGAGCCAAGATCTCCCTAGAATAGCATTATAGCAAGTGGGACAATCCACCACAATGAAGAGTATTCTAACCATTTTCTTGAAAGGGCCCGTGCCCAATAATACTTCTTCTTCAAACTCCCCGATCACATCGGCTGAGCTGCCCGTGAAGCCCACGATTGATCTGTCCGACTTCTGAATCACAGCTGGATTTTTCATTTTCTTGTAAGTGTTTAGAAAAAGGATATTGGCAGAGCTTCCAGTATCCACCAGAATTCACCTTATCTCATTGCCCCCTATAGATGCTCCTATGACAACAGCATCCTCATGAGGGCCAGCAATATCTCTCAAATCATCCTCATCGAAGACTATGAATGGGAATGAGTTTGGTGATTGATAGGATGTCATGCCTCCTTCTAGCTGGGAGGCTAAGTTATGAACATGCCTCTTTCTTGAAGAAGCAGTAGGAGCAGTCATTGTGTCCCCTCCGAAAATCGTCAGTGACTCGAAGAATTTAATGAGCCCGGAGACTGTCTTAGAAAAATCCTCTATGGCACCCACCTTATTTCGTGTTGGATCAGGATCCAAGTATTCAGATTCCACATCAAACCTTTCAACTATTACCATGGCCCCCTCCGGGGCAGCATTACTTGGACCAACCCGGTGAGTGTTGTCAGGCCTGGTGCCTCCTCTTCTTTTAACGTATGCACCCAACTTTCCCCTTTCAATCAAGTTTTGTACTTCTTGTTTCAATGCTATGCAATCATCAGTGGTATGGCCAATATCATTGTGGTATTGGCAAAAGGAGTTGTTACGAAGTTCTCGGGGAGACTGCAAGGTTGCTGGTCTCCGGTAGTGTACCTCATCTTTTGTTTTATCGAAAATAGTTGCCACACTTTCTTTGAGTTCTGCAAACCACTCCGGTTGGACCCATGACCCCCTTTTGTTTCTTGATTGCTGACTTTGAGCAGAAGCTGCTGGCTGAGACTGAGCTTTTGCCCTACCATGCCCCTGTCCGGTTTCTCTGGCTTTATTCCCGGACTGGTTTTGATTTGGAGTTGGTGCCACCGGGGTGGATCTTACCTGTCTGTGCACCCTGGTATTTTTTGTTTCATAAACGTTTATTTGCTTGCCAACTTGATTTAGCAATCCTCCCCAGGTCATGGCTTTCTTTCTGGTCACCGAATCAGCCAGGTTGCCTGGGTTCAAACCTTGTCTTAGGGATGCTATTGCCACATGTTCGAAGCAATCAGCCAACCCATTCTTTGTGTTCACAAAACGACTTATGTACTCCTTTAATGAATCATTTGGTTCCTGGGCGCAATGGATTATGGTGTCTCCATTACCCTTCAGCTCCTTACTCCCCACAAACTGCCTTCGAAAGGCCACCCAAAAAGTATCAAAGTCTTTAATACAACCCTGAGGCAGGCTGTTGTACCATTTCAGAGCACTCCCCGTAAAGGATTGGGAGAATGCTCTACAGAGTAGTTTATCATCACCATCAAAGTTCATCATGAAGTTCTTGAATTGCTCCAGATGATTGTCCGGATCAGTACTGCCATCGTACTTCTCCATCTTAGTAGTGTCAAACCTCTTGGGGAGGTTTCCGGACAGAATTTTAGAAGACAGTGGAGACTGCCTCCAATTCCTTCCACGACTGAACACGGTATCCTCATTGGGAGTTGCAAAGATACCTGGCTCATCGTGGAAAGCAAAAGGATCCATCAGCATCTTGTCCACATGCCTCCGGTTGTGAGATGACCCCTTGCCAATATGCCTTTTCATTCTTTCATGGTGATTTTTTTTTCTTGAATATTTCTTAACTTGCTTTTTCTTTTTCCTGGTTCGACCCTCATCAGTGCTGGAGGACAAGGATTTTTCATTCCCCTCACTTTCCGAAGAGCTACTTGAAGATCCTGAGCTTGAGTCAGAGCTCTCCACAGGTTTGGACCGGTGAGACTTTTTAGAACTAGCATGTGTCTTTTTGGTGCTCACATGAGTTTTCGAAGCCTCAGGCTCCCTAGGGTTGTCGGTGTGATGAACAACCGATGCCTTGGATTTTTCTTTCATGCCCATTTTGGCCTTTTCAGCCCTCGGAGCTTCTATTTCAAGCTTTAATCTGTCGCACTCTTGGACAGTATACTCATCGTTTTCTTCCACCACTTCGAGCAAAGCTGGTGGAAGCTCTGGATTATCCGGATTCATTCGGACAGAATTTCTTGGCAGGTTTTGAATGCTTGATTCAGGCACCTCTCTCTTCCCACTGTGGTCGCCAATTTGGTGTGGATAAAAACCTGAGGGTAGGCTAGTAATTTTAAGTGGAGTTTCAGGGTGGTGTATGGGTGTTTCAAGGTGGTGTATGGGTGTTTCAAGGTGGTGTATGGGTGTTTCAAGGTGGAGAGATAATTAAGCAGCTTGGTAGCAGTTAATTTTCATTACCAGAAGTTAATGATGGTGGTTGAGTATTTATAGTGTGATGTTTGGGCCCTTATGGGCTTTCGGGTCAAGTTTAATGGACCCGGGTCATGTTTAAAGACCCATGAGTTCTAAGCAGGAGGACAGGTAGCTTAGTCAGGAAGTGTTTAGGTTTTTTAGTACTTTTGTCATAGTTCGAACAGCTTTAGGCTCACATTGTTTCGAAGTGATCTGTCCGGTCCAAATGATCTGTCCGGTATTCGCAGAGAATTTACACTGACCTGTCCTTCCGGGGAGATGTCCTGGATTCGGACTCATCAAAGTCCAAACATGTAGATATCAAGTTCCTGTATGTTAAAGAGAGAGTACAGAGTGGTCAAATCAGTGTGGAGCACATAGGGACGAACTCGATGTTAGCAGATCCTCTTACGAAGGAATTAGTGCCTAAAGCTTTTATTGAACACACCATTAACATGGGTGTTGTGTACTTAGATGATTTTTATTTTTAGTGGGAGTTTGTATTAAGCTATTAAATTTGTTTGTATTATGATAATCGCGAACTTAAGGTCATTAATGTAAACATATTTATATTCAAGTTTTCAATGTGCTTTTATCTTTTATTATTCATACTCTGCTGTAAGTAGACCTCCAATTAAGTGGGACCAGTCAAGAATAGATATGTAAGATTACATTTCATATTATTCTTATGCTATGCACCATTATAGATACATGTAGTTGATTGTTGCGATATCGTGATTACTGATGGATTTATTTGCGGCTTGAAATGCATTAATGATGACTTTAGTCCTATATCGTTAATGGTCATTTACAGGATTGTTAAGGTTATCTATGTGACGATAGATATTAAGAACGTTCATTAAGTGGATGCATCCTATAGTAGCATATGATTATCCAAGTGGGAGATTGTTAGAATTCTCTATTAAGTTGGACCTCACATGTTTTATCGATGTATCGGACTATCGTTAATTTTAGTCCAATAAAAGTAATCATAAAGAAAGGAGCGGAATAGTAGATAAAATATGTATCATGGAGGTAATTGTATAGATACCAAGTTTAATTTTGAATACTGTAAAGGATTGGATTCAGAAATAAACAACTTAAGCAAAACGTAAAGTTTTGGGATTATTTTGTTAAACAAAATAATACCGGGTTATGGTCCTTAAGGGTGGAAATTTAATAAGGACTAGTCTTCATTAAGTAACTGTCTAGAAGTTACATCAGTTAAAAGAGAAGAACCGTTTTCTCACTTCAGTTCTATATAAGAATGAGGTTCTCATTCAGAATTTATTGGTTGTTGTTGCATACAAAATTTCAAAATTTTATCAATTAGATGTTAAAAGTGTCTTCTTATATGGAGAATTGAAGAAAGTGGTGTATATGGATCAACCGAAGGGTTTTATCAAAAAAGGTGAAGAAGAGAAAGTATATCGACTCAAGAAAGCTTTGTATGGTTTAAAACAAGTTCTCTGAAATGATCACACATTATTCATTAAGAAATAAAGAGTGAAGTACATCATGGTAAGTCTCTACGTAGATGACTAAATTTTAACTCCAAATGATGAATAGTTAATTAAAGAGTTTAAGTTGTCAGTGACACGAGAATTTGAGATAATTGATCTTAGTTTGATGAGGTTCTTTCTTGGTGTTGAAATTCATCAAAGCCAAGATGTGATTTACTTAAGATAGAAAAACATATGCTCATGAGGTGTTGGAAAGGTTTGACATGGCGGATTGTAATGCAGCAAAAAAATTCCATTACCTCAGGTCTTAAACTCTCAAAGGAAGGAACTAGAAAATAAGTTGGTGCTACTCTATATAAGCAGTTGTTGGGTTGTCTAATGTACCTCATAGTTACAAGACCTGACATTATGATGTAAGTGGTATGCTTATTAGCTCGGTTCATGGACAAACTAATGAAGGGACATACGTAGGCAGCTAAGAGAGTTCTGCGATACTTAAAAGATTCAATGGAGTTTGAGCAATATTTTAAAAATATTTATCCCCAACGGAGTCCCCAATTTGATATGGTAAAAAGTTTCTTGATTTATTGTTAGGTTTTCTCCCATTTATATAGATAAATATATAAAAAAACTTTGCATTCATGGAGTTTACATTTTTTTATAGTTCATTAGTATTATAAATAGCAGAATGATTAATACATGTAATTGTCTAATATTATTGTGTGTAACCCTCGTATAATGAGTATTGTCTTCATGGTTGTCAAGCAAAAAATTTGTAGGTGTTAATATTTTATGATCACTTATTGTTTTTATGTCTTTGCCTGAATGATATTGCAATTAAATGTGCTTATGCCCAAAGTACTTCGACCGGACGATGCTTCGACTCATTAACTGATTTTCACTCGTATCGATAATATTCTTAAAAGTTTTTATGTTATTTTTTTATAACCAGAAATATTTTAAAAATTATTTATAAAAAATTACGAATAACAAAAATATTAGACAAACTTTTTTATAAAATTAAAATTTTATGTGTCTTTCATAATTTAAAACTATATTTCAAAAAAAATTGAAGTTCTATTAAAATAACTATTGTTCTTTTAGCAAAACATTTTCAGACAACTACTATTTAATAAAAATAAAATAAAATTAAGGAATAAAACATAAAATAATTAACTATAAATGTATAACATAGAGTCGTAATTATTAAATGAAACATTAAAATTTAAATAATAAATACTAATGATAATAAAAAATCTCAATTTACAGAAATTTAAAGTTAAAATATTATAAATTAAAATTTATATAAAATCCAAGTAATATAAGAAAAAACAAAACAAAACAAAAATAAAAAATAGAGAGTGAAAATAAATAAATATTTTCTTCAGTTTAATAAATAACATTGATTTCTATGCAAAAATGATAAATAATATAACTTGAAAAATGAGAAAAATATTTTTTTAAATATTTAGTAGTGTAAAAATAGAATTTGTAAAGATGGCATTGAGACATGTTGTTATGCTGATGTTATTAGTTATGTTTTTCGATTGAAATACATGAAGATATTCTTGAACTGAAAAGCTATCACAATCCTAGAAAGAGCAGCGGTAAGAGAAGTGGGTGAAGGTTATGATGGAAGAACTGAGATCTCTTAAAAAAATGGGCACCTAGATTCTTGTGAACCAACTAAATGATTAGAGGTTTGTTGTGAGTAAATGAATGTTAAAAAAGAAGTAATGTATTTTTGGATTCGAGTTATCCAGATACAAGACTAGGCTAGTGGCTAAGGGTTTTACGCAAAAAGGGATGAATGAGATGTATGTTTATTGAATAAGCCTCTATATGGGCGGAAACATTCGTGAATACAATTAGATATAAAACTTGGTAGTTTTATGTTACCCTAATAACAAGAAGATATAAGAATATGGTTATAATGGTGAAGAGTCAGCTGAATAGAGTGTTTAAAATGAAGGATATGAGAGAGGCTATGAGAATACTTGTTATGGAGATCAAGAGGTACAGGATGAAGAGGTATATACATTTATCTCAACAAAATTCATATATAAGTTCCTTTGGAAGTTTAGTATGTCCTAAACCAAAGATGTTACAAATCATATAGTTCTCTATTTCAAACCTAGTGTCACTCAAGCACCAACCGAAGCAATAGATAAGAAGTATATGCAAGAGATACCATATAGGATCATGATAGCTCTAATGTAGAGTAAAATATGATTATATTTTATGATGATGCTAGTGATCTTCATTAAATATAGAATGTGAAGGTCCACGACCAAACGAAGCACGTATATATCAAGTTGCATTTCATATGAAATGGAGAGAGAACAATTTATGGTGGCTAAGATTTCTATTGAAGAAAATCATTCGGATGCTCTAACCAAGGTTTTACTAGTTTCAAAGTTCACGAACTACATGAAAGTTGTGTAAGTATGGGATATGGGTGAGTTGGTCTTTAAATAGTATAAAAATAAGAGCAACAGATGCTAGATTTACTATAGACCTAGGTGGAGACTTGTTAGGTGTATGCTAATATCAACTTGAAAAGTCTTGTTGAAGACTACATGTGGCAAAAAATGGACATCTGAAAACATGTACTGTATGAACTGTTTGAATTCCTCTAGGGCAGCAGCTGGGGCCGAGACATAGTTACAAAGAAGTTTTATGAACCCTAAGCGGAAGCTCTTTCGAATGAAATAAATTTTCTATTACAGAAGTTGAAGGTGCAGCCTGATCATCTACAGAGCCGAAGTTATAGTGTATCATTATCGAATGATCTTTGGAGATACCTAGAAGCTTCTAGAGGAAGTTGATTCAAAAAGGGTCTGAGTTGATGTTGAATATCAGCCTTTGATCATGGAACCATTGATCATGGCGTGCTGGATGAGAAAATAATACAAGGATGTGCCACTAACCATCTATCATCCAAATGTCAGCACCATCCTCGTCCTTATGTGCTAACCTGCTTGATTAAAAGAGAAAATATGTTGTTAGACGCTATTGTGAGCTGAAAAGTATTGTGCACATCATTTATCCTTTATACCTAGTGAAAGATGGGTATAAAGTCTATGTCGGTCATTTGTAAGAGAGAGAAACTTGTGAGATTTGAGAGAGAAAGCTACAAGATTTTGGTATAGTGAGGTAGAAATTAAATACTTATAGACATCCTCAGATCCGTAGTTCCTTTGCAAGCTGAGAGTGCTTTGTAACAAAAATGAGTGGTTGATTGTTTAATATTTTAGAGAGTCTTTTTGTAATATATTTATATATAATATGTATGTGTCTCATGAATGTATAATTATTCACAATCCCAACCACGTTAAATATGTATTATGTATGTGCTTAGGCTTTACATTCCTTATATTTTCTTTCTTTATTGTTTTGGACACATAACAAAGACTTGAGTACGAGCCAAAATTGTGTAACTCATTTGTTTTATGCTTCGGATTCAATACTACCACCAAATAGATTTTGACTGGAGCGGTTGAGCTTTGGCTAACACTACACTATCTGTCAGTTCATCTGTTGCTAGAATCTGGTGTTGTTGATTATTCTGAAGGATGGATGCTCTTATACGAGGATTTTCCCTAACATATATCACTAAAAATATTTTCTAAAAATATGAATTTGAAACACATATTCAAAAGGTTCGTAATAATATATATATATATATATATATATATATATATATATATATATATTTCTTAGACTTTAAAAAATACTTTTTCGACAAGTATATGGTAACTAAACCTTTTAGTTACCATCTATTGATTTTTTTTTATATAGGCAACTAAAAACCAAAATGTAGGATTGCTAAAATTTTAATAAATCAGAAAATATAAGTTTAGAGATTATATGTGGTAATTAGGTTGTATGTTTTTATCTCATAGTATCAAAACATTTATGTAAATTTATATATATAATCGATTTCCCGATTATATTTTTCCAGTCCCCCAAGTGCTATAAAATTTTATTTAGAACTATAATTAGTTGTGTTGTTCTAGGATCTAGGAAAACAAAAAGTATTTAATTAAATCCTCTAATATTATTCACATTTACAAATCTAATTTCCACTTTCCATTCTCCAAACCCTTAATTACATAGATATCCATTTACATATTTAACTCTATTTTCCCTACTTTTTTATCTAAAGCATGAATAACATTAAGAGAAAACAAAGTACTTTATTATTTTGAACCCTAAAATAAGAAAAATATCTGTGAAGATGATTTGCAAGCACAAGCTAGAGCCTCAATTGAAGTTAACGAAGATAAACCTGTTATTTTAGAAGAAACCAACATTGAGCAAGAACAACCTCCTCAAAATTTTGAGACCATTGATGAATGTATTATTTCTAAAACTATTGGCAAATGTATTGAATTCAATTTTTTGAACGAGATCATGGTTTCCCTAGACAAATTGATTCTTAAGATCTTAATAAAAAATATATAGTTAGAAGGATATATATTGATCTTGGTTCGTATTAAGCAATAAAAGTTTATCGTGACTCAATGAACAACATCCGCGCCAATTTTAAAAGTCTTAGTTTTATAAATTTTATTGGTTAGAGTATTCCCTTGATAAAGATGCAACATACGATTTTTATTGTTTTCTTTTTGTAGAAATAAAACAATAATGAAAGTTTAACATTTCATAACAAAATTAATTGCGTATTAAAAAATCAATAAATGCAATAAAATGTTTAACATTCCAATCTTGTGCTGCTAAAAAAAGATGAAAGTTACAGCTTAAAGAACCAATGAAATTTTTTGGAGATTTTAAAACTTTTGACATCATACAGTAGTGAAGTACAAGAAGTTGTTTTAGATAAAGCTTTGAAAAATACCATATACACTTCACCAAAATCCAAAAAGGACTTCTACATGTTCTTGCCAGAAAGGTCTAAAGTATGATTCATGAGGAAATTGGTAATGCAAAATATTGTTTGATTGTAGATTAATCTGGAAATATTTCAAAGATGAATCAAATGCTAATAGTAGTTAGATTTGTTAATAGAAAAAGTTTCATGAAATAGTGATTCATGGATTTAGTCCACGTTAAAGATACAACTTCTTTAACTTAAAAAAAAATTGTTATTTTATCTCATCATAATCTTAGTGTTCAGTACATAAGAGGCCAAAGGTACGAAGACACTAATAATATGAGAGGTGAATGAAATGGGCTACATGCATTATTTCTTAAAAATTGTCATTATGTTTATTACATTCACTGTTGGGCACATCAGTGATGGTTAATACTGGTTGTTGCACCATAATGAGTCCCTCAGATTCATACTTCCTTTCAATATTTTATTTTATTATCAATGTTGTGACAAGTTCTACTGAATATTATAATGAGTTGCATGCTATTCAAATTGATGAAATTGAACATTTAAATGATATTAAGGAGATTTAGACATGTAAAACTCTAAATCAAATTGAAACACTACAGTGACTCAGAGATACTAGATGAAGCTCACATTTCACAACAATGTCCAGTTAGATAAGAATATATGGTGCTACTCGTTTTGTTTTAACTGAAATAGCTGCTCAAGGGATACTTTTTGCCCAACAAGGTGTTGCTTTAAGGGCCATAAAGATATAAATTTCGTATGAATTTGTGTTTATTTTACATGTGGTAAAGGTGATTATGGTTATTAGTGCCTCACTTTGTCGAGCATTGCAACAAAAAAATCAAGATATTATAAATGTTATGCATTTGGCTTTTACTACAAAGTTGCTGATTGAAAAATTAAGAAGTGATGGTTGGGAAAGTCTTTTATAGAATGTGAGATTATTTCGTGAGAGATATACTATCTTGATTCTTGACACAGTTGCTCCATATTTTGATGTACTGAAATCGTTTCGGAAACAAGGAAAACAAAGAAAAATAGTGACAATAAAAGATCTGAAAGAGCTTCCACGGCAACATCCAATAGAGCTTATTAGGATATGAAAAATAGTAAAAAAAGTCTTTGTATCCAAATGGAAAATGATTTTTTTAGATATTACTTGTTATTGTATATAGAAAAACAGACTTCAGCATCAATAAGATTGGATGAGATGTTTGAAAAACTTTATATGATTTAAGAAAGACGAGCATATCGCAAATATATCGGTATCTTGAGTGAGTTTCACTTCTTGATGTTATCTATTGTTCAGATGTACGTACAATATTTTGTGACTTGTGCTTATTTCTTCATTTCGTGGGTTAAAATGTTGAGTCATTAATATATTTTTTATTCTTGAATTTTGTTTTGGTCCCATATACCATAATCCTAGTTCTGCCCTATGATTTTAACAAAATAGTTTATTTATAAGTTTGAACAAAAAACCTACAAAAGTATATGTCTAATTAGAAAGAAACAAATTTAAAGAAATATGTATTTTAAACAAGCACATGTTCGTGTTTGCCACGACAAAGAATGCAGTTTCTCATTATGAGCCAAAGTTTGATGATTTTTGCTAGCTTTGGCATGGTTAAACCTTCTCAAACGTTTCCAGTCGGCAGGGTTTTCAAATCTCAGAGCAAAACTTGCTCTTGTTATGGCAAAATCCTGAAATTATTAGGTCATTGCAACGAGAAAATACTTTACTGGGGCAATGACCTGCAACTTCATGTTATGGGTTTTTCTATCAAATATTTCATGGTGAGCCCTGCTATTTTTCACGGTAATATGATCACTCTTTAGCCTCTTCGCATTGAATATCTACCTACACCATTTTCTAGTTTGCTCTTCTAAATCTAGATGAATTCGGACGATCCATACTGGTATCCACATTGATGTTAACCCGTAAGTGTTGGTAGTCATAACTTTGAACCAATGTCACATATGGCCTAACTGGAGATCTTACACACATAATCGTTGTACCAATATGTTTCTTCTCGATTTTTCTAACCAGTATATTGATTATGTGCTCTATTTGTTTCAAGAAACATAAATGGAGAAAAAAACTTATTCTCCCAGGACAGACGACAACACTTCCAGATTTTTATAGGTATAATTCTTACATTGTTCTCTTTATATTTAAAAACACGTGCCACATACATAATATGTTATACTAAAAGGTCTTCAAACTTAATCGTGTACGTTAACGACCAACATAAACCGCATATCCTAGACTACATTCAATTTTATATGTCGAATATTTTCATAAATAACTTGTTATTACCTATTGAAAATTTAATGTCTATGAATTTTGTTGTCGAACTGGGTTGCCATTATTTCCAAAATATCAATTTTAAATTTTTAGTCTCATCCCTCTATATGTTGAGTTTACAAATTCTTAAGCCAATGATTTGGTAAACGGATACGTCATGTTCTCGCTAGAACACGCGTACGAGACCGATCAACGTCCACTCTTAATCGAATTTTAACTTATTTATGTTTAGACTTTATAGATGTCATTATTGGCTTTACCAAGACATAATTTACTATCACAACTCATTTGGATTGTTATGTTTCCTTTCGAAGTGAATATTATTTATAACAATATGTCCTTCGACAATTTATATTTTTCCATTGTGGCCAACACGATGAAAACAACCTTTATAGTTGAATAATATTTACATACATATTTCATTTATCTTTAAAAACAACACTTTTTGGAAAGATAAACACTTACATCATAGTCGATTAGTTATCGGTTAGGTGGTTTATCCAAATTGTGTTTGTATACCCCTCAAGTTCCTCATAAAAATTAGAAAACTTAAACCACATGTTTTTTGTATTTTTAAGTACCAAATAACCCTTCAATCACATTCCACTATTTCGTACTTAGATTACTAGTAAACTCATTTAAAATTAAAATGGAAGGATAATTTTTAAATTTCCTTAAAAGACTCTTATAAATACAAATAGAAGATAAATATATCCAATCAATAAAAAAATCCAATTGCTTATGAATAATTAAATCGAAAAAGGATGGGCACCTGAAAAAACCAATTACTAGAGTTTTTTAAAAAGAGATAAATTTTTGTAGTCAATAAATATATTTTTTTAACCAAACTGAATATACGATTACTTTAAAATTAATTTTTTTAATAGAAAAATGAGGCTTGGATTAATGTGGGACAATTTACAAGGCCATTATAGAAAAGTGGATGGGCCATAAAACCAGCCTAAAGAGGAGTATACTTTGAGAAAAAATAGGGATCCAAATAGGAATTCCCTCCACTAGGAATCTAAAATTTTATTCTTCACCGCTGAATTTAGAGAAAAAAACTAACGATTCTGATTCTAGCTAAGCCTCAGATCAAAGAAAATAACAACGAAGATGACTCAAATGATTGATGATTCTTTGGAATAAACAAATTAAAGCTAAAGAGAATGATGGAACTTCTGGGCATAGACTGGAGGCATCGAGGGTGATTTTGTGAAAGAGAACTGGAGAAACAATGAAGATAACATATCATCTGTAAAGACATTAAGAACTAGGCTTTTCCTTGTCAGAAGAATCTACAGCAGCTATAAAAGCTTAAAGAAAGGTCAGTGTCAGGTTTATACGTTCAGGTATATCTGATGCTTATACTTTCAAGGTAAATGATTGCTTTCAAAATATAAGGAGTATTGCTAGATGTGAATTTTGATTTCATCTTACATTTTGATGTTCATTTAGCTAGCCAATCGGTAGCTTTATTTTGGACTCTTCTAATGTGGTATATCATTATTCAAGAGCTAATGAGCTCTCTACAACCTTGAAGAAGAGAGGTTAGAGTTGGAGGGTAATTACCTTCAGAAATAATATTAACAAGGAATCAGTCTTGTTGTCCATATTAACGAGTTTATTATTCTTACAGGTAAGCGTACCATCATAAATAGCGTGAGCTTCAACAAGGATCGAGGATAGCTTGTCGTAGAGATTGCCAAATTCAATGATTAATTAGCCATTGGAGACTCTGATTATGATACTACCTGAAGCTTCGCCATTCACAAAAGAGGAGCCATCTGTGTTGAGCTTGACTTTGTTTTTGGAAGGAGGAATCCATGTATGATAGGAAGACTTCTTTGAGTTTTTTATTTGGTTGAAATAACCCATCTCAGTAGCACTATTTAGTGGTCATGCGTCTGCTAGTGCTGATGTTGAAGATATAGGAAAAAAGACCATATTTCCAGGTATAGTTACACTCCACTAACAAATGATTAACAGTTTCAAGGCTACGACCGAATTGACATTTTGAGACCAAGCTGATATGTATCTTTTGGAGAATAGTGTCAATAGAAAGGTAGTTGTTAATAAGTCTGTAGGTGATGAAGGAACACTTCTTGGGGGTGATTGAGTTCCATAACTTTCAAAATAGGTTATATGAGTTTTGATGGTTCCTGATGTTGTCCCAGGTGTCTTCAGTGTTGTTTCTACCGTCTTCGGATGCAAACCAGGATATGGAATCTGTTTTCTTCTTATCAAGTTTGATCTTGTCAATAGCCTCCAAATCATTGGTAGATAAAAAACGAGAAAGTTTAGATTTATTCCCCATGTTATTCTCCGATTAGTTAGCCGCATAGTCTCTTCTATACCAGTTATTGTCCTAGGTGTTGTCAAGAATAATAAGAGGATTTTCTGAACCAATTTTCCAACCATAAGTCAATTTTTCCACAACCAACATTCCACTTGATAAAAGGCTCATCAATTTTCTTGATTGCAACCATTCTTTTCTAATTATGAGAACTATTCTTAGTAGAAACATCAGCTTGCAGAGGATGAATATTATGATAGTAAATATTTTGAGTGAATCTTGCCCAAATAGACTTGTTGATTATGAGAGTAATCCATAACTTACAAGAGTATGTATCATGAATGTCTTTGATAGTTTTGATATTCAGACCTTCGTCTTTGAAAATCTTGCAAATATTAAACCAATTAGGCCAGTGGATTCTTTAGATGTCCTTATTGAAGCCTCAATGAAATCTATTGAACATCTTTTTTATTTTGTTGATGATTTTATTTGAAATAGATAAGCATTTGAGTAAGTAGTTATGAATGGGCATGAGAACATAGGATATGAGAGTAAGTCTGCCTCCATATGAAAGAAGTTTGTCATCCCAAGTTTTTATGTTATATCTGATAACATTAAGGAGAGGCTTATAGTTTGAAGCTTTGGTATTATTTCTGATGGTGATACCAAGGTAGGAAACATGGAGAATCAGAACTGAAACTAGTCATATTAGAGATGTAAGATTCTAATAGTAGAAGCATTTTTGAGTAGATGATCTTGGTCTTGTTCTTGTTAATGATTTTTCCTAAAAGGTCTTAGTATTCCTATAGAAAATACTAAGGGAGGCAATTGTAAAAGGTAAACTGTTAGTGAAATAAGCAGGTTATCTGCAAAGGCTAAGCATAGGATGATGATGGAACTTATGGTTTTGTATTTCAAGGTCTTATTTTGATCAAATAGGTTGCAAAGACCTCTAATGAGAATCTCTTCAGCAATTATGAAAATACTTGGGGACAAGGGATCCCTTTGTCTTAGGCCAGTTTTAGTTTTGAAGTAACCAATGGTCTCACAATTGATTGGAATAGAAACATATATGCTAATGATACTTTCAATAAGATATACAAATTTGGAATCAAAGCCAAAATAGAATAAAAATTTGATGATAAAGTTGTGCGACATTCAAAGGCTTTAGCCATGTCAAACTTGATAAGAATGTTCGTAACTTTCATCTTTATGTTAATATCATAGATTATTTCTTTTAAAATAATGATATTTTCGTGGATAGACTTATCTTTAACATAAGCACCTTGCATTCCTGATATAATTTTAGAGAGAAGAGAGGAGAGCCTTGTGTTGACAATTTTTGAAATGATTTTGTTGATGTAAGTGCAAAGGTTGATGGTTATGTAATGATTCCAAGTTGTATGGTTGCTGGACTTTGGAATGAGGAAGATGCCAATAGAAAGGATGCCTTTGGGGATGACTTGACCTTGAAAGATGGAGTTGATTGCTGCACATAGATCTTTCTTTATAATCTTCCAGAAGGTAATGAAAAAACAATGGTTAAATCCGTCTATTTCAGCAACACTTGTAGGGTTGAGACTCTTGATTATATCGTAGATTTCATCCTCATTGAGAAGTATCATGAGCATTATGTTGTCCTCTTTAGTTATAAGCTTAAGGACATTCTTGAACTATGGACTATTGATAAGATTGTTGCGGTTCCCGTGATTAAACTCAGAATAGTTAGATAAAGTGTCTTTGAAGTAGTTTAGAGTTAAATTACCAATTAGGTGATCCTCAGTTATCGAAGTAGAATTGACTTTGATGCAATTGATAAAGTTTTTCCTTATTTTCTTCTTGATATAGAAATGGTAGATCTTTGCATTTCTGTCACCATATTTGATCCAACTAGTGTATGTTTTTTTGTGCCAATAAGATTCTTCAACCTTCAGAGCATGAAGAAGCCTAGCATTTACCTTGTATAGGTTATGTTGTTATTGTCTTGTAGGGATTTCTCCATGATGTTGACTTGTTCATCAGCTTTAGTAATGTTTTCAAATATGTTGCCAAAGTTGTGCTTGTTCCAAGACTCGAGAGCGCCTTCGAGCCTTTTGATTTTGTTTATGAATAAAAGATAACCCTGCATTTCAAGATTCCAGTTAGCTTCAACTGTAAGGATAAAGTCTTCATTTAAGATCCACATGTTTAGAAATATGAAACTATATTTAATAGGAATAATGACATGAAGAATAGAGACAAGTAAAATAGAGTGATCAGAACAAGTTCTTGCTAGATGAGTGACTTTGGTTAGTCTGAAATAGTTAGACCACTCAAAGTTGAATAATGCGCAATCCAGTATTTTCCATTTGGATTTTTTAGTCCATGTGAACTTTGTTCTCACATAGCCAGCATCTTCCAGATAATATTCTCTAATGGTGTCATTGAAATCCTCAGCACTCTCAAGGCAGTAAGTAGGGCGACCCATCTGTTCACTAGAATAAACAATAGCGTTAAAGTCATATATTACAAACAATTATCTCACATTATTAAAGATAGCTTTAAGGGAGTTCCAGAGATCAAACCTATTTATTGTTTGACACTTTGCATAAACAATGGTGAGGTTGAAGCTATTGTTAAGGTATTTGTGAATTACTATAGAATGCAAGAAACGGGAATGGTTAATAACTGTGTTGATACTAAAGTCCTCTGACAAAAAAATCCAGATCTTATTAGTGATGTTAGAGCTGTAGTTAGGGAAGCCAATCTTGATACCAATGTTGCGGATGATTTCCTATTTAATGAAAGGTTCTAAGCAGCCAAAATATTCAATTTTTCTTTTTTGATAATTGATTTAAGCCTTATGATTGCGCCTTGTTTTTATGCCTCGAATATTCCAACACATGAACTTAATCATTGTTAGGATTAGGATAAGAGGATTGACTAGCCCCAACGAGGGACTTGATGATAACATTGACTTTCTTTTTTCCTGATGTTAGCTTCCTTGAGTCTCTCATTTAGAAGAACTTGAAAATCATTATTTTTTTCTTTCTTCTTGAGTTTGAGGTAGACTGCCAATATTATCTTGATTGGGGGTGTAGCTTTCAGATTTCATGTTAAAATGAGGAGACTAATATTCTTCTTAGTTCTTGATTACATCAATAAGATCTTCATTCTTTTCAAAGAAGATGTAAGGGAGATATTTCCTTTAGAAGTGGTCATTTTGATAGCAAGACTACTGGAATTATCATTGTTAATTGGATTGACAATGATAGACTTGATTTTATAAGGCTGCACTTTGTTTGTTTCTCTGTCTGTTTGGTAGAGGATAATCCTTTTGGACATAGTTGTTATCTTTCGTGATATTCTGGATTTGATGATTGGTCTTCTTGGGAGTTTTCTTTTATTTGTGAAGATGATTTTTTTGTAGGATTCATAGTTGTGACCAACATGGAAGCAATGAGATTAGTATTTTGTAAAATATTTGTAACTTATGTGAAACTAACTTCCTTCGTTATTGCCAAAACCAGCCCATATATGATGATGTAGTTTCTTGGAAATATCCAGTTCAATCCACGCGTAACATACGTTGAACATGTCACGATTTTTGGATAGAATCTAAGTTTCCAAAGGTAGACCAACAGAAGCAGCAATAGAGAGTATAAAGTCTTCATTGTAGAGGTATTTCAGGATGTTTTCAATCCTTATTCAGCCTGGCACTATTGGGCATTCAAATTTCGGGTTGAAGGAATGAAGCTATTCAGATACTCTCATTGAATTGTCACCCACTTTTTGTACGCCTCTGGACCAAATCTTGGATAAATATCTCTCTTTGATGAGAATTCTAGAAATATATGCCTAGAATCTCAGCTAATGTAAGTAAACTATCATGTGAGTTTTTTCTCCGAGAAGAATTGGTTGAAAACTTACTTTTTAGACAAAGCTTTGGTAAACTTACTAGTCAATGTATGCTTAGAGTTTTTTCTCCGAGAAGAATTGGCCGAGGATTTATTTTTTGGACAGAGCTTTGATAAACTTACCAGTCAAGATATGTTTAGAATAAACAATCACGGTGTCTTTTATTCCTTTCATTATATAAATTGGTCTTTCCTTTCTTGAGTATAAATTGGTTTGATTTCCGACATATTGCTTGAAAAGTTTACTATATCTGCAAAAGATTTAGTTGGTGGCATTGTAGTATTTCCCTGTAAGTTGTCAATCCTTCTACTTTGCTTGTTGGATGAAATAAAACTTTCAAAATAGAGAAGTTGTTAGTGTTAAGAGAAGGACTGCATCATGGAAGATAACTCTCGGATAATGAATAAAACTTGACAAGCCAAAAAAAATGGTCGAATAATATGCAAAACCTTACTGCCTCTTGGCGCCTCAAAACCATCCCCAACCTTCGAGCTTCTCATACAATTACTTTACATTTAATTCAAGCATGTGAATATAGTCATTGTGCAAACAATATGCAAAAGTCATCGAGGACTTTTTAAAGATATATGTCCAAGCCGGCTATCTTGCATCATAACTAGTTAAGAATAAAAGAAAGTCATTTTCGTTTAGTTGGTTGGAGTACTAAAATTGATATTAAATTTCGAGGGAATACAAAATTATAATGACCTTGAATCTGAAGCGCTCTGTATTTAAGTTCATCATCTCCCTTACTAAACTTACCGACAACTGATCAGAAACTTCAAACATGGAAGCAGAGCTAGTCTTCATCCCTGTACCAGTTCCCGGTCACTTGTCATCGGCCATCGAGCTCGCCAAACTCCTCGTCCGACGCGACAACCGCCTCTCTATCAAAGTCCTCATAATGAAATCCTCCAACTCCCCACCCACAACCGCCGCCTCCGACAACGAACGAATCCGCATCATCGAACTTCCTTCCGACACCGGCTCAGATCCAGCGAATATGCGTCTGAATGAGCTCATCGCCGCTCAGAAACCATACGTCAAGAATTACGTATCCAGACTCATCGAACTTCGAGCCGGGTCAAATCGGAGACTCGCAGGGCTCGTGATCGATATGTTTTGCACATCGATGATCGACGTGGCGGACGAACTCGGCGTTCCCGCATATTTATACTACACATCGAGCGCTGCCTTTCTCGCGCTTCAGTTCCACGCCCAGTCGCTTCACGACGGTGCTGGAAAATGGGACGTGGATGCGTTGAACGAGCCGGGTGCAGAGTTGACTTTACCCGGTTTGGTGAACCCGGTTCCTGCCAAATGCATCCCTTCGGTTATGTTAAACAAAGACTGGATCCCTTTTGTTCTTGGGCACGCGAGACGGTTTAGAGAAACAAAGGGTATATTGGTAAATACATTTACGGAGCTGGAATCCAATGTTTTGAAGTCTTTTTCGGGTTCTGATAACCCGATGATATATCCAGTAGGACCCGTACTTAGTCTGGAATCTGATAATCCATCTCTGGATATAATGGAGTGGCTAGATGCCCAGCCTCCCTCTTCCGTCGTGTTTTTATGTTTCGGTAGCTTGGGAGCCTTTGACGAGGAACAAGTGAGAGAGATCGCTGAAGCGTTAGAGTCGTGTGGACACAAGTTTTTGTGGTCTTTAAGACGCCCTCCACCTAAAGGTCTAGTCGTTCAATCTACTGACTATTCAAATTTTAACGAGGTCTTACCGGGTAAGTATATTATTTCATTTTGAAGTGAAATTAGTATATGAATTATCTCCAAGACTTATACTATCTCCTTCATATAATACATACATGTAGTTATCCCTCATGATAATAATTCATCTTGTTTTAAGATAAAGGGAAGTTATGAAAAAATATTATAATTGTTCTTTATTTTAAAAAAGTTAAAGGAACAAATCCAATGGATAAAAATAATTAATAATACTAAATTCCTATATACTGAAACGACGCTTCAAATTTTATAAAAATATTATCTAAAAAATAGTGTTAGTAAATGAATATTTAAGTTTACATGCTCATAAAATTTTATATGTCAAGTATGCTAACACTATTTATAACAATTAGAAGATCAATACACAATCAACTAATAGTCATAACTTTCAATTTAATGCAACTATAAGATTGAATTTACACACCACAATCTCGTCCCAAAAATACATTCATATTGCAGTCAGATTTAAATTTCGGACATATCTCAGCTGGCAAAAATACCTGAGTGCTATAGTTGGCAAACAAAATCTGAGTGCTATAGTGATGGTTGCGCTGACGATTTGCAGCGAACGAATTTGAATCATATAAGGGACGAGTTTTTTTCAGATTTTGGTACCTTACCAGGTCAAATTAGCTGTGGCACATCCCGCAATTTATATCCCTGCAATAACCTAATGTTAGACTTAAGATCCTTAGAGCATCGTGTCCTGTCACTGTCCCTATGTCATTTCAACCTAGCTTCTTTAGATTGTGAAAGACTATCCTCATGTGCTGTGTACGTTTTAGGTACTAGCAACTCTCTTTGTTGCACCCATACCTACTTGAGTAGGTATGCGCAGAAACCTCCCCAATATGCTTGCAACATACTTGATGCCAGTTCTTATATCCGACAGATATAACAAGCTTCATACTAAGCTTCTCTATTTGTGTGTCAAACTGCTTGTCAACTTCTTCTCTGTCTCTCTTCTCATCTTCCTTGATCTCACCCCACATCCTAATTGGAGTAAATACTGCATTGCCACCACGCTAAGATGCTCTAATACTAGAATGATAATCATGATTTAAACAAAGCAATTTACGAATACATGAAAATAATGTCATCATCTTGTAATCGATCACAACATAAATATAATTTTAGTTTTGATGAGTCTAGGTTTGGTTAGGATTTCGGACCAAGTATGGTTCGGATGTGTCTACAGGCGCTTCGGATACTAATGGTTCGGACTCTCCTGCTAATTACAGGACCATCTCACCAGAGTAAGTAGGGTAGAAATAAGAGAGAGTAGCTAGAGAGAAGGTCGTAAATCTTTTTAATGTTCAACATAAATGTTCATCCATCCCAAGTTGGGTGACAAATTTTATTTATAGTGACCAGTTTGGACGTTCTTGGGCCCATATACATAAATGACCCTTAGGGAACTTGCTAAGTAAGAATGATAGATATAAGAAAAACCGGTCCAAAACTCGACCAAAAACTGACTAATTGTTCCTTTTATCAAAATTTATTATCTGGTTTATCTAGTTTCAAATTATTGGTTATAATTTGATTTTTAGAGTAGTTTTGAACTTATTATGTTTTAGATCATAATTTGTAAAAAAACAGTCTTAAAACTAGCTTTAACATTGTTTATACATGTTTTCCCAGAGGGGTTCCTAGATCGAACTATTGGGTTTGGAAAAGTAATTGGCTGGGCTCCCCAAGTGTCTATTTTGGCTCATCCAGCAATAGGAGGGTTTGTGACACATTGTGGGTGGAACTCGATGCTAGAGAGCTTGTGGTTTGGTGTGCTTACGGGCACATGGCCGCTTCACGCGGAACAACAGTTCAATGCTTTTATGTCCGTGGTCGAGTTAGAGTTATCAGCTGAGATTCGAATGGATTACCGTAAAGATTTCTTGAATGACAATCCAAAGAATTTGACTGCAGAAGAAATAGAAAAAGGAATCATGTCTTTGATGGAGCCTAGTAACGAAAGACGAAAAGCAGTTAAAGAGATGAGCAAGTTTAGTAGATTGGCGGTATTAGAGGGTGGATCATCTTACGTCGGAATAAATCGTTTTGTTGAAGATATGTTTCATAATATTCCGTGATGAACTGATTTCTCTTCATGTGTGTAAAAATAATTGGTTATAGAATAACCATATAAGTTGTATGTTTATAATTGATCTCATTTGTTCATATAGCTTGAATTTGAATATAATTACTTTATGATTTTGTTACTAATTTATCTCATTTGTTGATTTGCAATTAGATGTGATAATGCTTGTTTTCTATTTCTCGTACGTTAATTTGAAGCTAGTTGAGAGGCTAACTTTGACTTGATCAGAGGCTTGGTTTCATTAACTGCTGTGAGAACTCTGGATTTTGTGGTGAAAAAGATTGTTCAGGTAATTTGTGTGATTTTTATTCACTTATACCCAGAATGACTGCTCAGTGGATTGTATAGTTACTAGTTCAACTGAGCAAGTCTTCTGGGATTTAAAATTGTCTAAAAATAAGGTTCCTAATTCTTGTGAATGGTTCAGCATGTAAAAGGATGACTTAAGATCTACGACAGAAACTGAATAGATAAGTATGATATATATAGAATCAAACTGACATCTCATTTGTTAACTCATCTGCATATATTCATACAAAGCCTATGCATAATTTAAAACCGAAACCGAGAAATCCATGTTGCTCCTACGTAGATTGGCCGCTGATTTTATCCCAAAAATATCACCGAACATTATCAATTACATCCTGAATAAAGCGACCTTGTTCAGCGTATGAAGTTCCTCCTTCAACTAGCGTTGTTCTACTCTCCTTGCTTAACTTCTTCACTTTATCCCTCGTTTTGTATTTGTCCTCCATTAAGTCCTTTATCCCCCTCTCTATCTCCTCTGCCGTCACAAGATAATCAACAGTTTTCGAGGAAATCTCACAATAGTCGTTTCGAATCTCAACTGATAATCCCAGCTCAACGACCAGAGCAAATGCATTGAAATGTTGCTCGGCGTATAGCGGCCACGTCGCAGTTGGTACACCAAACCATAAGCTTTCTAAGGTCGAGTTCCAACCACAATGTGTCACAAATCCTCCTACCGCTGGATGCGCCAAGACAGACATTTGCGGTGCCCATCCAATCACTTTTCCTATCCTAACTGTGCGTTCTAAAAACCCTAAGGGTAGGACGTCGGCATAATCCGTATACTCGCTAGTTTCGGAAAACTCGTCTTTCGGTGGCCGGCGCAAGGACCACAAAAACCTATGTCCACAAGCTTCTAATGCGAGTGCGATCTCTTTCACTTGTTCCACATCAAAACTTCCACGGCTGCCAAAGCAGAGAAACACAACTGAAGACGGAGGCTGCTCATTAAGCCACTCGATTATTTCTGCACCACTCGAATTATCACTGTCTGAGTTAAGATGAAGTATAGGTCCTACCGGATATATGGTTGGGATTTTGGGATCATTAAAAGAGTTGATCGCATAGGATTCTAACTTAGTAAACGTGTTTACCAAGATACCTTTCGTTTCTTTAAACCTTCTAGCTTGTTTTTCTATGACATCCTTCCAATCTTTATCCAGAAAATCGGAAGGAATGCACTTAGTATAGAGCGGCTTTTCTAGACTCGGAACTTCCAACTCCGTTGCTGATTCTTTAACGTCGGCCATATCAATATTTTGCTCGTCAGCGAGAGTATGGACGTGAAAGTGAAACCTTAGAACAGCGGCACTCGAAGTGAAATACATGTAAGTCGGAAGGCCTAACTCGTTTGCGACGTCAATCATCGACGTGCAAAACATATCTATCACGAATCCGGCTAACGGAGTTGACTCGGCGAGTTTGGTGACAATTTTTCTTATCTGTGGAGTCTGGCTATCGATGAACGAGAAGAGTAGCTTTTTGACATCGCCTTCGTCGCGGGGCAGGTGGATAAAGTGAAGGCGGTCTTCATCCGAGTAGGCAGCGGGGGTGGTTTTGTTGTAGAGGTTCATGATAAGTACTGTGATTGAGAGACGATTGTCCCGACGGACTAAATGTTTTGCCATTTCGACTGCCGAATAGAGGTGGCCAGCTCCAGGTGACGGGATAAAGATGAGTTCTGGATTCATTTTTTGGTCTATGTTCTTGAAATTAGGTGATGAGAAAGATAGGAATGGTTCGCTTGAACTTACTTAGATCTTATGTTCATTGATAAGATTTGAAAGCTGTGTCAGTTGCATCTCGTGAGTGTTCTTTGTCGCGTTTCGGAATACAATAAAAAAACATTTTAGTTTAGAATATATTTCAACTTATTTTCTAACCCAGTGTCACTCATATTCCACTTTTATTAACTTTTTGTACAGTTTATTAACTCCACAATTTAATTTTTATCAAAATCAATATTACATCGATTTATACACGACTAATATTACAAAATGGAGAATTGATCTCCGTTCGATTAGGGAAAACAACTGAGTGATGGCCTTCTCTCCCAAGATAGTATCAAGAACTGAATTTCTTAAACTCTAAGATTCATCTTGTGCTTGTTTAAATCTCAGTTCTTCTGAGTTCTACGCATCCAAGTCTGCTGATTGTGCCGTGTTCTAATGGATTTGAAAGATGTTGAAGCGTTTCCTCAGTTAAACAGCAAGGTTTCTTCGACACAAGAGGTTGATTCGACTAGGAGATACGCTGATGTGGTCAAGGCAAAGGTTTCTTCTGCGAAGATCAACCCAACAAGCATCAAGGCAGAATTGGATCACAACAGGGTTACGTTTCCGGAAAAGACTTTGACAGACCTTAGAAATCAATCTAGAACTACTTTAATTGCGAAGTTTAATGAGGGTATACCAAAGAGGCTTGTTTTTCAGTCTTTTCTTGAATCGTTTAAGTTCAAGGGACAGTTTACGTACTTCACAATCGATTCAAGGCAAATTCAGATTGAATTTTCGGCTTTAGAGGACGCTGGTAGACTGTGGGTTACTCGTTTTTGGAAGGTCGATGGTAAACTAATGAGGGTCATCAAATGGTGCCCTCTAAGTTCAAGAAACTATGAATGTCCTCTTGCTCTCTTGTGGGTGAGATTTGAGAAGTTAGAAGAATTTATGTATAACTGTGACGTTGTTCAGGCTTTGGCATCATCGATCGGATTTGTTCATCACGTTGTTATCCCTGATATAAACAGGGCAAATTGGAATTCTTGTTTTGCGTTGGTTGAAGTAGACGTTTCCCGTGTGCTTAAAAGAAAGTTGGTCATAGAATTTGGTGATAGCAAAGAGTTCTCTGTTGCGGTGAGTTACAAGAACGCGCCTAACTATTGCGAGCAGTGTCATCATGTGGGACACGAAGGTATTAGATGTAAAAAGAATGCAGTTCAAGAAAACAAGAAAGAAAAGGAACCAGAATTGAGAAAAGAAGATATCATTGATAAGGATAATAGTTTACAGGATTCTGTACAAGAATTGAAAGACAATGAAAAAGAAGTAAATACTAGGGTACAAACTTTTACACAGGTATATAGAAGAAGGTTAAAGTCTATTGTTACAAAGAAGGACACCGTTTCTTGCCCTTCAACTAATGTTGTCAGCCCTGTGAAAGAAAGTTCATTGTCCATAAATGAACCTGGTATTATCAGTGCTCTCCAGAATCTTGAGGTGGAGGAGAATTGCCTTGATAATTCTCAGCATCTTGAGTTTGAAGCACAATCTTCCCATAAGATTGGTAGTCAAAATCCCTCTCCACGAGTTAGTTCAAGTGGTGAACATGATTTTGAATCTGTAATTCTAAGAAAAATAAAGTCAGCACAAAAGAACAGCAACTCAAGAAATCTGAAAATAAACTCTCTTATGAAGAGAGACAAAGTATCAAGAGGCTATGCATCAGATAATGATTAATATCATTAGCTGGAATGCTCGAGGGATACACAATAACCCTACAATTGATAGGCTAAAGTACATTATCAACAAAGAGAAAGTGAAAATAGTTACTATACAGGAACCAATGGCAAGGGCTGACAAGGTGGAGATAGTGTCAAGAAGGATAGGGCTTGAGAACTATGCTGTTAATATATCTAACAAAATATGGATATTCTGGTCGAATGATGTTGGGGTTGAGGTTATTCAAGACAATGAACAGTTTTTACATGTCAATGTTAATTTTGTTACTTTTATTGGCTGTTTCACTTCTGTATATGCAAGTAACTTAAGAGCTCAGAGAAGAATACTTTGGGGTCTACTAAGTAACATTACCTGTAGTGATAGTTGGTTGATTGCTGGCGATTTTAACACAACTAGATGCCCTGACGACCAGCTCCACTGTGTGAACTATGATGAGGCAAGTGCAGAGGACTTCAATGGCTTCATAAGGAACAGTGACTTAGAGGTGCCTGCTTATTGTGGCTCACGCTATACCTGGAGCAACAAAACAAACTGGAAAAGATTAGACTGGGTCTTGACTAATCAATCTATGCTTAACATCTTAAGCATACAGGTTTGTCACATGGTCAGAACTTGTTCTGACCATGCCCCTTTATTAATCTCTATTACAAAAGCATCTAATATGTTATCTAATTATAGGAAGAGTTCATTTAAGTTTATTAACGCATGGTCTAACCACCCTGACTTCATGACTTGTGTAAGTCAAAGCTGGTCTAAGCCATGTAATGGTGATGACAGTACCATTTTCTGGTACAAATTAAAAAGATTGAAAAAGCATTTGAAAAAATGGAATTATGAAATTTTTGGCAATATATTCAATAGAGTTAAAGAAGCCATTAAAGATGTTGAAAAGTGTGAGTTAATTCATCAAAATATGAAGGATGATGTTTCTAAGGCAAATCTGTCTAAATCCAATAGCATTCTCATTCTTGCTTTGAAAGATGAGGAGAGCTATTGGAAACAGAAGTGCTTCAACTCATGGTTAAGTGATAGTGATGCTAACACTAAACTCTATCACAGTTATGTTAAAAAGAGAAGAAAGAAAAACATTATTGTGGGTATAAAGGAGAGAGATGATTGGATAACTAACCAGGATGAAATTGCATCTTCTGCAGTTGCTCATTTTAAAGAAATTCTCTCCAATATACCTGATGATAATATTTTACTGAATGATAGAGATACAATTTTAAATAACATACCTAATATTGTAAAGGAATCTGATAACTCTGATATGATAAAGCCTGCAACATATGAGGAGATTAGAGATGTGTTAAATGGTATGAAGAAGGATAGTGCTCCAGGAATTGATGGTTATAATATCTTTTTCCTGAAGCACTGTTGGGAAATAATTAAAGTGGATCTATATAAATCTATAAATGCTTACCTTTCAGGTGCTCAGTTTCCTAAAGGAATCTTTGCAACTGGGATTGTACTAGTCCCCAAAGTTGCAAATCCTATAACCTGGAATAATTTTAGACCTTTGAGTATGTGTACTATAGTTAATAGACTCTTTTCTGCTATTATAAATAGGAGAATTTCCTACTTATTACCTGGTCTTATATCGAAAGGGCAGTCTGCATTTGTAAAAGATAGGATTATACAAGAAAACATATTAGTTACTAAAGAAATGTTACACAATATTGGCAGAAAGCCAACTAAAGGGAACATAATAATTCAACTGGATATGACAAAGGCGTTTGACAGGTTGTCTCACACCTTTGTCATTAAAACTCTAAAGTGTTTTGGATTTTCTGATGTTATTGTAAACATGATTCAAAAGCTGATTTCCAATATAATGTTATCTGTGTTTATTAATGGGTCTAGTTCAGGCTATTTTCATCAAAAGGTTGGGTTAAGACAGGGAGATCCACTGTCTCCCTGTCTATTCATATTGGCTGAAGAAGCCCTTTTAAGAGGGTTGTCAAATCTTTATAACTCTAACAATTCTATGCAATTTTATGTTAAGAAAGGATATATTTTACCGTGTCTAGCTTTTGCAGATGATGTGATGATATTTACCAATAGTTCTCCTCAATCAATCCAAAGCTTAAGTGACCTGCTAGCCAAATACCAGAGTGAGTCTGGGCAGTTGATAAACATCGAAAAAACAAAAGTGATTACCTCGAAAAGATGTGCTGGATCTCACACTGCAAGAATCAAAGCTACTATGGGATTCAAAATAGAGAATGCTCCATTCAACTATTTGGGAATCACAATTGCACCAAATAACAAAGGGAAGCACTATTCTCTTCTATTAGATAAGTTACTGAATAAAATAAATGAGTGGGACTTAAAGAACTTGTCTTATAGTGGCAGGCTGTCACTAATAAGACACGTTCTTTACCCTATCATTTACTTTTGGATGCAAAGTTGCATAATCCCAAAGAACATTTTGTGTAAGATTGAAACTTATTTTAATAGATTTCTGTGGAGAGCAAAGGTTAACGAAGATGCAATGCATTGGACTAGATGGAAAAACCTTTGTCTACCATTTGAAGAAGGAGGATTGAATGTCAAACATTTGTCTGACATCCAACTTTCCTTTACTTACAAACTATGGTTTTGGTTTAGGAAAGGAGGTTCTCTTTGGTCTGACTTAGTCTCTAAAACATATTGTTTAGAGAGACACCCAACTATTGCAAAATGTGGAGTCAATGACTCTATTGTATGGAAAGGATTGTGTTCTGTTAGAAACAGTGCAGAACAGTTCATTAAATGGCAAATTGGCTGTGGAAATGCAGACTTTTGGAGAGACTCATGGCATGAGATGTCTCCCATTATAAATGCTGAAAACTTATGGTACCTTCCAGCTCAAATAAAAACATTTTGGTTAAATGGAAATTGGGATTATAGCTTGCTATCCTCTCTATCTAATGAGAGAAAGCAGCATATACAAAGAGTTACAATTTCACAAGATAAAGAAGATAAAATAATCTGGAGTTTATCAAAAAATAAGAGTTTTAGTATTAAAGACACTTGGGATAACATAAGATCAAAAAGCAGTGTTTCTTTTTTCTTCAAAAGGATTTGGCATACTTTTATACCTAAAAAATTTTCTTTTTTAAGCTGGAAGTTACTTAAGAACTACATTCCTGTTGACAGCATTTTATTAAAAAAGCATTTCATTGTTGTTTCCAAATGTCAATTCTGCTGCAATTTTGAAGAGACTTCACATCTCTTCATCAATTGCAGTTATGCATGGACATTATGGAACTACTATGGACTGTTATTCAGGATACCAGTGAGAAGGTTTATGAGTATCAGGCACATGCTTTTGGTCTGGTTCAAGTCTACTAAAAGTAAACTACACATTACACATATAATACCACAACTGATTACTTGGACCATTTGGTATAATCGTAATCACTGTAAATTTGGCAAAACTGTTGATTGTTTTCAAAGTGCAGTAAAAAGAATAAACAGATTCATTTTAGCTATCGATATGCATCTAAAACCTAAGCATTGGATGGGTGTTGAGGATGCAGGAATCAAACTAGGAGCTATATCTATATGCAAGCGAAATGTGACTTACCGGTGCTGGAAGGCTCCTGATCTGGGACGCATTAAGATCAACACTGATGGTAGCTGTGATTTCACTGGAGAAGCGTCAGGAGGGATAGTGGTTCGCGATCACACGGGCAGGTGCTTGGAAGGAGCGGGCTTCATATTTGGTAAACTATCACCATTCCAGGCTGAAAGGCGTTCACTGATGGAGGCTCTGATGCTGTGCTTTAGGCGAGGATGGACAAACGTCGACATTGATGTCGATTGTTTATCGCTTGTAAGCCAGATCTCTTCTAGAGAACCCAGCAACCAAGGAATCGATATGTGTAAAGGCTTAATGGTTCCTTCAATGAAAATCGCACATGTTTCCAGAACGGAGAACACGGCGGCAGACTGGATTTCAAAGCATGCTTTGAAACTGAGAAGGAACTGGATTTTCAATGGAGGCCAAATCCCAAACCCATTACTCGCGATTTTAATGCTCGAAAGTATGGGGGTGGGCTATATTGATCCTGGATAGGGTTGGATTAAAGAGAGGAGATGAAGGAGAGAAGGCATGTAAGAGATGAAGGCAGGGATTAGAAATTAGGGTTTCTGCCTAATTTTGGGGATCGACAACAATCAGAGCTTTTTTGTTCCTAGATGGGTAGCTTATTGATTGGGCTCTATTGTGTTTTATTAAAGCCTAATTTGAATGGGCCCAATTGTATAGACTTTTCTGAGATTTAATAAAATTAATTTGCCGATTAAAAAAAAAATATTACAAAAGGGAGAGAGCCCGATGAAATAAAAAACGTTTTAATGATTTTGGGAAAATCTATTACCCATTACTTTTTGGTAATGCTAAATATGCTAATTATTAGTACCATTAATAGAGATCAAAACTTATCCATTTATTTAGCTTTAAAAATAATTACAATAACAAAATTATTTTTTTACTTAAATAATTATAACATCATATTAAATTCATCCAAACAAATTTTTAGTCAACTTATTCACTTTAAAAATTAAAAATAGTTTTTTTTTAAAAAAATATAATTAAAATAAAAAAATCATTTTAAAAATTATCTTAAAGTATTTTATATTTTTATTTAATTTCTTTTTTAAACTAGTGTTTTAAATTTAAAAGAATAAACTATTTTTATTTTTATTTAAAACTCAAAAATTAAAATAATTTAAGCCTACTAACTTCAATTTGACTAATATATTTATTCTATAGTTCTATAAATTAAATTAACAAAATAAATTTAATTTATATTTATTCTAACAATTTTTAATGATATTAATTTATTTAACAAATTAATTTATTAATTGAAAATATTAATAACAAGATATGATATTAGAAGAATATTCAGATCTACTCTAAAAAAACAAGTGACGAAATATATTAAAAGATATGCTATTTAATTTGTTACGAGGAAATAACAAAAGATAATGCAAAGTAAAAGAATTTATTATTAAAAAAGAGAACTCACATTTGTTTAGGGTTTTATCCCATATTTATATATATATTTTTATCGTTGGTTACTATAACATTAAATTCCAATGCGAAACTGCATTTACATCAAGAGACCTGAATTTATGTATGATAAATTCAATAAAGTAGCATTAATCCATTGCTTTGTCTGTTTTTTTGTTAGATTGGGTTCGATCAACTTTATCCGCGCACGAAGTCGAGTGTACTCCAATCAATCCTCTTTTGCTTAACCCGATATCTCGCTCGGTTCCTTCTTTGGATTAAGTCACCTATATGTCTCTTTGGTTGGTGAAATACTTGATCGATTCGAGCACCACCTATTTACGTCGCAGTGGTCGGACAAGTCCTAATTTATTATACAGACCTCGATCACGCTTGATAGTCTTATCATCCTTGCTCGCTGCTTGAGTGTATACCGTATTCCAGGTCGCTTCAGACTCTTCGAGTGGCTTCGTCTGCTCGAATACCTTCTTACTTAACAATTAAAGGATACCCCATCATCATTGCACCCCCTAGTTCATGGATTGTGCGCGGTAAACGGGGAATCGATGATGTAATCATAATAACGCAAGCAGATGAGTCGATATTATGGAGTATTTAAGTGGACTAACATATAAATGACATTGGTAAGTTATTCGACAGTTTCAACCGTTAAGCGAGACCTGGTAGGCCCATATCAACGCGTGGGATTTGACAGTTCTAACACTAAAGCCGTTTTATAAAAGTGACGCTTGGGTTTTGATGAAGCGTGCTTAAGGCTTAAAGTCTTTGAAAATTGCTTATAACATCACATGTGGGCGTAAAGTAGATTATTATATTTTCATTCTCTTTTTTATTATTTGTAGTATCATTCCCTTTCAATTTTTCTTCATTTTCTTTCATTTTTTGCTGCTTCAAAGGTATGTTGCTCCAGAAAGGTTCTTGTCATCTTGAAGTGTCAATACATGTATGTCGATTTTATGCATGTATAGTTAACATTTACTATGGGGAAAACTTTCTGGCTTTGGTTTAAGTGATGAACCCTTTACTCAATGTTAATAACGATCGAAAACCATCTTCACTAGGCATAATACCCATCATTGAGTCACCTCCTCCTTTAATTGTTCTTATTCATCATATTGGCTCATTGCAGTCAAACAAGTAGATACGATGGCACCAAAAAAATCAGTGAAGAATAAAGTGGGGAAACTGTAGAGTCAGAATTTGAAGACCCAACATTCCTAGAGAGTTATTTCGTTTGAATTAGCCCTAAGTATGATTAATTGGATGATAACGTGTAGCTAAGTTTTAGGGCTAGGTACGAGATTCCAAAAAAATGTAATAGTGAGGGTGTCATCGGTCGATTAACATCCTTATCAGGCACAAGATCATGAGAATTGCATATTTACAACTATATTTGATTGGGGGTTTCGATCGTCATTCCCCGCATTGATTCGGGATTTCTTTAGCGTAATAGGTATATACCCGACTCAATTAGTTGAGAATGGCTGAGAGACGTTTCTTAGTATAGTTTTAAGCTCACACTTATTAGGAATTAAAGTCTGTTTGGTGAATTTACTCTTAGTCATTGATGTAGCTAAGCTTGCCAAGTCGTCTTTCTTCTACACCCAGTTGACCGAAATGAGGAAGATTTTTGAACTCCCTTTATCAGATAAGAACAGGACAAATTAATTTGTGTTCATGTCAAGCAATTGGGAGCATGAAAAACCCATTATAAATATTCAGTTAGAAATGAAGTGGAAAGTGAAGTGTAAGCGTCATTAATAAACTGTAAATAGTTTGCAGACCAAATCCAATATTAATCAACCTTGATACTTGTTCAGGTGAAGGGACCCATCAGGATTGGTGCAAGGAGGGTCTGTCGAAGGAGTACAAGAAGCCTCTGGTTCAAATAGACAACCTAACAAGCTAAACTTGGTTTCAAGAACTGATTATTCTGTTCATCCAAGTAAATTATTTGAAAGCTAATATGTGACCAGTGCCTACACTGAAAGTTCCAAAAGAAGGGGAGGTGACTATGGCAGATGGTGGTGAGATTGTATCGACGGAGTGCATACAGGCGCTGATGGAACAAAGGTATCGGGAACAAAATGGCACGGGGATTCGGCTATTAGTGTCTCAGACCTGGAAATCAAAAGAAGCAAAAGGTTCCACATGAGTGCCTTGTCAAAATAAAGGTGGAGGGGAGGTGTTGGCTATTGAAGGGGCCGATGAAGTGGATCAGCAGAAAGAGGACACTACTCCGGCTGGGGGTGATATAGTGCAGAACCGAGCACGAAATGCTCGGGAAAAGGAAGAAGATTCAGATTATAAAGTGAGATCTCTGGAAAAGAAGTCTAGGGTGATAGTTGATGTTGTTCCTTTTACAACAAGGAAGTTGCAGCTGGTGGATGAGGAAAGTGGGAATGGGGCTGCAGTTTCAGAGAAGGCGGCCGATCAATCAGTGCATCGAACGATGGAGCAGAACTGGCGGAATGCTCTCGAGGTGGTCATCCGGGATAGAAACCAAACAGACACGCAGACGAGGCGAGTAGGGGATAGTGATGAAGGAGAAGGGCGGAAGAAACGAATTCCCGAGGAGATAGCACAAAGAATGAAAGAATTTGTAAACTTGGCTAACATTTTCGCGTCAGTCCTATTAGCTCACGGGTTCGGTAGTGGATCCTTCTTTGTTAATATTCTTAGACTGGAGACAATACCGATTGGTAACAGAGGAGTTGGGTTGAGTAGAATGGAAGTGCCCATGGAGGAGTTGCCACCGATCAGATTTGTTATGCCTCGTCCATCAATGTTGATGTTCGAGCAGCTCAAGCGTTGTCCCAAACTGTTATACTACGATGACATGCCCATGAGTGACATCTTGCAATGGCAAATGAAGTTGGCGATGAGGTAAAACAGACTAGACTTAATTATAAAATCAATTAGATTTAACTTTAAAATAAAAAGATTAACAGAAATTGATCTGATGTCATATGTAGATGCATCCCAACTCGGTCGTGCTATCGTATCGTCGGATGTACAATACTGATTCGGAAGTCGTGGAGAAGTGGAAACTGGAGCCTATGCTATTCGGGTCAGCAAAGAGTTTGACCATTGAGCTTGTTCGGTTCAAACACACTTATGGGTCTGCCAAGCCATTGAATGACAAGGTGAACCAAGGGCTTTGAGAGGAGACTGATACTCTTAAAATCTCATTGTATTAGAGCGAAGAGCGATGTATGGAACTATATGCTGGAAATACTACCCTCCTTGCTCAGAACAATATTCCGATTAAGCAGAATGATGAACTGATGTTACAAAGTTTTGGTCTGCTCGCACATAATGTGGCACAAGTGCAAAGAGTAGTAGAGCAAGTTGAACGTCTGTCAACGTTGATGCTAGAGAGCGGAGAGCTCAGGGGTAAGGAAGAGGATTCAAATAAAGAGTTGGATGTGAAGCGCGATCAATGGAAGAAGAAACTGGGAGCTGCTCTAGAGAAGAGGGAGAAGCATGTGATGGAGGTTACAATGAATATAATAGCGAGCAACCAGAATGAGACCATGGTGGAGCCGTTGGCACTGAATCCGGGTATGAAGCTGCCAGCTCTTGAAATACTTACCCACACACTGATCGTTTTAAATGGCTAAATATTCGTGTTTTGTAAACTCTAATTTGTAGACCTGGATTAGTATTTTATGTTGGTATTGACTGGTTTTGGGCGCAGTCATATTAATTTTCAAGCAAGTACATTTTTTCTTAATTGTATAAAAGTTTATATTTGTATGAACGCATGTTGTTGGTGTGATTATTATATAACTTCCCTTGTAACATTTGATTTTTGTTCGCATAACATGAACATAAAGGTTTGTTTGGAGATGAGTTTATTAGTTATATTAGCTATTTGAGCTAATCCTTACACGGTCGAGCTCAGTAGGGACATTGTGTAGCTAGGAAGTTGACTTATCCTTTTAGTTGAGTTTCTGCGAGGTTATAAAACCCTGTGTGGCTTGCTATATGCTTGGTTTGTAACTGTTTCGCTTATATACCATGTGCAAGGTATCAGGCTCAATGTGACCTTTACGTAGCCCATAGGCGTGGCCAATTATCCCGGTCGTGTTTATAAACACTTGGTCTGGACTCAATACAGTCCCTTGCATAGCCCGTAGCCATGGTCATGGACCCGGTCACGATTGTAAGGATTGATCAAATGTAGTAATAAATACATGTAGTGATGAAAGTGATAAAATATATTAATAAGATAAACAAGAGTCTGGATGCCTCATAAAAAACCATCTCGCGCCATTAGGGGGGAAAAGAGCACATCTTCATAATTACAAAAATTGGAAATACAACTTTAAATTATTTACGTTCCATGGGTGCTTCAGGGCGCAACCCTCTGTGTCTGCAAGTCGATAGGATCCACTACGGCCTTTAGAAATAATGGTGTATAGTCCCTCCCAATTTGGGCCTAATTTGGTAGCAGTTCCGTCGCCTGATCCCTGAAATATCCTCTTCATTACCATGTCACCAACCTGGAAGGTGTATGGTTTTACCCAAGCATTGAACCGTTCACTCATCAGGCTCCTGTAATTCTCTGTACGAACATCTGCTTGATCTCGCCGCTCTTCAATAAAGTCAACTCCTGTAGTGATTTCCCTTTATTTTTTAGGGCTTCGTTTCTGGCTGATTGTACCTCCTCGTCATTAATGGTAATTCTTGAAGGAGAGAATTGTGGACTTCCTTGCCCTGTCATCGAAGGGATGGCTGGAAGGTCTGATCCAGAGACATCAGTTTTCCGAGGAGGGTTGTTGATTACTGGAGTTGAATTCAAATTTTTAGGTTTTTGAAGAGGTTTCTTTAGCACGTTTACGTTCTTGAGAGGTTTTCTTTTCTTTGTGGTGTCTTTTTATTTTCCCAGAAGAATGCTTGTGGTGTTTATCTTTACCCATGGATTGGAGGAGACTGAGATTGGAAGCTTGGTTCTGACAAGAAATGTCGAAGGGTATGATAGCAGGAGAATTTTCTGATGGATGCCAGGAACCGTAATAAGTGGTAACATGAGGTTTGGGTTGAGGATCAACGTAGGTACCAATAGCAAGTTTCTCTTCGAATTTTTGACTAATGAATAGTCACTATGGAATTCGACGAGGCTTATGGAGCATAAGCTAGCTCTCTCTCTCTCTAGAAAGTTTAGAACAAAATAGTTTGGATTATGAATGAGAAATGAAAATATTTATAGAATTAGATGGGCTTTAAGAGAGAGAGGGCATGATGACACTTTATTTTGATTCCCTAGGGGTGTTATAGGTAATATAGGTGCATTTGTAGTGAATCGAGATCTGAAATAGAAGGCGAAGAGGCAAAAAGGTATGATGAGAAGCTTTGGGAAGTGTAACAATATCTCTAAAAAGATTTGGTGACAAAAATCTTTGTATGATGACATCATTAAAGAAAAGGCGGGAGATTGTTGATTGAGATATGAAAACTAACATTGAAAAATTCGAAGGGATATTTTCGTAGAAGTTTTTGCGAAAAATGTGTAAGTATAATCTTGTTTTTACAATTAGTTAGCCAAGACTGAGGGGCTACAACCAATTATACTTGTATGATTGTCTTCAAAGAGAATACGATGATTTTCGAAGGATTAAGTTCGAGGGCATTAGAATGTCTACGTGATTGTTTCCGATAAGATTATTTCGAGGGGACAAAAATTTCAGTTGGACTACGTTCTAGTCTTTGCTAACAAATTGCTAGGATTGTGGGGCTATGTGAGTATTGTTAAGGAGGATAAAAAGTAATTTTTGAAGAGGTATTTTATGAGGAAAATTGCAAGATAAGAAGAAACTCGAAGACTTCATCACATTCCTTGTAAAAATATTTTTAACAAGGACTGATGGGCTACTAATAAGGAAGAATAAAAGACAAGGGTGAAATTACAAAGAAACAACAAAGTTAGGGAGAAATTGTAAAGTAAATATTAAATTAGGATTAATTGTCATTAAACAATAAAGGTAAGGGTCAAGTTTGTAATTAAGAGGTAGTTGGGCTCGTGGGGCCCATCATTTGTACTATAAAAGGACCCCACCTAATTTGGGAAAGTGGTTGATTGATATAATATACTTTCTCTCTCTAAGAGTGTTGAATTTCTCTCTCTACAACTTGAGCAATCAAGAAGTTTATTCACGAATTAGTCCTTCTAAGTATAGTTCGACACAGAAAACTCCTCTTAAAGTCCATATCTTATCAATTACCACCAAATTTTAGAATTAAGGGCCATTATCTGTCATCAAAACACACGGTATGCCAAACCTAGCAAGTATTTGGTTGTGGATAAAGTCACATACCTCTTGGGCTCGGGTTCAAAATATGGATTTGGCTTCTACCCATGTCGTGAAGTAGTCCAACGCGACGATGAGAAATAACCTTTTACCAGTCGCCATATGGAGAGGTCCTACGAGGTCGATTCCCCTCTTGTCAAAAGGGCAAGGAATATGGAAAACTTGCATAGGCTCACTCCATAGATGTCCAGTACTGGAAATTTTTTGGCATTGATGACATTGCTGAAAAGTCGTTCCACATCGACTGCCAATTCTGGCCAATAATATCTAGCCAATAATATCCGGCCAATAGAAAATGTCAAATGAGGCTCTGATACCCACATTGTACTCTTACTTCTCATGCGTATAAGTCGTGCAGAACTGAGGTAGCATATATTCGGTCAAGGCAACGTAGCAAGGGTCGAGTAGCACTCTTTCGTTATAAGACGTTTTCCATCACTCAATATTTGGTCGTTAGTTGTTGTAGAGTTAGAGTCGTACTCTTATCATTTGGTAGAACGACGGAGTTTAAATACAATAGGTAAGGCTGCCTCCAATCGTTGGAGTTGTCAATTGCATGGATGGTTTCATTCATGTTGATGAGTTCAGTTGTCGGTAATTAATGGGTGATGACCAGAGGATTCTCCCCCAAGGGTGTAGCCTTTGCTAATGTGTCTACCGTAGAGATTTAACTCGGGAAACTTGCTCATATGACACCTTAACGAACTTGGACTTGCACTCCTAGAGTATTGCTAAATAGCTATGTATCTCTCTTTTTTGCATCATACGTGCCTTTGCCCTAGTTGATGACTAATTGCGAGTCTGAACGTATCAAGCCCCACATATCAAAGCTAGCTTCATGCCATAAAAGACAGGCTCATATTCTGATTAATTTTTTTATAACTAGGAAATTAAATCTGACAGCCTATTTGATTTCCTCACCCATAGATAAGCGCATTACGACCCTTGCACTACCACCAGATGTGCTTGAAGCCCCGTCGGTTTCAACCACCCATTCCATGTGCTCGGCTTTGCCAGTTTCCCCTTCTAGAGGGGATAGTTCTATGGATGAGGAGAACTCGGCTATGAAATCTGCTATGTCTTGTCCTTTTATAGCGGTACGTGGTTTAAACCGTATATCGTATTCTCCGAGCTGGATTCTCTACTTGGTTAGTCGACCCAATGCGTAAGGTTTTTGCAACATGACTTTAAGGGGGAAGATTGTTTGTACATAGATTATGCGTCCTTTTAAGTAAGGGCGCATTTTCGAGCGACTGTGACCAAACCCAATGCGAGTTTTTTGAGGTTGAGGTACCTTGTTTTATTATCGACCAGGATTTTCCTCAAGTAGTAGATATGTCATTGTATTTCATTTGGTTCATGTACTAGAATTGAACTAACCGAAAAGGGATAAACTGACAAGTATAAGAATAATGGCTTAGTGGTCAAGGGTGCAGATAGGATGTCTGGTGAGGTAAGGTAATTTTTTAACTCATTGAACGCCTTATCTCATTCCTCTGTCTAGTCAAACTTCTTTGCTCCCCAGAGAATCTCAAAGAATGGGTGACTTTTATCCGAGGCTCGAGAGATGAAGCGTGATAGTGCGACGAGGTGCCCGTAAGGCATTTTACTTCATTGATGGTCCTTAGATGATCCATTTGTATAATTGCGTCTGGTTGGGCTGGGTTGACCTTGATACCTCTTTGGCTGACCACGTAGCCTAGGAATTTACCGCTACCGAATCCTATAGAGCATCTAATTGGGTTGAATTTCAGATTGAGCTAGCATAGTAAGTTGAATACAGTTTGGAGCACCTCAGGTTGTTGTTCTCCTCAGTGTGCGTTTTTACGATCATATCTTCAATATATGCTTCTATGTGTATCCCCAAAAGGTCGCTAAAAATATGGTTAACTAAGCGTTGATAGGTGGACCCCGCATTCTTCAACACGAATGACATCATCGTTTAACAATACAATTAGGTTTGAAAAGCCATGTGCTCTTTGTCTGACTGGTTGAAGCGTATCTGATTGTACCCTGAGTATGCATCTATGAATGATACGTACTCGCATCTCGATGTGGAATCTACGAGCTGGTCAATAAGAGGCAGGGGAAAAGCATTTTTGGGGCATGCTTGGTTGAGATCGGCGAAGTGGACGCACATACATCATTGTCCCTCTTTCTTCTTAACTAGGACCGAGTTGGCCACCCTGACCGGGTACTTGGCCCGCCTGATGTGCCCTAATTGGGATAGCTTTGACACCTCAGCCAGTATAGCTTCGTGTTTCTCGGTGGATAAAGATCGTCACTTTTTTCGTACTAGTTTTGCGTATGAATCGATTGCCAACTCGTGACAGATAACCGAAGGATCAACACCTCAAACGTCACTTGCCTCCCACGTAAACACATCCTCTTTTTTTATAACAATTAAATCAAAGTTTTTTGAAAATAAAAGATAATTTGATAACCAATCATAGTGTGCGGCCCACTTCAAAGTCCTCCTTAATCGATTCTGGAAGGTTGTCATCGGGCTGCTCTGCTACTTGTGGGTCATTGACTGGGACTCGCGAGCGCGGGAGGGGGAGGGGGGTACTGAATCCCTCCCTGTGAACCCCATCGCTGACTAGTTGATTTCTGAGTGGTTTGGTAAAGTCGACGGTGACTCAAACTATTCAACTTCCTTTTTCTTTTCATCTTCACTTTTTTCAACTTCCTTTCACAACAAGAATTTTTTCAAATTCCTTTCACAACAAGAAGTTTTTCCTTCTCGAATTTTAGCTTGATTAAATCAAATTCTTCAACTTCCTTTTTTCTTTTCATCTTCACTTTTTTCGAACGACTCTTTTAGAGATAAGTTCTTTGCGTACTCCTTAATTATCTCTGTTTTATGCTTTCCCTTGAGCTCACCGAGCTCAGTTTAATGGGTATATTTAAATTTGTTTTTTTTCTCGCTCATTGATGGCATTTAAACATCGTTTGAATGGATGGCTCTTCTAATGAATTCAGATCTATCAACTTGGAAGGAGTAAAAGTTTCGAGGAGGTTTTGGCCATAAATATCGCTCAATCTCTTGCTACAATAAACCTTTTTCATCCACCAAATGACATCTTTGGACATATCCTAAAACATGTTTCAGGAAGATTTAACTTTATCGTATATATGTTTTGTTTCATTTTCAAGGCTCGAAAATGGTGGAAGCGCATGTAGTGCTTTCTCAGAGGGCTCCCCAGCAGGGTTAGAAGAAAGTTTTTAAGAAAGAGTAAGAAAAGTTTTCAAAAAAAGCAAGAAAATCTGATGAGGAAGTTTGTGGAGGATTTGAACTTACAATCTCAGGCAAATTGGTTAATGTAATTTGATTTCCAATTTGTTCAACTTGGTCTTCGATTTGTTAGACCTCATGGTCCAAGTCCTTATAAATTTCTTGAAAGTCATCTTCACCAATCACGTCCTCGTTTATCAGGTTATCATCTCTTTAGTTGTCTATTTTACTAAATTCTTGCCTTTCTTCTGCCTCATTGACAACTGGAGTGGGATTTGGAGGTGTTACATCAACATTTCTCTCTACTCTAGTTGTTGGAGGGGTTTCCGAAGAATTTTTCTTCCTTTTCAAAGCAGCAGTCTATTTCATTTTCTTTGAAGGTTCATCCTCAGTTCCTTCTTAAGTGTTTGAAAGATTAGTTTTGTTGGCTTTCCTCTTAGGCTTCCTCTGTGTTTTTTTCGGCTTCGGGTTGGTGGAAGGGCTGGCTTTTACTCTTTTATTTTTCCATTCTTGTTTGGAGACAAGTGGTTTTGAGACCTATTTTGAACTGGTAAGATGACTTATGCATCAGGAGTTGTAAACCTTTTAACCACATATCGTGGATTATGGGGCTCCATTTATTCATCGTCTGGAACGTTAGAATCCGGGGAGATCCTTCATAGATGAGTGTTAACAAAATTCATCGGAAGGAAGGCATTGTGGAACTTGTTTTCCCACGTTTTTTCTGCCCACTAAAATAACTTAGAAAAACTAGTCTGGGAAGTTTTTTGATGGATTTTATACCACCTAAAAATTTCTACATATAACAATAAGACATATAAAAAAATAAAAACTTGAAAATGAAAAGAAAACAAGGAAGGTTGAATCACTTACTGGTGCTTTTCCATTTTAGATTAAGCTTTCATGAGTTCTCCTCGGATATCTCTTTGTCTCTTTCCCACGCTCCAGAGATAAATAAAAATATTTGTTTCCAGAACTTGTCAGCCTCGAGGAGATCATCAATCAACTTGAAGGAATCTCTGAGGGTCAAGTAGTAGAACGGTAGCACCAGATTTTTGGATAGACTGGTAAGTAAGATAAATTCCTTGATTGATAAGAGAATTTGGCCAACTCTTGAAGCCATTATGATAGACATGAGACTGGACCACAAGTTTTGGCTTGCTTGTATTGGACACAGATCGAGGATTTTGAAGTAGTCAACTATCATTGGGTACAATGAGAATCGAAGCCCCCAATTGATAATTCCAGGGTATACCACAAGCTCGTTCTCTCAACAATAAAGTATAGTCTCTCGCGCTACCTCTAGATGAAGTGTGACATTATCTAGAAGACCTAACTGTCTTTTTAAATGCTCCGCATCAGATTAATTTTAGTACTTCTATTACACATTCTTGAGTGTAATGAGCTATTTGGGGAGGAATTGCTTTAAATTACCGTTCAGGCTTGCAGCAATCTCCTCGGGTAATTTGACGATTTCTTTTTTATTTCTTCCTCTTTTTTGGGAGCCGACTTCTTCAAAATGTTATCTTTAGACTTAGAAGAAGCAACACAGTTTGTGTTTTCAAGATTATAATTAATTCTATCTTCGAATCTGACTCAGTATCTTCTTCGGAGGCTTCATCTCAAAGCTTAGATGGGGAAGTGTTGCTAGTAGCACCTTGTGAATTACGTGGTACAATCGTTATGGTTTGTTTGTATCCAAATGAGTTACTTGTGACTCTTTGTTGATCACAAGCATCTCCTTTGAGGTGGGAGAATATATAGGATTCTGTGAAGCATTGATGTCCTCAGAATCTCTCATGGCTACAAATGCGCTTCTTTAAGGAGGTTGGTTCTCGCGAGAGTGAATTTATGATTGGATTCGAGGTGTTTCTTTGCGATTGATTCGAGGAGGGTTTTTGTTATCTACAGAATATGTTTTTGGTGTTATTTGAGAAGATTTCCCTCGTGTTTGCGATTGACCCGAGGAGAAGTTGAAGTGTTGGTAGAATATGCTAGTGAATGATTTTGGGGTGATTTGATTTTTTATTATTGAGGGGTTTGTTGTTGGCAAGTTTCAGGGTTATGGTTGAATGATTTTGATTCTCATAAGAACTTTAGCCAAGATTAAAGGTTTTGTATATAGTAGTACTTTGGTGAATTATCTATTACACCTGCTGCTACATATTCAGTTGTTCTCTAAATGAGATTGAAGTAATCTTAAAGACCAAAAATGGTTTTTTAGTAAATTTTAGTTTTTCATAAACTAAGATGAAGAAAATCTTCAAATTAGGCTATAAGAAGATGAAGATGAATCAGAGAAGATGGTGTTTCAGCTGAAGGTGACGGTGAAAATAAATTTTTACGGGACTTTCTTCTTCTCTCACTAGGATTTGTATGTGTAGGGAAATGAATAAGGAAAGAATATTTATAGAGGAGTTTGTAAAGAAGAAAGTGAGAAGAAAAGGTGAAAGATTGGCAAATGCTATAGGTTGAAAAGTGAATTGGCAAATGGTTGTCTACTCTGAAGTAGAGTAACACGTGTAAATAGCCAGAGTTAATAGCATGTTGCATGCATACTAGGATACTCCATGCAATTCTAGTTGTCATTAGAGAAATGATTGAAAATCTATGTGTAAATTCGAAGAAATTTTGGAAAGATTGCATAAAGATTCGAGGCGACCTTAAGTATAATGATGGGTAGCTTTGATTTAAGGAGATCTAAAGTATAATGGTGGGTAGTTATAATTTAAGGAGATCTAAAGTATAATGATAAGTAGCTTTGATTCAAGGAAATCTAAAGTTTAATGATGGATAATTTTGGTATGAAGAGGCTTAAAGTATAGTAATGGGCAGCTTTAGTTCAAGGAGACCTAGAGCGATGATTGACAATTTTTGGTTTGTAGTCTAAAGAAATTTTAGTCCTTATTCAGCATTCTTCGTAAGGACTATAAAGGCTACTGATAAGGATATAAACTATTAATGACCTAAAACGATTAGAGAAAAATGTTATTATAAATAATTTTATAAAGGTATTACTCTGTTGATCACCCAACTGTCCTATAAATAGGACAGAGGGTCATGGAATAAAGGGTACGAGATGTTCATTTTTAGAACTGATTGTGATTAATTGTTTCTTTCTCTACAAATTTATTCTTCCTTTTTTCTCACTAGAATTACTCAAATTGTTTAATGATGACATTGAAAATATTACACTTAACATATCTAAATATTTATATCTCCCTATATCTTCTACATCTTTACTCTCTAAAATCAAAAATAAGGTCGAAGAACTTTATCTCATTAAAAGTTCTTTAAATCATACAACCTTTTGCTTCAAACCTCTCAATCACTAATTCTTGAACCATTTATTCGGGTAGTGCCAGAGTAGTGACACAAACCACTGAACACACGACAATATGTTTTATACTATTTATCCCTTCTTAATGCATGATCTAGATTAGTCCTTATAAATAGCTGCTAATATTTTCATCAAAGTCATATTCTTTATTATCAGTGGATTAATTTCTGCTAGAAACACCTAGGTATTTTTAGACGTTATTACAACAAGTTTTTAAATGGTCAAGCCAATATAAACGGACTTACACATTTGGTTACATTATAGTTTTAACACTTTTCTACGGTAATTGTATCTCTTAAGTTCTAGTAGATGTTTCTACACCTAAGTAGTCAGATGAGCATTTAACCTCATCGAAAAACAAGAACAACAACTCCTCTTAAACATTTGTCTTACTCAAACTTTGGTCTTTATATCTTCGCTGAGTTGCTTTAGCTACTTTTAGCACAGTCTTGGCAACCTCAACGTATAATGGTTCGAATTTATAAATCCATCACAAATTATGATTTTATATAAATAATATTACACCTAAACACTTAGGTTTGATCTTACATAAATATTTTAATTTATTGAATCCAAGTAAAAAATATGACTATTATTTATAAAGATTGAATATATAACATAGTTGCGTTTTAATTAAGAAAATGTTAGGTTAATTCTTAGAATTTTTAATATCTATTAATTAATAGTTCCAATTGGAGAAATATATTAATTTTGAAGATTTAGACAAATACCAACTCAAACTAGAATTTTATGAGTATTAAATAGTTAATTTATATATTTATTTATTAAATAAGATATTAGAGCGATGTAATATAGTTCAATAAATAAAAATTCTGATTTACGGATAAAAAACTTACTTTGATCATTCTAGTGTACTTATTTGTCTTTTTTTTATCTCTATGATGTCTTTAAAAAGTACCATTAATATATGTATGTTTCAAGTGGACAAATTTACATCTTTTTATTTTCATCGTCTTTGAGAACCGTTTGACATCTATAATGTTCTCCTCAAAAGTCATACTAATAAAACCCTAATTTTATAATTTAAAAGAAATATAATGGTATACCATGTTCCGTCATTCAACCTCTAAACCTCATACTTTTAATACCGACACAAAAGTATATATGGTAGGAAACTCATAAGCGTCTGATTTTTGTTATAGTTTGATGAGTATTTTAAGATTCAGACTATCGAACTCTAGGGAAAAAATCTAATTTAATTTTAAATCCCAAATGTAATATAAAATTTCTACTAAAAAATGAAATAAATGAGAATTGTTGATCCGAATGATCTGAGTTTGTGTATGGACCAAAACTGAATAAAAGAAAGTAAAATTTAAATTGAAATCAATATGAATGAATATTTTAGCGTGACTAAGAATGTATCAACAGTTTATAATTAATTTTTAATATAATCAAATTAACCTAACTTTTAAAATTGTTCTTTAAAGTCAGATTCTCTTTTAGAGTGTTGTGATTATCTATCGATCTCACAAAACTAACCTTCTTGTATGGTTGTATATATCTCTAGTTTTCAACCTCTTACAATTATGTCATAAATTCTAAGAACCTAGTTCAGAATTCTTTGGGTCATGACCATAATAAACTACTCATTCAATCCAGTGCTATTGATATAGTTCATAAGTAGATAATTTCTCTTGATCCCAATCTAAATCTAATATCAATTAATTAATTTTATGCTAAATTCAAAACATTATAATTAATATCAATACTAAAGAATAAAAAAACTAACTAAATAAATAAAATATAATACATTAAAAATTTATATAAGAAGGTTTAACAATCCTATAACAAAAAGGTTTAACTCATAGTGAGCATAATCCTTACCGTAAAAGGATTTTATCATGTGTACTTTATTAAGTGTTTCCATGTTTTGTGTATCATATGTAAGAGTTTAATTTATATGAAAGGTTATGAGTTTTTTTTACTTTTTGAAACCTTATTTCTTAAAAATAAAACTCTTCTTACTAAAACTAAAATCATAATTTTCATAAAATAAAAAAAAGAATTATTTTGTTATTTAAAACTAACTAATAAGATATTATCATTTATCTTTAAGAGATCAAATCTTTTGAAAAATAAAATCATTCTTTCTAAGAATAAAATCACAATCCTCATCAAGTAAAATAAAATAATTCTTTTATTCTTTTAAAATTAAACTATAAGATATTATAATGTATACTCAAGAGACCAAATATTTTTTTTCTTAAATTATTTTTAATCTTAATTTATTTATTTTCAAATCATTGGTTTTTATAATTTTCTTCGGTTTACCTTCTATTTGTAATATTAACTCTTTTTTCTCTTTTTGCTCTCCATTTATTAAAAAAAACATAACCAAATAAGAATATTTTATTTATAATTAATTAAAACTAACAATTAAATTAGTATAAGAGTAATATAAAATCAAGAATATCTTTTGATCAATATCTAGACTTAGCATAAGACATCAGATGGAAATTCTACATAAAAACTACATACATAAACTCTTAGTGGCTAGAAAGCATTGCAAGCCCTCATGTTTGGGACTTATCTCACGTCATTCCTCATTATTTACTTTTCTAATACACTGATCTATAACGTTTCAAACAATGCAACAAACTAGTACTTAATGATCTCAACATATTTGTTTTGTCTAATATTTCACATTGATCATCCATGTCAACTTTCATGTGCGACGCTGACGTAAACGCGACAAAAATTAAAAAAAAAATCATTAAATTTTTAACCATTCGCTATTTACCTTTTATCTAACCTTAAACGACCCAACTATTAAAAAACAACCAATATATATACCTAGTCAAATATAATTAAAATAACCCGAACCAATCTAATAACTCGAATCTAATTAATAATTAAACTGAATCCATATCCCTTCTAATTAGATTCCAAAATCAAACACTATCCAACAAACCTAACTCCATACCATTTATCCATTTTTCTTCTTTTTTTTCAAATGCACTACATTCGCAAAATCGATTCAGTGCCAAATCGAGCACTGTCTAACACAAAAATCGATTCAGTCTCAAATTAAAACTATCAAAACTCTATCTTTATTTTGTCTCAGATTCGAAACCTAGGATTGTTATGTCGTATAGTACATCAAAACACTATGTCAACTCGATTGGTAGTGGTGTTCGTCGTTATAGGTTACCCATTTAACTTGTATACCTTGGATGGAACTAAATTCGGGTAGAAAATTTAAGGATTGCAACAATTTTAGGGTAAGTATCTTTTAGATATAATTATATCTATTATTGGTAGTGGGTTTTTTTAATTGATTTTGATAAATTTAATTGTTGCATATAATTTTCCATTTTATAGAGAATGACACACTGTAGTATTTTAGGTGGGTTGATCCCCCGATTGATGATAATTTAAAGTTCATTATTAACTACTTATTGAAGTAGGTTGGAAGATTAGAAACTGAATGCCTATGTAATAAGATTGGTAGCGTATGTGTAGGTGTATTTGTTTTCTTGTTTATATCTTTGATTAATTTTTTAAGTCGAGTTATTCTGAATGGATATGAAATGAAACTCAATGACACTATGATTGGAAAAATCAAATTTATATTCACAATGTATTAATTTATACTAATCAATATAAGTTAGGAGTGAATTTTTGTTTTCTTATTCTTTTTATTCTTTTTATTCTTTTTATTCTTTTTATTCTTTTAGTTTTTGTTAATTATCTAAGTTTTGTCACTTTTAGTTTTTGTTTAAGTTGAGATGGGATAACAATGTAAGATTTTTTAACTACAGTGACAGAAACTAGAGTTTTCTTAACATAAAAATTTACAGTACCAACAATATAGACCATTAACCATACTTTTAAATCATGTTCAATGAGTCAATATAGACCATCATTACTCACACTTGTAATTCATATTTTTGTGTTAATATAGACCATTAACCACATATGTAAACCATATTATTCTGAGTCAATATATACCATTAAATAAGTTTTACATCATGTTTTTATGAGTCAATCTAGACTCTTAAGCACACCTTTAAATTTTATTTTTATAAGTAAATCAAGACCATTGACTAGACCCGGATAATTACAATACTATGAGTTTACAATCATAAAAACACACAAGCACATGACTATAATTGATAAACAAAATATTTCATACACCCAAGATTACATAAAATGATAAAAACTTGTTATGAAATAATTCAGATATTACAATCAAACAACAATCAAGTTTAAGTGAAGCTTAAAAACAACAATTCAGTCACCACTAAAATTTCTTAAAAAATCATCCAGGATCAACAATATTAGCTCAAAATGTTTAACCAATCTAGTTAATATAAAAAGAAACATCCACCTAAAAATATATAATATCTTTCTACACCCTTAAACAACATCTCAAAGTGTATCAACCTTCGTCGGTAGTTCACTATCAGTGATCTATGATTGAGATCTCTCATTGCGACGACATAACTGTCGGAGTTCCCAATGCAGGATCTAGAAAAAATACCAACATATATATTGATATTAAACACTTTGCTACCTGAACCAACACCAGCTGCTGCAGTGCACTCTGATGCAGCCGCATAAAACTGATGTGAATCTCTAGATTTACCATGTAACGTTGTTTCTTTCGTATTTTCTAACTAGGTTTCATAGAGCTTTCGTTTGTTATTTTTTGATGAAGCCTATTTTTCTAATACACCACTTGTATAATATGTCTAAAATAATATTAATTGAAAAATTATGAATCGTACAGTTTGGACCACATGTCTATGCAAGTTTTCTCCTCTTCTATCAAGAAAATGAATCATGTTATCATGTATAAACAATAATACAATAATCAGCCACGTATTCAACACTCAATAACACTAAAATGTATGCATGATTGTCACAAAATAATAAACAACACATTCAACACTCAATAATACTATATTATAGACCTACTTATTGTAAGAAAATCAACAATATATTCAACATTATAAACCCAATTATCATAATAACACATTAAATACTCGACAAAACTGGATTGTATTATATATGAGGTATAAGTTAAGAATCAAAACAAATATATGAGGTAAAACTTAATAATTGAAATGATACTTACGTCAGATTGTAGACCTGGATTACTCACTCCACCTTTTTTTAGCTATTATAAAAATAATAAATAGTTATAAGTAATTTAAAATTTAAATAATAATAACATAAAGTAGTTAAGATTAACATGCTTTTATGTATAGTTATTATATGTGATGTGAAAGATAATATTTCGGCGTAGAGTGATCATCCACTGTAGACGTGACTTTTATTTCTTGGCGTGGAGTATTACTTGTCTTTCTTCCTTTTGTTATATTCAGTACATTTACATTTACTGCATCATTGTGTGTTGTATGTTTTAGAAAATTTTATAATTATCGATATAACCGTAGGAGGTTGAACAAGCTACGTTGTATCCTTATTTCTTGATATCTGTCATTGCCCCTGACTATCCTCTTCGGTGAAGGCTCAAAAATCTCAAAAGGGTTGGAAGGACATAATCTATACCTATTAATGGGATCGATGATATGTGAATATATTCTTCTTTGTATCACAATTTTAAAGTAGCTCGCAACATAATCAATGAGTTGGTGTCTTACTAAAAATATAGTTGAAACAGCATGGAAACATGGCATACCTTTAGTTGTGATATCCTGTAAGAATACTCAAGAAGATCCATTTCCACCATGAAATGGTGTGGTTCTTCCGCAACCTGAAACTTAGGGCCTTCTGACTGTAGAACTTAACACTAATCTGCTTTATTAATATTCTTGGCCAACTTTTTATGGATAACAAGGCATATCATATGATCCCATTTTTCTACATCTTTTATCTTCTTCACAATCCCCCTAACAGTTTGTTCCCTTATTCCATCTTATAAACTAATTACACCCTTGTAGCAGTAGTGTTCGATGATTGAGCTAAAGGATTAGGTTATTTGTCTACATAAACTATTTAGTTTCAGCGTCATAATATGCTATTGATCATTGCAAAAAAGTTTATTTCGCAGTCAATAATAAGCAGCCTCATTGCACTTCTGATATATTTCATACGGTAGTCGAACTATTTTACGTAGATGAAACTAACGCAAGCCCAAAAAATTGTTATACTCCTCTTTACCCAAGAATAATTTCTTCATGTTGGCGTACAGATGCCTTGTCCATAATTTGTGCTCTCAATTAGGGAACAATGCTTACAAGGCTGGAACAAGGCCTTTTCTGCTTGTTCGACATCCATTTCAAGCTACCTTGGTTTTGTATGTTGATATCATCACCTTGGATTAGATGCAATATGCAACGCCAGTTGATTATCACGTCATAACTTTACAAGTATGGTAGTCTTTATACAAATATCAATTAACAATCAGGAAATCCAAATTATCTCACAATTAGATTGAGCCATTGCTATATATTCAGCTTCAGAACTCGATCTTAATACAATATTTTGTTTCTTGCTCGTCCAATATACCAAATTATCTTTTACAAAAACATAATAACCAGTGGTAGATCTTATATGTGTTTTAGATCCATCCATATATACATTTGTAAAATACTATATATTAGTATGATCATTACTATCATCATAAAATATGAGTCCATGAGTTGATTTGAGATAACAAAATATATGTTCTAGTGCTGCTCAGTGATTAATCATTGACAATGGCATATATTGACTCATAAAACTGATTAGATACACAATATATGGTCGAGTTAACTATAAGATAATTAAGTTATCATACCAATCAATGATATTCTTCTGTTTCCCCATCATATTTTTGGTATCCATAAATTAGGAACCACCAGTGTATTACTCCATTTTTTTTTGTTTCCATAAATAAATCCAAAACATATTTTCTCTACTATTGAAGAATACATTCTTTCCTTCTTGTTATTTGAATTCCAAAAAATAACTTCGATGGTCCCAAAGTTTTGTTTGAAATTTTGAATGCATAAATATTTTAAGTAAAGAAATGCCTTCACTATCACTCCTAGCAATAATGGTGTCATCAACATACACAACCACAAGTATAATACCTCTTGAATATCATTTATGAAATATAAATGAAATATAAAATGATCATAACTAGTCTTCTTTAACCTAAATTCAATGACGTCTCACTGAACTTGCCAAACCAAGCACGTGAACTTTGTTCAAACCATATAACTAATTGTACAAATGACATACATTTTTCTCTCTCTTTTGAGGAAGAAACCAAGTTGGTTGCTCTGGATACACTTCTTCTTAGAGATCTCCATGTAAGACTGTATCTTTATGTCGAACTAATGCAATGACCAATCATTTAAAATCACTAAAGAACTAAATAAACGAAGAAATGTAAACTTAGCTACCGGGAAAAAGGTCTCACGGTAGTCAACACCATAAATTTGAGCATATCATTTAGGACAAGTCTTGTTTTGAGCTGAGCTATTTTTCCGTCTGGATTCACTTTGTTATTAAACACCCATATACAACCAATAGTCTACCTTCTAGCATTTAAATTAACCAACTTCCAAATACTAGTTTTTATCTAATGTTTTTATCTCTTCAAACATTGCATCTTTTCAACCAGAAAGACATAAGGCTTTTAGAATAATTTTTGGAGTAGAAATAGAATTGAGAGTTGCAATAAAGTCTCTCGTAGAAGGTAAAAACTGATCATATTTTATAAAATAGGAAATTAGATAAGTACATTGTCTTTTATCTTTTCGATGAGTAATAAAAAGGTCAAGATCAGACTCAATGTCATTTGTAACGTGACCCAAAGATGAAAGAATCAGCAGTGTGCATGTTGGAGGAGGTCTCAAACATCAGTAATAAACATGTGTAATTGGAGGTCGGGATGATAGAGAAAGTGTAATAGATTGAGTAACTAAATTAGTAACAATTTTAGTATTACTATGGGACTGAAATACAGTATAAATAAGGAGGCCATCGTTATCTTTATCTGTTTGAAGGCTGACATTAGGCACAACTAGAAAAAATGAAACATGCTCTAAAATGTAACATCTCTCGACACGACATATCGGTTAACAGAGGAAGAAAAAAACTTGTACCCTTTTTGAACTCTAGAGTATCCAAGAAAAATACATGTTATAGATTTGAGATCTAATATTGTAGGATTATCACTAACATTCCTCATATAACAAGTACAATTTAATATGCGGGTTTTAATATTAAATAAAGGTTTTGAAGGAAAAAGACAATAATATGAAATCTTATTCTGTAGAACAATAGATGACATTCAATTTATTAAAAAGCAAGTCGTAGAAATAGCATATGCCCAAATTTTGTTTGGTACTTTTATTTAAAAAAAGGTTGCACAAACAACTTTTAGAAGATGTCTATATCTTCTTTAGGCGACACCATGTTGAGATGGTATCTCTAAAAACGAAGTTTGATGCAAAGTTCCATATTGTTCTGTAAATGATTAAAATGCAGTTAAACAATATTCTTTACCATTTTCATTTCATAAAATACGAACTGGACACTTAAACTCAGTATTGATTTCTGCATAAATGTTACAAAATATAGAAAATAATTCAGGTCGACTTTTTCATGAAATAAATCTACAAAACTTGAGAATGATCATCAAAATAATTAAGAAAATACTTAAAACCCACTTTAGATATGACTGAATTCAATAGGAGACTCAACTCGTTTATTGATACGATGGTATGATTAAGACGGTGATGTTTAGCAAATTGACACAACTCACATTCTAATGAGATTAAATGTTTAAATTGGAGATTTTTTTTAAAGAAACTAAAAACGGATTACTCATGTGACAATACGCTTCAAATGGAGATTGGACAGTAGAACACGCAATAGGATTATCAATATGTTTATTGAGATAATAGAGACCTCGAGAATTGTGATCTTTACCAATAATCTTTTCTTCGTAATATCCTGAAACAAACAATATATTGAATAAAATATGATAAATAATTTAAGTCTTTAGGGATTTTACTCACATAAATAAGGTTAAATGAAAACTAAAAAATATTTAAGACAAAAGTTAAAGAAATACTTTTCGTTTAAATAGACAATTCCAACGCATAAAGAGTAAGTGTTGAACCATATGGCAATGCCACATTAGAATGATGCGTCTTAAAAAAAACTAGAAAAAGTTTTAGATTAATAGTCATATGCCATATATTACGTTGCAGCCGTACCAATCAACCAGTCTTACGATAAAGAAAGAAAATAGTTTTATTACCTAATTAGGCTCCACTATTTGTAAGCTTAAAACACAATGTCTGTATTAACCAGAGATTTTGCCCCTATAAAAAAATCATTTATAAGGCATCTCATCTGAGCTATATGGTTTCCCTATTTCTCATCAGTAGGAACAAATAAACAATGCATAATACATAAGACAATACTACTCAGATCACCGGAATAAAATAATTGGGAGACTCTGTGATCAAAGAGAAGCCGCCACATTGCATGAAGAGAAAAAAGAAGCTATGGCTTCTAAACAAGTTGAAAAGACTTCAGCTTTACACAATCTCAAAATGGAAAAAATTCACTTGAAACGGCCATACTAATGAATTGTTCAGTCCAAGTCCAATTCATCTCAGACTCATCACAAACTCATCGGCGACGGATAACACCCCAGACACAAAAGCTGAAACAAACCACGCTAGTACAAATTATCCAAAACAGCCAATTGTCAAATTATTAGGTGTATATATTTCCAAATATTGTAATACAGATTTGACCAGAAATAAAATATTCATTAAAGTACGAAAAATCTCAAAATATACTTTCTTCTTGTATTCAGTTCTCTCAAATAAGTGCATAACTCATAGTTCAAATCATAATCTAAACTATCTTGAACAAAGTCTTCACCAAGTCTTTAATATTTCATCTTTAGCAGGTCTTGCCTTTCTTATTGTGTCATGTCGTTTGTCAATTCCTTCATATTGTGAATGATTCGAATAGTGTCTTGACAGTGTACTGTGTCCGGCAGTACAGTTTTGTGTTGTGATAGTGATATTGTCCAATCACTTGAGTTAGTCTTGTGGTATGAGCCCATTAGGCTCATAGTCTAGTAAGTCTATTAATTCCCTATAAATATATTACTAGGGCGACACAAAACACAATCTGAAATCTGTAACCTTTTCTATCATAGTGAAACTCTTTCTCTGGCGGCGCCCGTGGACGTAGACAATTATCGAACCACGTTAAATCCTGTGTTTCATTTAAATCTTTCCTTCGTATATATTTTGTGCTTGAGCCATTTTGTGATAATTGCATAGTATTTTATAACAAAATTGGTATCAGAGCCACGTGGTGAAATTAGGGATTTTGCAATTAGGGTTTCACAATGGCGTCTACAGCAACAAAATACATGATTAAAAAATTTGATAGGAGATCCAGCTTTGCGTTGTGGAAGATTAAACTGAAATCTTCATTGGTACTGCAAGGGCTGTGGAAGGCTGTGGAGAATAAGTTACCAGAAGAGATGAAAGATGAGGAGAAACAAGATCTTCAAGAAAGGGCTTTGTGCTGGCTTTTAATGAGTGTGAAAGACAATGTGCTTCGCGAGATTAGTGGTGAGAAGACTGCTGCCTGCGCATGTAAGAAGTTAGGAGATCTTTACTCAGAGAAATCAGTAGTAAACCGATTATACTTGAAGAAACGTTTGTATGATTTCAGATTGAAAGAAGGTATGTCCATAACAGAGCACCTAGATAATTTTAAATCAATTATAATGGACTTGAAGAACATAGATATCAATATTGAGGATGAGGATCAAGCTTTGTTTGTATTGAGATCGTTACCAGCTCCCTATGAAAACTTCGTAGATACCATTATGTATGGTAAGGATAAGTTATCGCTAGTAGATGTCAAAGGGGCACTCAAATCAAAAGAGATGAGACAGTTGCAGCCAGACAATCAAGCTGAAGGGGAAGGTCTTATGACTAGGGGAAGATTTAAAAGCAAAGCGAGTTCTTTAAGAAGGAAAAACTGGAGGTCCAAGTCAAGGGTGAAACACTCAAACTGTTATGAATGCGGTGAGCAGGGTCATTATAGTTGAGATTATCTGAAACTGAATGGTAAGAAGGGAAATCAAAAGGAAAATGCAGCAAACATTGTTGAAGGTGTGAACGATTCCGACGATAGTGAAAACAGTGGTAAATGAGATGTATTGTCCGTGAGTTCAGACTTTGGGCAAAACTCTTGGGTACTTGATACTGGCGCTACATATCAAATGTGTCAGTTCAAGCAGTGGTTTGATACGTACAAGCCAATGCATGGAACTGTCTATTTAGGGAACAATCATTCGTTGACTATTGGTGGTATTGGTAACGTCAGAATCAGAATGTTTGACGGGGTTGTTAGAATCTTGACGTGCTGGTATGTTCCTAGGTTAAAAAGAAACCTGATTTCTCTTGGGACTCTAGACTCTCGGGGTTACAAGTACCATGCAGAAAATGGTGTAATCAAAGTGACAAAAGGCTCAATGGTATGCATGAAAGGCAGTTTGCAGAAGGGTCTTTACATTATCCAGGGGAGTGTTTTTATGGGCGATGCTGCAGTAGCATCATCAGGGAGTAATAGCCAAAGTAGGCAGGATCAAAATAAGTTGTGGCATTGGCGTCTTGGTCACATGAGTGACAGAGGATTAGCTGTTTTGGGAAAGAGAGATTTGTTGAAAGGGTATAAAGCAGAATCATTGGGATTTTGTGAGCACTGTGTGTTTGGTAAACAAACTAGAGTCAAATTCAGCAAATCAGCTGTAAGAAAGACTAAAGGGACAGTGGACTACATTCACTCAGATCTTTGGGGTCCAAACAGAATTCCATCCAAGAGCGGAGCCAGATACTACATGAGTTTGATTGATGATTATTCAAGGATGGTGTGGGTTTACTTTCTGAAAACGAAAGATGAAGCATATTCAACCTTTATGAAATAGAAGACGATGACTGAGAAGCAAAGAGGAAGAAAAAACAAATGTCTTAGGACAGATAATGGGTTAGAATATTGCAGTCGTGAGTTCAACGAGTTTTGCGAAGCTGAGGGAATAGTGTGCCATCGCACTTGTTCTAGAACACCACAACAGAATCGAGTCGCAGAAAGAATGAACATGACGCTTTGTGACAAAGCACGAAGTATGCTCTCGCATTCCGGTGTGGGAAAGGATTTTTGGGCTGAAGCTATCAATACAGCGTGTTACTTGGTGAATCAGTCTCCATCAACGGCTATTGATTGTAAAGCTCCTTTTGAGATTTGGTCTGGATCGTTGGCTGATTATGAACATTTGAGGGTGTTCGGTTGTCCTGCGTATGCTCATGTGAGAGATGGTAAGCTTGAGTCGAGGGAAAAGAGATGTATATTTCTAGGATATGCTACTAGAGTGAAGGGATATAGGTTATGGTGTACCTCTCCAAAGTCTCCAGGTTTTCTCATCAGTAGGGACGTTACTTTTAATGAGTTTTCTTCTATAGACAGTCAGAAGGAAGTAGGAGAAATGGTCGAATCAGGATTGGTTGTGAGTAAACAGGTGGAGCTTGAAGTAGAATCAGTTCCTAGCAGGTCCAATAATTCAAGTGGTTCTGAGGTGGATCCAGAATCATGAGGTGAAGCGTCAGCATCAGATGATAGTGACGATGATGCGCCTGAACCAGAACAACAACCTTATAGCATAGCATAGGACAGAGAAAGAATAGATATTAGACTTCCAAAAAGTTATGTGAATCTAGTTGCATATGCTCTGTCAGTTGCAGAAGAAGTTGAGATGCAGGAACCTAGTAGCTACAGAGAAGCTATAGCGAGTTCAGAGGCAGATCGATGGATTGGTGTTATGGGGGAAGAGATTGAATCTCTTCATAAGAATAAAACATGGAAGCTTGTTGACTTGCCTAAAGGATAGAAGACAGTAGGCAGTAAATGGGTGTTCAAGAAAAAGGAAGGTGATCCATGGGTTGAGGCATCTCGATTCAAAGCAAGACTGGTCGCTAAGGGTTTTTCTCAAAGGGAAGGAATCGACTTCAATGAAGTGTTTTGTCCAGTGGTGAAGCATAGTTCGATCCGAGTTTTGTTAACCATAGTAGTTTTGCAAGATTTAGAGTTTGAGAAGTTGGATGTGAAGACTGCGTTTCTACATGGTGAATTGGAGGAGCAAATCTACATGAGACAACCAGAGGGATTTATCGAACCTAATATGGAGGACAAAGTCTGTCTGCTGAAAAAAATCACTGTATGGTTTGAAACAGTCACCTAGGCAATAGTACAAACGTTTTGATACATTCATGGTGTCAAAAGGGTTCACGAGGAGTCCATATGATAGTTGTGTGTATCATCAAAAGATGTCAGATGATTCTTATGTTTACTTGTTGTTGTATGTGGATGATATGCTTATTGCTGCTTGTAGTATGTCACACATTGTGCAGTTAAAGAAGCAGCTTAGTGCCGAGTTTGAGATGAAGGATCTGGGTAGAGCAAAGAAAATTCTTGGTATGGAGATTATCAGGAACAGAAATTTAGGATCATGACACTTGTCTCAACGAAGCTATATTGAGAAAGTGTTAAAACGATTCAACATGTTTGATGCTAAAACAGTTAGCATTCCTTTTGCTACTCATTTCAAGTTGTCTGCAGTAGGAGCGGCCAAGGACGATGCTGAGTTGGAACAAATGTCGAAGGTTCCATATGCAAGTGCAGTTGGTAGTATCATGTATGCTATGGTAAGCACACGTCCTGATATTTCACATGCGGTTAGTGTAGTGAGCAGGTACATGGGATGTCCTGGGAAAGAACACTGGCATGCAATGAAATGGATACTTCGGTATCTGAAGAATACTGTGAATGTTGGCTTAACTTTTAACAAAACCAATATTGGTGAATCACTGAATGATGTTGCAGGATCATTGGTTGGTTTTGTTGATTCTGATTTTGCAGGTGATATGGATAAAAGAAGATCTCTGACAGGATATGTATTTACTCTAGCTGGGAGTGCGATCAGTTGGAAAGCACAGTTGCAAGCTACTTTAGCTTTGTCTACAACAGATGCAGAGTACATGGCGGTAACAGAAGCAGTTAAAGAGGCAATATGGTTGCAAGGTTTGGTGGCAAATTTGGGCTTGGATAAGAGTACTAAAAAGTGTTTTGTGACAGTCAAAACGCCATACACCTTACAGGGAACCAGATGTACCATGAGCGTACAAAGCACATAGAAGTCAGGTATCATTTTATTCGTGATATAATATCAAAGGGAATTGTTGATGTGAAGAAAGTGTCTACACACGATAATCCAGCAGATATAATGACCAAGGCAGTATCAGTTCGAAAGTTTAGGGAGTGCCTAAACTGGATCGGTGTTCGCACTATAGAGTGAATGCCTTAAGGGCATTCGGTGAGTCAGAAGAAGAGAAGATTCTTTGTTGATAGTGAAGAAAAGATATTCGCCTCAAGGGGAAGATTTGTTGTGAATGAGTCGAATAGTGTATTGACAGTGTACTGTGTCCGGCAGTAAAGTTTTGTATTGTGATAGTGATATTGTCCAATCACTTGAGTTAGTCTTGTGGTATGAGCCCATTAGGCCCATAGTCTAAGTAAGTCTATTAATTCTCTATAAATAGATTACTATGGCGACACAAAACACAATCTGAAATCTGTAACATTTTCTATCATAGTGAAACTCTTTCTCTGGCGGCGCCCGTAGACGTAGACAATTGTCGAACCATGTTGAATCCTGTGTTTCATTTAAATCTTTCCTTCGTATTTATTTTGTGCTTGAGCCATTTTGTGATAATTGCATAGCATTTTATAACACTTCATTCTCTAACTATATACAAAAAAAAAAGGAAAACCCACAGTTGATGGTGGAATTCACTTACACCAAGAATGATTTTTCAGTTGATTGTATAGTTATTAGTTCAAATGAGCAAGTCTTTTGGGATTTTAATTTGTCTAAAAGCAAAGTTTGTAATTCTCTTGAAAGGTTCACTAGTGTCATGACACAACCGGATAAAGGATAACTTAAAATCTTCAAGAGATGCTGAATACATAAATACCATGACATATAGAGTTAAAATGAATTCTCATTTGCTAACTTATCTGCAAATATAAATACAAAGCCTGTGCATAATTTAAAACTGATATAATCCATTGTATCCACAGATATCACGGAACATTATCTATTACATCCTGAATAAAGCGACCTTGTTCAGCGTATGAAGTTCCTCCTTCAACTAACGTTGTTCTACTCTCCTCGCTTAACTTCTTTACTTTATTCCTCGTTTCGTATTTGTTCTCCATTAAGTCCTTTATCCCCCTCTCTATCTCCTCTGCCGTCACAAGATCATTAACAGTTTTGGAGAAAAAATCCTTACAATAGTCGATTCGAATCTCAACAGATAAACCCAGCTCAACCACGAGTGTAAACGCATTGAACTGTTGTTCTGCGTATTGTGGCCAGGTCGCAGTTGGCACACCAAACCATAAGCTTTCTAAGGTCGAGTTCCAACCACAATGTGTCACAAATCCTCCTATCGCTGGATGCGCCAAGACAGACACTTGCGGAGCCCAACCGATTACTTTTCCAGTCTTAACTGTGCGGTCTAAAAACCCTAAGGGCAGGACATCGGCGTAATCCGTATACTCGCTAGGTTTGGAAAACTCACCTTTCGGTGGAGGCCGACGCAACGACCACAAAAACCTATGTCCACTAGCTTCTAATGCGAGTGCGATCTCTTTCACTTGATCCACATCGAAACTTCCATAGCTGCCAAAGCAGAGAAACACAACTGAAGACTGAGGCTGATCATCAAGCCACTCGATTATATCTGAACCACTCGAACTATCGGTGTGTGGGTTAAGATGAAGTATAGGTCCTACCGGATATATGGTTGGGATTTTGGGATCATTAAAAGAGTTGATCGCATAGGATTCCAACTTACTAAACGTGTTTACCAAAATACCTTTTGTTTCTTTAAACTTTCTAGCTTGTTTTTGTATAACATCCTTCCAATCTTTATTCAAAAAAGGGGAAGGAATGCACTTAGTATAGAGCGGCTTCTCTAGACTCGGAACTTCCAACTCGGTTGCTGACTCTCTAAGGTCTGTGATATCAATATTTTGCTCGTCAGCGAGGGTAAGGACGTGAAAATGAAACCCTAGAAAAGCGGCACTCGAAGTGAAATACAAGTAAGTAGGAAGGCCTAACTCATTTGCGACGTCAATCATGGAGGTACAAAACATATCTATCACGAATCCGGCTAACTGAGTTGACTCCGCGAGTTTGGTGACAAATTTTCTTACGTGCGGAGTCTGGGTATCGATGAATGAGAAGAGGAGCTTTTTATCATCACCTTCGTCGCGGGGGAGTTGGATGAAGTGAAGGCGGTCCTCATCCGAGTAGGCAGCAGGGGTGGTTTTGTTGTCGAGGTTCATGATAAGTACTGTGATTGAGAGGCGATTGTCACGACGGACTAAAAGTTTTGCCATTTCGACTGCGGAATAGAGATGGCCAGCTCCGGGCGAGGGGATAAAGATAAGTTCTGGATTCATTTTTTGGTCTATGTTCTTGAAATTAGGGGACGAGAAAGATAGGAATGCTTCGCTTGAATTTATGTTTTATCTTTATAGAAGAAAAAGATAAGAAAGTTGTGGCTGTGCATCATGTCGGTTGTATTTGTCGTAACGCTATTATCCGTATCCAAGATGATTAGTTGCTTGAGCGTGCGCCTCTAGAAAGTTGGAGCAGGCAGCTTTACAAACCACAAAAGATTAAGACATGCTCTACGCCCATGGGCGATTTAGAAATAAAATTCCGAGGAAGCAAGAAATAAATATATGAATGTTATATAACAAAAATCTATGAATGTTTTAATTACATACCAACATAAAAATTTATTTTAATCCATATATAAATATATGTTTTCTTTTTATTGTTGTACTTAAAAGCATTTTATAATATCTACATTAACCATCTATATATTGGATATTGGTTTTTCAATTTTTTTTATATATCTCATGCTTGAAGATACTCGTTAACATTTGCGATGGTCACGGTTACTAACAAAACTAGTTTTAAAATGTTGGCATATAGATCTCCCTATGTAGGGCTTTTAAGATAAAATTAATGAGAACTCAATTATGATTGGATTGTGTAAAAGAAACTAGTAAAGAAGGTACATTAAGTTTGGAGGAGACTCTTACACTTCCAATCAAATAATGTATCTAGATCCTTCACTTTAGTCCTATAAAAAAGGAGAGGATTTGTGGAGTTTAATCATAAAAAAATTTGAGAAACATTAATAGTGAGTAAACTAAATAGAGAGATAGAGATATCCTTACGCTTGTGAGTGAAGAAGTTTATAATCCCATTATTTATATAATGGAAGTTTTGCTCGAGGCCGCCTATGGTTTTTCCTTTTGAAGGGTTTTTCACATAAATCTTGGTGTTCTTTTCTCTTTCTCTTATCAAGCTATTTTCTTTCCGGTCTGCAACTATATTTCAGTGCTTATAAGCACAACAAAATTGGTATCAGAGCTAGACTCTATTTTGAGCATTCATCGTAATGAATGATATATCCGTCGAAGGTATGCTAAAGGTGACTTCTTCAAATTATCCAATTTGGAAACCAAAAATATATGGCATTTTTTATTGCAAAGATCTCTATGAACCCATTCAAGGTGATGAAGCAAAGCCCAATGATAAAACTGATAAACAGTTGAAGGTGATGCATGGGAAGACAATGGCCATTATCTGTCAATGGGTATATTAAAGTGTTTTTCATCATGTTGCTAATGAGACAAAAGCGGATGTGCTTTGGAAAAAATTGGAGTCTATGTACGAGCAGCAAACAACACAAAATAAAGCGTTTTTTATTAGAAGACTTGTGAATCTCAAGTTCAAGGATTGAAGGAGCATCACAAAACATCTAAATGATTTTCAAGGTTTGATAAATCAACTAACTACTATGAAAATGAATCTTGATAATGAGTTACAAGTATTATTATTATTTAGTTATTTACCGAATAGTTGGGAAACTCTGGTTATTTCCCTAAGCAATTATGTTCCAAATGGTAGCTTAACCATGGATATTGTAAATAATAGTATCCTAAATGAAGAGGCAAGAAGAAAAAAGATGGGCACTCATAACAAGTCCAATGGGTCTGAAGCTCTTGTTTTCTGAAAATTTTGAAAGAAGCGGAATGAGTCAAATAAAAGGTTTTAATACCAGGGGGAATGATAGATCGAGAGAGATCATAATCATGGCCCAAATGTATTATGTGCCTATACTGTCAAAAGGATGGTCATAAAAGGAATGAGTGTAGAGTTCTTAAGAGAGATCAAGATAAAGAGTCTAATGAGAGAAAATATGGAAATGACGAAAAGAAATCAGCTGCGTAGCATCCGATGACAACGAGGTAAGTCTTGCTTATGATAATATTTGTATAAATCTAGTAAGAATGGTGCTTAGTCGATGGCATCGATGGTGCATCAGTCTGTGCACCAATGATGCACAAACGGGGCACCATCGGTGCATAAGGTGATGCACCATCGGTGCCATCGACCAGGCACAGATAGTACTACGCACCAGCCAGTACAATATGCACCGACTGGTGCACACCTAGTTGTACCATGGGTGTATAGTAGTGTGCACCATTGGTTCTCATGACTACGCACCAATGGTGCACGGGTACTTGTATTTTTGTTTGGTCGACAATATTTTCTTTGGTATATCTTTGACCGTTTAGTGTTAGTCAAATTGATTTTTACCGTAGTTTATATATAAGATTTAACGAAAATCAGTAGGTTATCAATATATTTGTTTTGATCATACGAGTTCTTATCGTTGTTTCAGTATTTATATGTAATGTCTATGTCTAGTTTCGAGTAAAATTTATATTTTGAATTGGATGTTAAAAGTTGAATAGAATAATTAAATACAAAGATGAAAGAAAAATGAAATAATATTCAAAACGAAATAACAAAGTTCTAGTACAAATCAGCAATCAATTGTCCAATGCGATAACAAAACATAAAACATGAAGACAAACGAAGATCAACCTAAAATAACTATAAAAGTTCAATAAGTAGGACGACTAGCCAATGACAAAAAAAGTGCAATACTTGTTCTACTGAATCATACTCTCCAAATCTCGACGAACAGGAAACGTGGTTAAAGATCAAATTGCGTCCAACATTCTATCATCGGTAGTGCGGGGGTAAGGTGATCGTATGCCAACCACACTCTGCCAAGTATCTCCTTGTACGTGTTCATTGCTGATTATCTATAAGTATCGACGGTAATGGTCAACCGATCCTCTGGAAGTAAATGCTGAGGCCAGTCTCGCCACGCACTATCACGCCATGTGTATCGAGCCAAATCTCCCTTCATGTACCGAGGTCTAAGTACAAGTTGAAGTTCGGGTTCATCCTGAACCCGTCCAAACTAGCGCATAACACGATCGGGCATATATCCCTCCACAGTGCTCATCATCCGCAAAGGATAAACGGTGCGGATCTCATGTACGGGTAACTGAACCCCGATACCTTCATATGGCTTGAACAAGACCTATTAAAAATATAATAAAACGGTTGATTACGAATATAATGTTATTAAGTAATAATTATGTAAGTGACTGATAAATAAAATCACTTACTTTTGTCTCTTTCTGATCCGAAAGAAGAGAACGCATCGCCGATTTGGGTGGGCATTTGTTCTCACGATCCTCTTAGGTAGCCACTTCACAATCCTCGGTTGCCTCACTACGTGATCCGCGTTCTTTAGGGCTTTAAATGCGGGGAAATGATCATAAATCCAACAGTCTAGCATGACGACAAATCCGTAAAGGTTATGCTTCGATGCTTTCAAAGCATCATCCAAACCACAGAACAAAAAGGCTAATGCACTAGTACCCCATGCGATGTCTCATAACTAGGGGTCTACGTTATCTAATCCATATAGGTATCAGACTTGATACTTTTCTGACTAGTATCCGCAAATATAGTGAAACCAAATAAGAACTTTAGGTATGCTCGTGATACCTGGCAGATAGTTTCTGGGCCAGTCTGCTCGATGTAGTGGCCCTTTGTAAACGTCTCTTGCAGCCACTTTATCTTGAACCCAATGTCTCGCATGGACTGGATCTCCGTGCAGACCTCATCAACGCTCAACCCCAACATAGTCGTGTAATAATTATATGCCTCGTCCTGTGGAATCGTGACAACGTCCAAAGTCATATCCACTATAGAGAGACCTGTAATGCAGCTGACACCAGCGAGAGTAATGGTCATCTCCCCGAAGCTGAAATGGAACATGTCGGTCTCATGATACCAATGCTCGACGAATACCTCATTCTGTACAGAATGCGTAAAGTATTAAGGCAAATGAGCAATAAAATGTCCAAAAGGAGTGTCTGCTAAGTGGCGCTGCACCTCCGGCTAAACACTGACGTCCCACATACGTAGCACATTATAATATGCTTGTATACCTAACGAATTACGAGCCTGCAAATAAAAAACTAAGTGTGTTCTTTATAGTCATGAAAGATGGGTGTCTTGTTCCATTTTAAAAATGGAAACGTATCCAATTTGTCCTCGGTGTATATGGCATCGATATGCTTCACATCCAGGACATCATGCTCGGGAACTCCAGCAGCATCCACCATATCACTAACTGGTAGTGGCCGTGAAGTACTAGTATGTATTAGAGGTAGTGAACGAGTAGTGGACGCTGGTAATCGGTGGACTGTGGGTGAGCGCACAGGTGGTGCATCCCGTCTTGATGAGCCTCAATGAGTGTCATCAACTGTTTTTTTAACAACTTTCTTTTTTCTCTTTCCATGGTCAATTCAGCGCAACGACCGATCGCTATGAATCCTCTCTGCCTTTTCCTCCCTCAAACGGTCATTATATGTCTACTTTGTTGATGATCATCCGCGTTTCTTTTCACGGATTTTTTCATCTTCCACGGCCCTAACAGTCTTCAAATTATTCCCCGGGTGAATCACTATTGATCCCGGGTAAACCACCCTTGATCAAGAAAGTCCACTGGGTCGTGGATCGAAAAAGTCGGTACTGAAAAAAAAACATGGTTAATATACACATAAAACATAAAAAACATTCCAACAAATTAAACATAAAAAAATAAATTTTTAAAAAAAATTCATGGTTGTGCGCTATAAGTGCACAACCTATGTACCGGTTGGTACATGTCAATCGTACGTACAGAAATTACGCACCGGTGGGGTGTACCATGTCAATCGTACGTACAGAAATTACGCACCGGTGGGGTGCCTGGCGCACCCCACCAGTGAAGCTGCTGGCCATTTTGCCAGCCGGCTACCGGGCTAGAAAGTGGACTCCAAACTCTTCTAAATTCCTTAATTTATACCCTAATTTTACCCTAATTTCTAAACCCTGACTTAAATCTTTGATACTAACTCAAAATCCTAACCAAAATCACAAATTTCTATCTTAAATAATCTAAAAATTAAAATTAATAAACTTACTTTGTTGGTGGTGGATCTTTCTTCTTCACCATGACGGAAGAAGAGAATGGGAGGAAAAGGAGGATGAGTTGTGGTTCGTCAGAAATGTTAGAGAGAGGTTGGAGGTTTTAGAGAGAAGTGAGAGCTAGGGTTGTAGAGAGAAGTGATAGGAGTAACGGAAGTGAGAGAGAATTATAGAGAAAATGAAGGGGAAGAAATTTGATAAAAGAAACTTATATACCCACAAAAATATATTTTTGTTTAAAATTGGATCAACTTATATCAAATGTGGGTAAATTTAAACGTGATTAAACTTACACCGATTTTGAATACTCTTAGACCCTATGTTTAATTGAATAACTTGGAAGCCCAAAAAATCATGAGGGATACGAATCTGTCATATTTCTCAACAAGTGACTACACAGTATATACTACTCCATGTATATTGGATTATTGGCTTAAATCGTTGATTCGTCCCTCGACTATCACGTTTTTAGCCATTTAGTCCATCGACAAAAAAAATCACGGGAGAGAATCCCTTGACTATCCAAAAATCTATAATTTCAGTCTCCGCGCGTTGTTTTTGTCCTGATGTTGCCACGTGTCACCATAATTAAAATGTTTTTGTTTCATAGATAATCCCTCTACTTTTAATTCCACTTTTACCCTTTGAATTTAATAATTTTTTTTAATATTTTTTTATTTTTATTTTTATTTTTATTTTTTTCTCAAAATAGAGTATATCAAAATTTGCTATAGTCTGTTTTCCTTTTCTTTTGTTTTTCGTTTCTTTTTTCTAAAAAAAAGATTGAAAGACCAAATTTTTACCCCTTAAGGCTTAATAATAGCCACATCTACATAATTTTATCTAATTTTTAAGCAACAAAGCAAAAAATATAAATTCGTAAAACCAACAAGATAAAAAAGAAGCTAGTATATGAATCGACAGCGACCGAACTTTACCATAACCATAACTTATAATCAAGTTAAAGACACGATACAAACAGAAATTATATTACTACCTGTTAAGCTTTGTAAGGATTGCTCGATGTCCCGACAAGCCATGACTACAACCATCGCATGAACACGGACATATTGTTGCAGTTGTTCTTTAAACGAACACAACAGAATAACATAATGTGTCTCGAGAAAAAACAAGCCATCTTGTAGTTTTAATACAAATTATTAGACCGTTTTCATAATTTCTGATTAAAATTATATGTCGGTACATTACTACCTACCAAGAACCAGAAAGGTGACACTATCAAACAAATAAGAAGAAGCCTATTAATTTAACAAAATCTTCCCCTAGTACCAATCCAAACTCAACAATTTCATTAACAAAACCACTCAATTAGTCTTGAAATTTGAATTCTTTGTAAATCCAACAGTTTCAAAATTAAAAAATCCAATAAAAAAAATAGAATCATGAAATTCATAAAAAAACCCAAAAATTCGTATAAAATTTAACCCCTACAATCCTAGAAAATTTTATAGAAAATTAAAAACCCATTTCAAATTGTGAAATTCGAACAAAACTCAAAAATAAAATTCAATAAGAAACTCAAATTCGTATGAAGTAAGGGAATTTTCTAGAGAGATTGAAGAGAGAACGAGTTTACGATGAACTCGTCACAATGTCTAGACAATATGTTTTGGTCTTTCAATCTTTCTTTTAGAAAAAATAAACAAAAAACAAAAGAAAAGGAAAGTAGAGTATAGCAAATTTTGATACTCTGTTTTGAGAAAAAATTAAAATTAAAATTAAAATTTAAAAAATATTTAAAAAATATTAAATTCAAACGGTGAAAGTGGAATTAAAAGTCGAGAGACTATCTATAAAACAAAAACTATTTGACTATGGTGACACGTGGCAGCACCAAGACAAAAACGAGGGACTGAAATTATAGATTTTTGATAGTCAAGGGATCCTCTCTCTTAACGTTTTTTATCAAAAGACTAAATGGCAGAAAACGTGATAGTCGAGGGACTAATCATTGGATTATTGTATATATTAGAAATCTAAAACTACACTATTGATTCATTTGATGTATTATTTAAATCCAAACGCTAGTGCATATACATTCCCAAATTCATTTATACACTGATTTTTCTTTTCTTTTTTAATATTTTATTTTATATTATCAATTATACCTTTTACTCATTTTCTTTCTCTCAAATTCTTATAAAAAAAATCAAATAAAAAATATGACGTAATTGATGTTTTCCGGTCTCAATTGTAAGATAATTAAATTCGAATTCCTCTTGTTATGTTTTCATTTAATTCACTCATGTAAATCGTAAAAAATTCAAACTTTAACAAAACTTATTTCTTTATCTATCAATACATGAACAGAAGTACAAAGAAAAATATAAACATATACCTAGTAATGACTTAGGTGAAATTGCTACTAATTTTTAATTTAATCATGAAAGATTGTGACCGATTCTAATTTTGGTGAGAGATTGCTATTAATTTTGGTGAGATATTGCTATTAATTTTCAGGGTGAAGCTATTGCCTCCATCACATTTTTTATTTTCTCCATATTTCAAAATGAAAAAAAAAACTTATCACTTACTTTTATTATCTTATCCTCATTTACCTCTAATTTATAACTCGATGTCATTAACCATTATGAAACCCTTATATCAACAAACACATGATTTAGCCAAATTAAATACAATATATATGATTTAACTTCTAAAATCAAACCCTAAAAACAAAAAAAACTTCAAATTTCTTGAAGATTATTCATGGAAGAGGAAGACACCCAAACTAAAGATTTAACACCGGAGAACATCACCCCAATCAACCAACAATATAATTTTATCTTGTTTTTAAGTTTTACATTCGTGTAACTTGAGAATCTCTATTAAAATAAACATATTTTCGAAAATCCTGATTTGTGCAGGTTTTAGCGGAAAACAACTAATTCCGAGACAGCAGTTAGGAATCAGATGTTTTTTTTCAAGAAAAAAGCACCTGATTCCGAGACGGCAGCTCGTAATTAGGTGGGTTTTCATATAAAAAACACTTGATTCCGAGCCCGCACCTCGGAATTAGGTGCATTTCATCTGTTTTAATAAACAATGGTGCATTTTTAAGTGTTTTTATTTTTTTAAATAACGAATGATTTCTACCTTAGACGAATTTGAGAGATGTCAATATTAAAAGAGAAATCGAGTAGTTGGCTATGGTTTGTTGTTTTTCAAGATTAAAAGAGAAATCTTGAAGAATAGACTGTCTTTATAGTGGCTAGGCTAGGGTTACAGTTTATGGAGGATTGATGTGAGAAGCTAATAAGACTGGTTAGGTGTGTATAAGTTAATATGATGGAGATAGTTGGGATGGTGGTATAAATCGATAAGGGTGAGATTCGGTCGGTTCGGTCAATTTTTTTAAAATTCTTAAACCAAACCAAAATAATTCGGTTTGTATATTATTAAACCGATTTAGTAATAAAAAAATCGGATTTTTTCGGTTTCGGTTTTTTCGGTTTCGGTTGGTTTTGGTCGGTTTTTCAGTTTTAATAATTATGCGGTTCGGTTCGGTGCGGTGCGGTTCGGTGCGGTTCGGTGTGGTTCGGTGCACATGGGGATTTGTTTTTTACAATTTGGAAGACAAGCTATAAAACAAAAAATATGTTGGCTAGAAAACTTTTACAATTCAGTGCACATGGGTATACTACTTTTCTGTTGTTGGAACGTTTCAAGTAATTGAGAGAATTTCAAAGTTAGTTTCTTTAGGTAAAAGTCTGCAACTAAATGGTACTTCTAAATTACCAATTTCAAAGACACTATTTTGGTTTTGGAAAAAACAGTGGAAAAAAGTGAAAAGAAAAGTTTTAAAAATTTATGGTTTATTGGCTAGGAAACATTCATTGGCAACCCTAACACACCAGTACTAAAAATGCATCCAATGCGACTAGATTCGCACCTAAACAGTACTTTTAAAAAAAGTTAACAACAATCACAAAATAAATGCAGCAAATACAATATGGGTTTAACTGAAAAATTACATTGTGTCTAAATATCAAAACTTAGTCTTAGAACATCAAAGACCAACATTAACTAAAGCAAAATAAAGTAATCTTAAACCAAATTCAACACATTACACATAACAAGTAAAGTCTCGGCTTTAATCCACGATCAATCAAGGTCGTATTTCTTCTTCCCATTCTGTAAAAAAAAAATCAAACAACAACAAAGCTAGTAAATGCAACAACGCATTAGATAATAAGCTACTGTCTTCCATTAGATAATAAGCTAGTAAATGCTACTGATTATAGTCCTACTAGATAATAAGCTACTGACTTCCATAAATTCATTAGATAATAAGCTACTAGTTTTATTTTTGTATAAAACTTACTCTTCATACTTTGAGCCATTGATTTCAGTCCAGGATTCTCATTGCGTACCTCCAACTCAATCACGTCTTGGATAATGATTAGTTCCATAAAAAACTATTTGTAGTTAAATGCACAGAACCCGAAAAACGTAAGGTAGCATCATAAAATAATTTCAAAAATCTTGCAAACAATCTTACTTGTTGCCAATCTTCAAACATAGGAGGCCCCAAAACCACTTTCTTCATTTTTCTACTACTATATCCATCATCACATCCATCGCAATCGTTGACATTTAACAAGAAATTATGATCATCCTCTTCTAACCATTCAAAATCTTTAGAAAACTTTTTAGCTCTTTCCAACATCATATACGTATAATTCCATCTAGTCGGCACATCCAAACAAACCATGCTTTTACATTCAATTTTTTCTTTTTCAGCACAAAGTTTGAAGATTTTGAACCTTTGTGGGGAAGATCTCACATACCTCACTGCATTTCTTACTCGAGCGATCGAGTCATGCATCTCTTTCAATCCATCACGAACAACAAGATTCAAAATATGGGTGCAACATCTCATATGCAATGATTCATGTTCTAAAATAGTACATCTTCTATACTTAGTCTTGCTTTTGATAAATTCAATAACCTTATTATTTAAACTTGCATTATCAACTGTGAGAGTAAGAATTTTATCAATCCCCTATTCAAGCAAACACATCTCAATAACCTTCCCCAAATCCTCACTTTTATGACTTTCAACTATACAAACGTTCAGAATTCTTTGATGTAGTTTCCAATCAGCATCTATAAAGTAAGCGGTGAGACACATGAAATTCAATTTTTTTATAGATGTCCATGCATCCGTAGTTAAGCATATATGTTTCCCTAACAGGGCTGCTTTTAACCTTTTTTTTCTCCTCTACGAAAACATTAAAACAATCTTTTACAATTGTAAACCGAGATGGAATACTTGTCCACTTTGGTTAAGCAACAAGCATAAAGTTTCTAAAGCCCTCGTCGTCTACAAATTTAAAGGGCAATTCATCTAATATCAAAAATTTTGCTAAGGCTTTTCTACAAGCTTCCGCACTAAAAGAAACAACTACAAGTTCACTTCGGTTATCTCTTTCTCTTACTTTAAACCCTAAAGTAGTTTGATTCTTATCAGGATTTCGATACAGATATTTTTTACATTGGTTTTTTAGATGGTTTCCTAAAGTCGATGTTCCATTTTGTTTGGGATCACAATTGTAGATTTTCTTGCAATAGTTACATGCAGCGGTACGACTATCGTTAGGATTTTTACGTTCAATTTCGGTAAAAATGAGCCCAGACAAATGATCTTTTCCTATTCTGACCAGCAATAATAGCATCGGTGCTAACCTCTCCCATATCATTAGTTTTTTTAGGAGGGATTCTACGATTACCTTGAACGTTTTGACCAGCAATACCAGCATCGGCGTTTTCTTGATTTGTGCTTTCTGCATTTGTAACTTCATTTTCCCCGGCCACCTTAGTTGATCTGCACTGAGCAGATGTAAAAATCAAATGTAAAAAGTATAAATTAAAGGATATATAGTCTCAATTGTGAAGTTTTTAATTGAAAAATTGTTGAAATCATTCCTAACCAACCACATGTTAGAAATACCGAATAAAGATAAAATACAGCTATCAAATAAAAAAACGAGAAATAACCTTTAATTTTGAATAAAAACAAATATGAACAATCGATTCACAATCAACATACAAACACAGTTAATACTAAGAGATTACAAATATCCTAAAAGAACTTATACAATTAAATTGATTCACAAAACAATTTCAGATCTGAGATTTATACCATTGTAATTCTATCAACATACAAACACAACAAATAACAAAATAAGGAATACGAATTTGTTTAACAAACATTAAATAGATGTCGAATAGAGATAGAAGTGATTTTGTTAGTTTCGGACATAGTAGTAGTTGCCGGTAAAGCAGACATGTTTATTCCAGTTACAACTGGTACTACTACTAGTACTACCACTGCAATTATTTCTTGTGTAATTTATATTTTTACACAAACGAGAGTTTTTTAAGAATCGAAATTTACGAAACACTATAGGAATCAAATATTTACAAACGAGAATAGAATTAACAAATTAGAAACTCACTAGTCATCGGTCATAAGGGTGAGAAAGCTAACGGTCTCGGACTTCTTTTTCTTGCAGAGAACCCTAGCTAACAGGCTCTGGTTGGCATCGAGATGAAAGAGAAACAAAAAAAAAAAGCAGAACGACATAAGGAAAATAGAGTAATAAACGCAAAAAACGTGTATAATAAAAGAGTCTTAAGTTATATGTGTACAACCACTAGGCCAGACGTGACCACAGTGTTTATATCAAATACGGTCTATATATTAACATATACAATATATTCTCTAGATTCGGCTGGTTCGGTTCAAATCGGTCGGTTAAACCGTACAAACCGAACACCGACCGAATTAAATTCGGTTTAAGAAATTAAAACCGAAACCGGAATCTAGTTTTAAAAAACCGACCAAACCGACCCATTTTGGTTTGGTTCGGTCGGTCGGTTCGATTTTTTCGGTTTTTGCTCACCTCTAGTTTTTATTGTTTACCTCGATTCGTCCAGCAAACCATTATGCAGGAAAAATAAAATAGAAAAAATTAATTGATCTTGTCCAATTTTATGGTCAAGGAATAAATAAGAACAAGGTATTATTGGTATTTTTATTTTAAGGGATTGCTAGAAAAAAGCTAAAACTATTCATGGTTTATATAAAACATAAAATCGTAAAGTTAGTAATAATTTTATATAGAACATAAATAAATACAGTAATTAAAAGAATATTGTTTTTGATAAATGGACACAGATTTGTTTTTGGTGTACTCAAAAAAAATTCTTACGAGTTGAGGTCGGTTCACACTTATGTATACTCTTTTTATGTTTAATCTTAGCAATGTGGGATTGAGATTGTTTCGTGGGATGAAGTTTATTTTTCACTATCGTTTAAAAAACGATTTAACTATTTTAAAATAGGGTTTTTGATATGGATCCGTTAAGGTTTTTTAGTGAGAGATTCGTAAAAGTAAAAGAAAAAAATATAAATAAATTAAATCGTATAGTAAAATAGTTTATAAAGAGCGTGACTCTACCGCTTAGTTAAAGAGCCTATTTAATTCAATTCATGAATTAACGCCCACTATGAGTTTACTGCATTTATTTATATATAGAATAATAATATAAATATAGAATTCGTGTCTCTGTTACAAGACGGCGAAACAAAATGAAATGGTTCGAATGAAATTCATTTCGGGAACGTGGAATGTAAGAGAAATTCAAATGTTATAACTCCAGGAACCATCAGAAAAAGAAAAGAGAACCTAATTTGAACACACCCTTAACTTCTATAAAAAAAAGGATTCAATCCAGCCGGCCTAGCCCAAAAAATGCTTGAATAAAAATCCATGCGATAAGAAATAAAAAAAATTGATTTGTATTAATTTAAATTTAAAAGATTTATTATTGACAAGGCACAACAATTGCACCTATCAAAGCAACTAAAAGAATTATTGAAACGAACCTCATATTTAGTCTGCCACTTAGATACAATCCAATAAAATCAAGTGAGATCGGATTCCTATATAACAAAAAACTTTTCAAATAAAAAAAAGATGGAAAGGATAGAAAATCAATAAAAAATAAATTAAAGAGAAGTTATTTTAATTATTTCGACACACCAACTAGTTATCAAATCATATCGTATTGATAGCCTCCACTCGTGTCTGAGCTCGCCTAAAAGCTAAATTTGCCACAATTATTTGTCTCTTGCCTTCAGCTTTCCTGAAGTTAGCTTCTTCGGAGTTGTTGATGTTTATACCGATCAATCATAGAAGATTTTTTTTGATTCATTCCAATTAAACTTCCCTTCTATTAATCTAGAAATTCTTTTCAGATATAAGAAAATTATTCAGTTTCAGGGCCAAATATCGTAATTCTCGAGCAAGTAATCGAAAAGATTCTGGAGCATCCTCAGGTTTAGGTATTGTTCCTCAAATGATCGTAGTACCAAGTACTTCTTGGCGAGCTTTAATATGATCCGATTTATAAGTAAGCATCTCTTGTAAAATATGAGCAACACTAATCCCCTCTAGAGCCCAAACCTCAATTTCTCCTACCCGTTGCCCCCTGCTTCGACCTGCCTCTAAGAGGTTGTTGGGTAACAAGTGCATAATGTCCCCTGGAACGTCCATGTATTTTATCATCAACTTGATGAATTAATTTCAATATATAAGGCTTTCCTATTATAACAGGCTGTTCAAAGGATCTCCCATTCTTCCATCAAATATTCTGCTTTTTCCCGGATATTCGGGTTCAAATATATATATTTAAATAAAAAATATAGTTAATTAATTGGGTTAATTATGATTTTTTTAATAAATAAATATGATATATTAGAATTAGAAAGAAAAAACCATCTGACATCGCAATCACAATAGATTAAGTTTATGAATAATAATTTTTTCGTACCAAATTATTTGAAGATTGATATACAGTGGGAAAAAGTTACTTTTATTTAGTTATTATCTATATGTCCAACTTTTCTCAATATAACAAGGAGAAAGACTTGAATTTTGAATAGTTTAGTGTCTGTCATATTGAAAGTATTATGATACTGTGTGAAAATTGAAAAAGATAATAATAAATAAATTTCTTATATTCGTTTTTTTAATTATTGCACAATATATTATAAATAGATTTAAATCAGAATAAAATAAAAAACACGAAAAAAAGAAAATATTGGATTTTAACATCGTTTGACAAATGTATCTGTCTAGTATTATAAAAAAAACGTTTTAGTGTGATTTTTTTTATAGATTTTTTTTATAAATATACTTAGTAGATAATTAGCCTAATGAGGTCATATGCTCAAGACTATAAACTATAATGCAAGCTATATTTTAACACAAGGCTTTACGAATGAACAAAAAATACATTGTTAATGACACAAGAAGATTATACCAGCAACCACAATATACATTGTCAAAATTATTTGCTCTATCCTCAATAAGTCTTCCATTGAGGAAAATATCATTTCTTAACTATTAATAAATAAATTTCTCTTCTTCCGACTCACCAAATGCCCCTAAGTCATTCAATTGATATTGCGAACACCAATCTCGTTTAGGTACTACCTAAACTTTCGAAATCTTATTGGTTTGGTCACTATATCTACTGGATTATCGTGTGTAGACATTTCCTTCGCATCAACAATTCTTTTTTATATTATATCACGAATAAAATGATACTTGACATATATGTGTTTCGTACGCTTGTGGTACATCTGGTTCTTGGTAAGGTGTATGACGCTCTGACTGTCACAAAATACTTTTTTAATAGTTCAATCCAAGCCCATATATGTCACCAAACCTTACAACCATATTGTCTTCTTAACTTCTTATGTTACCAGTATGTACTCTACCTATGTTGTAGATAAAGCTATAATAGTTCATAATTATACTTTCGAACTGATTGCACTCCCAGCAAAAGTAAACACATATTCTGTCAAAGATCTCTTTTTATCCATATCATCTATAAAATCAAAATCAACAAGACCAACCATTGATCTTGCCACATCCTTCAGTGATCCATCAATATGTGTCTTATTTGAAATTCAAGCCAATATTTGCAATGCTCTTAAGATACCAAAGTATTTATTTCATTGCGTGTCAGTGTTCTTTACAAGGCATCCCATGTAACTATTTACTACACTAAGTGTATGTGAAATATTATGATGTGTGCATACCATGAATATGGAACCTTCAATATTTTTTTAACTCAACATCATCTTTAGTCGATCTTGTTGTAGACAACTTAAAATGAGTAGCAAACGGGATGATAATTGCCTTAGCATTAAACTTGTTGAATCATTATAACACTTTCTCAATGTAGTTTTATTGAGACAAGTGTAATGATCCTACACTTTTGTTCTTGATAATATTTATACCAAGAATATTCTTTGTTTTACATAGATCCTTCATCTCAAACTCGGTACTAAACTATTTCTTTATATGTATAAGTAACAACAAGTATATCATCCACATACAACAATAACTATACATAAGAATTATCTGACATCTTTTGATGATACACACAATTGTCATATGGACTTCTCGTGAACCTTTTTTGACACCATAAATGTATAAAAACATTTGACCATTTCCTAGGTGACTGCTTCAGACCATACACTGACTTTTTCAGCAGACAAACCTTATAATCTATATTAGGTTTGATAAATCCCTCATATTGTATCATGTAGATTCGTATATCTAATTCACCATGTAGAAACACAGTCTTCACATCCAACTAAGCAAGTTTTAAATCTTTCAAAACTACCATGACTAACAAAAACCGATTTGAACTGTATTTCACCATTGGAGAAATTACTTAATTGAACTCAATTTCTTCCGTTTGAGTAAAACCCTTAACGACCAGTCTTACCTTGAATCGTGGTGCCTCAACCCATGGTTGGTTTCTTTGTTCTTAAATACTCATTTGCAACCTACTACATTTTGTTCTTTAGACAAGTCAATAAGCTTCACTGTCTAATTCTCATGAAGAGATTAAATATCTTACCCCATAGTACCAATCCACCGATCTGCTTCTGAACTTGTTATAGATATCTTATAGGTACTAGGTTCATGCATCTCAACTTCTTCCGTAACTGATTAGACATATGCAACTAGATTCGTATACTTTTATGGTGGTTGATTATCTCTTTTTTATCTACCCAATGATATGTTATAAGGTTGTTGTTGTTGTTACAAGAAATAACAAAGTGTTGCCAAAGTAGAAATATACGAATATGCAGAAAAGAGAAAAAAAGAAGATATTATTAATCTAGAGAATTATCCTACTTATAGTTCCTCTCGTTAGTGGGCGGTTACATCTGTATTTAAACCCACTTAATATCCCCACTAATACTCTTGAATAATTTCCCCTATAATTTCGGACATGCTAATTAAGCGGTTTAAGTTAAAACTAATAGCATTATTAAATGAGGAATCAATAACCGTTTCTTTTTATAAACGTTCAATTTGACCTGAAATGTATGTCAGTCTGAGCTGGTCTGGTCCATTTTGATGTAAACAAAGATATCTTTGTTTGTCCTTGCTGTTCAGTTTTGAGCACGGCACAATTCGAGCAGAGCTTCAGATGTCCAGGTGTGCTCGTTTGTATCTGGTCGTCTTTAGCTGAAGTCTCCTTGTCTTCGTCCGAGGTCGGTCAGATACGTACGAGCTCATTCATCGTCTAACTGTTATGTACTCAGCTTGGTCGATCAACTTATCTATTGGTCTCTTGATTCTTATTCTTTTGCTGCTCGATTAGCTCTTTTCCACTACTCTACCTATTTTCCTAGTCCGAGCTCATCCTTTGCTTTTCTTATGCAGTTGTTCGTCCGAGGAATACCCCCACATTAGGGTACCCCATAGTTTATAGGTTTAGCAATTTGATAAAACTGATGAACCTATAAAATAAAAAATTTACCGTTGAGGGAGAAGTAGAGTCGTAACATGTGCGTGTGTTTTACCCAAGAAACTGTTGGGGTTAGTTGTCATTATTATTCTCTATTTTAAAGACACGTGTCAATATTGCAACTGTGATGGTTCTAACGTGGCTGTATTTTGGAAATAACACCTGACGCTTGGGTTTTTGACATACTTTCCATGTGGTTGATGACATCCCTCCATCGTATCCCAATAGTTTTTCTATGACTTATTAAATAACTTTGCTGAAATCACAATTACTTACAAATTTTACCTTGTTCTTGTTAGAGAAAAAAAACTGTCGTTTGCTACTCAGAGGTTCATTGTTGATTTTCACGCTGCAATCTAGGTACGTTACTTTTTTTTAGAAATGCATACATGTAGCTCATCAAAAGAGTTCAGAACCCTAGAGTCTGAAATGGGGGATTACTATTATGGTATCCATCAGATACTTGTGTTTACACCGTGTCAAATCAAGCACCTCTCGCCTGCTATAACCATGATGATTCATAACCTTAACTTCTTGTAGTTTAAATAGAAATCATGGCACCAAAAAAGGCAATGAAGAAGAAATTAGACAAAAATTTAGAATCTGAGTTTGAAGACATTGGTGTCTTAGAAAATCACTTCTCGCAGATAGCCCCAAAATATGTATATATAGACGAGTCTGAGGTGCTTAATTTTAGGAATAGATTTGTCATTCCAGAAGATGTAACTATAAGGGCACCTCTTATAGGCGAACACCCTTATCACGCCCGTATAATAGAGACATGCTTATTTACGACCTTGTTTGATTGGGGTATGCGCCTTCCATTGCCTACGTTGATTCGTGATTATTTTAGTGTGTTAGGAATTTTCCCTACCCACCTATCCATTAACGGGTGGAGATTATTACTAAGTGTAGTCCTGAGCTTGCACTTACTAGGGATTAACGTATAGTTAGATGACCTGTTATTGGTGTATGATATGACTAAACTTGCCAAAGACCCTTTCTTTTATACTCATCTAAAGGGAATGAAAAAAATTGTTGAACTCCCCTCGTCATATAAGAGCTCGAAGAACTGCTTTATTTTCGTATCTGACAAGTGGGAGCATGAGAAACCAATTATGAACCTTCAGTTAGAAAGAAAATGAGTGTAAGCACAATTAGAACTAGTTGTGTACTGAATTATTCTACAAGTCCATGTTGACATTTAACTCGTTGATATCCATTTATGCAAGTGAAGCGATTAGTCAGAACTGGTGGAAAGAAAGAAGGTCGGAAGATTACGTAAACTCCTTGATCCAAATTGGAAACCTAGCCTGCTCGGCTTGACAACATGAACCTTAATTGCTGTTTACACGTAGAACTACCTGAAGTCAGGTTTGTGGCCTGTATCAGAATTGAAGAATGCAAGAGTCATGAAAGTGATAATAGCAGATGGGACCGAAGCTACGATGGAGCGCATCAGAGCTTTGATGGAGAAAAGGTATCGGGAGAATAAAAATGCTGACATCTGGCTACCAGTGCCACAGACGACTTAGAAGGGTAAAGAAGCAGAAGATTCATTATCTGTCCCTTGCCAACCAGATGGGCAAGGAAGAACGCTTGTGATTCAATTGGGATAGGAGGTGAATCAGGTTAGGACAAACACTCCAGAGGGTTAAGGAGTTGCTCAAGTAAATAAAGTTCAAACTGAACGGGAGCAAGGGGACAATCACTCTTCTTTGTTGGTGAAACCATGAAACAAAAAACAAAGAGTAATCTTAGATGTTATCCCTCTCATCACTAGGAAGTTGCAGTTGAGAGATGACGGGAGCGGTAGTATGGATGTTGCGCCAGGGAATCCAACAGACCCCCTAGCTCACCCTTTTCCCATGCAAGGTCAAGATGATAGGCCTGAGACTGAGGGAGGTCTGATCGATCTGGTTGAAGATAGTGAAGAATAAAAGGATAAAGCTCGGCGTAAAAAGGTGATCCCACCAAAGATGGCCAAAAAAATAAAGCACTTTGTTAATACGTCGAATATTCCGTGTTCGATAGCAACAGTGGGAGAAACTGGTGCACTTCTACCATCAGAACATGTAGGGAAGCCAGTTGTAAGAAGTAACGGCAATGGGACCAGTCAGCAGAAGGTGTCCATGAACGAACTGATTCCCAAATAGATTGTCATGCCCCGCCCTTCAATGTTTATGTTCGAGCAGCTCAAACGCATTCCTGAGCTATCGTACTATGATGGAATATAAATGAGTGACATCCTACAACGTCAGGTGAAGCTTTCCATTGAGGTAAGGCTATAAACTGTATAATTAACTGGCAAAATATATCATAAGACCAATAATTTTATGCTTTGTAGCTGCACCATAATTTGGTTATGTTGGGCTACCGACATATATCTCTAACTAAACTGGAGGTGATGGAAAAATGGAGACCAAAACCTATGGTATTTGGGTCAGCCAAAACAACTACCACGGAGGTCATCCGCTTGAGACGTGCCTATGGGTCTGCCAAGACGGTCAAAGATAAAGCGGTCGAGGCTAAGGAGAAACTGAAAACCAAGTTAGAGATCTTGAAGGAGGCTTTGATTTGCAGTGATGAGAAATGTAAAACAGTAACTGAGGGTCACACAATGTTATTGAAACAAAATAATTACCTTCTGCAAAGGAACGAGGAGCTCATTGCACAGAGTTTAAACCTTATGGGTAGAAATGTAGCTCAATCTAAGAGGGTGAAGGTGCAGGATGATCGATTGGCAAATGTGGCTGCCGATAATACACAGCTAAAAGCCAAGCTGGAGAAGGTACAGAAAGATCTCGAACGAGAGAGACAACATTGGAAAAAAGACTTAGAGGCAGCGCTGGCAGAAAATGAGGCTTAAATGCTGAGCGTGGTGATGGACATGATAGCCAGAGAGAAAGGAGAAGCTGTGGGCGAGCTTATGGCTCTAAACCCTAGGCTGAAGATTGGGTCCTTATCGCCTCTGGTAAAAAAATCTTTGCGACTTCAAGATGCTCACATTCAAGTTGTACCAAATGTTGAAGCCGCTCCAAATATAAAGGACCATGTTGATGACGTTGACACATTTACAACTGAACCAGCTTAACCAGAGTAGAGCAAGATGCCACCCTCCCCGAATGCTAAAGTATAGTAATTCCTCTCTTTTTAAAGACATTATGTTGTATCATGTAACTTTGGGACACACTTGGAGTTTTTTTATTGTTCTGTTTATTTAAACCAATTGTAGGCGTTTGCTGGCGACAGTTATATATATTATTATGAGGAGAATCTTGACAGATATATTTGGAGATGTGTTTACTACTCCGTATAGTTTGATATGACGATCCTTACAATATTGAGATCAGTATGGCTCATTGCGTAGCTTGGACAAGTAATGTCCTTGTAGCTTATTCACGGTGAGGTCGCGTAGACCCTATTGCGTAGCCTGCTATAGACTTGGTTTGTAACTAGTTCGCTAATATACCCAGGACAAGGTATGAGGCACCGTATGACCTTTACGTAGCCTGTAGGCGTGGCCGATTATCCTATTCATGTTTATAGACACTTATTCTGGACTCGGTGTGGTCCATTGTGTAGCCATTTGTGGCGTGGTCAGCGACCCATTCGCTAATTGTAAGGATAAAACCTTGTAATAAACACATAGTGGCGAAAGCATAAATTATATTAAGGATAAAGTTGTTGTTTGAGATGCCTCGTTAAAAAACGTCCCTGCCCCATCATGGAGGAAAAAAAGCGCATCAGTACATTCTAAGTAGATTGGCGAAACAATTTAAGGTGATCCACATTCTAAGGGTGCTTAAGTTCTCAGCCATCTTGATCTGCTGATCTGCTAATGTACGCCCCACGATGTCTTTAAGTGCTCGTTCATCTTGTTGATGACAACAATAATGAATGGTTCATTATCGATAAAGTCAATTCGTTATGAGCTAATAATAACCGAGACCTTGACAAATAAAAAGTTAATATAACACATTCTAACCTCGACAATATTCAATTACTTCAAATTTAAAATGATAAAGAGGTTACCATTCTTTGGTCTTTAGATAAAACATGCAGTTTAACATTGAAGTCACATGGAATCATTTTGAGAAATAAATAAAATGTCTTTAATTTTTATGCTAAAATTTGGAATAATATAACTCTTACTAAGTATTCTTTCCTTTTGTGGAAGATTATGAAAGGCCAAGTATTTGTGGATACAAACTTACAAAAGAGACACTTTAGTCTTGCTTCCAAATGCCTTTATTGTCAAAAGATAGAAACTACTAATCACTTTTTTGTTAGCTGTCCAATCTCTTGGAATGTTTGGAATAATTTAACTAACTAGTTTTGGTCCACACCTAAGGTAACCCATATAAGAACCCATCAATAGTCTCTTGGACCATTTGACATTATAGAAATACGACAAACATAATAACTTATCTATAACTTCTCAAAATATATTGGATAAAGTGATACTAAACAATGCTAACAGTCTTATGTGTTATTTTTATAAAAAAAACACTAACAAACTTAATATTTATAAATAGATACCCCCGAAAGACAATAGAAATAAATTAAATACGAATGATTTTCCTATGGTAGATTATACGAAAAATAGTCCTCATTGACCTCCGAATGTATGGATTTAATAAATGGACTGATATTATGTTTTCAAAAATCTTCCACTCAATTTTATATAAAAACTGATTTATCTATTCTAATTGACATGCTTGATAAGAATAATGACCTTTGTTCAAAATGTAATTAGATCAACAATGTCCATTAAACACGCACGCACGCGCACGCACGCACGCGCACGCACGCGCACGCACGCGCACGCACGCGCTCGCGCACGCGCGCGCACACGCACACACAACACACACATACCCACACCCACACACCACACACATACCCACACCCACACCCACACACACACATGTTCAAGATAAGGTGGTTCATGCATTTAAGGATTAATCTGAATTTGGTGAAGTTTCAGTTGAAGCAAATCTTTGAGTCAAGATGATTTCTGTCAAATTGATGTGAGAATTTGACCAATTAAGTTATTTAAAGTCTTGATATCTTATCTCATAATGTTACATAATGATTAGTATTTATAGTAACTTATTAGAATAACATAATGATTAGTATTTATAGTAACTTATTAGAATAACTTGTACTCTTCAATTGTGTAAGCATTTCATTAATAATTAAAAAAAAATAGATTTTGACCCAATTTTTCACGGTGCCTAAATTCATCCTGTTTTTTTTTTTGGGTTCTCAGAGTGCAATAAGTGCGCACAGGGTAAACCCTCAGTCTGACGCGATAGCCTGCAAACCAACGCCAGAAGGTAAACCACACAAGGTGACAGGCTCAGCCGAGAAAGCGTATGTAGAGGGACTCGAACTCATGACCTTTAGTAAAAAACATGCCATACTCAACCAACTCGGCTATCCCTTGGGGACAAAAATTCATCTTGATTACCACACTTATACCTCCATAACGCGTTTTTGCTGCATAATTCCTATATAATTATATACAATGTAATTAATTTAATTACATATTGATTGAATTAATTAAACTACATTATGAGAATGGCTAAATACATACCGATCTATAATGATTGCAACCTTATATATTCCAATGTTTTTTTTTTCGCTAATAATATAACGTAAAATTTTGTTGAATCGTATTATGAAAATGTAATATTTTGAATTTAGTTTTACGTTGAACCTTATAAATTTGGAAATACCTCGACTAAATCACGTATATGATTTTTATCTTGTATGATTGTGAGTAGTCTTATCAATGTATTTTTACAGATTTCGACCAAATCTTTTTACAGATCTTGTACGATAGTGAATAATATATTATCATCATTTTTTAAATCTAAAATATTTATTAAAATAGTAATATTAATATTTTAATTATGATACAATTTTTTTTTTTTTTTTGTCATTTTTTTTTTTTATTTTTATGGTGCACTAAAATAGTTTGTCCTATCCTTTGGTTGAGGATCGAAAAGAGAGGATAGTTTGATGGTGGGGTCTAACAAAACATAAATATAAACCAGCCCATTTACAGAGAGGTAGGAAAGCCCATGAAACAGTATAATCAGGCAAATCCAACGAAACCCTAAACCCTAATTTTCATGTCGGTTTACTCTTTCTCTATATATGATCTCGTCGAACAGTCTTTTCGATTACACCTTGCGTATCGCCTGCTTCTCTCAAATCTAGGTATGGCTTTTATATTTCACTGCTTTTAAGTTTATGTTCTGTATCCTCTTGGAGAGTACGGTGATGAAGCAATACATATGGACTAGAGTTTCCGATCTGAGATTTGATCTCTGAAGTTTAAGATTAACCCTTGGCTGTCTGAGTAATCTTTTATATCATACGTTGTATGTGAATTGTAGCCCCCCTGTTTAGAGATTTTGAATTCGAGGCTTATGATGAAGAATTAAATTATCTTAGCGGATTTCAGCGAGATTTAATAGTCTATGATCTGAATGTTACACACACTGAGGCCTCTGAACCATTATTTAAACAAGTTTAGAGTTAGATAACTGCTTAATTGGATGTTACAAGTTGCTATGATGATACAATGCACTGGATGTGCTGAAAGGCAGTGGACAAGATGATCTTGTCCGTGAGCTTTCTCAAAACGACTTCTCCTTCCACTGAGCTCTTGTCATCCTAAGTCTTTAAATTGTTTGAAGTTGAATTTAGCATCCTTTACCAATTCATTTGGATATTTCAGTTCCTCTTGATATAATGGCATGGACTGCAATAGTGACCAATTGTGGTATATCCTGATTATATAGCTATGTCCGTGCTACTTAATCCTGGAAATGCCACATACATTTACCCTTTTAAGTTTAGTTTTTACATGTTTTTAATTGTGTATAGCTGCTAAACTAGATTTTGCTGGCGGAGAGTGCAGTGTTGTAGACATATATATGGACTAGAGTTTCCGATCTGAAATTTGAATATCAGAAGATTGGGTGTCTGGGTAATCGGTTATATCATATGTAGCAAATAACATTTCTAATAATAGATGAATCGTAGCCCTCTATTAGTGGTTATGATTTGAAGCCTTATGATGAAGAATTAAATTATCTGAGCGGATTTCAGTGAGATATAACAGTCTATGATCTGAATGTTACACACACCAAGACCTTTGAACTGCTGTTCAGCTTTAGAATTACATATGTTTAATTGGATGTTTAAAGTTGCTATGATGATACGATGCACTGGATGTGCTGAAAGGCAGTGGATCAGACTTTCTTGTCCGTGAGCTTTCTCAAACGAATTCTCCTGCTATTTAGTCTTGTCGTCCTCTTCTATTAATCTTTGAATTGTTTGAAGTTGAAATTTAGCATCCTTTACCAATTCATTTGGAATTTTCATTTCCTCTTGATATAATGGCTTGGACGGCAATATTGATGAATTGTGGTATATCCTGATTATTTAGCTATGTCCGTGCTACTTAATCCTGGAAATGCCAATTACATTTACCCTATAAGGTTTAGGTTTTACATGATTCTTGTTGGGATAAGTAATCTTAAAGAACTTTGATAAATATATTCTGTATTCATTTTCATTCGGTTATTCATTTTCATTCGGTACAGAATGTGTACTTAAGTACTGAGGCAAGTGAGCAATAAGAGGTCTAAAAGGAGTGTGTGCTAAGAGATCTAAAAGGAGTGTGTGCTAAGTGACGCTGAACATTATAACGTGCTTATATGCCTAATGAATTACGAGCCTCCAAATAAAAACTTAAGACAACTACCAATAGCATATAATGATTTGATATTAACCTGTTAGATGAAGACATAGAATGCCTCGTGTTCTTTATAATTATGAAAAAGGGGTGTCTTTTTCCATTTTAAAAATGAAAACGTATTCTGTTTTTCCTTGGTGCATATGGCATCGATATGCTCCACATCCAGGATATCATGCTCGGGATCTCCGGTTGCTCGGGATCTCCGGTGAGAAGTGAGAGCTAGGGTCGTGGTGAGAAGTGATAGGAGTGAGAGAGAATTGTAGAGAAAATGAAGGGGGAGAAATTTGATAAAAAAAACATATATACTCACAAAAATATATTTTCGTTTAAAATTGGATCAACATATATCAAATGTGGGTAAATTCAAACTTGAGTAAACTTAGACTGATTTTGAATACTCTTAGACCCTATGTTTAACTTGAGTAAACTTAGACTGATTTTGAATACTCTTAGACCCTATGTTTAACTTGAGTAAACTTAGACTGATTTTGAATACTCTTAGACCCTATGTTTAACTTGAGTAAACTTAGACTGATTTTGAATACTCTTAGACCCTATGTTTAATTGAATAACTTGGAAGCCCAAAAAAATCAGGAGGGATACGCATATTTCATATTTCTCAACAAGTGACGCACAGTATACACTATTCTATGTAAATTGGATTATTGGCTTAAATCGTAAATTGGATTATTGGCTTAAATTGTTGATTTTTCACTCGATTATCACGTTTTCAGCTAGTTAGTCCTTCGATAAAAAAAATCACGGGTGAAGATCTTTTATTATCAAAAATCTATAGTTTCAGTCTCTGGTTTTTGTCATAGTTAAATGGTTTTTGTTTTATAGATAGTCCTTTTATTTTTATTTCCATTTTTACTTTTTGAATTTAATATTTTTTTAATATTTTTTATTTTTATTTTTTTTCAAAACAGATTATATCAAAATTTGCTATAGTCTGTTTTTTCTTTCTTTTTTGTTTTTCGTTTCTTTTTTCTAAATAAAAAATTGAAAAACCAAATTCTTTACCCTTTAAGGCATAATAATAACTACATCTACATTATTTTATCTAATTTTTAAACAACAAAGCAAAAAATATAAATTCGTAAAACCAACAAGAAGAAGCTAGTATCTGAATCGACAGCGACCGAACTTTACCATAACTATAACGTATAATCAAGTTAAAGACACGATAAAAAAGAAATTATATTACTACTTGTTAAAGCTTCGTAAGGATTGCTCCATGTCCCAACAAGCCATGACTACTTCCATCGCATGAACACAAACATGTTGTTGCAGTTGTTCTTTAAACGATCGCATGAACACATACATGTTGGTGCTTTTGTTCTTTAAACGAACACAACAGAATAACATAATGTGTCTCAAGAAAAAAACAAGCCATCTTGTAGTGTCAATACAAATTATTAGATCGTTTTCATAATTTCTCATTAAAATCCTACCAAGAACCAGAAAGGTGACACTATCTAACAAATAAGAAGCCTACTAATTCAACAAAATCTCCCTCCCAACCCCAATTTTTTTTACCAATCCAAACTCAACAATTTGATTAACAAAACCACTCAATCAGTTAAAAAATCCAATAAAAAAATAGAATCATGAAATTCATACAAAACCCACAAATTCGTATAAAAATTTAACTCCTACAATCCTATAAAATTTTATAAAAAAATAAAAAGTCATTTCAAATTGTGAAATTCGAACAAAACCCAGAAAGAAAATTCAATAAGAAACTCAAATTCGTATGAAGTAAGAGAATTTTCTAGAGAGATGGAAGAGAGAAGGAGTTTACGATAAACCTGTCAAAATGTCTAGACAATATGTTTTGGTCTAGACAATATGTTTTGGTCTTTCAATCTTTTTTTAAGAAAAAAAAACGAAAACAAAAGAAAAGAAAAACGGAGTATAGCAAATTTTGATACTATGTTTTGAAAAAAAATTAAAATTAAAATTAAAAAAAATTAAAAAAATATTAAATTCAAATGGTGGAAGTGGAATTAAAAGTAAAAAACATAGTATCTATAAAACAAAAACCATTTAACTATGGTGACACGTGGCAGCACCAAGTAAAAAACGAGAGACTGAAATTATATATTTTTGATAGTCAAGGGATCCTCACTCGTAACTCTTTTTATCAAAAAAAACTAAATGACAGAAAACGTGATAGTTAAGAGACTAATCATTGAATTATTGTATATATTAGAAATTTGATGTATTATTTAAATCCAAACGCTACTACACAAACATTTCCAAATTCATTTATACACTGATTTTTTTTTTTCATTTTTAATATTTTCTTTTATATTATCAATTGTACCTTTTACTCATTTTCTTTCTCTCCGATTCTTATTCAAAAAATCGAATAGAAGATATGACTTAATTTATGTTTTCCGATCTCAATTATAAGACAATTAGATTCGAATATCTCTTGTTATGTTTTCATCTAATTCATTCGTGTAACTCGTAAAAAATCCAAACTTTCATAAAACTCATTTCTTTATTTACCAATACATGAACAGAAGTACAAAAAAAAAGAAACATAGACCTAGTAATGATTTAGGTGAAATTGCTACTAATTTTCATGAAAGATTGTGACTAATTTTAGAGTTCGGATGAGATTGCCAGTTGCTACTAATATTGGTGAGAGATTGCTATTGATTTTAATAAAAAAAGAGAGAGGCTATGGTCCGAAAGAAGATGAAGTAAAAGATAAACCCAAATAGTTTTGGGAAAAATGAAACGAAAGAAAGGTTAGGTCCAGAAAAAGGTAAAGTAAAATAAAAACTGAGCCGCAGTAGAAAAACAGACTACTTTCTGCAACTAGCCCGGATTGAACATAAAACTTAGACGACATTTTGAATAACTGTACCACCAAACCATATCTTTTTATGTTTTAGGATAGTCAAGGGCATGCATGACCATCCATTAAATTTGTCATTGCCTAAATCCAAACGAACTCACAAATGGTATGTATGAAAGATTGCTTATAAGAAGACGAAATACATTTGAAAATTGATAATATTAAATGGTATTTATATTTCTTTATTCTAAAATAAATAATATTAAATTAAATGGTTTGTTTATAAATTTAAAAACTTTAAATTAAGAAAATGAGTGTAGTACAGATTCAAGAGTTTGGTAACGTTTGTTATATATGGATGATCTGAAGAAAATTTTATACCACTGAAGTTGGTGAAGCAACAAGTAAAGATAAGATTGAAGGGAAGACTTCCTCATGACAAATAACTTGGTTGATCGCGGGAAAGTAGGGTAACAAACCTACTTGAAAATTCCGGGTGGAGTTTGGCGTGATCAAGCTTGATCGTTGCAAACTCACATATGTAACACAAACAAAGATATTTTAAAAATATTTTTTCAACGTGATCACGACCCGCCTAGGACTGATTGCAGTAAAGTCAAGTTTATGGCGATCATCCATAGGCTGGTCGTGACCAATTTAAAGTTTTTTGAAATGTCGCCTTCCGAATCAGCGAGAAGTCTAGGAGGACAGGATTATTTCCCTGTTAAAAACTCTCTTAGTCTGTTTCCTTTGATAAATGAGTTGTTTGTGGTGATAAATGAGTTGTTTGGGAGGAGAATACCAAATCAAACATAAAGATGTAGAATCAATATTTTCCATTTAAGATTTTGTGGCTCTAATATCAAATTAAAATCGTGAAAACAAGAAGATGAATATATTTTTCCTGTAAAACTTTTTGTATTTTCTTATTCAGTGAATTTTGTTGTTACATCATTATTCTCTTTGTAGGCTGCCTATGATACTTATTTGTACAATTATTCTCTATCAAATACAGGTGTGAAATTTGTAGGACTAAGTACTATTTCAAATTCTATCTTGCTAATTATAACGTGCCTTATTGAGACAGTGTTCTAAAAGAAGTAGTATGAGCTTGTCAAAAGTTCTTAGGGTTGTTCCAAATATTTGGTCCAACAAGTTACAAGACCCATTAACCTAAGCACCACCTTTGAGTGTCGTTTAGAGTTAGATGGAATTGAGTCTTTTAAGTGTACTTTGAATCCTATCCGCCTCACTTCCACCTTTTGTTGACACTAACCTTGTTCTTTAAATCCACCTTGGAGACATTCTTCACATTATTGGTTCAAATGAGCAAGTCCTTTCGGGATTTCGTTTTGTCTAAAAACAAGGTTGTAATTCTCGTGAATGATTCACAAGTGTCAGGACACAACAGGAAAAAGAATAACATAAGATGTTCAGGAGAAGCTAAATATATAAATACTATGACATACAGAGTTAAAATGAAATCTCATTTGCTAACTTATCTGCATATATACATACAAAGCCTGTGCATAATTTAAAACTGACGTAATCCGTTGTATCCCAAACAGATCACAGAACATTATCAATTACATCTTGAATAAAGCGACCTTGTTCAGCATATGAAGTTCCTCCTTCAAGTAATGTTGTTCTACTGTCCTCGCTTAACTTCTTCACTTTATCCCTCGTTTCGTACTTGTCCTCCATTAAGTCCTTTATCCCCCTCTCTATCTCCTCTGCCGTCACAACATCATCAACAGTTTTGGAGAAAAAATCCTTACAATAGTCAATTCGAATCTCAACAGATAATCCCAGCTCAACCACCAGAGTAAACGCATTGAACTGTTGTTCTGCGTATAGTGGCCACGTCGCAGTTGGCACACCAAACCATAAGCTTTCTAAGGTCGAGTTCCAACCACAATGTGTCACAAATCCTCCTATTGCTGGATGAGCCAAGACGGACACTTGCGGGGCCCAGCCGATCACTTTTCCAGTATTGACTGTGCGTTCTAAAAACCCTAAGGGCAGCACGTCGGTGTAATCCTTATACTCGCTAGGTCTGGATAACTCACCTTTTGGTGGAGGCCGACGCAATGACCACAAAAACCTATGTCCGCTAGCTTCTAATGCGAGTGCGATCTCTTTCACTTGATCGACATCGAAACTCCCATAGCTGCCAAAGCAGAGAAACACAACTGAAGATCGAGGCTGATCATCAAGCCACTCGAGTATATCTGCACCACTCGAATTATCACTGGCTGAGTCAAGATGAAGTATTGGTCCTACCGGATATATGGTTGGGATTTTGGGATCATTAAAAGATTTGATCGCATAGGATTCCAACTTACTAAACGTGTTTACCAAAATACCTTTCGTTTCTTTAAACCTTCTAGATTGTTCATTCCAATCTTTATTACAGAAAAAAGAAGGAATGCACTTCGTATAGAGCGGCTTTTCTAGACTCGGAACTTCTAACTCGGTTGCTGATTCTTTAACGTCGGCAATATCAATATTTTGCTCGTCAGCGAGAGTAAGGACGTGAAAATGAAACCCCAGAACAGCTGCACTCGAACTGAAATACATATAAGTCGGAAGGCCTAACTCGTTTGCGACGTCAATCATGGAGGTGCAAAACATATCTATCACGAATCCGGCTAACTGAGTTGACTCGGCGAGTTTGGCGACAAATTTTCTTACGTGTGGAGTCTGGCTATCGATGAACGAGAAGAGTAGCTTTTTGTCATCGCCTTCGTCGCCGGGGAGTTGGATGAAGCGAAGGCGGTCGTCGTCCGAGTAGGCAGCAGGGGTGGTTTCGTTATCGCGGTTCATTATAAGTACTGTGATTGAGAGGCGATTGTCCCGACGGACTAAAAGCTTTGCCATCTCGACTGCAGAATAAAGATGGCCCGCTCCGGGTGACGGGATAAAGATAAGTTCTGGATTCATTTACTTGTAATTGGGTGATGAGAAAGATAGGAGAATGGTTCGCTTGGACTTGGGTTTTAATTTTTGGGATTTATACCAAATCGGTACAAAAACCTATCCAATTTACTAATAAGTCCAGCCTCAAATATATTTTACCAATATCTACCAAAATATGATTTTATTTATTTATTAGTCCAAATTTAAATTTTAAATACAATTTTATCTTTAATGAATTTGATAATATGACAAAGAAAGTTTGAGGAAAAAGAATTGATTTTGAAATTGGGGTTAAATATTTTAATTTGGGGATGTAATTGTTTTGTTTTTATAAATAATTGAATCTTTTTTAAATGGGTTGGATCTATTTGTAAAATGGATCTGTTAGGGTATGCTTTGGTAAATAGAGACAATTTTTAGACCTATTACGTAAGTCTCCCATTATTTTTACGAAAGAAAGAGATAAGAAAGCTGTGGCTATTGCATCTTGTCCGTTTTCTTTGTCGGCTATTATACTTATCCAAGATGGTTTTCGGAACGAAGTAGAAACCATTTTTTTTATATTGGTTACTAGTTTTTTGAGCGTGCATGGGGATATATATAGGTCCGGTTCGGACCAAATTGCTAATCTTTTTGTTTTCGAATTTGGTAGAATTTTTAAGTTACAAAACATAACAAAAACAGATAAAAATTGGTTTGGTTTGATCGAATCCATTAAGTTTCGTTCCAGTTTTGTTTGTTCCAGTTTCGTCTCCGGAAAAAAAATAATCATTAACCAAACTAATCAAACTTTTTAAGAAAGTATTGTTAGGTGCGACCAAAAGTCCCACATTCCACATCGGTTAAACATGGGAAGAAAGATCAGTATATAAGTTAAGAATACATCTCCATTAGTGTGAGGCCTTTTGGAAGTGGACCAAAAGCAAAGCCGTGCGGGCCAGTGGGCCCAAAGCAGATAATATCACACTATTGTGGAGATCGGAGTATTCGAGCCATACTCAAGGTGAATGATCTGCTGGATAGATGGAGCGCCACACCTCATCAAGCAGGTGGCTTGATAAAGGAGCGGCGCAGATTCATCTAAAAGATGGAGTGCCTGATAGCTCATCAAGCAGGTGGCTCGATCAAGGAGCGGCACAGTGTCATCGAGTAGGGGGGTTGGAAGTCAATTGAGAGGAGGCTAGAGTGGTACTTTGTTCGAGAGGAGGATTGTTAGGTGCAACCAAAAGTCCCACATCCCACATCGGTTAAACATGGGAAGAAAGATCAGTATATAAGTTAAGAATACATCTTTATTAGTGTGAGGCCTTTTGGAAGTGGACCAAAAGCAAAGCTGTGCGTTATATACAAAAGCGGAATATGTGGACCCATATTCCCAACAAATGGGTCCACATATTCCCAACAAATGGTATGAGAGCACCAGGCCCAGACGGAATGCGATGTGGTGGGTTGTGATGTGGGTGAAATTCTGCGAACATCATACCAGAAGCCGAGAGCCATACTCAAGGTGAATGATCTGCTCATCAAGCAGGTGGCTTGATAAAGGAGCGGCGCAGATTCATCTAAAAGATGGAGTTCCTGATAGCTCATCAAGCAGGTGGCTCGATCAAGGAGCGGCACAGTGTCATCGAGTAGGGGGGTTGGAATTCAATTGAGAGGAGGCTAGAGTGGTACTTTGTTCGAGAGGAGGATTGTTAGGTGCAACCAAAAGTCCCACATCCCACATCGGTTAAACATGGGAAGAAAGATCAGTATATAAGTTAAGAATACATCTTTATTAGTGTGAGGCCTTTTGGAAGTGGACCAAAAGAAAAGCTGTGCGTTATATACAAAAGCGGAATATGTGGACCCATAAGAGCACTAGGCCCAGACGGAATGCGATGTGGTGGTTGTGGACCCATAAGAGCACCAGGCCCAGACGGAATGCGATGTGGTGGGTTGTGATGTGGGTGAAATTCTGCGAAGATCATACCAGAAGCCTTGAGCCATACTCAAGGTGAATGATCTGCTGGATAGATGGAGTGCCACACCTCATCAAGCAGGTGGCTTGATAAAAGGAGCGGCGCAGATTCATCTAAAGATGGAGCGCCACGGCTCATCAAGCAGGTGGCTTGATAAAGGAGCGGCGCAGATTCATCTAAAAGATGGAGTGCCTGATAGCTCATCAAGGAGGTGGCTTGATCAAGGAGCGGCACAGTGTCATCGAGTAGGGGGGTGAAAGTCAATTGAGAGGAGACTAGAGTGGTACTTTGTTCGAGATGAGGATTGTTAGGTGCAACCAAAAGTCCCACATCCCACATCGGTTAAACATGGGAAGAAAGATCAGTATATAAGTTACGAATACATCTCCATTAGTGTACTTCCTTTTGGAAGTGGACCAAAAGCAAAGCTGTGCGGGCCATCGGGCCCAAAGCGGATAATATCACAATAAATAACTATAAAAATTAGTTTTCATGGTCTATAATTGAACACACAGATCTATAAAACCACTCAAATAGAATTTTAATGACACAAAATGTAATCGAGTACATTTGAGATATTTATAAACCGTTTGAGATACATATCCAATTATGATTGTCAACACTATATTGTCGACATCTAATAATTTTTGCAATACAATATATATAAAAAATTAAATTAAATTAAAAAATGGATTTTTTTATTGGTTCGATTGTGTATTAGTTCTACCGATTTACCGATATTATCGGTTCAAAACCAAACTGGTTTTTTATCCATTTTATCGAATTAGTTCGAAACAGATTCTATCGGATTACCAGTTTTATCGGTTCGGTTTGAACCGGTTTTACCAGTCAAGTTCTTTATCAGTCTTAGTTTTAGAATAAAATCGTAAACGTGACTGGTAAACAGTATCGGTTCAGTTGACTGAAAATATCGGTTATGAGGGAAAAAACATACGTAGTATATTTAAATATTCTTATCGCCAAGGTAATAGCTTTAGACGAATTTGTCATCAAGACATCGGTTAGATAAATAACCAGAATATTAGATGGAAAGAGAACATCGGTAAAACTAACAAGTAATAACATCGCCAAAAGAGAGAAAAAAATTGTAAAAGATAGAAGCATCAGTAAATAGGTGTGTTTTGCAGCCGACATTATATAAAAATAACTTACAACAAGATGAAAGCATGAAGATGATGGATAATATTTATATATAAATATTAAAAAAAGTATCAAAGATTGATGAAGTTGGTACAAAACGATAGAAGGCTTCCAAAATATATGATATATTACTAAAATATCCATAACAATTAAAATGAGAGACGGTGTCACCCATTCCGAATAATTAAAAATAAGGTGTATAAATAGAGGATTCACTCATTGTAAAGATGGTTGATTCCTTCGATAATAAAATTACTTTTACAATAGCTTTTGATTGTTAACTAGTCACAATGTCTTGGAAATAATCTGGAAAAAAAAATTTCCTCTTAAATTTAGCACCATATGTGAGAACCCTTTTAGAGTAATCATCTACTTAGTAAATGAAGACAAGGTTTGGAGTGTATAAAAGACTGTTTGGAGGTTATGCTCATGGATTTTTACTAGTGAACTCTCAGATTCACTATTAGATAAATTGGCTTTTACAACAACGACGAAAATTGTCAAATCGTTGTTGCAAAAAGCCTTTTTACAATGGATTATGACTGGAAGCGTCTGATGTGTTAGGTGTGATCGCCAAGTTAACTCAGTAGCCACCGGAAGACTTTTGCAACAGGCTTGCAACAAAATAGCGTTGCAACATTTGACACGGATGAAACCGGGTCAAGCCGTTGCAATGATTGTTGTAACATCGTTGCACGAATTTAGCCAAACAGTTAAATTTGTTGTCATGCCCGTCGGTGTCATCCAGTTATAAAACAATGGATACAATGTTCGTTGTATTAGTCATTGTAAATCTGTAGTTAAATTTAATGAAATTTTAAAAAAATGCACAGCTATATAGCTATATCTTATAATTCAAAAACAGAAAATATAACATTATAGTCATTAGTCTAATTATTATAGTCAACAAAAAAAATAATACAAACATTCTCTTTGTTATTTACACTTCACTTCTCAGTCGATATGGTCAACCTATCAAAATTCCTTAAAAAAATCATGATACGTGTAATTTATAAGAACTTCTTTTCGTCGATAGGTAAAGAAAATATTAACCTGCAAATAAAAATCCATAAATAACTAATTAACTAAACAAAATTAATAGAGGAAACATATTAAATGAGATGTTCAGAGACCATAACACACTTAATATTTTGAAGGATGCCTCGAGTTTAATTTACAGAGATAAAATAAAATATAAAAGACGAAATCAAAATTATTGAATATAAAATCGGATTGGAATCGAGTATGATTGCCTGAAAAGTGAAATCTAGGGTTTCTTGATTGGCAAATGGAAGTTTTTGGTAATGACGGTGGTGGAAGCGACGAGAACATCACTATAATTATAGAAAATAGACCAAGTCACAAAAGTTATCACCTTGATAGAACGTTTCCTTTTTTTAGCACGAGTTAAATTGTTTACAACTTCTTCTACCAAACTTTTCTAAATCAATGCATCCTCAAAATTTGTAAACAATACTATAGCATATATCTAAGCAAATTCGGATCTATAAAAACCACTGATTGATAGATTTAGTAAAATAAATTAGTGTTTTTTTGAAAGATGAGAAAAAAGAGATTTTTGTTTGAGTTTTTGTTAATAACTTAGGTTTGTTTTAGGTGGGTCAAATCTTTTAGACAAGTCAATTGGGTAAAAAAAATTGGCAAAAAATAAGCGGCAAACGTGGCTGCTTTTAATTTTAGTAAAACATTTAGGAAAAAAAGATGCGGTAACTTAAATTCATCCAAATCATTTAATTAAAAAAAACAATACCGTTGCAAACCCATTTCCACCAAAAAGTTTGTTTTTACCAAATAGTACGTTCGTTGCAACTCTATTGTAAAATTGACCCACTTTTCATTAAATGGGTCAAAACAGACTGGGCTATAAATACGTTTTTATTTACAACAGTTTGAAAACCAGAAAAACAGGATCATTGTAAAAAGCAGTTATCCAGTAGTAAATGTTGTTTCGCCGACATACGAGAATACCAAAGTTCAAAGAACTTCGAATGTATTACTAAGAACATTGGTGAGGATGACTCCAATTTAAGAAATTAATGTCGCTCCCAGAGGATTGGGAGATGTTTTAGCAAGTCCAACGGTAACTGCAGTACCATAACAAGATTAAATGAAAATTCTAATGCATGGTAATAATTTTAAAACGTTAGAGTTATAATGAATGAGTTTTGACTAGAGCAACACAAGAGTGATCTACTGTTAAATTAGCGAGAAGATGAAAGTCAAAATTGATTTAAAATGATGAGTATGATTTTATAGCTCATAACAAAAAAATATTAGTTTGGAGAAAATGTAAATTTAAATGAAAATATAGATAAATGTAATACAATTTGTTAAAAACTTTCTAAGGACCAATAAGGTGAAAGTAAAGTGCACAAGTCCGATGATCTTCAAAAAGAAGATGCAAGACAAAAAATTACTTTATATACGTAGGCTAAACCTTCATTAAAAAATAATTCTAAAGGGAAATCTACCGAAGAAGTTTGATCCTTATAATATGGATAATTATGATGGTATAACAAATCCATAATATTATCTCAAACAGTTTAGCAATATCATGTTGGGACTTAACCCGAAAGACAATTTAATTTGTCGGGGGTTTTCAGTGACATTCAAATGAAGTGTATTGACATGGTTCAACAACTTACCTTGAGAATCAGTTGAGAACTTTGATGACTTGTGGATGTTTTTTTTATATACTTCATTACTCAGAAGGCTCTACAACATCAGAGGGATCATGACATGACTATATTTAAAAAAAGATGGAGAATCACTGAAGGATTGTGCTTATTTATTTATAAAGGAAATATGTGTTTCAGAATGTTGTAATGAGAATTTGGTTGTAACAGCTTTTAACAGAGTTTGTTCTTGTGATAGCAGTCTATTAGAATATTTGATCAAGTTCCCAATAGATTGAATAAGATACTTATTAGTAAGGAAAAAATATATATCAAAATGGAGGATACGAAGAAATGTGGAGTACTACAAATAAAGATAACATAAAAAGATTGGATCTATTAGAGAAAAAGAGGAACAAAACTAGGAGGATTTTGAAGGTTTGTAAAGACGCGATGAATAGGTCACACTTCTCCTCTTATTATAATCTAAGCCGACGGTTTAATCAATTAAATGCACATGTATCATTTGTCTATGATAAAACAAAAGACTGGTAAACTATCAAACTCTAAGAGTAATGTTTGATCCATTTAACAAGAAATGGTAACGGTAATACTTTTCAAACCAAAATGATCATGGAAAATCAACAAGATGTTATTCTATGTTGAAGAATGATATTCAAAGGTTAATCGATAATGAAGAGTCGATAGGATTCTTAAAAGGGAGAGAAAGTGAAAAAATAAAAGAGAATGCCAAAGAATGAAATCTAAAGTGATAGAAAAAATAAGTAACAAGAGTTATGTGTTGTTTTTTAAGGAGACAATTTGTCGAGAACAATTAGTTCGTCAAGAAAGGTAAACAAAACAAAAATGGAAATCTATCTAATTGAATCGTCTTTATACTTACACAGAAATCCTGCTTTAACTCTATCATTTATCGATGATGATTTAAGAAGATTAGTGACGTTACATAAAGAAGTTATGTTGGGACTCGTGTGATTTCTAAAGTAATTTTCATAAGGGTGATGGTTTACATTTTGAGTTTAACTAATTTATTCTACAAATTTAGGTATGATTAGATGATAAGTATCGCACCTTTCAAGAAAACCGAGAGAAGTTTGGTAAGTTTTACCGGTAGGTCGATTAGTTGTGTCAGAGAAGTTAAGATTTCAACTAATGTATTATTTAAGGATGGGTATGATCATATGATGAGTGTGACACCTTTCAAACTGAGAGAAGTTTGGTAAGTTTTACCGATATTTCGATTGATTGTGTCAGGGAAGTTGATTTAGTTGTAATCATCGAGAAAGAAGAAACGTAGAAGATCATTACCACGTTGTTCAATATAGTTAATGCTCCAAGTTCCATCAACGCAATTTTAGGAGACGTTTGGCTACATAAAATGAAAAAAAAAAGTGGCGTCGTCTTATCAATAATGTATCAAATATATGATCAATGCACGAGTATGGGTAATTTGAGAGAGTGAGTGGATAGCAAAATATTTATACTATTTATCTTTGGCTCCAAAAAATATAGTATTATAGAAGTCACAAGTATCTTCAGGGGATGTTTCAATAGAAAAATCTTGCAAATCTGTGGTAGTGGCAAATGAGGATGAGATTGATGATTTGCAAGAGGAGTTAAATGAAACTAAAGTGTTGGAAAATATATAGGATTATTTGTTGGCCGATGGAAAGATTGTGAACATTGATGGGACATTTTGAAGAAGAATTTATAATAAAATTGGTAGATTATCTGAAGGTAAATATTGATGTGTTCGCATGAAATATTTATGATGTTACTAGAGTTATAAATGGTGATTTGTCATGAATTAACCTTCATCATACGTTAAGACTTATCTGATAAAAAATGATTTTTTTCAGTTGAGAAATTAAAAGCTATATTTAAATAGGCTGATAGATTTTTGAAAATGAGGTACATTAGAGAGACATGGTTGGCAAATCCAATGCTTATTAATTGAAGAATAAAATTGGAGAATGGAGAATGTGCATCTACTTTACTGATCTCAATCGAGCTTGCTCGAATGCTATTTTTCCTTTACATATAATCAATCAACTGATGGATGAAATATTTGATCATGAGTATTTGTCTTTCATGAATGCATATTCAAGATATAATCCAATCAAGATGCATTCGAATGCTGAAGAAAATACGTGTTTGTAACAGAAAATACGTTTTTGTAACAGAAAAATGGTTATATTATTTCAAGGTGATGTTGTTTGTTTTAAAAAATGTTGGAGCAACGTATCAAAGAATTGTTAATCGTATTTTTTGTAAACATTTGGACAATAATATAAAGGTTTATATAGATGATATAATAATCAAAATTAATGAAGCCAGTGATCATGTAGTGACGTTATTTGAAACCTTCGTAAATTTGAGAAAGTATAACGTCAATTTCAATCTATTGGAATGTTGATTTGGGGTGAAGTCGGGTAAATTTTTTGGTTCTGTGATAAGTAAAAAAATGGGATTGAAGATTACCAAAGTCGGTTGAAATGGTTATTGAAAATGTCTCCACCAAAATCAATCAAATAAGTACAAAAATCAACGGATCAATTTGTAACTTTGTGAAGGTTTATTTTTCTTAATAATCTCGTTGGCCAGTACCCGATATTTGCATTATTCACATTTAAACGCAAACGATAGTTATCTCTCTGATGATTCAAAACATTAAGTTATTAGTTTTTTTTTCAAATATTATATATAATTCAATTTGTTAGTCATAATTTATATGTTTTTTATATAGTTGAAAATAAATTTATATTTACCGTACCTTATATATAAAAAAGTCGAGTTCATTCTGACGTCCATTAAAATATTGAAGGCTAAAAGACGAAATGTAGTGAGAGAGGATAGAGAGAAGCTCTCTAACACTAGTAAACTTAAGTATCATCGGTCGCTTCTTTCTTTAGAGTTGCATTTTTTTTCTTTTTTTTTGGGTTCCTTTTTTTGTTTACGGTTCTTTCTTTTCTAACTCTTTCGTTACGACTGTGGCTTCTTCTTTACGGTTCCTTCCTTTCTAACCATATTATATGTGTATAATCTCATTCTTGACGATTTTTTGCTTTCGATCCGGTTATGGTTTTCGTGAAAAGGAACCCCTTTTCTTACTCCTTCTGTAAGTGTCTTATTTTAGTGATATTTCGAACCTTTTCTTTTATCGATCTTGTATTTTAATGTATGATATGTGGCTACTCTTCGTTGTTCATGGAATCGGCTACTTTCGTGGTTTTCATGCCGGAGCTTTTCTCCTTTGGGTTTTCATATCTGGATCTAAAATGCTAGCCACATATTTTGCTACTGCACGCAAAGACACATTTTAGGTATTCCATGGAATGGGGGTGAGAGTCGCACATTCCAAGTGTTCCATGAAATATCTGGGTGTGTGTCGGTCACATAGCGCGAGATTTCCTTTTTGAATTGATGTATATTGCCGGCTTGTATTATGTATTTTAATATTTTTTTTATATATTTTCTGGTTTTCCTCAATGTTTAGATATCTAAAAATAATCCGACTGTATTTAGATGCCTTCGCGATATGCCCATGACAATGTAATTCTATTCATTATAGCAAATGTGCATGTATCCATGTACATGTTATTATAACCATCAACACTAATTTTATATTTATTTATCAAAATATATTTACAAATCAACATAATAAAATAAAATATTCTAAAGATATATAAAATTTTTACCGTAAACAAGACAGCCTGAGGAACACAATATCTATGTGGATAGATCTGAAATATATATACCATTGTTTTAGAAATTTACTATTTACATAGGTATATATATAATTATATTAAATAATAATATCAATAACTAATTAACCTACCATCCAACTTCTATACTTTCGTAATCTTCGTCAAATTGTTCCCGACTTGAAGAGATCGCAATCTTACTCTGACTGAACTCGTCCGATCCGTGAACGGAGGGTTACCATAGACTGATAGTACACGCACTTCATAATACACAAGTGTCCTTACAATCGCGCGCTATTACAAACAATAATATTATAATAGTTATGTTATCGATCTTCTATATATATATATATGTATGGATCAAAATATTAGATAATCGGATGTAAGGATGGTAGAAGTTGGCTTTGAATCGTGTTCGCATAAACTTTTGATTTGAGGTTTTTTCTTAAAGTGCATAAAGCAAACCCTTGATCTAACCGTTTGCAGAGGATTCTATGTATTTTAGTCTACCAATTCGGCTGTCCATTTCAATATTTAAACTATTTTTTTTATTTAATCTAAATCATATTCTTTTTGGCGGACTAGTAGTCTCTTTAACAAACATCAACTTTTATAATTTATATATATTTTTATTATATTATTTTTTATCGAACCAAATGAATTCGATTATTTAACATTCAGATCCAATCCATTCTATTTAGTAATATAATATTTATATTTTAACTAGATGTGGGTGTAACAAAATTCGATCAAATTTGCTGACTCATACTAATTTTACATGTTAAGATGATGGTTTGTTCGTAAATACGGTCTATTTGTTTATTTTTATTAAAAAGATTTTTTTTATCAAAATATATGAGTTTATTTAGGTCTTACATACTTTCTAATAGGACTAATATTTTTAGTTAATATTTTTTAGAACAATAATATTTTAGTTTACTAAAATGTACAGTTTATTTAATAGTCTACCTGGAAAACGTTCAAAACATAGGTATTTTGTATAAAAAATAAATGTAGTTATATTTAAGTCTTTCAAATATTAATTACATTTATATATCTAAAATCTAAAAAATAGTTTAATTTTATAAAATATTCACCTTACAATCATCCAAAATATAACAAATCATATAATTCAAATTGGATAATCCAATTAAAGACCTTTTAAAAATTAATATATAAAAAAAATACTTACCTCATGATTAATGTATAGATTCCGTTGATGATAATTGTGAGGGTTTGAAGTATTATTTTCATATTCAAATAAACCTGCATCGATCGTTGTCATCTGTTGGACCGTTCTGCCTTGTTTATATTCCTTTTCATTTGCGGTCGAAACAAAAGTCGATCCTCCTGAATCTAAAAACCACAACATAAAAACAAGAGATCGACATCCATCTTTTGGATGGAGAGAAACAACACATGTTTGGTTTCAAATCGAATTTTGAGGTAGCAGACACATATATAATTGATTTTGGTTTTCTTTCATTACACTCATATTTATTTATATATATATATATATATATATATATATATATATGTGAAAGGAACAAACTTTTTTTAATTTTTTGTGTTTTATTCAAACAATTTTGATATTATACGTTATACTATACAACTTATTAGGTTTATTAAGGTTTAATTTGTTTTTTTATCACTCACCTTTAATTGACTTTTGTTTTTCAGTTTTTAATTCTTAGATTTTTTGTAAAATAATTTTCCTTTTCTATTTTTTTTTTCATTCGTATCCACGTAGAGATGTGTTTTGGTTTGCCTTTTAGACTTGTTCCCCTGACATTTTCTAACTCTTAAGAGTAATTGTTGCTTCATTTATAATATTTTGTTTTCATTTTTGGTCAGAGAAGTAAACTTATAAAATCACAAAATATTGAAATAAACAATTTTTTAATAATATAATATTTTTTTATAATATTTAAAATAAATGAATAGTTTATAAATACAATGTGTAAAAGTTATGTTTGTTTTATGGATGGTCTTAAGTCATTATTTTTTATAAAATTTTAAATTTATTTGAAAATATATAAGATTTTAATAACTCCAACCTAAATTTATGGGTCCATAGTAATTAAAATCTATATATATTTAATATATTAATTTGAAAATACATTCGACCACAAATCAAAGTAGTTGGAGAATTTTAAGTCAGAATAAATTTATTATAAAATAAATCCCTATGAATAAATGTCTTACACTATTCATTACTACAATCATCAACATTCAACTCAAATTTTCAATTTAGCTAACCCTACCAACCTATAATTGATAAACTATATGTCGCTGAGACATCATAGCCCTTATTGGGAAAATATAAAAAATTATATCACCAAGGTAAAGATATCGGCAGGATATATCATTAAGTCATCGACTTGACGAAAGTCCAAAATAGTAGATGGAAAGTGAGCACTAGTAAAATAAGTAGAAAATATCATCGACAAAAGAAAGAAACAGTGACAGAAGATAGAAACATTGACAAAATAGATGGTTTTTTTTACAGTCGATACTACAAGTGAATAACATACTAAAAGATGAAAATAAAAAGATCATGAAAAATACTTAGATATAAACAGTGAAGAAGATATTAGAAGATGACTGAAGGTGGTAAACAATAGTAGAAGCCTCGAGATATATGTGATGGATTACTAAAATATCCATAGCAGTTAAGGGGTAACATAAATAATTTATATAATATATAGCTCACATGTGTCATAAGATACACATACCATTCATCCCTGATAATTAGGAATAAAGTACTTACAAATATGGGATCCAACCATTGCAAAATGGTTGATTGATTTGATGAGAAATTATATTTTATTTTTACTTTTGATCAATAATAATCCTAACTTTTGGCAAAATTCTGAAAAGGAATTTTGCTCATCATAATTAGCTCCGTCTGTAGAAATTTTTGCTTTGCCGGCTTATGGTGACAACTAGGTAATGAGTAGATAGAGGATTGCTTTGAGGTTTTGATCCTTCATTTTTTACAGTGAACTTCAGAATTATTGATTCGTCGACTTACGAGCACAATCACGTACAAAGAATTCCAATTGTAGTACCAAGAATGTCCATGAAAAGGTCTCCAATTTAAGAGGTTAATGTTGTTCAAAGAGGATCATGAGTTATGCTAGTTAGTCCAATGGTAGCAACAGAACCACAAACAACAAGAACAAGTGGATGTAAGACATGTTCAAATTTTACCGATGGTATCTAAAGATAATCGTTCGTACTCTTTTTTCACTTTTTAAAGTTACAAATGAATGGGCTAAGGTAAGAGCACTGCAAGAATAATTTATTTTAAAACCAAAAAGATGAAAAAGGTGAAATTGGTTTGAAATTATGACTAGAACACTTCAGTTAAAACTAAGAAAATCACAATAGGAGAAAATGAAACTTTAGGTGAAAATATGGTTAAAGATGATTTGATTCGTGAAAAAATATTATTTTTAAACGAGTGAGACCAATAATGTTTTTGTATACATTTAAGTAATGAAGCATCGTCAAAAGAAAAAAAAAGATAATGAGAATGGAAAGTGTTTGACGATCGTCAAAGGGAAAATACGAATTCAAGAATGGATTTGCACACGATGTTTAAATCTCCATTGACACAAATAATTCTAAAACGAAAGCTGTCGAAAAATTTGATCTTTATAGGATGGATAAGTATGATGATACAACAGATCTAGAGTACCATCTACTGAAGTTTTACAATATCATGTCAGGATTTAACCCTGATGTTATTTTGCTCCATCATGCATTTTAGATGATGTCCAAATGAAGAACATTGACATGGTTCAGTAATATACTTTCAAGATCAATTGGCACTTTTGAGGATTTGTGGACGTCATGCCAGAATTATTTTATTACTTACTAGGATCTAAAACGAAACGAGAATCACATCATGGCTCTGTTCCAAAAGGCTGAAGAATCTATATGGGATTATATTCAGAAGTTCATTATGGAAATAAATGATTTGGAAGGTTATAATGAGAATATAACCTTAACTACTTTTAGGAGAGGTTTTTCTTTTTTTATAGTAGTTTTTTAGAAGATCTAATTAAGTTCACCATGTGTTGTATATGAGACTTGTTAACAATGATAGAAATGTACATCAAAATTGAAGATACGAAGAAAGGTGGAGTAGTACAAATTAATATGCAAACAAAAATGTTAGACCTATATCATTAAGTTATAAATTTCACAATAACACGATATTAACCTCGTATAGTAGTCCTTAAGTATAAAATTATCATGAAGGTCATATTTTTCTATGGCTCGTATGTCTTTATTCTAAAGGTATAGGTCATTCACCAAGGCTAGGATTCAATAAATGTAATGAATCATATTCATCATGACGAACCTGAAATAAGGTTACATTAATATAACGATAAAAAATTTCTAAGTATTATGACGAGCCTGAAATAAGACTATGTTGGTCAAATCAAGTTAATGACATGAATAACCAAGAGAGAATCTTATTGGAAGACCTTGATAGGGATAAAAGTTGATCAAGTAAGAAGCATGAAGACTAAAAAATAAGAAATCTCATAATGATTATGATAACCCAAAGTATAAAGCATGACGACCCGAATATAAATGATAAATTTATCAAGACAAACCGTTAACATGATGATCGGGCTACAATCAATTACACTAAGCAGATAAAAGTTGATATGTTAAAAAGAATACTCAAGATCCTTCAAAAAACTTCCAGGATCTTATAAATTTTGTACAAAAAGTTGTCTTTTCTTAAATTTTTATATTCGTGTACACGTAAAGAGATGTGTTTTGATTTATCTCCTTAGATTTTTTCTATGACATTTTATAATAAGGAAGTACTCTTAAGAGAAACTATTGCTTAACTTATAAAACAAAATTGTTAAGAGGAATAAATTTATAAAATCTCAAAATATTGAAATAAATAACTTTTTTAAGACTATAATTTTTTTATAATATTTAAAATAAATAAATAGTTATAAATATAACGATATAATATAAAGTTATGTTTGTTCCATGGTCATTTTAGGTCATTACTTTTTTATAAGATTATTTATTTTTGCTTATATATTTGTTGTATCTAGATTTGAGAATTGATAAGAGTATAATTAGTCCAGTGTGTTTTTATTGGTCCATAGTTTATCTAAATGTATGATTAATAAATACATTTGGTTGAGAATACATCTAATTACAAATCTAGGTAGTTAGATAAATTCAAGTAATTATCCCTTAATATTTGAGATATATTTATTATAACACGGGACCTATAAATAAAGGTCTAAGAATCATTACTGGAGTGAAGTATCTTTCTATCATATTTGTTTTCACTTATTAGAATCATCTCCATTCTCATTCTTCTTCACTTTATTCCAAGTTAAATTTTCGATTTGGCTAAGCCTAGTAATCCATAATTGATAAGGTTATCTATCACTGGGATTACATTACCCTTATTTAGGAAAAGTAAATATGCATATCACCAAAGTAAAGACATCAGTTGAATTTGTCATTAAGGCGTCAACTAGATGAAAGTCTGAAATTGTAGATGGAAAGAGATCACCTTTAAAACAACTAGGTCATAGTATTGGCAAAAGAGAAAAATAGTAAAAGAAGATAGAAGCATCGAAAAATTAGGTCGTGTTTGGAAGCCGATATTAAAAATGAATAATGTACAACAAAATAAAAGTATATAAATAAAAAAAAACCTTGGATATGAAAAATGGAGAAGATATTAGAATATGGCCGAAGGTGGTAGAAAATAATATAAGCCTCGAGATAGATGGTGTGTATTATTAAAATAGCCATAACAGTTAAGGAAAAAGTAGTAATTTATGTAATAGATGGCTGACATGTGTCATAAGATACACATATCATACATCTCGAATAATTAGGAGTAACCTAGATATAAATAGAGGATCCAATCATTGAAAAAGGGTTAATAGATTTACTAAGGAAATTATATTTTACTTTAAGTATTGATCAATAACTAGCCATAACATTTTGGCAAAACTCTCATAAAGAAAATTTTAAACTATAATTGGCATCTTTTGTGATAATCCATTTCAAAGAGATCATCTAGTAACAAAATGGTGATAACTAGATGAGGAGTAGACAAATGATCAATGGAAGGTTATGCTCGTGCATCTAAGACAATGAACTTTAGAATTTTTGCTTGACGAACTTAAGAGAATAATAGTGTAGAAGGAATTCCAGTTGTGGTACCAAGAACATCCATGGAAAGTTATCTAATTCAAGAGGTTAATATTGTTTAAGGAGGATCAGGAGTTGTGCTAGTTAGTCCAATGGTAGAAACAAAACCACGAACATGAAGAGTCGGTAGATGTAACGCATGTTTGAAATTTAATGATGGTATATGAAGCTACTTATTCAATGTGCTTTAGATTCATAAATAAACGGGCTACGATCCGATCGTATTGAAATGATGACTGGAACCCTTCAGTTGACAACAAAGGATATTACTTGGGAGAGAATGAAAATTTAAGTAAAAGAATGGTTAAAGATGACTAATTTGTGAAAATAGTGCATTATTTAAGGATCAAGACCAAGAATATCTCTGTATACATCGCAGTAATGAAGCATTTTCAAAAGAAAGAAAAAAGAAAGAAAAAAGAAAGTGTTTGAAAATGGTCAAAGGGAAAATATGAGATGCTAAATTTTCACTACCACAAACACTTATGAAAAGAAAGTTTTCGAAAACATATGATACTTATAGAATGGAGAACTATGATGGTACAATAGATCAAGAGAACCATATCGAGTATTTTTGCAATATAATGTTGGGATTTAAGTTGCGGCCCTTTCCTCTGTCATGAATATTTGATAACGTTCAAAGGAAGCGCATTTGCATGGTTAAGCAATCCACCAGCAGGATCAGTTGACATTTTTGGTGAATTGTGAACATCATTTCAGAATCATTTCACTACTCACAAGAATTTAAAGCAACATGAGGATCACATCATTACTTTTTTCCAAAGGGTTGAGAAATCGTTAAGGTATTATACTCGGAATTTTATTAAAATTTTGAGTACTTTGAAAGGTTGTTATGTGATTGTGATGTTCACAAATTTTAAGATAGGTTTGCATTTTGATACTAGTATGTTAGGATATATAATCAAGTTCTCGATGGGTTGTATGAGAGATTTGTTAACGAGAATAATATATATATATATATATATATTAAAACGGAAGATACAAAAAATATGCACTAATAGAAATCAAGATGACAGAAAAATGTTAGACCGATTAAAGAAAAAGTGGAGCATTTCCAAATGAATTTCAGAGGTTGTTAAAGACCCGATGAATAATTCTCGTTTCTATTATTAATAAAATCTAAGCTGGTGGTTCACTCAATTGAATGCATTTGTAGCTTTATTCTATGATAAAATGATAAACCAGTTGAAGTAACAAACTCCAAGAGGGATTTCTGCACTAGTCAGCAAGAGAAGTCAGTGGTAATTGTGCATGTCACAATGACCATGAACATTTGACAGGAGACTATTTTCAATTAAATTATGAAATTTAAACATTAGTTGATAATAGAGAGTTGGTTGAATTTATAATATGAATAACAATTGAAAACTACAAAAAAGAAAAATAATTATGTCTGAAGCGACAAAAAAAAACAGAAAAATAACAAGAGTTGTGCACTACTTTCTGAGGAGATACATTGTCAATAACAAGAAATTCATAAAATAAATATACATAAAAGACATGCATATCCATCTAATTAATGAATTGTCTTTGCACTTACACCAAAATCCTGCTCTAAATTTATTATTTACAAATAATGATTTAAGAGGATTAATGATACCTCATAATGATGTTTTGTTGTAACTTTTTTAATTGGTGGAGTGTTTGTAAGAAAAGTGATCATTGATATTGGGACTTCAACTTATATTTTTTATAAGGCATGATATAATAAAATGATACGTGTTGCAGCTTTCAAGTATATCGATATAAATTTGGTAAGTTTTATCGTTCAATAACTAATTTTCTTAGGAAATTTGATTTAAATGTATTTATTGAGAAATTAGAAGTAAATAAGGATTTTACTACGTAGTTTATGATTATTATTGCTCAAAGTTTCTACAATTCGATTTTAGGACACCTTGGTTATATATAACGTAAATAGTGTTATCGTCATATTCACTAGTGTATCAAATACGTGATAAACATACAAGTTAGGATGGTTTGTGGGATTTAACAGTCAACTAGAGATTGATACTATTTATCATTAGCTTCTAAAAATATTATATCATAGCACCACATGAGTATTTACAAGATATGATGTGAAAAACAACTAATGAACCTCTGACAGTTGTTAAGGAGGATGAGACTTAGGGTCAACGTGATGAGTTAGATGAAACTAAATCTATGGAAAAGATAGAATATTTCTTTTTAGCCGAACGAAAAATGTTTGCAAAAACTGGAGGACAACTTGAGGAATAGTTTTGAAAATATTAGTGGGTTGTTTGAAGGAAAACATCAATATTTTTGTATGGAATATTTATGATGTTATTGGAGTTAGCATATATTTTAGTTGTCATGTGTTAGTCATTAATAATAGGTTGAGAAAATTATGATAGAAAATAATATTTTTTTTAGTTGTAAAATCGGAAGCTATTGTTAAAGAGGGTCAGGCACATCAGACACTCAAAATATCTGACATGGTTGGAAAATCCACTGCTTGTTAAAACCAAAACCTAAGAAATGGAAAATATGTGTCGGCTTTACTTATGTTAATCGAGCTTGTCCAAAATATGCTTTTCGTTAACCTAGAATTGATTAAATGGTAGATACAACAACTGATAATGAGTATTTTTCTTTCGTAGATGCATAGTCAGGGTACAATGAAACTAAGATATAGCAATTGTATTAGTCATCATTATCTAACTATTGGTGAATAGTTGGACACACTTAGCTCTCAAATGTGCACCAATCAGTACCCTCCAATAACGGCTTCGTAGTCGGCTTTATTGTTGGAGGCGAGAAAAAAAAACTTAATGAACTCACTAATGATTTCTCATGTAGGTGAGGTGAATTGTATTCCTGCACCATACATTTGTTAGTTGTTACCCTCTTCTATTCGAACTTACCAAGTTGATTATATTTTTTCTTATGATGGTATGTATAGTGCTGACTGGAACTCAATGAGGAAACCTGCTAAAGTATGGTCTTTAATTTCTTTTTAGCATTATAATGGATGTCATAGTATCCGAACTCCACAAACCATATTTTTAATCTTCCTGACACTTTAAAAAATTACATTAAACTCCCCGAATCAAATCAAGTTCTGCCCTTCTTTCTTCATAATCATCGGCCTCAGAGTAATTAATTAATCTATAAGATGGAAGATTAGATTCTTTTGGACTCACTATATCCATCTCATATACCAAAGAAAATGGTGATTCATGAGTTGTTGCTCGAGATGTCGTTTGATAAGCCCATAACACCCTCTTGAAGATATCTTGGCCACTTCTAAGCTGCTTCTCAAATATTTAACTAGACCATCCAAAATAGTTTTATTGGTCACTTCTTGTTTTCTATTTTCCTGAGGGTGGAAAGGCATCGAAAAACAATGGTGAATTCCTCTCAAATAATGAAAAGCTTCTATTTGTTTGTTATCGAATTGTGGACTACTATCAGTAGTAATTATCCTCAGGTCGCCAAACTTACAATAAATGTTGGATAAAATAGGGCTTATAACCTCATTTTTTCTAGTTCCAGACAAAAGCTCCGCTTCTACACACTTAAAAAAAATCAATTGCAACAACGATGGTCTGACATCTTCTGAAAGCCATTGGTAAAGGACCAAAACAATCTAGTCTCATCTATCAAACGAAAAGGCCTAAGAAATACACTCAAGTTGTACCTCTGGAATGTTTATCATATTGGAAAATATTTGACAAGTATCACATCTCTTAACTAAATACCTAGCATCAATTATGATATTTGGGAAATATTATCCAGTCCAAAGTATTATCTTAATCAAAATTTTAAAATCATAATGAGTGGGCCCCTTCCCATTATGCAATTCAGACAACATCATTTGAGATTCATTCCTTCCAATACATCGTAAAAATGGTCAACTTATTTTTTTTGTATAAAACTATTAACTCATTTTATTTAAACCTCAATTTCTTAGCCAAGTCCTTGTTAACTGGTAATTTTCCTTTAACTAAGAACTATTTCAAGTCATACCTCCAATCAGTCTTCTCTTCCTATGAAATTTAGAAAACCTCCTCGGAGTACTGACAATAGTCAGATTTTAAAATTATCAATGAAATTTCTTGTGCCAAAATCCATGGGCCAAAATCCATGGATACCCCTCGGAGTATGCTATGGCTTCCAAAGAATCAGGAATGCAATTTGACCCATATGCACCTGCTCATATTTAACATCCTCAAATAATACAGTTAATCATCTTTTCACTTTCAAATATATTACGAGCTTATGCTTTCTCACATCGGGTAATCCTGATGCATGGTTTACTAAGAGTTGTGAATCACCTACCAAACGTACTATTTTAGCTACAAAATATTTATGATTCGCACTTCGGCTAAAACTAGATCATATTCAACCTCATTGTATGAAATTATAAAACCAAATCGTATTACTTGATAAATAATCTTTCCCACCAGAACTACTAGTTGGACTCCTGCTCCATACCCTATGATATTCAATCGATCGACAGTTCGAACCAACCACTCATCCCCGAACCCCTCTTTTCCTTCTTCAACCTCTTTAAAATTTGGCCTCTCCGAATGAAATTCAACTAGAAAATCAGTTCTCTTGAGCCTTAACCATTTCTTTTTGCATAAAATAAATATCATAATCTCATAACTCTACATACCACTTTGTCATTATTTCCGAAACATGTGGCTTTTGCAACACGTTCTTCAATGAAAATTAAGTTTGTATTATAATTGAGTGTCCTTGAAAATAAGAGCGCATTTTCTGAGCAGCCGTGACTAAAGTTAACGCTAATTTTTACAACCTCAAATACCATTTTTCAGCAAGTATCAAGCTTTTACTTACAAAATACATTGGTCACAGATAACCATCAAGTTCCCTTACTAAAACTACGCTTACTATAAAATATGAAACTACACTATAAAGAAATAAAAGTTCACTCAAAATCAGCTTGGTTAAAATCTCCAGAGAGGATAAATGTTATTTGATTTTATCAAAAGTTTCATCACATTTCGGTTTCCAATAAAAATGGGGCACATTTTTCTGAGGATCTGAAAATAAACATGTTCAAAGCTGCCAATCTCTCTGTTAAAATTTACACATGTTTCATTGACATCAAAAGGTCCATGGTCGTTAAAGCGTTTAACTACTCTGGATCAACTATAATCCCCTTATCACTTATTGTATATCCAAAAACATTCCCTGAACACACAAGAGGTAAACTTCTTAAGATTTAACTTCAAGTGAATGGCTCTCAAATTTTAAGTAGTTTCTTGTAAATCCTGAGAATGATCTTAATCTTTAACAGTTTTGACAAGCATCTCATCACTATATACATTAATATTCCTATCGATCTGAGAAGCAAAAGCTTTATTTTACCAATATTTGGTAAGTAGCTCCCGTATTTTTAAAGTCAAAACACGTGACTCTATATAAATGCAAACCACTATCGGTAAAACGTTGTACTCTCTTGGTCCTTTGGATTTATTTGGATATGATTATATCATGTAAAATCATCTATAAAGGAAATATTCTTATTACCCGATATCGAATCCACCAGCTGATATATTCTTGGACAGAGAATTGATCCTTTGGACAACCTTTGTTCAAGTTGGTAAATCCATAGACATTCTCCACTTGTCATTTTTTTCTTAAAAAGTACTAGATTTTCCGTCCATATCAAATATTGAGCTTCTATAATATGACCAACTTTTGATAACGGATCCACCTCTGCCATAATTTCCTCAGATTTCTCAACAGAAAAAGATTTTCTTTTTTGGATAATAGGTCTTATATTTGGATACAAAGCTAAGTTGTCACAAATTATAGTAAATGATACCCTTACAACATCTTTAGTACTCCAAACAAACATATTTTAATTTCGTGACAAAAAATATATTAGACGTTCTCTCACTTGTGACGATAACAAAGTACCTATTTTTAAACATTTCCAATTAGAGGTCTCCATTGGATCATTCACTCTATCTAAATCCAAGACATGCACCTTTACATGTTAATCCTTCATTTCTTCTACCTCTCTGTTCTGGTTAGTATCTAAGATAGTGGTATAACATTCTCTGGTCATCTCCTTGCTACTGCGAACTGTTCTTGCATGATCAACAACCACTGACTTTAAGCACTGATGCATCGTAAAAGCTATGTCATGCATTCTTGATAACCATGATTTACTAAAATGGTCATCACAAACAATACCCCACTTTTTTCTTGAATGGTTATCAACCTAATAATACTTCCCATTTGAATTCCCCAATAATATTAGTTGATGCACCTGTAAAACCAACTATTGTTCATTATGACCGAAGGATTACAAGAGGATCATGTATCTTTTCATAAGTTGACATAAACAGAACATTGGTCAAACTACTCGTATAAATGAATATTCTTAGAATTTTGCTTCCTCTAACTTCTGCTCCGATCACCTGCCAGATCCTCATGAGGTCCAACGACATTTATCAAATCATCATCATCAAAAAGAATAAAAAGTTAAATGTCTTTTCCCATAAAGATGAGTTGATATTTCCCTAACTAGTTTCCTCGTAAAACTCACAACATGATTTTTCCAAATGCTATTAGTCTTTCCAGCCATTGTAACCCCTCCATAAATTTTCAACGACTCAAAATATTCACATAAATGTGAAACCTTACTCAATAGCTTCGGCTCATTGACTACCATTACAACCCTCTGATCTGGATTGGGATCAAGATACTTTGGAGACACATCAAACCCATCAATAGGTTCAGTTATTACTATTGTATTTTCTTGCTTGTAAGACATATTAGTTGCGTGACTTGCTTGCTGATTTATATTCGGAACCTATTGAGATCCTACTTGTTTCTTAACAAAGGTTATTAATTTTTCATTCTTAATTGGTGTTTGAATCTCCTTATGGACCACTATACAATCTATCGTAGCATTCCCAATATCATTGTGGTACTTATAGAATCATGTACTCCTCTCTTCTCTAAACATCATAATCGATGGAGGCTTTCAAAATTGAACAAGATTTCGAGTTTTTGAAAAACTTATTGCAACATACTCTGTTAATTTAGCATCATGTTCCAATCGAACCCACTGGTTTGATCTTGGTTGCTACGGTATAACTTGATTGCCTTGATGCTGATAACTTGGAACATGTGGTTGCTGATAAATCAAAGCCGTTAGCTAAGAAGCTCCTAATCGTGGAGGAAAATTATTTGGAACACTAGGTCCAAAAGAATCCTACGATTGATAACCTTGATTATTTGAGGCAATGCCCAACTGTATATGCTTTTCTGTAGCCTCCAAATTAAACCTACCCCTCTTTGATTTATCAACTTTATATAAAGCCCCAAAAGTAAGTGTTTTCCTCCGTGTTGTTTCATTAGCTAGTCCTCGGTGAGTAACCCTTGTCTGTAAGCAGCACATACAACTCGTTCGTCTCAGACATTAAACCCAATCTTAGTAAGCATAAATCACGTCGTATAATCTTTCAAACTTTCCGTTATTATTCGTATGCATTGAATTATAGTATCTCTCATCGCCAACATCTCTTTACGTTCCCCAAATTATCTCTAGAAATCTATATTATACATTTCGAAATTACTAATGATACCATCTGAATCCAATTATACCATTTTAAATCAGTTCTCTTAAAAGTATGTGAAAGGCTCGGCATAAAAGTTGTTCATCATCGTCGAAGTTTATCATGTAGCTTTTAAACTGTTCGATGTGATCATTGAGATATTACGTTTCACCAAAATTTTATACCTTTGAAATGTCAAAATGCTTTTGGATTACGATAATACGTACTTAAAAAAAAGATGTTCTTCAATCCATTCATTTTCTATAGTGATTCCTACCTATGCCATTGTTTCATATAACATAAAATCTTTCTTTCGAAGGGTTTGTGAACTGGTTCTAATCTTGTATTCAAAGCTAGGGTTCCCAAAAACATTTCGAAGGGCTACAACCTTTGTTTGTAGAATCCGAGAACCATTATGTCCTTTCTCAATCGTTATTCACTCGGGGTTGTTCAACTCATATTGGTTCCATAGATACATATAGAATTCTATGGAAAACCGTATTCGATGAAAGTCGTATGTACGGTTTGGAGGAAGATCTTTCACCATATACTTGTGCTACATTCGGTAACCTATGCCTTGATTAATACATTTCTTTGAATGATTCATATCGTGAGAATCCTTTTTTTTTCATGCGATCCTAAATTATTTTTGAGATTGAGAATAGCCTTCTGAATCCAAAATAGATTAATCACTAAATTCCAAAGATATATATATATATATATATATATTGATTTCCTTTTCCTATTTGAAGAACGATAGTTATGATCCACTTGAAATTAAGCTTCTAGATGATTCTATTTGACTCGTAAAGTTTCGAACTTAGTATCATCATTTCCTTCAACTAAATTTGTACCATCTCTTACCCTTTGAATTTCATATCGAATGCTACTAGTTTCTCTAATACAAGATTTTTCTTTTAAGCAAACCGATAATTTAACTGAGGGATTTGTTCCAATAATTGATTCTTATCATCCTCTAAAGCTAGTTGATTTTATTGTTTCTCAAATTGTAGGTTTGTTTGAGCTTCCAATTGTGCAGAGCTCGCAACTATTACTTCTCCTTGTACACATATTGTCGAATTTACTTGCATATCAGGATCCATGTCTCGCTCGAATTCTAATATAAGTTTTTAGTAAATTTTTATGATTTTAAATTTGATATCTGGATGGTGTCTTCACTAATCGATTCTATAAGATATTGGAAGAATATAATTCAATAATCCGTCCAAAATATTTTTAGAGAGAGTAATGAGATTTATAAAGAGAGAAAATGAGTTAAGTATTTAATAAAGAGAAGGTGTGAAAAGTAAAAGTCAAAATAATGATTATGTTGTTATTCCAATGAAATAATACACCTATTTATAGTAGAAGTAAGTTCCCACTGAACCCATATTGGTAGTTATATTGGATACTTCACATCAACATTATACTAAGTACAACCATATTTATTCATTTTTATATTTCATATATGTTTTCATTCTACTTAAATCTAACATACAAGAGCATACATATTATCTTATTACACCAAGTCTATATATGGGTCAGATAAATCCGGCACGAGTAAATCTTATCCTTACTAGGTTGTCTTCAACTATTTTATATCATTATCTTCCGAAAATTATTTGTGTTTCTTTAAATTCCTTAAAAGGTTGGTCATTTCCATTGGAATTCCAACTATGATGACGACCAACCTTTTGAGGAATTTACAGAAACAAAAATAATTTTCGGAAGATAATAATATAAAATAGTTGAGGACAACCTAGTATGGATAATGATGACGACTTTTGAAAAATCAAGGATCATATGATCTCCCTAGAAATATTATCCAAACCTATTCAAATCATCTTTACCTTTATGTGGTGGTTTTTTATCATGTTATTACTTCTAGTTCAAAACATTAAAGGACAAGGTCACCTAGGTTGTTTACTATGTTAATAAGATCATTACTAAAGCTAACACGATGTACCACTAACTAGAAAATCTAGCACTGGCGTTGGTGGTCACAATCCAAAAGATGCAACTGACTTTCTAAATCCATTATATGGTTGTACATACCTCTTTCCGTTGTAAAAAATTCTAAAAAAAGCACATATCTTGGATTGTTTAACTCATTATTTAGTTCATTTTTAAAATTTGATATCCTTTTGGAGCCTCAATCCACCGTTAATAAATTATATCTACTTTCACATTTTTGTAGTTTTTTCATCATTGGCATTAGATTTTGGATGGTTTTCTCTTATCAAATTTGGAGTTATTTGTAGGAATGTTTTTCATGGTACCATGATTCTAATGAACTAAAAATCTAAACACATTCAACGGTGAGTATTCATTCGAGAATCAAAGGATGTCCGTGTAGAAGCGATTTAGTCTATAACATTACAATAGTTGAAGTTCATGATCAAAATATAATCGTTCCGCACGGTCATGATAACATCATGGATTCTGATCCACCCTAACACCAAGTACCAAATATGAGGTTGGAGAACCAATCCCTTTCATAATCATATTGATTGAGCTATAATGGGAATAACTTAGAAAAAACAACTAAGGTCAAAAATAGAATATTGAAAAATAAGAAGAGTGAAGGACCCAACTAGCAAGGATAACGAAGATTATCCGACTCATGACAAATAAAATGGTTCTCTAGACAAGATTATGAAAGACAAAAGATGACATGCATGTCCAAGTTGATGTTGTCTAGACAAATTTATACGCTTTAAATAAGTACACCCCACCCGATGAGGATGAAGAGCAACCAAACGCCCAATACTATCTACAATATAAAGCTTACAAAATGATAAAAAAAAAGAATCAGAAGTTCATATACAATATAAAGCTTACAAAAGGATAATTTTTTTAGAAATAACCATAAAAGAAGTCGATAAGAGGTCCATCATGACACAATGCACCACGACGATATCTTCACTTTCTCAAAAAATTCTGGAAGGAGAGCTCCCTCGTAAATTCAAACAGTATCCAATGGATAAATACAACAGGACTGAAAACTCATACCACTATTTGAAGTCATTTTACAAAACCATGCTCGGCTTCAATCCTAACAACACTCTAATTCCAGAGATTTCTTCATGACGTTTTGGGGGAACACTTTGAGCGAGTTCAACAATCTCTCACTAGGCTCTATTAACAGGTTTAAATTGTTTTAAAGCTATTTAAGAAACCATTTTATTCCCCACAAATGTATTAGCTGAGAAAGAGGATTTCATAATTACCATATAACTAAAAAGATATGAAACACTTCAAACCTACCTATAACGGTTTCTGAGAAACGAATAGCCTTAAAGGATGCAAAGAAAATGTAGTACTTCCAACATTTAAAAGATGCCTCTTATAAAGGCAATGTGATTTTTAAATACTTAATTAAAATTATAGTGCAATCAAGGTAAGTGTTGTTGAGTAATATGATATGTCACCCTGACAAAGATAATTGATCTATACTTGGATACATCTGATGAAAGATACACTAACAACTGAAATACTTTGGATACAACTATAACACACTAATAAGACCCGTTAAACTTACTCAAACAATCCCGATAGGGAATTTGTGCCTCTAACATCAAGTAAAATTCCATTTATGATAAAGCCAAGGATACTTGAAGCTCCAAAATGTCAACGGAGATAAACACTAACAATAACATGAATATTAAAAGGTTTTATTGCATATACCATTGTGAACATGGTCACTCAACATATGATTGCTACTAGTTAAAGGATAGGTTATAACCTTTGATTGATGAGATGCATCCAACGTGCTCGAGTAAAGAAGATGATCTTGACAATGAACTCATTGGAAGCACATACGAGAATGATGGTTGTCATAAAGGTTTTTGCGGTGGTTACTAGGGATGAGGCTCAAATGATATGTTTTTTTATCTAATAACTTTGTGTCATGGTTGAGAGAAATGTTAAAGACTTTCATTTAAAGGATAATCTCTAGTTGTTTATCCTCTTATCATCTAATCATTTTAGCATACATGAAGGTGAAAATGTACATGTTTAAGTCTACCGAAGAAGCTCTAACATAATTAGTAATAACAAACTCGGACAAACCTAAGAAAAAGACGACACATGTCAATATATGGGCAATCCGTTTGTAGAGTATCCAAGAAACGAGAGGTTCATAGGCGTTTCATGCTACTCAGGCCACTAACCGAGGCTCATGGGTCAGGTGCCTAACCGAGCCCAGCAGATCAAGATTCTGATTGAACCCTACCGATAAAGATATCAGGTGGATTTCCAAAATTATTCCACCATGATTTGTACGACAATCTCAAATAAGATCATTCCAATCTTTTTGTTATCACGACAATTTTATACAGACATATGTCTTATCTACCAACTTAGCACCATCAATTCCATAATTTTTAATTGTTTTAACACGAAGAAGATTTCAGACAAATTAGTTAGAATTCAACATCAAACATAAAATCAACCAACTAAACATTTACGTAGTTCTTTTTTAACTATTTTTCAACCAACTAAACACTTAAGTAGTTCTTCTTTAACTATTTTTCAACCAACTAAACACTTACGTAGTTCTTCTTTAACTATTTTGAAAAATTAGAAAAAATCATACCGAAATTATTAGTTGAATAGTCATCTGTATTTGACTCCATCTCTTATCATAAATAAATTATATATGTAAACTTTGTACAGTATTGATCTCTTGTGCAAGTGTTGATAAAATAAATTATATAGGTAAACTTAGTGCAATATTCATCTCTTCTGCAAATGAGTTCCATATACCACAAATGATGTGGTAGACTTTTCATCTACTTTTGAAATTGTAAACAATTCCTATTATATTCACAAACCTAACAATTTTCTATTTTTGTATTTTTTTTTCTTTGTGTTGTTGTCCAACTAGACCAAGTATATTTTTTTATTAATCTGATCAGATAAAATTAATATTTTGCCGAAGACGAATATTTTTTCTTACTAGGCCGATCATGCCAAATTAGTAACATGACTAAATCAAACATGATGAAAGACCACAATTTAATTGAATTAGATTGAATTTGGTGATACCATCTTTGCTTTGACTTTGTATTTTTAAAGGTGTGTTGTATCGAAGTTAGTTATGTTCGAGAGAATAAACGACCATGTTTAAAACACATAAATTTCGGTTTGGAAAAGTGAAACTCTTTTCAGAAAGTAAAAATAGAGACTTTGAAGAGTTGTCAACGTGGACAGGAAGAGACGACTATGTTTGGTGTTTAGCGCAATGTAAACGGAAATCTTCTTTAAATCATATTATTTCTTTTCTGGAATGAGTAATCTGACGCGACAAGTTAATGGATAACCTTTGTTTTCTTTTCGGATACTCATTCTCTGCTTAAAAACTTGCTTATTAAAATAAGCCTATTGGTTTAATTATATAATCTCACTAAGACTCGTAGTTTATTGATTTGTTTTTTAAATTTTATTTTATTATAATCAATTTGACATTAAATTTATTGCTACAAATTTTCAAAGATTTAATAAAGTCCAAATAATTATTTTAGAATAAATACCATCGGGTGACAATAATGAGTATTTTGAAACATTTTTTCACCGATTATTTTTGCACTTTTTATTTTTAATACTATTATATTTTTTAAATTATAATTTCAAAAAAAATATCATTAGTTTTGTTTTTTTAAGATGAACAGAACTAGATAATATTATTGGTTTTGCAAAATAAGTATCGAACAAACAATTGTGTTCTAGTTGCGGAATTATGTGCAAATATGTTTTGTAAATAAAAGTAATTGCAGTATCAGAAATACGTACAATTTAGGTGCAAAAAGTGTGGACAAAATAACTGTGTTCGAGTAGCAGAATTACGTGTAACTTACGCATGTTCCAAAAAAACAGAGATCCAGATTTGATTAAAAGACTAATCCTTTTGGTTTTGTTGGATATGATGATAAAGAATATAACTTTAGACTTTATATCCTGAAAAGAAGAAAGTAGTGAGAAGTAAAGATGTGGTATTCTTTGAGCACGAGAAGAGTGCAGATCTTTTGAGTACAAGGTTGACTTATATTTTTGTTGTATCTTTTAATACTACTACTGATGTTTCTTATTTTATATTTATATATATAAATCAATAAAAAAATTGTAATGTTGAGGTGGTTCCTAATGATATCGAGGATGTTCCCGTTGGTGGTGATATACAAAATCACGTTGTTGCTGATGATTCTGATGAGATCCTATTTGAGGAAAAAGTCCATGATGAAGAAGTTCATGAGCAATGGGAGAAACCTACCCCTCATGTGGATGATATACACGTTTGAAGGTCAATTAGAGAGATAAATACTTAAACAAAGTATCCAATCTCAGAGTTTATTATTGTTATCAAAGACGACGAGCCATGGAATTATCAAGAAGTGTTATCTCGCGAGGATTAAAAATCCTTGGCTGGAGGCTATGAAGCAAGAGATAAATACTTTGAAAAATAATAAAACGTATGAGCTAGTGAAACCTCATAATAGGAATTTTTTTTTCAAGAAGATATGAGTTTTCAAGAACAAAAGAGATGGTGAGAAAATTGTCAAACATGAAGTTAAACTTGTAGTAAAATGATGTAATAAGAAAAAAACATTGATTTTGATGAGATATTTTATCATGTTGTCAAGATGACTTATATACAAACTGTGATGGGTTTAATTGCAATTCCAAATCTTGAGATGGAACAACTTGATGTAAAAAAACATTTTTGTATAGTGACTTTTGATGAGGATAAAAATAATCAATGAGTAAAATTAATTAGAGAAAAGGGTTATTGTTTAAGCTTTGTATAGTTAAAGGAACTTTAATTTTGAATACAAATAATAATGGCTAAAAATGAAATTTACTATAACTTGTAACCGATTCTCTTATTCACCCCCATATCCAATAAATAGAAAAGTGAGTTAAAAAAATAAAGATTGATTGACACTTTTCTATTCACAATTGACTACAAACTGTACCTCCCTCTAAATTAGACAACTTATTTTCTCTCTCTCTCTAAAATTACTTTTTTATTCGATCTTTACATAGAAAATCTAATACTTAACATTGACAACCACAATGGGAGAACCAAGATAATAAATCTAAAACCACGAAATTCACGATTGAAATTCCGACTTAGGTTACAATGGAACCAGAATTGGAGTTGATCCCATACTGGTGGTGGGAAATGAAGGGCTTGAATCAAGTTTATTGATAGAAGAAAACCGAGGTGATAGTCACGGAGACAAACATCCTCAGCAGTCTGATATAGAGAATCAAATAAATCAGTTATTAGAAAGTTAATTGTCTTGAACGATGAGTTTGTTCGAAGAGAGCACTAAATCTAATCGGGTAGGCTGAAATCTGAAGTACGACAAGTGGAAGAAAAAAAAAGAGTTGTATAATATTTATGATAAATATTACATTGCTTGTCAAGTTTGAAGTGATCATAAAAAATTATATTTCCAATCAGACATAAAGCATCATTCTTCACGAAAGGAAAAAAAAGATAAACATCGGTATATTTAATTTAGAGGGAGATTCATTTAAATAAAGAAGATATTGGTGTTCCTCGAAAGGAGAGGAAAATCGACATCAAAATCACGCAAAGAGCATAGATAAAAAAGGGAGGGTATGCATCGAAATGAGAGGTGCAACCCATTATACTAGGGTAACACAACCAACCAGTATATCAATACTGCAGACCATAACCTATATGTTGTTATGAGAACAACCGAAGTTTATCAATATATGCAAGGATTGGATTAGAAGAATTCTCATATGTCTGCTGAGGTTAGGTCGATATGTCTTCCTATACATTTTGATATCTCAAGCATGAAAAAATTGATGAAACACAAGATCCCGATGATCATATCGAGCAATTTAAAATTTGTAAGATGAAATTCAAAGATGATGATAAAGTGGCATGTAAAGAATTCTCGCAAAATATTAAAGGCATTTCTCTAAAGTGGTATAATATAATTCTGAAGAGGTCTATAACTAACTTTAAGGTATTTTATACTGCATTCTAAAGACAATTTATGGGAAACAACTAGATAAGAGAAAATTGTGATACAATAATACAATAGAAACATGTAGTATGTGAGAAATTAAAATATTAAAGTAAATGATTTGTGGTAATAAATATAGAACTGGAAGATTGTGAAGAACTTGTTGCCATGACATCTTTTAGACAATGATTGCTTCGAGGGGGTTTAACAAACGAAACTAAGAGAAGAAGGACATTGACATTTGGAACCTTAACGGCTTAAGTTGAGGAACAAATTAAAGTGGAAGAGTCAAGAAGAGTTCAAAGTGGATCAAGTTCCATTCAAATAAATTTGGGGCATGCACCCACTAGTCAAGGGTATTAAGGAAGCTCTATCAATTCCCAAGTACCATCTCGTCCGAGGACTAATAATAGTCTTCTACCTCAAACTGGAGAAGTATCTTCTCAACTTACTAGTTATCAACCTCCTCGGGTGAGGCCCAATCAATTGATAAAGCCAAAATATTTTGCAGAGTTAACTAAAAATGTGGCAATAATCTTTGAAAGAGCGAAGAATCATGTTAAATTTAGAAAACCAACTCCAATAAATAAGCCAAGAGAGGAAAAAAATAATAAATTTTGCAAATACCACAACGACAATGGACATTACTGCAGATTGTATGGCTCTAAAGAAAGAAATTCAGATTTTGATAGAAAATTGCAAGTTGACAACTTTTGTTGAAGGAAATAATCATGGTCGGAATAATCCAAGTGCATCTACACAACATAATGTGAGCACACCATCGAAACTAGAAAATACGTTGATGATTATTGATTGAAAGTTATAAAAATAGGACACTTTTGATGCGACTTCAGAATATTTGGATGCAGATCCAGATCAGAAAGTGATTATGGTTGAGAACGAACTAATAGTTTGAGGGAAATATAAATAGCTCAATAAAAAGGCATGTAGACAGTTTGAGTGAGTATTTTGAAAATTTAGCCATCTTCGAACGAGATACTATGGCTAGAAATATAAATACCTCAAGAAAAAGACATGTAATAAGTTTGGCAACTCAAATAGAAGGTAAAATGTATACCATATTCATGGGAGGAATGCTATACCTTTTATTTTGTTTGACAATGATGATTTGAGAGGTATATCTGGACCCCATGAAGATGCAGTTGTGATCGGTATGAAAATAGCGGGAACATAGATCTGAAGAATATTAATTGATAGGAGAGCTCAAAAAATGTGTTGTTTAAATCAACATATAATAATATATGTAATCCACCTGAAATTCTCTGATATGAATGCACTAGAATTGTTTTCACATGGATAATTGTGCAAGTAATTGGGGAATTCCAAGGGCATGTTTTATTGGGAATAGGTCATTTCAGAAAAAAGTTCAAGTCTTCTTTATGGTAGTGTAATATTTGGGAGGTTTTGGTTGTCAATGATGTATGTTGTTGTTTGAAATGTCCACTAGTGTTTGAAATATATAATTGGTGATCGCATCGGAGTATTTCGAAGTAATCATCAAGTGGCAAGAGAATGTTATGCAACAATCTTGTATTATAAAAGGATCATTTCTGGTGATTAAATGACTGAATAACAATTAAGGTTGTTGACTTCGAATGAGGAAGGTGTAAATGATCCGATGAAAACCCCGGTTCCTTTAGAAGTGGGAGAAAAATATCAAGGAGTATATGTTCTCAAATGGGAAAAGTTTGCGAATAGGGACATTATTGTCACCTACTTTACGCTACCAATTGTTGAAGTATTTTTCGGACAACTTGGATGTTTTTTCTTGAAAAACTAAGGAAATATGGGTTCCATCTGCGGTAATATGTCATATCTTGGCTTTAAACTCAAAAATCAGGTCCATTATTCAAAAGAGGCGAGGTTTTCCTGTAGAAACATTGGAGGAAATTGTGGCTGCATTGGATTGTTCATCCAAGGTCGGACATATATGGAAGGAAAAATACTCATTACAGACTGTAAATCAAATGTTATCAAAAAATAAGAACGGAAAATGGAAAATATATGTTGAATTCACGGATTTAAAGAGGACATGTCCTAAAGATCCATTTATTTTCCTTAAGATTGATCAACTGGTTGATTCAAGGCCATAGAAATATCAAAGTATATTTAACACTTCCTCAGAAGGTTCCCCGACAAGATGAGGAAGATAGTTGTCGTATATAGAAAAACTAGCCAAGGAAGATACATGAGTAGTAATTGAACTTAGATTTTGAGGGAAATTTGCTTATGTAATTTGGTTTCCAATTTGTGCTACATAGTCTTGGATTTGTTGAATTTGAGACTCAATGTCCCTAAAAATATCTTAGATTTCATCCTCACCAATGACGTATTCGCCAATCATAATCTATATTCCTTGGTTGTCTGTTTCAACAATTTCTAGCATTTCTTCTATCTCCTTGACATTTGGGGTTGGATCTTGATGAGGAACGTCAAAGATATTTTCTGACACAGTTGTTGTAGGAGTTTTCGAAGATTTTTTTTTTATTTCTTCAAAGTATGAGTTTTCTTTTTTTATTGAATACTCAGTTGGAGCTCCTTCTTCGTTGTTGGAGGTGGGGGGGGGGGGGGGGTTAGTATCACTGGATTTTCTTTTCGGTTTGTTTGGCTTTGGATATGTGGAGGAGCTAGCTTGGAATTTCTTTCTCTTTTTCTTTGGAGGCAAGTGGCTCTCTGATCTATTCCGAACAAGTAATTAGACGCATGCGTCAGGAACATCTAACATTTTCACGAAATCTCCTAGATTAGGAGGCTCCATTAGTTCATCGGATGAGATGAAAGAAGTCGGGGAGATCTTCCAGAGATGGCTCAAGAAAAATGTAGAGACTGGAAAGCCTTGTAAAAGTCATTACACCATGTTTTTTGCTTATGTAATTTGGTTTCCAATTTGTGTTATGTAGTCTTGGATTTGTTGAATTTGAGAGTCCATGTCCCTAAAAATATATTAGATTTCATTCTCACCAATGGTGTATTCGCCAATCATAATCTATAATCTTTGGTTGTCTGTTTCAAAATTTCTAGCATTTCTTCTATCTCCTTGACATTTGGGGTTGGATCTTGATGAGGCACATCAAAGATATTTTCTGACACGGTTGTTGTAGGAGTTTTTGAAGAATTTTTTATTCTTTCAAAGAATCATTTTTTTTATTGAATACTCAGTTGGAGCTCCTTCTTCGTTGTTGGAGGAGGGGGGGGGGGTGGTAGCATCACTGGCTTTTCTTTTCGGTTTGTTTTGAGGTTTATTTGGCTTTGGATATGTGGAGGAGCTAGCTTGTAATTTCTTTTTCTTTTTCTTTTGAGGCAAGTGGCTCTCTGATCTATTCAGAATATGTAGTAAGACGCGTGCTTCAGGAACATCTAACATTTTCATGCATCTCCTGGTTTGGGAGGCTCCATTAGTTCATCGGCTGAGATGAAAGAAGTCGGGGAGATCTTCCAGAGATGGCTCAAGAAAAATGTAAGACTGGAAGGCCTTGTAAAAGTCATTACACTATGTTTGTTCTTCCCACTCAGATAGTTTGAGAAAAGTGTATTTGGCGGTAGCTCGGTGAATTTTGTATCACCTCTGAATTTTTACATGGAACAATAATAGATAAACGATATAGAAAATATCACAATAATAGTTCAAATAAAAAATAGTTTGTATCACTTTTTGGTACTTTTCCACTTGAGGTTTAGCCTCGAAGGATTTTCCTGAGAAATGCCTTTCCCATTTTCCTAAGATCCAGAGATAAATAAAAATCTATACTTCCAAAATTTGTTAGCTTCGAGGAGATTATTAGTCAATTTGAAGGAGTCTCCAAGTGTTAGAGAATAAAAAGATAACAACAGATTTTTGGAAATGTTAGTCAGCACGATAAATTGTTTGATTGGAAGGGGTATTTGGCCAAGTTTTGAAGCCATTATGTTGGATAACAGCGTGAACCACAGGTTTGGACTTGCTTGCGTCAGACACAAGTCGATGATCTCAAAATATTCTCCTATCATTGGGTCCAAAGAAAACCAAACACCTTAGTTTATGATCTCAGGATAGACCATGAGTTTATTTTCTCCACAGAAGAGTGGAGCCTCTTCTACCACCGGTAGCCGAAGAGTGATATTATCTAGGATGCCCTATTTATTTTTAAGAGCTTCGCCTCAGATTGATTGTACTACTCATATTGCATATTTTTAGTGCAATAAGGTACTCGGGAAGACTTTCTTCAGATTTACGCTTAAGTTTACAACGATATCCTTGGGCAAAGTGACTAGTTCTTTTTTATTCTTCTCCTTTTTTTGTTTGGAGATGTTCTTTGAGAGATTATCCTCAAAGTCTAAGGGAAGAGTTTTTTTTGTATTTTAGATATTTGCGTCAGTCTCTGTCCTCGATTCTGACTCTGTAATCTCCTTAGAGGCTTCATCTCGAATTTGAAGAGGGGCAGTATTAGTACTAGCAGCTTGCGAATTATTTGGGGCAGTTGTAGTGGTTTGTTGGTCGATCTACGAATGAGTTTCCTGTGATTCTTTATTTTGCAAAACCATCTCATTTGATGGAGGAAAATATTTAGGGTTTTGTGAAGTGTTGATGTCCTCTAAATCTCTCATTGCTACAAATGCACTTCTTTAAGAAATTTAGCTTTTTGATAAGAAGCTTATGAATTTATTTGAGGCGTATGTTTATGGTTGATTCGAGGAGAAGTTAGAGTATTGGCAGATGATACTTCTATTGATTTTTAAGGAGGTTTCTCTTGTGTGTGTATACAGTTGATCCGAGAATAAGTTGTGGTATTTGCATAATATGTTTGTGTGGAGGTTCGAGGAGATTTTAAATTTTGATTGTTGAGGGGATTGTTAAGAGCATGCTTTGGGAACCAAGTTGGAAGGATTTTGGTTCCTAGAAGAGTTTTGATTAGGATTGAAGACCCCGTATACGGTGGTACGGGTGGAAATTTGAAGAGTTATCGATCATACCTGCTGCTCGATATTAAGTAGTTCTCTCAATGATGTTGAAGTAGTTATAGATGCCAAAAATAGGTTTTTATTGGGGTTTGGTTTTTTCATAAACTAAAGTGGGGGAAGTTCTTCAAATCAGGCATGAACAAGATGAATGAGAATAATAGAAATTAGTAGTTTCAAATGGTGGTGGCAGTGGAATAAAAATTCTCAGGAAACTTTCTCATTCCATCTTTAAAGTTTATGTGTGATAAGGAAATTGAGAGTTGAGAGAATATTTTTAGAAGAACTAGTGAAGAAGGAGTTAGGAAATGTAGATGAAAGGTTGACAAACGTCTATAAAATGAAATGTAAATCGACAAATGTTTTCCTAGTCTAAAATAAGCTCACACGTGTAAGATGTCATAATAAATAGCACGCCACACACGTACTAGAGGTATTCCATAAACCTTTAGCCTACTGTAGGTGAATGATTGAAAAAAACCACGTGAATTTTTGAAGTGAACATAGAAAAGTCACGCAGGGTTTCGAGGTGAATTCTTATAATGGACATTGAGAATATTCAAAGCGGTCGTGAAAAACTTCTCGAGGAGGACGTGAAAAACAAAGGTAAATTTCTGAGGAATATTAGAAGTTTTATTCGAAGTAACTTAAAGTAGCTTTAGTCCTTCTTTAGAAGTTTTCAAAAGGACTAGGAGGGCTACTTATAATGATATAAATAATCAAGGAGTAAAATCAATTAGAGGAAATTGTTATTGTTTAAGCTTTGTATAGTTAAAGTATTAAATTTAATATTGAATACAAATAGTAAGGGCTAAAAGTGAAATTTACTATAACTTCCTATAAATAGGTAAGGGAGGTAAGAAATAAAAACTGATTGACACTTCTCTATTCATAATTGATTACAAATTGTTTCTCTCTAAATAGACAAGTTATTTTCTCTCTCTAAAATTACTTTTACTGTTCGATCTTTACATATAAAATATAATACTTAACAATTTTTATGAGGAAATCTACATGGAGTAAGCTGTAGGTTTTGAAGATCAAGGGAAATAAAAGTTTGTTTGTAAGCTAAGAAAAAGTCTTTATGGGCTTGAACAAGCGTCAAGAAAGTGGTATCAGAAATTCGACTCATTTATAATAAATAGCGGCTACAAACAAACTTATGTCGATCCTTGTGTTTATTTGAGAGAGTTCAATTGAGGTAAGTTTAAAACAATTTTTTTTATGCATATTCTATGTTGATAGTTATGAAAGATGATGAGGTAATTATCAGTTTAAAAAAAAAACTTAGCCAAATCATTTGACATGAAAGATCTGAGGTTTGGCAAAGCAAATCTTAGGCACGAAGATTACTCGAATAAGAAAACAGGAAACTTATGGCTATCTTATGAGAAATATATGGAACATGTACGTGAATAATTTAATATGAATAATAATACACCTTATGATACACACTTCAAATTAAGCAAGGAAGCATGTCCTACAACAGGGAAAAAGAAAGAAGGTATGCCAATTATTCTTTACTCTTTTGTTATTGGTTCTTTGATGTATTTTATGGTGTGAAAAACCAAATATTGCATATGTCCTTGGTTCAATGAGTGGATATTTATCAAATCTTGATAAATTATATTAGGAAGAAGTAAAGTGAATTTTTAGATACTTACAAGAGAATCTTTTTAAGTTTGTACTATGGAGGTAGAAAATTTATATTTAAAAGACATGTAGATAATGACATGGCTGTTGATCTTGATAACCATAATCTACCCCATATTATCTGTTTATATTTTCAGGGGGATCCATATAATGGTAATCCAAACTACAAAAATGTATATCATTGTTAACAGGTGAGACATAATATATTGCAGCATCAGAAGAAAACAAAGAGATGCTTTGGCTTAAGAGGTTCCTTCAAAATTTGGGTTTAAGCAAGAAGAGTATGTGGTACTTTGTGATACATATAATGTTATGAATTTAAGCAAGAATCGAATGTATCCAACCAAGCATATTGAAGTAAGATATCATTGGTTGTGAGATATGATCAAAACAAAAGAAATAAATTAAAAAAAGTACACACCGACAAGAATAATGAATATATATTGACTAAGGGTGCTCCCATTTAGATCTTTAAAGTAAGCTCAAATCAATTATTTTCAAGTGATTACCTCATGAGTATCTATTCCCCGTGATGACTTGGAGAATGAGATTGTTACGGTCCAGTCCAAATTAGGCCCATTTTACAACCTAGAGTTTTCATCATCCTATGGTTATATATATTTAAATATATTATTGAGGGAAAGATTATTGTGAGAGAGATACACAAATAAACAGAAAGATCATTTTCAAAAATACAAATAGAGAAAACATTTTGTATTTTCGATTCTAGCGAGTGCATGAACAATAAAGAGTTCTGATTGAGAGTCGACAATATCGGTGTTTTGTGAAATTTAGACAACGTGTTTCGAACATCTGATATTTCATTCTAATTGGTTGGATTATGTTTTGGTGTTATAGATTAGAAGAAAGCATTGTTGGAACATTATAGTGATTTTGTGATATTTCTCTCTTTGTGTTTCTTTACTTGTTATTTATTATTCTTTGTAATTATTGGTGGGTTTATCCATTTTTATGAGAGTGATTCAAGTCTACTTATACCCTCAACTCATTATAATATTATTAGTATTTAGGGTGAACTCCTCATAAGTCTTGTGGTTTTTTACTCTTCACATTGAAATGGGGTTTTCCACGTATAAATCTTGTATGTTTATTTTTGTTTCCGCTGATTTTTTTGTTTTTGTTTTTTCATTTAGCCAATATATCGCCTAGAATTAGGGAAAATAATACAAATAATTCAGGATTTGTTAGGGTGTGACCAAAGTTCCATATCCCATATCCGTTATATATTAAAAGGATCAATGGTATATAAGTAAGTACCTAAACTAGTATGTGACCTTTTGGAAATGGACCAAAAGTAATATTGTGCGGCCATTCGGTCCCAAAATGGACAATATTATAATGGAATATGCGGTAACTATATTCCGGAAAAATAGTATCATAGTCCAGGCCTAGATAGAAAGAGATATGAATGAAATTCTTGGATTTTGAAGAGGATCAACCATGAGCCATGTAAAGGTAAATAATATGCTCTATAGATCATTAATGTGACCTATTTTGGAGTGCATGTGGCTCATCAAACAGTGTGACCTAATTGGAGTGTATCAATATGGTAGTACTTGATTGAAGTGGCGCTAAAAAACAAGGAACTATGGTGATAGGAGTTAACAGATAGATCTGTTGTAAATCTTCATGACTCCGGTGAGAACCCTAAGAGTAAGCGGATGTGAGTCAATTAAGAGGAGGTTAAAATGGTACTTTTTCTAGAGGAAGATTTGTTAGGGTGCGACCTAAAAGTCTCACGTCCCACATTGGTTAAACATGGGAAATATTAATGATATATAGGTAATAACATATCTCAACTAGTATGAGGTCTTTTGGAAGTAGACCAAAAACAAAATTCGTGCGGGCCTTCAAACCCAAAGCATACTATATAATCCTAATATAGGGATCGAGTTGTTCATACTTATGTATGGAAGCATAATATACAGTATCATATTCCCAATAAATGATATGAGAGCTATCGGCCCATACAAAATGCGATATGGGTGAAATTCTCGAATGTCGAACATGATGAACCAACATCCATGCTCAAAGAGAATTATATGTTATTCAGATCACTAGTGCGACCTAGTTCGGAGTTACCGTGGCTAATCAAGCGATGTGACTTGATTGGACTGTATAAAGATGGTGGTACTTGATTCAAGTGATGCTAAGGAAACAAGTAAGTGTGATGACATAAGTGAGCAGATAGATCTGTTGTAAACCTCTATGGCTAAGGTGGAGAACCTTGAAGTAACCTGATTAGAATGAGCGGATGTAAGTCAGTTAAGAGAAAGTTGAAGTGGCACTAGTAGAGGCAGCATAAAAAAAAGAAGTAGAGTTGATTAAACCCTAACCCTATGGTGCATAGAACTCAAACGTTCAGGAAAATAATTTTCAAATTGATAAAAGCTACTTTGGAAATAGAGTTTTAGGGCTTAAATAGAAAAAACTCTCAACCCTAATCCAAAAGTACACAAATACCCATAATGCAACAAAATACGGCCCAACCAAATCTGAAGATATTTGCACTTGCTGGACTATTTTAAATAAATCCAAAAAATATTTAAAATTGAAAAAAAGCAGTTAAATAGCTTTATAGTCCCTAAACGCTGGATTTGGGGGCTCGTCGAGACTTTTAGTGTGAGTACTTGAAGTGTCCAAATTCGATATCTGGTGTAGCAGAGAGGCTCGTTTGCGTTTATTTTAAATCGTTATGTAGCTATGGGCTTCCTAGAGTAGGGTGCGACCAAAGTCCGAGATCCTTCATCGTTTAAACATTGAGATGATCAATGATATATAAGTAAGAATATACCTCAACTAGTATGGAGTCTTTTAAAAGTGGACCAACAACTACAAAAACGTAATATGCGACCACTTGCGGAATTACAGTATTATTATATCATATAAACAATTGTATAAAACAAACATTTTGTTTTTATTTTATTTAATCTAATTTAAGTCGTATATACACCTGTTGACATTATTATACATACCAAGTGTTTATAACTTAATATGATTAGGGAAACTTAAATGCATTTATGTATTTATTTATTTTAACTTAAATGCATTTCACATCATAAACTGTTTTGATTTAATTTTACAGAAAACAACTACATAACTTAACCAAAATATTACACTTCAAACTTTAGATTTAATTTCCTTTTAGATTCTAAATTTTAAACCTCCGCTATAAATATTTCTCCAGCTTTGCCTTCCAAACCAAACTTACCAAGAACGAATACTATCATTAAAAAAAGATGGAAGCAGAACTAGTCTTCATTCCCTCCCCCGTTTCCGGTCACTTGTCATCAGCCATAGAGATCGCCAAACTCCTGGTTCACCGTGACTACCCCATCTTCGTCACAATTCTCCTCATAAAACCCTCCGATCCCACACCCACATCTACCGCAATCGTTGACCACCGTATCCGTATCGTTGAACTCCCTTCCAACGCCGATCCTGATAAAACCCAAGTACACGAGCTCATCATCGCACATAAACCACAGGTTAAAGATGTCGTAATAAATCTAACCAAGTCAACTCGAAAACTCGTCGGTTTCATGATCGACATGTTTAGCACGGAGATGATAGACGTGGCAGACGAACTCGGCGTTCCGACGTACATGTACTACACGTCGAGCGCCACTTTTCTAAATCTTCAGTTTCGCGCGTTAAAGTTTCTCGACGGCTCAACGAATTATCCGTCCTGCGCCAAATTCATAGAAAGCCAGTTTGAAGATGGTGGTAAATTTAGAATGGACGATTTTAACATACCGGATTCGGTTGAGCCGGAATCTGCCAAAGAGTGGGACGATTTCGGGCTAGACCATGCAAAAGAGTTTAAAAGAACGAAGGGTATATTGATAAATACGTTCAAAGAATTAGAGTCAAATGCATTGGAATCCTTTCTTGATTTTGACACCCCCAAGTTATATGGCGTTGGACCTATACTAAATCCGGAATTGGATAATAAATCTTCCGATATCATTGAGTGGCTTGATCATCAAACTCCGAACACTAAAGTCGTGGTGGTATGTTTTGGGATGATTGACGAGGAGCAAGTAAAAGCTATTGGGAAGGCCCTAGGGGACATTCATAAGACGGAAGTAAATATTATTGCGAAGGCGAAGTGGCGAGAATATTCAACTGAGTCTATTGAACGTATTAAGTTTTTGTTGGCTTTAGGTCGTCCGCATGATCTAAATGAGGCGTTACCGGGTGAGACTAATGAACTTTATATTAATTGGTTTTGTTTTTGGATTAAAATCTTGTTTAATATATTTATTTATTTTGGGTAATATATTACTTACTAGGGTTCATAATCCGCGTACGTTTTGTAAAAAACTTTGGATTTGGATTTGGGATTTTCGAACTTTCGACCTTGTGGGTAATCTATCTCAGTCGATAGGATAGATTAGGATATCCAAATTTGTGGAATTTTCGAATTTGGTGTACTACCCGTCAAATTTGAAATAAGTTATAAATTGTGGAAAAAAAATTGAAGGATATCCAACTGAATTCGACACAATTCTAATATTAATAACTAATGCATCATATATTTTATTTTGTGAACCCTTACAAGTTATTTTGTTTTTTTATTGTTTGTGATTTTTGTTTTAATACATTTAGTTTTTATAATTTTTATCCTTATTTATGACTAGATTATTTATGTTTAACAAATTTAAAAATACAAAACGATAAAAATTTAAAAAATTTAAACAATCAAAACTAATTCATTCGCATTCAAATATTGCCTAATAGTTTATATAATATTATTATATATCTTTACAAAAGAAAAAAAAATTGAAATAATAAATACATTTTTATAGATTATCTACTTAAAGGTTTATCTTCGGTAGATTATGATTACTAGAGTATATTATTTACTTTTTTTCTTGAATATTTGTGGAATAATTGTGTATTGAAAAAAAAATTATTATTAAAAAAATTATTATTAAAAAAATGATTATTAGATATTCGTTAAAAGCTATCGGAATCCAACGGATTTGGATGCGATAAAAAAAATATCTACCAACACCTAATATAGATGGATAAAAATGGCCCCCAAGGGGTAGCCGAGTTGGTTGGGTATGACATTCTTATGACCAAAAAGTCATGAGTTCGAGTCCCTTTACGTACGCTTTCTCGGCTGAGTCTGTCACTTTGTGTGGTTTACCTTCTGGCGTTGGTTTGCAGGCTATCGCGTCAGACTAAGAGTTTATCCTGTGCGCACTCATTGCACTCTGAGTAGCGGCTGCAGATTCCCTCCAAAAAAAAGATGGATAAAAATGTAAATCCAAACCGAATTGGTGGAGTAATCTAAAGTCTGTGAACAAAAATCATGAATTCGATTCCTTTTACAAATGCTTTCTTACATTTGCGATTTATCTGTAGGTCTAAAAACTATTACATTAGATCAAAAACTACTACATTAGATCAAGAGTTTATCCTATACTTACTCATATTTTTTTAATATGGGTCGATGTTCCTCTAAAAAAAATGTAAATAACAAATTTGGGCCGTAGTCGCCTCTAGTTCTATTACCCTTCATAATTTAAAGATATTGATCCTTAGACTTTGGAATTAATACATTTTCTCGATTCGATCAGGTTTGCTATGAGATGACCCCACCTAGATAATATATGCCATGAGGAGATATAAGTGATATTTTATATATTATTTGATTAATAAATACCTCCATTAATGTATAGGAGGTATTCTCGAAATATATCTATGGTATTATTCTTCGATTTTTGTTGTTTTCCTAAGATTTTCTCCATGTCTTTCAAGTAGGAACCGAAGCAGCGGAGTTCATAAAAATGATTGATGGTACTCCATCAGTTTCTGTTCTGGCTCATCCTGCAGTTAAAGGCTTGGTAACACATTACGATTGGAACTCCATGCTAGATAGCCTTCGGTTCGGTGTGCCAACTGCCACATGGCCGCTTTATGCAGGGCAACAGTTAAGCGCTTCTTCAAATATCGTGAACCTCGGTCTATCAATCGATATTAAAAAGGATTTCTGTAGAAATGACAGTTTTAGTCTAGAGGTAGTGTCGCCGATCCGGATAGAGGGAGCTATTAGGTGGGTGATGAAGGGTGAGAGCAAGAAGTGGATAAAACTTAAAGAGTTGAGTGAGATTAGTAGATTGACCGGTTTAGAAGGTGGATCTTCTTATACTGCTTTAGGCTGCTTTATTAAAGATGTGTTTGATAGTTATCCTTGTTGATGTGTTTTTGTACTTATTTTTGTGGTTGATCGTGATTTTCATGTTCTGTATATTAGTGTAATCTTCCATCCACATGGGGTTTGTGTTTTATTTGTTTGCTATGTTTGCTATTTCGCGAGGTTTTGTTTAGCAAGGGTGATATTGATGTCCTCTATCGTGATAACTTCCATTGTACAAGTTGTTGTTGTAAAACACCTTGCTGTATTAGTATGCTATAGGAATAGCTTTGTGCTCGGTTTTACTTAATATAGAGTAGAATTGTTGCACTCAGATCCATTAGAAAATAAAGATCTCAAATGATATTCTATAGGATTGACCAAAAAAGGTTCGTCCGAATTTCTTTTGAAAATAGGAAAAAAATGGACACATAAAGAATTATGTTTTTCAAAAATGTTTATTCCCATATTTTTTATTTTGTCTGAAGGTTTTTAGAAAGTACATTTGCTAATATAAGATTGAAATTATAAACAACTAGAAAATCTGAATTAAGTTTGACGATGTTTGAGTATTTATGAGAGATTTCAAGTAAGAGAGATTTTGGGAGATTTTATAAGATTGTGTTTTGTTCTTGAATGGCTTACCTATTTATAGATATTATCAAATCCTTTCAAAAAGGGTTATAATCATTCGGAAAACCATTGGTAAAGTTGGAAACCTTCAATAGACTTTTTCATAATACTTTATTTCCAAACTTATTCGATTTTGCCCCAACTAGCCCTGTTTTGGTCGTGATAAACATCATGTTCGTAGATTATTTGATGAATAATTGTTGTTTTCTAAGTTTTTCATGACCAATCTAGGTCTGATCGTGGCAAACAAGACTCTACTGCTATTAACCCTCAGATGGTTGCGATTACGGTGACCAAAACGTTTACACAGAGTTTTCTTTGTGACAAATCTTGAATTTCTTCGTGACCAGCCTTGTGTTTATCACAACGAAGTCCTCTTTGTCATAATCAGCACAAGCCTGATCCCGACGAATATCTCCGGAACGTTTCTAGTAGGTTTGGCTAGCCCAGTTTACCTTGTTGCTTCACAAACTCTGATGATTCGAACTCTTCTTCAGATCATCAACATTTCCAACAAGCCCCTACTTAATCAAATGTCATCTCTTTTATCTCTCTTGAGATAACTCTTGCGCATAGAATAAAAGATATTTCGATTTAAGTTTTACCTTAGTGGTAAAGATAACAAAGTTAAGTCAGAAAATATTGGTAGTCGTTGATAGTGATGAAATCTAATTTAAGGGTAGTTTTGGAAATTGTTTTGCTTATATGGTATTAAATTCTTGAGAGGATCTAGGGAGAGAAATGAGGTGCTTGTATTTAATTTTTTTAGACAAATTCCAACCCATTTAATGTTGTTGGTTAAGCTATTTATACTCTTTTTGGGATCCCTGAGCCATTCAGGTCGGGTCACCTATTCGGGTAAATCTCACTAGCCCTTAAGCCCATAAACCAATGTATTAGGCACTTAGTTGAGTCACTGAGCTTACTTAGCATACTGCTTATTTATCAGGTTTTAGCTGTCTGGTCCAGATTACCCCTCTAAATAAATTCTGACCCATTTTGCTGCAAGGGATATCTAACACAATCTGATCCTATCATCTAGCCCCTTTAGCTCTTTCCAAAGTATTTTGGGAGAGCTAATAGTGTAAATGATTTCCGAATTGCATCTGAAGGAGGTTATCAAATCTAATTTTACTGAAGATCAGGACTTTAAACGTTTAGTTTTTTTAGGATACATGTCATGTAGTTACTGAAGCTACCGAACAATTTCTGTCTTGATAATGGTATCTATTGCTAAAACAGGAGAAGCGATTACATTAAATAACATTTCCTAATTATTACTGTTTGTTCATCTTCCCTAGTAAAGCACTAAAGTGCATCTTCTTTACTTATATATAAAGGTAATTTTTTACTGTTTCCTTTTGTTAGAATGAGAATAGTTGATCTTATAGTTGTAGATACAGAAAAAATCAACTTTCATCCAGATTTCTCCTTTTCTTCTTCTAGTTTCTTTCAAATTTTGTATGTCTACAGCGAGAACTGTATCAATCAAAGGAGGTTGGTTTAATTTTTCCGAGTTGGAGAAAGAAAAAAGACGAGCCAGAATTGCTGTCGGATTACCCACTTCTCTGATGACTCAAATTCCGGAACCAGACATGGGTTCTGCATATAGTAGATAACCATGTGTTTATAAACTTAGCCCCCTTGGAAAATCTCTTACAATCCCCAAAAAATCTTCTGAGTTAGCTAAGAATCCCTCACTAAAAGTCGTTAGCAATCGTATACCTCTATCAACTTTTAATCCTATGCGGTCAGATATTGGAGAAAATAATCCTTGTAGGCTTACCAGAATTTCTAAGGCTAAAAATAGACCTTCCACTTTAGAGAAATAGATGTAGAAACCATCTGTTATTTCTACCGATACCAACAATCTCTCTCAACGAAATCCGATCGTGGGAGAAACCATCACTGCTAGTCTTTCAACAGCTTCGTCTGCTGAGCATCCTCATATTGAGAAAGATAACCATGGTACTGAGGCTGGTGTTTCAACATAATTGGGACCAAAAACTATGGAAAAGAGAATGAATGGCAGTGGTGAAGATACACATTTGAAAACATCGGATTATACTGGAGATACTAAAAAAGAATCTCAAGAAAAATTAAAAAAGACCCCTCTAATAGAATCCGAACCACTTCTTGAAAGTCTTGTTGGGCGAGTCGGGCCCAATTCCACTAAGGTTGTCTTTACAAAAAATATATCTTATGTATAGACTCATACAGGTGATTTGAATAAGCTTCAGAGTAAATGAGGGTTTCTTGAATCAATTAAAGTAAATATTCATATCCCTGAAGAGACTCTTAATGGACTTCAAGGCAAAAGAGCTGGTGGTGTACACCAAAGTATTTAATTGGGGTCTTAGGTTTTCTTTGGATCCGGAAATTATGACATATTTTCACTAATTAAAGCTATGCCCAAGTCAACTAAGCCTCAATGCATGGTTTACATTTTTAGCCAGTATTGTAGCTTCAAGGCTATCAAAGATTCTGATGCTCGTGGAACAATTCACCGTTGTGGCTAGTTAGTCGGAATGGTAACATTCCCTTTTATTACTTCAACATGGGAAATGACTATAAAGTAGTCAATGATTTACTGAAAGCTGACAAACCTTGGAGAACTCTGTTTCTCTTTATTAGTAGTGCTTGAGAAAATGGCAGAAAAATTACCTCTAAAGGAAATCTGAGTATGCTCACAAGATACTGGAAAAACTGAGGTAGATACCTTTTTCTTTTGTTTTATAATTTGTACGATATCATTAGTTCTTTATTCAGGTTTCTTTTACAGTTTTCTCAAAGCTATTTTCACAACACCTTCAAGATGGGAAAGTAACTTTCACCAAACTGAATCAATGACCCACTAAAAAATGGTCAAATGGATTTCATAATTGTTTTACTACTAGAAACATGGTTAGAGCTCACCTATGGAGAACAAATCTGATCTGTGAGCGCTCATGGGAACAGTTCACTACCCCTCCCCGATCTTATGCTATTCTCAATACGATTGAGGAAGTTGACCAAAAAAGTTTCATAACAGCAAAAAATAGAGCTCCGAGTCATCTTGATAAGATTAAGAAGAAGAAGAAGAAGGACACAATATCTCAAGTCATTCCCGAACTGGGAAGTATAGGACCTTCGGAGGAAATCGATGCAGCTTTTTTAGAAGCTGTAGCTGTTACCATTAGGAAGTTAAAATATCCATCAAATCTCCAATAATTAAGAAGGAAACCGGGAAAAAATAAATAAAGAATGTAGTGACAGAAGAGAGGTTAAGAAGAAGAAAACTGTTATTGGTTCGGATATTATACATTGATCCAAAGTCTCTCATACCATTACTCCTACTGAAGTTCCTCCTCAAGAAGAGGAGTCTGTTGATCCTCATTCCCATGTACTTTCCACTGCTGAAAGAGCCTCTTTCGAATGTCTTGACCAACTAGATGACATAGGAAACTTAAATTTTGAAGATTTTAATAAAGTTTTCCCTTAGAACACTACCATTCCAAATGTTGTGATCTTCTATGGAGAATCCTTTGAAGTGTCTAAGGAACAAGATGAACTGGGGTATCCAGGTTTAGGCTATATAAGGCCAATAGTTGATTTGGAGAGGCAGGTTAGATCTCAAGTCAAAGATATTACTTCCCTTCGTAATGAAAACCAAAATTTACAGAACACCATCGCAGCGGAGAAAGACAAGGTCGAAAATCTAAATAAGGAAGTGAAGATCGTTAATGATGGGATGGTTCAATCCAAATTCGATCACGGTCAGCTACATCTCAAGTTTAATGATTTTAAAAAAGAGATCACCTCTTCGAAAGAACAACGGGCTAAGGATAAAGTTAACTTTCAAAATTTATCCGAGGATAAGAAAAAGAGGGAAGAGTTCATTAAATCAGACATGGTAATGTTATTTCATGAAACCTTTCCCAAGAGGTCTTTTAAGGATCTTTAGAAGTTTGTGCTAGATGCGTAAATTCCTTTTCATACTATGTCTACGAGTGATAAACTAGGCGTTTCTTTAGACAAATCCAGTTTTGATGATGAGGTGGATGAGGATTTGGATGATGATAATTCAGAAAAAAGAAAAGGAAGAACACAAAGGAGAAGAGGCATGGAAGAAGAAAACCGAAGGGAACAAACCCTAAGGTTAATAATTTTTATTTGTATTTTAACCTAAAGTCCTTGATGTGTGCAAGGAATTTTGTTCTTTGCAGATCAGATTATTTTGTGGCTTCATTTGTATAAGTCATTGTTGTATACAAGTCATTTTGTTATATGGATCAAATTTTAATTCAAAGGTATTTTATGCCATCTTTATTTTTATCCACGTTCTGTCTCACTATGTATTTTACTTCCATTGATATACGATCTCAACCAAGTACTCAAAGATGCTTAATATTTGAGAATCTTTAACCAAAGTAAATAAATCAAATTTGGTAAGCCATTCGAAGGCCTTCCATTTGAAGGAAACATAGTTTTAATCATATCCAAGCCATTCAAAGGTAATATATTTGAAGAAAATATTTCTTTAATCCATTCGAGCCATCCAAAAGTAATCCATTAGAAGAGATTTTATCTTTAATCCATCCGAGTCATTCAAAGGTAATCTGTTTGGAGGCATTTTGTCTTTAATCCAACCAAGCCATTCGAAGGTAATCCATTCGAACGCATTTTATCTTTAATCCAACCAATTCATTCGAAGATAATCCATTCGAAGACAACATAATTTTAATACAACCAAAAATATTAAAGACACTTTTAAAGGAAAATTATGATATTTTAATTGAAATCGGGACAACTCATTAAAACCTCCCCACGCCACCAGGATAGGAAACAGTATGCCCCATAATATTTATATTGAATTAAAGAAAAATATATTTACAAGATGAGTTTATTGTAAGTATAACCTTAGATGTTCACTATTCCAGGGGTGCTTCAAAAGATTGCCTTGTTTGTCTACAAGCTTGTATGTTCCTTGTCTAACCCTTTCATATACGATGTATGGTCCTTCCCAATTCAGAACTAGTTTTGAAAAGTTATTTTTCTTACTGTGTAAGAACGTTTTTCTTAATACTTTGTCTCCGACTTGAAAATTCCTTCTTCTTATTTTAGATGCAAATCTGCTTCTCATCAGGCCTTGGTAATGCACAGTTTTAAGATGAGCTTTCAGTGTTCTCTCCTCAATTAAATCCAATTGAGCCCTTACTGCCCTCTCATTCTGTTCAGAATCATTTTGAACTTTGTTAGAAGGAAGAGTGTTCTCTATAAGTGCAATTGCATCCATTTCATAAACTAAAGCAAATAAAGACTCTTGAGTGGTTGTGCGGAGAGTGGTTCGCTATACCCATAACATTTACTGTAAATTAATTGGCCATTTTCCAGCTACTCCCTCCAAATTCTTTTTCAAACCCGTTAAAATTGTTCAGTTTTCCACCTCAACTTGTCCGTTGGCTTGATGATAAAAATGAGAAGAGAAACGATGTTGAATTCCTCTTGATGTACAAAAATATTTCCATATATTTATTGTCAAATTGAGGACCATTATCCGTAGTAATGCGCTTGGGAAAATCTTTTAGAAATGATAAAATTTATTAGCGCTTTAGATGTTGTTTTGGACAAGGGTGAAAATTCTACCCACTTGGAGAAATAATCTATTGCGATAATTATAGTACGACATCCCCAGTATCCACCGGAAGAGGTCCAACTAGATCAAGTCCCCATCTGTCAAATGGTATTGGTTCGGATATAGACTCCATGGGTACTGTTGGTAACCGAATTAAAATTTCCATACCTTTGACAAGGGTCACATCTTCTCACCAAGTCCCTAGCATCTGCCATAATACAAAACCAATAATACCCTGAAAATTAGACCCTTCTAGTTTAAGTTTTATAGCCACAACGTGCTGATCCTTCTCCATCATGTAGTTCTAATAGATCACTTTGAGATTCATTGGATCCGAGGTAGCGCAACAGAGGCATGCTGAAATATTTTTTAATAAAGAACCCTCATTAGAATAAAAAGATTCACGAGCTTTGTACTTTATCGTTTTAGCAGATGGCTTGTTTTGAGGTAAAACTCCTTCAATGATAAATTCTTGGATCTCATTCCTCCAATCTTTAGAAATTATCGTGGATACTTGTAAATTTTCTCCCACTTCTCCCTTTATTTTTTTAATTGTGACTATTAAAGGATATTCTTGTATAATGATTCAAGGATACGCTCCGGAATATGCTACAGTGGCTAATGAGTCAACCATTGAATTTTCCAAACTTAGGACATGCTCATATTCGATGTGTTTAAAACCGGCTGACTCTTTTAATACTGTTAGATACTTTATCAAGTGACCTGTCCTGGTTTCAGACTGCCCATGTTCTTGATAAATGATTAGTTGTGAGTCACTTATCAATCATACTCTTTTTGAATCACATATCTGAGCTAATCTCAATCCGGCTATTGCTGCTTTAAATTCTGACTCATTGTTGGAGGTCCTGAATCCAAAACGTATAGCTTGGTACATAGAATCACCATATGGAGAAATTAGGCATATATCAGCTCCACACCTTATTGTACAAGATCCACCATCAACCGCAACCTGAGCTTTAATTGCAATTCGGGGTGCAAAGTCAATATCATAATCTCCAAGCTCAACTGACCATTCTGTCATTCGTGTGGATATATCGGCTTTCTGTAACACATTATTCAATGGAAAAGAAGTTCAAACCGTGATAGAGTGTGCTTGAAAGTAAGGCGTTATTTTTCTAGCTGCTATTACCAGTGATAAGGCTAATTTTCCAACTTTAAGTATATTTTTTCAGCTTCCAACAAACTCTTGCTTATATAATAAAGATGGCGAGAATAGTTATCAGCTTCTCGCACTAACACCGCACTTACATCATACTCAGATACTTCTAGATACATATAAAGTCTTTCCCCACTTATAGGTTTGGGTGAAGATATGTATCTCTTGATTTCAAGGAAAGCTTGATCCCGATTAAGTGACCAATCAAAGTCTTTAGCATTTCTTAAGACTTGAAAAAAATTGAGCACACTTGTCTTATGATCTTGAAATGAACCGGTTTAATGCTGTCAATATTTCGGTCAATATCTTAACTTCTTTAGTACTTTGAGGTGGATCCACGACCAACAAAACATTGAACTGACTGGGTCAGCTTGAATCCCTTTCTCACTTATAATGTAAGCCAGAAACGTTTCGGATCGAAGATCAAAGGTACATTTTTCAGGATTTAATTTCAAGTTGATGGTTTCTAAGTTAGAAAACGTCTTTTGGAGGTCAGATATGTTGTCTTCCTCTTCCAATCTGGCTAGAAATTGCCTTATTAACCAATCATTGAGAAGTGGTTGCAACACTCTTCAACCCAAAATACATTACTTAATAATAATAAAGCCCCTTGTCAGTGATAAAAGTAGTTTCATCTTGATCATCCGTCTCCATCTGTATTTGATTATATCCTGAAAAAGCATCCATAAATGATAACAACGTGTTTCCCAGTGTGGAGTCTACTAGCTGATCTATCCAAGGTACTGGAAATAGATATTTGGGGCGAGCTCTATTGAGATCGGTAAAATCAATGCACATACGCCAATTTCCATTTTTTTACTAGGATTAGGTTAGCTTTCCAAAAGAGGTACCAAGATTCTTCAATGTGTCCCACCTTTGTTAATCATTCTATTTCTTGGACTATGGCTTCAGATTTTTCTCTGGAAAAAGCTCTTGTTATTTGTACAATCGGCCCTGCATCGGATCTAACATATAGTTTGTGACTAATCACACTGACTGGTACTCCAGTTACATCCTCGTTACACCAAGCAAACACATATAGATTGTTAGATAAAAAGAATAATAACTTTTCCTTCAATTCTAATGATAATTTAGATCTGACCCTGACACTTTTACCTCATGTCAAGAGATGAACTTCAACTTCTTCAATTTGGATCCCAACAGAAGGAGTCTTTATTGGATCATCTATCTCACTTGACCTGGCAGAAGACTCCACTAACTGCTTTGTTGTCAACTTTTACTGTTTCTAATGACTTTGGAGTAAGAACAGTGACATAACATTTTCGGGATACCTTTTGACTACTTCGAACGACGCCTACTTGGACTCCCACAACATATTTCAAACATAGGTGGATTATGAACGTTATTGCATGCATCCTAGATATCCAATACCTACCAAATATAACATTATAAGACATCGACCAATCAACTATCACAAACAAAACTTTTACCAACTTCTTGAATGATTATTTTCCCAACAAGACCTCTCAATCAAACTTCCCAACCACAACGACCGAGTTACCAGTAAATCCTACTATGGTTCTATTCGAACGTTGGATGATTGATGGGTTTTTCATTTCTTGTAGGTTGATACAAATAGAATATTTTTCGAACTACCTCAATCGATCAGGATTCGACGTATATCATTGCCCTCAATGGATGCTCCTATTACCATAGCAATTTTTCTCAGGTCATCTGAATAAAAAACAATGAATGGAGCTAGGACCTGATAGAGATGTGTAGATATTTTCCCTTCTAATTGAGTGGTTAGATTGTTTATGTGTTTTTTTGTTGAGCAGGTTGAGGGCGCACTCACAGTGTCTCCTCTAAATATGGTCAACGATTGAAAGTAGATGCACAAATTATATATTGTTGCCGTTTTTTTTAGTATCACTCCAACCTGGTTCTGATCCAGATCAAGGTTTAAGTATTCCAAGTCTACATCAAATATTTTCAAAATCATCATAACATCCTGGTGTCTAGATGCTCCCATACTTTGTTTTGGAACATTAGGTGATGTTGCTTGTGTTGTGCTTGCACCAGGCTGAGAGTGAATGTTGACTTCCCTATTACCCCATTGCTCTGTAACAAAATAAAATAACTTTCCTTTTTCAATCAAGGTTTGTACTTCTTGATTTAGGGAAATGCGATCTTGGATATCATGACTAACAACATTATGGTATTTACAAAAACGAGTGTTCCGATTTTCTTTTGGAGAATAAATTTGTGCCGACCTTTGGAAATGCACATCATTCTTAGTTGTGTCATAAATGTTGGCCATATTTTCACTTAATTTCAAAAACCATTCAGGTTGGACCCACTGACTTCTTCTTGGTCTAGACGGTTCGCCCTGATTCGACTGACTTTTCCTAGGCCTATGTGAACCCTGTCCGGAATCTTTAGACCAATAATTGATTGTAGCTTGGAACTAAGTACTGGCTTATGGGATAAAAGTTATAGGAGCAGACCTATTCTGGAGGTAGTCTAGATTTTTTGGTTTCCTGCACTATGATTTGTTTTCCGACATGATTTAATAATCCTCCCCACTTCATCACTTTCTTCCAAGTCACCGAATCAGCCAACCCACCCGATATTAAAACTTGTCTTAAAGAAATAATTACCACTTGCTCAAAATGATCAGCCAATTCATTCTTTGTGTTCAAAAAATGGTTGTTGTAGTCTTTTAAAGACTCATTCGGTTCTTGTGCATAGCGGATGATTGTATCATCATTCCTTTTAAGTTGTTTACTTTCTATAAATTACATACGGAAGGTCATCCAAAATACATCAAAAAATTTAATAAATCCCCGTGGTAAGTTGTTATACTATTTTAGTGTGGTCACCTTGATGGTCTGCGAAAAGGCACAACATAAAAGTTTATCATCATAATCATCAAAATTCATCATAATTTTTTTGAATTGCTCAATATGATTATTAAGATACTTTATTTCATTGTATTTCTCCATTTTAGAATTATCAAACTGCCTTGGTAGATGTCTAAAGAGAATATTTGAAGACAAATATGATTGCCTCCAATTGTGGCTACGACTAAACATATAGTTTTCATCAGGAGTGGCAAAGATACCCAGTTTAGACTTGATAGCAAATTAATCACTTAACACATGATCAATACTGTGATTTGTCGATCCCTTTCATTTCCCTTGATATTTCTTCTTTTTCCCTTTACCCTTCCGATCATTTTTCTTATAATTTTGCTTGGTTAAGTTTATTTCTTCCTCTGACGGCCATGGTAGCTACTAGATGAAGAAGTATATATATCAAAACTAGATTTTGCTGTAGATTTTTCAACAGATTCTGATGTGTTCACCAAGGGGGAGATTCTTGCATATCCAAATACATGTTTTAAAGAATTCGAAAGTGGATTCGACCACCAAAGTATGATCCGCAACTATGATTTTCAATCAAACTATTCAAGAACCTCGCGCTCCCACTATGGTCACCAATCTGGTAGTGAGGAAATCTAATTTAGGGGTAGTTTTGGAAGATCTGTTGTTTATATGATATTAAATTCTTGATAAAATCTAGGGTGACAAAGGAGGTGCTTGTATTTAATATTTTTTAGAAAATATCCAACCCATTCAATGCTGCTGGTCAATCTCACGAGCCTCCAATCCCATAAACCAATGTACTAGGCACTTAGCTGCGTCACTGAGCTTACTTAACATACTTCTTATTTATCAAGTTTTAGCTTTCTGGTCTGAATTACCCCTCTAAATAAACTCCGACCAACTTAACTACAAGGGACATCCAACACAATCTGATCCTACAAGTCATAGCTTTAAAACCAACCTCTCATATGGCATAATATAAGATCTCACACGTGTGATTATTTCATCATATATTTTTCTTCATTAAACTTTAGAACTAGTTTGGCCGCGTGCTTTATCCAATTAAAAATCATAACTTGAAAGGGACTTATTCTCTTATGAGAGGCAACAATACCTCTTGGTTTTCATAGATATAATTCTTTAAGTCTTTTCATTACCTTTAGAAACACATATCACAACTAGCCTGAATTTTATTAAAAGTTCATTTCAACTTATCCCTCTACGTAATGACCAACCTATCTCATATTCATCACGGATGAAACTCTAACTTATTTATATGATAAATCTTTATAAATAACTTGTTGTTACCCATTTGAAAAATTGATGTTTAGGTTCTTGATAGTCCAATTGGGTTGCTACTATTTTCAAACTAATTGTTTCAAGAGTTTTATCCCCATATCTCTAGATGTAGAGCTCACGAAGTCTAAAGTTAATGGTTTGGTAAATAGATATGTTGAATTCTATCTAGAACACACGTATGTGGCCAATATAGTTCCATTTTAAATTAATTGTCTAACATACTCATGTCTTAGACTTATAGTTCTAAATTTATCGTTATAGATTCCATTATATGTTTTACCTAATGTTGCTTAACTATCAAAATATATTTGTATTGTCATATTATCCTTTGAAGTTAGTGATATCTCCAACAAGAAATCTCTTTACCATTCAGTCTCTTTTGCCTGTTGTGGCCAAAGTTATAAACTCACAGTTCATAGTATATACACGTTTATTTATTTGATCCCTAGGCAAAAACACCACCTGCAAATGTGAACATTCATCCCATAATCTATTTGTGATCTGAATTCCATCCGTGTATCCTTCAACTATCCCGTGAAAATTAGAATATTTGATACACTTGTATTTAGTAGTTTTTAACTATCATAACACCCTTCCAATTGCATTCCATGTTTCATACTTGGATTACTCGTAAATTTACTAAATTTACTCATCACACGAGAATACACGTTTATTTATTCTATTTCACTAGAATATTCTAATTACCATAAATCTCTATTAATATTTGCAAGCTTTAAAGTAGGACCAAATGATTTTTGAGTTAATTTAAATTTTATATATTGAATTTATCAATTACATTTTTATGTAATCAGATTGACTTAGGGCATACGCTTCAAGACCATAATTCCTAAAATTATGTTTACTTCATTAAAATCATGCATCTTGGTGTATAAATATTTATGTGTCGTATTGTGTCTAAACTCATCGGATCTATTAACATGATCAAACCTCTTAATTTCAATTCGTAGGTGCTTATTTAAAACCATATAATGACTTAACAAGACTCCATACCTCAGATAAACCTCATCATCGAGATATTTAGTTAGGAACGTTGTTTTGACATCCATTGGGTCAATTTTCAAATTGTATCTAGGAACTTTTATGTATAAACATTTATCATAATGCTTGTTGTTCTTACTACTATTACATATGTGTCAAAGTAATATATTCCCTCTTTTTGCTTAAAAACTTTCCTACCAATCTTGATGTGAATGTTTGAATGATTCTATCTGTGATATTTCTTCCTAAATACCCACTTGTAACTAGTTGGTCTTCAACATGAATGTAAATCCACCAACTTTCAAGTGTGATTTGATATTATTGAATACATTTCATTATTTATGGCCTTTTGCCAAAATGAAGAATCTCGGGATGCTATTGCTTTCTTATATGATTTAGGGTTGTCTTCTGAAGAAAGCACTATCAGAATTTTTCGGTTAATTTCTTCACAAATTTCTTCAATTAAATTGAAAGAAATACTTTAAGATTCCATCTCGTCAGATCCTAAATTTTTAAGTCTCATTTCCTTTTGCTCGTACGAGGTTATCATGGTTGCTCATCAACCAAAGGTGATTTTGTCAAACTCATTTCCTTGTTTTCTACAACGGTTTATATCATATTATTATCACATGATTTATATTAAAATAAATCTATTTCTCTTGATTCAAATACCATATTAGATTCCAAATTTAATAACCTATAAATTTTGTTATTGGCTACATAGCTAATGAAGACACGTCATATAACTTTTGGAACTAATTTTACTCTTCTCAAATCTCTATTTTTGCAAAAAAAAAACAAAACATTCCCACATTTAAAAGTAGCCTATGTTTCGTTTTCTTCAATTCTATAACCCATATAAAGAAATTCTGATTTTCTTAACAGGAATACAATTACAAATATGGCATGTAGTTAAAATAATCTCCCCTCATAAATTAATATGTAACTTTTTATTAACCAGCATGGTATTGGTCATCTTGTCCAAAGTTCTATTTTCACGCCTAGTGAGTCTATTTCGTTGTGCCGTGTAAGCCGTCGAACATTGATGAATTATCTTATACTCTTAAAAAATACTTCAAAATTCTCTCAAGAAATATTTCACAACTGTATTATTACACAATATTTTAATCTTGTCTAATTGATTTTCTACATCCGCCTTTAAAAATCTTAAACATACTAAAAATCTATTTTGTGTTTAGTCAAAATATCATTTTTTCGGTGTGATTATAAATTTTACACTTATGTGATGAACATGTTATTAAAATTGGTAATATTTTTACCCATTTAATCATACTTATATTTATTTATTTATTTTTGTTTGGAACCATCAAATTAATAAGTATGGAGTAATTTGATTTATATATATTATTATATTAATTTCACTTCTAACTTTATTAAATACTCTCATATTTTAGTTTTATGTTTTGTAGCTAATTGAGAGATTTATAAAAAAATTGAAAATAAATTAAAAAATAAAAAAAAAAACAAAAAAAAACTTATATTTAAAAAAAATAAAAAATAAAAAAGAAATTACCGATAAAAAATAAAGTATCAATGAATAAAAGAAAAAAAAAGAACAAATCCATGGTTTGATAAAGACATAAGTTGTTTGATCCATTACATTTGGCTCATAAAAGGTTGAAGCTTGTTTCACATTAATCATATGATTAGAAACCAAAAAATGTTTGGAAAAAAGAAATAAACAAGAAATAAAATATAATAGTATTTAAATATATTAATATCCATTAAATTAATAGTCAATTATATAATTGATTGGTAGAAATATAGAAATTTAAATAAAAATATTATTAATCAAAAAATAAATTTATATAATATTGGAGAGTATACAATTTTTTTATTTAAATTGTTAACAACTGTAATTATGCGTCTCTTATAAGAGAGGTAATATTGGAGAATATACAATCAACTAGACTTATATAAGTAAATAAAATATATTTTTTACTTGAATGGTTAACAACTGTAATTATGCGTCTCTTATAAGAGAGGTAATATTGAGAATATACAATCAACTAGACTTATATAAGTAAATAAAATATATTTTTTACTTGAATTGTTAACAACTGTAATTATGCTTTACATTAGATTTGAATTTAAGTCTTTGGGTTCTGCTAGTTTAATTACAAGGTTTGATTAACTCTTTAACCTGGTCAGTATATGATGACTCAATATCCTATGTGCCGATAGTTGTTGTGAGGAGTGGTAGGTGGCTGCGACAATGGGTTCACCGAGCAACAACCAGCAATTTATAAAATAAGGGAAATATATTTTACAGCAAAACTTTCTTAATAAAGAAATTTAATTTACTCACACAATAATCAATAAAAAAAAAATAGAGGAATTTAAACCAGAATATGTTCAATACAAGACTGATCATATTGCTATTCAATTTCATCAAAAGCTGCATTACTACTTGAATAATAAAAGAAAATACACTCTCATTGGAAAAAGAAACAATTTTTAAATGATTTTATACATCAACAAAACTGAATAATGAATGCAACATTTCAATATAGGACTCGCGACATCTACTCCTAGAATTTGTATCGAAGCAAGATTTGTGTAAAGTATGGGTCAGTAATGTTTGGTCCATAGGGGAATCAGTCATTAGGCTTATAAAATGGACACCTAATTTCAATACTAAGGTGAAATGTACAGTTTGTCCAGTTTGGGTAAAGCTTGAGAGAAATCCAGAATACTTATTTAATGAATAAATCATCTCTTTTGTTGTTGAAGCAACAGGTTGTCCTCTTCAAAGCAAAATTCCTACAAAGAACAAAGTTTTCCTAATTCTTTCCTAGGCTGGATTGAAAATTGATATAACACAAAAGATTAAATATAAGGTCTAGGTTGGTTTCAGAGAAAATCAAGGATGTTGGATTATTTAAGCTATAAGGATCTGCTTAAGTATTGTAATAACTATTCTCATATTGGCCACAAGGTTACTTACTGCAAAAAAAAATGAAAGGGAAGGATAACCAAATGGAAGAGGATTTACTAACAATCTTTGGTACAAAAATGAATACTAAACAGAAACATAATAAGGAGATTAGAAAGGATAACAGAAAAAGCTTGAAGTCTATTATTGTTGACTATAAGAATATTACTAAAGACTCTCATAACTGTAATACTAATCAGGTCATTAAACCCTACTCAAGCAGCAACAATAAATATGAAAAGGCTAGTCTAAACATGAATGACAGCACTTTAAAAGATGAAGAAATTATCGATGCAATCAAATCTCTGGAAAAAGGTGATAATCAAGACTATGAAAACTTAACCTTTGAGATAAACACGCTGAATAAAGAAGAAATTGGAAGTTTACCATTAACATCTGACCGCAAGATCAAAGAGGCAAATACTGAGTTCCACAGAGGGGTGAACATAAAGCTGAAAGCGGCAAGAGGTAAGAAAAAAGTTAAAAATCTAACAATTAAATATATTATGTTTCGAGTGATAAACAAGATAAGCAAATCCAACTCAAGATGATTAAGATCCTGAATTGGAATGTAATGGGGACTCGAAACAAGTATATGTTAAGAAGACTAAAGTCTATAATATCTAAATAATAAATAAATCTAGTAGCAATTCAGGAACCGTTAATAAAGGAAGACAACATAAGGATGACTGCTACTAATATTGGTATGTACAACTTTTCCGCTAATATTTCTAACAAGGTCTAGTTTTTCTGGATTATAGACTACAAGATTAATATTTTGATTAACCATTCCCAATTACTTCACTCTGAAGTAACTAAAATTTCTGATAATACTTGTTTGTTAACGATTATATATGCCAAGTGCCAAAGATATAGCAGGTTTGAGCTTTAACAACTTTTGAGAGATATTGTTTCTTCTACTGATAATAAGGATTTGATATTAATGGAGATTTTAATGTTATTACTTATCATAATGAGAAAATTGGCTGCATTAACTATTCTATTGACAATTCTAATGACTTTAATGATATGTTTAAAGATTGCAGCTTTGAGGACACTGGTTACTACGGTTCTAAGTATACCTGGAACAATAATGTTAAATGGAAAAGACTAGACAGAGTTTTATATAACTATGCATGATCCTACACCTTTAATGATACTAAAGTGATGTACATGGCTAAAAATGCTCTGATCATAGCCCTCTGTGCATAACCATTAGTAAAGATAAAACTAGCTACCAAAAAAGTTTTAACTTTCTAGATATATGGATACTCAACTCTAATTTTCTATCTTTTGTTAAAACAAATTGGAATAAATATCGTAAGGGTTACCCTCTTTTTGTTTTTTTTGGCAAAAACAAAACAGATTGTAAAACTTTATAAGAATGGAACAAAAATCATTTTGGAAATATTTTTGATAAAGTTAAAGATGCTGAAATAAATGTAAAAAACATGGAGGTTAAGCATAAGGAAAACAACATTAATGCAACTAATATGAACTAATCTAAAGCTAATGCTGACCTTCTCTTATCTCTTAAGTTGGAGAAATCATATTGGTTTCAGAAATTTAATACTACATGGCTCATGAAGAGTGATAAGAATACAAAAGTCTGCCATAATTCTGTCAAGAGAAGAATAAAGAGAAATACAATCAATACCATCAAGGAAGAAAATATTTGGATGACTGATAAATACGAGATTGGGAACTCTGCTGCTAAGTACTTCATGGACATGCTAACTGATATGCCATATACTAACAAGGAGGAGGAGGATTGTATTATGAATAACTTTATTTTTGACAATATCCCTAATCTAATATCTAATTAAGATAATATTTATCTTTTGGATAAGCCTAAAGAGGATGAAATCTATGAAATTTTCACTAATCTTAATTCATCGAGTGTTACATGTATCGATGGTTTTAATGCTTGTTTCTACAAGATTTGCTGGAGTATTATTAAGAATGATTTATGCCTACTTCTATGTGACTTCATGCTTGGTAAAAAAAATTATGTAGGTGTTATGGTAACTGATATTTTCCTTATTCCTAAGTCTACTAATCCTACTACCTCGAAGGATTATAGACCTATTGGTCTTTGTAGTTTGTTAAACAGAAAAATGTCTAAAATCTTAAATAACAGGCTTACTAAGATTTTACCTAAGGTGATCTCTAAGGTTCGGGGGCCTTTTATTCATGACACTTCTATTCACGATAAAATTTTTTTTTGTTAAATAGCTCATATTTGACCTAAACAAAAAGCTTAAAAATTCTAATATAATGATTCAAGTCGACATGACAAAGGCATTTAATAAACTGTCTCACTCCTTTCTAACTGAAGTCCTGGTCTCTTTTGGTTTCGCTAATGATTTTTTAAATTTGATTCACAACATGATAAGTTCTGTTTTTGCTTCTTTGCTTATTAATGGTAAGGTCTTTGATTTTTTTCAATACTAAATGGGGTCTGAGACAGGGAGACCCACTCTCCCTTACTCTCTTCATTTTGGCTGAGGAGGTTCTTATAAGAGGTCTTTACAAGTTATTATGTGGCAATAAAGATATGCATTTCTCCTATAAAAGTAAAATTCTTATTTCATGCTTAGTGTTTCCTGACAATATTATAATTTTTTGCTACTATTAATAAGCTGGGAAATTTTCTTCAGACCTTTCTTAAAGTGTTTGGTCATGTAATTAACAATGATAAGACGAAAATTATTTTTCCTGCTAGACTTCACAACAGTAGGATTACTGTGATTTTTAACCTATCAGGTTTCAGTCCGGGTTCTGTGATTTTTAACTTATCTTGTAGAGGAATACTTGTTCTGACCAACTCCGTTATCGTGGCCATTCCTTCCTATTAGATCCAAAGTTGTTCGTTGCCTATATGCATCATAACAAGAATAGAGAAGATTTTTAATAAATTTCTATAGGGTTCTTCTGATGAAAATAAACGAATTCATTGGTATGCTTGGAGTGCTATACAAACCCTTTAAAGAGGGTGGTCTCAATATTCTTAAGATTTCTGATCTACATAATTCTTTTTTCGTGTATACTTTGGCTTAATTTAGGTCTAATAAGGGCCTCTGGTCTAATATGATGCACAATATTTAGTGCAAGAGAATTCACCCCCTTCAAGTAACCTACTCTAATGAGGGATCTCACACTTGGAAGAGGCTTATTAAGATCAAACAGACTGTTGAACCCTATATAAGATGGTTTATGGGTAAAGGTGAAATATAATTTTGGCTAAAAAAACTGGTATAATCATCATCATTTCATGGTTCTAAATGACAATGATTATAACTTGTGGTTTAGACACAAGAAAGTGAATGAGTTTTGGAAATAAAACTCTTGGGACAATGATTGTCTAAATAGTTTCCTCCCTTAAATTTCTATTGACAAGATTTATAAGACCAATATTAATTGTGAAAATGATGATAATATCATGTGGATGAATAATTATACGTTTAACACTAAAAATACTTAAAATATAATCAGAAAGAAGAATAATTGTTCCCAACTGCTGAATTTTTTTATTCTTGTCAGCTTTTTCATAACATTGAAACTCTCAAGCATCTTTTTATAAAATATGACTATGCTTGGAAGATTTGGTGCTATTATGCTGACATTTTCAAAATCAAAATTTATAAGTTGATGACCATTGTACACATGATCAGAACTTGGTTCTAGTCTGCTGATCAAGATATGCATGCCATAACTATTATCCATTCTCTGATTTTTTGGTCTATTTGGAAAGAAATAAATAATTCTAAATTCAACAAGATTAAAAGTATTGATTCTACTATCCATTATATAAACTATATGATTTTATGTTTAAATCAAAATAATATTTTTAAACCTAAACACTGGAATAAGGATCATAAAGTTTCTAAAGAGCTGGGATGTTTAAATTTCATCAAGGCTACAGCTAAGCCAACATACCTGAGATGGAAGGCTCCTCCTACTGACTGATTAAAATTAAATACTGATGCCTCCTGTCAGAAAAATGGAGAATCAATAGGTGGTATTATTATTCACGATCATAATGGAGAAATTAAGATGTGCAAAATCAACCTCTATAGAAAGCTAAATCATATCATGGATGAATCGAGAGCCTTGCTGGACAACCTAATTCTCTGCAACAATGAAGGATGGAAGACTTTAGAAATCAGATATGATTCTCATTTATTAATTTTTTTTATAATGGTATTTATCCTAACATATTAAAACCTATTTTAAATAGCTGCAGAAGGCTTATAAAGCTATCCGTGACTTTAACTCATATTTTGAAGGTTCAAAATGAAGCAGTCGACTGGCGTGCAAAATAAACCATGAATTGTAAAATGAAAAGTGAGTTCACTCCTCATCATGCTCCTAATCACCTAAAAGGCATAAATTTCTTAGAAAACTTGAATCTGGGGTATTAAATTCTCGATGATTAAGTTGAAATCAGTATTGTTTAGATATTAAAATAACGAAAAGCATTGCTTTACCAAAACCACTCTCTTTCTTATTGCAGATAATAGGTTAATACTGGAACTTACCTGGAGATTCAAACTCTAGAATAGGCAAGGCTGAAGTGGCTGTGAGACTTGATGCAAGCTGAATTATCTGTAACTGATGAATATTCACACATGGTTTAAGACTTCTCCGATTGGGTGAGAAAAGAGAAAAAAAGATTGAACGTTACTCAACCTTTTCATTTTAAGTTTAAATGGAGACTGATAAAATAGAAGATGATATTATGAAGATTGCTTACCTGATTCGTCAAGGTTGGAATGCCCGATAATTTGTTGTTGTTAGGCTGTATCGATTTCTTAGATTTTCTGTTCATCCCAATTTTAGAGTGGAGTTAATAATCTAGATTTGAAGCTTGTTTTAGTGATGATTCAGCTCTAGAATTAGTGGCTATGGTTCTATTTAGCTCATCCCTAGATTCATTTTTGAATTGGTGGCTAGGGTTGCAATTTGAGCCTAGAGAAAACAGCTTATGGTTATGCCTATTAGAGGCTTATTGATTATGGTTTCATAAAAATAAAGTTTATATAAGACATGATATGAACTCTTCTCTATGATCTCGGTTCCCCTTTTTATTAATTTGAAAAAAACTATCTCTTATGAACTAGGATGTTAGTTTAATAAAATATCTTGGGCGGATATGATTTGAAAATATAAAAAAATATTGTTTTTTACTTATTTCTTTTACGTTATCTGTATTCTGTATTTTCATCTCTAGCATAAATAAAAATCTAATTCTATATTCGGATCTAATATATATTAAAAGGCTATTAACTATAAATTCGAAAACTGCCAATCTTCTATTTCAGTAAAAATGAAAGTATAACTTTTTTAAAATTAACCATAAAATGTTTCGTAAAAATAAAATATAAATTTTAGTATATTAATGGTGGAAAAATATATGAAAGATACGGTTAAAATAATATAATTTATGTTTGATTGTATTAGGGATTTGATTTAGACAAGGAAGATTAGGAAGAATTTATTTTTTTTAATATTGTTTTTTTCTATTTTACTTTAATACGAAAAAGCTTTGTATAAACATGATTAGTTGTCGCTAATACTTTATTTATAGGGTTCTTGAATCTTTGTATGGATATGTTGTTATAAACAATTAAATAATTTATTTATATTTTTAGTAATAATAAGCAATGAAGTGTTCAATTGCCTTTACCATAGATTGTGGATGAGATTAAGAGTGCAGACGTCTTCATCAAATATATTACATGTAGTTTACTACGATGATGATCTCAAAACTCAACTAGGCTTTTAGATTGTATGACTAAATATATGAGGTATAGGATTAAAGATACAAGTAGCTCATAAAAAGAATAATAAAAAATAGCTTTGGTCAATCATCGGGGAGAACATGAATTTTTTAGCCATATAAAAATAGATTAACTTAGTTTAATAAAAAATTGTAGGAATTTGTCTACACATGTTCAATAACATTGAATATTTTTATAATGGATATATCTTTAACTCTTACATTGCTTAGTTGATTTATTTAATTTTTTTTTATAAACAACACAAACTTGGATCTACGGATCAGAATTTAAACTGAATTAGATAATTAAAATAATATATTAATGTATAGTTTTAGGATGAATATGGGTTGCAATATTTTCGGGTTTAATATTTTCTGACCCGAGTCCGATCCGTACTGGTCCGTCCGAAAACACTATTTTTACTATTCGATTGTTCGATCCGGTCCGATCTGATCCAAACCAATCTCAAATATGATATTAGTTTATAATTTAAATAAAATTAAGATATGAATTTTTTGAACTAAAAGAAACGTAAGTAAATAAACAATTAAATGTTACTCAAATAAACAAACATAATTTTTAACAAAATAAGCAATCTAAAACATGTCTTAAATAGCGTGTAATAAAATACTAAAACAAAATCAAAGATTTTTGAACATTTTTAAGTTTTCAATAGTATCATCAATCATCACTACCACTTATCACAATGTTTTCATATTCATCTTCATTTCCAAAACCATCAATAAACTTTTCAAAATGTTGATTCCGAATGTGTCATTACTTTTAGTGAGGAATCTAAGAAATATCATTATGTTAGGTTAAATAATAAAGAGTAATGGTAAATTTATATTAAAATAAATCAATAACTATAAGAATTTAAATATTAATGGAAATTATTTTTAGTAGAAGAATTTAATTAGTACATATATTATTGCATACAATATTTAGTGGAAGAATCTAATTAATAAAAATTTATATATGATTAGAAATAAATTTTTAGTAATCATTACTTTATATATATATATATATCATTGTTATTATTTATATTTTTAATTTTTTATGTATATTTTTTTATTTCGGGACGAGTGTGGTTGGACAAAGTAAAAATCCGTACCCAGCCTGACCCGCATACATGCCATAATTTTTATATTTGTATTAGGCCCATTATAAGTTCGTCACGAACAAAGCTCGACCGAGCCAGGCCGGATCACGCCGGATATGGCCAACTCGGACCAACATTGCCATCCCTATATAGGTTTAGAAATAACAATTTCCATTCGGTACGACATTGGAATATTCAAATACTCGTATTACTACTATGATAGTTGTACACGTGCGAATTCGCGTGTCAACGATGGCCAAATTCACAGTCTCTACGTGGTATAATGATTCCCTAATGTGACCAATTTGGATTAATTCTTTGACCTCGATAATGATAGACTTGTCTTTTTAATAAGAGAAACGTTTGTATCTTTGTTTGATTGACATATATGGTGTTGATTGGTAACTTATGTCATGTTATTGAGGACGAGACATCATATGTGGACTAAAAACATACAAATTGTTAGATAACAAATTTAATAACAAAGACCATAGATTGTGGATGAGATTAAGAGTGCGGACGTCTTCATCAAATATATTACATGTAGTTTACTACGATGATGATCTCAAAACTCAACTAGGCTTTTAGATTGTATGACTAAATATATGAGGTATAGGATTAAAGATACAAGTAGCTCATAAAAAGAATAATAAAAAATAGATTTGGTCAATCATCGGGGAGAACATGAATTTTTTAGCCATATAAAAATAGATTAACTTAGTTTAATAAAAAATTGTAGGAATTTGTCTACACATGTTCAATAACATTGAATATTTTTATAATGGATATATCTTTAACTCTTACATTTCTTAGTTGATTTATTTAATTTTTTTTATAAACAACACAAACTTGGATCTACGGATCAGAATTTAAACTGAATTAGATAATTAAAATAATATATTAATGTATAGTTTTAGGATGAATATGGGTTGCAATATTTTCGGGTTTAATATTTTCTGACCCGAGTCCGATCCGTACTGGTCCGTCCGAAAACACTATTTTTACTATTCGATTGTTCGATCCGGTCCGATCTGATCCAAACCAATCTCAAATATGATATTAGTTTATAATTTAAATAAAATTAAGATATGAATTTTTTGAACTAAAAGAAACATAAGTAAATAAACAATTAAATGTTACTCAAATAAACAAACATAATTTTTAACAAAATAAGCAATCTAAAACATGTCTTAAATAGCGTGTAATAAAATACTAAAACAAAATCAAAGATTTTTGAACATTTTTAAGTTTTCAATAGTATCATCAATCATCACTACCACTTATCACAATGTTTTCATATTCATCTTCATTTCCAAAACCATCAATAAACTTTTCAAAATGTTGATTCCGAATGTGTCATTACTTTTAGTGAGGAATCTAAGAAATATCATTATGTATATTTTTAATTTTTTATGTATATTTTTTTAGTAATCATTACTTTATATATATATATATATATCATTGTTATTATTTATATTTTTAATTTTTTATGTATATTTTTTTTATTTCGGGACGAGTGTGGTTGGACAAAGTAAAAATCCGTACCCAGCCTGACCCGCATACATGCCATAATTTTTATATTTGTATTAGGCCCATTATAAGTTCGTCACGAACAAAGCTCGACCGAGCCAGGCCGGATCACGCCGGATATGGCCAACTCGGACCAACATTGCCATCCCTATATAGGTTTAGAAATAACAATTTCCATTCGGTACGACATTGGAATATTCAAATACTCGTATTACTACTATGATAGTTGTACACGTGCGAATTCGCGTGTCAACGATGGCCAAATTCACAGTCTCTACGTGGTATAATGATTCCCTAATGTGACCAATTTGGATTAATTCTTTGACCTCGATAATGATAGACTTGTCTTTTTAATAAGAGAAACGTTTGCATCTTTGTTTGATTGACATATATGGTGTTGATTGGTAACTTATGTCATGTTATTGAGGACGAGACATCATATGTGGACTAAAAACATACAAATTGTTAGATAACAAATTTAATAACAAAGATCATAGATCCTTTTGTAGATTTTTCCTAATACGGAGTGTTCGTCTTATTTCAAATGTAATTTCCTTTACTTTCTCGAGAAATGGGGAAGACTCCCTCAGATGGTCTATATCGCTAAGAAAATGGCAGCCCTGACTAATTATTATTTTTTTGCAAGAAAAATGGCATAACATTATCTTGTAACCTATTGATTGTTATGGATTATACTATTTTTCATTAAATAATATAAAGTATGCACTGATGAGATATTTTTTCATTGGACGAAAATAGTATTTTATGATGCTGGTTTGTTTATTATCATGATGAGATATTTTTTTACTATTTGTATGCATCACGTCTACGGTGACATCTAGTCTTAACTCACTAAGAACAAAACTTTTCACTTCTTTGAAGCCCGTGAGAACCTTTTTTTTTACGGTGAGAGAGGTGTTATGCCTCATATTTAATCGTAGCTTTTTTTAATGGTTAATTCGAAGAGATACATGTCTCAAGTAAGATTTTACTGATCTCGGTTCTCTCGATTTCGGCAGTGATAATTACTCTAGACTCATGAGGTTTTACTACCTTTCTTAATTCATCGTCATTGAAATTAATAAAGAGAGATGAATCTTGAAATGGTGAACCAAAGTCTAGTTAATTGTTGGACCTCACGATTCATGTTAGGGTATCCCTTCAATACTCACAACTGCTATTTATATATTTGGTTCGAGATCAAAAAATTTGTATCGCCTCTCATATTATTTGATGGTTTCACCTTATGCTAGTGATGTAACTTCGGGTGCTACCTGATGGGGCTTAACTTTGGGTACCGAAGAATGATTAATTATATTTATCTTAGATTTACAAATGGGCATGACCCTTGATAAAACCTTGCAACTTATTACAATCTATAAGATTTTGAATCCATATATTAGGGCCTTACGCACTCGAGTGTGATGGCCAACGTTGTTATGACATTAATGAAATTTGTTAAATTTTTTGGACTTCTTTGACCTTCATATTTTATCGTGTGTCTACAACCATACTAAATTTTTAACTTAATCATACATCATGACTATTCCTTCTATGAGTTCATGTTCATGTTGTTGAGAGTCTTGACTCCTCGCTGGTCGTCTTTTATCATTTCTTGATTCTTTTATTGATAATAAGATAATTTTTAAGATGGTTCAACAATATATTTACCTAATTAAATTGTGGCCAATTCAAATGGCTCATACTGTATGTAGATCGGGTGGGGAATGCTAATTGTTTGGGTCTTCCCAAAATTCTTTCTCGCATGATCTCCTTTATTTTTATTTGTTTTTTACGTGGAATAATGTTTGTTTATGAAGGTAAGAACTTTACCATTTCATGATGTCCTCACCCAACATGTCGGGGAGACGTACTGTGCAATACACAACACATACAACCAGCTCTTTGCAATTTTGGATACCGTTTGTTGTTGTCACAAACCTCTTGGTGTAGTCACATAATATCTCGTTCATTTGTTGTTTGTATTACATGATTTATTCCTCGTATGCACATTATCTTGGTTCCAATGAATTGATCTTGGAACAAGTTCTATAGATATTCAAATATCTTAATTTTGCATGAAGGTAATGAGTTGGACCATGTTACGTCAGGGTTAAAGCTCGCATATGATCATATCATTTATGCGTAACCTTAACATATTGTTTCAAAATTTCTTGATGTGATGCTCGGAATTGCCAATGTGATCGTGTTTTTCCATTTTGTATTGATTGAATTTTTGGGTTAGATCACCACAAATGGTTTTGGAGGCATCAGTCATGCAATTATGACATATGTTTATTTTTTCTCCCCTCATTTACAAAAACTCATAGATAGGTATTGTTATGATCTAAGCATGTGGTTGTTGTTTGTTATGCACAAACCATTCTAGAAAGAAACTGTTTCCAATATGGAAGGTTTGACGACATTATCGCCTCCCTTCCAGTTCTCTTTACTATTAGGATAATGGATTTCAGAGTGCAACCTCTGCTAAATTGTGATTCAAGAAACATATCTGGACAATATTGGTTATTTTATGAATGTTACTTTATTGCATTAACAAGATCCAATTATGTGTCACTAACATGAAGAAGTTCGTCTTTAAAAATATGATCATAGATCTCAAGAATTGAGTTTTTGGATATGGTAGAAAGCTTAGATTTTATTTTGTTAGTGGTCTGCCTCAGACTGCTCTATTTCCTTACGTCATCGATGATGAGTTCGGATAATCCAGTCATAGCCCATTGTGTTATCCGGACAAGGGAAATTTGGACAAATACGTACCACTGAACTATCCAGACACGACAAAAATAAAAATACCTAAACACCTTTTGACTAAGGTATGTGCCAATCAGCTTAAAAGATTAATGGGTCCTTAAACTTGACCCAGTTTCATAACTTGACCCGTAAGCTCATGGGTCCTTAATTAAGGGTATAAATACCCCAACCACTTTCATTAATGAAGGTAATGAACATTTAATAAAACCAGACTGCTCAAATCTCTCACTACTTTATAAGAAACACTTAATACTCAAAATATTTGACAAAACACTTTACAAAATTACACCAGCGCAAAATAAACCAAACAAAATTGGCGACCACAGTGGGAGGCGACGGTACTAAGTAGACATGACAAGGGTCCAACAGTACTAAGCAGGCTTAATCCAACCAAAATAAATCTCAGAGTCAGCAAGCAAGGAGTAAAAGCGAACCTTGGGTTCAACCGGAGTGGTTTACAGAATTAAAAGAGAATGTTGCCACAATTTATGACAAGACCAATGATGAAGTCCATTTCCGAAAACTAGCAAAACTACAGTCTCCCATGGATAGTCAAAATACTTGTTTTGCCAATATCATAATGATATTGGTCATAACACCCAATACTATACTACTCTGAAACTATAAGTACATAAGCTCATTGAAAGAGGTAAGGTGAGGGCTTATGTCAAAAAAAGAGGTGGAAACAGGCCTGCCAATGCTCCTCGAACTGGCCCTACGAACAATATAGGAACATCTACTTCAGAGGGGGAAATGGTGATCCTTGAAATATTTGATGTTGATTCAGAGTAACCCAGAATAAAATAAGGGTCATAATAGAGAAAACTAAGATGGTGTCCGGACTCATTAGTTTCTTTGATTCACTCACTATATTCGGAGGGGATACCATGACAGTGCCCACTCTTTCATCAAGAAAGAGGCATGTTCACTCTATGGCTACTAAGTTGGAAAGAGGCATGTCTTCTTATAAGTCCCAAACTCATTTTCCATTTATAGTCTTTGATGAGGATGATTTAAGAAATATTGCTGGGCCTCATAAGGATGTTGTGGTGATAGGAGCATCTATTGGGGGCAATAATATCAGACGGATTTTGATAGACACGAGCAGTTTGGCAAACATCCTCTTTTTAAGTTCTTACAAGCAGATGAAAATTCTGGCTGTTATTCAACGGTCAAACAGAACCATTGTGGGCTTCACATGAAGCTCTGCGGATGTAATCCGGGAATTTGAGGAAGAGGTGCTGTTGGGTAAGAGGCCTTTTAAAAAGTTGGTAAGGGTGTTATTTGTTGTGGTAGATTTTCCCACATCTTACAATGTAATCTTTAGGAGGTCCTGACTCTCTAGAATGAATGTTATAGCCTCAACAGTCCATCAGTTTTTGAAATATGCGGTTCAAGGGCAAGTGGGTATTGTCCGAAGTAGTCAAAATATATCAAGGGAGTGCTATGAAACTACACTTGCTCCTAAAACTTTGGGAGCAGTTCAAATCAATGAAGATTAGCAGTTATTGGGGCCTTCAGAGGGGGAGGGGGAGATTGATGACCCCAGAGAGGCCCCTCGTGTTATAATACCGGTGGAAGAAGTAAAAACCCACCCGTTGGAAGAGGGTAGAAGTATCAAGGTTGGCTCCAAGATGGCGCCAGAGTTAAAAAATAAATTGTTGTCCTTTTTGCCAGACAATCAACATGTTTTTGCTTGGTGCAACGGTGATGTAACCGGAGTACCTACAAGTGTTATCTCGCACAAACTATCGATTCAGAGTAATGTTGCACCTGTGGTGCAGAAAAGGAGGGCCTTCTCTAAGGAGAAAGATGATGTAATAGTCAAAGAAGTTGACCGGCTTGCCAAGATGTGGCACATAAAGGAGTCCCAATATCCTTTATGGACTGCCAATCCGGTGTTAGTCAAGAAAAATAACGGGAAATTGCGTATGTGTATTGCTTTTACCAACCTTATCTTAGCTTGCCCAAAAGATCTTTATCTGGTCCCCCGGATAGATCATTTGGTGGACTCAACGTCTGAAAATAAGTTGTTGTCCTTCATGGATGCCTTCTCTGGGTACAACCATATTCAGGTGGGTCCGAAGGACCAAGGTCATACTACGTTTGTAACAAACAAGGGTCTCCATTGCTATAAGGTGATGCCGTTTGGGTTGAAGAATGCCTAGGCTACTTACCAGAGACTAGTAAACAAAATATTTGCTAATCAGATTGGCAAGAATATGGAGGTATACATAGATGACATGATGGTTAAAAGCTTAGAGGAGGATTTGCATATAATTGACCTTCGGGATATTTTTTCCAATCTAACAATCGTGAATTTGAACTAGTTTGGCCGCGTGCTTTATCCAATTAAAAATCATAACTTGAAAGGGACTTATTCTCTTATGAGGGGCAACAATACCTCTTGATTTTCATAGATATAATTCTTTCAGTCTTTCCATTACCTTTAGAAACACATGTCACAACTAGCCTGAATTTTATTAAAAGTTCATTTCAACTTATCCCTCTACGTAATGACCAACATATCTCACATTCATCACGGATGAAACTCTAACTTATTTATATGATAAATCTTTATAACAATCGTGAATTTGAAACTGAATCCAAAAAAGTGTTTTTGGAGTTCAATCCGGAATTTTTTTGAGGTATGTAATAAGTGAGAAAGGGATACAACCCAATCCGGATAAGTTGAATGCCGGCTAAGAACTTTGGTTAGTCACTGGAATTTGTCATGTATATAAAAAATGCCACTTAGGTTTTTTTTGGATCAAAACAATCATTTTTGTTGGTTTAGTTTTGCATATGTGGTCACTTTTGTTTGCATTAATTTTCATCTATGGTCACCCATGAGTGACGACAGATGCAACAAAAAGCCAACAAAAGTGACCGTTTTGTTACAAAAAAACATAAGTGGTATTTTTGATACACATGAAAAATTCCAGTGACTAACTAAGGTTCTTAGTCGTTGAATGCCCTATTAGAAATGGATCCTCCTCAGAATATTAAAGAAGTCGAGAGGCTTACTGGAAGATTGGTTTCCTTGAATAGTTTTATCTCAAGATCTTTGGATAAGCGTGCTCCGTTTTTTCCAAACCTAGTAGAGTGCTAAAGACTTTAATTGGTCTCCACAATGCAGCCAAGCTTTTGATGAAATAAAGAAACATTTATCTTCACCAAAGACCGTTTTTAAGCCCGTACAAGGAGAAACGCTGTACGTATACTTGGGTGTGTCAGAATGCGCTATAAGTGCATTATTGGTAAGAGAGGTGGATAGTTACCCTCGTCCGGTGTGCTACCTCAACAAAAGCCTGATAGAAGCTGAGAAGAGGTACTTGAAGCTTGAAACGTTGGCACTAGCCTTAGTGATTGCTGCAAGAAAAATGAGGCCGTATTTTCAATCTCATTCCATCATTGTCCGAACATATTTTCCATTGAAGAATGTTCTTCAGAATGCAGACATATCAAGCAGGATGACCAAGTGGTCAGTAGAGTTCGGTGATTATGACATTGATTTTTCCCCACGAATTGCTATCAAAGTTCAATCTGTTGCTGATTTCCTTGTAGAATTCCATCCGGATAGGAGTTCTAAACAAGTTTCAGTAGGGAAAACCAAAACAAAATGGGTAGTCCGGACTGATGGTGGATCAAGCAAAATGGGTTATGAAGATGGAATTTGCCTCACCTCTCTGTATGGTAATAAAATGTACCAAGCTATATGCTCTAGGTTCAGGGCTTCTAGCAATGAGTCCGAATATGAAGCAGTTATAGCTAGTCTCAAATGAGCTTTCCTATGTGGGGCTAACAGAGTTAGATTGATGAGTGGTTCCCAGCTTCTTATCCATCATGTTCAAGGTCAATCTGAGGCAAAAAAGGAACAGTTGATCAAATACTTACTTGTCCTTAAAGAGGTGGCAGCCAACTTACAAAGTGTTTGTTATGAGCATATTCTTAGATAAGAGAATACACTGGACGATTCCTTGACAACTATAGCCTATTCTGAGTCCTACCCTTGGATTCATGTACAAGAATGCCCATCCATACAATCAAGCTAGAATAAGGAAGAGGAAGAAAGCTTGAATATACATGTAGTTCAACCTAGAGACTGGAGACCTCTCTTTTTTCAATACATTTCTGATGGAGTTTTGCCTCCGGATAAAGCTATAACAAGAAATATTAAACATAGGGCTCGTTTATTTTTTATCATAAGGGAAATTCTCTAAAAAAAACTTTCAGTAGACCTCTCCTACGTTGTTTTGAGGTTGAAGAATCTCAAGTTGGTTTATTCGAACTACACGATGGAGAAGGGTCAGCACATTGTGGCTTTAGGGAACTAACCCGGAGAGTATTGTTGGCTGGCTACTATTGGCCATCCATAATGGTAGATGCTATAGAAATGGTAAAGAAGTATGATCCATGTCAAAGGTATGACAACGATATTCATTTTCTAGCAGTACCTATGAAGTCAATTTCCGAGCCAGTACCTTTTGCTCGTTCGGGATTGGATTTAGTTGGGCCTCTACCAATGGTGCCCGGAGGGTGCATGACTATTATAGTTGCTATTGATTACTTCTCGAAATAGATAGAGGCAACTCCTTTGGCAGGAACCACTGTGAAAGCTGTCATAAAATTCATCTTATCCAATATATGTTGTAGATTTAGGATTCCTTAAAACATTACCACAGATAACGGGCCACAGTTTGATAACAAGGAAATAGAGAATTGTTTTCCCTCTAGAGGTATCCAACACTGCTTCTCTTCTCCTTTCCATCCACAAGAGAACAACCAAGTTGAAGTTTCCAACATGACTATTTTGTCCGGATTGAAAAAGAATCTAAAGGGGGCTGCAGGGCAGTGGCCAAGCTATCTGCAAGAAGTATTGTGGGCATACCAAACTACTCATCGGGCTGCTGCACAAGAATCTTTTTTTTCTTTGGTGTATGGGATGGATGTCATTACCCCCATTGAAGCTACCCTACCATCATAAAGGGTCCATAACTATTCCGAACAGGCTAATGAGATAACAATTAGGAATCAGTTGGATTTAATAGAAGAAAGAAGGGTTAAAGGTCACTTGAGAAAATCCCACTACCAAGGCTTGATGAGGAGCAGGTTTGCTTCCAAGGTCAAGAGAAGAGATTTTCAACTGGGAGATAACGTTTTGAGAAACGTTTTCCTACACAGTAAGGAGAAGAAGTTCGCTAAGCTGGCTCCGAACTGGGAAGGCCCCTATGAGGTCTCCAAAAAGCTTAAGCATGTGACATATAAGCTTCAGGACAAAGAAGGAATGGTTTTGAAGCACCCATGGAATATTGAACATCTCAGATTATATTTATAATAAAATTTGTGTAATATTTACTTGTTAGATATCAATGTAAATATTAAGGGGGCATACTCTTTCCTACCCTGGTGGCGCGGGGAGGTTTTAATGAGGTCTTTGGGTTTTTCATTCAATAAAATGTGACGCCTTCTTAAAAAATCCGGTGTGGTTTAACTACAATTTAATTCAAGTACAAACATTTGGTTTAACACTTTGATCTTTGATAGATCAGATTAATCTGGTTGAGTGATGACCATTATATACATGTCATCAGAGATATTAAACACTCTCACTATAATACTTCTGAAAGACTAAGGGCTACTTAAACATTAGCCATGGAAATTTAAAGGAAAGAAAGTATTTAATAAAAGAAGGTTTGATAAATAAACCTATTCGAACTTTAACCAAAAAGAAAGAACAAAACATGCCTTGGCCATCCAAGGACTTTAAGTATTTCAATGACTTATCCGGACTCTGACCGGATAACATTACAAAATATGCCTTGGCCATCCAAGGACTTTAACTGTTCAGAAAAGATAAAAAAAAATATGATTAAAACTTAGGGCTTATTCCCTTCGGATGTCTCACCACCACCACCTTTTTGGGACTTTTAAGTTCAGCATTTGAACTCTCACTGGTTCCCTCTTCATAATCTGCAGTGGAATCAATTCAACTAGAGTAGTTGTACTTGTCACCAGTTGCCATGGTATGATAAGGAAGGTCTTCGTATTCCACATATTTCCGTAAGGGACCAAGGGTCCTCTTCGGAAAGGTTTCATTGAAGAGCATCACAATGTTAGACCTAACTTCATTGTGTCTTTTCTCAAGAGAATCCATCACTTCGTTGGTATATTTATCAATTCTTGCCTGAATAGCTTGCTCCTGATGCTTCACCACGTCCTCTTTTGCCTTGGCCATCTTAGACACAGTACCTTCTAACGAATTCTTCTCATCATACACGGTTTAAATAACACCATATTTGATCTTCAGGTCCTCCCTTAATGTTGTGAGGTCGTTTTCCAAACTGGAGTACTTAGTTTGGAGCTTAGTACCGGGAGTCTCCGAAGTGGCTAGCTTGGTTGATAGATTTTCCTTGTCTTTCTTCAATTGTTCTATCTATTTTTTCAGTTCTTCTATGCTCGGATTGGCATTGAGAAGATTGGTTGACAGAGACTCAGTATCAGTGGTGAGGGAATTGATGAAAGTGGTCTCGCTTTTCACTTGTCTCTCTAAGTCAAGCACTGGCTGGATGCGACCAAGAAGAGAATGGCTTAGAACATCTTGCTCTACGGAGACGGAGAAAGACTTACCATTAATGGTCACCATGTTAGCAGAGCTCGATGGACGGAAGGTACCTGTGAAATCATCCTTCTCGAAATCATTGAAGTATAAATTAAAGTCTTGAAGGGCACTGGTGTCCACTCCTTCAATCCCTCCCCCAACAACCTCTCCGGACTGCAGTCCTATTGGGATCTTCTCTTGCAAAGTAGGATCAACAGGGGCAGGAAGCTCTGAAGGGTGAAGAATTATATCTTCTCCTAAGGTGACCTTCTTCTTGTTGGAAGCCTTTTCATCACTGCTTGACCATTTTTCGTTAATTTTGGGAGGCTTTGGTGGGTTTTGTGAACCTCCCGCCTCCCTAGCAGTCTCAGCCTCTACTACTTTGAGCAAGGCAATATCAATTCCCCATTGGTTCCCCGAACCAGTCCCCTCTGTGGCAGCTTGGACCGGCTCTGTTGCAGCCTTCTTCTTCTTCTTTTTCATTTTGCTGGGAGCTTTAGCCCTGGAAGGTAAATCCAATTTACCATCTTCGGCCTCCATTCGCTTGAGAATTACACAAGGGGGAGGTGGCGTGGTTAGCTCTTCCCATGAGAGGTCCCTCCGACCTGTGGTGTTCCATAGATGAGACCTCACAAGATTGCCTGAGGTGAAGCAATTGTGGAAGGCATTCCCCCAACGCTCCGCAGCCCATTCGTTAAGCTTGGCACAAGTTATTTCCCCCTCGTTTAGGTGTCCGGAGAACTCCTTCAGCAACACTGAAAAAAGGAATGACAAATTAATCTGGAAGGGAATACTTAGGATTTAAAAAGAAAAGCATGAAAAACAAAGATAAAAAAAAACTTCCTAGTACTCTTCCACCCGCTAGTTAACATGTTGGGATTGGTGTTGGCCTTGATCTTCGTACCATTCTCCCATGTCCCACTGATGAACAGAAACTGCGTCCTCCAGTTCTTGTGAGACTCTAGCAAGTCGTCTACCACTTTGAAATTGTTCCCCATATTATGATGGTAAAATGGGATATGATGATTCTTGCATAGACTTACCACAACGGAAAATTTCTCCATTGGGAGTGGGATTTTGATAACCTTGATGCCATTATGCAAGCAAGGATAGAATACCAGGCGTTTGGGCTTAGCTGGCTTGGGCAGAGCTTAACCAGGTTGAAATACTTGATAATTTCTGGGTCCAATGGGAACTGAAGTACCTAGTTTAGCACCTCAGTGAAGATAACCACCTCGTTGAGTTTACAGTCCATCGGAGTCTCCGGAGTGACATGTATCCTTACATTCACTGACTATGGGATCCCCCATTTTGTCCAGATCCGGCCCAACTCAGCAGTGTGGGTGTAGACATAGTTGATATTTTAAAGATCCAACAAATATTTAACACTTTTTAAAAGCAAGGGCCTACCTTTCCCTCTAGGCACTCCGGAACCTCCAGATGGGTCAAGAAAACCTTGACTTTTCCTTTGCCTTTCTTGTCAGAAACAACATCCACTGTTCGACCTGATGCTTCAGTTTCAAAGGGAGCCTCTTCGATACTGTCTTCCATTACTTCTTTTATCACTATGGAAGCTTTATCAGTTTCCTTGGATAGTGAGGGATCAACTTCTGGCACCAAAGGTTGTTCGGATGTATGAGCGCCTGCTGTTTCTGAAGGTTTGGTGTCCGGTTGAGGCTGGGATCCGAAGGACTTGGCCCTTGGGGCTACTTTAAATGCCTCAATTCCGTAAGGCTTATCTTTTCAGGTTGTTTTAGATGCCTCCAATCCGGAGGGCTTTGGCAGTGAAGTAGTAGTTTGAACTTTGGTTATGCGAGTCGTCCGGCGAGGGGTTAACTTCTCCGGGGACTTCTCAGCATGTGAACCCATCGCTATGAAAGGGGAAGGTTTTTCTACACTCGAGACCGGTTTTTCTTTAGCAATAGAAGGTTGAGACTCTTGAACAGAAGAGCCTGAAGGGAGATGAGAGAGGCTTGGTTTGAATAACTGTCTAGGCTTGGGATTTCTAGAAGCGGATGATCCTTGGTCAGTTTCTTGGGTCGGTTCACCAGACTTCTCACTTTGGGAAACTGAGATATTGGCAGCAATGCAATTCTCCCATTCAACGTTTGTCACCCTTTTTTAGCTTTGATAAGTTAACCAATCGCCTTTAACAAGTGCGTTTCTGCAGTGAACATAAAACTCTTCAAGAACAATTTTGAATATAAGAGTGAAAATCTCTCTAGAAATTTTTTGAGTGATGAAGAAAATAAAATAGTGAAAAACGATTTATATAACAGTAGAAAAAAGTAACTGTTACCTAGGAGATGTTGAAGAAGGTTTGGCAAGGATTAAAGACGGTGCAAACATGTGAAAGATTAAATGCCTAGATAACTTTCTAGACTTAGTGGGTGCACCGATCTAGGAAGAAAAAAGTCTGGGAGGTCGAACCAAATTGTGATACGTGTCCCACGATCCAAAAAGAAAACTCTTAGAATTATGGAAAGAGAAGTCAGTTCGGACAGACTTCGAACTGAGTTAATAATGAGAATAAACCTCATAGTACGGAGTGTACAGATAGATCGGACAAAGTCACTACTGGCTAAGTAGATTTTTTAGTCCTACTAAAGATATTTGACAAGGCCTAAAAAAGGGGTTACTGATGAGTTCACATTATCCAGTCACAACCCACTCTTTTATCTAGACAAGGGCAATTCGGACAAAAATGTACAATTGAACTATCTTGACAGGACGAAAGTAAAAACACCTAAACACCTTTTGACTAAGTTATGTGCTAATCAGCTTAAGAGATTAATGAGTCCTTAAACTTGACCCGGTTTTATAACTTGACCCGTAAGCCCATGGGTCCTTAATTACGGGTATAAATACCCCAACCACTTTCATTAATGAAGGTAATGAACATTTAATAAAACCAAGCTGCTCAAATCTCTCACTACTTTATACCAAACACTTAATACTCAAAATATTTGATAAAAAACTTTACAAAATTATCCCTAGCCCAAAATAAACCAAACCAATCGACATGATCAGGCGGAGGTGGTGCTCATTGTTCGTTTTCACGCACCAATGCCGGGTAATTTCGATTAGAAAGGTTTTTTCGGGTTAACTGTGATTGCGTAACACATCCTGTTAGTCCTCTAGCTCCTACGGATGATCCCGAGTGCATTTTCGACTAGATATTTTATGTATTGCCTGAATGTGCATGAGGTGACTTCCTATCTATGAAACCACGACCAGTCGATGATCGGGTGATAAGGGTTGGGGGAATCAGAGATCATAAACAATGTTTTTAGTTCTTTTTTGGTGGCCCCATACCCGAATTTAACCATCAACTCAACCTCATGCATGCATTCATAGTCGGCTTGAATATAATATTGGTGAAGCTCCCTCCATCTATTAGGACTCGAGTTATCATGACCCCCCCCCCCTCCCCCCTTTAATGTCTAGGTTCACTGTTAGAGCGTCCTCATGGGCCGTACTGACCCGTTTCAAGTCTTTATCATTAAACATGAGATCAACGACAATATCTTGTTAGTTTTGATAGGATGAAGCCTCAAATGCTTGAACCTCGTGTTTGGCCCTCGCCCTCTTGCTGGACTTTGTGTCACGAGATGCCTTCAAATTTCCTCCGACAATCATGAATAACGAAGAGGTAGAGTCTTCACTGTGCAGTATTGAGTTGCTAGCCTTCAAATTACCTTTGAGGGTTATTGACAGAGCTCGTTAGAGTATAACATTGTCATGGTTAAATTTCACCATCATATTGCGGAATTGTTCCATATACCTTCATGGATCTCATGTGCCGCGATAGGCTTCCATCCTAAATGGATCAAACTCTTTGGGAAGTTTAGCTTCAAGGATTTTTTCCATGAATGGGGATTTCTTGATTATATAAGTTGATAGCATCGGTTGTACTTGATTGTATTGGAAAACCTCGAACTGGCTTGAGAATATTAATACCTACTTGGTTATGTTGAATAGCTAATTTATACATATTCCCATTAATTAAGTGCGTAGACTGATATTTATGATATGAGCCCTAATTTTACGGCCATTACTTTAGTCTTCGTGTGTTAAGTCGGTTGACAAAAATCCTTCAACGTGGCTTTTAATAGTTTCCTTAATTTTCTATCTTTAATCAGTAGGCTTCAGTCAGTTTCTCATCTTTTGTCCATTTACTCGGTAAAGGTCTGAACATTTATTTATTGTTGACTCATGCATGGTTTGGCCAGTGAGGCATCTGTTTAACCGAGCTTCGCTTTGTAGTACGAGCTATCATTGTCCGTTGTGCCCTCGATTGACTTGTTGACTCTTTCTTGCTCCTCGGCTAGCCAATAGCGATATAGTTCTGCTCTATATTATTTCTCTATTGGGCCATGCGTTGTCTTGGTTTATCGTCTGCTTATATAATAACATGTTTGAAGTTATTCATATATTTTTATCGTTCCCCTCTTCTCGGATATGCTAGGTGATGAGAGTTCCCTCATTAATGACCAATTGATATGTATGTAAAAAACATTAATGTGCTACACTATTCTTTATATAAAAAGAAGAATTTGAGAAAAAAATATATACATTATTATCATATTTTTTCCTACCAAGTTGGCATCTCCGTCGGGGACAAGTGAGCCTATTTTTTTATTCTAAATTTAAGAATTACAAAACAAATCAATCGTACATGGAGAAGACATAAAATGATGGATTCAGACCCACAAAATAGTATAAAGCACATCAGTGATTTGGATCCATCGGCTGCAACTCGGGTAATTTTTCAAATGAAGTTTGAGACTTTGGCAAAAACCCTTCGGGAGTAGAACATAAAAATTATGAAGAAGTTATTTGATATATGAAGCTACCTCCCAAACCAAAAATAAGTTCCTACGTCCACAATCTCCGGTGAGAGACTAGGATGAGGAAGAAGATGATGCAAATATATTGACGAATGGATACCGCTATATCACCGATACACGTAAAATCCTTTTGAAAACCATACAAAATATTCTATTATATCAGATGAGACGTCTTCGAAAAAGAGTAGCAAGCATTGAGGCCATGATAAGAAAAACAGAAGTCGGACCCTTGGATCATTGGAAAAAAAAAGGAAAATTACGGATGGAGTAGGTCTTGAATGATCGACATAGCAATGAGAATGGGAAAGAAGACAAAAATATTATGACCCCTAAAAACATCCCAAGATTTACTCAAGTATCAAAGGATGTAGAAGATCAGCAGTCAAAAAATGAACATGGATACGTCTATATACTGCAAGTTATATAATGATGTGGGTAATCATACCAAATACTGATGCACGCGGCATGATAAGATTCAACAATTGGTTGAAGAATGAAAACTTTGAAACTTTGTAAAATAAATAAGTAGACGCTAAAATGAAAAGAAATATTGAGAGGTATTAACTTACAAGAAGGAAAAGAGGCGAGTACGAGCTGGCCAAATAACCAAAAAAAATTACCAATAACGATGTTTTCGACATCTTGCGAGAAAAGAATCTAAACTATGATCCTGAACAACAAGCTATTTTTGTTACCTCTTGGTGATACCTTTACTCGGGAATTTCGAATTTTTGGAGAAAAAACTATATGGACGATTTCGAGGTAAACCACCATGACCAAACTTCACCTCCATTGTTCCAAGTTTTGTAAACAATAATCTTTGATGTATAACAAAAACCTGGATGTACGTGCTACTGATCAACATGGATTTTCGTGGTGTAGAAGCATGATTCGTGATTGATAATGAAAGCACTGCAAATATCTTATATAAGCCACCATATTTTACACTGTTGTTTGGGTACAGTAATTTATCACGTATTGCATGATCGTAATCTTATCATATTTGACACACCTTTCCTTATTTCTTTTGCAATATCGCACTGTATGTTGTCTTACATTCGATTCATACTTTTTGACACCTTTCCTTATTTCTTTTGCAATATCGCACTGTATGTTGTCTTACATTCGATTCATACTTTTTGACACCAAAATAAAATAAAAAGTTTAATTTTATTTAATATGCTGACTTATTATTATTGATTTTTTGTACGTATTTTCTTTCATGATTGATTGATGTTGTTTGCTAGTTTTGTTGTCCGATTTCGTTACTACTGTTCGGTTTACTTACTGTCTTTATAATTTTTCTTTTATCCTCCATTGTAAAACGGTTTGTTTTTTTAAATTTTCATGCAAGACATCAAAATATGTTTTATCATCTATTTGTACGAACAATTTATCTTTTATTACTACCGATTTTTTTTTTTTTAAATCTGACAAACCACAAACTATGAAAGAGAAGAAATATATTATGAGTTTTTGTTAGAGGACGAGGAGAAAGTAAAAAAAAAAAGATACCAACTTAAGTATTGGCTCTAAAACAAAGCAGAATAACCCCGGAGCATCAGCAACACAAGCCGTTAAAAATGAACTCAAATCAACATAGTTAGTTAACTGAAGTGCATATCTTCCTGACTTGCCCAGCTTTCCCTGTAAGGACGCCGATTTTTCCCATCTTGACCATGGAGGTAGCAAAATCAAATTGGAAGGTGGACCAAAATTTACTAGCCTGCAAAACATAGTTTTTGGTCTCAGCATCGTCTAGAAGTGCTGCATCGGACTGGAACAGACCTCGTTTTTGTGCTACAGTAGTGTAATAATGAGTATCGAAAGTTTGGACGCTATTAGGATCCATGGCGAGGGTTGTTGTCCGATCGAGTGGTTTACATTTCTGCTTCAAGATGACAGCGTAGGCAGGGTCGATAGACGGATCGGTGTCGTTTTTGCCGCTGAAATTGTACAAACGGTTGTTGATGGCAGGGCAATGAGATATACCAATAGTGTGACCCCCTAGTAATGGATACAACATAAAAAACCTATAAGGTCCTCGAAATTAAATATACAAGTCCGGCAAAATGTAGAAATGTATAGATGTATCATGTATATATACCTGATAAAACGACCAAATCTTTAGCGTTTAATCCTTTAGCAGCAAACATTGCTTTCAGCTGTGTAATGTTGCCGAATGGAGGAGGCAAGCCATTAGCCTCTGCCATCCTAGAAATGTTTCCATCTCTCCTGCCCAAAGGGACATCCCACCATGGTCCACGGATCTGAAAATTTAATTTATTCGGATTTATTTATTGTAAGTAGATCAAATATTAGACAATGAAATATTTGAGTTTTCAGACTTAAAAACAATAACAATAATTACCACTGAAACTGCTTCTCTAGCAACTAAAGCAAGAACATCGGCACAAGAAACAACACCAGGACATTGTTTTTCTAGTTTAAGTTTTACGGCATCGATAACTTCAAAGCCGCGTAGTGTTAGGTTGGGAACCCCATTTTTCTCAGCATCATTCGTTAGGGAATTCAATAGTACTGAACCGTCGCAACCCTGCGTGACAAAACAATCCGAGTAGGTTAGGATATTGTTATAAGTTCTTCTATTTTGGAGTATTATTAATGCTAGAGTTTCAGCTCTAATATATTTTCAAAATATAGTCTACCTGACCTGACCTGACCTGACTATATACATATATATATATATATCATTTGAAATGTAAATGGTTGTCTTCATATACATTTAGGCTGTACAATTATCTCAAAATCACTGATATATTTATACAACGAAGCATTAGTAATATATTTCCGATTCTTACTCTAACGAAACAATCGTGGAAATGCATCCTGAGCAGCGCAGCAGCAAGACTTGGTGTCCTAGAAACCAATTGGGACGTAGCTTGATGAACGATGGCCGTTACAGTAGGGCATGTTTTGGCATAGTAGTTGAGCGACAAACCAGATGGACTAGGCGGGGTTATTGCCGAAGCAAGAAGAATTGATTGAAGAAAAATAAGTGAAGCAATCATTTTGATTGCCATTTTCACTAGAGAAACTTTGAAATTAAGAACAATTTGTATGTTGGTTTAATTGTTCTTGAGATGAGATACTAAGGTGTGTATCATTTGCATTTTATAGTCCCGAATTTGCTTTTGAAAATGTCATCGACAAACTGTTAACGGCTAGATCATCAATCCTTTTCTTTTGTCTTCTACAAAATGGTCAAACGAAATTAGTTGCCGGCACATCCTTATAACAGTTCATAATTTATATAATAATAAGAAAAATTTACTACTTTTCGGTTGTACTTTTCTGGTTCTATGCTCTTGGATGACTTAATCAGACTTTACATTTGATATGCCATTCTAACGACATAGTTGATTTCACGTTTTATACCCCATACCATATTATAATTCATCACGTGAAATATATATAGAGATTTCTAACAATATTCAAAACTCGGTTGATTAGTCAATATACTAAACTAAATGTTAATATGGACTGGATTATCAATTTGATCCCACTTAGGAAACAGGAAACACGCCACAATCTAACTATGGACAAGCTGTTGGGTTATTTTTAGGTGGGAGTCTAATTATCATATTGGCTAATCCTAGATAAGGGTAACATATAGGATTTAGGTGATTTAGGATCCGTATAAATATAAACTTATACAGTGTTTTGAGCTTTGCTGTTTTGAGATTAAAAACAATTCGAAGTAGAACATTTTGCATTCAATCGGACAGTATTCCGTTGTACGGTCGACTTTGATTTTGGTGAACAGGTTCGTCTATTTGTCCTCTACAATCCGACTGGAGGGATTTTGATTTGGAATCTTCTAAGTATATTTTTGATCAACTTCTTGTAACAGTGTTTTTGGGGATATTTCAGTGAGTTTTTTTTTCCGGTTTACTATCTTGTGAATTGGGGTTGTGTATGAATTAGTCATACTTTGTGTGGTGTATGCTGTAGTTTTTTTAGAATAGTTTTGTACGCCGTCTTCTAATAGTGAATATTTGGTTGGACTCCGAAATCAGCCCCGTGGTTCTTTCTTGATACACTGGGATGGTTTTTCCACTTATGTTCTGTGTTATTTGCGTTAATTTCATACATATTTTTTATTTTCTTTGGGATCATTATATCTAATCATATTTGATACAAGAAGGAATATTCCATTTGTTAGTCTATTTCCTGTCAATGTAGTATCAGAGCAACTGATTGTGTATTTGTCTTGTATCAAATATGAAGGTGAATAAAAGCAGAATGATGACAATGAATGGTTCGAATTATCATATATGGAAATTGAAGATAGAAGATCTTGTTTATGTTAAAGGTTTTCATTTACGAGTGTTCGGTGATGAAAAACCTACCGATAAGTCTTATGCAGAATGGATAACTATTCATCGACGTGTTTGTGTCTTTATTCAGCAATGGGTTGATGATAATGTGTTGAATCATGTTGTAGACAAAACATATGCAAGGAATTTCTGGAGTAAACTTGAGGAGTTATATGCTCGGAAGATAGGAAACAATAAGTTATCCCTTTCTCGCTTATCACATACCCCAAGAATTTTCCGGACCGTACTCTGAAGACGCACTTTTCTGGATTCGACTTTATTTACTTTCACCAGGTTGGCAAAAGTTTCCTGGAGATCGGCCAAGTATAGCTCTTCGTCCATGCTTTTTACCATCATGTCATCGATGTAGACTTCCATGTTTCTTCCAATATGATCAGCAAAAGCCTTGTTTACCAACCTCTGATAAGTAGCCCCAGCATTTTTTAACCCAAATGGCATCACCTTGTAACAATGGAGGCCCCTATCAGTGACAAACGTAGTATGTTCTTGATCTTTCAGATCTACTTGAATCTGATTATACCCTGAGAAGGCATCCATAAAGGACAACAACTTGTTTCTAGATGTGGAGCCCACCAAATGATCAATTCGGGGGACCGGATATAAATCTTTTAGGAAAGCTCTGTTGAGATCTGTGAAATCGATGCACATACGCCACTTACCATTTTTCTTCTTTACCAACACCGGATTGGCTGTCCATAAATGGCATTGAGATTCATTTATGTGCCCCACTTTGGTTAGCCAGTCAACCTCTTGAATTATGACATGAGCGTTTTCCTTAGAAAAAGCTCTCATCTTTTGTACGACAGGTGTTATATCCCTCCGGATGGATAGTTTGTGTGATATGATGTCTGCTGGCACTCCGGCTGCATCAGCATTGCACCAACCAAAGACATGCTGATGGTCTTTCAAAAAATCCAACATTTTACCCTTTAAATCCGATGTTATCTTGGACCCTATCTTGACACTTTTTCCTTCAGCCAGAGAGTGAGTTTCGACTTCTTCAATCGGTATTAAAACACCAGGGGTCTCTCTGGGGTCATCAATTTCACCCTCACCCCGAGGGCCCCTCAAACTGATATACCTCACTGGTCCGGACAACCCCCAACGTTCGAGGGGCCAGTGCTGTTGCATAACACTCTCTTACCACTTTTTGAGTGCTTCGAACAACTCCCACTTGTCCTTGTACAACATATTTCAAACATTGGTGGACTCTTGAAGCCACAACATGCATCCTGGAGGGCCACGATCTCCCCAAAATGCCATTATAACAAGTGGGAAATCCACCATAATAAAAAGTATTCTAACCATCTTTTTAAAAGGGCGCTTGCCCAACAAAACCTCTTCTTCGAACTCCCCGATCATATCTGCTGAGCTTCTAGTGAAACCCACAATTGACCTGTTTGAATGCTGGATTATTGCTGGATTCTTCATCTTTTTTGTAGGAAGTCAAAAGAGAATATTGGCTGAACTTCCGGTCTCCACCAAAATTCATATTATGGCATTTCCCCCAATGGATGCTCCTATGACAACAACATTTTCATGGGGACCAGCAATGTCGCTCAAGTCGTCCTCATCGAAAACAATGAAGGGAAATGGAATTTGTGATTGACAAGAAGTCATGCCTTCTTCCAGTTGGGTAGCTAAAGTATGAACGTGCCTGTTTCTCGAAGAAGCAGTTGGTGCAGTCATGGTGTCTCCCCCAAATATTGTAAGCAACTCAAAAAAGCTGATAAGTCCAGAAACCGTCTTACAACGCTCTGTGGTAACACCCACTTTATTCCGGGTTGGATCAGGGTCTAAATATTCTGACTCCACATGAAACCTTTCGATTATTACCATTGCCTTATCCGGAGCCGATGTACCTGCATTGTTTAGACCAGTCCGATGAGCGTTATCAGGCCTATTTCCAGTTCTTCTTTTAACATAAGCTCCCAATTTTCCTCTTTCAATCAAATTCGGTACTTCTTGCTTCAACGCAATAAAGTCTTCAGTGTTATGGCCAATATCATGGTGATATTGACAGAAACAATTATTACAGCTTTCCCTAGGAGACTGTAATGCAGCCGACCTTCTGAAATTTACTTCGTCTTTTGTTTTGTCATAAATGGTGGCTACGTTTTCTTTCAACCCAGCAAACCACTCCGGTTGAACCCAAGGCCACCGCTTATATCTAGATTGCTGGCTCTAGGCTGGTGCAGCTGGATGGGATTGAGCCTTGGCTCTGTTATGACCCTGTCCGGCTTCCTTGGCCTTGCTCCCGGACTGGTTCTGGTTTTGATTTGGTGCAGCTGGATCAGACCTCACCTGCCCGTGCACTCTGGTTAACTTTGTTTCATCCACATTAATCTGTTTACCAACCTGATTCAGCAAACCGCCACATGTCATGGCCTTTTTCTGGTTACTGAATCAGGCAAGTTTCCAGAAGCCCTGCCTCAAAGAAGTTATTGCTACTTGTTAAAAGCAATCAGCCAATCCATTTTTGGTATTTACAAAACGAATTATGTATTCTTTTAAGGATTCGTTTGGTTCTTGGGCACAATGGATAATTCTGTCTCCATTGCTCTTTACTTCTTTACTTCCAACGAACTGCCTCTAAAAGGCCACCCAATAAGTGTCAAAATTTCTGATGCAGCCATGAGGCAGACTATTGTACCACTTCAAAGCACTCCCCGTAAAAGATTGGGAGAATGCACTTCAACTTATCGTCATCATCAAAATTCATCATAATTTTTTTGAATTGTTCCAAGTGGTTATATGGATCTTTACTACCATCATATTTTTCCATTTTTGTATTGTCAAACCTCTTAGGAAGGTTCCCGGACAGTATCTTGGAGGACAATGGAGATTGTTTCCAATTCCGGCCACGACTAAATACAGTATCTTCGTTGGGAGTTGCAAAGATACCTGGCTCATCATAGAAGGCAAAAGGATCCATTAACAAGTGGTCTATGTGTCTCTAGCCATGACTATGACTGTGAGACGATCCTTTACCCAGATGCCTCTTCAACCTTCCATGCATGTCCCTCTTGCTAGAGTACTTTTTGACCAACTTTTGTTTCTTTTTAGAACGGCCTTCATCGCTGCTGGATTACAAGGATGCTTTAACTCCATCTTCATTTGAAGAGCTACTAGAAGACTCTGAGTCTGAATCTGAGCTCTCCACCGGTTTAGACCGACATGGGTCTTTCATGGGTCATGCTTTCTTGGATTGTCAGTATGATGAGCTGCTGACACCTTAGATTTCTCTTTTGTGCCCATCTCTGCCCTTTTGGCAGCCCTTAGCGCTTCTATTTTAACTTTTAACCAGTCTCGCTCCTCAATCGTATATTCATCATTTTCTCCCACCACTTCTGCTAAAGCTGGTGGCACTTTTTGTTCGTCCGGATTCATCCGAACTGGTTTTTCTTGATGGTTTTGAACGCTAGATTCAGGCACCTTCTCCTCCCACTATGGTCGCCAATTTGGTGAGGATGATTTTGTCAGGAGTTTTGTAATGTTTCAAGGGTATTTAATGTTTGGGTAGTTTTTAGTGAGAGATTTCAGCTGCCTGGTTGTATTAAATGTTTTTTTCTTCTCATTAATGAAAGTGGTTGGGTATTTATACCCTTAATTGTGGGCCTCATGGGTTTTCGGGTCAAACTCATAAAACCGGGTCAACTTTAAAGGCCCATAAGTTTATTAAGCAGGATGATAATTAGCTTAGTCATAAAGTGATTAATTTTTAATACTTTAGTCCTGTTTGGATGGTTTAGTGGGTGGTTTTTGTCCGAAATGCCCCTATCTGGTTTCTACAGCGAGTGGTGAGAAAATCCGGACTCATCCCATGTGATATTGGATGCAGTCCCCCTCTTAACAAGGAAGCTACACCTCATGGATAAAGATAATATTGATGTGGCTCGACGGGCAGGTAATCCAGTTAAAATAACTTCAGGTGACGCTCGAATGGAGGGTCAACCGAGCAGAGCGGCTGCTAAATGACGAAGAAGAGAGGCCGAAAAACAAATTCCTAATCAGATAGCCCGAAGAATGGAACACTTTGTCAAAACTTTAACTATCCCTTAGTAGAGGAGCTCCCACCATCAAATGTTGTAATGTCGCCTCCATCGATTTTGATGTTTGAACAACTCAATGGATCCTGAAGCTTCCCTTCTATGACAATATTCCTATGAGTGAGATACTATAGAGGAAAGTGGAGCTGTTGATCGAGGTATTGTGTGTTATAGTTTTGAGTTTTGTTATGTGAAAATAATCGTTATACTAACCTTTTTGTGAACGTAGTGTACCACAACTCTGTGGTATTATTATACCGATGACGATCTTTCCGTTTCATGAATTGAATAAATTCCCCATTATCTATCAACCTATGGATATCTTTTTTGAGCTTCCAGTACTCATCAATTAGGTGACCACGGTTATTGTGATACGGGAAAAAGTACTTGTTGGACCTTTTAAAGCCTCGGGCGCTCATCACCCGCGGAGGCAGATATCCTGTTCTCCCTTCGTCCAATCATAGATGATTGAGATGGCCTCGTTCAACGGTGTAAATCCTTGGATATATTTTAGGATGTATAGTTCGTCGAAAGGTATTCTTACGAGGCATATCATCTGTCTTCTTTTAGACGGATTGCTCTTCATCTGCCCTGCTCGTTCAAGTTGCTCATCCTTTGTTTATTTACTCGGTAAAGATCGAAACATTTATTTATTGTTGACTCCTGCAAGGTTTGGCTGGCGAGGCATCTGTTTAACCGAGCTCCATTATGTAGTACGAGCTATGATCGTCCGTTGTGCCCTCAGATGACTTGCTCACTTTTTTTTCTCCTTGGCTAGCACTCAGCGATATAGCTCTGCTCTATATTATTTATCCATTGAGCCATGCGTAGTCTTGGTTCATCGTCTGCTCATATAATCACCAGCTCGGTTTGGGGTTATTTATATATTCTTACCGTTCCCCTCTGCTCGGATATTCTAGATGATGGGAATTCCCTCATTAATGACCAATTGATATGTATGTAAAAAACATTAATGTGTTACACTATTCTTTATATAAATAAGCACAATTTGAGAAAAAAGATATACATTATTAACATATTTGTTTCCTACCAAATTGGCAACTGTATTAGGGACGAGTGAACCTCAATTTTTTTTATTCTGAATTTAATAATTAAAAAATAAATAAATCATACATGGAGAAGATAAAATATGATGGATTCATACCCACAAAATAGTATCAAGCACATCGGCGATTTGGATCCATCGGATGCTACTCAGGTAATTTTTCAAATGAACTTTGAGACTTTTGAAAAAAACCCTTCGAGATTAGAACATAAAGATTATAAATATGTTCTTTGAGTCTATGAAGCTACCTCCCAAGCCAAAAATAAATTCCTAAGTCCACAGTCTCTAGAAGGAGACTAGGAAAAGGAAAAAGATGATACAGATATTTCGACGAACGAATATCGCTAAATCACAAATAGGCGTAAAATACTTTTGAAAACCATACAAAATATACTATTATATCACATGAGACGTGTTCGAAAAAGAGTAGTAAGTATTTAGGCCGCCATAAGAAAAACAGAAGTCGGACCCCTGGATCATTGGAAAACAAATGGAAAATTATGGGATGAGGAGGTCTCGAATGATCGACATAACGATGAAAATAGGAAAAAAGACAAAAATACTACAACCCCCCAAAACATCCCTCCTCCAGGAGTTGCTCAGAAATAGCAGCAGTACCAACAATTCCCCCTCATCGTGCGACACGTTTACCTCATTCGTTAATAAGGAAAGATACCAAGAGGCCTATGTAACGAAACTATGAGCTAAATCTGGAAACATCGAATACTCGAAACGTCTTCCTTAGCTAATCACAATAGAAATTTCTATTATGCTTACTATGAATTTTCACAGGATAAGTTCCCCATAGAGCCAGAAATAAAGCAATAATTAATGTCACTATATTTCAACACTCACACAATTGATAAGTTCGCATATAAAGATGATCGAGACCATCATGTAAAAACTTTACAGTATGCAATACTTAGATATCCCGACGTGGATAATAGTTTTAAATTTAAAGGCTTTGTTATGAAATAAAAGAGTTTCGCTCTCATATGGTTTAATAGATTTACCATAAGCAACATCACAAAAATTCCACAATTATTGTATGTGTTCAAAATCCATCAAAGGTGATACATGTTACATTATCCAATGCAAGCAGATACCAAACGAGAGCTTGTGAGAATACACAGATTGGTTTTTGGAGATTAAAGGCAAGTGTTTGATTATACACATAATATAGTTTTCCTTGCGTACCGATATGAAATCCTAAGAGGGCCCTAATCCATATATATTTTGAAAAACAGGACTCATATCATTGGTGATTTGTTAGCACCTGTTGAGCATTATATGAAATTGGTTGAAATAAAAGGGGTATAAAAGAAGGAGACACAATTCCAATAATTGCTTATCCAAAAAGCCAGTCAGAGCAAGTAAACTCACGTATGTATGCTGTAAATTCAACTCTAAATCTATAAGAAATATTAATGAGTAAGACTTTTGAAGGTAAGCTAATCAAATGAAGGGCGGAGGAATAAAATCAACTACATGAACAATAATAATAACAGATACAACATCTGCGACAATGATGAAAGATCTGAACACTCTGTATAGGTTTTGTTTACCGAGTTATTTGAGATTTTAGTCCCTATATATTAAAAAGCCCAAGATTTACTCCGGTATCAAAGGATGTAGAGGATCATCAGTGTAAAAATGAACATGGATACGTCTATATACTGCAAGTTATATAATGATGTCAGTAATCATACAAAATATTGATACACACTGGACGATAAGATTCAAAAGTTGGTTAAAGAAGGAAAACTTCGAAAGTTTGTAAGATAAATTGGTAGACGACAAAATAAAAACAAATTTTAAGGGATATTCTCTTACAAGAAGGAAAAGACGCGAGTCGGAGAGGGCCAAATAGCCAAGGGAAATTACCAATAACAATGTGTTTGACATCTTGCGAGAAGAGTATCTAGACTATGATCCTGACCAGCATGCTATTTTTGTTATCGTTGGGCGATACCTTTTCTCATGAATTTCAAATTTCTCGAGAAAAAAGTATGTTAACGATTTCGAGGTAAACAACCATAACCAAACTTCATCTCAATTGTATTAGCTACTCAACCAGGTTCTAACATTTTTAAACAATAATCTTTGATGTATAACAAAAAACCAGAAGGACATGGTACTGATCAACATGAATCTTCCAGGTGTAGAAGCATGATTCTTGATTGATAATGGAAGCTCCGCAAATATCTTATACACGAGAAGGTAAAAAAAATACGGGGAGTCCCATAATTGATCCATTGCAAAAGGGTTTTGATTGGATTTACTGGAGAGTATGCACAACTGGTTGAATAATTGACCTTGATGTTATCTTAGGAAGGCAACCGTTTATATAACAGACGTTTCTAATTCACAATAGTGGAAACTGTATGTGTAAAATGTGATTATATTGTGAATCATAGGTGGATCTCATGCATGCGATCGTCTCTATCGTACACCATTAAAGTAATCTGTTAATGGAAAATGTATAAGTTATCCACGCAAACAATACATTCGCGAGAGAGTTTTATGTAGCAAGTTTGGCCTACAAACTAAACCTATGTTGAATAGAAATTAATGAAGCCGATTGTCCTAGATGATATGGACGATCGGTGGGAGGATCCCATGTTATAAAGATGAAAAAGAGATTGAGCACGTTGAAATGGAGGGATAAATAATTTTGAGGCCTGGAAAGAGCATTCCAATGGTTTTAAGTTATATACTTCTTATACTATTTCAGAATAACCTTGATCTATTTTCTAGGATGCCCAAGATTTCACAGGGTTTCTAACCAAAGTAATCAGCCACAAATTAATAGTCAAATCCGAACTTTTGGTCGATCAAGTAAAAAAGACGGATCTATTCCCTCGAATCACCATAAGAATTTATCAAGGAATTATATAAATTGAATACTATTGGCCACAATAGGGAGGCTCACTACAAAATATAAATAGTTAATTTGGTGTTGGTAAAAAAAATAACAACTAGATAATATGTTTCGACTTCACCGACCAAAAAAATCTTGCTCGAATGACTCATTCCTATTGCCACATATCGAATAACTAGTGGATACTACTTTGTAAAAGTTGATCGTTGTCCAATATAGACACATACTTTGGCTACAATCGAATCCAGATTCATGAGGATGGCAATGACCTTACCACGTTCGTGACGGAAAAGAGACTCCATTGTTAAAAGGTCATGTCTTTCACCATGAAGAATGTAGGGTCTATTAATAATTTTTTAATAAATAAAATATTTGTAGCTTAGTTGGATGTGCACTTGCAGCGTTAGATCATGAATATTCTTATACTAAACTTTATGTGAAAGACGGATTAAATTTGCAGCGTCCCACCGAACGCCATTGGTAATGGTCCGACGAGATCGATTCCTCATCGGTCGAAAGGTAAGCCTTCAGATATGGATTCTAAAGGGGCCGCGGGAATGTTGATCGCATTCGCGAATCTTTGGCATGTGTCGCATGTCTTCACTATCTGTTGTGCATCAGTCGTAATCGTTGGCCAATAAAACCCATCGAGGAAGATTCTCCTGATCAACGCCTTGTAACCACAATGAGCCGCACCCTCTCCGTCGTGTAGTTCTGATACAATTATCTGTGACTCCTTTACTCCCAAACACCGCAGTAAAGGCTTGCTAAATGATTTTTGTATAAAATGCCGCCCAATAAGGTGTAGCCTCGGGATTTATTTCAAACTTTTCCAGCTGCTAGACTATCGTCTGGTAGATGTCCTTCGGCCAGGAAGGCAATAATATCCCTTCGCCAATCCGAGATAGTTACCGATGACACTTGACAGGCCATTTCTGGTCGGTTATCCAGCTTTTTCCTCCGTATGATCGATGGGTTTTCTTGCTCGGTCACCTAGGGGTAATTGTTGGTACATGAAGCCAACGCTAGCGAATCGTCTATCATATTTTCGGGCCTCGAGACGTGCTCATATCTTATCTTGGCGAAAGATGCGGCTAAAACTTGTAGCACCGCTAAGTACTGAACCAGATGCTCTTTCCTAGCTTCCGATGTTCCCGAGGCCTGGTTGATCACAAGCTGAGAATCACTGATGAGGCGCACATGTGTAGCTCCACATACCTGCGCCAGTCGCAAACCGGCCAGGGAGGCCTCGTATACGGCTTCATTGTTCGAGGTTTGAAAACCAAATCAGCTTGCCTGATGCATACTTATGCCCATCAGTGTAACTATCTGTATTCCTGGGCCGCACCCGTTGACGTTAGAACCGCCATCGCTTCGGATAATCCACTCATCTGGTTTGGTTGATTCATGCGAGGGGTCTTGGTGCGGTTGATCAGAATGGAATTCCATTGTAAAATCAGCCAGGGGTTGGCCTTTGATGGAATTCCACTATAAAATCAACCGACCATTTGGACATTCTTCCCGACATGTCTGGTCGCTGAAGTACGTACTTGAGTGGAAACGCGGTTCATACGATAATGGGGTGTGCCTGAAAATATGGTCGTATTTTTCTCGCCGCGGTCACCAGAGCTAGAGCCATTTTTTCCAATTTTAAGTACCGCTTCTCCACGTCAAGTAAGCTTTTTCTTACGAAGTATACCGCTTTAGGGACCGCTCCTGATTCGCTGATCAGGGCCGCATTGACTGCAAAATCCGAAACCGCTATGTAAAGAAAAAGAGTTTCTCCTGTCAGAGGTTTTGTCAACAGGTTCAGGGAAGATATATAAGCTTTGATCCCTGAAAAAGCTGCATCGCATGCCGGCGTCCAAGCGAAATTCTTGGCGTTTCTCAGAACGTGAAAAAACGGAGTGCACTTGTCGGATAAACGAGAGATAAACCGATTCAGGGCCGCGAGATGCCCGGTTAATATTTGGGCTTCTTTGATATTTTTAGGTGGTGTCATATCGATAAGAGCCTGTAGTTGAAGAGGGTCTGCCTCGATTCCTTTTTTGCTGAAAAAAATCCCAGAAACTTGCCCGACCTTACCCCAAAGGAACATTTCTCAAGGTTTAGTTTGAGATTTATGCCCCTTAGATTGTCAAAGGTTTCCCTTAAATCGGCAAGATGGTCTTCGTCTGTGCCTCTTTTTACCAAAATGTCGTCGATCTAGACTTCCATATTTCTCTCTATTTGGGAGTCGAAGGTCTTGTTTACTAGCCTCTGATAGGTTGCTACAACGTTTTTTTAACCCAAACGGCGTTACCTTATAGCAATACAAGCCCCGACCTATAATAAACGTCGTGCTTTCTTGATCCGCTGGGTGCAATTTGATTTGGTTATAGCCTGCGTATGCGTCCATAAAGGAGAGTAACCGGTTACCAGATATCGAATATGATGAGTCCGAATGTTGCTACCACTCCGGACAAGGACATTTCGGACTGAGATCACTGGACCGGGCGGGGCAGTTCGAACAACTTGGCTCATTGAACTGTTCGAACTATGACTAAAGTACTTAAAAACCTAAACACTTCTTGACTAAGCTGCTTGCTCTCCTACTAAGAGCTTATGGGTCTTTGAACATGACCCAGGTCCATTAAACATGACCCGAAAACCCATAAAACCCAAATGTAAGGGTATAAATACCCAACCACCTGCATTAAATGTGCGTAATGAAAATTAACTACAATTAGGCTGCTTAATTCTCCCTCTACTCTCTACTCAAAATATTAAACACCCATAAACTTCCACAAAACTCTCAACAGATTACGAATTTACCCTCAGACGAAAATTAACCTCACCAAATTGGCGACCATAGTGGGAGCACGAAGGTGCCTGAATCAAGCATTCGAAACCAGAAAAGTCAGTCCGAATGAATCCGGACGCCCCGGAAGTGCCACCAGCTTTGCTCGAAGTGGTGGGTGAAAACGATGAATACACTATCAATTCTGTCCAGAAACCTCCCTAAGAGGTTTGATAGCACCAAAATGGAAAATTACGATGGGAGCAATTTAAAAACTTTATGATGAACTTTGATGATGATGATGACAAGCTACTTTGTAGAGCATTCTCCCAATCGTTTATGAGGAGTACTCTAAAATGGTATAACAGCCTACCACAAGGCTGTATCAAAAATTTCGATACTTTTTGGGTGGCCTTTCGAAGGCAGTTCGTTGGGAGTAAAGAATTAAAGGGCAATGGAGACACAATAATCCATTGTGCCCAAGAACCGAACGAATCATTGAAAGAATACATAAGTCGTTTTGTGAACACCAAGAATGGGTTGGCTGATTGCTTCGAGCAAGTTGCAATAGCATCTATGAGACAGGGCTTAAACCCTGGGAATTTGGCTGATTCGGTGACCAGAAAGAAAGCCATGACTTGGGGAGGGTTGTTGAATCTGGTTGGAAAGCAGATTAACGTTGACGAAACAAAGAAAACTAGGGTACACAGACAGGTGAGATCTACCCCGGTGGCACCAAACCCCAATCAGAATCAGTCTAGGAACAAGGCAAAGAAGACCGGACAGGGGCATGGCAGGGCTAAAGCTCAACCTCAGCAAACTGCACCTGCTCAGAGTCAGCAATCCAGAAATAAGAGAGGGCCTTGGTTTCAACCGGAATGGTTTGAAGAATTGAAAGAAAGGGTGGCCACCATTTATGATAAAACAAAGGAAGAGGTGCACTATAGAAGACCGACCACACTACAATCTCCTATAGAACATCGCAATAACTCTTTCTGCCAATATCACAATGATATTGGCCATGCCACCGATGGTTGTATAGCTTTGAAACAAGAAGTTCAGAACTTGATTGAAAGGGGAAAGTTGGGTGCTTATGTCAAAAGAAGAGGAGGCAACAAGCCTGAAAATACTCACCGGGTTGGTCCAAGTAATACTGCTCTAGAGGGAGCCATGGTTATAATCGAAAGGTTTGATGTGGAATCTGAATACTTGGATCCTGATCCAACTCGAAATAGAGTGGGTGCAATTGAGGAATATTCTAGAACGGTCTCCGGGCTCATCAAGTTTTTTGAGTCACTTACAATTTTCGGAGGAGATACTATGACAGATCCTACTGCTTCTTCAAGGAAGAGGCACGTTCATAATTTAGCTACCCATCTAGAAGGAGGAATGACCTCCTATCAATCGCAAATTCCGTTCCCCTTCATTGTTTTTTATGAAGATGACTTAAGAGATATAGCTCGCCCTCATGAAGATGCCGTTGTCATAGGAGCATCTATTGGGGGAAATGACATAAGACGAATCTTAGTGGATACTGGAAGCTCAGCCAATATCCTTTTCTTAACCACTTACAAGAGAATGAAGAATCCAGCTGTAATTCAGAGTTCGGACAGATCAATTGTGGGCTTTACTGGCAGCTCAGCAGATGTGATTGGGGAGTTCGAAGAAGAAGTTTTGTTGGGAAAGGGCCCTTTCAAGAAGGTGGTTAGGATACTTTTTATTGTGGTAGATTGTCCCACTTGCTATAATGATATTCTAGGGAGGTCTTGGCTCTCTAAGATGCATGCAGTGGCTTTGACAGTCCACCAATGTTTGAAATATGTTGTTCAGGGACAGGTGGGAGTTGTCTGAAGCAGTCAGAAAGTTGCAAGAGAATGTTATGCTATAGCCTTGGCTCCCCGGACGTTGGGGCAGTTTGTATCAACGAGCAATAGCAATTTGAGGGGCTTTCTAGGGGTAAGGGTGAAATTGATGACCCCAGAGAGACCCCTAGAGTATTAATACCAGTCGAAGAGGTAGAAACACATTGTTTAGAAGAAGGGAAGAGTGTTAAGATAGGGTCCAAGATGCCACCCGATCTGAAAAGTGAGATACTAAAGTTTTTGAAAAGCCATCAGCATGCTTTTGCTTGGTGCAATGGTGACATTACCGGGGTTCCAGCAGATGTGATATCACATCATCTGTCTGTCTGGAAAGACATAGCACCAGTGGTTCAAAAGAGAAGGGATTTTTCCAAAGAAAAGGCTGATATTATTGTGCAAGAAGTTGATAGGCTCACAAAGATGGGGCATATCAAGGAATCACAATATCCTTTGTGGACTACCAATCCGGTCTTGGTGAAAAATAAAAATGGCAAGTGGCGTATGTGCATTGACTTCACAGACCTCAATAGGGCTTGCCCAAAAGATTTGTATCCAGTTCTCCGGATTGACCAGCTAGTAGACTCCACCTCGGGGAATAAGCTGCTATCCTTTATGAATGCTTTCTCCGAATACAACCAGATCCAAGTAGATCTGAAGGATCAAGAGCATACCACATTTGTCACTGACAGGGGTCTTCATTGCTACAAGGTAATACGGTTTGGGTTAAAAAATGCTGGGGCTACTTATCAGAGATTGGTGAACAAAGCCTTTGCTGATCAGATTGGACGGAATATGGAAGTATACATCGATGACATGATGGTGAAAAGTGTGGATGAGCAATGGCACTTGGCTGACCTCCAAGAAACTTTTACCAACTTGGTAAAAGTGAGTTTGAAGTTAAATCCAGAAAATGTGTATTCGGAGTGCAATCCGGGAAGTTCCTAGGTTATACAATAAGTGAGAAAGGGATACAGCCCCATCCGAACCAACTTAATGCTCTATTTCAAATGGAGCCTCCTCGGAATATTAAAGAAGTACAACGATTAACGGGGAGGTTAGCTTCTTTAAACAGATTTATCTCAAGGTCTTCGGACAGATGCGAAGGGATTTGACTGGACCTCACAGTGTGATGACGCTTTCAATGAATTCAAGAAGCATATGTCCTCTCCCAAAACCTTATTTAAACCTGTTAATGGAGAGACACTCTTCGTATATTTGGCAGTTTCAAGTTGTGCCATCAGTGCTGTGTTAGTGAGAGAGGTGGATAATTACCCCCATCCAGTGTACTACATCAGCAAAAGCTTGATAGATGCAGAAAGGCGTTATTTGAAACTTGAAAAATTAGCATTGGCCCTCGTGATAGCTGCAAGAAAGATGAGGCCTTATTTCCAGGCTCATCCTGTTATCCTCCGAACATCTTTTCCTTTAAAGAATGTTCTCCAAAAGGCAGACATTTCAAGTAGGATGACTAAGTGGTCGATAGAATTGGGGGATTTCGATATAGATTTTTCTCCCCGAACAGCAGTCAAAGCCCAAGCTGTGGCTAATTTTTTAGTTGAATTCCACTCTAATAGAGATTCGGAGAAGACTACTGAGATGAAAGAGAAAAAGGTATGGGTCGTCCGGACGGATGGTGGATCCAGCACTATGGGATGTGGTGCAGGGGTGTGCTTGACTTCTCCATATGGTGACAAAATGTACCAGGCTATATGTTTTGCTTTCAGTGCTTCCAATAATGAGTCCGAGTACGAGACACCTATAGCTGGTTTGAAGTTAGCTTTTATTTGTGGGGCTAAGAGGGTCAAGCTATTGAGTCACTCCCAGCTTCTTATCCATCATGCCCAAGGTCAATCTGAGGCTAAAAAGGAGCAGCTAGTGAAGTATTTACTTCTTCTTAAAAATGAAGCACTCAAATTTAAAAGCATCATTTATGAACATATACCCCGGACATAAAATGAGTTTGCAGATTCATTGGCAACCATAGCGTACACAAAGTCGTATCCATGGATCCATGTGTTGGAGAGCCCCTCCATTCAACTTAATATAGGTAAAGAATTAGAAATTTTTGAAGTACAGGTGAAACAACCTCAGGATTGGAGATTTCCTCTCCTGCAATACCTCTCCGAAGGCATCGTGCCTCCGGATAAATCACTAGCAAGGAAACTAAAACACAAAGCTCGTGGTTTTATCATACTGAGAGACATTCTGTATAAAAAGTCCTACAATAAACATCTTCTACGCTGTTTGGGGGATGATGAATCTCAAGTAGTCCTCTCTGAATTGCATGATGGCGAGGGATCAACTCATTGTGGATTCAGGGCTCTAACAAGGAGAGTTTTACTGGCTGGCTACTATTGGCCATCTATCATGCAGGATGTTAAAGAGCTGGTAAGAAGGTGTGACCCATGCTAGAGATACAGCAATGAAATTCATGTCCCAACAATTCCTTTAAAGTCAATTTCTGAGCCTATACCTTTTGCTCGATCGGGGTTGAATTTAGTGGGGCCTCTCCCTATGGCGTCCGGAGGGAGCAAAAATATAATTGTTGCAATCGATTACTTTTTGAAGTGGATTAAAGCAGCCCCTCTGATAGGAACAACATCGAAAGCCGTTATAAAATTCATTTTATCTAAGATTTGTTGCAGATTTGGTGTTCCACAAAAGATAACGACAGATAATGGGCCACACTTCGACAATAGGGAAATAGAGAGTTTCTGTGCCTCAAGGGGTATACAACATTGTTTTTCTTCACCTTTCCACCCACAAGAAAATGGTCAGGTTGAAGTGGCTAACAGAACTATACTGTCTGGTTTAAAGAAGAATTTGGAAGGGGCTGCTGGGAAGTGGCCTAGCTATTTACAAGAAGTTTTGTGGGCCTACCGGACAACACCTGGGGCTGCAACACAGGAGTCACCCTTTGCTTTGGTCCATGGGATGGATGCAATAGCTCCCATAGAAGCAAATCTCCCATCATTTCGTGTTCACAACTTCTCCGAATGCGCTAACGAAGTGGCAATCAGAAGTCAGCTCGACCTAGTAGAAGAAAGACGAGTTAAAGCTCACCTTAGAGCTGCACACTATGAGGGTTTGATGAGAAGCAGATTTGCTTCTAGAGTTAAAAGAAGAGATTTCCAGCCGGGGGACAAGGTATTGAGGAAAGTTTTCTTACACACTAAAGAGAAGTTGCTCGGCAAATTGGCCCCGACTTGGGAAAGACCTTATATGGTTGTTGAAAGGCTTAAACCTGGAACATATTGGCTAGAAGACAAGGATGGAAGAGTTCTGACCCACCCTTGGAATATCGAACATCTCCGGATGTACTTGGAGTAGCATTTGTGTAAATATTTACTTGTTTAAACATCCATGTAAATATTTGGGGGCATACTCTTTCCTACCCTGGTGGCGCGGGGAGGTTTTAATGAGGTGTCCGGGTTTTTAATGAAATTTGATGCCTTCTTAAAAATTTTCCGAAGTATTCTTACTTTGTCTTTTGTCACACCATCCGGATTGAAATAAAAGAGTGATGACCACTTAAACATGGAGAATTTAAACACTCTCACTATTAAATAACTAAGGGCTATTTAAACACTAGCCACCAAAATTGAAACAGACTATGAAAGAATGTGAGAATTGTACAAAATAAGGATATTCATTAAAATAACTTAAGTGCCTTGGCCTTCCAAGGACTTTCAAATTGTCAAGCAGAGTAAAAGATATATCAGGTCAAGATACCGGACACACTTACAAAAAAAGTTCCTTGGCCTTCCAAGGACTTTAGTTCAGATAATATGAAAAGTAAAAAAATTCGTAATTTAAGAATGAGCCTTTGAAGATGGCTCGGCTTCATTCATCTTCTTCTTCTCATTGGGGTCATCTTTCTCTTCGTTTGGGCTCTCTCCGGTGTTCTCTTCGTCATCAGATGAGGATGCACTAGTGAAGCCAAACCTGTCGCCTTCGGCCATTGTATGATATGGGAGGTCTTCAGGCTCTACGTGAAGCCATAAATCCTCCAGGTTCCTCTTTGGGAACTTCTCATGAAAGAGCAGGACCATGTCCGATCTCACCTTGGCATACATTTGCTCTTGAGTGTCTATCACGTTGTTGCATAAGCATCGATCTTGGCCTGGATTTTGGCCTCCTGCTCCCTTAGCAGACCAGTCTCTCCCTGCAGCTTGGGACACTGCATTTTCAAGAGCAATCTTGTCACTGGTCAAGTTGTGGATAACTTGATCTTTGGCATTGGTCTCCTCTTTTGAAGAGTTGAGGTCTTTCTCTAGCCCGGACAACTTATCCCGGAGCTCCCTGATAGTATCTTCTAGAGTGGAAACTTTTGTGGTACTCACGTTTTGGCTTTTCTTCAGGTCTTCGTTTTCTCCCTTTAGAATGACAGCATTTGAAGTTGCAGTAAGAAGGTCATCGGACAGACTCTCTTTGTCAGACTTGAGGTCTTTGATAAGATCTGCCTGACTTCGAACTTGTTTCTCCAACGCAAGCACCGGGTGAACATTGCTTAATAAAGAGTGAGCTATAACATCCCTTTCACTTGAAACAGTAAAGGTCTTACCATTAAAAGTGACGGTGTTTGAAGTCCTCGAAGGGAGATAAGGCCCAAAAAAATCATCTCTGGGGAGATTGATAAAGTACTCACCCAGCCCACCAAGACCAATGATGTTTACCCCATCAATGGTAAGACCTCCCCCTTCGACCTCATCGGCTTGAAAGTCACCAGGTATCTCCTCTGCTTGTGTTGGGTCAGTGGGGTCAACTTGGGGGAGAGGCTCCGGAGGTCGGAGAGAAAGTTCATCACCCTTAGAGGTTTTTTTCTTCTTGGCCTCCCTGTCTTTGCTTTCATCTCCCCGTTTACGGTCTCTTTTGGAAGCCCTTGGAGGATTTGGGGAATGAACTTCTTGCCTAACACTCTCCTGCTCTACCACTTCCAAAAGAGCAGCATCAATCTGGCTTGGAGCTGGCCCCTCCGGATTTGTTAAAGCAACTTCCTCCACCTTGGCAGGGTCCGCTCCACCTACCACTTTCTTTCCTTTCTTGTTTTTGCCTTTCATTTTGCTCGGGGCCTTGGCCCGGCCTGGCAAGTAAAGTGTTTCATCCGGTTCGTGTGTTCTTTTGAGCACTACATCCGGAGGGGGTTGAGTGGTGAACTCTTCCCAAGTTAAATCCCTTCGGCCGGTAGTATTCCAGAGGTGGGGTCTTGCTAAGTTGCCCCCCGTGAAGGCATCGTGGATCCGGTTTCCCCACCGTTCAGCAGCCCAAGCATTGATCTTGGTGCAAGTATTATGCCCGGACTTTAGATAGTCATTGAAGTCCTTGGGCAATACTGCTAAGAAGAAGAAAAGGTCAATAAGTTTAAACAAATGTGATAAAAGAAGAAATAAAAATATGAAGTAGGAGACTTACGATCACTTCTCCATCTGCTGGTGAGGAGACTTGGGTTGACTCCAGCCTTAATCTTCTTCCCGTTCTCCCAAGCACCACTCACAAACAATAATTGAGTCCTCCAATTCCTCTCCGACTCTAGCAGGTCATCAACAGCTTTGAAGTTATCCCCCATATTGAAGTGGTAGAAGGGAAACTCCTCCATTGGTAGAGGAATCCAGGAGAGCCTAGAAGCCATAATGCAAGCCATGAGGGTGTACCAAGCATTGGGGCTCAGCTGGCTCAGACAGAGCTTTATCAGATGAAAGTATCTAATAATTTCTGGGTCCAAAGGGAATCTGAGCCCCCAATTAAACAGCTCCGTGAAGATGACTATCTCGCTCAATTTGTAGTCCATGGGAGTTTCGGGGTTTATAGGGATTCTTATCTTCACGTTCTTCAGAATTCCCCACTTCGTATAGTTAATCTTTTGCAGGGAAAGGAGGTACTTGACATTGACCTTGTGAAAACAAGGCCCCACCCTTCCTTCAAGACACTCCGGCAGATCCGGATGCCTCAAGCACAACTTTTCCTTGCCTTTATCTTTTTGGGCAGCAACAGCACTACTAGTCTGTCCGGAAGGCTCAGACTCGAATGGAGCCTCTTCGATAGAGTCCGCCATTACTTCCTCCATGATTGATGAGCGGTTTTCAGTAGCAGTGGTAAGGGGAAGGTTTAGATTTGGCTCAGCATGGCTTCCGGACTGCTGAGTTTCAGTATTTTCTTGGTTGCTGGCCTCCGGTTGGGGCTCTGGTGCAGATGTTTCCTTCCGGGGACTTGAGCTAGTGCCCTCTGGACCGGACAGACTGTCCTTGGGAGCTCTGATGGGAACTTCTGACCCAGTACTTCTGTCCTTGGCACCCGATTTCGAAGGGGTGCCCTTAGAAGCTTGACCCTTGACCAGCCGGCCTTTTCTTCGGCAACTAATTTTTGAGGAGAGGTTTCAGCGTCTGACCCCATAGCTAAGAAGGGGGAGGGTTTTTTTAAAGCTGGTAACAGTTACACCTGGCTCAACAACAGGTTCCGATTCTTGAACCGAAGAACCTGAGATAATGGGTGGGAGATTGGTTTGAAATAACCTTTTCGGTTTGATGCCTTTTGAAGAAGAAGAAGAACCTTGGTCTGACTCTGTGGCTGCAGTCACTGGTTTGTCAATGGGGAGGTGGGTAAGCCTACTGCAATGCGCCTTTCCCTTTCAACCTTTTGTGCCTTTTCTAGTTCAGAGAGGTTGAGCCACCCGCCTTTGATCAAAACGTTCCGAGCTGTGAACATAAACAAACTGGGTGAAAATTTGTTTTAGAGAGAAAAAGCTTTGGGAATTTGCAGAGTAAAAATAAGAGTGATGGTGAAACAGTAGAAAGTATTCAATTTATAGTAAATCTGAAAAAGGAGTTTGATTCCTAGGAGAATTCGAAAAGATGGGTAATCATTAAAAGACGGCGCTGATGTCACCCTCTTTAATGAGGTGGTTGCTTTTCGAAGAAGGTGGGTGCGAGATTCAAGGTGAAAAAACGTCTGAAGAAACCAACCAAAAAGTGACACGTGTCCCATAAACTCTGGCAAAAAACTATTTGGATTCACAAAGCTTTATCAGTTCGGATAGAGCCATGACACAAGTCAGCAGACCTGTCCGGATTGAAACTGCCCTTGACATCGGACTATTTTTCAGGTTTTTGGCAAAGGTACTTGAGCAAACACCTAAAAAAGGGGCTCATGATGAGTCCGAATGTTGCTACCACTCCGGACGAGGACATTTCAGACTGAGATCACTGGACCGGACAGGGCAGTTCGAACAACTTGGCTCATTGAACTGTTCGAACTATGACTAAAGTACTTAAAAACCTAAACACTTTTTGACTAAGCTGCTTGCTCTCCTACTAAGAGCTTATGGGTCTTTGAACATGGCACGGGTCCATTAAACATGATCCGAAAACCCATAAAGCCCAAATGTAAGGGTATAAATACCCAAAAACCTGTATTAAATGTGGGTAATGAAAATTAACTACAACCAGGCTGCTTAATTCTCCCTCTACTCTCTACTCAAAATATTAAACACCCATAAACTTCCACAAAACTCTGAACAGATTACGAATTTACCCTCAGATGAAAATTAACCTCACCAGAATCCACCAACTGGTCGATCCTCGACATTGGGAAGGGATCCTTCGGGCATGCTTGGTTAAGGTCGGTGAAGTCCACGCACATCCTCCATTTCCCGTTCTTCTTTTTGACCAGGACAGGATTGGATGTCCAGTGTGGGGTAATTTGATTCTTTGATGTGCCCGACGCTCAGCATTCATTCGACTTCTTTCATGATAATCTCTGCTTTTTCTGGAGAAAAATCCCGCCACTTTTGCGAAATGGGTCTGACATTCTTGTTGATGGTTAGCTTGTGGATCATATGGTCTTATGAGACTCCGGTCACATCCTTCGAACACCACGCGAATAAGTCCAAATTTTCCTATAGCAATAACGTTAACTGTTTCTTGAAGATTGAGGATTATTGGATTCTGATCCGTAAAACTTTCCCTTCGGTAAACTGGTGTTTTTCGCACTCCTCGTCGGTAGTTAAAAAACTGGGAGCTTCTCTAGGATCATCGACGGGCAATGACCTTAAGGGAAGCCCCATTAATTGCTAGTCTCGCGCTTGCTCCACCTCCAAAAATAGTTAATGATTCGAAAAATAAACAAAGGTTTCTTACACTCCTGTTATTCTCCACAACCTCCTCCTCGATGACCCCGACGATGTTACGATTGACATCTGGATCTAGATACTCGATGGAGACATCAAAAGGATCGGTCACTTCAGAAATTGTCATGGTTGCCTCAGACTTTGGTATCGTTACAATTTCTTTCGATGCAGTACCCTGCTACGATTTATTTTTTACGTACTCAAGAAGGTTCTCGTGCTCTATCATCATCTGTATCTCTTTCTCGAGGGCAATGCAATCCTTGGTATCGTGTCCCACATCTTCGTGGTAGCGACAATACCGGTTGTTCCTCGGCTTCCGAGGTGTCGGTATGGGGAAAGGCCTTCGGTACATCTCACTTTTCTTGGTTTTCTCATAAATAGAGGAGATGCATTCTGCGAGGTCAACGAAGTAAGTGGGTCGGATCCAATTATTAGATATGGGTCGCGAGACCATTTGGCTCGTCGACGTCGCTTTTTGGCTATGGGGAGCCAGGGGCTTGACTGGAAAGGATTGGGTCGGCGGAATTGTACTGACTGGCTGGACCTGCTGAGCATAGCCAGACTGAGCCCTTTGTTTTATGACAACCGACGCTTGTGCGGTCTGTTGAATTTGCGCAACCAATTCAGAAGCCTCGGTCTCTTTTATCAGTATCTGTTTTTCCACCTGGGCCAGAAGGGCGGAAAAAGTGAAAGCTTGCTTTTTGGTGACCGCTTGCTTTATCGTTCCTGGCAGCAATCCCAGGCGGTACGCTGTTAGCACCACGTTTTCTTCGCAATGGTCCAGGTCGGTCTTAGCATCAATAAAATGCCTGGTGTAATCGCTGAGGCTCTCTCATAGCCTATGCTTACATTTCATGATTGTATCCCTGTTAGCTCGGAAGCTTTTCCTCCCGACGAAATGCTGACAGAACATCATCGAGAACATCCCGAAGTTTCTTATACTACCCTGTGGTAGACGGTTGTACCACTTTTATGCCCGGTCTTTAAATGTCATTGAAAATGCCCGAAACAAAAGCTTATCGTCGTTCTCGAAGCTCAACATAAAGTTTTTGAATGCTTCCAAATAATTATCTGGCTCCCGCTTACCGTCATACTTTTCTAATTTAGAAATATCAAACCTCTTCGGGAGATGACCCGACAGTATTTCGTCAGACAATGGCGAGGCTCTTCAATTCATTCGGAATCCGAACACGCCGCCTCCGAGTCCCTCGGTCTGAATCCCATACAGACCTTCATCTCCCGGGTGGATGAATTGGCTGCTGACTCGGTACCCTTGGTTCTGGCTGTTCGATGGTTGCTACTGGGCCTGAGGCAGAACCACCCGCTCTTCTCTACTGCCTGTCTGCACTTCTTCTTTCTCAAACGACATCGTCGTCCTTTTCTCAGAGCTCTCCTCTTTGAACTTAGGAGAGTCGAAACGAGGCGCCCTATTTCTCCGTGAGTGGCTATTCTGCGCATGCTTGTTCAATCTCTCCTTACGTCGGTACTCTCTTCCTGACGAATCGTCCGAAGTTTCAGCCAAAGAGACCCTCTGTCCATCATTGGGGTACGGCCCTGTTCTCCCATTCTGCCTGTCCGGGCGAGACTCCCGATAATATCTAACAGGGTGGGCGTCGATACGAGGGCAATAGTCTGATAGCCTTCACCGTAGTCTTTGACAATTGGATCTTTCCCTTTGGCATCTCGGGCCCTTTTATCAGCTAACGCCCGCTCTTTCTCGGCGTTTAGCTTTGTGATGTCTTCCAGCAGCTGCCTCCTTGTCATGATGAGGGTCGACCGCTTATCCCGACCCTGCAAGTAATATTCCTAACCTGGTGCTTCCTCACCTTCAGATACCGAAACGGCTCGGATGACTTCTCTTCCGACCCTCTCTCTGACAGCTTGGTCATTCATTCTTTAAGGTCAGATCACGATTTTAAAAGAAAAATATTCCTTTTTGGTATCACGGATTCCCATAGACGGCACCAATGATGAGAGAATAAATGACTAAAGGGAATAATCTTGGATCTTGGACCTCATGTGACAGCGGTGTAAAATTCTAGAGAGAATATTCTAGAGAGAGAAAGTAGAAAGAGAATATTATATCCCAAAAATTGTCCCACCTACCAAGAATAATGGGTCTCCTTTTCTAGTGGGGAAGGGTGGACCCATTAATGTCCTTGATGACCTTGTTTTATTTCTCTTTTAGTCCTTCATAAAATACTTTGTTTACACATTATCCTCTAATAAACAATAAAGACCGTAATAGACATATTAACTTCCTTCTATTTACAATTGACTTCTATATATTAATATTGACGAATTGCTCCTTTATCAGACTTAATAGAAGAAAGAAGAGTTAAGGCTCACCTCAGAGCCACACACTATCAGGGTTTGATGAGAAGCAGGTTTTCTTCGATAATCAAAAGGTGGGATTTTCAACCAGGGGATAAAGTATTGAGAAAATTATTCTTGCATACTAAGGAAAGGCAGTTCGGCAAGCTAGCTCCAACTTGGGAAGGACCCTATGTGGTCAGTGAAAAGGTTAAGCCTGGGACATACAGGCTTTAAGATAAAGATGGAAGGATTTTGAATCACCCCTAGAACATTGAACACCACCGCTTGTATCTAGAATAAAACTATGTAAATATTTACTTGTTTAAAGTCCATGTAAATATTAGGGGACATACTCTTTCCTACCCTGGTGGCACGGGGAGGTTTTTTAATGAGGTGTCCGGGTTTTTTAATAAATTCGATGCCTTCTTGAAAAATTCAAAATGGCTTGACTGATAAATCAGGGTGATTCGGTGGAGTGATGACCATTTAAACATTTGTCATCGGAGAATTTAAACACTCTCACTTTAAAATACTTGCAGAAAAACTAAAGGCCATTTAAATACAAGCCATCAAAATTGGGAAATTACAAAAAAATATAAGAGTTGTGTAAGATGAATTGCCCGACAGATACCAGAAAATAATATTAAATATGTAAAATGCCTTGGCCATCCAAGGAATTTGAAGTTTTAAAAATGAAGGTTTGTCCGGACAAGGGCCGGACATGATTACAAAAATGCCTTGGCCATCCAAGGACTTTAGTTCAAACACAAAAATTGAAAGATAGTTGATACGTTAAGGCTGAGCTCTCTTAGATAGCCCATCCTCACTTGGTTTCTTCTTGGGATCATTGGTTTCCTCATCTGGACTCTCTCCGGTCATTTCATCTTCATCAGTTGTATCATCCCAACGACTGGAATAGTTTTTCTTATCACCATCCGCCATCGTGTGAAATGGGAGGTCGTCATGAAAGAGCAAGACCATGTCTAATTTGACTTCAGCATACCTTTCCTCTTGGGAATCTATCACCTTGTTGGTGTATGCATCAATCTTGGCTTGGATTGTCTTCTCCTGCTCCTTTAACAAGTAATCTTTTTCTTCCTTAACCTTAGACATAACATCTTCAAGAGAAAGTTTGTCGCTGGTTAGGGTCTGAATGACGTTGTCTGTGGCCTTCACCTCCTCTTTTGAAGTAGAAAGATTCTTCTCCAAGTCATAATACTTGGATTGAAGTTCTTTAACAACCCCCTCCGAAGTGGCCAGCTTGGTGTCCAAATCCTCCTTCCCCCTATTCAACTCCTCATTCTCTCTCTTTAATTCCTCAACACTCTGGTTGGCACTAAGGAGGTTGCTAGACAAACTCTCTTTATCCGATGAAAGTAGTTATCCCAGCTGAAACAAATTATCCTCTTACCAAATATCCAATTACCGTATTGAAACAAACGATAAAACTAGGTGTACCAACCTTGAGGTTATAGAAGAAAATATAGTCAAGGATCCCCTTCGGTCACACTAATACAAGAACCTGAGATAATATGTTAAGGAGGGTGTTCCTCCACAGTAAGAAGAAACAGTTGGCTAGAAGAAACAGTTAGCAAGGGCACCCAAACTTGGAAAATAAAAGACGAGGAGTATGAAAAAGGAACAAGACGAGCATATACAACATTCAAACTATTATGGTAGAATGAAATGCTTCGTCATATTATACGTTACTAAGAAACGTATCTACGCATTTATTACAAAAGTAAAAAATATTTAAGGCACAATTAAAGCTTCAAACATATATTGAATAGTGGGTAAATGTGGTGTGAGCTCTTGTTGATAATATAAAGAGGAGTAGAACTTCAAATGTAAAGTGTGATCACAATTAAAAACAAAAAAACTCATTATACTCATAATCTCCTTTCTAATTTATTTATTTCTCGATTTACTTGCACCATATGGGCTATATATTTGAGAAAACAGTCTGTCGATGACACACCACAAATGTAACTCCGCATGAAAGTAGTTATCCAAGCTGAAACAATTTTCCCTTTTACCAAATATCCAATTACCATATTGAAACAAACGATAAAACTAGGTGTACCAACCTTGACGTTATAGAATAAAATATAGTCAAGGCTCCCCTTCGGTCTGACTAATACAAGAACCTTAGATAATATGTTAAGGAGAGTGTTCCTCCATAGTAAGAAGAAATAGTTAGCAAGAAGAAACAGTTGGCTAGAAGAAAGAGTTAGCAAGGTCACCCAAACTTGAAAAATACAAGACAATGAGTATGTAAAAGGAACAAGACGAGTACATACAACATTCAAACTATTATGGTAGAATGAAATGCTTCGTCATATTATACGTTACTAAGAAACCTATCTGCACATTTATTACAAAAGTAGAAAACATTTAAGGCACAATTAAATCTTCAAAAATATATTGAATAGTGGGTAAATGTGGTGTGAGAAGGTCTCTTGTTGATAATATAAAGAGGAGTAGAATTTCAAATGTAAAGTGTGATCACAATTAAAAACAAAAAACTCATTATACTAATAATCTCCTTTCTAATTTATTTATTTCTCGATTTACTTGCACCATATGGGCTATATATTTGAGAAAACAATTCTCAAATCAATAAGTAATAACAATTGAATACGACACATTTGGATGACATTGAGAAAATAAAAACTCACAATTCATGGGATTTAGATCTAACATTCTCTCCATTCTGGATATGGAGGAAAATATTACGTCTTAGGTATTTGGCTACCAATGTGTATATAGTGGCGATAGGTAATGAGGAGGATACCTTCTTCTGACATGATCATCCACTTCTACCAACACTTATGATAACCCATTATGGGAAATGTATTATCATCACTTAAGGCTTGACAAAAATCTTAAATTTTCAGCTATTATTCAGAATATCGTATGAAACTAGTCATCACGTATTGCACGATCGTAATCTTGTGATATTTGACTCACCTCCCCGTATTTATTTTGCAATATCGCACTGTATGTTGTTTTACACTCGATTCATACTTTTTGACACCAAAATAAAATGACCAGTTTAATTTTTCTTTAATATGCTGACTTATTACCATTGACTTTTTGTACGTAGCCATATTTTCTTTCATTCTTGATTGATGTTGTTGTTTGCTAGCTTTGTTATCTGATTTCGCTGTTGTTGTTCGATTTACTTACGGTCTTTAAAATTTTTATTTTGTTTTAATTTTTACATCTAGATTAGTCATAATTTGAGGCGGTCATCTATTGCAAGACGATTTGTTTTTTAAAATTTACATGCAATTCATCGAGATATGCTTTATCATCTATTTGTACGAGCATTTTGTCTTTTATTTCATATATACTTCTACCGAACTTTTTTTTAAATCTGAACAAAAAATATAATGAAATAGAAGAAATATATTACGAGTTTTTGTTAGAGGACGAGGAGAAAGTACAAAAAAAGATACCAACTTAAGTATTGGCTCTAAAACAAAGCAGAATAACCCCGGAGCATCAGCAACACAAGCCGTTAAAAATGAACTCAAATCAACATAGTTAGTTAACTGAAGTGCATATCTTCCTGACTTGCCCAGCTTTCCCTGTAAGGACGCCGATTTTTCCCATCTTGACCATGGAGGTAGCAAAATCAAATTGGAAGGTGGACCAAAATTTACTAGCCTGCAAAACATAGTTTTTGGTCTAAGCATCGTCTACAAGTGCTGCATCGGACTGGAACAGACCTCGTTTTTGTGCTACAGTAGTGTAATAATGAGTATCGAAAGTTTGGACGCTATTAGGATCCATGGCGAGGGTTGTTGTCCGATCGAGTGGTTTACATTTCTGCTTCAAGATGACAGCGTAGGCAGGGTCGATAGACGGATCGGTGTCGTTTTTGCCGCTGAAATTGTACAAACGGTTGTTGATGGCAGGGCAATGAGATATACCAATAGTGTGACCCCCTAGTAATGGATACAACATAAAAAACCTATAAGGTCCTCGAAATTAAATATACAAGTCCGGCAAAATGTAGAAATGTATAGATGTATCATGTATATATACCTGATAAAACGACCAAATCTTTAGCGTTTAATCCTTTAGCAGCAAACATTGCTTTCAGCTGTGTAATGTTGCCGAATGGAGGAGGCAAGCCATTAGCCTCTGCCATCCTAGAAATGTTTCCATCTCTCCTGCCCAAAGGGACATCCCACCATGGTCCACGGATCTGAAAATTTAATTTATTCGGATTTATTTATTGTAAGTAGATCAAATATTAGACAATGAAATATTTGAGTTTTCAGACTTAAAAACAATAACAATAATTACCACTGAAACTGCTTCTCTAGCAACTAAAGCAAGAACATCGGCACAAGAAACAACACCAGGACATTGTTTTTCTAGTTTAAGTTTTACGGCATCGATAACTTCAAAGCCGCGTAGTGTTAGGTTGGGAACCCCATTTTTCTCAGCATCATTCGTTAGGGAATTCAATAGTACTGAACCGTCGCAACCCTGCGTGACAAAACAATCCGAGTAGGTTAGGATATTGTTATAAGTTCTTCTATTTTGGAGTATTATTAATGCTAGAGTTTCAGCTCTAATATATTTTCAAAATATAGTCTACCTGACCTGACCTGACCTGACTATATACATATATATATATATATATCATTTGAAATGTAAATGGTTGTCTTCATATACATTTAGGCTGTACAATTATCTCAAAATCACTGATATATTTATACAAAGAAGCATTAATAATATATTTCCGATTCTTACTCTAACGAAACAATCGTGGAAATGCATCCTGAGCAGCGCAGCAGCAAGACTTGGTGTCCTAGAAACCAATTGGGACGTAGCTTGATGAACGATGGCCGTTACAGTAGGGCATGTTTTGGCATAGTAGTTGAGCGACAAACCAGATGGACTAGGCGGGGTTATTGCCGAAGCAAGAAGAATTGATTGAAGAAAAATAAGTGAAGCAATCATTTTGATTGCCATTTTCACTAGAGAAACTTTGAAATTAAGAACAATTTGTATGTTGGTTTAATTGTTCTTGAGATGAGATACTAAGGTGTGTATCATTTGCATTTTATAGTCCCGAATTTGCTTTTGAAAATGTCATCGACAAACTGTTAACGGCTAGATCATCAATCCTTTTCTTTTGTCTTCTACAAAATGGTCAAACGAAATTAGTTGCCGGCACATCCTTATAACAGTTCATAATTTATATAATAATAAGAAAAATTTACTACTTTTCGGTTGTACTTTTCTGGTTCTATGCTCTTGGATGACTTAATCAGACTTTACATTTGATATGCCATTCTAACGACATAGTTGATTTCACGTTTTATACCCCATACCATATTATAATTCATCACGTGAAATATATATAGAGATTTCTAACAATATTCAAAACTCGGTTGATTAGTCAATATACTAAACTAAAGGTTAATATGGACTGGATTATCAATTTGATCCCACTTAGGAAACAGGCAACACGCCACCATCTAACTATGGACAGGCCACCACATTTTATCGAAAATTAGTTAGATTCTTAAGTACTATTTTGATGATAAGAGCTCAGAACATGGATACCACCTTTGGATAGCACCTACTTTGATTCTGGTAGGATTAACCAATGGCATGTTCGTTTTAAGGGCACGATAAATATTAACACAAAATATGTTTTTGTTTAAGCGAGAACCAATTGTAACTTTTTCTGACGTAAGTAGAATCCAGTCTACGTATGAGGTTGATGGTATATAAATTTATGAAAAATTATAACTCTTTCGAAAAGATTTAATCCTCCCTCTAAATAAATAAATCATTCAAGAACAAAAATATTATTTAAATAAAATCGCTCAAATTTAAAAAATGTGAATACTCTAGTTCTAGTTGTGATATTACAAATATCGGTTTTTCTGATTTAGATTCTTTTGTTCCTTATAATATAAACTTAAAGGTTTGTTATTTCTCAGAAGAATTTTCTAAAATTTTTTAGCCTTGATAAACTAATTTCCGGCGATTCTAACAAATGTTAAAAGGCCCAAGCATGAAGAAGACAATCTTGTATGTTGGGGACGTATTGAGAATGCTTTATTAGAGTGTTTATTTGACATCTACACAAGTAAATATTCAACATTGAAAATATGGAATGCTCTTGAAAACAAAATTCAAAACCCAAGAAGAAGATGCAAATAAATTCTTAATTTTTCAATATTTTCATTTTAAATTTTTAACTGGAAAAACACATCTCCCAAAATTCATGAGTTCCAGATAATAGTAAACAAACTCTTGTCCGTAAAAGTGGTACTTCCGGAAAATTGTCAAGTGGGAACAATTATAGAAAAGCCGTTTCCATATTGGAAAAATTATCGGAAGATGATATTTCATAATTTTGAAAAGTGTAATTTAAAGCGGATCCAAAAATGCTTGAGGATTGAAAAATAAATGCATGTTAGAGATGCTCTTTGTGTTTGTGCTTTATTCAACAGTGGGTTTGTGGCTTTATTCAGCAATGGATAACTATTCATCAATGTGTTTGTGGTTTTATTCAGCAATAGGTTGATGATAATGTGTTGAATCATGTTGTAGACAAAACAGATGGAAGGATTTTGTGGAGTAAACTTAAGGAGTTATATGCTCGGAAGATAGGAAACTGTTGATGTATTTGAGGTATCAAGATGGATCACCTCCTACAGATCACTTGAATACCTTTCAAGGCTTGATTAATCAATTACTGCTTTGGGTATCAAATTTGATGATGACGTTTTGACGTTATGGTTGCTTAATTTTCCCAGCGAGGCATGTGTTTAGCCGAGCTCTGCTTTGTAGTACGCGCTATCATTGTTCGTTGTGACATCGGTTGCCTTGCAGGCTCTTTCTTGCTTCTCGGCTAGCCCTCAGTGATACAGCTCTGCTCTATACTGTTTCTCCATTTGGCCTCGATGACGTGGTATTTGTCATTTTGGCATGCGCAGTCTTGGTTCCCTCATAAATGCACCCCTAGTTCATGGATTTTTTGTGAGAAACACAAAATCAATGAAGTAGAATAAAATCATTCTTATTTCTATTCCGCTACAACAGAGGGGATTGTGGAGTTGGAGATTATATCGATTCCACGACATATGGTGCGTGATGATGAATTATTTAAAATTTTCTAGTAATAAAATCGTTTTTATTTTCTAAACGGCGTTTCGGTTTTGGGGAAAACGTGCGATTTGTTTTAATTGCGAATGAGAACCGCCATTCCATCACGCGTGCAGTGAAAATCCAAGTGGGATCCTAACAGTTAATCATAAATTAAAAAGTGGGTAAGAGTCTATTGAAGAAAGCATTTTACCTTTGGTGAGAGAAACGAAATTTTCTTGTACGGGAAAAAAATCCATCTCCATTGTTAACACTTGTCTCATCCAAAAAGATATGTATACATTTAATTTCGTTACTTCTTTTTTAGTTGGTAATGGCGCATGAAACCCTAGTTCCTCAATCATATACCCTTTCTAGTAGTCATGTTTGTGCATGAGATGTCCACTCAATATTTTTAATCTCACACATCAATTTAGCTCATTGCAATCGTGATAACTCCAAAAAAGGTTGTAAAGCGGTAGGTGCAATCGATTAAAGTTGTGAATATAAAATTTGAAGATCCTGTATTTTTTGAAAAGTTTGATCGAATAGCCCCCAAGTATGGGTACCTTCACGTGCATGGTCTTCTAAACTTTAGGGCTATGTATGGTATTCCTAGTGAGGTCATAGTTAGAGTACTAGAGGTTGGAGAGCAGCCGTATTAGGGGCTGGATAACGAAACCTGCCTACACACTAATATTTTGGATTGAGGTTTACGACTGCCATTACCTTCGTTGATATTAGATTTTTTTAGCTTCATAGGTATATGTCCCACCCAGTTAGTTGCGAATGGGTGGATACATTTTGTGGTGGTGGTAGATGTTACTAAACTGGCAAAATCGCCCTTCTTCTATACCCAATTGACTATGGTTAGGAAAATAGTTGAGCTTCCTACCTCTGATAAAAACTGGAAAAATTCTTTTGTATTTTTATATGGGAACTTGGAGCATGAGAATGCTTTGAAGAACCTTCAGTTAGAACGTCGGTTGAAGATTAAGTGTAAGAAGAAAGATTTCTAGCCTATGAGTTGAAAATCGTTTTGGAAAAAACTAACCCATATGTTTGATTAACGCAAGTGAGGGAAAAAACCAAGAATGGTTTTAAAGAGGGGTTGTCCAAAGGCACAAATAATCCCTTAAGTCATGTAGCTAACTTAGCCAGCGGGACATTTTTACAAGATCCAACTCGGTTGTTCACCCAAGTAAAGTTTTTGAAGGCTTGGCTTTGGCGAGTTACATAATTATTTTTCATAAAGGACGAGAAAATGATGATGGTAGATAGCGGAAAGGTGGCTACCACCGAATGGATTCATGCATTGATGGAACAAATGTATAAGGGTCACAACAGTATAGGGGTGTGGCTGGCACTGCCCCAGGGTCATAAAGCGAGGGAGACATGAAGCTTTTCGTCTTTGTAGTGACAGGATGACAAAGAAAGAAAATTATTAGTTGCTCAAGTGTTAGGGAGGTGAACCATATGGTAGAGGATACTGCCCCACCAGGAGAAAAAGTTGGTTTAGACTGTACTCTATACGTTCAAGAAGAAGATGAGGGGTTAGAGGACCAGGTGACTCCCATAAAAAAGAAGGCACATGTGATATTGGACGTAGTCCCCCTCTTAACGAGGAAGTTACACCTCATGGATGAAGATGATATTGATGTGGCTCGAGGGCAAGTAATCCCGTTAAAATAACTTCAGGTGACGCTCGAATGGAGCGTCAACCAAGCAGAGCGGCTCCAAATGATGAAGAAGGGAGGCCGGAAAAACAAATTCCTAATGAGATAGCCCGAAGTATGGAACATTTTGTCAAGACTTCAACTATCCCTCCGTTTGTCTCGTTTGTGCAAGAGGTGGGCTTGGATTATGCCTTTGTGAATGCAGTAATACCATATTTGCTGCTAACAAAATAAAAAGAAGTTGAAACGTATAAAGAGAAGAAGGTAGTAGAGGAGTTCCCACCATCAAATGTTGTAATGTCGCCTCCATCGATTTTGATGTTTGAACAACTCAAGTGGATCCCGAAGCTTCCCTTTTATAACAATATGCCTATGAGTGAGATACTATAGAGGAAAGTGGAGCTGGTGATCGAGGTATTGTGTGTTATAGGTTTGAGTTTTGTTAAGTGAAAATAATCGTTATACTAACCTTATTGTGAACGTAGTGTATCATACCGACGGATGTCTAAACCTGACTGTCAAATCATGGAGAAATGGAAGCTTGAGCCCATACTATTTGGATCGGTTAAAGGGTTGATCATTGAGCTCGCCAGATTTAAGAATTCTTAAGGGGTAGCCGAAGCAAGGAATGATAAGGTAGTGGAGGCGAATGATGGTTTGTGCAAGAAAGTGACCGCGCTCCAAGGTGTCCTGATTATTTGTGAGGAGACATGAAAGTGGATGACCATTGGAAATGTCGCGTTGATAACCCAAAACAACAGGCTGATTAAGAGGAACGAGGAGTTGATGTCCTAAAGTAGTACTTTACTTTCCCATAATGTACCTTAAGCTAAGAGAGTGGAAGACCAATGCGAGGGTATTGTTGGTTGTATCTTGGAGAATGGGAGACTGACGGCTGCGGTGGAGGAACTAAAAGTAACGATGGAGGACCAATTGTCTGTCATCAGGACGCGATGTATTTCAAATCGAGCTAAAATCTGATGATGAATAAAGTAACATATCTCTTGAGCTCGGGTTCGGGAGAGAGCATTGGCCTCTACCTACTTAGTAAAATAAATCACCGCAACCATTAAAAATTTCCGCCTACGGGTTTCCATAGCAAGTGACCCTACTAAATCAATGGGCCATTTGTCAAAAGGACATCGGACAACTACCGCTTGCATCGGTTCGCACGAGAGATGACCAGTGTTGGTGAACTGTTAGGATTGGTGGCATTATTAAGCAAGTTTTTCAGCGTCGGTGGCCGTGTCGGTCTAGTAATAACCTGTTAATAGAAAACGTCAAATAAGGCTGCGATATCCGTAATGTGCCCCGACATCTCATAAATATAGGTTGTGCAAATTGAGGTAGCCTCGTCTGTATCAAGGCAGCAAAGCAAACGTTACGTGGAACTTTTTCGTTATAAGATGCCATCTTATACATAGTATTTAGGTGCTTTTAATTAGGGCGGCCACTTTTTCAGTTAGTAGGGTGCCAGATTAGATATACAGAAGGTAGGGTTGCCTCAAGTCATGGGCGTGGAGGATTATGCAAATAGTGTCTCTCTTATGTAGAATTTTTGTAGCTGGTAATTTTTTTATTAGTACGAAAAGATGGTCGCCCACCGTCGCCGTTTTGGCCAAGGTGTCGGCGAAAGAGTTGTGCAAGCGAGACACTTGATCGTACGCCACCGTGATAAATTTAGATTTAAATTCTTTAAGCGCTATCAAATACCCACAAATACCTTCCTTTTTAACATCGTATGTACCGTTCGTTTGATTGATGAAAAATTTCAAATCTGAGCCGATTTGGATAATTCGAGCCCCACACAGGAGTGCTAAATTCATTCCAAAAATTACGACTTAGTATTCTGCTATATTGTTGGTTACCTGGAAATTAAAGCGGATCACCTGCCGAATCTTTTCTCGTGTGGGTGGTTTAAGAATAATACCCCTCTCCACCGGATGCGCTGGAGACCGTGTCTGTTTTGACAATCAATTCTAATTGATCGGGCCCATATAAGGTTTCATTTGGGAGGGGTGTTTCGCAGGGTGATGAAAATTCTGTGAGAAAACCAGCTACATCTTGACCTTTGATAGTAGTGCGGGATTTGAACTTGATGTTGTATTCTCCTAAATGAATTCTCCATTTGGTTAGTCTGTCCGATGCGTCGGGTTTTTATAGCACAACCTCGACGGGGAAAGAGATTTGGACCACAATTGTATGTCCTTGAAAATAGGGGTGCATCTTTTGGACTACTACAACCAACGCGAGCGCGAGTTTCTCCAGATTGAGGTACCTTGTCTCACCGTTTACCAAAGTTTTACTGGTTTAGTAAATGGGTTGTTATACTTCATATGGAAACCTAATTAATACTGGACTCATCAAACACAATAAAACGGATAAATATAACAACAAAGTCTCACCTGCTACCGGTGTTGAGAGTATTTTAAGCGAGGTGAGATAATGTTTCAGTTCCTCGAAATCAGTGTTACACTCCTTTGTCTATGTAAATTTCTGAACTCATTTGAGAATCACAAAGAAAACATGATTTTTGCCGGATGTGGGAAATAAAAATTGACAATACTGCTAACCAGCCCGTAAGGCAGTGAACCTTTTTCATATTTCTAGGGGCACCATCTGTATAACTGCATGGAATTGTGCATGGTCCACCATGATTCCTCTTTTACTCACTCTTTAAATTAGGAACTTGTCGCTTTGTACGCTGAATGAACACTTGATTGTATTAAGCTTCAAATTATATTGACATAGAAGGTCAAATACGGTTTGAAGTACTTCAAGGTGTTTATCGTGTGTGTGTGTTTTGACAATCCTATCATTTATGTATGCCTTCATGTGTTTACCCAGATGGTCTTTGAAGATGTGATTGACCAAACGTTGGTATCTGGATCCTGTGTTTTTTAGACCGAATGGCATAACGGTGTTATAGTACAACCAACGCTTGGTTTGAAATGTTGTATGCTCTTCGTCATACGGGCTAAGGAGAATCTAATTATACCCGGAGTATGCGTTCATAAAAGAAAGGTATACACAACCTGAGGCTAAATAAACCAACTGATCGATACGAGGTAAATGAAACGCGGATATAGGGAAAGCTTGATTTAGATCGGTGAAATCAACGCACCTTCTCCATTGGCTGCCCTTCTTTACACCGGGATCACCACCTAAACTGGATATCAAGCTCGCTGGATGTTCCTGAGCTGTAATAGTTTATCCAATTCCGCACTTCTGGCCTCCTGCTTCTCAACAGAAAATTATCATCACTTTTCTCGTACGTGATTGGCTTACGAATCAATTGCTAATTCATAGGGAATAATAGAAGGGTCTACCCGTGATACATCACGAGCATCCGATGCGAAAACATCCAATTTTTTTCATAACAAGTCAATTAATAATTGCTTAAAAGTGAAATCTAAATTGTTACATAGGATGGTCTGCCTCTACCACCGTTTCCTCAATCGAGTATGGGTGGTATGCCTCGGGCTGCTCTGTTTCCCTAGGATCATCGACATGATCAGGCGGAGGTGGTGATCATCCTTCATTTTCACACACCACTGCTTAATTTCTATCGGAGAGGTTTTGTTGGGTCAACTGTGATTGCGTAACACGTCCTGGAAGTTCTCTAGCTCCCACGGATGATCCCGACCATGTTTCTGACTTGGTATTTTATGCATTTCCTGCATCTGCAGGGGGTGGCTTTATATCTCTGAAGCCACGACCAGTCGATGATCGTGTGATAAGGGTTTGAGGCATCAGATATCATACATAATGTTTTTAGTTCTTTTTTGGTGGCCCCACACCCGACTTTTACCATCAACTCAACCTCGCTCAAACATTGGGAGACCTTTTCTTCATACACCACCAAGGTTCACTGTGTCGGTTTGTAGAGTGGGACGTCATGCATACGTTCATAGCCGACCTTGAAGTAATGGGATGAGCTCCCTCTATCTATTAGGACTCGAGTTAGCATGACCCCCCCCCCCCCCATTCCCCTTTCAATTTCTTGATTCACTTTTAGAGCATCCTCATGGGTCGTGCTGACCCCTTTCAAGTCTTCATCATTAAGTATGAGGTCCGCGACAAAATCTCGGTAGTTATGATAGGATGAAGCCTCCACTTCTTGAGCCTCGTGTTCGGCCCTTGCCCATTTGTTGGACTTCTGTGTCGTGAGATGCCTCAAAATTTCCTTTGAGGATAGTGAATAAAGATGACGTAGAGTCTTGACTGTGCAATATTAAGGTGCTAGCCACCTCAGATTGTGCTTCAGCTTGAATGAGGGAGGATCTTGGTACGTTGTTGTCTTTACCCTGCACGTTGCTAGTTATTTCTGAACGTCCTTCTATAATGGTGAATAACCATTTTTGTTTGCCCGTGTCTACTCTTTTATCCTCGTTGTACTTTTCGTCATTGATCTAGCGAGTTTCCTCCCTCTGCTCGGGTTGGCAATGGCGATCTTGCCGTTTGATGAATTGAATAAACTCCCCATTATCTATCAACCTATGGATATCTTTTTTGAGCTTCGAGTACTCATCGATTGGGTGAACATGGTTATTGTAATACGAGAAAAAGTACTTGTTGGGTCTTTAAAATCCTCGGGCGCTCATCACCCACGGAGGCAGATATCCCGTTCTCCCTTTTGTCCGATCATAGATTACTGAGATGGCCTCGTTTAACGGGGTAAATCGCTTGGATAGATTTTAGGATGTATAGTTCGTCGAAAGGTATCCTTACGAGGTCGATCATCTGTCTTCTTTCAACCGTATTGCTCTTCTTTCTGGTTGTAGACAGGTCTCTCTAAGGAATCTTGTTTTTTAGCGTCGTCTACTCGGATGAATGTGTCTGTTTTGGAATCTCCCATATTCTAAGTCGGGAACCATATTAAATAAATGTTGAGCTCCCCTCGCTGATCCAGGTTTTTTTTGAGCAAAGAGACAACCATATTTCTGCCAGATCTGGTAAACTATTCATGTAATGGAAAAAATATCTAACATAGCTTTTTAAGGACTGATTTTTTTTGGTAAAGATCCATGATTGAGTTGCGCTCGCGTCTGAGCTCCTTATTGCTTACAAATCTCTCGTTGAAGGCTATCCACAACCCTGCAAAATCATAAATTGATCATTTAGGTAAACTGCTAAAGAAGTCCATTGTATTACCTTTGAGGGTCATAGACAGAGATTGGCAAAGCATAATATCGTAATGTGTAAATGCCACCATCATCTTTCAGAATTGTTCTACATACCTTTATCGATCTCCCGTGCCGTGATCTGCTTCCATCCTAAATGTATCAAACTTTTTGAGAAGTTTAACTTCAAAAAAATTTCCCACCAATAGGGATTTCTTGAGTATATAAGTTGATAGCTCTGGTTGTACTTCATTGTACTGGAAAACCTCGACCTCTTTAGCTTTCATAGAGGTCGCGGGCTCTTCCACATGCTTGGGTTCGTGATCCTTGAAGCGTCTTTTTCCTCCACTTTTACCTTCTTCTTATCTTCTCTCCTCGTGCTTGGAAGAGAGGTCCCCATGATTCGCACCACTAATGTCAGGTCTCGATAGAGGGTTTGCATAGCTGGTCCTCCAAAATTTAGTCTTTTATACGTTAATTGCATCATTCAGTCCCACGATACTATCATGCATAGCTTGTTATCTAGCGTCCGGTTTACAGGCCACGCTATGTTGCTCTTGATGTAGGTGTTGAAGTTGATGCTCAAGCTATTTGATTGCTATATTGGTCCGATCGTGGCTGTTGGCAGTCCTACTTGAGGTGCTATTTCAACGAGTATTGTTACCGCCACACCGTAGTTAGTGACTACTGCAGGGGGTAACTGATCTTGTCCCTCCGGGGGTTCAATGCCGCTTTCTGTTGATCCATCGTTTCACCTGGTTTCTGAATATCCCTTTCAACCCTTGACCTTCTTACTACCATGGTTAGATATATATAGTTTTAAATGCTCAGTTCGTTTCTCGGAAAGACCTCTTGTTTTTTATTAGAAAAATATAACAAAGTTTGTAACAAGTAGGGATTTTATTTATCAGAGGGAAAAATATACAATTTCTTGGACTCTTGAGCATATTAATACCATTATTGGTCATATTGAATAACTAATTGATACATATTCCCATTAATTAAGTGCGAAGGCTGATGTTTATGATATGGTCGCTAATTTTACGACCATTACTTTATTCTTCGTATGTTAAGTCGGTTGACAAATTTGTTCAACGCGGATTTTAATAGTTTTCTTAATTGTCTGTCTTTAATCAGTAGGCTTTGGTCGGTTTCGTCTGCTTTGCTCGTCCAAGTTTCTCATACTTTGTCTATTTACTCGGTAAAGATCTGAACATTTATTTATTGTTGACTCCTGCACAGTTTGGCTAGCGAGGCATCTGTTTAACCGAGCTCCAATATGTAGTACGAGCTATCATCGTCCGTTGTACCCTCAGATGACTTGCTGAATTTTTTTGCTCCTTGGCTAGCACTCAGCGATATAGCTCTGCTCTATATTATTTATTCATTGGGCCATGCGTAGTCTTGGTTCATCGTCTGCTCATATAATCACCAGCTTGGTTTGGGGTTATTATATATTCTTACCGTTCCCCTCTGCTCGGATATGCTAGATGATGGGAATTCCCTCATCAGTGACCAATTGATATGTATGTAAAAAACATTAATGTGTTACACTATTCTTTATATAAATAAGCACAATTTGAGAAAAAACGATATAAATTATTATCATATTATTTTCCTACCACATTGGCAACTCCGTTAGGGATGAGTGAACCTGAATTTTTTATTCTAAATTTAATAATTAAAAAATAAAGCAATCATACGTGGAGAAGACAAAAGATAATAGATTCAGACCCACAAAATAGTATCAAACACATCGACGATTTGGATCCATCGGATGCGGCTCAGGTAATTTTTCAAATGAAGTTTGAGACTTTGGCAAAAACCCTTCGAGATTAGAACATAGAGATTATAAATATGTTCTTTGAGTCTATGAAGATAACTCCGGATCCAAAAATAAATTCCTAAGTCCACAATCTCTAGCAGGAGACTAGGACGAGGAAAAAGATGATGCAGATATTTCGGCGAACGAATATCGCTACATCACAAATAGGCGTAAAATACTTTTGATAATAATACAAAATATGCTATTATATCAGATGAGACGTGTTCGAAAAAGAGTTGTAAGTATTTAGGCCGCCATAAGAAAAACAGAAGTCGGACCCCATGATCATTGGAAAACAAATGGAAAATTATGGGATGAGGAGGCCTCGAATGATCGACATAAAAATGAGAATAGGAAAAAAGACAAACAGACTATGATCCCCCAAAACATCCCTCCTCCAACAGTTGCTCAGAAATAGCAGCAGTACCAACAAGTCCCTCTAATCGTGCGACACGTTACGTCATTCGTTAATAAGAAAAGATACCAACAGGCCCATATGACGAAACTATGAGCTAAACCTGGAAACATCGAATACTCGAAACTTCTTTCTTAGCTAGCACATCAGTCACATTATCCTTTGTTTGCTTTGGCCTATCCCAACATGTCACAAGGTTACCCACCAACTTTCGATGGAATCAATGAGAACAACGTATATAGGCCTTCGCTAACATATATAGGGCAACAAGCTCCACATGGAAGAAATCTTAATATGTCAATAACATTAGCATATCACCCATCCAAAAATAACACGACCTCTCAACCCATTAATCAGGTTTCGGTAGATAAGGGAAACGATTTCAGTAAAAAAAAAATTAAAGATGAGAGGTATACATAAAATAACTAGAAATTTCTATTATGCTTACTATGAATTTTCACAGGATGAGTTCCTCATAGAGCCAGAAATAAAGCAATGGTTAATGTCGCTACATTTCAACACTCACACAATTGATAAGTTGGCATATAAAGATGATCGAGACCATCATGTAAAAACTTTGAAGTATGCAATACTTAGATATCCCGACGCGGATAATAGTTTTAAATTCAAAGGCTTTGTTATGAAATAAAAGAGTTTCTCTCTTATATAGTTTAATAACTTTCCCATATACAACGTCATAAAAATTCCACAATTATTGTATGTGTTCGAAATCCATCAAATGTGATACATGTTACATTATCCAATAAAAGCAGATACCAAACGAGAGCTTGTGAGAATACACAGATAGGTTTTTGGAGATCAAACGCAAATGTTTGGACTGTACAGATAATATAGTTTGCCTTGCGTACCGATATGAAGTCATAAGAGGGCTATTATCCATATAAATTATGAAAAAGAATACTCATATATTTGGTGATCTGTTAGCACGTGTTGAGCATTATATGAAGTTGGTTGAGATGAAATGGGCATAGAAGAATGAGACACAGTTCCAATAATTGCTTATCCAAAAAGATAGTCAGAGCAAGTAAATCTCACGTATGTATGCTGTAAATTCAACCCTAAATCTATAAGAAATATTAATGAGTAAGACTTTTGAAGGTAAGCTAATAAAATGAAGGGCGGAGGAATGGAATCAGCTAAATGAACAATAATAATAACAGATACAACATTTTCGACAATGACGAAAGATCTGAACACTCTCTATACGTTTTGTTTACCGAGTTATTTGAGATTTTAGTCCCTATATATTAAAAAGCCCAAGATTTACTCCGGTATCGAAGGATGTAGAGGATCATCAGTGTAAAAATCAACATGGATACATCTATATACTGCAAGTTATATAATGATGTCGGTAATCATACAAAAGATTGATACACTCTGGACGATAAGATTCAACAGTTGGTTTAAGAAGGAAAACTTCGAAATTTCGTAAGATAAATAGGTAGACGCCAAAATAAAAATAAATTTTAAGGTATATTCTCTTACAAGAAGGAAAAGACGCGAGTCGGAGAGGGCCAAATAGCCAAGGGAAATTACCAATAACGATGTGTTTGACATCTTGCGAGAAGAGTATCTAGACTATGATCCTGACCAACATGTTATTTTTGTTATCGTTGGGCCGATACCTTTTCTCAGGAATTTCAAATTTCTCGAGAAAAAAGTATGTTAACGATTTCGAGGTAAACCACCATAACCAAACTTCACCTCAATTGTATTAGCTACTGAACCAGGTTCTAACGTTTTTAAACAATAATCTTTGATATATAACAAAAAACCAGAAGGACGTAGTACTGATCAACATGGATCTTCCAGGTGTAGAAGCATGATTCGTGATTGATAATGGAAGCTCTGCAAATATCTTATACGAAAAAGGTAAAAAAAATACGGGGCGTCCCATAATTGATCCATTCTAAAAGGGTTTTGATCGGCTTTACTGGAAAGTATGCACAACTGGTTGAATAATTGACCTTGATGTTGTCTTAGAGAGGCAAGTGTTTATATAATATACGTTTCTAATTCACAATAGTGGAAGCACTGTATGTGTAAAACATGGTTATATTTTGAATCATAGGTGGATCTCATGCATCCGATCGTCTCTATGGTACACCATTAAATTAATCTGTTAATGGAACAATGTATGAGTTTTCCACGCAAACCATACAGTTGCGAGAGAGTTTTGTGTAGCTAGTTTGGCCTGCAAACTAAACCCATTTAGAATAGAAATTAATGATGCCGATTGTTCTAGATGATATGGACGATCGGTCGGAGGATACCACGTTATAAAGCTGATAAAGAGATTGAGCACGTCGAAAGGGAGGGAGAAATAATTTTGAGGCCTCGAAAGAACATTCCAATGGTTTTAAGTTATATAATTCTTACAATATTTCAGAATAACCTTGATCTATTTTCTAAGGTGCCCAAGATTTTACAGGGTTTCTAACCAAAGTAATCAGCCATAAATTATTAGTCAAATCCGAACTTTTGGTCGATCAAGTAAAAAAGACGGCTCTATTCCATCGAATCACTATAAGAATTTATCAAGGAATTATACAAATTGAATACTATTTTCCACAATAGGGAGGCTCACTACAAAATATAAATAGTTAATTTGGTGTTGGTAAAAAAGAATAACAACTAGATAATATGTTTCGATTTCAACGATCTAAAAAAATCTTGCTCGAATGACTCTTTCTTATTGCCACATATCGAATAACTAGTGGATACTACTTTGTAAAAATTGATCGTTGTCCAATATAGACACATACTCTGGCTACAATCGAATCCAGATTCACGAAGATGACAATAACCTTACCACGTTTGTGATGGAAAAGAGACTCCATTGTTAAAAGGTCATGTCTTTCACCATGAAGAATGTATGGTCTATTTATAAATTTTTAATAAATAAAATATTTGTAGATTAGTTTGATGGGAACTTGGAGGCATATATCGATGCCATGTTAGCTCTAGGAGAATAGAATAGAAATCACATAACCTATTTTATTGATACCTTAAAGAACTTTCGAAAGGTAAACCTAAAGTTAAATCTGAAGATGTGCACTTTCAGCGTTAGATAATGAAAATTCTTATACTAAATTTTATGTGAAAGACGGATTAAAGCGAACCTAGTCTAATTAGAGAAACTAGCAACAATGCATGTCCCCATGATTACCAAAGAAGTAAGGTACTCACTCGCCGACTGACCTATATCAATAGGTCCATTTCTAGTATTTTGGATAAATTCCATCTGGTATTTTATGTCTAATAGAAGGTAGGAAAATTCAAGTCGGCATAGATGCCTCATATAGTGTTTAATAACATCAATAATTTCGGTTGTATCTTCAGAAATCTTGATTACGAAGAAGTCGAAAGAGTCCATTTACTTATACCTCGTTGTTTCAGATTACCATTTCGGCTCAATATTGAAGAGAAAAATGGGCTGATTCCAAGCCCATTTACTATGTATGTAAGTATTTTCTATATAAAAAACACAATATCTTCATCTAGAGAGACTAGTATTAGATCTAGTAATGACACCGAGAAAAATAAAATATTATTTCAATACTCACACCATCATTGTTTGAGCTTCATTTTCATTAAGAAATGTGATGCAAAAACCCCACATCTCGAAGGGGTTGAAAAAATGGTTCGTACAGCTAAGAGACTACGATATATAGTACAATCCAAGAACCGTAGTCAAAGCCAATGCCTTATCGTATTGCCTTACAAAATTCCAATATGAACAACCGATGTCCTCAAAGAAGCAAACTAAATTCACATGACAACAACAAGTACGTGAGAAATAGTCATTTTCAGGATAATCCATGTATCGCCCTTAAAAGCAAGATTATTATAACTGTATCAAGATAAGTGGTTAGGTGATTGAAGAGGAAGAAAAATGAGACGATTTATATTACTTTCAGGTACACTCTACAAACGAGGATTAACAAAAGTTTGGAAATACAAGACAAGGGTATATAGAAGGAACAAGACGAGCATATACAACATTCGAACTATTATGGTAGAATGACATGCGTCGTCATATTATACGTTACTAAGAAACGTATCTACACATTTATTACAAAAGTAAAATAAATTTAAGGCACAATTAAACCTTCAAACATATATTGAATAACGGGTAAATGTGGTGTGAGAATGTCAAATGTAGATAATATAAAGAGGAGTAGAACTTCAAATGTAAAGTGTGATCACAATTAAATACAGAAGAACTCATTATACTCATAATCTCCTTTTTGATTTATTTCTTTCTCGATTTACTTGCACCACATGGGCTATATATTTGAGAAATAAATCTCATATTAATAAGTAATAACAACAGCTGAATACAGTATATTTGGATGAAATTTAAGAAAATAAAAACACACAACTTATGGGATTTAGATCTAAGCTTCTCTCCATTCTGGGCATGGAGAAAAATATTATGTCTTAGGTAATGAACATTTAATACAACCAGGCATCTCAAATCTCTCACTACAAACCACTAAAACATTAAATACCTTCGAAACACCATAAAACACCTGACCAAATTACCTTCACCAGAAAATAATCCACACCAAATTGGCGACCACAGTGGGAGAAGAAGGTGCCTGAATCTAGCATTCAAAACCATTAAGAAAAACCATTTCGGATGAATCCGGACGAGCAGGAAGTGCCACCTGCTTTGGCAGAAGTGGTGGGAGAAAATGATGAATATACAATCGAGCAGCGAGACAGGATAAAATTTGAGATAGAAGCCTTGATGGCTGCTAAAAGGGAAGAGATGGGCTTGAAAGAAAAGTCAAAAGTGTCAGCAGTTCACCACACTAATAATCCAAGAGACCATGAGCCATCAAAGACCCATGTGAGTACTAAAAACACTCATTCTAGCTCAAAGAAGTCTCACCGGTCTAAACCAATGGAGAGCTCTGATTCAGACTCAGATTCTTCAAGTAGTTCCTCGAACAAAGATGGAGTTGAAGAATCCTTGTCATCCAGCATCGATGAAGGCCGTTCTAAGAAGAAACAGAAGTTGGTCAAAAAATACTTAAGAAAAAGGGACAGGCATGAAAGGTTGAAGAGGCATCTAGGTAAAGGATCATCTCATAGTCACAGCCATAGCCAGAGACATGTATACCGCTTATTAATGGATCATTTTTCCTTTCATGATGAACTATGTATCTTTGCAACTCCCAACGAAGATACTGTATTTAGTCGTGGCCAGAATTGCAGACAATCTCCATTCTCCTCCAAGATACTGTCCGGAAACCTTCCTAAGAGGTTTGACAGCACAAAGATGGAAAAATATGATGGTAGTAAAGATCCAGATAACCATCTGGAGCAATTCAAAAAATTTATGATGATTTTTTACGATGATGATAAGTTACTCTGTCGAGCGTTCTCCCAGTCTTTTACGGGGAATGCACTGAAGTGGTACAATAGTTTGCCACAGGGCTGCATCAGAAATTTTGATACTTTTTGGGTGGCCTTTCGGAGGTAGTTCGTTGGAAGTAAAGAAGTGAAGGGCAATGGAGACACTATTATCCATTGTGCCCAAGAACCAAATGAATCTTTGAAGGAATACATAATTCGCTTTGTGAACACCAAAAATGGATTAGCTAATTCCTTTGAACAAGTAGTAATAGCTTCTTTGAGGTAGGGTTTGAACCCTGGCATTTTGGCTGATTCAGTAACCAGGAAAAAGGCCATGACGTGGGGAGGTTTACTGAATTAGGTCGGCAAACAGATTAATGTGGATGAAACAAAGAAAACCAGGGTGCACCGGCAAGTGAGGTCTACCCCAGCTGCACCAAATCAAAATCAGAATCAGTCTGGGTACAAGGCCAAGAAAGCCGGAGAAAGGTCATATAGGGCCAAGGCCTAATCCCACCCAGCTGCACCAGCTCATAGCCATTAATCTAGAAATAAGCGAGGACCTTGGGTTCAGCCGGGATGGTTTGCTGAGTTTAAAGAAAATGTAACCACCATTTTTGATAAAACAAAAGACGAAGTACATTTCAGAAAGACGGTTGCATTACAATCTCCAAGGGAGAGTCGTAATAATTGTGTCTATCAGTTTTATCATGATACTGGCCATAACACTGAAGATTGCATCATGTTAAAACAAGAAGTGCATAATTTGATTGAGAGAGGGAAGTTGGGGGCTTATGTTAAAAAAAGAAGTGGAAATAGGCCTGATAATGCTCATCGGACTGGCCCAAACAATGCAGGGACATCGGCTCCGGATGGGGCTATGTTGATAATTGAAAGGTTTGATATAGAGTCAGAATATTTGGATCCTGATCCAACCCGAAATAAGGTGGGCATTATCATAGAGAACTACAAGACGGTGTCCGTACTCATCAACTTTTTTGTGTCACTTACAATATTTGAGGGAGACACCATGACTACACCAACTGCTTCTTCAAGAAAGAGGTATGCTCATACTTTAGCTACCCAACTAGAAGGAGGCATGACTTCCTATCAACCGCAAGTTCCATTTCCTTTCATTGTTTTTTATGAAGATAAATTGAGGGACATAGTTGGTCCCCATGAAGATGTTGTTGTGATAGGATCATCCACTATGGGCAATGACATTAGACAAATTTTGGTGGTCACCGGCAGTTCAGCCAATATCCTCTTTTTAACTTCTTATAAACAAATGAAGAATCGAGCAGTGATTCAGCGTTCAAACAGGTCAATAGTGGGTTTTACTGGAAGCTCAGCTGACGTAATCGGGGAATTTGAAGAAGAGATTTTGTTGGGCAAGGGCCCTTTTAAGAAGATGGTCATAATACTTATTATTGTGGTGGATTATCATACGTGTTACAATGAAATTTTGGGGAGATCTTGGCTCTCCAGGATGCATGTTGTGGCTTCAACATTCCACCAATGTTTAAAATATGTTGTACAAGGACAAGTGGGAGTTGTCCAAAGCAGTCAGAAGGTAGCAAGGCAGTGTTATGCAACACCACTGGCCCCTCGAACTTTGGGGGCAGTCCGGATCAGTGAGGATTAGCAATTTGAGGGGACCTCTGGGGGAGAGGGTGAAATTGATGACCCCAGAGAGACCCCTGGTGTTTTAATACCAGTGGAAGAAGTTGAAACTCACTCTTTGACTGAAGGGAGAAGTGTCAAGATTGGATCCAAGATGACATCAGAATTAAAGAGTAAAGTGTTAGTTTTTTTTAAACACCATCAGTATGTTTTTGAGAAACCATCAGTAAAGTGTCAAGATCTTTAAGAGACTTTTACCAACTTGATGAGGGTGAATTTAAAGCTCAATCTAGAAAAGTGTGTCTTCGGAGTAAAGTCCGGGAAATTTTTAGGGTATGTGATAAGTGAGAAAGGGATACAGCCTGATCCAGACTAGCTTAATGCTTTATTACAGATGGAGCCTCCCCGGATTATTAAAGAAGTGCAAAGATTAACATGGAGGTTAGCTGCTCTAAACCGTTTTATCTCGAGGTCTTCAGATAGGTGTGCCCTGTTTTTTTAAACATTAAAATTTGCAAAAGAATTTAACTGGACTCCACAGTGCAATCAAGCGTTCGATGAAATTAAAAAACATTTATCCTCCCCTAAAACTTTGTTTAAACCTGTTGATGTAGAGACATTCTACATATACGTGGCAGTTTCTGATTGTGCCCTAAGTGCAGTGCAAGTAAGGGAGGTGGATAATTATCCTTGTCTGGTGTACTATATCAGCAAAAGCTTGATTTATGCAGAAAAAAAAGATATTTAAAACTTGAAAAACTAGCATTGGCCTTAGTAATTGTTGCTAGGAAAATGAGGCCCTACTTTCAATCTCATTCTATCATTGTCCGGACATCTTTTCCCTTGAAAAATGTTCTTCAAAAGGCATACATTTGAAGCAGAATGACCAAATGGTCAGTGGAACTGGGAGACTATGATATTGATTTTTCCCCTCCAACAACAGTCAATGCTCAGACTGTTGCTGATTTTCTAGTTGAATTTCATTCTGATAGAGACACTAAGCAAGCAACAGTTCAAAAAACTAAGAAAGTATGGGTTGTCCGAACTGATGGTGGATCGAGTACCATGTATTGTGGTGCTGGAATATGTTTAACCTCTCCGTATGGTGATAAAATGTACCAGGCTATATGTTTTGCTTTCAGGGCTTCCAATAACGAGTCTGAATACCAAGCTGTTATAGCTGGCTTGAAATTAGCCCTAATTTGTGGAGCCAAAAGCGTCAGGTTAATGAGCGACCCTCAGCTTCTTATCCATCACGCACAAGGTCAATCCGAGGCAAAAAAGGAGCAACTTGTTAAATATTTATTTGTCTTTAAAGAAGTGGCACTTAATTCAAAGAACATTACTTATGAGCACATACCCCGAACAGAAAATACGCTGGTAGACTCCTTGGAAACCATAGCCTGTTATGAGTCCTACCCATGGATTCATGTGCAAGAGTGCCCATCCATTCAACTCATTTAGAACAAGGAAGAAGAAAGTTTAAATATACAAGTAAATCAACCTCAATATTGGACATTTCCTCTTTTCCAATACCTTTCAGATGGCATCTTGCCTCCGGAAAAAGCAGTGGGAAGGAAAGTAAAGTATAAGGCTCGTGGCTTTGTCATCCTAAGAGGCGTTCTTTACAAAACAAAATCCTTTATTAGACCTCTATTCTGATGTTTGGGGATCGAAGAGTCCCAAATAGTTCTCTCTGAATTGCAAGATGGCGAGGGATCAACACACTGTGGATTCAGGGCTCTAACTAGTAGAGTCTTGTTAGCTGGGTATTACTGGCCCTCCATAATGCAAGATGCCAAGGAATTGGTGAAGAAGTGTGATCCATGCCAAAGATACAATAATGAAATTCATATCCCAACTGTCCCTTTAGAGTCAATTTCCGAGCCAATCCTTTTTGCTCGATGGGGGCTGGATTTGGTGGGACCTTTACCCATGGCATACGACGGGTGCAGAACTATAATTGTTGCTATTGATTACTTCTAAAAGTGGGTGGAAGCAGCCCCACTGGCAGGAACTACTTCGAAAGCTGTTATAAAATTCATTCTGTCTAATATTTGCTGCAGGTTTGGAGTTCCTCAAAAGATAACTACAGACAATGGGCCACAGTTCGATAACAAGGATATAGAGAATTTATGTGCTTCTAAAGGCATTCAACACTTCTTCTCTTCTCTTTTCAACCCACAGGAAAATGGTCAAGTTGAAATAGCTAACATGACCATCATATCCGGTCTTAAAAAGAATCAAAAGAGGTTGATGGAAAATGGCCAAGTTATCTACAAAAAGTACTATTGGCCTACCGGACCACTCCTAGGGCTGAAACGCAAGAGTCCCAATTTTCCTTGGTATATTGCATGGATGCAATAGCTCTCATAGAGGCCACTCTCCCTTCATTTCGAATCCACAATTTTTCCGAACAAGTTAACGAAGTGGCAATCAGAAGCCAACTTGACTTAATAGAAGAAAGAAGAGTTAAGGCTCACGTCAGAGCCACACACTCTCAGGGTTTGATGAGAAGCAGGTTTGCTTCCAGAATCAAAAGGAGGGATTTTCAACCAGGGGATAAAGTATTGAGAAAAGTCTGCTTGCATACTAAGGAAAGGCAGTTTGGCAAGCTAGCTCCAACTTGGGAAGGACCCTATGTGGTTAGTGAAAAGCTTAAGCCTGGGACATACAGGCTTCAAGATAAAGATTGAAGGATTTTGAAGCACCCCTGTAACATTGAATACCTCCACTTGTATCTAGAATAAAAACTATGTAAATATTTACTTGTTTAAAGTCCATGTAAATATTATGGGGCATATTCTTTCCTACCGTGGTGGCGTGGGGAAGTTTTAATCAGGTGTCCGGATTTTTTAATAAAATTCGATGCCTTCTTGAAAAATTCGAAGTGATTTGACTAACAGATCAGAGTGATTCAGTGGAGTGATGACCATTTAAACATTTTTCATCGGAGAATTTAAACACTTTCACTTTAAAATACTTGCAAAAAAACTGAAGGCCATTTAAATACAAGCCATCAAAATTGGGAAATTACAAAACAATGTAAGAGTTGTGTAAGAAGAAATTGCCCGGCAGATACTGGAGAATAATATTAAATATGTAAAATGCCTTGGCCATCCAAGGACTTTGAAGTTTTTAAAACGAAGGTTTGTCCGGACAAGGGCCGAATACAATTACAAAAATGCCTTGGCCATCCAAGGACTTTAGTTCAAACACAAAAATTGAAAGATAGTTGATACTTTAAGGCTGAGCTCTCTTGGATGGCCCAACCTCACTTGGTTTCTTCTTGGGATCATTGGTTTCCTCATCTGGACTCTATCCGGTCCTTTCATCTTCATCAGTTGTATCATCCCAACCTCTGGAATAGTTTTTCTTATCACCATCCGCCATCGTGTGAAATGGGATGTCGTCATACACCAAAAATCACCATAGATCTCATAGTGTCCTCTTCGGAAATTTCTCATGAAAGAGAAAGACCATGTCTGATTTGACTTCATCATACCATTCCTCTTGGGAATCTATCACCTTGTTGGTGTATGCATTAATCTTGGCTTGGATTGTCTTCTCCTGCTCCTTTAACAAGTCATCTTTTTCTTGCTTAGCCTTAGACACAGTATCTTCAAGCGACATTTTGTCGCTGGTTAGGGTCTGAATAACGTTGTCTTTGGCCTTCACTTCCTCTTTTGAAGTAGAAAGAATCTTCTCCAGGTCAGAATACTTGGGTTGAAGTTCTTTAACAACCCCCTCCGAAGTGGTCAGCTTGGTGGCCAAATCCTCCTTCCCCCTCTTCAACTCATCATTCTCTCTCTTTAATGCCTCAACACTCTGGTTGGAAGTAAGGAGGTTGTTAGACAAACTCTCTTTATTATAGGTGAGTGTGTTGATGATGGCTGATTGATTTCGCACCTGCTTTTCCAAGTTGAGAACCGACTGAATATTGCTCAACAAGGAATGGGTCAACACATCCTTCTCTCCTGAAACAGAAAAATATTTACCGTTGAAAGTGAAAATGTTTGAAGAGCTTTGGGGGAGGTAAGGGCCACCAAATTCATCCTTCTCAAGTTCTTCAAAGTAAAGGCCAATCCATTGAAGCCCACTGTTGTCTACTAAATCAATGTTGATGTCCCCTCTGGCGCCCTCTCTAGTGTGAAAGTCACTTGGTGTTTCCTCTGCTTGAGTTGAGTCTGTTGGGTCGACCGGAGGAAGAGACTCCAGAGGGCGGAGAGAAACTTCATCTCCCTTTGAGGTTTTCTTCTTCTTAGCTTCCTTATCTCCACCTTCTGCTCCCCGTTTTCGATCTTTCCTGGGAGTTTTTTAGGGCTTTGGAGATCCAACTGCCTCCTTGGTACTCTCGTTTTCTACCACTTGAAGCAAAGCAGCATCAATCCTTCCTTGGTCCTGCCCCTCCTGGTTTGCTAGGACAGTCTCCTCAACACCACTTAGGTTGACCTAAGCTACGTTTGGCTTTAGCCTTTCCTTTCTTTCCCTTCATTTTGCTTGGGGCTTAGCTCTGCATTGCAAGGCTAGCTTTCTATCCTTTGCATCTGTCTTCTGAAGAATGACCTCCGGAGGGGGCGGAGTGGTTAATTCCTCCAAAGACAAGTCTCTCCGGCCGGTTGTGTTCCAGAGATGAGATCTCACCAAGTTTCCACCGATAAAACAGTTGTGGAAGCGATTTCCCTATTTTTCAGCTGTCCAAGCATTCAACTTGGCACAAGTAGTCTGCCCTTCCTCCAAGTAGTCAGTAAACTCCTTCGGCATCACTACCCAAAATAGAAGAAGAGAAATTAAACAAACAAACTTGTTATAAGAAGAGGTAGATAGACGTGATGAAATATTTACTTGTGCTTTTCCATCTACTGGTAATCATACTTGGGTTGACATCATCTTTAATCTTCCTCTCATTTTCCCAAGCACCACTAATGAACAAGAATTGAGTCTTCCACGTTTTCTCCGATTCAAGCAAGTCATCTACCACTTTAAAATTGTCACCCATATTGCAATGATAGAAGAGGATAACATGATTTTTGAAAAGGCTGGCAACAGTAGTAAATTGCTCCATCGGAAGCGGGATTTCGGAGAGCCTGGAAGCCATGATACAGGATATGAGGGTGAACCAAACATTGGGGCTCAGTTGGCTGGGACAGAGCTTTATCAGATGGTAATATCTGCTGATCTCTGGGTCCAAGGGAAATCTAAGCCCCAGTTCAACAACTTTGTGTATAAAACTATTTCACTTAGCTTGCAGTCCATTGGCGTCTCCGGATCAACGGGTATCCTTAATTTAACAGATTCTGGGATCCCCCACTTCGTCCGGATCCGACCAACCTCAGCAATGTGAATGAAAGTATAGTTAATGTTCTGCATGGATCACAGATACTTTACAATCACTTTATGGAAGCAAGGTCCTACTCTCCCTTTAAGGCACTCTGGTAGGTCCGTGTGTTTTAAACACAAATTCTCTTTACCCTTGTTTTTCTTAACAATAGCAGTTTCACCCGTCTGCCCAGAGACGTCGGTCTCAAATGGGGCTTCTTCAACACTTTCCTCCATCACTTGTTCCATCACCCTGGAAGGATTGTTAGTTATCTTTGGTGGGAGAGCACTGGTGGTTGACTCTGCGGGCTGTCCGGATGGCTGAGCTTCAGTTTCCCTTTGTGGTCCGGTGTCCGGTTGGGGCTCAGATCCGGAGGGTTATTTTTGAAGGCTTGTTCTAGTAGCCTCCGAATCAGGTAACTTATCCTTGGGAACTCCAATGGATGCCTCTGACCCTGTAATTTTGTGTTTGGCCCAAGATTTAGAAGGCACTGATTTTGGAGATTTAAACCGTGGAGCAACAGCCTGGCCTTTCACTAAACGACCTCTTCCTCGAAGCGTTAGCTTTTCTGGGAAGATGTCAGCATCCGATCCCATGGCTATTAATGGGGAGGGTGTATTGGTACTTGTAACTTCTTTCTCTCGTTCAACAATAGGCTCTGACTCCTGGACCGATGAGCCTAAGACGATTGGTGAAAGACTAGGTTGAAATAACCTTCTAGGTTTAGAGCTTCTGGCAGAAGACGAACCTCGATCAGGCTCTGAGCTTGGTATTTCAGATTTGTTGATAGGAGAAACTGGGAGGCCTGCAGCAATGCAGCTTTCTCGTTCGACTTTTTGTGTTTTCTCTAACTCCAAAAGATTAAGCCAGCCGCCTTTTACAAGTGTGTTTCTTGCTGTAAACATAAACTTACACCAAAAAGGGTTTTTGAAAAAGAGAGATAAAAGCTTTGAAGAATAGGAGTGAAAAGATGATGAAGATGGTAAAACAATAAAAAAATGAGTTGATTTATACTAAAGAAACAAAAGATACCTTGAAACCTAGGACAATACGAAAAGATGGAAGTAATGATTAAAGACGGCGCTGACGTCACAAGCATTAATTGAAGAGGTTACTTTTTGAAATGAGTGGGAGCGCCGTTCTAGGAGAAAAACGGCTGGTGAGGCGAATCAGAAAGGGACACGTGTCCCACGATCCATGGCAAAACCTTTGGGCTTCTGAGAGTTTTGTCAGCCCGGATAAATCCTTTACACAAATCGAAATCGGTCCGGACATTGTCACATGTGCTCAAGAGCGATTTTTTAGGTCTTGCCAAAGGTCTTCGAACATAACCTAAAAAAGGGGCTACTGATGAGTCCGGATTTTCTCACCACTCACTGTAGAAATCGGACAAGGGAAATTCGGACAAAAACCACCCACTGAACCATCCGAACAGGACTAAAGTATTGAAAGCTAATCACATTTTGACTAAGCTAATTGCTAATCTGCTTAGTAAACTAATTGGTTTTTGAACTCGACCCGGTTTCATAAGTATGACCCGAGAGCCCATATGGCCCATAATTAAGGGTATAAATACCCAATCACCTTCATTAACGAGGGTAATTAACATTTAATACAACCATGTAGCTCAAATCTCTCACTACAAACCAAAACATTAAATATCTTTGAAACATCACAAAACACCTGACCAAATTACCCTCACCAGAAAATAATCCACACCAATGCTGACTTATTATTATTGACTTTTTGTACGTAGCTATATTTTATTTCATTCTTAATTAATGTTGTTGTTGGTTTACTTTTGTTATCTGATTTCGCTATAACTGTTCGGTTTAGTTACGGTCTTTTGAAATTTGTATTTTGTTTTAATTTTTACATCTAGATTAACCATAATTTGAGTCGGTCATCTATTGTAAAACGGTTTGTTTTTTTAAATTTTCATGCAACTCATCGAGATATGCTTTATCATGTATTTGTACGAACAATTTATCATTTATTTAATATATACTTCTACCATTTTTTTAAAATCTGAACAAAAAATATCACTACCAACCACAAAATATGAAACACAAGAAATATATTATGTGTACAAAAAAAATGAAGAAATGGTTAATGTCACCATATTTCAACACTCACACAATTGATAAGTTTACATATAAAGATGATCAAGACCATCATGTAGAAACTTTGCAGTGTGCAATACTTAGATACCCGATGCGAATGACAGTTTTAAATTTGAAGGCTTTATTATGAAATAAAAGAGTTTTGCTCTCATATGGTTCAATAGCTTTCCCATAAGCAACATCAGTAACTTCCACAATCATTATATGTGGTCGAAATCCATCAATGGTGATACATGTTACATTATCGAATGCAAGCAGATACCAAACGAGAGCTTGTGAGAATACACAGATAGGTTTTTGGAGATCAAAGGGAAGTGTTTGGATTGTACATATAATATAGTTTTCCTTACGTACCAATATGAAATCCTAAGAGGGATTTTATCCATATAAATTACGAAAAATAATACTCATATCTTTAGTGATCTGTTAGCACATATTGAGCATTGTATGAAGTTGGTTGAGATGAAATGGGCATAGAAGAAGGAAACACAGTTCCAATAAATGCTTACGTATGTATGTTGTAAATTCAACCCTGAATCTAAAAGAAATATTAATGAATAAGACTTTCAAAGGTAAGATAATCAAATGAAGGGTGGGGGAATAGAATCAGCTACATGAACTATGATAATAACTGATGCGACATCCGCGATAATGACTAAAGATATGAACACTCTCAATAGGTTTTGTTTACCGAGTTATTTTAGATTTTAGTCGCTATATACAAAAAACCCCAAGATTTACTCAAGTATCAAAGGATGTAGAGGATCAACAATCTAAAAATGAACATAGATACGTCTATATACTGCAAGTTATATAATGATGTGGGTAATCATACAAAATACTGATGCACGCGGCATGATAAGATTCAACAGTTGGTTGAAGAAGGAAAACTTTGAAACTTTGTAAAATAAATAGATAGACGCCAAAATAAAAAGAAATATTGAGAGGTATTCTCTTACAAGAAGGTAAAGAGGCGATTAGGAGCGGGCCAAATAACCAAGGAAAATTACCAATAACGATGTTTTCGACATCTTGCGAGAAAATTATCTAAACTATGATCCTGACCAGCAAGCTATTTTTGTTATCTCTAGGCGATACCTTTACTCGGAAATTTCAAATTTCTGGAGAAAAAACTATTTGGACGATTTCGAGATATACCACCATGGGTGGATCTCATGCATGCGACTTCACTGATCTAAACAAATCTTACTCAAATGACTCTTTCCTATCGCCACATATCGAATAACTATTGGATACTACTTCAGCAAAATTGATCATTCTTCAGTATAGACGCACAATCTGGCTACAATCAAATCAAAATTCATGAGGATGACGAAGACCATACCACGTTCGTGACGGAAAAGGGACTCCATTGTTACAATGTTATGTCTTTCACCATGAAGAATGCAGGGTCCATTTATAAATGTTTAATTAATAAAATATGTGTAGACTAGTTGGGTGGGAACTTAGAGGCATGTATCGATGTTATGTTAGCTCTAGGAAAATAGGACGAAAAGTACATAACCTATTTTGTTGAAACCTTAAAGCACATAACCTATTTTGTTGATACCTTACAGAAAGTTGGAAAATTCAAGTGGATATAGATGTCTCAAATAGTGTTTAATAACATCAATAATATCGGTTGCACCTTTAGAAATCTTGAGATTACCATGTTGTTTCAGATTACCATATCGGCTCAATATGTAAGAGAAAAATGGGCTGATTCCAAGCCTATTTACTATGTACGTAAGTATTTTCTATATGAAAAAACACAATATCTTCATCTACAGAGATTAGTATTAAGAACTGGTGGTGGCAGCGAGAAAAATTAAATATTATTTTCACGCTCACACCATCATTGTTTGAACGTCATTTTCATTAAGAAATGCGATGCAAAAACCACACATCTCGAGGGGGTTGAAAAATGGTTCATAGAGGTAGGAGACTACGATATATAGTACAATCCAAGAAACATAGTCAAGACCAAGGCCTTATCATATTTCCTTACAAAATTCCAATATGAACAACTGATGTCCTCTAAGAAGCAAACTAAATTCACATGACAACACAAGTACATGAGAAATAGTCATTTTTCAGGATAATCCATTTATCACCTTCTAAAGCAAGATTATTATAAACGTATCCGGATAAGTGGTTAGGTGATTGAAGAGGAAGAAAAATTGGATGATTTATATTAATTTCAGGTACGCTTTACAAGCGAGGATTAACAAAACTATGTTGAGATGTCTTACATCTGACGAGGATAACTTTATTGTCGATAAATTTTATGAAGGGAAAGAAAGTGAAGCACTGTGACGCCTATAAACGTTTTGGAACTTAATCCGGATTCCTACAGTTCTTCTGTAGACTATATCTAAACTAATACCATCTGATTGGTGAGATATATGCATTGTGGGACATTTCACTACCACTTTAGGAGGAAATTTTTTGTAATCTCTGTAGTTGATTTTTTTGGTGGGCAGAGGAAAAACCATTGGTTGACATCACGACCAAATAAGTGATAATATTCATAGACTCACACATATGTTGCCCTTACGGAATCCAGTGAGTTGTAAATTTAGAAAATGGAACCCAATTCCAGAAAGAGAATTTAAACTAGTATTTTCAAAATAAGGGTATTAATTAGATATTCTCATCCTTGTTTCATCTGCCGCCCTAATGGTCAAGTATAAGTGATAAACATAATCATATTCGAATGGATTAAAAAAATGATTGTTCGAGCACCTAAAAATTGTTCGGATCTTGTAGCAGGTGTCCTCTAGTCCTATAAAAAAAACCTATCGCACCACCACAAATGAAACTCCGCATCAAAGTAGTTATCCTAGCTGAAACAATTTTCCTCTTACCAAATATCCAATTACCGTACTGAAACAAACGATAAAACTAGGTGTACCAACCTTGAGGTTATAGAAGAAAATATAGTCAAGGATCCCCTTCGGTCACACTAATACAAGAACATGAGATAATATGTTAAGGAGGGTGTTCCTCCACAGTAAGAATAAACAGTTGGCTAGAAGAAACAGTTAGCAAGGGCATCCAAACTTGGAAAATAAAAGACAAGGAGTATGGAAAAGGAATAAGACGAGCATATACAACATTCAAACTATTATGGTAGAATGAAATGCTTCGTCATATTATACGTTACTAAGAAACGTATCTACGCATTTATTACAAAAGTAAAAAATATTTAAGGCACAATTAAAGCTTCAAACATATATTGAATAGTGGGTAAATGTGGTGTGAGAAGGTCTCTTGTTGATAATATAAAGATGAGTAGAACTTCAAATGTAAAGTGTGATCACAATTAAAAACAAAAAACTCATTATACTTATAATCTCCTTTCTAATTTATTTATTTCTCGATTTACTTGCACCATATGGGCTATATATTTGAGACACACCACAAATGCAACTCCGCATGAAAGTAGTTGTCTGAGCTGCAACAAGTTTCCCTTTTACCAAATATCCAATTACCATATTGAAACAAACGATAAAACTAGGTGTACCAACCTTGACGTTATAGAAGAAAATATAGTCAAGGCTCCCCTTCGGTCTGACTAATACAAGAACCTGAGATAATATGTTAAGGAGGGTGTTCCTCCATAGTAAGAAGAAACAGTTAGCAAGAAGAAACAGTTGGCTAGAAGAAAGAGTTAGCAAGGTCACCCAAACTTGAAAAATACAAGACAATGAGTATGTAAAAGGAACAAGACGAGTACATACAACATTCAAACTATTATGGTAGAATGAAATGCTTCGTCATATTATACGTTACTAAGAAACCTATCTGCACATTTATTACAAAAGTAGAAAACATTTAAGGCACAATTAAATCTTCAAACATATATTGAATAGTGGGTAAATGTGGTGTGAGAAGGTCTCTTGTTGATAATAAAAAGAGGAGTAGAACTTCAAATGTAAAGTGTGATCACAATTAAAAACAAAAAACTCATTATACTAATAATCTCCTTTCTAATTTATTTATTTCTCGATTTACTTGCACCATATTGGCTATATATTTGAGAAAACAATTCTCAAATCAATAAGTAATAACAATTGAATACGGCACATTTGGATGACACTGAGAAAATAAAAACTCACAATTCATGGGATTTAGATCTAACATTCTCTCCATTCTGGATATGGAGGAAAATATTACGTCTTACATATTTGGCTACCAATGTGTATATAGTGGCGATAGGTAATGAGGAGGATACCTTCTTCTGACATGATCATCCACTCCTACCAACACTTATGATAACCCATTATGGGAAATGTATTATCATCACTTAAGGCTTGACAAAAATCTTAAATTTTCAGCTATTATTCAGAATATCGTATGAAACTAGTCATCACGTATTGCACGATCGTAATCTTGTGATATTTGACTCACCTCTCCGTATTTCTTTTGCAATATCGCACTGTATGTTGTCTTACACTCGATTCATACTTTTTGACACCAAAATAAAATGACCAGTTTAATTTTTCTTTAATATGCTGACTTATTACCATTGACTTTTTGTACGTAGCCATATTTTCTTTCATCCTTGATTGATGTTGTTGTTTGCCAGTTTTGCTATCCGATTTCGCTATTGTTGTTCGGTTTACTTACGGTCTTTAAAATTTTTATTTTGTTTTAATTTTTATATCTAGATTAGTCATAATTTGAGGCGGTCATCAATTGCTGCTTTGGGTATCAAATTTGATGATGACGTTTTGACGTTATGGTTGCTTAATTTTCCCAGCGAGGCATGTGTTTAGCCGAGCTCTGCTTTGTAGTACGAGCTATCATTGTTCGTTGTGACATCGGTTGCCTTGCAGGCTCTTTCTTGCTTCTCGGCTAGCCCTTAGTGATACAGCTCTGCTCTATACTGTTTCTCCATTTGGCCTCGATGACGTGGTACTTGTCATTTTGGCATGCGCAGTCTTGGTTCCCTCATCAATGCACCCCCTAGTTCATGGTTATTTGTGAGAAACACAAAATCAATGTAGTAGAATAAAATCATTCTTATTTCTATTCCGCTACAACAGAGGGGATTGTAGAGTTGGAGATTATATCGATTCCACGACATATGGTGCGTGATGATGAATTATTTAAAATTTTCTAATAATAAAATCGTTTTTGTTTTCTAAACTGCGTTTCGGTTTTGGGGAAAACGTGCGATTTGTTTTAATTGCGAATGAGAACCGCCATTCCATCACGCGTGCAGTGAAAATCCAAGTGGGATCCTAACAGTTAATCATAAATTAAAAAGTGGGTAAGAGTCTATTGAAAAAAGCATTTTACCTTTGGTGAGAGAAACCAAATTTTCTTGTACGGGAAAAAAATCCATCTCCATTGTTAACACTTGTCTCATCCAAAAAGATATGTATACGTTTAATTTCGTTACTTCTTTTTTAGTTGGTAATGACGCATGAAACCCTAGTTCCTCAATCATAAGTTTAGGATCCCCGGTTCATTATCCTTGGGAAAAGACTACCCTTTCTGGTAGTCATGTTTGTGCATGAGATGTCCACTCAATTTTTTTAATCTCACACATCAATTTAGCTCATTGCAATCGTGATAACTCCAAAAAAGGTTGTAAAGCGGTAGGTGCAATCGATTAAAGTTGTGAATATAAAATTTGAAGATCCTGTATTTTTTGAAAAGTTTGATCAAATAGCCCCCAAGTATGGGTACCTTGACGTGCATGGTCTTCTAAACTTTAGGGCTATGTATGGTATTCCTAGTGAGGTCATAGTTAGAGTACTAGAGGTTGGAGAGCAGCCGTATTAGGGCCTCGATAACGAAACCTGCCTACACACTAATATTTTGGATTGAGGTTTACGACTGCCATTACCTTCGTTGATATTAGATCTTTTTAGCTTCATAGGTATATGTCCCACCCAGTTAGTTGCGAATGAGTGGAGACATTTTGCGGTGGTGGTAGATGTTACTAAACTGGCAAAATCACCCTTCTTCTATATCCAATTTACTATGGTTAGGAAAATAGTTGAGCTTCCTACCTCTGATGAAAACTGGAAAAATTCTTTTGTATTTGTATATGGGAACTTGGAGCATGAGAATGCTTTGAAGAACCTTCAGTTAGAACGTCGGTTGAAGACTAAATGTAAGAAGAAAGATTTCTAGCCTATGAGTTTAAAATCGTTTTGGAAAAAACTAACTCATATGTTTGATTAACGCAGGTGAGGGAAAAAACCAAGAGTGGTTTTAAATAGGGGTTGTCCAAAGGCACAAATAATCCCTTAATTCATGTAGCTAACTTAGCCAGCGGGACATTTTTACAAGATCCAACTCGGTTGTTCACCCAAGTAATGTTTTTGAAGGCTTGGCTTTGGCCAGTTACATAATTATTTTTCACAAAGGACGAGAAAATGATGATGGTAGATAGCGGAAAGGTGGCTACCACCGAATGGATTCGTGCATTGATGGAACAAATATATAAGGGTCACAACAGTATAGGGGTGTGGCTGGCACTTCCCCAGGGTCATAAAGCGAGGGAGGCATGAAGTTTGTCGTCTTTGTAGTGACAGAATGACAAAGAAAGAAAATTATGAGTTGTTCAGCTGTTAGGGAGGTGAACCAGATGGTAGAGGATACTGATGTGGATCGAGGACAAGTAATCCTGTTAAAATAACTTGAGGTGACGCTCGAATAGAGCGTCAACCAAGCAGAGCGGCTCCAAATGATGAAGAAGGGAGGCTGGAAAAACAAATTCCTAATGAGATAGCCCGAAGAATGGAACATTTTGTCAAGACTTCAACTATCCCTCCGTTTGTCTCGTTTGTGCAAGAAGTGGGCTTGGATTCTGCCTTTGTGAATGCAGTAATACCAGATTTGCTGCCAACAAAATAAAAAGAAGTAGAAACGTATAAAGAGAAGAAGGTAGTAGAGGAGCTCCCACCATCAAATGTTGTAATGTCGCCTCCATCGATTTTGATGTTTGAACAACTCAAGTGGATCCCGAAGCTTCCCTTCTATGACAATATGCCTATGAGTGAGATACTATAGAGGAAAGTGGAGCTGGTGATCAAGGTATTGTGTGTTATAGGTTTGAGTTTTGTTAAGTGAAAATAATCGTTATACTAACCTTATTGTGAACGTAGTGTACCACAACTCTGTGGAATTATCATACCGACGGATGTCTAAACCTGACTGTCAAATCATAGAGAAATAGAAACTTGAGCCCATGCTATTTGGATCGGTTAAAGGGTTGACCATTGAGCTCGCCAGGTTTAAGAATTCTTAAGGGGTAGCCGAAGCAAGGAATGATAAGGCATTGGAGGCGAATGATGGTTTGTGCAAGAAAGTGACCGCGCTCCAAGGTGTCCTGATTATTTGTGAGGAGACATGAAAGTGGATGACCATTGGAAATGCCGCGTTGATAACCCAAAACAGCAGGCTGATTAAGAGGAACGAGGAGTTGATGTCCTAAAGTAGTACTTGACTTTCCCATAATGTACCTTAAGCTAAGAGAGTGGAAGACCAATGCGAGGGTATAGTTGGTTGTATCTTGGAGAGTGGGAGACTGAAGGCTGCGGTGGAGGAACTAAAAGTAACGATGGAGGAACAATTGTCTGTCATCAGGACGCGAGGTATTTCAAATCGAGCTAAAATCTGATGATGAATAAAGTAACATATCTCTTGAGCTCGGGTTCGGGAGAGAGCAATGTCCTCTACCTACTTAGTAAAATAAATCACTGAAACCATTAAAACATTTCACCTATGGGTTACCATAGTAAGTGACCCTACTAAATCAATGGGACATTTGTCAAAAGGACATCGGACAACCACCGCTTGCATCGGTTCGCACGAGAGATGACCAGTGTTGGTGAACTGTTAGGATTGGTGGCATTATTGAGCAAGTTTTTCAGCGTCGGTGGCCTTGTCGGGCTAGTAATAACCTGTTAATAGAAAACGTCAAATAAGGCTGCGATATCCGTAATGTACCCCGACATCTCATAAATGTAGGTTGTGCAAATTGAGGTAGCCTCGTCTGTATCAAGGCAGGAAAGAAAATGTTACGTGGAACTTTTTCGGTATAAGATGCCATCCTATACATAGTATTTAGGTGCTTTTAATTGGGGCGGCCACGTTTTCAGTTAGTAGGGTGCCAGATTGGATATACAGAAGGTAGGGTTGCCTCAAGTCATGGGCGTGGAGGATTATGCAAATAGTGTCTCTCTTATGTAGAATTTTTGTAGTTGGTAATTTTGTTATTAGTACGAAAAGATGGTCGCCCACCGTCACCGTTTTGGCCAAGGTGTCGGCGAAAGAGTTGTGCAAGCAAGACACTTGATCGTACGCCACCGTAATAAGTTTAGATTTAAATTCTTTAAGCGCTATCAAATACCCACAAATACCTTCCTTCTTAGCATCGTATGTACCGTTCGCTTGATTGATGAAAAATTTCAAATCTGAGCTGATTTGGATAATTCGAGCCCCACACAGGAGTGCTTACTTCATTCCACAAATTACGACTTAGTATTCTGCTATATTGTTGGTTACCTAGAAATTAAAGCGGATCACCTGGCGAATCTTCTCTCGTGTGGGTGGTTTAAGAATAATACCCCTCTCTACCGGATGCGCTGGATGCCTTGTCTGTTTTGAAAATCAATTCTAATTGTTCGGGCCCATATAAGGTTTCATTTGGGAGGGGTGCTTTGCGGGGTGAGGAAAATTCTGTGAGAAAACCAACTACATCTTGACCTTTGATGGTAGTGCGGGATTTGAACTTGATGTTGTATTCTCCTAAATGAATTCTCCATTTGGTTAGTCTGTCTGATGCGTGGGGTTTTTGTAGCACAACCTCGACGGGGAAAGAAATTTGGACCACAATTGTATGTCCTTGAAAATAGGGGTGCATCTTTCGGGCTGCTACAACCAACGCGAGCGCGAGTTTCTCCAGATTGAGGTACCTTGTCTCAGCGTTTACCAAAGTTTTACTGATGTAGTAAATGGGTTGTTATACTTCATCTGGAAACCTAATTAGTACTGGACTAATCGAACACAATAAAACGGATAAATATAACAACAAAGTCTCACCTGCTACCGGTGTTGAGAGTATTTTAAGCGAGGTGAGATAATGTTTCAGTTCCTCGAAAGCAGTGTTACACTCCTTTGTCCATGCAAATTTCTGAACTCATTTGAGAATCACAAAGAAAAGATGATTTTTGTCGGATGTGGGAAATAAAATTTGACAATGCTGCTAACCAGCCCGTAAGGCAGTGAACCTTTTTCATATTTCTAGGGGGCGCCATCTGTATAACTGCATGGAATTGTGCATGGTCCGCCACGATTCCTCTTTTACTCACTCTTTAAATTAGGAACTTGTCGCTTTGTACGCTGAATGAACACTTAATTGTATTAAGCTTCAAATTATGTTGACGTAGAAGGTCAAATATGTTTGAAGTACTTCAAGCTGTTTGTCGTGTGTGTGTGTTTTGAAAATCCTATCATCTATGTATGCCTTCATTTGTTTACCCATATGGTCTTTGAAGATGTGATTGACCAAACGTTTGCATGTGGATCCTGGGTTTTTTAGACCGAATGGCATAACGGTGTTACAGTACAGCCAACGCTTGGTTTGAAATGTTGTGTGCTCTTCGTCATACGGGCTAATGAGAATCTAATTATACCAGGAGTATGCGTTCATAAAAGAAAGGTATACACAACCTGAAGCTGAATAAACCAACTGATCGATACGAGGCAAATGAAACGCGTATTTATGGAAAGCTTGATTTAGATCGGTGAAATCAGCGCACCTTCTCCATTGGCTGCCCTTCTTTTTAACCAACACCGGGTTCACCACCTAAACTAGATATCAAGCTCGCACGATGTTCCTGAGCTGCAATAGTTTATCCAATTCCGCACTTCTGGCCTCCTGTTTCTCAACAGAAAATTATCATCACTTTTTTCGTACGTGATTGGCTTACGAATCAATTGCTAATTCATAGGGAATAATAGAAGGGTCTACCCGTGATACATCACGAGCATCGAATGCGAAAACATACAATTTTTTTCCTAACAAGTCAATTAATAATTGTTTAAAAGTGAAATCTAAATTGTTACCTAGGATGGTCTGCCTCTACCACCGTTTCCTCAATCGAGTATGGGTGGTATGCCTCAGGCTGCTCTATTTCCATAGGATCATCGACATGATCAGGCGGAGGTGGTGCTCATCCTTCATTTTCAGACACCACTGCTCAATTTCTATCGGAGAGGTTTTGTTGGGTCAACTGTGATTGCGTAACACGTCCTGGAAGTCGTCTAGCTCCCACGGATGATCCCGACCATGTTTCTAACTTGGTATTTTATGCATTTCCTGCATCTGCAGGGGGTGGCTTCGTATCTCTGAAGCCACGACCAGTCGATGATCGTGTGATAAGGGTTTGAGGCATCAGATATCATACATAATGTTTTTAGTTCTTTTTTGGTGGTCCCACACCCGACTTTAACCATCAACTCAACCTCGCTCAAACATTGGGAGACCTTTCCTTCGTACCCCACCAAGGTTCACTGTGTCGGTTTGTAGGGTGGGACGTCATGCATACGTTCATAGCCGACTTTGAAGATAATATTGGCTGAGCTCCCTCTGTCTATTAGGACTCGAGTTACCATGACCCCCCCCCCCCTCCCCCCGCTTCCCCTTTCAATGTCTTGATTCACTTTTAGAGCGTCCTCATGGGCCGTGCTGACCCCTTTCAAGTCTTCATCATTAAGTATGAGGTCCGCGACAAGATCTCGGTAGTTATGATAGGATGAAGCCTCCACTTCTTGAGCCTCGTGTTCGGCCCTTGCCCGCTTGTTGGACTTTTGTGTCGTGAGATGTCTCAAAATTTCCTTGGACGACAGTGAATAAAGATGACATAGAGTCTTGACTGTACAGTATTAAGGTGCTAGCCACCTCAGATTGTGCTTCAGCTTGAATGAGGGATGATCTTGGTACGTTGTTGTCTTTACCCTGCACGTTGCTAGTTATTTCTGAACGTCCTTCTATAATGATGAATAACCATTTTTGTTTGCCCGTGGCTACTCTTTTATCGTCGTTGTACTTTTCCTCATTGATCTAGCTAGTTTCCTCCCTCTGCTCGGGTTGGCGATGGCGATCTTGCTGTTTGATGAATTGAATAAACTCCCCATTATCTATCAACCTATGGATATCTTTTTTGAGCTTCCAGTACTCATCGATTGGGTGACCATAGTTATTGTGATACGAGAAAAAGTACTTGTTGGGTCTTTAAAATCCACGAGCGCTCATCACCCACGGAGGCAGATATCCCGTTCTCCCTTTCGTCCGATCATAGATTACTGAGATGGCCTCGTTTAACAGGGTAAATCGCTTGGATAGATTTTAGGATGTATAGTTCGTCGAAATGTATCCTTACAAGGCCTATCATCTGTATTGCTCTTCTTTCTGGTTGTAGACAGGTCTCTCTAAGGAATCTTGTTTTTTAGCGTCGTCTACTCGGATGAATGTGTCTGTTTTGGAATCTTCCATATTCTAAGTTGCGAACCATATTAAATCAATGTTGAGTTCCCCTCGCTGATCGAGGTCTTTTTTGAGCAAAGAGACAATCATATTTCCGCCAGATCTGGTAAACTATTCATGTAATGGAAAAAACATCTAACACAGCTTTTTAAGGACTGATTTTTTTTTTGGTAAAGATCCATGATTGAGTTGCACTCGCGTCTGAGCTCCTTATTGCTTACAAATCTCTCGTTGAAGGCTATCCACAACCCTGCAAAATCATAAATTGATCATTTAGGTAAAATGCTGAAGAAGTCTATTGTATTACCTTTGAGGGTCATAGACAGAGATTGGCAAAGCATAATATCGTAATGGTTAAATGCCATCATCATCTTTCAGAATTGTTCATATACCTTTATGGATCTCCCGTGCCGTGATCTGCTTCCATCCTAAATATATCAAACTTTTTGAGAAGTTTAACTTCAAAAAATTTCCCACCAATAGGGATTTCTTGAGTATATAAGTTGATAGCTCTGGCCGTACTTCATTGTACTGAAAAACCTCGACCACTTTAGCTTTCATAGAGGTCGCGGGCTCTTCCACATGCTTGAGTTCGTGATCCTTGAAGCGTTTTTTTCCTCTAATTTTACCTTCTTCTTATCTTCTCTCCTCGTGCTTGGAAGAGCGGTCCCCACGATTTGCACGACTAATGTCAGGTCTCGATAGAGGGTTTGCATAGCTGGTCCTCCAAAATTTAGTCTTTTATACGTTAATTGCATCATTTAGTCCGACGATACTATCATGCATAGCTTGTTATCTAGCGTCGGGTTTACAGGCCACCCTATGTTGCTCTTGATGTAGGTGTTGAAGTTGCTGCTCAAGTTATTTGATTGCTATATTGGCCACCATATTATCTCCCGTCGTTTCCTGTAAAATAAGATACAATGTACTTTTCGGTGCAAGTGGCGCAAACTTTGGTCCAATCGTGGTTGTTGGTGGTGTGGATAAAAGTAGCCTGAGGGTAGGCTGGTAATTTCAAGTGGAGTTTTAAGGCGGCGTGAGGGTGTTTCAGGGTGATGTGAAGGTGTTTCAAGGTGTTTTAAGGTGGAGAGAGATTTGAGCAGCTTGGCAGCAGTAAATTTTGTTACCCATAGTTAATGCTGGTGGTTGGGTATTTATAGTGTGATATTTGGGCCCTTATGGGCTTTCGGGTCATGTTTAATGGACCCGTGTCATGTTTAAAGACCCATGAGTTTTAAGCAGATGGGCAGGTAGCTTAGTCAGATAGTGTTTAGGTTTTTTATTACTTTAGTCATAGTTCGAACTGCTTTAGGCTTGCAGTATTCGAAGTCATCTTCCCGGTTCAAAAGTCCTGTCCGAATTAAGTTCTTGGAGCTTGTCCGGTTTACGGAGACATTTACTTTGGGCCGCCCTTCCGGGGAGCACTTCGAATTCAGACTCATCAGGAGCCCCTTTTTTAGGTATTTGAACAAGTGTCCTTGTCAAAGAGCTGAAAAACAGTCCGATTTAGGAAGTGGTTTTTTAATTCGAAGAGAGTTGAGGACGGACCCGGACAGACCAATCGTCACGAATTCCAAACGGTTCTTGTCAGAGTTAGTGGGACACGTGTCACCCTCTGGTTGGTCACTTTAGCCGTTTTTTCACCTTGAAATTTGCACCACTTTATCGAACAAGTTACCTCTTTTAAATGTCATTAATGACATCAACGCTGTCTTTTAATCATTGCCCAACTTTTCGGATTCTCCTAGGAATCAACCCCTTTTTTCACATTTACTATAAATTCTATTCACCTTTCACAGCCTCACTATCTCTTTCACTCTGCCAGTTTACCCAAAGCTTTATCTCTCTAAAACTTCAAAATTTCCTTAGCTGTTTATGCTCACAGCAAGAACAGCACTGATCAAGGGCGGTTGGCTTAACCTCTCACAATTGGAGAAAGCTCAAAGAGTTGAAAAAGAAAAAAGACTTGCAGCAGGGCTTCCAGCGTCGCCTGTCGAGAAACCAGCCCCTTCAATCGAAGAGTCTGACAGAGGTTCATCTTCTTCTAAAGGTACAAAACCTAAAAAACTCTTTCAATCAACACTCTCCCCCATAGTATCTGGCTCTTCAGTTCAAGAGTCGATTCCTATTGTTGAACCGGGGGTCACTGCCACAAGTGTTAGGAAAAAATCCTCTTTCAGTGCTATGGGGTCCGATTCTGACCACTCCCCAGACAAATTAATCATGAAAAGGCCAAGTAGGTTGGTTAAAGGGCTTTCTTCCAAAAATACTAGCGAATCAGGGTCCGGGGCAACTATTAGGACTCTCCGGGAAAGGCCGGCCGGTCCGGGGGCTAGCAGTCCTCTACCTCCCAAAGAAACTTCAACCTCAGAAACTCAAACTGAGGTGATAAGTCGAAAACATTCAGAGAGCCAACAGTCCGGTGGATTAGCTGTGCCAAGCTTCAACCCTCCCCGGGCTGTTTCTACAGAAGCTCCCCCAACAATAATGGAGGAGAGAATGGAGGACTCCACCGAGGAGGTTAGATTTGAGTCCGAGTCCTCCGGACAAGCTGAAACTGCTAGAGTTGCTGTCAAGAAAGGCAAATAAGACTTATATCTGAGGCATCCGGACCTGCCGGAGAGCCTCGAAGGGAGAGTAGGGCCATGTTTTCATAAGGTCGAGCTCAAATATCTTTCATCTCTGTTAAAGACCAAGTATGCGTTCATCCATACTAAAGATCTGGGACGACTGCGTACTAAGTGGGGGATCCCTGAGAATGTAAAGATTCGAATTCCCATCGATCCAGAGACCCCGATGTATTGCAAAAGAAATTAGATAGTCTTCTTTACGGAGCTATTCAATTGGGGACTTAGGTTCCCACTGGACCCAGAGATAGTACGCTATTTTCACTTGGTCAAGCTATGTCCATCACAGCTAAGCCCTAACGGTTGGTACACCTTGATGTCATGTATTATGGCGTCTAGGCTATCTGGAATTCCTCTTCCTATGGAAGAGTTCGCAGCTGTGGCTAATTTGTCCAAGCATCATCAGTTCCCTTTTTATAATTTCAACATGGGGAACGATCTTAAACCTGTTGATGATCTCCTGGAATCGGAGAGTAAATGGAGGAGCCAGTTCTTGTTTGTCAGTGGCTAATGGGAAAATGGCAAGAAAATCAAAACCGGGGAGAATCCTAGCATTCTTCGAAGTAGATGGAGGAGCGATCGTAAGTTTTTAATTTAAGTTTCTGTTCGAACCTCTCTTTCCTTTAAGTTTATACTAATCAGTTTTTCTTTTGTTTTATCAGAGCTGCCAAAGGAGTTCGGGGACTATCTGAAGGCCGGACAGGTCACCTGTGGCAAAATCAACGCTTGGGCCGCAGAGAACTGGGAGAACCGGTTTCATAAAGCCTTCACTGCTGGGAACCTAGCGAGGTCTCACCTGTGGAACACCACAGGTCGAAGAGACTTAACCTGGGAGGAGTTCTCCACCCCACCTGATGAAGACGTCGTGCTGAGAAGGTCTCATGAACTGGATGGGACCCTCTTCCTTCCTGCCCGGGCCAAAGCCCCAAGTAAAATAAAGGGCAAGAAGAAGAAAGGCAGGAAAGCGGTAGAGGATACTGAGAAAGAGGCCCCAACAGACACAGAGGTGCCAGCCCAGGCTCAAGTTGATGCAAACCTTCTACAGGTGGTAGAACAGGAGAGCGAGAAACAAGGAGTGAATCCCCCAAAACCTTCAAGGGCTTCCAAACGGGCTCGTAAGCAAGCAAGTGACAGTGCTGACAGGGAAGTCAAAAAGAAAAAGACTTCCCAAGGAGAAGAGCTCGCTCTCCGGGATCCAGAGCCCACTTTCCCAACCGATCCGACGCTAGCCGAAGAGATCCCAGGGAATCTTAATGAAGGGATTCCAATGGAATTCCATACTGATGAGATTGAAAGGGGAGAGATTAACATGGATGAAGTGGACGTCACCGGTCTAGGTGCTCTAGGTGATTATTTCCTTGACCTGTCTAGAGATGAGTTCGCAGGGCCATATGTTCCCCCAAGTAGTTCCAACACAGTGAATTTCAATGGTAGGACTTTTATGGTTTCCAGTGAGAGGGACGTTATAGCCCATTCTCTCCTTAGCAACGTGCAGCCAGTACTTACTTTGGAAAGGCAAGTCCGAAGTCAGGCAACCACCATCAAAGACCTCAAGTCTGAGAAGGAGAAGCTGTCTGATGACCTCAGGACTGCTGCTACTAAGGTTGATTTGCTTAAGGAGTCGAACGAACAGCTAAAGAAGAATCAAAATGAAAGAAACACAAAAGTTGCTTCTTTAGAAGAGATCGTAAAAGATCTCCGGGCTAAGCTGTCCGGACTGGAGAAGGACTTGACAGCCTCAAGAGGAGAAACTGCAGCAAAGGAGAAGCTTGTCACCAACCTGACCACTGACAAACTTGCTTTAGAGAATGCAGTGACTCAGGCTGTTGAAGAGAAAGCTGCTTTGGTGAAGGATCAAGAGGCCATGATCAAGGCCAGAATCAACGCTTATGCCAGGGAGATGATAGGGAGTGAAGAATTAATGATTGAAAAAGTGAAGTCTGACATGGTCCTCCTGTTTCACGAGAAATTCCCGAAAAGGAGATTAGGGGACTTATGGCGTTATGTGGATGACGATGACCTCCCATACTGGACCATGGTTGATGAAGGGTACACTGATGTGTCCTCGTCTGGTGATGAAGAGGAAACCAGAGAGAGCCCAGGTGAGGAAGAGATTGACCCCAAGGGTAAGAAGATTGTCGAGGAGAAGAGCGACATCAAGGGCAAGAAAAAGGATGAGGGTGAGCCATCTTCAAAGGCTCAACCTTAATTTATAATTTGTTCTGTTTATCTTTTGTTTGAACTAAAGTCCTTGGAAGGCCAAGGCACCTTTTTTTTGTGATGGCGTCCGTATTATTCGGACAGTTTTTTGTACTGTGCCCAAACTTGTTCAAAAAGTCCTTGGAAGGCCAAGGCAACTTTAAGTTGTTGAATGAATGCTTTTATTTTATTCAACCATCTTCTTCTTTTATTATTTGTCTTACTTTAGACAGCTAGAATTTAAGTAGCTTTGAGTTATTGTATTGTGAGAGTGTTTAGTTTCTCTGGCTAGAATTTAAGTAGCCTTTAGACCTTTCAGTCCGGGTAGTATGACAAGCAACAGAATTTTGCAAAAACTTAGAAAATTATTGAAGAAGGCATCAAGTTTTATTGAAAGCTCTCCGTGGCGCCGAAGAGAGGAAGTGGTATGCACCCAAATATTTACATAGATGTTTAAACAAGTAAATATTTACATAAGCTTTATTCCAAGTACATTCGAAGGTGTTCAATATTCCAAGGGTGAGTTAAAACCCTGCCATCTTTGTCTTCCAACCAGTATGTCCCAGGCTTGATTCTTTCAACCACAGTATACGGACCCTCCCAAGTTGGGGCCAGCTTTCCGAAGAGCTTTTCCTTAGTATGCAAGAAAACGTTTCTCAATACTTTATCTCCTGGTTGAAAATCCCTTCTTTTAACTTTAGAAGCAAACCTGCTTCTCATCAAGCCCTGATAGTGTGCCATTCTAAGATGAGCTTTTACCCGCCTTTCTTCAATTAAATCAAGTTGATTTCTAATTGTCATCTTATTAGCCTGTCCGGAGAAGTTATGAACACGAAAGGAGGGGATTGTCTTCTCTATAGGAGCTACTGCATCCATCCCATAGACCAAGGCAAATGGGGATTCTTGTGTTGCAGCCCCAGGTGTTGTCCGGTAGGCCCACAGGACTTCTTGTAGATAACTAGGCCACTTCCCAGCAGCCGTTTCTAAGTTTTTCTTTAAACCGGACAGTATTGTTCTATTAGCCACCTCAACTTGCCCATTGGCCTGTGGGTGGAAAGGTGAAGAAAAGCAGTGCTGAATACCCCTTGAGGCACAAAAGCTCTCCATCTCTCTATTATCAAACTGTGGCCCATTGTCTGTTGTTATTTTCTGGGGGACACCAAATCTGCAACATATGTTGGATAGAATGAACTTTATAACAGCTTTTGATGTTGTCCCTGCCAAGGGGGCTGCTTCTATCCACTTCGAGAAGTAGTCAATGGCTACAATTATGGTTTTACGCCCTTCGGACGCCATAGGGAGAGGCTCAACTAAGTCCAATCCCCATCGAGCAAAAGGGATGGGCTCAGAAATTGATTCCAAAGGAATGGCTGGTACATGAATTTCATTGCTGTACCTCTGGCATGGGTCACACCTTCTTACCAGCTCCTTAGCATCTTTCATTATTGATGGCCAATAATATCCGGAGAGAAGCACTCTTCTTGTTAAAGCTCTAAATCCACAATGGGCTGATCCCTCACCATCATGTAATTCAGAGAGAACTATTTGTGACTCATGATCCCCTAAACAACGTAAGAGAGGTTTGCTATAGGATTTTTTGTATAATACTTCTCTTAACATAAGGAAACCACGAGCCCTGTGCTTCAACGTTCTGGCTTGTGATTTATCCAAGGGCACGATGCCATCGGACAGATATTGCATAAGAGGAGACCTCCAGTCTTGAGGCCGGTTTACTTGTATTTCAAAGACTTCCTCTTTTTCACCTTCATCAAGTTGAATAGAAGGGCTTTCAAGCACATGGTTCCATGGGTAGGACTCCGTATACGCTATCGTTGCCAATGAGTCTGCTAACTCATTCTCTGCCCGGGGGATGTGCTCATAGACAACAGCTTTAAACTTTGACGCTTCATTTTTAAGGAGGAGCAAGTATTTGATCAATTGCTCCTTTCTGACCTCTGACAAGCCTAGAGCATGGTGGACAAGCAATTGGGAGTCACTTAGTAGCTTGACCCTTTTTGCTCCACAGATGTATGCCAATTTTAACCCAGCTATAGCTGCTTCCTATTCGGACTCATTATTGGATGCCCTGAAAGCGAAACAAATAGCTTGGAACATGTTGTCCCCATAGGGGGAAGTGAGACATATTCCTGCCCTAGATCCCATGGTACTGGATCCTCCGTCTGTTCGGACAATCCGCACTTTTTTGTCTTTTGAATGAGCAGGTTGTTCTGAATCCCTATCAGAATGGAACTCAACTAGAAAGTCAGCCACAACTTGAGCTTTTACTGCTGTCCGGGAAGCGAAGTCTATGTCGAAGTCCCCCAACTCTACTGACCACTTTGTCATTCTGCTCGAAATGTCTGCTTTTTGAAGGACATTCTTTAAAGGGAAAGATGTCCGGACAACGATAGGATGAGCCTGGAAGTAGGGCCTCATTTTTCTTGCAGCTATCACCAAGGCCAAAGCTAGTTTTTCAAGTTTCAAGTAACGCCTCTCAGCATCAATCAAGCTTTTGCTGATGTAGTACACTGGGTGAGGATACCCATCAACCTCCCTTACTAACACAGCACTGATGGCACAACCTGAAACAGCCAGATATACAAAGAGAGTCTCCCCATCGACTGGCTTGAACAAAGTCTTGGGAGAGGACAAATGCTTCTTAATTTCGTTGAATGCCTCATCAAACTGTGGTGTCCACTCAAACCCTTTGGCACCCTTCAAGGTTTGAAAGAATGGAGCACATCTGTCCGAAGACCTGGAGATGAATCTGTTCAAGGCTGCCAACCTCCCCGTTAATCGCTGTACTTTTTTAATGTTTCGAGGAGGCTCCATTTGGAACAAAGCATTGAGTTGGTCCGGGTCAGGCTGTATTCCATGCTCACTTATGATATACCCTAAGAACTTCCCGGACTGCACTCCGAACACACACTTTTCAGGGTTCAATTTTAAATTTACTTTGGCCAAGTTGGCAAAAGTCTCTTGGAGGTCGGACAAGTGCAACTGCTCATCGACGCTTTTCACCATCATATCGTCAATGTAAACCTCCATATTTCTTCCAATTTGGTCAGCAAATGCCTTGTTGACTAACCTTTGATAAGTAGCCCCAGCATTTTTCAAGCCAAAGGGTATCACCTTGTAGCAGTGTAAACCTCTATCAGTGACAAAAGTGGTATGCTCTTGATCTTTTGGATCCACCTGGATCTGATTGTACCCGGAGAAGGCATCTATGAAGGAGAGTAGCTTGTTCCCAGAAGTAGAGTCTACTAACTGATCTATCCGGGGAACCGGATACAAGTCTTTTGGGCAAGCACGATTGAGGTCTGTGAAGTCAATGCACATACGCCATTTACCATTCTTCTTTTTTACCAAGACAGGATTGGCAGTCCACAAAGGGTACTGAGATTCTTTAATGTGCCCCATCTTTGTGAGTCTGTCAACCTCTTGTACAATGACATCAGCCTTTTCTTTTGAGAAAGCTCTCCTTTTTTGTACCACTGGTGCCACATCCCTCCGGACAGATAGGTGATGGGAAATCACCTCTGATGGAACTCCAGTAACATCAGCATTGCACCAAGCAAAAACATGCTGATGGTCTTTCAAGAATTTCAACATTCCTTCTTTCAACATCGGTGGCATTTTGGATCCTATCTTGACATTTTTTCCTTCTTCCAAGCAGTGTGTTTCAACCTCCTCAACTGGGATCAACACTCCGGGGGTCTCTCTGGGGTCATCAATTTCACCCTCACCCCCAGAAAGGCCCTCAAACTGCTATTGGTCATTTATACGGACTGCCCCCAGCGTTCGCGGAGCCAAGGCAGTGGCATAGCATTCTCTTGCAACTTTTTGGCTGCTCCGGACAACCCCAACCTGCCCCTGAACAGCATATTTCAGACACTGATGGACTGTCGAATCCACTGCATGCATCCTAGAGAGCCAAGATCTCCCTAGGATAGCATTGTAGCAAGTGGGACAATCCACCACAATGAAGAGTATTCTGACCGTTTTCTTGAAAGGGCCTCTGCCCAACAACACTTCTTCTTCAAACTCCCCGATCACATCGGCTGAGCTGCCCGTGAAGCCCACGATTGATCTGTCCGACTTTTGAATTACAGCTGGATTTCTCATTTTCTTGTAAGTGTTCAGAAAAAGGATATTGGCAGAGCTTCCAGTATCCACCAAAATTCGCCTTATCTCATTGCCCCCTATAGATGCTCCTATGACAACAGCATCCTCATGAGGGCCATCAATATCTCTCAAATCATCCTCATCGAAAACTATGAATGGGAATGAGCTTGGATATTGATAGGATGTCATGCCTCCTTCTAGCTGGGAGGCCAAATTATGAACATGCCTTTTTCTTGAAGAAGTGGTAGGAGCTGTCATAGTGTCCCCTACGAAAATTTTCAGTGACTCGAAGAATTTAATGATCCCGAAGACTGATCTAGAACGCTCTTCGATAGTACCCACTCTGTTTCTTCTTGGATCAGGATCCAAATACTCAGACTCCACGTCAAACCTTTCAACTATTACCATAGCCCCCTCCGGGGCAGCGTTGGTTGGACCAACCCTATGAGTGTTGTCAGGCCTGTTGCCTCCTTTCCTTTTAACGTATGCACCCAACTTCCCTCTTTCAATCAAGTTTTGTACCTCTTGTTTCAATGCTATGCAATCATCGGTGGTATGGCCAATATCATTATGGTATTGGAAAAAGGAATTATTTCGATGTTCTCTGGGAGACTGCAAGGTTGCCGGTCTCCGGTAGTGTACTTCATCTTTTGTTTTATCGAAAATGGTTGCCATACTTTCTTTGAGCTCTGCAAACCACTCCGGTTGGACCCATGGCCCTCTTTTGTTTCTAGACTGTTGGCTTTGTGCAGGAGCAGCTGGTTGAGACTGAGCTTTTCCCTTTCCAAGCCCCTGTCCGGTTTCTCTTGCTTTGTTCCCGGACTGGTTTTGGTTTGGAGTTGGTGCTACAGGGGTGGATCTCACCTGTCTGTGCACCCTGGTCTTCTTTGTTTCATCAACATTTATTTGCTTGCCAACTTGATTCAGCAATCCTCCCCAGGTCATGGCTTTCTTCCTGGTCACCGAATCAGCCAGGTTGCCTGGGTTCAAACCTTGTCTTAGGGATGCTATTGCCACATGTTCGAAGAAATCAGCCAACCCATTCTTTGTGTTTACAAAACGACTTATGTACTCCTTTAACGACTCATTTGGCTCTTGGGCACAATGGATTAATGTGTCTCCATTGCCCTTCAGCTCCTTACTCCGCACAAACTGCCTTCGAAAGGCCACCCAAAAAGTATCAAAGTCTTTAATACAACCCTGAGGCAGGCTGTTGTACCATTTGAGAGCACTCCCCGTAAAAGATTGGGAGAATGCCATACAGAGTAGTTTATCATCATCATCAAAGTTCATCATGAAGTTCTTGAATTGCTCCAGATGATTGTCCGGATCAGTACTGCCATCATACTTCTCCATCTTGGTGCTGTCAAACCTCTTAGGGAGGTTTCCGGACAGGATTTTAGAAGACACTGGAGACTGCCTCCAATTCCTCCCACGACTGAACACGGTATCCTCATTAGGAGTTGCAAAGATACCTGGCTCATCGTGGAAAGCAAAAGGATCCATCAACATCTTGTCCGTATACCTCCGGTGGTGAGATGACCCTTTTCCAATATGCCTTTTCATTCTTCCATGGTGATCTCTTTTTCTGGAATACTTTTTAACTTGCTTTTGTTTCTTCTTGGTTCGTCCCTCATCACTGCTAGAGGACAAGGACTTTTCATTTCCCTCACTGTCCGAAGAGCTGTCCGAAGACTCTGAACTCGAGTCAGAACTCTCCACAGGCTTGGACCGGTGAGACTTTTTAGAGCTGGCATGCGTCTTCTTAGTGCTCTCATGAGTTTTGGAAACCCCAAGCTCTCTTGGGTTATCGGTGTGGTGAGCAGCTGATGCTTTGGATTTCTCTTTCACGCCCATCTTGGCTTTTTCAGCCCTCAGAGCCTCTATCTCAAGTTTTAACCTGTCGCGCTCTTGGACAGTATACTCATCGTTCTCTTCCACCACTTCAAGCAAAGCTGGTGGAAGCTCTAGATTATCCGGATTCATTCAGACAGAATTTCTTTACTTGGTTTCGAATACTTGATTCAGGCACCGTCGCCTCCCACTGTGGTCGCCAATTTGGTGTGGATAAAAGTAGCCTGAGGGTAGGCTGGTAATTTCAAGTGGAGTTTTAATGCGGCGTGAGGGTGTTTCAGGGTGATGTGAAGGTGTTTCAAGGTGTTTTAAGGTGGAGAGAGATTTGAGCAGCTTGGAAGCAGTAAATTTTGTTACCCATAGTTAATGCTGGTGGTTGGGTATTTATAGTGTGATATTTGGGCCCTTATGGGCTTTCGGGTCATGTTTAATGGACCCGGGTCATGTTTAAAGACCCATGAGTTTTAAGCAGATGGGCAGGTAGCTTAGTCAGATAGTGTTTAGGTTTTTTAGTACTTTAGTCATAGTTCGAACTGCTTTAGGCTTGCAGTATTCGAAGTCATCTGCCCGGTTCAAAAGTCCTGTCCGAATTAAGTTCTTGGAGCCTGTCCGGTTTACGGAGAGATTTACTTTGGGCCGCCCTTCCGGGGAGCACTTTGAATTCGGACTCATCAGTTGGCAGTCCTACTTCAGGTGCTATTTCAATGAGTATTGTCACCGCCACACTGTAGTTAGTGACTACTGCAGGAGGTAACTGATCCTGTCCCTCCGGGGGTTCAATGCCGCTTTATGTTGATCCATCGTTTCACCTGGTTTCTGAATATCCCTTTCAACCCCTAACCTTCTTACTACCATGGTTAGATATACATAGTTTTAAATGCTCAGTTCGTTTCTCAGAAAGACCTCTTGTTTTTTATTAGAAAAATATAACAAAGTTTGTAACAAGTAGGGATTTTATTTATCAGAAGGAAAAATATACAATTTTTTGGACTCTTGAGCATATTAATACCATTATTGGTCATATTGAATAGCTAATTGATAGATATTCTCATTAATTAAGTACGAAGGCTGATGTTTATGATATGGCGCTAATTTTACGACCATTACTTTAGTCTTCGTACGTTAAGTCGGTTGACAAATTTGTTCAACGCGGCTTTTAATAGTTTTCTTAATTGTCTGTCTTTAATCAGTAGGCTTTGGTCGGTTTCGTCTGCTCTTATCGTCCATGTTTCTCATTGTTTGTCTATTTACTCGGTAAAGATCTGAACATTTATTTATTGTTGACTCCTGCACAGTTTGGCTAGTGAGGCATCTGTTTAACCGAGCTCCACTATGTAGTACGTGCTATCATCGTCTGTTGTGCCCTCAGATGACTTGCTGACTTTTTTTGCTCCTTTGCTAGCACTCAGCGATATAGCTCTGCTCTATATTATTTATTCATTGGGCCATGCGTAGTTTTGGTTCATCGTCTGCTCATATAATCACCAGCTTGGTTTGGGGTTATTTATATATTCTTACTGTTCCCCTCTGCTCGGATATGCTAGATGATGGGAATTCCCTCATCAGTGACCAATTAATATGTATGTAAAAAACATTAACGTGTTACACTATTCTTTATATAAATAAGCACAGTTTGAGAAAAAACGATATAAATTATTATCATATTTTTTTCCTACCACATTGGCAACTCCGTTAGGGACGAGTGAATCTCAATTTTTTATTCTAAATTTAATAATTAAAAAATAAAGCAATCATACGTGGAGAAGACAAAAGATAATGGATTCAGACCCACCAAATAGTATAAGCACATCAGCAATTTGGATCCATCGGATGCAGCTTAGGTAATTTTTCAAATGAAGTTTGAGACTTTGGCAAAAACCCTTCGAGATTAGAGCATAGAGATTATAAATATATTCTTTGAGTCTATGAAGCTATCTCCCGATCTAAAAATAAATTCCTAAGTCCACAATCTCTAGCAGGAGACTAGGACGAGGAAAACGATGATACAGATATTTCAGCGAACGAATATCGCTACATCACAAATAGGCGTAAAATCCTTTTGAAAATCATACAAAATATGCTATTATATCAGATGAGACGTGTTCGAAAAAGAGTAGTAAGTATTTAGGCCGCCATAAGAAAAACAGAAGTCGTACCCCAGGATCATTGGAAAATAAATGGAAAATTATGGGATGAGGAGGCCTCGAATGATCGACATAACAATGAGAATAAGAAAAAAGACAAAAAGACTATGACCCCCCAAAACATCCCTCCTCCAGCAGTTGCTCAGATATAGCAGCAGTACCAACAAGTCCCCCTCATTGTGCGACACGTTACGTCATTCGTTAATAAGAAAAGATACATAGAGGCCCATATGACGAAACTATGAGCTAAACCTCGAAACATCGAATACTCGAGAATTCTTTCTTAGCTAGCACATCAGTCACATTATCCTTCGTTTGCTTCGGCCTATCGCAACATGTCACAAGGTTACCCACCAACTTTCGATGGAATCAATGAGAACAACTTATATGGGCCTTCGCTAACATATATAGGGCAACAAGCTCCACATGGAAGAAATCTTAATATGTCAATAACATTAGCATATCACCCATCCGAAAATAACACGACCTCTTAACCCATTAATCAGGTTTCGGTAGATAAGGGAAACGATTTCGGTAAAAAAAAATAAAGATGAGAGGTATACATAAAATAACTAGAAATTTCTATTATGCTTACTATGAATTTTCACAGGATGAGTTCCTCATAGAGCCAGAAATAAAGCAATGGTTAATGTCGCTACATTTCAACACTCACACAATTGATAAGTTCGCATATAAAGATGATCGAGACCATCATGTAAAAACTTTGCAGTATGCAATACTTAGATATCCCGACGCGGATAATAGTTTTAAATTCAAAGGCTTTGTTATGAAATAAAAGAGTTTCTCTCTTATATGGTTTAATAGCTTTCCCATAAGCAACATCATAAAAATTCCACAATTATTGTATGTGTTCAAAATCCATCAAATGTGATACATGTTACATTATCTAATGAAAGCAGATACTAAACGAGAGCTTGTGAGAATACACAGATAGTTTTTTGGAGATCAAACGCAAATGTTTGGACTGTACAGATAATATAGTTTGCCTTGCGTACCGATATGAAATCCTAAGAGGGCTTTTATCCATATAAATTATGAAAAAGAATACTCATATATTTGGTGATCTGTTAGCACGTGTTAAGCATTATATGAAGTTGGTTGAGATGAAATGGGCATAGAAGAAGGAGAAACGGTTCCAATAATTGCTTATCCAAAAAGCTAGTCAGAGCAAGTAAATCTCGCGTATGTATGCTGTAAATTCAACCCTAAATATATAAGAAATATTAATGAGTAAGACTTTTGAAGGTAAGCTAATCAAATGAAGGGCGGAGGAATAGAATCAGCTACATGAACAATAATAATAACAGATACAACATTTGCGAGAATGACGAAAGATCTGAACACTCTCTATACGTTTTGTTTACCGAGTTATTTGAGATTTTAGTCCCTATATATTAAAAAGCCCAAGATTTACTCCGGTATCGAAGGATGTAGAGGACCATCAGTGTAAAAATGAACATGGATAAATCTATATACTATAAGTTATATAATGATATCGGTAATCATACAAAAGATTGATACACGCTGGACGATAAGATTCAACAGTTGGTTTAAGAAGGAAAACTTCGAAAGTTTGTAAGATAAATAGGTAGACGCCAAAATAAAAACAAATTTTAAGGGATATTCTCTTACAAGAAGGAAAAGACGCGAGTCGGAGAGGGCCAAATAGCCAAGGGAAATTACCAATAACGATGTGTTTGACATCTTGCGAGAAGAGTATCTAGACTATGATCCTGACCAACATGTTATTTTTGTTATGGTTGGGCGATACCTTTTCTCAGGAATTTCAAATTTCTTGAGAAAAAAGTATGTTAACGATTTCGAGATAAACCACCATAACCAAACTTCACCTCAATTGTATTAGCTACTGAACTAGGTTCTAACGTTTTTAAACAATAATCTTTGATATATAACAAAAAACCACAAGGACGTAGTACTGATCAACATGGATCTTCCATGTGTAGAAGCATGATTCGTGATTGATAATGGAAGCTCTGCAAATATCTTATACGAAAAAGGTAAAACAAATACGGGGCGTCCCATAATTGATCCATTCCAAAAGGGTTTTGATTGGTTTTACTGGAGAGTATGCACAACTGGTTGAATAATTGACCTTGATGTTGTCTTAGGGAGGCAAGTGTTTATATAATATACGTTTCTAATTCACAATAGTGGAAGCACTGTATGTGTAAAACGTGATTATATTGTGAATCATAGGTGGATCTCATGCATGCGATCGTCTCTATCGTACACCATTAAAGTAATCTGTTAATGGAAAAATGTATGAGTTTTCCACGCAAACCATACAGTCGCGAGAGAGTTTTGTGTAGCTAGTTTGGCCTGCAAACTAAACCCATGTAGAAGAGAAATTAATGAAACCGATTATCCTAGATGATATGGATGATCGGTGGGAGGATCCCACGCTATAAAGCTGATAAAGAGATTGAGCACGTCGAAAGGGAGGGATAAATAATTTTGAGGCCTCCAAAGGACATTCCAATGGTTTTAAGTTATATACTTCTTACACTATTTCAGAATAACCTTTATCTATTTTCTAGGGTTCCCAAGATTTCACAGGGTTTCTAACCAAAGTGATCAGCCATAAATTATTAGTCAAATCCGAACTTTTGGTCGATCAAGTAAAAAAGACGGCTCTATTCCCTCGAATCACCATAAGAATTTATCAAGGAATTATACAAATTGAATACTATTGGCCACAATAGGGAGGCTCACTACAAAATATAAATAGTTAATTTGGTGTTGGTAAAAAAGAATAACAACTAGATAATATGTTTCGATTTAACCGATCTAAAAAAATATTGCTCGAATGACTCTTTCTTATTGCCACATATCGAATAACTAGTGGATACTACTTTGTAAAAATTGATCGTTGTCCAATATAGACACATACTCTGGCTACAATCGAATCCAGATTCACGAAGATGACAATGACCTTACCACGTTTGTGATGCAAAAGAGACTCAATTGTTAAAAGGTCATGTCTTTCACCATGAAGAATGTAGGGTCTATTTATAAATTTTTAATAAATAAAATATTTGTAAATTAGTTCGATGGGAACTTTGAAGCATATATCGATTGCTCTAGGAGAATAGAATAGAAATCACATAACCTATTTTATTGATACCTTAAAGAACTTTCGAAAGGTAAACCTAAAGCTAAATCTGAAGATGTGCACTTTCAGCGTTAGATAATGAAAATTCTTATACTAGATTTTCTGTGAAAGACGGATTAAGGCGAACCTAGTCTAATTAGAGAAACTAGAAACAGTGCATGTCCCCATGATTACCAAAGAAGTAAGGTACTCACTCTTCGGCTGGCCTATATCAATAGGTCCATCTCTAGTATTTTGGATAAATTCCATCTGGTATTTTATGTCTAATAGAAGGTAGGAAAATTCAAGTCGACATAGATGCCTCATATAGTGTTTAATAACATCAATAATTTCGGTTGTATCTTCAGAAATCTTGATTAAGAAGAAGTCGAAAGATTCCATTTACTTATACCTTGTTGTTTCAGATTACCATTTCGGCTCAATATTGAAGAGAAAAATGGGCTGATTCCAAGCCCATTTACTATGTATGTAAGTATTTTCTATACGAACAAACACAATATCTTCATCTAGAGAGACTAGTATTAGATCTAGTAATGACACCGAGAAAAATAAAATATTATTTCAATACTCACACCATAATTGTTTGAGCTTCATTTTCATTAAGAAATGTGATGCAAAAACCAAACATCTCGAATGGGTTGAAAAAATGGTTCGTACAGCTAAGAGACTACGATATATAGTACAATCCAGGAACCGTAGTCAAAACCAATGCCTTATCATATTTCCTTACAAAATTCCAATATGAAGAATCGATGTCCTCAAAGAAGCAAACTAAATTCACACGACAACAACAACTACGTGAGAAATAGTCATTTTCAGGATAATCCATGTATCACCCTCAAAAGCAAGATTATAATAACTGTATCAAGATAAGTGGTTAGGTGATTGAAGATGAAGAAAAATGAGACGATTTATATTACTTTCAGGTACGCTCTACAAACGAGGATTAACAAAACTTGGGAAATACAAGACAATGAGTATATAGAAGGAACAAGACGAGCATATACAACATTCGAACTATTATGGTAGAATAACATGCGTCGTCATACTATACGTTACTAAGAAACGTATCTGCATATTGATTACAAAAGTAAAATAAATTTAAGGCACAATTAAACCTTCAAACATATATTGTATAATGGGTAAATGTGGTGTGAGAAGGTCAAATGTAGATAATATGAAGAGGAGTAGAACTTCAAATGTAAAGTGTGATCACAATTAAATACAGAAGAGCTCATTATACTCATAATCTCCTTTTTGATTTATTTCTTTCTCGATTTACTTGCACCATATGGGCTATATATTTTAGAAATAAATCTCATATTAATAAGTAATAACAACAGCTGAATACAGTATATTTGGATGAAATTTAAGAAAATAAAAACACACAATTTATGGGATTTAGATTTAAGCTTCTCTCCATTCTGGGCATGGAGGAAAATATTATGTCTTAGGTAATGAACATTTAATACAACCAGGAAGCCCAAATCTCTCACTACAAACCGCTAAAACATTAAATACCTTCGAAACACCACAAAACACCTGACCAAATTACCCTCACCAGAAAATAATCCACACCAAATTGGAGACCACAGTGGGAGAAGAAGGTGCCTGAATCTAGCATTCGAAACCATTAAGAAAAACCCGTTCGGATGAATCCGGACGAGCAGGAAGTGCCACCAGCTTTGGCAGAAGTGGTGGGAGAAAACGATGAATATACAATCGAGCAGCGAGATAGGATAAAAGTTGAGATAGAAGCCTTGAGGGCTGCTAAAAGGGAAGAGATGGGCTTGAAAGAAAAGTCAAAAGTGTCAGGAGTTCACCACACTTATAATCCAAGAGACCATGAGCCATCAAAGACCCATGTGAGTACTAAAAAGACTCACGCTAGCTCAAAGAAGTCTCACCGGTCTAAACCAATGGAGAGCTCTGATTCAGACTCAGAGTCTTCAAGTAGCTCCTCGAACGAAGATGGAGTTGAATAATACTTGTCATCCAGCAGCGATGAAGGCCGTTCTAAGAAGAAACAGAAGTTGGTCAAAAAATACTTAAGAAAAAGGGACAGGCATGAAAGGTTGAAGAGGCATCTGGGTAAAGGATCGTCTCATAGTCACAGCCATGGCCGGAGACATGTAGACCGTTTATTAATTGATAATTTTGCCTTTCATGATGAACTAGGTATCTTTGCAACTCCCAACGAAGATACTGTATTTAGTCGTGGCCAGAATTGGAGACAATCTCCATTGTCCTCCAAGATACTGTCCGGAAAGCTTCCTAAGAGGTTTGACAACACAAAGATAGAAAAATATGATGGTAGTAAAGATCCAGATAACCATCTGGAGCAATTCAAAAAAATTATGATGATTTTTTACGATGATGATAAGTTACTCTATCGAGCGTTCTCCCAGTCTTTTACGGGGAATTCACTGAAGTGGTACAATAGTCTGCCACAGGGCTGCATCAGAAATGTTGATACTTTTTGGGTGGCCTTTCGTAGGCACTTCGTTGGAAGTAAAGAAGTGAAGGGCAATGGAGACACTATTATTCATTGTGCCCAAAAACCAAATGAATCTTTAAAGGAATACATAATTCGCTTTGTGAACACCAAAAATGGATTAGCTAATTGCTTTGAACAAGTAGTAATAACTTCTCTGAGGCAGGGTTTGAACCCTGGCATTTTGGCTGATTCAGTAACCAGGAAAAAGGCCATGACGTGGGGAGGTTTACTGAATTAGGTCGGAAAACAGATTAATATGGATGAAACAAAGAAAACCAGGGTGCACCGGCAAGTGAGGTCTACCCCAGCTGCACCAAATCAAAATCAGAATCAGTCCGGGTACAAGGCCAAGAAAGTCGGACAAGGTCATAATAGGGCCAATGCTCAATCCCACCTAGCTGCACCAGCTCAGAGCCAACAATCTAGAAATAAGCGAGGACCTTGGGTTCAGCCGGGGTGGTTTGCTGAGTTTAAAGAAAATGTAACCACCATTTTTGATAAAACAAAAGATGAAGTACATTTCAGAAAGACGGTTGCATTACAATCTCCTAGGGAGAGTCGTAATAATTGTTTCTATCAGTTTTATCATGATACTGGCCATAACACTGAAGATTGTATCATGTTAAAACAAGAAGTGCAGAATTTGATTGAGAGAGGGAAGTTGGGGGCTTATGTTAAAAAAAGAAGTGGAAATAGGCCTAATAATGCTCATCGGACTGGCCCAAACAATGCAGGGACATCGGCTCCGGATGGGGCTATGTTGATAATTGAAAGGTTTGATGTAGAGTCAGAATATTTGGATCATGATCCAACCCGAAATAAGGTGGGCGTTATCATAGAGAACTACAAGACGGTTTCCGGACTCATCAACGTTTTTGTGACACTTACAATATTTGGGGGAGACACCATGACTACACCAACTGCTTCTTCAAGAAAGAGGCATGCTCATACTTTAGCTACCCAACTGGAAGGAGGCATGACTTCCTATCAATCGCAAATTACATTTCCCTTCATTGTTTTTTATGAAGATAACTTGAGGGACACAGTTGGTCCCCATGAAGATGTTGTTGTGATAGGAGCATCCACTATGGGTAATGACATTAGAAGAATTTTGGTGGTCACCGGCAGTTCAGCCAATATCCTCTTTTTAACTTCTTATAAACAAATGAATAATCGAGCAGTGATTTAGCATTCAAACAGGTCAATAGTGGGTTTTACTGGAAGCTCAGCTGACGTAATCGGGGAATTCGAAGAAGAGGTTTTGTTGGGCAAGGGCCCTTTTAAGAAGATGGTCAGAATACTTATTATTGTGGTGGATTGTCATACGTGTTACAATGCAATTTTGGGGAGATCTTGGCTCTCCAGGATGCATGTTGTGGCTTCAACAGTCCACCAATGTTTAAAATATGATGTACAAGGACAAATGAGAGTTGTCTGAAGCAGTCAGAAGGTAGCAAGGGAGTGTTATGCAACACCACTGGCCCCTCGAACTTTGGGGGCAGTCCGGATCAGTGAGGATTAGCAATTTGAGGGGCCCTCTGGGGGAGAGGGTGAAATTGATGACCCCAGAGAGACCCCTGGTGTTTTAATACCAGTGGAAGAAGTTGAAACTCACTCTCTGGGTGAAGGGAGAAGTGTCAAGCTCGGATCCAAGATGACATCAGAATTAAAGAGTAAAGTGTTAGTTTTTTTGAAAAACCATCAGCATGTTTTTGCTTGGTGCAATGCTGATGTAACCAGAGTACCAGCAGGTCTTATATCACACCAACTATCCATCCGGAGGGATATAGCACCTGTTGTTCAAAAAAAGAGAACTTTTTCTAAGGAAAAGGCTGATGTCATAGTTCAAGAGGTTGACCGACTTACTAAGATGGGGCACATAAAGGAATCTCAAGACCCTTTATGGATAGCCAATCCGGTGTTAGTAAAGAAGAAAAATGAAAAGTGGCGTATGTGCATCGATTTCACAGATCTCAATAGAGCTTACCCAAAAGACCTATATACGGTCACCCGAATTGATCAATTGGTGGACTCCACATCTGGGAACAAGCTATTATCCTCTATGGATGCCTTCTCCGGGTACAATCAGATTCAAGTAGATCGAAAAGATCAGGAACACACTACATTTGGTACTGATAGGGGCCTCCATTGTAACAAGGTAATGTCGTTTGGGTTAAAAAATGTTGGGGCTACTTATCAGAGGTTAGTAAACAAGGCTTTTGCTGATCAGATCAGAATAAACATGGAAGTCTACATCGATGACATGATTGTAAATAGAGTAGAAGAAGAACTACACTTAATAGATCTTCAAGAGACTTTTACCAACTTGATGAGGGTGAATTTAAAGCTCAATCCAGAAAAGTGTGTCTTCGGAGTAAAGTCTAGGAAATTTTTAGGGTATGTGATAAGTGAGAAAGGGATACAGCCTGATCCAGACCAGCTTAATGCTTTATTACAGATGGAGCCTCCCCGAAATATTAAAGAAGTGCAAAGATTGACAGGGAGGTTAGCTGCTCTAAACCATTTTATCTCGAGGTCTTCAGATAGGTGTGCCTGGTTTTTTTAAACTTTAAAATGTGCAAAAGAATTTAACTGGACTCCACAGTGCAATCAAGCGTTCGATGAAATTAAAAAACATTTATCCTCCCCTAAAACTTTGTTTAAACCTATTGATGGAGAGACGTTCTACATATACTTGGCAGTTTCTGATTGTGCCCTAAGTGTAGTGCTAGTAAGGGAGGTGGATAATTATCCTCGTCCGGTGTACTATATCAGCAAAAGCTTGATTGATGCAAATAAAAAGATATTCAAAACTTGAAAAACTAGCACTGGCCTTAGTAATTGCTGCTAGGAAAATGAGGCCCTACTTTCAATTTCATTCTATCATTGTCCGGACATCTTTTCCCTTGAAAAACGTTCTTCAAAAGGCAGACATTTCAAGCAGAATGACCAAATGGTCAGTGGAGCTGGGAGACTATGATATTAATTTTTCCCCTCGAACAGCAGTCAAGGCTCAGACTGTTGCTGATTTTGTAGTTGAATTTCATTCGGATAGAGACACTAAGCAAGCAATAGTTGAAAAAACTAAGAAAGTATGGGTTGTCCGAACTGATGGTGGATCGAGTACCATGTATTGTGGTGCTGGGATATGTTTAACCTCTCCGTATGGTGATAAAATGTACCAGGCTATATGTTTTGCTTTCAGGGCTTCCAATAACGAGTCCGAATACAAAGCTGTTATAGTTGGCTTGAAATTAGCCCTAATTTGTGGAGCCAAAAGGGTCAGATTAATGAGCGACTCTCAGCTTCTTATCCATCACGCACAAGGTCAATCCGAGGAAAAAAAGGAGCAACTGGTTAAATATTTATTTGTCTTTAAAGAAGTGGCACTTAATTCAAAGAACATTACTTATGAGCACATACCCCGAACAGAAAATACGCTGGTAGACTCCTTGGCAACCATAGCCTATTCTGAGTCCTACCCATGGATTCATGTGCAAGAGTGCCTATCCATTCAACTCAGTCAGAACAAGGAAGAAGAAAGTTTAAATATACAAGTAAATCAACCTCAAGATTGGAGAGTTCCTCTTTTCCAATACCTTTCAGATGGCATCTTGCCTCTGGAAAAAGCAGTGGGAAGGAAAGTAAAGTATAAGGCTCGTGGCTTTGTCATCCTAAGAGACGTTCTTTAAAAAAAATCCTTTAGTAGACCTCTCTTCTGATGTTTGGGGACCGAAGAGTCCCAAATAGTGCTCTCCGAATTGCACGATGGCGAGGGATGAACACACTGTGGATTCAGGGCTCTAACTAGAAGAGTCTTGTTAGCTGGGTATTACTGGACCTCCATAATGCAAGATGCAAAGGAATTGGTGAAGAAGTGTGATCCATGCCAAAGATACAATAATGAAATTCATATTCCAACTGTCCCTTTAGAGTCAATTTCTGAGCCAATCCCTTTTGCTCGATGGGGCTAGATTTGGTGGGACCTTTACCCATGGCATACAGGGGGTGCAGAAATATAATTGTTGCTATTGATTACTTCTAAAAGTGGGTGGAAGCACCCCCACTGGCAGGAACTACTTCGAAAGCTGTTATAAAATTCATTATGTCTAATATTTGCTACAGGTTTGGAGTTCCTCAAAAGATAACTACAGACAATGGACCACAGTTCGATAACAAGGATATAGAGAATTTATGTGCTTCTAAAGGCATTCAACACTTCTTCTCTTCTCCTTTCCACCCACAGGAAAATGGTCAAGTTGAAGTAGCTAACATGACCATCATATCCGGGCTTACAAAGAATCAAAAGGGGGTTGATGGAAAATGGCCAAGTTATCTACAAGAGGTACTATGGGCCTACCAGACCACTCTCGGGGCTGAAATGCAAGAGTCCCCATTTTCCTTGGTATATGGCATGGATGCAATAGCTCCCATAGAGGCCACTCTCCCTTCATTTCGAATCCACAATTTTTCCGAACAAGCTAACGAAGTGGCAATCAGAAGCCAACTTGACTTAATAGAAGAAAGAAGAGTTAAGGCTCACGTCAGAGCCACACACTCTCAGGATTTGATGAGAAGCAGGTTTGCTTCCAGAATCAAAAGGAGGGATTTTCAACCAGGGGATAAAGTATTGAGAAAAGTCTTCTTGCATACTAAGGAAAGGCAGTTTGGCAAGCTAGCTCCAACTTGGGAAGGACCCTATGTGGTCAGTGAAAAGCTTAAGCCTGGGACATACAGGCTTCAAGATAAAGATTGAAGGATTTTGAAGCACCCTTGGAACATTGAACACCTCCACTTGTATCTAGAATAAAAACTATGTAAATATTTACTTGTTTAAAGTCCATGTAAATATTAGAGGGCATACTCTTTCCTACCGTGGTGGCGCGGGGAAGTTTTAATGAGATGTCCGGATTTTTTAATAAAGTTCGATGCCTTCTTGAAAAATTCGAAGTGATTTGACTGACAGATCAGGGTGATTCAGTGGAGTGATGACCATTTAAACATTTTTCATCGGAGAATTTAAACACTTTCACTTTAAAATACTTGCAAAAAAACTAAAGGCCATTTAAATAGAAGCCATCAAAATTGGGAAATTACAAAACAACGTAAGAGTTGTGTAAGAAGAAATTGTCCGGTAGATACCGGAGAATAATATTAAATATGTAAAATGCCTTGGCCATCCAAGGACTTTGATGTTTTTAAAACGAAGGTTTGTCCAGACAAGGGCCAAACACAATTACAAAAATGCCTTGGCCATCCAAGGACTTTAATTCAAACACAAAAATTGAAAGATAGTTGATACTTTAAGGCTGAGCTCTCTTGGATGGCCCAACCTCACTTGGTTTCTTCTTGGGATCATTGGTTTCCTCATCTGGACTCTCTCCGGTCCTTTCATCTTCATCAGTTGTATCATCCCAACCACTCGAATAGTTTTTCTTATCACCATCCGCCATCATGTGAAATGGGATGTTGTCATACTCCACAAATCACCATAGATCTCCTAGTGTCCTCTTCGGAAATTTCTCATGAAAGAGAAAGACCATGTCTGATTTCACTTCATCATACCATTCCTCTTCGGAATCTATCACCTTGTTGGTGTATGCATCAATCTTGGCTTGGATTGTCTTCTTCTGCTCCTTTAACAAGTCATCTTTTTCTTGCTTAGCCTTAGACACAGTATCTTAAAGCGACATTTTGTCGATGGTTAGGGTCTGAATAACGTTGTCTTTGGCCTTCACCTCCTCTTTTGAAGTAGAAAGAATCTTCTCCAAGTCAGAATACTTGGGTTGAAGTTCTTTAACAACCCCCTCCGAAGTGGCCAGCTTGGTGGCCAAATCCTCCTTCCCCCTCTTCAACTCCTCATTCTCTCTCTTTAATGCCTCAACACTCTGGTTGGAAGTAAGGAGTTTGTTAGACAAATTCTCTTTATTAGAGGTGAGTGTGTTGATGATGGCTAATTGATTTCGCACCTGCTTTTCCAAGTTGAGAACCGACTGAATATTGCTTAACAAGGAATGGGTCACCACATCCTTCTCTCCTGAAACAGAAAAAGATTTACCGTTGAAAGTGACAATGTTTGAAGAGCTTCGGGGGAGGTAAGGGCCACCAAAGTCATCCTTCTCAAGTTCTTCAAAGTAAATGCCAATCCATTGAAGCCCACTGATGTCTACTACATCAATGTTGATGTCCCTTCCGGCGCCCTCTCTAGTGTGAAAGTCACTTGGTATTTCCTCTGCTTGAGTTGGGTCTGTTAAGTCGACTGGAGGAAGAGACTCCGGAGGCCGGAGAGAAACTTCATCTCCCTTGGAGGTTTTCTTCTTCTTAGCTTCCCTATCTCCACCTTCTGCTCCCCGTTTTCGATCTTTCCTGGGAGCTTTTGAGGGCTTTGGAGATCCAACTGCCTCCTTGGTACTCTCGATTTTTACCACTTGAAGCAAAACAGCATCAATCCTTCCTTGGTCCTGCACCTCCTGGTTTGCTGGGATAGTCTCCTCAACACCACCTAGGTTGACCTCAGCTGCGTTTGGCTTTAGCCTTTCCTTTCTTTCCCTTCATTTTTTGGGGCTTAGCTCTGCATTGGCAAGGCTAGTTTTACATCATTTGCATCTTTCTTCTGAAGAATGACCTCCGGAGGGGGCGGAGTGGTTAATTCCTCCAAAGACAAGTCTCTCCAGCCGGTTGTGTTCCAGAGATGAGATCTCACCAAGTTGCCACCGGTAAAACAGTTGTGGAAGCGATTTCCCCATTTTTCAGCTGTCCAAGCATTCAGCTTGGCACAAGTATTCTGCCCTTCCTCCAAGTAGTCAGTAAACTCCTTCGGCATCACTACCCAAAACAAAAGAAGAGAAATTAAACAAACAAACTTGTTATAAGAAGAGGTAGATATACGTGATGAAATATTTACTTGTGCTTTTCCATCTACTGGTAATCATACTTGGGTTGACATCATCTTTAATCTTCCTCTCATTTTCCCAAGCACCACTAATAAACAAGAATTGAGTCTTCCACGTTTTCTCCGATTCAATCAAGTCATCTACCACTTTAAAATTGTCACCCATATTGTAATGATAGAAGAGGATAACATGATTTTTGCAAAGGCTGGCAACAGTAGTAAATTGCTCCATCGGAAGCGGGATTTCGGAGAGCATGGAAGCCATGATACAAGACATGAGGGTGAACCAAACATTGGGGCTCAGTTGGCTGGGACGGAGCTTTATCGGATTGTAATAACTGCTAATCTCTGGGTCCAAGGGAAATCTAAGCCCCAGTTGAACAACTTTGTGTAGAAAACTATTTCACTTAGCTTGCAGTCCATTGGCGTCTCCGGATCAACCGGTATCCTTACTTTAACAGATTCTGGAATCCCCCACTTTGTCCGGATCCGACCAAGCTCAGCAGTGTGAATGAAAGTATAGTTAATGTTCTGCATGGATAGCAGATACTTTACAATCACTTTATGGAAGCAAGGTCCTACTCTCCCTTTAAGGCACTCCGGTAGGTCCGTGTGTTTTAAACAAATTCTCTTTACCCTTGTTTTTCTTAACAATAGCAGTTTCACCCGTCTGCCCAGAGACATCGGTCTCAAATGGGGCTTCTTCAACACTTTCCTCCATCACTTGTTCCATCACCCTGGAAGGATTGTCAGTTATCTTTGGTGGGACAGCACTGGTGGTTGACTCTGTCGGCTGTCCGGATGGCTGAGCTTCAGTTTCCCTTTGTGGTCCGGTGTCCGGTTGGGGCTCAGATCCGGAGGGTTATTTTTGAAGGCTTATTCTGGTAGCCTCCGGATCAGGTAACTTATCCTTGGGAACTCCGATGGGTGCCTCTGACCCTGTAATTTTGTGTTTGGCCCCAGATTTAGAAGGCACTGATTTTGGAGATTTAAACTGTGGAGCAACAGCATGGCCTTTCACTAAACGACCTCTTCGTCGAAGCGTCAGCTTTTCTGTGTAGATGTCAGCATCCGATCCCATGGCTATGAATGAGGAGGGTGTATTGGTACTTGTAACTTCTTTCTCTCGTTCAACAATAGGCTCTGACTCCTGGACCGATGAGCCTAAGACGATTGGTGAAAGACTAGGTTGAAATAACCTTCTAGGTTTAGAGCTTCTGGCAGAAGACGAACCACGATCAGGCTCTGAGCTTGGTGTTTCAGATTTGTTGATAGGAGAAACTAGGAGGCCTGCAGCAATGCGCCTTTCTCGTTCGACTTTTTGTACTTTTTCTAACTCCGAAAGATTAAGCCACCCGCCTTTTACAAGTGTGTTTCTTGCTGTAAACATAAACTTACACCAAAAATGGTTTTTGAAAAAGAGAGATAAAAGCTTTGAAGAATAGGAGTGAAAAGATGATGAAGATGCTAAAACTGTGAAAAATGAGTTGATTTATACTAAAGAAACAAAAGATACCTTGAAACCTAGGACAATACGAAAAGATGGAAGTAATGATTAAAGACGGCGCTGACGTCACAAGCATTAATTGAAGAGGTTACTTTTTGAAATGAGTGGGTGCCATTCTAGGAGAAAAACGGCTGATGAGGCGAATCAGAAAGGGACACGTGTCCCACGATCCATGGCAAAACCTTTGGGCTTCTGAGAGTTTTGTCAGCCCGGATAAATCCTTTACACAAATCGAAATCGGTCTGGACATTGTCACAGGTGCTCAAAAGCGATTTTTTAGGTCTTGCCAAAGGCCTTCGAACATAACCTAAAAAAGGGGCTACTGATGAGTCCGAATTTTCTCACCACTCACTGTAGAAATCGGACAAGGGAAATTCGGACAAAAACCACCCACTGAACCATCCGAACAGGACTAAAGTATTGAAAGCTAATCACATTTTGACAAAGCTAATTGTTAATCTGCTTAGTAAACTAATTGTTTTTTGAATTCGACCCGGTTTCATAAGTATGACCCGAGAGCCCATATGGCCCATAATTAAGGGTATAAATACCCAATCACCTTCATTAACGAGGGTAATGAACATTTAATACAACCAGGTAGCTCAAATCTCCCACTACAAACCAAAACATTAAATACCTTTGAAACATCACAAAACACCTCACCAAATTACCCTCACCAGAAAATAATCCACACCAATGCTGACTTATTATTATTGACTTTTTGTACGTAGCTATATTTTATTTCATTCTTAATTAATGTTGTTGTTGGCTTAGTTTTGTTATCTGATTTCGCTATAACTGTTCGGTTTACTTACGGTCTTTTGAAATTTTTATTTTGTTTTAATTTTTACATCTAGATTAACCATAATTTGAGTCGGTCATCTAATGTAAAACGGTTTGTTTTTTTAAATTTACATGCAACTCATCGAAATATGCTTTATCATGTATTTGTACGAACAATTTATCATTTATTTAATATATACTTCTACCATTTTTTTTAAATCTGAACAAAAAATATCACTACCAACCACAAACTATGAAACAGAAGAAATATATTATGTGTACAAAAAAATGAAGAAATGGTTAATGTCACCATATTTCAACACTCGCACAATTGATAAGTTTACATATAAATATGATCCAGACCATCATGTAGAAACTTTGCAGTGTGCAATACTTAGATACCCGATGCGAATGACAGTTTTAAATTTGAAGGCTTTATTATAAAATAAAAGAGTTTTGCTCTCATATGGTTCAATAGCTTTCCCACAAGCAACATCAGAAACTTCCACAATCATAATATGTGGTCGAAATCCATCAATGGTGATACATGTTACATTATCGAATGCAAGCAGATACCAAACGAGAGCTTGTGAGAATACACAGATAGGTTTTTAGAGATCAAAGGGAAGTGTTTGGATTGTACATATAATATAGTTTGCCTTGTGTACGAATATGAAATCCTAAGAGGGCTTTTATCCATATAAATTATGAAAAAGAATACTCATATATTTGGTGATCTGTTAGCACGTGTTGAGCATTATATGAAGTTGGTTGAGATGAAATGGGCATAGAAGAAGGAAACACAGTTCCAATAAATTCTTACGTATGTATGTTGTAAATTCAACCATGAATCTAAAAGAAATATTAATGAATAATACTTTCAAAGGTAAGATAATCAAGTGAAGGGCGGGGGAATAGAATCAGCTACATGAACTATAATAATAACTGATACGACATCCGCGATAATGACTAAATATCTGAACACTCTCAATAGGTTTTGTTTACCGAGTTATTTTAGATTTTAGTCGCTATATACAAAAAAACCCCAAGATTTACTCAAGTATCAAAGGATGTAGAGGATCAACAATCTAAAAATGAACATGAATACGTCTATATACTGCAAGTTATATAATGATGTGGGTAATCATACAAAATACTGATGCACGCGGCATGATAAGATTCAACAGTTGGTTGAAGAAGGAAAACTTTGAAACTTTGTAAAATAAATAGATAGACGCCAAAAGGAAAAGAAATATTGAGAGGTATTCTCTTACAAGAAGGTAAAGAGGCGAGTAGGAACGGGCCAAATAACCAAGGAAAATTACCAATAACGATGTTTTCGACATCTTGTGAGAAAATTATCTAAACTATGATCCTGACCAGCAAGCTATTTTTGTTATCTCTGGGCGATACCTTTACTCGGGAATTTCAAATTTCTGGAGAAAAAACTATTTGGACGATTTCGAGATAAACCACCATGGGTGGATCTCATGCATGCGACTTCACTGATCTAAACAAATCTTGCTCAAATGACTCTTTCCTATCGCCACATATCGAATAACTATTGGATACTACTTCAGCAAAATTGATCATTCTCCAGTATAGACGCACAATCTGGCTACAATCAAATCAAAATTCATGAGGATGACCAAGACCATACCACGTCCGTGACGAAAAAGGAACTCCATTATTACAACATTATGTCTTTCACCATGAAGAATGCAGGGTCCATTTATAAATGTTTAATAAATAAAATATGTGTAGAGTAGTTGGGTGGGAACTTAGAGGCATGTATCGATGTTATGTTAGCTCTAGGAAAATAGGAGGAAAAGCACATAACCTATTTTGTTGAAACCTTAAAGCACATAACCTATTTTGTTGACACCTTACAGAAAGTAGGAAAATTCAAGTAGACATAGATGTCTCAAATAGTGTTTAATAACATCAATAATTTCGGTTGCATCTTCAGAAATCTTGAGATTACCATGTTGTTTCAGATTACTGTTAGTCCTTTTCTCACGCAAGTATATGCGGTCAAAAGTAGCAAGTAATAAATAAGAAAGATCGTTCCCACGAAGACTAGGTGTATAAGACAAGAATTCACTTATGCAACAACGTATGATTATTAAACTAATGCTTGAACGAGTAATAAATTATGAATGTAACTAAACAAATCATATAACGAAATTATCTAATGAGTTTACTTATGCGAGAGAAAACATGGAACCCTAACTTCATTGTTTATTTTACTTAGAGTATTAATATACTTAATCAATATGTCAGATACTACGATTACTAATCAGATAACTCAAAATCAGAATACGCTACCTTTCAGTACACGTAAATCAAACCACTTAATCAACCACAAAAGAGATAGCAGTTAAGCAGACACCGCATGCATGACAATCCTATATGTCTATATGAATTGAGGTACAATTGGTTTTAAGCACAAGTTATCTATTTCGATTACATAGGGTAATATGATATGGTTAATGGCATATTACGAATCATGAACAATCACAATATGAATCATTCAAGAACCTATGCTAGCATGGCAAGTTCTAAACCTTTAAATCTACTTTCGCATTCATTAAAGATAAACAATCTAGATGTTCGCGACGCATCTAACAAAAAAACACAACCATACTAGGTAACCGATAAACATATCTCAAAAAATCAATTAAGCAATAAACCCTAAATATTATTCAAACAAATCCACTAAGGTTCCATGACAACGATTAGTTCATAATCGAACAAATCATCATCATGGTCTTAAAAATTAACATAGCTTGATGAATAAAAATAAAAATAAAAATAAACGAAGAAGAGTTTAGAAAATATTAAACCATAAAAAAAAACTCAAAATCAAATCGCCGTCGCTTGCCGTCAATTGCTTTTGCTTGCCGTCAATTGCTTTTGCCACAAACCCAATTAATTCCCTCTGTTCGTCCGATTTAAGCCTAAAGAAAACAACACTTTTGTATTAATTGTATCAGAAAGCTTTTTGTAAGTCGCCTCAAGTAAGTCAGCTTTATTAAGTCAAAAAGCTGCTTTTTGCCGTCAATTGCTTCTTTTTCTTCTCGGCAAAACTCAGTAGACTTTTGCTTCTTTTTCTATTCTCTTTTTTTTCTTTTTGTTTTTTTGCCGAAAGACAAGAAACCAAACGACACACCTTCTTTCTCCTTTACGTCTTTTTATATAGATATTCTGCCGAAACCCTAAAACAATTAAATTACGTAACGTAAATATTTATGTTAAATAAAATAATATTTTAAACAATATAGCTAAATAAAATATTTGGATTAATCTAATATTCTTTTCTTAATTCAGCATTAATTTCCTTTTATGCTTCGCTTTAATATTTTCTTCTTAATTTAATATTTTAAACAATATCTTAGAAAATATATTTTCCTTTTTTTTTCAACATTAATATATTTTTCAAGCATTAATATATATTTTTTTGGAAAATCACTCGTTATAATATATTTTTAGCATTAATATATTTTCTTTTGGAAAATCACTCGTAATAATATATTTTTAGCATTAATATATTTTCTTTTCTTTTCAACTGTTCCAAAATTTTCCTAAATACATTAATTTTCCAGTTTCTTGAATTTCAACCCCAAATTTATTAATATTATCACAATTTACCCGCGGCACAAGCGTCTTTAAGAATATTGAAAAAAATACGTTAAAACTCAACGAATATTTGAGAACCGATGACGATTTTAAGAATAATGGAAGCGTAATAATTGATATGAAATGCACTTATCAATTACCATATCAGCTCAATATTGAAGAGAAAAATAGGCTGATTCCAAACCCATTTACTATGTACGTAAGTATTTTCTATATGAAAAAACACAATATCTTCATCTAGAGAGATTAATATTAGAACTGGTGGTGGCAGCGAGAAAAATAAAATATTATTTTCACGCTCACACCATCATTGTTTGAACGTCATTTTCATTAAGAAATGCGATGCAAAAACCACACATCTCGAGGGGGTGGAAAAATGGTTCGTAGAGGTAGGAGACTACGATATATAGTACAATCCAAGAAACATACTCAAGACCAAGGCCTTATCATATTTACTTACAAAATTCCAATATGAACAACCGATGTCCTCTAAGAAGCAAACTAAATTCACATGACAACACAAGTACTTGAGAAATAGTCATTTTTCAGGATAATCCATTTATCACCTTCTAAAGCAAGATTATTATAAACTTATCCGGATAAGTGGTTAGGTGATTGAAGAGGAAGAAAAATGAGATAATTTATATTAATTTCAGGTACGCTTTACAAGTGAGGATCAACAAAACTATGTTGAGATGTCTTTTGGATCTGACGAGGATAACTTTATTGTCGATAAATTTGATGAAGAGAAAGAAAGTGAAGCACTGTGACGCCTATAAACGTTTTCAAACTTTATCCGGATTCCTACAGTTCTTCTGTAGACTATATCTAAACTAATACCATTTGATCGGTGAGATATATGCATTGTGGGACATTTCACTACCACTTTAGGAGGAATTTTTTTTTAATCTCCGTAGTTGATTTTTTTGGTGGGCAGAGGAAAAACCATTGGTTGGCATCACGACCAAATAAGTGATAATATTCATAGACTCACACGTATGTTGCGCTTACAGAATCCAGTGAGTTGTAAATTTAGAAAATGGAACCCAATTCCAGAAAGAGAATTTAAACCAGCATTTTCAAAATAAAAGTATTAATTAGATATTGTCATCCTTGTTTCATCTGCCGCCCTAATGGTCAAGTATAAGTGATAAACATAATCATATTCGAATGGATTAAAAAAATGATTGTTCGAGCACCTAAAAATTGGTCGGATCTTGTACCACGTGTCCTCTAGTCCTATAAAAAAACCTATCGCACCACCACAAATGAAACTCCGCATGAAAGTAGTTATCCCAGCTGAAACAATTTTCCCTCTTACCAAAAATCCAATTACCGTATTGAAACAAACGATAAAACTAGGTGTACCAACCTTGAGGTTATAGAAGAAAATATAGTCAATGATCCCCTTCGGTCTGACTAATACAAGAACCTGAGATAATATGTTAAGGAGGGTGTTCCTCCACAGTAAGAAGAAACAGTTGGCTACAAGAAACAGGTAGAAAGGTCACCCAAACTTACAAAATAAAAGACAAGGAGTATGGAAAAGGAACAAGACAGGCATATACAACATTCAAACTCTTATGGTAGAATGAAATGCTTCGTCATATTATACGTTACTAAGAAACGTATCTACGCATTTATTACAAAAGTAAAAAAAATTAAGGCACAATTAAAGCTTCAAACACATATTGAATAGTGGGTAAATGGTGTGAGAAGGTCTCTTGTTGATAATATAAAGAGGAGTAGAACTTCAAATATAAAGTGTGATCACAATTAAAAACAAAAAAACTCATTATACTCATAATCTCCTTTCTAATTTATTTATTTCTCGATTTACTTGCACCATATGGGCTATATATTTGAGAAAACAATTCTCATATCAATAAGTAATAACAATTGAATACGGCACATTTGGATGAAAACTGAGAAAATAAAAACTCACAATTCATGGGATTTAGATCTAACATTCTCTCCATTCTGGATATGGAGGAAAATATTACGTCTTAGGTATTTGGCTACCAATGTGTATATAGTGGCGATAGGTAATGAGGAGGATACCTTCTTCTGACATGATCATCCACTTCTACCAACACTTATGATAACCCATTATGGGAAATGTATTATCATCACTTAAGGCTTGACAAAAATCTTAAATTTTCAGCTATTATTCAGAATATCGTATGAAACTAGTCATCACGTATTGCACGATCGTAATCTTGTGATATTTGACTCACATCCCCGTATTTATTTTGCAATATCGCACTGTATGTTGTCTTACACTCGATTCATACTTTTTGACACCAAAATAAAATGACCAGTTTAATTTTTCTTTAATATGCTGACTTATTACCATTGACTTTTTGTACGTAGCCATATTTTCTTTCATTCTTGATTGATGTTGTTGTTTGCTAGCTTTGTTATCTGATTTCGCTGTTGTTGTTCGATTTACTTACGGTCTTTAAAATTTTTATTTTGTTTTAATTTTTACATCTAGATTAGTCATAATTTGAGGCGGTCATCTATTGCAAGACGATTTGTTTTTTAAAATTTACATGCAATTCATCGAGATATGCTTTATCATCTATTTGTACGAGCATTTTGTCTTTTATTTCATATATACTTCTACCGAACTTTTTTTTAAATCTGAACAAAAAATATAATGAAATAGAAGAAATATATTACGAGTTTTTGTTAGAGGACGAGGAGAAAGTACAAAAAAAGATACCAACTTAAGTATTGGCTCTAAAACAAAGCAGAATAACCCCGGAGCATCAGCAACACAAGCCGTTAAAAATGAACTCAAATCAACATAGTTAGTTAACTGAAGTGCATATCTTCCTGACTTGCCCAGCTTTCCCTGTAAGGACGCCGATTTTTCCCATCTTGACCATGGAGGTAGCAAAATCAAATTGGAAGGTGGACCAAAATTTACTAGCCTGCAAAACATAGTTTTTGGTCTCAGCATCGTCTAGAAGTGCTGCATCGGACTGGAACAGACCTCGTTTTTGTGCTACAGTAGTGTAATAATGAGTATCGAAAGTTTGGACGCTATTAGGATCCATGGCGAGGGTTGTTGTCCGATCGAGTGGTTTACATTTCTGCTTCAAGATGACAGCGTAGGCAGGGTCGATAGACGGATCGGTGTCGTTTTTGCCGCTGAAATTGTACAAACGGTTGTTGATGGCAGGGCAATGAGATATACCAATAGTGTGACCCCCTAGTAATGGATACAACATAAAAAACCTATAAGGTCCTCGAAATTAAATATACAAGTCCGGCAAAATGTAGAAATGTATAGATGTATCATGTATATATACCTGATAAAACGACCAAATCTTTAGCGTTTAATCCTTTAGCAGCAAACATTGCTTTCAGCTGTGTAATGTTGCCGAATGGAGGAGGCAAGCCATTAGCCTCTGCCATCCTAGAAATGTTTCCATCTCTCCTGCCCAAAGGGACATCCCACCATGGTCCACGGATCTGAAAATTTAATTTATTCGGATTTATTTATTGTAAGTAGATCAAATATTAGACAATGAAATATTTGAGTTTTCAGACTTAAAAACAATAACAATAATTACCACTGAAACTGCTTCTCTAGCAACTAAAGCAAGAACATCGGCACAAGAAACAACACCAGGACATTGTTTTTCTAGTTTAAGTTTTACGGCATCGATAACTTCAAAGCCGCGTAGTGTTAGGTTGGGAACCCCATTTTTCTCAGCATCATTCGTTAGGGAATTCAATAGTACTGAACCGTCGCAACCCTGCGTGACAAAACAATCCGAGTAGGTTAGGATATTGTTATAAGTTCTTCTATTTTGGAGTATTATTAATGCTAGAGTTTCAGCTCTAATATATTTTCAAAATATAGTCTACCTGACCTGACCTGACCTGACTATATACATATATATATATATATCATTTGAAATGTAAATGGTTGTCTTCATATACATTTAGGCTGTACAATTATCTCAAAATCACTGATATATTTATACAACGAAGCATTAGTAATATATTTCCGATTCTTACTCTAACGAAACAATCGTGGAAATGCATCCTGAGCAGCGCAGCAGCAAGACTTGGTGTCCTAGAAACCAATTGGGACGTAGCTTGATGAACGATGGCCGTTACAGTAGGGCATGTTTTGGCATAGTAGTTGAGCGACAAACCAGATGGACTAGGCGGGGTTATTGCCGAAGCAAGAAGAATTGATTGAAGAAAAATAAGTGAAGCAATCATTTTGATTGCCATTTTCACTAGAGAAACTTTGAAATTAAGAACAATTTGTATGTTGGTTTAATTGTTCTTGAGATGAGATACTAAGGTGTGTATCATTTGCATTTTATAGTCCCGAATTTGCTTTTGAAAATGTCATCGACAAACTGTTAACGGCTAGATCATCAATCCTTTTCTTTTGTCTTCTACAAAATGGTCAAACGAAATTAGTTGCCGGCACATCCTTATAACAGTTCATAATTTATATAATAATAAGAAAAATTTACTACTTTTCGGTTGTACTTTTCTGGTTCTATGCTCTTGGATGACTTAATCAGACTTTACATTTGATATGCCATTCTAACGACATAGTTGATTTCACGTTTTATACCCCATACCATATTATAATTCATCACGTGAAATATATATAGAGATTTCTAACAATATTCAAAACTCGGTTGATTAGTCAATATACTAAACTAAAGGTTCATATGGACTGGATTATCAATTTGATCCCACTTAGGAAACAGGCAACACGCCACCATCTAACTATGGACAGGCCACCACATTTTATCGAAAATTAGTTAGATTCTTAAGTACTATTTTGATGATAAGAGCTCAGAACATGGATACCACCTTTGGATAGCACCTACTTTGATTCTGGTAGGATTAACCAATGGCATGTTCGTTTTAAGGGCACGATAAATATTAACACAAAATATGTTTTTGTTTAAGCGAGAACCAATTGTAACTTTTTCTGACGTAAGTAGAATCCAGTCTACGTATGAGGTTGATGGTATATAAATTTATGAAAAATTATAACTCTTTCGAAAAGATTTAATCCTCCCTCTAAATAAATAAATCATTCAAGAACAAAAATATTATTTAAATAAAATCGCTCAAATTTAAAAAATGTGAATACTCTAGTTCTAGTTGTGATATTACAAATATCGGTTTTTCTGATTTAGATTCTTTTGTTCCTTATAATATAAACTTAAAGGTTTGTTATTTCTCAGTAGAATTTTCTAAAAAATTTTAGCCTTGATAAACTAATTTCCGGCGATTCTAACAAATGTTAAAAGGCCCAAGCATGAAGAAGACAATCTTGTATGTTGGGGACGTATTGAGAATGCTTTATTAGAGTGTTTATTTGACATCTACACAAGTAAATATTCAACATTGAAAATATGGAATGCTCTTGAAAACAAAATTCAAAACCCAAGAAGAAGATGCAAATAAATTCTTAATTTTTCAATATTTTCATTTTAAATTTTTAACTGGAAAAACACATCTCCCAAAATTCATGAGTTCCAGATAATAGTAAACAAACTCTTGTCCGTAAAAGTGGTACTTCCGGAAAATTGTCAAGTGGGAACAATTATAGAAAAGCCGTTTCCATATTGGAAAAATTATCGGAAGATGATATTTCATAATTTTGAAAAGTGTAATTTAAAGCGGATCCAAAAATGCTTGAGGATTGAAAAATAAATGCATGTTAGAGATGCTGTTTGTGTTTGTGCTTTATTCAACAGTGGGTTTGTGGCTTTATTCAGCAATGGATAACTATTCATCAATGTGTTTGTGGTTTTATTCAGCAATAGGTTGATGATAATGTGTTGAATCATGTTGTAGACAAAACAGATGGAAGGATTTTGTGGAGTAAACTTAAGGAGTTATATGCTCGGAAGATAGGAAACTGTTGATGTATTTGAGGTATCAAGATGGATCACCTCCTACAGATCACTTGAATACCTTTCAAGGCTTGATTAATCAATTACTGCTTTGGGTATCAAATTTGATGATGACGTTTTGACGTTATGGTTGCTTAATTTTCCCAGCGAGGCATGTGTTTTGCCGAGCTCTGCTTTGTAGTACGCGCTATCATTGTTCGTTGTGACATCGGTTGCCTTGCAGGCTCTTTCTTGCTTCTCGGCTAGCCCTCAGTGATACAGCTCTGCTCTATACTGTTTCTCCATTTGGCCTCGATGACGTGGTATTTGTCATTTTGGCATGCGCAGTCTTGGTTCCCTCATAAATGCACCCCTAGTTCATGGATTTTTTGTGAGAAACACAAAATCAATGAAGTAGAATAAAATCATTCTTATTTCTATTCCGCTACAACAGAGGGGATTGTGGAGTTGGAGATTATATCGATTCCACGACATATGGTGCGTGATGATGAATTATTTAAAATTTTCTAGTAATAAAATCGTTTTTATTTTCTAAACGGCGTTTCGGTTTTGGGGAAAACGTGCGATTTGTTTTAATTGCGAATGAGAACCGCCATTCCATCACGCGTGCAGTGAAAATCTAAGTGGGATCCTAACAGTTAATCATAAATTAAAAAGTGGGTAAGAGTCTATTGAAGAAAGCATTTTACCTTTGGTGAGAGAAACCAAATTTTCTTGTACGGGAAAAAAATCCATCTCCATTGTTAACACTTGTCTCATCCAAAAAGATATGTATACGTTTAATTTCGTTACTTCTTTTTTAGTTGGTAATGGCGCATGAAACCCTAGTTCCTCAATCATAAGTTTAGGATCCCCGGTTCATTATCCTTGGGAAAAGACTACCCTTTCTGGTAGTCATGTTTGTGCATGAGATGTCCACTCAATTTTTTTAATCTCACACATCAATTTAGCTCATTGCAATCGTGATAACTCCAAAAAAGGTTGTAAAGCGGTAGGTGCAATCGATTAAAGTTGTGAATATAAAATTTGAAGATCCTGTATTTTTTGAAAAGTTTGATCGAATAGCCCCCAAGTATGGGTACCTTCACGTGCATGGTCTTCTAAACTTTAGGGTTATGTATGGTATTCCTAGTGAGGTCATAGTTAGAGTACTAGAGGTTGGAGAGCAGCCGTATTAGGGGCTGGATAACGAAACCTGCCTACACACTAATATTTTGGATTGAGGTTTACGACTGCCATTACCTTCGTTGATATTAGATTTTTTTAGCTTCATAGGTATATGTCCCACCCAGTTAGTTGCGAATGGGTGGATACATTTTGTGGTGGTGGTAGATGTTACTAAACTGGCAAAATTGCCCTTCTTCTATACCCAATTGACTATGGTTAGGAAAATAGTTGAGCTTCCTACCTCTAATAAAAACTGGAAAAATTCTTTTGTATTTGTATATGGGAACTTGGAGCATGAGAATGCTTTGAAGAACCTTCAGTTAGAACGTCGGTTGAAGATTAAGTGTAAGAAGAAAGATTTCTAGCCTATGAGTTGAAAATCATTTTGGAAAAAACTAACCCATATGTTTGATTAACGCAGGTGAGGGAAAAAACCAAGAATGGTTTTAAAGAGGGGTTGTCCAAAGGCACAAATAATCCCTTAATTCATGTAGCTAACTTAGCCAGCGGGATATTTTTACAAGATCCAACTCGGTTGTTCACCCAAGTAAAGTTTTTGAAGGCTTGGCTTTGGCGAGTTACATAATTATTTTTCATAAAGGACGAGAAAATGATGATGGTAGATAGCGGAAAGGTGGCTACCACCGAATGGATTCATGCATTGATGGAACAAATGTATAAGGGTCACAACAGTATAGGGGTGTGGTTGGCACTGCCCCAGGGTCATAAAGCGAGGGAGGCATGAAGCTTTTCGTCTTTGTAGTGACAGAATGACAAAGAAAGAAAATTATTAGTTGCTCAAGTGTTAGGGAGGTGAACCATATGGTAGAGGATATTCCCCCACCAGGAGAAAAAGTTGGTTTAGAATGTACTCTATACGTTCAAGAAGAAGATGAGGGGTTAGAGGACCAGGTGACTCCCATAAAAAAGAAGGCACATGTGATATTGGACGTAGTCCCCCTCTTAACGAGGAAGTTACACCTCATGGATGAAGATGATATTGATGTGGCTCGAGGGCAAGTAATCCCGTTAAAATAACTTCAGGTGACGCTCGAATGGAGCGTCAACCAAGCAGAGCGGCTCCAAATGATGAAGAAGGGAGGCCGGAAAAACAAATTCCTAATGAGATAGCCCGAAGTATGCAAGAGGTGGGCTTGGATTCTGCCTTTGTGAATGCAGTAATACCATATTTGCTGCTAACAAAATAAAAAGAAGTTGAAACGTATAAAGAGAAGAAGGTAGTAGAGGAGCTCCCACTATCAAATGTTGTAATGTCGCCTCCATCTATTTTGATGTTTGAATAACTCAAGTGGATCCCGAAGCTTCCCTTTTATAACAATATGCATATGAGTGAGATACTATAGAGGAAAGTGGAGCTGGTGATCGAGGTATTGTGTGTTATAGGTTTGAGTTTTGTTAAGTGAAAATAATCGTTATACTAACCTTATTGTGAACGTAGTGTATCATACCGACGGATGTCTAAACCTGACTGTCAAATCATGGAGAAATGGAAGCTTGAGCCCATGCTATTTGGATCGGTTAAAGGGTTGACCATTGAGCTCGCCAGATTTAAGAATTCTTAAGGGGTAGCCGAAGCAAGGAATGATAAGGCAGTGGAGGCGAATGATGGTTTGTGCAAGAAAGTGACCGCGCTCCAAGGTGTCCTGATTATTTGTGAGGAGACATGAAAGTGGATGACCATTGGAAATGTCGCGTTGATAACCCAAAACAACAGGCTGATTAAGAGGAACGAGGAGTTGATGTCCTAAAGTAGTACTTTACTTTCCCATAATGTACCTTAAGCTAAGAGAGTGGAAGACCAATGCGAGGGTATTGTTTGTTGTATCTTGGAGAATGGGAGACTGACGGCTGCGGTGGAGGAACTAAAAGTAACGATGGAGGACCAATTGTCTGTCATCAGGACGCGATGTATTTCACATCGAGTTAAAATCTGATGATGAATAAAGTAACATATCTCTTGAGCTCGGGTTCGGGAGAGAGCATTGGCCTCTACCTACTTAGTAAAATAAATCACCGCAACCATTAAAAATTTCCGCCTACGGGTTTCCATAGCAAGTGACCCTACTAAATCAATGGGCCATTTGTCAAAAGGACATCGGACAACTACCGCTTGCATCGGTTCGCACGAGAGATGACCAGTGTTGGTGAACTGTTAGGATTGGTGGCATTATTAAGCAAGTTTTTCAGCATCGGTGGCCATGTCGGTCTAGTAATAACCTGTTAATAGAAAACGTCAAATAAGGCTGCGATATCCGTAATGTGCCCCGACATCTCATAAATATAGGTTGTGCAAATTGAGGTAGCCTCGTCGGTATCAAGGAAGCAAAGCAAACGTTACGTGGAACTTTTTCGTTATAAGATGCCATCCTATACATAGTATTTAGGTGCTTTTAATTAGGGCGGCCACTTTTTCAGTTAGTAGGGTGCCAGATTAGATATACAGAAGGTAGGGTTGCCTCAAGTCATGGGCGTGGAGGATTATGCAAATAGTGTCTCTCTTATGTAGAATTTTTGTAGCTGGTAATTGTTTTATTAGTACGAAAAGATGGTCGCCCACCGTCACCGTTTTGGCCAAGGTGTCGGCGAAAGAGTTGTGCAATCGAGACACTTGATCGTACGCCACCGTGATAAATTTAGATTTAAATTCTTTAAGCGCTATCAAATACCCACAAATACCTTCCTTTTTAACATCGTATGTACCGTTCGCTTGATTGATGAAAAATTTCAAATCTGAGCCGATTTGGATAATTCGAGCCCCACACAGGAGTGCTAACTTCATTCCACAAATTACGACTTAGTATTCTGCTATATTGTTGGTTACCTGGAAATTAAAGCGGATCACCTGCCGAATCTTCTCTCCTGTGGGTGGTTTAAGAATAATACCCCTCTCCACCGGATGCACTGGAGGCCTTGTCTGTTTTGCCAATCAATTCTAATTGTTCGGGCCCATATAAGGTTTCATTTGGGAGGGGTGCTTCGCAGGGGTGAGGAAAATTCTGTGAGAAAACCAGCTACATCTTGACCTTTGATGGTAGTGCGGGATTTGAACTTGATGTTGTATTCTCCTAAATGAATTCTCCATTTGGTTAGTCTGTCCGATGCGTCGGGTTTTTATAGCACAACATCGACGGGGAAAGAGATTTGGACCACAATTGTATGTCCTTGAAAATAGGGGTGCATCTTTTGGACTACTACAACCAACGCGAGCGCGAGTTTCTCCAGATTGAGGTACCTTGTCTCACCGTTTACCAAAGTTTTACTAGTGTAGTAAATGGGTTGCTATACTTCATATGGAAACCTAATTAATACTGGACTCATCAAACACAATAAAACGGATAAATATAACAACAAAGTCTCACCTGCTACCGGTGTTGAGAGTATTTTAAGCGAGGTGAGATAATGTTTCAGTTCCTCGAAAGCAGTGTTACACTCCTTTGTCCATGTAAATTTCTGAACTCATTTGAGAATCACAAAGAAAACATGATTTTTGCCCGATGTGGGAAATAAAAATTGACAATGCTGCTAACCAGCCCGTAAGGCAGTGAACCTTTTTCATATTTCTAGGGGGCACCATCTGTATAACTGCATGGAATTGTGCATGGTCCACCACGATTCCTCTTTTACTCACTCTTTAAATTAGGAACTTGTCGCTTTGTACGCTGAATGAACACTTGATTGTATTAAGCTTCAAATTATATTGACGTAGAAGGTCAAATACGGTTTGAAGTACTTCAAGGTGTTTATCGTGTGTGTGTGTGTGTGTTTTGACAATCCTATCATCTATGTATGCCTTTATGGGTTCACCCAGATGGTCTTTGAAGATGTGATTGACCAAACGTTGGTATCCGGATCCTGTGTTTTTTAGACCGAATGGCATAACGGTGTTACAGTAAAGCCAACGCTTGGTTTGAAATGTTGTATGCTCTTCGTCATACGGGCTAAGGAGAATTTAATTATACCCGGAGTATACGTTCATAAAAGAAAGGTATACACAACCTGAGGCTGAATAAACCAACTGATCGATACGAGGTAAATGAAACGCGTATATAGGGAAAGCTTGATTTAGATCTGTGAAATCAACGCACCTTCTCCATTGGCTGCCCTTCTTTACACCGGGTTCACCACCTAAACTGGATATCAAGCTCGCTGGATGTTCCTGAGCTGTAATAGTTTATCCAATTCCGCACTTCTGGCCTCCTGCTTCTCAACAGAAAATTATCATCACTTTTCTCGTATGTGATTGGCTTACGAATCAATTGCTAATTCATAGGGAGTAATAGAAGGGTCTACCCGTGATACATCACGAGCATCCGATGCGAAAACATCCAATTTTTTTCCTAACAAGTCAATTAATAATTGCTTAAAAGTGAAATCTAAATTGTTACCTAGGATGGTCTGCCTCTACCACCGTTTCCTCAATCGAGTATGGGTGGTATGCCTCGGGCTGCTCTGTTTCCCTAGGATCATCGACATGATCAGGCGGAGGTGGTGATCATCCTTCATTTTCACACACCACTGCTTAATTTCTATCGGAGAGGTTTTGTTGGGTCAACTGTGATTGCGTAACACGTCCTGGAAGTCCTCTAGCTCCCACGGATGATCCCGACCATGTTTCTGACTTGGTATTTTATGCATTTCCTGCATCTGCAGGGGGTGGCTTCATATCCCTGAAGCCACGACCAGTCGATGATCGTGTGATAAGGGTTTGAGGCATCAGATATCATACATAATGTTTTTAGTTCTTTTTTGGTGGCCCCACACCCTTCTATAATGGTGAATAACCATTTTTGTTTGCCCCTGTCTACTCTTTTATCCTCGTTGTACTTTTCGTCATTGATCTAGCGAGTTTCCTCCCTCTGCTCGGGTTGGCAATGGCGATCTTGACGTTTGATGAATTGAATAAACTCCCCATTATCTATCAACCTATGGATATCTTTTTTGAGCTTCCAGTACTCATCGATTGGGTGAACATGGTTATTGTGATACGAGAAAAAGTACTTGTTGGGTCTTTAAAATCCTTGGGCGCTCATCACCCACGGAGGCAGATATCCCGTTCTCCCTTTCGTCCGATCATAGATTACTGAGATGGCCTCGTTTAACGGGGTAAATCGCTTGGATAGATTTTAGGATGTATAGTTCGTCGAAAGGTATCCTTACGAGGTCGATCATCTGTCTTCTTTCAACCGTATTGCTCTTCTTTCTGGTTGTAGACAGGTCTCTCTAAGGAATCTTGTTTTTTAGCGTCGTCTACTCGGATGAATGTGTGTGTTTTGGAATCTCCCATATTCTAAGTCGGGAACCATATTAAATAAATGTTGAGCTCCCCTCGCTGATCCAGGTTTTTTTTGAGCAAAGAGACAACCATATTTCTGCCAGATCTGGTAAACTATTCATGTAATGGAAAAAACATCTAACATAGCTTTTTAAGGACTGATTTTTTTTTGGTAAAGATCCATGATTGAGTTGCGCTCGCGTCTGAGCTCCTTATTGCTTACAAATATCTCGTTGAAGGCTATCCACAACCCTGCAAAATCATAAATTGATCATTTAGGTAAACTGCTAAAGAAGTCCATTGTATTACCTTTGAGGGTCATAGACAGAGATTGGCAAAGCATAATATCGTAATGGTTAAATGCCATCATCATCTTTCAGAATTGTTCTATATACCTTTATCGATCTCCCGTGCCGTGATCTGCTTCCATCCTAAATGTATCAAACTTTTTGAGAAGTTTAACTTCAAAAACATTTCCCACCAATAGGGATTTCTTGAGTATATAAGTTGATAGCTCTGGTTGTACTTCATTGTACTGGAAAACCTCGACCTCTTTAGCTTTTATAGAGGTCGCGGGCTCTTCCACATGCTTGGGTTCGTGATCCTTGAAGCGTCTTTTTGCTCCACTTCTACCTTCTTCTTATCTTCTCTCCTCGTGCTTAGAAGAGCGGTCCCCATGATTCACACCACTAATGTCAGGTCTCGATAGAGGGTTTGCATAGCTGGTCCTCCAAAATTTAGTCTTTTATACGTTAATTGCATCATTCAGTCCGACGATACTATCATGCATAGCTTGTTATCTAGCGTCCGGTTTACAGGCCACGCTATGTTGCTCTTGATATAGGTGTTGAAGTTGATGCTCAAGCTATTTGATTGCTATATTGGCCACCATATCATCTCCCGTCGTTTCCTGTAAAAAAGGATACAATGTACTTTTCGGTGCAAGTGGCGCAAACTTTGGTCCGATCGTGGCTGTTGGCAGTTCTACTTGAGGTGCTATTTCAACGAGTATTTTTACCGCCACACCGTAGTTAGTGACTACTGCAGGGGGTAACTGATCCTGTCCCTCCGGGGGTTCAATGTCGCTTTCTGTTGATCCATCGTTTCACCTGGTTTCTGAATATCCCTTTCAACCCCTGACCTTCTTACTACCATGGTTAGATATATATAGTTTTAAATGCTCAGTTCGTTTCTCGGAAATACCTCATGTTTTTTATTAGAAAAATATAACAAAGTTTGTAACAAGTAGGGATTTTATTTATCAGAGGGAAAAATATACAATTTCTTGGACTCTTGAGCATATTATTACCATTATTGGTCATATTGAATAGCTAATTGATACATATTCCCATTAATTAAGTGCGAAGGCTGATGTTTATGATATGGGCGCTAATTTTACGACCATTACTTTAGTCTTCGTATGTTAAGTCGGTTGAAAAATTTGTTCAACGCGGATTTTAATAGTTTTCTTAATTGTCTGTCTTTAATCACTAGGCTTTTGTCGGTTTCGTCTGCTTTGCTCGTCGAAGTTTCTCATACTTTGTCTATTTACTCGGTAAAGATCTGAACATTTATTTATTGTTGACTCCTGCACAGTTTGGCTAGCGAGGCATCTGTTTAACCGAGCTCCAATATGTAGTACGAGCTATCATCGTCCGTTGTACCCTCAGATGACTTGCTGAATTTTTTTGCTCCTTGGCTAGCACTCAGCGATATAGCTCTGTTCTATATTATTTATTCATTGGGCCATGCGTAGTCTTGGTTCATCGTCTGCTCATATAATCACCAGCTTGGTTTGGGGTTATTTATATATTCTTACCGTTCCCCTCTGCTCGGATATGCTAGATGATGGGAATTCCCTCATCAGTGACCAATTATAAAGCACAATTTGAGAAAAAACGATATAAATTATTATCATATTTTTTTCCTACCACATTGGCAACTCCGTTAGGGATGAGTGAACCTGAATTTTTTATTCTAAATTTAATAATTAAAAAATAAAGCAATCATACGTGGAGAAGACAAAAGATAATAGATTCAGACCCACAAAATAGTATCAAGCACATCGACGATTTGGATCCATCGGATGCGGCTCAGGTAATTTTTCAAATGAAGTTTGAGACTTTGGCAGAAACCCTTCGATATTAGAACATAGAGATTATAAATATGTTCTTTGAGTCTATGAAGATAACTCCGGATCCAAAAATAAATTCCTAAGTCCACAATCTCTAGCATGAGACTAGGACGAGGAAAAAGATGATGCAGATATTTCGGCGAACGAATATCGCTACATCACAAATAGGCGTAAAATCCTTTTGATAATAATACGAAATATGCTATTATATCAGATGAGACGTGTTCGAAAAAGAGTCGTAAGTATTTAGGCCGCCATAAGAAAAACAGAAGTCGGACCCCATGATCATTGGAAAACAAATGGAAAATTATAGGATGAGGAGGCCTCGAATGATCGACATAACAATGAGAATAGGAAAAAAGACAAACAGACTATGACCCCCCAAAACATCCCTCCTCCAACAGTGGCTCAGAAATAGCAGCAGTACCAACAAGTCCCCCTCATCGTGCGACACGTTACGTCATTCGTTAATAAGAAAAGATACCAACAGGCCCATATGACGAAACTATGAGCTAAACCTGGAAACATCGAATACTCGAAACTTCTTTCTTAGCTAGCACATCAGTCACATTATCCTTTGTTTGCTTCGGCCTATCCCAACATGTCACAAGGTTACCCACCAACTTTCGATGGAATCAATGAGAACAACGTATATGGGCATTCGCTAACATATATAGGGCAACAAGCTCCACATGGAAGAAATCTTAATATGTCAATAACATTAGCATATCACCCATCCAAAAATAACACGACCTCTCAACCCATTAATTAGGTTTCGGTAGATAAGGGAAACGATTTCGGTAAAAAGAAATTAAAGATGAGAGGTATACATAAAATAACTAGAAATTTTTATTATGCTTACTATGAATTTTCACAGGATGAGTTCCTCATAGAGCCAGAAATAAAGAAATTGTTAATGTCGCTACATTTCAACACTCACACAATTGATAGATATCCCGACGCGGATAATAGTTTTAAATTCAAAGGCTTTGTTATGAAATAAAAGAGTTTCTCTCTTATATGGTTTAATAACTTTCCCATATACAACGTCATAAAAATTCCACAATTATTGTATGTGTTCGAAATCCATGAAATGTGATACATGTTACATTATCCAATAAAAGCAGATACCAAACGAGAGCTTGTGAGAATACACAGATAGGTTTTTGGAGATCAAACGCAAATGTTTGGACTGTACAGATAATATAGTTTGCCTTGCGTACCGATATGAAATCATAAGAGGACTATTATCCATATAAATTATGAAAAATAATACTCATATATTTGGTGATCTGTTAGCACGTGTTGAGCATTATATGAAGTTGGTTGAGATGAAATGGGCATAGAAGAAGGAGACACAGTTCCAATAATTGCTTATCCAAAAAGATAGTCAGAGCAAGTAAATCTCACGTATGTATGCTGTAAATTCAACCCTAAATCTATAAGAAATATTAATGAGTAATACTTTTGAAGGTAAGCTAATAAAATGAAGGGCGGAGGAATGGAATCAGCTACATGAACAATAATAATAACAGATACAACATTTTCGACAATGACGAAAGATCTGAACATTCTCTATACGTTTTGTTTACCGAGTTATTTGAGATTTTAGTCCCTATATATTAAAAAGCCTAAGATTTACTCCGGTATCGAAGGATGTAGAGGATCATCGGTGTAAAAATCAACATGGATACATCTATACACTGCAAGCTATATAATGATGTCGGTAATCATACAAAAGATTTATACACGCTGGACGATAAGATTCAACAGTTGGTTTAAGAAGGAAAACTTCGAAAGTTCGTAAGATAAATAGGTAGACGCCAAAATAAAAATAAATTTTAAGGTATATTCTCTTACAAGAAGGAAAAGATGCGAGTCAGAGAGGGCCAAATAGCCAAGGGAAATTACCAATAACGATGTGTTTGACATCTTGCGAGAAGAGTATCTAGACTATGATCCTGACCAACATGTTATTTTTGTTATCGTTGGGCGATACCTTTTCTCAGGAATTTCAATTTTCTCGAGAAAAAAGTATGTTAACGATTTCGAGGTAAACCACCATAACCAAACTTCACCTCAATTGTATTAGCTACTGAACCAGGTTCTAACGTTTTTAAACAATAATCTTTGATATATAACAAAAAACCAGAAGGACGTAGTACTGATCAACATGAATCTTCCAGGTGTAGAAGCATGATTCGTGATTGATAATGGAAGCTCTGCAAATATCTTATACGAAAAAGGTAAAAAAAATACGGGGCGTCCCATAATTGATCCATTCTAAAAGGGTTTTGATTGGCTTTACTGGAGAGTATGCACAACTGGTTGAATAATTGACCTTGATGTTGTCTTAGAGAGGCAAGTGTTTATATAATATACGTTTCTAATTCACAATAGTGGAAGCACTGTATGTGTAAAACGTGGTTATATTTTGAATCATAGGTGGATCTCATGCATCCGATCGTCTCTATGGTACACCATTAAAGTAATCTGTTAATGGAACAATGTATGAGTTTTCCACACAAACCATACAGTCGCGAGAGAGTTTTGTGTAGCTAGTTTGGCCTGCAAACTAAACCCATGTAGAATAGAAATTAATGATGCCGATTGTTCTAGATGATATGGACGATCGATGGGAGGATACCACGTTATAAAGCTGATAAAGAGATTGAGCACGTCGAAAGGGAGGGAGAAATAATTTTGAGGCCTCGAAAGAACATTCCAATGGTTTTAAGTTATATACTTCTTACAATATTTCAGAATAACCTTGATCTATTTTCTAAGGTGCCCAAGATTTTACAGGGTTTCTAACCAAAGTAATCAGCCATAAATTATTAGTCAAATCCGAACTTTTGGTCGATCAAGTAAAAAAGACGGCTCTATTCCATCGAATCACCATAAGAATTTATCAAGGAATTATACAAATTGAATACTATTGGCCACAATAGGGAGGCTCACTACAAAATATAAATAGTTAATTTGGTGTTGGTAAAAAAGAATAACAACTAGATAATATGTTTCGATTTCACCGATCTAAAAAAATCTTGCTCGAATGACTCTTTCTTATTGCCACATATCGAATAACTAGTGGATACTACTTTGTAAAAATTGATCGTTGTCCAATATAGACACATACTCTGGCTACAATCGAATCCAGATTCACGAAGATGACAATAACCTTACCACGTTTGTGATGGAAAAGAGACTTCATTGTTAAAAGGTCATGTCTTTCACCATGAAGAATGTAGGGTCTATTTATAAATTTTTAATAAATAAAATATTTGTAGATTAGTTCGATGGGAACTTGGAGGCATATATCGATGCCATGTTAGCTCTAGGAGAATAGAATAGAAATCACATAACCTATTTTATTGATACCTTAAAGAACTTTCGAAAGGTAAACCTAAAGTTAAATCTGAAGATGTGCACTTTCAGCGTTAGATAATGAAAATTCTTATACTAAATTTTATGTGAAAGACGGATTAAAGCGAACCTAGTCTAATTAGAGAAACTAGCAACAATGCATGTCCCCATGATTACCAAAGAAGTAAGGTACTCACTCGCCGGCTGACCTATATCAATAGGTCCATTTCTAGTATTTTGTGTGTTTTTATGTCTAATAGAAGGTAGGAAAATTCAAGTCGACATAGATGCCTCATATAGTGTTTAATAACATCAATAATTTCGGTTGTATCTTCAGAAATCTTGATTACGAAGAAGTCGAAAGAGTCCATTTACTTATACCTCGTTGTTTTAGATTACCATTTCGGCTCAATATTGAAGAGAAAAATGGGCTGATTCCAAGCCCATTTACTATGTATGTAAGTATTTTCTATATAAAAAACACAATATCTTCATCTAGAGAGACTAGTATTAGATCTAGTAATGGCACCGAGAAAAAAAAAATATTATTTCAATACTCACACCATCATTGTTTGAGCTTCATTTTCATTAAGAAATGTGATGCAAAAACCCCACATCTCGAAGGGGTTGAAAAAATGGTTTGTACAGGTAAGAGACTACGATATATAGTACAATCCAAGAACCGTAGTCAAAGCCAATGCCTTATCGTATTGCCTTACAAAATTCCAATATGAACAACCGATGTCCTCAAAGAAGCAAACTAAATTCACATGACAACAACAAGTACGTGAGAAATAGTCATTTTCAGGATAATCCATGTATCACCCTTAAAAGCAAGATTATTATAACTGTATCAAGATAAGTGGTTAGGTGATTGAAGAGGAAGAAAAATGAGACGATTTATATTACTTTCAGGTACACTCTACAAACGAGGATTAACAAAACTTGGGAAATACAAGACAAGGGTATATAGAAGGAACAAGATGAGCATATACAACATTCGAACTATTATTGTAGAATGACATGCGTCGTCATATTATACGTTACTAAGAAACGTATCTACACATTTATTACAAAAGTAAAATAAATTTAAGGCACAATTAAACCTTCAAACATATATTGAATAACGGGTAAATGTGGTGTGAGAAGGTCAAATGTAGATAATATAAAGAGGAGTAGAACTTCAAATGTAAAGTGTGATCACAATTAAATACAGAAGAACTCATTATACTCATAATCTCCTTTTTGATTTATTTCTTTCTCGATTTACTTGCACCACATGGGCTATATATTTGAGAAATAAATCTCATATTAATAAGTAATAACAACAGCTGAATACAGTATATTTGGATGAAATTTAAGAAAATAAAAACACACAATTTATGGGATTTAGATCTAAGCTTCTCTCCATTCTGGGCATGGAGAAAAATATTATGTCTTAGGTAATGAACATTTAATACAACCAGGCAGCTCAAATCTCTCACTACAAACCACTAAAACATTAAATACCTTCGAAACACCATAAAACACCTGACCAAATTACCTTCACCAGAAAATAATCCACACCAAATTGGCGACCACAGTGGGAGAAGAAGGTGCCTGAATCTAGCATTCAAAACCATTAAGAAAAACCAGTTCGAATGAATCCGGACGAGCAGGAAGTGCCACCTGCTTTGGCAGAAGTGGTGGGAGAAAATGATGAATATACAATCGAGCAGCGAGACAGGATAAAAGTTGAGATAGAAGCCTTGATGGCTGCTAAAAGGGAAGAGATGGGCTTGAAAGAAAAGTCAAAAGTGTCAGCAGTTCACCACACTAATAATCCAAGAGACCATGAGCCATCAAAGACCCATGTGAGTACTAAAAACACTCATGCTAGCTCAAAGAAGTCTCACCGGTCTAAACCAATGGAGAGCTCTGATTCAGACTCAGATTCTTCAAGTAGTTCCTCGAACAAAGATGGAGTTGAAGAATCCTTGTCATCCAGCAGCGATGAAGGCCGTTCTAAGAAGAAACAGAAGTTGGTCAAAAAATACTTAAGAAAAAGGGACAGGCATGAAAGGTTGAAGAGGCATCTGGGTAAAGGATCGTCTCATAGTCACAGCCATAGCCGGAGACATGTATACCGCTTATTAATGGATCATTTTTCCTTTCATGATGAACTATGTATCTTTGCAACTCCCAACGAAGATACTGTATTTAGTCGTGGCCAGAATTGCAGACAATCTCCATTGTCCTCCAAGATACTGTCCGGAAACTTTCCTAAGAGGTTTGACAACACAAAGATGGAAAAATATGATGGCAGTAAAGATCCAGATAACCATCTGGAGAAATTCAAAAAATTTATGATGATTTTTGACGATGATGATAAGTTACTCTGTCGAGCGTTCTCCCAGTCTTTTACGGGGAATGCACTGAAGTGGTACAATAGTTTGCCACAGGGCTGCATCAGAAATTTTGATACTTTTTGGGTGGCCTTTCGGAGGTAGTTCGTTAGAAGTAAAGAAGTGAAGGGCAATGGAGACACTATTATCCATTGTGCCCAAGAACCAAATGAATCTTTGAAGGAATACATAATTCGATTTGTGAACACCAAAAATGGATTAGCTAATTCCTTTGAACAAGTAGTAATAGCTTCTCTGAGGCAGGGTTTGAACCCTGGCATTTTGGCTGATTCAGTAACCATGAAAAAGGCCATAACGTGGGGAGGTTTACTGAATTAGGTCGGCAAACAGATTAATGTGGATGAAACAAAGAAAACCAGGGTGCACCGGCAAGTGAGGTCTACCCCAGCTGCACCAAATCAAAATCAGAATCAGTCTGGGTAAAAGGCCAAGAAAGCCGGAGAAAGGTCATATAGGGCCAAGGCCCAATCCCACCCAGCTGCACCAGCTCAGAGCCAATAATCTCGAAATAAGCGAGGACCTTGGGTTCAGCCGGGGTGGTTTGCTGAGTTTAAAGAAAATATAACCACCATTTTTGATAAAACAAAAGACGAAGTACATTTCAGAAAGACAGTTGCATTACAATCTCCAAGGGAGAGTCGTAATAATTGTTTCTATCAGTTTTATCATGATACTGGCCATAACACTGAAGATTGCATCATGTTAAAACAAGAAGTGCAGAATTTGATTGAGAGAGGGAAGTTGGGGGCTTATGTTAAAAAAAGAAGTGGGGCTAAGTTGATAATTGAAAGGTTTGATATAGAGTCAGAATATTTGGATCCTGATCCAACCCTAAATAAGGTGGGCATTATCATAGAGAACTACAAGACGGTGTTCGCACTCATCAACTTTTTTGTGTCACTTACAATATTTGAGGGAGACACCATGACTACACCAACTGCTTCTTCAAGAAAGAGGTATGCTCATACTTTAGCTACCCAACTGGAAGGAGGCATGACTTTCTATCAATCGCAAGTTCCATTTCCCTTCATTGTTTTTTATGAAGATAAATTGAGGGACATAGTTGGTCCCCATGAAGATGTTGTTGTGATAGGATCATCCACTATGGGCAATGACATTAGACAAATTTTGGTGGTCACCGGCAGTTCAGCCAATATCCTCTTTTTAACTTCTTATAAACAAATGAAGAATCGAGCAGTGATTCAGCGTTCAAACAGGTCAATAGTGGGTTTTACTGGAAGCTCAGCTGACGTAATCGGGGAATTTGAAGAAGAGGTTTTGTTGGGCAAGGGCCCTTTTAAGAAGATGGTCAGAATACTTATTATTGTGGTGGATTATCATACGTGTTACAATGAAATTTTGGGGAGATCTTGGCTCTCCAGGATGCATGTTGTGGCTTCAATAGTCCACCAATGTTTAAAATATGTTGTACAAGGACAAGTGGGAGTTGTCCAAAGCAGTCAGAAGATAGCAAGGGAGTGTTATGCAACACCACTGGCCCCTCGAAATTTGGGGGCAGTCCGGATCAGTGAGGATTAGCAATTTGAGGGGACCTCTGGGGGAGACGGTGAAATTGAAGACCCTAGAGAGACCCCTGGTGTTTTAATACCAGTGGAAGAAGTTGAAACTCACTCTTTGGCTGAAGGGAGAAGTGTCAAGATCGGATCCAAGATGACATCAGAATTAAAGAGTAAAGTGTTAGTTTTTTTTAAACACCATCAGTATGTTTTTGAGAAACCATCAGTAAAGTGACAAGATCTTTAAGAGACTTTTACCAACTTGATGAGGGTGAATTTAAAGCTCAATCCAGAAAAGTGTGTCTTCGGAGTAAAGTCCGGGAAGTTTTTAGGGTATGTGATAAGTGAGAAAGGGATACAGCCTGATCCAGACTAGCTTAATGCTTTATTACAGATGGAGCCTCCCCGGAATATTAAAGAAGTGTAAAGATTGACATGGAGGTTAGCTGCTCTAAACCGTTTTATCTCGAGGTCTTCAGATAGGTGTGCCCTGTTTTTTTAAACATTGAAATTTGCAAAAGAATTTAACTGGACTCCACAGTGCAATCAAGTGTTCGATGAAATTAAAAAAAATTTATCCTCCCCTAAAACTTTGTTTAAACCTGTTGATGTAGAGACATTCTACATATACGTGGCAGTTTCTGATTGTGCCCTAAGTGCAGTGCTAGTAAGGGAGGTGGATAATTATTCTCGTCTGGTGTACTATATCAGCAAAAGCTTGATTGATGCAGAAAAAAAGATATTTAAAACTTGAAAAACTAGCATTGGCCTTAGTAATTGTTGCTAGGAAAATGAGGCCCTACTTTCAATCTCATTCTATCATTTTCAGGACATCTTTTCCCTTGAAAAATGTTCTTCAAAAGGCAGACATTTCAAGCAGAATGACCAAATGGTCAGTGGAACTGGGAGACTATGATATTGATTTTTCCCCTCCAACAACAGTCAATGCTCAAACTGTTGCTGATTTTCTAGTTGAATTTCATTCGGATAGAGACACTAAGCAAGCAACAGTTCAAAAAACTAAGAAAGTATGGGTTGTCCGAACTGACGGTGGATCGAGTACCATGTATTGTGGTGCTGGAATATGTTTAACCTCTCCGTATGGTGATAAAATGTACCAGGCTATATGTTTTGCTTTCAGGGCTTCCAATAACGAGTCTGAATACGAAGCTGTTATAGCTGGCTTGAAATTAGCCCTAATTTGTGGAGCCAAAAGCGTCAGGTTAATGAGAGACCCTCAGCTTCTTATCCATCACGCACAAGGTCAATCTGAGGCAAAAAAGGAGCAACTGGTTAAATATTTATTTGTCTTTAAAGAAGTGGCACTTAATTCAAAGAACATTACTTATGAGCACATACCCCGAACAGAAAATACGCTGGTAGACTCCTTGGAAACCATAGCCTGTTATGAGTCCTACCCATGGATTCATGTGCAAGAGTGCCCATCCATTCAACTCATTTAGAACAAGGAAGAAGAAAGTTTAAATATACAAGTAAATCAACCTCAAGATTGGAGATTTCCTCTTTTCCAATACCTTTCAGATGGCATCTAGCCTCCGGAAAAAGCAGTGGGAAGGAAAGTAAAGTATAAGGCTCGTGGCTTTGTCATCCTAAGAGGCGTTCTTTACAAAAAAAAATCCTTTATTAGACCTCTCTTCTGATGTTTGGGGATCGAAGAGTCCCAAATAGTTCTCTCTGAATTGCAAGATGGCGAGGGATCAACACACTGTGGATTCAGGGCTCTAACTAGTAGAGTCTTGTTAGCTGGGTATTACTGGACCTCCATAATGCAAGATGCCAAGGAATTGGTGAAGAAGTGTGATCCATGCCAAAGATACAATAATGAAATTCATATCCCAACTGTCCCTTTAGAGTCAATTTCCGAGCCAATCCTTTTTGCTCGATGGGGGCTGGATTTGGTGGGACCTTTACCCATGGCATACGGCGGGTGCAGAACTATAATTGTTGCTATTGATTACTTCTAAAAGTGGGTGGAAGCAGCCCCACTGGCAGGAACTACTTCGAAAGCTGTTATAAAATTCATTCTGTCTAATATTTGCTGCAGGTTTAGAGTTCCTCAAAAGATAACTACACACAATGGGCCACAGTTCGATAACAAGGATATAAAGAATTTATGTGCTTCTAAAGGCATTCAACACTTCTTCTCTTCTCTTTTCCACCCACAGGAAAATGGTCAAGTTGAAGTAGCTAACATGACCATCATATCCGGTCTTAAAAAGAATCAAAAGGGGGTTGATGGAAAATGGCCAAGTTATCTACAAAAAGTACTATGGGCCTACCGGACCACTCCTGGGGCTGAAACGCAAGAGTCCCAATTTTCCTTGGTATATTGCATAGATGCAATAGCTCTCATAGAGGCCACTCTCCCTTCATTTCGAATCCACAATTTTTCCGAACAAGCTAACGAAGTGGCAATCAGAAGCCAACTTGACTTAATAGAAGAAAGAAGAGTTAAGGCTCACGTCAGAGCCACACACTCTCAGGGTTTGATGAGAAGCAGGTTTGCTTCCAGAATCAAAAGGAGGGATTTTCAACCAGGGGATAAAGTATTGAGAAAAGTCTGCTTGCATACTAAGGAAAGGCAGTTTGGCAAGCTAGCTCCAACTTGGGAAGGACCCTATGTGGTCAGTGAAAAGCTTAAGCCTGGGACATACAGGCTTCAAGATAAAGATTGAAGGATTTTGAAGCACCCCTGTAACATTGAATACCTCCACTTGTATCTAGAATAAAAACTATGTAAATATTTACTTGTTTAAAGTCCATGTAAATATTATGGGGCATATTCTTTCCTACCGTGGTGGCGCGAGGAAGTTTTAATGAGACGTCCGGATTTTTTAATAAAGTTCGATGCCTTCTTGAAAAATTCGAAGTGATTTGACTAACAGATCAGGGTGATTCAGTGGAGTGATGACCATTTAAACATTTTTCATCGGAGAATTTAAACACTTTCACTTTAAAATACTTGCAAAAAAACTAAATGCCATTTAAATACAAGCCATCAAAATTGGGAAATTATAAAACAATGTAAGAGTTGTGTAAGAAGAAATTGCCCGGCAGATACTGGAGAATAATATTAAATATGTAAAATGCCTTGGCCATCCAAGGACTTTGAAGTTTTTAAAACGAAGGTTTGTCCGGACAACGGCCGAATACAATTACAAAAATGCCTTGGTCATCCAAGGACTTTAGTTCAAACACAAAAATTGAAAGATAGTTGATACTTTAATGCTGAGCTCTCTTGGATGGCCCAACCTCACTTGGTTTCTTCTTGGGATCATTGGTTTCCTCATCTGGACTCTATCCGGTCCTTTCATCTTCATCAGTTGTATCATCCCAACCTCTGGAATAGTTTTTCTTATCACCATCCGCCATCTTGTGAAATGGGATGTCGTCATACACCACAAATCACCATAGATCTCATAGTGTCCTCTTCGGAAATTTCTCATGAAAGAGAAAGACCATGTCCGATTTGACTTCATCATACCATTCCTCTTGGGAATCTATCACCTTGTTGGTGTATGCATCAATCTTGGCTTGGATTGTCTTCTCCTGCTCCTTTAACAAGTCATCTTTTTCTTGCTTAGCCTTAGACACAGTATCTTCAAGCGACATTTTGTCGCTGGTTAGGGTCTGAATGACGTTGTCTTTGGCGTTCACCTCATCCTTTGAAGGAGAAAGAATCTTCTCCAGGTCAGAATACTTGGTTTGAAGTTCTTTAACAACCCCCTCCGAAGTGGTCAGCTTGGTGGCCAAATCCTCCTTCCCCCTCTTCAACTCATCATTCTCTCTCTTTAATGCCTCAACACTCTGGTTGGAAGTAAGGAGGTTGTTAGACAAACTCTCTTTATTATAGTGGAGTGTGTTGATGATGGCTGATTGATTTCGCACCTGCTTTTCCAAGTTGAGAACTGGCTGAATATTGCTCAACAAGGAATGGGTCAACACATCCTTCTCTCCTGAAACAGAAAAAGATTTACCGTTGAAAGTGAAAATGTTTGAAGAGCTTTGGGGGAGGTAAGGGCCACCAAATTCATCATTCTCAAGTTCTTCAAAGTAAAGGCCAATCCATTGAAGCCCACTGTTGTCTACTAAATCAATGTTGATGTCCCCTCTGGCGCCCTCTCTAGTGTGAAAGTCACTTGGTGTTTCCTCTGCTTGAGTTGGGTCTGTTGGGTCGACCGGAGGAAGAGACTCCGGAGGGCGGAGAGAAACTTCATCTCCCTTTGAGGTTTTCTTCTTCTTAGCTTCCTTATCTCCACCTTCTGCTCCCCGTTTTCGATCTTTCCTGGGAGTTTTTGAGGGCTTTGGAGATCCAACTGCCTCCTTGGTACTCTCGTTTTCTACCACTTGAAGCAAAGCAGCATCAATCCTTCCTTGGTCCTGCCCCTCCTGGTTTGCTAGGACAGTCTCCTCAACACCACCTAGGTTGACCTAAGCTACGTTTGGCTTTAGCCTTTCCTTTCTTTCCCTTCATTTTGCTTGAGGCTTAGTTCTGCATGGAAAGGCTAGCTTTCTATCCTTTGCATCTGTCTTCTGAAGAATGACCTCCGGAGGGGGCAGAGTGGTTAATTCCTCCAAAGACAACTCTCTCCGGCCGGTTGTATTCCAGAGATGAGATCTCACCAAGTTGCCACCGGTAAAACAGTTGTGGAAGCGATTTCCCTATTTTTCACCTGTCCAAGCATTCAACTTGGCACAAGTAGTCTGCCCTTCCTCCAAGTAGTCAGTAAACTCCTTCGGCATCACTACCCAAAATAGAAGAAGAGAAATTAAACAAACAAACTTGTTATAAGAAAAGGTAGATAGACGTGATGAAATATTTACTTGTGCTTTTCCATCTACTGGTAATCATACTTGGGTTGACATCATCTTTAATCTTCCTCTCATTTTCCCAAGCACCACTAATGAACAAGAATTGAGTCTTCCACGTTTTCTCCGATTCAAGCAAGTCATTTACCACTTTAAAATTGTCACCCATATTGCAATGATAGAAGAGGATAACATGATTTTTGAAAAGGCTGGCAACAGCAGTAAATTGCTCCATCGGAAGCGGGATTTCGGAGAGCCTGGAAGCCATGATACAGGATATGAGGGTGAACCAAACATTGGGGCTCAGTTGGCTGGGACAGAGCTTTATCGGATGGTAATATCTGCTGATCTCTGGGTCCAAGGGAAATCTAAGCCCCAGTTGAACAACTTTGTGTATAAAAATATTTCACTTAGCTTGCAGTCCATTGGCGTCTCTGGATCAACCGGTATCCTTACTTTAACAGATTCTGGGATCCCCCACTTCGTCCGGATCCGACCAACCTCAACAGTATGAATGAAAGTATAGTTAATGTTCTGCATGGATCGCAGATACTTTACAATCACTTTGTGGAAGCAAGGTCCTACTCTCCCTTTAAGGCACTCTGGTAGGTCTGTGTGTTTTAAACACAAATTCTCTTTACCCTTGTTTTTCTTAACAATAGCAGTTTCACCCGTCTCCCCAGAGACATCGGTCTCAAATGGGGCTTCTTCAACACTTTCCTCCATCACTTGTTCCATCACCCTGGAAGGATTGTCAGTTATCTTTGGTGGGAGAGCACTGGTGGTTGACTCTGCGGGCTGTCCGGATGGCTGAGCTTCAGTTTCCCTTTGTGGTCTGGTGTCCGGTTGGGGCTCAGATCCCGAGGGTTATTTTTGAAGGCTTGTTCTAGTAGCCTCCAAATCAGGTAACTTATCCTTAGGAACTCCAATAGATGCCTCTGACCCTGTAATTTTGTGTTTGGCCCAAGATTTAGAAGGCACTGATTTTGGAGATTTAAACTGTGGAGAAACAGCCTGGCCTTTCACTAAATGACCTCTTCCTCGAAGCGTTAGCTTTTCTGGGAAGATGTCAGCATCCGATCCCATGGCTATTAATGGGGAGGGTGTATTGGTACTTGTAACTTCTTTCTCTCGTTCAACAATAGGCTCTGACTCCTGGACCGATGAGCCTAAGACGATTGGTGAAAGACTAGGTTGAAATAACCTTCTAGGTTTAGAGCTTCTGGCAGAAGACGAACCTCGATCAGGCTCTCAGCTTGGTGTTTCAGATTTGTTGATAGGAGAAACTAGGAGGCCTGCAGCAATGCACCTTTCTCGTTCGACTTTTTGTGTTTTCTCTAACTCCGAAAGATTAAGCCAGCCGCCTTTTACAAGTGTGTTTCTTGCTGTAAACATAAACTTACACCAAAAAGGGTTTTTGAAAAAGAGAGATAAAAGCTTTGAAGAATAGGAGTGAGAAGATGATGAAGATGGTAAAACAATAAAAAAATGAGTTGATTTATACTAAAGAAACAAAAGATACCTTGAAACCTAGGACAATACGAAAAGATGGAAGTAATGATTAAAGACGGCGCTGACGTCACAAGCATTAATTGAAGAGGTTACTTTTTGAAATGAATGGGAGCGCCGTTCTAGGAGAAAAACGGTTGGTGAGGCGAATCAGAAAGGGACACGTGTCCCACGATCCATGGAAAAACCTTTGGGCTTCTGAGAGTTTTGTCAGCCCGGATAAATCCTTTACACAAATCAAAATCGGTCCGGACATTGTCACATGTGCTCAAGAGCGATTTTTTAGGTCTTGCCAAAGGTCTTCGAACATAACCTAAAAAAGGGGCTACTGATGAGTCCAGATTTTCTCACCACTCACTGTAGAAATCGGACAAGGGAAATTCGGACAAAAACCACCCACTGAACCATCTGAACAGGACTAAAGTATTGAAAGCTAATCACATTTTGACTAAGCTAATTGCTAATCTGCTTAGTAAACTAATTGGTTTTTGAATTTGACCCGGTTTCATAAGTATGACCCGAGAGCCCATATGGCCCATAATTAAGGGTATAAATACCCAATCACCTTCATTAACGAGGGTAATTAACATTTAATACAACCATGTAGCTCAAATCTCTCACTACAAACCAAAACATTAAATACCTTTGAAACATCACAAAACACCTGACCAAATTACCCTCACCAGAAAATAATCCACACCAATGCTGACTTATTATTATTGACTTTTTGTACGTAGCTATATTTTATTTCATTCTTAATTAATGTTGTTGTTGGCTTAGTTTTGTTATCTGATTTCGCTATAACTGTTCGGTTTAGTTACGGTCTTTTGAAATTTGTATTTTGTTTTAATTTTTACATCTAGATTAACCATAATTTGAGTCGGTCATCTATTGTAAAACGGTTTGTTTTTTAAAATTTTCATGCAACTCATCGAGATATGCTTTATCATGTATTTGTACGAACAATTTATCATTTATTTAATATATACTTCTACCATTTTTTTAAAATATGAACAAAACATATCACTACCAACCACAAACTATGAAATAGAAGAAATATATTATGTGGACAAAAAAAATGAAGAAATGGTTAATGTCACCATATTTCAACACTCACACTATTGATAAGTTTACATATAAAGATGATCAAGACCATCATGTAGAAACTTTGCAGTGTGCAATACTTAGATACCCGATGCGAATGACAGTTTTAAATTTGAAGGCTTTATTATGAAATAAAAGAGTTTTGCTCTCATATGGTTCAATAGCTTTCCCATAAGCAACATCAGTAACTTCCACAATCATTATATGTGGTCGAAATCCATCAATGGTGATACATGTTACATTATCGAATGCAAGCAGATACCAAACGAGAGCTTGTGAGAATACACATATAGGTTTTTGGAGATCAAAGGGAAGTGTTTGGATTGTACATATAATATAGTTTTCCTTGCGTACCAATATGAAATCCTAAGAGGGATTTTATCCACATAAATTACGAAAAAGAATACTCATATCTTTAGTGATCTGTTAGCACGTGTTGAGCATTGTATGAAGTTGGTTGAGATGAAATGGGCATAGAAGAAGGAAACACAGTTCCAATAAATGCTTACGTATGTATGTTGTAAATTCAACCCTGAATCTAAAAGAAATATTAATGAATAAGACTTTCAAAGGTAAGATAATCAAATGAAGGGCGGGGGAATAGAATCAACTACATGAGCTATGATAATAACTGATTCGACATCCGCGATAATGACTAAAGATCTGAACACTCTCAATAGGTTTTGTTTACCGAGTTATTTTAGATTTTAGTCGCTATATAAAAAAAACCCCAAGATTTACTCAAGTATCAAAGGATGTAGAGGATCAACAATCTAAAAATGAACATAGATACGTCTATATACTGCAAGTTATATAATGATGTGGGTAATCATACAAAATACTGATGCACGCGGCATGATAAGATTCAACAGTTGGTTGAAGAAGGAAAACTTTGAAACTTTGTAAAATAAATAGATAGACGCCAAAATGAAAAGAAATATTGAGAGGTATTCTCTTACAAGAAGGTAAAGAGGCGATTAGGAGCGGGCCAAATAACCAAGGAAAATTACCAATAACGATGTTTTCGACATCTTGCGAGAAAATTATCTAAACTATGATCCTGACCATCAAGCTATTTTTGTTATCTCTAGGCGATACCTTTACTCGGGAATTTCAAATTTCTGGAGAAAAAACTATTTGGACGATTTCGAGATATACCACCATGGGTGGATCTCATGCATGCGACTTCACCGATCTAAACAAATCTTACTCAAATGACTCTTTCCTATCGCCACATATCGAATAACTACTGGATACTACTTCAGCAAAATTGATCATTCTCCAGTATAGACGCACAATCTGGCTACAATCAAATCAAAATTCATGAGGATGACCAAGACCATACCACGTTCGTGACGGAAAAGGGACTCCATTGTTACACCGTTATGTCTTTCACCATGAAGAATGCAGGGTCCATTTATAAATGTTTAATTAATAAAATATGTGTAGACTAGTTGGGTGGGAACTTAGAGGCATGTATCGATGTTATGTTAGCTCTAGGAAAATAGGACGAAAAGCACATAACCTATTTTGTTGAAACCTTAAAGCACATAACCTATTTTGTTGATACCTTACAGAAAGTTGGAAAATTCAAGTGGATATAGATGTCTCAAATAGTGTTTAATAACATCAATAATATCGGTTGCACCTTCAGAAATCTTGAGATTACCATGTTGTTTCAGATTACCATATCGGCTCAATATGTAAGAGAAAAATGGGCTGATTCCAAGCCTATTTACTATGTACGTAAGTATTTTCTATATGAAAAAACACAATATCTTCATCTAGAGAGATTAGTATTAAGAACTGGTGGTGGCAGCGAGAAAAATTAAATATTATTTTCACGCTCACACCATCATTGTTTGAACGTCATTTTCATTAAGAAATGCGATGCAAAAACCACAAATCTCGAGGGGGTTGAAAAATGGTTCGTAGAGGTAGGAGACTACGATATATAGTACAATCCAAGAAACATAGTCAAGACCAAGGCCTTATCATATTTCCTTACAAAATTCCAATATGAACAACTGATGTCCTCTAAGAAGCAAACTAAATTCACATGACAACACAAGTACATGAGAAATAGTCATTTTTCAGGATAATCCATTTATCACCTTCTAAAGCAAGATTATTATAAACGTATCCGGATAAGTGGTTAGGTGATTGAAGAGGAAGAAAAATTGGATGATTTATATTAATTTCAGGTACGCTTTACAAGCGAGGATTAACAAAACTATGTTGAGATGTCTTACATCTGACGAGGATAACTTTATTGTCGATAAATTTTATGAAGGGAAAGAAAGTGAAGCACTGTGACGCTTATAAACGTTTTGGAACTTAATCCGGATTCCTACAGTTCTTCTGTAGACTATATCTAAACTAATACCATCTGATTGGTGAGATATATGCATTGTGGGACATTTCACTACCACTTTAGGAGGAAATTTTTTGTAATCTCTGTAGTTGATTTTTTTGGTGGGCAGAGGAAAAACCATTGGTTGACATCACGACCAAATAAGTGATAATATTCATAGACTCACACATATGTTGCCCTTACGGAATCCAGTGAGTTGTAAATTTAGAAAATGGAACCCAATTCCAGAAAGAGAATTTAAACTAGTATTTTCAAAATAAGGGTATTAATTAGATATTCTCATCCTTGTTTCATCTGACGCCCTAATGGTCAAGTATAAGTGATAAACATAATCATATTCGAATGGATTAAAAAAATGATTGTTCGAGCACCTAAAAATTGGTCAGATCTTGTAGCAGGTGTCCTCTAGTCCTATAAAAAAAACCTATCGCACCACCACAAATGAAACTCCGCATGAAAGTAGTTATCCCAGCTGAAACAATTTTCCTCTTACCAAATATCCAATTACCGTACTGAAACAAACGATAAAACTAGGTGTACCAACCTTGAGGTTATAGAAGAAAATATAGTCAAGGATCCCCTTCGGTCACACTAATACAAGAACTTGAGATAATATGTTAAGGAGGGTGTTCCTCCACAGTAAGAAGAAACAGTTAGCAAGGTCACCCAAACTTGGAAAATAAAAGACAAAGAGTATGGAAAAGGAACAAGACGAGCATATACAACATTCAAACTATTATGGTAGAATGAAATGATTCGTCATATTATACGTTACTAAGAAACGTATCTACGCATTTATTACAAAAGTAAAAAACATTTAAGGCACAATTAAAGCTTCAAACATATATTGAATAGTGGGTAAATGTGGTGTTAGAAGGTCTCTTGTTGATAATATAAAGAGGAGTAGAACTTCAAATGTAAAGTGTGACCACAATTAAAAAGAAAAAAACTCATTATACTCATAATCTCCTTTCTAATTTATTTATTTCTCGATTTACTTGCACCATATGGGCTATATATTTGAGAAAACAATTCTCATATCAATAAGTAATAACAATTGAATACGGCACATTTGGATGAAAACTGAGAAAATAAAAACTCACAATTCATGGGATTTAGATCTAACATTCTCTCCATTCTGGATATGGAGGAAAATATTACGTCTTAGGTATTTGGCTACCAATGTGTATATAGTGGCGATAGGTAATGAGGAGGATACCTTCTTCTGACATGATCATCCACTTCTACCAACACTTATGATAACCCATTATGGGAAATGTATTATCATCACTTAAGGCTTGACAAAAATCTTAAATTTTCAGCTATTATTCAGAATATCGTATGAAACTAGTCATCACGTATTGCACGATCGTAATCTTGTGATATTTGACTCACATCCCCGTATTTATTTTGCAATATCGCACTGTATGTTGTCTTACACTCGATTCATACTTTTTGACACCAAAATAAAATGACCAGTTTAATTTTTCTTTAATATGCTGACTTATTACCATTGACTTTTTGTACGTAGCCATATTTTCTTTCATTCTTGATTGATGTTGTTGTTTGCTAGCTTTGTTATCTGATTTCGCTGTTGTTGTTCGATTTACTTACGGTCTTTAAAATTTTTATTTTGTTTTAATTTTTACATCTAGATTAGTCATAATTTGAGGCGGTCATCTATTGCAAGACGATTTGTTTTTTAAAATTTACATGCAATTCATCGAGATATGCTTTATCATCTATTTGTACGAGCATTTTGTCTTTTATTTCATATATACTTCTACCGAACTTTTTTTTAAATCTGAACAAAAAATATAATGAAATAGAAGAAATATATTACGAGTTTTTGTTAGAGGACGAGGAGAAAGTACAAAAAAAGATACCAACTTAAGTATTGGCTCTAAAACAAAGCAGAATAACCCCGGAGCATCAGCAACACAAGCCGTTAAAAATGAACTCAAATCAACATAGTTAGTTAACTGAAGTGCATATCTTCCTGACTTGCCCAGCTTTCCCTGTAAGGACGCCGATTTTTCCCATCTTGACCATGGAGGTAGCAAAATCAAATTGGAAGGTGGACCAAAATTTACTAGCCTGCAAAACATAGTTTTTGGTCTCAGCATCGTCTAGAAGTGCTGCATCGGACTGGAACAGACCTCGTTTTTGTGCTACAGTAGTGTAATAATGAGTATCGAAAGTTTGGACGCTATTAGGATCCATGGCGAGGGTTGTTGTCCGATCGAGTGGTTTACATTTCTGCTTCAAGATGACAGCGTAGGCAGGGTCGATAGACGGATCGGTGTCGTTTTTGCCGCTGAAATTGTACAAACGGTTGTTGATGGCAGGGCAATGAGATATACCAATAGTGTGACCCCCTAGTAATGGATACAACATAAAAAACCTATAAGGTCCTCGAAATTAAATATACAAGTCCGGCAAAATGTAGAAATGTATAGATGTATCATGTATATATACCTGATAAAACGACCAAATCTTTAGCGTTTAATCCTTTAGCAGCAAACATTGCTTTCAGCTGTGTAATGTTGCCGAATGGAGGAGGCAAGCCATTAGCCTCTGCCATCCTAGAAATGTTTCCATCTCTCCTGCCCAAAGGGACATCCCACCATGGTCCACGGATCTGAAAATTTAATTTATTCGGATTTATTTATTGTAAGTAGATCAAATATTAGACAATGAAATATTTGAGTTTTCAGACTTAAAAACAATAACAATAATTACCACTGAAACTGCTTCTCTAGCAACTAAAGCAAGAACATCGGCACAAGAAACAACACCAGGACATTGTTTTTCTAGTTTAAGTTTTACGGCATCGATAACTTCAAAGCCGCGTAGTGTTAGGTTGGGAACCCCATTTTTCTCAGCATCATTCGTTAGGGAATTCAATAGTACTGAACCGTCGCAACCCTGCGTGACAAAACAATCCGAGTAGGTTAGGATATTGTTATAAGTTCTTCTATTTTGGAGTATTATTAATGCTAGAGTTTCAGCTCTAATATATTTTCAAAATATAGTCTACCTGACCTGACCTGACCTGACTATATACATATATATATATATATATCATTTGAAATGTAAATGGTTGTCTTCATATACATTTAGGCTGTACAATTATCTCAAAATCACTGATATATTTATACAAAGAAGCATTAATAATATATTTCCGATTCTTACTCTAACGAAACAATCGTGGAAATGCATCCTGAGCAGCGCAGCAGCAAGACTTGGTGTCCTAGAAACCAATTGGGACGTAGCTTGATGAACGATGGCCGTTACAGTAGGGCATGTTTTGGCATAGTAGTTGAGCGACAAACCAGATGGACTAGGCGGGGTTATTGCCGAAGCAAGAAGAATTGATTGAAGAAAAATAAGTGAAGCAATCATTTTGATTGCCATTTTCACTAGAGAAACTTTGAAATTAAGAACAATTTGTATGTTGGTTTAATTGTTCTTGAGATGAGATACTAAGGTGTGTATCATTTGCATTTTATAGTCCCGAATTTGCTTTTGAAAATGTCATCGACAAACTGTTAACGGCTAGATCATCAATCCTTTTCTTTTGTCTTCTACAAAATGGTCAAACGAAATTAGTTGCCGGCACATCCTTATAACAGTTCATAATTTATATAATAATAAGAAAAATTTACTACTTTTCGGTTGTACTTTTCTGGTTCTATGCTCTTGGATGACTTAATCAGACTTTACATTTGATATGCCATTCTAACGACATAGTTGATTTCACGTTTTATACCCCATACCATATTATAATTCATCACGTGAAATATATATAGAGATTTCTAACAATATTCAAAACTCGGTTGATTAGTCAATATACTAAACTAAAGGTTCATATGGACTGGATTATCAATTTGATCCCACTTAGGAAACAGGCAACACGCCACCATCTAACTATGGACAGGCCACCACATTTTATCGAAAATTAGTTAGATTCTTAAGTACTATTTTGATGATAAGAGCTCAGAACATGGATACCACCTTTGGATAGCACCTACTTTGATTCTGGTAGGATTAACCAATGGCATGTTCGTTTTAAGGGCACGATAAATATTAACACAAAATATGTTTTTGTTTAAGCGAGAACCAATTGTAACTTTTTCTGACGTAAGTAGAATCCAGTCTACGTATGAGGTTGATGGTATATAAATTTATGAAAAATTATAACTCTTTCGAAAAGATTTAATCCTCCCTCTAAATAAATAAATCATTCAAGAACAAAAATATTATTTAAATAAAATCGCTCAAATTTAAAAAATGTGAATACTCTAGTTCTAGTTGTGATATTACAAATATCGGTTTTTCTGATTTAGATTCTTTTGTTCCTTATAATATAAACTTAAAGGTTTGTTATTTCTCAGAAGAATTTTCTAAAATTTTTTAGCCTTGATAAACTAATTTCCGGCGATTCTAACAAATGTTAAAAGGCCCAAGCATGAAGAAGACAATCTTGTATGTTGGGGACGTATTGAGAATGCTTTATTAGAGTGTTTATTTGACATCTACACAAGTAAATATTCAACATTGAAAATATGGAATGCTCTTGAAAACAAAATTCAAAACCCAAGAAGAAGATGCAAATAAATTCTTAATTTTTCAATATTTTCATTTTAAATTTTTAACTGGAAAAACACATCTCCCAAAATTCATGAGTTCCAGATAATAGTAAACAAACTCTTGTCCGGAAAAGTGGTACTTCCGGAAAATTGTCAAGTGGGAACAATTATAGAAAAGCCGTCTCCATATTGGAAAAATTATCGGAAGATGATATTTCATAATTTTGAAAAGTGTAATTTAAAGCGGATCCAAAAATGCTTGAGGATTGAAAAATAAATGCATGCTAGAGATGCTGTTTGTGTTTGTGCTTTATTCAATAGTGGGTTTGTGGTTTTATTCAGCAATGGATAACTATTCATCAATGTGTTTGTGGTTTTATTCAGCAATGGGTTGATGATAATGTGTTGAATCATGTTGTAGACAAAACAGATGGAAGGATTTTCTGGAGTAAACTTAAGGAGTTATATGCTCGGAAGATAGGAAACTGTTGATGTATTTGAGGTATCAAGATGGATCACCTCCTACAGATCACTTGAATACCTTTCAAGGCTTGATTAATCAATTGCTGCTTTGGGTATCAAATTTGATGATGACGTTTTGACATTATGGTTGCTTAATTTTCCCAGCGAGGCATGTGTTTAGCCGAGCTCTGCTTTGTAGTACGAGCTATCATTGTTCGTTGTGACATCGGTTGCCTTGCAGGCTCTTTCTTGCTTCTCGGCTAGCCCTCAGTGATACAGCTCTACTCTATATTGTTTCTCCATTTGGCCTCGATGACGTGGTACTTGTCATTTTGGCATGCGCAGTCTTGGTTCCCTCATCAATGCACCCCCTAGTTCATGGATTATTTGTGAGAAACACAAATTCAATGAAGTAGAATAAAATCATTCTTATTTCTATTCCGCTACAACAGAGGGGATTGTAGAGTTGGAGATTATATCGATTCCACGACATATGGTGCGTGATGATGAATTATTTAAAATTTTCTAGTAATAAAATCGTTTTTATTTTCTAAACGGCGTTTCGGTTTTGGGGAAAACGTGCGATTTGTTTTAATTGCGAATGAGAACCGCCATTCCAGTGAAAATCCAAGTGGGATCCTAACAGTTAATCATAAATTAAAAAGTGGGTAAGAGTCTATTGAAGAAAGCATTTTACCTTTGGTGAGAGAAACCAAATTTTCTTGTATGGGAAAAAATCCATCTCCATTGTTAACACTTGTCTCATCCAAAAAGATATGTATACGTTTAATTTCGTTACTTCTTTTTTAGTTGGTAATGGCGCATGAAACCCTAGTTCCTCAATCATCAGTTTATGATCCCCGGTTCATTATCCTTGGGAAAAGACTACCCTTTCTGGTAGTCATGTTTGTGCATGAGGTGTCCACTCAATTTGTTTAATCTCACACATCAATTTGGCTCATTGCAATCGTGATGACTCCAAAAAAGGTTGTAAAGCGGTAGGTGCAATCGATTAAAGTTGTGAATATAAAATTTGAAGATCCTGTATTTTTTGAAAAGTTTGATGGAATAGCCCCCAAGTATTGGTACCTTGACGAGCCTGGTCTTCTAGGCTTTAGGGCTATGTATGGTATTCCTAGTGAGGTCATAGTTAGAGTACCAGAGGTTGGAGAGCAGCCGTATTAGGGGCGGGATAACGAAACCTGCCTACACACTAATATTTTAGATTGAGGTTTACGAGTGCCATTACCTTCGTTGATATTAGATTTTTTTAGCTTCATAGGTATGTGTCCCACCCGGTTAGTTGCGAATGGGTGGAGACATTTTGTGGTGGTGGTAGATGTTACTAAACTAGCAAAATCGCCCTTCTTCTATACTCAATTGACTATGGTTAGGAAAATAGCTGAGCTTCCTACCTCTGATAAAAACTGGAAAAATTCTTTTGTATTTGTATATGGGAACTTGGAGCATGAGAATGCTTTGAAGAACCTTCGGTTAGAACGTCGGTTGAAGACTAAATGTAAGAAGAAAGATTTCTAGCCTATGAGTTGAAAATCGTTTTGGAAAAAACTAACCCATATGTTTGATTAACGCAGGTGAGGGAAAAAACCAAGAGTGGTTTTAAAGAGGGGTTGTCCAAAGGCACAAATAATCCCTTAATTCATGTAGCTAACTTAGCCAGCGGGACATTTTTACAAGATCCAACTCGGTTGTTCACCCAAGTAAAGTTTTTGAAGGCTTGCTTTGGCCAGTTACATAATTATTTTTCATAAAGGACGAGAAATTGATGATGATAGATAGCGGAAAGGTGGCTACCACCGAATGGATTCGTGCATTGATGGAACAAATGTATAAGGGTCACAATAGTATAGGGGTGTGGCTGGCACTGCCGTAGGGTCATAAAGCGAGGGAGGCATGAAGCTTGTCATCTTTGTAGTGACAGAATGACAAAGAAAGAAAATTATGAGTTGTTCAGGTGTTAGGGAGGTGAACCAGATGGTAGAGGATACTGCCCCACCAGGAGAAAAAGTTGGTTTAGACTGTACTCTATACGTTCAAGAAGAAGATGAGGGGTTAGAGGACCAGGTGACTCCGATAAAAAAAAGGCACATGTGATATTGGATGTAGTCCCCCTCTTAACGAGGAAGTTACACCTCATGGATGAAGATGATATTAATGTGGATCGAGGACAAATAATCCCGTTAAAATAACTTGAGGTGACGCTCGAATAGAGCGTCAACCAAGCAGAGCGGCTCCAAATGATGAAGAAGGGAGGCCGGAAAAACAAATTCCTAATGATATAGCCCGAAGAATGGAACATTTTGTCAAGACTTCAACTATCCCTCTGTTTGGCTCGTTTGTGCAAGAAGTGGGCTTGGATTCTGCCTTTGTGAATACAGTAATACCAGATTTGCTGCCAACAAAAGAAAAAGAAGTAGAAACGTATAAAGAGAATAAGGTAGTAGAGGAGCTCCCACCATCAAATGTTGTAATGTCGCCTCCATCGATTTTGATGTTTGAACAACTCAAGTGGATCCTGAAGCTTCCCTTCTATGACAATATGCCTATGAGTGAGATACTATAGAGGAAAGTGGAGCTGGTGATCGAGCTATTGTGTGTTATAGGTTTGAGTTTTGTTAAGTGAAAAAAATCGTTATACTAACCTTATTGTGAACGTAGTGTACCACAACTCTGTGGAATTATCATACCGACGGATGTCTAAACCTGACTGTCAAATCATGGAGAAATAGAAGCTTGAGCCGATGCTATTTGGATCGGTTAAAGGGTTGACCATTGAGCTCGCCAGGTTTAAGAATTCTTAAGGGGTAGCCGAAGCAAGGAATGATAAGGCATTGGAGGCGAATGATGGTTTGTGCAAGAAAGTGACCGCGCTCCAAGGTGTCCTGATTATTTGTGAGGAGACATGAAAGTGGATGACCATTGGAAATGCCGCGTTGATAACCCAAAACAGCAGGCTGATTAAGAGGAACGAGGAGTTGATGTCCTAAAGTAGTACTTGACTTTCCCATAATGTACCTTAAGCTAAGAGATTGGAAGACCAATGCGAGGGTATTGTTGGTTGTATCTTGGAGAATGGGAGACTGAAGGCTGCGGTGGAGGAATTAAAAGTAACGATGGAGGAACAATTGTCTGTCATCAGGACGCGAGGTATTTCAAATCGAGCTAAAATCTGATGATGAATAAAGTAACATATCTCTTGAGCTCGGGTTCGGGAGAGAGCATTGGCCTCTACCTACTTAGTAAAATAAATCACCGCAACCATTAAAAAATTTCGCCTACGGGTTGCCATAGTAAGTGACCCTACTAAATCAATGGGCCATTTGTCAAAAGGACATCGGACAACTACCGCTTGCATCGGTTCGCACGAGAGATGACCAGTGTTGGCGAACTATTAGGATTGGTGGCATTATTGAGAAATTTTTTCAGCGTCGGTGGCCTTGTCGGGCTAGTTATAACCTGTTAATAGAAAACGTCAAATAAGGCTACGATATCCGTAATGTGCCCCGACATCTCATAAATGTAGGTTGTGCAAATTGAGGTAGCCTCGTCTGTATCAAGGCAGTAAAGCAAATGTTACGTGGAACTTTTTCGGTATAAGATGCCATCCTATACATAGTATTTAGGTGCTTTTAATTGGGGCGGCCACGTTTTCAGTTAGTAGGGTGCCAGATTGGATATACAGAAGGTAGGGTTGCCTCAAGTCATGGGCGTGGAGGATTATGCAAATAGTGTCTCTCTTATGTAGAATTTTTGTAGTTGGTAATTTTTTTATTAGTACGAAAAGATGGTCGCCAACCGTCGTCGTTTTGGCCAAAGTGTCGGCAAAAGAGTTGTGCAAGCAAGACACTTGATCGTACGCCACCGTGATAAGTTTGATTTTTAAATTCTTTAAGCGCTATCAAATACCCACAAATACCTTCCTTCTTAGCATCGCATGTACCGTTCGCTTGATTGATGAAAAATTTCAAATCTGAGCTGATTTGGATAATTCGAGCCCCACACAGGAGTGCTAACTTCATTCCACAAATTACGACTTAGTATTCTGCTATATTGTTGGTTACCTGGAAATTAAAGCGGATCACCTGGCGAATCTTCTCTCGTGTGGGTGGTTTAAGAATAATACCCCTCTCTACCGGATGCGCTGGAGGCCTTGTCTGTATTGACAATCAATTCTAATTGTTCAGGCCCATATAAGGTTTCATTTGGGAGGGGTGCTTTGCGCGGTGAGGAAAATTCTGTGAGAAAACCAGCTACATCTTGACCTTTGATTGTAGTGCGGGATTTGAACTTGATGTTGTATTCTCCTAAATGAATTCTCCATTTGGTTAGTCTGTCCGATGCGTGGGGTTTTTGTAGCACAACCTCGACGGGGAAAGAGATTTGGACCACAATTGTATGTCCTTGAAAATAGGGGTGCATCTTTCGGGCTGCTACAACCAACGCGAGCGTGAGTTTCTCCAGATTGAGGTACCTTGTCTCAGCGTTTACCAAAGTTTTAGTGGTGTAGTAAATGGGCTGTTATACTTCATATGGAAACCTAATTAATACTGGACTCATCGAACACAATAAAACAGATAAATATAACAACAAATTCTCACCTGCTACCAGTGTTGAGAGTATTTTAAGCGAGGTGAGATAATGTTTTAGCTCCTCGAAAGCAGTGTTACACTCCTTTGTCCATGCAAATTTCTGAATTCATTTGAGAATCACAAAGAAAAGATGATTTTTGTCGGATGTGGGAAATAAAATTTGACAATGCTGCTAACCAGCCCGTAAGGCAGTGAACCTTTTTGATATTTCTAGGGGGCGCCATCTGTATAACTGCATGGAATTGTGCATGGTCCGCCACGATTCCTCTTTTACTCACTCTTTAAATTAGGAACTTGTCGCTTTGTACGCTGAATGAAAACTTGATTGTATTAAGCTTCAAATTATGTTGACGTAGAAGGTCAAATATGGTTTGAAGTACTTCAAGCCATTTATCGTGTGTGTGTGTTTTGACAATCCTATCATCTATGTATGCCTTCATGTGTTTACCCAGATGGTCTTTGAAGATGTGATTGACCAAACGTTGGTATGTGGATCCTGTGTTTTTTAGACCGAATGGCATAACGGTGTTACAGTACAACCAACGCTTGGTTTGAAATGTTGTGTGCTCTCCGTCATACGGGCTAAGGAGAATCTAATTATACCCGGAGTATGCGTTCATAAAAGAAAGGTATACACAACCTGAAGCTGAATAAACCAACTGATCGATACGAGGCAAATGAAACGCGTATTTAGGGAAAGCTTGATTTAGATCGGTGAAATCAGCGCACCTTCTCTATTGGTTGCCCTTCTTTTTAACCAACACCGGGTTCACCACCTAAACTGGATATCAAGCTCGCAGGATGTTCCTGAGCTGCAATAGTTTATCCAATCCCGCACTTCTGGCCTCCTGCTTCTCAAAAGAAAATTATCATCACTTTTTTTGTACGTGATTGGCTTACGAATCAATTGCTAATTCATAGGGAATAATAGAAGGGTCTACCCGTGATACATCACGAGCATCGGATGCGAAAACATCCAATTTTTTTCCTAACAAGTCAATTAATAATTGTTTAAAAGTGAAATCTAAATTATTACCTAGGATGGTCTACCTCTACCACCGTTTCCTCAATCGAGTATGGGTGGTATGCCTCAGGCTGCTCTGTTTCCCTAGGATCATCGACATGATCAGTTGGAGGTGGTGATCATCCTTCATTTTCAGACACCACTACTCAATTTCTATCGGAGAGGTTTTGTTGGGTCAACTGTGATTGCGTAACACGTCCTGGAAGTCCTCTAGCTCCCACGGATGATGCCGACCATGTTTTTTACTTGGTATTTTATGCATTTCCTGCATCTGCAGGGGGTGGCTTCGTATCTCTGAAGCCACGACCAGTCGATGATCGTGTGATAAGGGTTTGAGGCATCGAATATCATACAGAATGTTTTTAGTTCTTTTTTGGTGGCCCCACACCAGACTTTAACCATCAACTCAACCTCTCTCAAATATTAGGAGACCTTTCCTTCGTACCCCACCAAGGTTCATTGTGTCGGTTTGTAGGGTGGGACGTCACGCATACGTTCATAGCCGACCTTGAAGATAATATTGGCTGAGCTCCCTCTATCTATTAGGACTCGAGTTACCATGACCCCCCTTCCCCTTTCAATGTCTTGATTTACTTTTAGAGCGTCCTCATGGGTCGTGATGACCCCTTTCAAGTCTTCATCATTAAGTATGAGGTCCGCGACAAGATTTCGGTAGTTATGATAGGATGAAGCCTCCACTTCTTGAGCCTCGTGTTCGGCCCTTGCCCGCTTGTTGGACTTTTGTGTCGTGAGATGCCTCAAAATTTCCTTGGACGACAGTGAATAAAGATGACGTAGAGTCTTGACTGTGCAGTATTAAGGTGCTAGCCACCTCAGATTGTGCTTGAGCTTGAATGAGGGATGATCTTGGTACGTTGTTGTCTTTACCCTGCACGTTGCTAGTTATTTCTGAACGTCCTTCTATAATGGTGAATAACCATTTTTGTTTTCCCGTGGCTACTTTTTTATCCTCGTTGTACTTTTCCTCATTGATCTAGCGAGTTTCCTCCCTCTGCTCGGGTTGGCGATGATGATCTTGCCGTTTGATGAATTGAATAAACTCCCCATTATCTATCAACCTATGAATATTTTTTTTGAGCTTCCATTACTCATCGATTGGGTGACCATAGTTATTGTGATACGAGAAAAAGTACTTGTTGGGTCTTTAAAATCCTCGGGCGCTCATCACCCACGGAGGCAGATATCCCGTTCTCCCTTTCGTCCGATCATAGATTATTGAGATGGCCTCGTTTAACGGGGTAAATCGCTTGGATAGATTTTAGGATGTATAGTTCGTCGAAAGGTATCCTTACGAGGCTTATCATTTGTCTTCTTTCGACCGTATTGCTCTTCTTTCTGGTTGTAGACATGTCTCTGTAAGGAATCTCGTTTTTAGCGTCGTCTACTCGGATGAATGTGTCTGTTTTGGAATCTCCCATATTCTAAGTCGAGAACCATATTAAATCAATGTTGAGCTCCCCTCGCTGATCGAGGTCTTTTTGAGCAAAGAGACAACCATATTTCCGCCAGATTTGGTAAACTATTCATGTAATGGAAAAAACATCTAACATAGCTTTTTAATGACTGATTTTTTTTTTGGTAAAGATCCATGATTGAGTTGTGCTCGCGTCTGAGCTCCTTATTCCTTACAAATCTCTCGTTGAAGGCTATCCACAACCCTGCGAAATCATAAATTGATCATTTAGGTAAAATGCTGAAGAAGTCTATTGTATTACCTTTGAGGGTCATAGACAGAGATTGGCAAAGCATAATATCGTAATGGTTAAATGCCATCTTCATCTTTCAGAATTGTTATATATACCTTTATGGATCTCCCGTGCCGTGATCTGCTTCCATCCTAAATGTATCAAACTTTTTCAGAAGTTTAACTTCAAAAACATTTCCCACCAATAGGGATTTCTTGAGTATATAAGTTGATAGCTCTGGCCGTACTTCATTGTACTGGAAAACCTCTACCTCTTTAGCTTTCATAGAGGTCGCGGGCTCTTCCACATGCTTGGGTTCGTGATCCTTGAAGCGTTTTTTCCCCCACTTTTACCTTCTTCTTATCTTCTCTCCTCGTGCTTGGAAGAGCGGTCCCCACGATTCGCACGACTAATGTCAGGTCTCGATAGAGGGTTTGCATAGGTGGTCCTCCAAAATTTAGTCTTTTATACGTTAATTGCATCATTTAGTCCGACGATACTATCATGCATAGCTTGTTATCTAGCGTCGGGTTTACAGGCCACCCTATGTTGCTCTTGATGTAGGTGTTGAAGTTGCTGCTCAAGCTATTTGATTGCTATATTGGCCACCATATCATCTCCCGTTGTTTCCTGTAAAATAAGATACAATGTACTTTTCGGTGCAAGTGGCGCAAACTTTGGTCCAATCGTGGCTGTTGGCAGTCCTACTTGAGGTGCTATTTCAATGAGTATTGTCACCGCCACACCGTAGTTAGTGACTACTGCAGGGGGTAACTGATCCTGTCCCTCCGGGGGTTCAATGCCGCTTTCTGTCGTTTCACCTGGTTTCTGAATATCCCTTTCAACCCCTAACCTTCTTACTACCATGGTTAGATATACATAGTTTTAAATGCTCAGTTCGTTTCTCGGAAAGACCTCTTGTTTTTTATTAGAAAAATATAACAAAGTTTGTAACAAGTAGGGATTTTATTTATCAGAAGGAAAAATATACAATTTTTTGGACTCTTGAGCATATTAATACCATTATTTGTCATATTGAATAGCTAATTGATACATATTCTAATTGATTAAGTGCGAAGGCTGATGTTTATGATATGGGCGCTAATTTTACGACCATTACTTTAGTCTTCGTACGTTAAGTCGGTTGGCAAATTTGTTCAACGCGACTTTTAATAGTTTTCTTAATTGTCTGTCTTTAATCAGTAGGCTTTGGTCGGTTTCGTCTGCTCTGATCGTCCATGTTTCTCATCCTTTGTCTATTTACTCGGTAAAGATCTGAACATTTATTTATTGTTGACTCCTGCACAGTTTGGCTAGCGAGGCATCTGTTTAACCGAGCTCCACTATGTAGTACGAGCTATCATCGTCTGTTGTGCCCTCAGATGACTTGCTGAATTTTTTTGCTCCTTTGCTAGCACTCAGCGATATAGCTCTGCTCTATATTATTCATTCATTGGGCCATGCGTAGTCTTGGTTCATCGTCTGCTCATATAATCACCAGCTAGGTTTGGGGTTATTTATATATTCTTACTGTTCCCCTCTGCTCGGATATGCTAGATGATGGGAATTCCCTCATCAGTGACCAATTGATATGTATGTAAAAAACATTAATGTGTTACACTATTCTTTATATAAATAAGAACAATTTGAGAAAAAACGATATAAATTATTATCATATTTTTTTCCTACCACATTGGCAACTCCGTTAGGGACGAGTGAAACTCAATTTTTTAATTCTAAATTTAATAATTAAAAAATAAAGCAATCATACGTGGAGAAGACAAAAGATAATGGATTCAGACCCACAAAATAGTATCAAGCACATCGGAGATTTGGATCCATCGGATGCGGCTTAGGTAATTTTTCAAATGAAGTTTGAGACTTTGGCAAAAAACTTTCGAGATTAGAGCATAGAGATTATAAATAGATTTTTTGAGTCTATGAAGCTACCTCCCGATCCAAAAATAAATTCCTAAGTCCACAATCTCTAGCAGGAGACTAGGACGAGGAAAAAGATGATACAGATATTTCGGCGAACGAATATCGCTACATCACAAATAGGCGTAAAATCCATTTGAAAATCATACAAAATATGCTATTATATCAGATGAGATGTGTTCGAAAAAGAGTAGTAAGTATTTAGGCCGCCATAAGAAAAACAGAAGTCGGACCCCAGGATCATTGGAAAACAAATGGAAAATTATGGGATGAGGAGGCCTCGAATGATCGACATAACAATGAGAATAGGAAAAAAGACAAAAAGACTATGACCCCCCAAAACATCCCTCCTCCAGCAGTTGCTCAGAAATAGCAGCAGTACCAACAAGTGCCCCTCATCGTGCGACACGTTACGTCATTCGTTAATAAGAAAAGATACCAAGAGACCTATATGACGAAACTATGAGCTAAACCTGGAAACATCGAATACTCGAGTCTTCTTTCTTAGCTAGCACATGAGTCACATTATCCTTCGTTTGCTTCGGCCTATCCCAACATGTCACAAGGTTACCCACCAACTTTTGATGGAATCAATGAGAACAACGTATATGGGCCTTCGCTAACATATATAGGGCAACAAGCTCCAAAAGGAAGAAATCTTAATATGTCAATAACATTAGCATATCACCCATCAGAAAATAACACGACCTCTCAACCCATTAATCAGGTTTCGGTAGATAAGGGAAACGATTTCGGTAAAAAAAATTAAAGATGAGAGGTATACATAAAATAACTAGAAATTTCTATTATGCTTACTATGAATTTTCACAGGATGAGTTTCTCATAGAGCCAGAAATAAAGCAATGGTTAATGTCGCTACATTTCAATACTCACACAATTGATAAGTTCGAATATAAAGATAATCGAGACCATCATGTAAAAACTTTGCAGTATGCAATACTTAGATATCCCGACGCGGATAATAGTTTTAAATTCAAAGGCTTTGTTATGAAATAAAAGAGTTTCTCTCTTATATGGTTTAATAGCTTTCTCATAAGCAACATCATAAAAATTCCACAATTATTGTATATGTTCAAAATCCATCAAATGTGATACATGTTACATTATCCAATGAAAGCATATACTAAACGAGAGCTTGTGAGAATACACAGATAGGTTTTTGGAGATCAAACGCAAATGTTTGGACTGTACATATAATATAGTTTGCCTTGCGTACCGATATGAAATCCTAAGAGGGCTTTTATCCATATAAATTATGAAAAAGAATACTCATATATTTGGTGATCTGTTAGCATGTGTTAAGCATTATATGAAGTTGGTTGAGATGAAATGGGCATAGAAGAAGGAGACACAGTTCCAATAATTGCTTATCCAAAAAGCTAGTCAGAGCAAGTAAATCTCACATATGTATGCTGTAAATTCAACCCTAAATCTATAAGAAATATTAATGAGTAAGACTTTTGAAGGTAAGCTAATCAAATGAAGGGCGGAGGAATAGAATCAGCTACATGAACAATAATAATAACAGATACAACATTTGCGACAATGACGAAAGATTTGAACATTCTCTATATGTTTTGTTTACCGAGTTATTTGAGATTTTAGTCCCTATATATTAAAAATCCCAAGATTTACTCCGGTATCGAAGGATGTAGAGGACCATCAGTGTAAAAATGAACATGGATAAATCTATATACTACAAGTTATATAATGATGTCGGTAATCATACAAAAGATTGATAAAAGCTGGACGATAAGATTCAATAGTTGGTTTAAGAAGGAAAACTTCGAAAGTTTGTAAGATAAATAGGTAGACGCCAAAATAAAAACAAATTTTAAGGGATATTCTCTTACAAGAAGGAAAAGACGCGAGTCGGAGAGGGCCAAATAGCCAAGGGAAATTACCAATAACGATGTGTTTGACATCTTGCGAGAAGAGTATCTAGACTATGATCCTGACCAACATGCTATTTTTGTTATCGTTAGGCGATACCTTTTCTGAGGAATTTCAAATTTCTTGAGAAAAACGTATGTTAACGATTTCGAGGTAAACCACCATAACCAAACTTCACCTCAATTGTATTAGCTACTGAACCAGGTTCTAACGTTTTTAAACAATAATCTTTGATGTATAACAAAACAATAATCTTTGATATATAACAAAAAACCAGAAGGACGTAGTACTGATCAACATGGATCTTCCAGGTGTAGAAGCATGATTCGTGATTGATAATGGAAGCTCTGCAAATATCTTATACGAAAAAGGTAAAAAAAATACGGGGCGTCCCATAATTGATCAATTCCAAAAGGGTTTTGATTGGCTTTACTTGAGAGTATGCACAACTGGTTGAATAATTGACCTTGATGTTGTCTTAGGGAGGCAAGTGTTTATATAATATATGTTTCTAATTCACAATAGTGGAAGCACTGTATGTGTAAAACGTGGTTATATTTTGAGCACGTCGAAAGGGAGGGAGAAATAATTTTGAGGCCTCTAAAGAACATTCCAATGGTTTTAAGTTATATACTTCTTACACTATTTTAGAATAACTTTGATCTATTTTCTAGGGTGCCCAAGATTTCACAGGATTTCTAACCAAAGTAATCAGCCATAAATTATTAGTCAAATCCAAACTTTTGGTCGATCAAGTAAAAAAGACGGCTCTATTCCCTCGAATCACCATAAGAATTTATCAAGGAATTATACAAATTGAATACTATTGGCCACAATAGGGAGGATCACTACAAAATATAAATAGTTAATTTGGTGTTGGTAAAAAAGAATAACAACTAGATAATATGTTTCGATTTCACCGATCTAAAAAAATCTTGCTCGAATGACTCTTTATTATTGCCACATAACTAGTGGATACTACTTTGTAAATATTGATCGTTGTCCAATATAGACACATACTCTGGCTACAATCGAATCCAGATTCACGAAGATGACAATAACCTTACCACGTTTGTGATGGAAAAGAGACTCCATTGTTAAAAGGTCATGTCTTTCACCATGAAGAATGTAGGGTCTATTTATAAATTTTTATTAAATAAAATAATTGTAGATTAGTTCGATGGGAAGTTGGAAGCATATATCGAATGCTCTAGGAGAATGTAATAGAAATCACATAACCTATTTTATTGATACCTTAAAGAACTTTTGAAAGGTAAACCTAAAGCTAAATCTGGAGATGTGCACTTTCAGCGTTAGATAATGAAAATTCTTATACTAAATTTTCTCTGAAAGACGGATTAAGGCGAACCTAGTCTAATTAGAGAAACTGGAAACAGTGCCTGTCCCCATGATTACCAAAGAAGTAAGGTACTCACTCGCCGGCTGACCTATATCAATAGGTCCATCTCTAGTATTTTGGATAAATTCCATGTGGTATTTTATATCTAATAGAAGGTAGGAAAATTCAAGTCGACATAGATGCCTCATATAGTGTTTAATAAGATCAATAATTTCGGTTGTATCTTCAGAAATCTTGATTAAGAAGAAGTCGAAAGAGTCCATTTACTTATACCTCGTTGTTTGAGATTACCATTTCGGCTCAATATTGAAGAGAAAAATGGGCTGATTCCAAGCCCATTTACTATATATGTAAGTATTTTCTATACGAAAAAACACAATATCTTCATCTAGAGAGACTAGTATTAGATCTAGTAATGACACCGAGAAAAAAAAATATTATTTCAATACTCACACCATAATTGTTTGAGCTTCATTTTCATTAAGAAATGTGATGCAAAAACCAAACATCTCGAAGGGGTTGAAAAAATTGTTCGTACAACTAAGAGACTACGATATATAGTACAATCCAGAAACCGTAGTCAAAACCAATGCCTTATCATATTTCCTTACAAAATTCCAATATGAACAATCGATGTCCTCAAATAAGCAAACTAAATTCACATGACAACAACAAGTACATGAGAAATAGTCATTTTCAGGATAATCCATGTATCACCCTCAAAAGCAAGATTATTATAACTCTATCAAGATAAGTGGTTAGGTGATTGAAGAGGAATAAAAATGAGACGATTTATATTAGTTTCAGGTACGCTCTTCAAACGAGGATAAAAAAAACTTGGGAAATACAAGACAAGGAGTATATAGAAGGAACAAGACGAGCATATACAACATTCGAACTATTATGGTAGAATGACATGCGTCGTCATATTATACGTTACTAAGAAACGTATCTTCATATTGATTACAAAAGTAAAATAAATTTAAGGCACAATTAAACCTTCAAACATATATTGTATAACGGGTAAATGTGGTGTGAGAAGGTCAAATGTAGATAATATAAAGAGGAGTAGAACTTCAAATGTAAAGTGTGATCACAATTAAATACAGAAGAACTCATTATACTCATAATCTCCTTTTTGATTTATTTCTTTCTCGATTTACTTGCACCATATGGGCTATATATTTGAGAAATAAATCTCATATTAATAAGTAATAACAACAGCTGAATACAGTATATTTGGATGAAATTTAAGAAAATAAAAACACACAATTTATGGGATTTAGATTTAAGCTTCTCTCCATTCTGGGCATGGAGGATAATATTATGTCTTAGGTAATGAAAATTTAATACAACCAGGAAGCTCAAATCTCTCACTACAAACCACTAAAACACTAAATACCTTCGAAACACCACAAAACACCTGACCAAATTACCCTCACCAGAAAATAATCCACACCAAATTGGCGACCATAGTCGGAGAAGAAGGTGCCTGAATCTAGCATTCGAAACCATTAAGAAAAACCCGTTCGGATGAATCCGGACGAGCAGGAAGTGCCACCAGCTTTGGCAGAAGTGGTGGGAGAAAACGATGAATATACAATCGAGAAGCGAGACAGGATAAAAGTTCAGATAGAAGCCTCGAGGGCTGCTAAAAGGGAAGAGATGGGCTTGAAAGAAAAGTCAAAAGTGTCAGGAGTTCACCACACTTATAATCCAAGAGACCATGAGCCATCAAAGACCCATGTGAGTACTAAAAAGACTCATGCTAGCTCAAAGAAGTCTCACCGGTCTAAACCAATGGAGAGCTCTGATTCAGACTCAGAGTCTTCAAGTAGCTCCTCGAACGAAGATGAAGTTGAATAATAATTGTCATCCAGCAGCGATGAAGGCCGTTCTAAGAAGAAACAGAAGTTGGTCAAAAAATACTTTAGAAAATGGGACAGGCATGAAAGGTTGAAGAGGCATCTGGGTAAAGGATCGTCTCATAGTCACAGCCATGGCCGGAGACATGTAGACCGTTTATTAATTGATCATTTTGCCTTTCATGATGAACTAGGTATCTTTGCAACTCCCAACGAAGATACTGTATTTAGTCGTGGCCAGAATTGGAGACAATCTCCATTGTCCTCCAAGATACTGTCCGGAAAGCTTCCTAAGAGGTTTGACAGCACAAAGATGGAAAAATATGATGGCAGTAAAGATCCAGATAACCATCTGGAGCAATTCAAAAAAATTATGATAACCAAAATTAGATCGGCAAACAGATTAATGTGGATGAAACAAAGAAAACCAGGGTGCACCGGCAAGTGAGGTCTACCCCAGCTGCACCAAATCAAAATCAGAATCAGTCCGGGTACAAGGCCAAGAAAGTCGGACAAGGTCATAATAGGGCCAATGCTCAATCCCACCCAGCTGCACCAGCTCAGAGCCAACAATCTAGAAATAAGCGAGGACCTTGGGTTCAGCCGGGGTGGTTTGCTGAGTTTAAAGAAAATGTAACCACCATTTTTAATAAAACAAAAGACGAAGTACATTTCAGAAAGACGGTTACATTACAATCTCCCAGGGAGAGTCGTAATAATTGTTTCTATCAGTTTTATCATGATACTGGCCATAACACTGAAGATTGTATCATGTTAAAACAAGAAGTGCAGAATTTGATTGAGAGAGGGAAGTTGGGGGGCTTATGTTAAAAAAAGAAGTGGAAATAGGCCTGATAATGCTCATCGGACTGGCCCAAACAATGCAGGGACATCGGCTCCGGATGGGGCTATGTTGATAATTGAAAGGTTTGATGTAGAGTCAGAATATTTGGATCCTGATCCAACCCGAAATAAGGTGGGCGTTATCATAGAGAACTACAAGACGGTTTCCGGACTCATCAACCTTTTTGTGACACTTACAATATTTGGGGGAGACACCATGACTACACCAACTGCTTCTTCAAGAAAGAGGCATGCTCATACTTTAGCTACCCAACTGGAAGGAGACATGACTTCCTATCAATCGCAAATTACATTTCCCTTCATTGTTTTTTATGAAGATAACTTGAGGGACACAGTTGGTCCCCATGAAGATGTTGTTGTGATAGGAGCATCCACTAGGGGCAATGACATTAGACGAATTTTGGTGGTCACCGGCAGTTCAGCCAATATTCTCTTTTTAACTTCTTATAAACAAATGAAGAATCGAGCAGTGATTTAGCATTCAAACAGGTCAATAGTGGATTTTACTAGAAGCTCAGCTGACGTAATCGGGGAATTCGAAGAAGAGGTTTTGTTGGGCAAGGGCCCTTTTAAGAAGATGGTCAGAATACTTATTATTGTGGTGGATTGTCATACGTGTTACAATGCAATTTTGGGGAGATCTTGGCTCTCCAGGATGCATGTTGTGGCTTCAACAGTCCACCAATGTTTAAAATATGATGTACAAGGACAAACGAGAGTTGTCCGAAGCAGTCAGAAGGTAGCAAGGGAGTGTTATGCAACACCACTGGCCCCTCGAACTTTGGGGGCAGTCCGGATCAGTGAGGATTAGCAATTTGAGGGGCCCTCTGGGGGAGAGGGTGAAATTGATGACCCCAGAGAGACCCCTGGTGTTTTAATACCAGTGGAAGAAGTTGAAACTCACTCTCTGGGTGAAGGGAGAAGTGTCAAGCTCGGATCCAAGATGACATCAGAATTAAAGAGTAAAGTGTTAGTTTTTTTGAAAAACCATCAGCATGTTTTTGCTTGGTGCAATGCTGATGTAACAGAGTACCAGCAGGTCTTATATCACACCAACTATCCATCCAGAGGGATATAGCACCTGTTGTTCAAAAAAAGAGAACTTTTTCTAAGGAAAAGGCTGAGATGGGGCACATAGAGGAATCTCAACACCCTTTATGGATAGCCAATCCGGTGTTAGTAAAAAAGAAAAATGAAAAGTGGCGTATGTGCATCGATTTCACAGATCTCAATAGAGCTTGCCCAAAAGACCTATATATGGTCCCCCGAATTGATCAATTGGTGGACTCCACATCTGGGAACAAGCTATTATCCTCTATGGATGCCTTCTCCGGGTACAATCAGATTCAAGTAGATCCAAAAGATCAGGAACACACTACATTTGTTATTGATAGGGGCCTCCATTGTTACAAGGTAATGTCGTTTGGGTTAAAAAATGTTGGGGCTACTTATCAGAGGTTAGTAAACAAGGCTTTTGCTGATCATATCAGAATAAACATGGAAGTCTACATCGATTACATGATGGTAAATAGAGTAGAAGAAGAGCTACACTTAATAGATCTTCAAGAGACTTTTACCAACTTGATGAGGGTGAATTTAAAGCTCAATCCAGAAAAGTGTGTCTTCGGAGTAAAGTCTGGGAAAGTTTTAGGGTATGTGATAAGTGAGAAAGGGATACAGCCTGATCCAAACCAGCTTAATGCTTTATTACAGATGGAGCCTCCCCGAAATATTAAAGAAGTGCAAAGATTGACAGGGAGGTTAGCTGCTCTAAACCATTTTATCTTGAGGTCTTCACATATGTGTGCCCTGTTTTTTAAAACTTTAAAATGTGCAAAAGAATTTAACTGGACTCCACAGTGCAATCAAGCGTTCGATGAAATTAAAAAAACATTTATCCTCCCCTAAAACTTTGTTTAAACCTATTGATGGAGAGACATTCTACATATACTTGGCAGTTTCTGATTGTGCCCTAAGTGCAGTGCTAGTAAGGGAGGTGGATAATTATCCTCGTCCGGTGTACTATATCAGCAAAAGCTTGATTGATGCAAATAAAAAGATATTCAAAACTTGAAAAACTAGCATTGGCCTTAGTAATTGCTGCTAAGAAAATGAGGCCCTACTTTCAATTTCATTCTATCATTGTCTGGACATCTTTTCCCTTGAAAAACGTTCTTCAAAAGGCAGACATTTCAAGCAGAATGACCAAATGGTCAGTGGAGCTGGGAGACTATGATATTAATTTTTCCCCTCGAACAGCAGTCAAGGCTCAGACTGTTGCTGATTTTGTAGTTGAATTTCATTCGGATAAAGACACTAAGCAAACAACAGTTGAAAAAACTAAGAAAGTATGGGTTGTCCGAACTGATGGTGGATCGAGTACCATGTATTGTGGTGCTGGGATATGTTTAACCTCTCCGTATGGTGATAAAATGTACCAGACTCTCAGCTTCTTATCCATCATGCACAAGGTCAATCCGAGGCAAAAAATGAGCAACTGGTTAAATATTTATTTGTCTTTAAAGAAGTGGCACTTAATTCAAATAACATTACTTATGAGCACATACCCCGAACAGAAAATACGCTGGTAGACTCCTTGGCAACCATAGCCTATTCTGAGTCCTACCCATGGATTCATGTGCAAGAGTGCCTATCCATTCAACTCAGTCAGAACAAGGAAGAACAAAGTTTAAATATACAAGTAAATCAACCTCAAGATTGGAGAGTTCCTCTTTTCCAATACCTTTCAGATGACATCTTGCCTCTGGAAAAAGCAGTGGGAATGAAAGTAAAGTATAAGGCTCGTGGCTTTGTCATCCTAAGAGACGTACTTTAAAAAAAATCCTTTAGTAGACCTCTCTTCTGATGTTTGGGGATCGAAGAGTCCCAAATAGTGCTCTCCGAATTGCACGATGGCGAGGGATCAACACACTGTGGATTCAGGGCTCTAACTAGAAGAGTCTTGTTAGCTGGGTATTACTGGACCTCCATAATGCAAGATGCCAAGGAATTGGTGAAGAAGTGTGATCCATGCCAAAGATACAATAATGAAATTCATATCCCAACTGTCCCTTTAGAGTCAATTTCTGAGCATATCTCTTTTGCTCGATGGGGCTGGATTTGGTGGGACCTTTACCCATGGCATACAGGGGGTGCAGAAATATAATTGTTGCTATTGATTACTTCTAAAAGTGGGTGGAAGCACCCCCACTAGCAGGAACTACTTCGAAAGCTGTTATAAAATTCATTATGTCTAATATTTGCTGTAGGTTTGGAGTTCCTCAAAAGATAACTACAGACAATGGACCACAGTTCGATAACAAGGATATAGAGAATTTATGTGCTTCTAAAGGCAATTAACACTTCTTCTCTTCTCCTTTCCACCCACGGGAAAATGGTCAAGTTGAAGTAGCTAACATGACCATCATATCCGGTCTTAAAAAGAATCAAAAGGGGGTTGATGGAAAATGGCCAAGTTATCTACAAGAGGTACTATGGGCCTACCAGACCACTCTTGGGGCTGAAACGCAAGAGTCCCCATTTTCCTTGGTATATGGCATGGATGCAATAGCTCCCATAGAGGCCACTCTCCCTTCATTTCGAATCCACAAGTTTTCCGAACAAGCTAACGAAGTGGCAATCAGAAGCCAACTTGACTTAATAGAAGAAAGAAGAGTTAAGGCTCACGTCAGAGCCACACACTCTCAGGATTTGATGAGAAGCATGTTTGCTTCCAGAATCAAAAGGAGGGATTTTCAACCAGGGGATAAAGTATTGAGAAAAGTCTTCTTGCATACTAAGGAAAGGCAGTTTGGCAAGCTAGCTCCAACTTGGGAAGGACCCTATGTGGTCAGTGAAAAGCTTAAGCCTGGGACATACAGGCTTCAAGATAAAGACTGAAGGATTTTGAAGCACCCTTGGAACATTGAACACCTCCACTTGTATCTAGAATAAAAACTATGTAAATATTTACTTGTTTCAAGTCCATGTAAATATTAGGGGGGCATACTCTTTCCTACCGTGGTGGCGCGGGGAAGTTTTAATGAGACGTCCGGATTTTTTAATAAAGTTCGATGCCTTCTTGAAAAATTCGAAGTGATTTGACTGACAGATCAGGGTGATTCAGTGGAGTGATGACCATTTAAACATTTTTCATCGGATAATTTAAACACTTTCACTTTAAAATACTTGCAAAAAAATAAAGGCAGTTTAAATAGAAGCCATCAAAATTGGGAAATTACAAAACAACGTAAGAGTTGTGTAAGAAGAAATTGTCCGGCAGATACCGGAGAATAATATTAAATATGTAAAATGCCTTGGCCATCCAAGGACTTTGAATTTTTTAAAACGAAGGTTTGTCCAAACAAGGGCCAAACACAATTACAAAAATGCCTTGGCCATCCAAGGACTTTAGTTCAAACACAAAAATTGAAAGATAGTTGATACTTTAAGGCTGAGCTCTCTTGGATGGCCCAACCTCACTTGGTTTCTTCTTGGGATCATTGGATTCCTCATCTGGACTCTCTCCGGTCCTTTCATCTTCATCAGTTGTATCATCCCAACCACTGGAATAGTTTTCTTATCACCATCCGCCGTCGTGTGAAATGGGATGTTGTCATACTCCACAAATCACCATAGATCTCCTAGTGTCCTCTTCGGAAATTTCTCATGAAAGAGAAAGACCATGTCTGATTTGACTTAATCATACCATTCCTCTTGGGAATCTATCACCTTGTTGGTGTATGCATCAATCTTGGTTTGGATTGTCTTCTCCTGCTCCTTTAACAAGTCATCTTTTCCTTGCTTAGCCTTAGACACAGTATCTTCAAGCGACATTTTGGTTAGGGTCTGAATGAAGTTGTCTTTGGCCTTCACCTCCTCTTTTGAAGTAGAAAGAATCTTCTCCAAGTCAGAATACTTGGGTTGAAGTTCTTTAACAACCCCCTCCGAAGTGGCCAGCTTGATGGCCAAATCCTCCTTCCCCCTCTTCAACTCCTCATTCTCTCTCTTTAATGCCTCATCACTCTGGTTGGAAGTAAGGAGGTTGTTAGACAAACTCTCTGAATTAGAGGTGAGTGTGTTGATGATGGCTAATTTATTTCGCACCTGCTTTTCCAAGTTGAGAACCGGCTGAATATTTCTCAACAAGGAATGGGTCACCACATCCTTCTCTTCTGAAATAAAAAAAGATTTATCGTTGAAAGTGACAATGTTTGAAGAGCTTCGGGGGAGGTAAGGGCCACCAAAGTCATCCTTCTCAAGTTCTTCAAAGTAAAGGCCAATCCATTGAAGCCCACTGATGTCTACTACATCAATGTTGATGTCCCTTCCGGCGCCCTCTCTAGTGTGAAAGTCACTTGGTATTTCCTCTGCTCGAGTTGGGTCTGTTGGGTCGACCGGAGGAAGAGACTCCGGAGGCCGGAGAGAAACTTCATCTCCCTTGGAGGTTTTCTTCTTCTTAGCTTCCATATCTCCACCTTCTACTCCCCGTTTTCGATCTTTCCTGGGAGCTTTTGAGGGCTTTGGAGATCCAACTGCCTCCTTGGTACTCTCGTTTTTTACCACTTGAAGCAAAGTAGCATCAATCCTTCCTTTGTCCTGCCCCTCCTGGTTTGCTGGGATAGTCTCCTCAATACCACCTAGGTTGACCTCAGCTACGTTTGGCTTTAGCCTTTCCTTTCTTTCCCTTCATTTTTTTGGGGCTTAGCTCTGCATTGGCAAGGCTAGCTTTCCATCATTTGCATCTTTCTTCTGAAGAATGACCTCCGGAGGGGGCGGAGTGGTTAATTTCTCCAAAGACAAGTCTCTCCAGCCGGTTGTGTTCCAAAGATGAGATCTCACCAAGTTGCCACCGGTAAAACAGTTGTGGAAGCGATTTCCCCATTTTTCAGCTGTCCAAGCATTCAGCTTGGCACAAGTAGTATGCCCTTCCTCCAAGTAGTCAGTAAACTCCTTCGGCATCACTACCCAAAACAGAAGAAGAGAAATTAAAAAAATAAACTTGTTATAAGAAAAGGTAGATATACGTGATGAAATATTTACTTGTGCTTTTCCATCTACTGGTAATCATACTTAGGTTGACATTATCTTTAATCTTCCTCTCATTTTCCCAAGCACCACTAATAAACACGAATTGAGTCTTCCACGTTTTCTCCGATTCAATCAAGTCATCTACCACTTTAAAATTGTCACCCATATTGTAATGATAGAAGAGGATAACATGATTTTTGCAAAGGCTGGCAAAAGTAGTAAATTGCTCAATCGGAAGTGGGATTTCGGAGAGCCTGGAAGCCATGATACAGGACATGAGGGTGAACCAAACATTGGGGCTCAGTTGGCTGGGACGAAGCTTTATCGGATGGTAATAACTGCTGATCTCTGGGTCCAAGGGAAATCTAAGCCCCAGTTGAACAACTTTGTGTAGAAAACTATTTCACTTAGCTTGCAGTCTATTGGCGTCTCTGGATCAACCGGTATCCTTACTTTAACAGATTCTGGGATCCCCCACTTCGTCCGTATCCGACCAAGCTCAGCAGTGTGAATGAAAGTATAGTTAATGTTCTGCATGGATAGCAGATACTTTACAATCACTTTATGGAAGAAAGGTCCTACTCTCCCTTTAAGGCACTCCGGTAGGTCCGTGTGTTTTAAACACAAATTCTCTTTACCCTTGTTTTTCTTAACAATAGCAGTTTTACCCGTCTGCCCAGAGACATCGGTCTCAAATGGGGCTTCTTCAACACTTTCCTCCATCACTTGTTCCATCACCCTGGAAGGATTGTCAGTTATCTTTGGTGGGACAGCACTGGTGGTTGACTCTGTCGGCTGTCCGGATGGCTGAGCTTCAGTTTCCCTTTGTGGTCTGGTGTCCGGTTGGGGCTCAGATCCGGAGGGTTATTTTTGAAGGCTTATTCTGGTAGCCTCCGGATCAGGTAACTTATCCTTGGGAACTCCGATGGGTGCCTCTGACCCTGTAATTTTGTGTTTGGCCCCAGATTTAGAAGGTACTGATTTTGGAGATTTAAACTGTGGAGCAACAACCTGGCCTTTCACTAAACGACCTCTTCGTCGAAGCGTTAGCTTTTCTGGGTAGATATCAGCATCTGATCCCATGGCTATGAATGAGGAGGGTGTATTGGTACTTGTAACTTCTTTCTCTCGTTCAACAATAGGCTCTGACTCCTGGACCGATGAGCCTAAGACGATTGGTGAAAGACTAGGTTGAAATAACCTTCTAGGTTTAGAGCTTCTGGCAGAAGACGAACCTCGATCAGGCTCTCAGCTTGGTGTTTCAGATTTGTTGATAGGAGAAACTAGGAGGCCTGCAGCAATGCACCTTTCTCGTTCGACTTTTTGTGTTTTCTCTAACTCCGAAAGATTAAGCCAGCCGCCTTTTACAAGTGTGTTTCTTGCTGTAAACATAAACTTACACCAAAAAGGGTTTTTGAAAAAGAGAGATAAAAGCTTTGAAGAATAGGAGTGAGAAGATGATGAAGATGGTAAAACAATAAAAAAATGAGTTGATTTATACTAAAGAAACAAAAGATACCTTGAAACCTAGGACAATACGAAAAGATGGAAGTAATGATTAAAGACGGCGCTGACGTCACAAGCATTAATTGAAGAGGTTACTTTTTGAAATGAATGGGAGCGCCGTTCTAGGAGAAAAACGGTTGGTGAGGCGAATCAGAAAGGGACACGTGTCCCACGATCCATGGAAAAACCTTTGGGCTTCTGAGAGTTTTGTCAGCCCGGATAAATCCTTTACACAAATCGAAATCGGTCTGGACATTGTCACAGGTGCTCAAAAGCGATTTTTTAGGTCTTGCCAAAGGCCTTCGAACATAACCTAAAAAATGGGCTACTGATGAGTCCGAATTTTCTCACCACTCACTGTAGAAATCGGACAAGGGAAATTCGGACAAAAACCACCCACTGAACCATCCAAACAGGACTAAAGTATTGAAAGCTAATCACATTTTGACTAAGCTAATTGCTAATCTACTTAGTAAACTAATTGGTTTTTGAATTCGACCCGGTTTCATAAGTATGACCCGAGAGCCCATATGGCCCATAATTAAGGGTATAAATACCCAATCACCTTCATTAACGAGGGTAATTAACATTTAATACAACCATGTAGCTCAAATCTCTCACTACAAACCAAAACATTAAATACCTTTGAAACATCACAAAACACCTGACCAAATTACCCTCACCAGAAAATAATCCACACCAATGCTAACTTATTATTATTGACTTTTTGTACGTAGCTATATTTTATTTCATTCTTAATTAATGTTGTTGTTGGCTTAGTTTTGTTATCTGATTTTGCTATAACTGTTGGGTTTACTTACGGTCTTTTGAAATTTGTATTTTGTTTTAATTTTTACATCTAGATTAACCATAATTTGAGTCGGTCATCTATTGTAAAACGGTTTGTTTTTTTAAATTTTCATGCAACTCATCGAGATATGCTTTATCATGTATTTGTACGAACAATTTATCATTTATTTAATATATACTTCTACCATTTTTTTAAAATCTGAACAAAAAATATCACTACCAACCACAAACTATGAAACAGAAGAAATATATTATGTGTACAAAAAAATGAAGAAATAGTTAATGTCACCATATTTCAACACTCACACAATTGATAAGTTTACATATAAAGATGATCAAGACCATCATGCAGAAACTTTGCAGTGTGCAATACTTAGATACCCGATGCGAATGATAGTTTTAAATTTGAAGGCTTTATTATGAAATAAAAGAGTTTTGCTCTCATATGGTTCAATAGCTTTCCCATAAGCAACATCAGTAACTTCCACAATCATTATATGTGGTCGAAATCCATCAATGGTGATACATGTTACATTATCGAATGCAAGCAGATATCAAACGAGAGCTTGTGAGAATACACAGATAGGTTTTTGGAGATCAAAGGGAAGTGTTTGGATTGTACATATAATATAGTTTTCCTTGCGTACCAATATGAAATCCTAAGAGGGATTTTATCCATATAAATTACGAAAAAGAATACTCATATCTTTAGTGATCTGTTAGCACGTGTTGAGCATTGTATGAAGTTGGTTGAGATGAAATGGGCATAGAATAAGGAAACACAGTTCCAATAAATGCTTACGTATGTATGTTGTAAATTCAACCCTGAATCTAAAAGAAATATTAATGAATAAGACTTTCAAAGGTAAGATAATCAAATGAAGGACGGGGGAATAGAATCAGCTACATGAACTATGATAATAACTGATACGACATCCACGATAATGACTAAAGATCTGAACACTCTCAATAGGTTTTGTTTACCGAGTTATTTTAGATTTTAGTCGCTATATACAAAAAAACCCCAAGATTTACTCAAGTATCAAAGGATGTAGAGGATCAACAATCTAAAAATGAACATGGATACGTCTATATACTGCAAGTTATATAATGATGTGGGTAATCATACAAAATACTGATGCACGCGGCATGATAAGATTCAACAGTTGGTTGAAGAAGGAAACATTTGAAACTTTGTAAAATAAATAGATAGACGCCAAAATGAAAAGAAATATTGAGAGGTATTCTCTTACAAGAAGGTAAAAAGGCGAGTAGGAGCGGGCCAAATAACCAAGGAAAATTACCAATAACGATGTTTTCGACATCTTGCGAGAAAATTATCTAAACTATGATCCTGACCAGCAAGCTATTTTTGTTATCTCTGAGCGATACCTTTACTCGGGAATTTCAAATTTCTGGAGAAAAAACTATTTGGACGGTTTCGAGATAAACCACCATGGGTGGATCTCATGCATGCGACTTCACTGATCTAAACAAATCTTGCTCAAATGACTCTTTCCTATCGCCACATATCGAATAACTATTGGATACTACTTCAGCAAAATTGATCATTCTCCAGTATAGACGCACAATCTGGCTACAATCAAATCAAAATTCATGAGGATGACCAAGACCATACCACGTCCGTGATGAAAAAGGGACTCCATTGTTACAACGTAATGTCTTTCACCATGAAGAATGCAGGGTCCATTTATAAATGTTTAATAAATAAAATATGTGTAGACTAGTTGGGTGGGAACTTAGAGGCATGTATCGATGTTATGTTAGCTCTAGGAAAATAGGACGAAAAGCACATAACCTATTTTGTTGAAACCTTAAAGCACATAACCTATTTTGTTGATACCTTACAGAAAGTAGGAAAATTCAAGTGGACATAGATGTCTCAAATAGTGTTTAATAACATCAATAATTTCGGTTGCATCTTCAGAAATCTTGAGATTACCATGTTGTTTCAGATTACTGTTAGTCTTTTTCTCACGCAAGTATATGCGGTCAAAAGTAGCAAGTAATAAATAAGAAAGATCGTTCCCACGAAGACTAGGTGTATAAGACAAGAATTCACTTATGCAACAACGTATGATTATTAAACTAATGCTTGAACGAGTAATAAAGTATGAATGTAACTAAACAAATCAAATAACGAAATTATCTAATGAGTTTACTTATGCGAGAGAAAACATGGAACCCTAACTTCATTGTTTATTTTACTTAGAGTATTAATATACTTAATCAATATGTCAGATACTACGATTACTAATCAGATAACTCAAAATCAGAATACGCTACCTTTCAGTACACGTAAACCAAACCACTTAATCAACCACAAAAGATATAGCAGTTAAGCAGACACCGCATGCATGACAATCCTATATGTCTATATGAATTGAGGTACAATTGGTTTTAAGCACAAGTTATCTATTTCGATTACATAGGGTAATATGATATGGTTAATGACATATTACGAATCATGAACAATCACAATATGAATCATTCAAGAACCTATGCTAGCATGGCAAGTTCTAAACCTTTAAATCTACTTTCGCATTCATTAAAGATAAACAATCTAGATGTTCGCGACACATCTAACAAAAAAACACAACCATACTAGGTAACCGATAAACATATCTCAAAAAATCAATTAAGCAATAAACTTTAAATATTATTCAAACAAATCCACTAAGGTTCCATGACAACGATTAGTTCATAATCGAACAAATCATCATCATGGTCTTAAAAATTAACATAGCTTGATGAATATAAATAAAAATAAAAATAAACGAAGAAGAGTTTAGAAAATATTAAACCATAAAAAAAACTCAAAATCAAATCGCCGTCGATTGCCGTCAATTGCTTTTGCTTGCCGTCAATTGCTTTTGCCGCAAACCCAATTAATTCCCTCTATTCGTCCGATTTAAGCCTAAAGAAAACAGCACTTTTGTATTAATTGTATCAGAAAGTTATAGGTAAACGATTTACATGGGATAAAGTAATCATGAAACTTTGACTAAGCTTTTTGTAAGTCGCCTGAAGTAAGTCAGCTTTATTAAGTCAAAAAGCTGTTTTTTGCCGTCAATTGCTTGTTTTTCTTCTCGGCAAAACTCAGTAGACTTTTGCTTCTTTTTCTATTCTTTTTTTTTTTTTGTTTTTTTTTTGCCGAAAGATAAGAAACCAAACGGCACACCTTCTTTCTCCTTTACGTCTTTTTATATAGATATTCTGCCGAAACCCTAAAACAATTAAATTACGTAACGTAAATATTTATGTTAAATAAAATAATATTTTAAACAATATAGCTAAATAAAATATTTGGATTAATCTAATATTCTTTTCTTAATTCACCATTAATTTCCTTTTATGCTTCGCTTTAATATTTTCTTCTTAATTTAATATTTTAAACAATATCTTAGAAAATATATTTTCCTTTTTTTTTTCAACATTAACATATTTTTCAAGCATTAATATATATTTTTTTGGAAAATCACTCGTCATAATATATTTTTAGCATTAATATATTTCCTTTTGGAAAATCACTCGTCATAATATATTTTTAGCATTAATATATTTTCCTTTTTTTTTTCAACATTAACATATTTTTCAAGCATTAATATATATGTTTTTGGAAAATCACTCGTCATAATATATTTTTAGCATTAATATATTTCCTTTTGGAAAATCACTCGTCATAATATATTTTTAGCATTAATATATTTTCTTTTCTTTTCAACTGTTCCAAAATTTTCCTAAATACATTAATTTTCCAGTTGCTTCAATTTCAACCCCAAATTTATTAATATTATCACAATTTACCCGCGGCACAAGCGTCTTTAAGAATACTGAAAAAATACGTTAAAACTCAACGAATATTTGAGAACCGATGACGATTTTAAGAATAATGGAAGCGTAATAAGTGATATGAAATGCACTTATCAATTACCATATCGGCTCAATATTGAAGAGAAAAATGGGCTGATTCCAAACCCATTTACTATGTACGTAAGTATTTTCTATATGAAAAAACACAATATCTTCATCTAGAGAGATTAATATTAGAACTGGTGGTGGCAGCGAGAAAAATAAAATATTATTTTCACGCTCACACCATCATTGTTTGAACGTCATTTTCATTAAGAAATGCGATGCAAAAACCACACATCTCGAGGGGGTGGAAAAATGGTTCGTAGAGGTAGGAGACTACGATATATAGTACAATCCAAGAAACATAGTCAAGACCAAGGCCTTATCATATTTCCTTACAAAATTCCAATATGAACAACCGATGTCCTCTAAGAAGCAAACTAAATTCACATGACAACACAAGTACTTGAGAAATAGTCATTTTTCAGGATAATCCATTTATCACCTTCTAAAGCAAGATTATTATAAACTTATCCGGATAAGTGGTTAGGTGATTGAAGAGGAAGAAAATGAGATGATTTATATTAATTTCAGGTACGCTTTACAAGCGAGGATCAACAAAACTATGTTGAGATGTCTTTTGGATCTTACGAGGATAACTTTATTGTTGATAAATTCGATGAAGGGAAAGAAAGTGAAGCACTATGACGCCTATAAACATTTTCGAACTTTATCCGGATTCCTACAGTTCTTCTGTAGACTATATCTAAACTAATACCATCTGATCGGTGAGATATATGCATTGTGGGAAATTTCACTACCACTTTAGGAGGAATTTTTTTTAATCTCCGTAGTTGATTTTTTTGGTGGGCAGAGGAAAAACCATTGGTTGGCATCACGACCAAATAAGTGATAATATTCATAGATTCACACATATGTTGCGCTTACGGAATCCAGTGAGTTGTAAATTTAGAAAATGGAACCCAATTCCAGAAAGAGAATTTAAACCAGTATTTTCAAAATAAGGGTATTAATTAGATATTGTCATCCTTGTTTCATCTGCCGCCCTAATGGTCAAGTATAAGTGATAAACATAATCATATTCGAATAGATTAAAAAAATGATTGTTCGAGCACCTAAAAATTGGTCGGATCTTGTACCACGTGTCCTCTAGTCCTATAAAAAAACCCATCGCACCACCACAAATGAAACTCCGCATGAAAGTAGTTATCCCAGCTGAAACAATTTTCCCTCTTACCAAAAATCCAATTACCGTATTGAAACAAACGATAAAACTAGGTGTACCAACCTTGAGGTTATAGAAGAAAATATAGTCAATGATCCCCTTCGGTCTGACTAATACAAGAACCTGAGATAATATGTTAAGGAGGGTGTTCCTCCACAGTAAGAAGAAACAGTTGGCTAGAAGAAACAGTTAGCAAGGTCACCCAAACTTACAAAATAAAAGACAAGGAGTATGGAAAAGGAACAAGACAAACATATACAACATTCAAACTCTTATGGTAGAATGAAATGCTTCGTCATATTATACGTCACTAAGAAACGTATCTACGCATTTATTACAAAAGTAAAAAAAAAAAAATTAAGGCACAATTAAAGCTTCAAACACATATTCAATAGTGGGTAAATGGTGTGAGAAGGTCTCTTGTTGATAATATAAAGAGGAGTAGAACTTCAAATGTAAAGTGTGATCACAATTAAAAACATAAAAACTCATTATACTCATAATCTCCTTTCTAATTTATTTATTTCTCGATTTACTTGCACCATATGGGCTATATATTTGAGAAAACAATTCTCATATCAATAAGTAATAACAATTGAATACGGCACATTTGGATGAAAACTGAGAAAATAAAAACTCACAATTCATGGTATTTAGATCTAACATTCTCTCCATTCTGGATATGGAGGAAAATATTACGTCTTAGGTATTTGGCTACCAATGTGTATATAGTGGCGATAGGTAATGAGGAGGATACCTTCTTCTGACATGATCATCCACTTCTACCAACACTTATGATAACCCATTATGGGAAATGTATTATCATCACTTAAGGCTTGACAAAAATCTTAAATTTTCAGCTATTATTCAGAATATCGTATGAAACTAGTCATCACGTGTTGCACGATCTTAATCTTGTGATATTTGAGTCACCTCCCGTATTTCTTTTGCAATATCGCACTGTATGTTGTCTTACACTCGATTCATACTTTTTGACACCAAAATAAAATGACCAGTTTAATTTTTCTTTAATATGCTGACTTATTACCATTGACTTTTTGTACGTAGCCATATTTTCTTTCATTCTTGATTGATGTTGTTGTTTGCTAGCTTTGTTATCTGATTTCGCTGTTGTTGTTCGATTTACTTACGGTCTTTAAAATTTTTATTTTGTTTTAATTTTTACATCTAGATTAGTCATAATTTGAGGCGGTCATCTATTGCAAGACGATTTGTTTTTTAAAATTTACATGCAATTCATCGAGATATGCTTTATCATCTATTTGTACGAGCATTTTGTCTTTTATTTCATATATACTTCTACCGAACTTTTTTTTAAATCTGAACAAAAAATATAATGAAATAGAAGAAATATATTACGAGTTTTTGTTAGAGGACGAGGAGAAAGTACAAAAAAAGATACCAACTTAAGTATTGGCTCTAAAACAAAGCAGAATAACCCCGGAGCATCAGCAACACAAGCCGTTAAAAATGAACTCAAATCAACATAGTTAGTTAACTGAAGTGCATATCTTCCTGACTTGCCCAGCTTTCCCTGTAAGGACGCCGATTTTTCCCATCTTGACCATGGAGGTAGCAAAATCAAATTGGAAGGTGGACCAAAATTTACTAGCCTGCAAAACATAGTTTTTGGTCTCAGCATCGTCTAGAAGTGCTGCATCGGACTGGAACAGACCTCGTTTTTGTGCTACAGTAGTGTAATAATGAGTATCGAAAGTTTGGACGCTATTAGGATCCATGGCGAGGGTTGTTGTCCGATCGAGTGGTTTACATTTCTGCTTCAAGATGACAGCGTAGGCAGGGTCGATAGACGGATCGGTGTCGTTTTTGCCGCTGAAATTGTACAAACGGTTGTTGATGGCAGGGCAATGAGATATACCAATAGTGTGACCCCCTAGTAATGGATACAACATAAAAAACCTATAAGGTCCTCGAAATTAAATATACAAGTCCGGCAAAATGTAGAAATGTATAGATGTATCATGTATATATACCTGATAAAACGACCAAATCTTTAGCGTTTAATCCTTTAGCAGCAAACATTGCTTTCAGCTGTGTAATGTTGCCGAATGGAGGAGGCAAGCCATTAGCCTCTGCCATCCTAGAAATGTTTCCATCTCTCCTGCCCAAAGGGACATCCCACCATGGTCCACGGATCTGAAAATTTAATTTATTCGGATTTATTTATTGTAAGTAGATCAAATATTAGACAATGAAATATTTGAGTTTTCAGACTTAAAAACAATAACAATAATTACCACTAGGCCGTTACAATATTTGAGTATTCAGACTTATTGTAAGTAGCTTGATGAACGATGGCCGTTACAGTAGGGCATGTTTTGGCATAGTAGTTGAGCGACAAACCAGATGGACTAGGCGGGGTTATTGCCGAAGCAAGAAGAATTGATTGAAGAAAAATAAGTGAAGCAATCATTTTGATTGCCATTTTCACTAGAGAAACTTTGAAATTAAGAACAATTTGTATGTTGGTTTAATTGTTCTTGAGATGAGATACTAAGGTGTGTATCATTTGCATTTTATAGTCCCGAATTTGCTTTTGAAAATGTCATCGACAAACTGTTAACGGCTAGATCATCAATCCTTTTCTTTTGTCTTCTACAAAATGGTCAAACGAAATTAGTTGCCGGCACATCCTTATAACAGTTCATAATTTATATAATAATAAGAAAAATTTACTACTTTTCGGTTGTACTTTTCTGGTTCTATGCTCTTGGATGACTTAATCAGACTTTACATTTGATATGCCATTCTAACGACATAGTTGATTTCACGTTTTATACCCCATACCATATTATAATTCATCACGTGAAATATATATAGAGATTTCTAACAATATTCAAAACTCGGTTGATTAGTCAATATACTAAACTAAAGGTTCATATGGACTGGATTATCAATTTGATCCCACTTAGGAAACAGGCAACACGCCACCATCTAACTATGGACAGGCCACCACATTTTATCGAAAATTAGTTAGATTCTTAAGTACTATTTTGATGATAAGAGCTCAGAACATGGATACCACCTTTGGATAGCACCTACTTTGATTCTGGTAGGATTAACCAATGGCATGTTCGTTTTAAGGGCACGATAAATATTAACACAAAATATGTTTTTGTTTAAGCGAGAACCAATTGTAACTTTTTCTGACGTAAGTAGAATCCAGTCTACGTATGAGGTTGATGGTATATAAATTTATGAAAAATTATAACTCTTTCGAAAAGATTTAATCCTCCCTCTAAATAAATAAATCATTCAAGAACAAAAATATTATTTAAATAAAATCGCTCAAATTTAAAAAATGTGAATACTCTAGTTCTAGTTGTGATATTACAAATATCGGTTTTTCTGATTTATATTCTTTTGTTCCTTATAATATAAACTTAAAGGTTTGTTATTTCTCAGAAGAATTTTTTAAAAATTTTTAGCCTTGATAAACTAATTTCCGGCGATTCTAACAAATGTTAAAAGGCCCAAGCATGAAGAAGACAATCTTGTATGTTGGGGACGTATTGAGAATGCTTTATTAGAGTGTTTATTTGACATCTACACAAGTAAATATTCAACATTGAAAATATGGAATGCTCTTGAAAACAAAATTCAAAACCCAAGAAGAAGATGCAAATAAATTCTTAATTTTTCAATATTTTCATTTTAAATTTTTAACTGGAAAAACATATCTCCCAAAATTCATGAGTTCCAGATAATAGTAAACAAACTCTTGTCCGGAAAAGTGGTACTTCCGGAAAATTGTCAAGTGGGAACAATTATAGAAAAGCCGTCTCCATATTGGAAAAATTATCGGAAGATGATATTTCATAATTTTGAAAAGTGTAATTTAAAGCGGATCCAAAAATGCTTGAGGATTGAAAAATAAATGCATGCTAGAGATGCTGTTTGTGTTTGTGCTTTATTCAACAGTGGGTTTGTGGCTTTATTCAGCAATGGATAACTATTCATCAATGTGTTTGTGGTTTTATTCAGCAATGGGTTGATGATAATGTGTTGAATCATGTTGTAGACAAAACAGATGGAAGGATTTTGTGGAGTAAACTTAAGGAGTTATATGCTCGGAAGATAGGAAACTGTTGATGTATTTGAGGTATCAAGATGGATCACCTCCTACAGATCACTTGAATACCTTTCAAGGCTTGATTAATCAATTGCTGCTTTGGGTATCAAATTTGATGATGACGTTTTGACGTTATGGTTTCTTAATTTTCCCAGCGAGGCATGTGTTTAGCCGAGCTCTGCTTTGTAGTACGAGCTATCATTGTTCGTTGTGACATCGGTTGCCTTGCAGGCTCTTTCTTGCTTCTCGGCTAGCCCTCAGTGATACAGCTATGCTCTATACTGTTTCTCCATTTGGCCTCGATGACGTGGTATTTGTCATTTTGGCATGCGCAGTCTTGGTTCCCTCATCAATGCACCCCCTAGTTCATGGATTATTTGTGAGAAACACAAAATCAATGAAGTAGAATAAAATCATTCTTATTTCTATTCCGCTACAACAGAGGAGATTGTAGAGTTGGAGATTATATCGATTCCACGACATATGGTGCGTGATGATGAATTATTTAAAATTTTCTAGTGATAAAATCGTTTTTATTTTCTAAACGGCGTTTCGGTTTTGGGGAAAACGTGCGATTTGTTTTAATTGCGAATGAGAACCGCCATTCCATCACGCGTGCAGTGAAAATCCAAGTGGGATCCTAACAGTTAATCATAAATTAAAAAGTGGGTAAGAGTCTATTGAAGAAAGCATTTTACCTTTGGTGAGAGAAACCAAATTTTCTTGTATGGGAAAAAATCCATCTCCATTGTTAACACTTGTCTCATCCAAAAAGATATGTATACGTTTAATTTCGTTACTTCTTTTTTAGTTGGTAATGGCGCATGAAACCCTAGTTCCTCAATCATCAGTTTATGATCCCCGGTTCATTATCCTTGGGAAAAGACTACCCTTTCTGGTAGTCATGTTTGTGCATGAGGTGTCCACTCAATTTGTTTAATCTCACACATCAATTTGGCTCATTGCAATCGTGATGACTCCAAAAAAGGTTGTAAAGCGGTAGGTGCAATCGATTAAAGTTGTGAATATAAAATTTGAAGATCCTGTATTTTTTGAAAAGTTTGATTGAATAGCCCCCAAGTATTGGTACCTTGACGAGCCTGGTCTTCTAGGCTTTAGGGCTATGTATGGTATTCCTAGTGAGGTCATAGTTAGAGTACCAGAGGTTGGAGAGCAGCCGTATTAGGGGCGGGATAACGAAACCTGCCTACACACTAATATTTTAGATTGAGGTTTACGAGTGCCATTACCTTCGTTGATATTAGATTTTTTTAGCTTCATAGGTATGTGTCCCACCCGGTTAGTTGCGAATGGGTGGAGACATTTTGTGGTGGTGGTAGATGTTACTAAACTAGCAAAATCGCCCTTCTTCTATACCCAATTGACTATGGTTAGGAAAATAGCTGAGCTTCCTACCTCTGATAAAAACTGGAAAAAATCTTTTGTATTTGTATATGGGAACTTGGAGCATGATAATGCTTTGAAGAAACTTCAGTTAGAACGTCGGTTGAAGACTAAGTGTAAGAAGAAAGATTTCTAGCCTATGAGTTGAAAATCCTTTTGGAAAAAACTAACCCATATGTTTGATTAACGCAGGTGAGGTTAAAAACCAAGAGTTGTTTTAAAGAGGGGTTGTCCAAAGGCACAAATAATCCCTTAATTCATGTAGCTAACTTAGCCAGCGGGACATTGTTACAAGATCCAACTCGGTTGTTCACCCAAGTAAAGTTTTTGAAGGCTTGGCTTTAGCCAGTTACATAATTAATTTTCATAAAGGACGAGAAAATGATGATGGTAGATAGCGGAAAGGTGGCTACCACCAAATGGATTCGTGCATTGATGGAACAAATGTATAAGGGTCACAACAGTATGGGTGTGTGGCTGGCACTGCCCCAGGGTCATAAAACGAGGGAGGCATGAAGCTTGTCGTCCTTGTAGTGACAGAATGACAAAGAAAGAAAATTATGAGGTGTTCAGGTGTTAGGGAGGTGAACGAGATGGTAGAGGATACTGCCCCACCAGGAGACAAAGTTGGTTTAGACTGTACTATATACGTTCAAGAAGAAGATGAGGGGTTAGAGGACCAGGTGACTCCCATAAAAAAGAAGGCACATGTGATATTGGATGCAGTCCCCCTCTTAACGAGGAAGTTACACCTCATGGATGAAGATGATATTGATGTGGCTCGGGGGCAAGTAATCCCGTTAAAATAACTTCAGGTGACACTCAAATGGAGCGTCAACCAAGCAGAGCGGCTCCAAATGATGAAGAAGGGAGGCCGGAAAAACAAATTCCTAATGAGATAGCCCGAAGAATGGAACATTTTGTCAAGACTTCAACTATCCCTCCGTTTGGATTCTGCCTTTGTGAATGTAGTAATACCAGATTTGCTGCCAACAAAATAGAAAGACATAGAAACGTATAAAGAGAAGAAGGTAGTAGAGGAGCTTCCACCATCAAATGTTGTAATGTCGCATCCATCGATTTTGATGTTTGAACAACTCAAGTGGATCCCGAAGCTTCCATTCTATGACAATATGCCTATGAGTGAGATACTATATAGGAAAGTGGAGCTGGTGATCGAGGTATTGTGTGTTATAGGTTTGAGTTTTGTTAAGTGAAAATAATCGTTATACTAACCTTATTGTGAACGTAGTGTAACACAACTCTGTGGAATTCTCATACCGACGGATGTCTAAACCTGACTGTCAAATCATGGAGAAATAGTAGCTTGAGCCCATGCTATTTGGATCGGTTAGAGGGTTAACCATTGAGCTCGCCAGGTTTAAGAATTCTTAAGGGGTAGCCGAAGCAAGGAATAATAAGGCAGTTGAGGCGAATGATGGTTTGTGCAAGAAAGTGACCGCGCTCCAAGGTGTCCTGATTATTTGTGAGGAGACATGAAAGTGGATGACCATTGGAAATGCTGCGTTGATAACCCAAAACAACAGGCTGATTAAGAGGAACGACGAGTTGATGTCCTAAAGTAGTACTTTACTTTCCCAGAATGTACCCTAAGCTAAGAGAGTGGAAGACCAATGCGAGGGTATTGTTGGTTGTATCTTGGAGAATGGGAGACTGACGGCTGCGGTGGAGGAACTAAAAGTAACGATGGAGCAACAATTGTCTGTCATCAGGACGTTAGGTATTTCAAATCGAGCTAAAAATCTGATGATGAATAAATTAACATATCTCTTGAGCTCGGGTTCGGGAGAGAGCATTGGCCTCTACCTACTTAGTAAAATAAATCACCGCAACCATTAAAAAGTTCCACCTACGGGTTGCCATAGTAAGTGACCCTTGATTGTAGTGCGGGATTTGAACTTGATGTTGTATTCTCCTAAATGAATGCTCCATTTGGTTAGTCTATCCGATGCGTTGGGTTTTTGTAGCACAACCTCGACGGGGAAAGAATTTGGACCACAATTGTATGTCCTTGAAAATAGGGGTGCATCTTTCGGGCTGCTACAACCAACGCGAACGCGAGTTTCTCCAGATTGAGATACCTTGTCTCAGCTTTTACCAAAGTTTTACAACTGTAGTAAATGGGTTGTTATACTTCATATGGAAACCTAATTAATACTGGACTCATCAAACACAATAAAATGGATAAATATAACAACAACAACTCACCTGCTACCAGTGCTGAGAGTATTTCAAGCGAGGTGAGATAATGTTCCAGTTCCTCGAAAGCAGTGTTACACTCCTTTTTCCATGCAAATTTCTTAGCTCATTTGAGAATCACAAAGAAAATATGATTTTTGTCGGATGTGGGAAATAAAATTTAAGAATGCTGCTAACCAGCCCATAAGGCAGTGAACCTTTTTCATATTTCTAGGGGGCGTCATCTGTATAACTACATGCAATTGTGCATGGTCCGCCACAATTCCTCTTTTACTCACTCTTTATATTAGGAACTTGTCGCTTTGTACGCTGAATGAACACTTGACTGTATTAAGCTTCAAATTATATTGACGTAGAAGGTCAAACACGGTTTGAAGTACTTCAACCTGTTTATCGTGTGTGTGTGTGTGTGTGGTTTGACAATCCTATCATCTATGTATGCCTTCATATGTTTACCCAGATGGTCTTTGAAGATGTGGTTGACCAAACGTTGGTATGTGGATCCTGTATTTTTTAGACCGAATGGCATAACGGTGTTACAGTACAGCCAACACTTGGTTTGAAATGTTGTGTTCTCTTCGTCATACGGGCTAAGGAGAATCTAATTATACCCGGAGTATGCGTTCATAAAAAAACGGTATACACAACCTGAAGCTGAATAAACCAACTGATCGATACGAGGCAAATGAAATGCGTATTTAGGGAAAGCTTGATTTAGATCGGTGAAATCAGCGCACGTTCTCCATTGGCTGCCCTTCTTTTTAACCAACACCGGGTTCACCACCTAAACTGGATATCAAGCTCGCAGGATGTTCCTGAGTTGCAATAGTTTATCCAATTCCGCACTTCTGGCCTCCTGCTTCTCAACAGAAAATTATCATCACTTTTTTCGTACGTGATTGGCTTACAGATCAATTGCTAATTCATAGGGAATAATAGAAGGGTCTACCCGTGATACATCACGAGCATCGGATGCGAAAACATCCAATTTTTTTCCTAACAAGTCAATTAATAATTGTTTAAAAGTGAAATCTAAATTGTTACCTAGGATGGTCTGCCTCTACCACCGTTTCCTCGATCGAGTATGGGTGGTTTGCCTCGGGCTGCTCTGTTTCCCTAGGATCATCAACATGAGCAGGCGGAGGTGGTGATCATCCTTCATTTTCACACACCACTGCTCAATTTCTATCAGAAAGGTTTTGTTGGGTCAACTGTGATTGCGTAACACGTCCTGGAAGTCCTCTAGCTCCCACGGATGTCCCGACCATGTTTCTGACTTGGTATTTTATGCATTTCCTGCATCTGCAGGGGGTGGCTTCGTATCTCTGAAGTCACGACCAGTCGATGATCGTGTGATAAGGGTTTAAGGCATTAGATATCATACACAATGTTTTTAGTTCTTTTTTTGTGGCCCCACACCCGACTTTAACCATCAACTCAACCTCGCTCAATCATTGGGAGACCTTTCCTTCGTATCCCACCAAGATTCACTATGTCATTTTGTAGGGTGGGACGTCATGCATACGTTCATACCCGACCTTGAATATAATATTGGCTGAGCTCCCTCTATCTATTAGGACTCGAGTTACCATAACCCCCCCCCCCTTCCCCTTTCAATGTCTTGATTCACTTTTAGAGCGTCCTCATTGGCTGTGCTGACCCCTTTCAAGTCTTCATCATTAAGTGTGAGGTCCGCGACAAGATCTCGATAGTTATGATAGGATGAAGCCTCCACTTCTTGAGCCTCGTGTTCGGCCCTTGCCCGCTTGTTGGACTTTTGTGTCGTGAGATGCCTCATAATATCCTTGGCCGAGAGTGAATAAAGATGACATAGAGTCTTGACTGTGCAGTATTAAGGTGCTAGCCACCTCAGATTGTGCTTCATCTTGAATGAGGGAGGATCTTGGTACGTTGTTGTCTTTACCCTGCACGTTGCTAGTTATTTCTGAACGTCCTTCTATAATGGTGAATAACCATTTTTGTTTACCCGTGTCTACTCTTTTATCCTTGTTGTACTTTTCCTCATTGATCTAGCGAGTTCCCTCCCTCTGCTCGGGTTGGCGATGTCGATCTTGCCGTTTCATGAATTGAATAACCTCCCCATTATTTATCAACCTATGGATATCTTTTTTGAGCTTCCAGTACTCATCGATTGGGTGACCATGGATATTGTGATACGAGAAAAAGTACTTGTTGGGTCTTTAAAATCCTCAGGCGCTCATCACCTATGGAGGCAGATATCTCGTTCTCCCTTTCGTCCGATCATAGATTACTGAGATGGCCTCGTTTAACGGGGTAAATCGCTTGGATAGATTTTAGGATGTATAGTTCGTCGAAAGGTATCCTTACGAGGCCTATCATCTATCTTCTTTCGACCGTATTGCTCTTCTTTCTGGCTGTAGACATGTCTCTCTAGGGAATCTCATTTTTTACCGTCGTCTACTCGGATGAATGTGTCTGTTTTGGAATCTCCCATATTCTAAGTCGGGAACCATATTAAATAAATGTTGAGCTCCCCTCGCTCATCGAGGTCTTTTTTGAGCAAAGAGACAACCATATTTCCGCCAGATCTGGTAAACCATTCATGTAATGGAAAAAACATCTAACATAGCTTTTTAAGGACTGATTTTCTTTTGGTAAAGATCCATGATTGAGTTGCGCTCGCGTCTGAGCTCCTTATTTCTTACAAATCTCTCGCTGAAGGCTCTCCACAACCCTGCGAAATCATAAATTGATAAGTTAGGTAAACTGCAGAAGAAGTCCATTGTATTACCTTTGAGGGTCATAGACAAAGATTGGCAAAGCATAATATCGTAATGGTTAAATGCCATCATCATCTTTCAGAATTGTTCTATATACCTTTATGGATCTCCCGTGCCGTGATCTGCTTCCATCCTAAATGTATCAACCTTTTTGAGAAGTTTAACTTCAAAAAAATTTCCCACCAATAGGGATTTCTTGAGTATATAAGTTGATAGCTCTGGTCGTACTTCATTGTACAGGAAAACCTCGACCTCTTTAGCTTTCATAGAGGTCGCGGGCTCTTCCACATGCTTGGGTTCGTGATCCTTGAAGCGTCTTTTTCCTCCACATGCTTGGAAGAGCGGTCCCCACGATTCGCACGACTAATGTCAGGTCTCGATAGAGGGTTTGCATAGCTGGTCCTCCAAAATTTAATCTTTTATACGTTAATTGCATCATTCAGTCTGACGATACTATCATGCATAGCTTGTTATCTAGCGTCGGGTTTACAGGCCACCCTATGTTGCTCTTGATGTAGGTGTTGAAGTTGCTGATCAAGCTATTTGATTACTATATTGGCCACCATATCATCTCCCGTCGTTTCCTATAAAATAGGATACAATATACTTTTCGGTGGAAGTGGCGCAAACTTTGGTCCGATCGTGGGTGTTGGAAGTCCTACTTGAGGTGCTATTTCAAAGAGTATTGTCACCGTCACACCGTAGTTAATGACTACTGCAGGGGGTAACTGATCATGTCCCTCCGGGGGTTCAACGCCGCTTTCTGTCGATCCATCGTTTCACCTGGTTTCTGAATATCCCTTTCAACCCCTAACCTTCTTACTACCATGGTTAGATATACATAATTTTAAATGCTCAGTTCGTTTCTCGGAAAGACCTCTTGTTTTTTATTAGAAAAATATAACAAAGTTTGTAACAAGTAGGGATTTTATTTATTAGAGGGAAAAATATACAATTTCTTGGACTCTTGAGCATATTAATACCATTATTGGTCTTATTGAATAGCTAATTGATACATATTCCCATTAATTAAGTGTGAAGGCTGATGTTTATGATATGGGCGCTAATTTTACGACCATTACTTTAGTCTTTGTACGTTAAGTCGGTTGACAAATTTGTTCAACGCGGGTTTTAATAGTTTTCTTAATTGTCTGTCTTTAATCAGTAGGCTTTGGTCGGTTTCGTCTGCTCTGCTCGTCCAAGTTTCTCATCCTTTGTCTATTTACTCGGTAAAGATCTGAACATTTATTTATTGTTAACTCCTGCACAGTTTGGCTAGCGAGGCATCTGTTTAACCGAGCTCTACTATGTAGTACGAGCTATCATCATCCGTTGTGCCCTCAGATGACTTGCTGACTTTTTTTGCTCCTTGGCTAGCACTCAGCGATATAGCTCTGCTCTATATTATTTATTTATTGGGCCATGCGTAGTCTTGGTTCATCATCTGCTCATATAATCACCAGCTTGGTTTGGGGTTATTTATATATTCTTACCGTTCCCCTCTGCTCGGATATGCTAGATGATCGGAATTCCCTCATCAGTGACCAATTGATATCTATGTAAAAAAATTAATGTGTTACACTATTCTTTATATAAATAAGCACAATTTGAGGAAAAACGATATACATTATTATCATATTTTTTCCTACCACATTGGCAACTCCGTTAGGGACGAGTGAACCTCAATTTTTTATTCTAAATTTAATAATTAAAAAAATAAAGCAATCATACGTGGAGAAGACAAAACATGATGGATTCAGACCCACAAAATGGTATCAAGCACATCGGCGATTTGGATCCATCATGCGGCTCAGGTAATTTTTCAAATGAAGTTTGAGACTTTGGCAAAAACCCTTCGAGATTAGAACATAGATATTATAAATATGTTTTTTGATTCTATGAAGCTAGCTCCCGATCCAAAAATAAATTCTTAAGTCCACAATCTCTAGCAGGAGACTAGGACGAGGAAAAAGATGATGCAAATATTTCGGCGAACGAATATCGCTACATCACAAATAGGCGTAAAATCCTTTTGAAAATCATACAAAATATGCTATTATATCAGATGAGACGTGTTCGAAAAAGAGTAGTAAGTATTTAGGCCGCTATAAGAAAAATAGAAATCGGACCCATGATCATTGGAAAACAAATGGAAAATTATGGGATGAGGAGGCCTCGAATGATCAACATAACAATGAGAATAGGAAAAAAAGTACAAAAAGACTATGACCCCCCAAAACATCCCTCCTCCAGCAGTTGCTCAGAAATAGCAGCAGTACAAACAAGTCCCCCTCATCGTGCGACACGTTTACGTCATTTGTTAATGAGAAAAGATACCAACATGCCCATATGACGAAACTATGAGCTAAACCTGGAAATGTCGAATACTCGAAACTTCTTTCTTAGCTAGCACATCAGTCACATTATCCTTCGTTTGCTTCGGCCTATCCCAACATGTCACAAGGTTACCCACCAACTTTTGATGGAATCAATGAGAACAACGTATATGGGCCTTCGCTAACATATATAGGGCAACAAGCTCCACATGGAAGAAATCTTAATATGTCAATAACATTAGCATATCACCCATCCTAAAATAACATGACCTCTCAACCCATTAATCAGGTTTCGGTAGATAAGGGAAACCATTTCGGTAAAAAAAATTGAAGATGAGAGGTATACATAAAATAACTAGAAATTTCTATTATGCTTACAATGAATTTTCACAATATGAGTTCCTCATAGAGCCAGAAATAAAACAATGGTTAATGTCGCTACATTTCAACACTCACACAATTGATAAGTTCGCATATAAAGATGATCAAGACCATCATGTAAAACCTTTGTAGTATGCAATATTTAGATATCCCGACGCGGATAATGGAAGCATGATTCGTGATTGATAATGGAAGCTCTACAAATATCTTATACAAAAAAGGTAAAAAAAAATACGGGGCGTCCCATAATTGATCCATTGCAAAAGGGTTTTGATTGGCTTTACTGGAGAGTATGCACAACTGGTTGAATAATTGACCTTGATGTTGTCTTAGGGAGGTAAGTGTTTATATAATATACGTTTCTAATTCACAATAGTGGAAGCACTGTATGTGTAAAACGTGATTATATTGTGTATTATAGGTGGATCTCATGCATGCGATCGTCTCTATCGTACACCATTAAAGTAATCTGTTAATGAAAAAATGTATAAGTTTTCCACGCAAACCATACAGTCGTGAGAGAGTTTTGTGTAGCTAGTTTGGCCTGCAAACTAAACCCATGTAGAATAGAAATTAATGAAGCCGATTGTCCTAGATGATATGGACGATCGTTGGGAGGATCCCACGTTATAAAGCTGATAAAGAGATTGAGCACATCGAAAATGAGGGAGAAATAATTTTGAGGCCTCGAAAGAACATTCCAATTGTTTTAAGTTATATACTTCTTACACTATTTCAGAATAACCTTGATCTATTTTCTAGGGTGCCCAAGATTTCACAGGGTTTCTAACCAAAGTAATCAGCCATAAATTATTAGTCAAATCCGAACTTTTGGTCGATCAAGTAAAAAGGCGGCTCTATTCCCTCGAATCACCATAAAAATTTATCAAGGAATTATACAAATTGAATACTATTGGCCACAATAGGGAGGCTCACTACAAAATAGAAATAGTTAATTTGGTATTGGTAAAAAAAAATAACAACTAGAATGACTCTAGTGGATAACGAAATAGAAATAGTTTCGATTTCACCGATCTAAAAAATTCTTGCTCGAATGACTCTTTCTTATTGCCATATATCGAATAACTAGTGGATACTACTTTGTAAAAATTGATCGTTGTCCAATATAGACACATACTCTGGCTACAATCGAATCCAGATTCATGAAGATGACAATAACCTTACCACGTTTGTGACGGAAAAGAGACTCCATTATTAAAATGTCATGTCTTTCACCAGGAAGAATGTAGGGTCTATTTATAAATTTTTAATAAATAAAATATTTTTAGATTAGTTGGATGGGAACTTGGAGGCATATACCGATGCCATGTTAGCTCTAGGAGAATATGATAGAAATCACATCACTTATTTTATTGATACCTTAAAGAAATTTCGAAAAGTAAACCTAAAGTTAAATCTGAAGAGGTGCACTTTCAGCGTTAGATAATGAAAATTCTTATACTAAATTTTCCGTGAAAGACAGATTAAAGCGAACTTAGTGTAATTAGAGAAACTAGCAACAATGTCTGTCCCCATGATTACCAAAGAAGTAAGGTACTCACTCGCCGGCTGACGTATATCAATAGGTCCATCTCTAGTATTTTGGATAAATTCCATCTGGTATTTTGTGTCTAATAGAAGGTAGGAAAATTCAAGTCGACATAAATGCCTCAAATAGTTTTTAATAAAATCAATAATTTCGGTTGTATCTTCAGAAATCTTGATTAAGAAGATGTCGAAAGAGTCCATTTACTTATACCTCGTTGTTTCAGATTACCATTTCGGCTCAATATTGAAGAGAAAAATGGGCTGATTCCAAGCCCATTTACTATGTATGTAAGTATTTTCTATATGAAAAAACACAATATCTTCATCTAGAGAGACTAGTATTAGATCTGGTAATGGCGCCGAGAAAAATAAAATATTATTTCAATACTCACACCATCATTGTTTGAGCTTCATTTTCATTAAGAAATGTGATGCAAAAACCACACATCTCGAAGGGGTTGAAAAATGGTTCGTACAGCTAAGAGACTACGATATATAGTACAATCCAAGAACCGTAGTCAAAGCCAATGCCTTATCATATTTCCTTACAAAATTCCAATATGAACAACCGATGTCCTCAAAGAAGCAAACTAAATTCACATGACAACAACAAGTACGTGAGAAATAGTCATTTTCAGGATAATCCATGTATCACCCTTAAAAGCAAGATTATTATAACTGTATCAAGATAAGTGGTTAGGTGATTGAAGAGGAAGAAAAATGAGACGATTTATATTACTTTCTGGTACGCTCTACAAACGAGGATTAGCAAAACTTGGGAAATACAAGACAAGGAGTATATAGAAGGAACAAGACGAGCATATACAACATTCAAATTATTATGGTAGAATGACATGCGTCATCATATTATACGTTACTAAGAAACGTATCTGCACATTTATTACAAAAGTAAAATAAATTTAAGGCACAATTAAACCTTCAAACATATATTGAATAACGGGTAAATGTGGTGTGAGAAGGTCAAATGTAGATAATATAAAGAGGAGTAGAACTTCAAATGTAAAGTGTGATCACAATTAAATACAGAAGAACTCATTATACTTATAATCTCCTTTTTGATTTATTTCTTTCTCGATTTACTTGCACCATATGGGCTATATATTTGATAAATAAATCTTATATTAATAAGTAATAACAACAGCTGAATACAGTATATTTGGATGAAATTTAAGAAAATAAAAACACACAATTTATGGGATTTAGATCTAAGCTTCTCTCCATTCTGGGCATGGAGGAAAATATTATGTCTTAGGTAATGAACATTTAATACAACCAGGCAGCTCAAATCTCTCACTACAAACCACTAAAACATTAAATACCTTTAAAACACCACAAAACACCTGACCAAATTACCCTCACCAGAAAATAATCCGCACGAAATTGGCGACCACAGTGGGAGAAGAAGGTGCCTGAATCTAGCATTCGAAACCATTAAGAAAAACCATTTGGGATGAATCTAGACGAGTAGGAAGTGCCACTAGCTTTGGCAGAAGTGGTGGGAGAAAACGATGAATATACAATCGAGGAGCGAGACAGGATAAAAGTTGAGATAGAAGCCTTGAGGGCTGCTAAAAGGGAAGAGATGGGCTTGAAAGAAAAGTCAAAAGTTTCAGCAGTTCACCACACTAATAATCCAAGAGAGCATGAGCCATCAAAGACTCATGTGAGTACTAAAAAGACTCATGCTAGCTCAAAGAAGTCTCACCGGTCTAAACCAGTGGAGAGCTCTGATTCAGACTCAGAGTCTTCAAGTAGCTCCTCGAACGAAGATGGAGTTGGAGAATCATTCTTATCCATCAGCGATGAAGGCCGTTCTAAGAAGAAACAGAAGTTGGTCAAAAAATACTTAATAAAAAGGGACGTGTAGACAGGTTGAAGAGGTATCTGGGTAAAGGATCGTTTCATAGTCACAGCCATGATCAGAGACATGTAGACAGCTTATTAATGGATAATTTTTCCTTTCATGATGAACTAGGTATCTTTGCAACTCCCAACGAAGATACTATATTTAGTCGTGGCCGGAATTGGAGACAATCTCCATTGTCCTCCAAGATACTGTCCGGAAACCTTCCTAAGAGGTTTGACACCACAAAGATGGAAAAATATGATGGCAGTAAAGATCCAGATAACCATCTGGAGCAATTCAAAAAATTTATGATGATATTTGACGATGATGATAAGTTACTCTGTCAAGCGTTCTCCCACTCTTTTACGGGTAATGCACTGAAGTGGTACAATAGTCTGCCATAGGGCTGCATCAGAAATTTTGATACTTTTTGGGTGGCCTTTCCGAGGCAGTTCGTTGGAAGTAAAGAAGTGATGGGCAATGGAGACACTATTATCCATTGTGCCCAAGAACCAAATGAATATTTGAAGGAATACATAATTCTCTTCATGAACACCAAAAATAGATTAGCTAATTGCTTTGAACAAGTAGTAATAGCTTCTCTGAGGCCGGGTTTGAACCCTGGCATTTTGGCTGATTTAGTAACCAGGAAAAAGGCCATGACGTGGGGAGGTTTACTGAATTAGGTCGGCAAACAGATTAATGTGGATGAAATAAAGAAAACCAGGGTGCATCGGCAAGTGATGTCTACCCCAGCTGCACCAAATCAAAATCAGAATCAGTCAGGGTACAAGGCAAAGAAAGCCGGACAGGGTCATAATAGGGCCAAGGCTCAATCCCACCCAGTTGCACCAGCTCAGAGCCAACAATCTAGAAATAAGCAAGGACCTTGGGTTCAACCGTGGTAGTTTGCTGAGTTTAAAAAAAATGTAGCCACCATTTTTGACAAAACAAAAGACGAAGTACATTTCAGAAAGACAGTTGCATTACAATCTCCAAGGGAGAGTCGTAATAATTTTTTCTGTTAGTTTTATCATGATACTGGCCATAACACTGAAGATTGCATCATGTTAAAACAAGAAGTACATAATTTGATTGAGAGAGGGAAGTTGGGGGCTTAAGTTAAAAAAAGAAGTGGAAATAGGCCTGATAATGCTCATCGGACTGGCCCAAACAATGCAGGGATATCGGCTCCGGATGGAGCTATGTTGATCATTGAAAGGTTTGATGTAGATTCAGAATATTTAGATCCTGATCCAACCCAAAATAAGGTGGGCGTTATCATAGAGCACTACAAGACGGAGTCCGGACTCATCAACTTTTTTGTGTCACTTACAATATTTGGGGGAGACACCATGACTACACCAACTGCTTCTTCAAGAAAGAGGCATGCTTGTACTTTAGCTACCCAACTGGAAGGAGGCATGACTTTCTATCAATCGCAAATTCCATTTCCCTTCATTCTTTTTTATGAAGATAACTTGAGGGACATAGTTGGTCCCCATGAAGATGTTGTTGTGATAGGAGCATCCACTGGGGGAAATGACATTAGACGAATTTTGGTGGTCACCGGCAGTTCAACCAATATCCTCTTTTTAACTTCTTATAAACAAATGAAGAATCCAGCAGTGATTTAGCGTTCAAACAGGTCAATAGTAGGTTTTACTGGAAGCTCAGCTGACGTAATTGGGGAATTTGAAGAAGATGTTTTGTTGGGAAAGGGCCCTTTTAAGAAGATGGTCAGAATACTTATTATTGTGGTGGATTTTCATACGTGTTACAATGCCATTTTGGGGAGATCTTGGCTCTCCAGGATGCATGTTGTGGCTTCAACAGTCCACCAATGTTTAAAATATGCTGTACACGGACAAGTGGGAGTTGTCTGAAGCAGTCAGAAGGTAGCAAGGGAGTGTTATGCAACACCACTGGCCCCTCGAACGTTGGGGACAGCCCGGATCAGTGAGGATTAGCAATTTGAGGGGCCCTCTGAGTGAAATTGATGACCCCAGAGAGACCCCTGGTGTTTTAATACCAATGGAAGAAGTTGAAACTCACTCTCTGGCTGAAGGGAGAAGTGTCAAGATCGGATCCAACATGACATCGGAATTAAAGAGTAAAGTGTTGGTATTTTTGAAAAACCATCAGCATGTTTTTTCTTGGTGCAATGTTGATATAACCGGAGTACTAGCCGGTCTTATATCACAACAACTATCCATCCGGAGGGATATAGCACCTGTTGTTAAAAAAAGGAGAACTTTTTCTAAGGAAAAGGCTGATGTCATAGTTCAAGAGGTTGACCGACTTACTAAGATGGGGCACATAAAGGAATCTCAACACCCTTTACAGACAGCCAATCCAGTGTTAGTAATGACGAAAAATGAAAAGTGGCGTATGTGCATCGATTTCCTAGATCTCAATAGAGCTTTCCCAAAAGACCTATATCTGGTCCCCCGAATTGATCAATTGGTGGACTCCACATCTGGGAACAAGCTATTATCCTTTATGGATGCCTTCTCCGGGTACAATCAGATTCAAGTAGATCTGAAGGATCAGGAGCAAACTACATTTGTTACTGATATGGGCCTCCATTGTTACAAGGTAATGTCGTTTGGGTTAAAAAATGTTGGGGCTACTTATCAGAGGTTAGCAAACAAGGCTTTTGCTGATCAGATTAGAATAAACATGGAAGTCTACATCGATGACATGATGGTAAATAGATTAGAAGAAGAGCTACACTTAATAGATCTTCAAGAGACTTTTACCAACTTGATGATGGTGAATTTAAAGCTCAATCCAGAAAAGTGTGTCTTCGGAGTAAAGTCTGGGAAATTTTTAGGGTATGTGATAAGTGAGAAAGGGATACAGCCTGATCCAGACCAGCTTAATGCTTTATTACAGATGGAGCCTCCCCGGAATATTAAAGAAATGCAAAGATTGACAGGGAGGTTAGCTGCTCTAAACCGTTGTATCTCGAGGTCTTCAGATAGGTGTGCCCCGTTTTTTTAAACTTTAAAATGTGCAAAAGAATTTAACTGGACTCCATAGTGCAATCAAGCGTTCGATGAAATTCAAAAACATTTATCCTCCCCTAAAACTTTGTTTAAACATGTTGATGGAGAGACACTCTACATATACTTGGCAGTTTCTGATTGTGCCCTAAGTGCAGTGCTAGTAAGGGAGGTGGATAATTATCCTCGTCCGGTGTACTATATCAGCAAAAGCTTGATTGATGCAGAAAAAAAGATATTTAAAACTTGAAAAACTAGCACTAGCCTTAGTAATTGCTGCTAGGAAAACGAGACCCTACTTTGAGTCTCATTTTATCATTGTCCGGACATCTTTTCCCTTGAAAAACGTTCTTCAAAAGGCAGACATTTCAAGCAGAATGACCAAATGGTCAGTGGAGCTGGGAGACTATGATATTGATTTTTCCCCTCGAACAGCAGTCAAGGCTCAGACTGTTGCTGATTTTCTAGTTGAATTTCATTTGGACAGAGACACTAAGCAAGCAACAGTTGAAAAAACTAAGAAAGTATGGGTTGTCCGAACTGCTGTTGGATCGAGTACCATGTATTGTGGTGTGCTGGGATATGTTTAACTTCTCCGTACGGCGACAAAATGTACCAGGCTATATCTTTTGCTTTCAGGGCTTCCAATAACGAGTCCGAATACGAAGCTGTTATAGCTGGCTTGAAATTAGCCCTAATTTGTGGAGCCAAAACGGTCAGGTTAATGAGCGACTCTCAGCTTCTTATCCATCACGCACAAGGTCAATCCGAGGCAAAAAAGGAGCAACTGGTTAAATATTTATTTGTCCTTAAAGAAGTAGCACTTAATTCAAAAAACATCACTTATGAGCACATACCCCGAACAGAAAATACGCTGACAGACTCCTTTGCAACCATAGCCTATTCTGAGTCCTACCCATAGATTCATGTGCAAGAGTGCCCATCCATTCAACTCAGTCAGAACGAAGAAGAAGAAAGTTTAAATCTACAAGTAAATCAACCTCAAGATTGGAGATTTCCTCTTTTCCAATACCTTTCAGATGGCATCTTGCCTCCGGAAAAAAGCAGCGGGAAGGAAAGTAAAGTATAAGGCTCGTGGCTTTGTCATCCTAAGAGACGTTCTTTACAAAAAAATCCTTTAGTAGACCTCTCTTCTGATGTTTGGGGAGCGAAGAGTCCCAAATAGTTCTCTCTGAATTGCACGATGGCGAGGGATCAACACACTGTGGATTCAGGGCTCTAATTAGAAGAGTCTTGTTAGCTGGGTATTACTGGCCCTCCATAATGCAAGAAGCCAAAGAATTGGTGAAGAAGTGTGATCCATGCCAAAGATACAGGTAATGAAATTCATATCCCAGCTGTCCCTTTAGAGTCAATTTCTGAGCCAATCCCTTTTGCTCGATGGGGGCTGGATTTGGTGGGACCTTTACCCATGGCATCCGGGGGGTGCAGAACTATAATTGTTGCTATTGATTACTTCTAAAAGTGGGTGGAAGCAGCCCCACTGGCAGGAACTACTTCGAAAGCTGTTATAAAATTCATTCTGTCTAATATTTGCTGCAGGTTTGGAGTTCCTCAAAAGATAACTACAGACAATGGGCCACGGTTCGATAACAAGGATATAAAGAATTTATGTGCTTCTAAAGTCATTCAACACTTCTTCTCTTCTCATTTCCACCCACAGGAAAATGGTCAAGTTGAAGTAGCTAACACGACCATCATGTCCAGTCTTAAAAAGAATCAAAAAGGGGTTGCTGGAAAATGGCCAAGTTATCTACAAGAAGTACTATGGGCCTACCGGACCACTCCCGGGGCTGAAACGCAAGAGTCCCCATTTTCCTTGGTATATGACATGGATGCAATAGCTCCCATAGAGGCCACTCTCCCTTCATTTCGAATCCACAATTTTTCCAAACAAGCTAACGAAGTGGCAATCAGAAGCCAACTTGACTTAATTGAAGAAAGAAGAGTTAAGGCTCACGTCAGAGCTACACACTATCAGGGTTTGATGAGAAGCGGGTTTGCTTCCAGAATCAAAAGGAGAGATTTTCAACCAGGGGATAAAGTATTGAGAAAAGTCTTCTTGCATACTAAGGAAAGGCAGTTTGGCAAGCTAGCTCCAACTTGGGAAGGACCCTATGTGGTCAGTGAAAAGCTTAAGCGTGGGACATACAGACTTCAAGATAAAGATGGAACAATTTTGAATCACCCCTGGAACATTGAACACCTCCACTTTTATCTAGAATAAAAACTATGTAAATATTTACTTGTTTAAAGTCCATGTAAATATTTACTGAGGTGTCTGGATTTTTTAATAAAATTCGATGCCTTCTTGAAAAATTCGAAGTGATTTGACTGACAGATCAGGGTGATTCAGTGGAGTGATGACCATTTAAACATTTTTCATCGGAGAATTTAAACACTTTCACTTTAAAATACTTGCAAAAAAACTAAAGGCCATTTAAATACAAGCCATCAAAATTGGGAAATTACAAAACAATGTAAGAGTTGTGTAAGAAGAAATTGCCCGACAGATACCGGAGAATAATATTAAATATGTAAAATGTCTTGGCCATCCAAGGACTTTGAAGTTTTAAAAACGAAGGTTTGTTCGGACAAGGGCCGAACACAATTACAAAAATTCCTTGGCCATCCAAGGACTTTAGTTCAAACACAAAAATTGAAAGATAGTTGATACTTTAAGACTGAGCTCTCTTGGATGGCCCAACCTCACTTGGTTTCTTCTTGGGATCATTGGTTTCCTCATCTGGACTCTCTCCGGTCCTTTCATCTTCATCAGTTGTATCATCCCAACCACTCGAATAGTTTTTCTTATCACCATCCGCCATCGTGTGAAATGGGATGTCGTCATACTCCACAAATCACCATAGATCTCCTAGTGTCCTTTTCGGGAATTTCTCACGAAAGAGAAATACCATGTCTGATTTGACTTCATCATACCATTTCTTTTGGGAATCTATCACCTTGTTGGTGTATGCATCATTATTGGCTTGGATTTTCTTCTCCTGCTCCTTTAACAAGTCATCTTTTTCTTGCTTAGCCTTAGACACAGTATCTTCAAGCGACATTTTGTCGCTGGTTAGGGTCTGAATGACGTTGTCTTTGGCCTTCACCTCCTCTTTTGAAGTAGAAAGAATCTTCTCCAAGTCAGAATACTTGGGTTGAAGTTCTTTAACAACCCCCTCCGAAGTGGTCAGCTTGGTGGCCAAATCCTCATTCCCCATCTTCAACTCCTCATTCTCTCTCTTTAATGCCTCAACACTCTGGTTGGAATTAATGAGGTTGTTAGACAAACTCTATTTATTAGAGGTGAGTGTGTTGATGGTGGCTGATTGATTTCGCACCTGCTTTTCCATGTTGAGAACAGGCTGAATATTGCTCAACAAGGAATGGGTCACCACATCCTTCTCTCCTGAAACAGAAAAAGATTTACCGTTGAAAGTGACAATGTTTGAAGAGCTTTGGGGGAGGTAAGGGCCAGCAAAGTTATCCTTCTCAAGGTCTTCAAAGTAAAGGCCAATCCATTGAAGCCCACTGGTGTCTACTCCATCAATGTTGATGTCCCCTCCGACACCCTCTCTAGTGTGAAAGTCACTTGGTATTTCCTCTGCTTGAGTTGGGTCTGTTGGGTCGACCGGAGGAAGAGACTCCGGAGGCCGGAGAGAAACTTCATCTCCCTTGGAGGTTTTCTTCTTCTTAGCTTCCCTATCTCCACCTTCTGCTCCCCGTTTTCTACCACTTGAAGCAAAGCAGCATCAATCCTTCCTTGGTCCTGTCCCTCCTGGTTTGCTGGGAAAGTCTCCTCAACACCACCTAGGTTGACCTCAGATACGTTTGGCTTTAGCCTTTCCTTTCTTTCCCTTCATTTTGCTTGGGGCTTAGCTCTGCATGACAAGGCTAGCTTTCCATCCTTTGCATCTATCTTCTGAAGAATGACCTCCGGAGGGGGCGGAGTGGTTAATTCCTCCAAAGACAAGTCTCTCCGGCCGGTTGTGTTCCAGAGATGAGATCTCACCAAGTTGCCACCGGTAAAACGATTGTGGAAGCGATTTCCCCATTTTTCAGCTGTCCAGGCATTCAGCTTGGCACAAGTAGTCTGCTCTTCCTCCAAGTAGTCAGTAAACTCCTTCGGCATCACTACCCAAAACAGAAGAAAAGAAATTAAACAAACAAACTTGTTATAAGAAAAGATAGATAGACGTGATGAAATATTTACTTTGGCTTTTCCATCTACTGATAATTATGCTTGGGTTGACATCATCTTTAATCTTCCTCTCATTTTCCCAAGCACCACTAATAAACAAGAATTGAGTCTTCCAGGTTTTCTCCGATTCAAGCAAGTCATCTACCACTTTAAAATTGTCACCCATATTGTAATGATAGAAGAGGATAACATGATTTTTGCAACGGCTGGCAACAGTAGCAAATTGCTCCATCGGAAGCGGGATTTCGGAGAACCTGGAAGCCATGATACAGGACATGAGGGTGAACCAAGCATTGGGGCTCAGTTGGCTGGGACAGAGCTTTATCGGATGGTAATATCTTACGATCTCTGCGTCCAAGGGAAATCTAAGCACCAGTTGAACAACTCTGTGTAGAAAACTATTTCACTTAGCTTGTAGTCCATTGGCGTCTCCGGATCAACCGGTATCCTTACTTTAACAGATTATGGGATCCCCCACTTCGTCCGGATCCGACCAAGCTCAGTAGTGTGAATGAAAGTATAGTTAATGTTCTGCATGGCTAGCAGATACTTTATAATCACTTTATGGAAGCAAGGTCCTACTCTCCCTTTAAGGCACTCCGGCAAGTCCGTGTGTTTTAAACACAAATTCTCTTTACCCTTGTTTTTCTTAACAATAACAGTTTCACCCGTCTGCCCAGAGACGTCGGTCTCAAATGGGGCTTCTTCAACACTTTCCTCCATCACTTGTTCCATCACCCTGGAAGGATTGTCAGTTATCTTTGGTGGGAGAGCAGTGGTGGTTGACTCTGTGGGCTGTCCGGATGGCTGAGCTTCAGTTTCCCTTTGTGGTCCGGTGTCCGGTTGGGGCTCAGATCTGGAGGGTTATTTTTGAAGGCTTATTCCGGTAGCCTCCGGATCAGGTAACTTATCCTTGGGAACTTTGATGGGTGCCTCTGACCCTGTAATTTTGTGTTTGGCCCCAGATTTAGAAGGCACTGATTTTGTCGATTTAAACTGTGGAGCAACAGCCTGGCCTTTCACTAAACGACCTCTTTGTCGAAGCATTAGCTTTTCTGGGGAGATATCAGTATCCGATCCCATGGCTATGAATGGGGAGGGTGTCTTGGTACTTGTAACTTCTTTCTCTCGTTCAACAATAGGCTCTGACTCCTGGACCGATGAGCCTAGGACGATTAGTGAAAGACTAGGTTGAAATAACCTTCTAGGTTTAGAACTTCTGGCAGAAGACGAACCTCGATCCGGCTCTGAGCTTGGTGTTTCAGATTTGTTGATAGGAAAAACTAGGAGGCCTGCAGCAATGCGCCTTTCTCGTTCGACTTTTTGTGCTTTCTCTAACTCCAAAAAATTAAGCCACCCGCCTTTTACAAGTGTGTTTCTTGCTGTAAACATAAACTTCCACCAAAAAGGGTTTTTGAAAAAGAGAGATAAAAGCTTTGAAGAATAGGAGTGAAAAGATGATGAAGATGGTAAAACTGTGAAAAATGAGTTGATTTATACTAAAGAAACAAAAGATACCTTGAAACCTAGGACAATACGAAAAGATGGAAGTAATGATTAAAAACGGCGCTGACGTCACAAGCATTAATTGAAGAGGTTACTTTTTGAAATGAGTGACAGCGCCGTTCTAGGAGAAAAACGGCTGGTGAGGCGAATCAGAAAGGGGCACGTGTCCCACGATCCATGGCAAAACCTTTGGGCTTCTGAGAGTTTTGTCAGCCCGGATAAATCCTTTACACAAATCGAAATCGGTCTGGACATTGTCACAGGTGCTCAAGAGCGATTTTTTAGGTCTTGCCAAAGGCCTTTGAACATAACCTAAAAAAAGGGCTACTGATGAGTCCAAATTTTCTCACCACTCACTGTAGAAATCGGACAAGGGAAATTCAGACAAAAACCACCCACTGAACCATCCGAACAGGACTAAAGTGTTAAAAGCTAATCACATTTTGACTAAGCTAATTGCTAATCTCCTTAGTAAACTACTTGGTTTTTTAATTCGACCCGGTTTCATAAGCATGACCCGAGAGCCCATATGGCCCATAATTAAGGGTATAAATACCCCAAGCACCTTCATTAACGAGGGTAATGAACATTTAATACAACCGGGTAGCTCAAATCTCTCATTACAAACCAAAACATTAAATACCTTTGAAACATCACAAAACACCTGAACAAATTACCCTCACCAGAAAATAATCCACACCAATGCTGACTTATTATTATTGACTTATTATACGAAGCTATATTTTATTTCATTATTAATTAATGTTTTTATTGGCTTAGTTTTGTTATCTGATTTCGCTATAACTGTTCGGTTTACTTACGGTCTTTTGAAATTTTTATTTTGTTTTAATTTTTACATCTAGATTAACCATAATTTGAGTCGGTCATCTATTGTAAAACATTTTGTTTTTTTAAATTTTCATGCAACTCATAGAGATATGCTTTATCATGTATTTGTATGAACAATTTATCATTTATTTAATATATACTTCTACCATTTTTTTTAAATCTAAACAAAAAATATCACTACCAACCACAAACTATGAAACAGAAGAAATATATTATGTGTACAAAAAATGAAGAAATGGTTAATGTCACCATATTTCAACACTCACACAATTGATAAGTTTACATATAAAGATGATCCAGACCATCATGTAGAAACTTTGCAGTGTGCAATACTTAGATACCCGATGTGAATGACAGTTTTAAATTTGAAGGCTTTATTATGAAATAAAAGAGTTTTGCTCTCATATGGTTCAATAGCTTTCCCATAAGCAACATCAGAAACTTCCACAATCATTATATGTGGTCGAAATCCATCAATGGTGATACATGTTACATTATCGAATGCAAGCAGATACCAAACGAGAGCTTGTGAGAATACACATATAGGTTTTTGGAGATCAAAGGGAAGTGTTTGGATTGTGCATATAATATAGTTTTCCTTGCATACGAATATGAAATCCTAAGAGGGATTTTATCCATATAAATTATGAAAAAGAATACTCATATATTTGGTGATCTGTTAGCACGAGTTGAGCATTATATGAAGTTGGTTGAGATGAAATGGGCATAGAAGAAGAAAGCACAGTTCCAATAAATGCTTACGTATGTATGTTGTAAATTCAACCCTGAATCTAAAAGAAATATTAATGAATAAGACTTTCAAAGGTAATATAATCAAATGAAGGGCGGGGGAATAGAATCAGTTACATGAACTATAATAATAACTGATACGACATCCGCGATAATGACTAAAGATCTGAACACTCTCAATAGGTTTTGTTTAGCGAGTTATTTTAGATTTTAGTCGCTATATACAAAAAAACCCCAAGATTTACTCAAGTATCAAAGGATGTAAAGGATCAACAATCTAACAATGAACATGGATACGTCTATATACTGCAAGTTATATAATGATGTGGGTAATCATATAAAATACTGATGCACGCGGCATGATAAGATTCAACTGTTAGTTGAAGAAGGAAAAATTTGAAACTTTGTAAAATAAATAGATAGACGCCAAAGTGAAAATAAATACTGAGAAGTATTCTCTTACAAGAAGGTAAAGAGGCGAGTAGGAGCGGGCCAAATAACCAAGTAAAATTACCAATAACGATGTTTTCGACATCTTGCGAGAAAATTATCTAAACTATGATCCTGACCAGCAAGCTATTTTTGTTATCTCTGGGCGATACCTTTACTCGGGAATTTCAAATTTCTGGAGAAAAAACTATTCGGACGATTTCCAGATAAACCACCATGGGTGGATCTCATGCATGCGACTTCACCGATCTAAACAAATCTTGCTCAAATGACTCTTTCCTATCACCACATATCGAATAACTATTGGATACTACTTCAGCAAAATTGATCATTTTCCAGTATAGACGCATAATCTGGCTACAATCAAATCCAAATTCACGAGGATGACCAAGACCATACCACGTTCGTGACGGAAAAGGGACTCCATTGTTACAGCGTTATGTCTTTCACCATGAAGAATGCAGGGTCTATTGATAATTGTTTAATAAATAAAATATGTGTAGACTAGTTGGGTGGGAACTTAGAGGCATAAATCAATGTTATGTTAGCTCTAGGAAAATAGGACGAAAAACACATAACCTATTTTGTTAAAACCTTAAAGCACATAACCTATTTTGTTGATACCTTACAGAAAGTAGGAAAATTCAAATGGACATAGATGTCTCAAATACTGTTTAATAACATCAATAATTTCGGTTGCATCTTCAGAAATCTTGAGATTACCATGTTGTTTCAGATTACCATATCGGCTCAATATTTAAGAGAAAAATGGGCTGATTCCAAGCGCATTTACTATGTACGTAAGTATTTTCTATATGAAAAAACCCAATATCTTCATCTAGAGAGATTAGTATTAGAACAGTTGGTGGCAGCGAGAAAAATTAAATATTATTTTCACGCTCACACCATCATTGTTTGAACGTCATTTTCGTTAAGAAAGAATGCGATGCAAAAATCACACATCTCGAGGGGTTGAAAAATGGTTCGTAGAGGTAGGAGACTACAATATATATAGTACAATCCAAGAAACATAGTCAAGACCAATGCCTTATCATATTTCCTTACAAAATTCCAATATGAACAACTGATGTCCTCTAAGAAGCAAACTAAATTCACATCACAACACAAGTACATGAGAAATAGTCATTTTTCAGGATAATCCATTTATCACCTTCTAAAGCAAGATTATTATAAACTTATCCGGATAAGTGGTTAGGTGATTGAAGACGAAGAAAAATGGGATGATATATATTAATTTCAGATACGCTTTACAAGCGAGGATTAACAAAACTATGTTGAGATGTCTTGGATCTGACGAGGATAACTTTATTGTCGATAAATTTTATGAAGGGAAAGAAAGTGAAGCACTGTGACGCCAATAAACGTTTTCGAACTTAATCCGGATTCCTACAGTTCTTCTGTAGACTATATCTAAACTAATACCATCTGATCGGTGAGATATATGCATTGTGGGACATTTTACTACCACTTTAGGAGGGAATTTTTTTTTATCTCCGTAGTTGATTTTTCTGGTGGGCAGAGGAAAAACCATAGGTTGGCATCACGACCAAATAAGTGATAATATTAATAGACTCACACATATGTTGCCCTTACGGAATCCAGTGAGTTGTAAATTTAGAAAATGGAACCCAATTCCAGAAAAGAGAATTTAAACCAGTATTTTCAAAATAAGGGTATTAATTAGATATTCTCATCCTTGTTTCATCTGCCGCCCTAATGGTCAAGTATAAGTGATAAACATAATCATATTCGAATGGATTAAAAAAATGATTGTTCGAGCACCTAAAAATTGGTCGGATCTTGTAGCAGGTGTCCTCTAGTCCTACAAAAAAACCTATCGCACCACCACAAATGAAACTCCGCATGAAAGTAGTTATCCCAGCTGAAACAATTTTCCTCTTACGAAATATCCAATTACCATATTGAAACAAACGATAAAACTAGGTGTACCAACCTTGAGGTTATAGAAGAAAATATAGTCAAGGATCCCCTTCGGTCTGACTAATACAAGAACCTGAGATAATATGTTAAGGAGGGTGTTCCTCCACAGTAAGAAGAAACAGTTGGCTAGAAGAAACAGTTAGCAAGGTCACCCAAACTTGGAAAATAAAAGACAAAGAGTATGGAAAAGGAACAAGACAAGCATATACAACATTCAAACTATTATGGTAGAATGAAATGCTTCGTCATATTACACGTTACTAAGAAACGTATCTACGCATTTATTATAAAACTAAAAAACATTTAAGGCACAATTAAAGCTTCAAACATATATTGAATAGTGGGTAAATGTGGTGTGAGAAGGTCTCTTGTTGATAATATAAAGAGGAGTAGAACTTCAAATGTAAAGTGTGACCACAATTAAAAAGAAAAAAACTCATTATACTCATAATCTCCTTTCTAATTTATTTATTTCTCGATTTACTTGCACCATATGGGCTATATATTTGAGAAAACAATTCTCATATCAATAAGTAATAACAATTGAATACGGCACATTTGGATGAAAACTGAGAAAATAAAAACTCACAATTCATGGGATTTAGATCTAACATTCTCTCCATTCTGGATATGGAGGAAAATATTACGTCTTAGGTATTTGGCTACCAATGTGTATATAGTGGCGATAGGTAATGAGGAGGATACCTTCTTCTGACATGATCATCCACTTCTACCAACACTTATGATAACCCATTATGGGAAATGTATTATCATCACTTAAGGCTTGACAAAAATCTTAAATTTTCAGCTATTATTCAGAATATCGTATGAAACTAGTCATCACGTATTGCACGATCGTAATCTTGTGATATTTGACTCACCTCCCCGTATTTATTTTGCAATATCGCACTGTATGTTGTCTTACACTCGATTCATACTTTTTGACACCAAAATAAAATGACCAGTTTAATTTTTCTTTAATATGCTGACTTATTACCATTGACTTTTTGTACGTAGCCATATTTTCTTTCATTCTTGATTGATGTTGTTGTTTGCTAGCTTTGTTATCTGATTTCGCTGTTGTTGTTCGATTTACTTACGGTCTTTAAAATTTTTATTTTGTTTTAATTTTTACATCTAGATTAGTCATAATTTGAGGCGGTCATCTATTGCAAGACGATTTGTTTTTTAAAATTTACATGCAATTCATCGAGATATGCTTTATCATCTATTTGTACGAGCATTTTGTCTTTTATTTCATATATATTTCTACCGAACTTTTTTTTAAATCTGAACAAAAAATATAATGAAATAGAAGAAATATATTACGAGTTTTTGTTAGAGGACGAGGAGAAAGTACAAAAAAAGATACCAACTTAAGTATTGGCTCTAAAACAAAGCAGAATAACCCCGGAGCATCAGCAACACAAGCCGTTAAAAATGAACTCAAATCAACATAGTTAGTTAACTGAAGTGCATATCTTCCTGACTTGCCCAGCTTTCCCTGTAAGGACGCCGATTTTTCCCATCTTGACCATGGAGGTAGCAAAATCAAATTGGAAGGTGGACCAAAATTTACTAGCCTGCAAAACATAGTTTTTGGTCTCAGCATCGTCTAGAAGTGCTGCATCGGACTGGAACAGACCTCGTTTTTGTGCTACAGTAGTGTAATAATGAGTATCGAAAGTTTGGACGCTATTAGGATCCATGGCGAGGGTTGTTGTCCGATCGAGTGGTTTACATTTCTGCTTCAAGATGACAGCGTAGGCAGGGTCGATAGACGGATCGGTGTCGTTTTTGCCGCTGAAATTGTACAAACGGTTGTTGATGGCAGGGCAATGAGATATACCAATAGTGTGACCCCCTAGTAATGGATACAACATAAAAAACCTATAAGGTCCTCGAAATTAAATATACAAGTCCGGCAAAATGTAGAAATGTATAGATGTATCATGTATATATACCTGATAAAACGACCAAATCTTTAGCGTTTAATCCTTTAGCAGCAAACATTGCTTTCAGCTGTGTAATGTTGCCGAATGGAGGAGGCAAGCCATTAGCCTCTGCCATCCTAGAAATGTTTCCATCTCTCCTGCCCAAAGGGACATCCCACCATGGTCCACGGATCTGAAAATTTAATTTATTCGGATTTATTTATTGTAAGTAGATCAAATATTAGACAATGAAATATTTGAGTTTTCAGACTTAAAAACAATAACAATAATTACCACTGAAACTGCTTCTCTAGCAACTAAAGCAAGAACATCGGCACAAGAAACAACACCAGGACATTGTTTTTCTAGTTTAAGTTTTACGGCATCGATAACTTCAAAGCCGCGTAGTGTTAGGTTGGGAACCCCATTTTTCTCAGCATCATTCGTTAGGGAATTCAATAGTACTGAACCGTCGCAACCCTGCGTGACAAAACAATCCGAGTAGGTTAGGATATTGTTATAAGTTCTTCTATTTTGGAGTATTATTAATGCTAGAGTTTCAGCTCTAATATATTTTCAAAATATAGTCTACCTGACCTGACCTGACCTGACTATATACATATATATATATATATATATATATATATCATTTGAAATGTAAATGGTTGTCTTCATCTACATTTAGGCTGTACAATTATCTCAAAATCACTGATATATTTATACAAAGAAGCATTAATAATATATTTCCGATTCTTACTCTAACGAAACAATCGTGGAAATGCATCCTGAGCAGCGCAGCAGCAAGACTTGGTGTCCTAGAAACCAATTGGGACGTAGCTTGATGAACGATGGCCGTTACAGTAGGGCATGTTTTGGCATAGTAGTTGAGCGACAAACCAGATGGACTAGGCGGGGTTATTGCCGAAGCAAGAAGAATTGATTGAAGAAAAATAAGTGAAGCAATCATTTTGATTGCCATTTTCACTAGAGAAACTTTGAAATTAAGAACAATTTGTATGTTGGTTTAATTGTTCTTGAGATGAGATACTAAGGTGTGTATCATTTGCATTTTATAGTCCCGAATTTGCTTTTGAAAATGTCATCGACAGACTGTTTAAATGACTCGATCATCGATTATTCTATTTGGTTGCCTGCACATCCTTTTTAGTCGTAATTTATGCAACAACAGTATGAATTTACCATCGTGGGGATATATTTTTCTGTTTCTATGTCTTTTTTTATCACTTAATCAGACTCCTACATTTGATATGCCATTATAATGAGATAGTTGGTTTCACGTTTTATACCCAATGCCATATAAGTCATCACGTTAAATAAGTAGTGATTATTACAGTTCCAAACTAAAAATTTACAGTATCAACACATCACATGTCATACCCGATTGATTAGTCAATTCAAATACTAGGATAAAAGTCGATATGGATTGGGTTATTAATTTGATCCCACTTGGGAAACAGCTAAAATGACATAATCTAACTATGGACAGGCCACCACGTTTCATCAAACATTAAATAGATTATTGGATACCAACTATTTCCATTCTGGTAGAATATTCAACAAATCACCGGAGCCTACATATTGACCCAAAATATATCTTTGTTCCAACCTTTGATTAATGGTGTGTTTATCTTTTATGCCAGCGGAATCGAATTTTATGTGGATTTTTGTCTAAATGGTAAGTTATTCATCTACATCGGTATACAAACGGGGATTACGAACTATTATTTAATAAGATAAGTGTTCATAAAATAAAATGATGATGTTGGAAGATAGACGTTAGAAAATAATGTAGAAAATAGTGTTTCGTTTCCGGATAATCTCTGAAGTCTTGTAAACAATTTCTTATTGAAGTATTTTTGGGGTTCTCCAAAAATTTCAATTGGATAAAATCAGAGATATATCTTTTGAACAGAGAGGATGAAAATCATTTGATATCTTTTTCAACAGAACCCATATTTATAAATTCGACCAACCAAAAACAGTTTGGAAGTTAGGGCAGTTAGGGTCTCTAAACTGGTTTTGTAATAAAACGGCTGAAATTTAAAATTTGAATAAAACGGTCAAATTTTCAATTTCGAAATTCTGTTGACTTGCAACAATAGCCGATTTAACCAAAATAAATTTTTTCCAAGCTGACCTGTTAGCTCGACTCCGCCCCTTGACCCCGCTAATCATGATATAATCTAACAAGCGTGCACTCCGCACTCTACGACTTGTTTGATAATATATCATGATTAAATTGGTCGACTAGTCAATCCAATTACACTAAAATAAATAACAATCTTCCCCCATTTTAGTGTAATTCATGATCTACTAAACACAATCATATAAAATATCAAATTTATACATAAATGAAATATCGTAACGATTGAATTTCACATTAGTATATTAGACATTCCAAATATTCGAATAACAAGGTATCATTAATGAGTGAACCTTTACTATTCACAATGAATACATGAAGATAATATACACATAAATTTACAATCTCACTTGTTCTTACTTGACACTATATTTTACTAGCCTTGTGTCCTTATCCTTCTTAAGCATATCAAAGCCAAGTCCTAGCTTCTTGAAGCGGTTAAACTTCATGCTCAAATAGGTAGTTCTTTTCATCTTGCACCTGCATATGCAATTTTTCAAAAGAGCTATTAAGAAGATAATCTTCAACCTTCACAACTTGCAGTTCTGAACACATACCTTGGGATGATATACAAATGTGTTGCAATATCTTGATGTTAAGCTTTCCACATTGAATTCAACACCTAATGTCATATTAGATGGGAATTGGGTATCTCAACATGAGAGATTTCAAATGGACTTTAATCCCATCCCAATAGCCGATTTGTGCAGAAGATCTCTATTTAACCCCTTGGTTAAATGATCGGCTAAGTTATATTGAGTTCTCACAAACTCTACTGAAATAACATCATGCGTGATACGCTCACGAATCATACTGTGTCTAACACCTAAGCGTCTAGACCTGCCTTTGTAAACTTGTCTATAAACATTGGCCAAGGCAGCCTCACTATCACATCTGATAGATATAGGTGATATCGGTTTTGGCCACAACAGAATTTCATACATTAAATTTCTTAGCCACTCAGCTTCTTTACTCGCTGCTGCTAATGCCACAAAATCTAATTCCATTGTTGAATCAGTAATACAAGTTTGTTTCTTAGACGCCCAAGAGATAGCACCTCCCCCAAGTAGAAATACCCATCCACTTGTGGAAGAATGATCTTCCATATTGGAAATATAACTCGCGTCTGAATATCCTTCAAGTACATAAGGAAATCCGGTATAAGTTAAACCATAATTCATGGTTCCTTTCAAATACTTGAATACTCGATTTAAAGCTTGCAAATGATGCGAACTAGGATTGCTAGTATACCTACTAAGTTTTCCAACAGCAAAGGAAATATCCGGCCTAGTGCTAGTCATGGCATACATAAGACACCTCATGGCATCTATAGGTGTGCTTACCGGAGAACAATCTTTAAAATTAAATTTATTTAATATCTTCTCAATATAGTGAGATTGAGAAATCGATATACTATTGTTCTTTCGCTTGATTCTTATACCAAGAATCATTTCAGCTTCCCCCAAATCCTTCATCTCAAAGTTAGATGATAACAAATTCTTCGTTTCATTAACATGATTTTGGTCAGTACCAAAAATCAACATATCATCCACATATAGATAAATCATAACTCCTTTACCAGAATTATCAAATTTGCTATATACACACTTGTCTGCTTGGTTAAGAATAAATCCATTAGACAATATCACATTATCAAATTTTTGATGCCAATCTTTTGGTGCTTGTTTCAAACCATACAAAGACTTTTTCAACTTGCATACCTTGTTTTCACAACCAGGCATCACAAACCCTTCCGGTTGTTTCATATAAATCTCCTCATCCAAATCACCATTCAAGAATGCTGTTTTAACATCCATTTGATGAATTACAAGATGGTATACAGATGCAAGTGCAATCAGCAATCTAATAGTGGAAATCCTAGCAACCGGAGCATAAGTATCAAAGAAGTCAATTCCTTATCTTTGTCTAAATCCTTGGATAACCAATCTAGCTTTATACCTTTCAATAGTACCATTTACTTTCATTTTTTGTTTAAATATCCATCTATTTCCCAATGATTTACACCCAGGAGGTAAATCAGCCAACTCCCATGTATTATTATGCATGATAGACTCTATTTCATCCTGGATAGCTTCTTTCCAAAATGCAGCAGCCCTTGATGCCATAGCATCACTAAAATTCTTTGGATCATCTTCAATAACAAAACAGTATTGATATTAATAGTCAATCTTATCTCTTGACCCTTCAACTAAATATTGGTGAAAATCAAATCCGTACGACTTAGCTTTTCTGGCTCTAGTACTTCTCCTTGGTTCAGAAGGTCCAGGTACACAATTGGTACCACTTGATATATTTTCAATTTCACTTGAGTTCCTATTCGAAGAGTTTTGAATCAAATCTCTAGGTCTAGGTATAGAAGTAAATCTCTCTTCATCAAATATTGCATCTCTTGACTCGATAACTGTGTTCACCGACACATAGTCATTAGATTCTAACACATAGAACCTATATGCAATGGAATGCTCAGCATACCCAATGAAGATACAATCTATACCTCTTTTTCACCCAAATTTTTCCTTTTAGGTTCAGTGAGTCTTACAACTGCTCACAACCCCAAACTCTCAGATAATTTAGTGTTGGAGGCTTCTTAAACCAAAGCTCATACGGGGTCATCTTATTCCTTTTAGTAAGAACACGATTCAATAAATAACAGGCTGTTAACATAGCCTCACCCCAGAATCCTTCTCTCAAACCCGAATAGGACAACATGGAATTAACCATTTCTTTCAAATTACTATTCTTCCTTTCAGCTATACCATTTTGTTGTGGTTTATAAGGAGTCGTGGTTTGATGAATTATACCCGTAAACTGAAAATATATAGGATCATAATATTCACCTCCTCTATCCGTACGTAGATTTTTAATCAAATCATTCTTATGTAGCTCAACTTCTTCCTTATAGATTTTAAACTTATCAAGAGCTTCATTTTTAGCATGCAACAAATAAATGTAGTAGTATCTAGATGCATCATCAATAAAAGTAATAACATACTTTTTATTTCCTAATGAAGGTGTAGCATGGAAATCACATAAATAACTATGTACTAGTTCCAATATTTTGGAAACTCGGTTAACATTATTGAATGGTTTTCTAGTTATCTTAGTTAACAAGCAAGTTTTACATTTTTCATTATTTGCATCAACAGGAGGAATAAGGCTCATTTTAGACATGTCTTTTATTCTTTCATAATGAACATGTCCTAATCTAGCATGCCATAATTTTGTTTTATTTATATTTCTACACACACTAGTAGAAGTCATGCAAACAGAATCATTTTCGAACGAAACATTAATATTTAACATAAACAACCATTACATAAATATCTGAATTACATAAATATCTGAATCCCATAAATACACCATGTTTTGACAATACATATTTGCCACTTTCGTACACTTGTTTGAAACCACAATTGTTTAAAACAACACCAGACAAAAGATTCTTTCGAATCCCACGAACATACAATACATTGTTCAATAATATGTACTTTCCAGAAGTAAATAGTAATTTAACATTTCCTAATCCTTTGATTGGTTCGGTAGCAACATTTCCCATCTTAAGTGAAGGTTCATCTTCAATCGGTTGAAAATTACTAAACCATCGAAGATCTTTACACACATCATCATCATGCACATAAAATGCTTCAGATATTAGAGATATATAATTTTGACCAGAATTAGAATTCTGAAATAAAATCTGACCTTGTTGCTTTTCAGGATCCTTAGATCCACTTGAACCAGCATTGTTTCCACTTGAACCAGCATTGTTCCCACTTGGACCAACATTATTTTTGCTTTTCCCAACTCGACAATCCCTTCTAAAATGACCAGGTTTGCCACATTTCCGGCATGCTATTTTAGGCTTTTTGCTGTTAAAATTATTGTTTTTGTTGTTTCCTTTAAACTTTCGTTTATTCCCCTTATCTATATTTCCATTCTTAAAGAATCTGCTTCTTTCAGCCATATTTACAGATGAGTTTCCCACTTGGTTTTTACCCTTGGGATTACTTAATTCATCTTGAGCCCTTAGAGACTCTTCAATCTTAAAATGACTACCAAGATCGACTAGAGTCATTTCGTCCTTGTTGTGTTTCAGTGTGTGTTTAAAATCCTTCCATGAAGGAGGAAATTTGTCAATAACAGAAGAAACCAAAATACATTCGTCCATTTTCATATTGTGTTGAACAAATTGACCCATAATTCTTAGTAGTTCATTATATTGTTCCATTACAGGTCTAGAGTCAACCATTTTGTAATTTATAAAATTACTAACCAGGAACTTCCTACTATAAGCATCTTCTGCCATGTATTTTGATTCTATAGAATCCCATAATTCTTTTGCAGATTCGACATTTTGGTATACATCAAATAAAGTATCAGACATACCGTTTAATATATGGCCTCGACAAATGTAGTCATCATTCTGCCACTTGCTGCGCCTCCTCGTTTGTTCCAATGTTTCATTCTCAGTGATCTCTAGCCAGGGGGTACTCAAGACATACAAAACCTTGAGTGTAGTCAACAGAAAATGCATCTTTTTCTGCCATCGTCTGAAATCATGTCATTCGAACTTGTCCAACTTAGCGAATTTACTTGTCATCTCCTTCGCAGATTCTCCTCCGTTCGTCATCTCTATCTTCATCAACAAGACCAGCATATTTCCATAAATTGTAGAAAATAGTGTTTCGTTTCCGGATAATCTCTGAAGTCTTGTAAACAATTTCTTATTGAAATATTTTTGGGGTTCTCCAAAAATTTCAATTTGATAAAATCAGAGATATATCTTTTGAACAGAGAGGATGAAAATCATTTGATATTTTTTTCAACAGAACCCATATTTATAAATTCGACCAACCAAAAAACAGTTTGGAAGTTAGGGCAGTTAGGGTCTCTAAACTGATTTTGTAATAAAACGGCTGAAATTTAAATTTGAATAAAACGGTCAAATTTTCAATTTTGAAATTCTGTTGACTTGCAACAATAGCCGATTTAACCAAAATAAAAATTTTCCAAGCTGTCCTGTCAGCTCGACTCCGCCCCTTGGACCCCGCAAGGGGCTCCGCCCCTTGACCCCGCTAATCATGATATAATCTAACAAGCGTGCACTCCGCACTCTACGACTTGTTTGATAATGTATCATGATTAAATTGGTCGACTAGTCGATCCAATTACACTAAAATAAATAACAAACAATAATTGATCAAGATAAGTTGTTCGGATAATGGTTCCAAGATTGTCGGAAATTATGAAAGATTAAAATACGTATGCGCTAAAAGATACTGTTAGTCCACATGTTTACCATTTGTATCAACTTAGTCTCCTCTCTTCAACTCTGTATAAAACTTATCCTTTTTTTTTAATTTGTATATTTAGTCCCCCGCACATGTGAAGTCTAAGAGATTGACACGTGGCATCAAGTTTTGTTACAAGATTGGTCCCCCAAAGTTTTTGCCAAAACTTCCCCTACCATGCCAAGTAGGATGCCAACTCAGGTGCTTAGTCAGATTTACCTTTTATCTTAAAAAGTTACCATTTACCTTAACAATTACATTTACCCACTAATTTTACAAACGGACCGGGTCGAACACAAATTTAACTAACCCAACCCGAAACCCAATATAATCTAGCCCAGCCCACTACAATATAACCCAACCCAACCCGTTTACCCTGGTGATCCGTTTAATAAAATCATACCCCAATTTAGCGGTGATGGTTTGGCGTTTTTCTTCTTGCCTGATAGTTGGATTGATTACAAGAACAATATCAGGGTTCTAACACTTTTCTTGAGTTACTCTGACTCCAAATACCATGGTTCGAACCAGTTTTATAATATCTCTCTTCTCTTTCTCTCTCTACGTGTTAAAGCGAAATAAACTTTTCTCAAAGCAAAAAATGGCAGTTTGCTTTTGATAATTCTTTATGCAAAAAGCTTGACCCCAAAAAATTTCAAATGACGATATGCGTTTCTTATGCGATTCACAAGGAAAACAAGAAACAAGAGCTATCGATTATGCCTTAAATCATGAAAACCGAAGTAAACATAACGGGAATCTCACTGGAGTTTTTGGATCCTTCACTATGGGAGATCGAGGTGGCGGTAGCTGCGTCTCTCTTTGTAATCGCCGCGTATTGGTTGATATTCTACAGAATCGGAGACGGTGGTGCCGATCGGTCGTTGTGTCTCCAACGCCGTGATTCCGGTGTTGATTTCGAAAACGAAAAGGTCTAATTTGTTTTTTCTCAAAATTACCTCATTAGTGTTGATATCATTTCTATTGTATCAAATTTTAGCTGATTACTGAATTAATGAATCGGTGAGTTCGAATTTTCAGTACACAGATTTTAGTACAACAAATCTCTATTTTAACTATAAACTTACCCAAACAATTCTTTTAAGTTTTGTTTTACTTCTTCGTGATCAAGCTAAATGGAAAAAAGGAAAATTAATAAATTAATAAGTTGTATCAAAACATGAACTCAAAGAGAAAAAACTTAATTGGGTTTTGGTGAAGGAATGAAGAATGAAGGAAGAATGAAGGAAGATGAACTGATACATATACTCTGTCTTCTTCTGTTATTAGGGTTTTCTAGCTTCAAATTGATTTAATTAAACAAGTGGGTTAGATTAATTGGGTTTTGGGTTTTCGGGTTTGGGCTATATTATATTGGATTTTGGGTTGGGTAAGTTAAATTTGGGTTCGACCTAGTCCGTTTATAAAATTGGTGGGTAGATGGTAACTTTTAAGGTAAATGGTAATTTTTTAAGGTAAAAGGTAAATCTAACTAGGAAGCTGAGTTGGCATAGAGGTAGGGGGATTTTTGGCCAAACATTTGGGGGACCAATCTTGCAACAAAACTTGATGCCACATGTTAATCTCTCAAACTTCACATGTGCGGGGGACTAAATATGCAAATTAAAAAAAAGGAAGGGGATTAGTTTTATGCAGAGTTGAAGGAAAGGGACTAAGTTGATACAAGTGGTAAACATGGGGAACTAATAGGGCTTTTTACCCGTGTATGTTTTGAAAAAAGAATTATTTTGATCGTCTTTATTGCTTAGATCTTGTTTAGGGAGTTGTTTTGAGATACAACGATACTTATATTTATATTACAAAAAAAGAAGATTTAAACAAAAGGACCATGCTCGAAATATCAAAAAATGAGTTTTTAGAATTGAAAGATCTTTATTAAGATTGTGTTTTGTTCTTGAATGGATTACCTATATTTATAAATGATTAAACCTTTTCAACGGGTTATAATCTTTCGCAAAAATTATATACAATATGATATGTTTCCAAGAAGACCCTTTTGGGAAAATGCTTTCTCCCAAATGACACAACGATTCACGTTTTGAGATTTTTCTTGACCAACTATGTTCTAGTTGCAGAAAAAATCAATATTGGTCACGACCTCGGAAACCCAGGCAAGACAGACTTGTTTTATCTTTCCTTTTGTCGTGATTAATCTCGTGATGGTCTCGGTAAAGAACCTGTAGTCTCAATGACACGTTTTCCTCTCTTGCTTACCTTTTGATTCATTTTTTTTATGACGAGAACTCTTCTTACAATCGTGCACATTTAATCAACATTTCTAACAAATGAACATATAGAAAAAAGATTAATTTTTTTAGAGTGTGACGATTATAATAAAATGTATTTGGGCAATTTAATATTAGTTTTTTTTTTTCAAAGGGAATCCGCAGACGCTACTCAGAGTACAATTTAGTGCGCACAGGGTAAACCCTCAATCTGACGTGATAGCCTGCAAACCAACGCCAAAAGGTAAACCACAGAAGGTTACAGGCTCAGCCGACTCAGCCAACTCGGCTACCCCTTTGGAGAAATTTAATATTAGTGTGTATATGAGAAAAAAGGTTTTCAATGATCGATATGCCGATGACAGGGGATGGAAGATAAAAAGACTCTGACCCTCCAAAATATCGCTCCTCAAACAGTTGCTCAGGCTTAGCAGTGGTACCATAAAGTCCCCCTCATATTTTGGCACATTTACCTCATGCGTTAATTAGACAAGATACCATGAGGCCCCTCTGACCAAACTAGGAGTTTAACCTAGAAACTTTCATTACTCGACATGTCCTATATAGCAATCACATCAGTCGTATTATCACGTCTCTGCTTCAATCTATCCCAACATGTCACCCGGTTACCCACGAAGTTCAGATGGAACCAATGATAAGAACCTCTATGGGCTTATGCCAACATATATAGGGTAACAAGCTCGAAAGGGAGAAAATCTAAATAGGCCAAAAGCATCGATGAATTACCCCGCCGAAAATCACATGACCCATCAACCCAAAAATTGGGTTTTATTGGATAAAGAGAATAGGTTTTGACAAGAGAAAACTTAGAAGATGGGAGGTATTTATACCGCAACTAATATTTATATAGTTGTGAACCAACCTCAACTAGAAATGGGACTATTGGGAGTTCACCCAAAAAGCAACATCGTGCGGGCATTCAGACCAAAAACATGCAATACTTTTCTATTAGGCGAGTCCAATTTCGCATTTTATACACCAATAATTGGTAGCAAAGCCGAAAAAAAGCTTAAGCGTCCAAATTTCAATAGAAATATTCGGAATAAAAAAATGATTTAAAATGCTAAAAATTCCGCTATGATTAATGGGATAAAGTTTAAAAGGAAATATCGAAGTATAAACTTCATCCCGTAGAGGACCCACTATTCCCAAATTTGTAAGATAATGGAAAAATTCAGAGCCAGGTATGGCTTAAATGTCGAAAATTCCCTCTCATTAATGGGATAAAGTTTAAGGGGGAATGTTAAAGTATACACTTCGTTCCATAGAGAACCCCCAATCCCAAATTGTTAAGATTGAAAATAATAGAATGTATATAATTGTGAACCAACCTCAACTAACAAGAAGCGTTTTAGGAGTTCACCCAAAGAACAAACCTGTGCGGGCCATCGGACCCAAAACGGACAATATCTTGCTAGTGTGTGAGGTCCGTTTCGCATTCTATACACCAACAATAAGGACGATCACGTAAAAATTGTTTTGTGTGAAATGCTCAAATATCCCGACGATGATAGTTTTAAATTCAAGGCCTTTGTTATGAAATTAATGGGGTTGTCTCTCCTTATAGTTCGGTAGCTTTCTCATAAGCAACATCATAAACTTCAATATGTTATAGACAACCTTCCACAGTCACTGCATCTCGTTGAAATCCATAAAAAATGATACATGTTACACTATCTTATATAAGTAGATACCAAACGAGAGCTTACGAGCATACATAGACAAGTTTGTAAAGACCAAAAACAAGTTTTTGAATTTTTCGGATAATATAGTTTCCGTTGCTACTGACATAAAATCTTACGAGCGTCCTTGTCCAAATATATCATGAAGAAGAAGGTTAGTATTTTCAATGATATGTTAGCATATGTTTAACATTTTATCAAGTTGGTTGATATGGAATGTGCAGGAGAAGAATGAAATACAACTCCAATACAGCTTGTCTAAATAGCATGTCATAGAGACTAACCGTTGCAGAGTATCTACTAAATTAAACCCTGAATCTAAAAGACATATTAATGCATCTAATCAAATCAAGGACGGGGATCAAAGGTAATTACATGAATAATAATAACAATAGATACAGCATTTACGACAATGATCGAAGATTTGAATATTCTCCACATGGCTCGTTTATCGAGTCTACAAATAATTTACTTGTTATATTTTAAAAAACCCAATATTTAATCCAGTACCAAAGGACATAAAGGATTAGCGGTCCAAAAGTAAATATGAATACATCTAAATACTTCAAGTTATATAATGATGTGGGTTAAAAGACTGATGGGTGCTGCATGATCATATTCAACAGTTGGTTAACGAAGGTACTAAAAGTTTGTAAGGTAAATAAGCAGACGTATGCATAAAGACGACGAAATAGAAAGTAATAAGAAGAGGTAATCCGCTAAAAAAAGAAGAAGAAAGAAATGAGTCGGAGCGGTCCAAATAGCTAAGGGATTCCAACAAAGAAGGTCTTCGACATCTCGCAAGAAAAGTATCTAGCTGTGATCCTTACTTACAAGCCACTTGTGTCATTGTTGGGTGATACCCTTTCTCAGGAATATCAAATTGCTCTAGAAAAAAGTATATGGACGATTCAGAGGTAAACCACCACGACCAAACCTCAACTCACTTGTATCACCTACCCAATCATTTTCTAGCGTTGTTTTGACAATAATCTTATATGCATTTCATAAAACTCATGAGGACGCGATACTGATCAACATGGATTTTCTAGATGTAGAAGTTGTTGGTGTAGAAGACAAAGATTTAATGGTGAGAATAATTGAAAGATACAGAAGGAGATGAGTAACTGGAAAATCAAAAGACTTCTATCCATTCATTTAGTAGATAGAGCTTTAAATCCGAGATAAAACTCACTAACATAAGTTCAACTACTGACATGAGTTAAGTAAAAACCACAAGTAAACTAAACTGTGTTCAGAGAACTCTAAATGTGACATTTTCTAAAAAAGACTCACAAAAGACCCACAAAAGACCCATAAACTGGACCAACATAAACTAACAGCTTCTAAATAATGTTGAGCCAATGAACAGTTATCTAAACAACTTCAACACTCCTCCTTGTTTAGATGTTGTTTAGATTTTTTGGTCTTCTTTTCTTCTTCTTCGATTTTTTGCTTCTTTCATTAGCAACAACAATTTTCACTCATGTTTGTCTTTCAAAAGAAAGCTTTCTTTCAACCGGAAGCTCAACAGTGCCTGTTTCTATCATAAGTTGTTTGTCGATAACATCATCAAACTGGAGTTCTACATGTTTGTCCATTAAAATTTCATTTTCAGAGGTTTCTGAAGATAAAGTACAACATGATTTTCCTTTTTAATACCTATATTTTTCAAAGCATTGACACTGTCACCGACTTTCCAAATAGTTGACGATATTTAGTTAAACTATAGATAAGAATCCTTTAGATGAACCTCGTAAATTTGTTCTGGAAGTAATGCCCCGTAACTTGTTTGATGACTAAAGTTCTCAAACATCTGATTAGACGGATACAGTAAGGACTCAAAATTAGAACCATAACGAGCATCATGGACTTCTTGAGGAAAGTTGGTTAACCTGATACTTTCCTCTACGTGAATTTTGGTGGCACCATATGATAGCTCACTAAAACACGGTTTAGAATGACGTTTTGACATAATATGAGAAAATAATTCTCGTTTCTCCATTGAATTTAAAACAAATTTTTTTACTTTCATTTTGACATTGAACAAGTCTTTGCCGCTACCATCTTTGATCAGGAACTGTTTATCCTCAAACAAAACTTTGTAGCCTTTATCGAGTAATTGACCAATACCTAAGAGATTTGATCGATTTTCGGTACAAATAAAACATCTGAAATAAACTTCGTACCTCCATAGTTTGCTATAGCCACTATACATTTTCCTTTGACTTCCAAGTGTTCACCGTTTTCGATCCTCACTCTCTTGACTTCAATGTCTTTTAATTCTTCAGAGAGTTCTTTATCATATGTCATATGATATGTGCACCCACGGTCAATCAACCAGATCTCACTTGATTCTCTGCCTGGAAGACAAGGGACCACAGAAGACATATCTTCTTCTTGATCAGCTACCCGTGCATCTGCTTCTTGCATCTGCATCTTATCCTTGACTTTACAGATTACAGCTTCATGTCCGAGTTGATTAAGCATTTAGCATCAGGTCTCCTACAACACTTGTATGGTGCATAACCTTTAATTTTACTATGGCGTCAAGGCGGGTAAGATTTTATCACGTCTACTTTTTGAAAATTGCTAGATAAATCTTCACTCGTCCATTGATTTTTGAAGTTTTTTTATACCTGTTGTTGTCTTTATGCTTTACAGGAAAGACACCTTCAATCACTCCTTCTTGACTTATAGACATTCTCTGCTCTTTTGCTTGTAAAGCATTTAAAAGTTTTGTAAGAGAGATATTTAACAGATCTTTGGTGTTCTCCAGAGTAGTAATCGTTCCTTCAAACTTCTCTGGAACAGTCACCAGTATCTTTTCAACAATCCTGGAGTCTTTTAATTCAAATCCAAACAATCTCACCTTGTTGGAAATGCAGAGAAGTCTGTCAGACTACTCCTTCACGCACTTAGACTCCTTCCTGTTCTGCAACTCTAAATCCCTAATTAAATTTGGGACCTTCATTCCACGAATCTTTTAATCTCCTTCGTACTCAGCCTTGAGGTAATCCCAAATTTCTTTGGCTGTTTTAAGAGACATTATTCGTGTGAATATCATCAGCTGCAAATAGGCAAGCTTTTTCTTTTGATTTTCTCGTCTTCTTTTCCTTGTTTGCTTTGATCTGCGTCATAGTAGGATTTGATGGAAGTTGAGGAATTTTGTAATCCTCTTCCCAAAGATCCAAAGCTTCCAAGCAAGTCTCCATAGGAACTGCCCACATTTGATAATTGTATCCATCGAAGATTGGTGCTGCAGCGATTGAAAAATCTCTTTATATTTTAACCTCACAAATCCCTTAAGAAGAGAACTCTGATACCACTTTGTTGGTGTAGACGATAAAGATTTAATGGTTAGAGTAAATTGAAAGATAGAGAAGCAGATGGGTTACGGGAAAATCAAAAGACTTCTACTCATTCATTTATTGGGTTACAAGATAAAATTCACTAACATAAGTTAAATTACTGACATAAGTTAAGTAAAAACCACAAGTAAACTAAAGCGTGTTCAGAGAACTTTAACAGTGACTTTTCCTAAAAAAGACCCACCAAAGAACCACAAAGGATCGACAAAAGACCCAAAACTGGACCAACATAAACTAACAGCTTCTAAATAATGTTCAACCAATAAATAGTAATGTACGTGAAATCCCATCATTGATCAATTCCCAAAGGATCCTAACTGGAGAGGATGCAAAACCTGTTGAATAATTTACCATGGATATGGTTTTAGAGAGGCAAGAGTTTACGAAAAAAATACATTTTTTATCATAGTGGGAGCACCGTGTGTGTAGAACGTGATTGTAGGGTGAATCGTGGCTGGATGTGAGCATGGGGTCGTCTTTACCTTACACCATTAAAGTAACTTATTAATGGAAACATGGGAGTTATCCTTGCAAACCATACAAATGCGAGAGAGTTCTATGCAACAAGTTTGGCTTATAAAAAAACTCAGAATGAATAACAATCAATGGGATCACAATTGTCCTATATGATATGGATGATCATTAGGAGGCCCCCATGTTATAGAGCTGGAAGAAGAAATAGAGCCCGTCTGAATGGAGCGGGAAATAATTTTACAGCTCGGCAAGGACATTCTAACGATTCCAAGGTATAAAAGTCTTACCCTATTGTAAAATAACCTTGATAAATTTTCTGAGAGTGCCCAAGATATTACAAGAGTTTCATCTGAAGTAATCTGTACCTTCAGCAAATTAAGAAAAATGATGGCTTTATTCCCTCAAAACAACGTATGCAATTATCAAGAAAGTATAGAAATTGAATAAACTTGGCCACAATAGGGAGGCTTACTAGCCATTATAAATAGTTAATTTGCTGTTAGTCAATAAGAAAGGTACTGAATAATATGTTTTGACTTCACTGATCTATACAAATCTTGTTTGAATTACTCGTTTCAATTGTTAGATATCGACCAACTAGTGGATACTATTATGGGAAATTGATTGTTATCATGTATGGATGCATACTCCAACTACAATAAAATCTAGATGTATGAGCCAAGACCATACCACGTTTGTGACCGAAAAAAGATGACATCATTACACATTCATGCCATTCACCGTGAAGAATGCATGGTCCATTTATAAGTGTTTAATTAATAAAATATTTATGGACCAGTTGGGTAGAAACATGCAAGCATATATCGATGACATGTTAGGTTCGAGGAAATTATATGAAAACACGTTACCTATATTTCTAATACCTTGAAGAACTTTCGGAAGTTAAATCTAAAGCTAAATCCAACTATGGGCACTATTGGCGTCTGATCATAAAACTTGTTAGGCTATATGGTATGTGAAAGATGGATTGAAGCAAACGCCGTCTAATTTGAAGACCCAACAAAGATGACTCATCCGATGACTACCAAAAAAGTAAGGTACTCCTTCACCGGTTGGCTTATACCAAAATGTTTATCTCTAGTTCTTCATAAAAATTCCATCTGGTCTTTCATGTCCTATAAGGAGTGGGAAAATTCAAGTGTACATTGATGTGTTTCTTACATCTCTAGAAATATTGATAAATATAAAGGTTGAACAGTCCTTTAACTTATATAGTCCAATTCCACTTACTATGTACGTAAGTATTTTATATAACAAGACGCATTATATTTTCATCTAAAAATACTAGCTCTATAACAAGTGGTAGTAGTGACAAAACTGAAATCTTATTTCCAAGCTCATACCATCATTATCCAAATGTTTTTATTATTAGAAAATCTGATGTAAAAACTAAACTTATATAGGGGTTTTTAGAGCTTAGACATTTTTATTCAGGGTTGTATTTTGTTCTTGAATGAATTATCTATGTATAGAACTGATTAAATATTTGCAAAAAGTTATAATATTTCATTAAACCTATAATTATAATCATATTTTTTCAAAAAGAATTTTTGGGAGAAATGCTTTCTCCCAAAATGACCCAACAATTCGTGTATGAGGGTTTCGTCACGACCAGCTATGTCCTTGTCATAATAAATATTATCCAACATTAGACATTCTCATACATGATCACTTATATCGCGATCAATACTTTCTTACCTCAGGGCGCAAAGCAACATAGACATGTTATGTCTTGCCTTTTGTTGCGATTAGCAAGTGCTGATGGCCATAAGAAATGTCATTGCCGCCATCACCCTTACTGATTCAACCTCAATGTTCCCAAGAATGACAAAGTTATTATGTATACATTTAGCACTATTTTGGCCATGCCCTTTATCCATTTCGAGAATCATAACTTGAGAGAAACTTATTTTCTCATAATGGGGAACACCACCTCTAGATTCTCATAGGTGCAATTCTTATCTTTTTTTCATTACCTTTAAAAACACATGTCGCACTTAGACTGTTGTGGGGGAAAAATCACTTAATCTTCTAACACTTGATGAAATATGATAAATGCAGATTAATAATATAAACAAACTATGAACTTCAAGAACAAAGTGATGAACACTTGTATTAATTGCCTATGTTGGATTGCAATTTCTCCTTATTTCTGTTTAATCTAATTACTCGAGATTTTTTAGTCATTTTACAACTGAGACACTAGTCACTTATATAGCGGCCTCGATTTAGAGAAGTATTAGGTTGTTTCTTTCTTATTGGTGTATTATTTTTTGGCCTTCAAGGTGCTTTATTAGAGGGATGTGCGTGTTTTAGGGTTACTACGTCGTACAATATCAGATGCTTTATCTGTACGTTTTCAAATATATCATCTATACATTATCCGACATTGTTTTTAAAATTTCCAGACACGGTTTCCCTACACTCTGCGACATCAGAGAATGAGAGACTCACTGATGGCTAGAATGTATGCTAGGTGGGAATTAGCTGATGATCATAAGGTTACGTATGTGCATCATTAACGAACTTGGTGCATTGGCCTGAGAGCCACGTCTTTCTTAGGCGAGCATCATAGTGTTTGATAGATTTTATGGCTTGGTCGTAGGAATCTAAGAGACCATGTGAGTCCTAGTCGCTCATAGGTGAACGACAAGGCGAGAGTTGGCCAAGTTGGCCAAGTCTTTTTGTGATTTGTCGCTCATATGTTAGCGACCATGTGAGATGTAGCCAAGTTGATGAGGTCTCATTGCGCTCTGGTTAATCATTTGTGAGGAACCATAACGAGACCTTGCCAAGTTGTCCAGGTATTGCCGCACTCTGGTCGTTCAGGCGAGACCGGACGAACATGGCCAGGTCTTGTTTCACGCTGGGTTCTTATGTATGAGCGACCGGGCGAAATGCCAAGTTGGCCAGGTCTCGTTGTGCTATAGTCGCTCATATGTGAGGGACTTGACTAAGTTTTCTAGGTCTCATTGCGCTATAGTCAGTTATACCTGAACGGCCAGACCCTAAGGCCCCTAGTCAGGGATACTTGCGCGACTAGTTCAGTCTGGTCATGCATTTGTGTACCACCAAGAGGTTTTGGGTTTCGTCAGACACCATACCCATTCTGATCGTGGTCAACAAAAAACGACAATTAAAGAATGTGTGTCGAATTAACTGATCTAAACGAAGGTTACTTTAGACACTTTTCTTATCGCCACACATCGACTAACTAGTAGATGTTACTTTGAGAAAATTTATTTTTTGTCCTATATGAATACAGACTCTATCTACAATCAAATCTAAATGGATGATGATGCGCAAGAGCATACTACGCTTGTGACCAAAAAAGGACTCCATTGTTACAAGGTCATGTCTTTCGGCATAAAGAATGCAAGGTCCATTTATAAGTGTTTAGTGAATAAAATATTTATGGAATAGTTGGGTATAAAATTGCAGACATGTATCAATGACATCTTATCTTCAATAAATAAAGATGAAAAGTATATAGCCGATGTTTCTAAAACTCTCAAGAAATTCCAGAAGGTAAACCTAAAGTTAGATTTGAAAATGTGCACTTTTAGCGTTTGATGAAGGAAATTTTTAGGCTATATGGTTAGTGACATATGGATTGAAGAAGGTCCAGTCTAACTAGATAACCTAGCAATGATGGCTCTATCTCTCCCCCCCCCCCCCCCCCTCTCACGACTACCAAATAAGTAAACAAATATTAATAGGTTCATCTCGAGTTCTGCCTAAAAAATTGAGGTAGTCTTTTAGGTCTCATAGGTAGCAGGAAAATTCAATTGGACATTGATGTGCCATGAAATCTTTCATAACATCAATAAGTTTCTTGCCTCTCCATAAATCTGGATAAAGACGAAGTTGGGAGTGTCCCTTTACCTATAGCGTGATGTTTCAGATTACCCTGTCAGGTCCGTATTAAGAAGAGAATAACGAGGAGAGTCCAAACTCATTTAATATGTACTTAAGTATTTTCTAATTAAAAATATAAAATATTTTCACCTAGATAGACTATCCCTACATTTGGTGGTCGTGGCGAGAAAAACGATATCTTATTTCCAAGCTCATACTATCTTTGAAAATTATTTTCATTAAGAAATGTGGTGAGAAAACAAAATATCTCGAGGGGTTTGACAAAATGGTCCGTTCAAGGAAGAGAATACAACATATAAGTACATAGCAAGGACCGAGGTAAAGGCCAAAGATTTAGCAGATTTTCTTACAAAATTCCAATATGAACGACATATACCTTCGAAAGAGCAAGCTGAATGCACATGAAAATACACACTAATGAAGGAAACAAAATAGGTTCTGATGCAAGGGTCCAACACACCTCCCCAACAAGAGAAATTTTATCACAAGACCACAAGTTTAGTTTTTCTGCCTCAACAGCAAAGCCGAATACAAAACAGCCACAGGAGTCATTCGGCTAGCCAACATATGTAGAGCCAAGCGAGTCCAATTATTTACCATTCGTGGCTTGCTACAAACCAAGTTTTGGGATAACGAGATTAAAAAAACATTATTATCTTGCACCTTAAATATTTGTTCTAAACAAGTGAATTTTGAGCAGGTTCTTGTATCAAGAAGTGAAATAATATGCCCTGATATCTTCAGCGTGCACAAGTACATAAAAAAAGTCATTATAAGGATAATTCGTCCATCACCCTCATAAATAAGATTATGCAACCGTATATAGATAAGCGGTTATGTGATTGTAGGAGAATAAGAAAAAAACGACTAGAGAACTTGTATTGCACAGTATGTGGTTGAAAGTAGCTTGTCAAGGGAAAAGGTTTCAACAAGAATGAGAAAAAAGTGCACATTGCAACTACAAAGATGTACACAAAGGACTTCTTCTCTAAAGCTACTATTGACCAATAATTATGAATACATTAAAAATAAGTGAAGTATTATGATGGCTATCAAATTTTTCTAACTCAATCTAATTTCCAGCAGTTCTTTTGAAAACTATATTTAAAATAATACCATCTAATCGGTGGGTAATATACATTGTGGGACCTTTCTCTCCGACTTCAAAAGAATAAAGTTTATAATCGGTGGAGTTGATTATTATTTTTTAATGGATAGAGAAAAAATCGTTGGCTGACATCAAGACGATATAAGTGATCATATTCATTGAATCACGCATATGTTTCCCCTATGGAATCCTGTAAGTTATAACTTCAGACAATGGTACATGATTGGATCAGATATCTTTGGATATATATTAAAGTAATTTTGGTTTTATCGGAAGAGATAATTTGATAGGGTAGACAAAAGTTGATGACTAAGCAGAAACCTAGGTGAACTAATGGCTGAGCTATGTGCCTACTATTATGAGTCATGAGTTTGGGGGCTCATAAAATAGGCCCAAATAGAAGATCCGACCAAATGACCTACTGACTTTAAAAAGAGTATAAAGAACTCAACAAACGACATTAAATAAGTTTAATTTTTTCTAAAACATTAAATAAAAGCATACACCTCATTTCTCTAACTACCTTGTACTAAATACTTAATATCAACCAACTGAATGATCACCTGATTTTACCGCTAAATCAGATTTTTCCATCACCATATTGGCGACCACAGTGGGAGCCCTAGGTGCTTGAATAACTCTATTCAAAACCTTAGATGTAATCTGAACTTTGAAAATAATTAAGACGTGAATCTCAACTTTGCAAGAAGTTCCACCTCATGAAAATGAATGAATAAGAAATGATAATGAGCATGTTAATGTGTCTCATGTCAATCACAACACAGAGGAAAGAATATTTATGCAAGATGAACGTGATTAGTTGAGGGCTGAGATTTAAGCTCTGAGAGCCCATAGGCAAGTTGAAAGAAGATTGAAAAAGCCAATCCGGGAGGTATATCTAAAGATGATCCTGGTGATAATAACAAACAAGGTGAAAATGATCAGTCCCCAAAGGCTCGTATTAGTTCTAAAAGGAGCATCGGGTTAAACAAGTGATAAGTGATCTTCATCGAGTAGTGACCATGGCCGTTATAAGAAAAAAAGAAAAGTTATCTAAAAAATATTCTAAGAAAAAAGATAGAAAGGGTAAAAGAAAGAAGAAGAAGTATCAAGGTAAAGTTAAATGATCGGTTGATCACGATATTGATCATTTGATAAGTGATCAGTTTGTTACCCAATCTGAACCAAGTATCTTTGCCACTCCGGATGAGAATCACGTGTTTAGCCAAAGTCACAACTGGAGGCAATCGCATGTGCTCGAAATATTTAGTTGGGCAAATTCTGAGGTATTTTGATAATATAAAATAGAAAAATACAATGGGAGCAAAGATCCTGATAATCACCTTGAATAGTTGAAGATTTTGATGATGAATTTCGATGATGATGATTTTTTTTTATGTCGGGCTTTCTCGCAGACCTTCAAGGTACGTCCACTAAAGTGATATAACAGAATACCAGATCGATCCATTAAAAACTTCGATGTATTTTCGATGGCCTTTCGGAGGAAATTTGTGGGAAGGAAAGAACTTAAGGTAATGGTAATACCATCATCCATTGCGCGCAAGAACCGAATGAATCTTTGAAACATTACATCATTCGTTTTGTAAATACAAAAAATGGGTTAGATGATTGAGCATGTGCCTATTACTTCTTTAAGACAATGTTTAAATCCGAGAGAGTTAGCGGATTTAGTAACTCGAAAGAAATCAATGACTTAGGGAGGGTTACTCAACCAAGTCGGAAAACAAATCTCAGTGGAGGAAACTAATATATCTAAAGTCTCACGCCTGAATAGATCTGCTCCAACTGTTTCAATTCCCCAAGCCAATACTCAGGCCATTATATGTATAAATATTTAGGACAACGTTCGTATCCGCCTAGGAAAAGTCAATTAAATCAAAACCAGCAAGATAGACCAAGGAGGGGTCAGTGGGTTCAACCTAAATGGTTTACCGAACTGGGTTAAAGTATAGCTACCATCTATGAAAAACCAAGAATGTTGTGCATTTTGGAAGTCCAGTACCAATTCAATCTCTTAGAGAAAATCGAAATACTCGTTTTGGTAGATACCCGAATGATATGAGTCATGATACCCAAGATTGTACTACCTTTAAAAAGGAGGTACATACCTTAATTAAAAAAGGAAAACTATAAGCTTTTGTTAAAAACATATGGGTAACAAGTCTGTTATTACTTACTCTCAGCCTAGTGCAAGTACATCACAAGCAACTTTGTCAAGTGCTCCATAACAAAATATTGGAATGTCTAGGCAAGAAAATGCTATGGTATTTGTAGAAAGGATTGATGTGGATTTGGAGTACGTGGATCCTTATCTAGATTTGAATTAACTCGGGATGATAGTAGAAAGAACAACCATAATATCTGATATATGCAGCTTTTTTAAATCTTTAACCATTTTTAGGGGGATACCGTGATAACACTTTCAATTTGTTCAAAATGAAGACATGCCAATAGTCTCACCACTCAGGTAGAGGCAAAAATGTCTACATGTCTCTGTCAGAGTCTTGCTCCATTCATTGTCTTCGATGAGGATGATCTAATAAATATTACAGGCCCATACGAAGATGTTGTGGTAATAAGGGAGTCCATTAAAGGTAATGACATACGTAGAATCCTGATTGATACTGGCCGTTCAGCCAATATTTTGTTCTTACCAACGTATAAGAAAATAAAAAATCATTCAATCATCCAGCACTCGAACCAGACCATAGTAGGATTCAATGGTAGGTCAGCCGATATGATTCAAGAGTTTAAAGCAGAGGTCTTATTAGGGAAAATGGCCATTTAAAAATATGGTGAGGGTTTTGTTTGTAATAGTTGATTGTCCAACGTCTTACAACGCTGTATTTGGCAGATCCTGGCTATCTAGGATGCATACAGTGGCTTCCACAGTTCCCCAATGTCTGAAATATGTTGTGGGAGGTCAGGTAGGTGTTGTCTGAAGTAGCCAAAAGGTAGTCTGTGAATGTTATGTCATTTCGTTTGCTCCAAACTCATTGGAAACAGTACAAGTTGACAAATAATAACAATCATTGAAAACTTCTTCCACACCAAATAAAATAGATAATCAAAGAAAGACTCCCAGTGTGTTGACCCCAGATGAATCAGTTGAAAGTCATCACTTGACAGAAGGTAAAAGGGTATGGTTGGATCTAAATTATCGCTAACATTAAAATATATTTTTTATCCGTTTTATCTAATCTGCATGTATTTGTGTGTTGTAATTAAGGCGTCATAGTTATAAGGTAATTCCTCTTGGGCTGAAGAATGCTGGTGCCACTTACCAACGACTCGTGAATAAAGCATGTTCTAATCAGACCTAAGGAGGAAAACCACATATCCGATCTCCAAGAAACGTTTTCTAACTTGAAAGCCATAAATTTGAAATTAAATCTTAAAAATTTATCTTTCGAGTTCGACCTGGTAAGTTTTGGGGTTATTTATCAATGAGAGAGTAATTCATGCTGACCAAGACCAGTTAAATGCTTTGTTACCCATTGATCCACCTCAGAATACTAAAGATGTTCAGATACTAACTGGAAGATTGGCAACGTTAAACCGATTTATTTCAAGATCATCATATAGATGTGCTCAGTTTATCCAAGTTTTAAGAAATGCTAAAGACTTTAATTGGTATCCCAATTGTGACAAAGCTTTCCTTGAGATCAAGAGACGCTTATCCTTACCTAAAACTTTATTTAAACTTGTTGATGAGGAAATGCTTTACACGTATTTAGCAGTATCAGAATACGCTATAAATGTTGTACTTGTACGAGAAGTTGACAATAACCCTGACAATAACCCTGACATGCTTTACCCATTTATGTTAAATAAAATAATATTTTAAACAATATAGCTAAATAAAATATTTGGATTAATCTAATATTCTTTTCTTAATTCAGCATTAATTTCCTTTTATGCTTCGCTTTAATATTTTCTTCTTAATTTAATATTTTAAACAATATCTTAGAAAATATATTTTCCTTTTTTTTTCAACATTAACATATTTTTCAAGCATTAATATATTTTTTTTTTGGAAAATCACTCGTCATAATATATTTTTAGCATTAATATATTTTCTTTTGGAAAATCACTCGTCATAATATATTTTTAGCATTAATATATTTTCTTTTCTTTTCAACTGTTCCAAAATTTTCCTAAATACATTAATTTTCCAGTTTCTTCAATTTCAACCCCAAATTTATTAATATTATCACAATTTACCCGCGGCACAAGCGTCTTTAAGAATACTGAAAAAATACGTTAAAACTCAACGAATATTTGAGAACCGATGACGATTTTAAGAATAATGGAAGCGTAATAAGTGATATGAAATGCACTTATCAATTACCATATCGGCTCAATATTGAAGAGAAAAATGGGCTGATTCCAAACCCATTTACTATGTACGTAAGTATTTTCTATATGAAAAAACACAATACCTTCATCTAGAGAGATTAATATTAGAACTGGTGGTGGCAGCGAGAAAAATAAAATATTATTTTCACGCTCACACCATCATTGTTTGAACGTCATTTTCATTAAGAAATGCGATGCAAAAACCACACATCTCGAGGGGGTGGAAAAATGGTTCGTAGAGGTAGGAGACTACGATATATAGTACAATCCAAGAAACATAGTCAAGACCAAGGCCTTATCATATTTCCTTACAAAATTCCAATATGAACAACCGATGTCCTCTAAGAAGCAAACTAAATTCACATGACAACACAAGTACTTGAGAAATAGTCATTTTTCAGGATAATCCATTTATCACCTTCTAAAGCAAGATTATTATAAACTTATCCGGATAAGTGGTTAGGTGATTGAAGAGGAAGAAAATGAGATGATTTATATTAATTTCAGGTACGCTTTACAAGCGAGGATCAACAAAACTATGTTGAGATGTCTTTTGGATCTCACGAGGATAACTTTATTGTTGATAAATTCGATGAAGGGAAAGAAAGTGAAGCACTATGACGCCTATAAACATTTTCGAACTTTATCCGGATTCCTACAGTTCTTCTGTAGACTATATCTAAACTAATACCATCTGATCGGTGAGATATATGCATTGTGGGAAATTTCACTACCACTTTAGGAGGAATTTTTTTTAATCTCCGTAGTTGATTTTTTTGGTGGGCAGAGGAAAAACCATTGGTTGGCATCACGACCAAATAAGTGATAATATTCATAGACTCACACATATGTTGCGCTTACGGAATCCAGTGAGTTGTAAATTTAGAAAATGGAACCCAATTCCAGAAAGAGAATTTAAACCAGTATTTTCAAAATAAGGGTATTAATTAGATATTGTCATCCTTGTTTCATCTGCCGCCCTAATGGTCAAGTATAAGTGATAAACATAATCATATTCGAATAGATTAAAAAAATGATTGTTCGAGCACCTAAAAATTGGTCGGATCTTGTACCACGTGTCCTCTAGTCCTATAAAAAAACCCATCGCACCACCACAAATGAAACTCCGCATGAAAGTAGTTATCCCAGCTGAAACAATTTTCCCTCTTACCAAAAATCCAATTACCGTATTGAAACAAACGATAAAACTAGGTGTACCAACCTTGAGGTTATAGAAGAAAATATAGTCAATGATCCCCTTCGGTCTGACTAATACAAGAACCTGAGATAATATGTTAAGGAGGGTGTTCCTCCACAGTAAGAAGAAACAGTTGGCTAGAAGAAACAGTTAGCAAGGTCACCCAAACTTACAAAATAAAAGACAAGGAGTATGGAAAAGGAACAAGACAAACATATACAACATTCAAACTCTTATGGTAGAATGAAATGCTTCGTCATATTATACGTCACTAAGAAACGTATCTACGCATTTTTTACAAAAGTAAAAAAAAAATTAAGGCACAATTAAAGCTTCAAACACATATTCAATAGTGGGTAAATGGTGTGAGAAGGTCTCTTGTTGATAATATAAAGAGGAGTAGAACTTCAAATGTAAAGTGTGATCACAATTAAAAACATAAAAACTCATTATACTCATAATCTCCTTTCTAATTTATTTATTTCTCGATTTACTTGCACCATATGGGCTATATATTTGAGAAAACAATTCTCATATCAATAAGTAATAACAATTGAATACGGCACATTTGGATGAAAACTGAGAAAATAAAAACTCACAATTCATGGGATTTAGATCTAACATTCTCTCCATTCTGGATATGGAGGAAAATATTACGTCTTAGGTATTTGGCTACCAATGTGTATATAGTGGCGATAGGTAATGAGGAGGATACCTTCTTCTGACATGATCATCCACTTCTATGAACACTTATGATAACCCATTATGGGAAATGTATTATCATCACTTAAGGCTTGACAAAAATCTTAAATTTTCAGCTATTATTCAGAATATCGTATGAAACTAGTCATCACGTATTGCACGATCTTAATCTTGTGATATTTGAGTCACCTCCCGTATTTCTTTTGCAATATCGCACTGTATGTTGTCTTACACTCGATTCATACTTTTTGACACCAAAATAAAATGACGAGTTTAATTTTTCTTTAATATGCTGACTTATTACCATTGACTTTTTGTACGTAGCCATATTTTCTTTCATTCTTGATTGATGTTGTTGTTTGCTAGCTTTGTTATCTGATTTCGCTGTTGTTGTTCGATTTACTTACGGTCTTTAAAATTTTTATTTTGTTTTAATTTTTACATCTAGATTAGTCATAATTTGAGGCGGTCATCTATTGCAAGACGATTTGTTTTTTAAAATTTACATGCAATTCATCGAGATATGCTTTATCATCTATTTGTACGAGCATTTTGTCTTTTATTTCATATATACTTCTACCGAACTTTTTTTTAAATCTGAACAAAAAATATAATGAAATAGAAGAAATATATTACGAGTTTTTGTTAGAGGACGAGGAGAAAGTACAAAAAAAGATACCAACTTAAGTATTGGCTCTAAAACAAAGCAGAATAACCCCGGAGCATCAGCAACACAAGCCGTTAAAAATGAACTCAAATCAACATAGTTAGTTAACTGAAGTGCATATCTTCCTGACTTGCCCAGCTTTCCCTGTAAGGACGCCGATTTTTCCCATCTTGACCATGGAGGTAGCAAAATCAAATTGGAAGGTGGACCAAAATTTACTAGCCTGCAAAACATAGTTTTTGGTCTCAGCATCGTCTAGAAGTGCTGCATCGGACTGGAACAGACCTCGTTTTTGTGCTACAGTAGTGTAATAATGAGTATCGAAAGTTTGGACGCTATTAGGATCCATGGCGAGGGTTGTTGTCCGATCGAGTGGTTTACATTTCTGCTTCAAGATGACAGCGTAGGCAGGGTCGATAGACGGATCGGTGTCGTTTTTGCCGCTGAAATTGTACAAACGGTTGTTGATGGCAGGGCAATGAGATATACCAATAGTGTGACCCCCTAGTAATGGATACAACATAAAAAACCTATAAGGTCCTCGAAATTAAATATACAAGTCCGGCAAAATGTAGAAATGTATAGATGTATCATGTATATATACCTGATAAAACGACCAAATCTTTAGCGTTTAATCCTTTAGCAGCAAACATTGCTTTCAGCTGTGTAATGTTGCCGAATGGAGGAGGCAAGCCATTAGCCTCTGCCATCCTAGAAATGTTTCCATCTCTCCTGCCCAAAGGGACATCCCACCATGGTCCACGGATCTGAAAATTTAATTTATTCGGATTTATTTATTGTAAGTAGATCAAATATTAGACAATGAAATATTTGAGTTTTCAGACTTAAAAACAATAACAATAATTACCACTGAAACTGCTTCTCTAGCAACTAAAGCAAGAACATCGGCACAAGAAACAACACCAGGACATTGTTTTTCTAGTTTAAGTTTTACGGCATCGATAACTTCAAAGCCGCGTAGTGTTAGGTTGGGAACCCCATTTTTCTCAGCATCATTCGTTAGGGAATTCAATAGTACTGAACCGTCGCAACCCTGCGTGACAAAACAATCCGAGTAGGTTAGGATATTGTTATAAGTTCTTCTATTTTGGAGTATTATTAATGCTAGAGTTTCAGCTCTAATATATTTTCAAAATATAGTCTACCTGACCTGACCTGACCTGACTATATACATATATATATATATATCATTT